>CM060926.1:718308758-723308758 GCA_030737875.1 Allium sativum | reverse complement strand
CGTGGAAGCCTCCTGCCCGCCTCCGAGTCAGCTACTCGCACATCACCAGCTAACCTGTCTCTAGTCTGCTCGTGTGAGCACCCAGAGTAATAAGAGGAGACATAAAACTCTGGGTCAGACATAAAGCCTGGTATGAGCGATAAGCATCTAAAGTGAATAATAACAGGTAGACTAAAACATACCTGAACCTGGACCTGCAACCAAAGAGTTAGCACTACATACTGTACAACACTCTAAGGTATCATATCAAACAGTGTAAAGATACGGAGGTGGGGGAGGTGTGCATGTCATAATGATGGCAACAATCAAGCATAGCATCCATCCTCACATCTCTCACTCAGTGCGTAAAGCATACGATATTCACCACTTCAATCACCCAACATTCCTTGCTACGATCACTTTGCCCCATGAAGTCATAAATGGCTTCACTGCACTGATAACGTAGCCACTAATCCCTCGCTATGTCCACTTGCCCCATGGAGTTATTCACCCCATCTGCGCTGGCTCATAGCCTTACTAATCCTTACTATGTCCACTTGCCCCATGGAGTTGTTCACTCCATCTGCGCTGGCTCATAGTCTTACTACGCATCACCTTGCCCCTCAGGTCATAATAACCCTACTGCACTGATAACGTAGTCTTGCTACCATCACTTTGCCCCTCAGGTCATAATGACCCTACTGCACTGATAAGTAGCCATCATCCATTCTTAGTGGTGAATCGAAGTTATGAACATCGACAACTCCTTAGCACACGTCCCGCAGCAAAGTCCAACCATGAAGTGAACTCATTGGTTCCCAACTGGTTCCGGGATCCTGAGCTCTAACTTCCATTTGGACTATCTTTGCATCTCGGGTTATTGGTCATCATAATCGAATCGGATCGGATCAACCTTCACGTTCTTCATCGGATCGGATCGCGCCTCCTACGTCGGATCGGGTCGTGATCCTCCTTTCCTTTGCTTCGGATCGTGCTCCCCTTCTCGGTTCGGATCGGAACACCCCATACGGATCGGATCGTGGTCCTTCAAACGGTTCGGATCGGATGCTCTTCTCCAGGTCGGCGGATCGTGCTCACCCTTCATGGACGAATCGGGTCGTAACGCTTATTCGCGATCCGGATCGGAGTACTTCAGTTTGGCACGGCGCGGCATCGATTCGCTTCGTGGGCATTGCACAGACGGTTCGGTTCGGAGGAGGTGACTCGACTCGTGGGGATGCCCCCACGATCCCATATGGGCGATCCGATCGTCCCTCAACCCCCTATGCGATCCGAACCCCTGCACCTTGTCCAGCGAGCTGTCTACGCCCCTCGACGGCGTTTTCGACCATTCCGACTATTCTAAACAGTCACATAGCATTTCATACGGTCATAGCAACATGCATAATCAGCCACAAACATCAAAACAGCAACATGGTAGGTCAAAATGGATCAAACATACCCAAAACCCCATATTTTCCCCCTAAGCATGTTTAGGTGAAACCAATGATATGATTAGCAAAACCTAACCAAATGGAACCAAATTTCTAACAGGGGTTTAAAATATCATTCCGAATTTTATAAATATTTTTCCAGAATTTTATCATGTTTAAAATTCGCTAATCAACACTAATCAACCCTAATTAGCCATAATTAGTGCAAAAATATGCAAATCACTCACCTTAGCCACAAAATAAACTAAGATCTGAAATAATTCTCTGATTTGATGTGAATCTCAATGCCAAACAGCAGCTCCTTTATTGATTTGGTGAAGATCTTCCTCGATTAGGGGTTGCTAAGCCAAATCCTTAACCAAAAGATGATTTGGAGGTGATTTAAAGGTTGGAGGTCATTTTTAGGGATCCTTGGTGATAAGTGGAGGCTAGAAAACAGAAATGGAATGATTCTCCATCTCATTTCAGCCCTCCCATAACCCTAATCCCGAAATGGGTTATGGGCCTACTCACTAATCACCCGATTTGGCCCGGTTAAGCAGTTTTTCACCCTCCAAATCTTGTTTCAGCCATATCTCCCAAACGGTAAGTCCGTTTGGCTATTATGACCACTCTACGGAAAGAGAAACCATCAAACAAATCGAATGGAAGTGGTTTCTGGTCAAAATTCCTTTCCAATCAAAAATTATGGCCAAAACAGTACCAACTAGGGGTAAAATGGTCATTTAAAAATCGACAAAAATCATGGACATGGGAAATGACTCTAATAGATGTTTCCCAAAGTTACATGACCATGCGACTTCACATGGGAAAGAAATAAATATTCTACGATCCTATGATGTGTAGAATACGGGTCGTTACATTTGTCAACGGTTGTTAATTTTTGAATCATCATAGTAGTTATTAATAATTATTAATTTCTAGTTATTAATCATCAGCCTTAGTCATTAATAATTAATTATCTTTTATTTAATAATAGTACATTACTTATAAAATATTGCTGCCAATTTATCAATTATCTATTATTATTTATTACTTCCTATTTAAGTTATTAATTTATTTTAAAACAAAATAATTTTTTTAAACAATATTTTTTACTAATTGTAACTCTTAAATACCAAATACTAAGTTATAAATATTACTTCTTGATTATTGTATATTACTTACTTTTTTTTATTAGTGACCAAATATTAGACTTAATTATTATTTATTATCGTTACTTAATGGAAACGATTTAAATGTAATCATAATTATTAGAAACTAATACTTATATGTTAATTATTATTTAATAATTATTCCTTATTAAATCTTAATTATAACCGAATATTAATTATTAAAATGGTCAAAGTTAATTATTTTTTATGAATTTATTGTTTATTTGATATCTAAACTTATCCATATTTCAATTTAATTATTAATTCTTATCCATTAGTTTATTATTATTATTTATTTATTATTATTTGATATTATTTATTTATTTTATTATTTTAGTTATTAATTATTATTGTCTAAATATTAGTTATAAATACCACTTTACAATGCTTAAAATTTTGTTATTAATTAATAATCTTTAAATATAAATCTTAATTATTATATAATTACTCGTAGTAAATCATTTAATAATACCTACTTAAAATTAATTATTGAAAGTAAATCATTAAAAGCTGATGCTAATTTTTAATAGTATGTTTTTTACAACTGGCTTTACCAGTTGTAAAAAATTACAGTTATTGCAAGTGGCGAAAACACTTGCTAAAGATATTTATTCGCAACTGGCTTGGAAGCGCAGCTGCAAATAATATGTTTGTTGCGACTGTTATGGAACACAGTTGCTAAAAGTATGTTTTTGCAATAGGAAGGGATGCGCAGTTGCTTAAAATATGCTTTTTGCAATAGAAAAAAAAGTCTGTTGCTAAATCTTATCTATCGCAACTGCTATAATAGGTCTGTTGCTAAATATCATTTATTGCAACTGTCATGTGTCGCCTGTTGCAAACAGCTAGTTACAATAGAGTATTTTTCTTGTAATGCTTTATGAAGAGGTAGGAATGTGAATTTTTTTTGCTGCGTTTATGTTGGTACTGAAAACAGTTTTGCTTGCATTTGATAATAAATGCCACCAATTTTTGTAACAAAAATTCATTTTTCTTATAGTGATATTTGTTACCCAGGTCCTCAGCCGTTAGACTAACATTAATCTAGTGGTTCAGATTTCAATCTACTGTTCTCATCATCTCACATTTTCTCATTTCTCCTCACGTCAAATAAAATTCGTTCAGATCTCTCAGCCTTCCATTAATTTTTATATTTCTCCATATGAATAATAGATCTTCACATCTCAATCAAGTTGCAGATGAAAATTTGATCTCTGCCATTTTAATTACTTCCGGGTAACATAGTTCTATTTTCTTCTAGTATTTGACTTTCGGAACACTCTTATATGTAATTTCAATTTCAAGTTAGGGTTTTATTACTCGTTACTTTTCAATTTCAAGTTTCAAGAGTTTCCATTCATCTACAGATTTATACATATAATTTTTCTTCTAATTAGTTGAAATTGTTTTCTCTTTTACGGTTATGCTGTCTTGTTTAATTTTTGAAAGTGTTTGCGAAGATCTATTTAAGTTTTAAATTTATTATTTAATTTGAACGCTATCTGCGTATGTTTGATATATAGTCTTCAAACTTCATGAAAGATGATAAATTTGGCTTAAATAAAGTAAATCGTTCCAAATGATACCCGAATTTGGCTCTTATGGTTTCCAAACTGTTATGTACTGCAGTAGAAGATTGAAACTTTTTACTCAGATAATGTAAATAGTTTCAGAATGTACCTTATGTAATTATCATATTTCTAAATACCATGCGGGTTAGTACATGTATGTTCGATTTTTTTTCTTTTCTATGGGTTAAGCTAACATGTAGTTGATCATGAAATCAAGCTTTCAACAGCTTATGCAATCACATGGATGATAAAGCGTTCGATTTAAGACCAAGTTTTTTCAATATCAACAATGGACATTGCGGTTATATCAAAGGCTTGGTTTTAATTGTTAATGTTGAGGTACTTAATGAGATGTCACATGTTGCGAAGGTTAGATTATTTTCAATTCTCACAAGATATGATGAAAGAATTTAAGTTGCGTCTTACAAGTTTGCTTCTTTTGCATACACAAGAAAATGTTACAGTTAGCAATGATTTTATCTTATTTTCCAAAAAGTAAGAATTTTAGGTTAACTAAGGTACAACATCCCTTTTATATGTCATTTGGTTTTGAAAGTTGTAATTCCTTGAATTCTCATTTCAACTAGTATTCTGATGTCAATGTATTAAACCCAAAATTGGTTTGGCCCAAATCTTACATGGTATCTACAAAATCATTTGATGCAAACCTCCACAAAGTTGAAATTTACATCACACATTTGCTGGTGTTATGATCATGGATTTTTTTTAATGGACCTAAGGTATATATGTGAGGTACATACACCTAGAAATGATACAAGTAATCTTTGTAAATTTATTACCTCCCTTCCTCTTAGAAAGAAGAATATTACAGAAGCAAAAGAAATATTTGCTAAGCAAATGTATTTTTAACTACTTATTGGAATCTTAAACATTTATTTCTTGTTTAATTATATGGGGTGCTACGCATTTGTACAAAAATGGGTATTCTCGGTTGATAGGATGTAGTAAAGGAAAAAAAAAATAGTTTTGGCGTCTTTCTTCAAATGGTGAAGTCTGGTAACATCGAAGTTAGCATTTGCTAACAATTGTTTGATTACCTTGTTAATTTAGGCCCCTTTTATTTTGATCATATCTCCGTTTTTATTAGACATATTGCATCATTAGTATCTATTGTAGATAATAACAAAAATATTTATATGCATCCAACAGTTCATAATCAAATGAATACACTAAAAATAATCGAACCGTATCCGTTAACGTTCTTATGGAATGCAGAGGACTAGGGAAAGGAGATTAAGGCTAAAGAGAAAATTTTTGAACAAGTGAATTGGAGACCATTGTTCCAAAGGAGAAGACAAGGATAAATATGCTGACAATAATTATGTTTGTATTCTTAAAGAATGCAAATCCCGAGGGAAAGGGGACTAAAGCTAAAAAGGAAAAATTCAAACAAATGAGCTGCAGACTGATGTTCCAAAACATAAATTCAAGAAGCTAAGGTGATCCATGGCTATTGAGAAGATATTATTTCTTTTTTCTTGTATTCATAAAAATACTGTTAACCGCAATTTTCAAGCAGTTGTTAATCTATTTAATTACTAGTTTGTTGTATGTCATGAAGAATGTAAATGTACGACCTTATAAATGATGTGAATATATAATTTGTTTTGTTTTTAAAAAACTGCGAGTACAGTTTGTATATATGTTGCATCAGTGAGTTTTTTTTATTTTGCTTCTTTTTTAACAACGGACAAAAATAGTTGTAATATGCATCTATTTCAATTGTCTTTGTACGTTGTATTATATTCTGTTGCAACGGTTGTCCATTGTAAAATCCAACCTATTACAACGTGGCCTATTATAATTTGCTTCCCATTGTGAAACACATATTACAACGAGCAGATTGCCCGTTGTAAAATGTTTGTTTTATTATAGTGAAACCATCAATAATTTGCAGTTCATCCAAAACACTTGTTATTCTGCAATAATATTCAGAAATTGATTAATTTCCTTTTTCAATCAACATTAATTGACGATACGAATCATATAATTGTGGAGCATTCGTCTTTTCATACCTCTCAACAATTTCAATTCACAAATGACAAGAAGAATCATTGAAAATAAAACTTTCAGTAATTGATTTATCAATTGAATTTGACAACCAATTCATTACTACATAATCATTTTGGATTCACTTCTGGTAGTTAAATGAAGTTGTTTCGGGTTTCAACAATGTCCCATCGATAAACTCTAATTTGTTTCGAGCAATCAACGCCATCTTTATCGCCTTGCTCCAGTTGATAAAATTGCTTTCACTGAAAATATAATTGACAATTGGAACATCCGAAGTGTCTCGAGAAGCGAGGAAGTATGGATCATTGTAGTTGATAATAATGTTGCTTGGTTGAGGGATCAAATTGAAGGTTGAATTCTCTGATTCGTTTGTCATGCAATCAGAGAAATCAAGTAAAGAAGGAAAGAAGGAAAAGAAACTTGGTATCGATCTGCTCTGACACCATGAAGATCGCCATTAAAATGAAAAAGGAAGTAAAAGCCGAAGAAGAAAATAATATTTCATTTTGTCCCCATTACAACTGTTTTACAAAATCTTTATATCTAAAACTATACATAAACATTTTACAGAAAATACCAAAACATTATTATATTGACAATTCCTTACACTAATACAACTTAATAGATATCTATACACACTCACACTCAAGGCATAAATAAGATTTGTTCATATTCGGTGAAGGAGTCGTAACGACCCTATGTTCTAACATAACATGAAATGGTGAACAATCCACATAAGTCATGTATAAGATGTATATTTCCATAGTCACTAAAATGTTGTTTTAACCCCTCCTCATTACAAATGATAGGAGTTTTGAAGGACATGTACTAACATTGATTTGGAGCAATTGTCTGACTAAGGATTTAGATACTTGGGATGTCAGTTCTTTGTCAGTGATTATTATTGTTTATTATATTTACTCATTTTGGCTACGAGTTACCACGTCGTCATATGATTTTTCTTTCGTAGGATACCAAACTAGCGATTCATATTTTAGCGGTCTTGGGTTTTCGGGTTAGCTAGAATTTGGGATCATTGGCATGCAGGTTGTTAGGAATAGTGCCGGTCCTATGCTCTGGGTTGCCTCAGACAAAACGCAATAATGTTGCCTTTATTTGAAGAAAACAACATTAATATTACAACTAATATTGTTATCGATAAATAATACGAATCTAACTATACTTTCAATTTCATTGAAATGTAGAATTATAATTATTAACCATATACTTGTTCCGTAGAACAATTGTGATGTGAACCTATATACACACATTTGATCAAATGGTTGCCCCTTGAAGTGGTTTACTTAAACGATTGACTTGCTCGTCTTACCGTAGGGTTGGCCCTGGTTATAAATATACAAACATGCACTGTACAAAGAAATGTAGAAAAATAAATAAAAATGGAGATTACAAGGCACCAGTTAATCTTTCCATAAGTGCAAAAATTTTGTGCTTGATAAACAGGGGCTGCACTTCACACCTTGACCTGTTTAAAGCATGAAACTGAAAGTGCTGACTCAAAAACCCAAAATAAAGGACAAGTCACCGTTGTAAACACAAATCAGATACATATATTGTATACCATTTGTTTTTCTCATGATCGCACATTTCTTGTAAAGACAAATAAATCCGATGATTCACAATTTGTATGTTTAATTTTATGTCATTACTTTGTGTTTAAATAGCCGCTCTCACACACATATATACACATACAAACGCAGACGCTAATTTTTTTTTTTTTTTTTTTTTTTTTTTTAGAAATTTAGTTGTTTGTCGCCTGTTGATCAATTGACCTGATTTACGAAACAACATGCTGAATATTGTCTTATAATTTGATAATCTATGAAGGTTACCAGTGAGAGCTTTTACTAATTTTGCAAAACTTCACGACTTCGCTTGGTGGATGATGAAAGCACACTTCTGCATTAATTTTTTTTGCTAGGGCTATTTTGTAGATGCAAATGAGATGTAATAGATGTATATTTATTCTAATGTTTTTTTAATAGAAATTCACCACCTTTTGTCATGGCATTTTAATTTCTCTTTTATCAACTCTTAAAGTAATTTATACTTTAATATCAATAAACACGTTTATCGACAAAATTAAGTAAAACAATTTTAAATAGATAAAAATTACAATTAAATAACAATAATCCTTTTTTTCTTTTTTAAACGATCTCTTCCACTGGAAGATTTTTTCCATTTGTAAAACATAGCCCTTGGTGCTCCTTTGAAATGCTTATTTCGCATGCGAGTATGAAACGCAGGCTTAGTCGACCTTGCAATTTTAGTTGCATATGTTTTTTCCATTTGTAAAACATAGCCATTGGTGCTTCTTTGAAACTGCTGTTATATATACTTGCACAAATCCTACTTCGTTGTTCTCGCGGATTTGTAAACCTAGAAAGCTTGGACACTGACAACATCAAACCATGTGTAGTTCGCTTCTGATTTAGTTTAAGCAATTTTAAGTTCTCCTTAAACCGAACTAAACACACACTACCAACCGAAGATATTAGCTCTAACGTAGTCAGTCACTGCTGGCTTGTACCATTTTCATTTATAATAATCCACTTGGTATTAGGGTTGGTTGTGTGACATATTTTAATATAGTCATACTAGGTTTGCTAAAGCAATAACACTTTGAACGCTGGAGAAAGAACATTATATAACATGGCAGTATATAAATTCTTAAGGTTGATGTGGAGTTATATAACTGAACATTATATTATATCGTGATAAACTTGATATAATAGAATAAGAAGGTTGGGTTGGCACAGGAAATAAACACGCTTTGATTGTAAGCAAAGTACCACATACTTGATATATTGTGGTATGCTGGTGAAAAGTACACTCATGTCCGAGTTTAAAGTTCACAAAGACTTTTGCTTTTATCATTATGACTAATTTCATTATATAACTTTCGGAGAAAGAGGATTCCTTGTTTCAAAGTGTACAATGACTTGTGCAGGGCTCCGCCGATTGCCAAAGCCGGAGAAGCAACCATTTAGGACCGGCCCGAAGTACCATGGCATCAAGTCATCGCTAAATTACAAAATTGAAAAAATAAATCGTGATTTTCAAAATCAAATTACCAAATCATGAAACTCGAACAAACCAAATGCAACCTCCTTTTAAGCGGCAAGCGCGAATCTCCATTTCCACAGCAGTAGACGAGCACGACAACAGTTAGGGCACATGAAAAAAATGCGAACTGTTACGAACCCAAAACGCGTAAGTCAATTTCAGTTGATTCGTTGAAGGCAAAGGTACTAATTTGCATTTTTTTTAACGTTTTAAATATTTAACTGTTGGGATTGTTTACTTGCCAATTGACCAAACTTTGCTGGTTGAAAGAGATCCTTTTTTAGTATATAAAATTAAGTGTTTTGATCACAAATCTATTTTTTAATGTATTTGTTATAAAATTTATGCTTAATGGTTTAAAAGATTTTACAAGTTTATAATAATTTTTGTAGGTCAGAATAATGCCAAAACTTAAGTAAATTGTGCTAATTTGTGTATTACAGTCTAAAACATGTGTTAATTAGTGTAAAAGGATTATTTAAAGGCTTAATTAAGTGAAAGTAAGTAACATTTGAGTTAACTGGGCCTAGCCTAGTCCATCAAACAAAATTATGTGATAATAGAAAGCTGGAAAAACGAAATATACGTATCTTTCCAGGTGCTTCTTATTCTTCTCTTGGAAATAAAATCTGAGAGAAAATTTACCTCTTCATCTACAAATTCATAAACACAAGCTCCAATGTAACATCCCGAAATTTTAAAGAACATTATAATGATAAACTAAAGAATACTTAATTAAATATTAGGAATTAGATAAAACGGACTACGTCATTGCGTTTGTCTTATAACTTTTTAAGATAGACTCCGTGTTTGCGTGAAATGAACATCGTTTGAAGAAGTTATTAAGCCTAGAAGTTTGTATATGCACAAGAGAATTACATATATACAAACAAATCAAAATTTTCAAAATAATTCAAAATAGTGAAGCGGGAAGGCCAGAAGAGGAATCGACCCTAGACCCGGCCGTGTCGACCCAGAGTGTTTGGGGTCGACACCAAAATGGTGGAGAGGAGGGGCCCTATACAGATCTGGGTAGAATTCGTTTTCTGATGGACTTGTTTTGTGGCTTGGTTCATTGGTTTTAAGATATAAATAGGTCCCCAATTCTAATGTATTACACACCAAAAGCAATGGAGAGAACGAGACACTGCCCCAACTTAGTTTGAGTTAGACTATTTCCTTCAACAACAGCCTATGCGCATGCAAAAATTCCTTCTACAACTTCAGCCTATTGTTCTATGTTTTTTTGATCCAATCCCTGTGAGTTCATATTATTTCTAGATATAAACATTTAATAAGTAATCTTGACATGTTTATAAGTTTGGATCTAAGCCTATGCCTGTTAATAACCTGAATCTTGACAGATCTACCATTACTTATACACCTGATCTACTGTTCAGTCCTCATATGCCTATTTCTATCACCATATGCCTATTTGTTATCATGCCCAATTTTGTCATGATATGGCTGTTTTTTTTATTATTCTTATCTCTGTTCTCTTCTCTCTCTCCTTCCCTTTTTATTTTTATAGCCAAGCTATCTTCAAGCCTAGGCCTATCGCTGAAATATGCGAATGAACGAAACTAGGAATGGTTGGGAATAATAAACTGGGGAATAACTTGTATTGTGAATCATGACTAGGATTCGGGGGCATAATCTATACATTGATCTAAAACTTTAATTTAGGCATAACTTGTATTATGAATCATGACTAGGCTTTTTTAGGGCATAACCTATACTGTACAATTTGACTAAAACTTGGGGCAAATATTATATTGTGAATTATGACCATAATCTGGGTTATATAAATCTATAGCCTTAATTTTAAGATCTAGCAAAACATGATAATGAAACTGTAGGTAACCTGTTGTAACTTGCAGAGATGTTTAATCTGTTAAAATGACAAATCTGCTAAAATCTGTAGAAATTAAACACTGTAATTGAAAAACCTACGATGAACATGAATAATTATTTAAGAATGAATATGCCTAGATTTACAGTAGTTAGAAACTATAACCGCACTTAGACATGAGGTTAGGTTACACTTGTGATAGAAGTCTGCCTAAAACCGCCCGCAAATCCAGCGTCCACAAGTAGTTAATCTAATGCGTGGGCTTGAGTGCGTAAATGCACACCTAATGGTGATAAGACATGAGGTTAAGTCCGACTTATGGTAGATATCTGCACGAAACCGCCCGGCATATCCAGCATATACAAGTGGTCAACTTAATGTGAGAGGTCTGGTGCATTAACATACATGAACGGGGAATGATAATAACTTATTATAATTAATTATATTAATGAGAATGTTATTTGAGGCTTGTCCTAGGGACAAGTGGAAATTATAACGTAAGTTATAATAAAAGGAAAGGAAACTTATTAGTAAACTTTAGTTAAGAGAACTAAGTTAATAAGTAAACAACGACAAGTTGTAGTGACATGTTAAATAGACAACAGGTGAATTGAGATGAAATATACTTAATTACATATTAAGTAAAACATGTTACTGTAAATATGGAATCATACAATGAATAATATAATAAGATTGTAGATTACTTTCGTTAATTACAATACGAGGATAATAGATTGTAGATTACAGATTTAGAATTACAATCTAGAGAATAACATGTTATGTGCTTATTAATAACTTAAATGAATTAAGTTATACATATGAAATTAATAAACAAGAGGAGCTTTGTAACTTGAAAAAGAAGTCAATGTGAATGGGAATGACCTGTTAACCATAAATACTTAACCTATTTAAATATATGGGGGTTACGTGAACTTGTCAACTTGAGTAGGGGTTAAGTAAACTTGCTTGAATTAGTGGGGGTTAAGTTAATCTTGTTAAATCTATGGAGGGTTATATAATCCTGAAAAACTTAACATGTATTACATGTTTGGGTTATGCAACCTTGTTAAACTGTTAGGCGTAACCTATCAAAAGCATAGTAGTGGAGATGCAAGCCCGGGGGGTGGCTTGTACCATCTGTCGTGTGGGACCCGTATCAGTCAGTAACTCATCTTGGTATCAAATGAGGAACCCCGAACTAGGTCGGGGTCAGGGCACGCTTACTGAGTTGATTGTAAGAGGTTCATATAGGTGGATGTGTTGAAAGCGCGGGATTCAACGGTGTAATGTGCGTGCATAGGTCCGGCTTTGCTCAGGAAAATTAAGACGTTGTGACATCAGTAGATATGGCTGTGCATCTTGAAAATAACGGGGTTTCCACTTTAGGAAGGGATACATCCTACTATGGGGCCAGCACTGGGTATCTACGGGATAGGAAGCCGGTCGATTGGGGTAGCAATTAGGATACATCTATTCTTGCTCGTTTAGGAACCCGTTATTATTGTTAGGGGTAACACCTGTCAATTCTGTTGAGCTACCTATTATTATTGTTGGGGGTAAAACATGTCACTAGAAATACACCTATGTCTACCATCTTGTTCTTGTTGGGATCATTATGTTCCTGTTATACTAGCATTGGTGCAGAGAAAAGTATTTAGGAAGCGCAATATATTCTGTTTTGATTATTCAGTTTATCCTGCTCAGTCTGTAATACTTGCCTTATGATACTGTTATCTCTCTCCCATTTGGTTTATATGCTTATCATGATGCTTTTACTTATTTATATGCTAAAAGTAACTGGACTCGCCAGACTTTATGTTTGACCCGTTTTGTTTCTTTTTCTCTCTCTTCCTTCCCCCTAGGTTCTCAGGGTGGGAATGTTGATGATAAAAAATGTCGTTAACACCCAAGATTCCAATTATTAGGAATTATTTTTTTGGTTGTGTAGCTAAGTGTGGAAATCGGTAAATAACACGAGAGATTTATTGTGGTTCGGACTCGAGAGAGGACTACGCCCACTTTGAAGAGTCGTTGGAATATTATTTATCACCAAGGATTAAAAGTTGGCTAACCCATGATATCTCATTACATTCACTTTCATAATCATCATATGCTAAGTATTGGAGAAAAGGACAATCTAGTCCTTCTTCTTCCACAAAGAGGAGATGCCATTAAAGAGGCTCTTGAAGCTCTCTAGAGATCCTGAGTGATAGAATTCCGACCCCTTTGAAGTTCAAGGCCAAGGGGTATTTATAGGAGAGGGGATAGGTAGGAGTAGGTAGAAATATGGGACCACACCCAGAATTTCGCACCCGGCCAGCATGCACATATTTCGAACCCCCCTGGGGTGCAATTTTACACCCCGTGGGGTGCAAAATTCAAACCCCACGGGGGTTCAAAATTCGTACCGCATACAATTTCGCACCCGAGGGGCTAGGGGTGCGAGATTTGCACCTAAGTGGTTCAAATTTCATCCCCTGCTGGGTACAAAATTCGTACCACTCAGGGGTACGAATTTCATACCCCAAGGGTTTCAAATTTCATACCCCGCAGGGCTTGAAATTCACACCCCAAGGGGTACGAAGTTCGTGCCCCAAGGGGCTCGAAGACTATATGTGCGGGTGCTTGAGAGGCTCGAGATTCAGTTTCGCAACTCCCGGTGATTCGAAGCCTTGTTTCGGAAATATGTTAGGGGAGCTGCGAGGCCTTTGTTGACGTGATCCCTCTTCAACCTGTTTCCTTTTTTCCTAGGCATCCCTCTCGGCTTTTAGCTCCACGCGATGCGTTGAGTTGAGCGTGTCTTATGTACTTCTGGGAACTGGACCAAAAAGTCGGTTAACATTTGCCTCCTCCCCCAAAGTACGTCTTGTCTTGACATGATGTGCTTTGCATTGGTTGAGATAGTAGTCAAGTTGTTGACTCATCCTATAAGCTAAAGGAAAACAGATGTTAGTTGTTTGGCTCGTTCGCTGTGGAATTGCCAGCGAGCTGTTGCTAGTGCAACGACATGCTCATGTCTCTAAGTACTCGTAGTGCATCGGCCCGTGCGTTTGCGGTGGTCGGTATGCATGTGTATGGAATACGTGTACATGAGCACATAGTAGTCGTAGCAGTTCAAAATTTTATTTATTATATATATATATATATTTGCAAGAGATTTTGAACCCAGGGGGTACAAAATTTCGCACCCAGGAGTGCGAGATTTCATACCGTAGGGGTATGAAATTTCGAGCCCTGGAGGTTCAATATTTCAAATCATGGAGGTTCGAAATTTCAAACCCTTGAGGTTCGAAATTTCGAACCTGAGGGGTTCAAATAATCGGGAATGCCAAGGGACGTTTCCCTTTTTATAATAAATAGCCCCCTCTTCATTTCGCTTTCTCCTTCAAATTTTCAAGATTAACCACCTTTAAAAAGCTTCGATTCCCCTGTACTTCGAAGTTCGAACTCGAAATAGGTGGGTTTTTGAGGTCCTTGGAGGCACGTGCGGAGGAAAGGATAGCGGTACGAGGAGAGCGCCAAGGGGAGACTTCGAACCCCAATTGGCTCGAGTTCTCGAGCCTCGCTGGGGCTCGAGCCTTCGAACCCCAGTGGGGTTCGAGCTTCCTAACCTCTGGGGTTCGAGCATTCGAACCCGTAAGGGTTCGAGCGTTCGAACCTCAGCGAGGTTCGAGCATTTGAACCCTAATGGGGTTCGAGCATTCGAGCCCGTGAGGGTTCGCGCATTCGAACCTCAGCAAGGTTGAAGCATTCGAACCCCGATGGGGTTCGAGTCCTCGAGCCTTGCTTGGGATCAAGCCTTCAAACCCTGATGTGGTTCGAGCTTCCGAACTCCGATAGGGTTCGAGTCTTTAAACCCTGGGATTTTTAGCATTCGAACCCCGTGGGGGTTCGAGCATTCGAACCTCAAAGAGGGGCTTCAAGTCTTCGAGCCTCAAGTGGGGTGTGTTTCCACGATTGGTCCCCCTACTTCGATCCTTTGTTTTCCTGCATCACCTAAGTAACTGTATTTTTGCATGCACTCTGACCTTCTACATAGGATAGAGCATAAACTGGGACAGTCGATTGAATTGTTGGACTATTCTAAACTTCTTCTGTGTATCCTGATTTCGCATAAAATCGCACACCCACGTTATTTTTTACCTAAACAAGGGGTACATGTTATTCTACTGCGATGTCTAACACTGGTGTGTTAAAGTATTGCTAACGATGCAGACAAGATCACCGGAAAGATCCTGGAAGCTGAGGCTTCATCTCCGTTGTCACATACATCTGATTCTACCAACAGTGGTAGCTCGATTGGTAGCGAGCTTGGGACTATTGAAGGATCCATTTCATCTCAAATTGCCAGTTCACCTGAAGTATTCGAACATGGAAAACGAATAGAGGAACAACATTCTCCGGTCATACATGTAGAGGTCGAGAATGTTGACATTATGAGTGGGGGCGTATCGGTGGCTCCGGTGGCCCCGGATATGCTGCCTGATGCTGTTACCTTGGAAAATCCGACAGACTCGGCACTGTCGTGCATGGATGCTACAACAGTTAGGAAAATGACGCTGCGATTAAACGTACTGGTGGGTGATGTCTGTGCACCAGGAGAGGGTTGCAGGGTTCATGTGCCAGCCAAAGGTTTTACTGCTTGGAATAGGTAAGCTTGTTTTTCTGGGTGGTCCTCCTGACCAATGACTTTATTTGGGACATGTTAACCTATTTTCGCCTTGCACCATCGCAACTACATCCAAACGCTTATGCTTCGCTCTTAGGCACATACGTTTTGTACCGTGAGTACTTGCATTTGGAACCCACCGGAGAGAAAATTCAATACTTTTTTCATCATGGAGAACGGTTAACACGTTGCCCTCCCAGTGGTTCCTAGAAGTGTCATCTACCACAAAAATTTTCATCGGTAAGTGGCCTAGGCCATCAGTGTTCAAATACGAGTGGTTCTTTGTACATTGCCCTCCCAGATTCGCTAGGGGATGGATAAAAGGGAGTAAGTACTCTTCGAACTTTGTTCCTTGCTATAAAGTTCTTGGATCCTATGCCTTATTTTTGTCATGTTTTGATCACAACATGAAATCCATAGGCGCCTATTGGCGATGAGTTCCAGTAACGCCTTAATGCTCTATGAGCGACCCCAACGGAGTTTCGCAATAATGATACAGTGACAAGTCCGGAGCACCTTCGCCGCGCCGGGTTGCTTCTAGATGGCCAGGCTTTAATCAGGCCTGCAGTTGCGAGCACTGTACTGAAAGAGGAGGTTGTGAAAGGCCCCGCGGCTCCTGGTCAGAAAAGAAAGTTGCCCCCTACTGGGCTCAAGTCGAAAAAGGTTGTCAAGTTCCAAGGGAATGGTGGTGAAGATATGGCTCACGGTAACGAGGTCGTGGCTGGAGATAAGGGCTCGTTAAGCATTCCCATCCTACCTCTAACAGGAGAAGCGGGGGGTATGAGCATTGATCCGGCCACCATCTCCAGTGACTTCTCCTGAAACCGCCACCCTACTCGAAGATGAGCGCCAGTTTGATGAGTTAAATAAACTCGATCTTGAAGTATCTCCATGGCCGGTTACAGCTAGGATGGAAGAACAAGCTCTTGCTACGGAGGGGTTAACTTCTTCGAGCGGACCACAATTGGGTTTGTTGAGAGAACACTTAGGGCATGCACTCATAAACACTTCATAGCATAGAGGCCCATCTAAGTGTGCGACTTGACTAACTTTGATTCATTTCTTTAAAAGATGATATGGCTAGAGGGCGTGGAGGACGAGGTTACGGATATAAAGACCATCAACGCTCTAGTAACACTTTCTTCGAGGGTTTCAGAAGGTGAACAAGTTTGTATGGCACTCCACCCCCGCCAGATCGTAGTAGTGAGCACCGAAAAAGGGATTGATCCCGGTGATCTCCGACTTCTCCCCTTCCGCCTCCAATTCGGGTGTCTGAGGGGATTCTCGGCTTAATTTAGGTGGTTCCAAGCCTCAGTCTTTGACAGGTCCTTCATATATAACACCTTTGGCTCCTGCTCCTGCTAAGGGCAAGGAGCCAACACTCGGCCGTCCGAGACCGGTTGTAGCGACGGCTGTGCAGAGGCAAGAGCTTGCGGAGTCCAATAGGCGAGAGCTTTCCAATGACGAAAAGAAAGCGTTACTAAAGCGAAACTTTCCTTAGCATTATTTTAATGAGATAACGTTAGTCCTTGATCTCCATCCACCCTTGGTCCGGGAGTTCGAGGACGTCTGGATGCGTATGAGGGCCGAGTATCATCAGGCCGACTAACTTCCCAAGTACTCCCGCCGACGAAAAGAAAAACCTGGGGCTTATCAATTGGAGGCTGACCATCGATGCAGAGCGGACCACCGTCAGCAATTTGAAGGTTGAAATAGGTGAGGTTTGCTTTTTGTATCATAGACATATTGTTGCTCATTCCTATGCCTTTGAATATTAACTCAGGGGTTTCGTCATCGCAGTTGAAATGAAGGAAGTATATGATACGCTAAAGAGGGAGGCCGATCATTCCTGCTCTTCTTTCATGGAGGCTGTAGCTGATCTAACCACTGAGAACACGACCCTAAAGAGGGAAAAGGTCGAGGTGGATAAAACATGTGCCGATTTGGAAAGGGATAACGCAAGAGTCTCTCAGCTCCAGAATGTCAATAATGCTTTGAAAGCGGAGAATGACAGCTTGAAGAGGCAGCTCGAGGAGATGAGGAAGGCGAAGGAAGATGCGGAGGCCAGCAACAGAGATGTGTTGAGCACGGTCGATGGACTGTAGGCCGAACACCTGGGAGAGGTGGAGCAATTGAGGGAGTAGCTGGAGGATACGGAATTCCAGGTAGAATCGTCCATGGTGGAAGATATCCAAAATATGTATGTTAAGATTTTGAGATTCTGTGGTCTTTCATGGGTCGATGATTACTCTCGTGAACTGGCTCGAACCTGGGAGAGGTTGGCCCCATATGAAGCTTGTTTGCACGAAGTAGATGTGAGCACTCTGGATGAACGCCAACTTATGATTGACCTCCTGACTGATGAGGAGCAAGCAAAGCTAGAGGAGGGAGGGAGGTTGTTGCAATAAGATGCCGAAAACAAGAGACTGGCAAGACTTGCTCCGGAGAAGGGGAAGTCTGTTGTGAGTGAGAGTGTGTTTGTAACGTAATCATTTGTAGGAGGAAGTTCTCGTTAGCTGACAGCACTTGAAACCGACACCATGAGCGATCCCGCGGTTTGGGCTCGGCTGTCGATTGGGTATAACCCTGAATTCCCAGAACTGGGAAAAACCGAACTCACTTTGCCAGTGGTGAAGAGTACCCTTTCCACCTTTTCTACACCATCCCTGACCGGACATAAACTCCATTTATCATGTCCCCGAGAATGATGTAATTACCGAATTTGCGAACTAAAAGGTTGTGTTTTTACTGTGTAGCCATTCTTGGATCAACCATGACACTGCCCCTGTGATTCCCTAAGTGACTGAATCTGGGCTTGGTCCTACGGGAATGTAATTTGGAGAAGGCGGCAATCAGGGGACACCTACTCGGATATAAGGATAACGCCCAGCCTTTATGAAGGCCTTATCGAGGAAGGAGAGGTGGTCGATGGACAAAGTGCCCATGCCAGAGGTCCAATGGACGCCGATGTGCCTTCGATGGTGGACTTGATGGATAGGCTAAAGGGTTGAATGGTGACCAAATGCGAGGAGATGGAGAAAAAGGGCAGGCGGGATGAGGCTGCCAAATAGGAGGTCCTAAATGAAGACCATATATGAGGCTGAGAGGAGCGCCACTGAGACGATTAAACAGAGGAAGGCTGATAAGGAGGTGGAAAAGAAGAGGGCTACTGATGAGGGCCAGAAGAAAAGCGTCAAAGGGCCATCGAAACCTTCGGATACCCAAGGCCAACGATGTCCCGATGCAAGTCCCAGAAGCTGGCTGATCGACGGGCTGCCCGGGAGGCTAAGGAGAAGGCGGAGCGGGACGACAAGGAGATCCCGGGGAAGAGTGATGCTGTGATAGCCCTTGCTACCGAGAGCGTAACTGGGCCGATTCCGCATACCGCCCTTAATGATGTCACAGAGATCTCAAGTGGTGATGGTGTGAATGAGAGGCGCCTTTCGGCTTCTTATGAGTCGGGTACTTCTCATAAGGGATAATGAGGCAGGAGCAGATCAGGGAAGAAGAGGCCTGGAGCAGGCAATGAACCATCGAGTGCCGAATCTGCATAGAAAAAGTACAAGCACAAGAAGAAAAGACACGATCAGTGTTAGCAACTTAAGTAGAAGTTACAGTTATTTTGGTGGTGTAGGCCGATAGTTTACCCGAGTACGACCCTCGATTTTGGTTTTTCAAGACATGGTGTGATTTTATGTACACCCTGTCATTAGAAAAGAAAGATGTTGGACATGTAGTCCGTTAAATGTGTATGTGAAAATATAATATGAATTAGTGAAATCGCGATTTTATGTCAAGTGTTTGGATGTTCTTCTCATGTTTTCCAGCATCATATACTTGCGTAATTGTACTTATTATTGCACTTAACACAAAAGCGATCGAGGACCACGCTCTGGGTTAATTATTCCAGAGGGGTGAGATAGAGCGCTGGTTCTAGTAAGTTTCCCTCAGCTAAAGAAATTTGTAGTTTGCGAAACCAGGCTAAGCGCCTACTGTTTTGGGTTACCCGGGGTTAATCCCAAATAGAGCGGAGGCATAGGACGTTGTATAGTCCGGTAGGTAGCTCTCCCGTCATTCATCGGGTTGTTACGAGTTGCAGGCGTCGTTTATTCGCAGAGAAGAGAAGCTCGGATCATCATCCCGTAGCGTCCGATCATGGCCATGGGCTACCCCTTAGCCTTGGGAGCTTTGGGGAAGAAACGATTTAAGGTCGGTCTCGGTGTTGCGCCAAGATTCGACCAGCACCCGTAGCCAGGGGAGAAACTTGCATCACTCTTAATTGTCTATTGGGTGTCTCCAAGTCGCTTAGGACTTGGGTGCAGAATGATTTATCCTCAGTCTCGGTACGGGGCCAAGGTTCGAGTTAGTGGTTATTTATACTCGGTCATGCCACGGTCTGGTGACTCGAGTAGCGTTGCCGGCTCCCGTGCCCAGGGTGCAGGTCGTAACTAGTTTTGTTTGGCCTCGATGTTGGTTTAAGATTTGGATGGCGGTACCGGCTCCCATGCTCGGGGTGCCGATACGGCGATCGAGTGTTTGCATGTAAGCCGGTTATTAGGACTAATCAAATGCGTCATGCGTGGGGTAAACAAAAAGAGATAAGAAGTTGAACATCATTTATACTAATAACTTTGGTGGTAATAGCCTCTACAATGCCTTGAGTTGCTAGAAAACAAAACATCGTTGGAAAGCATAAACAATTGTGTGCTAAGTTATGTAAAGTAGCGGCGGAGATGTTCGTTACTCCATGCCCTTAGGAGTTCAGCTTCATCCATGGTTGCGAGTTCGAAAGTTCCATCATTGAGCTTTCGTTGTATGGAGTACGGACCTTCCCAACGAGGAATAAGGCCTGCTGGTAGAGGAAAAACCCATTTTAAGACGAGGTCCTCGGTGTTGAGGTCCTTATGGCGGACCCTGGAATTGAAGTATCGGGCTACTCTTTGCTGTGGGGCAGCGGCTCGGAGATCAACTTCGTTCCTCTTCTCTTCTAGCAAGTTGAGTGACTCCAAAAGTAAGTCTTGGTTTGTCTTATGATCGTAATAAGTTACTTGGTTGAAGCCTGAGCTCAATGGGGATGACAGATTTGGATTTGTAGGCAAGAGCGAAAGGGGCGTGTCCGGTTGCTGTCTTGTGGGTGGTTCGGTAGGCCCATATGGCTAGAGGAAGTTCGTCCACCCACATGCCCCCAGCCTTTTGCAGACGCTTCTTGATGATGGATTTGATGACCTTATTAACTGCCTCAACTTGCTCGTTGGCTTGGGGATGAACCACGCCGAGAATCTTATTTCGTATTGTGCCGCTAGCAAAAGGCTTTGAATTCAGCGCTCTCGAACTGAGTGTCGTTGTCGAAAATGATAGCTAGAGGGACCCTATATTGGGTAATGATGTTGCGGACAACGAAGTTGATCATCTAATTGGTGGTGATTGTGGTGATAGCTTTGGCCTCCGCACATTTGGTAAAATAATCAACTGCGACGATAGCGTACCGTGCCCTACCTCTGGCCATTTGAAGAGTCCCTATGATGTCTATTCCCCACATGGAGAATGGCCATGGGATGATCATTTGCGTCAACTCTATAGGCGGGGCTCTTGGGATCTTTGAGAAGCACTGGCGCTTGTCACACTTGCAAGCGTAGTCTGCGGCCTCTTGATCGAGCGTTGGCCAATAATAACCATGTCTAAGTATTTTTCTTTCCAGGGTTTGTCCTCCAGTATGGTCGCCGCACTCACCCTCATGCACATTTGTGAGCACTTGGATGGCATCGTCATGGGCTGCGCATCTAAGCAATGGGACAGAGAAACCTCATTGGTAGAGCATCCCATTCATAAGAAGGTAGTGAGCTGATTGGCGGGTGAGCACTCGTCTTTCTTCATAGCATCCCGGAAGGGTCCCGTGTTTCAGGTAATTCTTGATTCGTGTCATCCAGGATTCAGGTTCGGATTTGACGTTCATGGTCATCTCAGTTTTGTTTGCTTGATACTTGGGGAGTTGAGCACTTCGACTGGGGCGAAGAGTTTCGAATCCTCGGAGCTCGCTAGTTTGTCTAGTGAATCTACTTTTTCATTTTTCTCTCGGGGAATGTGCATGATGATAAAGTGGTCAAGGTTGGTGAGCAATTTCTGAACCTGGGTTAAATATAGGGCGAGTTGTTTCCCCCTCAGCTTGATATTCTCCTTACACCTAGCATATAATGAGTTATGAATCGGAGAAGATTTGGATAGTCTTTAGCTTGAGCTCCATCGCGATTCTAAGCCCGGCTATCAAGGCCTCATACTCTGCATCGTTATTGGTAGCAGGGAAATTTAGTTTTAATACGTAGCATATCGGGCATTCTTCGGAACTGATGAGCATGACTCCGGCCCCAGAGAATTAGCTGTTGGAGGACCTATCCACGAACAATTTCCATTGAGTGTTGGGAGCTTCAATGTTCTCTCCAGGAGTCTCCTCGAGAGCAGTGAATTCTACTATGAAATCAGCGAGAGCTGGTCCGAGGATGGATCGACGAGGAAAAAATGTTATCTCAAACTGGCTCAGTTCCATACTCGACTTTAGTAGCCTCCTTAGGGTCGCTGTAGGATCGTCGTAGCGGCTGGTCGGTGTAAACCTTTATGGGATGAGACTGGAAGTATGGTCGAATCTTCCGAGAGGAAATCAGTAAGAAGAATGCTAGCTTTTCCAGCTTCGGATAATTCGACTCTGCCCTCCATCAATCATTTTCTGATGCAGTAGATGGGTCTCGAATGCGGAGATGCATTCTGGGGTCCACTCAAAGTTGCATTTCCCCTTTCGAGGTAAATCAAAGAAAGGAACGCACTTGTCGGTGGCCTTAGAGATGAATCGACTTAAAGCGGTATCCTTTCCATTTAAACTTTGGAATCTTTGATGTTTGGGGGGACTTGGATATCCCGAATAGCTTGGATTTTTTCTGGATTGGCTTCGATGCCCCAGCAGTTGACGACGAAACCTAAGAACTTTCCTAAAGCGACGCCGAAGGAACATTTCAGGGGCTTGAGTTTCATGTCGTACTGGCGAAGGACACGAACATTTCAGAGAGGTCATGGCCGTGGTCGCTTGATACTTTAGATTTTACCAACATATCGTCCATGTATACCTCCATGTATTTCCCAATTTGGTTTTTGAAGGGACAATTAACCATTTGATGATAAGTTGCACCGGCATTCTTGGGGCCGAAGTGCATGACGCAATAGCAGTAAAGTCCAAGATCGGTTACAAAAGAGATATGATCCTAGTTGCGAAGACTCATCGGGATCTGATTGTAGCCTGAATAGGTGTTGATGAAAGATAGTACTGTGTATCCAACGGTGGAATTAACAAGTCGGTCGATCTTCAGGAGTGAAAAGCTCTCCTTGGGATACGCCTTGTTTAAGCCAGAGAAGTTGAAGCAAGTTCGCCATTTACTGTTGGCTTTTTTTTACCAAGACTGGATTGGAGACCCATTTGGGGTAGTCGGCTTCGCGGATAAAGTTGTTTTTGAGTAGACGGTCTACCTCTTCGTCGAGTGCTTTGGAGCTTTCGAGTCGCAAGAAGCGGCGTTTTTGCATGATTGGAGGCATGGGAGGATCGATAATTAGACAATGGCAAGCGATCGCGGGGTTGATTCCCCTTATGTCGAAGTGAGTCCACACGAACACGTCTAGGTTAGCCTTCAAGAAATTCGCAATATCTTCTTTGATTGCGGAATAGAGTTGTGATCCTATCTTTAGCACCCTTGATGGATCATCGGGATTGACTGGAATATCCACTGTAGGTTCAACCGAAGTAGCCCTCTCGTATCCGGACTCTTCGTCCTTCCATGGGTCAAGGTCGTCAGAAACACGGCTATGGCGCCTAAGTCAAGGCCCAGACGCTGCTGATTGCTATGCGGAAATGGTCTTGGCGAAAGAAGGCACGGGCACGGCTATGCCCTTGTCATTATTACATGCATTCTTCCATTCTATTGCATAGCATTCTCTGGCATTAGCTTGGTCGCCTCTAACTGTTCGAATCCCGTTTTCTGTCGGGAATTTAATTAGGAGAGATCATGGAGACATGCAGATCTGAAACTCTGTAAGGAAAGGGCGTCCAATGAAAGTGTTGTAAGGGGAATCGATGTTTGTAACTACGAAAGTGAGGATTCGGACCTGGCTTCGATCCCCCTCGCCGAGTTCTACAGGCAAGTCGATCACCCCTAATGGGCGACTGGAAGCTCCGTTAAAGCCGTGGATTGTGGCGTGATTTGGTTTTAAGTCCGTTTTTTTTTTCAATTTCATCTGATCGTGAGCATCTTTGAAAATGATGTTGATCGAACTTCCCGAGTCAATCAATACTTCTTAGACAAAAGCGGCACTGGTCTGAGCTGTGATAACTAGTGGATCGGTGGTCATGATCTTAACCCCCGTAGAATCTCTTTCACGGAAAATAATGTCATCCCGCGTGGTTTTTTGGAGTTTGGCTAGGACGGATTCATCGATTGAGGAGTAAGCCTCATAAGTAGCATGCTTTATGGAACTCACATACTCTTCCATTTTCCGAAAGCTGTCATGTGTGGTATAAGGTCCTCCACAAATTGTGTTAATCACCTCGCCTCGTGTTAGATGGACCCGGAGCTTCCTTAGTGGGCGCCTGAGGTGATGGTGCCTGAGGTTTTGAATTTGCTTTAGGAGAAAAGGTTCTTGGATGCATTGCTCAAGTCGTTTCTCATGGATATGCTTTCCGATTGCATCCTTGAGCTGACGACATTCATTGATGTTATGTCCGTATGCGTCGTGGTATCGGTAGTACCTTCCCGTATTTTTCTCGAGGTCGGTTGATTCTCTGATGCGCGGCTTCTTATATGGAAACGTGTTGCATGTTTCTAAGTAAATTTCTTCTAAGTCTTCATTCAGTGGGGTGTAGGTCTCGATGGCTCGGTAAGGGCCGGGTTTTCGTGGCTCGGTCGGGGCCTGACCGTTGTTCCGGCCACCTTGCCAACCATTATTTGGTCTTTGCATGTAGGTACCTGCCCCTTGTTCTAATCAAAGGGCTCTCCTACTTGTTTTTCTCTGAGGTAATTTTTTGCAGCGTCTGCTTGAGGGTTGTTGGGGCGACTAGTTTTGGAGAGCCGGTTCCCTCTTGCTTCCTCTTGGCATAAGTACTACCCCGTCTTTTCGTAGAAAGCGTCGAGGTTTTTTGGCTACTTCCGATCGATCCATGCTCTGAATTCGGAAGTAGGAAGGAGACCTTTCACTAACTGAAAGAGTACGGTGCGAGAGTCGGGATCCTCAACCTTGGCGAGGGCGATGTTGAACCGGGAGAGGTAGCTTTTGAACGACTCAGCAAGCCCTTAGTATAAGTTGGACAGAGTGAGGGTGTTCTTTGGAGTTGGGATATGCACCCTGAATTGCTCGACCAACTCTGTCGCTAACTGAACGAAGTTGTTAATAATATCAAGTGGGTGGCGAGAGAATAACAAAGCGATTCATTATAAGAAGACTGGGATGCACTTGCATTTGACCGGGTCATTGCCCCGGCTCGAGTCCATTTTCCATTCATATCGATTTAGGAAGGTATAGGGATCGGTTGTGCCATCGTAGAGCGGCATCCATGGCATGCTGACCACCCAGCATTGTTCACCCTTCTTGTGAAGGGGTAACACCTAATGTGTGTATCCCATGAATCATGCACGTTCCCTCGCATCTCCCTCATGATCCTTCGGACCATGTCAGGAAGATAAGTTGGATGTCGATCCACCATCAGGATCCATGGATTTTGGTGAGGTTCCGGAGTTCTGTTGCGAGGGCATCTTCAATGATAAATGTCTGGGTCGTCTTCTTCCATGTCCTCGACATCTATGCTTGGGTCCTAGTGATGAGGCAGAGTAGGTTGATTTGGATCCCGCTCCGGAGGAGCGCGGGCTGCTAGAAGAGTAGGTCCATCATCACGATTGGCGATCCTTGGGTTTTGTCGAGGAAGGGGTTGGTTGGTCGGACCTGGATTGTCATCGACGATCAAGTGAGAGCAATCATGGTATTATGCCCTCTCGCTATATGTTACTGTACTTCGGTTGTCGTTCCCATTGTTGTTGGCGTAGCCATTACCGTTGCCATTGTTGAGGGCATTGGTGCAGACGACGACGTTGTTAATGGGACTAAACCTCCTTCTTTGATGCGGGCCCCTCGACTCGAAAGAGGAAGTTTCCAACAAAGTTGGTTGAGGTCGAGCATTGTTCCGGGCTAGTTGAAGTCGAGCGACGATGCGCTGACTTTCTTGAAGTTGTCGCATAAGGTCAATGTTATTCCTTAATGCTTGATTGAGCTCGACCGCTATGTTCTCATATTTTTCATTAAGCGAGCGGATATGATCTTGTGTTGCGTGCACTTCGGGGTCCACAATAGGAGTGCATTTTCATTACTGCCAGGATATCCGCCGGCTTAGGCTGTTGAGATGTTCCAGCTTCGAGTGCGGCTGAAAAACCGACCGTTGCATTCTTTAGTCACTTTTCCATCGTGAGCGGACTCGACAGCAGGTTTAGCAAAGGAACCTAGAGCTCGTCGAAGTCGAGATGATAAGGTGCGACAAAGGCGCAAATCCGAGTTTTCTCGGTGAAAGTACCAAATGTTGATGGCAAAAAATGTTGCAAATACCCAAGATTCCAATTAATAGGAATTATTATTTTGGTCATGTAACTAAGTGCGAAAAGCTGTAAACAACACGAGAGATTTATAATGGTCCAGCCTCGAGAGAGGCCTACGTCCACTTTGAAGAGTCGTTGGAATATTATTTATCACCAAGGATTACAAAGTTGTGGCTAACTCATGATATCTCATTACATTCACTTTCATAATCATCATGCTAAATATTCGGGAAAAAGACAATTTAGTCCTTCTTCTTCCTCGAAGACGAGATGCCATTAAAGAGGCCCTTGAAGCTCTCTAGAGGTCCCAAGTGATAGAATTCCAACCCTTTTGAAGTGTGAGGCCACGGGGTATTTATAGGAGAGAGGTTAGGTAGGAGTATGTAGGAATAGGTGAAAATAGGGGACCACCATGCCTAGAATTTCGCACCCGGCCCACGCACACATATTTCGAAACCCCATGGGGTGCGAATTTCACACCCCGTGGGGTGCGAATTTCGCGCCCCACGGGGATGTGAAATTCGTATACCTCAGGGGTACAAGATTCGCAGCTGAGGTGTTCGAATTTCGTCCCCTATTGGGTACAAAATTTATACCCCTCGGGGGTACGAAATTCGTACCCCAAGGGGTTCAAATTTCATACCCCGCAGAGCATGACTTTTGTACCCCTTGGAGGGGCGACATTCGCACCCTAAAGGGTACAAATTTCATACCCTGCTAGGTGCGACCTTCAAACCCCTTAGGCGTACGAAATTCGCACCCCAAGGGGTACGAAGTTCGTGCACGAAGGGTGCGAAACTGTATGCGCGGGTGCTTAGGGGGCTCAAGATTTGGGTTCGCGAATCCTGGGGATTCGATGCCTTGGTTCAGAAATATGTTAGGGGTATGGCGAGGCCTTTGTTGGCATGATCCCTCTTCAACTTGTTTCCTTCATTCCTAGGCATCCCTCTCGGCTTTTAGCTCCACGCGATGCGTTGAGTTGAGTGTGTCTTATGTACTTTTAGGAACCGAACAAAAAGCCAGTTAACAGAGAATACTCAGGCTTGATTAGGATTCTCTCTTTCATTCTGCTTGGAGCTGTTTAGATATACTACTTTTATTTCCTGTATTCTCTGATATAGCTATATTTGGGGACTCTTCCATTTATATTATTGTACTCTTATGATTCTTGTACAAGACAAAAGTTTTAAATTGATGTAATGGGTTTTCTGTTTTCAGACTTATGATGTAAGTGGGTTTTGGACCACGTTGTTTTCTATTCAATAAAGTTTTAAATTCCACTGTTATTTTATATCTGTCTTGTGATGTTTCTGTTTACGTTTATCTATAACGCTTCATGAAACTTAATGCATATGGATAAAGAGTGACATTAACGAATGTGGGGTGTCTATCTAAATTCTTAGATTTGAGAATTATGTTTTACTGTATGTTTCACTTATCTATGCATGTTTTTGTACTTTCTCGGTACATGTAACTGAGACATTATCTGGCCAAAAAGCTCCTAGCTTTTCTCCCTATTCCGCTAGAACTTGCGACAGTTAACCGAAGGTGAGTTGAAAACTCAAGCATCTAGTTTAAACATGATTTGCATGTTTTTGATCAATGATTTCCTATATTTAAATTAATTGTTGTGAATGAATTTTTGAAATTTTAGTTTATAGTAATTCTACATCTGAGTTACTCTTTGTGTTCCTGTATATCCATCGTTTCCAAATCGAATTCATATCTAATCTTTTCTGCTTTATTTTTTTGTATATTGAACTTTTTTGTGCTAATTAAGAATCATGCCTGAAGTAGATTAAGAACTATATCGAAATCTTGTCCATAAATCCGTTCGAAGCAGCCACATTAGCATATAGAAGATGTGACACTTATGTCAACTGGGAGCTTACAGCGGTCGACCTTTAGGTCGACCCATGGCTATGTCGGGTCGACCCTAGTGTCTACCCAATGTGGTGACGGGTCAACCCAATTGTAACACCCCACCTCCGCCAGGGTGACTTTTGCAAGCACTCTGACTTTGGAGGGGCGTTTGAATCAGGTAAACATGCATAATGATATATCAAGGCAGAACAAGAACATATGTATATATGTAAACAAAGTAAATAAGATAAGTAAAACAGCGGAAGATTTCAAACTATTTCAAAACAAGTCTGGTACAACATAATGTCAACTTTCCAAATACACAAGTCTAGATAAAAACAACATCACTGAAAAACTGAAACACATAAGTACTATCCCCAAAATAAGTGATAACCATAACTAGCTTCATGTCAAGACCGTACATGAGCTAAAATCCCACAAGCAAGCGATCAGAAAGCCAAGTTAAGCTCCAATATTCCCACCCTGAGAACCTGGGGGGGAAACGGAAGAAAAGAGGCGAAAGAAAACAGGTCAGTCAAAAAGACTGAGTAAGCCCTACTACAATCAATGTAAACTGATAAAGTTAACTGGCATGAGAAGCAGGGATGAACATAAGGATAATTACATACTAGCATGGTGAATATCTAACAGATAGTTCAAAGGAGTCATCACATAATCAAGGTGAAGTTTTTCACCACAGGTGTACCAGCATTCTAACATATCATGTATAAACAAGAATTTATCCCTTGGCCTATCTTGGCCCAATATCAGGTGTTGACCTAAGTCAAGATCCAACTTCTTAGTACCTATACTAGTATAACAGGATTAGGTGTTACCCAAATGTCTACATCGAAACAGGACGGAACAGAATGGTCCACGGATAGAGTTCGGGAAAAATGGTCTTTTACCACCCTAACAGAACGGTACCACGCAGAAACAGACGGGTGTTACCACCCAACAAAACAGACGGTACCAACAGAATCAGACAGAGCTAAGTGTGCCCTAAATCCTACCCAAGCGATCGGCTCCCTAATACATAAACACCCTGTGTCGGCCCCACGATAGGGTGTATCACTCCCTAAAGTGGTAACCAATTGGCACATGCATATTTACAGATGTCACGGCGTCTTACATCCTCAGAGGCAGACCGGGATCCATGCACGCACATGACCCGGTTGGAACGCACCATCAACACCAATCGCCATTATCAGAATGAACCACTTATAATTAGTTCAGTAAGCTTGCCCGGACCCTACCTACAGTTGGGTCAAAGTTTTGATACCAGAAAGGGTTACTGACTAATATGGGTCCCAAACAACAAATGACACAAGTATTCCCCCTTGTGTCCCCAGACTATCAGATTCAGATTAACTTATTAACAGAGTTCAGACATACAAAGTTCAGACGATCAGTTTTCAGACTAACGGATCAGATAACAGATTTACAAACTTGCCTAACTTGGTGTGGGTCCTACAGATCCGCAAAACGGGTTCGTTTAATTTATCAATCAAGTTAGTTTATCCAGACCAGGTATCAAATCAGTTCTCAGCCTTATCAAATTACTGAGTTGGATTGGTTAAGTATAGTTCAACTTAACCCCGTAAATTACCGAGTTCAGATTAGTTAAGTGCAGGTTAACTTAACCCTAACCACTAGTCGTATTTTACGGTTAAGTGTCATTAAGAAATCAAGCCCGGTTTCACTTAACCTACCCATTCATGTCAAATTGGTTAAGTGTCATAAATCAAATTTACTTAACCTTATCAGGTAGCATTAATTAATTTAATGCACCTTAACCTCTCACATTAGACCTCGTTGTGGTTACTAGTTAAGCCGGGCGGGTCCGGGTAGCTTTACACCACAACCTAGTCTAACCTCGGGTTCAAGCACAACTTGACCAACTTCTCACATTGGGTCCTATTGTTTGTAGCCACTAGTTAAGCCGGTTGGTTCCGGGTAGATTTATGCTACAAACTCAACCCAACCTCGAGTTGGCCACACTTATATTTTCTAAGTGTCATGTCCATTATGCTTCCAAAACATATTACACGTTTTTTTTCAAGAATTTGGGTAGACCTAACTTAATAGGTAAATTCCCAATGGGTAGACCTAACTTAATAGGTAAATTCCCAATCTTATGTTTTTATGTCCTTTAAGTTTACCCAACCCCAAACGCAATCCCATCGCTTACATATCGCAATAGCGCATAAAGGATAGAAAGAGGGAACTTGGCATAATCATGACATAAAGGTGTTGAAGCCACAAGTTTAACATGGTGGCATATGAAATGTACATATGTTCAAATACTTGCATATTACATTTTAGGCCTCAAAAGCATGCATAAAACCAACCTTAGCATATTGGTGATACATGGTGATAAATGACATGTAGAAATGGCCATAAGTTCGCATTTAGCCTCACATGCAAGTTATCATAAGAGATATGATAACTTACATGTTGCCAAAATGCAACCTTTAGCATAAAGCTTGAAGCTTTAGGCTCATAAACCCAAGATAAGCTTGCATAACATGATAACATGAGTAAGATGATCAACCCAAACTTGCATACATAACATGGCAACTTGCATATCATAACATAGCAAACTTGCATACATAACATGATAGACTTGCATAACACATCATAGTAAACTTGCATAACATAACATGGCAACTTGCAAATCATAACATGATAAACTTGCATATCATAACATATCAAACTTGCATAACATGACACAATAAACTTGCATATCATGGCAAACTTGCATATCATAATGATCAACCAAACTTGCATCATTCATTAACTTTAAAGTTTAAATATGAAAGTAGAAAAGGGCTTACAATGCTTATGAAGACAAAAAAATATGACAAAGCCCTTATGCAATCAAATAGACCCAAAATGCAAGCTCTTAATGGAAAAACCCTTGAGCAAAAATGATCAAAACCCTTGCTTTATGATGTAAATATGGAAACTTGACTTGAATGCAAGCTAATGATGCTCATACAAGCTTGAAAACACTTGTATGCATTGAAAATCTCTCATAGAAATAACTTAGGAATTTTATGAAGAGAGTGGAGGCCATGAGAGGAATGATTTTGCCATAGTTTAGTTACTTGAATGAATAATGATGATTTAGGGTTAGGTTAGGGGCTTATTTATAGGATTAGGATGTGTTTTAGACCCTTAGATTAACCCTAGGTTAGATTAGGACCATCAGATCTCGGAAGCTTCCAGAAAACAGCCCCAAAACACAGCCAAACCCAAAAATGGTGCATCAGGCCAAACTGGCCGAGCACCCCCTGTCGACACCCAAGTCGACAGGGCTGTCGACTTGGTCCTAGCCAAGTCGACTGCCCAGTCGACAGGCCTGTCCACTGGGGTAGCTAGGCGGGAATTTTCACCCCTGCGCCCAATGGCCCCAATTTCGAAATTTGAACCTAAATTTTAAATCTGTTTTGAACTTTGAATTTTCAGAAAACTTCTTCAGGCCTTAAATGGGTCATACGGACTCCGATTTTCGAAAACTCGGACTCTATTTCGCGTATTTTTCCGAGACGAACGCAATGGCATAGCCCGTTTCCCTTGATTCAGATTTATAAATTAAATTCTGCCTCGATTTACGATATAACAGGTTATCAGAAATACGGGTTGTTACACCAATGAGTGCAAAATTATTGCACAGGGTCAAGCCATTTTAGTGCTGGGTTGGTCCTTCTATGTGCTTTCCTGCAACATCTTTTTTGATTTTTAGGTGTTAATCTTTTATTAATCTTGTGTGCAATGATCTAGTGAATTTGTTTTTATGTATTGTTACTAACAACTATTTCCAATATATTGGAGAGCCAATGCTTGAATTCAATTCATAGAGCGAATTGATAATTTTGCGAGAATTTCGATATGTCGGTTTCATTAAGTTTTCTGTTGGATTTGTTGTGCAGTGCACACGTTATATAAAACCAATTTCAAAAAGTTTTTGATTCAAAAATAAAATTTAGAAATAATTAAATATTTTAAAGACATTATACATAGGGTTGCATAATGTTTGGGTTGTGTCGAGTTAGACCAAATACTTCATTCGACCCGCATAGGTTTGGGTCTAAGGTAGTTCAACCCGTATCTGGCACTATATGAGTTTGGGAATAGGTTGGGTTGAAGTATGGGTGGGGTCAGGTTTAATAGGGTTGAGTTGGGTTGCTTGAATATATTAAAAAAATGAGAATACAAGGGATTTAAAAAAAAAGATATTTAAATATTTAGGATAACATATCAAATTTTAACTAGCAAAATGCATTTAAAATAACCAGTTCATTTTAAGACATATTTTATTAAAATTTCATTGTAAAACTCATCATAATCAATTAATTTACTACATGGTAGAAAAAGTGTTTCATTCTAAAATACGTTAATTTCTCTTTAAAATATATTTGTTAAATTCTATCTAGTTTGGGTGGACATGAAATATGTTTTTTTGTATATTTAGAATATATAAACATTATTCTAGGATTATACTATTCTAACTTTAAATGGGTTGATATTAAATTACTTTTTTAATATAGGGCTGGGTTGTGTTAAAATAAGGTTGGGTTGAATAAAATATCAAACCCAACCCATATATAGTGTGGGTTACAAATTGTATACCATATCTGACCCGAACTAGGATGGGTTGGGTTTATGTGGATTGGGTCGGGTTGGTGAGTTGGGTCGGATTGGATATAGGTTGTGTGTAACCCTAACTATACATGTACAAATAATGTTTATTATGTAGAGATTTTATTATAAATTATTTCTATCTGCATTTGAAGTAGCTTTCAAATTTTTTCCTATAAGTACTTTTCTATAAAACTATACATTTTTGTACTCTTTGAGAGATCGAAGAAATAATTTGAGTGGTATAATAAACATGTTTGGTATGGGACATGAAGGTATATTATATTAGTTAATTATGGACTTGTTCGATCGAAGATATTTTAATGTAGAATGATGTAACGACCTATATTTTAAGGATCGAAGGATCGTAAAATAATTGTATTTAATTCACACGAGATCGCATCATTCTCATATTTTGATATATGTTTTGTTAGGCTATTTCACACTTCTATGCTTTTCACTATATCGTTTTGCAATCATTTTACCCTTAAGTTTTTTCCTATATTTATTTTCTGATTGGTGTAGAGTTAGATGCTCAAACTTGTGCCATTGGAAAGATCAATGGTTGAGCATTGTGTAGAGTGGTTACATTAATGATTTGGTTAAGGAGTTAAGGAGATACAGTAGTGTCTGTTCTTCAGGATTACTGGACAGATTTAGTTAGCAGCTAATGAGCTGATTAGGTTAGTCCATTTAAGCTAATGACCTGTAGTATATTAAGTACTGAAGAGATTAGGTTAACCTATTCTCTTAATTTTTCCTAGCAGTCACAAGAACTATGATTCTCTAGTTACCAAAACCTCAAAACACATTATAAATCATTCATACTCTCCTCAGAACCTCTATAAAGTTATATCTTCATTGATCTACATATCTTACATCATTTAGGGGTTGATATATTCATTTCTTTATAATCGCAATCCATATTTATTGTGATCTACATAAATTTATTAATTTGGTGAGTGATTTTGATCTTCCACTAGGCTGCATTATATCATATTCTTAGATAAGGTGTTTTTATCACATTTACGCGTTAGATCACATCAAACCATGATCATGACCATTTATGTTCTTTTTAGTTTTGAAGCCTTAGGGGTAACATAACTAGTGAAAAAAGGATAAATATATAAGTTTAGGTTCATTAACATAGATAAGCGCTAGATCTATGCATACAAATGATTGCTTCATGTTTTATATGAATTTGGGCAATCGAGTATGATAATTGATTCATATGATTGCTGTTTGAATTGTTGAAATTGTTGTTTGATTGGATACTTGATTTTGATATTAGAATTGTTGAAATTTGGAGTTGGAATGAAGATCGGAGCATAACCTAATCAAATTTTGTCAGAATTGCATGAAAATTGGAGGGCGGGTCTAGAAAGAGATGGGAAGACGCCTTGAAATTTCGAGCCAAAATTGTTGAGTATATGGACCGGTACTGGTCCGTAGTCTATGGACCGACAACGGTCCATATGGGAGCTATATCCCCCCCCCCAAACTTTTGACTTGGACTCCTTATGCAAAAGAAGGTTACCGATTAAGTTTGAGGTTAAATGGAATTGATATGAAAACTAGGGAATTCTACTAATTGATGGGCCAATAGCAAGAAATAGAGGACCAGTTGGAGATGGATTGACACTGAATTGGAATACCAAGGGACGAAATACTTTAGTGATCTGTAGTACTTAGCCAAATTTTGCAAAGTACACGGACCGACACTAGTCCATAGCCTATGAACCGGTATAGGTCCATCATGTTGACTTGTATGGATGTGAGACCCATAGGGGGAAGTTAGTGCCTCATCGATCATTATGGTGGTCTCGGTTTGACAATTGTTGCTCTAATTTGAGAGTTATGGCATTATAAATAAATAACTCTTTGAATGAATACTCAGATAAGGAGTGGATCGAAGGGAGACTATAATTGATATGTGGCGAACATAGTTATATGGTAGTAAGGCAGCTGGTGACAAATCATACTATAGGATTGGCTCCCGGTGAACGAGATTATGGACATAGCTCATTGTGAGCGATGATGTAAGGACAAATGCAGTTCATGGGGAGCGAGGCTGCGTGATGACAGATTGGTAGAGGGGAACTCAAGCTATAATATGATAGACATGAGTACCTCTGTAAGTGAATTGCTAAGTAATCGTTCGTAACTCAAAGTGTTATAGTAGGACACAAAGCAAGGGTATCGTAGGGATGCCCATTAAGTTTTGTAGGATCGTGTACCCTGAGTGGTAAACCTAGGCCAAAAGGGCATGTGTTGGAAAACACGGAGTTTCCACTAGAACTAAGATTTCTATTAGTCCTTGATTTGGGTTTACATATGGGTGTCAATGTATTTACAGCTTCGTAAGGTGATAGTTAGGATTTAGATTTTGGTCGCTATGATTACATTGTTTACTTTCAAAAAAAATCATGGGTAGACTATTACTTATAGGGCTTATAAAAGGAGGTGATAGATTCTCTTATATTATGACTTCGCCCACTTCTTCTGTTGTATGTTTTGAGTATCATTACTTTTATGAGTAGCATATATTATCATGCTATTATGTTCTAATGGGGAAATATCAGGTATGAAACCTAACCTATCTATTTAAATGTTTTTAGTGCAATTTATGATAGATCTAACCGCTCACACCCAACTATGGCTTGACCTAATGTTTTATATTTCCGCTTTTTGTCTCACCGATGATGCTGATGAGTTGGATAGATAGTAGGGTAGATCACATAAATGTTGATCCAGTGACAAGCATGGAGAAGCTATAGAGTATACCAACTTATACATATTTTCTTCCCACTGTTATGAGCATGCTATGATAGTTTGTGACGAGGATGACATATATTCATATATTATTGGATTTCATGTACAAGAATATGTTATTTTATGATATTTAGCTGCTCTTTTGTTTGGTCATTTCTCACTATGATGTTGTCTATATTTCTTATTGTACATTATCCATTTGTTGTGAGATAAATGACAAATATGTTTTTGGTTATCACGCTTGATGGCCGACTTATACCAGCTTGGAATGCGTGCAGCGCAATATTTTCCTATTTACATGAAAATGGTATGAGGCGGTCGTCACATTTGGTATCAGAGCTTTGGCCATACGATTTATCAAAAGAATTACGATGTATAAGTGTACAAGAGACGTATTTGGAGATTGCCAAATTTTCACTATATATAGTAGTCCATCCTTGAGCACCGTGATGCATATTTGGAGTTAGGAATGACGTTTCTTGTTACAGATCGAGATGAGTCGAGCCACTATGAACGATGACAGGAATGATTTTACATTAGGGTTAGGTGGTGAAGGTAGATCAGGGATGGGAACTACCAAATACCAAGCTATGTATGATACCATGATGGCGTTGGTTGCAAAAAGAGCTTGACTTGTCCCTAGAGAAGTGGTTGACAGAGGTGGTGCTACTATGATGGTACCCTGAATGGACTTTACCAAACTATGCAAGGATTTTTGTACTCTAGGGCACAAGCCATTCGATGGGTTTGAGTCTGCTATCGAGGTCCAGAAGTGGTTGAACACTTGTGCCCATATTTTTGGAAACTAGGGACTGGTGATGCTATGAAGAGGAAGCTCCTTCACAACAGCTACAAAATGGAGCTATGAGTTTATGGAACTCTATCATTCTTATTACTTTAGAGGATCAGATTACTTAGGATGACTTTTAAACTAGATTCGAGTAAAATTATTCCCACGGTGCAGAAGTTTATCTTTTTTAAGAAGTTTGCAGAGCTAAAATAAGGGGATATCATAGTCTCAGAATATGTCAGTGGATTTGAAGCTCTCTCCAAATATGGATGATCATTTATCGGAACTCCTTATCAAAAGAGTGAGAATTTCATTATAGGACTGGATGAGTGTATAGGAGAAATGCTTATAGATTATATCAAGAATCCATTTGAGAGATTGATCGAGAAAGCCCTTAGGCACAAGGGTATGCTCTCGAAGAAAGATGCTTGTGAGGTTGTTAAGGTACCAAAGCCATAGTAGGGCGGTTAAGACTATAAGAAGAATTGAAATAGAAAGAGGAAGAAACAACAAGGCAAATGTTGACCTAATAAGAAGAAAGAAATAAATTAGGTCATTTTCTTTGCTTGCTATAAGAAAAGGTATTATGCTAGTAGGTATCCGGCTAAGGCGGGTTAGAAGAAGTTCTTTAACCATGACAAGGTTGGGAATTTGAAGAGGGATTATCCCGAACTTATGAAGTTTTAGCATATGGTAAAGGCTTATGCTTTGAATGTAATTCCTACGTATTCTAGTGCATCAACCGCTAAGGAAAAGGGAAAGAACGTCGTGGTGCTAAGTAAGCTTCTGTCAAAGATTTTTCAGCTAGAATTTTATTTGGTACTGAAGCTACATATTATTTTATCAATAGTGATTTAGTGTGTAGATTGGATTTTCATTCTAAACTTGTTGATAAGTTTATGGTTGTGACTAACCAGTATGAGGGTCTACTAGTTTTTCTTGACTTGTCATGGTCTTGTTTTATCGAGTAATGGGCGCTTTTATATTTTTATTGTTTTGTCCTAAACTTTGTGAGGTGCGGGGTCATCTTGGGTATGGATAGGCTTAACTAGTATACGGCTATTGCGGATTGAGAGAGGCTTGAGGTGATGATCGGGAATGTAGAGGACGAGAGGCTTTGCTTGATTGTTTGTGGTAAGATGGTGTAATAGTCAACTATTTATATTGGCTTGGGACTCCATAAGATGGTTTGTCATATATGCTTATTATTTGAGAGCATCCAGATGCCTTCGAGGAAGTTGCTGGATAGCCACCACATCGTGATATCGAATTTAGGATTGACTTGTAGATGGAGCGGGACCTATAGTATTGTCGTTGAGACAGATGGCGCCAAAAGACCAGAAAGAGTTGGAGATGCAGGTAAGATAAGTGTTGATTAAAATATTCAATCGAAGGAGTGTTTACAAACAGGGTTCATCGCTGTGTTTGCGATGAAAGCAGATAGCTCGTTGGGATTATGCATGTATTATCCCTAGCTGAATAAAGCGACTAAGAAGAATAATTATCCATTCCTAAGGATTGATGACTTGTTCGGTCAACGACATAAGGTGTTTTCCATATGGACTTAGTTATGGGATTTCTCCAGTTGAAGTGGCAAATGATGATGTGCTAAAGACTTCTTTTAAGACATCGTCGGATTTTTTAAGTGGTTCGTTATGCCATTTGGATTGACTAATGCATCATAGTACTTCGTAGCTCTTATAAATAAGATAATTCAAGATTAGTTGAGCAAGTTTGTACTTGTATTCATGGACTATGTTCCTATCAACGCTAGGACAGAATAGGAACACAAGACTCACTTAAGGATTGTTCTTCATCTGTTGAGAACACACGGGCTGAAGGCCAAATTTTCAATGTGTCACTACTGGAAGGAAGAAGTGAGATTTTTGGGTCATATAGTATCCAGACTGGGGTTCGCAAAGGATCCTGGAAAGGTGCCAGCAATCCAAGTTTAAAATGTGTAGGATCTGAATTAACCCTAGAGGGGATGAATAGGGTTTATTGCAGTTTTTGCCGAGAAATTAAATAATATCAACACAGATAATAATCAGAGTAAATGCGAAAAATAAATAACTCACAAATATACCTAGCTTCTGCAAAACCCTGCCTACTGCTGCATTCCCCAAGATTTCTAATAGGAATTAAAACAATCTCTATGCTTACAGTCCCCTGTAAACTCGCGACCAACTGTTCTAGCCCTACGTTCAAAATCTTGTACTGATCTCTATCCCCGAAATCAGATTTTCCCGAATCATAACTCGTAACTCGTCTCCCTAGTTTTACAGATAAACTAGATAACTTTAAATAGGATTTACAAACTAAAAAACAAAAACACTTAAAACAAATAATAAATTAAAACCCTAGTTTTAAATAAAATCCTTTTAGCCCTTTATGACTTTTGGTCGGCCGTCTCCCTTTTTATTATTTCTCTTGTGAAACTTCGGCTTCAAAATGGCAGCTTTCTAGGGTTTTTATGAAATTGGTTTCTCCAACACTTGATTGGTGGAATTATTGCTCCAGTGATTTCCGATTGGAGATGTTGACTTCTCTATGAAAAATCGTATGTGATATTATCCGTTATAACTCTTGGTTTATGCTCGATTTTTCAATCCCGATTTCCTTACTTGCCAACGATGATTAGCTGTACATTTATAGGGTTTTTAATTGATAAAAAATCTCTGAGTTCAACTTAGACTTAGCTTGATATTTGCGTAATTTTTTAGGCTTTTGGAATCCACGGCTTTGTATTGTTCTTGTGATTGATCTGGTGATTTGAATTCTTTCCTTCTGAAGATATTGATTTGAACCTGCAGTTTATATATAGTTCTGGAAATTTTAGCTTGCTAATTTTCTAGACTTTGAATTGTTCCCCATCGACTTAAAATAAATGCCATATATGTTATTCTGTAAATATAAACTTGAACAGTTTTACCGGACCTTCGAATTTCATTTCCCTTTGACCATTTCTGAGTTACACTTTCCGATAAATTTCGAATGGAATAAGTTGATTTTTTGCAGCTTCCTCGTGATAATAGCTTGAATAGACACTATGCTTGATTTTCCATGTCTTATTTGAACAAACACTATAGATTTTCTTTGATTTTGAACTGCTGATGTACTTAAGATTGTAAGTTCTTTCTTAAGAATATATGCTATAAACTTGAAATAGTAATGAACTTTGAAATCTTGGGTCTTGGCATTCGGCATGTATGTTGAACATTACTTGATGCTTATCTTTGTCTTTCCCTTAGTTTCTTCTTGAACATGACACTGCACTTGTCACACTACTGATTATATTGTGGCATTTGCCATACCAATTGAATTTTCTTGTACTAGATATTACCCTGTTAAGATTAGTTGCTTCCCTTGACCTATTTGAATAAATACTGCACTTGAATTTTTCCATGTCGTTGTGTATTTAAAAATGTTGTATGGCTTTTGAGATTAGTTGATACTCATAATTTTTGGTACTTCAAATGTCCATAAGTATGTACTGATGAGCTAACCTGATTCGAGTGCGTATGTGCTTTGCCTTGTTGAAACTATAGTTGTTGCCTTTACTATTGAATTTGAGTTGTTGTACTTGTGTTATCTATTCTAATATAACAGTGCATTGATCTTTTTGAACTCCCATATAGTACATGTTATGGCTTGAATTGTATGATCTGACTTTGGGCTGAACTTGTTAAATGCTCATGTGCCCATGTCCATGATGTTGCATATAAGTTTGGCATTTGACCTTGATTTGTCTATAACTCGATTGCTCAAGCAAACTTGTGCTTGTATGTTCATAGTCTTGTTTTCCTGCTTCATGTGCACTGTGCTTGGTTCTTATCTTGGCAGAATTTGGCATTTGACCTATATTGGTCCGACTTGTGCACTTGGCTCTTTTGAATTTGCTGAACCACCATTCCTAATTTGTATGCACATACATACATACATACATACATATATATATGAACTGATGTGTTTATATATATGTGTGTGTGTTTGTGTTGCATATGTAATGGATTTCTTGGTTCATGTCCATTCACGCCATTTGACCGTGTTGTCCCTGCATAGAAATATGTGTATATACTTACACATGTATGTGTATACATGTATAGTGCACGTGTAGAATATATATATATATATATATATATATATGTGTGTGTGTGTGTGTGTGTGTGTGCGAGAGAGAGAGAGAGAGCATTACAGTCGGCATCTTCCTTGCGGTGTTTATAACGAATCACTGTGAATATCACAATCTGTCTAGACGCAGATGGATATACATATACATATATATATATATATATATATATATATATATATATCAGAGCATGTCCAGATAAATGATGATAAACACACCAAAATTCTACGGCAAATAAAATTTAAAATAAATTTATATTTTCTTGTATTTAATTCTAATTTTATTCCAGTTTACTTGGTGTTTTTCTGTGATAGGTATACAGGTGGTTGGACTGGGTTAGAGCATATGAAGACTGCGTGTCACTGTCAGTATCTAATTGTGTATCTATATCTCTGAGTGATACTGAGTGAACTGTAGTAGGAATATCTGCATATGAAACTAATGGTAGACAAGAATAAAATTTTACTAATATTTGTAATAAACATATTGATTGAAGTAAAAATATATTTTTGTTGTTCTATCCAATCTATCTATATATTTACATTTTTCTAATAGTAAAATTTCATGTGATATTTATTCAAGTGTGTCATGTCTAGATTAAACAGAAATATCAAAATATATTCAAGTATGTTGTAAGGTGGAGTCAGAGAATATGTACTATCTCTACTGTACAAATAAAATATTTATTTAAATAAAGCTACTGGTTGAATATTCAATTATGTATAGTAGTATTCTATTCAAATAAATATTTATTTCTGTATGTACTGTGAAATATAGAATAGTACTGTTTACAAACACATTTACGAAATAATATATATGTTTGTTATCATCAAACAAAAATCATATTGTTATACTCAACAAAATGGACCAAAGAATGATGTGGAAATTGGGAGTTTCTTTGGTCTGGCTGGATATTATAAACAATTTATTAAGGATTTCTCCAATATAGATGCACCATTAACTAACTTGACAAAGAAGAATTAGGTTTTTGATTGAGATACATAGTACGAGCATGCTTTCGTGGTTCTAAAAGAAAGACTAACGAATAAACCAGTATTGATTATTCCTAGTAGGAATAAATAGATGCCTATTTACATGGATGCTTGTGATTCAGATATTGATGTTGTATTGATGCAAAGAAGATGAGTTGTCACTTATGCTAGTCGACAACTGAAGTTGCACGAAAGGAATTACCCAACTCATGAATTAGAGTTTGCGACGATTATCTATGCTTTGAAGTTTTGGAGGCACTACTTGTTTGCATAAAGGTTTTAGGCACTTATGGATTGTTACTACCAAAATTAAAAAAGAATAGATTTGGCGGTTAAGGGGTATCAGGCAACCGAAGGCTCACTACAAGCTCGCCAGAAAGCGAAACTCATTGTTAGGAAGGGTTAAAAGCTGGAAAGAATAACTCGAGACACGACACCAAACAAAACCGTCTGGGAAAAAGGATCGCGAAAGCTACAGGGTATAACTGGCAGGATTTATCCGTCAGGGCCAATCCGACAGGGATTCTCCAACCAGCATTGGCCTGACAAAGGAATCCTATAGCATAAGATCGTCCAACCCCGAAACCATGTGATCCGGAAGTAGTAGATCTGACGGACCAAACCCAAAGGAATCTTCGATGGCGACCTGCCCAAATACCGATACACCTGAAGATGCAAGCATCGATGGCACTAACCCAGGAGAACGCGAAGGCCACTCAAAACCAACTTTTGGAGCATCTACTGCATAAATGCCAAAAGTTCACATCCGCAAATTAATAAGAGTGACACCGAAAGCCCCCCTTCAAGGATATAGGCTACCGTGGAGACCCCTCCGGAGGGCTAACCGAAAACTGGGCAAGGGTACAGGCTACCCGTACTAGTCTACTTAGTACCGAAACTCGTAGCGGTTTCAACCCGGTAGCTATCAACATATGCCACGGGGTCGAGCCTCTCTGAGTATTCACGATAAACCGAGAGCCTACATCTGAAAGTTCATGACCATATGCTAACATTCATAAGCTACCCTCAAGAGTTCGAGTATCGTGACCGAATACATCAAAAGCGATCGAAGGTAAAACACCCAAAGCCAAGAATAAAACAACTGACAAAGACCCATGTGGGTCCAATATCCCTCCGACGGAAGGGGCCCTGAACCACTATATATAAGACCCCAGAGGTCACATTAGGGGGGATCTTTTTTTCCTAACTTTTTGTACCATTAGCAATAACTTGAGAAAGAAGATTAATGGAGAATTCCTCCATATAGCATTCATGTATTTCCAATAATTGCTTAATGAAAAGGGATCTTCTTCTGTGAAAACTGCTCTGTAAGTGTGTATTATTATTTCCCTAGTCATAATAGTCGCAGTTTACCATTAATTCTGCAGAGAAACACGGGTTACACCCTTCTGTTTCCTCGAATGGCGGTCGAACCTCATCCACTAAGCTTAGATCCGACCTGATAGTTCTCAACAATCCTATACCCATCAGCCCTTAGGCTCTTAAGTTCCCATAAGAACAGGTTGCGGAAGTGAGCCAATCCTCTTGATTTCCCTTTGGTTCTATCCCTGTTGATCCACTTCCGGTGTTGATGAAAAATATCGTTAACATTTTGGCGCTAGAAGGAGGGCCTGGAATCTCCGACCTTATGGTTAATAGCTACACATCTACCTGTGTTGTTCCATCCCGGATCGGACTAGCCTTGAAGAAGCCAAGTTACGAGCAAGAAACATAGACGAAGGCTTTCAAGATCTTTAGCAGATAAGTCGAGAACCACCAGCCGTAGGGTAATGGAGGAGCAAGAGTTAAGAGCAGAGGATTTGCGAGTAATAAAGCAGAAGAGTAAAATGAAACTACATGCTTACGAGATGAGGAATAGCTGCTCTTCCCACATAGGACAAACTATGACATTACCACCTAGTGCATCTATATCAAAGGACATTAGCGTTTTCCATCACTTAAAGGATGCTCTCTACAAGCAAGTTAAGGGAATGACGCTCGAACGCAAAATAATGGACGATTTCTACTGGTTCGCCGACAAATGGACTAAAGAGATGAAAACTCCATTCCGGTATGTTCCGGAAAGAGAGGACGAAAGTATAGGAACCACAACTAGGATGATTCACAGGAAGATTATACCCCATCAGAGAAAAGGGAAGTGTACGCCAGAGATACCCCAGGGACGTTACCTCACTACTTCGAAGGAGAATGTTTACTTCCAAACCAAACACGAACTCGACTATTGGACCTCCACGAAAAAGAGGCTTAAATACGAACGAAAGACAAGAGGACCTTACTGCCATTACCACTTGATGAATGAATACGAGACTAATCACTACAGAGCTCTCGAGGAAGCCATCATCAAATTTATCAGTCAAAGCCAATTTCAAGAGTTTATCAAAAAATATAGACAAGCTTGAGAAAATCCTTAGGAAAAGGATTAATACACATATGCCAATGTACGGAAGGCCCGTCCCTCGGAATTTTAAAAGGAAAACCCAAAGGGTGTCTAATCATCAACGAATTGAAACCCTTGTCATTGCCAAATTGGCCAGGGAAAGGCATCCCCTTGGAGGGGGATGGCGTGCTAGTCTTTCTCCATGCCCAAACCAGAGGGGGCAGGGTTAAAGCATCAAAAGCGTAAGCTGACGTTTCACACCATAAATGGTCGTGGCGATGCATCTAAAATTAGAATGCCCTGCCTTTGCTCGTAGAAGAGTACGCTCTTACTCTGCTAGACCTAAGCACGTCCTACCTCTGCTCGCAGAAGAGCACGTCTTACTTGTGCTTATGTTCCACATTACCCGTAGAAGGGAACGCAAACCCTTATCATCGCCTACGATGGTCAAGATAGGGCACCCCTTAGAGGTGGGTAGTGTATAAGCCTCTATCAGTGCCTCTGATGGCCCATATGGAGCATCAAAAGAGTAAACCTTAGTTCTATGCTTACGGTGGCCCCATCTCCCATCTGAGTTTCTAATCCCTTATCATCGCCTATGATCGTCAGGATAAGGCGTCTCCTGGAGGGAGGTCGGGTAAGTCCTTGGGCCCTACTTATGGATAGGCTAGCCAAGCGCGCTGGACGTACAAGCCCAGAGAGTGGCCAATAAAGCACGTACATCCTCTGCTTTGACATCAAAAGCCCAAGGGGAGGTTCAAAAGCAAGTACAACCTCTGCTTTCCAAATCAATGCCATAAGGGAGTTATGGTTCTATACTAGTACCCGAATCAGGGTTGATTTAGCGCCTTGCTAATGCTGGAGGGGAGTTCTGGGCTTCTATACTAATACCCGAATTTAGGTCGATTCGGCGCCTTGCCAATACCGAAAGGGGTTCCGATCTTCTATACTGATAACTGAATCTAGGTCGATTCGACGCTTCAACTATACCGGAGGGAGGTTCTAGCCATTTATGCTAATACCCGAATCTGGGTCGATTCGATGCTTTACTGCCGGAGCGGGATCTAGTCTTCTATACTAAGACCAAAATCAAAGACAAGTCGGTGCCTCCCAAATACTAGAGGAAATTCCGGTCTTCTATGCATATTCGGATCAGGGTCAACCTAGTCCTTGGCAAATGTTGGGAGAAGCAATTCAACTTCGATTCAATGTCGAACCACAAAGAAAATCACACATCTGTAGCCTTTATCACCTCTCCTATATACTCGGGAAAGTATTTCTGATTTACATACACCAAATATTCACACTAACAAACAAAACACGAACGGAAATTTTGTATTTTTTATGACTGAACGCACTATGATATTGGTAATCACAAAAAGGGTACGGGACACTGTTTTCGAGACCATGAGACAGACCCCAGCATAGCATTTTGTGCCTAGTCGCAATATAGTGATGACTAAAAGGAAAGCGCCTAGATTAAGATACACAGTTGCACGCCAAATCATATCATTATAGATCCTACCCATCATCTATGTGTGCGGTTTATATAAAATGTTGCACTCCGTTTTTAAAATACAAGGTACTTTACGTGTTGCATAAATGCTTATATAAAAATAAGGGGGAAGAAAGCATTCTGCGACACAACAACTCCTGCATAGGCAATAGACCAACTTACATAGGATACGAGCTAGAAGGAAGTGGCAGAATGACGAATCGCGACATGCAAAAGCTCGTTGACCTTTTGCACCTTTTCCATCACCACGCCAAGGTCATTTGAGGGTTTAGGTTGCCACTTCAAAACTTGATTAAAACTATTGCCTATTGCATGAAGATTTTTGTTTACCTTCCCTAGGTCGAAAGCATCTCCGCATTGGAATTATTTCTCCTTTTGCAATTGCTTAAGTTTGGAGGTATAAAAGTCAACACAACGAGAGTTTCCCTCAACCTCCTTCCTATCATAAAGACTTTTCACGCATGCCTTAACCCGCCTATGCCACCTGACAACAAAGGAATGGTTTATTCCAGGGAGAGGATCCCCAGTCCAAAATTCCAAAGAGACACGTTCCGTCGAGACACATGACTCATTAGTGGCAGAGACCCCAAGGGCACATCCAAATGCAGTCTCCCATTCTTTACATTTCACTAATACATCTTTGCATCTTGCCTCTAAATCCCTAACTTGATGCTGCAACTCATCCCTTTCTTCATAAAAATTGACGGTAGGATTCACTTTTATGCTACTCTTTGCCTCGTGGATGTCTTTATATTTTTGCCTTATTTGAGTCTCTAACACACATATTTGTTCTACCAAACATTGCGCCAATCGTTTCTCGGATAAGGCACATCTTCCACCTATGGTGGTAGGAGAAGTTCCAAAAAATTTCCCAAACACAAAGGAAATAATGCATCTCTCAAAAGAAGAAGTATCTTCAGGTAAATCATCCTGTTTAAATAAACAGATAAGCTATCTTTTGCAAGAGTATTCCAAACCCAGAAAAAGCATGCGACAAAAAGGAGGTAAAAACAAATATGATTCGCATTCACACGCATTGTCATCAAGAAATATATAGATATAACAGATCATCTTTCCCCAATGTTCTTTTCTTTCATGTTACATATTAACTTAGCATAATGAGTCCTAAGTTTCTTTAGTATTTTCTCCTTGTCATTCCGCAAGAAGTTAAAAGATAACTGAGGATACTTCATGTAAATATGTTTGAGTTCTTTCAAGAAGCATTCACTGCCGGATCTAAAGGGAGGCTTTGTGAGGAATTCCCTCTTCAGTTTAGAAAGAGAATGAAGATCATCCTTAAAAATAAAAATAAAATAAAAGAGGAGGGGTGAGCAGCAAGGACATCATTCCTATCACTATGGGAACGAGTCATCAAAGATCAACTGGTACAAGTAAAGAAAGAATTCAGAGGATGGAATCTGTACCCGAGGAATAGGAGAACCTACATGCACCGCCAGTTCTCTCTCTCCAGGCTCCGAAAGATTTACCCCCTCCGCAAATCCATCATCTCCATATAGGATGTCAACATTACCACCGTCTTTATGCAAAGTCAGATCTTCATCACCCCCAGGTGATTGGTTGTCAAACATCTCTTCGACGAACGAAAGATTCTCGACCTTCACTTCCTTTTCTTCAGAATCTCCAGTACCCTGATCTAAGGCAATGACACCTCTCAAGATTTTGTTCCGAAGGGACGAAGGAAGGGAAGTAAAGTCCATGTTAAGAAACTTGCCACAGTTACCACAGTGAACTAAGAGGAAAGCCTATTCGTAATAGTCAGACATCATATCAGGATAGTGCACTTTCAAGAACAAAGAAATTTGATCCCTAGTTTGTCAAATTATTCGCCTGGCATAAAAAGATTTGCTTCCCTTGTTTTCAACCACCCCGCATGTTTCATCAGCATATTTGACTGCTTACGCCTGAGGGTCAAAACTTCCGCAATTAAGGAACTGTTGGCAGCCCATTCCCTCTTAAGGGACTCTTTCGTTTGACTACAAACCTCTTCGTTACTACTCTTCGCCAAAGTTAAATCATGAAATCTAGACTCCAGCACGGCTTTCTCCCTCTGTAATTCTTCCTTATCCCAAAATGGAGAGGCAGCTATAGACCTGGTAACATGCCAACTCTTGGATATCTATAAAAAAAGAGGGAGGGGGGGAAGAAGGAAAGAGCGACACGATGTTATTCCTTACATCAATAAGGCGAGTAAAGAGACACAAGGGGATAAAAGATACGTACCAAAAGTTGTCGTTTAACGAAGCTGAGGTAAAACTTAAACCACTCTTTGGAAGCAAGTTCCTGAATGTCGGAGACATCGATAGAGGATAAAACAGATCTTATAATGGTATCAAAATCTAGGGCCTGGAAAGAGGGACCCGCGGGGTCACACAGATAATAGGGAGAAAAGGAAGGTTCACGCTCTCCTGTATCCGGATCCCCCTGAAAATCGAATCTTAGAAAACCAGCAACAAAATCACTTCCAATGGTCTCTATAGAGGAGGGACAGACGTTATGAAAACTTCCAGGAGAAAATACAAGAGGGGTATGTGGTAGCCGATGACAAGGCGACACAACAATTTCACCACTAGAAGAACGGGAAACAGAATTAACCCTTTTAGGATTCCAAAAGGAATCGTTGTCAAAAGCTAAAGCAGATCTCTTCTTAGGCAGAAATTCCGGATAAGAAGAAGCCAAGGAGGGTGGGAACAAACCATCTCCAAGAAACGCAGAACAAGAGGGAGAAGTTTGCTCTAGAAGATCTTGTCCCAAAGAAGAAGAGACATACCCGGAGGAAAAGTTCGAGAATAGCAGTTCGGAATGCTGATTCAGGACACTTGGGATTTCACTCAAAACATTGCTCACTTGATGTTTCTTCTTCCCAAGCACCTCCTCTGTCAAATAAAGCCCATACTTATTTGGAATGAAATCGCTAATTTGTGTAGTCTTGTACATAGTCCTGCCAGGTGATACCATAACATAAATACGTAGTTCAATCTAATTTTTCTTTGATGATTTTACAAAAACACTACATAGGCATACGAACGGTTTGGAATTTCATTATCCTATAGAACAACAATCCTAGCTAAGGAAACTGATATTGATATGTTGAATTGCCCACTGCTACATTTTGTTACATTTATACAGGTTTTACTTCCCAAATCCCCGGTAGCGAACGAGATGAGTATGACCTCATAGAGGGTTGCTATTAATCATCAACTTGAACGATCAATAAGAGTTCAATCTACTAAAAAACTTACTACTAGCTAGAGATGAAATCTTGGGAAAATAATACAACAAATTTTGATGAACAATAATCTTGCTTTGGTGAAATGCTATGCAGGAAAAGAGGAGAGAGACAGAGAAAAAGACTTACCTTGCCTCTCAGCTGTCCACCTAAGACAGAATCAACAAATGAGATTCATATGAGGAAAGTAAGGACACTGTACAGGGATAAAGAGAAAATATACTTCATATTCAGAATCCAGATCACTCAAAAGGAGATTAGTCAATGCACTCGGTTGAAGGAAGGCACGAGGCATAGAAGCAACACTCCGAAGAAAAGCCAAAAGTTTGACTAGTAAAGTCGAAAACACGCCTTCACTAGGGGGCAAATGTTACTACCAAAATTAACAAAGAATTGAGTTCGCGGTGAAGGGGTATTAGGCAACCGAAGGCTCACTAAAATCTCACTAGAAAGCGGAACTCATTGTTAGGAAGGGTTAAAAGCTGGAAAGAATAACTCGAGACATGACACCAAACAAAACCCTCTGGGAAAAAGGATCGCGAAGGCTACAGGGTATAACTGGCAGGATTCATCCGTCAGGGCCAATCCGACAGGGATTCCCCAAGCAACATCATCCTAACAAAGGAGACCTATAGCATAAGATCGTCCAAACTTGAAACCAAGTGATCCGGAAGCGGTAGATCCGACGGACCAAACCGAAAGGAATCTTCTATAGCGACCTGCCCAAATACCGATACACTTGAAGATGCAAGCATCGAAGGCACTAACCTAGGAGAACGCAAAGGCCACTCAAAATAAACTTCTGGAGCATCTACTACATAAATAACGGAAGGTCACATCCACAAATAAATAAAAGCGACACCGGAAGCCACCCTTCAAGGATACATGCTACCATGAAGACCCCTCCTGAGGGCTAACCGAAACACGGGCAATGATACAAGCTACCTGTACTAGTCTACTTAGTACCGAAACCTGCAACGGTTTCAACTTGGCAGCTATCAACATACACCACGGGGTCGAGCCCATCTAAGTATTCACGATAAACGCGAGAGACTATATCCGAAAGTTCATGACCACAATCTTACATTCAGAAGCTACCCTCAAGAGTTCGAGTATCGTGACTGAAAACATCAAAAGCTGTCAAAGGTCAAGCACACAAAGCCAAGAATAAAACAATTGATAAAGACCCATGCGGGTTCGATATCCCTCCGACGAGAGGGGCCCTGAACCACTATAAATAAGACCCTAGAGGTCACATTAGGGGGGATCTTTTTTTCCTAACTTTTTGTACCATTAGAAATAACTTGAGAAAGAAGATTAATGGAGAATTCCTTCATATTGCATTCATGTACTTCCAAAAAAAAGCTTAATGAAAAGGGATATTCCTATGTGAAAACTGCTCCGTAAGTGTGTATTATTATTTCCCTAGTCATAGTAGTCGTAGTTTATCATTAATTCGGTAGAGAAACACATGTTACACTCTTAAGTTTCCTCGAATGGCGGTCGAACCTCATCTGTTGAGCTTAGATCCGACCTGATAGTTCTCAACGATCCTACACCCATGAGCCCTAGCCTCTTAAGTTCCTACCAGAATTAATTGGAGAAGTGAGCCAATCCTCTTGATTTCCCTTTGGGTCTATCCCTATTGATCCACTTCCGGTGTTAGCGAAAAATATCGTTAACATGGATCATAAGTCATTGAAGTTCCTTGTCTCTCAAAATGGTTTTATCTTTCAATCAAAAAGATGGTTAGAGTTTTTAGCCTCGTATGATTTCAATATTTCCTATAATCCAGGAAAGGGTAATGTAGTGAAGTATGTGTTAAGTGGTGTTAGATCCAAAAATGGATCTAACACCCAAATTAAGGATGATTCTAAATGAAATAAAAAGAAAATGAAGAAAACACACAATTTATAGTGGTTCGGCGTTAAAGAGCATATGTCCACTTTGGATTTCTCTAATTGATGATAAAAATGCAAATACAATGGTTGTTTTCACTTGGTTACAACTCATGCAATGAATAATTCCACTCGACCTTCTCCAAAATGTGTTTCAAAAGGTGGTGGTGATCTGAAAAAAGTGCTGAAAATGGGTTATGGAAGAGAATTTGGTTGTTGATTTTCCAAAAAAGACCCCCTTAAATGAAGCTTGGAGGTATATTTATAGGCAGGAAAGTCCTCTGCAGGGCCTCCGGTTCGGATGTACGTGGACTTCATCCCATGAAGGTCAGGATCGGAGGTGCTATGGTGTTGATAGCTCACTGAATTAGTGGGTGATCGTAGGTGAATGTGGGCAAATGGATTCCCAACCGCTCCGATTTTTTAGGAGATCGTGCAACACTGCTGTAACCGCGTGGTTCGGATCGGTGAAGTGTTAAGGGTTCGGGTCGGAAGACACCGATCTGATCCGGGAGTATCATCTGTTCATTGTTTTCTGGACAGCTTGTTTTGAGGCGCGAGGAGAATGAGTTGAAGACTTCTGAACCAAACCGGCTTCCTGATGCTGCTTTCTTCTTTTGAACCTACTTGTTAGGTGATCCCTTAACTTTGTGTAGCCCAATCACAAAGTGGGCTAACATTTTGCCCCCTCTGAGTACATTTTCATCGAAGATGGAATGTTCTTCGAAATAATCTGTTCGCTGGCCTCTGAATTAAGATTACTGAATAGTTGCTTCCATTCATTTGTAGGGATGTGTTGCTTCATTAATCCACGTCTTTTGTTGTTTATAAATACATCGGGAAATGTGTGGATTGCTTTTGTTACTTGGATTTAACTCTAAGAACTTCGTTTAGTACCTAAGCGACTTCTTCAGGTAAACTTTCGCATGTTTCCATATGTATTCATTTCATATGTTGAGTTAATGTTAGTAATCCTGCTTGGTTTCAGATCGGATCCATCTGACCTTACCTGCGTCCCAACGCTTTTAAGCTAATGGAAAAAATGGCCATGGGCCTATCTTCCGCTTTGACCTGAGTAGAGTGTCACGTTGGTGGGAATACAAGGAGCCGTTTCACATGCACATAAATTTTGCTCCTTCTCCATCTCACTCTTCTTCCTTTCATTTCTTTCATTCTCCAGAGTTCACACGTGAAAAACCCTAGTTCCTCCAAACTTTTGAATTCCCTTTAATCTTCAAATTGAATATATAGGTGGGTTAATAATTTTAAATAACCTCCACTTTAACTGATTTAACTCAAATTTAGGAGCGATTCGAGAGACTCGAGTGATTTTTCTTGCCATCGTATCCACCTCGACGCCGAGTCCCTCACCTCCTCGCCATTGTCGTTAGTGGCCTCGTCGCCACCTCGAAATGGTAGCGGAGGAGTTCGAAATCAGTATTGGCCATGTCAATTTGTAAGTGCTAAGTTACGAGTTGGTTTTTGGAAAATACAAAGTGGTTTGGAAAGGAAGGATAAGGGAGAGGCAGGATCGGCTCGGATTAACTATCACGAAAGGAAACAGAGGAGCAACTAAGGGCAGAGGGTGATATCGATTCGGGTTGGAGAAGAGGATTATGGTTGTAGAGGGAGTTTGAGTTGAATGGATAGGTCTTGGGATGCTAGTATGGCTCAGTTCAGTTTCAACCGATCCAATTAGAGTTGTCTTCCTTTAGCCCCTTCCGATCTGATTCTTTCTCTTCTCTTGCTCTGATCCAAACCGCCGAAGTGAAGCATCCAAACCAGCCAGATCACCATTTGGACATCCAAACCGATCTGATTCTAACACATAGAAAGGGGACTTAAGTCGAACCAATCGTAACATACACATCCGAACCGATCCGAATACATCCAACTTAATGTACAAGAATGGTTCAACTAATTCAATCAACATTGACGGCGGTCTTATGACTTTGTGGACAGTTAGGATAGAGCCTTTTTGACTGAAATTTTTGGACCACTTATAAATGCATAACTAGATTGTTTATTTCTGCATCGCATATTTACATAGTATTTCTTTAATTCTGTCATTGCACACATGCTTGTACAGTTTAGCTCAAACACAGGCACATGGGGACACATGCATTCTTACTCTGGCTCCTGCTATTGTTTCTTCAATAGTTTAGCAAAAATGGCTAAGAGACGCTCATCTAGATTAGATGAAAGAAAAGATGCTGCCAGATCACCTGAGAATCCGCCCATTGAAAACATATCTTCCACCTCAGATTCAGGTCGGAATAGTCCAGGTCCAAACTACGAAATGGGGACTCATAAGAGTAATGTTTCATTCGGGGGCAATGTCTCTTTAGGCGAGGAAGAAGGAGGAGTTAGAGATAATCGAGCCCTGGATGAGTTCGGGAATGTTACTATTTTGAAACTTCCAAAGGAATCGGTTGAATCAACGATCGACAATGATAGACTCACATGCAAATGTCTAAAACACGGGATTCTTCAAAAAGATACAGAGTTTCCCTCGAAAACAAATCGTCCCCATAACCAGTCGGAAGGTTACATGGCTATCACCAGATTGATGTGCCTAGCTGTGGCAATACCTCTGTTTCCTCCATTCGTCGTTGATTTTCTGAGACAACTGCGGATTTCCCCCATGCGGCTTGATCCCAACTCCTACGCTTATTTGTATATCCTATACATAGCTACCAAGAAATTTTAGGTATAGAGCTTACTTTTGAGGATGTTCATTTCTTTTACAATTTCAAGCATCGGAAAAACGACACCCCATTTTTGTATACTTTGAATTGGTGCCAACAAGGAAAATTATCACTGTTCCGTTTAGCAACAAAGCTGGGGATCCCAAACCTGAATGGTTTTATATTAAGCAGCAACCCGGATGTGCCAGAAGATGGCTTAAGTCAAGTAATGTCCTTGATTCTTTAAGTTTTAGTCCCAGCCTTTGTCATAAATTCATTAATCATTGCTTGTTTTCACTTGCAGTTCCTAACCCACCACAAGAGAAGCATCCGATGCAATTTGATCGTTTAAATCAATTACTCTTGATAATCAAGGACTGTTTAGTATATGAGTATCTCCATCAGCATCGTCTAATTGCTATAACTGATACAATAGGCCATGGGGAAGGTCCTTACGTGTACATACCTCCAGTTGAAGGGACAATCGATACTCCACTTGGGAGGGGAGAATGCTCCATAGATCCAATAGCACCCCTCAGGGATCCTCCTTCTCCCTCCATGACTCAGGATGATATTTTAGCAAACATTGCAGAAAAAGATAGGGACAAGTATATTACTCCCGAGGATGCTGCTACTCCAGATAGACCGATATCTCCAAAAGAGTTTTCGTTAAATACTCCTCAAGGAGATGCTGCTACTGGGGATGATTCTACATTTCAGGGTTTAGGAAATATTCCCTTGCCCGATACTCTTTACACCTCAGAGGATTTCATAACGAATCCCTTCACCTTTACTTCCTTAGAAGAAGCCACTCCTGTGAAGGCTAAAGAGACCACACATACTGGCCTAACTTCAGGCTCTGGTTGGTTGGGGGGAATATCACTTAGGATGCGCATAACACATTAGCACTGCACGTCACAACACTTCCACTTTGTGTGAATGTTAGTTCTAAACTTCTTCACACATTTTTTTTGCAGGAACCATGGCACTTTCTCACTACGATATTAGGAAGATCTACTCCAGTGTGCCCAGACATGGTTCCGACATTGAGCTTGACCATCATGAAAGCCGTGGCCGGGACGATAGGAGATATTGTGATTCCAACCGTCCTCATTCTTCGCGCTCTCGTTCTCCTCGTATGTCTGATCCAGACAAGTATAAGAGCCAAAAAAGTCATCATGAAGGGGACGAACAACCTTTCTAAAGATTTTTCTCTTCCCAAAGAGAAGGGTCCTCAAGAGAAGTAATTATCTAAGCATGCTAACTTATAGGATAAATCTAAAGTTCCTGAGAAGAGGTCAGGCAAAGGAGATAGGTCCATGGTACCTGCCAAATGGAGGAACATTGAATTATCTGTATTCAAGTCCGTGTCGCTCGAACGAGAACGAGGCAAGATTAGCAAATCTGAAAATTCAATTTTTGGATCATTATTTTAATCATATTGCGTTTGTTCTCGCGCTTGAACCTATCCCCCAAATTGGGCTGACGACGCTAAAGTAAAAAAATCGACTTAGTGGATAAGCAATATATAGAAATGCATAAATATTCACATAAGCTTTCTAAGATTATCAGGGATCTCATCACTGATATTGGCCACATGAAAGAAATGGACGATTATGATGCAAGCATTTTGAATAATTCGGAGAAAGATTTAGAAGATGCGCAAGCTCAGCTTGCTATTGCCCAATGGGATGCAAAAAAATACAAAAACCAACATGAAGAACTGCAAAAGCTTTATCACACACTCTTGGACTCCCATAGTCAAGAGTGCCTGAATCTAAAGAAGCAAGCTTAGGATGCTAAGTCCGAAAGTGTTAGAGTACAATTAGCTTGCGTTGCCCTCGAACAAGAGAAGGTTGAGTTAGAGAAGAAAAACACAGATTTAGCAAATCAAAATGCCGAACTGCAAGCCAAATTACTGGAGGTGGAATCTAGAGCAGTGTTGGCTGAGGGGAATACAAGCATTGCCCTCAAATCTGCCGAAGATGTTCAAGAAAACTTTCCGAGGCGCAGAAAGAGTTGGACGGTTATGGTGAGCTGATGATAGAATTCTTTGCTCAAGTGATCCGTTTTAGGGATATTTCTTGGATTGAGGATTAACGTACGACTCTGGTTTATGTATGCGACCAAATCATCGAGTAGAAAAAGAAAGAGCTCAAGGTATACACCATCGATGAAAACAAGCTCATGGAGAAATTCCTTAAGGGTGAGGAGCAGATGCGTCTAGCCAAAGTGCATCAACTCATTGTTGCCGCTATGGAGGTAGAGAGGCGTCAGGCCAAAGGAAAGGATATCATCGAAGTTGGCTCTTCTTCTTCTACCCCCGGGGTTACCGGAATAGAGGGATACGATCCGAAAATCCGAGAATTGCTAAGGCGTCCCTTTTGTCTCCTATACCAGAATCAGCATCAGAGACTCTATTCACCGCGATTGAGAAGTCATCCGAAGGTATTTCTGTATTTTCACCTCAGTTTGTCAAGGCCATTTCGACCTTTCGCCATATTATTGGTCAACCAATTGAAGATCCCTCTTTTTCCCCTGAGTTAACAACTATCTCCTCTCGTTCTGTAGGTACTGAACTGACCGAAAAGACTGATAGACAATAGAAGACAACTACCGATGAGAAGTCTGTCAAAGAGACTCAGGAGAAATGGGACGAGGTTACTGCTGTAAAATCTAGGGGAGGATTTGAAGGCGAGAAGGATGAGGTTGCCAATAAAGTTCTCGTGCCATCTAATACCGAGACTCCTCACACTGAGGAGATGATAGATGCTCTAAAAGATGATGGCAGCAACGATGGACATGAAGAAGACATTGATGTTTTAATAACTGGGGATTTAGAGCATGCTGATGATCTAACTTTAGCCTTGATAAAGGCCAAACAAGATAAGCATATGCAGCTGAAAACGAAGGAAATGGATCCCAAAAGTTTTAAACCTCTTGCGATAATACCTCCTAAGTCCAGGTTAGTTGTTAGACTTTCAATTAAATCAATTATTGAAGAATTTGCTAAGAAATTTTCTACTGATCCCAGCACTCCAGTTGTAAGTAAGAAGAAACCAAAGCGGATTCAGACCGATGCTAAAAAAGTGAAAGAAAAACTTAAAGTTGTCAAGAAAGCGAAGTCCACTCCAAAGTCCAAATGAGAGGTGGTTCTATTTTTAATTTGCCTATTCCTTGGTCCGCCATTGTTGTAGCGAGTGCGGCCCTCGCCTTTGTTTATTAGTACTTTTGTATAAACCTACACTTGTGTTAATAAGATAATTCGCTTCCCACTATGTCAAATGCCTGTGAGTTCATTATTTAAGTAAAATGAAAATAAACAACATGTCATATTTAAAGTCATTACTACTAGACGATAGACAATAAATGTTGGGATGTGTATGTATATGCCCCTTGTCAATCTTGAATAAAAGACCTAGCTAAGGCTTTGTTCGAGATTGATTAGTCTTGATACTTAACTGCTCCCGACTCTCTGGTGGGGTTAAATTCTCTTTGGCGCTGATGCTTATTCTTTTAGCATCTTTATACTCTCCTGTCGCATTATCAGGTTAGAGTTTCAACAAGGCGGTCTCTTATCGGGTGCACCATCACGCCTCGGAGGACGTTGTCTTCCCGTCCTTTATACTCTTTCTCAATTCATGAGAGTTAGAGTTGGGAACGTCATTTTTCCGTTCCTTTCGTTCTGTTATATGAGCAGTTGTTTCATTCACCCCTGCACGTGCATTGCCCTTAACTTCTTAAGTTTAATCTGATGTTTAATATCCTATAATTAGGGGAGAATAATCGCAGGGAATAGTTAAAATAGAGCAGGAAAATAAATGATACACAATATTTTTATAGTAGTTCAGCTAAGTCATAGCCTACATCCACTTTAAAATCCTTTGTTCATATAAACAAACTTTTCTAGGCAAGTCGTGCCTTTTTACATGGCCTAGGAAACAAAAGAAAATAGTAGTCAAATATCACCGCAAATGCTGAGCATTCCAAGCTAAAGGAATTTCTTCTCCATCCATGGTCGTTTACTTGAAAGCTCCCATTTCAAGTTTTCGTTGGATGGTGAATGGTCCTTCCCACTTTGGGACTAGATGAGCAGGAGGTGGAAAGACTCGCTTTAGTGCCAGGTCTCCAGGTTTGAAAGTTCTAAATACCTTTCTGTCATAGTAGCGTGCCACTTGACGTTGATGCCTTGATGCACGCAAATCCGCTTCATCCCTCTTCTCTTTAACCATGTCCAGGGACTTTAAGAGGAGTGCTTTGTTTGTCACTGGGTCATAATATGTTACCCTGCGAGAGGGGACTTCAAACACCATTGGAATTACCGCTTTTGACCCAAAGGAGAGTGAAAATGGGGTATGACCAGTAGTCGTCTTAAAGGTTGTTCGATAGGCCCACAAGGCTAGCGGTAATTCATCAAGCCACATGGCTTTCGCTCGCTCCAACCGCTTTTTAAGAATAGGCTTAATGACTTTGTTTATTGCTTCGACCTGTCTACTTGACTGCGGATGGGCCATAGCCGTGTATCTTTTATCAATTTTATACTTCTGACAAAAGTTCCTAAATTCCACGCTTTCAAATTGGGTTACATCATTAGTTATGATGGTTTTCGGTATCCCATATCGACAAATAACATTTCTGACCACAAAGCTTATTACCTTTCTTGCCGTGATCATAGTTAAGTGTTCGGTTTCCACCCATTTCGTGAAGTAATCCACAGCCATGATCGCGTATTTAGCTCCTCCTCTTGCAATTGGTAGGGTCCCTACGATGTCTAATCCCCACATCGCGAACGGCCAAGGATTGACCATCGATTTGAGATGTCCTAGGGGTTCTCTCAGAACATTAGAAAATCTCTGGAATTTGTCATAGCGTCGTGAATCATCAGCTGCATCTTTATTCACGGTAGGCCAAAAAAACATACCGTAATAATTCCTTTGCCATGCTTTGACCCCCCAGTATGATCCCTACACTCACCTTCATGTACCTCTTTCAAGGCACGTTTGATGTCGTCGTATGCTATGCACCGCAACAGAGGCATAGAAAATCCTTGACGATAGAGGGTGTCGTCCTGTAAAATGTATCTTGCAGCTTTACATGTTACAGCTTGTCTCTCGCTCTTCTTTGACGGAAGTATTCCGCTTCTAAGGAAGTTTTTAATTGGTGTCATTCACGAATCCCTTTCTAGCTCAGATTCCAAGACTAATTCGACTTCCATTTGGTCAAAGCTTGGTGATTCCAATATCTCTATTGGAATCATTTCGGTTTCCTCAGGGTTGTCAGAATTTGCTAACTTAGCTAGTCGATCTACCTTCTGATTTTCTGCTCTCGGAATGTGTATTATGCTACAACGCTCTAGGTTGCCCAGTAACTTTGTTACTTTTTCAAGATAAGTGACAAATCAAGGTCCCCTAGTTACCTTCCTTCTGAACTTGGCAGACAACTATTTTGGAGTCACAAAATATTTCCAATGTTTTTACCCCTAATTCCTTGGTGAGTTTCAGTCCAACAATCAAGGCCTTGTACTCGAAATCGTTGTTGGTGGCGGAAAATTCCAAACATCAAGGATAGTAAATGGATCGTCCTTCAGAAGTGGTTAAAACAACTCCGGCACCGGACCTTCGATCGTTCTTGGCCCCGTCCGTATATAATTTCCATGGACTAAGCTCTAAGTTATGCTCTGAAGTAACAACTTTGTCATCCACTGTTTCCTCTTCGGGAATTGTAAATTCTGCTATGAAGTCGGCTAAAGCCTGCCCCATTATTGACCTCCTTGGTTGAAAATTCAAATCAAATTGGCTCAACTCTACATTCCACTTAAGTAATCGTCCCAATGCCTCGGGTCTCTGTAATACTTGTCTTAGAGGTTGATCAGTATATATGATTATCGGATGAGCTTGGAAATAATGACGGAGCTTTCGGGAGGCAATCAAGAGGCTATAAGCAAGCTTTTCTATTCCCGGATAATTGCGTTCTGCGGCTGCTAACTTCTTACTTACGTAATATACTGGCCTCTAGACCTTGCCTTCTTCACGCACCAAAGCTATGCTGACAGCATGAGATGACACCGCCAGATAGACGAACAGATCTTCATGATCCACTGGCACTGACAATATCGGGGGTTTATCTAATAAGTTTTGGAAGGCCTCAACATAGCCTGAAGTCCATTCAAAATTACGTTTCCCCCGTTTGATTAAGCCGAAGAATGGGGACACACTTGTCCATGGCTTTGGAAATGAACCCGCTTAATGCGTCGACCTTCCCTGCCAGGCCTTGAATGTCCCTAATCTTTCGTGGCTCTTCTATGTTCCTTATTACCGCTATCTGGCTAGGATTAAGTTCAATCCCTCGAGAACTCACGATGAAACCGAGAAATTATCCAGATGCTATCCTAAATGGGCACTTTAAGGGGTTCTACTTCATCCCGTACCTCCGTAAAATATCAAACATTTCCGCTAGATCTTGTGTATGACTAGAGGATTACCTGGACTTCACGAGCATGTCATCTACATAAACTTCCATGGTTATTTCAATCTGGTTATAGAACATTCGACTTACCAGGCGCTGATATGCGGCTCCGACATTTTTTAGTCCGAAAGGCATAACCACATAGTAGAACAATCCCAAGTTTTTTTATAAAACTTGTGTGTTCTTGATCCGGCACGTGCATAGGGATCTGGTTATATCCTGAGTATGCGTCCGTGAAGGAAACAAGTTCGTTTCCGGCTGTTGAGTCCACAAGCCGATCAATCCTAGGAAGTGGGAAACTATCTTTTGGACATGCCTTATTCAAATCCAAAAAATTGATGCACGTTCGCCATTTTCCATTTGATTTCTTGACCAAAAACATGATTCGATATCCAGTCGAGATACGCCGAATCTCTAATAAACTCATTATCTTTCAACTTCTCCACTTCTTCTTTTAGGGTTGCCGACCTCTCCGGGCCTAACATACGCCTCTTCTGTTTAACGGGTAGATGCTTTGTATTAATGCTCAATGATTGACTCATAGCGAAGGGAGATATCCTACACATATCAGCATGAGTCCAGGCAAACATATCCAAATTTGCCTTTAAGAAGTCAGTAAATTCCTTTGCTCATAGTGGATCCAACTGGGATCCAATCTTCAATACCTTCGTCAGATCAACATCGTTAATGGGGATATCCACAGTCGTTTCATTTGGGGTCGCCATTCTGTCCCCAGGCTCTTCATCCTCTCTATGATCTATGTCCTCGAGCAGTTCTCTGGGCGACTCTCTCGGGGATGGTCCCATTAGTTGCTATGGTGGACCCTCCCTCACAGGTGGGTGGTACCTTTAGCTTCAATGCTTAATCCCTTCATCAATGTCTTTAGTTCAGCCATGTAACAGGCTCGTCCAGTGGCTTGATCACCTCTCATTACTCACTCCTGCTTCGGTTGGGAACTTCAGCAATAAGCACCTGGGCGCAATGTAAGCCGTAAGCCCTGAATTCCGCATGGGTCGGTCGACCCAAAAAGGCGTTATAGGGTGATTCAATGTCCAAAACTGCAAATGGGAGAATTCTCACTCTCCGGCGATCTCCTTGTCCCAGTGTCACTGACAACTCCACATACCCCATTGGAGCAGTCAATGCTCCATTGAAGCCATGTATCCAACCTTTGTAAGGTTTCAAGTTTTTCGGTTTGAGTTTCGTCTGATCGAATGCTTTTTTAAAGATAATATTAACCGAACTCCCATTATCTACCAACACTTTGTGAACCAAAGTTGGACGAATAGTGGTAATGATTACCAACGGGTCCTCTGTGGGTGATTCAATTCCAGAATCATCTCTATTACGAAATATGAAATCATCTGACATCGTTTTCTATTGCTTCGCCGGGGAGATGCCTTCGAGGTTACTGCATTCTCCCACTCAAGGTGCTTAACTGCATTAACATATTGGTCTATAGCCCGATAGCTATGGGCGGTGGGGTAAGGTCCTCCTACTATAGCATTGATAATGATTCTTTTACCTTTTTGTTGAGAGGTGATCTTAGGAGCAGGTTGATTTTAATTTGGGGATTGCCCCCATCTCTTGGAGCAACCTTTTATTCGTCTAATTTTCCTTCTCGCAGCAGCTTTTCGACAATGTCTTTTAAATGCCGAAGTTCATTAGTAGAATGTCCATGGGATCCATGAAGTAAACAAAACTTTCCATTAGCCACCTCCTTCTCCGTAGAGTCTCGGGCCAGAGGCTTTTTATATTGTAAGACGTTGTAAGTATCGAGGTAGATGTTTTCCAATGTGTCACTTAGTGGTGTGTAATTTTTGAACATTTGGAATCGAGGCCTTTTGCCTGAGTTACTCCCTTGGTTCCTGTTCCCCCTATCGCCATTTCCATCCCTATTGTTACTTCCTTCATTTTTGTTGCCAACATTTACATCAACTTTCCCCGAACTTTCACCAGATTGCTTCACAGCAACATTACTTTTAATATCTTCTCTTAAAGCTCCATCAGATTTTCTCTTTCGATTGGCGTATATCTCTTCTTACCGCAGACAGATATTTTCCTTTTCATAAAAAGCCTCCCTAGTCAGTGGTGGCTTCCCAGCTAAGTAACCTCCGAACTAAGTATCTGGATCAACTCCTTCGATCAAGGCCATCAATATAGTCGGTTCGTGGGGATCGCTTATTTCAGTAACTGCTAAATTGAAGTGGTCCAAGTATGATTTCAGTGATTCTCCAGGGGCTTGTTTAATTCTGGACAGTTCGATAACACTTATAGCTCTGTGGGAATGGAGTCGGAATTGTTTCATAAAAAGATCACTTAATTCTTGAAAACCCGACACCGATTATGGAGGAAGTCAAGTAAACCACATTAATGCTACACCTTCTAGGTATATTGTGAAGGATTTACATTTTACTGCGTTAGGTGCAGCTGCAGCGTTCATATACCATGCATATCTCATCAGATGTTGTTTCGGATCTGTTCTTCCAGAATATCGATCCATCTGTGGCAAATTGAATCGGCGAGGACATTGGAAGTTTAGGATGTCATCAGTAAATGGAGTATGACTACGCTCAATACCCCAATCTTCATTGGTATATCGGCGGCTATCGGCCATAATTTGACGTATCATTGCTTCTACTTCGGTATTAGTTAGATATGATTCAGGTTCCCTACTCCTTTCTCTTTTCAAGCGCCTATCACCTACTTCTGGTGACTCACTTGGGTTTCGATTGATAATCGAACCTCCTCGCCTCCTGCACTTCTAGTCATTCACACGACGAACAGGTTGAAGGAGTTGCCCCTGAGTAGGATTGGAAATATTTGGGTCCCGCGGAAGAACGTGTGATCCTCGTATTAGTAACAGCATCGGTTCCCTCAAACTTGGATCGTCGGGCCCTAGAACACGGGCTGCATCCTCATGGGATCCCAAACATCTGAATGTCAACTGGTCAAGATTTTCAGGCCTTTCGTATAGCCTTCTTCCAGGTGGGAGTTCTTCATCAGAAGATGAAGAATGGTCCATAGTAGGATGACGAACTGGAGAGGACACTCTTTGTCCGCGAAGTTCGCTTATCTCCCTGCTTATATCCCTCATGTTTTCGTGCATAAGAACGCTATCCTGTTTTTGACTTCAAGAGAGTCTCTGGTACTCTCCAGCATATCAAACAAACGCGAGAAATCTCAGTGAGTAACAAGTGCATTGGGAGTGGGCTGATCCTCAGCTGGAACGGGGGGTAACGGAGCATTTGTAGGAGCTCGAGTAGTGTTTCCAACCTCAATTGCATTTGGTTCGGATCGGCCCGAAGTTGTCCCAGTGGTTCGGTTCGGAGGAGTGGCTCAAGCAGCGTACTGGGGACCGGATCAGATAGGGTTTTCATCGCCAGATCGGTTCGGAGTGTCTTGGTCGGGTCGGATCGAAGAAGCCCTATTGGGGTTGTTAGCTCCATAACTCTATCCTCTTGACCTGGTAACCACATACTTGCTGATCATTGCCCATCTCACTTCCTCGCGCATTCTACTCTTCTTTTCCTTTTCCCTTAGTCATAATGTTCAGTTTGTCGAGATCTTTTTTGAAGAGAATTTCAGAAATATCGATTGTAGGGACTGTCTTCTTTGGATATACAAACCGAAATAGTAGAATGGTAGCCCAAAATGTAGAGAAGTTGAGAAGTTCTCAGTGAAAGCACCAAAATGTTAGATCCAAAAATGGCTCTAACACGTAAACTAAGGATGATTCTAAATGAAATAAAAAGAAAATGAAGAAAACATACAATTTATCGTGGTTCGTCTTTAAAGAGCCTACGTCCACTTTGAATTTCTCTAATTGATGGTAAAAATGCAAATACAATGGTTGTTTCCACTCGATTACAATGAGTAGTTTCACTCGATTAAAATGTGTTTAAAAAGGTGGTTGTGATCTGAATAAAGTGATGAAAATCGGTTATGGAAGAGGATTTGGTTGCTAATTTTCCAAAAAAGATCCCCGCAAATGAAGCTTGGAGGTGTATTTATAGAAAGGAAAGTCCTTTTGGAGGGCCACCGGTTCAGATGTACGTGGACTTCATCCCATGAAAGTCGGGATCAAAGGTGCTATGGTGCTAACAACTCATTGAGTTAGTGGGTGATCGTGGGTGAATGTGGGCAAATGGATTCCCAACCACTTTGATTTTTAGGGAGATTGTGCAACACTGCTGTAACGCCATGGTTTAGATCGATGAATTGTTAAGTGTTCGGGTTGGAAGACACCGATTCGATCCGGGAGTATCATCTGTTCATTGTTTTCTGGACTGCTTGTTTTGAGGCGGGAGGGGAATGAGTTGAAGACTTCCGAACCGAACCGCCTTCCTGATGCTGCTTTCTTCTTTTGAAACTACTTGTCAGGTGATCCCTTAACTTTGTGTAGCCCAATTACAAAGTGGACTAAAAAGTGGTATCATGTTGGACTTGGATATATGTTTCTAGAGTGGAAGGAGCTAGAGTACTTACTTGAGTTTAATATTAGGCTTCGTTGTGAGTTGAAACTTGAAATGTTAAAGAGTTTATCCATCAAATCTACTCTCGTTGAAAGGATTCTAACTATCCAAAAGAGAGACGCTAAGGTATTAGTGATTTTAGATAAGAACGAGATAATAGTCGACTCAGAGGATTTAAATGATATGTGGTTGATCGAGATGATTGTCTTTGCAAGGATGGATAACTCTATGTTCCAGATATCGATGGTCTTCAAAATAAAATATCGAATATCACAATTCTAAGTAGACAAACCATCCTGGTGGTAACACGATCAATCGAGACTTGAAATGGACTTATTACTGGGAAGGTATGATGGGTGATGTGGGCAAGTTCATTTTGAAGTGTATAAATTTACAGTTAGTCGAGAATGAGTGGAGGAAGCTGAGTAGGTTGCTTCAGCCACTAGTGGTCCCAAAATTGAAATGGAAGCAAGTATCTATGTACTTCATTGATGGATTACCATGGAATAGGGTAGATTATGATAGTAATTGGGTTGTAGTGGATTGCTTGACCAAGAGCGTGGGATTCTTGCTTGTCAAGTATATTAGTTGGACGAACTTGATTCCATGGTGTACTAGAAGGAATAGTAAGTGATAAAGATGAATTGTTCACTAGTGGATTCTAGAAGAGTTTGCAAGAGAAGTTGGGCACTGGGGGATATCTAAGCACCACTTGTCCTCGGATAGATGGACAGACCGAGAGTGTGAACTGAGTTTTAGTAGATCTCCTTAGAGCCTATATTCTGGATTTTGGAGGATCTTGGGATGATTACTTTCGTTTAGTACAGTTCGCTTATAACAACAGTTAACACACGAGTATCGGTATGGCACCTAATGAGGTATTGTATAGAAGACCCATCAACACACCTTTATGTTGGTGGGAACTAGAAGAGAAGGAGATAATTGGACAGAAGACAAGTCAAGAGAATTCTGAAAAAATAGTGACAATTATTAGCAAACTAGAACAACTCAGGAACATAAGAAGAGATATGTAAATAAGTAAAGAATATATTTGGAGTTCTTTGTTGGAAATATGATATTCGTTAAGGTTTCTCCTCTTAGGAATGCAGTTCGATTTGGGAAAAAGGGTAAATTTTCTTTGAGGTTTGTTGGACCAATTCCAATTGACGAGAGAATAGGGAATTTGGTATATAGAGTGATCTACCATCAAAAATGGTTATTTTGCACTGTTTGTTTCATGTATCTTGCATGAGGAAGATTGTGCATGATGTGGGTATTACCGTGGCACCAAATCAACTTGAAGAATTAGATTTTGGGCTAGAAATTTCGAAACCTCCTAAGTCACTTCGGATTCTGCATGCTAGAATGGGACACTGCTCGCATCAATTATTGGATTTTAGATTTCATATTATATTTATTTCTCATTTCATTAGGCCTGCGAGATACTATCTTTGTTTGTGCTGGTTTTAGGATATTTGGGGGGGGGGGGGGGGAATTCCTAAAGGGAGGAAGAATGGACGACCCGCATTCTACATATTGGAGATTGTAAAATAATTCTACTTAATTCACATGAGGTGGTATTATTCTCATATTTTTTATGTTTGGTTTGTTCGGATGTTTCACACATCTATGTTTTTTGCAGAATTGTTTTGTGACCATTTTACCCTAGGTATCTTGTTTTGGCTATATCTTCAAAGTGGTGCAGAGTTAGATGCTAAAACCTATGCCGTTGGAAATATTTGATGATTGGCCAATCCATAAAGTAATTATATTAACGATCTGGTTATAGGGTTAGGAAGATACAACAGTTTTAAGTTTTCAGGACTGTTGGATGGATTTAATTAGTAGCTAATGGGTTGATTAGGTTAGTCGATAAGGGTTACTGACCCGTAGTATAAATAAGGACTGAAGAGATTAGGTTAACCTCTTTTCTTTATTTCTCCTAGCGGCCACAAGAACTAAGATCCTCTGGTTCTTCCTCCTAAAACCTTAAAATACTGTCTAAATCACTTCTAATCTGTTTCAAACCTCTAAATGAGACTAGATCTTCATTGATCTACATATTTTCACACTTTAGGGGCTATTATAATCATTTCATTGTTGTCGCAATCCATATTCACTGTGTTCCACAAGATTCATTGATTTGATTAGTGATTTTGATCTCTCACTAGGTAATATTACGTCATATGCTATAACTAGGTTTTTTAAATCACATTTACATGTTAGATCATATCAAACCATGATCATTTATGTTCATTTCATTTTTAGATCTTAGGGATAATATAATGAGTGAAAATGGATTAAATTGGTAAGTTAAGGTTCATTAACGTTGACATATATGAGATTTATGCATATAAATGATTGCTTCATATCATATGGAATTTGAATATGATTGTTGATTCATATGATTGTTGTTTGAATTGTGTTATACTTGATTTTGAGTATTTGTAACAACTTAAATTTTATTTAATAGTAAATTAATCGATGGTTTAATTAATTAATTAATTAATAAGTTGAAAAATAATGGGAATTGGGCAGCAAGGTTTGTGTCATTGGGTCCATTACGATTTTCTGATTCTGATAGACATTTGGTTTTCGTAAAATGGACTTAAAATGAAGAAGTTATAACAAACAAAAATTTGAAATTCAAATTCAAGATTTAATAACCAAACGAATATATATATATATATATATATATATATATATATATATATATATATATATAATTAAGGTGGAAAACAGGGAGGCACCCCTATTTCCAAACTTTATTCAATGTGGCCCCCTCCATACATTCATTTGTCAAGCAGGTCCCTATTTAATGCAGCAACATGTTTTCAGTTTTTTTGTGCTGCTGCATTTAAATTTTTAAAAATTGTAAATATTCAAGGAAGAATTCTACAAAAAGAAAATATGAAAAGCAGCTCTTTTTGTGAAAAATTGCTGACATTTAAGCAATCACTCACACAGTGTATTGCTGGTAATAAAAATTGAAAAAAAGTTGCAACAATATCTGCAATTATTCTGAATAATTGCCAATATATATGCAATTATCTTACATTGTATTGTATATGTGTGTTACTTTGTGAAACAATCGATGAAATATCAGCAATTATTGCAAACAATGGCTTCTTTTACTATATTTTTTTTGAAAATGATTTTTTTTCACCTTTTTGATGTTTTTCTGCAATAATTCAATGTTTAAATAAATGTAGGTTTTGAATTTAAAATTTTGAACCTAATAACCAGAAATTGCATGAGAAACTGCAATTTTTAAAGATAGTTGTTGCGATGTCTGCAATTTTACCACAAATTGCCGAAATTCACTGGAACGTGGATATTTTTTATTTTTTTCTTTGAATCATTTTTTGTAGGTTTTTTGCTTAAAAATGAGGAAGATTATGTATTGATTAAATTTTGAAGTTTGGCAAATTTTAACACTATTTTTTGTTGTTTTTTGGGTGACTTTCGAAAAATAGGGACCTAATTTATAAAATTGTAAGACAAGGAGGTTTTTTTGTATTTTGAAATCTAAACTGGACCTAAGATAAATTGTTCCATATTTAATTACACGTTGGAAATGGGACGACCTAGTCCCAAGCTTGGTCGATCCAGGGGTCAATCCCAACCATACATGGGTCAACCCTTGTGTCGACCCACGTGGGCGATGGGTCGACTAAGTATGTGGCTAGGCACGATTTCATGCCTGGTAGGAAATCAGAGTATTCTAAATGTTTTAGGGATTTTCTTGGCATTTGACGTTTGAGGCAATAACCTATGATCTAATGGTCAGGGATTTCCTATCTCTACTATAAATAAGCCTCTAACCTTCCCCTATTCCATACAACTTCTTTCTTCAATCCTATACCTTCTCTACTCCAATTTTCCCTTTAAATAAAAATAGATTTTTTTTTGAATAAAATTGTTCATACAAAAATTTTAGAGAGAGAATTATTTATATATTCAGAGGATTTCTACTGGAGCCATTGAAAAAGCTAATTTTGGTGAGATTAATACGATTTTAGATAAAGAAAATTTTGTATAATAATGGTTGTAGATGCTTCAAATCTGAATTATCTATAATTTGTTTTTAGATTCAGTTTATTTATAGTTTATTTACAGATTCAGTTTGTTTCTATTTCCTTTCTGTAAATCTTTTTGTCTTTTTTTGAGGTTTCTATTCAAAATTCTGTAAATTGTTATGTTTAGATTTCTTTTACCTTTTCTATATTCTATATTTGCAGTTTTTTGGGTTATGCCTAGATATGCCAGAAAGGCATATTCATACGATTGAATTAACCATAAATCTGCATGCCTAATAGCCTATGATTGATATTTTTTCCGTTTATTATTCGCTTGGATTGGGATAAAGCTAATCGAATTGAAATAATCAAATTGAGGCAAAATTGGATATGTTGAAAATTGTAACTAAGAAAGAATCAATTAGATTAAATCCAAATTTGGACTATGTAAATATCTATTGAATAGATTATGGGAGAAATTGGACGGTAATAAATAAATTGCATAAATATGATAAGCACGTATGGCTTATTGCAAATTATGACGATAATTGATTGGAAAAGACAGTTAAGCTTTAATGTAGGCATATTGACTTAAGTTACGAGCAAGTAGTCTTTTACACGGAAATATTGAATTAAGTTATGAGCAAGTAGGCTTTAATATGAACACATTAATTTACAATGGGTGGGCAAATTACGAGCCTAAAAACTTAAATGTCATAGTTAGGCCTTAGTATGTACATATTGATTAATTATGGCGTTAGGCTTTAATTTGGACATATTGACTTATAGGAATAAGTTAAGGGCCTAATAAAATTTAGGGGAAATATTTTTTAAGGACAAATTAGTGTAATATTTTATCCATAAGGACACCACTATTATATTTTATCCTAAAGGACAACATTTAGCCCAGCCCAAAGAAACCACCGTCCGTTGCTTTCTTCTTCTCCCTCTCTCACGTCTTTGTCGATTTCATCGTTTATCACGAAATCACCAAATTCACGAAATCATAAATCGCTTAAATCGCAAATATGATAATACATTAGAATCGAAATTCGAATTCAAAGACAAAATTCACGAATCAAAATCACCACCATAAATCAGCCGAAATAAAAACCCTAAAAAAAAATAGATCGAACATCAAAAATCCGTTCGAAATGACGATTGAATGGAATAAAAATATTTTTCAAACGATGGAAAACACAATTGAAGAAGTCGAAATTGTTGAAACAATTTTTTCGTGATTAGAAATGTTTTTTTTTATCGTTAATAGTATAGCAGTTCGTAGGTATCATTTTTGTATTTTTGTAGTTATCATTTTTTTTTTGTTTAACTTTAAAGCATAGCAGCAGTTTTTAGTTATCATTTTTCTATTTTTTAGTTATCATTTTTCATGTTTTAACTTTAAGAACATAGCAGCAGTTTTTAGTTATCATTTTTCTATTTTTGTAGTTATCATTTTTACCGTTTTAACTGTGTTATATGTTTTTTTCATGAAATTTTGTTGTTGTGTTAATTTTGAAGTTATATTGTTGTATCAGCTAAGAAACTAAGTCGAACTTATTTCAATTTAATCAATCAAACTGTGATATTTTTTTTTCATTATTTTATCTTCAAAAGCATTGCATCAGTATTTAGTTATCATTTTCCTACTATTTTAGGTATCATTTTTACTGTTTTAGCTATGTTATGTGTTGTTTTCATGTGTTTTTATTGCTGTGTTAATTTTGAAACTGTTTTTTTGCATCAACTTCGTCACTCAGTCGAACATATTCTATTTTATTCAATATAACTGTGATGTAAACAATTTTTGCATCAATTATAATTAATGTTGTGTATAAAAAAAAATCAATTACCAAAGCAAACAACACAAATCTACCTAAAAGCTGCTATGATGTAAATTCAACTAGAAATATATAAAACTGATAACTAAAAAAATATAAAAATGATACCTAAAAACTGCTACGATGTAAATTCAACTAGTAAATATAAAAATGATAAAAATGATACCTTAAAACTGCTTTACTATTTTAACAACAAAATGTAATACAGAAAATGTTCGAATCACAATTTAATTGTTTAAAATGAAATAAATTTGTTTGAGTAGCAAAACTGATGCATCAGTACAAGAATAAAAGTAAAATAGCACCAAAATTTGATGTAAACATTTTTTCCATTACTTTTACTTCAAAACATTGAATCGGGTTTGGAGGAAGAATGGAGGAAGGGGACATGACCGTGAGGGATGAGGTTTGGCTGACTTCTGGATAGAAATCCATGCCCAAAATCAACCCGTATCCCATGAACCCGAGAACATAAGCATTACATGTGAATTCAACGGTCAAGATAGAAATCCTCAAATCCATACAAATCATAGATAGATGGGCGGAACCCCCAATTGGATTTAAAACACTAACGGATCCTCAACTAGACTAGTACTTAGGTGCAAACTTTCAACAATGTGTAACACCCCGTGTATTCTATAACAGTGAAATTTACAAATTAAAGTATAATTAATTTCAAATCAAAGAATTAAGGGAAACGGGATACGCCATTGCGTTCGTCTCGGAATTCTGCTTGGGATAGAGTCCGAGTTTGCGTAAAACGGACTCCGTATGAAGAAGATATGGCCTCCGGAAGTTTCAAAATTCAGTTTAAAATTCAAACAGACAGAAACAACTCAAAAATCAGATTCGAATTTCAAAAATCAGGCCAGATTGGCCAGGGCGGGAATTTTCCCGCCCAAGGTACCCAGGTCGACTGGGTAGTGGACCTGGGGCACCCAGGTCGACTACCAAGTCGACACGGGGGTCGATTGGGGAGTCGACCTGGCCCCTGAGCCAGGTCGAACCCAGCCCCCTTGGTTGACCTGGTCTGTGCTTGGCCGAATTTCCGAGCCTTGCCTTGTCACTAGGGCTAGGTGTCAGCTCCTGATTGGTCTCTCCTTCAATCGAACGGCTAATATTAATCCAAGCTACATCGACGGTTCTAATCAATTCACAAACTCTATAAAAAGGACCTAAGACTCCACCTAATTCATACAAATAAAAATTAGAATGAGACCGTCATGCTGCTGAGGAAAGACTAGAAGTAGCTGTCAAAATTGAGAGACGATTAGGAGACAATTCAAAAGCCTAAAGCAACGACAACTAAATCAAAACAACGCCTACAACAAAGGATAGCATCTCCAAATTCAGAATTCAGAAACCTGAATTGAAGATTTGTCATACGTTGTAAGTAGAGTGCTATTCCGATATGAATGAATAACTGTGTTTTGATTTGTGTAAATGAGAAATGGAATTGTACTTAGTTAGTGGTGATGATAATTCATAATTGTATGTTGCTATGATTCTAATTATGAATAGATTTGGGATGTTGTGGTATAATGATATTAGACCTATTGGATATTTGCAAGTATATGACCCATGTTGAAAGTTAACGACTATATGTTTGTGGTAGTTTATTACAACACCTATTGGATATTTGCAAGTATGTGATTCATGTTGAAAGTTAACGACTATATGTTTGTACAACAAAGTTGAGATTCATGCAAGTATATGACTCATTATTATGCCAACATGATGTATATTTTTATGATCATTTTTAGTGTAATTGGATCCATTTGAGTATTATGATTCATATGAATTTATGTTGGAATTGGCATTATGATTCAAGTGTAAAACCATACTTTTGTGTTAGTGACAAAAGTAAGAACCCTTTTGAACTTGTGTTGGCTTTATGAACATGGCTAGTTTATGTTTGACTTTATGCCCAAACAAAATATGTTTTAGGCCTATGCTGTTATCAAAATCATATGACAATATATGCGACACATAATTAAGTTAGATTTACATTTCAATTGCAAGTTCACATGAATAGATTAAAAAAACCATGATTCATGTTTAGGTATGTTTTATGTCATGATTATATGCTATTACAATGCAAGTTCACAAGTGCCTAATTTATGTTAATTAGATCGTTATGTTGCAAGTTCATGCGTTCACACACCCCTTTTTGATGTTACTTAGGACATATAAACACCATGTTCTAAGCCTCCCCTTTTTCATGTGGCTAATTTGGGTTTAAATGTTAAACCCAATATATGTTATATTGTAGCGAACGTATAAAACGGGGGTAATGACGTTTGGGTTAAAATATAAAACATACGTGTTGGCATGTTTGACGCATGCCAACGACCTTGAGAACATCTAAGGGGTATAAATTAATTTTACCCAATAAAGATGAATTTGAGTAATGGGCTGCAAATATTTACATATAAAAAGAAAAGAGACAAAATATGTAAACTTAGAAAAATACGATGTGTTTAACCCGTGGTTGGATTGAGTTGTGATGTAAACCTGCCCGGAACCGCCCGGCTGTCCAATAGTCACAACAATACCTATCCAATGTGGGTGGTTAAACATTGAGCCCAATAAAGACCCGAGGTTAGACTGAGTTGTGACGTAAGACTACCCGGAACCAACCGGCAACAGGCAGTCACAACAATATCTGTCTAATGTGAGAGGTCGAGGCTTTAATAAGACAATTAAGGCTGAGTCAGGATTGATAGGATTAAGTAAATTGAATTAATACTTAATCAAAATGGAACATGCTAAACTATTCAGACTGATTGGGGGTTAGGTTTACAAAACACTTAACCAACTTAGCATGTTGGCTAGAAATAGAAAACCTAGTAGCGGGGGACCCTTTTCAGCAGTAACCCTACAAAGTGTATCAGGATACCCTGAACTAGGAAGGGTGGGGCACGATTACTGGGCTGACTGTAAGAGGTCAAATCGACGGCGGTGGTGCAGCAGTGTAGGTTCTAACAGGGTGCGGGCGTGCACACACTTCAGCGCAGAAAAATAAGGCACTGGGCACCAGTAGCATACCTGTGCATTCTAGAATTGTGTCGGGCCGCCACCATGGGACCTGATACACCCCATGGTGGGACCAGCATAGGTAACTACAACATCGGGGGCCATAAGACACATGTAACTATGCGAGTAGGAGCCGATCATTAGAAATGGATCACTTCACCCTGATTATGGGCTACCTGTTGGGAACTAGTTTATAGGGGTGCAGAGATTAATATGGGGTACGATAGTATATTCGACTCTAGACAACTTAGCTTAGTTTATGGTGTTTTCCCATTTCCAGTTTATACTTATCATGCCCAATTCTTTATTCATAGACTGAATAGTCCTAGACTTACTCAGGCTTTATGTCTGACTCTACTTTTCTTTCGTCTTCTTTTCTTTCGTTTCCCCCTCCCCCCCTCCCACACCCAGGTCCACAGGGAGGGAATACCACAGCTTGACCAGTTTTTACATCCAGCTTGAAGAGAAAGAATGTATTGCTTGGTTCTCTTTCGTTTTGGACTATGGCTTTGGACAACAATTATGGCACATATGCAGTTTACTTATGTTTTTATGCTTCTTTAAATAATGAAAGCAAGACAGTTATGAAAATGTAATGTTTTTGGAAGTATTGTAAGACAATTATGACATGGTTTGTGTAACACGTATTTTGTTGAAATAAAAATTGCTGTTGTTTTCTGCTGTTCAAAAATATGTGTATTTATATCTGTCTTGGGTATCTGTGACTTATACTTATAAACCTCCACCAAAATTAGGGCATTCCCTTTGACAGTGACCCTAACGGAGGTGGGGTGTTTCATATTGTCAGAAGAAATAAAGGTATGCGATGCGCCAGAATCAAATAAAGTTCGAACAGGAAAACCAAAAATGTAAATATGGTTTTATACAGAAATACTACCTCGGTCCGGAGCTGGAGTAGTGTTGAGAGCATGCATCTGCCCTCCAGAAGGTCATGCCCGCTGAGTCTGTCCTTGCCCTTGTCCTTGCTTCTTTGGGCAATCCTTAGTGAAGTGTCCAGACTCTCCGCACTGAAAGCATTCTCCTAACTTCCTCTTCTTCTTCCTACAATCTTTGATTATGTGTACAGTGATCCCACAGAAGTTGCACTTCCTTGTCTCCCTTGCCTTGTTGTTGTTGGCCTTGTTACCCTTGTTGTTCTTGTTGTTCTTATTGTTCTGATTGTTCTTATTGCTCTGATTGCCTCCCCACTTGGAGTCCACCTTCTTGGTTTGAGTCTCATTAAGCTTAACTTCTTTCTTGCCATTCTTATCATCTCCTTGAAGCAAGGCCATATCCACCAAGCTCTCAAAAGTGGCCCCCATGGGTATATGAGACATGGCCAAACCTTGCAATGGATCATTCAATCCTCGAGCAAAGCATAGAGCCTTCTTCTGAGGTGTGTTAACCATGTCTAAACCGAATCGAGCAAGCTGGTTAAACTTATTCACATACTCCCTCATGGTCATGTCCCCTTGCTTCAAAGATATAAACCTCTCCAATTGCAGATTCTCTTCAGCAGATGATAGAAACTTAAGCCCAAACCTCATCCTGAAGTCAGCCAAACCTCATTCTGAAATCAGCAAAACATTTTTTCCATTACTTTTACTTCAAAACATTTTTTTCCACGAGAGAGAATGGAGGAAGAAGATGGAATTCACGGTCGCGAGAGAGAATTGAGGAAGATGACGGATTTCACGGCCGAAATACTTCTGAGTAAAAAATATACAGTATATTGTCCTTTAGGATAAAATTTTGATGGGCTGTCCTTATGGTTAAAAAAGCCCTAAGTTTTGTCCTTGTCAGTAGTTTCCTGTAAAATTTATGTGGGGAACAAACCAAGGGTGGGAATTTAAGCCAAGATATTTGTTGGTTGGGATCCATTCCATGCAGCATACCATTTTTATCATTTTCGGTCATAAATAAGACACAATGGCACACTCTATGTTGTGTTGTAGATGTAAATTGGTCCAAATAGGGGTGGGTACACGTGCGTTCCTATGGGTCAATGTGCGTCCATCTGTCCGATTGAAGAAAATAATCCAGTGTAACACAGATGGATAAGGTTATGTCTTTGGCTGATAGGCTAGGGACTGATAAAACCAAACCATAGCAGACATAGGTTATTCATGTTTTGATTAGAAGCCGATTAATGAGTAGTATTAGGAAATTTCTTCCTAGTTATATTTAATGTTTTGAATTTGTAAAATTGCAAAACAGTCATCATTATCGAATCTTACAAATGTGAACAATCAAACTTTTATGTCATATCTGCTATCTCTATTCTATTTGTTCACTTTTAGGTGTACACCAACACTTACTCTCTTACGACACTAGAACTACTATTTTACCTATCTTTCCTTTGATTATCAATCGTGCTAGTAATCGCAACAGCTTAGCAGATTTTTTATATGGCTTAATTTTCCTTTCCTTCTTTCCTTTTTCTTCCCCCGGGCTCTTTGGGAGGAAGCACATAGTTGGATTTCCTAGCTGATTCTTTCTTGGAGATACTTGCTGAAAATATATTTTTTTCTTCTTTTTCATTCCACATGTTTTTCTTTTACTATTGGTGGAATATCAATAATTATGTACTCTGATATCATTTTTATGGCTAAGATTTAGGACATGTTAGTTTGAGACAATTTGGTTTTGTTGGAATAAATGGTTTTATTATTTTAATGTAAATTTTCTTCTTCTTCCGTTGTAAATTTATTTTCTTATGTCTTATGGAATCTTAATCTCTGTGATATTTTTGTCTTTATACCTACAACGCTCCATATTTCTTAAGGGATTCTATATCAGGATAATGTTTATGGGCATGGGGTGTTACATTTGATATCAGAGCCTAAGGTTTCAAGATCACTAAATTATTATTATTTTTTAAAAACTTTTTGAGAGAAAACTGTTTTTTCCAAAGCTAAGAGTTATTTTTGAAAATAAAATATATCCTCTATAGTCAAGTTACATCATTCCTTGATTCCTTCAAATTCTAAATTTCTATCCTTTCTTTTGCATAGTATGTCATACGCCTCTAATCTTCTTGATGGCGTTCCTATACCCGGTAGATTGCATAGATATTTAAAGGCTTCGACGCCCGTTGAGGAACAAGAACATGTGCATGTTCCAACAACTACTGCGATGAATCCTCCAAATTCACATGCTGTCGCAAATTTTTCTAAGCTTTGTAAGGACTTCTCGAACATGGACAACAAGACTTTTTCTAGTACCGATACATTTGTAGAGGCACACACCTAGATTAGAGAGACCGAGACATTTTTTGAGTTGTTGGAACTTGAGGACAGGATGATAGTTCGACTTGCAGCTTGAAAACTTAAGGAGGAAGCCTCATTTTGGTGGGAGATTGTAAAGGCAGAGAGAAGGCATATGGATTTGGCTAGATTCAGGAATAGGTTCGAGGGGAAAATTCTGTTACCTGCTAGGAAGGAATGCATTTGGAGCGATTTTTGAATTTAAAGCAAGGAAATCTATCGGTAAAGGAATACATTAACCAGTTCCAAGAGTTATTGATATTTGGCATGGATTTGGTTAAAGCAACTAACAAGATGGTTGTTTGACTTGCGAGAGGGTTGAATCAACTTCTCCAAGGCTTAACAATGGCTCACATTCCTTTGGGAGCAACTCCTGAGGTTGTGATTGAGGCGGCGTTAATGCATGCAGATAAGAAGGAAGAGGACAAATATGATAAGAGTGGAGCTTCAAAGTTTTTTGGCTCCAAAAAGAAATGGTGGGATAAGATGGTTAAGAAGAAATAATTTGGAAATCCTCTGAAAGGACAAATCAAGACTGAGATAAAGGGCCATAGATGCAGGATAGCAGGGCATCTCATTAGGGATTGCAAGAAATTGAAGGGTAAGTGCCTCAATTTTCAGTAAGCTGGGCATTTCCGTAAAGCATGTCCATAAAAGGTTGGACACGGGAATGGTACGACGAAAGCTCATGTGCATGTGTTTGAGGTAGCTCTGATATTAATGTCCCAGACAAAGGTAGGAAAGTAACTATTGAAGGTTTTATCTCTATCTCCGATATTCCTGTGCGCACTCTTTTTTATCCGGAGGCTTCCTATTCATTTCTTTCTAATACTTTGGGTTAATTGTTTGCACTTATAAATCTTACTAGTTACCGATCCTATAGTAGTTTCAAACCCTATAGTTGTTTCGGCGTACCTATCTATGATTTATAGGTGTTTTGAAACTTTCTATATTAGGTGTTGAGTTTGATTGTGATGCCTATGCTTTGGAATTTTTGGGATGCAGGATGATCTTAATGATGGACTGGTTAGCCATGTACGGGGTTGTACTTTACTACGAGAAGAGATTCGTTCGTTTGATGACGTATTGTAGTAGGACCTTAGAGATTTCTAATGACCTATGGGGGTCATTCATGTTGAGTTTTCTTTACTCCCTTGATTCTTCTATTGATATTTATTTTTATATGTTGTCTGTGAGTATTCGGATGTATTCGAGGAGCCTACATAATGCCTCCTAAGCGAGAATCGACTTCCGGATTTACCTTAGTGAGAAAGCGAAGCATATAGCTCTACCATTTTGGCATTTAGCTCTTGGGAATGGAGAGAGTTGTGCAAGCAAGTGGGTGAACTTTTGAAAAAGGGTTTTATTAAAAGAAGTATTTCCGAGTAGGGAGAACCTGTTATCTTTGCCACTAAGGCGGATGGTTCCCTCCATCTATGCGTGGATTATCGAGAATTGAATAAGCTCACAAAGAAAAATCATTACCCACTCCCTCAGATAGATGATCCGTTAGATCAGTTAGTAGGCGCATTTGCATTCTCTCAGTTTGACTTGGCTACTGGTTTCCATCAGTTGCGCATGGAAAAGGATAGCATCGACAAAATGGCATTTCAGACTCCTGATGGCATCTTTGAGTGGTTGGTTATGTCGTTTGGGTGGACCAACGCATTAGTGTATTTCATGGACCTGGTGAGTAGACTATTCAAAGATGTACTGAATAAGTTTGTGGTGGTTTTTGTGGATGATGTCCATGTATTCTAAAGGAATGAGTATGAGTATGCTTCGCATTTGGGAGAGGTTCATCGTACTGTAACACCCCGTAATTCTGTAACACTAGGATTCACAAATCAAGGCAGAATTAAAATTTAAAATCAAAATCAAGGGAAACGGGCTGTGCCATTGCGTTTGCCTCGGAATTCTGCATGAAAACAAGTCTGGGTTTGCAAGAATCAGAGTCCGTATGAGGGAGATATGACCGTCCGAAGTTTCAGGAATTTTCAGAATCGAAAACAGCTCGAAATTCGAATTCAAACCCAGAAGCGGACTGGGCGGGAAATTTCCTGCCCAAGACCCAGGTCGACTGGGGAGTCGACTGGGTAGTCAACCCCCCTCCCCCCAGTCGACTGGGGAGTAGACTGGGTAGTCGACCCCCCCTGACCAGGTCGACTGGGTAGTCGACCTGGGGGTCGACCTGCTCCCGAAATCCGGTTTTTGAACCTGGTTCGTTCTGATGTATTTGGTCACGTTTTCTGCCTAGATTCGTCCGCCTAATCCTATATAAACAGCCTTAGTCTCCTTCTCTATTCACAATTCTTTTCTATCCTTATGCTGCCTCTGAGAAAATGTATAAATAAATAAAATAATATATAAAATAAATCAAGACGAGGAAATGCTGCTCAAAACTTTCAACAGGAGATTCAAGTCAAGCTAGGATTCAAGTGAAGATTCAAACGACTTCAACGACTATTTGTCTACTAATCTAATCTAATCTCTGTAAGTCGGTTACTTTTTAGATTTGAACGTTTTCTCTGTTCGTGACATGAAATTAAAGGAATAAAAGATTATGCTAAATCTTTCTATTCGAATCAGTGCTTATATCTTTGGACCTAATTAAGAACTGTTATGATTCGAGGACCAATAAGACTATGACTATGAAACTATGGACCTTAAAACCTTATGCCTCTTTGACTATGAACATTGCCTATGACTATGAACACTGCCTATGACTGTGACTCATGACTATGAGAATTATTTCCTTGGCTATGAACACAAGCCTATGCCTTTGATTAGGAAACATAAACTATTGCCTATGACATAACAAGGACAACTGTGATTAAACACCTATGATTCATGACTAGGAAAGTGTTGCTTAAGTTTTGTGACTATGAAATTGGGTCTAAACCTGATCATCTATTCTGTCTATTCTTGGTTTTCTTTGGTTTTAGATCTTGGGAATTTACCTATTAAGTTAGGTCTACCCATGTTCTTGAACCTACGTCGTTATTCAACCCTTTTTATGTCATAAGATTTTCAGACCTATAGGCCTTCGATGTTTAAGATCAATTTCAGTGTGATTCGTTAGGTCTGTAATTAGTAAATTATCATTATATGCCAGTTATTATGTATATCTTTTTCATAGCATCCTTGGTTCATTCCCTATTTTCTACGAATCTAGATTTATCTATAATCTAGATTGAATCACGACTATACGAACGATGGGAATACGATTTGGGCAAAATATGAAATTTACTAAAAACGTAGTTATAAACTTGGAAATTGGCATAAATTGGGAACATGTATTATGGCATGTTCATAGAAATGCAAATTGGATAAATTTGGCATGAATTATAGGATGTGTAATTTGAATCTAGTATTGACTTGTAAATCTAGCATTTACATGAATTGTGAACTAGAATAATAAGTCTAGTTTGGCAGGAACTGTAATGTTAAATCAGAATTGGATTAGCTAATTTGGCATGATAAATATATTTGCATAAGTTTGAAATTGGCCATAATTGGGAGTAAATTGTCAGGTTTAGCAAAATCATGGTTAGTGACATTTAATTTGGTATAGTTTACATACCAAAAAAAGGCATAAATATGATATAGAGGGGAAAATGGGCCATAATAATAAATGTTGGCAATTTACACTAAAAGAGCAATTATGAAATAAGTAAATTGGGAATAATTTACTTATAGATTTTGTCCTAAGTGGGAAAATGTAAATTTAGACAAATTAAAGGTTTATTAACGACATCTCTTTTAATAACACACCAGAAAGTTCTAGGGTGACAGAGAGGATAGTGTCTAGGCTTGGGTTTGGAAAATACAAGTTTCCTGCTCTCCCTGGTTGTCCCTAATTGATCCGACGGATGGGATGGTTACTTTCAAAACCTGATTTGAAAATTAATCAAAACCCTTTGAACTTAGAAAACACGAATATGCCTAACCCGAGGTTAGACTGAGTTGCGATGTAAACCTGCCCGGAACCAACCGGCACATCCAGTATTCACAACAATATCTGTCTAATGTAAGTGGTCGCGGCTTTAATTTATTTAGTTAAAGCTAGAATAAGAACGGTAGGGTTAAGTTAACTAAGACACTTAACCAATTCAACATGATAACCAAACCGATGGGTGGGGTTAGGTTCATACAGACACTTAACACAGTTAAGCTAGAATGGGAGGGTTAAGTCCATAGGAACACTTAACCAACTTAACACAGTTAAGCTAGAATGGGAGGGTTAAGTCCATAGGAACACTTAACCAACTTAACACAGTTAAGCTAGAATGGGAGGGTTAAGTCCATAGGGACACTTAACCAACTTAACATGGTAACAAGACAAGATTTGTAGGGGTTAAGTAACTAAGAAAACACTTAGCCAAATTAACATGTTAACTAGACTAGAAGGTGGGGTAAAGTAAAGTTAATACACTTAGCCAAATTAACATGTTAACTAGACTAGAGGTTGGGGTTAAGTAAATTTTAATACACTTAGCAAATTTGATATGTTAGCTAGACTAGACCGTAGGGTTAAGTAAACTTGAACACTTAATCATCAGATTGTGATAAAGGAATAGGGTTAAGTTTAAAACATGAAGGTATAATACTTAACCATTAATAACATGTTAGTTAAAACAGACGGGCAAGGTTAAGTTAAAAAGGAACACTTAACCAATACATGATGAAAGGGTAGGGTTAAGTAATAAGAAATACTTAACCAATATAACTTGGTTTGTGGTAGGGTTAAGTCAACATGAATTACTGATAACACTTAACCAGTTTAACAGGATAAATAAAGAGGGTTAAGTTAGCTTCAATTGACTAATGACACTTAACCAATCCAAATTGATGGGAAAGAGAACTAAGTAGTAAACCTTAGTTAAAAGGAGCTAAGTAGTAAACCTTAGTTAAGAAAACAACGATTCTGGAAACTAAGTGGTAAACCTTAGTTAGTAAAACTAAGTAGTAATTCTTAGTATAACACGGGAAGGAGCGAATGTCCGTCTGAGTAAAAAGAAGGCTCCAACGAATTGGGTTACGAAGCCCGAGGCTTCGAGGGGACGTGAGGGTACTCTTGGTATCCCTCTGTGAGGCTGCAGATGATCCTGCTGGGCTCACAGAGTTTAAGGTCTGCGTTATAAGAACCACGGGCATGCCTTGGTTGCAATATATGGCAACCTAAAGACTAGGATGGACCAGCGTGATTCGACGAGAAAACGGTAGCCCTGTGATAGCAACTCGTCATCTACCATCCATCTTGATTCAGTCGAGATACGTGAAGCGGAAAGACGGAGAACTCCAAAAGACCATATACTTGCTATCTAGTTATGGGTGAGGATGGCCATAGGTTAGTGGGGCATAGGGGGCCTGCGTATAGTTCTCATTTTTCAAGGTGTGCCTTTCATTAGTTGAGGGAGGGGTCGAGTGGGACCATAGCAACTGGAATAAAAACAGACCTTAGCATCTGCATCGGCAGATATCTGAAAGCTCCCAACCGAGTTCTGTGTTTCTTGATTTGCCCTGCCACAGGTCTCGGGCCTCACATTACAGGACATGTGCATCTAGACAAGCGATAATGATTCGCGATACATGCGTGGGGAAGTATAGGAACATATACCACTCTAGGTAGTGTGTCCTAGACTTGGGGGCATCGTTCGACAGGTAGCATAATCCCTAGTTGGACTTGGTGGCATAAACCCTGAATCCGAGAAGCGTTCAGCAGATAGCGTAAACTCTAGTTGAATCTAGAAAGCACTTGATAGGAAACCATAGATTAGATCTAGGTAATAAATAATAAATGTATGCCTGAAGGCAATGGAAACTACAGGGATTGGGATCATGTTATCGTTACTAGTTGGGACACTAGTTAGGTGGTGCAGAGATATATAAATCAGTATAACAAGGAAATAGCAAAGCGGCGAAAGTATTAGAGCATATCCAGTTTATCTTATCTTAGCATATCTTGTGATTATCTTGTCTAATCATGCTGACCCTATCATCATGGTATTATCTTGTATTCAGTTAATTCATGTCGTTTTGTTTTTCCATGTTCACATGCTAGAAGTTACTAAACTTACTCAGGCTTTATGTCTGACTCTGTTTTTCTTTCGTCTTCTTTTCTTCCGTTCCCCCCCAGTAGTAAAGAAGGGAATAGTATAGCTCAGGTTAAGTTGGATTGTCACACTTTCCCAGTTTGAAGATTTGTCGAAGTTTAGCTTGGACTCTCTTTTCAGATGCTATGGCTGGCTCTTGCCACATTGGGGAATATAAATGTTGTTTTATGCTTCTTTATTTTGTAAGACAGATGATACTCTGATATTATAAAGAAATCGTTGTACAAACTATTTTATCAATAAAGCAAAGTTTTATTTTCCGCTGTTGTAATTTTTGTCTGTCTTGTAATTTATCTGCATCTTTTACCTTAATTGCTCCACAGAACTTAGTGCATTTCCTTTGTGAGTGACACTAACGGATGTGGGGTGTTACACGTGGTATCAGAGCTGAAGGTTACCCGATCAAATAAAGGATTTGAAAAATTATTTTCAAAACGGTTTTAAAAGAAGCATTTTCAAGAGAAAAGATTTGTTTTAAAGGCATATTCCCCAAAGTCATACGCACTATCTTCTCTTCCTCTGTTTGAATTCTTGTCTCCTTCTCTCTTGAGTCTCTGGGGCTCCTGGCTTTCTGGGAGGTAACCTCATCGATGGGCGAAGACGTGCCTGGCTTCCATCCATAACCGTAGTTGTTTCACCTACGACCTGTTTTCTTTCAAGCTTAGTAGGATTTTCTATACGATGGAAGCAGCTTTCGAGAGATTTGTCAATAGGACTACACACGGAAGAGGATGAGGAATTCATGGATGTAGATTTAGCTCACGAAGGAGGAAGGAATTGTAAAACCTAAGACAAGAGGAAGTATCTTTACTAGGGTATAATAGGGCATATAATTAAGGACAAGGGCAAGAACGAGGAACAAGATTTTCAGAAGGGCAAGTACATACTTTCACCACCAAGCGTACCTAGGAGAAAGGTAGTAAAGTTCTGTTGGAAGAGTCTAGTTTTGTTGTTCGTACTCTTTCCTTTGGTTTTAGCGCTTCACATTTGTTCATATCCACTTCCATAGTTGAGTCTCTGCACCATAGTACTTGGACAGTAGAAAGATCCCACTAGAGTCTCATATCCAATTGGTGGTCCGACCAGTTTATTTTTGGTTAGTAGGGATTTGAGAATAGCTATCGAGTTTGCTTATATCACTTCACGTAGATCGTCTAAATTCGGAGGAGATATTCCCTGGGTGCTTGTCTGATATTGGTTTAGGCCTTTGGGGCTTGTACTTGGGGAATGTCGAGTTCGACTGGGATGGTTTGCGTGAGAGATGAATAGTTGTGACACGCACTCTAAAAGGCACGTAGTGACCTTTCGACCCTTATAGTAATGGCATGATGGATAAGCTAAGAGGAGAGACCTCTGATCATCCTAGTATATACACTCAGTATCATGGTTGACATCTGTTTATTCTGGAAATGGAGATCAGGAACTTCACAATCGTGAAGTTAAATTTGTTAAGATACAGTGGAGTAAAGCTCAAGAATGCTAGATACTAGCATCATATCCTTTTCCTTAAGGGTGCATCCTTGATTTCTTTTTCTTTTTTTAGGAGTTTTACGCATAATTGTTTCTCCCTTTCCAAAGTATATCCTCTAGGTCATATCTTCGATCCTTAGGTAGAAGCCAATGGATGTAAACATGTATTTGAAACATGTTATGGTTGATGGTTGCAAGTGGTTGCTAATGGTTGCTCATGAATGCATATGCATATGTATTAGGCCCTAGGTCAGTTCGGACGCTTTCATATTTCATTTACAGATATGCATTTGTTTGCAAGTTTAACTTGATATGTTATCATATGGATGTTGCATATGGATAAATGGCTATGCACACATGTAGTATTTACATAACTAGGGATGCTTGCATACATGATTGGACGCATGGCACTGACATGATTCGCATTAAGGAGGTCAACTGAATCAGTAGACCGCCTGATTTTGCATTAGATAAAGACATACACACACACTATGCATATGAACATGAAAGCATTAGAAATCTTTTAAGGACAATGAATGCCCGTGATTGAATGGTTGAGTAGATGGTTGATTGGATGGAAGGACACATTCTTCCTAACTTGAAGATTTCGGGGATGAAATCCTTTTAAGTGGGGGAGAATGTAACACCCCGTAATTCTGTAACACTAGGATTCACAAATCAAGGCAGAATTAAAATTTAAAATAAAAATCAAGGGAAACTAGCTATGCCATTGCGTTCGTCTCGGAATTCTGCATGAAAATGAGTCCGAGTTTGCAAGAATCGGAGTCCGTATGAGGGAGATATGACCCTCCGAAGTTTCAGGAATTTTCAGAATCGAAAACAGCTCGAAATTCGAATTCAAACCCAGAAGCGGGCTGGGCGGGCAATTTCCCGCCCAGGACCCAGGTTGACTGGGTAGTCGACCCCCCCCCCAGGTCGACTGGGGAGTCGACCCCCCCTGACCAGGTCGACTGGGTAGTCGACCTGCTCCCGAAATCCAGTTTTTGAACCTGGTTCGTTCTGATGTATTTGGTCATGTTTTCTGCCTAGATTCGTCCGCCTAATCCTATATAAACTGCCTTAGTCTCCTTCTCTATTCACAATTCTTTTCTATCCTTATGCTACCTCTGAGAAAATGTATAAATAAATAAAATAATATATAAAATAAATCAAGACGAGGAAATGTTGCTCAAGACTTTCAAGAGGAGATTCAAGTCAAGCTAGGATTCAAGTGAAGATTCATACAACTTTAACGACTGTTTGTCTACTAATCTAATATAATCTCTGTAAGTCGGTTACTTTTTAGATTTGAACGTTTTCTCTGTTCGTGACATGAAATTAAAGGAATAAAATATTATGCTAAATCTTTCTATTCGAATCAGTGCTTATATCTTTGGACCTAATTAAGAACTGTTATGATTCGAGGACCAATAAGACTATGACTATGAAACTATGGACCTTAAAACCTTATGCCTCTTTGACTATGAACATTGCCTATGACTATGAACACTGCCTATGACTGTGACTCATGACTATGAGAATTATTTCCTTGGCTATGAACACAAGCCTATGCATTTGATTAGGAAACATAAACTATTGCCTATGACATAACAAGGACAACTTTGATTAAACACCTATGATTCATGACTAGGAAAGTGTTGCTTAAGTTTTGTGACTATGAAATTGGGTCTAAACCTAATCATCTATTCTGTCTATTCTTAGTTTTCTTTGGTTTTAGATCTTGGGAATTTACCTATTAAGTTAGGTCTACCCATGTTCTTGAACCTACGTCGTTATTCAACCCTTTTTATGTCATAAGATTTTCAGACCTATAGGCCTTCGATGTTTTAGATCAATTTCAGTGTAATTCGTTAGGTATGTAATTAGTAAATTATCATTTTATGCTAGTTATTATGTCTATCTTTTTCATAGCGTCCTTGGTTCATTCCCTATTTTCTACGAATCTAGATTTATCTATTATCTAGATTGAATCACGACTATACGAACGATGGGAATGCGATTTGGGCAAAATATGAAATTTACTAAAAACATAGTTATAAACTTGGAAATTGGCATAAATTGGGAACATGTATTATGGCATGTTCATAGAAATGCAAATTGGATAAATTTGACATGAATTATAGGATGTGTAATTTGAATCTAGTATTGACTTGTAAATCTAGCATTTACATGAATTGTGAACTAGAATAATAAGTCTAGTTTGGCAGGAACTGTAATGTTAAATCAGAATTGGATTAGCTTATTTGGCATGATAAATATATTGGCATAAGTTTGAAATTGGCCATAATTGGGAGTAAATTGTCAGGTTTAGCAAAATCATGGTTAGTGACATTTAATTTGGTATAGTTTACATACCAAAAAAGGCATAAATATGATATAGAGGGGAAAATGGGCCATAATAATAAATGTTGGCAATTTACACTAAAAGAGCAATTATGAAATAAGTAAATTGGGAATAATTTACTTATAAAATTTGTCCTAAGTGAGAAAATGTAAATTTAGACAAATTAAAGGTTTATTAACGACATCTCTTTTAATAACACACCAGAAAGTTCAAGGGTGACAGAGAGGATAGTGTCTAGGCTTGGGTTTGGAAAATACAAGTTTCCTGCTCTCCCTGGCTGTCGCGAACTAATCTGACGGACGGGATGGTTACTTTCAAAACCTGATTTGAAAATTAATCAAAACCCTTTGAACTTAGAAAACACGAATATGCCTAACCCGAGGTTAGACTGAGTTGCGATGTAAACCTGCCCGGAACCAACCGGCACATCCAGTATTCGCAACAATATCTGTCTAATGTGAGTGGTCACGGCTTTAATTTATTTAGTTAAAGCTAGAACAAGAATGGTAGGGTTAGGTTAACTAAGACACTTAATCAATTCAACATGATAACCAAACCGATGGGTGGGGTTAGGTTCATACAGACACTTAACACAGTTAAGCTAGAATGGGAGGGTTAAGTCCGTAGGAACACTTAACCAACTTAACACAGTTAAGCTATAATGGGAGGGTTAAGTCCATTGGAACACTTAACCAACTTAACACAGTTAAGCTAGAATGGGAGGGTTAAGTCCATAGGGACACTTAACCAACTTAACATGGTAACAAGACAAGATTTGTAGGGGTTAAGTAACTAAGAAAACACTTAGCCAAATTAACATGTTAACTAGACTAGAAGGTGGGGTTAAGTAAAGTTAATACACTTAGCCAAATTAACATGTTAACTAGACTAGAGGTTGGGGTTAAGTAAAATTTAACACTTAGCAAATTTGATATGTTAGCTAGACTAGACCGTAGGGTTAAGTAAACTTGAACACTTAACCATCAGATTATGATAAAGGAATAGGGTTAAGTTTAAAACATGAAGGGATAATACTTAACCATTAATAACATGTTAGTTAAAACAGACGGGCAAGGTTAAGTTAAAAAGGAACACTTAACCAATACAGGATGAATGGGTAGGGTTAAGTAATAAGAAATACTTAACCAATATAACTTGGTTTGTGGTAGGGTTAAGTCAACATGAATTACTTATAACACTTAACCAGTTTAACAGGATAAATGAAGAGGGTTAAGTTAGCTTGAATTGATTAATGACACTTAACCAATCCAAATTGACGGGAAAGAGAACTAAGTAGTAAACCTTAGTTAAAAGGAGCTAAGTAGTAAACCTTAGTTAAGAAAACAATGATTATGGAAACTAAGTGGTAAACCTTAGATTGTAAAACTAAGTAGTAATTCTTAGTATAACACGGAAAGGAGCGAATGTCCGTCTAAGTAAAAAGAAGGCTCCAACGAATTGGGTTACGAAGCCCGAGGCTTCGAGGGGACGTGAGGGTACTCTTGGTATCCCTCTGTGAGGCTGCAGATGATCCTCCTGGGCTCATAGAGGTTAAGGTATGCGTTAGAAGAACCAGGGGTATGCCTTGGTTGCAATATATGGCAACCTAAAGACTAGGATGGACCAGCGTGATTCGGCGAGAAAACGGTAGCCCTGTGATAACAACTCGTCGTCTACCATCCATCTTGAGTCAGTCGAGATACGTGAAGCGGAAAGGCGGAGAACTCCAAAAGACCATATACTTGCTATCTAGTTATGGGTGAGGATGGCCATAGGTTAGTGGGGCATAGGGGGCCTGCGTATAGTTCTCATTTTTCAAGGTGTGCCTTTCATTAGTTGAGGGAGGGGTTGAGTGGGACCATAGCCACTGGAATAAAAACAGACCTTAGCATCTGCATCGGCAGATATCTGAAAGCTCCCAACCGAGTTCTGTATTTCTTGATTTGCCCTGCCACAGGACTCGGGCCGCACATTACAGGACATGCGCATCTAGACAAGCGATAACGATTCGCGATACATGCGTGGGGAAGTATAGGAACATATACCACTCTAGGTAGTGTGTCCTAGACTTGGGGGCATCGTTCGACAGGTAGCATAATCCCTAGTTGGACTAGGTGGCATAAACCCTGAATCCGAGAAGCGTTCAGCAAATAGCGTAAACTCTAGTTGAATCTAGAAAGCACTTGATAGAAAACCATAGATTAGATCTAGGTAATAAATAATAAATGTATGCCTGAAGGCAATGGAAACTTCTGGGATTGGGATCACGTTATCGTTACTAGTTGGGACACTAGTTAGGTGGTGCAGAGATATAGAAATCAGTATAACAAGGAAATAGCAAAGCTGCGAAAGTATTAGAGCATATCCAGTTTATCTTATCTTAGCATATCTTGTGATTATCTTGTCTAATCATGCTGACCCTATCGTCATGGTATTATCTTGTATTCAGTTAATTTATGTCGTTTTGTTTTTCCATGTTCACATGCTAGAAGTTACTGAACTTACTCAGGCTTTATGTCTGACTCTGTTTTTCTTTCGTCTTCTTTTCTTCCGTTCCCCCCCAGGTAGTAAAGAAGGGAATAGTATAGCTCAGGTTAAGTTGGATTGTCACTCTTTCCCAGCTTGAAGATTTGTCGAAGTTTTGCTTGGACTCTCTTTTCAGATGCTATGGCTGGCTCTTGCCACATTGGGGAATATAAATGGTGTTTTATGCTTCTTTATTTTGTATAACAGATGATGCTCTGATATTATAAAGAAATCGTTGTACAAACTATTTTATCAATAAAGCAAAGTTTTATTTTCCGCTGTTGTAATTTTTGTCTGTATTGTAATTTATCTGCATCTTTTACCCTAAATGCTCCACAAAACTTAGTGCATTCCCTTTGTGAGTGACACTAACAGATGTGGGGTGTTACACGTACTGTCCGAACATATTAATTTAAGGAGAAATTCTCCGAGTGACATTTTTGGAGGAAAGAGGTGCATTTCTAGGGGCATACGTTCTTAAAGGATGGGTTAGCAGTTGACCCTTCCAAGATAGTGGTGGTACAGGGTGGAGGATCTCCATGAATGAGACTTAGGTGAGGAGTTTCTTGGCTTATTGGGTTACTACATGAAGTTCATTGAGAACTTCGCGCGGATCTCGATACCATTGAACTGACTTAATAAGAAGAGTTTGTCCTTTTCTTGGGATTTGGATTGTGATGGTGCTTTTCAGAGATTGAAGAATGCTCTTACCAGTGCACTATTTTTGATATTACTCGATGGATTTAAGATGTTCATAGTTTATACTACGCTTGCGGGACCGACCTAAATGCAATATTGATGCAAGAGGATAGAGTAGAGTTCTATGGTAGTGGGCAGCTGAGGGTTCATGAATGGTATTACCTTACACATGATTTGGAGTTAGCTGCTATAGTATTCACACTTAAGTCTCAGAGACACTACCTACTTCGTGAAAGGTTCGAGCTCTTTATAGACCATAAGTCAGTTAAGTATTTCTTCTCTCAGAGGGATCTCAAATTGAGGAAACAAAGGTGGATGGAGTTCTTAGAATCATATTATTTTGAGATTTCTTATACCCCTGGAAATGGGAATGTAGTGGCTAATTCTTTGAGCAGACAAAGGGCGACATTGAGTCCTTTGTATATTGAGTGGCGGAGTTTGGATTATATAGTCACATTCAGCTTTCGACCATCTATGGATTTCACTCCGGTATTGCTAGCATACTGGAGGTGCGACCTACATTTCTAAAGAAGATTGGAAAGAGGCGAAGAGTGAATCCTGAACTTACAGACATTCTGGATAGATTGAGCAGAGGAGAGGTTTCTAGACACCTCCTAAGATATAGTGTGTATTGTGGAGGCGGACTTTCACGAGATAGCAGATTATGTGTACCCCGCATGGATGATTTGACGAGTAAGGTACCAGTCGAGGCTCATCACTCTCGGATGGCTATCCATCCGATGGTGATAATATGCATCATAATATGAGGCGGGTCTTTTATTGGACTGACATGAAGAAGAACATGGCTTAGTATGTGGCTAGATGTGTGACTTGTCAAAGAGTTAAGGCAGAGCAAAAGAAGCATGGTGGACTACTATAGTCTTTGGATATACCTTTTTTGAAATGGGAGAGCGTTTCTATGGATTTTGCGGATCGACTGGCTAATTGAGAAAGGGAAACACCCGCATTTGGGTCATCATGTACCAATTGACTAAGAGTGCAAATTTCATCCCCGTTAAGAGTAGGAGGACATGTAGGGTTCGATTATTTTTATGTTCGTGAGATAGTTAAATTCCATGGTATTCCTTCGAGTATTGTAAGCGATAGAGACCCGATTTTCACTAATGAGTTTTGGAAGAGTCTGTAAGAGGCTTTAGAAATACAACTCAAGTTGAGCACTGGCTATCAACCTCAAACGGGTGGGCAGACAAAGAGGGAAAATAGGATTTTGGAAGACCTACCGAGGATGTGCATTTGGACTTCGGAGGGGAATAGGAAGATCATTTACCCCTCATAGAGTTTGCTTACAATAATAACTTTTAGACTAGCATTGGCATGATACCCTTTGAGGCATTGTATGGTGACTATTGAAATCGAATTTGGAATCAACACCAAGGATGCAAATGTGTACTTTACCAATTATGGTTAGAATTAGAATATGAGGCCACAATCGCAAAATAAAAGTATAAAAATGAAGACAAGAAGATTTTTTATATTGTTTCGATTCAATATGAATCTACGTCCACTTCTAATCAATTCTCATTATGAAATTTGAGCTTACAAGACATGGATTTTCCCTTGTTACATTCATTTCTCTCTTTTATCTCTCTTTATGATCAAACAACTCTTGAATTTGGCAAGGAATTGATAGGACCTCTAGCTTAGTGATGGTAGAAGTATGGATCATCAATCAGTTAAGTGCTTTGACCCCTTTTCCATGATTTGATAGGAGTGTTGCGTTAGATTCAGATTAGAGTGGATTGGAGAAGATATGAAATTGCTTGAATGATATTGGAATGATTTATCTTGTAGCTTGAATGAGATTGAAGGTGCTTAGATCCAGTTGGAGAGAGCTTTAGTGGTCATTGGCATTGATTCGTTCTATATGAAGTTGGGAAAGAGTCGTTGAATCCATAGAAGCCATTAGAGAAGTTGTAGGTGAGTTTTGAATTTGGCGGCACCCCTTCTAGGAATGAATTCCCCCTCCCCCCCTCAATGTGGATTATGAGGGGTATTTATATTTGGAGCCTGGGGGGGTGGCAATGTTGTAAATTAGGGTGTAGAGTTGGCGATCTAAAATGGAACGAACTATCGGTTCTTTTGCGATCCAACAAGCCCCTTCATATACCAATGGTTCAAAGCTCGTCACGATCTTAAAAAGAAACCACGTACTAAAATTATTTGCAGGTTTAAGTTGTTCCCAGGAACGAGCTAAAATATTGTCCCTAGTCTAACACTTCCCCATAGTCAACAAGCACGTCACACGAGCTAAAACGTGCTGGCGCCCTAAGGTGCTGAAGACGTTTCGCATTAGAGCTATTGCGACCTACTTGCTGGAGAGAAGAACCAACGACCAAACATATCATGTGACAACTTCATTCTTATGCATGGAACGACCTGGATTTGATCCAACTGTCAAAGACTTATCCAGAAATAACCTTGCATGAGACAACTGACATCCATCTTGTATTCATGACCCAAGCATGTGCTCTTTTCATTTGTATTGAACACACACGGTGCTTCCACCTCATGGTGCGGATGTGGCATCGACTTGAGTTAGCAGATTAACGGCTTGATTGGGTGATGCTTAACGGTCTAGAAGGCAGACACGATCTAAAACATGCTCATGGGTTAAAAGCGCATCCTCCCTTTATACTGACTAGCAGTTAGCAGTTTTGTCTTGATGCTAACTAGCATCCTCCCTTTATACATACATTACATAGCACATGCGGTCTCCATATAAGGTTATCAGTCATGTACGTAAACCTTATTTTTCGAACCACTTGTTTTCAAGTTGTCGCGGCGTCATGGTGTTTCATGGTCCATGCAGCTTCGAAACACGTACGACCTAATAATGTGTGAACGAGTCAAAGCTTACGGGCTAAATTCTTATGCGGGCTAAACGATGTCGCAATCTAAATAGATCCGCGTGCCAATGTCCGTACATACTTCATTATATTGAACCGCGTTTTTACAACGGGGTTAACATTTGCCCTTCGAAGCTTGTATTTTATGCTTGCGGAAAATGCAAGCTTCGAAATGAATGCTATTGTTGACATATTTTGGGCTTGCTTGATCTGATATGAGATTTGCATCTGTTATCTGTCAATATTGTAGACGCTTTAACTTTGAATTCCTATATTCGTTGCTTAACAGTACCATGCTAGGGTTTGATTGCCTCGGTTTTCACTTAAGCTATTTTCCACCGCTACAACCTGTTTTATAACAACAAAACATTGCATATTTCTGGGCTGATATTTTGTCATTGACTGCCCGAATAAACAAAAGGTTAGTCGGTTAGAAATTTAGTTATGACGAGTGAAGTGTTTTTAAAGACTCGTTTTACTCAATGATTTAAAATATGTTGAGTACATCTGTAAAAACTCAACATTTTAACTTGAATTTGTGTTAACACTTAAGATTGACTAGTTAACATAACTCGAATATGGATTTCAAGTACTGTTATTTTAACTGACTTGACCGATATTTCATATTTATGAAATTCGTAGTTGTGACTTATTTTCCACTTCTTCTTGGAGAAGCTCTAGGCATTTGTGCCCCCATTTCGGGTTAAAATTTTAACACTTGTCGTGTATGAGATTTTCAGACACTACGCAAGTCAAGTGGTTAATGTCCAAACTCCATTCACAATCCGGCTTGGTTAATTTAGTCATTGGAGACTTTTGACACTCAATTATACTGATTAATCCAGGGGTCGATAATTTTAGTAGGAGTATCCCTAGAAAGTACTTCAGTTAAGACCCCAATGTTTGTCGTTACCGGATCAGGTTCTTTCTGATACTGACGATCAATTGGATATCTTCAGAGAGGACTTTGGTTGAAACCCCAATTTTGTCGTTATCGCATCAGGTACTTCCTGATTCCGACGATTAATTAGGTGCCCCTGGAGAGGACTTTGGTTGAAACCCCAATGTTTGTCGTTATCGCATCAGGTACTTCCTGATTCTGACGATCAATTGGGTGCCCCCGGAGAGGACTTTAGTTGAAACCCCAATGTTTGTCGTTATCGCATCCGGTACTTCCTGATTCTGACGATCAATTGGGTGGCTCCGGAGAGGACTTTGGTTGAAACCCCAATGTTTGTCGTTATCGCATCAGGTACTTCCTGATTCTGACGATCAATTGGGGGCCCCCGAAGAAGACTTTGGTTGAAACCCAAATGTTTGTCGTTATCGCATCAGGTACTTCCTGATTTTGATGATCAATTACGTGCCCCCGGAGAGGACTTTGGTTTGTACTGGTCCTTCCAGTGTGTTTGCCGGTCCTTCCGGCCTGATGTTGCTACTTCCAACATCAGGTTTGTCGGTCCTTCCAACTTGGTGTTGGTCCTTCCAGCGTGATTGTCGGTCCTTCCGGCCTGATGTTGGTACTTCCAACATCAGGTTTGTCGGTACTTCCGACTTGTTGCTGGTCCTTCCAACTCTTGGCTGACTTTGTTTCCCTTATTAGCCGCTTGGCTTGGCGGGATATTTCGGATTGAGGATCGAAGATTTGAAACTTTCACTTAGAGGAATGCCCCTTTGAAGAAAGTTACACTATTCTTGATTAATTGTCGTGGCGCTGGATCATTGTTTGAATCTTTGTGACTTTTCCCATTAACTTCCCAAGGCGGTGCTTTTCTATTCTTGCATTTATGCATGTTGATATTAACATCATTGGGTCGCTATGATTTGTTTGATTCTGAAGGAACAAGCGCCCGACAGATGGCCTGCAACACGAAATCATCAAGTTTTGATTTAACGTGAGGTTTGCAAGCTAGAAATTAATCCTGATAGATATGCTCTTAATGTAGATCTAAAATTCAGTACATCACTTGCATGTTATTACAGACTGTTTTTTATAAGTATTGAATATAACATAAAGCGGAACATGAAATAAAGCAGGAAACAGGGCATGAATTAAAACAGCGACGATGTTGATCGTTTATTCTGGGCCATTAGAATTGAAGCACAATCAGCAGTTATCAGTTGATGATCAGACTTGGCATGGCCTGAACAAAAGCTTCGTTGTTTGTTGTCCCCTGGCCCTGGGAGTTCGGAACAGTGTTTGAGGATCGTGGATTCTTCATATATTGTTGCAGACGATTCTTCCTAATCAGCTCTTCGATCAGTGACCTCAGATGCCTGCACTCGTTGGTGTTATAGCCTGACTGATTATGGAATCGGCAGAATATTCCAGAGTTTGCTTGATGGTCATTGATTTTTTGAGGCTTGGTTGTTAAATAGTCTTCGGTATCCTTGGTTGCAACGAAGATGTTTTCTGGAGTGTCATTTCAAGGTGTTAACTCTGATAGGTCGGAAAAGCGTGGCTTCTTGCCATCTCGATTTTCCTTTCCGTCACCTCCTCTTTTTTGACATCCGGTATTTCTCTGATTGTACTGAGTAGTAGTATTTTTGGGAGCTTCGAGAAGCCGGTTAGCATCAATTATCGGAAGAGGTACTGGACAAGTTTCAACTATCATGTACACCTCAGCTTTTTTATAGAATTTTTCGAGTGTGTGTTGCTCTTTCATTTTAATCCATTTACCAATTTTCCTCTTCTCGCCTATAACACCAATTAGAGACATTAAGATCATGCGAGGTTCGGGATTCCCTACTTCAAATACAGCATCATTAAAACATTTAAGGAAGGCTTTTACAGATTCTCCTGGATTTTGCTTCATGGACGTAAGAGAGATAACGTCCTTAGCATTAGTTGCTTGCAACCTGAACTGCTCTTTGAATTTCAGAGTCAAATCATCAAATCGGTCGATGGATTTGGGTTGCAGCCTCGTAAACCATAACAATGCAACACCTTCTAGATAGAAAGGGAAACATAAGCATTTAACCTCATCCGTTGTCTTAGCCGCATTCATGTGCTACTCTTATTGGTATAGAAAGTGATTCAGATCAAAATTTCTGTTATACGGCAGCAGAGTAGGGTGAGTGAATTTTGTGGGGAATTCAGCCTTGCGGATCCTCTTTGTGAATGGGTTTTTGCCGAGAGAGAAGTCCCATTCAATTTCACTATCCTTGCGGGGCATATTGTCTTTCATGTTTTTCTTTACCATATCCGTGATATATTCCTTCGAGTTGTGTTATTCCGGAAAGCGGACCAAGATCTCTTTTACAGATGCTCGTCGTGGCGAGCGATCGCGTTTAGATGATCTAGGTGTTTTACTTCCACTATGGGAAGCTGCCCCCTTAACAGGACTTGCAACTTTTCGGTTATTTCGATCGGTATGGTTTTTAGCTTTCATTTTTGAGTCTTTGACATTGGCATCGTCTTCGCCAACAAATCCTTCTGAGGTGTCATTATGAGGATTGGAGGCCGATGAATTTGCATTCTCTTCAAGATTGACATGGATTTACGGAGGAGCGGGATTTGCTTGAGCGTTTAAGAGAGCGCTCACTTATCTATCAAAGCTTGATTAGCATCCAAGTTTTATTAGCATTAATTAAAGCTTTGTTTGAGGCTTCCATGCGTTGACTCAAGTTAGCGACTATAACACCCCACATCCGTTAAGGTCACTCACAAAGGGAATGCCTTAACTTCAGTGGAGCATTATGTGTACTGGAACAGAAATATTACAAGACAGACATATATAAAACAGCAGAAGGTAAAGTAGAAGTACTTCAAATCATTTATTAAATATAATTGTTTACAATAAAAGCCCATCAACTTCCAATACGCAATTACATAGCTAAAATATCTGTCTTGCTCAAAAACAAAGAAGCATGAAAATAAATTGTAGTATTCCCCAATAAAGCAAAGCAAGCCATAACCAATAGAAATCCAAGCAGTACATGAAAGAGCCTTGGAGCTTGGTAAGATCTGAACTAAACTGTATTCCCACCCTGCGAACCTGAGGGGGGGGGGGGACGAAAGAAAAAGAGGCGAAACAAACTGGGTCAGTCATAAAGACTGAGTAAGTTCTAGTGGCTTTCAGCATAAAAACAGGTGAAGATAATATGGCATAAATAAACTAAAAGTAAACATAAGCATGATGACAAGGTAAGCTACAGGCACAATGAATCAAGTATAACATTCCATGCTTCCTATCAAGAGTATCATCACAAGGTTCCTACCAAGTATCACATTGCAAGGTTTATATTAAGTATAACATCGCAAGATTTCTAAGCTTCACCATTCCACTATTTTCTTTGATTTCCTAAATTCTCTGCACCAACTGTACTAATACCCCAACCCGTATCATCCTTTCCATGTATATGTACAGTCCGTTGCCACGGGTTTCATCACGTATTTCTATACTACTTCAATGTAGTGCCACCATTCTTGAAATAGTTCGGACTGCCACCCTTGTTCTGGCTAGGTACCCTTATCATGAACTATCGCGTGTTCAACTAGGATTTATGCCACCTAGGACCACTGGGGATTATGCTACCTATTGAACGTTTCCTAGATTCGATTAGGGTTTATGCCACCTAGGACCACTAGGGATTATGCTACCTAACGAACAACACCCTTTTTCCACGTAACAATCTATTAATCGATCGGCTCCCTACAAGTCCTAGCTCGTTCATGTGTCTGTGTCATACGGCCTAATCACGAAATGTAGTCACTTGTGCTAGGTCCACCATAGGGTGTATCAAGCCATAGGGCGCCAACCACCGACACGAATCAAGCACGCACAGTGTAAACCTACCGGTGCCCAATGCTTGCTTTTTCAACTTCGGACTACGTGCACGACCATAGTCCGCCTGAACCTACAATGGTGCACCAACTCAGCCGTCGTTCTGGTCGCTTCCAATCAACCCAGTAATCGTGCCGCACCCTGCCTAGTTCCAGGGTACCGTGATACATCTAGTGGGTTACTGCTGAAAGGGACCGTGCAACTAGGGTTTCCGTTCAGTTGGTTAAGTGTTGTCATTTAAATTCGAGACTTAACCTATCAGTCTAGCATGTCAAGTTGGGTGAGTGCTGTCATTCAAGTTCGTGACTTAACCCGCCTACGTGTCATGTCAAATTGGCTAAGTGTTGTCGTTCAAGTTCATGACTTAGCCCTAGGAATCATCCGTCAAGTTCGTTAAGTATATTCAAGCGGTTCATGACTTAACCGTATCAAATCATCGTGTCAAATTGGTTAAGTATAAGCGGTTCATGACTTAACCCTATCAAATCATCATGTCAAATTGGTTAAGTATATTCATGCGGTTCATGACTTAACCCTATCAAATCATTGTGTCCAATTGGTTAAGTTTATTCAAGCGGTTCATGACTTAATCCTATCAAATCATCGTCTCAAATTGGTAAAGTATATTCAAGCGGTTCATGACTTAACCCTGTCATGTGGCATTAATTAATTGATGCACCCCAACCTCTCACATCAGACCTGTTGTTGTGGTCACTGGATATGCCGGGCGGTTCCGGGCAGATTTACACCACAACTCAGTCTGACCTAGGGTTTCAAGCGCGATATGACTAACTACCCACATTGGATCCTATTGTTTGCAGTAACAGGATTTGCCGGGCGGTTCCGGGCAGATTTACACTGCAAACTCAACCCAACCTCGAGTTGGTCATTTTCATGTTTATTCTAATGTCATGTCCATGTTCAAGTTTCATGTCAAGTTCGTGTCTAGTTTCATGGCGAGTTTCATGTCAAGTTTCATGTTTTCACTTATGCCTATTATCAAGATAATGATTCATATTCATAACCAATTCATGTTTCAAGTTCATAAACGTGCTTACGTGCCTTCTAGATGTCCAATACAAACCAACTACCCAAAACCCAACTTAGGCGCGTTCATATTAAACTTTCTCCAAGTCATAAATTATCATATATGTTTCTACTCCAAATTTTACATAATTAACATATGCCCAAGTTCTAGGTTACATGTCAGTTTTACATGCCCAATTCATACCAAATTTAAATATGTTCAATTCATGTCGTTTTACATGTATGCCAATTTTTATGCCATTTACCATATCAAGTTCTAGCCAAAATTACATGTATCAAGTTTTATACCCAATAAACCCAAATCATGATTCATGATGTAGTTATCCCAAACTATAATCTTTTTATTACAATACATGTCAGTTGCCCAAGTTCATAATACATGTTTATGCCAATTATCAAATTTACATTTGCTTTCATGTTCAAATTCCTAATTCTACATATACCTAATTAACATAAGCCCAATCTTTTGATTTAAACTTACATAGTCCCAAACTCATGATTTAACTTACATACCAATTCATGTATGCCCACTTCATGCCGAATTATTTATGCCAATGCCCAAACTTGCAATTTCAATTATATTGACAATACCCAAAATTCCAATTTCATGTTAAGGGTAGTAATACCCAAATATCCAATTTTTATGTTATGCCATCAATTCCACCAAACACATATATTCCACTAGGCAATATTCCAATATTTCCCCCGTATACCATAGCACATATATCGTAGTTTAGGCCTAAGTCCGAAATTGACCTAAGTTCATCAAAAGAAAATAAATAGGGGAAGGTAGAATTTTGCATAATAATAAGATCAGAGAGAAAAACATCATCACAGGCATGAAGATTACAACTTGGTAATAATATCAATATGAATCAAGAAAACTGATTTACAACAGGCTGAATAGATCATAAATTAGACATGGGAATAAAGATAGACAAGCCTCAAAACTTAAGATCCAAGTAGCAACAGAAATAGATCGATAAACATACTTAAATCCAATTCCACTTTATTCCATGACCATGTTATAATTAAATGTTTAAATCTAAAAACAGCTAGAACTTACAGAGCATGGCTAATGAATTAAGAACTGAATTTGTTGTAAAACTGTCGCGGCGTTGTTGATTTATTGTCTTGAATCATTGTAGAAGCCTTGTTCTTTGAATGTATTTGAGTTTGAATGTTTGTACTTTGATTTGGAGACGGCGGCCATGGTTCAAGAGGTATTTTAGCAGCATAATGGTGTAAGAATGATTTGATATGAATTAGGTTAGGTCTAAGAGTGTTTTAATAGGTGTAGCAACTAGTTTAGGCCCTTAGATTTACCCTAGAATCAATCCGGACCATCAAAACACGTCTCAGGCTTCAAAAATGAGTCTGGGTCAAAACAGGCCGACCAGGTCTACCTGTAGGGGGGAGGTCGACACTATGGTCGACCTGGGGGTAGGTCGACCTATGGCCGATCTAGGGGGGGGGGGGTTAGTTCGACCCTATGGTCGACCCCTTGGTCCAGTGCTGCCTGAAAACTGCTGAAACTTGTACATGCCATAACTTCTTCATACGGACTCCGATTTTTGAAAACTCAGACTCTATCTCATGTAAAATTTCGAGACGAACGCAATGGCGTAACCCATTTCCCCTGATTCTGAATTTAAAATTTAATTCTGCCTTGATTTCTTGTTTTAACATGTTATAAAAATACGGGTTGTTACATTCTCCCCCCTTAAAGGATTTCATCCCCGAAATCTTCAAGTTAAGAAGAATGTGTCCTACCACCCAATCATCCATCTACTCAATCATCAATCACAGGCATCCATTGTCCTTAAGAGATTTCCAATGCTGTATGAACATATGGAGAATGTGTGCGTATATGTTCCTTATCTAATGCAAATGATCAGGCCTGATTGATCTTCTTAATGCAAAATATGTTTAGTGCCATGAGTCCAACATGTATGCAAATAGCCCTAATAACATAAACACTATATGTGTGCTCAAACATCCATCCATATGCAACATTCACATGATAACACATTCAATTTCATCCATAAAAAAGTATAAACTCTCATGCATATGCAATATGAGATGTGACTGAGCCGATCTAGTGCCTAATGTGTGTTCATGCATCCACGAGCAACAACTAGCAACCACTTGCAACCATCAACCATTACATGTCTCAAACAAATGTTTACATCCATTAGTTCCTAGCTAAAGGTATAACCGAATGATAGAAGCAAGTAAAGAAAAACTTTGTAAACTAAACACCAGCCCAAAACCAATATATATGATTCTTAGGAAACCAAGCATGATAAACTCCTTTTAGGTCACAAGAAATCCCTTCCTAAGACCAACCCATATCCTATAAAACCGAAAAAGTTTAGTCAACCCAACGGACACCCTCAAGCCCCAAGATGTATTACTAACAGATGAGTCATACTCCCTATCGGTTTGCAACAGAAATAGGGCGGAGAATAGGACCGAGAGGTTATACTTAAAAGATAGCATGCAAATAAGCTCTGCAGGAAAAGAGGTATCAAGGATATACTCTTAAAAAGAGATATGATGCGCGTGTCTAGTCTTCAATCTTCTAAGTCGCATTTCCTTGAGCTTAACTCCATTGTGCTTTGACCGTCTTTAACTTCACAATTTCGTAGTTCCTTAATTCTTGTTCCCAGAATATGAGTTGGAACTCATTCCACTGTCGCCTCTCATTCCACTTTTGCTTATTCTCTTTCTAGTATACCCGATTCTAACATAACTGCGTACTCATGGTTTCGTGCAACCTCCCTAAAATTCACTAGTGAATCTTGGATCTCATTCACTAACTTGAAGGTATTCCACATAAATGAGTTATCTCTTGAAAATAAATAAATGCTAACCATGTTGCCAAGTGTACTTACTAAGGTGATTTTCTATAACTCATGCATAAGCAAAATGAACCATCCGCCTTAGTGGCGAACACTACTCGAGCGGATCGATAAATGTATCAAGATATTCTAGGTAACTAAACATGGCAGAACCCTAAGGGTTACACTAGACTTCGAGGGAATTACCAAGGCAAGTCAAGCGTCTAACTACCCTCTTTTCATACTCGAGAATGGTACCATTTCTGGACAACCACTCCATCCCTAGAATCAACCTATAGCCCAAAAACATAAGCTTTACTTCTAAACTCAACACTTAGCATAGACATTCTCAAATCCAAACAAGTCATGAATAAATGAGCTGATTCCCCAACAGGATTTGAGACAAAAATGGGATCCTCTACTACGCTAGTACTAAGGTGCAGAGACTTAACTATCGAGGTAGAATTAAAAGGATGCGATGTATAAAAACAAAGTTCCCACGGTATGATAGAAAAGAGAAGCTAAACTTTTAACAGAAACGTTACCACCTCTCTTAGGTATGCTAGTAGTGAGAGCATACAATTGCCCTCTCGACGATCTTGTTCTTTGCCCTTGTCCTTGTCCTATGATACTTAACTACATGTCCCTTTTTACCATACCAACGATGTTCTTTCTTATCATGGGTTTTATTATTCTTTTACTCTGACCTCTTCCCTTTCACCTTTTCCTCCTTCGTGGATTACGCCTTATCAACAAGTTTCTCATCCTTAGGCTTGTGTTCTTTATCCTCGTTCTTACTATCCTTGTATAGCTTGTTGACAAGTTTCTCGAAAGCTACCCCCATCGCATAGCAACCCTACAAAGCTTGAAATAAGATTAGTCGCAAGTAAAACTACTGCGGCTACAGATGGAGGTTGGGCACTCCTTGGTCCTCCGACATGTGTCGTACGCCCACAAAACTATGGTGAAAAAGAAAGAGAGAAGAGACTCAAGGAGAGAATTAAAAGATAGTGCATATGGCTTTGGAGAATATGCCTTTCGTAAAACGAAACTTTTCTTTTAGAAAAATACTTCTTTGCAAACGTTTTGAAAATAATTTCAGAAGGTTTTTAAAAGATTTTGCCCATTCTGGTAACCTTCTGCTCTGATACCAAATGTAACACCCCACATCCGTTAAGGTCACTCACAAAAGGAATGCCTTAACTTCATTGGAGCATTATGGGTACTGGAATAGAAATATTACAAGACAGACATATATAAAACAGCGGAAGGTAAAGTAGAAGTACTTCAAATCATTTATTAAATATAATTGTTTACAATAAAAGCCCATCAACTTCCAATACCCAATTACAAAGCTAAAATATCTGTCTTGCTCAAAAACAAAGAAGCATGAAAATAAATTGTAGTATTCCCCAATAAATCAAAGGAAGCCATAGCCAAGAGAAATCGAAGCAGTACATGAAAGAGCCTTGGAGCTTGGTAAGATCCGAACTAAGTTGTATTCCCACCCTGCGAACCGGGGGGGGGGGGGGGACGAAAGAAAAAGAGGCGAAACAAACTGGGTCAGTCATAAAGACTGAGTAAGTTCTAGTGGATTTCAGCATAAGAACAGGTGAAGATAATATGACATAAATAAACTGAAAGTAAACATAAGCATGATGACAAGGTAAGCTACAGGCACGATGAATCAAGTATAACATTCCATGCTTCCTATCAAGAGTATCATCACAAGGTTCCTTCCAAGTATCAAATTGCAAGGTTTCTATTTAGTATAACATCGCAAGATTTCTAAGCTTCACCATTCCACTATTTTCTTTGATTTCCTAAATTCTCTACGCCAACTGTACTAGTACCCCAACCTGTATCATCCTTTCCATGTATATGTACAGTCCCTTGCCGTATATCGTACGGGTTTCATCACGTATTTCTATACTAATTCAACGTAGTGCCACCATTCTTGAAATCGTTCGGACTGCCACCCTTGTTCTGGCTAGGTTTCCTTATCATGAACTATCGCGTGTTCAACTAGGATTTATGCCACCTAGGACCACTAGGGATTATGCTACCTATTGAACGTTTCCTAGATTCGATTACGGTTTATGCCACCTAGGACCACTAGGGATTATGCTACCTAACGAACAACACCCTTTTTCCACGTAACGATCTATTAATCGATCGGCTCCCTACAAGTCCTAGCTCGTTTATGTGTCTGTGTCATACGGCCCAATCACGAAATGTAGTCACCTGTGCTAGGTCCACCATAGGGTGTATCAAGCCCTAGGGTGCCAACCACCGACACGAATCAAGCACGCATAGTGTAAACCTACCGGTTCCCAATGCCTGCTTTTTCAACTCCATACTACGTGCACGACCATAATCCGCCTGAACCTACAATGGCGCACCAACTTAGCCGTCGTTCTGGTCGCTTACAATTAGCCCAGTAATCATGCCCCTCCCTGCCTAGTTCCAGGGTACCGTGATACATCTAGTGGGTTACTACTGAAAAGGACCGCACAACTAGGGTTTCCATTCAGTAGGTTAAGTGTTGTCATTTAAATTCGAGACTTAACCCCATCAGTCTAGCATATCAAGTTGGTTAAGTCTTGTCATTCAAGTTCGTGACTTAACCCGCCTACATGTCATGTCAAATTGGCTAAGTGTTGTCGTTCAAGTTCATGACTTAGCCCTACGAATCATCTGTCAAGTTGGTTAAGTATATTCAAGCGGTTCATGACTTAACCCTATCAAATCATCATGTCAAATTGGTTAAGTATAAGCGGTTCATGACTTAACCCTATCAAATCATCATGTCAAATTGGTTAAGTATATTCAAGCGGTTCATGACTTAACCTTATCAAATCATCGTGTCCAATTGGATAAGTATATTCAAGCGGTTCATGACTTAACCCTATCAAATCATCGTGTCAAATTGGTTAAATATATTCAAGTGGTTCATGACTTAACCCTATCAAGTGGCATTAATTCATTGATGCACCCCAACCTCTCACATCAGACCTGTTGTTGTGGTCACTGGAAATGTCGGGCGGTTCCGGGCAGGTTTACACCACAACTAAGTCTGACCTCGGGTTTCAAGTGCGATATGACTAACTACCCACATTGGATCCTATTGTTTGCACTAACTGGATTTGCCGGGCAGTACCAGGCAGATTTACACTGCAAACTCAACCCAACCTCGAGTTGGCCATTTTCATGTTTATTCTAATGTCATGTCCTTGTCCAAGTTTCATGTCAAGTTCGTGTCTAGTTTCATGGCAAGTTTCATGTCAAGTTTCATGTTTTCACTTATGCCTATTATCAAGTTAATGATTCATATTAATAACCAATTCATGTTTCAAGTTCATAAACATGCTTACGTGCCTTCTAGATGTCCAATACATACCAACTACCCAAAACCCAACTTAGGCGCGTTCATATTAAACTTTCTCCAAGTCATAAATTATCATATATGTTTCTACTCCAAATTTTACATAATTAACATATGCCCAAGTTCTAGGTTACATGTCAGTTTTACATATGCCCAATTCATACCAAATTTACATATGTTCAATTCATGCCGCATTACATGTATGCCAATTTTTATGCCATTTTACCATATCAAGTTCTAGCCAAAATTACATGTATCAAGTTTTATACCCAATAAACCCAAATCATGATTCATGATGTAGTTATCCCAAACTATAATCTTTTTATTACAATACATGTCAGTTGCCCAAGTTCATAATACATGTTTATGACAATTATCAAATTTACAATTGCTTTCATGTTCAAATTCCCAATTCTACATATACCTAATTAACATAAGCCCAATCTTTTGATTTAAACTTACATAGTCCCAAACTCGTGATTTAACTTACATGCCAATTCATGTATGCCCACATCATGCCAAATTATTTATGCCAATGCCCAAACTTGCAATTTCAATTATATTGACAATACCCAAATTTCCAATTTCATGTTAAGGGTAGTAATACCCAAATATCCAATTTTTATGTTATGCCATCAATTCCACCAAACACATATATTCCACTAGGCAATATTCCAATATTCCCCCCGTATACCATCGCACTTATATTGTAGTTTAGGCCTAGGCCCGAAATTGACATAAGTTCATCAAAAGAAAATAAATAGGGGAAGGTAGAATTTTGCATAAAAATAAGATAAGAGAGAAAAACATCATCACAGGCATGAAGATTACAACTTGGTAATAATATCAATATGAATCAAGAAAACTGATTTACAACAGGCTGAATAGATTATTAATTAGGCATGGGAATAAAGATAGACAAGTCTCAAAACTTAAGATCCAAGAAGCAGTAGAAATAGATCGATAAACATACTTAAATCCAATTCCACTTTAATCCATGACCATGTTATAATTAAATGTTTAAATCTAAAAACAAGTAGAACTTACAGAGCATGGATAATGAATTAAGAACTGAATTTGTTGTAAAACTATCGCGGCGTTGTTGATTTATTGTCTTGAATCATTGTAGAAGCCTTGTTCTTTGAATTGATTTGAGTTTGAATGTTTGTACTTTGATTTGGAGACGGCGGCCATGGTTCAAGAGATATTTTAGCAGCATAATGGTGTAAGAATGATTTGATATGAATTAGGTTAGGTCTAAGGGTGTTTTTATAGGAGTAGCAACTAGTTTAGGCCCTTAGATTAACCCTAGAATCAATCCGGACAATCAAAACACGTCTCAGGCTTCAAAAATGAGTTCTGGGTCAAAACAGGCCGACCAGGTCGACCTGTAAGGGGGGGTGGTCAACACTATGGTCAACCTGGGGGGTAGGCCGACCCTATGGTCGACCTGGGGGGGGAGGAGGGTAGGTCGACCCCCTGGTCCAGTGCTGCCTGAAAACTGCTGAAACTTGTACAGGCCATAACTTCTTCATTCGGACTCCGATTTTCGAAAACTCGGACTCTATTCCATGTAAAATTTCGAGACGAATGCAATGGCGTAACCCGTTTCCCCTGATTCTGAGTTTAAAATTTAATTTTTCCTTGATTTCTTGTTTTAACATGTTATAAAAATACGGGTTGTTACAGCGATGACGGCGTCTAATTCGGCTTTAGTCACCCCTGCTCCGAATATTGAATTTTGTCCACCTTCAAATCAAATGGTGGGTGGAGTAGTTTCGTGATTAGCAACATTGTCGCTTTCTTCAACGATATTGCTAGTGGTCTTCTTTGATTTGGCCATGATCTTGGACAAGGTCTTGAATTTTGATGAGAATTCGTCCATTAGTCCAGATCTTAGATTTGCGGAATCTATGGTAGATGCAGGCTTGAAACTTCAATGTGAAGGAAGGAGATGCGAACGCGGCCCTCCAGTGGGTGCCAAATGTTGAAATCGAATTAGGAACCAAGAACGCAAATGCTCACTTTACCAATTATGGTTAGAATTAGAATATGAGGCCACAATCACAAAATAAAAGTATAAAGATGAAGACAAGAAGCTTTTTATAGTGGTTCGATTTAATATGAATCTACGTCCACTTCTAATCAATTCTCATTATGATATTTGAGCTTACAAGACATGGATTTTCCCTCATTACATTCATTTCTCTCTTTTAACTCTCTTTATGATCTAACTTCTCTTGAATTTGGCAAGGAATTGATAGGATCTCTAGCTTAGTGATGGTCGAAGTATGGATCTTCAATCACTTAAGTGCTTTGACCCCTTTTTCCATGATTTGATAGGAGCGTTACGTTAGATTCGGATTTAGAATGGATTGGAGAAGAAATAAATTTGCTTGAATGATATTGGAATGATTTATCTTGTAGCTTGAACGAGATTGAAGGTGCTTAGATCCATTCGGAGAGAGCTTTAGTGATCATTGGCATGGATTCAATCTTCTAGGAATGAATTCCTCCCCCCCCCCACACCCCCGCTTAATGTGGATTATGAGGGGTATTTATATTTGGAGCTTAAGGGGAGTGGAAATGTTGTAAATTAGGGTGTAGAGTTGGCGATCTAAAATGGAACGAACTATCAGTTTTTGCAGTCCAACATGCCCCTTCATATACCAATGGTTCAAAGTTTGTCCCAATCTTAAAAAGAAACCACGTACTAAAATTATTTGTGGGTTTAAGTTGTTCCCTGGAACAAGCTAAAATATTGTATGTGGTCTAGAACTTCCCTATGGTCCACAAGCACGTCACACGAGCCAAAACGTGCCGGTGCCCTAAGGCGTTGGAGACGTTTCGCGTTGGAGGACCTACTTGTTGGAGAGAAGAACCAACGACCAAACATATCATGTGAAAACTTCACTCTTATGCATGGAACAACCTGGATTTGGTCCAGTTATTGACGACTTATCCAGAAATAACCTTGCATGAGATAACTGGAATCCATCTTGTATTCATGACCTAAGCATGTGGTATTTTCATTTGTATTTAACACACGCGGTGCTTTTACCTCATGGTGCTGATGTGGCATCGAATTGAGTTAGCAGATTAACGGCTTGACTAGTTGATGCTTAACGGTCTAGAAGGCGGACACGATCTAAAACATGCTCACTGGTTAAAAGTGCTCGAGGACTAAAATGCTTCCCACGAGCTAAAGTAATATATTCCAACAGTTCAAGCACATCACATGGGCTAGAATATGTAATGGCCTAAACTTTCTGTTTTATTTGCATGAGTTATGCCGGGACGACTCAAAAACATGGCGGTTGACAAATTGGATGGCCATAAGTTTGCACATGAGCTAATCGTGTTTGGAGCATGGCAATGCTTTGAGTTGTTGTGCACGTTAATCCCATGCTATGAACTATATTGCCTTGATGCTCTTCTTCGTTCCTGGTCCAAAGTTCAAATACGTTATTTGTATGTATTTCTGGTACCACTTGTTTTGGCTTTAACCTATATGTTAGCATGTCAGCACATTTGAAAGTCTTGTATGCATTACAATACTCCACCAAGTTATGTCTTGAAGCTGACTAGCATCCTCCCTTTATACATACGTTACATAGCACATGCAGTCTCCATATAGGGTTATCAGTCATGTACGTAAACCTTATTTTTCGAACCATATGTTTTCAAGTTGTCGTGGCGTCATGGTGTTTCATGGTCCATGCAGCTTCGAAACACATACGACCCAATAATGAGTGAACGAGTCAAAGCTTATGGGCTAAATTGTTGTGTGGGCTAAACGTTGCCACGAACTAAATATATCCGCGTGCCAATGTCCGTACATACTTCATTATATTGAACTGCGTTTTTACAACGGGGTTAACAATGACCTTGCACATCCTTTGCATGTTGGTGGGATTCAATAGGCAGACTACTTCTTGGGCCAGAAATGATTAGAGAGACCTCCAATAAGGTTGAATTTTTTAAAAGGAGGATGAAGGCAGCACAGGATAGACAAAATCCATATGTGGACAAAAGAAAGATCGACCTAGAGTTTGCTATTGGGTATTTGGTTTTTATCAAAGTTTCACCATTGAAGAATGTAGTGACATTTGGCTCCACAGGAAAGTTGGCATCGAGGTTCTTTGGACCATTCCAAGTCAAGGAGAGTGTAGGGAAGATGGCATATAGGGTTCGACTACTGGAGAGGCTATCGGGTATTCACGACGTATTCCATGTTTCACACTTGCGGAAATGCCTACATGATTCAGTAGTGGTAGTAGAGCCTAGCGTATTAGAGGATGTGAACATCGAGCGGGAGGAATCCATTCGATGAGCACCTATAAGGAACCTAGTTTATAAGACTAAAAGGCTAGGGAAAAATAAAGTGAGATTGGTTAAGGTTCAATGGGGAGATGACCCCAACGAAGCCACTTGGGAACCAGAAGAGAAGATGCGTATTTCTTATCCTTATCTTTTTGATGGTACATTCCGACCTTTCTCCATCTTTAGCTCTTAGGTTGTAACACCCCGTATTTTCTGTGAATATTAAAGTAACGAATTAAAGAATAATAAATTTTAAAAGAAGAATTAAGTGAAACGGGTTGCGCCATTGCGTTCGTCTCGAAATTCTACTTGAGATGTGTCCGAGTTTGCATAAAACGGATAAAGTATGAAGAAGTTATGGAGGTTAGAAGATTTCGGTTTAAACCATAATTAAAATAAAATATTCAAAACAGTGAAGACGGGAGGAGGAAACGCGGAACCGATCACGTTTGGGGTGTCGACCTAAGTCCCGCTGGGTCAACACCTATGTTGACTCAGGCTCTTCGGGGTCGACATAGGTGTCGATCCCCCTTGTAGGGGTCGACCCCATCGGTTAGATCTGGGCAATGACGATTTTTGATGTGCTGGATGGACCTGATGGCTTCTATTGTGATCTAAAGGCTCTAAAACACTCTCTACACCTATAAATTAATGTCTAGACCTAACTCTAATACATAACAATTCCTTATGACGCCTCTATGCTGCTGAACTCTCAATTCTCTTAGCCGTCGCCTCTAAAATCCTGAATCATATTAGAAGTTCTTCATCAACAATAAACTTTGAAGATAAATTAACATCAAAAATTAGAGTTTCTGCAACAACAATGATTCGATTATGTTTTCTAAATCCTACCAAGGTAAGTTCATGTTATTTTCAGATTTGAACACTTGATTGTAATCTTGACATGTAATAAAATGATTCAAAGTCTATGCTTGATTGTAAGATAATCTTTTCAGATTTATTCCTATCCTTTTATTGAATCTATGTCTTTACATGCCTTAGAGGTAATTTTCATTGATTAAATCAGGCCTATCTTTGTTGTACATCAGGCACAAAATCCTTTTTGGTTCATGATGTTATTCGTATGCCTGCGATAATGATTGTATCAGTTTATTCAAGAATCTATCTTTGTTGGATCTAAATTTCCTGTATTAGGTCTTATGTTACATGCCTATTTTTATGCCTATTCTTATTTTATGCTCCTTCTCACTCTTCCCCTATTTCCTTTTTCTTTTATGAACCTGGGTTACCTTTGAACCTAGGCTGAAATCGTGAAATACGAACGATTGGAATATAGGGAATATTTGGGTATAACCTATTTTGGTTAAATATTGGGCATAATGTATTTGGTGAAATAATTGGGCATAACATATTCGGTGAAATTGTTGGGCATAACTTGTAATTGCTATTGGGGCATTATTATCATTATAACTGCAAGTTTGGGTTAATTGGCATGTAAACCCAGTTTTGGGCGTAAACTGCAAACTGAAATATTAAAACTAGATTGGGCATAACTATCGGTTGGGACGCCAAGCATAATGTATATTGTGATTTTGGAGCATGACTATTATTGTAAATTTGGGAAGATTGGGTGCAGCCTATTTTTATCAATAACTTGTAATTGAATTTGTAGGTATAACTTGAGAATTGAAACATGACTAGTTTTGTGAAATTGGGATAATTAGCATGTAAAATCTAGACTTGGATATGTACGGTAAATATGTAATTTGGCTAAAAGATGAACATGCCAAACCCGAGGTTAGATTGAGTTGCGGTGTAAAACTGCCCAGGAACTGCCCGGCACATCCAATAACCGCAAGAACACAGATCTAATGTGAGAGGTTAGCTCGTTTAGCTCAAAACCCAAGGTTAGAATGAGTTTGCAGTAGAAGTCTGCCCAGAACCGCCCGACACATCCAGCAACCGCAAACAACAGTTCTAGTGTGAGAGGTTAAGGCATTAATGAATGAATTAATGCTAATAAACAGGACATGCTAAGAATGGTAAGGTTAAGTAACATATGAATAGGCAACACTTAACCAATACATGATGAATGAATGGGGTTAAGTTAATAGGCGACACGTAACTAATACAACATGATGAATGAGTAGGGTTAAGTTAATAAGAAACACTTAAACAATATAACATGATGAATGAGTGGGATTAAGTTAATAAGAAACACTTAACCAATATAACATGATGAATGAGTGGGGTTAAGTTAATAAGAAACAGAAACACTTAACCAATATAACATGATGGAAGAGTGGGGTTAAGTTAATAAGTAACACTTAACCAATGTAACATGATGAATGAGTGGGGTTAAGTTAATAAGAAACAGTTAAGCAATATGACATGATGAACGAGTAGGGTTAAGTCATTAAAAATGATTTAACCAATATAACATGATGAACGAGTGGGGTTAAGTTAATGGGAAACACTTAACCAATATAACATGATGAATGGACAGGGTTAATTTAATGCGGAACACTTAACCAATACAACATGATGTGTGGGTGGGTTAAGTTAACATGAATGGACAACACTTAACCAATATTACATGAACAAAGTGGATAGAGTTAAGGCAAGCTTGACCAATAATACATATTGATTTGATAAGTAGGAGGGTCAAGTAAACGTTGGGTAGGTGGGTAATATTAGTATATATATATATATATATATATATATATATATATATAGGCCCACAAACTTAACCATTAAATAAACATGTTTGAATCAGTGGGAGGGTTAAGTACATCTCGTGTAGGTGGGTTATATTTGTATATATATAGGCTCACAAACTTAACCAGTAGGAAACCCTAGTAACGGGGACCCATTTCAGCAGTAACCCACATAGATGTATCATGATACCCTGAACTAGGCAGGGTGGGGCACGATTACTTGGCTGATTATAAGTAGTCAAAATAGCTGCAGGTGGTGCAGGAGTGTAGGTTCTGGCGGAGTATGGGTTTGCACATACCCTGGAGTGGAAAAAGCAGGCACTGGGCATCAGTAATATACACTGTGCATCTTTAATCGTGTCGGGTTGCTATCATTGGGATTGATACACCTTATGGTGGGACCAACATAGGGTATCTACACGCAAGAGAGGGCCGAATGACAAAGACATAAGGAAAACTAATACAATTAGGGAGCCGATCGATATGGTAGTAAGGTACATCTAACATATCCATGGCAATTAGGCAGATTGAGGTGGGATCCTCATGATAGATGTACACCTGAAGGCTACCACAATTGCGGGGATTGGGATCATGTTATCATATTATCATTTATACAAATTACTAGTTGGGACATTAGTTAGGTGGTGCAGAGATATAGAAATCAGAATAACAGGGTAGTAGCGAAGCAGAGAAAGAGTAGAAGCGCATTCAGTTTATCTTGCCTTATCATATCTTATGCTAATCTTATGTTATCTTGTTATCCCTGTTATCACGGTACTGTCTTATATTCAGTTTATTCATGTCATGTTACTTTTACTTGTTTACATACTGAAAGTCACTGGACTTACCAGACTTATGTCTGACCTAGTTTGTTTCGCTCTTTTCTTCCGTTCCCCCCAGGAAGTCAGGGAGGGAATATCTCATCTTATTTTGGACCGTTTCTTTTTCCAAGCTCGAAGATAGTCGACCTATTGCTTTTGACTCTCTTTTCCACTGCTATGGCTGGCTCATGCTTTATAGGGGAATATCATCGTCATTTTATGCTTCTCTATTTTGTTAAACAAGACAGATACTTTGTTGTACTGGGTATTGATGTTTTGGTGTTCGAAAAGCTGTTGTTTTATCAATAAAGTAAAGTTTTATTTATTTTCCGCTGCTTTATTTGTCTGTCTTGTAATTTATCTACATCTTTTACCCATAATGCCCCACAGAAGTTAATGCATTCCCTTTGTGAGTGACCTTAATGGAGGTGGGGTGTTTCATAGGTACCACCTTTCAGACTCCATGAATCTGATCTAAGGAGAAACTTATGAAAGATAGGATATGGGTGAAACATGTTAATAGAACATGTTATGATTGATGGATGCAAATGGATGAATGTAACAACCCGCTTAGAATGAGCCTAAATTCCAACCTAGAAAAGACCCAACGGAGCTTAGAACCATTCTAAATGGATCGTTGGTTCCTATAAGGAAATACCAAAAAACAGATTTCGTAGAGCAATCTAAACAAAATCAAAAGCTCACATAGCAGAAGGGATAAAACATGATAACTCAAAAAAAGATGTACCATAAATAAAACCATAAATGTCAAGTACAACAAGTCTTAATAGATAACAGGTACGCCAATAATTATCCCAAATACATAATGATAATAACAAAAATAATAGTACTACTTCCATAAATAACCATGTCTCCATCGAAAGACTCTACCTTCAAGCAATTAATAATCATCACTAATACTAGGTCATCACCTACTTACCTTTTTATGTTAAAAGGAGGAGGTCAGAACATAAAGTTCTGGTGAATGCAAACCATATTAGATTAGGAGTGACTATTTCCTATATTTGGCAGTGCAAATTCTTCATGTTATTTCTACGCAAACAAACATATGGAACTAAAATATGAGGCAAACATCCTAACAGTCATCCTTACAGTCACTTTATACCCCACGAACTAGTCTAAGAGCAGACATACATATAGTAACTTAATACCCCCTCCCCCCTCCCCCGACGCGGGCTATACCTAGCCACTTAAGGCCATTTCCTAATTTATTAAGGATGGACATCCCTATAGTCACTTAATACTCTATGGCGGATCCCTAGCCATTTAAGACCTTGTCCCTAATGCCAACGTTACTAAATATATACTCTCCTTGTAAGCTGAAAACTAGTACCGGCCACTTATTACCAGGTTTAGATAGGGACACAACTTCATTTAAGACTTTCCTGGCAGGCCATCTTGTTACTATATAGTTGTTTTCACAGGTGAACTCCTAGCCACTTAATACTTCTCTTAGACGGTGCTTCCATTAGGCCATTAATATAAGTCGTTCCAAGGTCATGTCTCACTAATCCACTAGATAAGAAGCGGAAATTACCATGCAGAACAAACCTACTCATACATTATCGTCTATTAAGACCATTTAATACCTTATTATATAAAGGCGCACCTAATAATCACTTAAAACCTTGATGGGCGGGTCCTATGGGTTGGATCTTGAACCAAGAAGTGAACCTGGTCCTAACCACTTAATACCCATTAAGAGGTAGGTCATCCAGTTAATATCTTTCTCAAAGTAGGCCTACTTACACAACAAACACACATATATATACATACACACACAAATATATATACTAGACATCTCACATTAAGCTGAACACTTGTAGATGTTCTATTTGTCGGTTTGTTCTGGGTAGACTTCTACGACAAGTTTGGCCTAACCTTGTATTATACTGTAATTATTATGATCGCCCATGGCACCTATACCTCCCACATTATCCAGTCTTACTTGTAGATGCTGGATATGCCGGTCAGTTCCGGGAAGGCTTCTACTACAAGTAATGGTTTAACTCATGTCTATGTATCACTATATATAATAAAAACCATTAACTTACACACATATATACAAATTACAATGGGGACATTCAAATTCTATTTCTAATTTACATGTATTAAGTATGAACATAATGTATTAATATTAGATTTAATTATGCTGTAAATAAATAAATAAATAAGCGTGAATTATGTGAACGAGAATAAATACATAATCACGTTTGAAATGCTAACCCTAGCAATTGCAGTTAAGGTGTACAAGTCAATTTCCCTATCAATTAACATGTTCCAACATGCATTTTTCCAATTTATGATGAAAAGGGAAATAACCACATATATGAATAAAACTTGCAACCTAGGCTTGAATAGTTATTTAGACAATAGAAATATAAAGAAAATGCAATATATCTAATTATATATGAAAAACCTTTGCTCTTGGCACTGCTTCACTTTTATATTTATATTATGTACAAAAACTTAAGATAATATATTTCAAATAATACATTCAAACTAATCTATTTGAAATATACCTCAAAACCTATTAATTTACAATATACAAATCTCATGTTTTTAGCACGCAAACATATATGAACAAACAAATAAGAAATAAGTGAATTAGAACAAAAAAACTAAGAATTTCACAACGTCCTAAGCCTAAATTTCCATTATCCAAACAACACAAACCCAAAAACAACACTTTTGATTGACCATGTCAGCGATAAATAAAATATAGTATTTGGAGGGTTTTTAGCATTATATTACCGTGATCCAAATCCCCTATAGGCATAATATTCCCAATCTAAACTACAAAATATAAAATAGAACTTATAGGGTTTCCACTCACAGTGATTTGAGAAATAACAAGATGGATGTAGAATTAGATTTGGATATAGCCTTCGCAATCATGCTCCAATCTTTATATATATATATATATATATATATATATATATATTATACAAACTAAATTCCAAATTTTCAAATCTATATAAATCTTAGAATAGAAAGGATAGGATTAAGGTTAGAGAAACAAAAGAGAAATCTAACATTATCTCTGGAATTAGCAATGGAAGAAGGACAAAATTGAGGCGTAGATAGGAATGAGAATAGGGTCTGAGTGTGACTAGGTAGCTCTTTTATAGTTGCAAGTGCAAGTGTATACCTTTAAATTAATTACATTAAACCTAGACGGTCGAACTGTTGCAATTTATATAAAACTCCTAACAAAACACACTCTCCACACCTACATACCCATGAGGGCGGTCGACCCCCTTTATAGGAAGGTGGTCGACCCTCCTCCTATAAGGGACATATATCCCCTTCTGGGTTGGCTGGTAGAATTTGTTTCTCTTGCAATGTATTTTTGTTATAAATTTTGAATGTTTATTTCCTTAGATTGATTATCTTTATCGTCTTTATGTATAAATATATGCACACAGTTCCAAATTCACTTGGAATATTCTTTACATGCCAATCCATAATTAATATATTTTGGATATAAATAATCTATTAGAATTTCAAACTTTGTGTTAATATTTACGCATAACTTGTTTTATTTATATCTTTTGCATATGGACTCCGTTTTGACCAAATAAAATATGAAAACGAATTAGAATCTCGCTACAAACACAGTAGCAAAATTCTCGTGGCCCAATTCCAAAATATTTTAAATTTCATTTTCATCCCATTTGTGTATTATTAATTGTTTTAAACTAAATTACCTTATGTATATTTTAGGTTTATTTTTCGAGGTGTTACGTTCTCCCCCCTTTTAAGAGATTTCGTCCCGAAATCTTTTTAAGGGGCGAGAACACAACACGCTCTAAAGAACCGTGTTATACATGTTTTTTTATAAGCATCCATAAAATATCCATAACTCATAGTGATTATGAACTACAGACTTGCTAAAGTAAGCTCAGTCCTAGCATGTACGTATGGTAAGTGATGTTATATGTATGCAATACACCATAATATGCATGTAGTTCTATATTAGTGCGCAGTGCATTTGTGTTGCAACCATCTCCTATCATCCAATTTAGCAACCAAAATGCAATCATAAAAGAAAATTTGAGAGAAATTATTACCCGAGAAAAACTCTGGATGAGTTTTCCTAATCTTCTCCTCAGTTTCCCAAGTGCTTTCCGGAGGGTTATCTCCCCACTATACTTGAATTAAGAGAATAGATTTGTTGCAGAGTCTTTTGATTCAGTGCTCCACAATCTTTGCGGTGGCATGGGGAACCCTAGAATCTAAATCGAAGCTCCCTAAATCCCTAGTGTCATCTAGATCGAGTCTATCAACTGAATCATGAATGCATTTCCAAAGATGAGAAACATGGAAAACATTTTGGACCCCCAATAAGCTCTCGGGAAGATCCACACGATAAACCTTCTTCACTATCCTATCCATGATCCTAAAAGGTCTAATAAATCTAGGAGACAACTTCTCAGTCTTTCCAAATCGAAATGTCATTTTAAGAGGGGAAACTTTAACAAATACCAGATCTCCAATACTAAACTTTAGTTTCTTCCTCCTCCTATCTACATATGACTAATGCCGGTCTTGGGCAGCCTTCATTCTCTGCCAAATCAAAGAGAAAATATCTATAGACTCATTTATAAGGTCTTGATTGACTAAAACCTTGTCGGTAGTTTCCAAACAACAAGTAGGTGATTTGCATGGCCTCCCGTACATTGCTTTGTTAGGGGCCATACCAATCATCGCTTGGTAATCTATTGTTTTAAGATAACTCCACCAAAGGAAAGTGTTGCCCCCAAGCTCCTCCAAAATTGATGATACGGGCTCTCAGAAGATCCTCTAGTGCTCTGTTTACTCTCTCTGTCTGACCGTCGGTTTTTGGATGATAGGCTATGCTCAAACTCAGTATCATTCTTAAAGCTTCATGAAGGCTTTTCGAAAATTCACTAGTGAACAACGGGTCTCTATCACTAACTATGGTAGTCGGAATCCCATGCAATCGCACAACCTCCTTGACATATAACCGAGCTAATAAAGAGGTGGTCGTATTTTTCTTGTTTGGAATAAAATTGGCGCTCTTTGTTAACCGATCCAAACAACCTAAATGGCTTTATTTCCCTTTTTACCCATCTATAACCCATCAATAAAGTCCATAAAAATGTGTTCCCATTTCCAATTGAGAATCTTTAATGGTAACAAATTTCCTCCAGGCTTGCCTTGCTTTGCTTTGACAGGTCAAACATTTAGTGACAACTTTGCAATGTCCTTATTCATTCCTAAGGTCCACACTCCTAGGGACACAAAGTCGGCAATCTCTCCTTAACCTACCATTACTACCCACAAAATATCTACTCGAATGGGAAAAGGATTCTCCTTTAGAAATCTTTTCTTCTAATGACCTTAACTCATCATCACGGTCTTGCTCATTCTTAATTATTTTCACCAAAACTGGTTTTACCTTCATAACTCCAAGAAAACTTTGAGCTGCTTCAAATGGTGGATGCAAATTGAAAATAGAGACAGACTATAACTTCCTCTACTTGGTGATCACATTAAGGGTAGCATAACTCTGACTCAAAGAGTCACCCATGACATTACCCTTCCCAAGGGTATACAGAATGGAAAAATTGAATGATGCTATATTCTGTCCATCACCGGGGTCTAAGGTTTAGATCACTTTGAGAAAACAAATATCTAAGAGACTTATGGCCAGTGGATAGCTCAAACATCACTCTTAGAAGGTAATGTCTCCATATCTTTAGGAAAAAAACCACAGCTGCTAACTCTAAGTCATGAACGAGGTACCTTTTCTCATGGTCCTTAAGTTGTCTACTCACGTAGGCAACTACTTTACTTTCCTGCATTAGTACCACTACTAAACCAGTACCACAAGCATCATTGGAAACTGGGAACATCTTTTCTTTGTCTTGAATAATAAGAATATGCACAACACACGTGAGAGACTCCTTCAACCTCTCAAAGGCAATACAACATTTCTCACTCCACACAAACTTATGATCCATTTTTGTCAATTGGGTTAGAGGGGTTGCAATCCTCGCGAAGTCCTTAATAAATTTCCGATAGTAGCTCGCTAACCCAAGCAAACTCCTAACATCTGTCACATTATAAGGTATCTTCCACTATTGAACGACCTCAAACTTATCGGGGTCTACTACTAATCCTTTTCCCAAAACAATATGCCCTAGAAACTTGACCTCTCTCTTCCAAAACAGACATTTCAAGAATTTAGCCTTAAGTTGTTTCTCCCTCAGAATTCCTAGGACTTTTCTTAAGTGGTCCTCATGTTCCTTAAAGTCCTCAGAAAAGATAAGAATGACATCTACAAATACAACAACTATCTTATTGAGTACGCCCCTAAACACTGTGCTCATAAGGTATACAAAGAAAGCAGGGGCATTCGTCAAACCAAAGGGCCTAACCTTGCACTTGACCAATCCGTCCTGCTACCTAAGCATTGTCCTAGGCTTGTTCACATCCTAAATCCTTACCTGGTGAAATCCTGTATCCAGATCTAACTGAGATAATATTTGAGCTCCACCCAAATGGTCAAACAAATCATCAATCCTCAGTTATGGGTTCCTATATCTAAGTCAGCTTGTTAAGTTCTCTATAATCCACACATAATCTTAATGATCCATAAGACTTTGTGTAAAACACTACTAGTGTACCCCACTCAGAAATTTTCTTTTGAATCAATCGTTTCTGAAATGATTCCAAGATTTTCCAATCAAGCTCTTTCCTTTTCTATGGGTCCATGTGCCTAAAAGGCAATGCTACAGGCCTCACATCCTTTTCGAGGTCTATCCTAGATGAAATCTCTCGATGGGGTATGAGTCCTATGACCTCGTCAAAGGCATCAGGAAACTCACATATAATCGATACGGAAGATTGTCCTTCAAAATTAGATGATAAAGAAAATAAGGCTGAATCCCTATTCCTTGTCCCACAAGGGATATCTAAGCTATGACCTCCACAGTTTCTCAAGAAAACTACTCTTTTGTAGTAGTTAAGGACGACCCCATAAAATGATAGCCAGTTCATTCCAAGAATGAGACCATCCTCCTCGAATTCAAGTACATACACATGAAAAAAGAAGTTGACATCTCTGATGTCCAACATAAGGGCTTTACGCATAAGAGAAAGTTTCATAGTCCAACGATAGGGTTAGACACCTCAATCGGATGGCTAGCAAAGGATAAGGGAAGTTTCAAAGAATCAACAATCTTCCTAGCAATGAAGGAGTGGGTAGCTCCCGAATCAAATAGGGTACACAATGTAATTCCTAGGATAGAAATTGTATCCTCTAACATAGTTTGTCCTTGATCTCTAGGGGGTTGACTTTGAATCGACGCTACCTCTAAGGCATAGTTTTTTGTCTACTCTGCACTACTCTAGGTTTAGGGTAGTTCCTTTCCAAGGGCCCATCCTCATGATAGTTAAAGCATTTTCCTTTGAATTCCAGCTTTGCTAGGTTCACTCTGCAGTCCTGGACCTCATGGCCTTTTCTATGGCACCTAGAACACACCTTGGCCACCTTCTTGAATTTTCCTCTTTTCTTCTTATTAATCAAAAACTTTTCTTTTTTTCCATAGAATTAGAGGTATCTTCTCTTATAACTTTTAACTTCCTTAACTTCCTTAGTCAATTATCTGATAACAACCTCAACAAGGACTTCAAACATAGCTCCAAATGTCAGCTAGGCCAAAGGCATTCCCCGCAATAGAGAATTCAATCCTTTAATTAACCTAAGGGATTTATCCGTAGGGATGTCCACCAACCCTCTTCCAAACTTGGATAATTCCGTAAATTTTGCCAAATACTCTCTTAGACTCTGGTCCCCTTGCTTTAACTGAATAAACCTTTTCATCTGAGCATTAGGTAAGAATTTAGTATCAAAGAGGGTCCTAAACTCCTCCTAATTAAGCACTCTTCCCAGATTCTCTTGAGAATTCATGTTCCACCATTCAAGGGCCTCTCCCTTCAAATGCCAATTTGTTACCTGAAGCTTAAGTTGGGCGTCTCATCTGGTAGCCTCAAATATCTGTTCGCACTCGGTTATCCATGCTTTAGCTTCAAGGAAGCTCCCTGTTCCTAAAAATGGCTTTCCTCCTAAACTCACGAAATCTTTGCAAAGAAGAGGAATGTTGAGGTCCCCTTCAATGGGCTAAGCTGTTGGTTCTGCTAGGTAGGATTGGCAGTAGGGGCATGTTCCATAGTCCTAAGGTACTGTTGGAACCATTTGGGAAAGTGTCGAGCCTTATTGGGTTCCCTAGCTCGGGCTGGTTATTGTCCATTTCTACTTTCTAAAAAAAAGGAAAAACCCTTTAGTGGACTTCCTAAGATAGTATCAATGCCCGAAAAGGAAGAAAGATAAGATTGCCTAGTGTGATTGCATGTGTTTGGTATATTACATATATATGTATATAATATATATAGTTTTGAAAACCTTTTTGAATAACAAATACGTCTCTCTTACGTATATTTACCCATAATTGGTAACCTAAGCGTTGATACTGAATGTAACAAGCCACTCGGAATGGGCCTAAATTCCGACCAAAAAAAGACCCATCGGAACTTAGAGCTAAACGGACCGTTGGTTCCTATAAGAAAATACTAAAACTAGATATCACAGAGCAATTTAAACGAAATCAAAATCTCACATAGCGGAAGGGATAAAATATAATATCTAAAAAAAAGATGTACCATAAATAAAACTTTGAATGTCAAGTACAATAAGTCCCAGTAGATAATAAGTACATTAATAATTATCCAAAATACATAATGATAACAACAAAAGTAATAGTACTACCGCCATAAATAACTAAGTCTCCATCGAAAGCCTTCACTTCCAAGCAATAAACAATCATTACTTATTGACATCAAAATGTGGTCCTTTGACAATCAACCCCTAAAGCGTACAATCCATACACAAATCACAGATAATTCTCACAATCACAGTCACAAAAATACTAGAATAAAGTAGAGTAACAAGGAATACACAAGATTTTTTATAGTGGTCCAACAATCTAGACCAACGTCCACTCTATAACCGATTGTTTATACTGTTATATTATAAGATACATAATAGTTGTTTGTAAGAAATGTAGAGAATGAAGTGAGACAATAAAAAATCATTGTGTTGATTATGGAGATAGGCTTACCTTACTTGCAATGTCCTTGCGTGGGAAGTGATGGAGATAATATGATCCATGTTTTAGTCCTAAACTAAGGTATTTATAGGTTTGCAATCTCTCCAGGTCGGTATGCCACGCGGTAGCCATCTCGGGTCAGCCAGGGACACATGTCACATGATCCAAGTAAGTTAGGGGTTGATGGAGCAATTATTTATCTCATGGAGAAGTCCTCTCCAGGATGGTTGTCGCATGCACTCATCTCGATTTGGGACAATCGGAAAGATAATAGATAGTTGCCATGGTTTCTATGCAATTGAACATGTCATAAGTGTATGATCCAAGCTTCAGGTCGGCATGTCCCAGGTCGGTGTGATCCGGGTCGATATAAATGACCCGACCCGAAGTTAGCAGTCCATTCGAGCTAACCTCGGTATGCCGACTTGGAGTTCTTCAAGCTGAACTAAGGTGCGTTGAAGAGACGGGTTGAGTCGACCCATTTGACCTGAGATCCTTCTATATAAATCCAATACATCTGAGTTTATTCGCTACTCCCATCCAACATATTCAAGTTTGTGTGAGCTTATATTCAGGTCCTAATTGCTTCCTTTAGTAGAAATCCTTAAAGTGATTTCCTTGCCAAAAAGGAGTGTCAACACTTTCCCTCCAAAACATATCTTTTGGGGGATTTGTTTTGAATAGTCCATAAGCCATAGAAATCCAGAATATAAATCCAATATTTAAAATCCAGAATTGTGGATCACATCGGATCATAATAAATAATAATAAAAAACCAAAAGACCACGATCGCTTCAGATCGTATTAATAGAATACTATAAATCCGTGTTCTTGCCAGACCATATTATAAGAAACCCATGACCGCTCTGGACCATATTATAAGAAAAATATAATACCAAAAATCCAACGATCACTCCATATCGTATTACATGAGAAATCCAAATCCAAGAAATCTGAAAACCATGGCCTCGCCAGGCCTAATGCCAGTATAATCCATACCTGCAAATAAACCGAGTGAATAGTTCTGTCAAATCCTGACATTGCTATTTACCTTCCCAAGCATAAACTATATTTGGAAATCCTCATTGGGTATAAACCATATTCGGGCCACGGTTGAATCATTTTGTCAAGAGCTAACTAGATATCCCAATCCTTCCGGTATAATCCATACCTAGAAAGTTTAAACCGAGCATAATCCATACTCTAGTTTCAAATGAGTTTTCTCAGCAAAACCTGATAAGACAGTACAATCTCATAGGCATAAGCCATGCCTGTGGATTCAAGTCATGTATGAACCATACTAAGAACCATGACCAAAGGACCTTGTCACATCTAGACAAGTTTATTAAGCATAATCCATGCTTGGGAATTTATTTTATTAAATCCAAATTCTTTACATAACCAAAACAAAGCCTGATTGGTTTATTATTGTATCCAGAGCACGCTTGGGGACTAGATTCTAATCTTGCACGTGTGTACCTCAACTTATCCATTTATTATCAAATGGTTTTGTTGTCGGGCACAGAGTATGCCTAAGGATTGAATTGAATCCTAATCCTCATGCCTGAGCGAGTCGACGTATCCAAGAAACCAAAAAGCAAACAGAAATAAAAATTCTTATCCTAAGAAATCCATAAAATCCAATGTGATCCACTCAAGATCAGCCTATAATAATCCCGCGATAACTTGGTCCGGGATTGTTCCCTCTCTGAGGACCAGGAGGTAGAAACGCTTGTGTCAGTGCTGGTGTCGATGGTTGCTTTACATATTTGGGTAGCCCTCCATATCTAACCATTTCTTCAATTAAGTCACACAAATGTCTCTAGTAGCGGATCATGCACTTCTTGAAATATGCAGTGCATTCCAGATGCATTATCCTTTGGGGTTGGGTCCATCTCGGGAGGCATTGGAAAAGTGATTGATTCACGAGTTTCCAATAAGATATCCATTAAGGATGAATTGAGCTCAGTGTATTTGTCGAACTTGGGACCTCTCTTGAGATGGAGTTTATGATCATTCTTCGCTTGGGCTTTCCCTTTGCCCTTATCCTTTCCAAAGCCGGATGGTCCTCCATTCTTGATCATATTTATCATGGGAACATCCTTCCCAACATTAGTGTCTTCCTCACTTAGAAACCTATATGCTTCAAAGTAGAATTAGCCAAGGTCCATTGGAGGATCTATTTGTAGAGAAAACTTAAAATCCATTTTATCCAAGATGCTGGATATGGTTGCCATCAAGACCATGGACGGTTCTGGTCGATCCAACGACGCCATTGGTGCAATTTAACCTTTCCAAAAATGAGCGTATAGTCCCTCTGATCCTTTGCTTTATAGAAGTAAGGGACATGACGTTTTTAGGTCGAGTGATATGGACCCTAAATTGCTCAATAAACCATGCGACCCATATGTTCCCGCTACCGATCGATTCTATTTCTAACTACCAAAACCACATAGCAATAGTGTCATTTAGGTACATGGGGAAGCACTTAGCCATGACAATGTCTTAAAACAATAGCATATCCATATGGTGCATGTAGCGCATGAGATAAATGGTAGGATCTTTCCTACCACCTTATGCCTCCAGAGCTGGTAATTTAATATCAGAGAGTTTCAAGAATTCCTAATATCTTATGTGAAAAGGTTGCGGTTAACGATATCCATGTCATCGTGAGATGCTCTTCCTTCAGTGAATCGCCGAATCACTTTGTCTATCCCATTTCAATTCCAAGATGTTGTTTTCTATTATCCAATCCAATGATAGTGCCAAAGCATGCAAAGAGTGGGTGTTTGGCGTTGATTCACCATGTCCAAGGTCGGCTCTACCATGCCCCCAGACCTCGGTTAGACATGACCAAACCGGGTCAGGTCTGTATTACCAATCTGCGTTCCAATGGCTCTAGCACTGCTTCTGTCCAAAACAACATTATTTTTAGCTTGTCCAGCATTTCCATCCAGAGTATTACGAGCTGATGTGTCACATTGTTGAACAACATGCGTAGAGCATTTGCCTTCTGCGAGCTCGGGGCCGGCATTAGTTCTTGGCTGAGTCGGAGCCTATACCGACCCGAGCTTAGGTAAGCTTCCTAGTTGCGTGGGAGCTATAGTGCTGGTTCCTTCCCCATGCCTAAAGCTTGACCTCCTAGTCGTCCAAATCCATTCATCCTTGCGAGGAAAGAGTTCATCATGTTCTTGCTTGCAGAGAAGCTCTTCCTATTTCTTCATCCTTTAGCTAAGCTCAGCCAATATGCCATCCATCTCTTTCATTGTCAAGTAGATGGAGAGGTCACCGTGAGAGGAAGCCTCCTGACTTCCCTCATTGGTCGCCTCTGCATAAGTAGTTTGAGTATGGGATAATGTTCCATCCTTCTTCCATTTCACAATTTTTCATCCAACGATAAGCAATCCAGATCCTCCAAGGTAGAAAGTAATTTTTTTGCATGCCTCCCCTGCCGGACACGATAAAATGTTGACGTCAAAAATGGTCACTTGATGATCAACCCCAAAAGAGCACGGTTCACACACAAATAACAGATATTATTCTCACAATAATAACCACGGAATACAAGAATAAAGTTAAAACAGGGAACACACAATAATATTTATAGTGGTTTGACAATCTATGCCTACGTCCACTTTATAAGCTATGTTTATACTTTTAGATTACAAGATACAGTACAGTTGATTGTAATAAATGTAGAGAAAGAAGTGATACAACACAAAATCCTTGCATTGGTTAAGGAGTTAGGCTTCCCCTAGTTGCAATGTCCATACGTGTGAAGTGATAGAGAAACTTCGACCCCTATTTGTGACCCAAAATGAGGTATTTATAGGTGAGCGACATCTCCGGGTCTGTATGCCATGTGGGGGTCACCTCGGTTCAGCTAGGGAGACATGTCACATGATCGAAGTAAGTTGAGGGCTATTGGAGAAATTCTTTAGCTCGTGGAGAACTCCTCTCCAGGCTGGTTGCAACTTGTGTTCATCTCGATCCAAGACAATAGGAAACATATTAAATAGTTGATCTGATTTCTAGGCAATGTAACTAGTCGTTAGCGTATGCTCCAGGCTTCAGGTCGGCATGCTCTGGTTCATTGTGACCCAGGTCGGCATAGGCGACCCGACCTGAAGTTAGCAGTCCATTCGAGCTGACCCGGTTGTGTTGACCTGGGGTCTTTCAAGCTGAAGTGAGGTGTGTTGAAGAGAGGGGTCGAGCTGACCCAATCGACTCGAGATCCGTATGTGTTAATCCAACACATTCGAGTTGATTTGCTACATTCATCCAATAGATTCAAATTCATGTAAGCCTATATTCAAGTCCTGAGTGCTTCATTACATAGAATTCCTTGAAGTGACTGCCTTGACAAAAAGGCTTGTCAACATAACTGATCAAAGGTTGTCATTTACTAATCTGTTTATGTAAATTTAGGAATGACTATTTCCTATATTTGGTAGTGTAAATTCTTCATGTCATGACTACTTAAACAAACATATAGAACTAATCATATGAGGCAGACAACCCGACTGTCACTTAAGGCCCATATGTAAGTCTAAGGGTGAACATCCTTACGGTCACTTAATACCCTACAAACTAGTCTAAGGGCGGGCATACTTACAGTCATTTAATACCCAAAGAGGCAGGCTATACGTAGTCACTTAATGCCATTTCCAAATTTATTAAGGGTGGACATCCCTATTGTCACTTAATACTCTATGGCAGACCCCTAGCAATTTAAGACCGCATCCCTAATGCCGACATTATTAAATATATACTCCCCTTATAAGTTGAGAAATAGCAAGGACCATTTAATACCAGGTTTAGATAGGAATACGACTTCATTTAAGACCTTCCTAGCGAACCATCTTGTTACTATCTAGTTGTTCCTATAGGTGAACTCCTAGCCACTTAATACTTCCTTTAGACGGTGGCTCCTTTAAGCCATTAATATAAACATCCCTAGGTCATCCCTCACTAAGCCTTAGATAAGAAGCAGACATTACTTGGAGAACTGCCATACTCATATGTTATTGTCTATTAAGACCATTTAGGAGAAAGGCTGGCCCAATAACCACTTAAAACCACGAAGGGCGGGTTCCATAACTTGGGTTCTGAACTAAGGAGTGAGCCTTAGGAACGAACCTATTCTAACCACTTAATACCCAGCAAGAGGAGGTTAGCCACTTTATAACTTTCCCAAGGCAAGCCTACTTCACACACAAATATGCATATATATATATATATATATGTGTGTGTGTGTGTGTGTGTGTATGTGTGTATGTATATATATATATACACACTGTAGATATCTCAAATTAAGCTAACCACTTGTTGACGCTAGATTTTCTGGTCGGTTTCGGGCAGACTTCTGCTACAAGTTAGCCCTAACCTCGTGTCGCTGTGTAATAATAATAATGGTCCATGACACCTGGACCTCTCACATAAACAAGTCTTAAATGTAGATACTGGACATGCCGGCCAGTTCTGGGCAGGCTTTTACTACAAATAATGGTTAACCTCATGTCTATGTACCATTAATTATAGTTAAAGCCATTAACTCACAAACATACAAACAAATTGCTATGGGGACATTCAAATTCTATTTTCTAATTTAAACGTATTTAGTATGCACTTAATACGCATTAATATTATGTTTAATTACACTATAAATATATAAATAAATAGGCGTGAATCATGCGAACAAGAATAATGACCTAATCACATTTGAAATATCAATCCTAACAATTACAATAAAGGTGTACAAGTCAATTTCCCGATCAATTAACATGGTCTAGCATGCATATTCACAATTTATGATAAAGGGGGGAAATAACCAAATATATGAATAAAAACTTGCAGCCTATGCTTGAATAGTTATTTAGACAGTAGAAATATAGATAATATGCAATATATCCAATCAAATATGAAAAACCTTTGCTTTTGGCACCGCTTCACTTTTATATTTATATTGTGTACAAAAAAACATAAGATAATATATTGCAAATAATATGGTCAAACTAATCTATATGAAATAGATTTTTATACCTATTAATTTACAATATATAAATCTCATGTTTTTAGCATACAAACATATATTAATGCAAAAACAAGATTTATGTGAATCATAACAAAATAATAAGAATTTACCAACATCCTAAGCCTAAATTTCCGTTATCTAAATAACACAAACCAAAATACAACACTTTTGATTGACCCTTTCAGCAATATATAAAATACAGGATGTACAAGGTTTTTAGCATTATATATCATGAATCCAAATCCCATATAGGCATAATATTCCAAATCTAAGCTATAAAAGGTAAGAAATAGAACTTATTGGGTCAATCTTTCTATTAATATATATATATATATATATATATAAATCTAGTAAACCAGAGTCTTATATATATACACACACACAACCTAAATTTCAGAATTATTTAATCTATATAAATCTTAAAATAGAGAGGATAAAATTGAGGTTAGAGAAATATAAGAGAGATCTAACCTTATCCTTGAAATTAGCAATGGTAGAAGAATAGAATGGAGGTGTAGAGAGGAATAAGAACAAGGTTTTGGGTGTGGCTAGGGAGCTCCTTTTATAATTGCAATTGTAAGTGTAGACCGTTAGATTATTTAGATTAAATCTGGATGGTCCAACTGATGCAATTTGTATAAAACTCCCTAACACTACAAGAAAAAGAAGAATAGACATCACAGTTTTTACATCATCTTAAATTCAGCCGGTGTCAAAACATATTTTTAACATCGCTCATTTTAAAAGTGATGTTGTTGGTTTCTCAGACATCGATTTATTGAAATCCTGATGTCTTAAATACACTTTTAAAAAATTGAACTTATAGGCCATACCAAAAATCTTGGCTATTATATCACTTATTAAAATAGATGTTGTCTATTACATCACTTGTTAAATGTATTATTGTTAATGATTAATAATTAGTAAATTATAGTTAATATTTATTAATTATATTTATAGTTAATATTTTTTAGTAATTATAGTTAACATTTATTAATTATATTATAATCAGTAAATTATAGTTAATATTTATTAATTATATTTTATAGTTAATATTTTTTAGTAATTGTAGTTAATATTAATTAATTATAGTTAATATTATAATTAGTAAATTATAATTAATATTTTTTAGCAATTATAGTTAATATTTATTAATTATAGTTAATATTTACTAATTATATTTATAGTGAAATTATGTATTATTACTGAGATGGATTGTTCCCAAAAAACTTAACGGCTCACGTCCCGGACAGGGATCGACCTTGTTTCTTAGCAAAATATAAATTAGAAAATCTTACATTAATAAATAAATTGAAATATGCTTTAACATCAGTTTTTATGCATCATTTTACATCAGCTATATGTGTGATGTTAAATGCCTCATGATCTGCATCCCACATTCTACTTCCACCCCGTCCATACGCTAACAAGCATCTCCATCTAGCCATCCATTCTCACGATGCATGGGCATAGCAACTAGCCAACCCGCTTCGTCCATGTCATAATTATTTCCCTCCTCACGTTTCACACTCCTGCTTCACTTTTCCCCCTTATCGTTTTATTTTTCAACTAAAACCAAATCCCTTTCCTTCTGATACTCAAATCGAGATTCATCCCTCAAAAATCCCCGAATCGAAATACCGCCAACAATCACCACCACCGCTCCTCCTGATACCCAAATCCCTTTCCTCCTGATATCCAAATCGAGATTCACTTTTCCAGCTTTAGAGATCAATTAGAATGAAACCCAAAGTGCCAAACTACATGTCGCCGACAAAGAGTTGGGAAAAGAAGAAGGAGAAAGCTCAGGTAACAACTTTTGTTATCCTTTTTCCATGAGGTGCAAAATTCAAGAAAAACCCGTTCGCAAGGTATGACTTCAGCACTATAATCCATTCACAAGGTATGAAATTCACCTAGAGATTTCCTTCGATAATAAATGAAGTAGATTTCATAAATTTGCGTATGTAAAAGCGTAGGGAGCATTGAGCAAGCAATTGGATGGATTTATAGCAATCAAGCAGAATCCTTTACCATTCTAGGACAATATATTGCTAAAATTGCTAGAATCAACCTGCGAGTGCAGAGTTTCTAATCAAGCCTTTAAGACATTTGGGCCTTCTATTGACAATTTTGTAAGTATGCATATTTCTCCCCTATAACATATCATGATGTTTTTATTTGAAATTATGCTATCGCTTCTATATTTAATATGATATGATGCTTATTAAAGTGGATTTTAGCTTTGGGTTTGCTTCGGGAATTTGATGCACTTGTAATAGTGATATTTGTGCTCAAGCCTTTTAGCTGGAAAACTTAAGTAGGGCAAGAATAATCATTCAAAGAATTCTTGAGTAACCATGTGATACTTTTATAAGCATACGGGAAAAATTATGCGGGCATTCAACATAATCATAAGGGAGTAATGAAGCGTAGTATCGCATGTTGATTTGACATTGTTTAGTATAGATGTTTTCTTTTAGCAAGTTATAAGTTAAAATTGCAAAAATGATGCTTTATATCTAATAATTAATAAGCTACATCTTTGAAAATAAATTTATGGAATGAGAGGAATAACATAATTGCAATCATTCATGTCTTCATGCTAAATGATATTCTACATCAGAGTGGAAATGCATCAAGTATATTTATCATCAAAATTGTTTGATGGCCATAAACAACTGATAATTGTTGTGATCTTGGTTTGTAGTTTTGATGATACTTTTGTCTGCTTATGATTTGGTAATGCATATTTTCGTTTATTAGCTGTTGAAATTTAACTTACAAAAACTTGCAAGAAGAGCTCAAGGGGGAATCAGGTCGATAGAATAAGCTTTATGTATTAACACGATGGAATGTCGGCCGAGCTTAAGAGATATGCAGATGACAAAAAGATGTTAAAACAATACATTGAGAATGATACTATAATTGACAATGGGGTGTCAATATCTACAAAAAATGAACAAATTTTGCGACCACCTGGTGCTGAGAACAATGCATTTTGACCTGTTGTTCGATTGCCTGATTCTAGCTTTGTCCGTACTTCTGTTTGGCCAGGATATAAGTACCCTTGAGTGCATTTCAACATAGGATGCAGGTTAGCAAGCTTTCTTTCATACTTAATTCTTGAATAGTTTTGAAATAAATGCTCTTGACGTTGTGTGATAATAGATGAAAGATCTGGAAACCGAAGCTAACAATCCATAAGATTGGAAGATGAATACAGCGATACTAGATGAAAGATACAAAGATGCAAGTAATATCCTTATATATGTTTTTTATCATTACTTCATTGTTGAGTGTAGATTTCATGCTTTAGACCGAAAGCTTATGTTTTGTGGTAATTTGTATTGTATGACTTATGGTACACATTGATGCTTCAGAATCATTTGGTGGATTATATCATAGAATGAACAGCTGGAACACAAGCTAGAACAAGATTGTAACACCCCACATCCATTAAGGTCACTCACAAAGGGAATGCTTTAACTTCAATGGAGCATTATGGGTATTGGAACAGAAATATTACAAGACAGACATATATAAAATAGCGGAAAGTAAAGTGGAAGAACTTAAAATCATTTATTAAATATAAATGTTTACAATAAAAGCCCATCAACTTCCAATACCCAATTACATAGTTAAAATATCTGTCTTGCTCAAAAACAAAGAAGCATAAAAAACTGTAGTATTCCCCAATAAAGTAAAGCAAGCCATAGCCAAGAGAAATCCAAGCCATACATGAAAGAACCTTGGAGCTTGGTAAGATCCGAACTAAGTTGTATTCCCACCCTGCGAACCTGGGGGGGGGGGGGAACGGAAGAAAAAGATGCGAAACAAAATGGGTCAGTCATAAAGACTGAGTAAGTCCTAGGGACTTTCAGCATAAAAATAGTTAAGGATAATATGGCATGAGTAAACTGAAAGTAAACATAAGCATGATGACAAGATAAGCAACAGGCAAGATAACTAAGGTTAACATGATGTGATTTTTGTCAAGTAACATCGCAAGGTTCCCATTCAAGATAAACTAAGTATAATTTCGTAGGATTCCTATCAAGCATAACAAGATTCCTCTGCTTTGCCATTAAAATATTTCTATGAGATCTATTTGCTCTGCACCACCTAACTAGCATCCTCACAAGTGTCTTACAAGGAATGATCCGTATTCTTACTAGTACTCCAACTAGTGTCCTATGTAAAAAGGATCCTTACCCCCTACTAGTGCCCCAACTAGTAGCCCGTGTTATATAATAAGGTGATCCCACCCACTACTTAGAAATCATAATACTAGTCTTATGTACCCCTAGCTGACTACATAGGTGCTGCCTGCCCCTATCTCCACTAGGTGTACCCACCAATCCGCATGCGATCGGCTCCCTAACTCGTAGATACCCATGCTGGCCCCACAGTGGGGTGTATCATTCCCCAAAGTGGCAACCCGATACAACAGAGATGCACAGCTTATACCTACACGATGCAACAGCGTCTTACCTACCAGCCCGTGTCCACACACACATATGAAACCCGTTGGACTTGCATTACCACCACTAACCCGTTTTGACCTCTTACAATCAAACCCAGTATGCGTGTCCCGTCCTCGACATGGGTCGAGCTCACAAAGATACGTAATGGGCTACTGGTCTGAAAAGGGTCCCCTTTCCTCGACACAAGCTTCCCACCTATGCTTGGTCCCCTCTAGTAATTCTTACTTAACCCCTTCTTATTCATGTCCACTTACATGCTTAAATTTTGGTTAAGTATACACCAGTTATGTCTTACATGTTACCCATGCCCTCCACTTAACCCCTACGTCATCCTCATGTCTTAATACATGCTTTATCTTGGTTAAGTGCTTATAGGTTATATTTTACATGTCATTCATATTACCCTCAACGTCTGGGTTTAACCAAGCGCCTTGGCTTTATCTGCCATTAGACCCTATGTCTCTCCATTAATTATGCGCTTGTGCTACCTTATCAGTCTTATCATTTAACTTGGTTATTTCCATTTATACCAACCTTCAACTTTGCTTATTAATTCAATTCTTAACTTGCACTATATTAAGTCCATTAATAAGCCCACAACATGTTATTCCTATGATTCATACATTAACCCCCGTTATGGTACAATAACATATTCTTATTCAATCTTTACAACCAAGTACCCCTTAACTTACAAACACACTGGAGAGAGAGAATAATTCCCTAAATACCAACCCCGAAGACCAGAATCAACGTCTGATTGATACTCAGAGGATTATCCAACCTAACCAATGTTTTATTCCTTTTTATAATATAACTTATGTCGCCTTCAATTGTAAATTCATTCTTGTCTTTACATATTGCTTAATCTACGATGAAGCACATCTTTCCTTATTACATAATTTATCTCATCTTATCTTACTTTATTCCATAAGTTATCATTCCCACTTAGGCATTAATTAAGTTTTGCTTAACTCAACCATTCATGTCATAACAGTTAAGTGTCATTAGCCTGGTCATACTACTTAACCCACCCATTCATACCATATTGGTTAAGTGTCATTAGCCTAATCATATTACTTAACCCACCCACTCATACCATATTGGTTAAGTGTCATTAGCCTAATCATATTACTTAACCCACCCATTCATACCATATTGGTTAAGTGTTCTTAGTTTACTTAACCTTACCCACTGGTCTAATTACCATGTTATGTTGGTTAAGTATTACTATTCGTATTTCCACATGTCACCCACATGTCACCCATATGTCACCCACTTAACCCCCATGTCCCACCACATGTTTATCTGGTTAAGTATTTCTTAATTCATTAAGGTCGTAACCCTATAAAGACCTCTTACATTAGACTGACATTTATGGCAGTTGGATTTGCCGGGCGGGTCCGGGCAGTCTTACACCATAAAAAAGTCTAACCTCGTGTCTTTACAACTGTTATGCTTTTAATTTGGGCCTAGGACCTCTCACATTGGGCTACCATTTGTGACTACTGGATTCGCCGGGCAGGTCCGGGCAGTTTTACGTCACAAATGAGTCCAACGTCGTGTCCTAAGCATTGATTATCACTTATAATCATTTACCCCATTCTTAATAATTTCCCTATTCAAATTATTAATTAATTCCTAATTTAACGATGTCCCTAATTGACTCAATTATGTTCATCAATTAATGGTATGCAAAATTGTAATTTTATCATAATTTATCTTATGCCATTAAAGGCAACTTATCTCAATTTATATTTATCCCTCCTTTAAGGATATTACATGCCAACTACCCAAAACCCACTTAGGCGTGTTCATATTAGCCCTTTTTCAAGACATAAATTATCATATGTGTTTCAACTACAAATCTCACATAATTAACGTATGCCCAAGTTCTAGATTACATATCAGTTTTACATATGCCCAATTCATACCAAATCTACATATGTTCAGTTCATGCCATTTTATACGTATGCCAATTTTTATGTCAAATTATACATATCAAGTTCTAGCCAAAAATTACATATGCCAATCCCAATTCTTACAATTACCTTTTTAATGGCAATACCCAATTATCCAATTTTATATTATGCCTTCGATTCTACCAAACACACATATATCCAAATAGGTAATATTCTCATACTTTTCCCCGTATTCAATCGTACGCAAAATCATGGTTTAGGCCTAGATCCGAAATTGATCTAGGTTCATCAAAAGAAAATAAATAGGGGAAAGGTAGAATTTTGCAATAAAACAAGATTAGAGAGCAAACATCATAAATCATCATGATAGGCATAAAGATTAGATCTTGATAATAATGTCAACATGAATCCAAGAAACTTATTTACAACGTCTGAATAGAGCATGAACTAGACATAAGAATGGGGATGAACAAGTCTCAAAACCCAAGGTTCAAAGGTAAAGAGGAATAGATCTGAATTGATAAACATGCTTATATCCAATTACACTTTATTCCATAGCCATATTAAAATTAAGTATTTTAATCTAAAAAGTAACTAGAACTTACATAGCATGGCTAGCGAATTTAAGAACTGAAATCGATGTTGAAACGTTGTAGAGTTGTTGATTCATCTCCTTGAATTGTTGTAGAAGTCTTCATCTTTGCATTGGATTGCATATGAAAGATTAAGAAGAAGATTAGAGACGGCGGCCATGACCAAGAGGGATTTTAGTAGCATAACGGTGGCTAGACATGTTGTAGTGAATTAGGGTTTAGGCACCAGGGGGTTTATATAGGATTAGGTAGACGAATCTGGACAGAAAACGAGAATAGAAACATCAGAATGCACCCAGGCCCAAAAGTGGGCTCGGGGACCAGGTCGACCCCTAGGTCGACTGCCCAGTCGACCTGGTCTGGGGGGGTTGACTCCCCAGTCGACCTGGGTCTGGGCGGGAAATTTCCCGCCCAGTCTGTTCTGGGTTTTTAATTCGAAATTTGAATTCGAATTCGAGCTGTTTTGAACTCTGAAAATTCCTGAAACTTCGGAGGGCCATATCTCCCTCATACGGACTCCGATTCTCACAAACTCGGACTCGTTCTCAAGCAGAATTTCGAGTCGAACGCAATGGCGCAACCCATTTCCCTTGATTCTTATTTTTAAATTTAATTCTGCCTTGATTTATGATTTTAATATGTTATTAAAATTCGGGTTGTTACATTCTCCCCTCCTTAAAGGATTTCGTCCTCGAAATCTTCAAGTTAAGAAGAATGTGTCCTACCATCCAATCATCCATCTACTCAATGATCAATCACAGGCATTCATTGTCCTTAAAGGATTTCTAATGCTATATGAACATATGCAAGAAGTGTGTGTATATGTTCCTTGTCTAATGCAAATGATCAGGCCTGATTGATCTTCTAGATGCAAAATATGTTTAGTGCCATGAGTCCAACATGTATGCAAATAGTCCTAGTCACATAAACACTATATGTGTGCACAAACATCCATCCATATGCAACATACACATGATAACACATTCAATTCCATCCATAAACAAGTGTAAACACTCATGCATATGCAATATGAAAGGTGACTGAGCCGATCTAGTGCCTAATGTGCGTGTATATGCATCCACGAGCAACCACTAGCAACCACTTGCAACCATCAATCATAACATGTCTCAAACACATGTTTACACCCAATTGTTCCTATCTAAGGATATAATCGAATGATAGGAGCAAGTAAAAACTTTGTGCCCATTAGGCAACGTCAAAACTGGAAATCTACGCCACATATATATTGATTAGGAGAAGAACTCCCTAAGCATCAGCCCCGAAGACCGAAATCAACATCAGACTGACACCCAAAGGATTACTCAACCCAGCCAATATATATGTTTCTTAGGAAACTAAGCATGATGGGCTCCTTTTAAGTCATAAGAAATTCCTTCCTAAAACTAACCCATATCCTATAAAACCCGAAAGGTTTAGTTAACCCAACGGACACCCTTATGCCCCCAACATGTATTACTAACAGATGAGTCATACTCCCTATGGGTTTTGCAATAGAAATTGGATTGAGAATAGGACCGAGAGGATATACACAAAAGATAGCATGCAAGTAAGCTCTACAGGAAAAAGGAATCAAGAATATACTCTTAAAAAGAGATATGATGCACGAATATAGTCTTCAATCTTCTAAGCCACATTCCCTTGTGCTTAACTCCATTGTGCTTTGACCATATTTAACTTCACAATTTCGTAGCTTCTTAATTCTTGTTTCCAAAATATGAGTTGGAACTCATTTCACTATTGCCTCTCGTTCCACTTTCACTTATTCTCCTTTTAGTATACTCGGCTTACACATAACAGCGTACTCATGGTTTCACACCAGCTCTCCAAAATTCACTAGTAAATCTTGGATCTTGTTCACTTACTAGAAAGTATTCCACATGGATGAATTATCTCTTGAAAATAAACAAATGTCAACCATGTTGCCCAATGTACTTACTTAGGTGACTCTCTACAACTCATGCATAAGCGAAATGACCCATCCGCCTTAGTGGCGAACACTACTCGAGCGTATCAACTAATGTATCAAGAGATTCTAGGTAACTAATCCTAATAGAACCCTAAAGGTTACACGCGACTTCGAGGGTATTACCGAGGCAAGTCAAAAGTCTAACTACCCTCCTTTTGAAACCGAGAATGGCACCCTTATTGGATAACCACTTCATCCCTAGAATCAACCCATAGCTCACAAAAACATGAGCATTCCTTCTAAACTCAACACTTAGCATAGACATTCTCAAATCCTAACAAGTCATGAATAAATGAGCCAATTCCCCAACAGGATTTGAGACAAAAATTGGATCCTCGACTATGCTAGTACTAAGGTGCAGAGACTCAACTATCGAAGTAGAATTAAAGGATGCGATGTACAAAACAAAGTTCTAGTGGGATGATAGAAAAGAAAGCTAAACTTTTAATAGAAACGTTACCGCCTCTCTTAGGTATACAATTGCCCTCTCGACGATCTTGCCTTTTTGGCATTGTCCTTGTCCTATACTTCACTACATGTCCCTTTTTTACCATACTAAAGATACTCTCTCTTGTCATGGGTCCTACTATTCTTTCACTTTGGCCTCTTTCCTTTCACCTTTTTCCTCCTTCGTGGATTAAGCCATAACAACTAGTCTCTTGTTCTTACTGTCCTTGTATAGTTTGTTGACAAGTCCTTCGAAGCTACCTTCAACGCACGACAACTCTACACAACTTGAAATAAGATTAGACGCAGATGGAACTACTGCGGCTACAGATGGAGGTTGGGCACTTCTTTGCCCTCCGACATATGTCGGATGCCTACTAAACTATGGTGAAAAGAGAGAGAGGATAGATTTCAAGAGGGAATCAAAAGGTAGTGCATATGGCTTAGGGGAATATGCCTTTTAATCAAAACAAAGTTTTCTTGAAAATTTGCTTCTTTGTAAACGTTTTGAAAACTAGTTCAGAAGGTTTTCGAAAACTTTTGCCCAGTCTGGTAACCTTCTGCTCTGATACCAAATGTAACACCCCACATCCATTAAGGTCACTCACAAAGGGAATGCCTTAACTTCAATGGAGCAATATGGGTACTGGAACAGAAATATTACAAGACAGACATATATAAAACAGCGGAAAGTAAAGTGGAAGTACTTAAAATCATTTATTAAATGTAAATGTTTACAATAAAAGCCCATCAACTTCCAATACCCAATTACATAGTTAAAATATCTATCTTGCTCAGAAACAAAGAAGCAGAAAAACAAACTGTAGTATTCCCCAATAAAGCAAAGCAAGCCATAGCCAAGAGAAATCCAAGCCATACATGAAAGAACCTTGGAGCTTGGTAAGATCCGAACTAAGTTGTATTCCCACCCTGCGAACCTGGGGGGGAAACGGAAGAAAAAGACGAGAAACAAAACGGGTCAGTCATAAAGACTGAGTAAGTCCTAGTGACTTTTAGCATAAAAATAGTTAAGGATAATATGGCATGACTAAACTGAAAGTAAACATAAGCATAATGACAAGATAAGCAACAGGCAAGATAACTAAGGTTAACATGATGTGATTTTTGTCAAGTAACATCGCAAGGTTCCCGTTCAAGATAAACTAAGTATAATTTCGTAGGATTCCTATCAAGCATAACAAGATTCCTCTACTTCGCCACTTAAATATTTCTATGAGATCTATTTGCTCTGCACCACCTAACTAGCATCCTCACAAGTGTCTTACAAGGAATGATCTGTATTCTTACTAGTACTCCAACTAGTGTCCAATGAAACAAGGATCCTTACCCCCTACTAGTGCCCCAACTAGTAGCCCGTGTTATATAATAAGGTGATCCCACCCACTACTTAGAAATCATAATACTAGTCTTATGTACCCCTAGCTGACTACATAGGTGCCGCCTGCCCCTATCTCCACTAGGTGTACCCACCAATCCCCATGCGAACGACTCCCTAACTCGTAGATACCCGTGCTGGCCCCACAGTAGGGTGTATCATTCCCCAAAGTGGCAACCCGATAACACAGAGATGCATGGCTTATACCTACACGATGCATCAACGTCTTACCTACCAGCCCGGGTCCACACACGCATATGAAACCCATTGGACTTGCGTTGCCACCGCTAACCCGTTTTGACCTCTTACAATCAAACCCAGTATGCGAGTCCTGTCCTCGACATGGGTCGAGCTCACAAAGATACGTAATGGGCTACTGGTCTGAAAAGGGTCCCCTTTCGTCGACACAAGCTTCCCACCTATGCTTGGTCCCCTCTAGTAATTCTTACTTAAACCCTTCTTATTCATGTCCACTTACATGCTTAAATTTTGGTTAAGTATACACCAGTTATGTCTTACATGTTACCCATGCCCTCCACTTAACCCCTACGTCATCCTCATGTCTTAATACATGCTTTATCTTGGTTAAGAGCTTATAAGTTATATTTTACATGTCAGTCATATTACCCCCAACGTCTGGGTTTAACCAAGCGCCTTGGCTTTATCTGCCATTAGACCCTTTGTCTATCCATTAATTATGCGCTTGTGCTACCTTATCAGTCTTATCATTTAACTTGGTTATTTCCATTTATACCAACCTTCAACTTTGCTTCTTAATTCAGTTCTTAACTTGCACTATATTAAGTCCATTAATAAGCCCACAACATGTTATTCCTATGATTCATACATTAACCCCCGTTATGGTACAATAACATGTTCTTATTCAATCTTTACAACCGAGTACCCCTTAACTCACAAACACACTGGAGAGAGAGAGAGAGAATAATTCCTTAAATACCAACCCCGAAGACCGAAATCAACATCAGATTGATACTCAGTGGATTATCCAACTTAACCAATGTTTTGTTCCTTTTTATAATATAACTTATGTCGCCTTCAATTGTAAATTCATTCTTGTCTTTACATATTGCTTAATCTATGATGAAGCACATCTTTCCTTATTACATAAGTTATCTCATCTTATCTTACTTTATTCCATAAGTTATCATTCCCACTTAGACATTAATTAAGATTTACTTAACTCTACCGTTCATGTCATATTGGTTAAGTGTCATTAGCCTGGTCATATTACTTAACCCACCTATTCATACCATATTGGTTAAGTGTCATTAGCCTAATCATATTACTTAACCCACCCATTCATACCATATTGGTTAAGTGTTCTTAGTTTACTTAACCCTACCCACTAGTCTAATTACCATGTTATGTTGGTTAAGTATTACTATTCGTATTTCCACATGTCACCCACATGTAACCCATATGTCACCCACTTAACCCACATGTCCCACCACATGTTTATCTGGTTAAGTATTTCTTAATTCATTAAGGTCGTAACCCTATAAAGACCTCTCACATTAGACTGACATTTATGGCAGCTGGTTTTGCCGGGCGGGTCCGGGCAGTCTTACACCATAAAAGAGTCTAACCTCGTGTCTTTACAACTGTTATGCTTTTAATTTGGGCCTAGGACCTCTCACATTGGGCTACCATTTGTGACTACTGGATTCGCCGGGCGGGTCCGGGCAGTTTTACGTCATAAATGAGTCCAACCTCGTGTCCTAAGCATTGATTATCACTTATAATCATTTACCCCAGTCATAATAATTTCCCTATTCAAATTATTAATTAATTCCTAATTTAACGATGTCCATAATTGACTCAATTATGTTCATCAATTAATGGTATGAAAAATCATACCAATTTTATCACAATTTATCTTATGCCATTAAAGGAAACTTATCTCAATTTATATTTATCCCTCCTTTAAGGATATTACATGCCAACTACCCAAAACCCACTTAGGCGTGTTCATATTAGCCCTTTTTCAAGACATAAATTATCATATGTGTTTCAACTACAAATCTCACATAATTAACGTATGCCCAAGTTCTAGATTACATATCAGTTTTACATATGTCCAATTCATACCAAATCTACATATGTTCAGTTCATGCCGTTTTATACGTATGCCAATTTTTATGTCAAATTATACATATCAAGTTCTAGCCAAAAATTACATATGCCAATCCCAATTCTTACAATTACCCTTTTAATGGCAATACCCAATTATCCAATTCTATATTATGCCTTCGATTCTACCAAACACACATATATCCAAATAAGTAATATTCCCATACTTTTCCCCGTTTTCAATCGTACGCGAAATCGTGGTTTAGGCCTAGATCCGAAATTGATCTAGGTTCATCAAAAGAAAATAAATAGGGGAAAGGTAGAATTTTGCAATAAAATAAGATTAGAGAGGAAACAGCATAAATCATCATGATAGGCATAAAGATTAGATCTTGATCATAATGTCAACATGAATCCAAGAAATTGATTTACAACGACTGAATAGAGCAAGAACTAGACATAAGAATGGGGATGAACAAGTCTCAAAACCCAAGGTTCAAAGGTAAAGAGGAATAGATCTGAATTGATGAACATGCTTATATCCAGTTACACTTTATTCCATAGCCATATTAAAATTAAGTATTTTAATCTAAAAAGTAACTAGAACTTACATAGCATGGCTAGCGAATTTAAGAACTGAAATCGATGTTGAAACGTTGTAGAGTTGTTGATTCATCTCCTTGAATTGTTGTAGAAGTCTTCATCTTTGCATTGGATTGCATATGAAAGATTAAGAAGAAGATTAGAGACGGCGGCCATGACCAAGAGGGATTTTAGTAGCATAACGGTGGCTAGACATGTTGTAGTGAATTAGGGTTTAGGCACCAGGGGGTTTATATAGGATTAGGTAGACGAATCTGGACAGAAAACGAGAATAGAAACATCAGAATGCACCCAGGCCCAAAAGTGGGCTCGGGGACCAGGTCGACCCCTAGGTCGACTGCCCAGTCGACCTGGTCTGGGGGGGTCGACTGCCCAATCGACTCCCCAGTCGACCTGGGTCTGGGCGGGAAATTTCCCGCCCAGTCTGTTCTGGGTTTTTAATTCGAAATTTGAATTTGAATTCGAGCTGTTTTGAACTCTGAAAAATCCTGAAACTTCAGAGGGCCATATCTCCCTCATACGGACTCCGATTCTCGCAAACTCGGACTCGTTTTCAAGAAGAATTTCGAGACGAACGCAATGGAGCAACCCATTTCAATTGATTCTTATTTTAAAATTTAATTATGCCTTGATTTATGATTTTAATATGTTATTAAAATTCGGGTTGTTACAAAGATCAAGTCAGCTAGAGTGTTGAGCTTTGTAGCGAGGTGGCAATGTAAAACTGATAGTGTAATGTATTAAATTGTGTATAAGAAATGTGAATGTAAAATTATGTTGAAATAAAGTATTTAATTAAGTAAAAATATTGTTTGAATATTAAATTCTATGCAATAGTATTTCGTTTAATAAATATTTATTTTTGTATATGAGATGAGAAAATAACATAAACAAGTCATCATAGATATCAGTATAAAGTCATTTATTGACATTAGTCAAAATCTGATATGGTAAAACACTTATTACAATAGTTAATCAGTTAATTTATGATGTTTTACTGCTGCTTCGACATCGTTTTTTAATCGATGTAAAAAAATTGGCACTTTAGACATCACCGACATCAACATCGCTCCAAAAAATGGAGACATCGTTTTTTAGTCGATGTCTATGTGAAGTTTTCTTGTAGTGTAAGAAAACACACTCTTTCTACTCGATAGGTGGGCGGTCAAACCACCTCCTATAGGGGAGGACAAACCCGCTTCTAGGGTCGGCTGGGAGAATTTATTTCTCCTATATCATTGTTTTATTATAAATTTTGAATATTTATTTCCTTAGATTGATTATCTTTGTCCCCTTTGTGTCTAAATATATGCACACAATTTCAAATTCATTTGGAATATTATTTTCATGCCAATCCATAATTAATATATTCCATATATATATATATACGTACATAAATTCTATTTCAATTTAAAACATTGTGTGTTAATATTTATGCCAAACTTGTTATTAATATCTTTAACATACGGACTCCGTTTTCAGCAAACAGAGTTTGAAAATGAATAAAAATCTCACCATGAACGTAATAGCAATACTCTCGTGTCCCTATTCCCAGTTATATAAAAAAAATCAACCCATTAACTTATTATTGTATGTTATTATTTAATTTAATTTAAATTACCTTATGTCTATTTTAGGTTTATTTTACGGGTGTTACAGTGCAAGTGTTTGCAAGTGGATGCATACACACAGTAAGCACTATGATCGACTGAATAAGACACTTGAATATGCACATGGATGCGTGTGCATTTTATTTATCTCTATAGTTGTAATATATGGACGTCATCACATGTTTATTGCATATGGGTGATGTTTGATCCACACATATAGAATTATCTGTTATCATTAACATTTTTTCATACATTTGGATTCATGACACAAACATAATTCGATATAAATAAGGTAAATTGAATCAACGGACCACCTAATTTATTACATTAGTTAGGATCATACACACTACATTATTGCATAAGTACATAAATTGAGTTAAACAAACTTGCAAGTGGATGATGGATTAGTAGATGGATGAAGAAAAACACTTATATTATTCTTCTACTTTAGAGATTTCAAGGACGAAATCCTTTAAGGAGGGGACAATATAATAACCCAAATTTTAACGAACATTAAATTAATTGAAGAATTAATTAATTAGAGAATTAATTTATTAAAGAATAAATTGATAAATAATGGGAATTGGGCAATAAGCTTTGCACCATTGGGTCCATTACGATTTTCTGGTTTTATAGACATTTGGTTTGAAATGGACTTAAAATGAAGAAGTCATGACAAATAGAAGTTTGAAATTCAAATTCAAGATTTAATAATTCAACATATAATTATGTGTTGGAACTAGGACGACCCAAGGGTCGACACCACCAATACATAGGTCGACCCCTATGTCGGCCTACTTGGGTGATGGGTCGACCAGTATGTGGCCAGGCGCGATTTGGTGCCTAGCACAAAATCGGGGTATTATGGATGTTTTTGGGATTTTCTTTGCATCTAACATTTGAGGTTAATAATCTAAGATCTAATAGCCAGGCTTTTCCTTCTTTTACCATAAATAAGCCTTTAATTGTCCCCCAATCCACACAACTCATTTCTTCATTTCTATGCCTCCTCTAAACCGATTTTTCCTTCAAATAAAAATAGAGTTTTTTTTAATAAAATTGTTTATATACAAATTATAGAGGGAGCTTTTTGTTTTTGAAAGCAAGTGTACTTAGACTACATTATAAAGGTTATGGATATAGGATCAAGCTGGACACACGATACAAAATATGCCTAAAACGAAAACTATACAACCCACAATAAATCTAGCTCGATCCCAAATACATGTACAAGCAAACAAAATAAAACAAAATACATAAGCCAAACACCAGAAAAATAAATACAAAGACACAAATCCGCAACTTCAAAAATCCAAAATAAGTACTAATCGAGTCACCATCCCACAAACAGCAAAGCATCTTCTCCAAATAAAGTAAAGAAATATCCATGCACTCATCACCTAAATGCAATGCACAACACCAAACGAAGATCCACGACAAAGGCACATAACCAACACATGAAGTGAATCAAAAGGAGCTACCTCATTTCTTATAAATTCCACCATTTACGATACTTCCAACAGAGCCTCCGTCTTCTTTATTCTTTTTAGCTTAAGACCTACTTTGAATATTAGAAATAAGTTTAACCCACTCTGGGTTTGTCTCAACCAAAGGCTCTCCTTTCATCACCTTATTACCCATCTAATCTTACTATACTTGAAATTGGATCTCCTTCCTTTAATACTATTAGAAGAACTATTCGACTACACTATCAAGAAACCATTATTTGTAGCAACATCTCACACATTCATATCATTGTAATCTTCACTCATATCCATGCAATCAGCTTCATTACAGGCCATAGGTTTCCCTACATGTATAACACCATCATTGGAGTGATCACTTAAACATTAGGTACAAATCTCATTGACCTTTTATAGCTGTTTCTCAACCTCTATATTACTTCTTTCAGTTATAAAATGAATTGTTTCTTTATCATTTCCATATCCTTCAACTCGCATGTGCTCATTATAGTCATCGAGTATAGTGAAAGGATTAACATTATCCACATTACCAATTATTTTTATTGACCCATATATTACCTTCTTATCTTTACTGCATTTTTATTTTCTAGATTCAGGTTATTTTTTACAAAATTTTCACCTATATCCATTCCACTTTCAAAATATATTTTTTTTAGGAGACCAAAACTTGATGGATTTAAAGGAAATATTAGAATGCCCAAATTTCTTACAGTTTGAATATAATGAAGGAATCCATTCATAAACCATTCTTTTCCAAATAACTCTATCATTACGATTTTAATAGGAATAACTTAAGGAAATGAGAAATCAGATTTTATTTCAATAAGTATTCTAGCATATGAGATTCTGGTTAAACTTTCTATAACATTGTCCAATTTTTATGGGATTGCCAAATAAAGATGATATTCTACTAATCAATTCTACAGTCCTAAAATCCAAATCCAGGTTAGGTAAACGAATCCAAAACGAAATCGAATGCTAGAATTCTCTAGTTAATTCTATCCTTGATTGTCATTTTTTACAATCAACCTCTTATTATAGTAATATTGCCCTGAAGAAAGTATCCTATCACAGTCTTCCTTATTCTCACATTTTAGAATGAAAAAACCATTATCCGTAGAATATAATTAGTAACCTCCTCTCGAAGTCCAAAATTGATCAATATAATCCTTAAGAAAGTTATAATACATCTTGCTTCCAAAGAGATAACAAACAATGGAATTAAACCATTTTTCCCTAGCTCTGTTTGTCATTCATTACCGCAAGCCTAATATTATCCTTAACAACAAGTTTAAAAAACCTTACTTGGATAGTATTTTGGTGACATCTAATCTCGGTAATTAGATCTATCCAAGATTTTAACTAGGGCTGGAAATCAAACCAGATAGCCCGATGTCCGTCCGAGTCCGACCTGAAATTTGGTTCGACCGTTTGACTGTCTGTGTAGAGGACGAGCTGAATTCAAAACATGTTGCGCTTTCCGCTTGAAAAATTGGACACGAGCCCGAACAAGGCATGTATGAACCGAAAGTGTCCGTGAACACTAGATAGCTATTAAATATTAATATATAATTTTACTAGTTAGTTGCCGGTTCCCAGAAACAGCTATCGGTTCCCAGAAATATTATCTATCCTTTTAGAAAATCCACCAGGTTAATAATCACTTTCAATTCGATGAATTTTTCATCTTTCCCAATTTGACTTTTTCAATTTCCAGTAAAAACGACGCTTGATCTTCTCCATGCTTCATCAGTTCTTTATATGCTTCATCCGTAGTATTTATTATGTTTGCCATTTCAACCAACTTCTCCTTTGCCCTAATTCTCAACCCTAATTCGACCGAGTATTTTAGGTATTTCTCAATTTTGGAACCTAGCCGATAGTCAAAGTTAAAAGCTGCTTCTTCTTACAATACCAATTGCGATTCATGGCTTCTTCATCGCGGATTATTGTTAAGCACGGTATTTCATTTTTTTCATCCGTAGCTGCTTCTTCTTACAATACCAATCGCGATTCATGGCTTCTCGTCCGTAGCTGCTTCATCTTAGAATAAATGATATTAGGTTATTCCATATCAATCGGTATGAAAACCGTCCGTGTCCGTTCTGTCCGATCGACCTGAACACGACGGACACGGGCATGATATATTCTGGATGGTCCAAGTTCAAATATATCATATGCAGTCTGCATTTTATTGAGTTGAACACTTGTCCATCCGAATTAATTTTCGGTTCGAATTCAGTAGCTTTGTTGTCCGGTCTGGTCCACTCGATTTACAGCCCTACTTTTGACTGCCTAACATTACTCAAATTATTAACGCTCTGAACTTTTTCAACAAGATCTGGAAAATCCTTTCTTTGTATTAAGATCTGGAGGATTAAAATTAACATGGTTAGAAGGATTTCGATGCTCGGCATGTTGATGAGAATGACTAAGATTGTCTGGAAGAGCAGATGAAGTCAGAATCTATATTATTAGCGAGTTTTAAAGGAGAATTAATAATTTTTGAATAAGCGGTCGCCATTATCTCTCTTCCGGAGCTTTTTTCACATAGGAGAATTATTTGTTTTTTTGAGGATTTCTACTGGGGCTATCGGAAAAGCTAATTTTGGTGAGATTACTGTGATTATTAATATTTTTGATAGGTTAAAGAAAATTTTGTAATATAATAAATTTATATGCTCTAAATCTGAATTATGTACAATTTATTTTCAGATTCAATTTCTTTATAGTTTATTTATAAATTCAGTTTATTCCCATTCCTTTTTGTAAATCTTGTTGTCTATTTCTACAATTTCTATTCAGATTTCTGTAAATTGTTATGTTTAGATTTCTTTTCCTTTTTCTATTTTCTAGATTCGCAGTTTGTTTGGGTTATGCCTAAATATGCAAAAAAGGTATAAGAATACGTTTGAACTAGGCATAGATCTGTATGCTTAATAGCCTATGACAGATTATTATTCTTTTTTCTTTTATTATTCTCTTGTATTAGGATAAAACTAATCGAATGGAGATAATCAAATTGGGGCTAAATTGGATAAGTTGAAAACTTTAACTACCAAAGGGAACAATTGGATTTTATTTGAATTTGGACGGTTTAAATATATATTGAATAGATTATGATAGAAATTGGACTGTAATAAGTAAACTGGATAAATATAATAAACATGTATGGTTTATTGCAAAATATGACAGCAGTTGGTTGGAAAAGACAGTTAGGCTTTAATGTTGTCATGTTGACTTAAGTTACGAGCAAGTAGGCTTTAATATGAAAATATTGACTTAAGTTATGAGAAAGTAAGCTTTAATATGAACACACTAATTTACAGTGGGTGGGTGAATTAGGAGCCTAAAAACTTAAATGCCATAATTAGGCTTTAATACTTATATATCGATTTACAGTGGGTGGGTAAATTACGAGCCTAAAATTATGGGGCTAGGATTTAATATGAACATATTGATTTATAGGAAAAAATATACGGGCCTAATAAAATTTATGTTGGGGACAAATCAAGGGTGGGGATTTGGGCCAACATATTTGTTGATTGGGATCCATTCCATGCAGTATACCCTTTTTTTATCATTTTCGGTCTCAAATAAGAGGCAAGGGAACCAACCATGCTGTGTTGTGGATCTAAGTTGGTACAATAAGGGTGGGTATGGTGCGTTCCGATGGGTCAATGTGCATGCATTGGTCCGATGAAGAAAATAAGCTACTATAACAATTGTCGATAAGGTTATGTCTTTTGCTGATGGGCTAGGCCTCATAAACCCATACCCATAGTAGGCATATGTTATTCATGTTTTGGTTAGCAGCCGATCGGCGAGTAGTATTAAGAAATTTTTTCTAATTATATTTGTTGTTTCTAATTTGTGGAAGTACAAAATAGTCATCATTATCAAATTTTGCGAATGAGAACAGTCAATCTTTTATGTCATTTTTGCTATCTCTATTCTATTTGTTCGCTTTTAGGTGTACATCGAGACTTACTCTCTTATGACACTAGAACTCCTATTTTTCCTATATTTCCTATATTTCCTTTGATTATCAATCGTGCTAGCAATAACAATCGCTCACCAGACTATTTGTCTGACCTATTTTTCTTTTCCTTATTTCCTTTTTCTTCCACTAGGCTCTCAGGGAGGAAGCGCATAGTTGGATTGCCTAGCTGATTCTTTCTTGGAGATACTTGTTAAAGATGTATTGTTTTCTTCTTTTTTCATTTCCATGGTTTTATTGTTTCATTGGCTATTTGTGGAATTTTAATAATTATGTACTCTGATGTTATTTCTTTTTTGGCTAAGATTTGAGACATGATAATTTTGAGACAATTTGGTTTTGCTGGAATGAATGGTTTTATTATTTTAATGTAAAATTTCTTCTTTTTACATATAAATTTATTTGCTTATGTTTTGTGGAATCCTATTCTCTACAATGTATATGTTTTTATACCTACAGCGCTTCACATTTCTTAACGGGATTCTTTATTAGGATAACATTAGGGTGTATAGGGTATTTCATTTGATATCAGAGCCTATGGTTACAAGAACACAAAAAAAAATTGAGATAAAAACTACTATTTTCAAAAGCCAAAAGTTATTTTTGAAAATAAAATATATCCCCTCTAATCAAGTTACATTATTCTTTTGATTCCTTCAAATTCTAAATTTTTATCCTTTCTTTTGTGCAGCATGTTATGAGCCTCTAATCTTTTTGAGGGCATTCCTACTCCCGGTTAGTTGCGTAAATATTTAGAGGCTACGGCACCTGCTGAGGGATAAGAACATGCACAAATTCCAGCACTCTCTATGATGAATCCTCTCAACCCACCTACAGCCGTGAATTTTTTAAAGCTTTATAAGGACTTCTCTAACTTGAAGGGCAAGACTTTTCTGATACGGAGATGTTTGTGGAGACATGCACCCAGATTAGAGAGATCGATAGGATATTTTAGTTGTTGGAACTTGAGGATAATAAAATAGTTTGACTTGCAGCTTGGCAACTTAAGGAGGAAGCCTCGTTTTGGAAGGAGACTGTAGAGGCGGAGAGACGACATATAGATTGGGCATGATTCATGAATAGGTTCAAGAGTGAATTTCTATCACCTATTGAGGAAGGAATGCAATGTTAGGGATTGCGGAATGCGGATCTTATGGCAAAACAAACACTAGATGAGGGTGAATAGTGTATATAAGGAATTTATGAAAATCTTAAACTTAAATGATCTACTATACGAATCACACATACCAGAGATGATCACAAACACAAAACCAAAGAAAAGCAAAGACACGGATAAATATAAAATGCAGAAAAAAATAACACATTGGATTTTATACTGGTTCGGATTACTCCTACATCCAATCCCACACAATGATGGATAGTGTAGAGTTTTGTCAATATCAAAATCCAATTATAATCCCCTTGATTTCACGGCTATAAATTTCCACACCCTTGATTTCACGGCTACAAGGTTAACACTGATTCCACCACCCTTAATTTCACGGCTATAAGGATAACACCACTCCCTTTCCTTGATTTCATGGCTATAAGGAACACACCATTTCCCAATCAATTCCCAGATGATTACAACAGCCCTAGAACTCTTCAATAGCACTTCCAAATTGATAGTAGTATATAGAGACTGAGAAGAAATGAAGTTTTATATAATTTGTGTAGAAATCGGCAAAGTATAAGTGTAGAAATCATGAAAATGATGTATTTTAATGGTGGTATGAAAAGGGGTGATGGAGAAGAAGAACGATGAAAAAAATTCGAAATCAGTCCCCATTTATAATGTCTCAACGTTTTGGAAACATTACTAACAATGAAAAGATACTTTCTTTGGAAATTAAAAAAATGACAGTTGTATGTCAATATAGCCATCTATGTATGTCGACATATGTATAGTATACTTATTTTTAAAACTATTTTTCAAATGTTTAAACATATATATTATTCTGGAAATTCTTGAATAAAATCTTAGTGATATAAATAAATATTCTAAAGTATAAAATCATATGAAATCATAATAATATATTTTATATACATATTTATAAAGTTATAAGATTTAAAACTATAAAACTACATATATTTAAAATTTATAAACATATATGTTTGAAATCATAAGATAATAATTTGAAATCATTTAGAAAGACAATTTGAAATTAGGATTTGAATTTTGAAATTTGAAAATCAGAATCTGAAAAACAAGATTTGAAATTTGAAAATCAGGATTTAAAAAAACAAAATTTGAACCAGGAGTACTATTCAGAGTCTTACATATAAAGCAGACTCTATTACTATATTTTTCTTGAACTCTTGAAATCTTGAAATCTTGATAAGTCATGAGTCTTGAATCTCTCCTGAATCCTGAATCTCTTGAAACTCTAAAACTGTACAGTCTTCAGTAGTTAGGTCCTGTATACAAACCCCACACACATTAAAACACACACACAGGCATAGATAGAGATCTTGGTGTATATTTTATACTCAATGGTAATTGAAATAAGGTTGTTGTCATCAAAACTCCATTCTCCAATAATTTTCCCCTTTTTGATGATGACAACCTTGATTTATAAAATATTCATACCTGTTTATTACCTGTTGATCTAATGCTTCAGATACTCCCAATTTCACTATAAGTCCTATACACTCCCCCTTAAACTAAGCCTAACTAATCCCTATTTTATAATTTCTCCCCCCTTGTCATTACCAAAAAGCACTTTATACAAGACTATACTATACTATACCTATAGTAGACCATATTATACTAAACTAAGTTATACTCCCCCTAAATTTATTCTATAAATGATCCTATTAACTACATAATACTCCCTGAATGGAATAACCATATATTTCCTTCTAAATCTATGATTTTGAACTCAATATATTATAACTCCCCCTAAAATTATGACTGTACTAGTATAAAATAGAAGGATAATAAACTAAGTAATCCAACCAATTCAAACAAGCAAACTAGTCCAAATAAGCAAATCAGTCCAGTCAGAGATTTTCAAAAAATAAGCAATTCAAATAATCAATCTAAATCAAATCAACCAAAGCAAAAATATATGTCAATTCAAAAACACTTCTTGAAACTTCAACTAATCCTTGAAACTATAAAGCTCCTCTTTGACTTAATACTAGAAAACCTATATGTAATAAAATGTGAAAAAGATAGTTATATTATTTAATACTTACATATGCATAAGTATATTTCAAGCCCATCAACACACACACATATCAAATCCAACCTGGTCAAATAAGTCAAACAAATCAATCAAGACAAACAAGTCAAACAAATCAATCAACCCAAATAAGCCAATCCAAAGTAATATGTTATGTGTTTAATTAATAATCCTATATATTTATAAGACAACAAATTCTCATATAGTGTACTTGTTATATGTGGAGTTTAAAAGTTAACATGTAGTTTAATGTGTGTGGTATGTTGGTTATACTGCAGTTAGAAATGTATGTCATATGCAAAACAATATGAGATGTTATATTGATTGAAATGCAACTTGTGATGTGAATGATTTTAATTTGAGATGCATTGTAGTTTATAATAATGATGTATGATATGAAACAAGATATGTAATGATAATATGCAAAATGATTTGGTGATGATATCTATTTTGGAAAAAGATATTCAACGTACCATCTAACTATTACGCATATACATATATATTATAAATTATTTTAATCAAAAAAAAAGTAATATACATTAATTTATGGACTTAGGTTAATGATACTAATGAAAAATATTAAAAGAATAGTTAAAGATAAGTGTTTAATTAAAAAAAATATTCATGATAAGTAGTAAAATATTCGAAATAATTATATGAGAAATATGGAGTTAAATAATTTTAATAGGGTGCTTCTTTTAAAAATAATATAGTAAAAATTGAAATTTTTTATCATATAAAGTAAATTAGTTTGATATAAACATATATTCATAAGTATATATAAAAACTAATTTGAAAAGGACTCAAAATTTAATTTATTATGAGATATACATCAATATATTTTAATACAAATCAATTTTAAATTTAAACTTTAGAAATCAAAACATATTAATTTTCTAAAAAAACCGTTTATAAGTTAAAACTTTAACAGAAAACTATATGTATATAAAAAATTATTTTTTGTAATATAAAGTAACCTATAAAGCTATAACTTCTTATATTAAATTTCATACTTAATAAATAAAAATTACACACACATATGTATATCCTAGTACCAAAATTTTATGTTAAATATATAAGTTTTATAAATTTTAAGAAATCAAAATTAGTATCAAGTTACAAATAGTATTTATGATAATGTAACCCAAAATTGTGATGAATTTTTTTGTGAAAAATAAGTTAAACTACATATGTTTAAACTATATATAAAAGATATATATAAATTTATATTTTATAACAATGTCAAATGTTTGAAAACTTTAAATTATTTCAATCATATTAACGTATCTATGTACTATATATATTTTTTCAAAATATATATATATATATATATATATATATATATATTGAAAAACATAAGTATATGAACAAAATTGATAACTAGAGTTTGAGCTGATATTTTCATACTGAAAAGATGTCCTTTCAATTTTTGAAATTAAAGCAATGAGTAGTGAAATTTGAATTTATAAGAAAACAACCCTTTTGAAAAAATTAGATTGGTATATTGATAAGTATACTATTGTGTATCGTTGTATGAACCAAAATATCTAAAATTATAAAAGAGATAGATTTTTATACCTAACCATGTGCATAAATCTATATTCCTAAATATAATGATAATTATGAAATTATTATAAAGTGTACCTCCATTTGCAATCCTTCTTTTTGTTGTTCTTCCATTTTCTGGAACTATACGTTCACATTTTCCAGAATTTGACGATAAGATCTACTCTATCGCGACGGGCTCGTTTTTCTGATCAGCATAGTATATTCATTTGCTAAATTTGAATATAGTACGAGAAAGATATTGATGATTTAGTAGTATATCCATCTTGGTGGCAAAAATTTGAATTTGAATGAATGGACACTTCAACTACTATAAATTAGGCCCAAAAATCATGTCCCTTCGTAAACTTTTCTCTTCTTCTTCTCCTCGTTTTTCACTTTCAATCAAACTATCAGAGGGTATAACTTCTTCATTTCTTAATGGAATTGAACGAAACCAGCGGAAAATTGAAGAGGAAGGCAAGGGCTTTGATTGAATAACAATTTGCTGAAGAATTTGAATGGTATTATGGTGCTATAGGTCGAATCAGTGCGAGTGAAAATGGAGTTGGGATGAAATAATTCAAAAATCTGGGCTAAATATAAGAAATACTAGAAAAAGTTTTGGTTTCTTTTTCACTTTGTGAATCAAATATTTATTGGATCATAATTTGGCCATTTCGTGATGGATTTGCATGACACCAAAGGCATTGCGAAGAGTTTAAAGAGAAGTACAGTATTGAATCACATTGAAGAAGAAAAATAGTTTTATAGATCAGGTGCCCATTTTATTGGTAATGCCGAAATTTTTCTTTTTCTTCTTGACTAATTAATGAACACCTTGGTGCCTTTCTTCCTTTTCTTCTTGTTTGACGAACGGACGTCTTGGTGTCCTTTAACTAATAGTCATAACTTCTTTCCCTACAAAACAACATAACTTTTCAAAGAATTAAGTGATTTATCAAAATAACTAATTGTAGTTTCAAAGAACTACATGATGATTATACGATATATCTTTTCAAAAAATTGCCAATTAATCTTTAAAAAAAATAAATTATGATAACTTGATTTTTCAACACAATAGAATGCAAACAATGTAATGCATGAATTATGACTAGTGTTATAAATCATTTCAAAATTTTCCATTTAACATTTTCAAAATTCAGATGATGAACTTTTGATAACCTATGCTGTAATGCCAATTGTTAGGGATTGCAGAATGCAGATCTTAAGGCAAAACAAAAAATAAAGGGGGATGAATAGTGTCTATGTAGAATTTATGAAAACCTAAAACTTAAATGCTTACTATATGAATGACACACACCAGATTTGATCACATACACAGAATCAAACACACAGAAATAGATAAATATAAAATGCAAAAAAGGAAAGAACACACTGGATTTTATACTGGTTCGTATTACTCCTACATACGCTCCCACGCAACACTGGATTGCGCATAGTTTTATTAATATCAGAATCCAGTTACAGTCCCCTTGATTTCACGTCTACAAGGTTAACACTGATTCCACCACCCCTGATTTCACAGCTACAAGATTAACAACACTCCCTTTCCTTGATTTCAGCTGTACAAGGAACATACCCTTTCCCAAACAGTTCCCAAATGATTACAGCATCCCTAGAACTCTTTAATAGCACTTCCAAATTGATAGTAGCAGATAAAGATTGAGAAGAGATGAAGTTTTATATAATTTGAGTAGAAATCAGCAACGTATAAGTATAGAAATCAAGAAAATGATGTAAAGAGGCGAAGATGGAATAAAACAATGATGTTTTTTTTTTGAAATTAGCCCCTATTTATAATGTCTCAATGGTTGCAATGTTTCAAAAATGTTACAAATAGTGAAAAGACACTTCCTTTGTAAATTGAAAAAATGTCAGTTATATGTCAACATAGCCATCTATGTATGTCGACATATGTATAGTATATTTATTTTTAAAACTATTTTTCAAGTGTTTAAACATATATATTATTTTGGAAACTCTTGAATCAAAACTTTGAGATATAAATAAATACTCTAAAGTGTAAAATCAAATGAAATCATAATAATATATTTTATATACATACTTATAAAGTCATAAGATTTAAAACTATTTATATATATATATATAAATTTATATATTTAAAACTTTATTAACATATATGTTTGAAATCAGAAGAAAATAATCTGAAACCATTTAGAAAGATAATTTGAAATTTGGATTTGAATTTTGAAAATTGAAAATTAGAATTTGAAATTTGAATATTAGGATTTGAAAAACAGAATTCGAACCTGGAGTTCTATTTAGGGTCTTATATATAAGCTAGACTATATTACTATATTTTTCTTGAACTCTTGAAATCTTGATAACTTGATAACTCATGAGTCTTGAATCTCTCCTAGATCCTGAATTTCTTGAAACTCTAAAACTGTACAGTCTTCAGTATTCAAGTCATGTATACAAACCCTACAGATATATATATATATATATATTCTAGATAAAGATGTTAGTATATATTTTATAATCAACAATAATTGAAATAAGGTTATTATCATCAAAACTCCATTCTCCAGCATGTAATTGGCGCGATTTTTGAATTTAAAGCAACAAAATCTGTCGATAAAGGAGTACATCAACCAGTTCAATAAGTTATCATGATTTGGCACAGATTTGGTTAACACAACCAGCAAGAAGGTTGTTCAGCTTGCGAGAGGGTTGAATCAACCTCTCCAAGGCTTGGCAATGACTCGCTTTCCTATAGTTGTGACTTTTGAGGCTGTGATTGAGGTTGCGTTGATGCATGAGGATAAGAAGGAAGAGGTCAAAGATAATAAGAGTGGAGTTTCCAAGTTTTCTGGTCCTAAAAAGAAATGGTAGGATAAGAACGGTGAGAAGAAACAAGTTGGAAATCCTCAGAAAGGACAGATCAAGACTCAGATAAAGTGTCATGGATGCGGGATCGCAGGCATCTTATTAGGGATTGCAAGAAACTGAAGGGTAAGTTCTTCAATTATGGGCAAGACGGGCATTCCAAAACATTTACATTTCTTTCGTTCAAATTTCAAAAGTTTGAATTGTCGTATTTTTCTCGTTTTTCGTCCATTTTTCGCAAACCATATATGTATCCAAACCAGAAATCGTAATGGACTCAATAATGCAATTCATATCATCAAATTCTGATAATTTTTCCACTTATTCTTCAATTAATTAATTTATACCATCTATTAAAATTTGGGTTGTTACATTCTTCCTTTCTTAAAGGATTTCATCCCCGAAATCTCTAAGGGTGAGAGGATAAGATAAATGTTTCCATGCAAATATCTACGATCGTATACTCAAACACTATTCATTTGCATCCATTATTCTTTCGTTTTCTAATGCTTTTCATGTAGTTATGGTATAGTGTAGTGTATATGTCCCAAAGTAGTGCAAAAGATTAAGTGGTCTGCTGACCAAGTTGACCTCCTTTTCATGTAATCATGTTGGTGCCATATATCCAAATGTATGCAAATAGCCCTAACGATAACTAATAGTTCTACATGTGTGCTTCAACCATCATTCATATGCAACAACCATATGTTAACATCCATTTACATCGTCCATGAAAATAATATAAAATGCACATATATCCATATGCATATGTAAGTGCCCTATTAGCTGATCCCCAATAGTGGTTAGTGTGTTTATATGAATCCACTGCATCCACTTGCGTCCACTTGCAAACATCAAACACAACTTGTTCTAATAGCATGTTTCAACAATATGCTATCATCCATGGGTTAAATCCTAAAACTCAAAGGATTGGAAAGATAGAGCCTGTTCAAAACTAACGATGGGATAAGATCAAAGCGTACCATCAAACAGATGGATAAGAAATGTGCATCTTCTCCTATGGTCCCATAAAGCCTCGCTGATATCATCTTCCCATTGTAACTTCACAAGCCGCACTTCCTTATTCCTCGACTTCTTGATCTCATAATCTAGAATCTGTGTAGGTGCTCGATGGACAGATGCCTCTCTTTCTATCTCTACATCCTCTAACTGACTAGACACCGCCACTACTGCTGAATTATGTAAGCACTTCTACAAGTGAGAAACATGAAATACATTGTGCACTTCCGAAAGTATCTCAGGCAGATAAACATTATAAGCCATCAGACTCACTCGTTCTATAAACGGGAATGGTACTATGAACCTCGGTTCCAACTTGCCCATTAAAACAAACCTTGCTACATTCCTTAGGGTGACTGTAATATCCTGTATTTTTTATGTAAATATTAAACATAAATATCGATAACTTATGATTTTAGAATTTATCCCCGAAACATACACTATTGTGTTCACGGTAATTTTCAGAGTCATTTTTAAATATGGCTTCCGCAAACGGAGTCCATATGGGAAAGTTATGTTAATGAATAAAGATTTTAAAGGTTGTATGTGTATATACGTGCATAAATTTGAAATTGGAAATTAGTTATATGTTATAAGAGAAAAATAATAATTCATATAAGTAATATTAAGAAATAAAAAGAATGTTAATTGTAACGTTAATCCAAAATTAATCTCGGCTGAAATCACGTTTAGAACCCAGGCTCTGGATCGACCATAGGGTCAACACACCTTTAAGGTGGGTCGACACATGGGTCGACCCACCCGGGGACAGATCTGGTTTTTAGTGACTCGTTTTCAAATAATTCTCTTTTTGGTTTAAAAAATTACTACAATGCTAAAATGGTAGGTTTTATAATAATTATGCATATGTTCTGGAGATTGTTATTCAATATTAAATTCAATAGGTGAAAAACAGAATTACACTGAATTATGGAAATAATGGTAGAAGAATTAATATGCCTAGTTTTATATAGAAATTTACAGTAATTGGAAGTGGTAAATGAAAAACAGGAGTCAACATCTAACTCAGAAAATACAAATGGGTTGAGTTGGTTGGATTTTGGGAAAATGGATACATTTCCATAACTGTAAAATTATAAAGAACATAGTTGCAAGAAAAGAATGGAAAAAGGGATTAGTGTGAAATGAGGATTCTTTACCGTATTGCACGCTAATCAAATAAAATATACATGTATGTCCACAATGAAAATAGAAGGAATAGCTTGCAACTATGGATCTTAATTGATGTACATTATGAAAATAGATCTTGACATTTTTCCGTTAACCAAGATAATGAAGTGTGCAAAGTATTTTCCTAAAATGATAAAAATGAATACAACAGTAAATAAAGAAAGACTACAACAGTAAAAGTTTGGTTAAGGTTAAGGAACCAAGGGAAAATGTGATGAACAAGGAATAGAACTTATTATAGTTAATTATACGAATGATAATGTAATATAACAGCTAGGCTTGTCCTAGGGACAAGTGCAATTATAACATGGATTATAATAAACGAAAAGAGAACTTATTAGTAAACCTTAGTTAAGGGAACTAAGTTAATAGGTAAACAACAATAATAAGTTGTGATAACTGTATAAGATAAGGTTATGATTAAATAAGAAAGAATAAAGTAGACTTATTATTAATATACTTATAATTGGGAGTATTAAGTCTAATAAACATAATAAATAATAAGCGGAAGACTACTCCGACGGCATAAGGCTTAAATAAAAAAGTAAGAAGTATATTGTGAGCTAATGAACCTCGTAACTTGAATGAAAAGTGAATATGTGGATAATCAAGTAAATTAGCAATCTGATAAGATCAAGCAAGCGCGTGATTAAAAGATTAGACATAGATCTAATAACACGTAAGTGTGATGCGCTTGGACCTGTCCGCATGTATGAATGTGAAGAATCCAATGGGGTAGATCATCGTGGTGTTTGGAGACACGAGTGGAGCACGTCCATCCCATTATTCTACTTGTTTATTATTTCTGATTATTCTACGGGACCGGGGGAAGCACGTAGCTTCTGAGGGACATGGTAGGGTACTCCATGGTGGTCCTTTGTGTAACACATGTTTAGGTTCTACTCGCAAGGGTTGGGTCTGTACGGTACCACCCAATGAGTATACCTTGACTGCAACTGTAGTTTGGTAGTCAAAAGGCTGTGGCATATGGCGTTGGGTTATTCGATGATTTGCCTCGTAGTGGCGGGTAAGGACCGATACAGGATAGTAATTGGCGGATACTTGTCATCTGTAGTCAACGTGATGTGGAAAGATTGGAGCTAAACCGAGAGGCCATCAATCTTTCACTATTGAGACGTTGGTTGCGGGACATGCTAAATTAGATGCTAGATCGATTGATAGGGGCACATCACTTAGCACTTGATATAGTTTTTCACTAGTTGAGGGAGGGGCAAGAATGGGGCCATAACTACCATGAAAATGCATACCATACTTGGTATTTGTATTATAGGCCTAATGAAGCCGTCCTTTACAAATACGGAAAGCTCCCGATCAAGTTCTGTGCAATGGATGAATCCCTATTAAGGGACTTGGGTTGTAGTAGACAGTAAGTTCATGTGATGGTCTAGCTACACGCAGTGGGTGGTGTATTATAGACTGTAGTGCATTACTCCGTGTTGAGACTTGATTCGATCGAGGAGTTTGGATATGACGATCTGTATGCTAACGTGGCACAACGCTGGTAGTTATGTGCGATTACGTGGCGTAACAACATAGATGTACATATGTCGTTCGACGTATTTTACTAGGTTTGTATCTTCCTTTACCACATATTTTGTAGTTCGAATGATTAATATCGTCTCTCTTATACAACATGCAACCTTTTATGCAAAAATTTATCTTCCAATACGGTAGATCGAAAGATGATGTTAGTGTTTCACTTTGTAATGATTACCATACAGTAGATTATTTGGTGATATATGTCTCTTTGCAGCCTATAAAACATTGCAAGTCCAACTTCTGTATGCTTGAATTTTGATTTCATACTTATGTATTCAATGGTTACTAGTAACTCAGTTCCACTTTTACAACTATCCCACAACGACCTCTTAGCAAAATCCAACAAATCATATATTTTTTGCTCTTACATTCGATTCTTCTTTAATATTGACGGCATCACCGTGAACATTACTGGTAAGGAACATTGACCATGTTGCATCTTCTACCATATCTTCCACTGGATTCATCATAACTAAATCAATTCCTAACGTTATAGGATTTACTATAAATGCAACAAGCTCTCCATGATAATCCACCATAATAATTTGGCCAAAAAAACCAAATTTATACAAATGTACTTTAACTTCATCTGGTTTCAAAACCTCACCAGTTTGCACTTATTACACGAGCAATGAAGTTCCTCATAATTTTGATTATTAGATACTAGGAATCTAATAAATTCGTTTACATCATTGTATAAATGTGCTTTCTCCTAACCTTTAGTTTCAGTTCTAACTTCTTACATTCAACTACAGACGATATAACAATCGAACATTGTTTCTGATTTAAAAATATATGTTTGTGATATCGATAACACACACACATACATACATACATATATATATATATATATATACATACATACATACATACATATATATATATATATATATATATATTAGCAAAGCCTTTTAGGACTAGCGGCTTCACACACCACATTTCTATCAAAATTTGACAATGTTGTCTGCACTTCTATTTTATGCATTAGTTTCATCCAAGAGGGATATTTTTGTTGTTATATTATAAAAATAAAGTAAAGCCTTTTGGACTAAAAAATTTACACACCACACTGTCATATCTCGACAGTAGTTCACTTCATTTTACTTCTACACACCACCTTTTGTCTAATCGAATTTAGAAGAATATTTACATTCATTTCTTGACTATTTTCAAAACAACTTGCTAACCGTAAAAATGGTTAACACCCAAAGTCAGTGGATTTTGGTAAGAATCGAGAGGATGATTGTCGTTGGTCTGGTTATCATGTGAAAATTTACTTTATAAAGACTATACCCCATGACTTTTGAATATTCCAAAAGACTTTTTACTTAGAATATAATGACATAATGAAGTTCCAGCTTTTGGAATAACCGGAGGCCTAAGGGTTGGGTGCTCTGCAAATTTGAACTTGTAATAATTAATAAGCAAGTTTGAGTTTCATTCCCTTCCGATGGTTACTTCCTTTGTTGGGGGAATTCATCTCAAGCTTATCCTTAAGACAAGTGAATAAACAATCTCATATTGTTGGGCCCACTAAAGGAAGAATGATTTAATCACATCTCTTGAAAAGGATTCTAGTTTCGACCTTTCCCCTTCGGGTTAGAATTAGCTATTGTCAATTTCTCGTATTTTATTCTCCCTTGTCACTATAATATGACTTTTGATATAAATAAGAACAATGAAGTATAAATCATATATAATAGGCTATCAAAAGAGCGAATAGCTAATATAATTAATCTCACTTTTAGAACAATGTCCATAAGATGTGATTCTCAATCTTCCTTCTTTATTACTTATAGAATTATATTACAAGAATTAGGAAATCCTCAAATTGATTTATGAAACTTGGTTTTTCACTCCACAATTGTTTTCACAAATTTTGGAATGAAAATGTTCTCACTGGATTCTGGACCCATGAGGTCATATTTATAAGTGTAGGTTGACCCCCTTCTGCTGTATGTGTTTCGTCTTGAAGCTTTCCTGGAGGTAGATATGAAGGCTAATTAATGGCACATCTAGAAAGATACGGTTTACGCTTTCAATATAGCCTGAGTTGATAGTGTGCTCTTTCATATGCTTCTTAAGGGTAATTGTTGGGGGGGGGGGGGGGGCTTCCATATTCTCCAAATGATCTCTTTTAAATAATGAACCTGCCATAATGGGAGACGTGATCTTTCAATGCAAGTGATAGGCTATCTTTTCTAAGTTATAACCAGATATAGTGTCGGTCCTGGTGAATATTTCTCAGGAACCTTTTTGTTTGAGGATTGTTACGGGCTTTTCTTTTCTTTGACTCGGAATTGAACTTTTCGAGAGGATATGCCCTTCAGTCTTATCAAAATGGGCTTTCTCTTTTGTTGTAACACCATGTATTTTATATAAATATTAAACGGAAATAACGATAATTTATGATTTCAAAATTTAGCCTCGAAAAATATACTATTGTGTTCTTGGCAATTTTTTGATTCGTTTTAGTATATGAATTAACCTGAGGAGTCCATATAGGGAAGTTACTAACGATAGATTTAAAAGGTTGTATGCATATATACAAGCATAAATTCAAAATTTGAAATTAGATAAGTGTTATAAGAGGAAAATAATAATTCAGATAAGTAATATTTAGAAATAAAATGGACGTTGGTATTAATGTTCAAAACGAAATTAACGTCGGCTGAAATCACATTCAGGACCCAGACTCTGGGTCGACCAGGCCTTACATGGGTCGACCCATGGGTCGACCATGGGGTCACACACCATAAAGGCGGGTCGACACATGTGTCGAACTATCTGGAGCTGGATCTGTATTTTGAGTGACATGTATTTCTTGGTTAAACGGTTCAGATTTTATATTTTTTAATCTGATAGACCAGAATTTCCTATACACCTATAAATAGACTAACAGGGCCTAGCCTCTAACTTATATTTTTTGAGATGATGCCAAGGCTCTGCCATTTTCTTTCATCTGCAAAACATTCAGAAATTAGAATATTAGCTTTCAGAAGTTCTGATTCAAGATTTAAAGACGAAGAATGTAAATCTATAACATAGTTGTTTAGATTTCTGATCAACGTGAGGTAAGTCCAATGAATCTGAATCATTCAGGTTTCTTCCTTTCTTTCCATCTTCTTTTAGCATTAGATTTGTAAATCTATGGTTATTTTAATACTAGAGTCATTTAGAAAGGCCATGGAATAACATATCTAAATCAAATTCAAGGATATGAAATTAGTCAGGTGGGTGGATTTAGAATTATACCTTTTGGGTAATGGTATATTTACCTTTTAAATTCCCTCTAATTTTTAAAATTTTAAACAACTGTAATCTGTGGTAATTACGATATAATTTATTTTCAAGTACGTTATGAATATTGCTGATGTATAAATCTATTCCTTTAATCTCCTATTGAAATTGTGGAATTTGCAATAAGCATGAATATGTATTGAAATTGTTGTTTAGTGATAAATTGGATATGTTGTAAACACAATTACAGTGAAATTTGGAATAATGGAAAAGAATAGGTATATTTAATTATGTATAGGAAATTTACATTGATTTGGAAATGGTAAATGAAAATAGAAATTAACTTCAAACTCAGAAAATAAAATGAGGAAGTTCTTAGTGGACCGAGTTAGTTGGATTTTGGGGGAAATGGATACATTTCCATAACGACAAAATTACTACAAACATAGTTGCAAGAAAGAAAGGAAAAAATGCATAGTGTGAAATAGGGATTACTGTATTGCACACTAATCAAATAAAATGAAAATAAAAAATAGCTTATAACAATGAATCTTGATTGATGTGAATTTTGGAAATGGATCTTTACAACTTTCTACTAACCTATCTAATGAGGTGTGTGAAATATTTTTCTTGAGATAATGGAAATAAAAAAGATAGTAAATTAGTGAATGTTGCAACAGTAAAAGTTTGGTTAAAGTTAAGGAACCTAAGAAATATTATGAATGTGGAATATAACCTATTATGATCAATCATATAAATGAGAACGTAATATAATAGGTAGACTTGTCCTAGGGATAAGTGGAATTATAACATGGGTTATAATAAATGAAAAAGGGAACTTGTAACTACCCGAATTCTGACAAACCGAATTTTCTTCAAAAGTCTAATCCATCGAAACTCATGTTGGTTTCTTTGATATCCTGCAAAAAAGATAGAGATATAAAATATATATCTCAAAGCTCAGAAAACATCTCACAGCGGAATGGATAATGTTGGAAAATGGAGTTTTGATGACAACAACCTTATTTCAATTATCACTGATTATAAAATAAATACAAACATCTCAATCTAGAATATATAGACATATATATATATGCAAGATTTGTATATAGAACATAGATATTGAAGACTGTACAGTTTTAGAGATTCAACACTCATGAGTAATCAAGACTTCAAGAGTTAAAGAGCTCAAATAAATATGGTAATAGAGTCTAGTTTATGTAAGACTCTGAATAGCACTCCAGGTTCAAATTCTATTTTTCAAATTTCAAATTTCAAATTCTCCTTTTCAAATTTTCAAACTTCAAAATTTTATTCCAAATTTCAAATTCTAAATTATTTTACTTATGATTTCAAATATATAAGTTTAAAATTTTAATTATGTTATATATGTTTATATAATTTTATGGAGTTATTTAGTTTTATAGTTTTAAACCTTATAACTTTATAAGTATGAATATGATTTCTTATGACTTCACACTTTAGAATATTTATTTATATTATTATGTTTTGATTAAAGAATTTTAAACTTATGATTTCAAATATATTTCCTAATTTATAAGTATTCTTATTTTTATAGTTTTATTAAATCTATTTTACTATGTTTATATTTGATTCTTTATATAACTTTTTGTTTATATATAGTTTATAAATATTTCTCTATAAATTCCTATTTTTTTTAATTACATGTTTATAATTATATTATATAGTTTTCATATCACATATATATTAAGTTTTTAGTCATATGTTTAAATAGTATTTGCTTATGTTTTTATACTTGAAAAATAATGTTTTAGCAACTAGTTTTGTTTTAGAAATTTCCAGAATTTAAATGTTGATTTAAATACTTTAAAAATGGTTTAGAAACATAAAATTAATGGATATGTCGACATACATTCATGGGTATGTCGACATATAACTGTCAGGAATTTAAATTTGAAAGGAAGTGTCTTTTCACTATTTGTGACGCTCTAAAAATGTTGCAACCTTTCAAAAGTTATAAATAAGGGTTGATTTCGAGTTTTTTTATCATTCTTCTTCTCCATCTTCATCTCCTTTCAGTACACCATTATTCTTTCTCATTTTTATAATTACTATACTTATACTTTACTGAATTCAATTTATTTTTCATTTTTACACTCTATACACATTACTCTCTGAATCAAGTGTTATTAAAGAGTTGTAGGGTTGTTTGTAATTATTTAGGTGTATCCCTTGTAGTCGTGTGTAACGGCCCACAAATCTGTAGTATCTGGGTTGACCAATAATACCACACGTCCAACCAAAATGACACAAAAATACGAATCATTAGTACAAAGAAGTTAGAGGATGAGAAATAGAAAGAAAAAAAAGTTAGAATAGAAGAAAAACGAAGAACACAAATCTCACAGTGGAACGAATAAAATATATTAAATAACATAACTTTTGAAATACGAATCAGTAACTGTATATACATACCATTATCAGAGCACAACAGTTATTCCTGGAATAGTTATAAACACCTGTTTCTAGATACAACATAGTACACAACAGAAATATGATAGTCTATAGCTAACTGGTGAAGCCTCCTGCTTCCCGCTCTTCCAAGTGAATCTGAAAAATCCCAACTACTTGATTGCCCATACAAATTTGGGCACCCAAGAGTTTAGGGAAAACAAAAACAAAATAAACTTTGGTTCCGTCATGGGACTGGTGTGATTAAACTCCAATCATTTGTTTAACATAAAAAAAATCCTTTCGAGAGAAATGATAATCGTAAGACAGATCCGCATATAAACACGGATGGTTTTTACCTTACGATAACCCAAAATATTTTTGATATCAAATCCAGTGATATTATAATAATGTCTACATCAAATAAATAGAATCTGGCGGAATGCTTGCATCTCACGCTCCTTATATAATATAAAACCAAAAACCGCAGGGCGCTTATTGGAGATTGGATTTCCAACATGATAAGGTATGGAACCACCTTCTGATAGTGTATCTCTAGAGGGGAATACACTAGGTTCAACAAGAACATCTTGCAACCCGGCCCACACATGACCGACCACTCATTTCGCTTGAGTGTATCGAATGTATATCACCAACGGTTGGGATCAGCAACCGTTTCCCTAGTGGGACAGCATCGAATAGAATAAGGAATTGAATGAATTTCTTTAGATAGATGATAATACAGCCTAATGGAAGCGACCCACATAGCCATTCTACCTGTCCGATTTTTGTCATTTCCCGGCTGTTGAGGCTTGAGGCTACGATTTCTTATCATTCATTGATTGCACAATCACTTTGAATGCCACATTGTCAGATCCGTAAATCATTAATTGATTTGCACAAATATATTCTGCATATTATGGTAAGAGAATAAATTCTTCGCCACCATATATATCTATACAGACCAACATATGCGATCATTGGAAATACTCTGTCAGACATTCGTCCATACACTTCGTTCTGGGAATGAACGAAACCGAAGGCACAATTTCTATTAATAGAAAAAGTCCTTGCACATTACTCCATCTTTGATTATCTTCATATAATCTGATTCGCAATGTTACTGCCAATACGGAGTGGTTCACGGATAATAATCCAACAGGTCTCTCCATATTGACAACGATATTGGCAAACACTTTGATAGTCGGTTATTTAGCTATCGATGAAAACAAAAATTCATTCAAAGCATCAAACAAATCACTGGGCCATTTAATTGATATTTCATTAATTAATTAAATCACTGCTCCATTTCCTTATCAATATTTGTTAGCCAAATATTTTTCAGCAATCATCTTGGCCCTTTTCGCTATTTGGAAAACATTTCCATATATCGCCTCCTTTTATTTTCTATACTTAGCAAATATATTCTATTTATGATTGGAAAACATTCAAATTACTTATCTCTTTCATGACTCGTTCATTTCTACACTCAGGAAATATTTATTATTATATTTCCAAAATTCCACTTACTTGGGTTAAAACGAATGTTGTGTAAAACATCGTTACAACAACCCAAAATACCGCATTCAACTAAACTCTTTAAACATCTCTCTTTGAGACTGAATCTTGATGTTTATTAGTTAGTAATGAAATCAATCAAGTTGGGGTATAATTACCTCTCAGACCTTGACTGAATAACATCTTTAACTTCAAAATAGATAAGACCACTTATCTCAAATCATCAACACCATAAAAACCACTTATTCGTATATATATATGTTTCTCTTTCTATTTTTAGATTTTCGATTTCCTTTATAATATTCTATTTTTAAGTTCGTTTCCTTACCGGATTCTATATATATTGATATATAGATTTCTAATTATCAAATTATCTTAAAAATATTCTAACTCCTTAAATTCCTGGAAAATTTCGCCATAACCTCCTCTGTACTAGTCGATAGTTCAAACCCCAACTCGCCTCTCTAGGCCCTTTACATTCAAAAAGAAAATCAAAAAGCAAAGTGGATTGCCGATTCGGCGCATAAAATCTCATATGGAATTTAAACATGTACCTTATTGTCGGGCACACAAATTATAACCTTCATACACTTCATCCCATATCTGTCTAACCCATATACATCCATTCCCAATTTATTCCAACTAAATCTGGTCACATTAACTCAATTTGCTAATTAATTCTCTAATTAACTCTTTTGCCTATTCCACTTTTATTTCGAACATAACATGTATATATATTTTTAACTTGCTTATACCAATCAAATTCCATTTTCGACTCAGGTTTCATATTAGAATTCAAATATAAATTCACAAGATTAATTTACTTATCCAATGTCAAGTTGATTCAAAACTTGATTCAAGATTCGATTATCTAATTATCCTTTAACTTAGTTAATTCTCTTAAATAATAAACACTGATTTTGCTTTAGAAATCAGTTCACTTACACTTACTCCACTTGAGTCCATGTTTATTTTATAATTCAAATCTGGATTTTTCTAACGCGAATTTGGATTTTATTTACAAAAAATCCTTTTATTTATTTAAATAAAATGTTATGGTTTTAAAACGGTTATGGCGCTGTTTTTCTGAAAATTTGATTTTGACATAACTCAAAATCTATAAGACAAAATCCAGATTTTTCTCTTCCATTAGAAAACTATTATTCAGTCGGTCCTGACGATTCTTGTTTCAAAGAATTCTGACTTAAATTGAGTTCTATATACTCACTTGAAGTTCAAAACGCCAATTTATGAACTGTCATGCTGCGGCTAGTTCATTTTAATTATATTTAAATATAAACGTTTAAACTTCATTTATAATACATTTTAACTCCATTATAATATATTTCCAATATATATTAAATCCACTTTTCAAATCCAACTTAATATTTTTTATTATCTCTAATTTTCGTTTTTACATTACTCGGTTACCAATTCAATTACAACTCCATTTCTGTTATTATTTTTAATTCCATTAGAAATAAATTAGTTTATAAAATTCGATGAAATCAAATTCTAATTATAATCCGTTGGATTTTCCTCAGTTCAACTTATATTTCGAATTCCGAAATATAATCAATCGTTCTGTTTCAATCAATTCCCAATTCACTTTTAAATTCATAATTGAATTTAAATATTTAAATTATCCAAATGATAATTATCTCACTTAATTTATAAATTTTGTTTATAAATTTATCTTCCTTGTTTTATATATTAAACAAGCTTCCATTTCAAATTTCTATTTGAAACTCCATCCCTTTGGTATTCCGAATTGCGGAATAAAAACCATTGTTCCCGTTCGAATGATTTCAAATTCTATTTTTAAATTCGTATTTGAATTTAAATATTCAAATTATCTCTTCATAATTAATTCATTATATTTATAAACACCATTTTATAAATTTCCTTGTTTTATATTCAAACAAGTCTATTTCGAAATCTATTTAAAACCAAAATCTTATTTTGGAATATTTCTATTCATAATAACTTTAATATATATATATATATATAACATCCAATTTATTTTCATATTCAATTTAACATCTATTTATATAAATTCGAATTAATCGAATTCAAATCATAAATCCTTATGAATATATTTTAGTTCAATTTTGTTCTGAACATCAAAATAAATTCCATTGTTTATTTCTTTAAAACGATTTCCCCATTTCTATCTTTAAATTCACATTTGAATTTAAATATTCAAATTATCCAATGATAATTTTTTTTCCCTTTCTATTTGTAAACATTGTTTATAAATTCATTTAAATTCCCTGGGTATTTTGTGAAAATCATTTCATTTTATTTTTGAACACTGTTTATAAATTCACTGCATTATCTAATTTATAAACGCCGTTTATAAATTCAATACTTGTTTTTAATTTACAAAACAAGTAAATATTTATGGTCCATTCAAAATTCTAATTCTATTTTTAGAAAAATAGATTTTCCTTTTAAATCTGTAAATATCATTTTACGATATTTTATATAAATCAACATTTAGGCCCTCGATGATATTTGAACGATAAAACCAACTAATTCAATCAACACGTCATATGTGATAATATATGTATAAGAACAAATAGTAAATTTTGAGGAATCCAGTTGGATTCCTCCAACCTATTTTCCTGCATCCACAGACGTTAGCCGACATAAATAATACATGTCCTGCTTCGAGGCAGGATATCGCGGTATAAAAGGTCATCCACTATCATAGCGTGAGGCGTATAGGGTCATCCGCTAATGATACTACGGGCATTCGCTAGTGGTACTGTGGGAGCTATCCAATCACTAATATGTGTACAATAGCCACAAACACCAAGCCTAAATAACTAATATAGATTTATACTAGCCATAAAAATATTTAAACACATCCAAACAAGCAATCAACAACATATAAAAATTATTTAAATAAAATCCAAATAGTGAGTTTACTCACCTGATTTTATTGGCTGAATATCCAATGAAGCTTATTATAAAGATTTCACAGTGATTTCTCCAACCATATGTTTTCCAATGTAAAACAATATAAATAAAATTTCAGTTGCTAAAATAGACTAATTAAATTTAATTAATTACCCCGTGTAAATTATTTCCAGTTTAAACATAAATCTTACTCACATGATTAGTCTATAAATTTTATTTCTTTAATAACTAATTTCCTTTTATATAAACTAATTTACATTAATACGTTACCAATTAAATAAATAAATTTCCTTATAATTTCTAAATTTCCTCATTAACTATTTATTTTAATGATGAAGAAAAATTAAAAATCTAACCTTTCCTTAGTTTAATTTCCATGCATGATCGACACCATTGCACCAAATGTTACTGTAGACAATCTCTTCATTCCTGCATTGTAACATAATCCATACCACCAAAAACAAAGACGAACTTCCTCCAATCCTCATTTCCCAAACCGTACAACCCAATACCCCATTATTGAACTTCACAAATCACCCTAGTTCCAGACAAATCCTCTCTGATCCTTCTATCGTCGAACCTTTCAGAGTCATCCCCTTTTTCATCCCACAAATCAAACTTCAGTTCGATCTCTACATCGCACCCCCAGAGGTCTTTGCAGTACCCCTATCCTCAATCAATCGAACTCCCTCAAACTCCAACGTCGAACTGCCCTGTTCGAAAACCATCGCTCTGTCTCTGTCAAGTACCCCTACCAACGAACCCGCCTACTCACTAATCCCCAACCATCACCTCAATTCGGACACGTCCCTCCTAAACGCTCAAGAACATGGTACCAGAAATTCAAATCGCCCCTCCCCTGTGATGACAAAAACCGCATTAACTTTACCAGTTAACGCCACAACCTTCGGCGTACCTCCTGGCACCCTTGCATCGCTAACCCTAGCTCAACTCTGAAACTATCGAACCCCTCTAGATCTCGTTCCTCACCGTCCTCGAGCCCTAAATCGGTTTGCACGAATTCCATTCTCACTCGCGATTTCCCTTTCTATTTTTGTTCGAATTGATAAAGATGCGGTTTTGAGTTCTTCTAAGATGTTGAACGAAATCAGCTCGATGTAAATAAAAGGAAACAGGAAAAAAATCGTCTTTTGCTTTGGTTTATCTGAGGAACGATAAATGGGAAGAATAAGAGGGAGGGCAGTCCGTTTATATAAGTAGAGAATCCTTCACCATTAAATAATTTTTGATTTGACTATACATTAATACGATTTGATTTCTATTTAATGTGGTTAGTCACAAAAGGATTTTTATTTTATCTAAATGGATTCTGATTTGATTTGATCTTATCCATTAATCAAATATTAAGGGTTCAAAACTTGAAACTGTGAACCGCTATTTTAATGCACCGACCGACATTTAAATATCATAGCGTTATACTGAACTCAACAGAATATACTCTCGAATTTAATTTGAACGTACATACCATATTATATTAATATAATATAATTTAAATTCAGAAATAATCAGATTCTTCGATAGTAAATTATTTTTATTATCATTTATATTGAAATACCATTTCTAAAAATCATTTGAATCATTTTGACTCTGGATTTAATTTTGAATTAAATTATTTCAGATCTCGTATTTTGATAATTATATATTCGAAATAAACTGTATTTTGATTATTAATTTGATAATTCAAAATTAAAATCGATTTATATTATCAACTAAATATTTAAAATAAATATTAAATATTCAAAAATAAATCGATCAAAAATCTGGGTCGTTACACCGTGAAATCAAGGCGGTTGTAATTGGATATTGATATAGTAATAAAACTCTGCACAATCCAGTGTTGTGTGGAACTGCATGTAGGAGCAAACCAAACTAGTATAAAATCCGGTGTGTTCTTTCATTTTTTGCACTTTATTTTTTTATCTTTGTTTTTTTGTTTGATTCTATGTTTGTGATTATTCCTGTATTGATTGATTCATATAGTATGCCATACAAGTTTTAGATTTCATTTAAATTCTCAAAGCCACTATTCACCCCCTGTAGTGTTTGTTTTTCCTTAACGATCCATTCCACAATCCCTAACAGATAAAATATAATATAATCGAAATATACAGCCTTACCCTGGTAACAATACAGCCTAAGCAGTATCCAAAGCTATCATGTCTCTGCCACAAATCTAACTTGCGAGTATGTTATGAGGAGGGGGTCCGAACACAAGTTCTTGTGACTGGATTTAAACTACACATTTTGGATAACCCAACATATATCGTTTAGTTACGTTTTCTTACTTATTAGGTTATTTTGGGTTAATAACACTCAAGGATTTACACACACGTCATACCCATCTACCTCCCAGTAGATTAACTTAATATAGTATATGTAGCTACCCCCAATATCAAAGCACCTCCCATGGTACCCTTCTCGCATGGTATTCACTGTCATGCTGCGGAAGAGTATACAACTCTTCATCATATGCCAGAGCGACGTATGGATCTCCATATCCAAAATTCTTGGCCAAGCTCGGTCTTGATATAAAGTAATGCCTTATCATCTACGATACACCACCCAGAGCAGACATGCATGTATTATCTACTATGCACCGAGTTCCGTAATAGGAATATACAAGAAACACGGAACTCGGTCGGGAGTTTTTGCATATCTATACAAGCCCGCCTTTAAGGGCCTACAATACAGATATCTAGTATGGTCTGCTTTTCACGGTGGCTATGTCCCTACTTTGTCCCCTCCCTCAACTAGTAAAGACTATAAGAGCTAAGTGACTTTTCCCTAACAAACAATCTAAACATTCAGTTGACATGTCCCTCAACCACTGTGCCTCGATAGTGAAAGGCTGATGGCTTCTTGGTTTTAGCTCTAGTCTTTTCGCATCCTACTGACTATCGATGACGGGTACCCGACGATCTACTACCATGTGTTGGTCCTGACCCATCCTCCTATCGAGGCGATCACCAACTCACCATAGTGTCATTTTGTCATAGCTTTCTTATTGCAAATATACTTTTGTAATCAAGGTATATTCACCGGGTAGTAATGCGCAGACCCAACCCCTATGAGCACAGCCTAAACACTGTCACCACACAGAGGACCACCCCAGAGTACCCTACCATGTCCCTTAGAAGTTGCGTGCTTCCCTCCAGTCCCACCAAGAAATCAAGTGGACATGCTCCTCTCGTGCCTCTAGACACCCCGATGATCTACCCCATTGGGTTCTTTACCTTCAAACGTGTGAACTGGTCTAAACGCATCACGCTAATGTGTTATTAGACCTTATGCCTAAAACTTTAATTACACGCTCGCTTTACCTCATCTGATTTCAGATTAACTGGGTTATTTCCAATTATATTTACTTATTATTCAAATTACCAAGTTCTTTCTGAGCCCCTTTTATATCTAAGGAATGGACCCCTCTTGCTTATTAATTTTGGTTACAAAACATAATCCATTTACATTCCTTAATAAGCCCATAGCATGTTACTCTCTAGATTGTAATCCAGTGTCTGTAATTTACAATCCCTTTTTATATTATCACCATATAATTCATGGTCGGTTTCATGGTTACAATAACATGTTCTACTTAATATAAAACAAAGTATATTTTATCTTAATTCACATGTTTTTTATTAACATGTCACTCATCGTATATGATTTAATACAACTTATTACACTCCATAAGTTTGCCATATCCTTTCTTATTTAATCATAATTTCATCTTACACTGTCACTACAATTTGTTGTTGTTTACTTATTAACTTAGTTCTTTTATCTAAGGTTAATTAGTAAGTCTCTTTTTCATTCATTATAACATATGTTCTAATTTCCACCCTTGCCTAGGATAAGCCTACCTATTATATAACATTCTCATTAGTGTAATTAATTATAATCGGTTATTATCATTCCCCATTCATTCCAATTCTTTTACTATTGTAACCTTCATCCATTTCCATTAATTACAATTAATGCCATTTATTTCTATCCTGTTATATGCACATATATTTATATATATGTTTATGCACCATACCTCTCACATTAAGCCTACCACTTGTGGATGCTGGATTTGCCAAGCGATTCCGGGGCAGATTTCTACCATAAGTTGACTTAACCTCGTGTATTAGCACCGCTACATGTATATTTATGCACTAGACCCCTCACATCAAATTAATATCTTGCGGATGCTGGATTTGTCGGGCGGTTCCGGGAAGACTTCCCCGCAAGTTGAATTTAACCTCGTGTATAAGTGCAGTTATAGTTTTCTATTTACTATAAATTTAGGTATATCCATTCTTTCCAAATTTTATTGTAATCTATTTTTACATGTCATACTTAATATCATATTAAGTCCATTTTAACTGATTATCATGTCGCATGTTCTTCCTAACATGTAATTAACCCCATTTTAAAAGAATAACATGTAATCATCAATCATGTAAGTATTCCAATCTAATAAATAAGCATGTAATTATCCCAATTCTTACAGTTATGGTTCCAAGTATATAGTATGCCACAGACTAACATGTATTTATCTCAATTTCACTGTAACTTAACTTACAGTACCCAATTAACAAGTTATCAGAACATGTATGTATACAACATTAATCGTTTCCATATATTTTAACAGGTTTACACATTTCAGCAGATTAATCATTTCAATAGGTTTACTATGCATATTAATGGGGAATGATAAATATACCATTATCAAAAAGGTATAACTTAAATCCACTCACCTAATTGCTTTCTAATTCATGAATCTGGTCCAGATCTAGCATTACATGGTTCTCCTAACTAAATTTAGAACCTTAATAACCACGGATACACAATTCTCAACTAAAAGAAATAGGGAAGAAAGAGGAGAAATTTAAATTGACCAGATCCAAGAATTTACCTTACTTCGAATAGAATTCTAAACACCTTATTTATTAATATACATTCTTTTCCTTCAAATCTTGAATCAGAATTTTCCTAAACTAACTATTCTATTTTTCTCAAGAGATTTGAGGAGGAAGAAGAATGGCAGAGCTTAGGTGTGACACCCCACGTCCGTTAATGTCACTCACTAAGGGAATGCATTAAGTTTCGTGAAGCGTTATAGGTAAACAGACACAGAATAATTACAAGACAAGTATAAATAAGATAGCAGCGGAAATTTAAATTTTATTTCCATAATACCGTGGTTCACAATACCATAAGTCACAAAAATCATTACAATAAAATAATTGTCTTGCACCATCAGAGTACATAAGTATATAAAAAGCATAATTCCCCAATCAAAAGAGTTAAGCCATAGTAGAGACAAGAACTCGAGCCATACTTCAGAAGTAGCTCCTGGCAAGATGATATTTGAGTCCTGACTAAGCCTGAGTGTTCCTCCCTGAGAACCTTGGGAGGGGGGAGGGCACGGAAGAAAGAAGGAGAAATAAAAGGGTCAGACATAAAGTTTGGTGAGTCTAGTTACTTTTAGCCAGTAAATAAATAAAAATAATATGAAAGGCATATAAAGTGGATAAGAGAGATCACTACATAAATGGCAGGTGTGACAAGGTAGACAGAGTAAGGTGTATGTGCTACACTAATGATTACTCTGCACTATTACTAGTATAACTAAAATGAGATGATCCCTTCCACTATAAGTTGGTAGACTTAGGGCATACGTCCGAGTGTACCCTAACTACTATCCTAATTGATCGGTTCCCTACCCCATAGACACCTTGTTCTGGATCCATAGTAGGAGGTATCACCCCCTAAAGTGGCAACCCTTCATTTCCCAAGATGTGCACAACCATATCTACTAGTGTCATGGTCGTCTTATCCCCCTATGCCCGGCTCATGCACGCAAATGGCTCGGTCAGTTTGCATTGCCCACACCGTCCATCTTGTTTGGATCTCTTATAATCAATCAGTAAAGATGCCCCTTCTCCACCTAGTACGGAGTTCTATATTTGATACCTACTCCGGATTATTGGCTTAAATGGGTCCCACACAATATGATACAAGCTCTCCCCTTTGTCTTGTTTCCCCACTATTTTTTTCATTGACTATGTATACCCTTATGTTTCTTTAATTACATAGCCCTATGTCAGTTATGCTTACCCTAAAGGACGTCTTTAATTACATAACCTTATTGGGTTAAGTTCGTGGGCCTATATGTAAATATTACCCACCTCCTCTAATTTTCTTAACCTACCCACTACCCATCCAATTTTACTTAAGCCTAACTTAATAATCATACAATCCTTATGGAATAAATTAGGTTAAGTAGCCCAATTCTTTACCATGTCCATTTATGGTTTATAATGGGCTAGACCTCCCACATTAGGCCTACAACATGTGGATGCTGGATATGCCGGTCGGGTCCGGATAGACTTATTCCACAGTTGAGCCTAACCTCGTGTCATAGCCCGATTCATATTTACGTACTTAGACCTCCCACATTTGGTTCAACATTAGTGGTTGCTGGATATGCCGGTCGAGTCCGGGCAGACTTCCTCCACTAATGCAACTTATCCCCGTGTCATAAGTATAATTACAATTCCTAATTGTAATTACTAAACTGTTTATTTTTAATTAATTAACTAGTTAATTAATCCTTTTCCTTTATAAGTGTTAATGCCCACTTTATCCAATAATTTGAATTATATGTCCAAAAATGTTCATATTCAAATTATGTCAGTTATTAACCCTTTTTCCACTTTCCCTAACTAGTGTACTCATAAACTGGCGGTATGCCTAGACTAGACAATAGGGAAGATAATGGGAACATAACTAAAGTGGTCATCTTGGCATAAACATAAACTAGCATGATAATAAGGTGAAGGGACATGTAATTAACATCATAACAAGGTGGACATAAAACGGATGAACTTGTGGCAATTACTATGATGTCAAAGCAAGTATAATGAGATCTACAATTTAGATATCCAACTATTTAGATCTAGCATAATTAGGGTGACATGGTAACATGTTTAGATCTAAAGATGGATTCACATGTCAAGTTTACAACATATCCAAATTGATCACAATATGACAGGTGAAAGGTGATTTACATAAAGAACTAGATCCAACCAATGTTACAACTATCCAACCTAAAAGATGTAAATTCACCACAATATAGTTGCAAGTCAATATCCACATAGGCAACATAATAGAATAACCAAAATTGTATTAGATCTAAGTAAAAAAAGATCTATCATGTCTTAGTATAGGGTTTAACGCTAGCATAGTGTCACAGTTTACAACATATCCAATTCACAGTCTTTCATTATTTACTTTTATTTATCTAAAACTAAAAGCAACTAGAAACTCATAACGTTGGGTTTAGAGAATTGAGAAAGAACGGATCTTGAATTTCTGAATTTGATTTGCAAAGTATGTTGTTGTAGAAAATGGTTCTGTCTCATTTCGCACCCCGACAGCATATGGCCTCCATGATTTCCAATGAAGAAAATAGGAGAATATGACACATATATATAGCTGCCAGACCCCCTGAAACCGAGTGCCACGTCATCCCTAAGGGTGTTGATACCCCTGTGGGTGGGACGACCCTAGGTCTACACCCCTTAAGGGGGTCGACCCCCGGTGTCGACATCCCTCTAGAGGGGTCGACCCCCTAGAGCGGGAGTTCTGCCGCTATTTTTCAATTTTCGAATTTGAACTGTTCTGGATAAAATTATGACTCATCTCTGACTCACATGTGTATACATAATACTTCTGCATGTATACAAACTTAAAACTCTCATAACTTCTTCATACAGTATCCATTTTACATAAACCAAATGTCTATCTTGACCAGAATTTCGAGACGAACACAATGGTGCAGTCTGTTTCCTATAATTCAATAGATTAAATTAATTAATATTTAATTTATTCTCTTTAATGTCGTTAAAAATTCGGGGTGTTACATTAGGCAGCCTCTAAGAAAATATGAGATTTAGGCTAGGTTATACTAGCCGATTTATAGGTGCTCAGGATCTTATTGCACATGTAGTGCTGAGTCAACAATGAATATGGTTAAGAAAACAGTTCAGATTCATCAACGAATCTGTCCAGATCAAGAGTGGGTCGACCTGTAGGTCGATTCCCTATTGGTATGTCGACCCTAGGGTCGACTCCCCTATGTGTGTGTCGACCCCTGGGTCTTGCGAGCGTTTTTGGATATGATGTTTACTATTTTAACATTTGATTAGTATCCCATTATACTTTATTTGATTTATTTAAATATTATATTTACATATAATCTCCTTACATGTATACTAAACTTCAAATGCCCATTTTACACGTATATATACACGCATAACTTTTATTTCATTTTCAAAATTCAAACGGTGTTATGCCGTTATTTAATTCTTACCATATTTCTCTGATTGCAACAATATTTTGAATTTCTCCTTTGTATACATACATTTTTGCATGTATATACATATATATTTTTTATACTTCCTTATATGTATACTTTTCAATATATGTGCGTTTATACATATTTTCTCTTTAGAACATGCATTATTTTAGCCATTTCTCTAAAATAAAAATATGGCGCTCACTACACCAAAAATGCCAATTTGGCAGTGCTTATGGCCGTATCAAAATGGATTTGATACAGTTTTAAACCGTATCAAAAAATGGCGTCCTTGTTGTTTTGATACGGATTAAAACCGTATCAAATTCATAAATTGATACGGCTTAAAACCGTATCAAATTGGTATTTTGATACGGCTTAAAACCGTATCAAATTATTAATTTGATAAGGTTCTAAGCCGTTTCAGTTGATTAATTTGATACGGTTGTAAGCCGTATCAAACTAATAATTTGATACGGCTTAAAACAGTATCACATTAATATGCCGGCACGGTCCACTTCATAGATCGATACGGTTTTAAGCCGTATCAATTTAGTAGATTGATACGGCTTAAAACCATATTTAATACCTCATTTATACAATGCTACCAATGAATTAGATACGACTTTTCACCGTATCAAAATCGGTATATCATATATGCAATATACAGAAACACTGTACCCATTGATATATATATATATATATATATATATATATATATATATATATATATATATATATGCAAAATAAAGAAGATACGCTGCACCCATATAAAAATATATAAAAAAGAGACACAAAGCATAATTCGATTAATACATAAACCATAACTTCAGTTAATATAAACCACATAACACAATATATACAAAGCATAATGTGCACAATTCTTTGCTTGAAAAAAAGACAACAAAACTGTAGTTGTCGAACCCATGCAACTCATGTTTGTTCCAAAGCCTGAAAAGAAATTAAAATAACAAACATCAGTTTAGTTCCGTCTCCACAACAATTGAAAGAAGACACCACTGATCCAGTTTGCAACTGAGTTGCAAACGGGAATTAGTTTGCAACTCAGTTGCAAACTGAGTCCAGTTTGCTAGTTGCAAACTGAGTCCAGTTTGCAAGTTGCAAACTGGTTGAACAAGTTCCAGTTTGCAACTGAATCGCAAACTGCACTCAGTTGCAGACTGGAATCAGTTTGCAACTCAGTTTTAAATCTATTCCAAAATTTGTTCGCTTCATTTATTTGTGTAGTTTATTGTATATAAAAACAATGCTAAATTTTGATTGTTTTAATGGTCATTGAACATCAACACTCCAATCTGGGTTTGGACCTCCTTTCCAGTGGAATATTAAAGAAGAAATTCACTATTTAATTAGATCAATGAATTATCACTTATCAGATTTGATTGTTGCATCAAGCAAAGTTTTTACACAATTGTTAATTGAGTTTAAAAAAATAAGAAAATATTGACCATTGAACTTTATGATCCAAATCCATGTTAAAGGTTGAATCACTTTGTCGATGCCAGGTCATACTCATGCCATGTTAAAGGTTAAAAAAAGGGATGAGTAAGGAGAGATGAGTAAGGCTTAAAAGTGCAGGGATTATTTTTTTCAAAACTTCAAGTTAAGGCCAATTATCCAATTATCCTACTTCAAGTCAAAAGTGCAGGGATCATTTTTTTCCAAAACTTCAAGTAAGGCTTAAAGGTGTTCGCGAACTCAGTTTTGAACACTATCCCATCCCACAGATGATGAAAATCATCGTGTAACAATTACAGAAGTTGAAATTTTTAGCTTATTAGTCACAAGCTTAATAAAAGAAAGTATTTTTTGTTATATGAACAATACCAATCTGAGAATCTCCGGTGTTTGCATCAACATTTCCCAGTATTCCATTTACTCTTGAGGTTTCAAGCTCATGAAAGCAGCTATTAATCATGTATAAAAAAACCACATCAAATATAGTAAATTGAAACTAGGAACCCATAATCAAATATAAGAACACACCTGTGTCCAACTAGACTTGCATGGTTGCACCCAATGTTGAGTTTTAATTCTCCTACAAAACACAACAATATCCAAACTAAATTTAGTAATTATAATAGCCTTTAGAAAAGCTTCTGAGATGCATATATCAAACACAGTCAACACAGAAGATAGCATAAATAACACTGTCAACATAAAAGATAGCGGTCAACATAGAGAGATGTTAGATTCACCAAAATGAAAGACACATTTTTTACATTCATTTGTTGCATATCACTGCTTGTTTTACAAGTTAGCACAAAACATCCTACTGAGTAACGGTAGTGTGTAAATTTATTTTCATCTTAAAATAATCTCTAATACTACTTGGTTACTCAGCCAATCACCAATACAAGATAACTCTTTCCACTTGAGATTGATGATGAGATAACCAAAGCACTCATTCACAAAAGGGTAATTTAATCATTTCTAATTATTTTCATAGTATGCAAACTCAGTTCAGTTCCGAACTGAGTTTGAACTCAGTTTCAAACTAAGTTTGCAAACTCAGTTCAGTTCCGAACTGAGTTTGAACTCAGTTTCGAAACCATGTTTGCAAACTCAGTTCGAAACTGAGTTTCAACTGAGTTTGCAAACTCAGTTCTGAATTGATGAATGTGCAGTAAATCAATCCACAAACCTGCATTTGAGGCTTAGCACCATTATTGCGTTATAAACACGATTTAATTTCCACACCCACCAGCAATTAAAAAAGAAACCCGATATGTATCTACACCTACGTGTGTACACATGCAGATGTAATAGCATTTAACACAACAGCTAGATCAGCCAATGAAATAGTAAGTTGCAGAAGATATAACTAAATAAAAGTAAGAACTAAAATGCATCAGTTCATCTGGAATGGGAGAATACCATTGTACAAATGCTGCTAAAATCAAATTTCAAAAGATATTCCACTTTAAAAAAAAATCAAAATCTGAATGCTACTAGATACAATACAACGCGTTATGCGTTAATATAAGAAAAGCATGTGGTTCGTTGAACAAAAAAAGAGAGACTTTTAATTTCATCAGCATGTTTTAGAAAGTAATTAGATTTTTCTTCACACTAATGAAACATTAAACCCAAAAACTACAATTAAATAGGAAATTACCTCGGTCATGGAAGCTAGCCAAGCCGCAGATAGTCTAATGCAAAGCGAGGCAACGAAACCGAGTATTTTCAACTGTTCGATTTGATACTTATCTCCTAATTTTGGATCCACTAAAACGTGTCATGTCATGGTTCAAATATGTTTAACCTTCAATCATAAAGTAAAAATAAAATCAGTATTAATTCTATGAAACGTTGAAGACTATAACAAATAATAGCGTAATTACTTAGCTAAGCAGGCAGGCTCTTATGAGACCCATCCACGGGCTTCCTCCCCGATATAACTTCCAACACAAACATTCCAAACGCAAACACATCCATCTTTTCGTCGACTATCCCATGTATGAAATAATTCGGCATTAAACACCTGAATAGTGTCCAATATCCATCAACAAATTTCATCACTTAAAGATGAATATACCAAGCAAAACACATAGTAAGCAATTACTCAAATGTGCCTTCAATAGGTGCAATAGCACTGTGAGTCCACTCAAAAGGCAATCACCTTGGAAGCCCAAAGTCAGAAATCTGAGGTTCAAAATCAGCTGTAAAGAGCACATTACTATCAATTGTTTCTACGAATAGAACTAATAAAATTAACATTTACAGTAAACTTCTCATAACTAAAATTACTGAAATATCTACCAACATAAAAATGAAAAAATAAAATTAACATGCAATCATTTCGAACCATGAAAAAATATTTTGCTGTGTAAGTTATTGTCAACCAGAATGGAAAATTCTAACATAAATACCAATGTGTGGTGACAAATGCGGGCATAAAACTTCCACCATGAGAAGCTTCTTCATTCAGACAAATTCTCGTTTTAAGTTCCAGTTCCAAAATAAAATAGATAAGCTTCCTTATGATTACTTAAGTTACATAAATACAGTTAAGCACATTAAGCGCTCATCGTATTCATAAAGTAAAGACAGGTTTAACATCTTCATCTGGCTTACCAAATAATGTCAAACTAAGGTTATTTGGTAGCAAAGGTTTTTTATAAATATAGAAAATAAATTAAGATGGATGGTTAAACTCTGGACAGTCTTACTGAAATCTAATATCAATGTTCAGTAACAATGAAAGATCAGTAGACTACTATGTAAATTAGCATCAGTGAAATCTGTATGAACAAGCTATTTCATTCCCAAATATTTTAAACAGAAAAATAAAATAACATGAAGACAGAATCCTAATTGCAACTCAAATAAATAATCCTTGAGCTAATCACTTGATGGCTCGACACCACCTATATGATTCAAATGTTGGTGATTTCCCCCATTCTCCAATCAATGGGTTGTTTCTGGAAATCATTTATCTTCTATAATTATTTTGCATTTCTTTGAACACTTTTTGAGTTAGAAGTACATGTACATTTCTACTTGATCATAATAACTATGCATTGTGTTTTGACCATCACTGTTTCACACATCACAACTAGAGTGCTTTATACTTCATTAAAAACTCTAAAGGGACAACCCAACTAGCCTAAATTACATTTAAGCTATACTGTGAATTTCTTTTCACATCTTCTTGTTCAGGTACCACTTGTGTTATTACAGCTATAGTATCTTACGTGAATTTAGTACCCAGCCATCTTAAGCTCTGTCTGTCACTTGTTCAATATGATGTAATCAATATTAATTTTAAATGATCACAAGGAATTCTTAGGTCTTCCATCAACAACCGCATTTTAATTTTATCGTCATATCCTAACCAACTATATCAAGTTCATGTTTACAGTTGTAGCAGACTTCTACTAATGTAATGTAAACTAGGATAATGTTTATAATCTGAACCATTTATCAAATGATGCTTACTTTCTGGGCATCGATATTGCATTTCAGACACCTGGACAAAAAAGATCCAGAAAATATCAACTTAAAAAGAAACTAGTAATGCAATATTATTATAAGATGTGAGACTGATAATAAATCCAATTCTATTCAGATGCAGAAAGCTAAACACATACACTTAGAATAAAGGAATTTTTAATAGATGATATCAGCTGCTTTTAAAAGCACGTTAGATTATAAACTGTAAAATTTAGGAGCAAAAGGACCGTAAAGGTGGATTTAAGTTTCGTTAAACCTATACATTAAATAAATACACAAGAATGTACATGTTTAATATGACAAACATTACTATTTATACTACATTCTACAACACCAGCAATTAAGGATGCAAATCCTACGCAGTCACAAACAACACTGCTTTCATCAGTCACATGCTTATATTGATTATCATCTTTGTAATTCAAGATTATTCGAATTTTTTGAGTTGGCATCGATGAGGAAAAAAACCAAATCAATGATGAAGGCTTGTAGCTGTGTTCCAAATACAGAATAGTATGAGAGAGGAAAAAACCAATGATGACACTAGACATTAAACTAGGAAAAGACGAGAACCATAATTTGTCTTCCCCCAAGGCAGTAAGTATTAGGTAAAGTAACCTAATACATGCATGTGTATGCATACTGTCATACATATACGGACACACAAAAATACATGCACAAAAAAAGGAATAATTTGTGAAGTAGAATTGCATGAATTAACTTGAAGAAACCAAAGGCAATAAATAACTCAATCAGGAATCCCATCCTTTAAGATAGCAAAATGGGTTCTGATAGAATGGAAATCATGCAACATTCTCATGTAGACAACTCAAGGATGATAAAAATATGAAAGAATAACGATGAAGCTATAAACATGAATGTGACAAATAGAATTTGATCTAGGAAAAGGAATGCTCCTATATATTAAAGGTAAGAACAAACTTAAAATTATATTGCAAACAGATATTTTCAATAGCCCAAGGTATATAATCTAACTAAGACATACTATGAGCATGTAAAAACAGCAATACCATAAGAAAATACATGCATCATGATGTACCTTTCAGTTTTGTGCCTATCTCTCTATTACCCAAGCCATCCATGAGACTATCTTTCTTCTTTCCTGTGCTAGTGTTACAGATTACCACTGTTGGTGGCCATACAATTAGGTCCTCTCTATTGGCTGATGCCTCATCAGCAGACAAGGACTAATATACCTTTGACTCATCAGGCGCTTTCATGTGATTCCACCCCATAAGAACGCACAAGGCCTTATGCAAACCAAGATGATCAATACACTGATTCGGTTTTTGTGCAGTATACAAATACATGATGAGCCCATGTACATCTGGGAATGAAGCCCTGAAATTTGCACACCAATTATGATAAATAACAAGAGTAGCAAAGCATCCTTAGTGTTTGATTCGACAGACCATAAGTTTCACATAGAAGTTAGTAGTCATGAATTCATGCTTTTTCTAGAAAGCATAATGATTTGACAAACAAATCTACAACATAAAGACCATCATAAAATCGAAGTAGAAAACCTACAAGATAGATTGATTGTACTGAATAATCTACTTTAGAAAGCCCATCATAAAAACCGAAAAAACATCACAATTTAAAATGGTTTTACTAATGAGTATATCTTTATTAGTAGTTGTAATACTTTGATGTCATGTTTTTCGATGTCAGCATGAACTACCAAAAATACCGCTAATGCCAAATCTTAATATCACTTGAAAATAGGATCTAATAAACAAAGGTTTTTTATTCTTTTTAAATTTATAATGTCTACAAATAATATCAAATCCTAATATCACATAAAATAAGATATAACAAATAACTCTTTTCCCAAATTCAAAACATGTATCCGCAAAATACTATCAAATCTGAATATCCCTTAAAAAAATAATTTATTGATTTAAAATTCGAACTTAAAATAAAAATTAAATGTTGCAACTTAAAAATAAAATTTAAACTAACAATTGATTTCAACATAAAAGTATGGTTAAACATTTCTACAAATCCTTTTCTTCTGAACGTGCTAGTAATAATCCACTACTTCCTGAGTTACGCAAAATTTGATAGATCAATGTCAGAGTAAATACCATTGACTTGTCAATCGTGCTTCTTTCAAATTTGGAAAACCTATCTGGTGGAACATTATCCTAAATTTTTAAAGAGTGTGTAAATAAATTAAATAAGAATACAACATGAATCATATAATAATAGTTGAAATCAAAACGATGAATTTATCACCTCGATATCATCTGGACATCCAAATTCAAAGACTAATTTGATAAATCAATATGCGAGCATAAACTTTCAAAGACTGATGCCATAAGTTGTTGAAATCTGACGTCAGTTGTAAGTTCGCTGATGGAGTTAAAATGAGGAAGAAATAGGTCGAGAGGAAAGGGGAGTGAAATTGCGCACAAATAATTTGTAGATAATGGAAGGAAAAGAGGAGAACTTAGGTGAAGTATACATGAATCAGTTTCAAAGTGCGGAAGCTAAGTTGGAGAAGGGCATAGCAGCGTCACCGGAAGAGGGAGTCACAATTTGGGTCAAAACCCTAATTCTGTTTTTCGTAGAGGAAATGAAAGCGGACATTTTTGTTCTCAAAACTGTATGATACGGATAGGGAGAAATAAGAAATATCGCGGCCAAAAATTTGGTGTGCATTTAATACGTTTCAAACCCGTGTCATAAGAACCGATCCAAAGCTTTGAAGATATATGGTTAGATCTTAAAGGTTGGAAGAGGTGTGGATAGGTAAGTTGTAGTAAATGAAATTTGATAGGGCTATAAGCGGTATCAAATTAGATACGGCTATGAACCGTATCAAATTTCCATATGCTAGTGTGCCAAATTTGTTGTTTTGGTGTAGTGGCTTGCAGGGATCGAACCTGCGCCACTCTCATGAAAGTCACATGCTCTAACTAACTGGACTACTTAAGTTGTTAACAAGGCTTTAAACAATGGTGGTTATTGTTCTTTTCTTATTTCTCCTTTTTATATTTGTTGTAATCTTTCTGTAACAGCCCGAGAAGTTCCGATCCTAATTATCGATGCTAATATATATCCTGTATCACATATTGACTAATCAAGTATCATAAATTTACAGAACGTTAATAGAAAGAAGTTAGAGGATGAAAAATAGAAAGAAATTTAGATTAGAACAAAACGAAGAACTGAACATAATAGAATCACGAATCTCACAGCGAAATTGAATAAAATATATTATATAACATTTTGGAAATAAAAAATTGTATTTACTTATAGACATCATCAAAGTATAACTCATATACAATACAACAGAAATAAACTCTATATATTAAATGTTGAAGTCTCCTGCTCCAAGCTTCTTTAAGTTAATCTGTAAAATCCTGAAACCACTTGACTGCCCGTACAAATTTAGGCACCCAAGAGTTTAAGGAAAACATAGACTATAAACTCTGGGTCAGTCATGGGACTGGTGCGAGTGAATGATTTTAAAACAAATTGATTTAATGTTCGAAAATCCTTTTGAAATATAAGATAATCGTAAGACTGATCCACACATAAACATGGATGGTTTTTACCTTACGGTAACCCAAAACATTTTTAATCAATATCTTATTCTGATATTATATTAATGTCTAAATACAAATAAATAGTAATCTAGCAAAATGCTTGCATCTCACGCTCCACATATATAATATGTAATCAAAATGCTTGAGGTTAGAATTCACCTTTAGAACATCTGGTTATCATTCACTTTGAATGCCACATTGTCAGATCCCTCAAGTCACTAATTGACATCCACAAATATACTCTGGACGTAAAAGAAGGTTCCTTCTTTGCCATCAACTCGGTATATTTGTAAAAATCAACGTACGTTGTTTTTAAGAAATGCTCTGTCAAACATTCATCCATGCAAGTCATCCAGGAACAGGATGAACCGAAGGCACTGTCGTACTGCATCCAGTATAGGTATCACCCCCATGGATCAGTAGTGAGTAGTCCTTGCAAATTCGAAGATTTCAATCATGATAGAATCACTATCAAAATATCTTCAGGAGAGACCCAAAGAAATTTATCAAGTAGTTCTTCCTCTCATGAAGATCTATAGTCTTCACTCTCACCATTTTTATAAGTATAACTACAAGTTAATCTACGATTGTAAAGCCAGTTCGAGGTTGTTTCGGGTCCAGCTCCAATCCTGGTCTCTTCGAACTAACACGTAGGGTATTATTTGATAGTCAGTGTTTTAACTATCAAATTTAAACAATGTAGATAAACAAAACGGTTTTTACAAAATATTTAATATAATTTCCATGACATGTCTATTCAGATTAATTTAACTTATACAATCTTAATTCTAAGTCCGGAACAATAATTAGCACAAGACGACTAAAATATAATAAAACATATCATCATTTTATTTTAACTAGTTCAGAGTCGATTGAATGCTTTATAACATAACAACAATCATTCATCACAACAATAGCACTCAACAATGATCCGACATTTAATTTCAAAATTATTAACAGTTTGAAATATACGATCTCGGGTAATAGCTAATTTCATATCATATTTATTCATATTTATTCCCATTTCTTTGGAAATAAATACATCAATTTTATTTATCATTTATTCCATTTTCAGTAGATTGTATATATATAAGTATTGGAGATTGGATTTTAAGTTTTAGACGACAACATCTATTTTGCGATCACGAAATAATCCAGTGGATTCCAGATCCTTTCTTTTTATTTATCTGTCTATTCATTCCTTATTTTGCTTATAAAAAAACGATTTAGTTAAATTTTGATTAAACTCAACATCGTAAATTTTGTAGTCCACCACATTTAATTCTTACGAAATACCTTAATATATTTTTGTCAATTCCTGTAACTATTTAGATGTAACTTTTCACCTCTTTAATTATATTAAATTTAGGAAGAATTAACTATTTAAACAACAAAAATTATATAATTTTTTCAAAGGAATCTAACTAGAAACAATACTATTCATCAGGTATAATTTCTGGCCCAAGCCCAGCTAACATGAAAAGGTCCAACTGCGTGTAACTCAACCCGTCCTCCTTGCTATTGCCACGACCATGCTTTCTTCTCTTTGCCAAGCAATGGGAAAATACTGGAAAACCCTACTTTGGAAAATGAAAACCATTGATCCACGCGTCTCGATCCTACTTTATTTTATTTTTTTGATTCGTATTCTTCCTTTTCTTCTTTCATTTATCCTCTTCTCTTCACTTGTCTCCCTCCTCCACTCTACTATTGCTCGACCCAATGCGCAACGTGCACTGAAACACCCCACCTCCGTTAGGGTCACTCTCAAAGGGAATGCCCTAATTTTGGTGGAGGTTTATAAGTATAAGTCACAGATATACAAGACAGATATAATAACACATATTTTTGAACAGCGGAAAACAACAAAGACTTTTATTTCATCAAAATACGTGTTACACAAACCATGCCATAATTTTCTTACAATTCTTCCAAAAACATAACATCTTCATAACTGTCTTGATTACATTATTTAAAGAAAACATAAATAAACTGCATAAGTCCCATAATTGCTGTCCAAAGCCATAGTCCAAAACGAAAAAGATCCAAGCAATACATTTTTTCTCTTTAAGCTGGATGTGAAAGCTGGTCAAGCTGCGGTATTCCTTCCCTGAGAACCTGGGGGTGGGGGGGGGGGGGGGGGGGACGAAAGAAAAAGAGGCGAAAGGAAAAGGGTCAGTCATAAAGACTGAGTAAGTCCTAGAGATTTTCGGTGTAAAAACGGTTAAAACAGCATGTCATGTATGAACTGGAACTAAACTTAAGAATGGTGTCAGGGTGGACAAGATAGACTAAGGTGATCATGATAAGTCAAGACAAGTCAAATAAAGCAGCACATGTTCAAGATTCGTTGCATCGACTGTACTAGTACACTAAGCCCAGGTCACAAGTTAATGACGAAATAAATCCCACGGCCCAATATCGTGAAATGACCCTGAAACGGGGTCTGACCCAAGTATGGGGTCCTACGGAGCGCTTATCTAGTCGATCGCCTCCCTACAAGTTCTAGCTCGTCAAGTGTCCGTGTCATACGGCTAATCACGAATGTAGTCACCTGTGCTGGGTCCACCTTCGGGTGTATCAGCCCTAGGGTGTCAAACCCTGACACAGTTCAAGATGCACAGATAAATCTACGGATACCCAGTGTCTACCCCGGAATACGTGCACGACCGTAGTCCACCGAACCTACACTGGCGTACCCCACTGCCGTCGTTCACCTCTTACAATCAGCCCAATAATCGTGCCCCACCCGGCCTAGCCCCAGGGTACCTTGATACATCTAGAGGGTTACTGCTGAAAAGGGTCGCGTCTAGGGTTTCGCCTAACAGATTAGGTCATGTAATTCGTGACCAAACCCGCCTAACCGATTAAGTCATGTAATTCGTGACTTAATCCTTTTCCAGTCTAGTCATGTCAACATGGTTAAGTATGTCATTTGAATTCGCGACTTAACCCGCCTACGTGTCATGTCAAGTTGGCTAAGTGTTGTCGTTTCAAGTTCATGACTTAGCCCTACAAATCGTGTTCAAGTTGGTTAAGTTGTCTTTTCATGTTCATGACTTAACCCTAATTGGCATTAATTGATTCGTTAATGCACCGAACCACTCACATTGGATCCTATTGTTCGTAGCCACTGGATTTGCCGGGCGGTTCCAGGCAGGTTTACGCTACGAACTCAACCCAACCTCGGGTTTCAAGCGCGATGTGACCAACTACCCACATTGGATCCTATTGTTTGTAGCAACTGGATTTGCCGGGCGGTTCCGGGCAGATTTACACTACAAACTCAACCCAACCTCGAGTTGGCCACTTTCATGTTTTCTAAAGTCATGCCCATGTTCTTATCAGATTCGTGCTATTTCCATAGCATGTTCATATGTCAACTTCGTGCCCAACTAAGGCATGTTTCAAGTCAAGTTATGGCATGTTCAAGTCAAGTTTTCGTGCCATACTTCATGTTCTACTTATGCCAAATTTCAAGGTTTATGATTATAATTAATTCGAGTTTGGCCTATTCTACCCAATCGTATCCCCAACGTATATAAACGTACTTCGTTCTCAAGCATAAACAATTCAAGAGATAAAGGGGAATAACACCAAACATGTGATAGGCATATGTGACAATTCCAACATCACTTGCTTAATAAACAGGCTATAACATATCACATGGTTTCAATACTAGCATGATGATAACTTGGCATAGTAATGGTTCCAACTTAGTTTAACATGATGATTTCAACTTTACATCATTGGCATAATAATCATTGCGGGCATAATAATAATTTTATTACAAACATGAAACTTTAAAGGCATGGTAATTCTAATAGGCATAGTGGATTCCAATTTAGCATTTTTAACATAATGATTCTCATCTAGCATTATAAACATAATGATTCCAACTTTTCATCATAACCTAGCAATTCCCATTTTGTCATTAACATGATAGGTATATTAACATCACAGGCATAGTTCCATCAACATCATAGACATGGTTTAATTAGCATCATAGGCATGGTTTAATCAACATAAAGATTTCATAGTGACTCCATGGACATGTATTAGTCCAACTTGCCATACAATTAAGCCCAAGTGATTCATAACAACATCAAAATCATATGATAAGTTTAACTTGCAACGTTGACATAGCAATATTCCCAAATTATGATTCAAAGTTAAACAACATAAACATGGATTAATAATAGTTCCTAAATCCGATTTCAATTCATGGCATGTCCATGTTATTTTAGCGTTTTTGCCTAAAAAGTGACATAGAACTTACAATATGAAGCAAGTAATTAAAATTCCAAATTAAATAGCCCCAAATCCGTTGTCTAAAACGTCGTAGTTGTTGTAGCTTCTATTTTTAGCCTTCAAGAATCGTCCTTCGTCTTCTATAATCTTGTTCTTTGTATTTTTAATTTAGAGCTCTAGGTTTAATGGTGGCGGCATGAGGCTAAAACGAAATAGTATGATTTAGGCTAGGTCTTAGGGTCTTTTTATAGTGTTTGTGAGTTGATTAGGACCGTCGATGGAGCTTGTTCTAATAATAGCCGTTCATTTGAAGGAGAGACCAGCCAGGAGCTGACACCTAGCCCTAGTGACAAGGCAAGGCTCAGAAAATCGACCAAACACAGACCAGGCCAGCCAGGGGGGCTGGGTTCGACCTGGCTCAGGAGCCAGGTCGACATGCCAGTCGACACCGTGTCGACTTGGCAGTCGACACGGGTGACCCAGGTCGACTGCCCAGTCGACCTGGTTAGCCCCAGGTCGACTGCCAAGTCGACCTGGGTGCCTTGGGTGGGAATTTTCCCGCCCTGGCCAATTGGGCCCGATTTTGAATTTTGAATTGGTTTTTCTGAGCTGTTTTGGTCTGTTTGAATTTTAAACTGAATTCTAAAACTTCCGAAGGCCATATCTTCTTCATACGGAGTCTGTTTTACGCAAACTCAGACTCTATCTCAAGCAGAATTCCGAGACGAATGCAATGGTGTATCCCGTTTCCCTTAATTCTTTGATTTGAAATTAATTATACGTTAATTTGTGAATTTCACTGTTATAGAATACACGGGGTGTTACATTCTCCCCCACTTAAAAGGATTTCGTCCCCGAAATCTTCAAGTTCAGGAAGAATGTATATCCTAATATCCAAACATCCATCTACTCATCCATCAAACACAAGCATCCATTGTCCTTAAAAGACTTCTAATGCTTCATGATCATACGCGAAGTGTGTGTGTACATGTACTTCTCTAATGCTAAATCTGGTGGTCTACTGATTCAGTTGACCTCCTTAATGCGAATCATGTAAGTGCCATGAATCCATTATGTATGCAAATTTTCCTATTCATGATTCTACATGAGTGCACAACCATTCATATATAAATGCAACATCCATATGACAACACACTAAACTTCATCCATATACGAATAAATGCATTTATGCATATGCAACATGAAAATGTGTCTGAGCCGATCTAGTGCCTAATGTGTATTCATGCATCCACGAGCAACCACTTGCGACCACTTGCAACCATTTCGCAATCATAACATGTTTCAATTACATGTTTACATCCAAAAAGATTCTACCTATGGTTCTCAAGATAGGATCGAGGAAAGAAACAAGATAAAACAAAGCATTTAGAAGAAGTTAACGATGTACCCCCAGAAGGTCTGGTCTGCTTTTTAGGGAAGTCTTTGCTGATGTGTCCAGTCTCCCCACAATGAAAACATTCACCTTGCTTTCTCTTCCTCTTTCTACAATCCTTGGCTATGTGCCCTTCCGTACCACAGAAATTGCATTTCCTTTTATCACATGAGTTGTCGTTCTTGCCTCCTTTCTCGGAGTCTACCTTCTTATTCTGAGAATCGTTGGGCTTGACCTCTTTCTTCCCTTGAGAGTTTTCTGCCTTTGTCTCCTTCTTGCCCTTATCTTCTTCGATCAGCAATGCCATCTGCACCAACCTTTCATACGTAGCTCCCATGGGTATATGGGTCATGGCCAAACTGTGTAATGGCTCATTCAACCCCTTGACAAAGCGGAGAGCCTTCTTGTGCGGGGTGTTGACTAGGTCTAGTTCGAACCTAGCCAGCTCATCGAACTGATTAACATACTCTTTGACTGTTATATTCCCTTGCTTAAGAAATAAGAATTTTTCCAACTGCAAACTCCTTTCAGCTTCTGAGAGAAATTTAGCCTCAAACCTTGCCCTAAAGTCCTCCCATGTTTCCACTGGTCTTTCTGCATTGGTGACTTCCCACCAGTAGGAAGCCTCGTCTTTAAGTAGCCATATGGCCAGTTGTACTTTCTGCCTATCTTCTACCTCAAAGATGACGAATAGGTACTCTGTTTCCTTCAGCCAATTCCTAGCTGCCACGAAGGACTCAGTTCCATGAAAGTCCTTTCCTCCTATAGATTTAAAATCTTTATATATCTTAGCAAAAGTATTACCCCGCGGAGGAGGTGGAGGAAGAGGTGCTGCTGCAGCTGGTTGATTTCCTGCAGCTGGGGGAGGAGGAACGGTGGGACCTGGCTGATTGGCCCTTGCTTCTAAGAATCGTCAAAACCAACCGGGTATTGGTATACCCTCTGGCAAGTTAAGTTCTTCGGACATGCTGAAACAAAAAGGATAGATTCAAAACGAAGGATAAAAGATAGTACCTATGGCTTTGGGGGACTTTGCCTTTTTAAAATATAACATTTTATCTTTAAAAATGCTTTCTTTAAATTTTCTTTTGAAAATAAATTTTCAAAACTTTTTATCTTATCTGGTAAACCTATGCTCTGATACCAAGTGAAACACCCCACCGCCGTTAGGGTCACTCTCAAAGGGAGTGCCCTAATTTTGGTGGAGGTTTATAAGTATAAGTCACAGATATACAAGACAGATATAATAACACATATTTTTGAACAGCGGAAAACAACAACAACTTTTGTTTCATCAAAATACGTGTTACACAAACCATGCCATAATTGTCTTACAATTCTTCCAAAAACTTAACATCTTCATAACTGTCTTGATAACATTATTTAAAGAAAACATAAATAAACTGCATAAGTCCTATAATTGCTGTCCAAAGCCATAGACCAAAACGAAAAAGATCCAAGCAATACATTCTTTCTCTTTAAGCTGGATGTGAAAGCTGGTCAAGCTGCGGTATTCCCTCCCTGAGAACCTGGGGGGGGAAACGAAAGGAAAAGGGTCAGTCATAAAGACTGAGTAAGTCCTAGTGACTTTCAGTGTAAAAACGGTTAAAAAAACATGTCATGTATGAACTGGAACTAAACTTAAGAATGGTCTCAGGGTGGACAAGATAGACTAAGGTGATCATGATAAGTCAAGACAAGTCAAATAAAGCAGCACATGTTCAAGATTCGTTGCATCGACTGTACTAGTATACTAAGCCCAGGTCACAAGTTAATGACGAAATAAATCCCACGGCCCGATATCGTGAAATGACCCTGAAACGGGGTCTGACCCAAGTACGGGGTCCTACGGAGCGCTTATCTAGTCGATCGCCTCCCTACAAGTTCTAGCTCGTCAAGTGTCCGTGTCATACGGCTAATCACGAATGTAGTCACCTGTGCTGGGTCCACCTTCGGGTGTATCAGCCCTAGGGTGTCAACCCCTGACACGATTCAAGATGCACAGATAAATCTACGGATACCCAGTGTCTGCCCCGGAATACGTGCACAACCGTAGTCCACCGAACCTACACTGGCGTACCCCACAGCCGTCGTTCGCCTCTTACAATCAGCCCAGTATTCGTGCCCCACCCGGCCTTGCCCCAGGGTACCTTGATACATCTAGAGGGTTACTGCTGAAAAGGGTCATGTCTAGGGTTTCGCCTAACAGATTAGGTCATGTAATTCGTGACCTAACCCGCCTAACCGATTAAGTCATGTAATTCGTGACTTAATCCTTTTCCAGTCTAGTCATGTCAACATGGTTAAGTATGTCATTTGAATTCGCGACTTAACCCGCCTACGTGTCATGTCAAGTTGGCTAAGTGTTGTCGTTTCAAGTTCATGACTTAGCCCTACAAATCGTGTTCAAGTTGGTTAAGTTGTCTTTTCATGTTCATGACTTAACCCTAATTGGCATTAATTGATTCGTTAATGCACCGAACCACTCACATTGGATCCTATTGTTCGTAGCCACTGGATTTTCCGGGCGGTTCCGGGCAGGTTTACGCTACGAACTCAACCCAACCTCGGGTTTCAAGCGCGATGTGACCAACTACCCACATTGGATCCTATTGTTTGTAGCAACTGGATTTGCCGGGCGGTTCCGGGCAGATTTACACTACAAACTCAACCCAACCTCGAGTTGGCCACTTTCTTGTTTTCTAAAGTCATGCCCATGTTCTTATCAGATTCGTGCTATTTCCATAGCATGTTCATATGTCAACTTCGTGCCCAACTAAGGCATGTTTCAAGTCAAGTTATGGCATGTTCAAGTCAAGTTTTCATGCCATATTTCACGTTCTACTTATGCCAAATTTCAAGGTTTATGATTATAATTAATTCGAGTTTTTCCTATTCTACCCAATCGTATCCCCAACGTATATAAACGTACTCCGTTCACAAGCATAAACAATTCAAGAGATAAAGGGGAATAACACCAAACATGTGATAGGCATATGTGACAATTCCAACATCACTTGCATAATAAACAGGCTATAACATATCACATGGTTTCAATACTAGCATGATGATAACTTGGCATAGTAATGGTTCCAACTTAGTTTAACATGATGATTTCAACTTTACATCATAGGCATAATAATCATTTCGGGAATAATAATAATTTTATTACAAACATGAAACATTAAAGGCATGGTAATTCTAATAGGCATAGTGGATTCCAATTTAGCATTTTTAACATAATGATTCTCATCTAGCATTATAAACATAATGATTCCAACTTTTCATCATAACCTAGCAATTCCCATTTTGTCATTAACATGATAGGTATATTAACATCACAGGCATAGTTCCATCAACATCATAGACATGGTTTAATTAGCATCATAGGCATGGTTTAATCAACATAAAGATTTTATAGTGATTCCATGGACATGTATTAGTCCAACTTGCCATACAATTAAGCCCAAGTGATTCATAACAACATCAAAATCATGATAAGTTTAACTTGCAACGTTGACATAGCAATATTCCCAAATTATGATTCAAAGTTAAACAACATAAACATGGATTAATAATAGTTCCTAAATCTGGTTTCAATTCATGGCATGTCCATGTTATTTTAGCGTTTTTGCCTAAAAAGTGACATAGAACTTACAATATGAAGCAAGTAATTAAAATTCCAAATTAAATAGCCCCAAATCCGTTGTCTAAAACGTCGTATTTGTTGTAGCTTCTATTTTTAGCCTTCAAGAATCGTCCTTCGTCTTCTATAATCTTGTTCTTTGTATTTTTAATTTAGAGCTCTAGGTTTAATGGTGGCGGCATGAGGCTAAAACGAAATAGTATGATTTAGGCTAGGTCTTAGGGTCTTTTTATAGTGTTTGTGAGTTGATTAGGACCGTCGATAAAGCTTGTTCTAATAATAGCCATTCATTTGAAGGAGAGACCAACCAGGAGCTGACACCTTGCCCTAGTGACAAGGCAAGGCTCAGAAAATCGACCAAACACAGACCAGGCCAGCCGGGGTGCTGGGTTCGACCTGGCTCAGGAGCCAGGTCAACATGCCAGTCGACACCGTGTCGACTTGGCAGTCGACACGGGTGACCCCGGTCGACTGCCCAGTCGACCTGGTTAGCCCCAGGTCGATTGCCAAGTCGACCTGGGTGCCTTGGGTGGGAATTTTCCCGCCCTGGCCAATTGGGCACTATTTTGAATTTTGAATTGGTTTTTCTGAGCTGTTTTGGTCTGTTTGAATTTTAAACTGAATTCTGAAACTTCCGGAGGCCATATCTTCTTCATACGGAGTCCGCTTTACGCAAACTCGGACTTTATCTCAAGCAGAATTCCGAGACGAACGCAATGGCATATCCCGTTTCCCTTAATTCTTTGATTTGAAGTTAATTATACTTTAATTTTTGAATTTCACGGTTATAGAATACACGGGGTGTTACATGCACTGTGCACCTGCACACCTCCCCCTCGATCATATTCGTGCTCCGACCATTAGTTGTAGACCCAACTGCCACCTCTAAAGCCTCCCCCGCCATCAGAACCTTACCCCATACCGTAGATCAAAATCCAGTAACTTAGACCCAAACTCCAATCACATTCCTTAAACTTAAATGCCTCACGTCACCTCTCCACTGCCCCTACTCTGATCAAACCCCAACCACATGTCGGCGGTATCCTCCCTCACCCCCACTGGTGCACAACCATACGCCGTCTCGTGGAAGGTGCAGTTTGGCCCCAAATCTTGGTTTATCCAACAGTAGATAACCCAAACAAAAATCAAATTCTCATCAATCACTTGTTTAAAAATTTCTACTATATTTTTCCTATGATCCATACTCTACCCTAATCGTCCAAATTTAACTCCATCGCCTACAACTACAGCCATCACCCAAATTTGACCAGAGTTCCATTTTTTATCATTTCAAAAATGCACATGACATAGGCTATTAAAATTCCAAATTTTGATATTAAAATTCATGCAATTCCAAGAAGAAGCTATCCATATACCTGAATTATATAAACATGATGTTTGAAAAATTCGATATTTGTTGCCTTGTTACTGTAATTTGGGGAAATCTACTGACGTATGCTACCTTCTGGATTGAACTAAATTTCATAGCATATACAATACAAAAATAAGCAATCTTTATGTTGGACTTATTTGCTGAAATAAACTAGGATCGATGTCATTGATTTTTGTAGTACTGGGAGATGAAATACACCCATTCTCATTTGGCATAAACAGACGTTGGTTAAATTTGCTTCCAATGATTTTAAACAAGCTAATTCAATATATATAATGGTATACAAATTTTGTACCTACCAACGTATACATCAACTATCCATACAACTTTATATTAGATTTAAATAAAGGAAGGTAGGTGTTCTCACATATGTATTAGTTTATGGATGAGTATTTGTTCCAAGTTTGTTCTCAATATTTTGAGTTCCAATGATTCAATCAATCATGTATATTTATGTATATAAAATTACATATACTTAGTAGTGTCTTAACGAAGACGCAAGTATGGATATGACACATATACCATCTCTAAAATGGCTTCTGGGGAGGGAAAATAATGTTTACTGACGTATAAAACATATACTATCTTTTGTATTTTCTTGTTGTAGGCTGATCCGATTGTTCACAATGATTTAATCTAGCATGGTGATCAATATGTATGCATTATTAACAAATTCATGTATGTTTATATTTCGGCCATTCTAGTTCTCTATTTTATAAACACAAAAGAAATACCTTCTGTTCACACAAAAATGGAAATGTATCTAAATCTGAGTCGCTAATTGTCGTTATATCAAAATACAAATGAATTAATGGACTTCTAACAAAACTACTAAATGAGACTTCTAATATAAGTTTTATTTTGCTACTGACTCGCTACTACTTCTCCCTGCAAGAACTATTATACTTACTTTGTCGAACTCTGTGTTTGCAGTTCGCTTTGTTCATCATGGTTCATCACATCAAAGAGCTTATCCAAGTCTTACTATACCATTTTAACTACTTATATGGTGCTTTCGAGTCAATATGTAATATCATAAATTGATTAATTATTGTTTATTCATGGAAATGAACCAAAATATTCACGTATAACACTGCAAACCTATAAATATTCTCCTATATTTTTATAATATTTTACTATTTGGCCACTGTTGTATGTACATTATTGACAAAAAGGGAAAGACTAATTCCTTTATTTTCATTTGATATATCATGCTAACTAGTTACAATCAATGAACACATCTACTTGAATCAAAACTATAGCAAATTTTGAAATGGACTGCGAATGAAGAAAAGAAAATTGGAGTTTACTCACACCTTTATGTGGTTCTTACTATCATTTATTATTATTTCTTTCCAGGTTATGCTCTCTTGTTTTCAGCCATTATGAATTCTGGGTTCGTCCTCTGTTTCTATGCAAGGTTTTCTTTGCCATTTTAGTTCTTGGTTTGCTCACTGTATAAACTTGTTTCCAGTGAACTAGTTTGAATATTTTTGTGAGTTTGTGTAGTATTTTTGTGTATTTATAGCTGAAAGAAACTAGGCTTAACTCGGGTAGGTTTCAAGGTGGGGAAGGGCATACATGCAGTAGTATAAGGGGACACTGACATGTGATTGAAAACAAGTGATTGTTTAGTCTTGTCTATCTAATTCTTTCTAGGCTATTACATTTATGGTCATCTATGTGTTTACATTTTCATATACTAATGGCTTAAGAACTAGGCTCAATGATAGGATAGTTTAGACTGGCTTCAGGTTGTATATATGCGGTAGAAATGTGAAGTGATGTGCAATCCCCTTAAATGTACACAAAATCCAATCCTAAGCAAAGCTTTTGAAATTAATCTGTGTTCTTGCAACAAATCTTGCACATATATGTGTACGTTTGTATTTTAACAAATCAAATCTTGTCATCCAAGGCAATATCATTCTATTTAATGCATTGACATCCTCTCACATCCCTGTACTTAGCTAGCCACTACCTATCAATCTAATGCTAGGCTCTCCTTCTTAATAGACAGTGGTTTCACATGGAATAGAATTGATACAAGTCTATTCTTGTATTTCTTTTGGCAGGATTCCTTCTTTGTAGATAGATATCCTCTTTTCTTACTTACAGCATAGATCCAGGCTTTCTAACTCTTTGCAGTAACACTACCCCCTATGAATGTGAATTTATTTCCATGCATATATTTATATATGAAGAAAAAATTGAATTTTACATTAAATACATTTTATTTTATCTTTACATGAGTTTAAAAGCAAGTTTCAAATGCAAATAGAAATAGTTAAAATAATAAGCACTTGTCTATAATATATATATATATATATATATATATATATACATATTCATGATTTTTAGGATAATAATTATTCTAAAATGAATTTTATCAATATTATCAAATAATGAATATGTTGCCTTAAGTTATATCTTCTTATATGTACTTACAGGATATGTCAACCTTTGTACAAATCAAAGTATTACCATTGCATGACTTAATATTGTTATTCTTATGAAGGAATCAAATTACTAATAAAATTTCTTATTTTATCTTTAAGTAAAAATCTAAATTCAATCATATGTGGAATCTTCCTTTTATTTCTTACTTAAGTAATTTAACATGCGTATGAGTTAAAATAAATTAAAATACAAAAAGATGATAAAACATTAATAACTCATTTTAATACATTGGTTAATAAAATTTTAAATCATTAACCAATAGATTTATTTGGAATTCCTTAAAATTCCCCAATTATATTAATCTTATTTATTTAATTAAATTATTAGTATAATCTATACATTATAGATTACAGAACTAGTCCAAAAATTGGGTCGTTACACTTTCATTTAAACCATTTCATGTAACCATATCAATTTGCATGCATCTTTTTATTTCATTTTTCTTTTCTAATTAATGCATAATATTTGTAAATCATTGCATGCAGCATAATTACACTACATGCAACCAATTTCTTCTTTCTTTTAACCCATGCATTGCGTTGTTCTTTTCTTCTTTTTAATGCATGTATTGATTACATGCAATCATACATTACCATTATTTTATTCTTCTTTTATATATTTATGAATATGGATGCATATACACATATGCACTGCTTAATATTTAATTGTCATAAAATGCGGGGTATTATAGAACTTATTAGTAAACCTTAGTCTAGAGAACTAAGTTAATAAGTAAACAACAACAACAAGTTGTGTTGACTGAGTAAGATAAGCTAATGATTAAGTAAGAAAGAATAAAGTAAGCTTATTGTTAGTAAACTTATAATTAGAAGTGTTAAGTCAAATAAATTTAATAAATAATAAGCGGAAGGCCGCTCTAACTGTAAATGGATGGATAAAGAAAGGAAGAAGGCAATTGTGAGCTAATGAACCTAATAACTTGAATAAAAAGTTAATATGTAGACAATCAGGTTAATTAGCAACCTAATGAGATGAAACAAGCGACTGGTTAAAAGATTAGACATAAAATCTAATAACACGTTAGGGTGATGTACTTGGACCAGTTCGCACGTACAAAGGTGCAGAACCCAACAGGGTAGATCATCGTGGTGTCCGGAGGCACGAGGGAAACACGTCTAACTAATTATTTTGCTGGATTATTGTTCTTATTTCTCTATGGGACTGGAAGAAAGCGCACGTTTTCTGGGGACATGGTAGGGTACTCCATGGTGGTCCTCCGTACGGTACATGCTCAGGATGTACTCGCAAAGGTTTGGTCTGTGCGGTACCACCCTGTGAGTATACCTTGACTGAAATTATAACTTGGAAGTCAGAAGGCTATAGAGGATGGAGGTGGGTGATTCGATGATTGGCCTTGTGAGAGGTTAGTCAGGACCAAATTAAGGATAGTAATCATCAGGTACCTGTCGTCGGCAGTCATTATGACGCAAAAATACTAGATTTAAACCTATAGACTACTGATCTTTCATTATCGATACATTGGTTATGGGACACGCCAAATTGGATGTTAGATTGTTTGATAGAGACACGTAACTTAGCACTTGATGTAGTCTTTCACTAGTTGAGGGAGGGGCCGTAGCCACCATGAAAATGCATACCATACTTGGATATCTGTATTGTAGTCCTCATGAAATGGATATTTACAGATATGGAAAGCTCCCAACCGAGTTCATGCATTGGATGCAACCCTATTACAGGATTCGGGTTACAGTAGACAATACATTCGTGTGAGGGTCTAGATACATATACTGGGTGGTACATTATAGACAGTAGGGCATTACTATGTGTTGAGACTTGATTCAACCGAGTAGTTTGGATACGATAATCTATACACTTGCTTGGCATAGCAATGACGACTTTGTGTGATTTCATGGCGTAATGATTTAGATTTTCGTACATCGTTCGACGTAGGTTGAAAGTTACATATGCTTCCATGATGTGATGATAGAGACCATACGAGGAGGATACTATGGGAAGTACCTTGAGGTTTGGGGTATGACTACATAAATACTATATTAGCTCAATCTACTAGGAGTACAACATGAGTGTAAAGCCTTGAGTGTTGTCAACTTTAATAACCAAATAAATAAGAAAACAAAACTGAATGGTATATGTAAGGTTATTTCAGAGTGTATAACTTGTCCAGTCACCAAACCTTTGTGTCTTGACCCCTCTTCATAACATACTCACATGTTAGGTTTAGGTAGAGATTTTGTAGCTTTGGATATTGGTTAGACAGTTATCGAGATCTGATATATTTTTTATCTCTGTCTTTTCAGTAGGATACTAGATAAGCCAGATTGAGCTTCGATAGATTGAGATTTTTGAAAAAAAAAATGTCTATCGAATTTTGAATTGTTACATCTAGTATCAAAGCTTAGGTTTTGGATTCCTGCATAGATGGTGAGTGAACGTGTTTGTATATTCTTTAATAAAAAAAATATTATACATATGTACCTTTATACATGGAAGAAATTGAGATACCAAGGCTTGTGCACTAGAGTAAAGATAATGGAAATATAAGGAAGATGAACCATTAAATTGTTTGGTTAGAAAAGTGTATGGAGTGCTCGAAAAAAAGGGGAATAGTGATAAGTCAGTTCAGGAAAACTTTTTAGAAAATAAATTAGTTTTAAGAAATTAATGGAAATGGCGTTACAACTGGAGAGAAATGTATGGGAAGCGGAAAAGACTATCAACCGACCCTAAGGAATACTTTTAGATTTAGAATTAGCGAATCATCTGTAACGACCCAGAAAATCTGAACCAATTTAAAAATTTTAAATTGGCTAAAATAATGGATTTTAAATATTTAAAATAAATATTTTAAATAATAGCGATGAAAAGTGAGTTTGAATCGACAATTGAAAACGAATATAATTAATTCTAATTATAAACAAGGCCTGAAAAGGCGCTGCAGTTTCAAAAAATTGAATTCAAACTTCTTCGGACTGTACCGGGTGCAAAACAAAACGGATTTGAGTGAAACCAAAAATATTTAAATCTGTTAGTGAATAGCTTTCTAACAAATCTGAAAAATCGAATTTTCATAGCGGAAAGCAAAAGTTATGGCCAAATGAATTTTCAGAAAGGTCGCTATGGAATTTATATAGCCCGTGAAATTGGCCATTTTGCATATGACCTCGGAATTCGACGAAACCAATTTTGTTGGATCCGGGATGTGAAGTTATTGCTAGGTTTCAAATTTCATAATTTTTGAAGCTAGTATGTGAGCGTGGCAAAGGAAAACGTGTTTTGGTCAATTAAAGTTAAATTGGATCGACCAGAAATGGGTCTTTTTGCAAACGGTCTCAGAATTCGACGAAACTAGTTTTGTTGGGACCGTATCATCAAAACATAGCCAGATTTATTTTTTTGTAATTTTTCGAATCAGTTTGTGGCTCTGGCAAATTGAAATGTACGTTCAAATCAAGTATTGAATGTTTTATATTTTAATTTGAAGGAAAAACTGACTTAAACAGTCGAATGGGCCTACGAAACATATCCCATTGTGTTCGGAATGGGGGTTAAACGTTGGGGACGATAGTCGTTGTGTTTAGAATGGTGGTCGTGTCAGAAAACCCCTTTAAAACTCCCCCGGCCAATCATATTTTTTTTTTAAAAAAAAAAAAGAAAACCTAATTTTCTCTCTCCCCGATCGAAGGCGGAAGAGGCTTCGAAGCTTCCCTGGCCGATCGCCGTCGCCACAGGCCTTTTTGCCACCCTCTCCAGTTGAAATTTTTGAAGGTCTCGATCCCCTCTCCACATCCATACCTGATTCGACCCCTGTAGCTGTGCCATCGTCGAGATCCAACGCCTCAAAGTACGCGACTTCCAACCGCCACCGCACCCTCCTGCCAGCGTCGAACTGGACCCCACCACCAGCGCCGAGAAGCTCTCTCCTTCCCCTTCGACACTGCATAGCCCGATCGTTCTATCGATTCACGGATTTCACGAAATCGCGTGACCTAGTTTTGAACATTTCAGAAAGGTATACGGCTTGTTTTATTTTCAACTGTTTTAACACCTTTAAACTGTTGCAAACTTTGAAAAATCGTATCTTTTTGCTATGTGGTCGAAATTCAGTGAAACAAGAGACAGTGGACTCGTGTGGACGTCTTATACCTTTTAGAAGAGACCGCATATTTTTCTGAGCCTTCTGCTATTTTTGGTGGAGTGGAACCCAATATGAGATTTCTAATTTATAAACGATATGGAAAACGACGATGTATAAATTATATAGTCGATGTATGAGTTATATAAGCGTTGTACACCTCTTGTATAAGCGTTGTATAAGTTGTATGTTCGATGTACAAGTTGTATATGCTTTGGAAAAATTATATATGTGTTGAAATAGAAGTGAATTGCTATATATGTATATATATATATATATATATATATATATATATATATATATATACTCCCCTCGTCCACAAACCATGGACGATATTTATTGGTTGGGATTGGTGTGAAAATTGATTGATAGCGAATGGTTAGTTGGAATTGTTTGTGGTTGATATTGATTGATTGTGGTTGAAAAATACCCATTTGTGGTTGAGAAATATCTGGTTGAAACCACATAGGATTAGTTTGTGGAAATGAAATAAATATATACAAGCCGCCTGCGTGCGAACTAGATGCATGATCCCCATTTTTATCATCTATACGAACTATATAAAATAACAGTGTTTTGAAATGAATTGTTTTACAATAAAAATCACATTTTTATTATATAAATGAATTGTTAAAAATAGTGAAGTGTTGAAATAGAAGGCAGTTAGATGAAAATATCATTTTTATCAAAAGTGTGGAATTCCTATGGTTTTGAAATCGAAGAATCGATATATATATTTAAATAGAATTGAAATATATCGAAAAACGACGCTGCAGTTCGTATTTTGAAACCGTGATTTCAAACGATTAGTACGGGAGATTCGACCATCGGATTTTCCTGAAATCGCAACCGTTGGGTTCGCTTTGGAAATATCTTTCCAACGGCACCAACTTTGTAAAAATCCAACGGTTGGATTGTCTGGAATGTTTAATTCAAATCTGAAGAAAAACAGCGCCAGAATCGATTATATATATATATATATATATATAGATATAATTATATTTAATCGAATAACGACGCTGGAGTTCGTATTTTGAAATCGAATCTTCAAACGATTATACCGGGAGATCCGACCGTCGGATTTTCCCGAAATTGGAACCGTTGGATTCATTTTGAAAGGATCTTTCTAATGATATAAATTTTGTGAAGATCCAACGGTTAGATGTTTAGATATGTGTAAATCAAATCTGAAGCAAAACAGCGCCACGGCCGCGCTATGGCCCGAAGCGTCATTTTGAATAAATTGGCTGTTTTAAAATAAATAAAAATAGCGATAAATCGTTATAAAATATCATAAACAATATGGAATGGAAATAAACTGAATTTGCTCCATTTATGTGGTATTTGATGGTTGAATGTGTTTGGCGTGAAAATTACATTAAAGAATAAAATTGGTGTTGTCGAATGATTTAACCATTGAAATAAATTGATTTGAAATTCTAAATATACGTGAATTATTTGAAAAGGCCGAGTTAATTCTCATTTCAAATAATTGACCGACGATTGAAAGTCGAAGATGAAGATGGTGGTCGAAGACCGGAGATCTTCACCTCGTTTGGATGGTAACCGAGGTCCTGATTGGGAGGCATCCCGAAATATGGATAATGAGTGGTGATCGTCCAGACGTACGTGGTGATCGATGGGTTTACGAGGTATTTAGTGCCTCCGGTTTCGTTCAGACCCAGAACGGACTTGTAAATGGACTGTGTGTCTGACATTGGATTTTATTCTGTGTTGATTGATCTTTATTAAATATACATCTGTTTGGCGGCGGAGAATTTATTCTTTTGCTTAACGCCCTTCTATTAAACGCACGAGCCCAGAGGTTGTATATCGATGGACATCAGTCGCATGGCATGAATTGCTAGTGTGGCATGCCTAAGTGGCAAATGATCAGGGCTTCTGTTGAAAAGCAAAATCTTGTGGTGATGATCAAAGCACTGCCTGTGTGGCATAGATTTGTGTATAACGTGAATTCGCGAGCCTCACACCTCGGTATGAACCAGAAACGGGAGAAGGACCTCTGGGAGGGCATGCGTTTCTTTCTAGCTAGGAGCTGTGTCAGTGTTTTTACACGGCCTGACATTTTACTTATGTGGTTATTGCTGTTGCGAGGCGCCTCGGTTTGATCGGACGATCCGGGTCCGATGGAGTCATTCGTTGGCTCACTTACGCCCCATAGGGTGGGGAAACGTAGTATTCAGGCATTTTAATCCACATCGGTGGACCGGCCCTATCGCTCCAAGGGTCGATGCATTCTGATCCTGAGACACGGGCTAGAGCGTCTCGAATTCGGTAAGGACTATCTTTTTCCTTGGTTCATGACGAAAATTCAATTTCCAAATACGTAACTGTGCGGTTTCAATTGTATATATATATTTGGCGACATAGTGGCATGGGATGCTCATGTCGTCTATGATTGATTGTTATGATTCGAAATTGCTTTTGAAACATATAAACACTAGTAATAATATCAAATGCTTTTGTTTTATTCGTATCAAGCATATCTTGGCCATTATAAGGTAAAAACTCTATCCTCCGGTTTGCGTTGCATTGTGTGATGGGAACTGAGTCTTATAATGGCTTCATTTTTATAAAAAGCATTGCGATGTTTAAAAGAAAGATTTGTTTTTAAAGCACTGGCAATCCAATGGAGTAAACCTGTTCCACGAAAGTGGCGTGGTCCGGTGATTGGCCATATTATAAATGTGTTGGGTAGATTTCTCATACCAGTCCCATGACTGACTCGTAGTTTGTTTCACTTTCAAACTCGGGTGCCCCTTTTTCTACATGGGCAGCCTTGTATTCAGGTTTAGATGGTTCTTTATGGATAGCTGGAGCTGAAGATGGATTCTATCATTTATCTCTTTTTATGATGTTCAGCTCCTATTGTACATTATGTTTGTTTTCCGCTGTAGACATTTATGTATATCTGAACTGTATTTGTACTAAGTACAATCCTGTATATTGTGTAACTATGATGATTACTCTTATCCAGTATGTTCTATTGTTCATTATCTGGTGTATTTATTTAACTCTGTTCTGCTCTTATCTGTTTCTGTGTTATATTCCATGGATTACCCTTGTCGCCGTTAGTACAGGGTTTGGGGTCGTCTCATTTGGTATCAGAGCCTTGGTTAAACTTAGTTCTGGAATATAACATATTAACAAACTCGTCAGAAATAGAACCAGTAGCGTTCTAGGATGGGTAACTCTATACAGATAGGATCAGTAATATCCTAGTATGAGTAGCAGAATGAAATAACACCTAGATAGATGCATTTACATTCAAGTATTTGTCTCTATATTTTGAAATATCTTTTCTGTTGACCTGACACTTGATCTGCTATTTGCAGAAGAACTAGAAAATGAGTGCCAGAAACAGAAGAAGTGATACTGACCCGGATATTGAAGCCCTATATTTGAAATATAGAAATCTGGGTGGAAAGCCGTTCTCGGGCGAAGAATCTATTATGAGAACACAAGCATGGATTCGTTCGGCTGAGAAAATCTTTGAAGGATTAAAGCTGAGGGATGACCAGAAAAGATAACTGGCTTCCTGGGCACTCAAAGACGGAGCTTTGTTCTAGGGGGATTCGGTTATAGAGAATAATCCAGAAGGTGATATCACCTGGGACAAATTCAAATTGATTTTCCTGGAAAGATTTACTCCTCCAGAAGCGACTGAGCGATTATGTGATGAATTTTCCTATCTAATACAAGGGGATATGACCATTCCAGAATATCATAAGAAATTCAACGAACTTTCTCACTTTGCTCCCCATCTAATTCAGAATACGAAGAGAAAGAATTTGAGATTTATCAACGGGCTTCAAAGGAAATACCAGAATAAAGTAATGGGGCATGTGAAGCTTCCTTTTTCAGAAATGATTTATATGGCTTATCAGTATGAGGATCTCCATAAGAAAGGCATGTTGCGCGACGAAGAAGAACCCAGTTCTAGTAATAAGGTTGAATCAGGAACTGATCGTCCTGAGGCCAGTACGTTGTCTGAGGTCAGTAAGGAGCCTAAAACCAATCAAAAAAGGGCCAGACCAGGAAAAGAACCTGTAACGACCGCTATATGCAACAACTGCCATAAGCAAGGGCATTTGCAAGGAAATTGCAGATCTTTAAAGAAACAAGGAAAGAGCGGGTCCAAACCTACGAAGAGGCAAAAGAACACACATGGCGAAAGGAAATGCCATAAGTGTCGTCAAGCAGGTCATATTGCTCGGGAGTGTCAACTCTCAAAGAAATCTGAGGCGGTACATATAAATAAAGTAGCAGAAACTTCCGAGCCCTCAGATAGTCAAGGGAGGTCTGATGTTTTAGAAGGCACGCTCAATGTCAAGAACATTCCAGTTAAAGTACTGTTTGACACAGGCGCGTCACGAAGCTTTATTGCAAAGAGTGTAGCCAAGAAGTTGGATTTGAGATTGAAGAAGCTCAAAGAACCAATGACCGTCCGAAATCCAGTTGGGGGTTCCATCGATCTCAGTTGGGTTTGTGGGGTGCCTGTCTCTTTTTCCTGCTATAAATTCCCTACTATCTCTATCATCATGAATTTTAATGAATTTGATCTTATTCTGGGATTGGTTTGGCTAACCAGATATGAGGCAGAGGTTAGATGCGCCGAGAGAGTTGTTAAGGCAAAGGCACAATCGGGAAATTATATAACCATACCATGTGAAGGCCCGACTTCAAATAGAAAGGACTTCTGGGCAGCTTTGGATGTTTCTCCAACCCAAATAGAAAATATCCCTGAAGTCGCAGAGAATATTCCTGACCTCATCAAAGATATTCCTATCGTCAAAAATTACGTGGATGTGTTTAAAGAAGCAGTTCGCTTACCTCCGCAGAGAGAAATAGATTTCAAGATTGCTTTGATTCCGAATGCAAGGCCGGTAGTTCACGCTATTCGAAGAATGTCCTTGAAAGAGAAAGAAGAACTTGACAATCAAACACGACAGCTAGTATGGAAGGGTCTAATCAGGCCCAGTTTCTCTGATTGGGGATAAGCAGTGGTGTTTGTCCCAAAATCTGACAGTACTCTACGTCTATGTGTGGATTATCGTGATTTGAACAAGCAGACGATAAAGAACAAATATCCATTGCCGCGGATCGATGATTTGTTGGATCGATTAAATGGCGCACAAGTATTTTCATGAATGGACCTAGCTACAGGCTTCCATCAGCTTCGAATTGCCGAAGAGTGTGTTCCAATGACAGCATTCAGAGGTCCCGACTTATTCTACGAGTGGTTAGTAATGCCGTTCGGCTTATGTAACGCTCCACCTTACTTCGTCGATCTGATGAATAGAGTGTTCAGAGGAGTTTTGAATAAATTTGTTCTGGTTTTCATTGACGATATTCTAATCTTCTCTAAATCAAAGGCCGAACATGAAAAGCATCTGGAACAGATTCTAGAAATTCTGAGACGGAATGTATTAAAAGCCAAACTATCCAAATGTATCTTCTGGCAAGATGAAGTGAAATTTCTAGGCCACGTCGTATCGAAAGAAGGAATTGCTGTGGATCCAAGTAAAATCACAGCTATTCAAAACTGGAAACAGCACAGTACCCCTACAGAAGTCCGCAGTTTTCTCGGATTGGCTAGTTATTACCGGAAATTCGTTAAAGACTTTTCAAAGATATCTGGTCACTTAACGAATCTTACAAAGAAGCATTCTAAATTCAAGTGGACTCCAGAATGTGAAGATGCTTTTGAAGAGCTAAAGTTAAGATTAACGACAGCTCCAGTGTTAACCATCATCGATGGCAATCAGGATTTGAAAGTCTGGACTGATGCTTCTAGAGAAGGCCTTGGCGCAGTGTTAATGTAGAGGGGCCAAGTGATTGCTTATGTTAGCCATCAACTGAAGCCGCACGAGAAAAACTATGTAACTCATGATCTTGAGTTGTTGGCTATCGTATTCTCTTTGAAAATCCGGAGACACTATATTCTGGGTGAGAGATTTGAACTGTTTACAGATCACCGGTCGTTAAAGTATCTATTCACCCAGAAAGACTTGAATCTGAGGCAGCAACGTTGGCTGGAGTTTCTTGCAGCATATGACTTTGAAATAATATACACTCCAGGGAAAGCTAATGTCGTGGCCGATGCGTTAAGCCGAAAGAATGGAATGATCGCCAGTTTTATTATCACGACTTCATTGATAGATAAAACATCTTCTCTTCAGAAGGATGATCACTTCATTCATAGGATCAGAGAGATAATTCAGAAGGGCGAACCCTCGAGTTTTCAGGTTGATAATGAGGGGATTCTAAGGCTGAAAGGTCGAATCTGTGTTCCTAATATTGCTGAGCTCCGAAAGGAAGTTCTGGATGAATGCCACAAGTCAAAACTTAGTATCCATCAGGGAGTGAGCAAAATGTATAATGACATCAAGCGCATTTTCTGGTAAAGGTCGATGAAGAGGGACATTTCTTTATATGTTAGCCGATGCACTACTTGCCAGCTAGTCAAAAGCGACCAACAGAAACTAGCTGGATTATTGCAACCGCTAGACGTTCCAGGCTGGAAGTGGGAACATATTTCTATGGACTTCATGGATGGTCTGCCCAGAACCAGAAAAGGAAATGACGGTATTTGGGTGATCGTAGATCGCTTCACGAAGACCGCCCATTTCTACCTGTCAGATCAAACAGAACTGCTCAGAGTCTGGCGCAGATTTACTTTAAGGAAATTGTTAGACTACATGGAGTGCCGCTCAGTATAGTCAGTGATAGAGATGCAATATTTACTAGTAAATTCTCGGAGGCATTTCAAGTAGAACTGGGAAAAAAGCTGAATCTAAGCACCGCTTATCATCCTCAGACAGATGGTCAGACTGAGAGGGTGAATCGTATTTTATAAGATCTATTGTGGGCTTGTGTTCTAGATTTCGGTGGATCATGGGAAGACCATCTACATTTGGCTGAATTCTCATATAACAATAGCTACCAGGCGAGCCTGAAAATGTCGCCATTCGAAGCGTTGTATGGTAGACCGTGCCGTTCTCCTGCTTGTTGGGTCGAACCTGGAAATAGACTTGTGTTAGGGCCAGATATGATTCGAGAAGCTGCCGACAAAGTCGATTTTGTTAAGAAACGACTACTGGCCGCTCAAAGCCGACAAAAGAGCTATGCCGATAGGAGAAGAAGAGATATATCCTTTGCTGTTGGCGACTACGTATATTTGAAAGTATCGCCGATGAGGGGAGTTATCCGGTTCGGTAAAACTGGAAAGTTAGCGCCCAAATTCATTGGTTCGTTTCCTATTCTAGAACGGATCGGAACTCTCGCTTATAGGGTCAAATTGCCTGATTGGTTGCTTGGAGTGCATGATGTATTTCACGTATCTCAACTTCGAAAGCACGTTCATGATCCAGACTTGATCGTGGAAGAAGCAGCTCAACAGGATATTGAAATTACTCTAGAACTAGCTGTGAGAAGGGAGCCGCTAAAGATCATTGGCAAAGAAACCAAAGGGCTGAGGAACAAGAACTTAGTCAAAGTGAAATGGAGTGGAGATCCGCGAGATTGTACTTGGGAAACCGAGGAGAGCATTCAGAAAGCTTATCCTAGATGCCGAGTGGATATCTCTGTTTGACTCCGGTGCAAGGTACATTTACCATACTTTGCATCACAAATTAGTTCTCTACTTTGTTGTAATTTTCCTTCCATGGATGTGCACTTTTAATTCTATAGTCTGAATGATTTCAAATGAATATAGAAATTGATTAGTATATTTTTGAAAAGTTAAAAACAATTTGATTGATTGTTTGCATTGTGTGATAGTAAATTTGATTAATTGAATTATTGAAACAATAGTTAATTTAATCAACAACAGGATAATGGTAGAATTTATTCGATTATATCACACATTGAACTGATTAGAAAATAAATAGAAATATGTACATGTGTATTATATATGTTTGAACAGGTAAACGGATTAGCTGTTGAGTAAAGATTTTATTTGCGTACCTGACAAATAGGTAAACCTTAATGAGTTGGATGCGAAATATTATTATATCAACTCCTGTGAATGCCATTGGATGCGGAGTGCTGGTTATTCTGTGTGTAAAAATAAATGTCGCCATAGGATAGTAACAATTAATTTTGAACTACGTTACATGGCATACTTCTGAAGATAGGCATACTTCATCATATACCCCATAAGCATTTGGAGCTTGTGTGACGAGGTGGAAGATTTACCATACGAGCGAGAGGCTTGTATAGCGATGACTATATTTTACAGGTTGAACTGATGACTGATATGGACTATTTAAATTGTAACGATAAAATTGCCAGATTAATAAAAACCCTACACGGGTCTAGAGTTGACAATAACCACGTCTCTCTAGTTATTAGATACGGCACATGGACTATTTATTTCCCACACGGGACGAGGTGACGAGGATTTATCCTCTAGAGCATTTAAAATACACACTCCCTCAGGCTTTGACAGGGTGACGAGAATTTATTCTCTGGAGTTATTATCAATACACGCTACCCTGTAAACACCAGAATATATCACTATAAATATGTGTATGCTTATTACGATTTATTGGGTACCTAATACGGCCCAATAAATTTCCAAACCTCTCCCCGTACAAAGGAGGTTATTGCGAAAATTTTCGAAAATTCCGGATGTTAGCCAAATTTTTGAAGAATTTGAAAATTCTCAGAAACTGAAATGTTGGAGAATTGAAGCCAGATCGAACGTAGAGTTGATTAATCAAACCACTTTCGACTTTGTTCCTTTTCGGGGACGAAAAGTTTTAAGTGGGGGAGATTGTAACGACCCAGAAAATCTGAACCAATTAAAATTTTTTAAATTGGCTAAAATAATGTATTTTAAATATTTAAAATAAATATTTTAAATAATAGCGATGAAAAGTGAGTTTGAATCGACAATTGAAAACGAATATAATTAATTCTAATTATAAAGAAGGCCTGAAAAGGCGCTGCAGTTTCAAAAAATTGAATTCAAACTTTGTCGGACTGTACCGGGTGCAAAACAAAACGGATTTGAGTGAAACCAATAATATTTAAATCTGTTAGTGAATACCTTTCTAACAAATTAGAAAAATCGAATTTTCATAGCGGAAAGCAAAAGTTATGGCCAAATGAATTTTCAGAAAGGTCGCTATGGAATTAATATAGCCCGTGAAATTGGCCATTTTGCATACGACCTCGGAATTCGACGAAACCACTTTTGTTGGATCCGGGATATAAAGTTATTGTTAGGTTTCAAATTTCAAAATTTTTGAAGCTAGTATGTGAGTGTGGCAAAGGAAAACGTGTTTTGGTCAACTCTAGTTAAATTGGATCGACCAGAAATGGGCCATTTTGCAAACGGTCTCAGAATTCGACGAAACTAGTTTTTTTGGGACCGTATCGTCAAAATATAGCCAGATTTATTTTTCTGGAATTTTTCGAATCAGTTTTTGGATCTGGCAAATTGAAATGTACGTTCAAATCAAATATTGAATGTTTTATGTTTTAATTTGAAGGAAAAACTGACTGAAACAGTCGAATGGGCCTATGAAACATATCCCATTGTGTTCGGAATGGGGGTTAAACGCTAGGGAAGATAGTCGTTGGGTTTAGATTGGTGGTCGTGTCGGAAAACCCCTTTAAAACTCCCCAGGCCAATCATATTTAAAAAAAAAAAAAACCTAATTTTCCCTCTCCCCGATCGAAGGCGGAAGAGGCTTCGAAGCTTCCCTGGCTGATCGCCGCCGCCACAGGCATTTTCGCCACCCCCTCCAGTTGAACTTTTTGAAGGTCTCGATCCCCTCTCCACATCCATACCTGATTCGACCCCTGTAGCTGCGCCATCGTCTAGATCCAACGCCTCAAAGTCCGCGACTTCCAACCGCCGCCGCACCCTCCTGCCAGCGTCGAACTGGACCCCACCACCAGCGCCGAGAAGCTCTCTCCTCCCCCTTCGACACTGCGTAGCCCGATCGTTCTATCGATTCACGAATTTCACGAAATCGCGTGACCTAGTTTTGAACATTTCAGGAAGGTATACGACTTGTTTTATTTTCAACTGTTTTAACACCTTTTAACCGTTGCAAACTTTGAAAAATCATATCTTTTTGCTATGTGGTCGAAATTCAGTGAAATAAGAGACAGTGGACTCGTGTGGACGTCTTCTACCTTCTAGAAGAGACCGCATATTTTTCTGAGCCTTCTGCTATTTTTGGTGGAGTGGAACCCAATGTGTGATTTCTAATTTATAAACGATATGGAAAACGACGATGTATAAATTATATAGTCGATGTATGAGTTATATAAGCATTGTACACCTCTTGTATAAGCGTTGTATAAGTTGTACGTTCGATGTATAAGTTGTATATGCGTTGTAAAAATTTTATATGTGTTGAAATAGAAGTGAATTGCTATATATAAATATATATATATATATATATATATATATATATATATATACGCCCCTCGTCCGCAAACCCTGGACGATATTTATTGGTTGGGATTGGTGTGAAAATTGATTGATAGCGAATGGTTGGTTGGAATTGTTTGTGGTTGATATTGATTGATTGTGGTTGAAAAATACTCATTTGTGGTTGAGAAATATTTGGTTGAAACCACATAGGATTAGTTTGTGAAAATGAAATAAATATACACATGTCACCTGCGTGCGAACTAGATGCATGATCCTCATTGTCAAAAACCGTGAGGTTTTAAGGTGGAGCGAGGAGCCGTACTAGGGACGGTCCCGGTTTTAACTACCCTGCCGTTATGCTGCCGAAATTTTGAATAATATTCATGTGTTTGAATTATTTTCATTTGTTGAAACTATATTTATTCGTTGAAAAGAAAACCTCCATGTGTGGAAACGTTGTTGAGTTGAAATTCATGTGTTGAATGGTGTTCATATTTTGAAATAAATTGTTTTATAACAAAATTCACATTTTTATCATCTATACGAACTATATAAAATAACAGTGTTTTGAAATGAATTGTTTTACAATAAAAAACACATTTTTATTATATAAATGAATTGTTAAAAATAGTGAAGTGTTGAAATAGAAGGCAGTTAGATGAAAGTATCATTTTTATCAAAAGTGTGGAATTCCTATGGTTTTGAAATCGAAGAATCGATATATATATATTTGAATAGAATTGAAATATATCGAAAAACGACGCTGCAGTTCGTATTTTGAAATCGTGATTTCAAACGATTAGTACGGGAGATCCGACCATCGGATTTTCCTGAAATCGCAACCGTTGGGTTCGCTTTGGAAATATCTTTCCATCGGCACCAACTTTGTAAAAATCCAACGGTTGGATTGCCTAGAATGTTTAATTCAAATCTGAAGAAAAACAGCGCCAGAATCAATTTTATATATATATATATATATATATATATAATTATATTTAATCGAATAACGACGTTGCAGTTCGTATTTTGAAATCGAATCTTCAAACGATTATACCGGGAGATCCAACCATCGGATTTTCCCGAAATTGGAACTGTTGGATTCGTTTTGAAAGGATCTTTCTAATGATGTAAATTTTGTGAGGATCCAACGGTTAGATTTTTAGATATGTGTAAATCAAATCTGAAGCAAAACAACGCCACGGCCGCGTTATGGCCCGAAGCGTCGTTTTGAATAAATTGGCTATTTTAAAATAAATAAAAACAGCGATAAATCGTTATAAAATATCATAAACAATATGGAATGGAAATAAACTGAATTTGCTCCATTTATGTGGTATTTGATGGTTGAATGTGTTTGGTGTGAAAATTGCATTAAGGAACAAAATTGGTGTTGTCGAATGATTTAACCATTGAAATAAATTGATTTGAAAATCTAAATATACGTGAATTATTTGAAAAGGCCGAGTTAATTCTCATTTCAAATAATTGACCGACGATTCAAAGTCGAAGATGAAGACGGTGGTCGAAGACCGGAGATCTTCACCTCGTTTGGATGGTAACCGAGGTCCTGATTGGGAGGCATACCGAAATATGGATAATGAGTGGTGATCGTCCAGACGTACGTGGTGATCGATGGGTTTGCGAGGTATTTAGTGCCTCCGGTTTCGTTCAGACCCAGAACGGACTTGTAAATGGACTGTGTGTCTGACATTGGATTTTATTCTGTGTTGATTGATCTCTATTAAATATACATCTGTTTGGCGGTGGAGAATTTATTCTTTTGCTTAACGCCCTTCTCTGAAACGCACGAGCTCAGAGGTTTTATATCGAGGGACATCAGTCGCATGGCATGAATTGCTAGTGTGGCATGCCTAAGTGGCAAATGATCAGGGCTTCTGTTGAAAAGCAAAGTCTTGTGGTGATGATCAAAGCACCGCCTGTATGGCATAGCTTTGTGTATAACGTGAATTCGCGAGCCTCACACCCCAGTATGAACCAGAAACGGGAGAAGGACCTCAGGGAGGGCATGCGTTTCCTTCTAGCTAGGAGTTGTGTCGGTGTTTTTACACGGCCTGACATTTTACTTAGATGGTTGTTGCTGTTGCGAGGCGCCTCGGTTTGATCGGACGATCCGGGTCCGATGGAGTCATTCGTTGGCTCACTTATGCCCCATAGGGCAGGGAAACGTATTGTTCAAGCATTTTAATCCACATCGGTGGACCGGCCTTGTCGCTCCAAGGGTCGATGCGTTCTGATCCTGAGACACGGGCTAGAGCGTCTCGAATTCGGTAAGGACTATCTTTTGCCTTGGTTCATGACGGAAATTCAATTTCCAAATACGTGACTGTGCGGTTTCGATTGTATATATATATATATATTTAGCGACATAGTGGCATGGGACGCTCATGTCGTCTATGATTGATAGTTATGATTCGAAATTGCTTTTGAAACATATAAACACTAGTAATAATATCAAATGCTTTTGTTTTATTCGTATCAAGCATATCTTGGCCATTATAAGGTAAAAACTCTATCCCTCCGGTTTGCGTTGCATTGTGTGATGGGAACTGAGTCTTATAATGGCTTCATTTTTAAAAAAAGCATTGCAATATTTAAAAGAAAGATTTGTTTTTAAAGAACTGACAATCCAATGGAGTAAACCCGTTCCACAAAAGTGGCGTGGTCCGGTGATTGGCCATATTATAAATGTGTTGGGTAGATTTCTCATACCAGTCCCATGACTGACTCGTAGTTTGTTTCACTTTCAAACTCGGGTGCCCCTTATTCTACACGGGCAGCCTTGTATTCAGGTTTAGCTGGTTATTTTTGGTTAGCGGGAGCTGAAGATGGATTCTATCATTTATCTCTTTTTATGCTGTTCAGCTCCTATTGTACATTATGTTTGTTTTCCTCTGTAGACATTTACGTATATCTGAACTATATTTGTACTAAGTATGATCCTATATACTGTGTAACTCTGATGATTACTCTTATCCAGTATGTTTTATTGTTCATTATCTGGTGTATTTATTTAACTCTGTTCTGCTCTTATCTATTTCTGTGTTATATTCCACGGAGTACCCTTGTCGCCGTCAGTACGGGGTTTGGGGTCGTCTCATCATCATTTGGAAATCTGGGAATGAAAAGCCGGAAATAAAATCATTTCGAGTCGAACCACCTGCAATGATATTGGTCGTATTAAAATTATGAAGCCCAAAGCTTCATCATTTAATTTTCTTCCTCCCTAACCCAAGAGCAGCAAACCTACTCACCCACCACAATTTCCAATGCCCACCATTGCTCCATAACTCCCCTGTTTTTCGGAAAATTGGTATTAAATCGAAGCTCATAACCTCCTCTATCCTGATCTATACATCTTCTTCATGGATTTGAAAAAGTTTCTCCATGCCTCCGAGACCCCCTTTAGCCGCCTCCTTTCCCCAATTAAACCCTAAAGAGATTGCTTGGTGCCGGAATCTTAGGCGTGTAGTGCAAGCCTATGTGGCTTCTATAGGATACCAGATTTTACTTGCGAGACCCGTTAAATTTTCATACTTTGTGGGCACCCCTTGGAGCAATTTTTTTTGGTGTGGGGTTGCACGCTATATTTGACCATGCTACGGTAGAGCGTACTTCTTATCCTAGGTTAGTTCTCCTTTTTGATGTTAATCTAAATTATAGAGAAGAGAATAATGATATAGCATTTCAGACTAAGGTGAAAGTGGTACAGATTGTTTTTACTAAAGCGCAGTTCAGGGTTATGCTTGGTATTAGAGGAAATGGTTTGATATTAGAGTAGGTTGAGATGATTGATATGGCTGTGTTGGACCGAATTTTTGTGGATGTTGAGCATAGAGCTTGGCATATTAGGCATTTGCGCCCATTAGCTAAAGTGGTTATACACATCTTACAGTATAACCTAGTTGCTCGAAGACGTAGTTTGACAAGGTCACTAGCACGGTTCGGCGTGCTACTTGTGCTATTTTTGTTGGACTTGAGATCAACTACGCAAGGAAATTATGGAACATTTCACGACGGCCACCGACACTAGACAGTCTACGATACTTTTCGGACATTTTTGGACAGTTGTGTTTAGACATTTCAAGTTCCTTTAGGGAATGAGAGTTCTATTGCAGAGACCCACCCTCTGATAGATGCATCCACTTTGGCTATGATGCATATTTACTTGGCCCACTTACAGGAGGCTAAACCTATAGAGCATGAGGATGAGTTTGAGGAGGGCGGTGGTGATGGCGAGGGTCAGCAGGACCAGACGGATCAGTATTTTGACCCAGCCAGTTATCAGCTTGAGGCAACAGTTGTTATCAGCCGGAGGTAGAGTTTGGGGACCAGTTTGGACAAGAGGAGGGGCAGGGCATAGAGGAGCAGTACTAGTATTTTGACCCTCCAGCAGGATATGATTATCAGGGCGCAGAGCCATACTGGGGAGGCGTCGGGTCTTCCTAGTCATCTTAGTGGGGCTCATGGCCAATAGAGGAACCATGAGATTTGAGGAGAGAGGTTTGGTCCAATTCTAAGAGGCAGGACCAATTAGCTAGAGAGTATAGTGAGCCTTTCTCGGACAGCAAGATATGACACACACACAGCTTGACTTTGCCCAGACCCAGTAGCAGTCCCTTCAGGAGATGTATGCAGCCCAGCATTGATTCGAGTGGATGCAGTTGGAGATGCATGATATGCACCTAGAGGTTCGAGATAGAACTATGTGCTAGGAGGAACGCCTAGGTGGATTGGATTCTTTTCTCAGGGATATCTTGGACAATGACCTAGGCCTCTATTCTGAGGGTAGATTCATAACGGTGTTACTACATGTAGGACTCTTCTTTTTAGAATTTGGCTATCTTTGTTAGTTTGACAAATGTCATGAAAGCTACTACCTAGAAGTTATTTTCTATTATAGTAGTATTTTATCATTATGCAAGAAACTTTTCTCTAATCAATGAAGTTCTTGTTAAATAATTATAGATAAAAATTGAATAACAAAAAGAAATAAGAAAACAAACATTATATGATAGGAACAAAAACAAAAATTTCCTCTGAAAATTGTGAGGAACGAAATTTAGAAAAATAATTTTTCTTAAATTAGAAATTTTAGACGTTAGTTAGTAGGGTTTTGGATGCAAAAATTGGATGAACTATGCTATAGCTTTGTAAGAGTGTGGGAAAAATTAGTTGAAAAGTGTATTTTTGATTTTCAAAACATTGCATTCATATAGAAATTGCTAGCATATTTAGGATGTACACATGATGGTTGCAATTTATACATGGGAGAACATCATTCCATCGTTATCAAATTTCGGGGACAAAATTTCCTAAGAGAGGAGAATCTAACACCCCATATTTTATTAGATATTAAACGGAAATAACGATAATTTATAATTTTAGAATTTAGCCACGAAACATACGACATTGTGTTCGCGGCAATTTTTTTGATTCGTTTTAGTATATGACTTACCTCGAAAAGAGTCTGTTAGGGAAGTTATTAATGAATAAAGATTTAAAAGGTTGTATATGTATATACACACATAAATTTGAAATTTAAAATTAGATAAGTGTTATAAGTGGAAAATAATAATTCACATAAGTAATATTTAGAGATAAAATAGACGTTGGTATTAACGTTAGAACAAAATTAAATTCGGCTGAAATCACATTCAGGACCTAGGCTCTGGGTCGACCCAGGCCTTACATGGGTCGACCATGGGGTCGATACACCATGAAGGTGGGTCGACACTGGGGTCGACCTATCTGGGGCTAATTCTATATTTTGATTGACGTGTATTTCTTGGTTAAATGGTTGGGATTTTATATTTTTAAATCTAACAAACCAAGAATTTCATGTACACCTATAAATAAACGGGTAAAGCCTAGCCTCCAACTCTTATTTTCTAAGATGATGCCAAGGCTCTTTCATTTTTTTTCTTCTGCAAATCTTTCTGAAATTAGAATATTAGCTTTTAGAAGTTCTGGTTCAAGATTTGAAGACAAAGAATGCAAAACTATAACATAGGTGTTCAAATTTCTGATCAACGTGAGGTAAGTCTCGTGAATCTGAATTAGTTAGGTTTCTTCCTTTCTTTCCTCCTTCTTTTAGCATTAGATTTGTAGATCTATGGTTAATTTAATACCACATCCAGTTAGAAACGCCACGGAATAATAGATCTAAATTAGATTCAGGGATTGGAAAGTAGTCAGGTGAGTGGATTTAGAATTAAATCTTTTAGGCAATGGTATATTTACCATTTAAATTTCTCGTAATCCTTCACAAGTTAGATAACTATAATTTGTGGTAATTGCGATATAATTGATTTTGAAGTCGTTTAGAATATTGTTGATGTACAAATATATTCATTTAATCTTCTGTTCGGACTAAGAATTACTGTAATACTGAAATTGTGGAATTTACAATAAGCATGAATATAAACTGAAATTGTTGTTTAATCATAAATTGGATATGTTGTAAACATAATTACAGTGAAATTGGGAATAATAGAAAAGAATGGATATATCTAATTATGTATGGAAAATATATAGTTACTTGAAAACATTAAATGAAAACAGAAATTAACATCTAACTCAGAAAGTAAAAGGAGGAAGATCGTAGTGGACTGAGTTAGTTGGATTTTGGAGAAAAATGGGTACATTTCCATGATAGCAAAATTACTATAACTTGTAAGAAAAGAAAGGAAAATGAGGCCAGTGTGAAATAGAGATTATCGTATCGCACGCTAATCAAATAAAATGCAAATAAAAGAAATAACTTGCAACTACGAATCTTGATTGATGTGCGTTACGGAAATGGATTTTTGCATCTTTACACTAACCAACCTAATGAGGTATGTGAAATATTTTTCCTGAAATAATGAGAATATACAAGACAGTAAATCAGTAGATGTTACAACAGTAAAAGTTTCGTTAATGTATAGGAACCTAGGAAATATGGTGAACAAGGAATATAACCTATTATAACCAGTTATATGAATGAGTATGTAATGTAATAGGTAGGTTTGTCCTAGGGACAAGTGGAATTATAACATGGGTTATAATAAATGAAAAAGGAAGCTTAATAGTAAACCTTAGTTAAGAGAACTATGTTAACTAGTAAACAACAACATGAAGTTGTGACGATTGAGTAAGACAATGTAATGATTAAATAAGAAAGAATAAAGTAAGATATTGTTAGTAGACTTATAATTGGAAGTATTAAGTCTAATAAACGTAATAAATAATAAGCTGAAGGTCGCTCTGACGGCATATGGTTGGATAAAGAAAGTAAGCAGCTAGTTGTGAGCAAACGAACATAGTAACTTGAATAAAAACTTAGTATGTAGATAATCAAGTTAATTAGCAACCTAATGAGATAAAATAAATGCATGCTTAAAAGATTAGACGTAGAATTAAATAACACGTTAGTGTGATGTGCTTGGACCAAGCCGCACGTACAAAGGTGAAGAACCCAACGGGATAGATCATCGTGGTGTTCGGAGGCACGAGGGAAACACGTCCAACAGATTATTCTACTGAATTATTCTGTCTGATTGCTGTACGGGACTCTAAGGAAGCACACAACTTCTGCGGGGCTTGGTAGGGTACTCCATGGTGGTCCTCTGTGCGGTACGTGCTTAGGCTGTACTCGTAGAGGTTTGGTCTCTGCGGTACTATCCGGTGAATGTACCTTGACTGCAATTATAACTTGGCAGTCATAAGGCCGTGACGATATCGTTGCGTGATTCTTGATTGGCCTACATAGAGGATGGTGGGACTAAAATAAGAATAGTAATTGTTGGGTACCTATCATAGCCCGTCAGTGTGATGCGAGAAAACTAGAGCTAAACCTATAGAACATCAATCTTTTGCTATTGGGACGTTTGTTGTGGGACACACCAAATTGGATGTTAGATTGTTTGATATGGGAACTTCACTTAGCCCTTGATTTAGTCTTTCACTAGTTGAGGGAGGGGGCCATGGTAGGCCTCATGAAGTGGACCATTACACTTTTGGAAAGCTCCCGATCGAGTTTCATGCACTGGATGTAGCCCAATCACAGGACTCGAGTTACAGTAGACAATACGTTCATGCAAGGGCTAGATACATGCACTGGGTGGTGTATTGTAGACAGTGGGGCATTACTCCATGTTGAGACTTGATTCGACCGAGTTTTTCGGATACGATGATCCATACACTCACATGGCATATCAATGGAGATTCTGTACGATTTCGTGGCTTAATGATTTAGATTTCCTTACGTTATTTGGCATAGGACGAAAGTTGCATATGCTTCTGTGGCGTGATGGCGGAGACCGTATGAGGATGTTACTATGGAAAGTACCATGAGATGTGATCTATAGCTACATATATACTATACTAGATTAATCTACTGGGAAGTAGATGGGTACACCGTGAGTGTAGAGCCTTGAGTGTTGTTAACCTTAATAACCTAATAAATAAATAAAACATAACGGAATGATATATGTAGGGTTATTTTACAATGTATATTTTTCCAATCACCAGAACTTTATGGTCTGACCCCCTTCATATAACATAATCATATATTAGGTTTATGATAGAGATTTGATATTTTTGGATACTTGTTAGAAAGTATTATTATTTCGGTAAGGTTGTACTTGATTATCAAATTTTATCCATTCCATTGCGAGGTGTTTTGTCGAGCTTTGATATATTTATTATCTATCTTTTCGATAGGATATCAGACAAGAGAGCTAGAGCTATGATATATTAGGATTTTTGAGAAAAAAAATTGGTCTATCGAAATTCGTTTTGTTACACTTATAGTCTCGGATATCCTATGTTTTTAACTCCTTTTGGTTGTGACGTTACGCTTTACCTTTTATTTCGGGTTGATGCATCCTTCTGCTTTGGCATGGAACCCTTAATTTTCTCAGAAGTCTTTATTTCTTTTTGGTCACATTTTATGAATTTTGCTTCTCTTGGTTCCTTTAAGAACTTCCCTCTATATTATTACCTTCTTTCACTCTGTCTACCTTGGATTATATTTTAGGGAAATAGTCATCCCGCCTAGTGTAAAGAAGATTTTGTTCTTTAGGAAAAAAATGTGAACACTTTCCCTTTTATTTTACTTGAAAACTTATTTTAGTAGTATCTATTATAGGTTTATAAATTGGTTCAATAGTAGAAAATTGGCTATGGGGATAATTAGAGGATCTGAACTCTAGTTTATCTTTTTTAATTGATGAAAGTTCTAAACTATCTTCTAGTTATAATGAAAGTTTAGATGATAAACACTACTTTTGATATCCGATAACTCGAGGTCAACACTTAGGCGTTCAAATGACAAGGGTCCTCGAATTTCTTTCGGCAACTAAAACGTTCCACACTCGAATTTGGGTGTTTAATATAGTAGAAATTTAGAAATACCTTTCTGGATATAGTAGACGCTTCAAAACCACTTTTAGCTTTAGATAAGACCCAAAACCTAGATCTGGTTATTAGGATAATATAAGTCTAGAAATCCATTTTTAGGAAAACTAGAAGTTCCAAAGCCGTTTTGCTTTTTATAAGTCCTGAAACCCATATTCCGGTATTAAAATAATAAAGTCTAAATATCCACTTTCAAGAAAATTAGAAATTTTGAAATCACTTTCAGTTTTTAGAAGATCTGAAACCCATATTCAAGTTTTACAGTAGTATAAGTGCAGAAATCTACTTCCAGAAAAATTATAAGTTCTAAAATCATTTTCGGTTTTTTGAAGACCTAAAACCCATATTTGGGTATTAAAGTAATAGAAGTCCAAAAATCTACTTTTGGAAAAGTTAGATGTTCTGAAACCACATTCGGTTTTTAAAAGACCTAAAATACATATTTGGGTATTAAAATAATAGATGTCCAGCAGTCTTCTTTAAAAAAAAAAAAAGAGAGATCGAAACCCTTTTCCGACCTTCTTAAATCTGGTGCTCATTTCAATCTATGCCCATTTAGGATTTTTCTTATAGCGGAGTTAGGGAATGTTCTTCTTTTTTACAGAGGCATCACATGCTTTAAATGCTCCCTTTGAGCTTTCATTCCCTTCTGCGGGACACGGCGTAAGCAGATGCAAGGCGTGGCCATCCTTAGAGTAGATGAAGGGCGTGCTTAGTCGAAGAAGAGGCAGGACATTCTCTAAAAAGAACAAAGGCAGATCATTCTTCATTCATAGTTGGGCACGTATCCCCGGGCATACCCGTCTTCCTCCAAAGGGCGCCTTGAATAAGCCATGGTAGTGATAGGAATAAGGGCCTATAGTGCCTGATGCATGACCCTAGGCTTACCCTCCTTCTTCCAGGAGGCACCTAGGAGATAATTTGGGCTTGGATCCAAGCACGACTTGCACTCCTTCCTTGTTTGGGAAGAACTTTGGTATATCAAGGAATTTAGTGGGAGTCGGGTACATGTCCCGGGGTTTACCCATCCTCCCTTTCGGGAAGCGCCATGAGTACGTCAATGGTTTTCTGAAGTTATCCATTCTTTGAGGACTTTTCACCCTTATCTATGTATACCTTCTTATTTTGGATAAGCATTGCTTGTAAACCATGTAGAATGTCTCACTTTGAATTTCAACAAAGAGCTTTACTAGACATATTTATCTATGTTGTCTCTCATCACTACTCAATATGCAGGTTAAATCTACCTAATTACGAAGGGAACACCATTCTAGACAAAAAATATATTCCTTTGTGGATAGAAAATATGGTTTTATGTGTTCTACATTTCATGTTCTCAGAAACATGTTTCCACCAAGATGACACAAATGATATGACCCTAATGGTATAACTGTTTGTATAATAAGGGGACCTTCCCAATTTCGCCTCAATGGTCCATCTGTAGGATTCTCAGTGTTAGCCATCACACTTCGAAGCACCAGATTCCCTTCCTTAAATGCTCTCGATTTCACTTTTGAATTACAATATTCTGTCATTCTTATCTGATACTCAGCTGTTTGAATAATTGCTTCATCCCCTAATCCGGGAATAGAGTCCAAGGATTCTTCTTTAAGTCCTAATTTTTATCGAGTGCAAATGCAACTCTTCGGTGAGACGGTATCTTAATCACGATTGGAAGAATTTCTTAACATCCTAAGGTCAAGGAGTAAGATGCATGGCCTGTATCCATCTTGATAGATGTACGATACCCCCATAGGACTAATGGTAGTTCTTATATCTAATTTTGTTTGACTCTAGTTGGCCGGTTTTTCAACATAGCCTTTATGGTTTTACTTGCGGCTTCTACAACACCACTAGCTTTCTGGTATGCTATCGGAGGGAAACTTCTCATTATCTCATTATTATAAAAAATTCATGAGAAGTCTTCACCCTCGAATCATGTCCAATTTTCGGATATAATTTTGTGAGGTATTCCAAAACTAGTGACAATGTTCTTCATAACAAATCTTAGCACTTTTCCTATTGTGATTTTCGAAAGTGGCTCATCTTCTATCCATTTAGTGAAATAATCGATAGCTACTATCGTGTATTTCACCCCCGTCCCCCCCCCCCCCCCCCACAGAAAGTAGTAGTGGGCTAATGAGGTCGATTCCCATACATCAAAAGGCCATATAATTGATATAGGAGTCAAATGACATAGTGGGAGTCGAGGGATGTTAGAATACCTTTGACACCTTTTGTACCTTTTCACCAATGCTGTGGCTTGTTTGCATTTGTGGCCAGAGGAATCCCTATCATATCATTTTCGTGGCCAACTTTTTTTGGCTGAGTGATCTCCACAAAATTCTTCATATGCATCTGTTAGTATTTTAAATACCTTTGGGATATACACGTATTAGGTACGGAAGTGCAAATCCCTTATTATAAAGGATTCCATCAAAGATCGTAAAATTCGGGGCATGTCGTTTAATCGTTCTCGGTATCGCTTTACTAGAAGGCAATGTGTCATTAATTAACTACTCAAAGACAGGTGTCATCCAATTGCTTTCACCATCCTTTATAAAAGGGTTTATTTGTCTTAGCGGTGTCTCTTGACTTATTTTCATTCCCTCTTGAGCTAATGCCTATGAGTTCCAATTGCTTTCACCATCCTTTATAAAAGGGTTTATTTGTCTTAGCGGTGTCTCTTGACTTATTTTCATTCCCTCTTGAGCTAATGCCTGTGAGTTGGTTAAGACAAAATACTCCTTTTCGCTTTCAACTACCTTTTTCTTAATACGTAGATCCCCTTGATATTCAATAGGGATCATCACGGTTTCAATGACTTCTCTAAAACTGGTTAACTTAGCCAATAAACCTGCTTGAGAACTTTCTCCTCTTGGAATTTGATGTATAGAAAAATCCTCAAACGACATAAACATTTCTACTATTTTCTTTACATATTGAGATAGCTTAGGTTCCTTAGTCTGGAATATTTGCTTCAATTGCTTTGCGATTACTAATGAATCATTGAAAATTTGAATTTATTGGATTTTGATCTATACTACAGTGGTTAATCCAGAAATCATTGACACATATTATGTCACATTATTTGTTGTAGCAAAATCCAATTTCATGGTGAAATGAAGACAATGCCCATCAGGAGTTATGATTACACACTATGCCATATATGGCCTACCGCAACGAAAATCCAAGGTGTTGCAAGCTACAATATAATGATAGTTATGATGATTTTTGTCTATTGCAACAAACGCTTCAAGGTGTTAGCATAGAAAATCCAAGGTGTTGTTGTAGCCACGTGAATAAAATTATCAATCTAGGTGATTAAGATCCAACGGTCCACGTTACCAGTCCACATGAATTAATCTTTTACGTGGGATTCAAAAACAAAAAACGAAGCGGCAAATCACTTAGAAATATATTCAAGGGTTTCATTCTAAAACTTAACAAAATATTCCATAGCTTAACCTCTTAAAAATTCTCACCCATAGGTTCAATTAGGGCTAAAAGTTCAAGTTTGCAAGCTTAATTGGGGTTCGATTACGACAAGTTCGAGTTCAAGTTCATTTAGGGCTTCAGTGTTTCCATTAGGTATTCAATTAGGGTTTGTTTGGGTTTCAAATTTCAGTTAGGACTTTGATTTAATCTGCTGGTTAAGGTATCACTCAATGTATATTTCAAGTATTTCCTGATTTGATTGTTGTGTTGCCTAATTTACTAATCTACCTGTGTGTTAAGGTGTAATCATATTCCTAATTTTATTATTATGTTTGTCTTTGTAACAAACTTATGTTAAACAGTGCTTATATGATATTACTGTGTTTTTTCCCTTATAGTCATGGACAAATAATATTTGTGTATGTTTTTTGTGTGTAAATTAGTTATGAATGAGGAAAAAAATATGGGCAGAACTGATGTATCATACTTGTGGCTTCTTTTTGTATCTTTTTTTTTTACTGTTACTGCCTATATTACATTTTGGTGAAGTAGCTATTTTATTTTATAATGCACTTGGTTTATTTTATTTTGTAATTATGTCATTCTAGTGTTAATTTCTCTATTTTGTTTAGAATGGTGGAGGCAAATCTTAGACTCCACCACAAGGGAAAATTTGGTAAGAATAGATATGTTGGTGGAGAAGAGGCTATTGTCCAGGGAGTTGATTTGGATAGGTTTTCGTATATAGTATTGATGGAGTTTGTCAAGATGCGCTACATTACACCAAAATTGGAGGAGTATATGCATGGAAAGGTCCAACGAGTGGGTGGAAATTGGTGGCCGATGATGTAGAGATGTTGTTTATGATGCAAATAAAAAACAATAGTGATTACATTGATTTCTATATTGACATTGAGGTCGATGATAAAGCTGAGCTAGTGAAACAAATGCAGCCACATGTCATCGTATGCCCAAGGAAGAATATGTTTCCAGGTATATACATATGTTCTCATTTGTACTATTTTGATGAATTTGGTAATTTTCCTGAATCTCTTAGTCATTTTGTTGCTTTTCATGTGCATGATTTTTTTTGCATTTATGTTTGAATATTAGGGCTTGTTTGTTTTTTAGTGCACTTAGTAGAATAATAAAGAACTTGTATGTTGCAGATGTGAAATCACAGAAACAACAGTTTGTCACTGCTCACCATCTACAACAGGTAGCAAAAAAGAAGAAGCAGACTGATCAAGTCTTTACTTCTAGAAAGTGGGCACGGCTAAACAGTCCACAAGTGATCAGCGAAGCTGCTGAGAGTCCACCTATCAAAAAAAGAAAACTGAAGTCTTTACTCCTAGAAAGTCGACACGGCTAAATGATCCAGTTACCAACAATCCAGAAGTGATCAGCGAAGTTGTTGCGAGTCCACGTCGCAATAACAAAAAGGTGGTCAGCAAGAAGTCAAATGGAGTCAGTAGTTCGATGAAGTTACCAAAGAGGTTAAATCCAACTGAAGTCAGCGATGCAACTTTGAATATCAACTCAGTAGGTTTAAGGAGTAAATTGGATTCTAATAATTCTCCACATGAAGAGGAAAATAGGTTGAAAAATGAGATTCTGGTAAGAAGATTACAATCTGATCTTCTAATATGATCTACATATTTTGCTAATATTTATGATAATGTCTTGTTAAATTACTTTCAGAATGATGATCTATCACCTCCACCACCTAAGCCGCTTACAGAATACGAAAGGGAGAGAGATAAAAATGTCATAAAAAAAATAGCGTTTTTGAGAAAACTTTGGATGCCCAAATTAGTTACTAGACTGAGAAATGAATTTGAAAAAAATAAAGCAAAATCAAAGATGCCTGCTGAAGATAGCGAGGATTATGTTCCATAATTTGATGAATTTAGAGAAGATGATACTTCAAAAAATCATGCAAAGGTGCGTTATAGCTGAAAATTTAAGTTTATGTTGGTAATTATAACTAGCTTTATTATTATTATTTTTTATTGTTTTTGTGTACGTATTTTAGAGAACCAAAAAGGTTACAATTACAAAGCCTCAGTCTGGACCAACAACTCGTTCACGAGCCAATGTTGAATCTGCAATTGATAAGAATGCAACTTCGAAGGTAGCAGAAAATCCAATTTGTACACAAACTGATGATCCACCATGTAGCGTTGAGTTGCCACACAATGAAGGAATAGGAATAATGGCTTCTTATATGGCTATGCGAGAATGCAAGGAGAATAACAGTAGTGAAAGTGGAAGTGCAAGGAATAAGGAAAGGGATAAGGCTGTTGTCGGAAATGTCTCGACAAATATTGAAAACGAAGAAAATGAAGTAGAAAAAGCTAAAGGTATTATCCAATTGAGTTCCGATTTTAATAGTTTAAGTTCTCATTTATATTGTATCTAGCCTTCTCATTACTATTGTATGTACTATGTAACAGTAGCCGGAGCCCCCAGAAGTTTTATGGGAAGAACAAAGATAAATAAGTTTATTCAAGGCCATATGACAAAAGAGTTATAATCCAAATGAATAATCGAGGCCAACCTATTTCAGACGATGACCAAGTAATGTATGAACTGAGTTAATTTTTAGGAACACTGAAGAGGAGTGTTCAACTTACTTATAAGTTTTGGTTTGATGTTCCTTCAAGTTTGAAAGGCACGTTGTGGAACTATGTCAAAGTAATTTGCAGACTTAGCTTAATTTTACTTAAATATATGAAACTTTTCACAAAAGTAGCATGACTGTTATTTTTAATGTTTGTTTTGTATTTACGCAATGGTATATTTTTCCGGATGAATGTAAATATTGGGCTTTGAGGTCAATTCGTGATGCTTGGAAGGGGTATAAGAGTCGTATTAAAAAGGCACATTATACGGCTTATGAAACTGACGAAGAGAGGCTTGAAAATAGGCCGAATGAAATTCCACTTAAGGATTTCAAAGTACTCTTGATGTTATACGACTTATGAAACTGACGAAGAGAGGCTTGAAAATAGGCCGAACGAAATTCCACTTAAGGATTTCGAAGTACACTTGATGTTTTGGGGAGGTGAAAAAATTCAGGTATAATTATAAGTTTTAGCACATAATTTTTCCCATTTTATTCATTCAAATCACACAGATAAACAACTTTATTTCATGTTTTTGTAGTCCAAGGCCCATACAAATTCTGGAAATCGAAAATCATATACTGACACACACTATTGGTCCAAAACTTTTTTCCCAAATTCGGCATAAGATGGTATGTATTTTGCTTATTTTTATGGTTGGCATGTTCAACAATATAGGTCATATGGAGGTATGCTTGTTTAACTCAAATGCAGTATCCTTGTTTAACTTGTGAATAAATTACATATATCAATGAAGATTCAGATAGAGATGTTTTTTACTATATAACTTTTCTAATATTAATGATATATGTTCTGGAACAATTGGCTTGATATCCTTTTACTGTCTAATTTTTTTGTATCTTCCTAAGGAATCATATGGGGAACTTTTTGTTAAAACTCGCAAGCGGAAAGAAGGAAAGGTTTACAAGACTGATGCTTCAGTAATGAACTACATAATCGTCAGAATTTTATTTTCTCTTCAATCAGATGTCAAAAAGATGCTTCAATTTGCACATGATCAGCATTATTGTAGAATTAGATCCTGTTTTGTTGAACGAGCCGTGGCATAGTTATGCTATGGCATAGATTTGCAACTGAGGCATGCCTCTCATTTTGTGTTGAAATATAAATGAGGCATTGCCTCAGTTTGTAATCGAGGCATGCATGACTTTGGTTATGCTAAAATAGTGTATTCACTATGAAAACATTGGATGTACTAAAGAGTTAATCATATTTTATTCATTAACGATGCCACATTTTGAAATTGCTTTATTTTGCAGGAGAAAATTTAAAAAGAAATAGGTGAAGGAGGCAATGATGGAGTTGTTCAAGAACTTGTTTATGATGGAAAGTCACATGATCCATCATGGCTTATAGGACGACACACAAAGTCTCCAAAAGTTTCAAGAGCTGCTCCAACAACAAGCACATACATATAGGAGCTGACAACAAAGATAAGGGAAGATATAACTGACAAAGTTGAAGCAAATGTGAACAAGATGGTCCAAGATGAATTTGATGCGAAGGTGAACCAAAAAGTTTAGAAGAACATGACAAGGATGCTTAAGAAATTAGGTGAAGCAAACCCTAACATGCACGTTGATATTGGGAATCTTTGTGCGACAAATGGCAGTAAAGGCACTAAAACCTAAAGCAGAAGCACTCTTAGTCATTGATATTGGGGATCTTTGTGAAACAATTTGTAGTGAACATGATTGATGTGTTTGTAAGTATGGTCTGTAAACATGAATTTGCTGGCTATGTTTGTAAGTACTATGTGTGTTGCTTGTTAATATGAGATGAGAAGTTCTTTGTTTAATTCAGTGTGATGTTAAATTATGTAATCTTGTTGTATGTGATGTAATGTTGCCATAGCTATGATATATTGTTGTAGTTTGTGATGTTAAATGTTGTCGTAGCTATGATATAGTGTTGCCATTGGATGATAAAAGTGTTGCCATAGATTAATATATAGGGCCCCATAACAGGGTTTTGTGATCCCGTTTTACAGCCACAAAAGGATTTCATGAACCCGAACTACAAATTTTAGTGTGCCCCATATTTTTGTAAATTTAGTACATGTGGCAACACCTGTACCGATGTTGCCTTAGGGTCGCAAAGATGTTGCCTTTGACTCTAAGGCAACGCGACAAAATGCAACATGAAGAAAGTGTTGCCACATATCATTTTTGGCCTATAGCAACATTTTTTGGCACTACCTACATCACTTCTCTTGTGTTGCAGTATGCAATCTATGGTGTATTGGCATACTTTACTCCTTCACCATGTTCAATAGATGCTCCATAAACAAATAGTTTCCATTTCAACTCCTAATCATTTTTTTTACTGACTATAGCTTAATAATCTATAAATTCACTAACAAAATTGTCTAAGGCTTATAATTTGATAGATACTCATGGTTTATACTATATATCACATTGGCTTAACTCAGTTCCCCATTTCAGTAGTCTTCTGGAGGTCTCTGGCTTTCTAAATGCTAGCTTGAGTGGAAAGTTTATTAAAACTCTGAAAGGTTGTGCTTGAAAATACAACCGCAGCTTTCGTGCAGCCAGAATTGATCCATAAGATAAATTCTCAATTACTAGATATTGGATGTCAGCATCCTTTCGCCTTTGATTTACGTAGTAAATGGGAAGCTGGTCCCACCCTCCTTTGGAGCCAACATGTTCAGAAACTGCAATATACAAGTATAAGGTTTCTCCTTCTTTTAAAGTATGCAATGTTGGGGGTTTCTGCACATGGTCCACTAATTCCTGGAATGCCCTTCGGTAGTCTTCTTCCCACTCAGAACCCTTTTTCTTTTTTATTACGTCGAGGAATAACATATATTTATCTATTACTATGAGATAAGTCTGTTTTAGGCTTCTAGGTTTCCATTTAAGCTCATTACATCCTTGTTGGTCTTAGGTTCCATCACGTCTCTTATAGCCTTTAACTGTGCAGGGCTGGCTTATATTCCATGGTCACCTATGATATAAACTAACAATTTTTCCTAAGTTTACTCCAAAGCGAAATTTATAAGGATTTAACTTCATTTGACATTTTCTTATTACCTCAAATATTTCTTCAAGATCCTTTAATTTTTTTCTATCCTTTGGTATTTCACTAACATATCAGCTATATAAGCTTCTATGTTTCTCCGATTTCCTTATAAAACATCCTATTGACTAGTATTTGGTATGTCCTCCAACATTTCTTAGTCCAAAAGACATAGCTTTGGACAAGCCTTATTTGAATCGGTGTAATCGACACAAGTTCTCCATTTTTCATTGGATTGCTTTACTTACACTGGTTTTGCTAACCATTTCGAATAGAAAACTTCCCAAATCAGCCTCCTGATAACTTCTTAACTCCTTATTTCAACGCTTCCAACCGTATTTATCAAGCTATCTCTTCTTCTGCTTGAATGGAGGTATACTTGGATTAATGTTAAAATGAGGAGACATGGCCGAAGGGTCTATTCGTACCATGCCAGAGTGTGTCCATGCGAAAATATCTTTACTTTCCTTGATAAAAATGATTAGATCAATTTTCATACTTAGTTCCAAAGTTTTTCCTACTTTAATGGTTGTCCCCAAGTCAATGGGATATACGCACACTTCTTCAGTTTCTTTTTTGCTCCTTTAATATATTGATTTTTTGCACTTCTACTACTTCGGGTGATGTGAGTAACTCTGTGTATCACATCATATGGTTAAGAGTTGGTCTTATGTCCAGAATATCCTCATCTTCGATAGAGCTTACAGTTCCTCCTACAGGGGCTTTTGGTATCTTTTGTGGTTCTAAGTTGTGTTCTTATTATTCTGGACAAATTCTTATAATTTCTCCTTGCGGATAAGCTTCTGGATAAACCCAGCTAGGACTTATAACTCGATTACTTTATGGCTATCTTCCATTACAGGAGAAACTCTCATCTTGACTATAGGCTTTCCACCATCCTTCCTGACTAGAGTTTTCTTCTTAGGATAGTACATCCATCCAGATAAGTTTGTCCGTCTGGAAGTGAAACTCCTACAAATCTTTACATTCATTGGCAATCAAATCTATCAAGAATGGGGTACTTATCTGAAATCTCGAATGAACAGCCATCGGCTTAGCCATATCATCCACTCCTTTCGCCTTTAGAGCTCCGCTTTCAATCTCTTCAGCTAATCACCTATAGGCTCCCCCGATTGTTGTTTGACGTTTTCCAGTATAGTATAGTGGACAGAAGGATCCTTTCGGATATTGAGTTGAGCTAACAATTCATAAGAAAATTACTACCAAGAATAGACGATTTGTCCCAATATTTCCAATACCAACTAGTAGCAACTCCTAGAAGTTTTAATAGAAATAATCTGCATCGGGCAAATACAGAGGCATTATATAGGTCCATCTAGCTGTCAAAAGCTATTAAGTGATCATTTGGATCAGTAGTTCCTTAGTATTTAATGGTCAGAATCTTTACTTTTGGAGGAATGATTGTCACAATGATGGCGAAAATAGTGACTAATTCATTTCCATTAATCTTTTCTTCGAGAGTTATCTTCCCCCTGGTGTTAAGAAAACCCTTATTTTCTTTTGTAGCTAAATCCTTGATGTAGGATTTTTCATTGGGGTAATTTGTTCGACATGGGTTATACCCTTGGGTGGTTGAATTCCAGATTGTTCCTCCTTTCACTAATAATATGCTCTTACTACCACTTCTTTTGACCTTTCGAGCTTTAACGGTGATGGTCTAACTTTGGCCTTGCTTCCAAGCAAGTTATGTTTCGATCCTCATCTTGAAGAGTGGCCTTCATATTCTTGGCACTTCCAAAAGATTTCGGGGAGAGTACCCGGTGAAGTAGCCCCTTTAATTCCTCAGTCGCTTTCTCCCACCGCATGTTTTTCTCTGCGTTGTTCTTCATTTATACTACATTAGAGGGTTGTCTTAGTGTTGTGTTTTCTAGGTTGAACAACCGGGTTATCCCTTCTTCGAGAACAGTGGTGTGCACTACATCATCGTTATTGTATCCAGCTTTTTTGACCTTATTTTCATATTTCCTACATATCACATATATAAACTTAGGTCATGTGGTTATTGACCGCAAGGTCGGACGCTAAAGCCCTCCATCTAGTAAAAAAAATGTTAACCACAAAAATACTGACACCCCAAGTCAAAGAACTTTGTTAGAATCGAGAGGGTGATTGCCTTTGGTTTGGTTATTTTGTGAAAATTTACTTGAAAAGGTGAAACCTATGACTTTCGAAATCCTTTGTAAAGACCCGAAAATCCCCACCTTTGAATCGACCATATACCACACAGGTCTGAACCAAAGGTTGGAAATCTTCGAATACTTTAACTTTGGGAATACAATACAGTAGAACAAATAACAGCAGAAGACTTTTATTACATCATGATAATATAACATCAGATTATAGAATATGTCAGAGTACAATGAAAATAATACAGCGGAAGATAATTTACAAAAGATTTAATACAATGCAACGTAAGTAACTAAACTGATACAGCGAAAGTCTATTAATACTCTGGACATAGCTTTAAGCTTCGATCCAGAATCCTACTTAATATATCTGCAAAATAAGCTACTCGACTGGCCGTGTGGAAAAGAGGGCACCCGAGTTTGCAAGTGAAACAAACTACAGGTCAGTCATGGGACTGGTATGAGAAATCTTACTTAACTTATTTAATAATAAGGCTAATCACAGACCACGCCGCTAATGCGGAACGGGTTTAATCCATTGGATTGCCAGTGCATAAAATAAAGTAAATCGTTAATCAACGCAATGCTTTTTAGAAAAATTAAACCATTATGAGACTCAAGTCCCATCAAACAATGCAACGCAAACCGGAGGATAGAGTTTTACCTTATAATGGTCAAAAGATGCTTGATACGATAAAACGGATTTGATATTATTATTAGTGTATATATGTTTTAAAAACAATTTCAATCATAATGTATCAATCATAGAAGACATAGTACCCCATCCTATTATGTCGCCATACTAGTTCAACAATCAAAACCGCATGATGTCGTATTGGAAGTTGGATTTCCATCTTGAGTCAAGGCTAGGAACGATCTCCTTACCGATTCGAGACACTCTAGCAATGTCTCAGGATCTGAACGTTGGCGAACCCTTGGATATAGCAGGGCCGGTCCACAAATACTTTAGTAGATTGACAATTCCTGAACACACGCTTCCCGATCCTATTGGACCTATAAATTGGACATTGGAGACCAATAAAAATAATCCGAGGTGCCTCATAATCCATCAACCACATAAGCAAAATGTCAGGGCTGATAAGTCGCTGACACCACTTCCAGCTAGAAAGAAACGTGTACACTCCCTGCGTTCCCTTGCTCCGTTTCTGACTCAACCGGTGTGTGAGGCTCGCGAAGTAATGCTACACAAAGTTATGTAATTAAAGCTATGCTTTAATCATCATCCACAAGGCTTTGATTTTCTACAAAAGCCTTGATCCATGCATCTTAGCATGTCACGTTGTCAATCCCTACCATCGATTTCTGCCAGCGTATAACCTCTGAGCTCATACGTCTCAGAGAAGGGTACTAAACAAGAGAATAAATTCTCCGCTACTAAACAGATATATATTAGCAGAAATCAACGAATACAGTGTAAAGGAATACAATGTCAGACACACCATCCATTTACAAGTTCGTTCTGGGTTTGAACAAAACTGGAGGAACCTTATTCCTCGCATATCCGAACAATCAACAAGTACGGCCAGACGGCTACCACTGTAGCCCCTTCAAGGTAGCTATTCCAATCATGGACATCAGTAGCAACTCATCCATTCGACGTGAAGATCGTCGGTCTTGCACCGTCTTCAATTTCTTCGACTGTTAGTCGTCGTATTCATTATTCAGAATGGATTAAAAACAGGTCTTTCCGAATAGCTCGCGTAATTTATAATCAAGTGCTATGAAAACACATCCAACGCCTCATTCCAATTCAGAATATTCTTTTAATAAAATATTCAAAATATTAGGGAAGAGTCCCCGTTAATTTTATCAAAGCTAAAATTCTTTAAAGTTATTCTTTTTTATCTCTAGAATCATTATCTAAGGATTATTCAAGTTTAAAAGATTAATCTAATCTTTAACTGGGTTAAAGAACTAATGTCTCTTAAAAACGTTGTTCACGATAAACCCAAAATCATTTCCCATTAAATATGGAATTTTTACGGAGATCAAATCAATATATAATCGATATAAATTTCCGTATCAGACTAATAATATAAATGGAACAACGGCAAAGCCTTTTAAATTCCATATATAGTAACAGCCTTCTTTTACAGAAGCTCATCTCGATTATTACCAAATCGAATTCCATTCAATTCTGATTTAATGTATTAAATTGGAAAACGTTATTTTGGAAATTTCCGTTTAAATCTTAATAAAAGATTTATAAATTCCAAATTTTATTTTCATTGTTAATTGGATTAAAGAACAAATGTCGTTTTAAAACACAGTTCAAGATAAACCCAATTCACATTTCACTTTATTCCAATTACCAAATATAATTTGAAAACTCTATTAATCTTAATTAAAAGATTTATTCTTTTTACAAGGGGTTTTAAGAATAGTGTTATTTAAGACACCATTCATGATAACCCAAAATCCAATTTGTTTATTTTAAAAACATTGGACTTTCATTCTAGTTAATAACTAGTTCGTTTTGATAAAATTATATTCTACCTTTACAAAATTGGAGTTTTTCATCCAAAAATCTTTCTAAATCATATATTATGATTTTACATAATTTTTCTATATTTTTAATAATTTTATTATGGCCTTTATAGTCGATTTCCATAAACGGTCATCAAACGGCACTTATAGCGACCTTTTCTAAAATTGATTTGGATATAACTCCAAATCTAACCATTAGATTTCAAAATTATTATATTCATTGGAAATCTCTTTTCAATACGAACCCAACGATTCCGGTTTTAGGAAAAATCCGATGATCGGATCTCCCGTTACATCAATTTGAAGTTAATGGTTGAAATTCGCGAATGATCGTTGTGCGGCGCGTTCTATTCAGGCCATTAAATATATTTTTTATAACGTCGATTTCCTTTTCAAAACCTATTTCATAAAATATTTATAAGATCATTTTAAAATAATTTATCTTCATTTTCAATTTTAAAGCAAAATTGAATATTCTATTTTTATATCATATTAAAATATTTATATTTTCGAAATACTAAACTTATAAATCACTTCGTTTATATTTATTTTAAAATGAAATAAATCGATCGACAAACCCGTTCGGGTCAAAACAACGTTTGCTACTTAATTCGGCTTCGTATTTTATATTTTTGTATTCGTCCAAAAGGGGACATAAAAATCATAGTTTTATTTTACACAGAATACTATTTTCAAATATTCATAATTTAAAAATATTCTTTATTTACAAGATTCTTTACTTCAAAATATTCTTTATACAAAGATGTTCTTCATTTTAAAAAATATTATTTTATTAAAAATATTCTGAATCGGGATATGACTCAATCAATTACCATATAATTTCAGTTATATAGATTTCATACATTGCATGTGTTCAACACTAATGAATAACAATCATCAAACATTACATTCACATCCAAAGTGAGATTCATAACTGTGAGAGCATTAAAATAAATAAATAAATAAGTAATATTCAGCACAGACTGTCAATCCATCGATTGACAATTAATTAAACATTGGGGAAAGTGTATGTCAAATGTCGTCCCAACACCCGTGTCGGGTTTCAACCAACAAACAATAATAGATTATTTATGCACTTGGGCGATGTGTGAAAAATTATCGTCCCAATCACATAAACAAGTCGGATATCTTGTAAATGGAAGTGTGACATTTCAACTAAAATGTCAATCAAAATGTCATCTTTACTTCTATGCTTTTTATTGCCGCTAACTTGACAATAAAAATGCAACCTTTCATTCTATCATTTTTATTACAACTAAAATGTAAATAAAAACATAACTTTTAAATTCTATCTTTTATTTACATCTAAAATGCGAATAAAAATGTAGCTTTTTATTTCAAGCTTTGATTTACATTTACAATGTAAATAAACATGTAACTTTTCATTCTATGGTTTCATTTACATTTACAATGTAAATAAAATGTACTTTTAATTCTATGTTTTTTATGTACATCTAATATGTAAATAAAAAATGTAACTTTTAAATCAATGTTTTTATTTGCATCTAATATACAAATAAAAAATGTAACTTTTAAATCAATGTTTTTATTTTATTTTTTTGATTTGCATCTAAAATGCAAACAAAAATGCAACTTTTCATTCTGTGTTTATTTTGCATCTAAAACTACAAATAAAAAATGTAACCTTTTATACGATAATTGTAACACCCCACCTCCACCAGGGTGGCTCTTGCAAGCACTCTGACTTTGGAGGGGCGTTTGTACCGGGTAAACATGCATAATGATATATCAAGGCAGAACAAGAACATATGTATATATGTAAACAGAGTAAAGAAGATAAGTAAAACAGCGGAAGATTTCAAACTATTTCAAAACAAGTCTGATACAACATAATGTCAACTTTCCAAATACACAAGTCTAGATAAAAACAACATCACTGAAAAACTGAAATACATAAGTACTATCCCCAAAATAAGTGATAACCATAGCTAGCTTCATGTCAAGACCGTACATGAGTTAAAATCCCACAAGCAAGCGATCAGAAATCCAAGCTAAGCTCCAATATTCCCACCCTGAGAACCTTGGGGGGGGGGGGAACGGAAGAAAAGAGGCAAAAGGAAAACAGGTCAGTCAAAAAGACTGAGTAAGCCCTACTACAATCAATGTAAACTGATAAAGTTAACCGGCATGAGAAGCAGGGATGAACATAAGGATAACAACATACTAGCATGATGATTAACTAACAAGGTAGATAAAGGTGTCATCGCATAATCAGGTTTAAGGTTTTTGCACCACAGGTGTACTAGCAAACTAACATGACTTGAATAAACAAGTATTGATCCCTTGGCCCAAGCTTTGGCCCAATAACATGAAGTGACCCTAATACACGGTCCAACCAAACGGTCTAGTCAATCGGCTCCCTATAAGCCTAACTCGTCACGTGTTGGTGTCAATACGGCCCAAACATAATTGTAGTAAGACTGTGCCGGGTCTCCCGTCGGGTGTATCAAGCCCTAGGGTGTCAACCCCTGGACACCATAAACATAAGTGCACAGTCTCGATCTACTGGTACCCGTGCATGTTTTCCCCGGCTTCGGACTATGTGCACGACCATAGTCCGCCCGGAACTACACCGGCGTACCACTCTACCGTCGTTTTTGGTCACTTACCTCAAGTCCAGTAATCGTGCCCCTACCCTAGCCTAGTCCCTAGGGCCATAATGATACAAACTTGGGATTACTGCTGGAGTGGACCCCCATTGCTAGGATTTTCTAGTGGGTTAAGTATGGTTTAATCCTCTTGCTAATCATGGATTAACTTGGTTAAGTGTAACGATGAGTTCACGACTTAACCCTGATTAATCTACCAAGCCCGCATTGATTAAGTATTAAGTGGACCATGACTTAAACCCTAATCATGAGGCATTAATTAATTAATGTGCCTTAACCTCTCACATTAGACTTCGTTGCGGTTACTAGTTAAGCCGGGCGGGTCCGGGTAGCTTTACACCACAACTTGGTCTAACCTCGGGTTCAAGGTACAACATGACCAACTTCTCACATTGGGTCCTATTGTTTGTAGCAACTAGTTAAGCCGGTCGGTTCCGGGTAGGTTTACGCTACAAACTCAACCCAACCTCGAGTTGGTCACACTTATATTTTCTAAGTGTCATGTCCATCAAGTTTCCAAAACATGTTACAAGTTTTCAAGAATTTGGGTAGACCTAACTTAATAGGTAAATTCCCAATGGGTAGACCTAACTTAATAGGTAAATTCCCAATCTTATGTTTTTATGTCTTTTAAGTTTACCCAACCCCAAACGCAATCCCATCGCTTACATATCGCAATAGCGCATAAAGGATAGAAAGAGGGAACTTGGCATAATCATGACATAAAGGTGTTGAAGCCACAAGTTTAACATGGTGGCATATGAAATGTGCATATGTTCATATACTTGCACATTACATTTTTAGGCCTCAAAAGCATGCATAAAACCAAACTTAGCATATAAGTGATACATGGTGATAAATGACATGTAGAAGTTGCCATAAGTTCGCATTTAGCCTCACATGCAAGTTATCATAAGAGATATGATAACTTACATGTTGCCAAAATGCAACCTTTAGCATAAAGCTTGAAGCTTTATGCTCATAAGCCCAAGATAAGCTTGCATAACATGGTAACATGAACAAAATGATCAACCCAAACTTGCATAACATAACTTGCATATCATATGACAAACTTGCATATCAAACTTGCATAACATAACATGATAAACTTGCATATCACAATATGGCAAACTTGCATAACATAACATGATAAACTTGCATATCATAACATGGCAAACTTGCATAGCATAACATGGTAAACTTGCATATCATAACATGACATACTTGCATAACATAACATGATAAACTTGCATATCATAACATGGCATACTTGCATAACATGACATAGTAAACTTGCATATCATGGCAAACTTGCATATCATAATGATCAACCAAACTTGCATCATTCATTTAACTTTAGAGTTTAAGTATGAAAGTAGAAAAGGGCTTACAATGCTTATGAAGACACAAAAATATGACAAAGCCCTTATGCAATCAATTAGACCCAAAATGCAAGCTCTAATAGAAAAACCCTTGAGCCAAAATGATCAAAACCCTTGCTTTATGATGTAAATATGGAAACTTGACTTGAATGCAAGCTAATGACACTCATACAAGCTTGAAAACACTTGCATGCATGGAAAATCTCTCATAGAAATAACTTAGAATTTTATGAAGAGAGTGGAGGCCATGAGAGGAATGATTTTGCCATAGTTTAGTTACTTGAATGAATAATGATGATTTAGGGTTAGGTTAGGGGCTTATTTATAGAGATTAGGATTAGTTTCAACCTTAAGATTAAACCCTAATTCCAATCTCAGCCCTTAAAACCGAATCTGGCCCCAAAACCTAACCAAAAGCCCAAAATGGTGCACCAGGCAAAACTGCCCGGCTGAGCCAAGTCGACAGCCAAGTCGAAAGGGCTGTCGACTTGGGTCCAACCAAGTCGACTCCCAAGTCGACAGGGCTGTCGACTTGGGTGCTCTGGCGGGAATTTTCCCGCCTGGCCCAATCTGACCTAATTTCCAAATTCAAACTTGAATTTGAAATCTGTTTTTACTTTGAATTTTTCTGAAAACTTCGTTGGGCCTTAATCGGGTCATACGGACTCCGATTTTCGAAAACTCGGACTCTATTTCGCGTATTTTTCCGAGACGAACGCAATGGCATAGCCCGTTTCCCTTGATTCAGATTTATAAATTAAATTCTGCCTCGATTTCTGTTATAACAGGTTATTGAAAATACGGGTTGTTACATTCTCCCCTCCTTAAAGGATTTCGTCCCCGAAATCTCTAAGTTAGGAAGAACATATCCTACCATCCAACATCCATCTACTCAAAACATCATCCACGAGCAATCATTGTCCTTACAAGATCCTAAATGTTGTATGAACATATGCAAAGGTGTGTGTATATGTACTTATCTAATGCAAATATCATCAATGCAAATTATGTTAGTGAAATGAATCCATATGTATGCAATTCCTAACATAATATATAACATCTACATGTGTGCACATAACATACATCCATATGCAACATCCATGTGATAACACAAAAATTTTCATCCATGAATAAGCATAAACACTCATGCATATGCAATATGTGGAGTGTGTGAGCCGATCTAGTGCCTAACGTGTATAATGCATCCACGAGTAACCACTTGCAAACACTTGCAACCACTTGCAACCATCAAGCATAACATGTTTCAAACACATGTTTCATCCAAAGGGTTTCTACCTAAGGTTCTCATGACAAGATTAACACGATAAACTAGATAAACATGGATAGCAAAGAGAAAGATATGCTAACAAAGAAAAGAGATTGAGAGTGTACCCTAAAAAAGGAATGGATAAAGCCCACGCATCTTCTCCTCAGTTTCCCAAGTTGCGTCTTCTTCGGCTTCACCCCATTGAACCTTCACCAACTTGACCTCTCGATTCCTTAGCTTTTTGGTCTCCGTCCCCAAGATACGAATCGGAGCTCTCCTCAAGGTAGCCTCTTTCTCCACTTCCACATCTTTCAGAACACTTGGCTCAACAACCTCTGCTGATTCATGTAAACACTTCCGGAGATGCGAGACATGAAAAACATCGTGTACTCCGGCAAGCTTCTCGGGCAACTCCACTCTATAAGCCATCTGCCCGATCCTCTCTATAATAGGGAATGGTCCAACAAACCTCGGTGCTAACTTCCCAACGGCTCCAAATCGGACCACATTCTGCAAAGGAGAAACCTTCACGAAAACCATATCCCCAACATCAAACTCCAAATTAGTTCTTCGCTTATCAGCATAGGATTTTTGTCGGTCTTGGGCCGCTTTCATCCGTCTCCGAATCAACTCGACCTTCTCGGATGTATCTCTGATCATATTAGGCCCAAGTATAAGCTCATCTGTAGTCTCCCACCAACATGTAGGCGACTTGCACGGCCTCCCATATAAAGCTTCAAATGGTGCCATCCCTATGCTTGCCTGATAACTGTTATTATATGCAAACTCAACAAGAGGAAGATAGTCTTCCCAAGTACTACCAAAATCCAGAATACAAAGCCTCAACAGATCCTCGAGTACCCTATTCACCCTTTCGGTTTGACCGTCCGTCTGTGGGTGATAAGCCGTACTTAGATTCAACCTCGTGCCCATAGCTACTTGCAAGCTATTCCAGAATTGACTTGTAAAGATTGGGTCACGGTCACTGACTATACTAGAAGGGACTCCATGTAGTCTCACAATCTCACGAAGATATACAGACGCTAGCCAAGATGCGGTCCTCTTGTTCTTCACCGGAATGAAATGAGCACTCTTCGTAAGTCTATCCACAATAACCCAAATGCTCGTATTCCCTTTCCTTGACCTTGGTAGCCCATCGATAAAATCCATGGAAATACTCTCCCACTTCCATAGTGGAACATCTAGAGGATGCAATAGCCCACCGGGCTTCTTCGACTCGGCCTTAACTTGCTGGCAAATGATACATCTAGAGACAAACTCTGCCACATCCTTCTTCATCCCAGGCCAAAAGAAAATGCGCTTCATATCTTTATACATCTTATCTCCGCCCGGATGTATAGTCAACTTAGAGAGATGCGCTTCCTCAAGAACTTTTCTTACTAAATCTTCTACCATTGGAACACATAACCTTCCGTGTCTCCTCAGCCAACCCTTGTCATCAATAGAATATCGAGCGAGATGACTAGACGCCTCTCCTCGAATCAGCTTATCCATAATCTCAACTATCTGAGGGTCTTCTCTCTACGAAGCCCCAACTTGATTAAGAAGGGTAGGTCTGAGTTTCAGAGATGCTAAAGAACCGGTCATCGACTCAATCACCAAAGAGAAATCAAAGGTTGCCACATACTCTAAATTCTTCATCTCAACGAATAGAGGACTCAAAGTCAACCTTTTTCTACTCAATGCATCTGCTACCACATTCCCCTTGCCAGGGGTATAAGCTATCTCAAAATCGTAGGACGCCAAGAATTCCATCCATCTTTGTTGCCTCAGGTTCAGATCCTTCTGAGAAAAGAGATACTTCAATGACTTGTGATCGGTATAAAGCTCAAATCTTTCTCCCAGAAGATAATGGCGCCAAGCCTTGAGTGCATATACTATTGCTGCCAACTTTAAGTCATGAGTGGGATATTTCTTCTCATGCACTTTGAGTTGTCTACCGCCAAAGCATATCACTCTTCCTTCTTGCATCAGAACAGCTCCTAACCCCGTGCCACATGCATCGGTGTATACTGTAAATAACTTCTCTCCATCGGGCAAAGCTAGAACAGGTGCTGATGTGAGAGCTCTCTTGAGCTTCTGAAAAGCAAGCTCTCATTCTATGCTCCAAGCAAAAACTAAATTCTTCTTCGTCAATTTAGTGAGAGGAGCAGAAATCTTCGCGAAGTCCTTGATGAACTTCCGGTAAAAGCCTGCAAGACCTAGAAAACTTCTAACTTCGGTTGCATTCCTTGGAGTCTTCCAATCCTGAACTGCAACTACCTTAGCGGGATCCACCGCTAAGCCTTGCTTAGGTACTATATGCCCGAGGAATCTAACTTCCCTTCTCCAAAAGTGACACTTGGAGAACTTGGCCTTCAACTGATGCGCTCTAAGCGTATCCATCACCTCCACGAGATGCCTTGCGTGCTCTTCCTCATCCTTAGAGAAGATCAGAATATCATCTACGAAGACCATGACAAACTTGTTCAAGAACTCCCTGAACACCCTACTCATCAAGTCCACGAAATATGCGGGTGCATTAGTCAAGCCGAACGGCATGACAAGCCATTCGAAGAATCCATCTGGAGTTCTGAACGCAGTCTTGTCTATACTATCTTCAGCTACCCTGAGCTGATGGAATCCAGTAGCAAGATCAAGATGAGAGAAAACAGAAGCACCGATAAGCTGGTCAAAGAGATCATCAATCCTCGGTAACGGGTGTCTGTTCTTCTTAGTCAGCTTATTCAACTCTCGATAGTCAACACAAAGTCGGAGAGAACCATCTGCCTTGGTAGCAAATACCACAGGCGCTCCCCATTCAGATATACTTCGTCTAATGAAGTTCTTCTCAAGCAACTCCTTCACTTGCTTACTTAGCTCCCGCCTTTCACGTAGAGCCATGTGCCGAACGGGCAAAGAAACCGGCTTTGCATTATCCACCAGATAAATGCGGAAATCAATCTCTCGCTTAGGGGGCAACCCCCTAACTTCATCGAAAACATCCGGATACTCTCGAACCACTCTCACAGACTGAAGAGTTTCCATTGACGAGTCGAGTGATTCAAGATAGCACAACATGACGGGACCTCTCGGATTACAAAAAATTTCTAGGGTGTTTCCGAGGCGAGTCACGAGCCTCACAACCCTATGCTCACAATCAAGGATGGCTCCATATCTGGACAACCAATCCATGCCCAATATCAATCCGTATCCCCTAAAACCAAGAACATAAGCACTACACAAGAACTCTACACTCAGTATAGAGATCCTCAAATCCCCACATATCATAGACAGATGGGCGGAACCCCCAATAGGATTTGAGACACAGACGGGATCATCTACCAAGCTAGTACTAAGGTGCAAACTATCAACAAGATCAGATGAGATAAAGCTATGCGATGCACCAGAATCAAACAAGGTACGAACTGGAAAATCAGAAATATATACAAGGCTCTCAACAGAAATACTACCTCGATCGGGAACTGGAGCGGCATTGAGAGCATGAACTTGCCCTCCTGAAGGTCCAACACGCTGAGTCTGACCCTGGCCTTGCCCTTGCTTCTTCGGGCAATCCTTACTGAAATGTCCAGTCTCACCGCAGAAAAAGCATTCACCATTCTTCCTTTTCCTCTTCTTACAATCCTTAATAAGATGCCCAACTGAACCGCAATAATGGCACTTCCCCTTGTTGTTCTTGCCCTTGTTGTTGTTCCCCTTGTTGCCTTGACTCTTGTTCTTGTTCTGATTGCCTTGACTGCTCTGACCACTTGGATTACTCTGATTTCCTTTCCACTGGGAATCAGTCTTCTTGGCTTGAGTATCATTCATCTTGATCTCCTTCTTGACATCTCCCTGAAGTAACGCCATATCAACCAAGCTCTCAAACGTGGCCCCATGGGGAATATGTGACATAGCCAATCCCTGCAACGGCACATTCAATCCTCTAGCAAAACGAAGAGCCTTCTTCTGAGGAGTATTCACCATATCCAAGCCAAAACGAGCTAACTGATTGAACTTGTTCACATATTCTTTGACAGACATATCTCCTTGTTTCAAAGTTATGAACCTCTCCATTTGCAGATTCTCCTCGGCAGAAGATAGAAACTTAAGCACGAACCTTGCCCTGAAATCGGCCCAAGTCTCAACAGGCCTAGTACCATTGGTGACTTCCCACCAATAAGCGGCTTCATCCTTCATAAGCCAAACCGCCAACAAGATCTTCCTCTGATCGTCTAACCCAAAGATAGCAAATAAATCCTCGGTCTCTTTCAACCAATTTCTGGCCTCTACAAAAGTCTCAGTGCCTTGAAAGTTCTTGCCACCCATTGCTTTGAAATCTTTGCAAGTCTTTGCGAAGTCAACTTGAGGATGCTGAGGGGGAGGAGGAAGAGGAACCTCAGCGACAGGAGAAGGAGGATCATTAACTACCGGAGGAGGAGGAACATTAACTACCGGAGGAGGAGGAGCATTAACTACCGGAGGAGGAGGAGGAGGAACATCTGCAGGGCCGGCTTCGGTCGCCATAGCCTCCAAAAGTCTCTTATACCAAACAGGTACGTGTACTCCCTTCGGAATAGCAAAGTTATCGGCCATACTGAAAATGAAGAAAAAAAGACAGATTCAGAATGGAGAAAAACGAAGGAATTTTGCTAATGGCTTTTTGGGGAATAGCCTTTAAAATAAACTAGACTTTTCTTTGGAAAATACTTTATACTTGGTTCTGAAAATAGTTTTCCAATAGTTTTAAAAACCTTTTTGTTCCTTCTCGTAAACCATATGCTCTGATACCAAATGTAACACCCCACCTCCGCCAGGGTGGCTCTTGCAAGCACTCTGACTTTGGAGGGGCGTTTGTACTGGGTAAACATGCATAATGATATATCAAGGCAGAACAAGAGCATATGAATATATGTAAACAGAGTAAAGAAGATAAGTAAAACAGCGGAAGATTTCAAACTATTTCAAAACAAGTCTGATACAACATAATGTCAACTTTCCAAATACACAAGTCTAGATAAAAACAACATCACTGAAAACAAAAAATACATAAGTACTATCCCCAAAATAAGTGATAACCATAGCTAGCTTCATGTCAAGACCGTACATGAGCTAAAATCCCACAAGCAAGCGATCAGAAATCCAAGCTAAGCTCCAATATTTCCACCCTGAGAACCTGGGGGGGGGGGGGGGAACGGAAGAAAAGAGGCGAAAGGAAAACAGGTCAGTCAAAAAGACTGAGTAAGCCCTACTACAATCAATGTAAACTGATAAAGTTAACTGGCATGAGAAGCAGGGATGAACATAAGGATAACAACACACTAACATGATGATTAACTAACAAGGTAGATAAAGGTGTCATCGCATAATCAGGTTTAAGGTTTTTGCACCATAGGTGTACTAGCAAACTAACATGACTTGAATAAACAAGTATTGATCCCTTGGACCAAGCTTTGGCCCAATAATATGAAGTGACCCTAATACGCGGTCCAACCAAACGGTCTAGTCGATCGGCTCCCTATAAGCCTAACTCGTCACGTGTTGGTGTCAATACGACCCAAACGTAATTGTAGTCAGACTGTGCCGGGTCTCCCGTCGGGTGTATCAAGCCCTAGGGTGTCAACCCCTGGACACCATAAACATAAGTGCACAGTCTCGATCTACTGGTACCCGTGCATGTTTTCCCCGGCTTCGGACTATGTGCACGACCATAGTCCGCTTGGAACTACACCGGCGTACTACTCTACCGTCGTTTTTGGTCACTTACCTCAAGTCCAGTAATCGTGCCCCCACCCTAGCCTAGTCCCTAGGGCCATAATGATACAAACTTGGGATTACTGCTGGAGTGGACCCCCATTGCTAGGATTTTCTAGTGGGTTAAGTACGGTTTAACCCTCTTGCTAATCATGGATTAACTTGGTTAAGTGTAACGATGAGTTCACGACTTAACCCTGATTAATCTACCAAGCCTGCATTGATTAAGTATTAAGTGAACCATGACTTAAACCCTAATCATGAGGCATTAATTAATTAATGTGCCTTAACCTCTCACATTAGACTTCGTTGCGGTTACTAGTTAAGCCGGGCGGGTCCGGGTAGCTTTACACCACAACTTGGTCTAACCTCGGGTTCAAGGTACAACATGACCAACTTCTCACATTGGGTCCTATTGTTTGTAGCAACTAGTTAAGCCGGTCGGTTCCGGGTAGGTTTACGCTACAAACTCAACCCAACCTCGAGTTGGTCACACTTATATTTTCTAAGTGTCATGTCCATCATGTTTCCAAAACATGTTACAAGTTTTCAAGAATTTGGGTAGACCTAACTTAATAGGTAAATTCCCAATGGGTAGACCTAACTTAATAGGTAAATTCCCAATCTTATGTTTTTATGTCTTTTAAGTTTACCCAACCCCAAACGCAATCCCATCGCTTACATATCGCAATAGCGCATAAAGGATAGAAAGAGGGAACTTGGCATAATCATGACATAAAGGTGTTGAAGCCACAAGTTTAACATGGTGGCATATGAAATGTACATATGTTCATATACTTGCACATTACATTTTTAGGCCTCAAAAGCAAGCATAAAACCAAACTTAGCATATAAGTGATACATGGTGATAAATAACATGTAGAAGTTTCCATAAGTTCGCATTTAGCCTCACATGCAAGTTATCATAAGAGATATGATAACTTACATGTTGCCAAAATGCAACCTTTAGCATAAAGCTTGAAGCTTTATGCTCATAAGCCCATGATAAGCTTGCATAACATGGTAACATGAACAAAATGATCAACCCAAACTTGCATAACATAACTTGCATATCATATGACAAACTTGCATATCAAACTTGCATAACATAACATGATAAACTTGCATATCACAACATGGCAAACTTGCATAACATAACATGATAAACTTGCATATCATAACATGGCAAACTTGCATAGCATAACATGGTAAACTTGCATGTCATAACATGACATACTTGCATAATATAACATGATAAACTTGCATATCATAACATGGCATACTTGCATAACATGACATAGTTAACTTGCATATCATGGCAAACTTGCATATCATAATGATCAACCAAACTTGCATCATTCATTTAACTTTAGAGTTTAAATATGAAAGTAGAAAAGGGCTTACAATGCTTATGAAGACACAAAAATATGACAAAGCCCTTATGCAATCAATTAGACCCAAAATGCAAGCTCTAATAGAAAAACCCTTGAGCCAAAATGATCAAAACCCTTGCTTTATGATATAAATATGGAAACTTGACTTGAATGCAAGCTAATGACACTCATACAAGCTTGAAAACACTTGTATGCATGGAAAATCTCTCATAGAAATAACTTAGAATTTTATGAAGAGAGTGGAGGCCATGAGAGGAATGATTTTGCCATAGTTTAGTTACTTGAATGAATAATGATGATTTAGGGTTAGGTTAGGGGCTTATTTATAGAGATTAGGATTAGTTTCAACCTTAGGATTAAACCCTAATTCCAATCTCAGCCCTTAAAACCGAATCTGGCCCCAAAACCTAACCAAAACCCCAAAATGGTGCACCAGGCAAAACTGCCCGGCTGAGCCAAGTCGACAGCCAAGTCGACAGGGCTGTCGACTTGGGTCCAACCAAGTCGACTCCCAAGTCGACAGGGCTGTCGACTTAGGTGCTCTGGCAGGAATTTTCCCGCCTGGCCCAATCTGACCTAATTTCCAAATTCAAACTTGAATTTGAAATCTGTTTTTACTTTGAATTTTTCTGAAAACTTCGTTGGGCCTTAATCGGGTCATACAGACTCCGATTTTCGAAAACTCGGACTCTATTTCGCGTATTTTTCCGAGACGAACGCAGTGGCATAGCCCGTTTCCCTTGATTCAGATTTATAAATTAAATTCTGCCTCGATTTACGTTATAACAGGTTATTGAAAATACGGGTTGTTACAACAATGAAACAACTACCAAGGTGATGTTTTTATCAATCAACACACAAAATGATGTATTTTATATTGAATTGAAAGTCTAATTCAATTCAATAACATAACAAAGTGATATTGTCAATTCTATTTCAATTCACTAATATAAACAAAAAATATATATATTCTTCTTGAATTGGTAATTCTATTTCAATCCACTAATATGAGCAAAAATGATATTTTTTTCTTGAAGCGACAATTCTATTTCAATTCATTAATATGAACAAAAATGATTTTTCTTTTCTTGTATTGACAAACAAATTCAATTAAATAAATATGACCAAAATGATATTTTTAATTGAATTGACAAAAAAATTCAATTAAATAAATATGACCAAAATGATATTTTTTTGCTGAATTGACAAACAAATTCAATTAAATAAATATAAGCAAAAGATATTTCATTTTTGTTTAATATACATGATTCACAAAATATTGGAAAAGGAAAAATGTTTTATTTTAATTTAACCGACATATACAGATCTATAATTTAACCAACAGATCTATCATACATACATACAAAATAAACAGATCAATCATCCAAAATTTCATCACATCGCATAATTAATCCATTGACATACATACAATTATTTAACAGCGAGAAAAATAATCAAATTGTTTAATTAGTTAAAATCAGAAATCTCACAGTGATCGGTTTTCAGAAATCATTCGTGTTCATTTCTGAGTTTCTGTTTGCTTTCACATTTGGTTGAATTTCCAAAGTTCTCCATTTCAGCTCTAGTCAGTTCCATCGCCTAGATCTCGATTTTATGATTCCAAAGCTTCTGAAATTTCTCGATTCTGAATTCGTATGACCAAGATATAATTTATTAAACATTAATCACATTAATAAATTATTAAATTATAAAATTAGTTAAAGGAGAACAACCTTTCTTCTTCTCGAACAGATGGCCGACGGTTTCACAATTGGGTTCGATCTTAGGATTAGGTTTTCACATGGATCGAGGCACGGGAAGATGATCGGGCGATTGGACGTTGGAGGGGGAAGTGTGGCGCTCCTATGCCCGAGGTGGAGCCCAGCTCGGTGGTCTCTGCTGGTCGGAGCGGAGCTTCGAACAATGCGGGTTGGAGGAGGTGAATCTCGAGACTCGTGAAACCATAGAGGGTGTAGCGCGTATGGATGTGAAGAGGAGGGAGAGAGCTACAAAGAAGTCTAAAGAACTAAGTGATTTCGCTGAAAGGATTGAGAGAAAATGGGGATGGAAGATAGGAGAGATAGCGGCCATTGAAATCGAAGGTGGAAGCTACTGTGTAAACGAGATTAGGGTTTTTCTTGAAATTTCCTATTATTTATAATATTTAAATGTAAATTTTACAATTAAATCCATACACTCTTAACAACTCCGATTTCAGTCCAACCAGAGTTGGTCCTACCCAATAGCCCCCGTTCTGGATCCAATGGGCTAGGCCTCGTCAGCCCAAACGACTGTCTGTGGCCTGAAATCTTTAATCTAATATTTAAATCCTTTATTAAATAAATTCGATCGTATATCGTATATTTAAATTCACCGGGGCCACATACGAACTCAGAAAAATCCAAAAAATTTTTATTTCTGCCTTTGTTTTAACGATACGGTCCTAACAAAACTAATTTCGTCGAATTCTGAGACTATTTGAAAAATGGCCACTTTCATGTCAATCAGATTTGACTAAAATTGACAAAACACATTTTCATTTTCCACGCTCACATATTAATTTGAAAAATTACTAAAATTGAAACCTAGCAATAATTTGACATTCCAAATCCAACAAAAGTGGTTTCATAGAAAATGGAGGTCATTTGCAAAATGGCTATTTTTCAGAGCTATATATTATATTAAAAAATATATATATATTCTATAATGACTTTTCTAAATTTTAAACTGGCCATAACTATTTATTTTTAAAGTGAAATTTCAGTTTCTTACATTCGTTAGAAAGATATGGTTAAACAGATTTAAATATTTTTGGTTTTACTAAAATCCGATTTATTTTGTATCCTGTACATTTGGCTAAAGTTTAAAATCAAATTTCTAAACTGCCGCGCCATTTCTAACTCCTTTTATATTTAAATTAAATTTATTCGTTTTAACTTTTATTAAAATAAATTTTTAGTCGTTATTATTTAAAATAAACAATTTTAAATATTCAAAATTCATTAAAATTGTTAAAATAAAAAATTTAAATTGGTTTAGAATTTGCGGGTTGCTACAATCTCCCTCGCTTAAAATCTTTTTGTCCTCGAAAAGGAACGTTGCTAAAAGTTGTTAAATTAACCAACTCAATTTTCAATTCTTATCAATTTAGTTCAATATTAAGTTTGATTTAGCTAAATTAATTATCATATCAACATTTTAATTAGTTAAACTAATTATCAAACATCACAACCAGCTATCAATTAGGTGATTAACTTTTTAAATATATAACTTTTATATATAGTCAAAAAACATATTTTTAGTGCAAATCCCAGCGATAAACCCTAATTAAGTTTTGGTCCTCATACTAGTCGATTGGAAATATATAGATATTCCAATTTTGTAGCTTGAACATAAATACTGATGGTGTGTGTATATATATATATATATATATATATATATATATATATATATATATATCACCAGAATTATCTCTGGGTGACTAGTGTGTGATTTTATATCTATCCAGTATAATTGAGACTTCGTAAACACGTGGATCAGACGTATATTAAAATCTCGATATACTCGATTGTCCAAATTAAAATATAATAATATCTCAAATACGTATTTTAAGATGAAATTTTCAAAACTAATTTTTTTTTAAATAACACTCTTCAGACTCATTCTAGGATACTATTGATCCCTTCTCTAACGAGTCATTCTTTTTATAGGATATTACTAATCCTACCTCTGATGAGTATTTTGTTCAATTTTAACGAGTTGTACCCCAAAGATTTGAGCTAACCAGGGCTTTGATACCAAATGTAAAGACCCGAAAATCCCAACCCTTTGAATCGACCATAAACCACACAGGTCTGAACCAAAGGTTGGAAATCTTCGAATACTTTAACTTTAGGAATACAATACATTAGAATAGATAACAGCAGAAGACTTTTATTACATCATGATAATATAACATCAGAGTACAAAATATGTCAGAGTACAATGAAAATAATACAACGGAAGATAATTTACAAAAGATTTAATACAATGCAACGTAAATAACTAAACTGATACAACAGAAGTCTATTAATACTCTGGACACAACTTTAAGCTTCGATCCAGAATCCTGCTCAATATATCTGCAAAATAAGCTACTCGACTGCCCGTGTGGAAAAGAGGACACCCGAGTTTGCAAGCGAAACAAACTACAAGTCAGTCATGGGACTGGTATGAGAAATCTTACTTAACTTATTTAATAATAAGGCTAATCACAGGACCACGACGCTAATGTGGAACGGGTTTACTCCATTGGATTGCCAGTGCATGAAATAAAGTAAATCGTTAATCAACGCAATGCTTTTTAGAAAAATGAAACCATTATGAGACTCAAGTCCCATCACATAATGCAACGCAAACCGAAGGATAGAGTTTTACCTTATAATGGTCAAAAGATGTTTGATATGATAAAACGGATTTGATATTATTATTAGTGTATATATGTTTTAAAAACAATTTCAATCATAATGTATCAATCATAGACGACATAGTACCCGATCCTACTATGTCGCCATACTAGTTCTACAATCAAAACCGCATGATGTCGTATTGGAAGTTGGGTTTCCATCTTGAGTCAAGGCTAGGAACGATCTCCTTACCGATTCGAGACACTCTAGCAATGTCTCAGGATCCGAACGTTGGCGAACCCTTGGATACAGCAGGGACGGTCCACAAATACTTTAGTGGATTGACAATTCCTGAACACACGCTTTACGATCCTATTGGACCTATAAATTGGCCATTGGAGACCAATAAAAATAATCCGAGGCGCCTCATAATCCATCAACCACATAAGTAAAATGTCAGGGCTGATAAGTCGCTGACACCACTTCCAGCTAGAAAGAAACGTGTGCACTCCCTGTGTTTCCTTGCTCCGTTTCTGACTCAACCGGAGTGTGAGGCTCGCGAAGTAGCGCTACACAAAGCTATGCTAATTAAAGCTATGCTTTGATCATCATCCACAAGGCTCTGATTTTTCCATGCATCTTAGCATGCCACGTTGTCAATCCCTACCATTGATTTCTGCCAATGTATAACCTCTGAGCTCATACGTCTCAGAGAAGGGTATTAAGCAAGAGAATAAATTCTCCGCTACCAAACAGATATATATATATTAGCAGAAATCAACGAATACATTGTAAAGGAATACAACGTCAGACATACCATCCATTTACAAGTCCGTTCTGGGTTTGAACAAAACCGGAGGAACCTTATTCCTCGCATATCCGAAACAAGTACGGCCAGATGGCTACCACTGTAGCCCCTTCAAGGTAGCTACTCCAATCATGGGCATCAGTAGCAACTCATCCATTCGACGTGAAGATCGTCGGTCTTGCACCGTCTTCAATTTCTTCGATTGTTAGTTGTCGTATTCATTATTCATACTGGGTTAAAACCCGGTCTTTCCGAATAATTAACTCGCGTAATTTATAATCAAGTGCTATAAAAACACATCCAACACCTCATTCCAATTCAGAATATTCTTTTAATAAAATATTCACAATATTAGGGAAGAGTCACCATTAATTTTATCAAAGCTAAAATTCTTTAAAGTTATTCTTTTTAATCTCTAAAATCATTAACTAAGGATTATTCTAGTTTAAGAGATTAATCTTATCTTTAACTGAGTTAAAGAACTAACGTTTCTTAAAAACATTGTTTACGATAAACCCAAAATCATTTCCCATTAAATATGGAATTTTTACGGAGATCAAATCAATATATAATCGATATAAATTTCCGTATCTGACTAATAATATAAATGAAATAACGGCAAAGCCTTTTAAATTCCATATATAGTAACAGCCTTCTTTTACAGAAGCTCATCTCGATTATTACCAAATTGAATTCCATTCAATTCCAATTTAATGTATTAAATTGGAAAACATTATTTTGGAAAATTTCCATTTTAATCTTAATAAAAGATTTATAAATTCCAAATTTTATTTTCATTGTTAATTGGGTTAAAGAACAAATGTGTTTTAAAACACAGTTCAAGATAAACCCAATTCACATTTCACTTTATTCCAATTACTAAATATAATTTGAAAACTCTATTAATCTTAATTAAAATATTTATTCTTTTTACAAGGGGTTTTAAAATAGTGTTATTTAAGACACCATTCACGATAATCCAAAATCCAATTTATTTATTTTAAAAACATTGGACTTTCATTCTAGTTAATAACTAGTTCGTTTTGATAAAATTATATTTTACCTTTACAAAGTTGAAATTTCCATCCAAAAATCTTTCTAAATCACATATTATGATTTTACATAATTTTTCTATATGTTTAATAATTTTATTAAGGCCTTTACAGTCGTTTCCATAAACGGTCATCGAACTGCACTTACAGCGACCTTTTCTAAAATTGACTTGGATATAACTCCAAATCTAACCGTTAGATTTCAAAACTCTTATATTCATTGGGAAGCTCATTTCGATACGAACCCAACAGTTCTGGTTTTAGGAGAATCCGACAGTCGGATCTCCCGTTACATCAATTTGAAGTTAATGGTTGAAATTCGTGAACGGTCGCTGTGCGGCGCGTTCTATTCAGGCCATTAAATATATTATTTATAATGTTGATTTCCTTTTCAAAACCTATTTCATAAAATATTTATAAGATAATTTTAAAATGATTTTATCTTCATTTTCAATTTTAAAGTAAAATTGAATATTCTATTTTTATATCATATTAAAATATTTATATTTTCGAAATTCTAAACTTATAAATCACTTCTTTTTATATTCATTTTAAAATGAAATAAATCGATCGAAAAACCCATTCGGGTTAAAATAACGTTTGCTACTTAATTCGGCTTCGTATTTTATATTTTTATATTCGTCCAAAAGGGGACATAAAAATCATAGTTTTATTTTACACAGAATATTATTTTCAAATATTCATAATTTTAAAATATTTTTATTTACAAGATTCTTTACTTAAATATATTCTTTATAAAAAGATGTCCTTCATTTTTAAAAATATTATTTTATTAAAATTATTCTGAATCGGGATGTGACTCAATCTGTTACCATATAATTTCAGTTATATGGATTTCATACATTGCATATGTTCAACACTAATGAATAACAATCATCAAACAATACATTCACATCCAAAGTGAGATTCATAACTATGAGAGCATTAAAATAAATAAATAAATAAATAAATAATGTTCAACACAGACTGTCAATCCATCGATTGACAATTAATTAAATATTGGGGCTAGTGTATGTCAAATGTCGTCCCAATACCTGTGTGGGGTTTCAACCAACAAACAATAATAGATTATTTGTGCACTTGGGCGATATGTGAAAAATTATCGTCCCAATCACATAAACAAGTCGGATATCATGTAAATGGAAGTGTAATATTCCAACTAAAATGTCAATCAAAATGTCATCTTTACTTCTATGCTTTTTATTCCCTCTAACTTGACAATAAAAATGCAACCTTTCATTCTATCATTTTTATTACAACTAAAATGTAAATAAAAACATAACTTTTAAATTCTATCTTTTATTTACATCTAAAATGCGAATAAAAATTTAGCTTTTTATTTCAAGCTTTGGTTTAAATTTACAATGTAAATAAACATGTAACTTTTCATTCTATGGTTTCATTTACATTTACAATGTAAATAAAATGTACTTTTAATTCTATGTTTTTTATTTACATCTAATATGTAAATAAAAAATGTAACATTTAAATCAATGTTTTTATTTGCATCTAATATACAAATAAAAAATGTAACTTTTAAATCGTTTTTTTTTTTTTTTTTTTTTGATTTGCTTCTAAAATGCAAACAAAAATGCAAATTTTCATTCTATGTTTATTTTGCATCTAAAACTGCAAATAAAAATGTAACTTTTTATACGATGTTTTATTTGCATCTAAAACTGCAAATAAAAATGTAACTTTTTATATGACAATGAAACAACAACCAAGGTGATGCTTTTATCAATCAACACACAAAATGATGTATTTTATATTGAATTGAAAGTTCTAATTCAATTCAATAACATAACAAAGTGATATTGTCAATTCTATTTCAATTCACTAACATTAAAAAAAATATATATATATACTCTTCTTGAATCGACAATTCTATTTCAATCCACTAATATGAACAAAAATCATATTTTTTCTTGAAGTGACAATTCTATTTCAATTCATTAATATGAACAAAAATGATATTTTTTTCTTGAATTGACAAACAAATTCAATCTAATAAATATGACCAAAATGATATTTTTAATTGAATTGACAAACAAATTCAATTAAATAAATATAACCAAAATGATATTTTTAATTGGATTGACAAACAAATTCAATTAAATAAATATAAGCAAAAGATATTTCATTTTTGTTTAATATACATGATTCACAAAATATTGGCAAAGGAAAATTGATTTGTTTTAATTTAACCGACATATACAGATCTATAATTTATCCAACAAATCTATCATACATACATACAAAATAAACAGATCAATCATCCAAAATTTCATCACATCGCATAACTAATCCATTGACATACATACAATTATTTAACAGTGAGAAAAATAATTAAATTGTTTAATTAGTTAAAATAAGAAATCTCACAGTGATCGGTTTTCAGAAATCGTTCGTGTTCATTTCTGAATTTCTATTCGCGTTCAAATTTGGCTAAATTTCCAAAGTTCTCTGTTTCATCTTTAGTCAGTTCCATCGCCTAGATCTCGATTTTATGATTCCAACGCTTCTGAAATTTCTTGATTCTGAATTCGTATGACCAAGATATAATTTATTAAACATTAATCACATTAATAAATTACTTAATTATAAAATTAGTTAAAGGAGATCAACATTCTTCACGAACAGATGGCCAACGGTTTCATAATTGGGTTCGATCCTAGGGCTTAGGTTTTCACACGGATTGAGGCACGGGAAGATGATCGGGCGATTGGACGTTCGAGCGGGAAGTGCGGCGCTCCTATGCCCGAGGTAGGGCCCAGCTCGATGGTCTCTGCTGGTCGGGGCGGAGCTTCGAACGATGCGGGTTGGAGGAGGTGAATCTCGAGATTCGCGAAACCATAGAGGGTATAGCGGGTATGGATGTGAAGAGGAGGGAGAGAGCTACAAAGAAGTCTAAAGAACCGAGTGATTTCGCTGAAAGGATTGAGAGAAAATGGGGAAGGAAGATAGGAGAGATAGGGGCCATTGAAACCGAAGGCGGCGGCTACTGTGAAAATGAGATTAGGGTTTTGCTTGAAATTTCCTATTATTTATAATATTTAAATGTAAATTTTACAATTAAATCCATACACTCTTAACAACTCCGATTTCGGTCCAACCAGAATTGACCTAACTCAATAGCCCCCGTTCCGGATCCAATGGGCTAGGCCTCATCATCTCAAACGACTGTCTGTGGCCTGAAATCTTTAATTTAATTTTTAAACCATTTATTAATTTAATTCGATCGTATATTTAAATTCACCGGGGCTACATATGAACTCAGAAAAACCCAGAAAAATTATTTCTTGCTTTTTTTTAACAATACGGTCCTAATTAACTAATTTCGTTGAATTCTGAGACTGTTTGAAAAATGGTCATTTTCAAGTCGATCGGATTTGACTAAAATTGACAAAACACATTTTTGTTTGCCACACTCACATATTAATTTGAAAAATTACGAAAATTGAAACCTAGCAAGAATTTGACATTTTGAATCCAACAAAATTGGTTTCATCGAAAACGGAGGTCGTTTGCAAAATGGTTATTTTTAAGGGCTATATATTATATTAAAATATATATTAATTCTATAGCGACTTTTCTAAATTTTTAAACTGGCCATAACTATTTATTTTTAAAGTGAAATTTCAGTTTCTTACATTTGTTAGAAAGATATGGTTAAACAGATTTATATATTTTTAGTTTTACTGAAATCTGATTTATTTTGAATCCTGTACATTCAGTTAAAGTTTAAAATCAAATTTTCAAACTACCGTGCCATTTCTAACTTCTTTTATATTTAAATTAAATTTATTCATTTCAACTTTGATTAAAATAAATTTTTAGTCATTATTATTTAAAATAAACAATTTAAAATATTCAAAATTCATTAAAATTGTTAAAATAAAAAATTTAAATTGGTTCAGAATTTGCGGGTTGTTACATCCTTTTCCATTAAAGTACAACGACATACAGAAGTTTCGATTTTTGGAATTACCGAAGGCCTAAGGGTCGTGTGCTCTGCAAATTCAGAATCGTAATAATTAAGAAGGAAGTTCGAGTTTCATCCCCTTCCTGTGGTTACTCGCTCTATCGGGGGTATTTATCTCGAGCTTATCCGTAAGACAAGTGATTAAAGAATCTCATATTGCAAGGCCCACTAAAGGAAGAATGAACTAATCGCATATCTTAAAAAGGGTCCAGGGTTCTGTCAACATCTAATTTCCTTTCCCCTCCAGGTGAGAATTAGTTGTTGTCAGATTCTCACATTTCGTTCTCGCTTGTGAACTCAATAATATGATTTTGGATATAAATAAGTTAAAACGAAGTATAAATCATATATAATCGACTATTAGATGAGCGAATAGCTAATATGATTAGTGTCCTTTTTAGAATTAAATTTTATAAGCTGGGATTCTCAATCTTCCTTCTTTATTGACTGTATAGTAAGATTTAAGAATCGAGAAATCCCTAAATTGATTCATGAAAGTAGGTTTTTCGCTCTGCGTTTGTTGTTATAAATTTTAAAGTGAAAATTTTCTTCCTCCGATTCTAGACCTCTAGGATCGTATTTATAGGTGCAGGTTGACTTTCTTCCGCTGTATATGTTTCGTCTTGATGCCTTTCATGGAGGGAGATCTGAGGGCTTATTAAAGGTGCATTTGAGAAGATACGGTTTGTGCTTTCAATATATCATGAGGTAATAATATACTCTTTCATTTGCTTCTTGAGAGGCAATCGTTATGGTGTTTCATATTCTCTAAATGGTCACTTACGAATAATGAACTCGGTCATAGTGGGATCTTGGTTATTAAATGCTTATCAAAGCAGCATCTACAAGATACGGTTTGCGCTTCCGATGTTAGTGACAGACTGTCAATTTCTAAATGAAATGTCTCGTTATGTAATATGTATCTTATGATGGATTCTATGTGTTGTAATTTGATAACGTGTCGATCTTGATGAATACTTCTCCGGAATCTCTTTATTTAAGGGTTGCTAAGGGTTGTCTTTTCTTTGACCCGGAAGCGAACTTTTGAGGAGGATATGCCCTTCAGTTTTATATAAAGTGAGTTTCTCTTACCATTTCGGATATCCTTTGTCGTTGATGCCTTTTGGTTTCAACTTTACTCTTTACATTATATTTTGGGTTAATGCATCTTTTGACTTGGCATGGGCTCTTGATTTCTTCAGTAAATTTTTATTTCTTTTTAGTTATTTTTCAAGAATTTTGCTTCTCTTGGCTCCCTTAAGAACTATATTGCCTCCGTATTGTGACCTTCTTTCACTCTATGTGCTTCGAAGAATATTTTTGGCTAACACTATTTGACTAGAATATTTGTTCTGCTAATATTTATTTCTTAACTTTTTCAGAAAACATTTTTTGTAGAATATTTATTGTTCGATAATCATTGCTTAATTTTTTAGAAAACCGATTTTAGAAGAATATTTGATCCTATATAATTATTTTCTAACTTCTTAAAAAATCAATTTAATTTGAATATTTATTTTTAATTAATTTTACTGCTAATCTGTTTTCGAAATCAGTTTCAGTACAGTATTTTCTATTATTATAGTCATTTCATTTTTTTAAGAAAAAAAAATTAGTAGGATATTTGCTCTTCTAAATTTTTTTCTAAACATTAAATAAAATCGATTTCATTATAGTATTAGTCATCATTAAGTTTATTTTTAACTTTTTAACAAAATCGATTTAAGTATATTCTTTCTTAACTTCTTTGTAACCCAACCATAAACTTTAAAATTCATATAATTGTTAACTGTTCACATAAACTGTAACAAACATTATTTAGCATCTAACATTTGCGTAAACTTATCAATACACATATTAATCAATAATTATACTCTAATATTTGGAATTTACATCCACCAATTTTTTTTATATTAAACAAACTAAAAAAAGTCAAACTATTAATTATCATTCTCACTCACACACAATATTATCATCAACAAATTTACAATATATGCCAATCGAAAGTCAACTAAATTCCAAAATTAGGGTTTAACCATATTCCAAAATTAAGTACTAATCTATGATTATAATATAATAATTGTTCGTTAACATATACATAAACTCAAACATCAACTAATACACAATATTCATCGATTTCCGTCTGATAATCAACTAATTTCGTAACAGGGGATTTTACTCATATTTCTAAATCATCTACTAGTAGTAACTCGATATATTCATACACACAAACATCAAAATTTATTAAAATATAGGAATTAAATTTTATACCTAAATCGGAAGAGGTGGGAGGCAGTTGGCCAAAGGTGGGGGCAGGAGGCGGGAGAATGCGGTGGCGCGGAAGGCAACGATTGTGGGGATAGGCTTTTGGGAATTGGGAGATTGTTTGGTTCATAGGGTATGTTTCGGGCAAGCGAATTTTTTGGTTGGACGATGGTTCGTGGGTTATACCTAGTTTAGAGATGGTATGTGTCCGTTGCTTGTTTGAATGGATGCTAACTGTCACTGGGGGTCAACTGTGATTTAAAGTTTTTCTAGTAGTGTAAACTGAAAACAATTTATTTTTAAATCAACTTTTTTTTTATGTATGTTTCTTGAATCGTCAGCATATTCTAACGTGGATGTGAGACTATCTGCATTCAGAATAATTTCGAAAATATCAATGAGCAGTTGAATCTAGGGCCCATTTGAGTTTGCTTTTTATTTTAAGTTTTCTATTTTCAAGTTGCAATATAACGTGCAAAAAAATTTGAACGGAAGATGTACTGTTCTTGCCATTGCGACGATCAACGGGTAACAAAGGTGTTAGACTTTTTTTTTTTTATTATTATTATTGTATCCTTGTTGCCTTCTAAAACATGAAAAACAGAATAAAATTGTTTTATGTTCTACATTTTAAATTAATTTTCTAAAATTGTTTATTTTTCAACAGTACAGTAGTAGATTGTTGAACACTGATATGGTTTTAGGGCTATGGTGATCTGTCTGTTGTAGTCTGATATTGTAATTGTGTTTGTGCCAACACAATGCTTGGTTGTCGGTAACTAGCAGTCCAGCACAACCCAAGGATGGACGTAAAGTCATTATGGCTCACTTCTCCTTTCTCAAATGTTATTATACCTAAAGCCACCCAGTTGTCACAAGGCTAGTTTTGCTATCATTACTGGCTTTTCTGCTGTAGAGTTAGCTTTTTATATTGCAAACGTTACTATAAAGGTTAATATATGCACAGATACGGCAGCAGTATATATTGTTTAATATTTATAGCTTATGATCAATCTAGCTATGCTAAAACATATACTATATATGATCACTGATTCAGCTCACTAAAATATAAATAAACCATGCAATTATCAACGTAAAGGGAGACGTGACATTCAAATAAAAGCAGACTTGCGCGGCGTGATAACATGTACATATTCGTTGAACACTAAGTGGCAATAAAAAGGCAAATCTCATTATGTCATTGTATCCATAAGACAGTGATTGATGGAAAGAGTTAGGATCATATACTTCTCATCGCGTTTCCTTTAGCCTCTAGCCTATATCTTTAGCCTCATTATATTACTTAAAAAGTCTACACCAATAGCCCACTGTTGTTGTATTTTACGTGTTTTTGAATCCAATATAAACTTCATAAATAACCACCCTTTTCCACAAGAAACAGATAAATATCATATGGGTGGTTGTGTATGCAATCATGCAGCATAGAAATAGAGATATCCAGGTTTAAAAATACAGGCTAAAATGGCTAGTTAGGAGGCAGGAATGAAGATGTACATGCGTGCACCTTTGGGTAGTTGACAAATGTCCACTTCAATATGTAGGGTGAAGTCAAAAAGAATTGTAACTGTAGGCATTAATGCATTATCATAATACAATTATTATGTGAATGTACATCATGATTGAATGGTTATAGGGAAAAAAACACTGATTAGACATAGTTTGGTGAAGATAGATCGTTCAATGTGATTGGTACGTGATGCATTTTCTATGTGGAGTTCAGACTTTTTGTTTTGATAAACGCCTAATTTGTGAAAGGTGAAAGTTTGAAAGCATTGGTGACATAACAATCATTGACTGCACTTGAATGAATGTGTTGTTATTTCATCTGCATTAATGTGCTTGGCCAAACTTGATGTCTTACGCAAGGTTTATTACACTATGTTTTACGCAAGGTGGTAGGTGTTGTTATTCATCTGCATTAATGTGTTGTTATTTCATATGGTTAAGTTATTATATAGTCTTTTTTATTGTTGTTGTCAGATTGACTTAAATCTTGACTTGTTAAGTTATAGCTATGAATTTGATTTCAATAAGCAGCAAGTAGACTGTGTAAACTCTTCAGAGACTACCAGCATGTGTAAACCAATCAATAATTTACCTAATTCAGTTCAAGTGGTTAATGAAAACAGTATTATTGCTCTAATGCTAAACTTCTTGTCTTTTAAAACAGTATTCATAGCGGTTTCTTTTCTTCTACTTTCTTCTTCTTGTCTTTTCGTTTCTTTATTTTATTTATAAACTGTAGTAAACTATGAAAAACTTGAACCGGACTAACAGTTTGACGTGGTAAATGAAAATGTATAAATGTCTCTCAAAACATTCGACTTATTTTTTGACATTCTATTTCTACAGCCTTAGTGACGTGACCACGGCACAAGGCATTGAAGGCTCCAGCTTATCCACAGCCTTAAAATCATATTGTACTATTTATCAGTGTATATATTGGTTCTAGTATATAATTATAGTTTGTCTTCAATTAAAAGGTCACAGTCGCACTTTGTATGAGGCAACCGGAAGAATAGGAGCAATAATGCCTACTAAATGAGAATATTTATTCACTTTTGAGTGAATACTTTATTTATTTATTTAAAAATATAAACTATCAAAAATAATTCAACGAAATGACAGAATATATAGTTTGGGTCGTTCCTAAACATTTTTCATTCCACTAATTTGTTAATATTATATGAGACATACAGTAAAATTTTATTTTATTTTGATTTAGATCGGTGTTCCATCTTATCAAATTTCTATTATTTTTCGATGTTGTATGAACCTATAATTAAACAAATATTTTACAAGATCCATGGTCAAACCGATTATGAATGACACAAAGTTTAAATTCGTTGATATTTAAGATAAAGTTAGGTTTGTTAGCTGGTACTTTTACATAAAGATTGTTGCACATTTTAAATTTGAATTCGAAATAATTTCAGATATTAATATTTATGGGTCCAAGCTGATATCAAATAATTCTCCTATCCAAAATTAGTAAATTGTGATTCGTAAATTCATTTTTAAGTCTCAATAGTTATATGCGTACAAAAAATAAACAAATATTATAATAATAAATAATTTTGAGTTAACCATCACTGCTACTTTAGTGGCTAAAGTGCACCATGCACCATGTTGTATACGTACCACCTAAGTTTTTCAGCATTGATGTGTAGTAGGGATGAGCAGGAAAACCGATTACAAACCGAAACTGAACCGAAACCGCATAAAACCGCATCTTAAAAAACCGCACCGAAATAAAACCACAAAACCGATAAAACCGCACCATTAGTACGGTCCGAGTTCGGTTTTTATCTTTTCTCAAACTGTAAAACCGAAACCGCACCGATATGGTTTATGAATGCTTGCATTAGCACTTTGTCTTGTATCTTTTTTTTCAAGCCTTCACTACTTGCAATCCAACACCACTTTGTCTTGTATCCATTTAAATGCTTACATTTTACTCCACTTCAGCTACAAACATAAGAAAATATATAGTTTACCTAAATTAAGAAATAGACAAGGTTGTACTTATCGCATGTTACATTTTTCGAGCAAATATTGATTGTTGTGGCTGGGTTGTATTTATGTGTGATAATGTTATATTAATGTTGACTGGTTAAGGGACAACGCCTTTTTTTTTATTAATTGGTTTTGAAACCGAAATCGCACTTTTAAAAACCGAAACCGCACTTTTATAACAGAACCGCACCAACGGTTCTTGGTTCGGTTCCGGTTCTTACTTTTAAAAACCGTACCCTAGCGGTTCAGAGTGCGGTTTTAAGTCAAAACCGCACCATGCTCATCCCTAATGTGTAGTACATTCTATGTATATAATTCTAGAAAAAAATGAATAGTACTATGAATTAATTGCATATAATATAAACAACTTGTTAAATCATCAAATACATATTATTCGTATGTTAAATTACATATAATATAAATTATAATATTAAAAAATAGATAATTTTTGAATGAATATTTTTCATATGATCTGTTATTTGTATCCTTTAATTATCGACAAAAACTCGTTTATTAGAGTTTTTTTTAATATTGAGAGGTGCAATAATTTACGCCAAGAGCATTTCCTATAGCAGCTATATGCTGAGGAATGGAGGAAACTCTCATTTTTTTATTGATTCCTCGATCTATACAGGGCTGATTCAAGCACAAGAAAGGAAGAAGGCGATAGTTTCTCCCTTTTTATTTTTTAAACGTGAGTTATAAATGATTTTCTAAAAATGTTTTGTGCTCTAAACGGGTATCAGAACACCGTTTTAGGAGCATTTTGGAATTTTGAAACCCGTTTTAACCTATAAACAGGTTTGGCAACATTGTTTATAGTATTTTGTTCTTTTTTTAAAAAACAATTCCTTCAACTGCTGTTGGAAAAGCGATAATAATACATCTTTTTTTTTCTTCTTCCTCGTCTTAAATTTGTACACTGTATTTGAGATGCCTAATCGTAACTATTTGGCACGTTTTGATTTAAAAATCAGAACATGAATTTTGTTGTTATTCAAACCTAGTCATTTGTTGTTCACTACAAAAGAAATCTGAATTCCATACGCCAATTTTTTATTCAAACATATTGTTTAAACCATCCATCGAATTCTTTACAGAGTTCAGCATTGGGATATTCACTTTCGAACTTGCTGTTTAAAAGAAATACACATGTTAATATCTAAGTAGTATTGTGTGTAGCTTGAAGAGATTGACATTAATTTAGTTAATGAATAATCAAATTATTATAGTACCTTATAAGATCAGCTAATTCTTTGCAATGAAGAAGCACAGTTGCAGTGGCTAGATTGTAATCTTTTGTTGTAGCGAAGCCATTAGCGTTCTTCCATTTACCAGATGGGCGTCCTTGTTTTTTTGTATACTGAGAGAACGTTATCGACTGAATCATCCACAATATCAGTTTCATTGTGATGACCACGATTAAAATTAAAATTCACATGACCATCGAAATAATGACATAAAAATATGGATGCTTCTTCAATAATGTACGCTTGACAAACAGAACCTTCATCACGTGCTTTCTGCTTCACCTTTTTCTATAGGCGGCCCAGATACCTTAATAGGAAAATGTGTGAATAATACTATGACATGTTGTATATTTAAACATTGCTTAAATAAATATAATTATTATATACCTCTCAAAAGGATACATCCATCCATACTGCACTGGTCCCCGTAGTAATGCTTCGGTTGGTAAATGTTCTGGCAAATGTTCCATGCAGTTAAATACTCCATGAGGAAATATTTTCTCCAATTTACATATCAATTTGGGTACATCTCTTTCAAGCTTCTGCAAATGGCTTTTAGATAGAGTTGTCGAGCATATGTCTTTAAAGAACAGACTGGGCTCTGTTATAGGCACCCAAACCTTTTATGGTAAAATCTCTTTAAATACTATCGGAAACAGAGTCTCTAAAAATACATGGCAATCGTGGCTCTTCATACCTGACAGAATAAGATCCTTCATATCAACGCATCGTTTCATATTAGAAGCAATCCCAGCGGGAAATCTCAAAGAATCGACCCACTCTAGTAATTTGTACAACGAGTTCTATCCAACTCATAGCAAGCAAGAACTTTGAAGTTTGGACGAATCGGATCAATCTTAAGCTCTGGGCGATTGCAATAATATTCGACATCTCTTCTTGATTTCAAATCATCTTTAGTTTTTCCTTTCGCATTCATGATTGTATGAAAGAAATTCTCAATTTTTTTTTTTCAATATGCATCACATCTAAATTGTGTCGAATTTTTAGATCCTTCCAATATGGCAATTCCCAAAATATACTCTGTTTGCTCCAATTGTGATAATCACCTTTACCAAGAATCTCGGGCTCTTTGTTTCCTGTCTCATGTAATTTTGCATAATCTTGTACAATATCAAATATCTCTTCTCCATTCAAAAAAGTTGGTGGTTGCAAGTTTACAGTTTTATTTCTTTCAAAGTTTTTCTTATCACGTCTAAATGTGTCATTTGTATGTAAAAATCGACGGTGGCAATCCCACCAACACTGCTTACCACCATGCTTCAGTGTAAATGCTTTTTGTTGAATCCATGCACACAGGACAAGATAATTTAACTCCCGTACTCCAGCCCGAAAGCATCCCGTACGCGGGAAATCGCTTATCGTCCATAATAAACAAGCAAAGAGTTTGAAATTTTTTATTTTTTGATACGTCGTACGTGTCAATGCCCTCTACCCACAATTTCTTCAGGTCCTCGATTAAAGGTTGCAAATAAACATCTATTCCGTTTTTCGGATTTTTGGGTCCAGGGACAATTAGGGTTAAAATCATGTATGGATTTTGCATACACATCCAAGGAGGTAAATTGTAAGGTGTCAAAATAACTGGCTAAGTGGAGTACTTTTTACTATACTGACTAAAAGGTTGGAAACCATCAGTGCATAAACCGAGCCTAATATTTCGTGATTCATTGGCAAAATAAGGATATTTGTCATCGAAATATTTCCATGCTTCTCCATCTGCATGATGACATAAAACTCCTTCCTCTTGAACCCGTTCACTATGCCATCTCATGCGCTCCGCAGTGGCATAAGACGAATACAATCTTTGCAATTTAGGTACAATCGGAAGATAATGTAAACGAGTAAAAGGCACACCTATACCGTTACTTTTTTTTTCTTTTCGTATCTTCCTAAGCCACAAAATTTACATTATGAAAGGTCTATGTCTTCTTTCCAATATAACATTCAACCACTTCGACATGTATCTATCTTTTCATACGGCAATCCGAATGCGGACACTTGTTTTTTTAATTGATACCAATTTTCAGCCAATCTAGTTTGCAAACCAGATGGGACCACATCTCGAATTAAACTAAGAACGTCATTCATTAATTTTTGTGTACTACTGTTTGTGGATTTTATTGCAACTAGCCTAGCAGTCGCTGCCAACTCTGTTATAGGACATCCATCAAAAAGCGGTTTTTTTGATGCTTCTAACAAATCAAAAAAAGATTTAGCTTTTGGATTTGGCTCGTCTTCTACATCCAATGAATTAGACAACACGCTCGGACCAGCGGCATCAATAACCATTTCAGTCATTCTATTTTCTGTAGTAGTAGATTCATAAAAATTAACACCAAAATTAACGTTACCATGCTCAATATCTACCGACGTATTAATAACGTTCACCGCATCTTCACCGTGATGTATCCACACATAGTAATCGTCCATAAAACTGGTTTTAGTCAAATGACTTTGAACAATTCCATGAGGATGATGTTTTGTAGCTTTGCATTTCTTACAAGGACAACGAATTTCCGTCATGTTTGTTCCATTGGAAGATGCCACTATAATGAACTCATTTAAACCTCTTAAAAATTGAAATGGAATTGTTTGTCTATATCCAACATTTTTGTACATCCAAGCGCGACGAACTTTCAATTGTTCCATCTTCTACTGCATAATTAAGACATGTTATACTATAAGATGAGTACTTATATTATTATTATTATACAGAACTATAGTAATTTCATTATTTTAATAGTTATCTAATTTTTGTATTATTTTATTTAGATGGATATAATTTCAAATTCGAACACACACAAATACAATATTAGATGTTTTCGGTTTTTTTATTTATTTCTTTTTTACTTTGACGACCGGTCTACCTACTTCCCATTACAAATATAATAACGTAAGCATATTTTATAAATCATTTCAGGTTAAACGGTTCAACAAAATTTCGGCAGCACTTCCCTTTGGTCCTTGTATCGTACACAAATGCATGTACACAGGGAACAAAAAAGGAAGTGCCATCGAAATTTTGTTGACCGTTTAAACTGAAATGATTTATAAAATATGCTTATATTATTATATTTGTAACTTGTCCAATACTAGGACAAAAACAACGAATATTGTATCAGATGAATATAGATTTCCGTTTTGTGTAAAAACGAATATCCATATAACGATCATATGTAACACTTGTCGGACGGGGCCAAATTTATATAAGAGGTTCACATGAGTAGTCAAAAAAACATTCAATCTAAGTTTAAAACAAAACAAAAAACATTCAAATGGAATTGTTTTTTCTACGTATGATAATCGAATTATGTTAAAAACATGTCATAAATAAATGTGGTAAACCATCTTACAGTAGACCATAGAAGCCCGCTAGCAATCCAAAACTAAAGCAACAATCAAATTGGAGTAACAATAAATACAAGGAACAAAATGAAAAGTTCTTTTTTTTTTTATAAATTCAAAATTCCAACCTTCGTAATATATGTAATGCTTTGGAAACAATTATCCTTGAAAAAATGAAGTTAGATGCGAAGTTCATCACTTCTTTTCCTCTGTACTTCGATGTTCTCATTACATATTTGAGTTTATATCTAATAGGTAATTGGCATTAAAACATAAGTAAAGAATCGATATAAAGTTAACTAGTACTCCAATGCATCATGCATGTTCAATACTGTAGGATCTAAATTAACCCTAGAGGGGGGGGGGTGAATAGGGTTTATCGCAGATTTTCACAGAGTAATTAAATAATCACAGCACAGAAAATAATCAGAATAAATGCGGAAAGTAAATAACACACAGATATACCCAGCTTCGGCAAAACCCTGCCTACTGCTGCATTCCCCAAGGTTTCTACTAGGAGTTAAAACAATCTCTACGCTTACAATCCCCTGTAAACTCGCGACACTCGCTCCCAACTGTTCTTAACCCTACGCTCAAAACCCTGCACTGGTTTTTATCCCCAAAACCAGATTTCCCCGAATTACAAATATTGTCATTCGTCTCCCTAGTTTAGAGGCAAACTAGAAAACTCTGGATTGATTACAAAGTTGAAATTTTAAAAACAAAATCAAGACGATAAGAAAACCCTTAATAAAAACTTTGAAAACCCTAGTAATTAAATAAGGGTTATCCCCTTAAACTTGGCCGGCCCCCTTTTGTTATTGCTTCACCACTTTATTCTTGAGTCCGATCTCTTTTCTCTGTAAGAATGGCGGCCTAGGGTTTGCGATCTAGGGTTTCCTTCTTGCAATCTAGGGTTTCGATTTTGCTTCGATCTGATGGGCGCCGCTATGTCGTGTGACGATCTCGAATTCCTATTGCAAGCTATCCTTCGATTGAGTTGATGAAGCTCTAATTTGAATCCAAGTCTTCTCCTTTTCCTGGTATGATTTTTAATTCAATTGTTTTTTTTTTCTTCGATCTTGGATGCTAATAGTCGATGATGATGTGGGTGTTCTTATAGGGTTTAGAAACCCTAATTTTGTGCTCTGATTTCGGAAATATTGGAACTTTAAATCATCGTATGTTCTGGAATTTTTGATTAAGTCTTGATCTTTGAAACCCTTGATTTGAACTTATATTTTGCGTGATGAATTCTTCCTTGCCTCGTATGCTTCTGGAACTTTGAATTGGTCTTGAAATAAATTTAAATCCTGCTTTCTGGAATTTAAAAAAAAATTCTTTGAATCATTCTTAAATCTGATATGAACAGTTGCTTCTTTTTAAAAAAAACTGGACAGATTCTTCGCTTGACTTCCTTGACTTTGAATTTGTGTTGCTCTTTGATAAGAGCCTTGATCTTGTTAAGAACTGATATTATGATCGATCACTATGGTAACTCTTTATTGATCAGAAATGGGTACTGCTTTTTGATCAACACTTGAACTTGCCAAACTTTTTAATTGATGTCGCACTTGATATTTGCTTTTTAACAAAACTTGATTACTGAATTTGATTTAATACTTGACTGTTTTTGCCTTAAACTTGAACAGATTTAGTGTTCTGATTTTTGAACTGGAACTTCATTTCTTCTTTGACTTCCTTCTTGAGTACACTCCACTTAGAACTAATGCTAAGTTCTGATACAGATCCTATGTTTTGCTATATTCTGGTTGTTTTCATGTAGTCTTGTTGATCATCTTCTTTAATGTTCTGAAAGTTAACCCATAGAAGTCTGATACTGGAACTGATAAGAACAGAAATTATGTTTTGCCAAACATTTGAAATGGTGTTTTTCTTTGTTAAGAACAGAAATCTACTTATGATTTGCTTCGACCAAACTATTTTCTCCATGGCTTGACCTGTGCACTTTTCACTTGAATGGTGTACCCCTGTTTTCAAACTGGCTTGATTTAAAAACTGTCGTGAACATTGAAATGAAACATGATTTCTTGCCCGAAATTTGCATGCTTCCCTTTGTCGATTTCTGAAAAAAAATTGTCAAAACAGTTTGTAACTTAAACTTGATCAAGTTATGCTCCCTCACTTTCACTTCTGCATGAGTACTGCTCTTGCTCATTTTCAATATACTTGCCATGTGCTTGATTTGTTTTGTACTCTTAATGTGCTTGTAACTTGCTAGGCCTGCTGGTTTGTTTTGTTGATATATCGTTCTTAGAACTGAATAGAATAAATACTACATTGATCTTGTATGCTGCATGCACTTGTATGGACATCTGTGTATTACCATGTCTTAGCTGATATTACACTTGATTTATGTCGACCTTGAACTGATGTATACATGATCATCCCTTGTTCATAATATTTGTGCTGTTCGACTTGGTTGTTGTTCTGCCTTGTTCACCTTGCTCCTTGACCATACTTGCTTATGTGGCCCGTGTTATGCTCGACTCTTAGACTGTTGCTAAAATAGACTGATCATTTCCTGTCTAGTGTGAGTTGAGTATTGCCATAAATGAAACTGTTTTGCGCTTTGAATAGTTTGCTTGACCTTGTAGAATTGATACTGAGCATAACATTTTGAATTCTGGGATCTTTGGCATTTTGAGAACAGACCACTACACTTGGCATTTTCAATACTGATAAAAACAGATATTTTCCTTGTAATTTTTGGATGGCAAGTTACATCTTGTAGTTGTTGCCATGTCCATTATTCATGTGTACACCTTTTTCTTTGTCCAATGTAATGTAGTAACACTTCCTTTGAACTTTACTTGTATTTTTTTTTTTTAACTTTATATTCGCATTTTCCATTATGCTCGACCACTTGTTTTTGCTGTTTTGATTTAGCACTCTCGACCATATGCACTGAGTTGAGATGGTCCAAGTGGCTACTCCTCAGTCGTGACACTGGATTGACGTGGCAGTGCACACGTGTATACACGTGTGTGTATGCAGCCATCCAGACGAGTTTTCCTGTCCCTGCATATCAGACAAAGTCTAGAAAAATGATGAGAAACACACCGCAAATCTGAGGCAAATAAAAATTAAAAAAATACATTTTTATTTGTTTTTATTTAATTTTTATTTTTGTGGTAGTCTACTGTGTGTGTTCTTCTGTATGTGACAGGTATGAAGATGACTGACTGAAAGCTGTGAAGACAGAAGACTGAAGATGAAGACAAGAACAACGTTAGTGTGTTTGTATTTGAGAGTGAACTGTATAGAAATGTAGTGTGTATGAAATTGTAAGTGTTGTAAAGAGGATTTAAGTGTGAAATTGAATATATTGAAATGTATATCAGTGATATATGTACAAATAGTGGAGTTGTAAATCTGTACTGTTTAAATATTGAAATAAAATATTCTTGTTCAAATAAAATACTATGTGAATATTTAAATTTCTGTATAGTTGTATTTTATTTAAATAGAAATATTTTATTCCTGTCTGATGTGTAGTATACCAGTACAGTTACAAACACATTCAATAATAAAATATATTTGGTTGTTATCATCAAACAAAAATCATATAATTGTGTATACAACACTGTTATATACAACAATCTCCCCCTTTTGATGATGACAAACAAATAAAAGATTTTGAATGTGTTTTGAAACGTGAAATATATTACTCCCCCTATTTGTATGCTCTCCCTACAACTGAACTCCCCCTATATATGTGGAAAAAATATGAATGATGAAATCCAATTGACCAATCTTCCCCTAGATATTTAATTTCCAATATTAAAATATTTTTGAATTTAAATACTCATCAATCAAAATCTTGACCATTCTCCCCCTTTTGTTATCATCAAAAGGATAATAGAAATTGAAACAGTGATGAATATTGACTATAAATATAAATTCAAAATAAGAGAGAGAATATATATCGCAAATCCCATTTAATCAAACAAAAATCATAATAATCTTTAAATCAGAAGCAGATTTCACTTTCAGAATGAATGGATTTACGATGGATTTTATTGAATGAGGAGAGTTCAATAAAAATTGAATATTTGAATATGAATTTTAAAGATTTTAAATATGCAAAAAAAAAATGTTAAGCACTTTCTAACCACGCATAGCCCAAAGGTCTTTTAAATGGGGTTAGTAGTAACTTAACTTTATCCTCTCTAATGAGTTCCATCCATGCACAGCCCGATGGTCTTTTAAGTGAGAATGGAAGCACATAGAAATTAAGGTAATTCACCCACGCATAACCGCGAGGATTTTTAAATGGGAGTGAATACCAAGGATAAATTATTTATTTATTTATTTTTAATTTCAAGAATAATGAGAACTCCCCAAATTAAATAAAACCATGATGAATGACAGAAATATGGTAGATATAGAAAATGGTTGTGAAATAAGCTCTAATTCAAAGATATTATAAAATCTGTTTAATCATCATGAGATTTAAAATAATATCTCTTCTAATTATGAATTATACCATACTCGCAACTCATCACAGTTTCATAAATCTATCAATAATTTTGATGAGTCCCAAAACAGTTCAAATTAATCAATAATTTCAATTTTTGAATAAATAATCAAAAATAATTTTAAAATTGAAAATATCAATTTTAAGAGGAGTTTTTGAAAAATGCAAGTTGAAAATCAGCTTAAAAAAAATAATCAATCAGTTAGAAAATGAAATTTTCTAATATTTTTAACACTGATTGCTCCTAGACAATTTTTAAAACCATTTATATATTAATTCAAATTGTCTATGAATTTTAACTAAATCCAGTTACTGATTTTCCAACTTATCATTTAAACACCAATAAATCAATTTCCTTATCAGAGCAGCACAAGATCATTTTCAAAGCAAGAATCACAAGTGACATCCTCAGAGAATTTTTAGACAAACTCAAGAAACAGTCAACATATCAAATTTGAAGATAATTGTTTGAAATCACCAAAAAAAAATCAATTTTTTTTATAGTCCGAGATTTTCAACAATTCATAACGAATGATTTCAAAAACAGCCAAGTAAAAATAAACTAAAAAGATTAAAAGTACGAGTTTAGAGATCATACCTGTCTTACCATAATCAATGTGATGCAATGAATCTCCAACTCTGAATCTATGGCTAAGGAACTCCAAATAATTCGATATATGAATCAACTTGAATTTTATCTCACTAAAGTACAGTTGTTCCTTAGCCTCCTACGATACCTAAATGTTTGTATGATCGAGTGGTCTAACAAAAGTTGTTTTACCACTCTTATCTTCGTTTACACGTTTTGGTACCCAAACCCGTTTATATAACAATCCATTACTATTCACTAGCGTACCCTTTGGAACCCAAATTTGTTTAGATTTGCTTAGATTTATTTTGTTAATTTTTGGAATCCAAATAGATTTAAATGAATTGTTTTTAAATGAGTTATCAATTTGTTTATGATTTAAAAACCCTTTGAAATTATTAAATTTCAAAAATTCAATTTGATTATTTTCAAAGCCAATTAAAGGATTTTTAAAATCATTAAAATTTGGTCTTTTAACTTGATCAGATTCAAATCCAAGTCCCTTTTTATTCTGAACAAAAAATTGATTTTTTAACAACATATTCAACGATTTCTCTCCTTTAGAAAATTTAGTCAAAGCTGACTCAAGTTGTTGAATTTTAAATTTAAGATCGCTATTTTCTTTCATTAAATTTGAACAACGATTAATAGCGATTTTCCTCTTTTCAGCATCAGTTTGTTTTAAGATCAAATTTTCGTTTTCAAGTGCTTTGATTCTAGCATCGGACTTGGAAATTTCAATTTCAAATTGTTTTCGTTTTTCAAAATCAAGTTTTTCAGATTCTTTAAACTTTTCAATCACCTTTTCAAAATCAAGATTTTCATTTTTCAAATTCATGTTTTCACTCTTAAGATCAGTTTTTAATTTCAAAAAATCGTTACTCAAAAATCGACATTTTTCGCATTCTGAAAACGATGAATTCTTAACTTTTTCAAGTTTTGTTTCTAAACTGTTATTTTCTTGAACTAGTTTTGACCTATCAGATTTTAATTTCTTAACTTTTAGTTCAAGAGAATCAACGGTTTTTGTGAGATCGTGACACATTAGAATTAAATCTTTATAAGTAAAACTCGATACCTCACTTGAATCCTCTTCACTACTTTCTGAAACAGAATGAGCCATAAGACACAAATTAGCTTCCTCTTCTTCACTTTCAGAAACTTCTTCTCCTTCTTCGTCATCCCATGTAGCAGCAAAGGCTTTCTTCTTTCTTCTGAACTTCTTCCTCTTTTCATTTTTAAGCTGTGGGCAATTTGGTTTGATATGACCGGGTTTCTTGCAGTTGTAACAATACACTTCATCGTCTGAATTATCTGAACTTTCGGACTTGTTGGTTTTTGAATTCTTCTTTCGTGGTTTGTATTTTCCTTTGGCCCACTTTTTTAAAACCATGGCTAGCTCCTCAGCGGGGTCATCATCATTACTTTCAACAGAATTATTTAGAGCGATCGTCTTCTTCTTTGATTCAGAATCCTTTCGTTCTTCTCTTGCTTTCAACTCCATCTCATAAGTAATCAGATTTCCGATCAACTCTTCCATGCTTACTTTATTCAGATATTTTGATTCTTGAATCGCTGTCACCTTTGCTTCAAAATTCATCGGTAGCACTCTCAGTATTTTTCTGATCAATTCCACTTTAGTATAGGTTTTGCCAAGAGCTTTTGCATTGTAGACTAGTGATGAGAAGCGTCCATACATCTCTTTTATATCTTCGTCTTTTTGCATAGAGAAATTTTCATATTCGTTGCTGAGTAGAGCGTGACGAGATTCCTTTACTTGAGATGTCCCTTCGTGTGTGACCTCCAACGTATGCCATATTTCCTGTGCTGTCTCACAATGAGAAATTCGATTAAATTCAGTTTTATCAAGAGCACAAATTAAAGCATTCATTGCTTTGGCATTAGTTGAAAATATTTTTTTATCATTAGCATCCCAGCTATCTTTTGATTTAGGAATTTCAACACCACTAACAATAACAGTGGGAGATCTATAACCCGTTTCAATAATATCCCACACATCATAATCAACTGAACTCAAATAAATTTTCATCCTAGCTTTCCAATATGCATAATCAGTTCCATTAAACATTGGTGGCCTAGCTATGGACTGACCCTCAGAAAAAGCGTTGTTTGACAAATTCATGACTCTAGAGTTAAAAATACCTGCTCTGATACCACTTGAAGGATCTAAATTAACCCTAGAGGGGGGGTGAATAGGGTTTATCGCAGATTTTCACAGAGTAATTAAATAATCACAGCACAGAAAATAATCAGAATAAATGCGGAAAGTAAATAACACACAGATATACCCAGCTTCGGCAAAACCCTGCCTACTGCTGCATTCCCCAAGGTTTCTACTAGGAGTTAAAACAATCTCTACGCTTACAATCCCCTGTAAACTCGCGACACTCGCTCCCAACTGTTCTTAACCCTATGCTCAAAACCCTGCACTGGTTTTTATCCCCAAAACCAGATTTCCCCGAATTACAAATACTGTCATTCGTCTCCCTAGTTTAGAGGCAAACTAGAAAACTCTGGATTGATTACAAAGTTGAAATTTTAAAAACAAAATCAAGACGATAAGAAAACCCTTAATAAAAACTTTGAAAACCCTAGTAATTAAATAAGGGTTATCCCCTTAAACTTGGCCGGCCCCCTTTTGTTATTGCTTCACCACTTTATTCTTGAGTCCGATCTCTTTTCTCTGTAAGAATGGCGGCCTAGGGTTTGCGATCTAGGGTTTCCTTCTTGCAATCTAGGGTTTCGATTTTGCTTCGATCTGATGGGCGCCGCTATGTCGTGTGACGATCTCGAATTCCTATTGCAAGCTATCCTTCGATTGAGTTGATGAAGCTCTAATTTGAATCCAAGTCTTCTCCTTTTCCTGGTATGATTTTTAATTCAATTGTTTGTTTTTTTTTCTTCGATCTTGGATGCTAATAGTCGATGATGATGTGGGTGTTCTTATAGGGTTTAGAAACCCTAATTTTGTGCTCTGATTTCGGAAATATTGGAACTTTAAATCATCGTATGTTCTGGAATTTTTGATTAAGTCTTGATCTTTGAAACCCTTGATTTGAACTTATATTTTGCGTGATGAATTCTTCCTTGCCTCGTATGCTTCTGGAACTTTGAATTGGTCTTGAAATAAATTTAAATCCTGCTTTCTGGAATTTAAAAAAAAAATTCTTTGAATCATTCTTAAATCTGATATGAACAGTTGCTTCTTTTTAAAAAAACTGGACAGATTCTTCGCTTGACTTCCTTGACTTTGAATTTGTGTTGCTCTTTGATAAGAGCCTTGATCTTGTTAAGAACTGATATTATGATCGATCACTATGGTAACTCTTTATTGATCAGAAATGGGTACTGCTTTTTGATCAACACTTGAACTTGCCAAACTTTTTAATTGATGTCGCACTTGATATTTGCTTTTTAACAAAACTTTATTACTGAATTTGATTTAATACTTGACTGTTTTTGCCTTAAACTTGAACAGATTTAGTGTTCTGATTTTTGAACTGGAACTTCATTTCTTCTTTGACTTCCTTCTTGAGTACACTCCACTTAGAACTAATGCTAAGTTCTGATACAGATCCTATGTTTTGCTATATTCTGGTTGTTTTCATGTAGTCTTGTTGATCATCTTCTTTAATGTTCTGAAAGTTAACCCATAGAAGTCTGATACTGGAACTGATAAGAACAGAAATTATGTTTTGCCAAACATTTGAACTGGTGTTTTTCTTTGTTAAGAACAGAAATCTACTTATGATTTGCTTCGACCAAACTATTTTCTCCATGGCTTGACCTGTGCACTTTTCACTTGAATGGTGTACCCCTGTTTTCAAACTGGCTTGATTTAAAAACTGTCGTGAACATTGAAATGAAACATGATTTCTTGCCCGAAATTTGCATGCTTCCCTTTGTCGATTTCTGAAAAAAAAATTGTCAAAATAGTTTGCAACTTAAACTTGATCAAGTTATGCTCCCTCACTTTCACTTCTGCATGAGTACTGCTCTTGCTCATTTTCAATATACTTGCCATGTGCTTGATTTGTTTTGTACTCTTAATGTGCTTGTAACTTGCTAGGCCTGCTGGTTTGTTTTGTTGATATATCATTCTTAGAACTGAATAGAATAAATACTACATTGATCTTGTATGTTGCATGCACTTGTATGGACATCTGTGTATTACTATGTCTTAGCTGATATTACACTTGATTTATGTCGACCTTGAACTGATGTATACATGATCATCCCTTGTTCATAATATTTGTGCTGTTCGACTTGGTTGTTGTTCTGCCTTGTTCACCTTGCTCCTTGACCATACTTGCTTATGTGGCCCGTGTTATGCTTGACTCTTAGACTGTTGCTAAAATAGACTGATCATTTCCTGTCTAGTGTGAGTTGAGTATTGCCATAAATGAAACTGTTTTGCACTTTGAATAGTTTGCTTGACCTTGTAGAATTGATACTGAGCATAACATTTTGAATTCTGGGATCTTTGGCATTTTGAGAACAGACCACTACACTTGGCATTTTCAATACTGATAAAAACAGATATTTTCCTTGTAATTTTTGGATGGCAAGTTACATCTTGTAGTTGTTGCCATGTCCATTATTCATGTGTACACCTTTTTCTTTGTCCAATGTAATGCAGTAACACTTCCTTTGAACTTTACTTGTATTTTTTTTTTTTTTTTAAACTTTATATTCGCATTTTCCATTATGCTCGACCACTTGTTTTTGCTGTTTTGATTTAGCACTCTCGACCATATGCACTGAGTTGAGATGGTCCAAGTGGCTACTCCTCAGTCGTGACACTGGATTGACGTGGCAGTGCACACGTGTATACACGTGTGTGTATGCAGCCATCCAGACGAGTTTTCCTGTCCCTGCATATCAGACAAAGTCTAGAAAAATGATGAGAAACACACCGCAAATCTGAGGCAAATAAAGATTAAAAAAAATACATTTTTATTTGTTTTTATTTAATTTTTATTTTTGTGGTAGTCTACTGTGTGTGTTCTTCTGTATGTGACAGGTATGAAGATGACTGACTGAAAGCTGTGAAGACAGAAGACTGAAGATGAAGACAAGAACAGCGTTAGTGTGTTTGTATTTGAGAGTGAACTGTATAGAAATGTAGTGTGTATGAAATTGTAAGTGTTGTAAAGAGGAGCTAAGTGTGAAATTGAATATATTGAAATGTATATCAGTGATATATGTACAAATAGTGGAGTTGTAAATCTGTACTGTTTAAATATTGAAATAAAATATTCTTGTTCAAATAAAATACTATGTGAATATTTAAATTTCTGTATAGTTGTATTTTATTTAAATAGAAATATTTTATTCCTGTCTGATGTGTAGTATACCAGTACAGTTACAAACATATTCAATAATAAAATATATTTGGTTGTTATCATCAAACAAAAATCATATAATTGTGTATACAACACTGTTATATACAACAAATACATGCTACGAGATTTTAAAGAGATGATTAATCGTTACGAATTGGATGTAAAACAAAGAGTATAAAATGTTGTTTTTTAGGCAAGTGTAATACACATTTTGAAGTTTATATGCAACCTGCCATCTATTAGTGCATTACAAATATTTTAATAAGCAACCAAAAGAAGTGTCAGAAACAAAACTAATATTAATTGTGCTCGACCCGCTAATAATCTAACAACAATTGGATGGCTGCGATCAAATTTTGTTCACATAAGGATTGCTAAATTTTTACATTTATAGTGTGCGTTCATCCTTTGAATAAATTAAAGGGGAGGCAGCAATTATTCTAATTCTTGTGTGAGTATATAGAATCGCTGTAAGATTATAAAACGGAAATTAGACTGCACCAAGCTTTTTTTTGGATTAAAAGACAAACTTTTTAATATAATTAAACTAAGATCACCTTTAACAATACACTTGTAGGCTTAATTATGTACAAACAAAATTAAGGTAATGAAACAGATGGCTACCAGAAGCTGTAACAACATAAATTCACGCACTTATAAGTCAAAAAGAGAAGTAAATTTTTATCTACACCACACCTAAATAGACAAGAAATTTTTGGTTGCTATGTTAAGGTGTAAATGCATGTATAATGGACATTTATAGATCAAAAATAGCAGTAAATTTTTATCTACACCACACCTAAATAGAACAGACGCAGTAACAATTTTTGATTGCTATGTTAAGGTGTAAAAAACAACTTACGGAGGAAGAAAGAGGAACAAATCGCTGGAATAAGAGACGGAGGGAGACGAAACACTCGCTGGAATAGGGCAGCTCCAAGTCTCGGCGGTCTCAAGGCTCGGCGGTCTCCAAGGCTCGATGGTCTCCAAGTCTTGGCTCCTCCAGAAAAAGGCTCGATCGATCAGCTAAGTCTCGGTGGCCATGATCGGTTATTTAGGTTTTTTTTTTTTTTTTTTTTTAATACGAGATATAATCGAATGGAAATGAGAAAGAGTTTTAGTGGAACGATGGAAAGGGGCCGATGTATCGTTTTAATTGCATTGCGAATATTTAGACCGTAATTTCAGAACCCATTAAATAAATTTCAACAAGGCGTATGGAATCGGTAAGGAATTCCCTACCCGGTGCCTACACCATTGATATTTTTTACATTTTCCCTACATCGCACCTACGCGATGTAGTTATGACGTACGGAAATGTAAGTTGGAAAATGACCCATTTTTTTGTAGTGGTTACTCAATATATAATAAACATGTACTTTTTGAATTTGACGTAGTAATTAATTTTTAGCGCAATATGAAATTTCAAAATGGTTTAATTTGCAAAAAATAATAAAATATAAAGCCATAAAGGTGAAAAACATAAGCAAATTGTCAATGTTAACATTACATTGTTGAATTCTAGTTAGTGATATATCACACACAATAGTTAATAGAATCCTAACCAAAATATGATCATTAGCTTTTTTGTGCCAAACAAGATTATAAGTGGTCACTGTACCTCTGTTGCCTGTTTAAATACCTTTGTCAATACATTGTGTCAAGGACAAGTATTGTGATAGATACCTACAACGTATGTATGTATGTACCAACTATGTATAATTTGATTGAACAATCAGTAGGGAGCCGAACTGACCAATGTCATAAAATGAATCCCCTCGTGTGTGCAGTTTACACCTATTCATTGCCAAGATTTTAAATGCATGCATCTTATTGTACAGTTATCAGTCTTTAAGACTCTAAATTATATCCACGCTCATATCAATATGGGCATTTGCAGAATAATTAAGTTGATCTGTTAACAGGCAAATACAAAGTACAAGAAAAGGAAAAGTGGAAGAGGTATATGTAATCACCAAGAATTATACAAGCTGATTATATAATTAGCCAAGCCTTGTATTATATTGGTTGAATTCATTCTTTTTCATATCTGAACCAAAGTGGAACAAGGACAAAGGAATCTGATGCTCATGATTGGCCGCACCCACACCGTAGTTTAATCATTTGCTGTAGGATATAGGGTCTACCATTTAAATTTTATCACGAAATTTCTCACTTTTTTTAATATATTACAAATTCAAACAAAATCCTCATGAAAATGAAGATGGGACGTGCAGATTTGGAGGTCAACGGTGGAGCTTTAAGAAGGTACATAATTGAACCGTATGGAACCGGTTAACGGTTAAAATTGGCTGGTAGAAATAGCTAAATTGCTTTTTATACCATTTAGAATAAATAAATAAAAAAACACAAGTTAGTCGCCGTTCACGGTCTTTTTGGGGAACACTATCAATAGCTACACGTCCAACGCATTCCATGCACCCACGTGGTTATCCTCATTTCCAAGCATGTTGTCTGACGGTGTGAAACGAATTGCTGACGGCCAACGATAGCTCCCTCCGGACAACTACATTTATCATATTCCACCGCTTCAACCACACAATTCCACGTTTATCTTCCAATGACAACATTTTTAGACGGTTATAAATCGACAACAAATCATACGTATCCGAGGGGTGAGGAAAAAAAATTCGTACCAAACCGGAAAAAACCAAAACTGAAAATTAGAAAACCGAACCGTACTAATATTTCGGTTCCGATTTTAAGTCCAAACCGAATCCAGAAAAACTGAACCGAACCGAATTATAAAATATTGCATATTGTGTTTTGCTGCATGTTGTTTCATATTATATAGTTTATATACACCGCCCACTGCTTCACTCATTTGATTTAGCTGATTACAGAATTAAGGGTAGACTAATATAAAATGTCCATTTCTTGTTTTTGTAGATTCTTGGATGTTTTGAATTGAAAATGAAAGTTGAGGTAACAATATACTATTTTCTAGAATTCCAAGTTGTTGTTGGTCTGCTGTAGTGTGGTTCACTGGAGTGCTCCTGCTCATCTCCTTTTATTTTCTTGTCTTCGGCTTAGAGCTAGCTAGCTTAGCTTTGTACTAATTTGTATGACTTATAATCTATTAGTCTGTAATCTGTACCATGTGTCTCAATACACTCGATTGAAACAATTTATTTTAATTCCTTTTATGGTTGTTTAAATTTATAATATTTTTTTCTTAAATCGGTTTTAAAACCGAAACCGAGGTTTTGAAACTGAAATTGATGCTTCGGTTACAGTTTCAGTTATCGATTTTTAAAACTGAGGTTTTCGGTTCTGGTTTCGGTTTTACCCCAAAACGGAACCGAACCGGGGTTTGCTCAACCCTAACGTGTCCGACTCAAACCATTTAAAACACTACTAGAACTACAATATATTATATAATGTCCATATTCCAACTCCCGCCGACGGTTTATCCAATGGCCCGTTGATTTCAAAACAAGTCGTTTGAAGCTGTTGGAATATGGACTATTTGCGGCCGTTGGAAACTGTTGTAAATTTCCTGAATAATAATCATAACTTGCAAACTACTACCTTATTCTTCCTCTTCCATCAAAATAAAATAAAATTAAACCCTCCAACTCCATTTCTCCAACGTCCTCACGCTGTCATCACTCCAACCACCGTCCAAATGACCTTTGGTGCCACCTACCACGTGTTGAATCCCCTTTCCACCCTCCACACTTGCAAAATCGGATTATTTCTATAAATATATTATTTAAGTTTTTGTGATTTAGGTCTAATTTGCATTATGATTGATTCCTAATTGCTAGTGTGTGTTTACTACATCATATTACAAGCTAATTGCTATTATCATCATCATAATGGTCAAATTACTACTAATTGCAACATTCTTTAATTTAGGTGTATATTGTGTATGTGTGATAGAGTTTGCAAATAATATGATTTGTGCAGACACGAAGTATATATATTATGTTAGGATTATGCTAACACATATTTTCTTATGCAAACACGCAAGTTATGGATCCGAAGCACCGGATGAGTAAGATATGATACTTGATGCTGTTATGGATCCGACGTAGTGGAGTAAACATTATGGCTTCTGGAAGCTAGCGGTAGTTAGCACTTTTGCGTATATACACCACATTAGCATGTAGATATATTGTGTTATAATATTTTACATGCTAACATAACGCTTTTGTTATTCATGATTGGATCAATATGATAAGATATATAATGACAACAATTTTGCTATTCATTTTATTTGCAGATTTGAAAAGCTCAAAAAGCCTAAGGAAAAGCTGAAATGAAAGAGCTTAGAACAATGATTGAGCAGTAGTTGGAGCGGAATCGTATTCAAGCTATACAACTGGAGCAGCTGAATCAAAAGCTTGCGGAGTATGTGCAGAATCAAAGTTCTTTTCCTTCGTCTTCTGGTGCTTCCGGAAATGACGAAGATGCTTGAGGTATATTGACTTAGAGAAGGTGATGATTGTGTTTTGATGTTGTATATGTTGGTATGTAGTGGGTAAGGACGATATTTTGGATATATTTTCATGTTACGTACTTGGTATGTTGATATGTGACGTTGATGAGTTGGTTTTTGATGTTTGGATGGTTTATTTTGTTTATATTGGTGTTTATTTGATTTACATGTTATATATATGTGGAATAGATTAGAAATTGACTGAAATTAGAATGGATTGGAAATGAGGTGGCTGGAAAGTAATGACTTGCTGTTATAAAAAAACACCCAGATTTCCAACGGTTTGAGATGGTTTACAATGGCTTATTGGCCATGTATTTCAAATGGTTTCCAACCCCAGCCAACCATTGGTAGGCGCTGGAACAGCCGTTGAAAATGCCTCGTTGGGTCCGTTGTAAATCGTTATATTCCAATGGCTTCGAACGGCCACCAACGGCTCCAAGCCGTTATAATAGCCATATTCTCTTATAGTGAAAAGATAGATTGCCAATGGATTTATTCTAAAGAAACAGAATTCAAGGGAACGAATATAGAATCTCGCAACGAAAGGATTAAAATATAATAAACAAATATCATAAGTATATAAAACAGTTCATAAAGACGTTTACATTTGATTTCACACATACACGATACCAATAATGATACAAATTTCCAAATAGAATAAGCAATAATAATATAGTAATAACCAGGGTCTTCGGCTCCAACTCCATCTTCTGAAACTAATGCTTCACTAAACTGAAATGCTCGGTCCGACCGGAGCGTAATGTAAAACAAATTGCTCACCTTATCTCAAATTAATTATAAAAGTATATTATAAAATAATGTCAATAAATTTCTCACCTTATCCAAGTCATGTAATTGATAATCAGGTACATTTTTTGCATGTGTTTTTCAGGCTATATTCAGGCGCTTGAGGAATGAGATTCGTTCTATTTCACAATTTGTATGTTAGTTGTTTGAGCTATTGTATCCTTTCTGTTAAATACATATTTTAGTGGTTTAGTTTAGTAATTGCATGATCTTTTTTTCTTTCCTTGTTTTCCCGTTTTGGTTCAAGCACTTAGGAAGTTTAATGTAATATTGTGATTGGTCGATGGAATTAAAAGATATGAGATTGTTGAGTTCTAATTTTGATGTGATCTGATTTTTTCTTTGCTAATATTTCGTTTTTTTTTTCTGATTTGAATAAATAATTTGTTGCCTTTTGGATCCACTTTCAAGTATTAGAGAGTCGATTTAAATTGCTTGGAATACAAGAGCTGGAGCTTATACTTTAAAAACGTATGGCCGTTTTTAAATATATTACAAATTCAAACAAAATCCGCATTTGTAGTTCCCGTACCAATCAGTCATCATGCCATTGCATTTTCAATTTGGCTATGCTAGGATTATTAATCAAAATGAAGATGAGACATGCAAATTTGGAGATCAACGGTGGAACCTTAAGAAGGTACACAATTGAACCACACGGGACCAGTTAAAGGTTAAATTTGGCTGGTTGGAATAACTAAATTGCTTTTAATACCATTTAGAAAAAAAGAAAAAGAAAAAAAATGAGTTTTTTTTCGTTTACAGTCTTCTTGGGGCACACTACCATAGCGACACGTCCAATGCATTCGATTCACCCATGGGTTATCCCCATTTCCAAGCATGTTGTCTGATGGTGTGAAACGAACCGTTGACTGCCAACGATGACTCCCTACGAACAACTACATATATCATCTTCCACCACTCGACTACACAATTCCACATTTATCTTTCTGTGACAACCCACCTTTTTAGACGGTTATAAATCGACAATAAACCACACGTGTCTTACTCAAACCATTCAAAACACTACTAGAACTACAGGATATTCCAATGTCCATATTCCAACGGTTGCCAACGGTTTATCAAATAGCTCGTTGATTTTAAAACAAGTCGCCTGAAGCTGTTCGAATATGGACCGTTTGTGGCCGTTGTAAATTTCCAGAACCAGCAATCAGCTGCCTCATTCTTCCTCTTCCATCCAAATAAAATCGAATCAAACCCTCCAACTCCATTTCTCCAACTTCCCTACGCTGCCACCACTCCAACCACCATCCAAACGACCTTCGGTGCCACCTACAACATGCTACAGCTCCTCTCCACCCTCTACACTTGCAAAATCAAGTTATTTCTCTAAACCCTATTATTTAAGTTTATTTGAATTAGGTCTAATTTGCATTGTGGTTGATTTCTAATTACTAGTAAATGGCTATTACATCATATTAGAAGCTAATTGCTATTATCATCATCATAATGGTCAAATTACTACTAATTGCAACATTCTCTAATTTAAGCGTATATTGTGTATGTATGATAGGGTTTGCAAATAATATAACTGTTGGATCTAGATTAACCCTAGAGGGGGGGGGGGTGAATAGGGTTTATGACAGTTTTTCACTGAATTAAAAATTTGACAGGATAATAAATAATAATCAGAACACAGAATATAGCAGAAACAGAAATACAGAAAATAAATCACACACAGATATACCCAGCTTCGGCAAAACCCTGCCTACTGCTGCACTTCTAAGGTTTCTACTAGGTGATAGAACAGATCCCGCATACAAGACCATGTACACTCGCGACCTCGCTCCTATTCTAACCCTATGCTCAAAACCATAGACTGATCGATATCCCCTCGATCAGATTTCCCGTATTACAAACCTGTAACACGTAACCTAGATTTACAAACTCTAGTGGACTGCCAATCAACATCCTGACTGGAATCCTAGAAATTTTGCAGACTTCTAGAAACTGTTCGATGGTTTTTACAAAGCAAAATAGAAAGTACAAAACAAGTAAAAAAAAAAGAAAACCCTAGGAAATTAAGAAAAGAGGGTCATCCCCTTGTAAAGCATGGCTTAGCCCCTTTAGCCCTTGAGAAAATTTATCGGCCCACTTCACTTTTGCAAAACCCGATCACTTTTGCCCTGAGAAATAAAAATGGTGGCCGATATCAAACTAGGGTTTCTTCCCAAATCGAATCGCTTGCTTCTTGGAACTGAATCTCTATGCCGTCGAGTTGACGTGGCTTTCTGATGCTTTCTTGCTCGCTGATTTAGGGCTTTCTTGCTCGCTGATTTAGGGCTTTCAGGCGATCGATTTTGGGCGCTGATCAAATCCCTAAAAATTGTGAGCTCTCAGATTTTTTAGGCTTGAATTTGTTGTTATTTTTGTGGATTCGATCAGCTATGCCAGTGATGAATTGGTTGTGTTAAATAGGATTATAAAAATCCTAATTACTCTGATTTCGTTATTTGGCTTGTTTGAGGTTGCTTGATTTGCGCGGTTTTTTGTTCAGGTTTTGCCTAGATTGAATTTGAGTATGTCTGGCCTTCTAAAAAATACTGGAAAAAATAACTTCCCTTTCCTTGTATGATTTAATTGATTTTGCCGTGAATCCCTTGTGCATCCTTGGAAAGAATTGAATGAATTATTGCTCGAAAATGTGAATATTGTTTTCTGGAAACACAATTTTGCCTTGCCATTTCTAGACTGATTTGAAACGTGAATCTACTTTCCCTCTGTTGACACAGTGATGACAGGATAAAAAAATGGTTTAAATTTTTGCCAAAAATAATGTTGCAATATCTGGAATCTGTTTTAAAACTTGCCAAAACAGATTTTCTGATTTTTGGAAACTTGTTGCCTTGTATAAATTCAATCGGCCTTGACTTTGTTGAAATATTATGATTTAATTCTGAAAACAATTCTTGTCCCTTTAAAAATGCTTTGTTTGTTTCTGCCCAAAAACAAATCCCATGAATGCACCATGCTGAATTTGTAAATTTTATCACCATTAAAAAATTCTTGCTGATGTCTTTTTCCATAAATTAAATTCTTGCCGAATATTGTGATGCTGATTCCCCAGCACTGTTTTTCCTTGCATTCATTTTCGTACTTCATGGTTGGTGACTGTAGTGAACCACTGCACACCGTAGTATTTTACTTGAGCTGCTTGTAGCTATTCCTTGAACATGTTAAAGCTGCTATGTCACCATTTTGTGGTACACCATCCTTTGCTTCATGGATCAGTGCTGAAGCTTTTGTTCACTGTGTAATTTTGTAACCACTGCTGCAATGATGAACCATTTCCTTTGATCAATTTACTGAACAACTTGGCTTGTTCACAATCATATGCAAATGTACATGCACACTCCAGTTCTGATAAGAATGCAACATTTATCTGTTTTCATGCTGCTCAATACATTATTGTTGTTTCATACTTGCTTCTTCCATTTGCTGTAGCTTGCACATGCTACCTGTTCTGATCTTGTTTGTACATCTGAGCTTGACCATTTTATTGTGGCTGGAGCATGAACTTGACATGATTGAGCCATTTTGCATTTTAGTTTCTGAGTGTATGATTACTTCTTCATATTGTTTGATAACTAACTATGCCACATTTGTGAACATGTGAGTTGCTCCTTGACCATCTTTGACTGTGTTTCTTGACCACTTTGACATATATTATACACTGTTGAGTTGCCATGTACTTATGTGTCATTGTTGAAAGTCACTTGCGCATATATTTGTTTACTTGACCCCTTATGTTACCCTGTCTTGTACCATTTGGTTTTACATTGAACTTGCACTTGACATTGATCATTCATGTTTTCTTAACCACATTGAAACTGCTTTTGTATTGACTTGTGTTGACTTTGACTTCATGTGTACCGAGTCGAGAAGGTCCACGTGGCTACTCCCCAGTTGCACACTGATCGGCGAGGCAGTGCACACGTGTATATCTATACACGTGTGTATATGCAGTTGATCAGAAAATTTTCCTGTCCCTGTACATATACAAACTGTCTGTCTAGACACAGATGAATCAGATCAAGTCATGAAAAATGATGAGAAACACACCAGAAAACTGAGGCAAATAAAATTTTCAAAATTAAAAATTATATCTGCTAGAATTTAGAAATTATTTCTGTTCAAGATACTGTGTGTGTGTTTCCATATATGACAGGTAAGCAAGAAGATGACTGGACTGGCTGTGAGCAGTGAAGACTGAAATGATATTACTGACTGACTAGGAGGCTGGAGAGACAGAAGACAGTGGATAAACATTGTGTCAAAGTGATATAAGTGAAATGTACAAATGAGATTGAGTGTAACTGAATGTATGTATGAATGATTGTAAAATTGAGATAATTTACAGGACTATATTCTGTGAATGTATATGAGATGTGATGTGTTCAAATAGTGGAGTTATAAATAATTTGTATTGTTTGAATGTTGAAATAAAATATTCTATTTAAATAAAATACTGTGTTAATATTTGAACTTCTGTACAGTAGTATTTCACTTGAATATAAATATTATATTCCTGTCTGTAATGTGATAACAGTACAATAACAGACACATTAAAAATAATATATACTTGTTTGTTATCATCAAACAAAAAATCATATAATTGTGTATACAACACCATTATATACAACAATCTCCCCCTTTTGATGATGACAAACAAATAAAAGATTTTGAATATAATAAGTGTGTTTGTTCGTGAATATTTGAACTCCCCTTATTTAAATGCTCCCCCTATAACAGAAACTCCCCCTATAACTGTGCATGAGTGAAATGTATGAATAATAATAAATTTTCAAAATTGAAAATATTTATAAAATATTCACTCATAAATCAAAATCTCAACCCATTCTCCCCCTTTTGTTATCATCAAAAGGTTACAGACATTAAAATATAAATGAAAAAATGACTAGAAAATATAATTTCAGCTTAAGAGGAAGAACAGTCATCATAAATCTCAATCAGTCAAACAAAAATCATAATAAAATGAGAACTAGTGGCATATTTCACAATTTAGAATGACGGATTTACGATGAATTTTATATATAATGGAGAGATTTAAAAAAATATGATTTCCAATTATTTTCCAATAAAAGTTAAAAAAATGAAGCACAAAAAACAGTGATGGTTTTGGACTATAATTATAAATTCAACTTAAGTGACAAAATAGTATAATCTCAAATCCCAATAGCTATCAATCAACAAATCATAATATGTCATAAAATATTAACACATTTCACAGATTTGAAAATGGATTGATAGGCTGGTTTTTATACTCAGAGGAGAATTTCAAATTTATTTCTATTTTTAGCACTTTATTCCCTTTTTTTATTTATTTATTTAAGAGCACACTGACCACGCATAACCAGAGCTTGGATTTTTAAATGAGACCAGTCGCAGCTTAAATTATAAGATGTCTCATAGCCATGCATAACCAGAGCTTGGATTTTTAAATGAGGTTAGAGACATTCTTATATATTAATTTTTTTTCAGCTTCAAAATAGAAAAACTCCTTAGTATATAAAATCAGTATGAATGATAGAAATGCGGTAGGTACAGAAATGGACTGTGAAATAAATTTCTATATTAATTATATTATGAAATATGCTCGACTGTACCGGGATTATTGAAAATTTTAAATTATAACTAATTTTAAATAATAACATAGCCACAATTCCATCACAAATATTTTCACTGTTTATTCAAGATGATTTTTTTTTTAAATTAAACTCTCCACATTAATATAGAATTATCATGGATGGCAGAAAGACGATAAATAAAGGAGGTGGTCGTGAAATAATTGCCAGTTCAAAGATATTATAATAAATATTCAACCATCGTGAAAATATTTAAATAAAATCTCCTCTTGTTGTGAAATATACCGGAGTCACAATTCATCACAATTTCAAATTCTGATAATATTTTTTGATGAATTATAACTACAGTTCAATTCGGATATTGATTTCAATTTCTGAATGAATAATCAATAAATAATTTTAAAATTGAAAATCAATTACAAGAGGAAATTAAACAGATTTATACAAAAAATGAATCTATACAAGGTGAAAATTTGAATCTCAGTACAGATGGGTGAAACAAATATAAGGCGCTTCTGATACCACTTGGTGTCTCTATTTACGAGGAATTTTAACATGATACTGAACAAGAATGTCATAGACAAAAGAATTATTAAGTACTAAGCCCAAACAGACGAGATAATAGATTATGCACATGTATCAGAGCAGCAAGCTCGTGATTCCAGAACAAACATTTTTTAAAGCAGTATCAGAGCAATACAGAACATAGTTTCAAATCATACTTGTCAAGATGATGGCCACATATGATGATTCATGATCTAATGATTAAAATATTGTTTACTTGAAATCATTTGAGGAATATGAAAATATCATAATTTAATGAATCAATCACACCAGATTATAAATTTTTGATTCGAGATATGTGTGAGATTCAATAAATCAATAATTTCAAATGATTTTAAACAAACAAATATTTAAATCAAATAATCATGAAATAAGAGTGAATTTCAAGACCAGATTTACAAAAGATATTTTCATAAGTATCTCAGACAAGTGTGAGATTAGATTCAGATCATTTACATCAAATTTGAGAGGTATTCATGAACTAGAAAATTAAAGTAATTTATTTGAAATCACTAGAATCAATGTCAAGTTCTGGGATATAATGAATCAGTCACACAAGGTTGATAATTTCAAATTTAGGAGGTGTGTGAGATTCAAAATATCAGGAATTTCAGAAGATTTCAAACAAATTAATTTCAACTGTACTAATCATGAATAAAAATGAATTTTAAGATGTATCACCGAGACAAGACATTTTAAAAGAAATACTCGAGCCATTCTGAAAATTACTGGAATTGTCACAACTGGTAAATAATAGTGTGCTGTAATGAGTATAATATTTTGAGCTTTTCTAAAATGAATTAGAATAAACTTAGAACAACAAAGGTGTGTGAATTTCCATATAATTTTTAGATCTTCAAAACAATTTAGAACTCAGATTAACGGTGTTCAAGATATAACAAGAATACGTCAACACCGTTAGGAATTCAGGAAACAGAAAATGAACTTCAAAACAATTGCAGATATATACAAGTTTAAATTTAAGATCTGGAAAAGATTAACAATATCATACTTTCAGTAAAGCAAATTTCCAGACAGTCACGAGTTCTGCAACAAGACGTTAAGGAATCCCAAGAGAAAGGATATATGGCAGTGACAAGTTAAACCAAAAAATAAAAAAATAAACAGAAGAGACAGAAGGAGATAGACGAAGAAATAAACAAGAAAATTATAAAGATATTTACAAAGATGAGTTCAGAGATCATACCTGAGTTCAGTGTAAACCAGAATCTCTGACTCAACTAGTTTGGCTAAGGAACTGAAAGTGATTCAATGATATAAAGCAGTTTGAAGCCAGTTTCTCTTTCTGCACAGCAGTTCCTCAGCCTCCTTCGGTACCTAACAGTTTATAAGATCGAGTGGTCTAACAAAGTTTGTAAAACCACTTACAATTGTATTCATATGTTTTGGTACCCAGACTTGTTTATATAACAAACCAATAGAATTAACTTTCATACCCTTAGGAACCCAAAACTGTTTGAACTTGACAAAGCCTGTTTTATTTTTTGGGATCCAAGAATGTTTAAATGGTTTATTATAAAACGATTTCTCATTACTATTTTGATTCAAAAATCCTTTGAAATCTTCAGAGTTCAAATTTTCAAAGGAGTTCTTTTTAAAGCAGTTTGAGAAATTTTTCAACACATTTGAATTTTGTTTTCCAAAAACATCATTTTTCCCAAAGCCAAGAACAGATTTATTTCCAATAGAAACTTGGTTTTGTAACAGCATATTCAACGATTTTTCCCCATTAGAAAATTTATCCAAAGTTGATTCTAATCGTTGAATTTTTGATTTTAGATCGCTATTTTCTTTTAGTGAATTTGAGCAATTATCTATACCAATCTTCTGTTCAGCATTGGACTGTTTCAAAACCAAATTCTCATTTTCAAGCGATTTAATTTTGACTTGGGATTTAGAAATTTCAAGTTCAAAATGATTTTGCTTTTTAGATTCAAGTTCGTTCAAGGTTTTGAATTTTTCAATCTCAATTTCAAGCTCTTTTAAAATCGAATTCGATTTCAACAAATTTTCCTTTTCAGCAATTTCAAGTTTGGAATGAATATTAGTTTTAAAATTTTCAAATTCCTTTTGCAGATGATTGTTCAAACTTGATAACTCAATCTTGTTGTTTTTTAAGATCAGAATTTCATTTTCAAACTTTTGAATAATTTTATTGAGATGAACAAGATTGGTTTCCAATTTCAAACAATTTTTGCAATCAGAATTTGAAGAATTTTTAAAATATTCAAGCTGTGATTCCAAATCATCAATTTTGCTGGTCAACTCAGAATTCCTAGATTTTAGAGATTTGTTTTTAGATTTGAGTTTATCAACAGATTTAGTTAAATCAACACACAAATAAACCAAATCTTCATATGAGAAATTTTCGACTTCAGCATCCGTTGATTCTCCATTATCTGATCCTTCTGAATTTTCATTTGTAAATCCTGTTAAACAGAATTCTGAATCTGAGTTGACATTCTGGGGTTTTGAGCTGTTGTCAGATTTTCCATACTTCGTATTGAGAGTATCCTAGATTTCCTGTGCAGATAAACAATGGCAGATAAGATTAAACTGTTCAGTACTAAGATAATCAAATATAATTTTCATAGCACGGGTATTGAAAGTAATATCTACACTATCAAATCCATGGATAACAACATTCCAATATTTAATATTAACAGATTTTAAATAAAATTCCATTTTGGATTTCCAGTTTAAAAAATCTGTACCATCAAAAATATTTGGAATGTGACTGGACTGACTCTCTATGGACTGATAACTAGGAATCACCATTGCTCTAGAGTTAACCGAATACCTGTTCTGATACCACTTGTTGGATCTAGATTAACCCTAGAGGGGGGTGAATAGGGTTTATGACAGTTTTTCACTGAATTAAAAATTTGACAGGATAATAAATAATAATCAGAACACAGAATATAGCAGAAACAGAAATACAGAAAATAAATCACACACAGATATACCCAGCTTCGGCAAAACCCTGCCTACTGCTGCATTTCTAAGGTTTCTACTAGGTGATAGAACAGATCCCGCATACAAGACCATGTACACTCGCGACTCTCGCTCCTGTTCTAACCCTATGCTCAAAACCATAGACTGATCGATATCCCCTCGATCAGATTTCCCGTATTACAAACCTGTAACACGTAACCTAGATTTACAGACTCTATTGGAGTGCCAATCAACACCCTGACTGGAATCCTAGAAATTTTGCAGACTTCTAGAAACTGTTCGATGGTTTTTACAAAGCAAAATAGAAAGTACAAAACAAGTTAAAAAAAAACCCTAGGAAATTAAGAAAAGCGGGTCATCCCCTTGTAAAGCATGGCTTAGCCCCTTTAGCCCTTGAGAAAATTTATCGGCCCACTTCACTTTTGCAAAACCCGATCACTTTTGCTCTGAGAAATAAAAATGGTGGCCGATATCAAACTAGGGTTTCTTCCCAAATCGAATCGCTTGCTTCTTGGAACTGAATCTCTGTGCCGTCGAGTTGTCGTGGCTTTCTGATGCTTTCTTGCTCACTGATTTGGGGCTTTCAGGCGATCGATTTTGGGCGCAGATCAAATCCCTAAAAATTGTGAGCTCTCAGATTTTTTAGGCTTGAATTTGTTGTTATTTTTGTGGATTCGATCAGCTATGCCAGTGATGAATTGGTTGTGTTAAATAGGATTATAAAAATCCTAATTACTCTGATTTCGTTATTTGGCTTGTTTGAGGTTGCTTGATTTGCGCGGTTTTTTGTTCAGGTTTTGCCTTGATTGAATTTGAGTATGTCTGGCCTTCTAAAAAATACTGGAAAAAATAACTTCCCTTTCCTTGTATGATTTAATTGATTTTGCCGTGAATCCCTTGTGCATCCTTGGAAAGAATTGAATGAATTATTGCTCGAAAATGTGAATATTGTTTTTTGGAAACACAATTTTGCCTTGCCATTTCTAGACTGATTTGAAACGTGAATCTACTTTCCCTCTGTTGACACAGTGATGATAGGATAAAAAAAATGGTTTAAATTTTTGCCAAAAATAATGTTGCAATATCTGGAATCTGTTTTAAAACTTGCCAAAACAGATTTTCTGATTTCTGGAAACTTGTTGCCTTGTATAAATTCAATCGGCCTTGACTTTGTTGAAATATTCTGATTTAATTCTGAAAACAATTCTTGTCCCTTTAAAAATGCTTTGTTTGTTTCTGCCCAAAAACAAATCCCATGAATGCACCATGCTGAATTTCTAAATTTTATCACCGTTAAAAAATTCTTGCTGATGTCTTTTTCCATAAATTAAATTCTTGCCGAATATTGTGATGCTGATTCCCCAGCACTGTTTTTCCTTGCATTCATTTTCATACTTCATGATTGGTGACTGTAGTGAACCACTGCACACCGTAGTATTTTACTTGAGCTGCTTGTAGCTATTCCTTGAACATGTTAAAGCTGTTATGTCACCATTTTGTGGTACACCATCCTTTGCTTCATGGATCAGTGCTGAAGCTTTTGTTCACTGTGTAATTTTTTAACCACTGCTGCAATGATGAACCATTTCCTTTGATCAATTTACTGAACAACTTGGCTTGTTCACAATCATATGCAAATGTACATGCACACTCCAGTTCTGATAAGAATGCAACATTTATCTATTTTCATGCTGCTCAATACATTATTGTTGTTTCAGACTTGCTTCTTCCATTTGCTGTAGCTTGCACATGCTACCTGTTCTGATCTTGTTTGTACATCTGAGCTTGACCATTTTATTGTGGCTGGAGCATGAACTTGACATGATTGATCCATTTTGCATTTTAGTTTCTGAGTGTATGATTACTTCTTCATATTGTTTGATAACTAACTAAGCCACATTTGTGAACATGTGAGTTGCTCCTTGACCATCTTTGACTGTGTTTCTTGACCACTTTGACATATATTATACACTGTTGAGTTGCCATGTACTTATGTGTCATTGCTGAAAGTCACTTGCGCATATATTTGTTTACTTGACCCCTTATGTTACCCTGTCTTGTACCATTTGGTTTTACATTGAACTTGCACTTGACATTGATCATTCATGTTTGGTTAACCACATTGAAACTGCTTTTGTATTGACTTGTGTTGACTTTGACTTCATGTGTACTGAGTCGAGAAGGTCCACGTGGCTACTCCCCAGTTGCACACTGATCGGCGAGGCAGTGCACACGTGTATATCTATACACGTGTGTATATGCAGTTGATCAGAAAATTTTCCTGTCCCTGTACATATACAAACTGTCTGTCTAGACACAGATGAATCAGATCAAGTCATGAAAAATGATGAGAAACACACTAGAAAACTGAGGCAAATAAAATTTTCAAAATTAAAAATTATATCTGCTAGAATTTAGAAATTATTTCTGTTCAAGATACTGTGTGTGTGTTTCCATATATGACAGGTAAGCAAGAAGATGACTGGACTGGCTGTGAGCAGTGAAGACAGAAATGATATTACTGACTGACTAGGAGGCTGGAGAGACAGAAGACAGTGGATAAACATTGTGTCAAAGTGATATAAGTGAAATGTACAAATGAGATTGAGTGTAACTGAATGTATGTATGAATGATTGTAAAATTGAGAGAATTTACAGGACTATATTCTGTGAATGTATATGAGATGTGATGTGTTCAAATAGTGGAGTTATAAATAATTTGTACTGTTTGAATGTTGAAATAAAATATTCTATTTAAATAAAATACTGTGTTAATATTTGAACTTCTGTACAGTAGTATTTCACTTAAATATAAATATTATATTCTTGTCTGTAATGTGATAACCGTACAATAACAAACACATTCAAAATAATATATACTTGTTTGTTATCATCAAACAAAAAATCATATAATTGTGTATACAACACCGTTATATACAACAATAACTTGTGCAAAGACGAAGTATATATTATGTTAGGATTGTGTGAATAGGGTTTATTTGCTTATACGAACACGTGAATTATGGATCCGAAGCACCAGATGAGTAAGATATGATATTTGGTGCTATTATAGATTCGACGCAACGGAGTACCCGTTGTGGCTTCGGGAACCTAACGGTAATTAATACGTTTGCATATATACAACTAATTAGCATGTAGATATATAGTGTTATAACATTTTATATGCTGAGATTGCCCTTTTGTTATACATGATTCGGTCAATATATAAGATATATAATGACAAAAAAATTTCTATTCATTCTACTTATAGGCTCGAGCAGCTCAAAAAGCCCAAGACAAAGTCGAAATAAAAAAAAATTAATTACAACAATGATTGAGCTGCTGTAGAAGCAGAATTGTCTTCAAGATATACAGATGGAGCAGCTGAATCAAAAGTTTGTGGAGTATATGCAAAATCATGGTTTTTTTTCCTTCGTCGTCTGGTGCTTCTGGAAATGCCGAAGGTACTTAAGGTATGTTTTTTGTGTTTTTGATTGCATGATGTATATATTAACTTGGAGATATTGAGGATTATGTTTTGATGTTGTATATGTTGGTATGGAGTGGTTGAGGATGATACTTTGGATATATTTTGATGTTTGTACTTGGTTTGGTGACATGTGACGTTGATGAGTTGGTTTTTGATGCTTGGATGGTTATTTTGTTTATATTAGTGTTTATTTGATTTATGTTGGTTATTTATATTGATATTGATATATACATGTTATGTATGTGTGGAATGGATTAGAAATGGATTGGAATTAGAATGGACTAGAAATGGGGTGGCTGGAAGGTAATGACTTGATGTTATATAAAAAATACCCAGATTTCCAATGGCTTATTGGTCATGTATTTCAAGCGGTTGCCAACGGCAGCCAACCGTTGGAGGCTGTTGGAACAGCCATTGAAAATGCCTCGTTGGATCCGTTGAAAATCGTTTAAATTCCTTGATTATGTTCCAACGGCTTCGAACAGCCGCTAATGGCTTCGAGCCATTGGAATAGCCGTATTCTCTTGTGTTGAAAAGATAGATTACCAATTGAATTATTCTGAAGAAACAGAATTCAGAAGAACGAATACAGAATCTCACTGCAGAAGGATTAAAATATAATAAACAAATATCATAATTATATAAAACAGTTCATAAAGATGTTTACATTTGATTTCACTCATACACGATACCCATAATGATACAAATTTCTAGACAGAATAGACAAAATTATTATAGTAATAACTAGGGTCATCGGCTCCACCTCCGTCTTCTGAAACCAATGCTTCACTAAACCGAAATGCTCAGTCTGATCCAAGCATAATGTAAAACAAAACACTTGAATTAAGATTAATATTCTTATTCATGTAAAAATGAAATGTTTAGATGACATATACAAGTAATTTAACACAAAAATATTCTTAAGTTCCCAACATCATATTTTATCTTATTAATTGCTTTGTTTCAATTATTTTTCTTTATCATTTTCCAAATTCAATTCAACATTCAAAATTAAGACTTCAGATCCCAATTCAACTTTACATATTGTATTAGACTTCAATTTCCATATTTCAAGAAGATTAAAAATTTAAATTTTAAATGCGATTTAGTTTTCATACCACCCTTATCTCATTTATAATCGTTATATTCGAATGATTTTGACTCAATTGCTCGGATTGGAAATAGACTTTAAATCAACTAATTCTATGGCTAAAATAGTAAAATAATATATATATATATACACACATAATAGTTTAAATAATTAATTAATAAATCACTAAATATAAAATCTTTATCAATAATTGTCTTGAGAGCACAAAATTTTGGTCCGACTGCGAAATACCAAAATTGCTCTTTATATACAACTATTTAAAAAATTGATCCTATAATATAACATTTGAATAAAATATCTTTAATTTTTTAATAAATGTTAAAATCGCTTAAAATTAGAATCTAAAAGATATTTTATTTTACAAATTCAAAACGTCATTTCATGTATATTACGAAATTTGATATCACTTAAACATGGTTTTAATAAATAAACTTCATGTACATTTTCATAATTTATTAATTAATGATACAAACAAATTTTAACATTAATAAACAAATAGTTGTAATAGAAATAAGAATTTAAACCACGTACACATGATTATGATATCCGTAAACATTTATAATAAAATATTTCTCTTAAATATGTTGAGAACATATATTTTTGAAGAAGATAAAATATACTACGAAGCGTGGGCCAACAATGCATGCGAAATGCATGTCGTAACGCCCATAATTATAAATAAGTTAACAAATTTAATATAATTATTTTAATTAAAATAATTATAAATAAATAGTTAAAAGTAAAATATTTTAATTAAATAATTATAAGTAAAATAAATAAATAAAATATAAAATTTTAAATTAAATTAATTATAAGATTAATTAGTTAATATAAAATAATATTAGTTCAAGCATTTCTATAATCTAATCCAATCGGATTCAACTTGATCCAATATCAACACTTCCAACTCCGGCACAATATCCATTCAAGTTTCAAATTTCAAATTCAATTAATCAATTCAACCATTAAGGTTCAAATTAGTAACAATAAACCTTTACATTTAATATTTCTTCAAGTCCCGTTTTATCAATTAAACCAATTAATTAAATTTTGAACTCGATATTATCCAAAAATCGAATCAAATATTTCATTAATTCTAGGGCTGTATATCGGACATGACAGTCCGTTGTCCAGCTCGGTCCAAAGTTATAAGGTGTCTAATCCGTGTCCGTCTGATTCTCTTATAGGACAAAGCTTTGACATACTAGGGTCCAGTCCGATCAAAAATGTTTTATGTTTTTCTATTATCTGAACGTTGTCTGGCTCATACGAACAATGTTTAAACTTATTGCTTGTCCGGTCCGTGTCTGTCCGAATCTCTCATAGGATAGAGCTTAGACACACCTCCGTTCGGTCCAGTCTGACCCGTTTACACCCTTAATTAATTCAAATTGAATTTATATTAAATCAAAGAAGGTTAAATTTTAAATTTAACTAAATTTTTTACTTAATCAATTCAAATTTTTAAGTCAGCAAATTAAATTAAATCTTAAATTAGACCATTGAATAAAATATTAAATTTCAATCTTTCGCTAAATAATTTTTTAAATTTTCTAAAATTTATAAATTTCGATTAAATTTCTAATTTGGTTTGTTTAATTCAGGATCTAGGTATATATCATATCAACCCATATCCAAATTTCATACATAGTGTATGATGTCGAGAACGTGCAGATGTCATAATAGGGGAGATGAAATCAATATAATAAACATATGACGATCACACTATTACACACATAAATCAAATGCTAATATTGCATGTAATTATCAACTTTTGTTCATGTAAACTATCAACTATCATTTCATATGATTAAATCAACAATTCAATAAATTATCGACTAATAATTCAAATCATTTAATTTATGAAATTACGACAAAATTTAACAATTGAAATTTATGAAATTACCAGCTAACCAATCAAGTAAATTTAAACTTACAATTCAAGTATTTATCAAACAAATAACACAAAATAATTCTAATAACATTATCATTTCATATGATGTTAATTTCTAGCATATGAATATTAACCGTAAGGGATTCCTACCTTCATGGCACAAAGTAAGAATACAATAACTACGATGAAGGCGCGACCCAAACCATAACCACGACAAGCCAGGCACGATCAAAATGAAATTCAACTTCGAACAACGCAATCAATTCAGCAACAAATCCCTAAATTAGAGTAATGCTTAAATCACCTAAACTCTCTTTCTATTTTTTTTGAAGAGGTGATGTAACAACTGTTTCCAGCATATATATATATATATGTATGTATGTATGTATGTATTAATAATTTGGGTAGAACAATTTTGGCCACATCAACTTTGTGCTCGGGTTAGGGAAGTAATGGCTCGCCTGAAGCTGGTTGGGAAAAATGGGCAGAGATGGACAGAGGGTGGACTGGTGGCTTGAATAGTGAGAAGGTGAAGAGGTAGCAAATGGAACAGTGGTGGATTGAAGTGCGGCGATGAAGTTCAGGTGGGCATAGGGTTGGAGTCACATTGTAAGTGGCCAGAGGTGGTCGGTGAAATGGGTGAATGGCAGTGATGGTTTTAGGTTCCATGAAAGCAGAGTTAGTGACTTAAGGTGGTGGAGCGTAAGCCTTGGAGGAGAAATGCGGGGTGGAGCCAGGTCGATGGTGTGGTGGTCACAGAGGTAACGATTCACAATGGAGAGAAAATGGTGGAAAAAAAGGAATGTAGAGAGGGAGAAGTGCATTGGTTTGAGGTACATATCTTGATATAATTAAGTGGTAGTTAGAGGTATATGAAGAGTAGTGTTCATGAGATCCACTAGTCATGGCATCCAAAATATTAATAATACCACTTCAACGTATTGCATTTGAATTCTAAAATTTTATAATGACAGGTTTCACTTCCTAACATCCATGCATTATATAAATTTTTGTGGAGTATGGTTATGCGTAAATATTTAATTCATACAACTGAATGATTGTTTCCACATTTCCTAGTGACAACACAAAAGAAAAACTTGCATATTTCTCTTTGAAAATAATTCAAACGTTTTATCTAATTTGATGTATTTTAAAACTGAATTTTCGTAATTTAATTTAATTGTAATTTTTTACATTATACAGCTGTTATCTATGTTAACTCAAGTTTAATGTTAGTTTTCCATCATTCCTTAGATTTTGATAGTTCATGCATATACTGTTCATGAGTAATAAACATAGTTTGCTCATATATCGATGGATTCCATTTATACATCTAAAGCAGTTTTTTTTTTGTAAAACTACTATATATATATATATATATATGTAAGTTGGACTCTTAACCATGCGTCCAATGATGCCTCCGGCATGTATCAATTATGAACTCATTGATTTTCACTTGACTCTCTATCTCATACTTGCTATTTTTAAACATTTTATTGTAGTAAACATGACTTTAACTGGAGTTGCCAAGATGTATTTTCTCTTTCTTGCTATGGAATTAGCGTGCATTCGTAATTTGGCTGTATGAGTGTTCTCAGTGGCGTAGCCGGAAAATGTGTATGGATGCGGCAAAATGTTAATTTTGGATATTCGGAGGCGGTAGTCCCAATAAATTCATTTTTTCATGCCAATCGTTTAATTATGTGTGTGAAGAATCATTTTAGAACATTAAACTAGAACAATTAAATATAATTATATAATAATAATTCATTATAAAAACGATCGAGTATTGACCTTATAAAATATTTCCACATAACTAAAACTTAAAAAAACCAATTTTATTAAAAAGAAAAAACATATTTGTATAAATTATGAACGCAGTTTTTAACTCTTCTGCATTAATCAAATTTTCTGTGAGAACCTTATCATTGTCAAGCCAACTCTTCAAGAAATTATATAACAAACTAACTCTACACTACAACAAAACTTATAGTTTAGCTGCTTTATCTGTCTTTGGTTTCATCGCTTGTTGTTTCGTTTGGTTCAATAATACCACTTATCCTAGTGAATTTTACGGACCCACCGGACCAGAAGCTTTTCAAGCTCAAGCATTTACTTTTCTAGTTAGAGACCAACGTCTTGGGGCCAACGTTGGATCTGCCCAAGGACCCATTGGTTTAGGTAAATATCTAATGCGTTCCCCTATGGGAGAGGTTATTTTTGGAGGAGAAACTATGCATTTTTTAGATATCCGTCTTTCTTCAAACGGAACGAACAGAGATAGAATCAGATCGATTCCGGAAATGCCTTTTTGGATCTTCCTCAATGTCCCGCTATTCACGAAATGTGAGAAGTAGATGAATAATCATCTGCTTCCAAAAGAAATCGAAGAATTTCTTGGGAATCCTCTAGTTCTACACCATAGCAAAAGCAAAAAAAATTTGAATTGTCGACCCACCTATATTATTGTAGCAATCAAGATGAAGCAAAATATGCATCGTAATAGCAAACTTAAGCATTGAATCAATTTAAACAATCAAATTATCAAGAAAATTCTACAACCAATTCTACAACACCTGAAGCAAATAAATTAAATCGGCTAAAAAGCACATAATCAACTGATTAAATCAAGCTAGCAAACCACTACTAACCACCGCTCATTTCGAAGCTTCGTTGTGAAGGACCAAGAGACTAGCGAGAGCATTACCTACGTATGCAGTGAATGCTACATCGAGCTACATAGAAGTATGAATTCTGGAGAAGCCTGCAGCGGCAATTTGCTGCTGAGAGTTACTTACAAGTCGCCAAGTTGAATTGAGCGTCTAAGTTAAAGGTCGATCTGAAAACTAGGATTTTTTCTGTTAGGATTATCTCGCATGTTGTTAAGGAAGGAATGACGATTCGAATATAAAATCCCATATCATGAAATAAATTAGAAAAGTGAAGTACAAATATGAGTTGGTAGGCACATAAAATCAGGGATTCCTTTTGCTACAAGGATATGTGTGCCAACTCATATGCGTGCGTCCAATGCGGGAAAGAGAGGGGAATTTTTCTGACCATTGTTACATAACAGTGGTATCAGAGTCGAGTGTTACAGACTGGGCCATGCAAGCAAGGCAGTGCTCTCAAAATACTCGAAGGTGATGCGAGTCAAGGAGGAGACTGCTCGGATTGCCTCGCATGTTGTTAAGGAAGGAATGACAGTTCGAATATAAAGTCCCACATCAAGAACTAAATTAAAGGAGTGAAGTATAAATATGAGTTGGTAGGCATGTTACATCAGATATTCCTTTTGCTACAAGGGTTTGTGTTCCAACTCATATATGTGCGCCCTAAGCTGGAAAGATGGAGCTCTGTTCCGACCGTCGTTACATAACAGTGGTATCAGAGCTGAAGGTTACCTACTAGGACATGCAGGCAAGGCAGTACTCTAAAAATACTCGAAAGAGATGTGAGTCAAGGGGGAAACTGTTAGGAGTGCCTCACATGTTAAGGAAGGAATGATAGTTCGAATATAAAGTCTCATATCACGGAATAAATTAGAGAGGTGGTGTATAGATATGAAGCCTGCAGCGGCAATTTGCTGCTGAGAGTTACTTACAAGTCGCCAAGTTGAATTGAGCGACTAAGATAAAGGTCGATCTGAAAACTAGAGTTTTTTCTGTTAGGATTATCTCGCATGTTGTTAAGGAAGGAATGATGATTCGAATATAAAGTCCCATATCATGAAATAAATTAGAAAAGTGAAGTACAAATATGAGTTGGTAGGCACATAAAATCAGGGATTCCTTTTGCTACAAGGATGTGTGTGCCAACTCATATGCGTGCGTCCAATGCGGGAAAGAGGGGATTTTTTATGACCATTGTTACATAACAGTGGTATCAGATCCGAATGTTACAGACTGGGCCATGCAAGCAAGGCAGTGCTCTCAAAATACTCGAAGGTGATGTGAGTCAAGGAGGAGACTGTTAGGATTGCCTCGCATGTTGTTAAGGAAGGAATGATGGTTCGAATATAAAGTCCCACATCAAGAACTAAACTAAAGGAGTGAAGTATAAATATGAGTTGGTAGACGTGTAACATCAGGTATTCCTTTTGCTACAAGGGTTTGTGTTCCAACTCATATATGTGCGCCCTAAGCTGGAAAGATGGAGCTTTGTTCCGACCTCATTACATAACAGTGTTGTCAAAGATGAAGGTTACTAACTAGGACATGCAGGCAAGGCAGTACTCTAAAAATACTCGAAGGAGATGCAAGTCAAGGGGGAGACTATTAGGAGTGCCTCACATGTTAAGGAAGGAATGATAGTTCGAATATAAAGTCTCACATCACGAAATAAATTAGAGGGATGGTGTATAGATATTAGTTGTTTGGCATGTAACATCATGGATTCGTTTTGTTACAAGGATTTGTGTGTGTCAGCTCATATGTGTATGCTCTATGCTGGAAGAAGGGTGCTTTGTTCCAACCGTCGTTACATAACATTTTCATTTTCTTATAAACAAGAGTTCTTTTTTTTTGTTCTTTCTTCCTATTTTCGTGAAGGTAGGGAAGGCCACGTGCCCAGGCTAGCAATAATGTGCCTCCGCCCTTGAGTATTCTTACATATATATTCTTTATTCTTCTTTATCAACAAATCATACAAACGCTTATCCGAATGTCTGAATTTCACGAAACAAAAAATGACGTTCTCTTTAGAATATAGTCTAGTATTTTTAGTTCAAATTCGCTTATGTTATAATAACGTTTTATTCATAGCGCTTTATTAATTGTTTACTTAAATTAACGCAAACTGAATAAACTTTCATATTTTTCCAAGAAATGCATTCCTCTGCTATATCTAGTTAAATGTATCTCAAATATTGAATGTTGGATTTTTACTCAAAATTTTGTGATATGCCGGTCCGCTACCGCACATCAATCATTAAAAATCAATCCAAATGGAGCGAGCGAACTTTGATGTTTTCGATATATAATTGTTTAGATCACTTTTGTATGAAAATAAATAATCTTAGAGATTAACGTTTCATTATAAATCAATTTCATGTTTTGGTTTCTAAAAATATATAATTTAAATTAAATTTATTGTTTAGTTCTTATTTTCAAATCAAACGTATCTTATATATCATTGACACTCAGCTTCGTGATAGTTTCTTATTTAAAAAGCATATTGAACCATTCATTATTATTAATTATAGCATTTACTTCCATATTAAAGTTCTGACAAATCAAGGATTTATCAGCTAAACTTATTTATAATAGTTCAAAGTCAATTATTCCCAATACACTTAAAATTTACTAATAATTTTCATTGTTTTAAATCATTAGTGGTCTTATTATAAATTGTTGTTTAGTAGAAATAAATTTGAAATCGTTCATTAGTAATATCATAAATTGTATTCCAGAACTATTTTAAATTCAATATTTAAATGGTCAAAATTTACGGGATGTTGCAATCTCCCACACTCGGAAATTTTCTTCCTCGAAAAGGAGCGAAATAAGAAACTAGCAATGAAACACTATTTCATTCATATGCATATTAACTACGATTGCTTGTTCAAACATAAATTTTTGTTTTCAATTAGTATTTGTAACTAAATCACTCTAGGGCGGACTTCTGATTCGACTTCTCGTTCAAAAACTTCCATTCTCCTTTAGTAGCAATAACTCTGATAGAGAACTTCAAATTCTTATAAAAAAACTATTATCAATTTTCATCGTCGAGAATCAAGCGAACAATTTTGTTCGAAATCAGAATCTTATATTCAAATTAAATCAAAACTGTTATGCGGATAGAAGTTTTTCGCACACTGACGCATTATATTTCATTTGTTTCTTAGTTATACCTATTATAATTCAAGTGTATTCGATTTATATACATATTTTAAAATTTATAAGAGAATTCTTTGAAAAAATTCTTTTATATCGAAAATAGTTTTTGATAACTCGATATTGCCACAAGTTTACCATCGTTCTTCAAGAAATCTTGTAATACGTTAATCAGGCGCAAAGCTAAAAAACTTGAAGTACTAAGTAAACTTGTTTCAACATCTAGTGAAAATACTTGAAAAACATTAAAAATAGATAAGTGAAGCACCAACTAAAGATGACTGATGAAACTATTCATGAATCGCATATGCATGATGATTACGCCTGGGTCCCCCAGAAAATATCTGTACCCATAGGAAATCTCTTCTCAACGAATTTCATCATGAACAAATCAACGGATGGTATCAAAAGATTATGATAACCTGAGATGATCATGGAGCACAGCCACAAAGGTCGCTCAATCTCTAGGTCGAGAGGACAAAGTGTCACGATAATAGATGGCTAGTCAATCACTGCCTTACATATTTTGCCCTAATACCTTAAAGCAATCATATGAATCGCGGTCTACATAAATAAAACTGGTGATTACATCTTTATCACCCGTTGACTTTTTGAAATCACTGTCCTACGAATTACGCCATTTGTACCTCAGATACACAATGGTTGCTCCTGGATCCCCCAGGAAACATTTGTACCTATAGGCCTTCTCAGCCCTGTTGAATTCTCCATCGTAAAATGACCATAGATCGCAGTGGAAACAATGGTTATGCTTAGTTCCCCTAGAAAACATCCATCACTATAGGCCTTGTTCAATGACGGATATTCTATCGATTAGACAACCATCGCGAAGTGTAATAAACCGTAAGCACACGGTGTATGATTGTAGTACGTATGCGAGTACGAGTCGATCCGCGGAGAAGGAATAATTTTAAATTCTATTCAATCAAATTAAATCAAACTTTAAAATGTGTTAACTAAAATAACTAATGACTAAGTTTAGAATGAAACTATTGGGTAAGAGCAATTTAGAGGTGTTTTCACTCTCTAAATCACACAAATCAACATGATGAAGTTATGATCTCTTTTTGTTTGGTCATAATTGAGATTAGTTATTGTGTTTATCATAAGTATGACATATTTATGCTATTAATTAGCATAACATAAGTCAACAATCTATAGCACAAATCTAATTCACTATTCAATTATCATGAAAAAGGCAATAAGTTGAAAGCAACATAAATTTTAAGAATACTCTATTTATTATTAGTTAGTAATATAGAACATAAAATGTTAATTAACACTTCCTCTTTTTGCCAAAATCATATATAGATGAAGAAGAAAATTTTGGTGTGTCATTTGATCAAGCATGATCTATTCTCTATTAATTAGAGGCATGGATCATCAAAATCAAGCATGATTAACAAAATACACTAAACCTCCATTCTTTAATAAGCACAAGCAGAGAGCATGAAAAATAAACTACGTTGAATTAATGTGATTAGGGAGCTTCATCACCCCTAAATTGTAGGGGTTAAGCTCCTCATTTGTGTGACTATTTCAACACAAATAGATTTCAACATTAAAGAACAACAAAAACAGAGAGTAAATAATGAAGAAAAAATATTAACTACTAATTACTTGCATGAAAATAATCTAAAATACTAACATAAAGTAGAGCATATAAATTAAAAGAGACATAAGAGAGATATAAAAGAAATAGACTCGGAAGCCATTTTTTATTTATTTGATCACTTACACTTTCATATGCTAAAATGGATATCCTCAAATACATGAAACAAAGGGGTATATATACATGATCAAAAACCCTAAAACCCTAATCACTTTCCTTGGGAAATCTCCAAAATGTCATGAATCTTCAAATTGTTATTAGCCACTAATAAGTCATGTAGAATGCATGAGGCCTTTTGTCTCAGTCAATTAGTCTTTAATATGAAGCTTAAGAGCAAGTGGGCTATTTGAAAGGTATGGGCCTCCACTATCCATAAAATGAATTAATTCTTTGCCTCCTTCTGTGTAAATGCATGGTTTCCCTCATCTCTTCATGTGTATATATCCTTTTAGATCCAAAATTCCTACAAGAGATAATCACAAGGAACAAGTAAAAGATTTCACAAATTAAAACATGCACAAGTGACCACTTTTTCCCAAAATAAGTGATGATTTTGAAAATATTTAAAACATGGTTTGATCATATAAAATACCCAAAAATGTTCATTTATTCAACTAAACAAGAATAAATATGTGAATATAAATGTGCATTTTTACGTGCACAACAAATACTCCCACACTTATCTTTTTATTCATCCTCAAATAAAGTAAAAACTAAGATAAATCCGTTTTTGTAAGGAGCACGATAGCATTGAGCATATGCTACAAGCCGTTAAACCTCTGCATGTACCTAGTAGGACGAGTGTTGTCTCGTGAGGGTTTTCAGTAGATATATCCACATAATCCAAAAGTTAAATGCAAAAAGTATTTACAAAATGCAAGATTCCAAAATATTTACAATATGAATGCAAGTTTTTAAAGGAATATTTACAAATGGATAATTTACTTTTAAATATTACACGAATGAGTTAACACAATTTTGGGTCATCATTATGAAATTTGAGTCCATTACTAATCTAAACTTCAAAAAAAGTTATGTTATTGTCACAAACTCCTCCAGCTTAGCCAGTTGTTTTGGTAGAAACATAGTGCAAATATGAAATGAATTTTATAATCGATATCAACAATCGTAAAACGTCATCTAAACTCCCTTTTGGCAAACAAGTTAGGTCGAATAAGTGAAGAGTGTGCTTGGATTTTAAGTGCTTGCCCTCTCTTTATTAAAAATATTTACATTATTATTATTTACAAATACCTAGGTATACCACCCCTACACTGCATTACAACTTACGTGAGGGTCGGTAATCCTTAGGTGTCTAACTCATAAAATGAGACCAAGGTATACCGACGCTGACTTTGTCAACAAGGTGTCGGAAAGAGCTTGGCCGGTTTGCACACCAACGTGAGATATACTAGCAATGTTGGATAACTTGGATTATTATTATATACATACATTCTTTCTTTTTCTTCTTTTTTTTCTACATAAGATAGGGTTAAGCGAGAATATCTTAGTACAACTTCACTTAAAAGATCTAAAATGTTATCGCAAGTAGTCTATATAAACCATTCATTTAATTGGATTACAATTCAGAAAACATTTCATACTCATCACCTCTGAATCTCCCTATATACCAGTTACACCAAATTTGCTCATAATTCAAACTTTCCTTTTGTTATCCGCTAAGAGAAGTAAATTTCCAAACATTTTAGTCAAACGACCAAAATTATATGCTAACTCCATCATGTCTTATTTAAAAATAAATAGAAGTGCAAAACTCTTTTTTTTTTTGGAAAAAGGAAAAAAAATGCAAACTTAAACTATGCAAAACAGAATGAAAATGAGACTCGAAATGCTTTCCATTATCGCTTATTATTGTGCGAGGTATGCCGAACCTTAAAAATATGTTTTCCGTTAGAAATTTCACAACAATTTTATGATCATTTGTTTTACATGGAACGACCTCGACCCATTTAGAAAGGTAGTCGACGGCGGGAAGAATATAAGTTTCCAAAAGAGTTTGGGAAAGGTCCCATAAAGTCAATACCCCATACATCAAAGATCTCAATCATAAAGATGGGGTTCAAAGGCATCATATTTCATCGAGAAATCGTTCCTAGCATTTGGCAACGATTGCAAGTTTTACAGAATTTGAACGAGTCTTTAAAGAGAGTAGGCCAACATAAACCACATTGAAGCACTTTTTCAGCGGTTTTCCTAGGACCAAAATGTCCACCGTACGCATGATCATGGCAAAATGAGATAATACTCCTAATTTCGCCAGCAGTAACGCATTGACGAATGATTTGGTCTGGACGATACTTAAACAAGTATGGGTCATCCCAAAAGAAGTTTCACTTGGGAAAGAAATTTTTATCTATCTTGTTTGGACTAAAATGAGGTGGCTTCCTTAGTGACTAGATAGTAAACTATATCAGCGAACCTAGGATCGATTGAAACAGAAAGGAGTTGTTCGTTAGGAAAGTTTTCATTGATTGGTAAAGAAGATGGCGCGTACGGAAGACGTGATAAGTGATCGGCTATGACATTATCGGATCCTTTTTTGTCTTTAATTGTAAGATCAAATTCTTAAAGGAAAAGGATCCATCGAATTAAGTGTGACTTAGCATTTTTTTAGCAAAAAGATGTCGAAGAGCAGAATGGTCAGTATAGACCGTGATGTGGGAACCTATCAAGAAACTTCTCGAGCGCAAAAACGACAACTAAAAGTTCTTTTTCGGTGGTCGTAAAATTGAGTTGAGCGTCGTTCAAGGTCATACTCGCGTAGTAAATGACGTAAGAAATTTTGTTGATGCGTTGTCCTAAGACAGCACCTATCGTGAAGTAAGAAGCGTCACACATGATTTCAAAAAGAAGTTCCTAATTGGGAGAGCAGATTATTGGGGCTAAAATGAGTTCGTTTATAAGACGTTCAAAAGAAGCAACACATTCGAAGTTAAATTCAAATGGGATGTCCTTTCCTAGAAGAGTAGTCAAAGGACGAGCGATTTTGCTAAAGTCTTTCACAAAGCGTCGGTAAAAGCCAGCATGCCCAAGAAATGACCGAATGTCCTTAACGCATATTGGAATGGTTAGTTTTGAAATAACATTAACTTTTGCTTTGTCTACCTCAATTACATTATTTGAAATTATATGTCCAAGTACAATGCCTAGTTTGACCATAAAGTGGCATTTTTCCCAATTCAATGTTAAGTGTTTTTCAATACATCGATTTAAAACAAGTTCAAGATGATGTAAGCAGGAGGAAAAAGAATCGCCAAAGATCGAAAGTTCATCCATAAAGACTTTAAGAAAGCATTTGATCATATAAGAAAAAATTCCAACCATACATCGTTGGAAAGTTGCAGGAACGATGCAAAGACCAAAAGGCATACGTCGGTAAGCAAAGGTACCAAATGGACATGTGAAAGTTGTTTTCTCTTGATCTTCGGGAGCGAGTGGAATTTGGTTATAACCAGAATAACCATCAAGGAAGCAGAAGAATTCATGACCGGCTAAACGTTCGAGCATTTGATTGATGAAGGGAAAGAAAAGTGGTCTTTACGCGTTGCAACATTCAATTTTCGATAATCGATGCAAATACGCTAACCCGGTTGAGTAGAGTTGGAAGAAGTTCGTTTTGGTCATTTGCGACAACGGTGAGTCCAAACTTTTTAGGAACAACGTGAATGGGGCTACCCCGTAAGCTAAAAAAATGGGTTAAATGATACCCTTGTCAAGAAGTTTAAGAATTTCTTCGCGAACTACCTATCTCATCTTAGGGTTAAGCCTACGTTGCACTTCACGAGTAGGTTTGGCTTCATCCGTTAAGTGAATATGATGTTGAACGATTGCGGGACTAATTCCCTTGATGTCAGAAATGGACCAACCGATTGCATCTTTATTTTTAGAAAGAGTTGAGAGAAGATAAATTTCTTGATAACTAGTTAAATTTGAAGAAATTATGACAGGGCAAGTTTCGTTATCACCTAAGTATACATACTTAAGGTGATCGGGAAGAGGTTCAAGATCCAACTTTCGTGGTTTCTCAAACAAAGAACTTGGTTGAGATTTGGACTCAACTGAGAGCGGTTCAAATGGAAGCGTGTGTTCGACTTCGTTAGGAGCATCTTGAAATAATTTTCCATACTCATCCTTATGCTCATTATTAAGGTCGATTGATTCATTTTCGGAGTTCTCGTGAGTGGCATTAACTTCCAAGGATTGGGCACATGATTCATTCGAATGACTTTCAAGATTGAAAATATTAAGATGTAAAGTCATGTTTCCAAAAGAGATTTTCATTGAACCATTGCGAAAATTTATTAAAGCATTTGAAGAAGCAAAAAGATCGACCTAAAATCGAAGGAATTTGATTCATTGGATTGTTGACAGGTTGCGTCTCCAAAACAATGGAAATGACAGGGAAAATGAATTGACCAACTTTGACGTGGACGTCCTCGATTTCTCCAATGGGTTTCTTAACTGATCGATTAGCAAATTAAAGAGTTATTTTCATTGGTTGAAGTTCACCCAAACCAAGTTGTTGGTAAACGGAATATGGAATCAAATTGACACATACACCCAGATCAACTAGGCACTTGTTAATTGTTTTATCTCCTATAGTGCATGAGATCGTAGGGCATCCAGGATCTTTGTATTTTATTAGGATCGATTGGGTCAAGACTTTGCTAAGTCTGGCGGCTAAGAAGACTTTCTTGGGTACATGCATGAGTGTGTCATTTTTGGGTACACAGGTCTTTGAGAAGTCTAGCGTAGGTGGGGACTTTTTGAATGATGTCAAGAAGAGGGATGTTAACTTTCACTTGTTTGAAAATTTCCAACATCTTTTCCATTTGATCAGAATGTTTCTTTGATTGAACACGATGAGGAAATGGAATGCTAACTTAGTAGGTCGGCCTACTTGAGTTGGAGCAGAACTAGACTTAGAATTTGGATCAACATCATTCGTGGTTTTAGAAAAGTCGAGAGGAACACTCGGCAAGTTATTTGGATTTTCAACTTGATTATCGATTTTCTTACCGGATCATAAAGTTGTGATAGCATTCAACTGAGTTTGATTGCTATCCTGGATGACATGAGCTTGGATTGGATTAGGATTTTGACTATTAGGGTTTGGAATGGGTTGACTTGGAAAAGTGCCTCTTTCCTGTTCACTTATGGAAGTGGATAACTGAATCATTTGCATTTCAAGTTTTGAGATTGACCGACTCGGGTTTTGCATGTGTAAAGTCAATAAGTTTTGCAGATTGCAATTTGATTGGAGATTTTGAGTCGTTGCATTAGTCAACGCTTCGAGACTTTTCTCAATTGACGTAGATCGTTTATTGTCTTAGGGTACAAAAGATTGTTGCGCTTGATTTTGAGAAGGTGATGCAATATTTTGGAATTGAGTTTGTTGAAAGGGAGGATTCGAAGGATTATTCGAAAATGGTTGAAAAGGGGGTCGGACCAAGTTCAAATTTGCATTGTTTTGGGCCCAAGAGAAGTTAGTATGATTTATCCAACCAGGATTGTACTTTTGGGGAAAATGGGTTGTTTCTAACTTTATTAAATGCACTGAGTTGTTCTAAGGAATAAGGGCATTGATCGGCAATGTGGTTAAGATCGTTACATTTGTAACATGAAGGATGAAACGCTTGAGCTTGATTTATTTGAGTTGATGAAAGGACATTATCAAATTTTGTTAACATCACATCTATTTTCGCTTCTAAGACCGTTGAAGATCCTACCGAATGAGCGTTTGATCGGGAATAAATTGATTTCTTGTTAATCTTTCCCATTGAGCTGATTTTTCAGCCAAATTTTCAAGAAATTGCAAAGCGGCATTGTGATTTTGGGCTAGAAAGATTCTTTGGCACATCGATTCAAGCATGGTTCGACAATCATTTTCGAGTCCATCGTATGAAATTTGACAAAGAGTCCATTTTTCAAAATTGTGGACATTTCACTTGAAGTTTCTTAAATCTTTCAAAATATTTTGCAAAGGATTCACCGCCAAATTGACGAAAATTAATGATTTCGTTTCGAATTTTTGATGTTTTTTCCAAGGGGTAAAATTTCTTTAGAAAAACATTCACAAAGTCATCCCAAGTTCCAATCGAATTTGAAGGCAAGCTATACAACCATTTTTGGCATAATCGGTAAGTGAAAATGGAATTAACCTAAGTTTGAATCCGTCGTCACTTAGTTGTTGAAATTTCATGGTTGCACAGACTTGTTCAAATTTGGTTAAAAAAAATATAAGAATCATCATGTTCAAGATTGCTGAATTTTGGAAAAGTATTTATATGATTCGAATGAATTTCAAAGTGGTTACCCATTGAGGTGAGCAATATGATGCAAGAAGGAATAGAAACACGATTGGGGAAGTATCTATCCATAAGAGTTTGAGGGGGATTTTCTTCATCCATGGTTGAAGGAATGTTTGTTAGGACTAAATGATTAGTAGAAGGATCACGGGTCCAACTACGCATGCACAAGCGAGAAGAGTAAGGAAAGAACAATTTTGAGAAGAGAATAGAAGCGATTTTTTTTACAAAACGAAAATTGTTTTGAAAATCACTTTTTTTAGAGAGAAAAAGAAATACTCACAAAAGAAAGTAGCCTTTTTTTTGTTTTTTTAATATGGATGAACCTAATGCAAATTAATTATTTACAATTTTTCTAGAATTATATACTGACGGTTAGATTTATTTCAATCAAAAGATTTCTTGGCCAGTTAACGGACATGAGTTATCGGTGCACCAGGAATCACCCTAGCAATGCAACCGAAGGTTTAACTACCTTCAGAGGAACAACCGATATAATGTTTACGAATCACCGTAATATTTATGAACGGTTATTACTCTGCCGTAGTTTAGACACAAGAAATAATCCATTACAAATAAACCAATTTGTCAAAATATAATGAAGTCCTTAAAAAATAAAGACCAAACTAAAATGAATGCAAATTTTTTTCTCACTCACAGAACAGTCACCGAATAATAAATTGCAGAAATAAATTTTTTACAAGCAAGCCGTGGCACCTGCACGAAATCTTTACAAACAAATTTTTTTATATATTTTTTTAAGCAGCAGCAGTCCCTGTAGAGTTTAGAAAATTCTCACCTAGATCGGCAGTCCGTCCAGTGCAACTGAGTAGCGCTAGTGCGTTCACACACCACTTGGTGTGCAACCGCTCCAACAATTTCTGAATTTCTTGTTCGTTTGCTCGAACCTGTTCTTCTATTTCTTTGTCCCTTATAGTTGCTTTTTTCAAAAAGAAATAAAACAAATAAAAGAAGAAAAAATGAATTGAAATTAAAACAAAAACTAGACTAAAGGAAATTTTTTTATTTTGTTTTTTTAATGTAAAACCAAAACTAAGCAAGAAAAGAAAAACAAGAAAATTAAGACACACCATATTTTTTTCTTTTATGGATAATGATGTAAAAAAAGAAAAAAAAATATAAATACAAATATAAGAAAACTAACCCAAACAAACCCAAACAGGGCAACTACAAGCTAAAAAATAAAATCTTTTACAAGGCCGAACAAACATAAACAAAGCAAATGAAAGCAGACCTAAATAAAGAAAAACCGACCCAAAACAAGGCCCAAATACCACAAGCCCAATAGAAGTCAAAGATCCCCAAACCCGAATAAGACTTAAAAACAAGGTTCAGGAAAATCCTTTTGCGTTAAAATTTAAACCGACTCTCCCCTTTTTTTTTCCTATGTTAAAATCAAAATAATAAAGAAAACAAATTATTCAAAACGAGAGTAGAAACAGCAGACGTCTTCAGATGCTGTAGATTGAATTCGCGATTTGATGAGGTTTAGATGAGGATTGGCTTCGGTTACAGAGGGGTTCGATAAGGTTGGGGTTTTGATTTCTGGTTGATTTCTGGTCGGAATTCGGTATAGCTATGGGTGATCGATGGGAGATGTTTAGAGTGAAGCAAAGACGGATTGGAGAGTTGGATTGCGTACAAGTTTCATGGTTTCTAAATGGAGAAGGGTTTATGGTGAGGATTTGCAGTGACGGGTTGAGTGTGGCTAGGGGAAGATGGGTATGTTTGGTGGTTTGCGTAGTGATGATTTGTTGCCGGATGATTTGTTAAGTTGGGTGACAATTTGTGGTAACTATGGTATGTTTGATCGTCAGAGGTGGGGAACCGGAGTTCGAGTTGCAGTAGTGGCAAGAAGAGGATGTAAAGAATACAGTGTGATGGAGAGAATTTGTTGTCAGATGAATGTTTTTGATAGTATGGTTGATTTGGTGGAGGATTGTATGAAGAATTTGATGATTTGTATGGTGATAATGTCGTGTATGTTGGTCGAGTATTGTTTTGAAGAGGATGGTGACTAAGTTTTTTGTGGAGCACAGTGGTTTGTGGTCTTGCAAGAGAAAATGAAGTGGTTGTTTTGTGTTGAAGACGAAGGGAAGTTTGTGTATTAGTGGCTGACAATCCGTGAAGGTGGTATTGTGAAATGCGGTGAGGAGATGGGGTGAGATTGAAGATAGTGAAGGTTAGAGGATGCTGAATTTGGGCAGAAGATGGTGGAAGAAAATTGAATCTGTGAAGATGTGGTTCATGACTGGTGTGGATATTTAAAGAGAATTCTAGAGAATTTACGGCAGAATTACAGCAAGAAGGAAGAATTTTGGAAAGATATATTTTCTATTTTGTTTTGTTTTGGGAAAAAGGAAAGTAATTATGAGGAGAATTTAGGAAAGAAATCAGAGAGAGAAAAGAAATGAAGAATTGGAAAGCAATGATTTTAATTAGTTACTGGAAAGAAAAGGAATAAGGCAATCAAGAAATGTAAGGCAGAGATGGGAAAGAAAATTAAAAAGGGAGTAAAAGGAAAGCAATAATTTTTTTAAAAGGAAGAAAATCACAAATGGAAACACGAAAAACAAAAAATGGACAACTCAATACACACACACTCTCTCAAGAAAATAAAATAAACACAAACAATTTTTTATTTTATTTTTTTAAAAAAAAAAACAAAATTAATCTGAAGAATAAAATCAAAATCAGATTCCTTCCCAAGCAACAACGCCAAAAACTTGTTCGACGACAGATATTATATCGATTAGACAACCGTCACGAAGTGTAGTAAACCGCAAGCGCACGGCGTACGATTGTAGTACATATGCGAGTACGAGTCAATCTGCGGAGAAGGAATAATTTTAAATTCTATTCAATCAAATTAAACTGAACTTTAAAATGTGTTAACTAAAATAACTAATGACTAAGTTTAGAATGAAACTATAAGGTAAGAGCAATTTAGAGGTGTTTTCACTCTCTAAATCACACAAATCAACATGATGAAGTTATGATCTCTTTTTGTTTGGTCATAAGTGAGATTAATTATTGTGTTTATCATAAGAATGACATATTTATGCTATCAATTAGCATAACATAAGTCATCAAACTATAGCACAAATCTAATTCACTATTCAATTATCATGAAAAAGACAACAAGTTGAAAGCAACATCAATTTTAAGAATGTTCTATTTGCTATTAGTTAGTAATATAGAATATCAAATGTTGATTAACAGTTCCTCTTTTTCCCAAAATCATATATAGATGAAAAGGAAAAAATTTTGTGTCATTGGATCAAGCACGATCTATCCTCTATTAATTAGAGGCATAGATCATCAAAACCAAGCATGATTAACAAAATACACTAAATATCCATTCTTTAATAAGCACAAGTATAAAGCATGAAAAAATAAACTATGTTGAATCAATGTGATTAGAGAGCTCCATCACCCCTAAATTGTAGGGGTTTAGCTCCTCATTTGTGTGATTATTTCAACACAAATAGATTTCAACATTAAAGAACAACAAAATTAGAGAGTAAATAATAAAGAAAAAATATTAACTACAAATTACTTGCATGAAAATAAATCTAAACTACTAACATAAATTAGGGCATAGAAATTAAAAGAGACATAAGAGAGATATAAAAGAAATAGGCTTGGAAACCATTTTTTATTTATTTGATCACTTAAACTTTTATATGCTAAAAAGGATTTTCTCAAATACATAAAACAAAGGGATATATACATGATCTAAAACCCTAACCACTTTCCTTGGGATATCCCCAAAATGCCCATTCAGGAAGCTTTAAATTGCCATTAGCCACTAATGTAACACCCCGTATTTTCCGTGAATATTAAAGTAAATAATTAAGGAATAATTAATTAGTAAAAGAAGAATTAAGTGAAACGGGTAGCGCCATTGTGTTCATCTTGGAATTTCTCTTGAGATAGAGTCTGAGTTTGCGTAAAACGGATATAGTATGAAGAAGTTATTGAGGTTGGAAGTTTGTGTACATAAATAAAATAAAATCAATTTATATTCAAAAATATTCAAAACAGCGGAAGCAGGAAGGCAAAACGCAGAACCGGCCACGTTTGGGGTGTCGACCCGAGTCCCGCTGGGTCGACACCAGTGTCGACCCAGACACTTTGGGGTCGACACCGAGGTCGACCCCACTGGCCAGATCGGGGCAGTGACGATTTTTGATGTGCTGGAGATACCTGATGGCTTTTATGGTGATCTAAAGGCTCTAAAACACTCTCTACACCTATAAATTAGTGCCTAGACCTAACACTAATTCATAACAATTCTTTATGATGTCTCTATGCTGCTGAACTCTCAATTGTCTTAGCCGTCGCCTCTAAAATCCTGAATCATATTAGAAGTTCTTCATCAACAATCAACTTTGAAGATAAATCAACATCAAAATTAGAGTTTCTGCAACAAAAACAACGATTCGATTATCTTTTCTTGATCCTAGCAAGGTAAGTTCATGTTATTTTCAGATTTGAACACCTAATTGTAATCTTGACGTGTAATAAAATGAATCAAAGTTTATGCCTGATTGTAAGATAATATTTTCAGATTTATCCCTATCCTTCTATTTAATCTATGTCATTACATGCCTTAGAGGTTGTTTTCATTGATTAAATCAGGCCTATCTTTGTTGTACATCAGTCATATAATCCTTTTTGTTTCATGATGTTATTCTTATGCCTGCGATAATGATTGTATCGGTTTATTCAAAAATCTATCTTTATTGGATCTAAATTTCCTGTATTAGGTCTGATGTTACATGCCTATTTTTATGCCTATTCTTATTTTATGCTCTTTCTCTCTCTTCCCCTATTTCCTTTTTCTTTTATGAATCTAGGTTACCTTCGAATCTAGGCTGAAATCGCGAAATATGAACGATTGGAATATGGGGAATATTTAGGTATAACCTATTTTGGGTAATTATTGGGCATAATGTATTTGGTGAAATAATTAGGCATAACATATTCGGTGAAATTGTTGGGCATAACTTGTAACTGATATTGGGGCATTATTATCATTATAACTGCAAGTTTGGGTTAATTGGCATGTAAACCAAGTTTTGGGCATAAACTGTAAACTAGAATATTAAATTTAGATTGGGCATAACTATTGGTTGGGACGCCAAACATAATGTATGTTCTGATTTTGGAGCATGACTATTATTGCAAATTTCGGAAGATTGGTGTAGCCTATTTTGATTAATAACTTGTAATCGAATTTGTTGGGCATAACATGAGAATTGAAACATGACTAGTTTTGTGAAATTTAGATAATTAGCATATAAAATCTAGACTTGGACATGTATGGTAAATATGTAAATTGGCTAAAAGATGAACATGCCTAACCCGAGGTTCGCTTGAGTTGCAGTGTAAAACTACCCGGAACCGCCTAAAACATCCAGTAACCGCAACAATACAAATCTAATGTGAGATGTTAGCGTATTTGGCCCAAAACCCGAGGTTAGAATGAGTTTGTGGTAGAAGACTGCCCGGAACCGCCCAGCACATCTAACAACCGCAAATAACAGTTCTAATGTGCGAGGTTAAGGCATTTATGAATAAATTAATGCTAATAAACAGACATGCTAAAAATGGTAAGGTTAAGTAACATATGAATAAGCGACACTTAACCATTATAACATGTTAATTAGACAAGTGGGTGGGGTTAATTAAATTTAGAACACTTAACCGTTATAACATGTTAATTAGACAAGTGAGTGAGGTTAAGTAAATTTAGAACACTTAACCGCTATAACATGTTAATTAGACAAGAAGGTAGGGTTAATAAATTTAGAACACTTAACCATTATAAAATGTTAATTAGACAAGTGAGCAGGGTTAAGTTAACCAATATAACATGATGAATGAACAGGGTTAAGTTAATAGGAAACACTTAACCAATACAACGTGATGTGTGGTAGGGTTAAGTAACACAAAAAGGCAACACTTAACCAAGTTGACATGACAAGTGGGTGGGTTAAGATAACTCGACTGGATTAACAACACTTAACCAATACAACATGATGAATGAGTGGGTTAAGTTAACTTGAATTGATTGGTTACACTTAATCAATATTTCAATGTGAACAGGGTTAAGACAAGCTTAAACAATAATACGTATGGACTTGATAAGGGGAAGGGTTAAGTAAATCTTGGGTAAGTGGGCAATATTAATATATACATGCCCACAAAATTAACCATTATATAAACGTGCATGAATCAGTGGGAAGGTTAAGTAACATATGAATAGGCAACATTTAACCAGTACAACATGTTAATTAAGCAAATGGATGGGGTTAAGTTAAATTGCGAACACTTAACCATTATAACATGTTGATTAGGAAACCCTAGTAACGGGGGGACCCATTTCAGTAGTAACCCACATAGATATATCATGGTACCCAGAACTAGGCAGGGTGGGGCACGATTACTGGGCTGATTATAAGCGGTCAAAATAGTGGCGGGTGGTGCACCAGTTTATGTCTCAACGGAGTACGGGCGTGCACGTGCTCTGGAGCGGGAAAAGCAGGCACTGGGCATCAGTAGTATACACTGTGTATCTTGATTTTGTGTCGGGTTACCACCATAGGAATTGATACACCCCATGGTGGGACCAGCACAGGTATCTACATACATGCAGGGCCGAGTGACACAAGTAATGAATACAAACTAGTTAGGGAGCCGATCGATAGGGTAGTAAGGGTACATCTAACATATCCATGGCAATTAGGCTGATTGAGGTAAGATCCTCATACTAGATGTACACCTGAAGGCTACCACAATTGCGGGGTTCGGATCACCTTATTATTTAACACAGGATACTAGTTGGGACACTAGTAGGGAATACAAATCATTCTATAAAAGACACTAGTTAGGATGCTAGTTGGGTGGTGCAGAGAAAATAGGAAATCGGAGAAAGAACCAAAGCACATTCAGTGTATCTTGCCTTGTCATATCGAACAGTGCGGTGTAGGAAATATCTTAATAATTAGAAGCACAACCATCATATCCTGTTTATCTTGTGTACCTTGTCATATCTAGCGCTCATCATTTGTTGCCTTGTTATGCTTATTATCATGGTTATGTCTTGTATCCAATTTATTCATGTCATGATGCTTTTACCTATCTACATGCTGAAAATCACTGGACTTACCAGACTTATGTCTGACCTAGTTTGTTTCGCCTCTTTTCTTCCGTTCCCACCTAGGTTCACAGGGAGGGAATTTTACAACATAGCTCAGTTTTCTTCCCAAGCTCGAAGATAGTCGATGTATAGCTCTGAACTCTCTTTTCCACTGCTATGGCTGGCTCATGCTTTATTGGGGAACATCATGGTCATTTTATGCTTCTTTATTTTGTTAAACAAGACATATGCGTTGTTGTAATGGGTATTGGTGTTGAAAACAATCTTTATACAAGTTGTTTTACCAAGCTGCTATTTTATCAATAAAGCAAAGTTTAATTTATTTTATGCTGGATAAATTTTGTCTGTTTTCTAATTTATCTGTTCTATACACTTATGATGCTCCACTGAAGTTAATGCATTCCCTTTGAGAGTGACCTTAACGGAGGTGGGGTGTTACACGTGGTGTCAGAGCTGAAGGTTACTAGAACAGATAAAAAGGATTTTGAAAACCGTTTCCAAAAGTATTTTTATATTTACAAAAACATGTTTTAAAGAAGCATTTTTCAAGAGAAAAGTATTGTTTTTGAAAGGCAGATTCCCCAAAGCCATAGACACTATCTTTCAGTTCTCTATTTGAATCTCTTCTCCCTTTCTTTCCGCCATAGTCTCGTAGGCATACGACATGTCGAGGGCGAATTAGTGCCCAACCTTCATCTGTAGCCGCAGTAGCTTCACCTACGGCTAATCTTCTTTCAAGCTTTGTAGGTTGCCGTGCGATGGAGGTAGTTTCGAGAAACTTATCAACAAGCTACACAAGGATAGTAAGGATAAGAATAAGGGATTTTGGGCCAAGGAGCACAAGCCCAAGAATAAGGAGCTGGTTGATATGGATTAATCCACGCAGAAGGAGAAAGGTGAAAAGAAAGAGGCCAAAGTGGAAGAATTACAAACATGGGATTGGAATATAAGGAGGGTGGAAGAAATAATAGATCCCACGACAAGATGAAGTGTCTTTTCTGTGGTATAGCGGGTTATTTAATTGTAGGACGAAGAAGACAAGTGGTGAAGCAGGGCATCTTATCAAGGATTGCCCGAAGGAAAAGGGCAAGGGCCGAGGACTGGACCTACTTCTGGAGGACAAGTTCATTCTCTCATGGAACCAGGATAGGAGAGAGATAGAAACGTTTTTGTTGAAAGTTTGATTTTCTTTTTTCGAACTTTATTTGACTCTGGCGCTTCACATTCTTTTCTATCTGCTTCCATAGTTGAGTCTCTGCACGTTAGTGCTAGTAGGGTAAAGGTTCCCATTATTGTCTCAAATCCAATCGATGATTCGGCTCATTTATCTTTGGTTTCTAAGGATTTGAGAATAACTATATTAAGTATTAATTTTAAGTGTTATGCTTATTTTTTTGGGTTCATGGGCTATGGGTTGATTCTAAGCATGGATTGTTTAGCTAGAAATTGTGAAAGGAGGGTAGTTATATTTTTGACTTGCCTCGGGATTACCCTTGAGATTTCGTGCGATCCTAAGGGATCAGTTTGGCTTAGCTACCTAGAATCACTTGATGCATCTATCAACAATTTACGATCTGTTAGAAAAGTCCATGAGTACACAGACGTTTTTGATTAAGTTAGGGGTTTGTCCCCTAAAACGCGAGATAGACTTCCGCATATATTTAGTTGACAATGCAAAGCCAGTTGCATTAACTGTACGACACATGACTCCAAGGGAAATGCAGATGGTTCACTTCGCTTGCGCATAGATGATATTTTGGTTTTCTCTAAGAGTGGGGAAGAACATGCTTTGTATCTAAGGGAAGTCTTGGATACCCTCCAAGCGCATCAGCTTAAGGCTAAGTCCTCCAAATGCCATTTTTGGAGGAAAGAAGTGAGGTTCTTAGGACACATGGTCTTTAAGGAAGGGATAGCGGTGGATCCTGAAAAGATAAGGTCGTAGCGGATGCCTTAAGAAGAAAAAGGTTGACTTCAAGTCCTCTTTATGGGAAAAGGAAAAGATCAGAATACATATCAGCCTTTGATTTTAAAACCTTCGGTTAAGTTAGTAGTTGGCATCGCTAGGAGTAAGACCTATGCTTTTAGATCAAATAGGGACTTCGCAAAAGACTCCCAGATAGTTGACGCAATGGATAAGTTAAGTAGAGAAGAGATCCCTAATCACCATAATAAATACACTTGGTAACATGGTTAGCATCTATTTATTTTCAAGAGATAGTTCTTGGAATGTTAGCATGACACAGCAGAAGTTGTAGTGCCAAGTAAAGTAGAAGGAGAAGAGGTGGAACGAGAGGCGACAGTGAGATGAGTCCCAACTTATATTTGGGAAATAGAAATTAAGAAGCTACCCAATCATGAAGTTAAGACAGTCAGAGCACAATAGAGTGAAGCTCAAGAAGACGCGACTTCGAAGACTGAAGAATAGATACGCGCATCATACCCTTTTTCTTAAGGGTATATCCTTGATCTCTTTTTCTAGGAATTTTATGCATACTTGTTTTTGTCTTTTTAGGTATATCCTCTAGGTCATATCTTCGATCCTTGGGTAGAAGCAAATGTATGTAAATATGTGTTTGAAACATGTTATGAGTGATGGTCGCAAGTGGTTGTAAGAGGTTGCTAGTGGTTGTTCATGGATACATATACACACATATTAGGCACTAGATCGGCTCAGTCACTTTCATATTGCATATGCATATATGTATTTTTATATGGATTGAAACTTGAGGTGTTATCACATGGATGTTGCATTCGTATGAATGATTGAGCACTCATGTAGAAGTTATAAAATACGATTAGGAGTAATTGCATACATGATGGACTCATGGCACTAACATAATTCGCATTAAGGAGGTCAATTAAATCAGTAAACCGCCTGATTTTGCATTAGATATGGACATATACACACATTATGCATATGTTCATGAGAAGCACTAGAGAGCTTTTAAGGACAATGGATGCCTGAGATTGAATGATTGAGTAGATGGATGTTGGATTGTAGGATAAACATTCTTCTTAACGTAGAGATTACGGGGACGAAGTCCTTTGAAGGAGGGGAGAATGTAACACCCCGTATTTTCCGTGAATATTAAAGTAACTAATTAAGGAATAATTAACTATTAAAAGAAGAATTAAGTGAAACGGGTTGCGCCGTTGTGTTCGTCTTGGAATTCCACTTGAGATAGAGTCCGAGTTTGCGTAAAAAGGATACAATATGAAGAAGTTATTGAGGATGGAATTTGTATACATAAATAAAATAAAATCAATTTATATTCAAAAATATTCAAAATAGCGGAAGCAAGAAGGCAAAACGCGGAACTGGCCACGTTTGGGGTGTCGACCCGAGTCCCGCTGGGTCGACACCAGTGTCGACCCAGACACTTTGGGGTCGACACCGGGGTCAACATAGGTGTTGACACCGGGGTCGACATAGGTGTCGACCCGCCTTGTAGTGGTCCATCCCATCGGCTAGATCCGGGCAGTGACGATTTTTGACGTGATGGACGGACCTGATGGCTTCTATAGTGATCTAAAGGCTCTAAAACACTCTCTACACCTATAAATTAGTGCCTAGACCTAAGCCTAATTCATAACAATTCATTATGACGCCTCTATGCTGCTGAACTCTCGATTCCCTTAGCCGCCGCCTCTAAAACCCTGAATCATGTTAGAAGTTCTTCATCAACAATCAACTTTGAAGATAAATCAACATCAAAATTAGAGCTTCTGCAACAACAACAATTCGATTATCTTTTCTTAATCCTAGCAAGGTAAGTTCATGTTATTTTCAAATTTGAACACCTGATTGTAATCTTGACATGTAATAAAATGAATCAAAGTCTATGCCTGATTATAAGATAATATTTTCAGATTTATCCCTATCCTTCTATTGAATCTATGTCTTTACATGCCTTAGAGGTTATTTTCATTGATTAAATCAGGCTTATCTTTGTTGTACATCAGGCATATAATCCTTTTTGGTTCATGATGTTATTCTTATGCCTGCAATAATGATTGTATCAGTTTATTCAAAAATATATCTTTATTGGATCTAAATTTCGTGTATTAGGTCGATGTTACACGCCTATTCTTATTTTATGCTCCTTCTCTCTCTTCCCCTGTTTCCTTTTTCTTTTATGAACCTAGGTTACCTTCGAACCTAGGCTGAAATCGCGAAATACGAACGATTGGAATACGGGGAATATTTTGGTATAACCTATTTTGGGTAAATATTGGGCATAATGTATTTGGTAAAATAATTGGGCATAACATATTCGGTGAAATTGTTGGGCATAACTTGTAACTTATATTGGGGCATTATTATCATTATAACTGCAAGTTTGGGTTAATTGGCATGTATACCAAGTTTTGGGCGTAAACTGTAAACTGGAATATTAAATCTAGATTGGGCATAGCTATTGGTTGGGATGCCAAGCATAATGTATACTCTGATTTTGGAGCATGACTATTATTGAAAATTTGGGAAGATTGGGTGTAGCCTATTTTGATTAATAACTTGTAATCGAATTTGTTGGGCATAACTTGAGAATTGAAACATGACCAGTTTATGAAATTTAGATAATTAGCATATAAAATCTAGACTTGGACATGTATGGTAAATATGTAAATTGGCAAAAAGATGAACATGCCTAACCCGAGGTTAGATTGAATAGCGGTGTAAAACTGCCCGGAACCGCCTAACACATCCAATAACCGCAACAACACAGATCTAATGTGAGAGTTTAGCGTATTTGGCCCAAAACCCGAGGTTAGAATGAGTTTGTGGTAGAAGTCCGCCTGGAACAGCCCGGCACATCCAGCAACCGCAAACAACAATTCTAATGTGAGAGGTTAAGACATTAATGAATAAATTAATGCTAATAAACAGACATGCTAATAAACAGACATGCTAAGAATGGTAAGGTTAAGTAACATATGAATAAACGACACTTAACCGTTATAACATGTTAATTAGACAAGTGGGTGGGGTTAACTAAATTTAGAACACTTAACCGTTATAACATGTTAATTAGACAAGTGAGTGAGGTTAAGTAAATTTAGAACACTTAACCATTATAACATGTTAATTAGACAAGAAAGTGGGGTTAAATAAATTTAGAACACTTAAAAGTTATAACATGTTAATTAGACAAGTGAGCAGGGTTAAGTTAACCAATATAACATGATGAATGAATAGGGTTAAGTTAATAGGAAACACTTAACCAATACAACATGATGTGTGGTAGGGTTAAGTAACACAGGAAGGCAACACTTAACCAAGGTAACATGACAAGTGGGTGGGTTAAGTTAACTCGACTAGATTGGCGACACTTAACCAATACAATATGATGAATGGGTGGGTTAAGTTAACTTGAATTGATTGATGACACTTAACTAATATTTCAAAGTGGATAGGTTTAAGGCAAGATTAAATAAAAATACGTATGGACTTGATAAGGGGAAGAGTTAAGTAAATCTTGGGTAAGTGGGCAATATTAATATATACAGGCCCACAAACTTAACCATTATATAAACGTGCGTGAATTCGTGGGAAGGTTAAGTAACATATGAATAGGCAACACTTAACTAGTACAACATGTTAATTATGCAAATGGGTGGGGTTATGTTAAATTGGGAACACTTAACCATTATAACATGTTGATTAGGAAACCCTAGTAACGGGGGGACCCATTTCAGCAGTAACCCACATAGATGTATCATGGTACCCTGAACTAGGCAGGGTGGGGCACGATTACTGGGCTGATTATAAGTGGTCAAAATAGCGGCGGGTGGTGCACCAGTGTAGGTCTCGACGGAGTACAGGCGTGCACGTGCTTCGGTGCGGGAAAAGCTGGCACTGGGCATCAATAGTATACACTGAGCATCTTGAATTTGTGTCGGCTTGCCACCATAGGAATTGATACACCCCATGGTGGGACCAGCACAGGTATCTACATACAAGCGGAGCCGAGTGACACAAGTAATGAATACATATGAGTTAGGGAGCCGATCGATAGGGTAGTAAGGGTACATCTAACATATCCATGGCAATTTGGTTGATTGAGGTAAGATCCTCATACTAGATGTACACCTGAAGGCTACCACAATTGCGGGGTTCGGATCACCTTATTATTTAACATAGGATACTAGTTGAGACACTAGTAGGGAATACAAATCATTCTATAATAGACAATAGTTAGGATGCTAGTTGGGTGGTGCAGAGAAAATAGAAACCGGAGAAAGAACCGAAGCACATTCGGTGTATCTTGCCTTGTCATATCGAACAGTGCGGTGTAGGAAATATCTTAATAATTAGAAGCGCAACCATCATATCCTGTTTATCTTGTGTACCTTGTCATATCTAGCGCTCATCATTTGTTGTCTTGCTATGCTTATTATCATGGTTATGTCTTGTATCCAGTTTATTCATGTCATGATGCTTTTAGCTATCTACATGCTGAAAATCACTGGACTTACCAGAATTATGTCTGACCTAGTTTGTTTTGCCTCTTTTCTTCCGTCCCCCCTCCCCCTGGTTCACAGAGAGAGAATATCACCAGATAGCTCTGTTTTCTTCCCAAGCTCGAAGATAGTCGATGTACAACTTTGAACTCTCTTTTTCCACTGCTATGGCTGGCTCATGCTTTATTGGGGAACATCATGGTCATTTTATGCTTCTTTATTTTGTTAAACAAGACAGATGCTTTGTTGTAATGGGTATTGGTGTTTTTGTGTTGAAAACAATCTTTGTACAAGATGTTTTACCAAGCTGTTGTTTTATCAATAAAGCAAAGTTTAATTTATTTTCCACTGGATAAATTTGTTCTGTTTTGTAATTTATCTGCTCCATACACTTATGATGCTCGACTGAAGTTAATGCATTCCCTTTGAGAGTGACCTTAACGGAGGTGGGGTGTTACACGTGGTGTCAGAGCTGAAGGTTACTAGAACAGATAAAAAGGATTTTGAAAACCGTTTCCAAAAGTATTTTTATATTTACAAAAACATGTTTGAGAGTGACCTTAACAGAGGTGGGGTGTTACAACTAATAAGTCATGTAGAATGCATGAGGCCTTTTGTCTTAGTCAATTAGTCTTTAATATAAAGCTTAAGAGCAAGTGGGCTAGTTGAAAGGTGTGGGCTTCCACTATCCATAAAATGAATTAATTCTTTGCCTCCTTCTGTATAAATGCATGCTTTCCCTCATCCATTCATATGTATATATCCTTTTAGCTCCAAAATTCCTACAAGAGATAAACACAAGGAATAAATAAAAGATTTCACAAATTAAAACATGCACAAGTGACCACTTTTCCCCAAAATAAGTGATGATTTTGAAAATATTTAAAACTTGGTTTGATCATACAAAATACCAAAAAATGTTCACTTATTCAATTAAACAAGAATAAATATGTGAATATAAATGTGCATTTTTTACGTGCACATCTGGCCTTCATGGCCCTGCAAATTTCGCTATGCAACTGAGTTCAAAGGAAACTCATGAGTATTACGTCCAAACAACCACAATCAAAGAAATATCAACAAGATCTCCTACTGAATAGGACCTCGATTTTCAATGGAACGTTCTTCCCATATATTCGATTTGATATCATATGATACTGCATAAAGTATTCGTTTCACTCTACATGTATCGTACTTATATAAAATTTCATTCACATAAGATTTCGCAAATCATGTTTCAACATCTCATTCTTGTACAAATTCCATTATATATAAGATTTCCTTTCAAGTCGATTTTTTTCGAATTAACTTCATTCATATACAAATCATTTTATATAATATCAAATATTTATTTAATCAAAGGTTCTAAAAATTTAATCCATTTCTACATGATTTTAGTTTCAAAATCATATATGATTTCAACAAATCATTTTCTTCAAATTGAATATCTTAAGTATCAAATTTCTAAAACTAATAGTTTTAGAATATCCTTCAAACTTTAAATTTGAAAATTATATTTTGATAGAAAAAAATTTCTATCCAAAAATCATTTGTAAGTAATTAAGTTTAAACCCTACCATTTCATTTCAAAGTCTTGCACACTTCAGAATCTTTTATACATAGTTAAGTTTATAAAATATTTACTAAGTTTTTAATATTTCTCAAATAGATACATTTAAACTCTTTATAACTAGGTTCAAGTGCAAACAAGTTATCTTTTAAAATATTTTTTATTGCTTAAAGTTTACAAATTATGTTACTAAAGTTAAACAATTTTAAATCTAATATAATTCAGAACATTCCCAAAAATTAATTTCATACAAGTACAATACAAAATAGTCTTAGTTATTTAGTTAGCAAAATATTAATAAGTTAATACTAGGTTAAGTTATATCTTTCTTTTCAAATTATAAAAAGGAAATTTATCTATTTGTAACAACCTGATTTTCAAGGATGCTGATTAAGAATAATAATATTAAATATTTGAGAAAATATAGATCATTAAATAAATGAAAATAAATATTAATATGTATAAGATAAAAAAAGTATGATTGTAATGGCTTGAATTTCCATACACTTAAAGTTGACTATTTACACCACACGTCCTACCCAAATTGCACAGAAATACGAATCATTATTAGAAAAAAGTTAAAGGATGAGAAATAGAAAGAAAGAAATATTAGAATAGAAGAGAAACGAAGATCATAAACTCACAGAGGAATGACTAAAATATATTAAATAACAAAAACTTTGAAATACAATTCAGTAACTTTATATACTTACCATCATCAGAGCACAACAGCTATTCCAGAAACAGTTATATACACCGGTTTCTAGATACAACATAGTAAACAGCGGAAACATATGATAGTCTATAGCTAACTGGTGAAGCCTCCTGCTTCCAGCCCTTCCAAGTGAATCTAAAAAATCCCGACTACTTGACTGCCCGTACAAATTTGGGCACCCAAGAGTTTAGGGAAAACAAAACGAAATAAACTCTGGGTCAGTCATGGGACTGGTGTGAGTAAACTCCAATCATTTGTTTAACTTTCAAAAATCCTTTCGAAGGAAATGATAATCGTAAGACCGATCCACACATTAAAACAGATGGTTTTTACCTTACGATAAACAAAATATTTTTTATATCAAATCCAGTGATATTATAATAATGTCTACATCAAATAAATACAATCTAGCGGAACGCTTGCATCTCACGCTCCATATACAATATTAAATTAAAAACCGCAGGGCGCTTATTGGAGATTGAATTTCCAACATAACAAGGTATGGAGCCACCTTCCGATAGTGTATCTCTAGAGGGGAATACACTGGGTTCAACAAGAACGTCTTGCAACCCGGCCCACACATGACCGACCACTCATTTCGCTTGAGTGTATCATATGTATATCACCAACGACTGGGATCAACAACCGTTTCCTGAAAGGGACAACATCGATAGATTAAAGAAGCAAATTGAATTTCTCTAGATAGGTGATTATAAATTCTAATGGGAGCGCCCCACCTAGCCATGCTGCCTGCCCGATTTTTGTCAATTCCCGGTTGTGAGACTTGAGGTTTGAATTATCTTCCAGAACATCTGGCCACCATTCACTTTGAATGCCACATCGTCAGATCCATCAGAAATCACTAATTGATTCCCACAAAAATACTCAGATTGTTAGGCTAAAGAAGTATCCCTTCTTTGTCACCAACTTCGTATGTTTGAAGGAATCAACGTACGTAATCCCTTTGGAAATACTCTGTCACACACTCGTCCTTATAAGTTCTCCTGGGTCTGGACAAATTGAAGGCACCGTTCTATTAATCCATCTTGGGCAATTTCCACCTACGGTTAATAGAATAGCCCTTGCACCTTACTCTATCTTCAATTATCTTAAACATAAGTTGATTTGTAACGCTTACGCTAATACGGAGTGGTTTTCAGATATTAAATATGATTTCGATCTCTCCATATTGACAACGGAGGTATAAAACAAATCAAAACTTTGATAGTCGGTGATTTAACTATCAAAGGAACATCCATTCAACCAACGACCCTATTTCCAAATGGAAATTCTACTGTTCAACCATCAAGCAATACTGGCCCCTATTTATATAAATTCCTTATTTTGTTATCAATTCCAAATTTCCATCTTTCCTATCTTTTCAAAGCTCGATTGTCTCTCTCGATAATTGGAAAATATTTCCAATATCCTAATTTCTTTATTCGAGATGATATCTCTTATTCCGGTTAGAAAACATTTCTATATATTCATAATCATTATTTTCTATATTCAGGAAATATCTCTTACTATTATTGGAAAATATTCCCATATTACATTTATTAATTCCTCGTTGACCAATTTATTTCATTTCCTACGCATATAAAATATTTCTTTTTTTATTTGGGAAATATTTCAAAATTAACGCGATGTTATAAAACATTGTTAATATAACACAAACCATTAATCATTTATTAACTGACCATATTGCTAACCAATCTTCACTATCAAACCTTAACTATTCCTCCATCAATCATGAAGTCAATCAAGTTGGGGTATAATTACCTCTAAGACCATAATTGAACAACATTCTCTACTTTGAAATAGCCAAAGCTCACAGCTTCAAACAAAACATCGCTTACACGAGTTTTGGATTCAATCTAATAGCACACTTCTTTTACGGAAAAACACTGATTATAACGATAGCGTTATAATCGCTGTCTCCCAATATTTGATTTATAGAACATTACTTTTAACAACAGCGTTACAATTGCTATTTAGAATTATAGAACATTTATTATAACAATAGCGTTAAGATCGTTGTTTAGATTTACAAAACAGTTATTATAACGGCAGTGTTAAAATTGCTATTTAGATTTACCAAAACATTTATTATAACGGCAGCGTTTAAAATCGCTATTTACAAATATTTGGTTTATAAAAATGCAACTTGTATTTATTTATTTCAATAAGTAAATAAATAAATAATTAAATTATTAAATTTGATTCAAATGGAAAGTAAAACAACTACTTCCCTGAATTCGATATAATCAAATTCCAATAAATAACTTTTTCTCGAATAATTTATATTCCAAACTTCGGAATTTGTCTATCATTTCAGCTTAACTCAACTGGCCTTAATATTTATTTCCATTTGTAAACATTTTCTTCTAACTGTTATTCAATTTCAAATATGAATTTCATTCTTAATAGGAATCTAGACTCGTTTATTCAAATCAACTTGATTTTTATTTGCAAATATCATTACTACACAAGCTCGAGTTATCGGTTTTTCTTTTGAAATCCATATCACAATATGTTTCATTCTTAAACATCATTTATAAAAACTACTACTCCATCAGCACTTTTTCCATTTATTTTACACAATTCAAATTTTCTTTCTAATTGGATATACTAGATATACATCCCCTAATTTCCAAAATCAATTTTATCTGCTTTCTATAAATCCCTCTTTATATGGTAATTCTAACTTAAAATAATACTAAAATATTTCAAAACATAGAGTTTTATTGACATAACTATAAATATTGGAATAAAATCCATCGTTGTCCTTCGAAAACAAATTTCCATTTCTATTTCTCACTTAAATATCCATTTGAAATTATATTTCCAAATTCAAATTTCCTTTATAAATGTTTTCAATTTAACCATTATTCACTTCTGTTTGAATACCATTCCTTTTTATATAATCAAATTTATCCGATTTCATACTAAATATCTCAAATCCAATTTCCTTTTATTTAGTTCTCTCGTTCATAATTCCCTTTATAACTTTCTAAGTTCAATCCCAATTTCGAATATCGGTTAAAAATACCATTCCACCTTTCTATATAATTTCAAACTCGAATTTATATTTTCAATTTATCAAATTATAAAAATATCACTTAATTTATAAACTCATTTATAATTTTACTTCTTATTTTATCCATTTAAACAGGTTTCTATTTCCAACTCTATTCGAGATTTAATTTCTAGTTTTGGGAATAAATTCCATTTTTAAATCTCAATTTTCTTTTCCATATTCAAACATGTTTTACGGTATCTAGAATACTAAGTTTCTAGGGCTAGGGTAAATCAAGCACAACATATCCAATCATGGATTATTAACACATCATATATCACAATCAAATAAAAACAGTAAAATAAATGTTGAGGAATCCAGTTGGATTCCTCCAGCCTGTTTCCCTGCATCCACAGTGTTAATCAGCATCAATATTATTTCACATCAATCAGAACTAAAAATCGATCAATGATGTAATCATCATATCAACCATTTCAACCAATTTTATCAACTATTAACCCAATCAACCATTGCACATTATAAAATTACTATAAATAAATTAAAACTCATTTATATGAAAATATAAACACGTCAAAGTTAGTGAGTTTACTCACTTTGGTTTGCAGTTAACGGCTCTGCTTTTATTTCGTTTTAAAATCAAACAATTGTTTGATTCTTCCACGAGATTCCAATAACTCGGTTCTTAATGGAAATAGTTCCATGATGTAACTTCCGTCATTATGAATCCAACGCCTCTTATTTCATCTGATTCTATTCATGGATGAAGAAATTACACGAGTTACGAATTTATTAAAAATAAATATCACTAACCATAGATTAATTAATCATATTTTAACAAATACCCTTAATCATGTTTTACCAGTTATTGCCGTTAATTCATCTTCCCCAAACAATACCAACCCGCTCCAGACAAACACAGTGCTGTAATCGTTCACCAATCGTTATTCCATTCCAAGAAAAACGATAACCAACTTTTATTTAACTTCTTCTCCATGACTTCTATAAATAACCCATCCCTGCATCACTTACTCCACCACGTTTCACTCCCACTACAATAGTCCGCTATGCATGAATGCCTCCAGTTACCGATAACTTTAAATCCATATTTAGTTCTATCATTTTAAACTGGTGCATCACCCCAAACTAATCGAAACATTATTCACATTACTTCTTGGACATTGTTTTGGCTCCTTATCCCTTCTTCCCTGATCTATTTGCCTAACCTCACATCTATCCAATCTTCTACATGTTGCTATTAGCGAAGCCATCACCAATCAAACTCAGCTTGATAACCACTACTCAATCACCTCGTTTCTGCCAGGTTCCAAGAAACACGATGCCACCCCCTTTCGTTCAACATCCCCACTTACACATCCCGTCGCCAGCCCTGAAGTTCACCGAAGCCCTCCCCATCACATCAGATCCTCCATGCCACCAAGTACTCCTCTGACAAGATCGCGACATTCACCTAGTCGCCGCCAGCTAAAGAACGACCTCGACACCTTTTTGTGGCAAATCCACTCAAAAATCACCACCAGGTGCTATACCCACTCACTAACCAACATATGGGATCAATAACCTAAATCAAACCCTTAATTTCCTCAAAAAAAAAAAAAAAAAAATCTAGCACACGCTGGAATGAAGACAGCGAAATATATCATTACCGAACCCAAATTGAAGGGTATGAAAATAAAGCCCTTCGCAATATGATCTCAATGAAATCAACTTCACCCATTTTCATTGCGTTTTGGTTTTTTATGTGAATTTACAAAGTGATGATTTCTCATTTCGGATACTGGAAGAAAATTGGATAACCGGAGAAAATTTGGGGGAATTTACTGAAAGATATACAGTATTTAAAGATAAAGATGGTTGGGGAACACGGAATAAAATAGCGTGGCACTCAAGGTTTCGTTATCACTTGGCATACACGGCTACAACCCATTTGAGAACACGGTTTTGAAATGTTTGACAAGCACGAAATCAAGATGTCTTGATGCCCACGAAGTCAAGGCTTGGGGTACGGTTTTAGGAAAAACTTAGAGCACACACTTTTGTTTCCATTAATGACCAGCTTAGTAAAACTAATAGTTTGTTATATATTATTTTCCTATTGTAAACCAATGTTTGTTTAGCCTCAGTGTTCATCACAAACTCGCCTATTAAAGAAAGACTTCCCAATTTCTATTCACGTATATTCAGGTATAGGTTGATTGTTATGTTGGGTACATAAGGTTTGTGTTCATGTCTGAACTACTACGGACAGAAATAAGAGTACGGTCGTGTCCAGCGAGGTACCACGATCCCAAAAATATAATAATATCGGTAGTTTAACTTATATTATGAAACCCCAAAATATTGATACAGGGTGGAAAACTCCAAATAACAAAGTATTTTATTTTGTGAATTAAAAATTACAGTAAAATTTTAAAAAATAAATTATATCTACGTCTCAAAGAACTTGTCCAAATTCGAAATCAGTATTTAATTATATTAAATAAACTGTTATGGCTTATACACGATTCCATAGCGACTATTTAAAAATTTGATTTGGACATAAAACAAAATCCGCAATATGAAAACTCGATTTTTCTCTCACATTAGAAAAATATAATCAAATAGATCCGAACGATTCTTATTTCAAAGAAATCCGATTTATTTCAGATTCTGTATATCCATTTGAAGTTCAAATCATAAATTACGTACTACCGCGACTACTTCGAGCTAGTTTTAAATTATAATTATAAATTATACATTTAAATCTCATTTTACTAAATAAATTCCTTATAAATTTCTATATCTAATTCAAATAAATTATTTAAACAATTTAAATATTCAGAATTCAACGGCTAAAAATCCGGGTTGTTACATTACTTCCTCCTTAAAATAATTTCGTCCTCGAAATCGCTAAGCAATAAAATGCTATAACTCTAACTCCTCATAATCTGCTTAGTTGGAATCTTATATTCCATATCTTCATAACCCCATTCTTACCCAACCTTTGAATTTTTATACCAACACTCGACCATTCATAATTCTTTCCAAATGATTTGTCCACATTTTTAGACAATCCACCATCACTTTCTTGTCTCTAATCCATATGCTCTTCCGCATATTCATACCCATTCCAATTGATTTTAAATCCATTAAACAATTTCATTATTCCACTAGAAATTTTATTAACCAATTCCGATTTTCTTATTCCAATTACAATTAACATCCGATTTAAAATTATCAAAAATTTCTTAAAATTTTTCTAACTCTTAAAATTTTGAAAAATTTCGCCAGCATCTCCTCCGCATGACTCAATCGATACAATCAAAAACTCGCCTTTCTAGGCCTTCTCCAAAAGAAAATCGAAAAGCCAAGTGGTTTGCCCTATAGGCTCATAAAACCATCAAACCCAAATAATATTGTAAACATGTACCTTTTTGGTCGGGCATAATTCTATCTCTTGCATTTGCTTCCATTCAATATCTGCTCAGAATACATTTATCCATTTCTAGTTGGTTTCAAATCAATCCAACTTCCAGGTTTTAACTCTCTAATCAACTTCTGATTAGTTCACCTCCATTCTATCAATTCGAATCTGATTTCTATTCAATTCAATCCACTTATTATACTTGAATCCAATTCAATTCCAATTAACAATGTAACACCCCACGTCCATTAATGCCACTCACAAAGGGAATGTATTAACTTCCATGGAGCATTTTAAGTGTGTATAGAACAGAAACTTAACAACAAGACAGATATAAACAGTACTTAAAACTTTAAAATTTTATTCATTGCAGCGGTAAACACATAAGTTTGATTACATCATCAAATACCAGAGTCAAAGTACATAATATCCATCTTGACTAAATTAAAGTACATAAATTGAAAGACATAACCCCAGTACAAAATAACCATAAATAAGAGAGGCTGAACTTTACTTCAGCGATCCAAGCAACTTCTAAAAGCAAGAGATACAACTGTCCAAAATCAAGCTCCACTGGTGCTAGTTCCAACCTGAGCACCTTGGGGGGGGGGGAGGAAGAAAAGAGGTGGAAACAATGGGGGTCAATTATAAAGTCTGGAGAGTGCAATAACTTTAACAATATAATTACCAAATTAACTAGGCTAAGGCATAAGTTGGAAAATAAGGAAATGACTGTGAACAATTGAGTATGGCAGAGTAAACAAGGAAATAAGGTTGAACTAAGATAACATTAAAACGCACCTAAACCACTATAAGATAGTTACTATACTGCACCACCACTACTATACTACACCACCACTAGTTACCCTAAGGTTGATCCCGCCTACGGAACTTAATAATGATAATGGTAGTTTCGTGTACCCCTAGTTGCCTTCATAGGTGCCGCCTGCCCCTATCTTTTCTAGGTGTACTCACTACCCCCAAGCGACCGGCTCCCTAACTCGTAGATACCCATGCTGGCCCCACATTGGGGTGTATCACTCCCCAAAGTAGCAACCCGATACCACCAATAATGCATGGCTTATACCTACATGATGCAACAACGTCTTACCTACCAGCCCGGGTCCACACATGCATATAAACCCGTTGGACTTGCGTTGCCACCGCTAACCCGGTTTGGTCTCTTATAGTCAAGCCTAGTATGCGTGTCCCGTCCTTGACTTGGGTTGAGCCCACAAAGATACGTATGGGTTACTGGTTAAAACGGACCCCCATTACTTGACACAAGCTATCCACCTAAGCTTGGTCCCCCCTAGTACATCCCACTTAACCCTCTTCTTAGTCATGTTCACTTACATGTTTCAATTATTGGTTAAGTGTTTCTAATCGTATTTCAAATGCCACCCAAGGCACCCACTAGATTCCACATGCCACCTAAGGCACCCACTTAACCCCCTCATGTCCCACTACATGTTTATCTGGTTAAGTGTTTCTTAATTCATTAAGACCGTAACCTCATAAAGACCTCCCACATTAGACTGACATTTGTGGCAGCTGGATTTGCCCGGCGGGTCCGGGCAGTCTTACACCACAAAAGAGCCTAACCTCGTGTCTTTACAACTGTTACGCATTTAATTTATGCCTAAGACCTCCTACATTAGACTGTATTTGTGGCAGCTGGATTTGCCTGGTGGGTCCGGGTAGTCTTACACCACAAAAGAGCCTAACCTCGTGTCTTAGACGATTAATTACCCCAAATTAATCATTCCCCAATTTGAATTAATTTCCCTATTCAGATTATCAATCAATTCCAAATTTAACTATGGCCATAATTGACTCAATTATGTCCATATATTTATGGTATGTAAAATCATACCAATTTTCGTCACAAATTTATTTTATGCCTTTTAAGGCATTTATGCCAATTCTCAATATTAAATCTTTTAATATTATCCCATTGCCCCACGTTGCACGTTTGTTCGTTTAACGTAAAATATACCTTAGACTCGAATAGTCTAAGTTATAAAATAAAGAGAAAACATCACAACATACATATAGATAAACTAGATCTTAACATAAGGGGGTGAACTTGCATGTGTGAATGATGTCCTACATCTAAAACTTGCATAGGCCAAAGTTACAACTTGCATAGAACTACATATGTCATAGATCCAAATATAAGGTGTAAACTTGTTTAGGTAGTAGTCACAAACTTGCATAAATCATGTATTTCATAGATTTACATCTAAAGGTGTAAACTTGCATAGGCAATAACCAAAAACTTACATAACATGATTAATATTCCAAACTCATATATTTATATAAACTTGCATATGTGATTCATGCAACATAACAATGGCGTAAACTTACATCTAAACATGTAAACTAGCATGTAGAATTTAACATATAACTCAAACATGTCATAGCCTAACTTTAGATCTAAAATAGATGTCAAGAAACATGTAAAGTTATACATAATCTTTACTAACTTGCATATGATCCACATCTAAATCAACACCTAAACTTACATACATACCTATGATTTATCATATGAATCAACATAACCAAACTAGCATATGAAACATCATCGTGAATTGGTCAATTATAAAATTACAACATAGATGATAACATCACAACTTTACAACATAGAAGATAATCATCATAGAATTTACAACACAAATGATAATATCACAATTTTACAACATAAATAATAACATGTGGTCAATAATTCACAACATAGCCATATGATCCGCATCATAACTTAATCCAATTAAATTGCTAATTATTTTATTAAAGAAATCGAACTCACAACTCAAAGAAGGTCTTGAGTTCTGAATTCTGAGTTTTGAAGTTGTATTAGCTTTCCTTTGAAGTAGATTCGTTGTTAGAGTTGAATAGAATTGAATTTGATTAGCTTTCTTCCTCTCTAATTGGTGGCGGCTATTCTGAGTTGCAAGGTGACGGCATGGAGGCCATGAATCTAATTTTAATTTGATTTTAGGGTTTGAGTCGATAGGTATTTTTATAGAGTTTAGGATTAGTTTAAGCCATCTGATCAACCCAGAATTAATCCCAGCCAATCAGAGCAGATCAGAAACCATAATGAGTCAGCACACAGTCATTAACAGGTCACTAATCAAATCTGGCCGGGGAGGGGGGGGGGGCAGGTCGACCCCCAGATCGACACTATGGTCGACCTGGTCAGGGTACGTCAACCCTATGGTCGACCTGGCCCTGGCGGGAATTTTCCCACCTAGCCCATCTGACTCTGAAATTTTGAATTTTGAAATCTGGTTTGAATTTTCTGAAACTTCCGATGGCCATAACTTCTTCATACGAAGTCCAATTCACGTAGACTCGGATTCTATCTCAATCAGATGTCTCGCTTCGCCACAGTGGAAACAGCCAGTCTTCTTTTTCTTCCTACAATCTTTGCTTAGATGGCCTAGTGTCCCACAGTTAAAGCATCTCTTCTTTCCCTTGCCATTGTTGCCTTTACCACCTTTCTTGTTTTGTTGTTGCTGTTGCGGCTTCTTTTGATCCCCTTTCTTCTCTGGTGCCTTATTAGCATTGGTGCCCTTCTCCTCTTCATGCATAAGCGCCATGTCAACTAGTCTCTCAAAGGTAGGCCCCATGGGGATGTGGGTCATAGCTAACCCATGAAGCGGCTTGTTCAAACCCTTAACAAATCTCAAGGCCTTTTTTTTTGGAGTATTCAACAAGTCCAAGCCAAATCTTGCCAACTGATTGAATTTGTTGACGTATTCTTTCACCGATAGATTCCCCTGCTTCAATGCTAGAAACCTTTCCATGTATAGATTCTCTTCAGCTCGTGAGAGAAACTTCGCCTCAAACCTCCGCCTAAAATCTGGCCATGTATCAACTGGACGTTCTCCATTAGTGACCTCCCACCAAAACGAGGCCTCATCCTTCATCAAACAAGCAGCCAATTGGACCTTCTTACAGTCATCCAAATCGAAAATGCCAAACAGGTCCTCCACTTCTTTCAATCAATTTCTAGCTTCAATGAACGTTTCAGTCCCACTAAAAGATTTTCCACCCATCGAACGAAAGTCTTTACATATCTTGGAGAAAGTATCTCCACGCGGAGGAATGACTGGAGCTGGAGGAGGAGGAGGAGGAACGTTGGCCGGACCCGTGGTAGAGGCCCTGGCCTCGAGATATTGACGAAACCAACCGGGTACATGAACACCCTCGGGTATCTCAGATGCTCCAGACATGCTGAAACAAAAAAGGAAAGATTCAATACAAAAGAACCGAAGGAAAGATATATGGCTCTTGGGGTTATGCTTTCTAAAATAAGCTTTTCTCTTGAAAATACTTTCCTGAAAACATACTTTTGAAGGTACTTCCTTATAAAAGTTGTTTTTCAAAAACACTTTTCAAAATTCATATCTGTTTTGGTAACCTTCGGCTCTGATACCACGTGTAACACCCCACGTCCATTAATGTCACTCACAAAGGGAATGCTTTAACTTCCATGGAGCATTTTAAGTGTGTATAGAACAGAAACTTAACAACAAGACAGATATAAATAGTACTTAAAACTTTAAAATTTTATTCATTGCAGCGGTAAACACATAAGTTTGATTACGTCATCAAATACTGGAGTCAAAGTACATAATATCCATCTTGACTAAATCAAAGTACATAAATTGAAAGACATAACCCCAGTACAAAATAGCCATAAATAAGAGAGGCTGAACTTTACTTCAGCGATCCAAGCAACTTCTAAAAGCAAGAGATACAACTATCCAAAATCAAGCTCCACAAGTGCTAGTTCCAACCTGAGCACCTGCGGGGAGAAAGAAAAGAGGTGGAAACAAAAGGGGTCAGACATAAAGTCTGGCGAGTGCAATAACTTTAACAATAAAATTACCAAATTAACTAGGCTAAGGCATAAGTTGGAAAATAAGGAAATGACTATGAACAATTGAGTATGGCAGAGTAAACAAGGAAATAAGGTTGAACTAAGATAACATTAAAGCGCACCTAAACCACTATAAGATAGTTACTATACTGCACCACCACTACTATACTGCACCACCATTAGTTACCCTAAGGTTGATCCCGCCTACGGAACTTAATAATGATAATGGTAGTTTCGTGTACCCCTAGTTGCCTTCATAGGTGACGCCTGCCCCTATCTCCACTAGGTGTACTCACTACCCCCAAGCGATCGGCTCCCTAACTCGTAGATACCCGTGCTGGCCCCATAGTGGGGTGTATTACTCCCCAAATTAGCAACCCGATACCACCAATAATGCACGGCTTATACCTATACAATGCAACAACGTCTTACCTACCAGCCCGGGTCCACACACGCATATGAACCCGTTGGACTTGCGTTGCCACCGCTAACCCGGTTTGGCCTCTTATAGTCAACCCAGTAAGCGTGTCCCATCCACGAATTGGGTCGAGCCCACAAAGATACATATGGGTTACTGGTTGAAACGGACCCCCATTACTTGACACAAGCTATCCACCTAAGCTTGGTCCCCTCTAGTACATACCACTTAACCCTCTTCTTAGTCATGTTGACTTACATGTTTCAATTTTTGGTTAACTGTTTACAATCGTATTTCAAATGCCACCCAAGGCACCCACTTAACCCCCTCATGCCCCACTACATGTTTATCTGGTTAAGTGTTTCTTAATTCATTAAGACCGTAACCTCATAAAGACCTCCCACATTTGACTGGCATTTGTGGCAACTGGATTTGCCGGGCGGGTCCAGGCAGTCTTACACCACAAAAGAGCCTAACCTCGTATCTTTACAACTGTTACGCATTTAATTTATGCCTAAGACCTCCCACATTAGACTGGCATTTGTGGCAACTGGATTTGTCGGGCGGGTCCGGGCAGTCTTACACCACAAAAGAGCCTAACCTCGTGTCTTAGACGATTAAATATTCCTAGTTAATCATTCCCCAATTTGAATTAATTTCCCTATTCAAATTATCAATCAATTCCAAATTTAACTATGGCCATAATTGACTCAATTATGTCCATCTATTTATGGTATGTAAAATCATACCAATTTTCATCGCAAATTTATTTTATGCCTTTTAAGGCATTTATGCCAATTCTCAATATTAAATCTTTTAATATTATCCCATTACCCCACGTTGTACGTTCGTTCGTTTAACATAAAATATACGTTAGACTCGAATAGTCTAACTTATAAAATAAAGAGAAAACATCACAACATACATATAGATAAACTAGATCTAAACATAAGGGGTGAACTTGTATGTGTGAATGATGTCCTACATCTAAAACTTGCATAGGCCAAAGTTACAACTTGCATAAAACTACATATGTCATAGATCCAAATCTAAGGTGTAAACTTGTTTAGGTAGTAGTCACAAACTTGCATAAATCATGTATGTCATAGATCTACATCTAAAGGTGCAAACTTGTATAGGCAATAACCACAAACCTACATAACATGATTCATATTCCAAACTCATATATTTATATAAACTTGCATATGTGATTCATGCAACATAACAATGGTGTAAACTTACATCTAAACATGTAAATTAGCATGTAGAATTTAACATATAACTCACACATGTCATAGCCTAACTTTAGATCTGAAATAGATGTCATGAAACATGTAAAGTTATACATAATCTTTACTAACTTGCATATGATCCACATCTAAATCAACACCTAAACTTGCATACATACATATGATTTATCATATGAATCAACATAACCAAACTAGCATATGAAACATCATCATGAATTGGTCAATTATAAAATTACAACATAGATGATAACATCACAACTTTACAACATAGATGATAATCATCATAGAATTTACAACATAAATGATAACATCACAATTTTACAACATAAATAATAACATGCAGTCAATAATTCACAACATAGCCATATGATCCGCATCATAACTTAATCCAATTAAATTGCTAATTATTTTATTAAAGAAATCGAACTCACAACTCAAATAAGGTCTTGAGTTCTGAATTCTGAGTTCTGAAGTTGTATTAGCTTTCCTTTGAAGTAGATTCGTTGTTAGAGTTGAATAGAATTGAATTTGATTAGCTTTCTTCCTTTCTAATCGGTGGCGGCTATTCTGAGTTGCAAGGTGACGACATGGAGGCCATGAATCTAATTTTAATTTGATTTTAGGATTTGAGTCTATAAGTGTTTTTATAGTGTTTAAGATTAGTTTAAGCCGTCCGATCAACCCAGAATTAATCCCAGCCAATCAGAGCAGATCAGAAACCCTAATGAGTTATCACACAGTCATTAACTGGTCACTAATCAAATCTGCCCAGGGGGGGAGCAGGTTGATCCCCAGGTCGACACTATGGTCGACTTGGTCAGGGTAGGTCGACCCCCAGGTCGACCCTATGGTCGACCTGGCCCTGGCAGGAATTTTCCCGCCTACCATCTGACTTTGAAAATTTGAATTTTGAAATCTGTTTTGAATTTTCTGAAACTTTCGATGGCCATAACTTCTTCATACGAAGTCCAATTCATGCAAACTCGGACTCTATCTTAACCAGATTCCGAGACGAACACAATGGCGCAACCCGTTTCCCTTAATTCTCCCATCTGAGATTAGTTATTCTTTAATTTGTGAACATTAATATTAACAGGAATACGAGGTGTTACAAACAACATCCAATATATATTCAACTGGCTTATTCATAAGTCGAATTCATATTAATAATTTGAATCTCAACATTTCTCTTTATTTAATTTCATTCAGGATTTTTTTACCCAATCCAATTTTATTTAACTTACATAAGTTAAATTTCAATTCATTTGATACATTTTTATCATTTCAATTATTCAACTTATATAATTAAATTTTATTTCAGAATTCAAATTCCCGGGTTTTATTTCAAACTAGTTTGAAATCATATATATTTATACATATATACAACCATAATAATTCAAAACTTTTGAATTTTCAAAGCAACTTGTTTATCAACCCAATTTCGTTAAAAATCTTCCTATGGTAGCAATTCATCACTTAGAAACTCGAAAATAGATACAAATGATGTGGCCATCATCATCTGAATTATTTCCTAGCGACTGAAGTGATTATAATGCTTTAAAAATTTCAAAATCCATTTAAAACAATTTTTATTCAAATCCTTTCAAAATATTTCTTGATTAATTTCAAAACACTTTAGAAATATTCTTTAACTTCCGGGATTCAAATTCCATATTCTGGTTTGGATTCAATTTCAAACTTTCTCATTTGCATATATTATCCATATACAAATCATATTCAATAAAAGTCACCAAATCTACTTCATTTGATTGTAATAAAATCAACACATTCATATGTAATAATTCAGAAATTATTCCTTTTATATCAAAATAAATTTTTTAGGAAAAATTATTTCATTTACACATTTTAAAACAACTGTATCGAATTGCTTTGTTCGAGAGTTTAGAAACACCTATCGATACAGCTGTACATCCTGTATCGACCAGAATTCATAAACCACTCAACAAACCAGTCAATACAATATAAAACAATTTTATATCGAATTTACAAACACATGCTCATATATATACACTCAAACTCAATATAGGATATTACTAGCCAAGTTTACTACTCAACCTTCAGCTCTGATACCAAATGTAATGGCCCGAATTTCCATACACTTTAAGTTGACTAATTATACCATACGTCCAACCCGAATTGCCTGGAAATACGAATCATTATTAGAAAGAAGTTAGAGGATGCGAAATAGAAAGAAAGAAATATTAGAATAGAAGACAAACGAAGATCACAAACTCACAATGGAACGACTAAAATATATTAAATAACATAAACTTTGAAATACAATTTAGTAACCTTATATACATACCATCATCAGAGCACAACAGCTATTCTTGGAACAATTATATACACCTGTTTCCAAATACAACATAGTACACGGAGGAAACATATGATAGTCTACAGCTAACTAGTGAAGCCTCCTGCTTCCAGCCCTTCCAAGTGAATCTGAAAAATCCCGACTACTTGACTGCCCGTACAAATTTAGGCACCCAAGAGTTTAGGGAAAACAAAGCAAACTCTGGGTCAGTCATGGGACAGGTGTGAGTAAACTCCAATCATTTGTTTAACTTTCAAAAATCCTTTCGAAAGAAATGATAATCGTAAAACCGATCCACACATAAACATGGATGGTTTTTACCTTACGATAACCAAAATATTTTTTTAATATCAAATCCAGTGATATTATAATAATGTCTACATCAAATAAATAGAATCTAGCGGAACGCTTGCATCTCACGCTCCATATACAATATTAAATCAAAAACCGCAGGGCGCTTATTGGAGATTGAATTTCCAACATGACAAGGTATGGAACCACCTTCCGATAGTGTATCTCTAAAGGGGAATACACTGGGTTCAAAAAGAATGTCTTGCAACCCGGCCCACACATGACGAGTGTATCAAATGTATATCAACAACGATTGGGATCAGCAACCATTTCCCGAAAAGGACAACATCGATAGATTAAAGAAGCAAATTGAATTTCTCTAGATAGGTGATTATAAATCCTAATGGGAGCGTCCCACCTAGCCATGTTGCCTGCTTGATTTTTGTCAATTTCCGGATGTGAGGCTTGAGGTTTGAATTATCTTCCAGAACATCTGGCCACCATTCACTTTGAATACCACATCGTCAGATACATCGGAAATCACTAATTGATTCCCACAAAAATACTCAGATTGTTTGGCAAAAAAAGTTTCCCTTCTTTACCTCCAACTTCATAGATTTGAAGGAATCAACGTACGTAATCCCTTTGGAAATACTCTGTCAGACACTCGTCCTTACAAGTTGTCCTGGGTCTGGACAAACTGAAGGCACCATTCTATTAATCCATCTTGGGCAATTTCAACCTACGGTTAATAGAACAGCCCTTGCATCTTACTCCGTCTTTAATTATCTTCAACACAAGTTGATTTGTAATGCTTATGCCGATATGGAGCGGTTTTCAGATATTAAATCTGAACCCGATCTCTCCATATTGACAACAGAAGTATAAAACAAATCAAAACTTTGATAGTCATTAATTTTACTATCAAAGGAACATCCATTCAACCAACGACCCTATTTCAAAATGGGAATTCTACTGTTCAACCATCAAGAAATACTGGCCCCTATTTATATAAATTCCTTATTTTGTTATCAATTCCAAAATTCCATCTTTCCTATCTTTTCAAAGCTCGATTATCTCTCTCGATAATTGGAAATATTTCCAATATCCTAATTTCTTTATTCGAGAAGATATCTCTTATTCTGGTTAGGAAACATTTCTATATATTTACAATCATTATTTTCTATATTCAGAAAATATCCCTTATCAATATTGGAAAATATTCCCATATTATATTTATTAATTCCTCATTGACCAATTCATTTCATTTCCTACGCATATAAAACATTTCTTATTTTATTTGGGAAACATTTCAAAATTAACACGATGTTATAAAATATCGTTATTGTAACATAAACCATTAATCATTTATTAACTAACCATATTGCTAATCAATCTTCACTATCGAACCTTAACAATTCCTCCATCAATCATGAAGTCAATCAAGTTGGGGTATAATTACCTCTCGGACCATAACTGAACAACATTCTTAACTTTGAAATAGCCAAAGCTTACAGCTTCAATCAAAACATCGCTTACACGACTCTCGTATTCAATCTAATAACACACTTCTTTTACGGAAAAACACTGATTATAACGGTAGCGTTATAATCGCTGTCTCCAAATATTTGATTTATAGAACATTACTTTTAACAACAACATTACAATTGCTGTTTAGCATTATAAAACATTTATTATAACAATAGCGTTAAGATCGCTATTTAGATTTACAAAACAGTTATTATAATTGCAGCGTTAAAATTGCTATTTAGATTTACCAAAACATTTATTATAACGGCAGCGTTTAAAATCGCTATTTACAAATATTTGGTTTATAAAAATGCTAACTTGTATTTATTTATTTCAATAAATAAATTAATAAGTAAATAAATAAATTATTAAATTTGATTCAAATGGAAAGTAATATAACTACTTCCCTAAATTCGATATAATCGAATTCCAATAAACAACTTTTTCTCAAATAATCTATATTCAATTTATATTTCGAACTTCGGAATTTATCTACCATTTCAGCTTAACTCAAATGGCCTTAATATTTGTTTCCATTTGTAAACATTTTTTTCCAACTGTTATTCAATTTCAAATATGAATTTCATTCCTTAATAGGAATCTAGACTCATTTATTCAAATCAACTTGATTTTTATTTGCAAATATCATTACTACAAAAGTTCGAGTTACCGGTTTTTCTTTTGAAATCCATATCACATTCTGTTTCATTCCTAAACTTCTTTTATAATAATTACTACTCCATCAGCACTTTCTCCATTTATTTTACACAATTCAAATTTTATTTCTAAATGGATGTAAAAGATATACATCCCCTAATTTCTAAAATCAATTTTATTTGCTTTCTATAAATCCCTCTTTATATGTAATTCTAACATAAAATAATACCAAAATATTTCAAAACATAGAGTTTTATTGACATAACTATAAATACTGGAATAAAATCCGTCGTTGTCCTTCGAAAACGAATTCCCATTTCTATTTCTCATTTAAATATCCATTTGAATTTATATTTCCAAATTCAAATTTCCTTCATAAATGTTTTCACTTTAACCATTATTCACTTCTGTTGTGAATACTATTCCTTTTTATATAATCAAAATTATTTGATTTCGTACTAAATATCTCTAATCCAATTTTCTTTTATTTACTCCTCTCGTTCATAATTCCCTTTATAACTTTCTAAGTTCAATCCCAATTTCGAATATCGGTTAAAAATACCTTTCCACCTTTCTATATAATTTCGAACTTGAATTTATATTTTCAATTTATCCAATTATAAAAATATCACTTAATTTATAAACTCATTTATAATTTTACTTCTTATTTTATCCATTTAAACAGGTTTCTATTTCCAACTCTATTTGAGATTTAATTTCTAGTTTTGAGAATAAACTCCATTTTTTAATCCCAATTTTATTTTCCATGTTCAAAAACGTTTTACGGTATCTAGAATACCAAGTTTCTAGGGCGAGGGTAAATCAAACACAACATATCCAATCATGGATTATATAACACATCATATATCACAATGAAATAAAAATAGTAAAATAAATGTTGAGGAATCCAGTTGGATTCCTACAACCTGTTTCCTTGCATCCACATATGTTAATCAGCATTAATATTATTTCACATCAATCAGAACTAATAATCGATAGACGATGTAATCATCATATCAACCATTTCAACCAATTTTATCAACTATTCACCCAATCAACCATTGCACATTATAAAATTAATATAAATAAATTAAAACTCGTTTATATGAAAATATAAACGAGTCAGAGTTAGTGAGTTTACTCACTTTGGTTTGCAGTTAACGGCTCTGCTTTTATTTCGTTTTAAAATCAAACAAGCGTTTGATTCTTCTACACTCGGTTCTCAGTGGAAATAGTTCCATGATGTAACTTCCGTCATTATGAATCCAACGCCTCTTATTTCATCTGATTCTGTTCACGGATGAAGAAATTACACGAGGTACGAATTTATTAAAAATAAATATCACTAACCATAGATTAATTAATCATATTTTAACAAATACCCTTAATCATGTTTTACCAGTTATTGCCATTAATTCATCTTCCCCAAACAATACCAAACCGCTCCAGACAAACACAGTGCCGTAATCCTTCACCAATCGTTATTCCATTCCAAGAAAAACGATAACCAACTTTTATTTAACTTCTTCTCCATGACTTCTGTAAATAACCCATCCCTGCATCACTTACTCCACCACGTTTCACTCCCACTACAATAGTCTGCTATGCATGAATGCCTCTAGTCACCGACAACTTTAAATCCATATTTAGATCTATCATTTCAAACTGGTGCATCACCCCAAACTAATCGAAACATTATTCACGTTACTTCCTGGACATTGTTTTGGCTCCTTATCCCTTCTTCCCTCATCTATTTACCTAACCTCACATCTATCCGATCTTCTACATGTTGTTGTTAGCGAAGCCATCACCAATCAAACTCAGCTTAACAACCACCACTCAATCACATCGTTTCTGCCAGGTTACAAGAAACACGATGCCACCCCCTTTCGTTCAACATCCCCACTTACACATCACGTCGCTAGCCCTGAAGTTCACCGAAGCCCTCCCCATCACATCAGATCCTCCGCGCCACCAAGCACTCCTCTGACAAGATCGCGACATTCACCTAGTCGTCGCCGGCTAAAGAACGACCTCGACATCTTTTTGTGGCAAATCCACTCAAAAATCACCACCAGGTGCTATACCAACTCACTAACCAGCATCTGGGATCAATAAACTAAATCGAACCCTTAATTTCCTCAAAGAAAATAAACCTAGCACACGCTAGAACGAAGACAGCGAAATACATCATTACCGAACCCAAATTGAAGGGTATGAAAATAAAGCCCTTCGCAATATGATCTCAATGAATTCAAATTCACCAATTTTCTTTGTGTTTTTGTTTTTTATATGAATTTACAAAGTGATAATTTCTAGTTTCGGATACTGGAAGAAAATAGGATAACCGGAGAAAATTTGGGAAATTTACTGAAAGATATACAGTATTTAAAGATAAAGACGATTGGGGAACACGTAATAAAATAGCGTGGCACTCAAGGTTTTGAGATCACTTGGTATACATGGCTACAACCCCTTGGAGAACATGGTTTTGAAATGTCTGGCAAGCACGAAATCAAGATGGCTTGATGCCCACGAAGTCAAGGCTTGGGGTATGGTTTTGGGAAAAACTTAGAGCGCACACTTTTGTTTCCGTTACCGACCGGCTTAGTAAAACTAATAGTTTGTTATATATTATTTTCCTGTTGTAAACCAATGTTTGTTTAGCCTCAGTGTTCATCACAAACTCGCCTATTAAAGAAAGATTTCCCAATTTTTATTTATTTATATTCAGGTACAGGTTGATTGTTATGTTGGGTACATAAGGTTTTCGTTCATGTCTGAACTACTACGGACAGAAAAAAGAGTACGATCGTGTCCCGCGAGGTACCACGATCCCAAAAATATAATAATATCGATAGTTTAACTTATATTATGAAACCCCAAAATATTGATATAGGGTGCAAAATACTCCAAATAAAAAAGTAGTTTATTTTGCGAATTAAAAATTACAGTAAAATTCTAAAAATTAAATTATATCTACGTCTCAAAGATCTTGTCCAAATTTGAAATCAATATTTAATTATATTAAATAAACTTTTATGGCTTATACACGATTCCATAGCGACTATTTAAAAATTTGATTTGGACATAAAACAAAATCCCCAATATGAAAACTCGATTTTTCTCTCTTATTAGAAAAATATAATCAAATAGATCCGAATGTTTCTTGTTTCAAAGAAATCCGATTTATTTCAAATTATGTATATCCATTTGAAATTCAAATCGTAAATTATGAACTACCACGACTATTTCGAGCTCGTTTTAAATTATAATTATAAATTATATGTTTAAATCTCGTTTTATTAAATACATTCCTTATAAATTTCTGTATCTAATTCAAATAAAATATTTAAACAATTTAAATATTCATAATTCAACGGTTAAAAATCTGAATCGTTACAATGTTCAATGAATCATTTATGCATAGTTAATGCACTGAATTGCATCTTTTAGCTGGAAAATGGAAATTGTTTAATGAATGAACTAAATTTGGAAGTATAACATGTTCATGGAAAATAAGGAAGGGAAAAAAGAAAAGGAAAAAGTTAACATTTTTTTTCAAAGATGCATATGGAGAAATCTAGAAACAAACTTTAAGAAAGATGTAAACAAAATATCTTAATATGAAGTGACCTGTAATCACCTAGCTCCTTAAAAGGAAAAATAATAGTTGAAGATTTTTGTTAAGAGAAATATTGAGAGGGATTAAAGGATAAAAATCCTTCTCACCTTCATTTCCTGAAGAGGACGTACATTTTATTTCTTGCTCAGACAAAAACAAAACCCTCTCTCTTCCAAAACAATCTTCTATCCTTAATCAACTTTATCCTCGAAATCAAGATTGAAAAGAAAAGGATTTCCCCATTCTTGACCCATTATTAAAAGAACGGGCTACAATCAAAGAGCCAGATGTTATAGAGATTGAAGATTGCATTTTTGGAGATTGAGGTGAGTGAAGCTTTATTGTTCTTTTTTCATAGATTGAGATTTGCATGTTGACTTAAGGTGGAAAATTTACAAATAATTGTTAGCTGAAATTTTGCATGAAGAATATAGAAAAATAAATGGAGCTACCGTAAAAAGTTTGAATGTAAATGATTAATTTCGAATTTTTTTTGAATTTTACAAATTTGGTGTATGCAAATGAGATTTATAAATCTGAGCTAAAAGTATCAGCTAAAGAAAATGAAATCTGTACTAATTGGTAATGAATTTGGCTATTAAATTTTATACAAAGGAAATAGACTTGTAGATGGAGCTACTGCAAAAAATGTTTGAATGTAAATGATTAACTTTTATTTTTTTAATGAATTTTACAAGTTTGGTGTATGAAACTGAGATTTACAAATCTAAGCTGAAAATATCAGGTGAAGAATAATGAATATGTACCAATTAGTAATGTGATTGGTTATGAAATTTTGGATGAAGAATATATACTAGTAGATGAAGCAACTGAAGAATTTTGAATGAAAAAGTTGATATTTCTAATTTATGTGATTTTTCAAATTGAGTATATGTAAACTGAGATTTATAAACCTAAGCTAAAAGTTGTTGATAAAGAATTATGAACTTGTAGCAATTTTTTTTTAAAAGAAATAAAATTATATAATAAAAGGGAGAATCTAGTTATTCTCCAATGGCTCACAAATACAGATTATGTAAAAATGGCTATGCAATCTATGCATACACAAATAAGATAATCAAAATACCGCAGAAGTACACAAATAAATACAGCCAGTACCAAACGATAAAGCAGTCGACTAGCAAGCGGACCCTTAAAAGCCAGTCACGGACGCACCAGGGCCTCCACTAATCCAAAGTACAAGAAACCTGAGCCAGAGCAATCCTCCCATAGAGCTAAATGCTTAGCCAGTCATTTGAAAATTCCCGCTCGTGAATTGCAAGAATTCACCAAAAAGCTTCATATCCCTATCCAAGGCTCCATCTCCAGAAAGACCGTGATAAGCCCATTAACCAAGCTGAAATCCCATGGAGAATTCGTCTAGAAGAAACCTAAAACGTAGACTTGCGGCAATAGCAAACAACATAAGATGGTAAGGGCGGTAGAGCTGAAGGTGAAAGGGGTAACGATGGAAAACCGGTCAAAGTCACAAAAATCTGGATCGGATTCAGCCGATCCCTGCTCTCGTGGCTGCAGGAACAGAAGAAATAGACATAAAATCTGCCAGCCTCCGTGAATAGGAGACAACAACACCCCTAAACGACCTACCATGGAAAGCAAGGAAGACATCGTTCCTTACTCTCCTAATGATGGTAGGAGGATCCACAGGAATTTCGTCAAAAATATTCTTATTCCGCGAGCACAAGATGTGCCAGCAGATAAGACAAGGTATGAGCCGAAATAGGATCAATCGAATGGATTTCCCTGAGATGCCCATCCACCAGTATTTCAGTAAATCCAACATTGAAGTGGCAGTACCTCGGAGACCAACTAGATTCCCAAAGAAACTCCAGACAGCAGTAGTAGAATAGCTATGGAAATCAAGTGAGTTAAAGATTCCAACTCACCTGTTCCATAACACCTGCAACAAGACACGGTAGGGATGCCAATTCTCTGATGGTTTTCGTCTAGTGGTAACCCATCATGGAGGATTCTCCACATAAACAGAGAAACCTTCGAAGGTAATCAGACATCCTAGATAAAAGAATAATGATGAAGACGAGGAGTTGGTGTTCTAGCCGAACTCCATGCTGCCTTAATCGAGAAAGGGTTGTCATCCCACCCGGATTCACCTCCATGTGAGTCCGAAAAGTATTTAATGAATTGTATGCGTTACCAGGTCTCACTAGCGTAAGACAGAGATCCAGAGGAATTCGTTCTTGATAGCCTACAGTACTTAGCATGGAGAAATGTAGCTCATAAGGAATCGTTTGCTCAAAATTTATCCCACAACTTGCAAGCAAAGGTAGTACATAGATCCATTGTATTACGAAGGCCCAAACCCCCTCATTTTTAGGATAGCAAATGACGTCTTAAGAAATCCAATGGTGACGATTAGTGATGTCCTTCTTACTCCAGAAAAAGGACAAAGCCAACAAACGGTAAGAGCAAAAGAAGGAAGCAGTAGGATTCATAGCCGCAAAAACATGTGTTCCTATAGAATCCAATACATATTTAATAATATCAGTCTTCCAGCCTATGAAAGAAGAGACATATTCCTGCGTATGATCTTACCCATTGCATTGCCTATCAAGGGATCGAAAATGTCATTTAACTTCCTACCTAAGTACAGGACAATACCAAGGTAAGGCAATGGAAGGGAGGCAGCCATGAAACCGGGTAAGACCTCAGTCCAAGACGATCTATCTGATGGCAAGTCTTTCAGCTGAATGAAACAACTTTTAACAGAGTTTACGAGTTGTCCCGAGCACTTCTCATACTGCTGAATGAGGCTAAGCAGCCGACGAATAGATCAATGATACAATTAGTTAAAACGATAATGTTCTTAGCAAAAGATAAGAATGAGATAAGCAGGCATTCAGAAGGAATACCAAACCTCTGAATCCGTCCGGCTATCGTAAGGGTATGCAACCCTCTCACAAAAGCTTCGGCAGCGATCACAAAGAGAGACGAGGAAAGGGGATCTCAGTGATGAAGACCCCTCCAATCCAAGAAATAACCATTGGTTGATCTGTTAATAAGAACGAATAACCAGCAGTTGGATATGGGCCTCCAGATGCAATCAATAAGGGGTTCCAGAAACTTGAAAGCCCTCAAAACTTTAATAACAAAAAACAAAGACATGCGATCGTAAGCCTTAGCCATGTCCATCTTAACGACCACATTAGACCCTCGGACCTTCCGAATGATCTGGGAAACTAGTTCCTAAGCTAAAAGGATGTTGTCCATGATCAAGCGTCCTTATATAAATCCAGCCTAAGACGAAGAGATAATACATTCCAGAAACGGTGCTAGCCTAGAGGCTAATACCTTAGAGATAACTTTGTCGGAGAAGTTACATAAGCTGATCAGACGAAAATCCATGCATGAACGAGAATTCTCACACTTGTGAATAAGAACTGTTTGCAAACGGATTTTCTATCGAATTAGAAAACTGTCAAAAAAATATTTTAATAATAAACCGCAAGCGCACGGCGTATAACTGTTAGTACGTGGCGAATACGAGTCGATCCGTAGGGAAAGAAGTAATTTCAATCTTATTCAGTCAAATTAAACCAAAATTGGGATTTTGATTAAGTACTAGAAAAAAGGTAAACTAAAATGTAGATTAAAACTATGAGATTAAAACCAATTTAGGGTCAACTTCACTATTCTCTCTTTCAACATTGTTCAACATAAAATAGCACAAAGATCTCTCAAATAACTTAAGTAAGATTAATTATTTAATTATCATAAGCATAATTTATTTGCGCTAATAATTAACACAAAATACGCCATCAAACAATAATACACAATTAATCCAACTTTTTAACTATTATGAAACAGGCCATCGAAATGAAATTAAAATCTAATTTAAGTATGATCTATTTACTATTGGTTAGTATTATAGATCATCAAATTTCAAATATAAAATCATTTCATTGTCGTAATCACAATTTTAGATGAAGAGGCAATTTGTTGTGTATGTCCTAAACATTGCCTCAATGTTATGAAATGAACAAAAGAGGCTATTAAATTCAATATGAAACACAAATACACAAAAAACATCCATTGCCATTAAACCCAAAGAGATCACTCAAACAAATTTATGCCGAATCTACATTAGTTGAGAGGAAAAGCTTCATCACCCCTAAATTGTAGGGTTTTAGCTCCTCATTTTTGTGATTAATTCAACACAATTAGATTTCAACATTGGCGAACAACAAAAATAAAGAGTAAATAATGAAGAAAAGATACTAACTAATTGCATAAAATAAAATTACACTACTTGCAGAAAAGAAAATCTAAACTACTAACATAAAGTAGAGCATAGAGATTAAAAGAGATACGAGAGAGACATAAAAGGAATTGGCTTGGAAGACATTTTTCTTTATTTGATCAATTACACTTTTATTTGCTAAAATGAAGATCTGAAATACATGAAACAAAGGGGTATATATTCATGATCAAAAAAACCCTAAAACCCTAATCACTTTCCTTGGGAAATCCCCAAAATGCCCATTTATATAGCTTCTAATTGCCATTAGCCACTAATGAGTCATGTAGAATGCATGAGGCCTTTTTGTCTCAGTCTTTAATATGAAGCTTAAGAGCAAATGGGTTAAATGAAAGGTGTGGGCCTCCTCTATCCATAAAATGAATTAATTCTTTGCCTCCTTTTGTAAAAATGCATACTTTCCCTCATCTCTTCATGTGTATATATATCCTTTTAGCTCCAAAATTCCTACAAGAGTTAAACACAGGGAACAAGTAAAAGATTTCACAAATTAAAACATGCATAAGTGACCACTTTTTCCCAAAATGAGTGATTATTTTGAAAATATTTAAAATATGGTTTGATCGCATAAAATACCCAAAAATGTTTATTCATTTAATTAAATAAGAATAAATATGTGAACATAAATGTGCATTTTTACGTGCACATCAAATACCCCCATAGTTATCTTTTTATTCGTCCTCGAATAAAGGAAAAAAAGTAAGATAAAACCATTTTCGTAGGAAGCACGATTGCATTGAGCGTATGCAAAAAGCCGTTAAACCTTTGGGTGTCCCCAGTAGGACGAGTGTTGTCTCATGAGGGTTTTCAGCTGATACTACCCCAAAATCCACATGTTAAATGCAAAAATATATACAAAATGCAAGATTAGAAAATATTTACAAGACGAATGCAAGTTTTTAAATGAATATTTACAAACGGATAATTTACTTTTAAATATTATACGAATGAGTTAACACAAATTTGGGTTGTTATTATGAAATTTGAGTCCGTTACTAATCAAAACTTCAAACAAAATTCATGTTATCATCACAAACTCCTCCAGCTTGGCCAGTTGTTTTGGTAGAAACATAGTGCAAATATGAAATGAATTCTATAATCGATATCAACAATCGTAAAACGGCATCTCAACTTCCTTTTTGTTAACAAGTTAGGTCGAAAAAGTGAAGAGTGTGCTTGGATTTTAAGTGATAACTCTCTCTTTATTTTGAAAATTATTTACATTATTATTATTATTATTTACAAGCACCTAACTGAAAAGACCAAGGTATACCACCCATGCACTGCCTCACGGACTGATGTGAGAGAGTTTAGGACAGAGCTTGGTGGATTGTGCAGACCAACGCTGACTTTGTCAACAAGATGTTGGTAATCCTTAGGTGTCCAACTCATAAAATGAGACCAAGATATACCGATGCTGACTTTGTCAACAAGGTGTCGGAAAGAGCTGGCGGGTTTGCACACCAACGCCAGATGTACCAGCAATGTTGGATACCCTTGGATAATTATATATATATATACTTCTTCTTTTCTTTTCTTTTTTACATAAGAGAGAGAGAGAGTTAAGGGAGAATATCTTAGCACAACTTCACTTAAACGATCTAAAATGTTATCGCAAGTAGTCTAATTCAACCATTCATTTAATCGGATTACAATTCAGAAAACATTTCATTCTCATCACCCACGAATCTTCCAATATACCAGTTACACCAAATTTGTTCATAATTCAAACTTTCCTTTCATTACCCGCTAAGAGAAGTAAATCTACATATTTTAATCAAACGAACAAGATTGTATGCTAACTCCATCATGTCTTATTTGAAAGTAAATAGAAATGCGAATTTTTTTTTGATTGATTTTTTTTAATGGCAAAAAAAACAAGGAAAATTCTATGCAAAACCAAAATAAATAAGAAACTCCCCCACACTTGATCTGGACTGTGTCCCCACAGTCAATGCATGACACAGTGAGTGAGCGGAAGAGAAATATTTACATATTTACAAAGGAGGGTTAAACTTAACATTCTTACTTCACGTAGCATGGCTCATGAAGAATCATGAGCTCCTCCTCTTGATCGGTGGGCAATTCCAAGAGTGGTTTTAGAAGTTGGCCGTTGACTTTGAATATGGATCCATCCCTCGGGTTTTCTATTTCAATAGCACCATGTTGAAAAGCCGTTCGAACAACATATTGTCCACTCCATCTCGATTTTAACTTCCCAAGGAATAAATGAAGTCATGAGTCATACAGCAAAACTTTTTGGTTTGGCAAAAATGTTTTTCTTAGGATTGACTTATCATGAAATTTTTTTGTTTTTTCCTTGTAAATTTTTGCGTTTTCGTCTGCGTCATTCCTAATTTCTTCTAGCTCGTTGAGTTGCAATTTTCGATTTTCGCCAGCTTGTTCAAGATCAAAGTTTAAGTTTTTTATTGCCTAAAGCAATATATGTTCAAGTTCAACTGGTAAATGACAGGTTTTATCGTAAACCAATCGGAAAGGGGACATTCCAATATTAGTTTTAAAAGCAGTACGGTAAGCCCAAAGCGCGTCGGTCAATTTTTGTGACCAATATTTTCGGTTTTTTTTCACAGTTTTCTCCAAAATCTGTTTTGTTTGACGATTTGATACTTCGACATGACCACAAGTTTGCGGATGATAAGGAGTGGATAACTTATGGGTTATTGAGTATTTCTTTATTAAGGACTCAAAAGATTAACTACAGAAATGCATTCCATTGCCGCTTATTCTGTGCGAGGTATGTCGAACCTCGAAAAGATGTTCTCTTTTAGAAATTTCACAACAATTTTATGATCATTTGTTTTACATGAAACGGTTTCGACCCATTTCGAAACGTAATCGACAGCGAGAAGAACATACAAGTTTCCAAAGGAGTTTGGGAAAGGTTCCATAAAGTCAATACCCCATACACCAAAGAGCTCGATCGTAAGGATGGGGTCCGAAGGCATCATATTCCGTCGGGAAATCTTTCCTATCATTTGGCAATGATTGCAAGCTTTACAGAATGAGTCTTTAAAGAGAGTAGGCCAATATAAACCACATTGAAGCACCTTTTCAGCGGTTTTCCTAGGACCAAAATGTCCACCGCACGCATGATCATGGCAGAATGAGAGAACGCTCCTAATTTCACTATCAGGAATGCATCGAGGAATGATTTGGTCCGACAATACTTAAACAATTATGGGTCTCCCAATAGAAGTATTTCACTTGGGAAATAAATTTGTATTTATCATGTTTGGACCAAAATGAGGGGGTTTCCTTAGTGACTAGATAGTTCACTATGTCGGCGAACCAAGGATCGATTGAAACAGAAAGAAGTTGTTCGTCAGGAAAGTTTTCATTGATTGGAAACGAAGATGGAGCGTTAGGAAGACGAGATAAGTTATCGGCTATGACGTTATCGGATCCTTTTTTGTCTTTGATCGTAAGATCAAATTCTTGAAGTAAAAGGATGCATCAAATTAAGTGTGACTTACCATCCTTTTTAGCGAAAAGATGCCGAAGAGCAGAATGGTCTGTGTAGACCGTGACATGGGAACCAATCAAGTAAGATCGAAACTTCTCAAGTGCAAAAATGATAGCTAAAAGTTCTTTTTCGTGGGTTGTGTAATTCAGTTGAGCGTCGTTTAAGGTCATACTCGCGTAGTAAATGACGTGAAGGATTTATTGATGCGTTGTCCTAATACAACACCAACAGCGAAGTTAGAAGCGTCACACATTATTTCAAAAGGAAGGTTCCAGTTGGGCGAACAGATTATCGGAGCTGAAATGAGTTCTTTTTTAACACATTCAAAAGAAGCGACACATTTAGAGTTAAGTTCGAGTGGGATGTCCTTTCCTAGAAGAGTAGTCAAGGGACGAGCAATTTTGCTAAAATCTTTCACAAAGCGTCAGTAAAAACCAGCATGTCCAAGAAATGAACGAATGTCCTTAACGCATTTTGGAATGGGTAGTTTTGAAATAACGTCAATTTTCGCTTTATCTACCTCAATGCCATTATTTGAAATTACATGTCCAAGGACAATGCCACGTTTGACCATAAAGTGGCATTTTTTCCCAATTCAACGTTAAGTGTTTTTTCTTTACATCGATTTAAAACAAGTTCAAGATAATGTTAGCAAGAGTAAAAAGAATCGCCAAAGATCGAAAAATCATCCACAAAGACTTCAAGAAAGCGTTCGATCATATCAGAAAAAATTCCAACCATACATCGTTGGAAAGTTGCAGGAGCATTACAAAGACCGAAAGGCATACGTCGGTAAGAAAAGGTACCGAATGGACATGTGAAAGTCGTTTTCTCTTGATCTTCGGGAGCTATCGGAATTTGGTTATAACTGGAATAACCATCAAGAAAGCAGTAGAATTCATGACCAGCTAAACGTTCGAGCATTTGATCGATGAAGGGAAGAGGAAAGTGGTCTTTACGCGTTGCAGCATTCAATTTTCGATAATCGATGCAAACACGCCAACCCGTTTGAGTACGAGTTGGAAGAAGTTCGTTTTGGTCATTTGCGACAACGGTGAGTCCGAACTTTTTAGGAACAACGTGAATAGGGCTAACCTATAAGCTATCAGGAATGGGGTAAATGATACCATTGTCGAGAAATTTAAGAATTTCTTTGCGAACTACCTCTTTCATCTTAGGATTAAGCCTACGTTGTGCTTCATGACTGGGTTTGGCTTCATCGGTTAAGTGAATACGATGTTGAACGATTGCGGGACTAATTCCCTTGATGTCAGAAATGGACCAACCGATTGCATCTTTATTTTTAGAAAGTGTTGAGAGAAGAGAAATTTCTTGATCATGAGTTAAACTTGAAAAAATTATGACAGGACAAGTTTCGTTATCACCTAAGTAAACATACTTAAGGTGACCGGGAAGAGGTTTAAGCTCCAACTTTGGTGATTTCTCGATCAAAGAACATGGTTGAGATTTGGACTCAACTAAAAGCGATTCAAATGGAAGCATGTGTTCGAATTAGTTAGGACCGTCTTGGAACAATTTTTCGTACTTGGCCTCATGCTCGTCGTTAAGGTCAATGGGTTCGCTTCCAGCGTTTTCATGGTTGGCATTAACTTCTAAGTTTTGTTTACATGATTCATTCGAATGACTTTCAAAATTGAAAATGTTGATATCTAGAGTCATGTTTCCAAAAGAGATTTTCATTGAACCATTGCGACAATTTATTAAAGCATTTGAAGTAGCCAAAAAGGGTCGACCTAAAATCAATGGAATTTGACTCATTGGATTATTGACAGGTTGAGTTCCCAAAACAATGAAATCGACAGGGTAGATGAATTGACCAACTTTGATGAGTACTTCCTCAATTTCACCAACGGGTTTCTTTATTGAACGATCAGCGAATTGAAGAGTTATTTTCGTTTGTTTAAAGTTCACCCAAACCAAGTTGTTGGTAAACGGAATATGGAATTGAATTGACACTCGCACCCAAATCAACTAAGCATTTGTTAATTGTTTTATCTCCTATCGTGCATGAGATTGTAGGGCATCCAGGATCTTTGTATTTGATCGGGATCGATTAGGTCAAGACTTCGCTAAGTCTAGCTGCTAAGAAGACTTTCTTAGGTACATGGGTGTGTCTTTTTTGGGTACACAAGTCTTTGAGAAATTTAGCGTAGGTGGGGACTTGTTGAATGATATCAAGAAGACAGATGTTAACTTTCACTTGTTTGAAAATTTCCAACATCTTTTCCATTTGGTCGGAATGTTTCTTTGGTCGAAGACGATGAGGAAATGGAATGCGAAACTTAGTAGTTCGGTCTACTTGAGTTGGAGCAGAACTAGACTCGGAATTTGGAACGAGATCATTTGTTGTTTTAGAAGAGTCGAGAGGAACACTCGGTAAGTTATTTGGATTTTCAATTTGATTACAGATTTTCTTACCGGATCGTAAAGTTGTGATAGCATTCAACTGAGTTTGATTGCTATTTTGGATGACATGAGCTTGGTTTGGATTAGGATTTTGCCTCCTAGGATTTGGATTGGGTTGACTCGGGAAAGTTCCTCTTTCCCGTTCTCTTACAGAAGTAGCCAACTGACTCATTTGCATTTCAAGTTTAGCGATAGATTGACTCGTGTTTTGCATGTGTGAAGAAAATAAAATTTTAAGATTGGTACTTGATTGGAGATTTTGAGTCATTGCTTTACTCATTTCTTCGAGAGTTTTTTCAAGTGATTTCAATCGTTTATCGTCTTATGGAACGGAAGATTGTTGCGCTTGATTTTGACAAAAATGGCGCAAAATTCTGGAATTGATTTTTTTTGAAAGGGAAGATTTGAAGGATTATTCAAAAAATGGTTGAAAAGGAGGTCAAACCAAATTCGAAGTTGCATTGTTTTAGGCCCAAGAGAAGTTGGGATGGTTTCTCCAACCCGGATTGTGTGTTGGGGGAGAATGGATCGTTTCTAACTTTGTTAAATGCATTGAGTTGTTCTAACGAATGTGGGCATTGGTCAGCAATGTGGTTAGGATCGTTACATTTGTAACATGAAGGTTGAGACGCTTGAGCTTGGTTTGCTTGAGTTGATGAAAGGATATTATCAAACTTGGTTAACATTGCGTCTATTTTCGCTTCTAAAGCCGTTGAGGATCCATCCGGATTAGCATTTGATCGAAATAAATCGATTTCTCGTTAGATCTTTCCCATTGAGCTGATTTTTCGACCAAATTTTCAAGAAATTGCCAAGCGGCATCATGATGTTGGGCTAGAAAAATTCCCTAGCACATCGATTCTAGCATGGTTCGAGAGTTATTTTCAAGTCCATCGTATAAAATTTGACAAAGCGTCCATTTTTCGAAATTGTGATGTGGACATTTGACTAGAAGTTCTTTAAATCTCTCGAAATATTTTGCAAAGGATTCACCCCCAAATTAATGAAAATTAACAATTTCATTCCTAATTTTAGTTGTTTTTTCCAAAGGGTAAAACTTTTTTAGAAAAAAATTCACAAATTCATCCCAAGTTCCAATCGTATTTGAAGGCAAGCTATACAACCATTTTTCGGCATAGTCGGTAAGTGCAAATGGAATTAACCTAAGTTTGATTCCATCGTCACTTAGTTGTTGAAATTTCATGGTTGCACAAACTTGTTCTAGTTTGGTTAAGAAAATATAAGGATCATCACGTTCAAGATTGCCGAATTTTGGAAGATTATTTATGTGATTCGAATGAATTTCAAATTGGTTATCCGTTGGGGCGGGCAATATAATGCAAGAAGGAATAGACACTCGATCGAGGAAGTATCTATCCATAAGAGTTCGGGGGGTATTTTCTTCGGCCATGGTTAAAAGAATGTTTGTTCGAACTAAACGATTAGTAGAAGGATCACGGGTCCAACGACGCATGAACTAGCACAAAGAAGAGAAAGAACAAATTTGAGAAGAGAGTAGAAGCGATTTTTTTTTTTTTTTTGAATTTATCTTTTTTTATTGTATGCATGAACCTAATGCAAATAAATGAATGCAAGGAATAACTACAAATTTTCTGTCCTTAGTGGCTCTTAACCCAAAATTATATAGTGATACGTTCGATTACTTAAAATAAAAGATTTCTCGGCCAATTAATGTAACACCCCGTGAATTCTATAACACTAAGTTTCACAAATTAAAGTATAGTTAATTCTAAATGTGGGAATTAAGGGAAATGTGTTACGTCATGCATTCGTCTCGGAATTCTGCTTGAGATAGAGTATGAGTTTACATAAATCGGACTCCGTATGAAGGAGTTATGGCCTTCCGAAGTTTCAGAATAAAATTTAAAATTCAAACAGCTTGGATTCAAGTTCAAAATTCGAAAAATAAGCTCAAACTGGGCTGGGCGGGAAAATTCCCGCCCAGGGACCAGGTCAACCATAGGGTCGACCATGGTGTCGACCTGGTCACCCCCAGGTCGACCATAGTGTCGGCCTGCCAGTCGACCTGCCTGGTTTGTCTGGTTGGGTCCTGGCTCGAATTTCTGGGCCTGATCTTGTCACTAGGGCTGAGTTGTCTTCTTTTGATTGGCTTCTCTTTAGAACAGATGGCTTTGATTAACCCTGGCTTCATCGACGACTCTAATTAACTTGCAACTCTATAAAAACACCCTAGGTCTCCAACTAAAATTCACACAAAAATAAGAACTTGAGCCGCCATGATGTCAGAAGAAAACTAAGGAGAGCCTCCGCTTGAAAAGAGACGAACAACGAATCAACTCAAGCTAATTCAAATTTGAGATTAAAGCTACTGATAAAATCAAAACAACAACGTCTACCCAAAGGAACGCATCTCAATTTCAGAACCTCAGATCTCAGAAAAACAAGACCGTTTTGCGTTGTAAGTATAGTGGCTCTTTAGATGGGAATGCGATTAAGACATGATTTGTTGTAAATTGTAATATGGAATTATATCAGTATTAACGATGTTGTTTTATATTTGTTATTTGTGATAATTTGAATGATTGCGGTGATTGAATCTTTTATGTATTGTGAATCAAACAATCAACACCTTATGCGAATTGTATGTATACAGTTAGATCTAAATATATGCTTATGCAAGTTATAGGTTGCAAGTTAGATTTACAAAAATATTTATATCATTCATATAGGCTCTATGTATATATGTTTTAAACCAATTGTGCGTACATAACTAGAATAGATCTATATTCACATGTTTTTATGCAAGTGAGAACTTATAATTGGATCCATGTCAAGATCCATTTAGGATTCATATGAAAGTTTATTGTTAGATCTATGTTTATACATATGTGTTGCAAGTTCACACCCTTAACTGGTTGTCAAAGGTATACATATAGTTTTGTCTTACGCCAGTTTTATGTTTGAGGTTATGCCTAGACCTATGCATTAACATGTTATACCATGTTGTAGTGGATTCATATGACACCTATTAGGTTATACTATGTTATAACTTTATGTTAGGTTAAAACTATATGATTCATGTGACACCTATTTAACTAGGCCCAATATTTATATGCAAGTTTGTGGCATGTTATGCAATGTTATGATATTCATTGTCGATTATTTTGCAAGTTCACACCTATGATGTTCATATTGACTATGTCGAGAATGCCAAGTTTACACCTATGACATGTTTATGTTAATGAATTATTTTTATGCCACTTTTGTGTACGCTAAATTAGGCTAAGTTTTTAGCCTAATATTATATGTCAAAATCATGCGGACGGAAAATTAGGCTAAGATTGTTAGCCTAATATTTAGACGGGGTAACGTTGGGTAAAATTGGTAATTATAGGAAACTTGACATAAATTGATTAAAAATCACATAAGTGATTTATGGCATAAAATGGTATTAATTATATACTTAAACCAATGAGATTGATTGGAAACAAATTTGGTAGTAACTTGAATTTGAATAATTTACATAATTAAAATGTAAATTAGAAAATACGAATATGCTTAACCCAAGGTTGGATTGAGTTGTGATGTAAACCTGCCCGGACCCGCCCGGCTGTCCAGTAATCACAACAATATCTATCCAATGTGAGAGGTTAAGGCATTGGGCCCAATAAAGACCCGAGGTTAGATTGAGTTGTGGCGTAAGACTGCCCGGAACCGACCGACATACAGGCAGCCACAACAATACATGTCTAATGTGAGTGGTTGGTGCTTTAACAAGATAAGGCTTGTAGGGGCTAAGTAACTAAGAAAACACTTAGCCAATTTAACATGTTATCTAGACTAGAGGGTGAGGTTAAGTAAATTCAGGACACTTAACCGTTATAACCTGATAATTAGATAAGTGGGTGAGGTTAAGTAAATTTAGAATACTTAACCATTATAACACGTTAGCTAGATAAGTGGGCAAGGTTAAGTAAATACACTTAGCCAATTTAATATGTTAGCTGGACTAGAGGGTGGGGTTAAGTAAACTTAGAACACTTAACCATCATAGTGTGATAAATTAAACAGGGTTAAGTTGAAACATGAAGGGACAATACTTAACCATTAGAGTATGTTAATTAAACAGATGTTAGGGTTAAGTTAACAAAGGGAACACTTAACCGTTATAACATGTTAGTTAAAACAGATGGGCAAGGTTAGGTTAAAAGGGACACTTAACCAATACAAGATGAATGGGTAGGGTTAAGTAATAAGAAATACTTAACCAATATAACTTGGTTTGTGATAAGGTTAAGTCAACGTGAATTACTGATAACACTTAACCAGTTTAACATGACAAATGAATGGGTTAAGTTAACTTGTATCGACTAATGACACTTAACCAATCCAACTTGACGAGAAAGAGAACTAAGTAGTAAACCTTAGTTGAAAGGGGCTAAGCAGTAAACCTTAGTTAAGAAAACGACGATTCAGGAAACTAAGTGGTAAACCTTAGTTAGGAAAACTAAGTAGTAATTCTTAGTATAACACGAGGAGGAGTGAACGTCCATCTGATCTTAAAGAAGGCTCCAACGAATTGGGTTACGAAGCCCGAGGCTTCGAGGGGACGTGAGGGTACTCTTGGTATCCCTCTGTGAGGCTGCAGATGAACCTCCTGGACTCACAGAGGTTAAGATCTGCGTTAGGAGAACCAAGGGTATGCCTTGCTTGCAATATAAGGCAACCTAAAGACTAGGATGGACCAACGTGATTCGGCGAGACTAGTAGCCCTGTGATAGCAACTCGTCGTCTACCTACCATCTTGAGTCAGTCGAGATACGCATGCTGTAACACCCCGTATTTTCTGTGAACTTAAGAATTAAAAATCTGAGTATAATTAAAATATAAAATCAGAATTAAGGGAAACGGGTTTCGCGGTTGCGTTCGTCTCGGAAAAATACGCGAAATAGAGTCCGAAATTTTGTAAATCGGAGTCAGTATGACCGAGATATGGCCTTCAGAAGTTTCACGAAAAAACAGAAAAACAAAACAGATTTCAAAAATGCAGAAAACGAGCCAGGCGGGAAAATTCCCGCCCACACCAGGTCGACCTGGGGGTCGACCTGGAGGGGACCAGGTCGTCTTGGGAGTCGACCCTAGGGTCGACCTGGGGGTTGACCTCCCTGGTCGAGCCAGGTCGGCCTGGGTGCACCCAGATGGGTTTTTGGGCAGTTTTGGTGAGCCTGTGACGAATTCTGACAGTTCTGATCTGTTTTAGGGTTTATCTAAAGGCCTAAAACAACTAAACACACCTATAAATACATTCTAAGACCTAGCCTCCTCTACACACAATTCTATTCTGCTTCTTCTCTGCCTCTGTTCTAGTAAAAATAAAAATGGCGTCGCTACTCTGCTGGAATCAAAACTAGAAGCTAATCAACATCAACCTAAGCAATTCAATTCAAATTTGAGATAAAAGCTTCTGCAACAATTCTGTAACAACTAAAGTTCTTTCTTTAATCCAACCAAGGCAAGTACAGTTATTTTCCGCTATAAACGTTAATTCTGATTTTGACATGAATTGTGAATCTGAATCTGGGATTATATCTGTTCTGTTCTGATTTGATTTATCTTATTCTGTACCTCTTTCCTCTTTCTGTTCTATAGCCAGGCTACTACGAGCCTGAGCCAATCTCATAAGAGATTAACATGCGCTAAAATGTTTGGGACAGTAAAACGAATGATGCATAAATTGGGCATGACCAATAGGTGACTAATTTGAGGAAAGAACATGGACTGTAGCTAGAACATGAATCTGAGACATATGATTGGACATGTTATATTTATAACATAAAAAGGTATTGAACATACGATTTGTGGACATGACATAAAAAGGTATATATTTTAAATATAGGCTGTATTGAACAGATGATTTAGGATAAAGAGAATATGGCCTAGGTGTAAAGATTTACATGATAGTAGGATATCTATTAATGTAAATAAACACCTAAGTAAGGGACCTTTGGGATATTTGACATGCATAGTAATCTGTGGCTATATTTCGTATAAATTATATGGATCTTCTGTACTATGCAAGTTAAATAAAAATTTGGAACATATGATATATGGTAAAGTTATGACCATAATCTGTGCTATGTAGATTTGATACAAACATAGGGTATATGATAATATTGTGAATCAAGACTATTATTTATGCACGTGAACGTAGGCAAGATTTATAATTAGGCAAGGTATGAAACTTTAAGAAATGAGTAAATTTGTTATATTTGCCTAATTCGCTAGTTGTGTTACATTGCCTAATCTGCTAGTTCTGTTATATTGCTTAATCTGCTAGTTCTGCTCTATTGCCTAGTCTGCTAGATTTGTTCATCTGCCAAATCTGTTATCTGCTAAGTCTGTTAAAAATACTAAATCTGCTAGTGTGCTTAATCTGCTGAGTTGCCTAATCTGAGAAATCTGTTATCTGCTCTATTTGTTGAGTTGGTATAATTAGTCCGCTATTGACATAATCTGAATTGGCTATAATTATGAATAATTGACATGTATGTTAGGCGTGGGTATAAATGGTAAATCATTAATTAATTGGCCGCAAAGATAAACATGGCTAACTCGTGGTTAGAATGAGTTTGCGGCGTAATTCTGCCCGGAACCGCCCAGCATAATCCAGTGGCCGAAAACAATAGGTTCTAATGTGAGAAGTTAGTCATAATGTGGTAGAAACCCGAGGTTAGACTCAGTTTGCGACAGAAACCTGCCCGGAACCAACCGGCCTAACCAGTAGCCGCAAACTGTCAGTCTAATGTGAGAGGTTTGGGCATTAATATTTAATTAATGAAAATCTGAGATAATTATGATGTCTAAAACGTGTTGGGTAAGGTTAAACCAATTGACCAATGAGTCTAATAAACCCGTTCTGTGAATCTGTAGGCCCAATACAAAGTTAGACAAATCTGAAAAATCTGTACATCTGATCCGTTAGTCTGAAAACCTGTTAACTTAATTTGTGAACTAGTAAATCTGAATTCTGTATGTCTGAGCTTGTAAACAAGTTAATCTGAAATCTGTTAGTCTGGGGACACAAGGTTAGGAGGGGAATTACTTGTGTCATCTGTTGTTTGGGACCCATATTAGTCAGTAACCCTTTCTGGTATCAAAACTTTGACCCAACAGTAGGTAGGGTCCGGGCACGCTTATTGAACTAATTATAAGTGGTTCATTCTGATAATGGCGAGGGGTGTTGATGGTGCGTTCCAACCGGGTCATGTGCGTGCATGGATCCCGGTCTGCCTCTGAGGATGTAAGACGCCGTGACATCTGTAAATAGGCCTGTGCCAATTGGTTGTCACTTTAGGGAGTGATACACCCTACTGTGGGGCCGACACAGGATATTTATGTATTAGGGAGCCGATCGCTTGGGGTAGGGTTTTAGGGTACACTTAGATCTGTCTGTTTCTGTTGGTACCGTCTGTTTCTGTTGGGTGGTAACACCTGTCTGTTTCTGTGTGGTACCGTCTGTTCGGATGGTAAAGGCCCATTACTAGTGTACACCTAATTCTACATTCTGTTTCCGTAGGGATTAATTTGTTTCTGCTTCTGTCTGTTTCTGTTCGGGTAGTAAAGGCCCATTATTAGCACTCTGTTTCTATTAAATTATTCTGTACCCATTCCTGCTTCAGTTTAGACATTAGGGTGACACCTAATTCTGTTATACTAGTATTAGTGCAGAGAAGTGTAAAGCAATAGTTTATGTCATTCTGTTCTTCTGTTATATCTGCTACACCTGTTACAGTTATCTCTCATCCAGTTTTATGTTCATGTCATATTATTGTTATCTGTTCATATGCTGAAAGTCACTGGACTTGCTAGACTTTTTGTCTGACCCTTGTTGTTTCGTCTCCTTTCTTCCGTTTCACCCCCAGGTTATCCAAGGAGGGAATACTTTAGCTTGATCCGGATTTCTCTTTGCTTGAAGTGCTTAAAGTATGGCTTGGCTCTGTATAGCTTCCGTTCCATGGGGATTATGATTTTAAACCATGCATTTTGAAGGCTTTTGTACAAGACTGATATTTTGTACTTGAATTCTGAGATTTGAAAGGATGTAACCATATTGATTTCTGTTTTCCGCTGTAATAAAGTTAAAATTTTTCAAGTACTGTTTTATCTGTCTTGTAAGTTTCTGTTCTGTTTACTAAAATGCTCCACCAAAGTTAAGGCATTCCCTTTGTGAGTGACCTTAGCGGAGGTGGGGTGTTACACTTGGTATCAGAGCCAGGTTACCAGATTAGATAAAAGTTTTTGAAAGCTATTTCCAAAAAGGTTTTAAAAGGAAGTATTTTCAAAAATAAAGCTTATTTTGAAAAACATAATCCCCGAGGGCCATATATCTTTCTTTCAGCCCTTTTTGTATTGAACCTTTCCTTTTTCGTTTCAGCATGTCTGAAGCATCTGAGATACCAGAGGGTGTTCATGTACCCGGTTGGTTTCGTCAATATCTTGAGGCTAGGACCGCCGCTGCCGGTCCAGCAAATGATCCCCCTCCCCCACCCCCTCCTCGTGCAATTGCTTTCTCAAAGATCTGTAGAGATTTTAGGGCCATGAGTGGGAAGGATTTCAAAGGAACTGAATCATTCGTAGAGGCGAGGAATTAGCTCAAAGAAACTGAGGATCTATTCGTTATCTTCGAGGTGGACGATAGGCAGAAGGTACAGTTGGCGGTATGGCTGCTCAAAGACGAAGCTTCCTACTGGTGGGAAGTCACTAACGCCGAGAGGCCGGTTGAGACATGAATGGATTTCAGAACAAGGTTTGAGACAAAATTTCTCTCGCAAGTTGAACGGAGTTTACAACTGGAAATTTTTTTATCTCTTAAGCAAGGAAGTATGACGGTCAAGGAATACGTCAACCAGTTCAACCAACTAGCTAGGTTCGGGTTGGATTTAGTCAACACTCAGCATAAAAAGGCTCTCCGCTTTGTTAAAGGATTGAACGAGCCACTGCACAGCCTAGCCATGACCCATGTACCCATAGGAGCGACTTACGAGAAATTGGTGGACATGGCACTACTGCACGAGGAAGACAAGGGCCCGAAAGAGCAAAAGAAGGAAGAACCACAGAATAAGAAAGCGGGGCCCAAAAAGGAAACACAAAAGAAGGATGAGAAGTCTGAAGATAAGAAGGGGAAAAAGTGCTTTACTTGTGGAAGCTCGACTCATCTGAACAAGGATTGCAGAAAAAGGAAGGGTGCTTGCTTCAACTATGGGGAGATGAGACACTTCACTAGGGACTGCCCGAAGAGACGAGGACAAGGAGGGCAGGCGAATAATCTTGAGGCTAGTGGCTAGGATAGAAATAGGAAAATTTCTACAGTAGGTTTAATTTCTTTATCTGATTATGGAGTTAAGACTTTTTCTGATTCTGGTATTTTGATTTTGTAATCAATACTCTGCACTTTAATACTAGTATTATTTCTGAATTCTGCTGTAGACTCAGACCCATAAGGGTTATGGCTCATCTGTTTGAGATTGGGGTTTGAGGGATATCTGTGTTAGGCGTCAAGTATGACGCATACATTCTGAGTTTTCGTGGGGTATGATTTTATCATGCTTAACTTCCTAAGAGTCATTAGGGAACCTGATCTGTACCAGTAGCCTGTAAATATCTGAATACTTTTGATAAGATTTCCAGTTTTTACATTATCTAAAGAAGGTAATCCTCTGAGTGTCAATTTGATGTTGGTTTCGGTCTTTGGGGCCGATACTTAGGAACCATGTCTAATGGGAACCAAGTTTTTGTTCTATCTGTACTCGCCTCCATCATTCGACTGTATCCTATCGATCGAATCTTCGAACTTTAGGTAGAAACTAATGGGTGTAAACATGTGTTTGAGACATGTTATGTTTGATGGTTGCAAGTGGATGCAAGTGGTTGCTAGTGGTTGCTCGTGGACGCATATACACACACTAGGCACTAGATCGGCTCCAAAACACTCTCATACTGCATATGGATGTGTGAGAATTTTAATTTTTTATGGATGCAAAATGGTTGAATCAGCACATGGATGTTGCATATGAGTGGATGGTTGTGCACTCATATAGAAATGATATGTATCAAATAGGAAAATTGCATACATATTGGACTCATGGCACTGACATAATTCGCATTATGGAGGTCAACTGAATCAGTAGACCGCCTGATCTTTGCATTAGATAAGGAACATATACACACACTTTTGCAAATGTTCATACAGCACTAGAAATTTCTAAGGACAATGGACGCTTGTGGATGATGACTGAGTAGATGAGTGATTGGATGGTAGGACACATTCTTCTTAACTTGAAGATTTCGGGGACGAAATCCTTTAAGGAGGGGAGAATGTAACACCCCGTATTTTCTGTGAACTTAAGAATTACAAATCAGAGTATAATTAAAATATAAAATCAGAATTAAGGGAAACGGGTTTCGCGGTTGCATTCGTCTCGGAAGAATACGCGAAATAGAGTCCGAAATTTCGTAAATCGGAGTCAGTATGACCGAGATATGGCCATCAGAAGTTTCACGAAAAATCAGAAAAACGAAACAGATTTCAAAAATGCAGAAAACGAGCCAGGCGGGAAAATTCCCGCCCAGACCAGGTCGACCTGGGGGTCGACCTGGGGGTTGACCTGGAGGGGACCAGGTCGACTTGGGAGTCGACCCTAGGGTCGACCTGGGGGTCAAACCTCCCTGGTCGAGCCAGGTCGGTCTGGGTGCACCCGGATGGGTTTTTGGGCTGTTTTGGTGAGCCTGTGACGAATTCTGACGGTTCTGATCTGTTTTAGGGTTTATCTAAAGGCCTAAAACAACTAAACACACCTATAAATACATTCTAAGACCTAGCCTCCTCTACACACAATTCTATTCTGCTTCTTCTCTGCCTCTGTTCTAGTAAAAATAAAAATGGCGTCGCTACTCTGCTGGAATCAAAACTAGAAGCTAATCAACATCAACATAAGCAGTTCAATTCAAATTTGAGATAAAAGATTCTGCAACAATTCTGTAACAACTAAAGTTCTTTTTTTAATCCAACCAAGGCAAGTACAGTTATTTTCCGCTATGAACGTTAATTCTGATTTTGACATGAATTGTGAATCTGAATCTGGGATTATATCTGTTCTGTTCTGATTTGATTTATCTTATTCTATACCTCTTTCCTCTTTCTGTTCTATAGCCAGGCTACTACGTGCCTGAGCCAATCTCATAAGAGATTAACATGCGCTAAAATGTTTGGGACAGTAAAACGAATGATGCATAAATTGGGCATGACCAATAGGTGACTAATTTGAGGAAAGAACATGGACTGTAGCTAGAACATGAATCTGAGACATATGATTGGACATGTTATATTTATAACATAAAAAGGTATTGAACATACGATTTGTGGACATGACATAAAAAGGTATATAATTTAAATATAGGTTGTATTGAACACATGATTTAGGATAAAGAGAATATGGCCTAGGTATAAAGATTTACATGATAGTAGGATATCTATTAATGTAAATAAACACCTAAGTAAGGGACCTTTGGGATATTTGACATGCATAGTAATCTGTGGCTATATTTCGTATAAATTATATGGATCTTCTGTACTATGCAAGTTAAATAAAAATTTGGAACATATGATATATGGTAAAGTTATGACCATAATCTGTGCTATGTAGATTTGATACAAACATAGGGTATATGATAATATTGTGAATCAAGACTATTATTTATGCACGTGAACGTAGGCAAGATTTATAATTAGGCAAGGTATGAAACTTTAAGAAATGAGTAAATTTGTTATATTTGCCTAATTCGCTAGTTGTGTTACATTGCCTAATCTGCTAGTTCTGTTATATTGCTTAATCTGCTAGTTCTGCTCTATTGCCTAGTCTGCTAGATTTGTTCATCTGCCAAATCTGTTATCTGCTAAGTCTGTTAAAAATACTAAATCTGCTAGTGTGCTTAATCTGCTGAGTTGCCTAATCTGAGAAATCTGTTATCTGCTATATCTGTTGAGTTGGTATAATTAGTCCGCTATTGACATAATCTGAATTGGCTATAATTATGAATAATTGACATGTATGTTAGGCGTGGGTATAAATGGTAAATCATTAATTAATTGGCCGCAAAGATAAACATGGCTAACTCGTGGTTAGAATGAGTTTGCGGCGTAATTCTGCCCGGAACCGCCCGGCATAATCCAGCGGCCGCAAACAATAGGTTCTAATGTGAGAAGTTAGTCATAATGTGCTAGAAACCCGAGGTTAGACTCAGTTTGCGACAGAAACCTGCCCGGAACCAACCGGCCTAACCAGTAGCCGCAAACTGTCAGTCTAATGTGAGAGGTTTGGGCATTAATATTTAATTAATGAAAATCTGAGATAATTATGATGTCTAAAACGTGTTGGGTAAGGTTAAACCAATTGACCAATGAGTCTAATAAACCCGTTCTGTGAATCTGTAGGCCCAATACAAAGTTAGACAAATCTGAAAAATCTGTACATCTGATCCGTTAGTCTGAAAACTTGTTAACTTAATTTGTGAACTAGTAAATCTGAATTTTGTATTTCTGAACTTGTAAACAAGTTAATCTGAAATCTGTTACAAGGTTAGGAGGGGAATTACTTGTGTCATCTGTTGTTTGAGACCCATATTAGTCAGTAACCCTTTCTGGTATCAAAACTTTGACCCAACATTAGGTAGGGTCCGGGCACGCTTACTGAACTAATTATAAGTGGTTCATTCTGATAATGGCGAGGGGTGTTGATGGTGCGTTCCAACCGGGTCATGTGCGTGCATGGATCCCGGTCTGCCTCTGAGGATGTAAGACGCCGTGACATCTGTAAATAGGTCTGTGCCAATTGGTTGTCACTTTAGGGAGTGATACACCCTACTGTGGGGCCGACACAGGATATTTATGTATTAGGGAGCCGATCGCTTGGGGTAGGGTTTTAGGGTACACTTAGATCTGTCTGTTTCTGTTGGTACCGTCTGTTTCTGTTGGGTGGTAACACCTGTCTGTTTCTGTGTGGTACCGTCTGTTCGGGTGGTAAAGGCCCATTACTAGTGTACACCTAATTCTACATTCTGTTTCCGTAGGGATTAATCTGTTTCTGCTTCTGTCTGTTTCTGATCGGGTAGTAAAGGACCATTATTAGCACTCTGTTTCTGTTAAATTATTCTGTACCCGTTCCTGCTTCAGTTTAGACATTAGGGTGACACCTAATTCTGTTATACTAGTATTAGTGCAGAGAAGTGTAAAGCAATAGTTTATGTCATTCTGTTCTTCTGTTATATCTGCTACACCTGTTACAGTTATCTCTCATCCAGTTTTATGTTCATGTCATATTATTATTATCTGTTCATATGCTGAAAGTCACTGGACTTGCCAGACTTTTTGTCTGACCCTTGTTGTTTCGCCTCCTTTCTTCCGTTTCACCCCCAGGTTATCCAAGGAGGGAATACTTTAGCTTGATCTGGATTTCTCTTTGCTTGAAGTGCTTAAAGTATGGCTTGGCTCTGTATAGCTTCCGTTCCATGGGGATTATGATTTTAAACCATGCATTTTGAAGGCTTTTGTACAAGACTGATATTTTGTACTTGAATTCTGAGATTTGAAAGGATGTAACCATATTGATTTCTGTTTTCCACTGTAATAAAGTTAAAAAATTTCAAGTACTGTTTTATCTGTCTTGTAAGTTTCTGTTCTGTTTACTAAAATGCTCCACCAAAGTTAAGGCATTCCCGTTTTGAGTGACCTTAACGGAGGTGGGGTGTTACACATGCGGAAAGGTAGAGAACTCCCAACAGACCATATGCTTGCTATCTAGTTATGGGTGAGGCTGGCCAATAGGAAAGTGGGGGCATAGGTGGCAGGAGTATAGTTCTCGTGCTTGATTTTCTTGGATTGCCTTTCATTAGTTGAGGGAAGGGTCACGTGGGACCATATCCACTGGTAGAAAAACAGACCTTAGCATCCGCATCGGCAGATAACTTAAAGCTTCCGACCGAGTTCTGTATTTTCTTGATTAAGCCCTGTCACGGGACTCGGGCCGCACATATAGTGGACATGTGCATCTAGACTGCGATAAACGATTCGCGACACATACATGGGGAAAGTCTAGGAACATACACCACACTAGGTATTGCGACCTAGACTAGGGGCATCGTTCGACCGGTAGCATAATCCCTAGTTGGACCTAGGTGGCATAAATCCTGAATCCGAGAAGTATTAGATAAGTCGCATAAACCCTAGTTGAATCTAGGAAGCGCTTGATAAGAAAACCCTAGATTAGATCTAGGTAATAAATAATAGATGTACACCTAAAGATAACCGCAATTACAGGTATTGGGATCACGTTATCATCTTTATACAGATTACTAGTTGGGATACTAGTTAGGTGGTGCAGGGATATAGAATGGGGTGTGATAGTATATTCGGTTTAAACTGTCTTGCTTTGGTTTATATTAGTCTGTTATTCTGGTACTGTCCCATTTTCTAGTTTACTCCTGTCATGAACTTTATCCTGTTCACATGCTAAAAGCCATTAGACTTACTCAGGCTTTATGTCTAACTCTGTTTTTCTTTCGTCTTCTTTTCTTCCGTTCCCCCCCAGGTAGTCAGGGAGGAAATAGCTCTGCTTAGTATGGACTGTTACTCTTTCCAAGCCTGAAGACTCTTGGATATATCGCTTCAGACTCTCTTTTCCGCTGCTATGGCTAGCTTATGCTACACTGGGGAATACAAATGTTATTTTATGCTTCTTTATTTTGTAAGATAGATAATACTCTGGTATTTGAAAGCAATTGTTGTACAAACTATTTTACCAATAAAGTAAAGTTTTATTTTCCGCTATTTTAATTTTGTCTGTCTTGTAATTTATCTGCATCTTTTACCTTAAATGCTCCGCAGAACTTAGTGCATTCCCTTTGTGAGTGACACTAACGGATGTGGGGTGTTACAATTAACGGACAGGAGTTATCTATGCACCAGGAATCACCCTAGCAATGCAACCGAAGGTTTAAGTACCTTCAGAGTAACAACTAATATAATATTTATGAATCACCGTAATATTTATAAAGGGCATTGTTATTGACACTCCAAATATTGTTAAGGGAGGGCTAATTTTTTATTTTTTCAAAAATGGTTAAGGGGAGTACCAATGAGGAAAGTAGTCCCTTAACAAATAAAGGAAATTTTACCTTATTGCCCATTTAGCCCCTTAACAAATAAATGTAATTTTACACTAACAAATATTGCAAAGGCCATAGTGTTATTTTTTCAATTCGCATATATCGATTTTTTTTTAAATACTAAAGGATAAGCTTTTTAAGAGGAATAGCATCGAACTATTTTTTGTCAACATAAATATACCGAATTTTATAATTACAAAGGCAATGCATCGGAATGATTATTAATTTTCGACATATCACTGTCGAATACATACATAATTGATTACGTGCTGCATTCGGTGCAGTATTTACGCATTGCTTATTTAATTCAGTTTCCCTTGTCGAATAAATTTAAAAAAAATCTAATTTGAAGGGGCAATATAGGAATATTGAGTAGTGTGAAATAATATGTTTGTGTAGTCCCTTAACAATTTTTCAAAGAGTGGAGTGTTTTTAAAAAATGACACCCCCTTAATAATAGTTGGAGTGTAAATAACAACACCCTTTATAAATGGTTATTTCTCTGCCATAGTCTAGACACCAAGAAATAATTCGTTCCAAAGAAATCAACTATCAAAATACAATTAAGCCCTATATGAGCTCACGACTCCCTTAAGTCCAACGTCTAACTGTTATTATTATTATTCAAATTCTACAATGAAATGCAATTTTGTGGGCTAAGAAAAGGGTGATGAAATCCCTCACCTTATGTGAATTGCGGTACTGCCCTTAAGAAAAGAAAATAAGATGAGATGAATGCAAAATAGAAATTAAACGTGATATTAACAATGCAACTACGAATGACTTTTTATTTGTTTTTGGATTTTTTTTAATGCAGATGCAAGCAAACAACAATGCAATTAAATAAAAACAAGGGAGAAGAGAACAATACCAAAGGGTCTGAATTTATATGCAAATATATTTTTTTTAGCTGCAATTTTTTTTAAAACAAGCAAGCAAAGTATAGCGCAACGCAAAACAATTCCTAGCAAGCAAGTTAGGCGATGCAAAGGCAAGCAATTCCCTTCTTCTTTTGCAACCAGAAAAATAAGAATGATGTCTATACAAGAGAAAGACAAATGTTTTTTTTTTTTTGAGTTGAGGACCTGAGGAGCTGAGGTGTTAATGAAGTGTCTGGATGTTGTGATTTGGGAAGGAGCACGGTTTGATGGCGCGGTGAAGCGATGAAGTATAAATGGAGTTTTAAATGGAATAAATGATGGTGAATTAGGAAGAATGGACTAATATGTATACGGCAAATTAAAGGTTGATGACGATGGTCGGATGGTTTGAATTGCTGTATGAGGATGAAATGTATTGCGATGGTAGGCAGGGGATGTAGTGATGATAGTGGTGAATGATGGAAGGAGGTTTTGCAGTGGAAGAATTTGATGTGGGTTGATTGGAATTTTGTATGAAGTGGTAATGGAAGATGGATTTGGAGAATTGGTTGTGAATGAGATTTGTTTTGATGAATGTTTTTGAAAATGGTGTAAGAAATGGTAGAGAGATAGAATGTTAAGCGGAGGTTGGTTTATAAAGGATTGTGAATAGAATAAGATAGAGAACGGAAGAAGATTATAGAGGGAGGACAAGAAAAAGGAAAGAGATAAATGAGAGAAGGAGAAAGGGAATGAAGTAAAAGAGAAAAAAAAATATTAATTAATTACAGGAAAAAAAAGGAAGGCAGTCAAGTAATAAATGAAAGAAGGAAAAGGAAATTAAAAAGGGAGTAAAAGGAAAGCAATGATTATTTATTTATTTATTAACTTCGTAAGAATTGTACAAAGGAAAGGGATAAATATTTACTGAAAATAAGGAGGAAAAGGATTTTTTTGTAAAAATAAGAAAGGAATTAATTGTATTGAAATCAGGGAATAAAGAATTGAAAAAAATAGTTAAGAAAAGGGAAATAAAATCAGGAGAATTTGGCAAGATTTTCTTTTTATTGGCAATAAATTGTAGATACAAGGAAGGAAAGAGAGGTTATAGAAATATTTAGGAAAAGAAATAAATGGAAGTAAAGGAAAACAGGAAAGAAATTATAAACAAAAAGGCAAGTTTTTTTTTTAAAGAAACAACAAACAAAAAGGAACATTAAATTTGACAAAACACATAGATGCACAAGAAGCAAGATCAAACAAAAACAAGCAAACTTTTTTTTTTCTGAAATCAGAAATTAAAGAGAAGAAAAATGCATAGGAAAGATGAGAGAAGAAATAGAAACTTACAATTGAAAACAATGAACACCACTTTTTTTATGAACAGATTTTTTTTTGGGTATGGATTAAAGGGTAGTTTTAGATCTGAAGGTGGACGTTGATGCTTGTTTTTGACCATGACAGTGGTTGTGGTGAAGAAGTGAGAATGTTCAGTTATTGATGATGAAAGGAGTAGTTTGGTTATGTGTAGAAGCTTTGGTGTAAATGGTGAGTGTAAGAAGAAGATGGAAAAATATTTTGGAAGACTGGTAGAGAAGAAGGTGTGGAAGTGGATGATATGGACTCTAAGTGATGGAAATTATGATGTATAAATAAGGCAGAGGTAGAGAAAGCAAAGTAAATTAAAGAGGGAGGACAAGAAATTGAAAAGCAATAAATTGGTGTTTTTTTTAAAATTATTTGTAAGAATTGTAAAGGGGGAGAAATAAATGAAAGAGAGATAAAGGGAAAGAAATAAAGGAAATTGAAAACACAAAAAAAATAGGAAAAAGACTAAACAAAAGGCAAGTGTTTATTTTTTTTATTTTCTTTTTTGTTAAGAGAGAGGAACTAAACATGATAAAAACAACCACAAACACAAATACACACAAAATCGAAAACACACAAACGAAAAGAAACAAACACACAAACAAAAGTAAAACAAAACAGAAAAACTATGAACAACACACAAATTTTTTTTCAGGAAAACAAACAAGAAAATTAATTCGAGGAATAAAATTAAAATTTATTTCTTTCCCCAGCAACGGCGCCAAAAACTTGTATGCAAACGATTTTCTATCGAATTTGAAAACTACCAAAAAAATATTTTAATAATAAACCGCAAGCGCACGACTTACAATTGTTAGTACGTGGCGAATACGAGTCGATCCGCAGAAAAAGAAGCAATTTCAATCTTATTCAGCCAAATTAAACCAAAATTTGGATTGTGATTAAGTACTAGAAAAAAAAAGTAAACTAAAATGTAGATTAAAACTATGAGATTAAATTTAGGGGCAACTTTACTTTTCTCTCTTTCAACATTGTTCAACATAAAATAGCACAAAGATCACTCAGATAACTTAAGTAAGATTAATTATGGAATTATCATAAGCATAACTTATTTGCACTAATAATTAAAACAAAATACGCCATCAAACAATAATACACAATTAATCCAACTTTTTAACTATTATGAAACAGGCCATCGAAACGAAACCAAAATCTAATTTAAGTATGATCTATTTGCTATTGGTTAGTAATATAGATCATCAAATTTCAAATCAAAATTCATTTCATTGCCATAATCACAATTTTAGATGAAGAGGCAATTTGTTGTATATGTCCTAAACATAGCCTCAATGTTATGAAATGAACAAAAGATGCAATTAAATTCAATATGAAACACAAATACACCAAAAACATCCATTGCTATTAAACCCAAAGAGATCACTCATACAAATTTATGTTGAATCTACATTAATTGAGAGGAAAAGCTTCATCACCCCTAAATTATATGGGTTTATCTCCTCATTTGTGTGATTAATTCAACACAATTAGATTTCAACATTGGCGAACAACAAAAATAAAGAGTAAATAATGAAGAAAAGATACTATCTACTAACTAATTGTATAAACTAAAATTACACTACTTGCAGAAAAGAAAATCTAAACTACCAACATAAAGTAGAGCATAGAAATTAAAAGAGATATGAGGGAGACATAAAAGAAATTGGCTTGGAAGCCATTTTTCTTTATTTGATCAATTACATTTTTATTTGCTAAAAAGAAGATCTAAAATACATGAAACAAAGGGGTATATATACATGATCAAAAAACCCTAAAACCCTAATCACTTTCCTTGGGAAATCCCCAAAATGCCCATTCATGTAGCTTCTAATTGCCATTAGCCACTAATGAGTCATGTAGAATGCATGATGTGACAACCCGTGTTTTTATAACATGTAATAACCATAAATCAAGGCAGAATTAATTTTTGAAATAAGAATCAAGGGAAACAGGTTACGCTATTGCGTTCGTCTCGAAATTCTGCTTGGAAACGAGTCCGAGTTTTCGAAAATCGGAGTTTGTATGACCAAGTTATGACCATTCGAAGTTTTCAGAAATTTTCAAATTCAAAACAGACTCAATTCGAATTCAAAATTCGAATTTCAAACCTCCAAATGGACTGGGCGGGAAAAATCCCGCCCAGGACCAGGTCGACCTGGGGGTCGACTATGTAGTCGACCTACCCAGGGCCAGGTCGACCATAGTGTCGTCTGGGGGTCGACCATGTTCCCGAGCCCATTTCTGAAGCCAGATTCACTCTGATGTATGTGGCCTCATTTCTGTCCACATTCGTTGACCTGACCCTATAAATACAGCCCCTAACACTAGTCTCTCAACACCAAATTTCTTTCTGACCTTATGCTGCTCTGATTCTGGTTGAAAAGTTTGAGAGAGGGACTGCTTCTACTACATTGAGACTACGTTAAAGGAATTGCTGATTAGGGGACTTCTATTAGGACTTGACTAAGCAACAAACGACTCTCTTTTTCTAATTCTCGAACCACGATCTGTAAGCCCCAGTTATTTTCAGATTTAAACTGTAAATGTATCATGAATATGATGTAAAATTGAAATTGGACATATGTATGATGACTGTTTACATTCATTCTTGTTCATCTTGGATCTTGACTCTTGAATATCACTTTGACATCGATTTGGGGCCTATTCATGTTGTAAATCAAAAAGAGAAACCCCCTCTTATTATCATGTCGAACCTGTTATTCGCCACATATTTATGATTATCACCTTATGATTGTCGTACCGTGACTATACTATCATCTTATGACAATCGTTACTGTGACTATACTATCACCTTATGACAGTCGTTACCATGACTATACTATCACCTTGTGACAACTGTTATTTTGACTAGTACCTTATCTTGCTAGATTTGGAATCTTTATGTTTGAGGCCAATATTTCATATGCCAGTAATGTTTTATTTCATGTCATATCATGCTATGCTATTAATCACACTTGCCACCTTATACCCGTTTCATTCTATGTCACTCCCTAATTAGATTTATTTGTATCGATTCGAACCTTCGTGCGATGGGAATACGATTTGGGTAGATTAGGTAAAATATGAATTAGCTTTAAACTTGAACATGAACATTATTATGACTTGAACCTGAATATGGACATGAACTTGAACACGATTTGACATAAAACATGACATGAAAACTCGACATGAATCCAAACATGAAAACTTGAACGTGGGCATGACAGTTAGATAAACTTGAAAATGGCCAACTCGAGGTTGGGTTGAGTTTGTAGTGTAAATCTTCCCAGAACCACCCGGCAAATCCAGTGGCTGCAAACAATAGGATCCAATGTGGGTAGTTGGTCATATCGCACGTAAAAACCCGAGGTTAGACTATGTTGTGGTGTAAATCAGCCCGGAACCGCCCGGCAAATCTAGTAACCACAACAGTTAGTCTAATGTGAGAGGTTCGCGTGCACTAATGAATTAATGCCACATGATAGGGTTAAGTCATGAACCACTTGAATATACTTAACCAACTTGACACGATGACTTGATAGGGTTAAGTCATGAACTGCTTGAACACACTTAACCAACTTGATACATGATCTGGATAGGGTTAAGTCACGAATTTGAATGACAACACTTAACCCATTAGAAACCCTAGTTACGCGGTCCTTTTCAGCAGTAACCCACTTAGATGTATCACGATACCCTGGGACTAGGCAGGGTGGGGCACGATTACTGGGCTGATTGTAAGCGACCAGAATGACGGATGAGTAGGTGCGCCATTGTAGGTTCAGGCGGGCTATGGTCGTGCACGTAGTCCGGAGTTGAAAAAGCAGGCATAAGGCACCCGTAGATTTACACTGTGTGTGCTTGATTCGTGTCGGTGGTTGGCACCATAGGACTTGATACACCCTATGGTGGACTTAGCACAGGTAACTACATTTCTGGATAGGGCCGTATGACACAGACACATGACGAGCTAGGACTTGTAGGGAGCCGATCGATTAGTAGATCGTACCGTAGGACCTCGTAATGGGTCACTTCATGACACTGGCTAAGGGATCATTTCATGGTTAATACTTGATATGGGTTAGAATACTAGTACAGTTGGTGCAGCGAACCTTGAACATGCGATGCCATACTTGACTTATCTTGTTATCTTAATTATCCAACTAGTTCTATTATCATCCTTATGTTTAATTCCAGTTTTCACATGTCTTGTTACCTTTACTAGTTTTCATACTGAAAGTCACTAGGGCTTACCAGTCTTTATGACTGACCCTTTTTCTTTCGTCCCCCCCCCCCCCCCCCCAGGTTCCCAGGGAGGAAACACTAGCTCTTAGCTTGGATTCAACTTGCTTTCTGACAGCTCATGTACGGTTTGGTCTTGGGCTATGCTATGGCTGCTTCTGCTATTTATGGGGAATAATTTATTTTTGTTTTAAAGTTTATGCTTCTTTACTATGAACTTGATGTAATGGAATAATTTGTATCTTGGATATATGAGCTTTTGACTCTTTTCTTGGAAATAATAAAAAGTTGGTTTTTAATTTCTGCCGCTGCTTTATTTATGTTCTGTCTTGTGATATCTCTGTGCATGTTTACCTAGATAATACTCCACCAAAACTAGTGCATTCCCTTTGTGAGTGACCCTAGCGGAGGTGGGGTGTTACAATTTGGTATCAGAGCAGAAGGTTACCAGGCTGGGCAAAAGTTTTAGAAACCTTCTGAAACTGTTTTCAAAACCATTTATAAAGAAGCATTTTTCAAGAAAAGTTTTATGTTTAAAAAGGTCATTCCCCAAGAAGCCATTAGCACTTCCCTTTGTTTCCTCGTTTGAATCTTTTTCTTTTCATTTTTCAGCATGGTCGATCTTAACCTTCCTGAGGGAATACCCGTGCCTGGATGGTTCCGAAGGTACTTAGAAGCCAGGGCCAACGACGCGGGCACGGCAGACATCCCTCCTCCTCCTCCTCCTCCTCCCCCAGTGGCTGCGGTTCCTCCTCCTCCTGGTACCGCCTTTGCCAAAATATGCAAAGACTTTAAAGCGATGGGTGGCAAGAACTTCGTTGGAACTGAAACCTTCGTTGAGGCACAAAATTGGCTAAAGGAAACAGAAGACTTGTTCATTATCTTTGATATGGAAGACCATAGGAAAGTTCAGTTGGCAGCATGGTTGTTGAAAGAGGAAGCTGCATTTTGGTGGGAAGTCACCAATGCTACCAGGCCAGTTGAGACTTTGGCAGACTTTAGAGAAAGGTTAGGGCTCAAATTCCTATCGTCGGCAGAGGAGAAACTTCAGATGGAGAGGTTCCTAGCGCTCAAGCAAGGGGATATGTCTGTGAGGGAGTACGTGAATAAGTTTAATCAGCTTGCTCGGTTCGGTTTGGATTTGGTCAACGAAGCCCAGAAAAAGGCTGTACGCTTTGCTCGAGGATTGAATGAGCCACAACACAGCTTGGCCCTAACTCATATACCCATGGGGGCGACCTTTGAAAGCTTGGTGGATATGGCTCTACTCCATGAGGAAGACAAGAATAGCAAGAAGGAGGTTAAGCCTAATGAGACTCAAAATAAGAAGGCTGACTTCAAGAAGGGGGACAACAAGAATAATAAGAATAACAAGAACAACAAATCACGTGAGACGAGGAAGTGCAACTTCTATGGTATTACTGGACATCTAGCTAAAGACTGTAGAAGGAAGAAGTTGGGTGAATGCTTTCATTGTGGAGATACTGGACACATTAGCAAGGATTGCCCTAAGAAGCAAGGGCAGGGGCAAGGGCAGACTCAGCGAGCATGACCTTCTGGAGGGCAGTTGCATGCTCTCAACACCGCTCCAGCTCCTGACCGAGGTAGTAATATTTCCGTAAAAAGCCTTGTTTACATTTCTGACTTTCCTGTTCGAACTTTATTTGACTCTGTCGCATCGCATACTTTTATTTCTTCTGATATTGTTGAAAATCTGCACCTAAGTACTAGTCTGGTTGAGGGTCCTGTTATAGTTTCAAATCCAATTGGGGGCTCCGCCCATTTATCTATGATGTGTGTGGATTTGAGGATCTCTATCTTAAGCGTAGAATTCACGTGTAATGCTTATGTTCTCGGATTTATGGGATACGGTTTGATCCTATATATGGACTGGCTGTCCGATTATGGAGCCATTCTTGATTGTGAACGAAGGGTAGTGAGGCTCATGACTCGCCTTGGTAATACCCTTGAAATTTCTTGTAACCCTAAGGGTCCAATCATGTTATGTTATCTTGAATCCCTTGACTCGTTCGACGATAATTTGCAATCTGTAAGAGTGGTCCGAGAATATCCAGATGTCTTTGATGAAGTAAGGGGATTACCTCCTAAACGCGAGATAGAGTTACGAATTTATCTTGTTGATAATGCCAAGCCAGTTTCATTGCCCGTTAGGCACATGGCCCCGCGAGAAAGAAGAGAGCTCAGTAAACAAATCAACGAGTTGCTTGAGAAAAATTTCATTAGACGAAGCATTTCTGAATGGGGTGCTCCGGTAGTATTCGCTACTAAGGCGGATGGATCGCTTCGTCTGTGCGTATATTATCGTGAGTTAAACAAGCTGACAAAGAAGAACAGGCACCCACTACCAAGAATCGACGATCTGTTTGACCAGCTTGTGGGAGCATCTGTTTTCTCTCAACTCGATCTAGCCACAGGATTCCATCAGCTCAGAGTGGTTGAGGATAGCATTGACAAAACTGCGTTTAGGACTCCGGATGGGTTCTTCGAATGGCTCATTATGCCATTTGGGTTAACGAATGCACCCGCATACTTTGTAGATTTGATGAGCAGGGTGTTTCGGGAGTTCCTTAACAAGTTTGTGGTAGTTTTCGTGGATGATATTTTGATCTTCTCAAAAGGTGAAGAAGAGCACGCTAGGCATCTCAAGAAAGTCATGGAAACGCTTAGAGCACACCAGTTAAAGGCTAAGTTCTCCAAATGCCATTTTTGGAGGAAGGAAGTTCGGTTCCTTGGACATGTAGTTTCTAAGCAAGGCATAGCCGTGGACCCCGCAAAGGTAGTTGCGGTACAGGACTGGAAAATTCCTAAGAATGCAACAGAGGTGAGGAGCTTTCTCGGTTTGGCGGGCTACTACAGGAAGTTCATTAGGGACTTCGCTAAGATTTCAGCCCCTCTTACTAAATTAACAAAGAAGAACCTACCTTTTGCATGGGACCTAGAATGTGATGCTACTTTTCAGAGACTTAGGAGATCCCTTGCCACAGCTCCACTCTTAGCATTACCCGATGGAGTTAAGATGTTTACCGTGTACACAGATGCGTGCGGCATGGGACTAGGCGCTGTCCTAATGCAGGAAGGAAGAGTAATATGCTACGGGGGCAGACAACTTAAAGTCCATGAGAAAAACTATCCCACGCATGACTTGGAGTTGGCAGCGATTGTTTTTGCACTTAAAGCTTGGCGCCATTATCTTCTAGGGGAGAGGTTCGAGCTGTATACCGACCACAAAACACTTAAGTACCTCTTCTTACAGAAAGACTTGAATCTAAGACAACAGCGGTGGATGGAGTTCTTGGCATCATATGACTTCGATATAGCTTATACCCCTGGCAAAGGTAATGTGGTGGCAGACGCGCTAAGTAGAAAAAGGCTGACTTTGAGCCCCTTGTTTGTTGAAATGAAAAGCCTTGAGTTTATAGCAACCTTTGATTTTACACCTGCTGTTGAGTCATTGACTGCTACGTTTGCATCTCTTGAGTTAAGACCTACACTTCTAGATCAAGTAGGGACTTCACAGAAGGAAGACCCACAGTTAGTTGAAATCATGGACAAGCTGATTAGAGGTGAGACGTCAAATCGCCTCAGTAGGTATGCCATAGATGACAAGGGATGGCTAAGGCGCGATGGAAGGTTATGTGTCCCACAAGTGGGAGACTTAGTAAGGAGAGTTCTCGAAGAAGCACACCACTCGAAGATGACTATACATCCCGGAGGGGATAAGATGTACAGGGATATGAAACACAATTTCTTTTGGGATGGAATGAAAAAGGACGTGGCAGAGTTTGTTTTGAAGTGCATGGTGTGCCAACAAGTAAAGGCCGAGTCGAAGAAGCCCGGTGGGCGATTACATCCTTTGGAGGTTCCTCAATGGAAATGGGAGAGTATCTCGTGGATGGACTGCCTAGGTCTAGGAAGGGAAATACTAGCATATGGGTTATAGTTGATAGACTCACGAAAAGTGCTCACTTCATTCCGGTGAAGAGCAAGAGGACCGCATCAGGGCTAGCGTCTATTTACCTTCGAGAGATAGTACGATTGCATGGAGTTCCTTCTAGTATAGTTAGTGATCGTGACCCGATATTCACTAGCCAGTTTTGGGATAGTCTGCAAGAAGCAATGGGAACACGACTGAACTTAAGCACGACCTATCACCCACAAACGGATGGACAAACTGAAAGGGTAAATAGGGTACTAGAAGATCTCTTGAGGCTATGCATTCTTGACTTTGGTGGTACTTGGGAAGACCATCTTCCTCTCGTGGAGTTTGCGTATAATAACAGTTACCAAGCTAGCATCAGAATGGCACCGTTCGGAGCCCTATATGGAAGACCGTGCAAGTCGCCAACTTGTTGGTGGGAGACGACAGACAGACTTATACTTGCACCCGACATGATAAAGGACACTTCTGAGAAGATTGAGTTGATACGAAGACGGATGAAAACGTCCCAAGATAGACAAAAATCTTATGCGGACCAGAGAAGGACAGACTTAGAATTCGAAGTCGGAGATATGGTCTTTATAAAGGTTTCTCCGTTACGCAATGTAGTTCGTTTTGGAGCAGTTGGAAAGCTAGCACCAAGATTTGTAGGACCGTTCCCCATCATTGAGAGGATTGGATGGATGGCCTACAAGGTAGACTTACCCGAGAAGTTGTCTGGAGTTCACAATGTCTTTCACGTCTCGCATCTCCGGAAGTGTTTGCATGAGTCAACCGAAGTGATTGAGCCATGCATCCTTGAAGACGTGGAAGTGGAGAAAGAAGCAACATTGAGGCGAGTTCTGATTCGTATCTTAGGAAAGGAGATTAAGAAGCTAAGGAATCGAGAAGTCAAGCTAGTGAAAGTGCAGTGGAGTGAAGCCCAAGAGGGCGCAACTTGGGAAACCGAAGAAAAGATACGCGCGCATTACCCATTTCTTTTTGAGGGTACATTCTTGATCTCTTTTTCCTTGAAAACCTTTTCGTATCATGATTCTAATATCTATGTTTGTCTTGTTATCTTCTCGATCTTATCTTGAGAACCTTAGGTAGAACCGTATGGATGTAAACATGTGATTGAAACATGTTATGGTTGATGGTTGCAAATGGTTGCAAGTGGTTGCAAGTGGTTGCTAGTGGATGCATGACACACATAGGCACTAGATCGGCTCAGTCACATTTTCATGTTGCATATGCATGGGTGCTTATACTTGTACATGGATGGAACTTGTTATGCTATCACTTGGATGTTGCATATGGATAAATGACTGTGCACTCATGTAGAGATTATAAACTATGCTAGGAATTTGCATACATGTTGGATTCATGACACTAACATATTTTGCATTAAGGAGGTTTACTGAATCAGTAACCGCCTAATCTTTTGCATTAGATAAAGTTCATATACACACACTTTCTGCATATGTTCATACAACACTAGAAGTCTTTTTAAGGACAATGGTTGCCTGTGGATGATGCTTTGAGTAGATGGTTGATTGGATGGTAGGACACATCCTCCCTAACTTAGAGATTTCGGGGACGAAATCATTTAAGGAGGGGAGAATGTAACAACTCATGTTTTTATAACGTGTAATAACCATAAATCAAGATAGAATTAATTTTTAAAATAAGAATTGAGTGAAACGGGTTACGCCCTTGCGTTCGACTCGAAATTCTGCTTGGAAACGAGTCCGAGTTTTCGAAAATTTGAGTCCGTATGACCAAGTTATGACCATTCAAAGTTTTCAGAAATTTTCAAATTCAAAACAGACTCTATTCGAATTCAAAATTCGAATTTAAAACCTCCAAATGGACTGGGCGGGAAAAATCCCGCCCAGGACCAGGTTGACCTGGGGGTCGACTATGTAGTCGACCTACCCAGGGCCGGGTCGACCATAGTGTCGACCTGGGGGTCGACCTGGTGCCCGAGCCCATTTCTGAAGCCAGATTCACTCTGATGTATGTGGCCTCATTTCTGTCCACATTCGTTGATCTGACCCTATAAATACAACCCCTAACACCAGTCTCTCAACACCAAATTTCTTTCTGACCTTATGCTGCTCTGATTCTGGTTGAAAAGTTTGAGAGAGGGACTGCTTCTACTATGTTGAGACTGCGTTAAAGGAATTGCTGATTAGGGGACTTCTATTAGGACTTGACTAAGCAACAAACGACTCTCTTTTTCTAATTCTCGAACCATGATCTGTAAGCCCAAGTTATTTTCAGATTTAAACTGTAAATGTATCATGAATATGATGTAAAATTGAAATTGGACCTATGTATGATGACTGTTTACATTCATTCTTGTTCATCTTGGATCTTGACTCTTGAATATTACTTTGACATCGATTTGGGGCCTATTCATGTTGTAAATCAAAAAGAGAAACCCCTCTTATTATCATGTCGAACCTGTTATTAGCCACATGTTTATGATTATCACCTTATGACAGTCGTACCGTGACTATACTATCATCTTATGACAATTGTTACTATGACTATACTATCACCTTATGATAGTCGTTACCATGACTATACTATCACCTTGTGACAACTGTTATTTTGATTAGTGCCTTATCTTGCTAGATTTGGAATCTTTTTGTTTGAGGCCAATATTTCATATGTCAGTAATGTTTTATTTCATGTCATATCATGCTATGCTAGTAATCACTCTTGCCACCTTATACCCATTTCTTTCTATGTCACTCCCTAATTAGATTTATTTGTATCGTTTCGAACCTTCATGCGATGCGAATACGATTTGGGTAGATTAGGTAAAATATGAATTAGCTTTAAACTTGAACATGAACATTATTATGACTTGAACCTGAATATGGACATGAACTTGAACACGATTTGACATAAAACATGACTTGAAAATTCGACATGAATCTAAACATGAAAACTTGAACGTGGGCATGACAGTTAGATAAACTTCAAAATGGCCAACTCAAGGTTGGGTTGAGTTTGCAGTGTAAATCTGCCCGGAACCACCCGGCAAATCCAGTGGCTGCAAACAATAGGATCCAATGTGGGTAGTTGGTCATATCGCACGTAAAAACCCGAGGTTAGACTATGTTGTAGTGTAAATCTGCCCAGAACCGCCCAGCAGATCAAGTAACCACAACAGTTAGTCTAATGTGAGAGGTTCGCGTGCACTAATGAATTAATGCCACATGATAGGGTTAAGTCATGAACCACTTGAATATACTTAACCAACTTGACACGATGACTTGATAGGGTTAAGTCATGAACTGCTTGAACACACTTAACCAACTTGATACATGATCTGGATAGGGTTAAGTCACGAATTTGAATGACAACACTTAACCCATTAGAAACCCTAGTTATGCGGTCCTTTTCAGTAGTAACCCACTTAGATGTATCACGATACCCTGGGACTAGACAGGGTGGGGCACGATTACTGGGTTGATTGTAAGCGACCAGAACAATGATTGAGTAGGTGCGCCATTGTAGGTTCAGGCGGGCTATGGTCGTGCACGTAGCCTGGAGTTGAAAAAGCAGGCATTGGGCACCCATAGATTTACACTGTGCGTGCTTGATTCGTGTCGATGGTTGGCACCATAAGACTTGATACACCCTATGGTGGACCTAGCACAGGTAACTACATTTCTGGATAGAGCCGTATGGCCCAGACACATGACGAGCTAGGGCTTGTAGGGAGCCAATCGATTAGTAGATCGTACCATAGGACCCCGTAATGGGTCACTTCATGACACTGGCTAAGGGAACATTTCATGGTTAATACTTGATATGGGTTAGAATACTAGTACAGTTGGTGTAGCGAACCTTGAACATGCGATGCCAGACTTGACTTATCTTGTTATCTTAATTATCCAACTAGTTCTGTTATCATCCTTATGTTTAATTCCAGTTTTCACATGTCATGTTACCTTTACTAGTTTTCATACTGAAAGTCACTAGGGCTTACCAGTCTTTATGACTGACCCTTTTTCTTTCGCCCCTTTTTCTTTCCTTTTCCCCCCCAAGGTTCCCAAGGAGGAAACACTAGCTCTTAGCTTGGATTCAACTTGCTTTCTGACAGCTCATGTACGGTTTGGTCTTGGGCTATGCTATGGCTGGTTCTGCTATTTATGGGGAATAAATTACTTTTCTTTTAAAGTTTATGCTTCTTTACTATGAACTTGATGTAATGGAATAATTTGTATCTTGGATATATGAGCTTTTGACTCTTTTCTTGGGAATAATAAAAAGTTGGTTTTTAATTTCTACAGCTGCTTTATTTATGTTCTGCCTTGTGACATCTTTGTGCATGTTTACCTAGATAATACTCCACCAAAATTAGTGCATTCCCTTTGTGGGTGACCCTAACGGAGGTGGGGTGTTACACATGAGGCCTTTTTATCTCAGTCTTTAATATGAAGGTTAAGAGCAAATGGGTTAATTGAAAGGTGTAGGCCTCCTCTATCCATAAAATGAATTAATTCTTTGCCTCCTTTTGTAAAAATGCATGCTTTCCCTCATCTCTTCATGTGTATATATTCTTTTAGCTCCAAAATTCCTACATGAGTTAAACACAAGGAACAAGTAAAAGATTTCACAAATTAAAACATGCATAAGTGACCAGTTTTTCCCAAAATGAGTGATTTTTTCGAAAATATTTAAAATATGGTTTGATCGTATAAAATACCCAAAAATGATTATTTATTTAATTAAGAAAGTATAAATATGTGAATATAAATGTGTATTTTTACATGCACATCAAGAACCAAATTGGTGGAAGTTCATCCGTGAGGAAGAGCGCCACCAGAGAAAAAAAATGAATAGCCAGACAAAAATCCTCCAAGATAAGCACTATGATAAAAGACCCTGTTGAATTCGTCGGGTCTGCTCGCACTATCCTTATTGAGAGAAAAGACATAGACACGTATCTCTACCGTGGAAGGCGGTACGGCTAGGTCAACACACTCAACAGGAAGGACCAATCTGGGAATGAAAGCTAATAGAGCCTGTAACACCCCACCTCCGCCAGGGTGACTCTTGCAAGCACTCTGACTTTGGAGGGGCGTTTGAATCAGGTAAACATGCATAATGATATATCAAGGCAGAACAAGAACATATGTATATATGTAAACAAAGTAAATAACATAGATAAAACAGCGGAAGATTTAAAACCATTTCAAAACAAGTCTGGTACATCATAATGTCAACTTTCCAAATACACAAGTCTAGACAAAAACAACATTTCTGAAAAACTGAAATACATAAGTACTATCCCCAAAATAAGTGATAACCATAGCCAGCTTCATGTCAAGACCGTACATGAGCTAAAATCCCACAAGCAAGCGATCAGAAATCCAAGCTAAGCTCCAATATTCCCACCCTGAGAACCTAGGGGGGTGGAAACGGAAGAAAAGAGGCGAAAGAAAACAGGTCAGTCAAAAAGACTGAGTAAGCCCTACTACAATCAATGTAAACTGGTAAAGTTAACTGGCATGAGCAGCAGGGATGAACATAAGGATAACAACATACTAGCATGATGATTAACTAACAAGGTAGATAAAGGTGTCATCGCATAATCAGGATTAAGATTTTTGCACCACAGGTGTACTAGCAAACTAACATGACTTGAATAAACAAGTATTGATCCCTTGGCCCAAGCTTTGGCCCAATAACATGTAGTGACCCCAATACGAGGTCCAAAGTGTAACCAAGAAGTGATCCCCAGGCCCAAGTTTGGCCCAAACATCATGAATGGCCTAAACCAAGGTCCAACTAGCACGGTCTAGTCGATCGGCTCCCTATAAGCCTAACTCGTCAAGTGTCGGTGTCATACGGCCCAACTACGAAGTGTAGCTAAACTGTGCTAGGTCCACCCTAGGGTGTATCAAGTCCTAGGGTGTCAACCACTGACACAAATCAATGCACGCACAGTCTAAACCTACTGGTGCCCGTGCCTGTTTTTTTCAACTTCGGACCATGTGCACGACCATGGCCCGCCTGAACCTACACCGGCGCACCTCCTCAGCCGTCGTTTTGATCGCTTACATGGCATCCAGTAATCGTGCCCCTCCATATCCTAGTCCCTAGGGTATCATGATACAACTAAGAGGGTTACTGGTGCAAAGGACCACGTGACTAGGGTTTCCTTAATGGGTTAAACGTGGTTAACCCAACCCATTCAAGTACCAAGTTGGTTAAGTGTACCCAAGGTTCATGACTTAACCCTACCAACCCATCGTGTTTAATTGGTTAAGTATTCAAGCGGTCCATGACTTAACCCTAATCATGAGGCATTGATTAATTTAATGCGCCTTAATCTCTCACATTAGACTTTGTTGCGGTTACTAGTTAAGCCGGTCGGTTCCGGGTAGCTTTACACCACAACTTGGTCTAACCTCGGGTTCAAGGTACAACATGACCAACTTCTCACATTGGGTCCTATTGTTTGTAGCAACTAGTTAAGCCGGTCGGTTCCGGGTAGGTTTACGCTACAAACTCAACCCAACCTCGAGTTGGTCATACTTATCTTTTCTAAGTGTCATGTCCATCATGTTTCCAAAACATGTTACATGTTTTCAAGCATTTGGGTAGACCTAACTTAATAGGTAAATTCCCAAAGGGTAGACCTAACTTAATAGGTAAATTCCCAAGCTTATGTTTTTATGTCTTTTAGGTTTACCCAACCCCAAACGCAATCCCATCGCTTACATATCGCAATAGCGCATAAAGGATAGAAAGAGGGAACTTGGCATAATCATGACATAAAGGTGTTGAAGCCACAAGTTCAACATGGTGGCATATGAAATGTACATGTGTTCATATACTTGCATATTACATTTTTAGGCCTCAAAAGCATGCATAAAACCAAACTTAGCATATTGGTGATACATGGTGATAAATGACATGTAGAAATGGCCATAAGTTCGCATTTAGCCTCACATGCAAGTTATCATAAGGGATATGATAACTTACATGTTGCCAAAATGCAACCTTTAGCATAAAGCTTGAAGCTTTATGTTCACATACTCAAGATAAGCTTGCATTACATGATAACATGAACAAAAGGATCAACCCAAACTTGCATAGCATAACTTGCATATCATATGACAAACTTGCATATCAAACTTGCATAACATAACTTGCATATCATATGACAACTTGCATATCAAACTTGCATAACATAACTTGCATATCATATGACAACTTGCATATCAAACTTGCATAACATAACTTGCATATCATATGACAACTTGCATATCAAACTTGCATAACATAACTTGCATATCATATGACAACTTGCATATCATATGACAACTTGCATATCAAACTTGCATAACACATCATAGTAAACTTGCATATCATGGCAAACTTGCATATCATACATTTAACTTTAGAGTTTAAGTATGAAAGTAGAATAGGGCTTACAATGCTTATGAAGACACACAAAACTATGACAAAGCCCTTATGCAACCAATTAGACCCAAAATGCAAGCTCTAACATAAAAACCCTTGAGCCAAAATGATCAAAACTCTTTCTTTATGATGCAAATATAGAAACTTGACTTGAATGCAAGCTAATAACACTTATACAAGCTTGAAAACACTTGTATGCATGGAAAATCTCATAGAAATTATTTTAGAAATTTTATGAAGAGAGTGGAGGCCATGAGAGGATTGATTTTGCCATAGTTTAGTTGTAGGATTGATTAATGATGATTTAGGGTTAGGTTAGGGCCTTATTTATAGATTATGCAAGTGTTTTAGGCCATAGGATTAAACCCTAGTTGCAATCTCAGCCCTTAAAATCGAATCTGGCCCCCAAGCTCAACACAATCTCAAAATGGTGCACCAGGCTAAACAGCCCGGCTGGACCAAGTCGACAGCCAAGTCGACAGGGCTGTCGACTTGGGTCCACCAAGTCGACTCCCAAGTCGACAGGGCTGTCGACTTGGGTGCTCCGGAGGGAATTTTCCCGCCTGGCCCAAACTGGCCCAATTTTTCAAATTCAAACTTGAATTTGAAATCTGTTTTTACTTAGGAATTTTCTGAAAACTTCGTTGGGCCTTAATCGGGTCATACGGACTCCGATTTTCGAAAACTCGGACTCTATTTCGCGTATTTTTCCGAGACGAACGCAATGGCATAGCCCGTTTCCCTTGATTCAGATTTTAGAATTAAATTCTGCCTCGATTTACATCATTATAGGTTATTGAAAATTCGGGTTGTTACAGAGCCGTTCAGAAACAACGGCGAGGGAACACCCGTAAAGGTTTGGAAAATAGATTTTGCATGAATAATATAGACAAATAAATGAAGATACCGTAAAAAGTTTGATCAAATTTATTTAATTTTCGAATATATATGATTTCTTAAAGTGCGTTTAGAATTTTCGAATTGTATGTGTTTTGTTTTTTTTGTTTATGATTCTTGCTCACATTTTAGATGTTTTACTTTGAGAACTATAAAGCAAGAGTGCTCTGATTTATTTAAAAATAGCCATATTATTATTGAAATTAAATAAAGTTTTAACTCATATTTGGATGAACCTTTAAAACATGAGTTTAGTACAATTATATGTATAATTATATATGTGTAGAACTTGAAATTATTGTATATGTTTATAATTGAAAATAAATGAGTTAATTTTAAAAAAATGGATTTGAAATAAGTATTATGGATATAAACTGTTTTTGAAATTAATTTTTTATGAAGTAGAAATAATTTTTCTATTTAAATATTGTTTTGAAACAAGTTAAACATTTGAAATTAAGTCATGAACTTTGGAAGGTATTGTAATAAGTTTTTGAGATATTTTAAAAGCTTCTATAATTAATGTTTTCATTTATCTATTACATATATTTTATTGAGATCTTTCCATATATACATAGTTTGAATTGAATAAGATTTCTACACACATTTATGCGAAATTCTATATGATGAGGATTTTGAGTAAACGGTTTAGAGTAAATGGTTTAGTAATACCAAACGGTATCAGACGTTTGGTAATACTTTCCGGATTTCTCTCTTGACTTCTCATATGGAATATTTGGTTTTCTTTTCATTTCCAGTGAATGTGATTTACTTTCTTCTTGTAAATATTTAAGTAAAATGATATGATATAGGATGCATGGGTCTTACTCGAATAATTACCATTTGAAAGTATAACACACTTTTTGAATTGATGTTCCTTTGGTTTATCTTCGAGTTGACATGCTTTTATGTCATTCTTATAATGATACTTGTTTTTCCTATATCGCAACTGTTGTGACCGATTTAAGTGGTTAAACCACTATATTTTATAAATGGGCCTGTGATATGCTTGTTCTTGTTTATGATTTGATGATTAGATTGGTGGTTAAACATTTGTTTTGTTTAATTTTGGTTGTGATTTACATTTTTCTTCATTTGTTGCTAAGTCATGACTATATTTTAGTCCGAACACTATTGAATTTCATGACATTATTTATACGAAATAATATTTTATTTTGGATTGGGATGGATTGGATTTGTTCTTTCAATGAGCCAAAACTCCATATTGGCCGACCTGACTCAGGTTTGCTACTTGAATCGGTGGTATTTCATTCTCCCATCTACCACCAAGGGTCAACGGTCTTCTACATTGGGCAATTTTACTATTTTGATCGGGATTCCCGATCGACGGGTCACAGGCTACAATAGATTTAGGCGTGGGGGTCCCACGTATAGTATCATGAACGGGTAGCATACAGCCTTCGCCTTAGACTGTCTTGGTTTCCCTAGGTTGATCTGCAGGTGTGTTATGGCGTTATAAGTAGATTACGGTGCCGATGTCTCGATGCACACTCGAGCTCTGGCACTGTGATTTTACAATACTAGCATCTGTTTATTTGGTATTTTGTAAGTTGGTTTATATTTATCCCATAATCCCCCATTACCTTATTATATTTTTATAATTGTTCATTCATTAGTATCAACATACTATTTTACATATGACAATTGTAATGAGTATCGTATTGGTTTATATGTGATATTGTGACTTGATTCATTTCATCATATTGTCTTGTGTATGATAAATGTTTTGAGTATCTTATTGGTTTTTATATGATACTCTGACTTGATTTGTTACAATACTTTATTATATATGATACTCGTTATGGTCATCATATTGGTTTACATATGATACTCTGAGATGGTTTACTCTTACCAAATCATTTATATATGGTATTTGTTACAGGTATCGTATTGGTTTATATATGATACTCTGCTTAGATTTATTCTTATCATGTTGTTTTTTGAAACGACCCGAACTTCCCCGGTCTCCGAAGAGAAGAGAAAGAACGAATTACTTTGAGGACAAGACCAATCAGAACGCAGACAGAAGAACATTTCATTGTATTTTACAACAATTTCATCAGAATACAAGAATATACAGAGTATAAATGAATAAAATACATTCGATAAATATCAGAGGTTACAATACATTACATAGCAACGGAAAATAATACAAAACACAACTGAAGGATATATATGGATACAAAGCTTTCCGGATATCGTTCCAGCCGTAAACCAGGTTCCTGTGAATATAAATCTACAAAACCAAAACTACTAGCTGCCCATGTCAAAATGAGGGCACCCAGTGTTTAGGTTAAAATAATAAACTCCAGGTCAGTCATGGTACTGGTGTGAGAACTAAAACAGTTATTAATCTTTATTTTAAAGTCAGGTAAATCAAGGGACCACGCCGTATAACACGGAACGGGTTTCCTCTTAAGAATACCAGTGCATAAAACAACAGGCAATGCTAAATAAAAAACAATGAAGCTATTATAAGACCCAGGTCCCATCACACAATGCAACGCAAGCCGGAGGATAGGGTTTTTACCTTATAATAGCCAAGAATGCTTGATACGTTTAAAAACACATTATTTGATACTATAATAAATGTATAGTGTCAAAACAATTTCAATCATAAATATTAATCATAAACGGCATAAGCGCCCCATCCCACTATGTCGCCATACTAGGCTCTACAAATAAAACCGCAAAGTCACGTATTGGAAGTTGGATTTCCATCTGTGAACCGAGGCAAAAGATAGTCCTCTACCGATTCGAGACTGTCTAGCCCGAGTCTCAGGACCCAGATACAGGTGAGCCCATGGATCGTCAGGGCCGGTCCACCGATGTGGATTAAAATGCCTGAACACTACATTTACCGGCCCTTTGGGGCATAAATGAGCCAACGAATGACTCCATCGGACACGGATCGTCCGATCTAACCGAGGCGCCTCGCAACAGCAACAACCACATAAGTCAAACTCGTCAGGGCGTGTAAAACCACTGACGCAACTTCTAACTAGAAAGAAACGCATGTCCTCCTTGATGTCCTCTCCCGTTTTTGGTCCACCACCGGGGTGTGAGGCTCGCGAATCTACGCTACACAAAGCTACGCCACAAAGGCCGTGCTTTGATCATCAACCACAAGTCTTTACTTTTCAACAGAAGCCTTAATCCATTGCCACTTAGGCATGCCACACAGGCAATTCATTCCATGCGATGGATATCCATCAATGTATAACCCCTGAGCTCGTACGTCTCGGAGAAGGGCGTTAAGCAAGAGAATAAATTCTCCGCCGCCAAACAGATATATATTTAATAGAAATCAATCACACAGACTGAAATCCAATGTCAGACACACTGTCCATTTACAAGTTCGTTCTGGGTCTGAACGAAACCGAAGGCACTTAGTACCCCGCATATCCATCGATCTCCAAGTACGTCTGGACGACCACTAACCGATTCCCTCCTCTTGGGTGTACGGCCCTATCAAGATCATCAGTAACCACCTAAACGACGTGAAGACCTCCGGTCTTCAACCACCGTCTTCATCTTCGACACCACGTCGAATCAGTTATTCAGAATGGGATAAACCTGGTCTTTCTGAATAACTCGTGTATATAATAAATAGGTGTTACACATACACAACATACGCCTCATTCCAATTCAAAATATTCTTTTATTCAAATATTCCTAGACTTTGGGAAAGGTTCCCATTAATTTTTTCAAAGATAAATTCTTTAAATTTATTCTTTAATCTTCTTTTGAATATCAATTCAAACTAGTTGGGATTAGCGAACCACACCGGAGTAATCATTTATTTTAGTTCCCAATCCCTACCTATTCACCCCATGAAGTAAAACTGGCATACTTCATAACTAACACCACAGTGTTATCGGTAAATTCAATTACCATTTCACGTTCAAATCTAATTAAAGATTTAACTATCGCCTGGAGAAAAACTGGTGATACTCCATTCTCGATCTTTTCAAGATTCATTAAAACTCCACTTAGTTTTAATCTTTAACTGGGTTAAAGAATTAGTGTCATTTAAAACACGGTTCACGATAAACCCAAAATCACATTCCATTAATTATCGGATTAAAGAACTAGTGTCATTTAAAACACGGTTCACGATAAACCCAAAAATCAATACCAATTCAATTCCAATTAAATATTATTTAATTGGTACACTTCATTAAATCTAAATAAAAAGATTTAATCTTTTTCTCAACTGGGCTTAAGAACAATGTTAATGAAGACACCATTCACGACAAACCCAAATCACATTTGATATTAAATACAAGGCTCTGAATAGAAAATATATCGGCTTATATTCAATATCAAATTCTACGACCAACAAATATCGTATTGGAAATAACGATATAAATATATCATTCAAATTCCCATAACAATACCTGTATCATCACGAAATCCAACATCAAAATATTCCAAAGACAATTTCGATTCAAATCCATTCCAATTAAATTATTGGAAATTCTGGTTACTTTTAAAACCCTTTTCAAATTCAATTTATTTATTTAACAATAAATAGAATTATAATTCTAGTTCAAAACGAGTTCATTTCGATAAAAATCTATTTTTATCTTTTCAAATATGGAGTTTATCATCCCGATTCTTCCCAAATCATTTCTTATTATTTTACACAAATTATTACTATTTTTAATAATTTTATCAAGGCCCGTACAGGCGATTTCCATCAACGGCCATTAGACTGCAGTTACAGCAACCTTTTCCAAATTTGATTTGGACATAATTCCAAATCCAACCGTTGGATTTCTAATTTCTAATATTCGTTAGAAAGCTCTTTTTGATACGAACCCAAAGTTCCGGTTTTAGGAGAATCCGACGGTAGGATCTCCCGCAATATCCGTTCGAAGTCAATCGTTGAAATTCACGAACTACCGCAGCGCGGCGCGTTTTATTCGGGCCATTATATTATATATAATATATATATATAATATATACTTCATCGATTTCCTTTTAAAACGTATTTTATAAATCATTTTAAATTCGTTTTCGAAAAGATTTCAACTTCATTTTAAATTCAAATCCAAATTGAATTTTTCCTTATAAATTCGTTTTAAATTCATTTCAAATTGATTTCTAATTCAATTTCAGTTCGTTTTCAATTCAATTCAATTTCATTTCGAATTCATTTCTATTCAATTTCAATTCGAATTCATTTCTATTCAATTTCAATTCGAATTCATTTCTATTCAATTTCAATTCGAATTCATTTCTATTCAATTTCAATTCGAATTCATTTCTATTCAATTTCAATTCGAATTCGTTTCTATTCCATTTCAATTCGAATTTCAATTCTTTTCAAAATATCAGATTTTGAAATCACTTTCGATATTCATTATAAAATGAAAAAAATCGATATAAATATCGTTCACGTCAAAATGGCGTCAATCTAATAAACACAGCTTCATATATTTATATTTTCAAATATCCTATTTCAAATATTTCTTTTTTAAATATTTCTATTCAAATATTTTATTCAAATAATTCTCTTTAAATATTCTATTTCAAAACTGGAATGAGGCCCAATCAATTACCATAGATTTTATTTCTATGGACTTCCATACAACGCATGTATATATCAACAATGACAAATAATCAACCATCATCCAAAGTGCATTCTACACTGTATAAGCATTAAATATAAATATTCAACGCTTATAACAGTCTGTCAATCAATCGATCGACATACAACTAATTATTGGGATTAGTGTACATCATATATCATCCCAATACCCATTTGGGGTTTCTAACAATCAAACACAGATTTTATTTATGCAGTAGGGCGATGTGTAAAATTTATCGTCCCAATCAATATCAGTCAAATGTGTGTATATAAACAAATCGTCCGATTTGTTCATTTTTATTTCATTTCATTTCATATACATGTTAAAAATTCTATTTTTAATGATAAAATATTTTCCACTATAAAATATTTTATTTCAACTATATAAATATTTTAGTTCATTTCACATCACATCACACAATCAACTACACATCAAAATCAAACAAACAAGCATACAAGCCGTCCATGGTCTGTGGACAACGGGTGTCAGGTGCTACTAAACACCGTCTGCATCCTACTATATATTTTAACTAGAAAATTAAATTAAAAGTGAGAAGTTCTCACCGAGGGTTCCAATCCATCATTTCATTTCTGAATTTCTGATCGATTGGATTCGCCCGAAATTCCTACGCCATCTTTTCCACGCTGTTCATATATTAAAGATCACATTTTTATTTCAGCGCAAAACAGTTAAAAATCGAATTTTTTATTTCAAATTCATATAGATAAAAATCGAATTTTTATTTCAAATTCATGTAGATAAAAATCGAATTTTTATTTCAAATTCATATAGATAATAATCGAATTTTTATTTCAAATTCATATAGATAAAAATCGAATTTTTATTTCAAATTCATATAGATAAAAATCGAATTTTTATTTCAAATTCTTATAGATAAAAATTGAATTTTAATTTCAAATTCATATAGATAAAAATCGAATTTTTATTTCTCTACACCCATAAAAATCTCACCTTTGATTATATAAAAATCTCTCCTTTCTTTTCGTTTTCAAAAATCAAATCCTTTTGGTTTATAAAAATCGAATCCTTTTTGGTTTATATAAATAAATAAAAAATCACTTGTTCGTGTTTGCATATAAAACTGAATTTCTAAATTTTTGAAACTGATTTCAGAGAAAATAAATAAAAGAAGTAAATAAATGAATAAAAGAAACTTACTGTAAAAATCAAGAGGGGGGGGCGTTCACTGTCGACGGTCGAGGCCTATGGAGGCGCGCAGGTTGTCTTGAGGCGGGGGGAGGGGGGTTGCATCGGATCGGGGTGGGGGGGCTGCGGTTGGTTGCGTCGAGCCAGGGGGAGGTTGCGTCGGATCAGGGGGCGCGAGGTGGAGAAGAAGAGGGGCAGGAGGAAGGAAGGCGGCGGATGTTGGGGGGGCGACACGGTGGAGAGCGAGAGGTTTTTTTTCTTTTTTTTTCTTTAATCGATTTGCTTTCCACAATAAAAGGGGGGTTTGACTTTTCTGAAGAGGGAAGGGGCGGTTAAGGGAAGAGAATTTTATATTTTATTATTATTTAAATTTCAAAAAGCAACTTTCTTATTCGAACTCGGAACGAGGCCCACCGACTGTCGTCCCTAGCTAATTACCCTCATTCCGAACACAACGGGATATGTATCGTAAGCTAATTCGATCGTTTCAATCAGTTTTCGTCAATATCAAAATATAACTCTATATATTGAATTTGAACGCACATTTCAATTTACCGGGGCCACATACTAACTTGAAAAATTCCCGAGAAATATTTTCTAGCTTCGTATTGTAGATACGGTCCTAACAAAACTAATTTCGTCGAATTCTGAGACCGTTTGAAAAATGGTCATTTTCCAGTCGATTAAATTTAACTGAAACTGGTCAAACACGTTTTCCTTTTCCACGCCCACATATTGATTCGAAAAATTATGAAATTTGAAAACTAGCAATAACTTGACATCACGGATCCAACAAAAGTGGTTTCGTCGAAATCCGAGGTCGTTTGGAAAATTTCCATTTTTAAGGGCCTGAATTCCATAGCGACTATTCTGAAATTTCAACTGGACCTATCTTTTGATTCCCGCTATGAAATTTCAAATTTTCGGATTAGTTGGAAAGATATTCTCAATTAGATTTAAATTTTTAGTTTCACTAAAATCCGGTTTATTTTGCACCCGGTACATTCATTTGAATTTTGAAATCGAATTATCGAACTACCGCGTCATTTTCACTTCCTTTTATAATTTAAAATAAATATTTATATTCTAATGTCGAGCTATATAAATATATACGTTCTAATCTATTCAAGATAAATTTTCCGTCGTTACTGTTTAAAATAATTCATTTTAAATAATCAAAATTCACTAAAATTGCCAAAATAAAAATTTTTAATTGGCCCAGATTTCCGGGTTATTACATTTTTAGTATTATATTGATTTATATACGATACCTTGCTTTAATTTATTTTTATCGTATGGACAATTATTGATGGTATCATATTGATTATATATGATGCTATGAGTGCATTTATATGTTGATATATTCATTTTATATGATTATTTTAATTTGTGCCATATCGATTTATATAAATGTACCATTGTTTGAACTAAGATTGTGCATGTCTCTAGTACGTGTATTTTTAAAAAGTTTGTGGTGCCAATGTTAGTTTAAAGCAATGCGTACAATATTTAGCCTTATCTAGTTCGATTCTCAATGCTTTCCTATAGTAATACGTAGTATTATTTTGGTTAGCATGGCTATAAGGGTCAGCTATTACAATATCCTTTCAAATATCTTATACTATTTCAAAATACTTTGCTTTGAAACTTAAATCTTAGTTTGGAAGTATTCAAATATTCAAATTAGCCAAAGGAATCAAATTCCAATTCAAGAATTGGAAATCAACAATTAATGGATCATTCAACCAATCCAAAATATAGGATACAGGTGTTCGTTATATCAACCAACCTGAAAACTTGAGACCTAAACACCGGGCTTATTTGAAATCATTTCAAATAGTAGAGACATATATCCTTCAAAAATCAATTTATACTTTGGGATTCATATCATAGTTATTTCGCAAGAATCAACCGGGTTGCAAAGTTACCATAGTGACCTATCCCACTTTGAAACTCGGAAATCAACGTCAATGATGCGGGTATCATCACCAAAATCATTTTCCAGCGACAGAAATGGGTTTAGGATTTCAAATTTCTTTTAAAGATCTTTTAAATTCATTTCAAAATCAGAAATTGAATTAAAATCATTTTGAAAACACTTCATACTCAGAAAATACTTTCAAATAATATTAATTTGTATTTTCGAAATCTTAAACCAATTTCAAAAATCATGGAATTTAAATTCCCAAATTTCTAGTTTGAAGTTCCTATCCCATATAAATCCCAGTTATATAAGTCCATACTTGTATATAATTCTTCAAAATTTCATATCCATGTTTAAGTTAAATAAATAACTTTTAGGTTACAACTTCTTATTAATCAATTTTTTAATACACAATTCATTATTAAAAAAATTTATTGATATACATTCGTTAATTTTTTTCCATTTCAACTAATTAACCATATGTATATTATCAATAATGATAAAAAAATGTAATATTTAGGATTATATGCTTTCTAAAGTCATATGTTTGTTACTTTAATAAGTTTAAATAAATAACAATTTCATTTAAGCTTTAAATTATGAAAATTCAAGCTTATAATACTCAACTTATTTTGTAATTACATCAATTTAAATTCAAATCAATAAATTATAGTAATTATTCAAAATTTCAAAATATATTTACAAAAATACAAGTACGCTCTCTCAATACACTCAACTCATTATAGGGCAATGCTAACCCTATCTCTAACGAGTTTATTGCATATACTAAGGTTTATCGCTAAACCAAAGCTCTGATACCATGTATGCCAACCCAACCTTTTGGACGATTATAAATCCACAATAAACCACACATGTTTAACTCAAACCATTGAAAAAGATAGATTACCAATGGCTTTGTTCTAAAGAAATTGAATTCAAAAGAACAAATACAGATTCTCGTAGTAAAAGGATTAATATATAATAAGCACATATCATAAATACATTAAATAGTTCATGATGTTGTTTACATTTGATTTCACTTATACATAATACCCATAATGATACAAATTTTCAGGCAGAATAAACAATACTAATATAGTAATAACTGGGGTCCTCGGCTCCATCTTCGTCTTCTGAAACCAATGCTTCGCTAAATTGAAATACTCGGTCTGACCCGAGCGTAATGTTAAACAAAACACTTGAGTTAGGATTAATATTCTTATGCATGTAAACCCAACTAAAATGAAATGTTTAGGTGACATATACAAGTGATTTAACACAAAAATATTCTCAAGATCTCGACATCATATTTTATCTTATTAACTGCTTTGTTTCAACTATTCTTCGTTATCGTTTTCCAAATTCAATTCAATATTCAAAATTCAGACTTCAGATCCTAATTCAACTTCACATATTGGATTAAACTTCAATTTCCAAGTTTCAATAAGATTTAAATTTAAAATTTTCAATTCGATTCATGTTTCATACCACACTTAACTCATTTAAATCTATATATTCGAATGATTTTGACTCAATTGCTCTGGTTGGAAATAGACTCTAAATGAACTAGTTCTATAACTAAAACAGTAAAATTTAATATACATATATATATATATACACAATAGTTTAAATAATTATTTAATAAATCACTAAATATAAAATAATTATAAATAAGATAGCAAATTTAATATAAATATTTTAATTAAAATAATTGTAAACAATTAGTTAAAAGTAAAATATTTTAATTAAAATCATTATAAGTAAAAGAAATTTTTAATAAAATTAATTACAAGACTAAATAGTTAATATAAAATAATATTAATCAGATATGGTCAAGCTTCGCTTTTTCTTCCTTCTCATTTTTTCTGTCTCCTTCACGATTCCCTCTTCTTTTATTCTTCACATCTCCTTGCACTTGTTTTCGCCTTGCCTGGACACACATGGAAGTTCGCCAAACGAACCACTATTCATTCTTCTCAGATCTTTCGAAATTGCTGCTCTTCATACCCTTTTTTGGGCCGATGATCTAATAGCGTTTATCTCTGTGCGATGGCACGAACTCCTGGAAATGCATGGCCTTTCTTGCCTTTGGCCCTCACATCTGACCGTATTTTAGCTAACAAGGGTTTGATTTCAACTGGCTTTTTCTTTAAGGTATTTTTTGTTGGCTGGAAGGACTTATGTCATTTAGCTTGCGTCTTTGTCTTTTTTGGGTCAACTTGGGGTAGATTTTTTGCCAGATCTTCATTTTTATGTGGTTTTTGGAGATGTCTTGCCTATGTCAACACTTGTCCTTCCTCCTCATTTTTATCATTACATGTGATGCTTTTGCACAAACTTTTGTTGGTCAGTTGGGGAGGACCCTTCGAACTGCATCCATCTCCGTTTATGAAATGGTTGAGCTTGTCAAGATTTACATGTCAGTCGTTTTTTTGTTATGGTTTGTCCCATGTCAGATGCTTGGATGCATTGTTTTGTCCGAGCATTAGTTGGTGACTAAAGGTGGGATTTTGATTCATGACTGTTGCTTACTATGTTGAGTTTATGTGACTGCGTGCACTTCCTTGGTACTTCCTAATTTCTGCTGGTCGGAGAAGATGGTGGTGTCTGCTAGTCTACCTTGGCATGTTTACAGGTTTGAAATGTACCTCAAGTATGATATCTCCCTACGCAATCAGCTTTAGTGGGTTACTATTGTTTGTACTTGGTATGGCTTGCCTTTCTCCTTTTTCTCTGTGCTACACAAGGACTACCCTATGAGTTGATGTGTCCCTATTTTGTGTGGCTCTATGTTGGAGTCCTTGTTCCTAATTTTAGGCTGCAAGCACATAAACTAATTTTTAGCATGAAATATGATTGTATGTGTTTAGCCTCCCTGCGTGGTGTGCCAGAATGAAATTCCTCTACGATTAATTAGGTCTAGCTCAAGTACTATAAACTTGTATTGTTGGTGGTGGACGATCCACCTTAAAAACTGCATCAGGTGAACGGTCCACCTTAGAAACTAAAATAATAGGATGGTTACCGCCAACCTCCCAGAATATTTGTAATTATCATTGCTTAATATTAAAAGTGTTTGCGGTCAGTTTAAAAATCAGTCGGCTTTGCCAAAAAAAAAAGATACTCAACTCGATCCAATATCAACACTTCCAAATCCGACTTAGTATCCATTCAAGATTCAAATTCAATAATCAATTCAATAATTAAAGTTCAAATTAGCAATATTAAATCTTTACATTTAATATTTTGTTAAGTAACGTTTTATCAATTAAACCAATCAAATAAATTTAAAACTTGATAATATCCAAAAATCAAATCAAATATTTTATTAATTCAAATCAAATCTATATTAAATCAAACATAGTTAAAATTTAACTTAAACTAAAACTTTTATTAAATCAATTCAAATCTTTTAGTCAACAAATTAAATTAAATCTTAAATTAGATCATTAAATAAAGTGTTAAATTTAAATCATTCGCTAAATAATTTCTGTTAATAAATCATAAATTCAAGCTTAAATTTCTAAATTATAAACTTAAATTTAAATTTAGAAATTTGTATTAAATTCCCAAATCAATTTGTTTAATTAAGGATCTAGGTATATATCATTTCAACCCATATCCAAATTTCATAAAATTTTATATATAGTTTATGATGTCGAGAACTTGTATATGTCATAGTAAGGGTGATGAAATCGGTATGACAAACGTATGATGATCACACTATTACACCCATAAATAAAACACTACCATTGCATGTAATTATCAACTGTTTTTCATGTAAACTATAAACTATCATTTCATATGATTAAATCAACAATTCAATGAATTATCGAATAATAACTCAAATCATTTCAACTAACAATTCATAAAATTACAACTAACAATTTAACAACTAAAATTTATGGAATTAACAGCTAACTAATCAAGTAATTTTAAACTAACAATTCAAATATTTATCAACCAAACAACACAAAATAAATCTAATATCATTACCATTACATATGATGTTAATTTCTAGCATATAAATATTAATCGTGAGGGATTCTCACCTTGCATGGCATAAAGAAAGAATACAATAAATACGATGAAGTCACGACCCAAACTACAAGCACCGCAAGCCAGGAATGACCCAAATAAAATACAACTTCGAACAACTGAATCAAATTAGCATCAAATCATCAAATCACAATAACGCTTGAATCACTGAAACTCACTTTCTATCTTTTTTGTGAAGAGGTGATGTAACAATTGTTTTCATCCAATATATATATATATATATATATATATATATATATATATAGAGAGAGAGAGAGAGAGAGAGAGAGAGTAATAATTTGGACAGAACAATTTTGGCCACATCAACTTTGTGCTTGGGTTAGGGATGTGATGGCATGCCGGAAGTTGGTTAGGGGAAATGAGCAGAGATGGACTGATGGCTTGGATAATGAGAAGGTAGAGGGGCAGCAAGTAGGATAGCGGGCCAATGGTGGACTGAAGTGCAATGGTGAAGTTCAGGAGGGCGTGGGGTTGGAGTCGTAGTGGTAGTGGCTAGAGGCATTGGGGTGTAGGCCATGGAGGAGAAATGCGGGATGAAGGCAGGTCGTTGGGGTTGTGGGCACGAAGGTGATGATTCACGATGGAGAGAAAATGGTGGAAGAAAGGAACGTGGAGGGGGAGAACTGCGTTGGTTTGAGGTACAGATCCTAGTATAATAAAGTAGCAGTTAAGGTATATAAAGAGTAGCAGTCACGAGATCCACTAGTCATGCTACCCAAAATATTAATAATAACAATTCAATGTATTACATTTGAATTACAAAATTTTGTAATGACAAGTTTCACTTTCGAACATCCATGCATCATATAAATTTTTGTGGAGGACGGTTACGTGTAAAAATTTAATTCATACAATTGAACGATTATCTCCACATTTCCTAGTGACAACACAAAAGAAGTACTTGCATATTTTTCTAGGAAAATAGTTCATATGCTTTATATAATTTGATGTATTCCAAATATCGTAATTTAATTTGATTGTAATTTTTTTACTTCATACATCTATTATCTATGTTAACTTAAGTCAAATGTTATTTTTCCATCATTGCTTCGATTTTGATAGTTCATGCATATACTATTCATGAATAAGAAACATAGTTTGTTCGTATATCGATGGATTCCATTTTTACATCTAAAGCAATTTCATATTTTTTGATATAACTACTAAATATACGTAAGATGGACACTTAAACATGCATCTAATGATGTCTCCGGCATGTATTAGTGATGATCTTGTTGATTTTCGCTTAACTCTTTATCTCATACTTGCTTTTTTAAACATTTTATTGTGGTAAATGTGACTTTGTACTAGAGCTACCAAGATGTATTTTCTCATCGTTGCTTAGATTTTTCACTTAACTCATTATGTCACACCCTAGTTTTCCTCTTTACACCCCAATTTATACCCAAAACGACATCATGTTTTTAAACCACGTACAAATATAACATGGTTGATTCACAAACATCTTTTACTCCAAACTAAGTTATCATGCAAACCTTGCTCGGTCCTAACTAGGTTACAATACAAATTTAGTTTGACGGAAGCGAGGTTAGCATGTTAGAGACCGAGATGTTGATGGTGATAGTTTTAATGACAACAAACTTGTTTCAACTTTGTTTCAATTATTAATATTATTGTAAAACATATACTTACACTATTATCTAGAATATATATATATATATATATACGTATATAAAGGAAATATGTGCAGGTAATGATTATTGTAATTTTTATAGTTTAGAGAATCAACATTTCAAAGTAGAAGAGTTCAAGATTCAAGACTCATGAGTATTAAAAATTCAAGAAATCAAGTGTTTAATAAAAACAAATTAATTATGTGTAGATATCTTGTTAAAACTCTGGTTAGCACTGAATTCTAATTTCAAATTTTATTCGGATATAAAATTCCTTTTCAAATGGTTTCAAAATTACTTCCTTGTTTTTAAATCTATTTTTCAAATGATTTTGAAATTCCTTCCTTATTTTAAATTTATACTTCTATATTTCTATTTATTGAATATTTTTTTGAAATTTATTTTAACTTCGGCTTTTTAGAATTATACTTAACTCCTAATTCAAATAAGTTTTACTTACAAATGTGATACTAATTTTATTATAGTTACTTATATCTTCAATTTCCTTATTTATACTAAGTTTCAAATATATTCAAGATTTTATATATTTTTATATTAGTTTATATTTAGTTTTTAATCATTTTAATATATGTTTTTAAATATATTTTTACTTAGTATACTCTACTTTAATATAAAAGAAAATAGTTTGTTTTGACTTAAGAATCTCCATAATTTATTTAAACATTATTTGATTTGATTTAAAATTTTATTTTATAAATTTTATATAGGGATGTCGACATGCAAGTTTATGTATGTTGACATAGGAGCCGTTAAATTGGTTCTTAAAATTTTGATAGTTATGTCTTTTGAATTCAAATCTTTTCTGAAAGGATGCGGCTCTTGGAAAACTATAAAAAGGCTTCACAATTCGAAAATTTTAATAAGTTTTCATCTCCTTCTTCTTTCTTAACCCTCTACCATTCTTCTTCTTAATTTCTTAACTTTCTACACTTATACTCTGTCGACTTTCATAGAAACCATATAATTCTTCTTCTCTTTCAATTCTACATCGAATTCTCTCTAAAATTTAAGTGCTACTCAAGAGTTATAAGTTGTTTGAAATCAAAGATCTCAAGGTCAAAGTATATCGAGTCAATACTATAAAAACTGATAAGAGAACTGTGTGGTAGTGCCTCATATAAATCTACTGGGTGCGATTACTTCCCGAAAATCGATTGGGTCTAAAGTGTGGCCAGGAAATCAACTAAGTCTCACTATACTTAGAATCAGTATGGGTGTGCCCTTATAACCTAGAAACTAAGGATTCTAATTGGATAACGTTGAATAAAAATCCATATGAATCCAGCGTTGTGTAGGACTAGATGTAAGGGAGTCGTAAACCAATATAAAATCCCGATATATACTTTCATTTTACTGCTGTTTATTTTATTTTCTACATCTACGATTGATTCTGTTATTTGTGATATCTATGATTTGCATAACATTCCGTTTAATTCAGAAAGAATTAAGAAACTTAATATAATCCATAAAACACTATTCACCCCATTCTATTGTTTAATTTACCTTAAGAATCTTAACTCGCATCCCCAATAATTGGTATCAAAGCATTGGTTTTCAAAGTTTTCATAATCGGAATTTTTGAAATGTTTAAATGGCAATCAACACAAGAATTATCAATAAGAATGTTTCTTTTGTAGAGGGTCAGTGCACTGTCAGATTACCACTATTTAACTGTAATAATTTTGCATATTAGGCTTGTAGTTAGAAAATTTATTTATAATCTATAGGATTAGACACTAGGAATATCACACAAACTAAATATGTTGAAACCATTGTTAATTTTGCACAATGGGCTAATATTAGAAAGCCACAACACAAAATAATTCAAAGGCTATGAATATTTTATTCTATTCACTATATATGAATGATTTTAATAGGGTATCAGTTTGTAAATCTGCATATGAAATTTGGAAAACTTTGCAAGTGACTCATGAAGGAACATGCAAAGTTATACAGACCAAATTATCCATGTTAACCGATCAGTTTGAATTATTTAAAATGAATCAGAATGAGTCTATCTCCGATATGTACTACATGTCCAGGATATCATGCATTTACGAATGGCTTAGGGAAAACATATTATAAGGAAGATCAAGTCAGAAAAGTTTTTAATTCATTAACTTCGGATTAGGATCAAGAGATACTTGCAATTAAAGAGGCCAATGATATTAGTACAATGAAAATTGAGGAATTAATCAGCAACCTAATGTCGTTGAAGTTCATATGCAAGGAAGGAAAGAAAATAAGTCATTGGAGAAGAAACAGATAACATTTAAAGCGAATAGGAAGATTCCGACTCAAATAGTGGTGGTGATGAAGAGACAGCCCTATTGACAATGAATTTAAGAAAATTCTTGAGACATAGAAGAAGAAACAATTTCAAGAGGAATGAGCAAAGGAACACTGTGAAAAATAATGAGATTCCGAGTAATGCCAGATTTTCTAATTGCGACGAATTAGATCATCTGAAAAGATTATGTTCATATCCAAAGAAACAAAATTAACAGATAAATGATAACTCTTTAGAGAAGAGAAAAAGAGAGTATGTAGCAACTTTGCATGATTTTGATTTATCATCCAGTGATGAAGAACAAGAAACAAATAGTTCAAATATGTGCTTCATAGCAATTCACGAATCAGAAGAAATCAAAGAATGGATCTAAAAATAGGTACACCTTTATAATAATTTTTAATTTTTTGTTTGAATGGTTGTTTGCTTGTTTGATTGTTTATTTTGTTTGAAAATCTGAACTTCAAATTCAAAATTCAAAATTTAAAAAAATTATTATTTAATAATATAATAATAAATTAATAATATAAAAAGTGGTTTTATAATAAATAATATCCTAGGAAATAACGAAATAAGAAATATAAGATACAAATAAATCAAGAAATCAAAAATCAAAACATCGCTTCAAAACCAGAAGACATGTCGGTATACATGTTTGTGCATGTTGACATATGAATGTTTTGAAATTTGAAAGTCTATTTTTTGAATTTCAAAATCTTGATTTCCCTCCAACCGTTTCACCAAACCCAATGTACTGAAAAGGTATCCCTCTACTAGTGGACATGTCATTTGACTCCTTATTAATCCACCTATTCCAATCATCTCATTCTACCTTTATTTCAAAATTCAAATTTATATTCATGTTCCTGTATCTCTTCAACTATTCTCTAATGGCTTCCTCAAGTACTCCAAACACATTGAGGCAGACCAAGGCTACCAAAGGCTTCCTATAAAACAACCCGAATGCTATCAAAGATCACATTAGCTATGTAAACTTTGGTAAAGTCGATACGGGAAAATCTGCTATTTTTGGTGATTTTGCTACTTATGATCTTGAATCTCCTTTTCATAGAAATGGAATTTTTAAGTCTTGTTGATTGTTAGGAAAATGATGATGTTTGCTGACCAAATCTTGTTAAAATGTTTAATGCAAACTTGAATTGTAATTTTTATCAAGGAAATGTAATTGAAACTTGGAGTTGTGTTAAAGACACTCAAATCGTTTTGAATTGTGATGTTTGGGTTGTAAGAATTTGAGAATGGATCTTGCGCATTTTAAATAAATGAAAGTGATTTAGAAACTTTTCACCATATCTTTGAAAGCAATGAAAATATGGAATTCAAGAATCTTTTTATCGCCTGAAAGCAAGAATTGTCAAATTACTTCTTCAACATACCATCACCCCTTGTTCCCTATATTTTAACAACCGGCTATGATAGTTAATAAAGCGCTCTTTGCTATTTTTGGAAATTATGACATAAATTAAACTCAAGTAATTTTAAGTGAGTTTCTTCCAAAGGATATTTCTCCAAAAGAAAATACGTTATGCCATGGAGTTTATCGTACGTGTATTTCAAACATTTTGGTGTTGATTTCAAAGGAGAAGAGTATGTTTCTTGAAAAGTTTTCAATTCCAAAAATATTTCTCCTATGAAGATTCCACTAGTATTTCATCCATATGAAAAATATGCGGAAAAACAATCAAGACTGGAACAAGAAGAAGAAACCGATCATATGGATATCAAAGAAGAGGAAAAAGACACTTCCTTAGAAAGCATTGAATTTCCCGCTAGCCCTTCCAAGAAAACCTATCTCAAAATTGAAATGATTCTTGTCAAGAACCAAGAGACACTTAAGAGATCATTTAGTAATAAATTTTCTTATATATATTTTTCATTTTTATTTTTATAACATCTGATATGCTGTACATATTTTAATATAGATGTAAATATATTTTTTTATTCATATGAGACCCAAGGAAATATGTTTAACATGAAACAGAGACCGAGATGGATACATAGACCCACGACTCATAAACCTGGGTGAAGGTAAACATACTAATTTTAGTTAAATATCAATAATATTTAATCGACAAGCAATGCATCAAAAAACCTTGGTGATTTTTTGTTTTGGTTTTTGAGTTAGAAATGGTTTTATTTTGATATTTGTTTTCTATATGGTATGTTGGGATTATATATGATAACTGTGATAGCGGTTTGCGAGAGAAATGTAGTTGGAAGGGTAAATAGCAGCTAAATTATATAAAAAATTGTAGGTTTACGGCCACCGACGACTTACAGGTAAGTAATTTTGTAACAGTTTCCGATGGCTAACAACGGTTTCTTGAGAATTATGCGCAACAGGTTCCGACGGCTTCCGACAACCAACGTATGCCATCGGAATTCGTTACTAGTCGTTCCAAGCCATCGAAAAAATAAACAACGGGCTTTGTCAAAAGCCGTCGGAAATTTTGATTTTCGACACCCATGAAAGCACGGATAAATGCGACGGCCACCGACGGTTTTGAATCGTTGGAAATAACATGTTTTCTTGTAGTGTGAGTATCAAGAAATCAAGAGTTCAAGAAATATAGACTAATTGTGCTTAGATATCTTGTTAAAACTCTGGTTAGCACTGAATTCTGACTTCAAATTTAATTCTGATTTCAAATTTAATTATGATTTCAAATTCTTTTTCAAATGATTTCAAAATTACTTCCTAATTTTAAATTTATACTTCTTTATTTTTATTTTTATAAATATTTTCTTGAATTTTATTTTAACTCCTGCTTTTTAGAATTATACTTAACTCCTAATTCAAATAAGTTTTACTTACAAATTTAATACTAATTTTATTATAGTTACTTATATCTTCAACTTACTTATTTATATTAAATTTCAAATATATTCATACTTATATATATACGCACACTTTTTTATCATTTTACATTCAGTTTTTAATCATTTTAATATTTATTTTAAAATATATTTTTACGTAGTATACTTTATTTTAATATAAAGAAAATAGACTGTTTTAACTCGGGAATCTCCAAAATTTATTTAAACATTATTTGATATGATTTAAAGTTTTTTTTTTTGAAATTTTGTATAAGGATGTCGACATGCAAGTTTGTGCATGTCGACATTGGAGCCGTTAAATTGTTTTTTTATTTGAAAATTTGTGTCTTTTGAATTCAAATCTTTTCTGAAAGGTTGTAGCGGTTGGAAAACTATATAAAGGCTTAAGAATTCCAAATTTTTAATAAGTTTTCATCTCCTACTTCTTCCTTAAACATTCTACTATTATGCTTCTGAATTTCTTAATTTTCAACACTTACACTCTGCCGATTTTCATAAAAATCATATCATCCTTCTTCTCTTTCAATTATACATCAAACTCTCTCTGAAATTCAAGTTCTACTCAAGAGTTATAGGCTGCTCATAATCAAAGATCAAAGTATATCGAGTTAATACTACAAAAACTGGCAAGATAAGGGTGTGATAGTGTCCCATATAAATTTACTAGGTGCGATTGTATTCCATAAATCAATTGGGTGCAAAGTTGTAGCCTAGAATCAACTAAGACACACTATACCTGGAATAAATTGGGATGTGCCCTTATATCCCTAAAATCAAGGATGGTAATTAGATATTGTTGAATAAAAATCCACATCAACCTAGTGTTGTGTGGGACTGGATGTAGGGGAGTCCCGAATCAGTATAAAATTTCGGTGTGCACTTTCCTTTTACTACTTTTTATTTTATTTTCTGCATATGTGATTGATTTTGTGATTTGAATAGCATTTTGTTTAATTCAAAAAGAATCCAAGAAATTTAATATAATCCATAAAACACTATTCACCCTTCCCTCTAGTGTTTAATTTGCCTTAAGATCGTTAATCTCCATCCCTAACATAGTAAACAAACCTCACTCAGACCGAGCGATGATTTTACATAGACCTTGCTATATTGGAGTTTTTTTTCATAATTATTTATTTTAAACATGGTATGTTGTAATCTTAAGGCAGGGCAATTTCGGAATATTAAAAAATTATAAATTAATGTGGTATGAAAGGGAATAAAAGGGGTGCAAATACAACCATTTTATGAAATGAGTACTTATTTATGTTATTTTTTTATTCCATCCATTGTGAGATTTTGAAAGCATAGTTAGCTTGTCTATTTCCTTTTTTAGACGAAATGAATCGTGTCGAATACATCTCTTCTCTATGAAATTGTTGGAAAACAATTTTAATGGGAGGGTCTGTAATAATCCTCGTTTTGTGGTTTATGTTATAAGCTAAATAAGCATGTTTAAATGTGGTTAATTGAAATTAAACTTGATTTAATGATGATAACCCGTAAAATCCTTTGAGTTGATCAAGCCAATGGTTTAGGAGTTAAGAATGAGAAAATATGTTGAGTTGAGTTGAATTAATGAATCAAATAAAGAAAATTAATTCAATATTAATTTGTTAATCAAAGAACATAAAATATAAATATACAAAAAAAGATTTATTTAATAATTAAGTTGATTAAAAAATGTATTTTGAGTAATAAGAAATAAATATATGGTTTTTGGGTATGTAAGTTGGATTTGAGGTTAAATGGAATTGAATAAAGCAATAAAAATATTAAATTCAATATCAAGTTGGTAAATAAAATTTAAATATGGGAAAATAAAGTTTTGTAAAAATTTAATGATTTAGTGCAAAATGTATGCTAATTTTTTTTATTTGTCTTGACATAATAATTTGCAAATTGTTGTCAACCAATGAAGTTTTATGCAAAAGTAAGTTTTCTAAATTAAGTATAACTGCAAGTGAAAATGTAAATGTAAATATTGATTAAAAATTACTAATTTAGTGTTAAAATGTTTTTTAGTAAGCCTTTTATTTATTTTGACAATGTAATGTGTTTTTTTTTTAAATTTAGTTGTCAAGATGTAAATTTTGAACAACTAAAATATAAGATGTATGTTTTAAATAAAAATGTATATTAAGTTGTGTTTATATCAAAAATAATGTTTAAGTTGTTTGAAAATATTTTATATTCGTTGTACCAATTTTATAAAGTAAAAAATGTTAGAAATATGAACAAATGGTTTTATAATGTATAAGACTTGTGCTAATAGTGTAATATATTGTTAAACTTGCGTTAAGTGTTGTAATTTAGCCTAATTATGCTAAATAATAACCATTCCTTGCCTTATGGGTTCCAAATCAATCCGAAACTCCAAATTACTTAACAATGAAGAAATTGGAAGAGGGCAAAGAAACAAAAATAGGTACAAAAAATTCTAAGAAAAACTTCTTCCCTCTTGCTAAAAATTTACAAAGAAAGCTTAATTTCCTCTTCTAAAATCTTCAGACCCTAGGCCTTAATCCAAATCAAAATGGAATGATAGCTTGGTAATTGAGATTATTATAAGTAATCTACATCCAAAACTAGATATTACTTCTCTATTTATCAAGTACGAGAAACTGATTTACTATAAGTTATTTTTTTTGTTTGCATGTCTCAGTTTCTTCTTCTACAGGCTGTTGAAACATTCTTGAGACACAGAAACTCCACTTTTGCTTAAATCCACTAAACAGATTGTTGAAACTTTAATTTCAGGAAGTGTTATCTAACATTTCTATCTTGTGTGTGTTTGTGAATTGACTTGGTATGATACTTGAGTTACTGTAGACACGAATTTGCTACTTGGAAATGTTTAAAGTGAAAACATGTTTATCCTTGATTTTGAGAGCATTGTCCTCCTTTGTTTCGCGTTGAACTCATGCCAAAATTGACTCGGACTATTGTCCATATGTTTTTCTTTGATCATACTCAAAATCAAGCCTTATATCATCTCTTATCATCTCAGTTTTGTGCTCAAAGTCGAAATCCAAATAGGAAAAGTTTCCTGTAGCCAGTGCGACACTTAGGTCGACATGTTGATTGTTGAGGTCGACATGCAGGTCAACCCATCGCACATGAGAGTCGACCTATGAAAAGCATGGGTTGACTTAGCCCATGTAAAAGTGGTGCCACGTTGAGCCATGTTGTATCATCCTTTTCCTAGTGATTTTTCTGATGTATGAGTGTTATTCATGAGTATATTGTATCCTCCTTAGAAGATTGTAACATAATATTTTGCGTGATCATTGATGCTATGATTTGAACTGATTTCAAATGACTATATTCCAAATACGGAAGAGCAAACACTAACGTTGATCCGAATATCGAGTTGACGAGTTTTCATGTGAATTTTTCTTATGCTGATCTCATGAGATTTTCAGTGTTTTGCTTACATTGTGCACATGTTTTATAAATTGTTTTCGGAAATATTTTTAATACAAAACTATCATTTTATGACAAGTGTTTTACATGATCGATTTGTAAAATATATGTATATCAAAGCTATTATATTTATATATTTTCTTCTGTAATAAAGAGATTTCAAAGAAATTTTCATATAGTTTTCAAAGTTGTTTAAAAATTCTTTTTCTCAAATAAATATTTTCTATATGAAAACAACATGTTTTTGCACTCTTTAAGAGAATGAAGAAACAATTTAAACGACATAATAATCCATGTGGCATACGATGCGTAAGTTTGTTATATCGTGGAATTTTGGATTTGTTCAATGGAAGATACACTAATGTTGAATTTTCTGAATTGTAGTAAATCGATAAGTAAGAAAGTGTTGTATGGGACTATAATGTTATCACCATTTGGGTTACTATGTGTAAGTTTGTGACAAATTTTGCGCACTACGTGAGACCTTCGGGTCATGTTGTTGATGTTGTCAGGTAGTAGGCCCTATCCCTTTATTGAGCATTCTAGGGAATATTTATTAGGCCTTACCCACTTTTAGGACTTCCTGGATAATAATTGTTAGGCTTTCGAGTTATTCATTTGACTTTCAGTCAATTGTTGGGTATCGCCGTTGTTGTTAATAGTACTTGGCAAGCTTCATCCAATTTTTATTGATGCACCGCGGCAATTCTTCGGCTTTCCACCATTGATGTGGATCCATATGCACTTATATTATTTCTATATTTCCTTATTTCAGATTTCTAGTATTTGTTGATATTAGATGTTTTTACCACATTATTGATGTTGATTCTATATCTGCGTATAGCTTATGTGTTATTTGTTGTTTTATTACATAGTGTTAACATTTCTGGTAGCAAACTCTTAAATGAGTTCTACATATTGATATTATGTTGTTTTCCATGTTGTTATCCTTTATATTTGGGATTTTAAGTACTTATAACTTAACCTTAGGTATTAAGAAACTCATTGATAATTTTAACCCTTTACTTGATGTGGTTGTTTAATACACGAGTCCACATATAATGAGTTAGTATAAACTTCTTACGATGATTCGAGATTACATTGACACTTCTCTGTTTAGAAGTCTTACTGTTGTGTTAATATTATCCTATATTTATTATATTCTAATTGATATGTTTAAGCTCGACAGCACTGTGCATTTGTATACTCAGGTCGGATCGAGTTGTTTCAGGATAGACTCCCTCATTGGTTACCTGTAACCTTGATTCTACTATGGATTTTTTGAATTGGTTACGCATATTTTGTGTAGTCGTCCTATAATTTATTATCGTAACTCTGATGTACATATTCTATTGTCTGAAGGTTGATTATATATGTGGTTCATATAACCACTCACTTATGTACCATTATGCATTGTACTTATGATGTGCCTGTATATAGCTATATACGATTTTCCGTGATCTGTATTATTTCTTATTCTAAAAAGAACCATTAGCCACTATAGCATTGCATTAAGCAAGAATTGAGTATGTTGATTCAATGAGGTATGAAAAAAATAAAGCACTAAATTGACGTATTCGATACTTGTTCAATACAAGACTCATAAATGGTCACTCCTAGATAGCCCAACTTTGCGCTCTAGCAGATGGTATCACCTAGTAATACTCTTTATTAGCGTGGGCCTTGAGGTAGGGCGTCACACCATATATACATAAAAAATATGATGTTACAACACCCTGCAGCAAATTTAGGATAACGTCTTATTATTATATTTCCATGTTTATCCATATCATGGATGTGTCAAAGTTCCTTATTCTTATATTCACATCGTGCCATCACATATGACATGCCGTGACTGAAGACGCATATAACCCTCGAAATATTTCCAGTACAACATGTAATCTTTATATATGTATTATCTTTTGGTATGACAAAACGAAAGCAGACATAATTTTTTTTATTTTGTATTGGCTATCGCACGTCGGATTATTAAGTTGCAATTGTCTTTTTTCAGCTTACACGAATGTTATTAATAGTTTTAGTAAAGTTGAATTTTGATTTCATAGTCATGTATTCAGTAGGTTTCGATAACTCGCACTTTTACAACCATTGAACAACAACATTTTAGCAACATCCAATAAACCATAAAAAAAATCACTTCTACATTCAGTTTTTCTATATTATTGACGTTTTCATCATCAACTTGAATGGTAGGGAACATTGATCGTGTTGTGTCTTCTACTATACATTCTATCCAATTCGTCATATCATAATCATCTTCTAACACTGTGATTTTTTGCAGGTTCAACAAATTATCTATGTAACACCCCGTATTCTACATTAATAATAAAATGATTATAGTCTAGGAATGTCACCCAGAAATATTTAACAATGCGTTGGAAATTTTCTGATTCGTTTTGGTATATGGGATGACCAAAATGGAGCTTGTATGCATAAGTTAGTAATGAATTAAATAATGAGAGAATTGTATGTTTATGGACATATACATATATATATATATATATATATATATATATATATATATATGTACACACGTAGAATTGAAATACAAACGTAACGGTGATTTATAATAGGAAAAATTAAATCAGGAAAGCCATATGAAGCAAGTAATTAAACATGGCCAATTAAAAATGTTAAATTTAGAAACAACCCCCTATTCATTTTCTGTGACGTGTAATTATCGATATGAAAGTGCGGCATCATCCGGAGGTAAAGTCTCTATGGATGAAGAAGAGGAGGAGGAGGAGGAGTAAGAGACAGTCACACTTCTGATGAATTCGAGAATGCCATTATCTTGGAATCACCTGGCAACTCTGTTGAATCGACAATTGACGACGCCAAAGGTACGCGAATATGCTTAAAGCATGGAATTCTTCGAAAGGACACTGAGCTGGCCGCAAAAACAGACCGACCTCGGTTAGGATTATGTTTGATTAAATCTAATGGTCCACACTTTCTCATACGCCTATAAATAAGCTAGCAGGGCCGAGCCTAAATCTCATATTTTTTGAGATGTTGCCCAGGCTCAATGTAACAGCCTGCATTTTACGTATCGGAAGATCGTATAATATTTTTATTTTATTCCCTGAGGGTCGGATCATTCTCATCTTTTAATATGTTTCTTATGCGGATGTGAGACATGTCCATTATTTTTACCGATTTTGTTTGTGACCATTTTCCCCTGTCAGCCTTGTATAGGGTATAACTTTTGACCTAGGTCGAATCAGATGGTGAGACCTATGCCATTGGAAAGGAATTGATGATTTCCTTTCCGTAGAGTGGTTACATTAAAGATTTGGCTCAGCAGTTCAGGAGAAATCGTTGTTTTAAGGTTTTTTAGTTGGCTATTCAGGTTTTGGAGCCTTGGTGGAATCCTATAAATAGGGGGTGAGAGTGAAGGGAAACGATTTAATTTTTCCCATTCTCTCATTTGAAGGCATTTGATCTCCTTATTCCTCCTACACCTTTCCACCACTAAAAATCCAAATCTAAATGAGGAAATCGAATATCTACGCCATCCAAGGCAAGATCTACATCATTTCAAAGGCAAATTCATCGGATCGAGGGGTTTGATTCGGAGTGCTCGATGTACGGATTCTTATTTCTATCGTTTTATATTGTTTCGGCAAATCGGTGAGTGATTTACATCTCTCACATGAATACAATGAAGTGTATGAGTGTTTGTGCATGTTTTTCATCAAATTGGGATGTTTTACCATATATTAACACCATTATAAGTTCATTTTCATATGCATCATCTTTTGATCTAATCTAACAAGTTTTACTCGTTAATTTCATGTTATATTACATGTTTAGGTTAGATAGATCTCTCATTTTGATCATATGTTCATTTTAATGGTTTTTGGTGAGATTTACATCGTTTTGGTGGTAATCATCATATTCATGTGCTTAGTAATGTTATGAGATGCTTATGAATGTGTTTTATGATTTTGGTTGAGTTGGTTTCGTTGGATTCATCGTTTGGTGAAGTTTTGGTCGAAATCGAAGTTGAATTGCAATATGCAGAAATTGGCTCGGCTAGGAATTGGCTAGGATTGGATCGAATCGGGTCACACTTGGATCGGTTCCTATTTGGATCGGTCTGAAAAGAGGGCGGATTGTTCATGTTTTTACTAGCGCTTTTAAACGCTGTGGTTGATAGTGATGATGCTATGGTTTGTTTCCGATAGGGTCATTTTCTGAAAAAGTACGTTTTTCGGGTACGACTCAGATTTGGAGAAAAAGTTTGTAAAAAATATTTTTCGAGGGCAACCCCTTGAACCCTAGCCGTAGTGCAGTGATGTAATTAGCTCGGTGATGGTGTGACTTCGAAGTAAATTCAATAGGAAGGTTCGAAGTTTTGAAAGGTGTTCGTTGATCGGAGTAGAACACCGAATGAAGTAACTACTCATAGGTAGTGGGTTGGTGGATAATGGTTGCTCGAGAAGGTTGCTTGAGCTATGAAATGTCATCAAGGTTGGATGACTAGAGATGCGAAGGCCGAGAAGTCATCGTCGTCGTAAGTTCTAGCAGGCTCAAAGCAGGGGTACAATGGGGGCACCCAATAGACTGGAAGGTTGCTGGTCGAGTACCTTGGGTATCGTTGAAAGGCCTAGTTGTCAAGGTTGGACATTGTCCAGGTTGGACATATGGATTTTATGCTAGAACTGGGGTTACCATTAGCCCTTGACATATGGCAAGATTGGCCGTCATACAATTAACGATGGTTTCAAAGCAGGATTGGCGGTGATAGCCAGAGTCAGTCATGGATGGTTGGTTGTTCTGTTTGTACTATCTCATATAGATTATCCAAAGTCGAGGGAGATGTTCCTTGAGTGCTTAACTGATATTGGTTTAGGCATTTGGGGAGAGTACTTGGGGAATGTTAAACTCGATTTGGCTTGTCTGTGTGAGACTTATGTAATCTGGATGTTATGAGTGTTTTCCATAATTGAATGGGCGTTCTGATTTCCATGGATGAATGGTTGAATTGTTTATAGTAAAGGCTATCACCGTCCGATGTGGGGAAGATAAGGTTGAGTTCTTCTCTGGTGTCATGGGTAGAATAGTATGTTTATCTATCCCCTCCCATACACTTTATTTTTGAAGTTTGTTAGCTATTTTATCGCTCACTAAGACTGTTGTTTGACTCAAGGTTTTATGTATCCTCTTATTACCTTGGGTTGTTCATCCAATTTTGGATGGGCAAACTAAGTAACAGGTGACAGGTAATGCTTTAGTGAGGACGACGATGCTGATTGATGGCGAGCAGGGGGCTCACGTACCAGTTTTACTACTAGCTAATAATTGGATTTCCATTGTTTGCTTTTCTGAGTGATGTAGTGAGACAACTTTGTATAAACTCTATTTCCAAGTTTGTAGATCTTACTTTCTAGTTGTATGGAAGTCAAGTGTTTCTACTTCACTATTATTACATGTTGTATATGTTCTATTATACTTTATCCTTGCGCTGTGCGTTTTACGACAGGTTCCGCTTGTGTTTTCCTACTCTGATGATCGTTCATGGTAGCCTTGCACATCTTTCAGAGCATTATTTCTCTTGTATAGTGCAGTGGTTATGAGCGGTCGTCACACACTACCATTCTCTTCTTCCTTCAAATCTTTCCAGAAAATAAGAATACTAGTTCTTAAGGTTTCTAATTCAAGATTTTAAGATAAGAGATATAAATCAACAAATAGGTGTTCAGAATTCTGAGCAGCGGGGGGTAAGTTCTTAAATATGATTTATTTAGGTTTCTCTTCCTTTTCCATCTTTTTTAGTATCAGATTTTTGAATCATGGTTATTTGGGTTATAGTTTTAGTTAGTAAGGCCATGGAATAACAGATCTAGACCAGATTCCTGGATAGGAAAGTTGTTAGGTGAGTGGATCTAAATTTTACCTTTTTAAATAACGGTATATTTATCGTTGTATTCCCAGTTATATTTTATGTGATGAACAATTAGTAATGTGAAAATTGGCTATTAAACTTGTTTAGAATATATTGAAATTTTCACTGTTGTATAAAACCTGAATTATATATATACATACATACATATATATATATACTATGTTTGAGTTAAGTAATTCTGTAATGCTGTAATCACGAAACTTAAATTGAGAAACGGACATGAAAGTAAGATTGAATATGCCTATTATGGATAAAGAGAAAAGATTACAGTAGTGTAAAACAGAAATTAAAGGTCTAACTCTGAAAAATGGGAAAGGAAGGGATGTAGTGGACTGGGTTTGTTGAATTCGAAGGAAAAGTAACTTATTCCCCTAAATCACCTATTTTTTTAGAATGTAGTTGCAAGGGAGTTACCATGAAAAATAAAAGAAATAATCTGCAACTACGGATCTAAAAAGGTGTATGTTATGGAAGTAAATCACTGAATCTTTCTGTAGATCAAACTAACAAGGTGCATGTAATGTTTTCCTTAAAGAAAGAAGAAACATGCATAACAATGAATAGAGAAAGGAAAATCACAATAGTAAAATTGGGAAATGGTATATAACCGTACCGAGACACGAGGTTAAGTTCAAATTATGGTAGAAGCCTGGCCGGAACCCCCCCGACAATTCCAGCATCCACAAGTGGTCAAATTAATGTGAGAGGTCTAGTGCTTAAATGTACATATGTTTGCAATAGAAATAAATAATATATGTGAAAATTTATAAGACTTTAAAGAAATAAAACTTACAACAGTAAGAGTTTGGTTAACATTAATGAACCAAAGAAAATGTGAAGAACGGGAAATATAATATATTATAACTGATTATATGAATGAGAATGGGATATAATAGGTAGACTTGTCCTAGGGACAAGTGTAAGTTATAACATAGGTTATAATAAATGAAAAGGGAATTTATTAATAAACCTTGGTCAGGAGATCTAAGTTAATAAGTAAGATGCAATAAGATGAAAAGGGCCGCATAAAAAGAGGTTATGATTAAATAAGAAAGAATGGGGCAGACTTATGGAGTGAAATAAGTTATATTTAATCATATACACTAAGTGTAACATGTTATTGTAACTTGAAAACCTGAAATTGGACACTGGATTACATGATAATAATGTAAAGGGATTATAGATTACTTCCGTGATTTAAAATCTTGGGAATAACATGTTATGGGCTTATTAACGAACTTAAATGGGTTAAGTTATACCACTAAACTAGTAAGCGAGAGAGGTATGTTCCTTAGAGATATAAGGGGCCCAGAGAAAACCTGGTAACTTGAATAGAAAGATAAGATGTGAATAGCCAAGTAATTGCTAATATGAAAGGATAAGACAAGTGCACGATCAAAAGATTAGACATAGGGTCTAACAACACGTTAGTGTGGTGCGCTTGGACTAGTTAGCATGTACGAAGGTGAAGAACCCAACGGGGTAGATCGTCGAGGTGTTTGGAGGCACGAGAGGAGAACGTCCGTCTGATTCTTCTGCTTGATATTCTGATTGCTGTCTTTGTGGGACTGGAAGGAAGCACGCGATTTCCAAGGGACGTGGATGGGTACTCCGTGGTGGTCCTCTATTGCAGTGCTTTTTCAGGTTGTACTCGCAAAGGTTGGGTCTACGCGTTACCACCCGGTCAGTATACCTTGACTGTAACGGTAATTTGGTAGTCAGAAGGCTATGGTGGTATGGCATTGGGGTGATTCGAATATTTGCTTATAGATAGGCTGGTCAAGACCAAATAGAGGATAGTAATCGTTGGGTACCTGTCATTGGGAGTCAGTGTGATACGGAAAGACTCGAGCTAAACCTACATACCATTGATCTTTCACGATTGAGACTTTGATTGTGGGACACGCCAATTGGGATTTAGAATGTTTGCTAGGGGCACATCGCTTAGCTCTTGATGTAGTCGTTCACTAGTTGAGGGAGGGGTCGAGGTGGGACCATAGCAACCGTAGAAATGCAGACCATGGTTTAAATATATGTACTTTAGGTCTCTTTAGCAAACTTATACAGATATGGAAAAGTCTCTCGACCGAGATCTGTGCATTCAGGTGCAGCCCTATTACGGGATTCAGGGTATAGTAGACAGTACGTACATGTGAGGATCCAGATACATGCACGCAGCACCGGGTGGTGTGTGATACGCTCGGGCATTACTCCGTGTCGATAATAGACTCGTCCGAGGAGATTGGATAAGGCAGTTCGTATGCTGATGCAGCAAAGCGAGGGCGGTTCTGTATGGAACGTGGCGTAGTTTATGAAAATCCATACGTCGCTCTAGCGTAGGGTGAGAGTTGCAAACGCTTCTGTAGCATGACGGTGGAGACCGTGCGAGAAGGGTACCATGGGAAGTACCTTGATATATTGGGGGTAGCTACATATATACTATATTAGGTTAATCTACTCGGAGGTAGATGGGTACGATGTGTGTGTAAAGCCTAGAGTGCTATTTACCCAAACTACCTAATAAATAAGAAACATAACTTAATAGTATACATAGGGTTATTTCAGATTGTGTAATTTAGTCCAATCACCAGAACTTGTGTTCTAACCCCTCCTCATAACACACTCACATGTTAGGTTTATGGCGGAGATATGATAGCTATGTATACTGGTAAGGCAGTATTATTATCTTGGTAAGGCTATATTTGATTATATTATATTTTATTCCACTCCACTCTAAGATGTTTTCTAAGCCCTGATAAGTCTTATGTCTCTGTCCTTTCTGCAGGATACCAGGCCAACCAACTCGGGTTTTGGTAGATTGGGATTTAAAAAAAAAAATCGTTCTGTCGTAATTCGGGTTGTTACATCTGTTATCAGAGCCTAGGTTTAGGATTCCTGTTTAAGTATGGAGTGCACGTACTTGTATATTCTTATATAGTAAGAATAGTATATATATATATGTACAATTATATATAAGCCTGCATACAAGCGAAAATTTCAGTTGTCAAGACATGTACATTGTAATGAAAATGGTGGTAGAAAACATAAGAAAATTGGATAATTTAGCAGTTTGGTTAGGAGAGTGTACAAGATACATTGGAAAAGGAAATGCAGATAGTCGATCGACCTTTTTTTCTCCTTTTCTTGGGTTCGAGCATGGTGGGGAAATAAGAAGAAAAAATCTGAAGGGTCGGGTCGACCCATGTTCGTGGGTCGACCCACGGTCTTAGGGCCCAAAAAAAAGACGAACACGGGAGGCTTCGTCATTTATTTTGCTTCCCCACCCCCAAATCCACCAGAAACCCATTCTTTCTCCAACTTTCCAAAGCCACCACCACCCCAAAACTCCATCGTTTCGCGCAACTTTGGTGCTGAATCGAAGCCCTCAATGTTCTCCATCCAGATCCACACAAGTTTCTTTCAGATTCGTAGAAAATTCGCCATGCCTGCGCGTCCTTCTCTCGCAGCCGAACTTCCCCAATAAAATCCTCAAGAGAACGCCTGGTGCAACAACAGAGGGATATAGTGGAGTCCTACGTGAAGTCTAGCAGATTCAGCATATTACTAGGAAGACAAGTCAAGTTTGCGAACTTTTTGGGCACCCCTTTGGGCCATTGTTTAATGGAATGGGGCTAGACAACATTCTGGCCCACAACATAGTTGAGAAGAAAGATTATCCGAGGTTTGTACGCCTTTTCGATGCTAATTTAGAGAGTAGGGAAGAGGATGGGGTAGTAGTTTTTGACCCGGAGGTTAAGGGTACGCATATTTTGTTCACTGATGCACGGTTTTGGGCTATACTTTGTACATGAGGCAAGGGCCTACATTTAGAGGATGTAGGGATGACGAGTCTGGTTGTGTTACATAGGATTTTTGTGAATGAGAACGTCATAGTTTGGAAGACGACGCATTTGTGCCCACTAGCTAGAGTTTTTATACACATCCAGCAGTATAACCTAGCAGCAAAGATAGGCAGCTTTGATAGAGTTTCTCCCATGATTAGGGTGACTACATATGCTGATTTTGCATGGCTTGAGGCGAATTGGGCTCATTTGATCATGCAGTATTTTGCCTCCTCCAGTTAGATGAGACAATCCACCATTCCATACGAACACCTATGAATGGCAGTTTTTGTACATGCTAGGGTTGCCTCAGGGAACATGAGCTGCATTTCACATCCCCAACATCTTATAGACCTCTCCATGCTGACTAGAATGCATATTGAGTTACCGGAGATACCAGGTGTGGACCTACAGCCGATAGAGCATGAGGGTGATGTCGGTGATGATTGGGGTGATGAGTTTGACAGAGGGGATGGAGGAGGTGAGTTTCCATATGTAGATGTTGCAGAGATAGGTCATCTGGACCAGGGAGACCACCAAGGCCATAGAGAGTAGCGGTATGCCCCAGCAGAATTTTCATATGGGCCTTTGGTGGGATATCAACCCATAGCAAGGATTGAGCCCCTGTTTGCTCCAACGAAGGAGCCACAACAGTATCAGTATTTTTATCCTACAAAGGATTATCATTATATAGGTGTAGAGCACCCCCTGGGGAGGCGCCAGGTCTTCCTAGTCACCTGAGTGGCACATGGTCATCCAGAAAGACTTGGGATATGAGAGATGAGGTTAGGACTATCTCAGAGAGATAGGTTCATCTAGCTAGAGAGCATCAGGACAACTTGCTAGGACAACAAGAGATGGCACAAGCCCAGATAGAGGCTGCACAGACACAACAATCTCAATAGTAGTTTGACCATATGCAGGTAGAGACGCGGGATACGCATCTAGAGTTTAAGGATGGTACTAGGCATCAGGAAGAACGTCTAGGTATGGTGGAGGATACCCTAGGTGGGTTGGAATCGTTTATCTGTGGCTTTTTTAAGCAGGGGCCCAGACCTCCATTCCAGTGATCGATAGTTGTGGTGTTGCTTGTTGGACCACGTGTCATAGGACTTGACTATCTTAGGTTGACCTGTTGCAGTACAACGTATGTTTTAGATTTTACTTTTGTAGTAATGTACTGTTTGTAACCAAAACTTTGCTTGTTAGTAGGAAAGTTTCTATCGAAATCACTGTAATTATAATTAAATAACAAGCGAAACACTAAATTTACAAGATAGTGAAAATAATAAACAAGGTATCCTCAAAAGTAGTGCGAGAAGAGAAGATTCAGATTTTTAAAAAAAAATTAGAAAATTTAAAAGTTGAACAGTAGAATTTTAGATGCAAAAATTGGACGAACTATGCCTTTGCATTGCAAGGGTATAGGAAAAATTGGTTAAAAAATGTTTTTATTTTTCAAAAGATACTACATTCATATAGAAATTGCCAGTATATTTAGGATGTGAGCATCACATTTTCAAGATTTTTTTCCAAAGAAATTTGCATTCATATAGGAGGTACCGTTTAGGCATTCATTGCATCCATATTGTTGTACATATAGCGCTTCACACAAATGCACAAATGGTTGAAAAAAGATGAACACCAATTGGTTGTTGTTGATACGAGGAAGAATATTACTCCACTCCTATAAAATTTCGGGGACGAAATTTCCTAAGGAGGGGAGAATGTAACACTCCGTATTTTACATTAATAATAAAATGATTATATTCTTGTAATTTGACCCCGAAACAATTACCAGTGTGTTCATGGTAATTTTCTGACTTGTTTAAGTATATGGCATGACCAAAACGGAGCTTGTATGCATCAGTTACCAATGAATTAAATAATCAGAGAATTGTATGTTTATGAACACATATATATACAAGTAGAATTGAAATTCAAACGTGACCATGATTTATAATAGGAATAAAATAAATCAGGAAAGCCATACGAAGCAAGTAATTAAACATTGTTAATTAAAAACGTTAAATTTAGAAACAACGCCCCAGAAAACATGCTTGGACCCAGACAGGTCGAGCCACAATAAGCTGGGTCGACCTATGGGTCGACCCATGCAAGGGCGGGTCGACCCCAGGTCAATCCGAATGGATCCAAATATGTTTATTGTGATGTCTAATTATCGGTATGTACGGCTCAGATATTGTTTGATCAAATCCAGTGGTCCGGATTTTCTCGTACATCTATAAATAGACTAGCAGGGCCTAGCATAAATCTCATATTTTTTGAGATGCATCTCAGGCTCTGCCATTCTCTTCTTCCCCCAAATCTTTTCAAAAAATTAGAATACTAGTTCATAGGGGTTCTGATTCAAGATTTGAAGATAAGAGATTTAAATCTACAAATAGGTGTTCAGAATTCCGACCAGCGTGAGGTAAGTTCTAGAATCTGATTTATTTAAGTTCTCTTCCTTTTTCCTCTTCTTTTAGTATTAGATTCGTGAATCCATGGTTATTTGGGTTATAGATTCAAATAGGAAGGCCATGGTATAACAGATCTGGATCAGATTCATGGTTAGAAAGTTATTAGGTGAGTAGATCTAAATTGTACCATTTTAAATAACAGTATATTTATCGTTTATATTCCCCATTATATTCAATATGTTGAACAATTGGTAATTGTGGAAATTGGCTATTAAACTTGTTTATAATACGTGGAAATTTCACCATTGTATAAAACCTAAATTGTGTGTGTGTATATATATATCTCCTCTGTTTGAGTTAAGTAATTTTTGTAATGCTGTAATCACGAAACCTGAATTGAGAAACGAACATGAAAGGAAGACTAAATATGCTTGTTGTGGATAAAGAGAAAAGATTACAGTAGTGTAAAACAAAAATTTAACGTCTAACTCTGAAAAATGAGAAAGGAAGGGATGTAGTGGACTGAATTATTTGGATTCAGAGGAAAAGTGATTTATTCCCCTAAATAACCTTTATTTAGAATGTTGATGCAAGGGAGCTACCGTGAAAAATATAAGAACTAACTTGCAACTAGGATCTAAATATGTGTATGTTATAGAAGTAAATCAGTGAATCTTTCTGTTGATCAAACTAACAAGGTGCATGTAATGTTTTCCTTAAAGGAATAAGAAACATGCATAACAATGAATAGAGAAAGGAAAATCACAATAGTAAAATTGGGAAATTACAGATAACCGTACCGAGAAATGATGTTAAGTTCAACTTCTGGTAGAAGCCTGCTCGGAACTGCCCAACGATTCCAACATCCACAAGAGGTCAACTTAATGTGAGAGGTCTAATGCTTAAACGTATATAAAAATATATGTTTGCAATGGAAATAAATGATATATGTGAAAATTTACAAGACTGTAAAGAAATTAAACTTACAATAGTAAGAGTTTGGTTAACATTAAAGAACCAAAGGAAATGCGAAGAACGGGAAATATAACCTATTACAACCGATTATATGAATGAGAATGAGACATAATAGGTAGACTTGTCCTAGGGGCAAGTGGAAGTTTTAACATATGTTAAAACAAATGAAAAGGTGAAATTATTAATAAACCTTAGTCAGAAAACTAAGTTAATAAGTAAGCAACAACAAGCTGAAAAGGGTAGCGTAAGAAGAGTTTATGATTAAATTAGAAAGAATGGAGCAAACTTATAGAGTGAAATAATTTGTAATTAATCATATACATTGAATATAACATGTTATTGTAACTTGAAAACTTGAAATTTGACACTGAATTACATGGTAATAATGTAAAGGGATTGTAGATTACTTTCGTTAATAAGAATCTATGGAATAACATGTGATAGGCATATTAATGAACTTAAATGGGCTAAGTTAGACCACTAAATTAATAAGCAATAGAGGTCTGTTCCTTCGAGATATAATGGGCCCAGAGAAAACTTGGTAACTTGAATAGAAAGATAAGATGTGAATAACCAAGTAACTGGTGATCTGAAAGGATAAGACACGCGCATGATTAAAAGATTAGATATAGGGCCTAATAACACGTTAGTGTGATGCATTTGGACAAATCCGCATGTACAAAGAAGAAGAACCCAATGGGGTAGATCATCGAGGCGTTTGGAGGCCTGAGAGAAGCACGTCCATCTGATTTTTCTACTTGATATTTTTCTTGCTGGCTCTGTGGGACTGCAAGGAAGCATGCGGCTTCCGAGGGATGTGGTAGGGTACTCCGCGGTGGTCCTCTGTTGCGGTGCATGCTCAGGCTGTACCTGCAGAGGTCGGTCTACGCGTTACCACCCGGTATGTATAACTTGACAGCAACGGTAGTTTGGCAGTCTGAAGGCTGTGGTAGTATGGCATTAGGGTGATTCGACGTTTTTCCTACAAATAGATTGGTCAGTACCAAATAAAGGATAGTACTTGTTGGGTACCTGTCATCGGCAGTCAGTATGATATAGAAAGACTAGAGCTAAACCTATAGACCATTGATCTTTTACTATCGAGACTTTTGTTGTGGGACACACCAATTTGGATGTAGATTGTTTGCCAGGGGCACGCCACTTAGCTCTTAATGTAGTCTTCCACTCATTGGGAGAGGGGTCGTGTTGGGACCATAGTCACCGTAGAAATAAAGACCGTAGTTTAAATATCTATAATTTAGTTTTCTTTAGGAGACCTATACAGATATGGAAAAGGCTCTCGATCGAGTTTTGTGCATTCAGGTGTAACTCTATTAAGGGATTCGGGGTACAGTAGACAGTACATGTGAGGATCCGGATACATGCACGCCGCACTGGGTGGTCTATCGCAGATGCTAAGGCATTATTCTGTGTTGAGACTAGATTCGTCTGAGGAGACTGGGTTGTCCGTACGGTAAAACAACGTAGCGAGGGTGGTTCTGTGCAGAACGTGGCGTAGTTTTATGAAAATTCATACATTGCTCTGGCGTAGGATGAGAGTTGCAGACGATTCCGTAGCGTGACGGTGGAGACCTTGCGAGAAGGGTGCCATGGGAAGTACCTTGATATATTCGTGGTAGCTACATCAATACTATATTAGGTTAATCTACTGGGAGGTAGATGGGTATGACGTGTGTGTAATGCCTAGTGTGTTATTGACCTAAACTACCTAATAAATAAGAAACATAACTGAATGGTCTACATAGTGTTATCTCAGATTGTCTAATTTAGTCCAGTCACCAGAACTTGTGTTCTGACCCTATACTCATAACACACTTGTAGGCTAGGTTTATGGCAGAGATATGATATCTCTAGATACTAGTTAGGCAGTATTGTTATCTTGGTAAGGCTATATTTTATTATCTAATATTTTATTCCATTCCACTATGAGATGTTTTCTGAGCTTTGATATGTTCCACATCTCTATCTTTTCTGCAGGATACTAGACCAGCCAACTCGGGTTTTGGTAGATTAGGATTTTTGAAAATAAAATCGGTCTGTTGGAATTCAGGTTGTTACAATCCATGACGATCTCATACATAATATTTTTACACAAAAGCAGGTATATACAAATGTACCTTAACTGTGTATGGTTTTCAATGCTTTCTGGTACTTACTATAAGGGCAATGAATTTCTCCATTATCTCGATTATTAAGAATTGGAAATCTAATAAAGTCATGTACAACATTGTAGAAATATTTTTCATCAAACTGTTCGTTTTAGTTTTGGCTTCATACAGCAACTAAGATCGATAAAATAATTTAACATTATTGTTAATTTAAAAATCCATGACGGTAATTTCGATAACACATATATAACTTTTTGTCTAAAATACATTAATGTCTTTTGCGATTGAATGATTTACACATCATACTTTTGCCTAATTTCGAGAGCACTTCATTCACTTCTCTTCTACACATAATTTCTCATTCAACGGATATATTGTTGTTTTCGTATTTCTAAAATAAAGTAAAAGTGTTTTGGGACTAAAAACTTCACTTACCACTCCTCGGTCTAATTTTGGAAGTACTTTACTTCACTTGTCTTTTGTGCATAATTTTGCATCCAAGGGGTATATTGTTGTTGTATTTTGTAAAATGATGTAAATCCTTTTTGGACTAAAGACTTCACGCATCTCATTTCTGTCTTACTTCACATCACTTCAATTTACTTCTCTTCTACACATAACTTTGCATTCAAAGAGTATATTTTTATGGTATTTTCTTAAATAAAATAAAACCTTTTAGGAATAAATGCTTTAATTCATGGTTGTTGTATTTATTAAAATAACACTTATCCCTTATTTTTGATCAACGATATATTCATTTAAAAAAATCAATTTTAGTATAATATTTTCTTTTGTACACTCATTTCTTAATTTTTTAGAAAATCAATTTGAGTAGATTTTTTGTTCTTTTTATAACATTTCTTAACTTTTTCAAAAATCGATTTTAGTAGAATATTTTCTGTTACCATATTAATTTTTTTAGAAAATTGATTTTAGTAGTAGATTTGTATTCATTCCTGAATTTTAAAAAAACCCGACTTCAGCAGAATATTTTTTGTTGTTCTATTCTATTTTAACTTTTTGCAAAATCATTTCCAGTAGAACATTTGTATCAAACTCTTAATTTATTAACTTAATAGCCTAGACATTAGCACATATAATAACAAATTAATGTAAATTTAATTCATACTGACTGCTAACACTTATAATTAAAACACTGTAATTAATTATAGAATATTAGTTATGTTTAATTGTACCATTCTAGTAACATAGTAATTGATAATTATACATTGATATTCACACAAATTATAACAAATATTGTTTGGTAATATAACAAACGTTTGCTCAAACCTACCTATAAGGAAATTGATCAATAATTTTACACTAATTTTTGAATTTTAAATCAATTCTAATTTTTAATTTGCAATTTAAAAAAATCAAACTTTTAATTAATATCCAAAAATTAGCAAACTCATTTTCATCACCAATTAATGCACAATAATCATCTATTTCTAATTTATAATCAACTAATTTACTAAATTATGGTTTTAATTGTATTTCTATATCAACTAATAAAGTATTATTATCATCTAATACCAATTTGTCAACATATTCGAACCCGCTATCATTTGGATTTCATAAATAGAGTTTGAAAGTATTATACGTGAAATTGAGATCAAAAGAAAATAATGGAGGAGAGAAAGGGGATCGACGACGACAACAAGGGGAAGCAATGACGGCATAAGAGGAAGCAACGAAAACGTTTAGGATTTTAATTATTCTTTCCACGCGACTGTATAAAATCTCAAGGGAAATTGTGAAATTTTGGTTCTTTCTCCCGGATTGAGAGTCAGTTAATGATCGCTAGCATCGGCCGTTCTTTTAATCGACTCTATTCATCGTTAATTTCGATTGTTAATGTTAGCATTTCTAGTGGTGTATCTAATGCTAAATTTCCCTGTTATAATGTAACACCCCGTATGTTAAATAACTTGTTATAACATAAATCAGAGCAGAATTGAATTTAATATTCTGAATCAGGGGAAACGGGCTGTGCCATTGCGTTCGTCTCGGAAAAATACGCGAAATAGAGTCCGAGTTTTCGTAAATCGGAGTCCGTATGACCAAGTTATGGCCCGTCAAAGTTTCACGAAAAATCAAAAACGAAAACTGCTCATGTTTTGAGGCCCGGGATGAGTTTTGGGCTGTTTTTTTTGGGCCCTAAATGGTTCCTACACTTGACTTCTTCCCCAAGACATGCTTTAAAGGCTAGGATTGGTTCTAGGGTATATCCTATGGTCCTAAAACATCTAACTAATCTATATATACACCCTAATACCCCGCTTATCCTTACCAAAAATAGATCTAAGGCCATTATGCCACCACTTAGAAAATTGAAGAGCCTCCACTAAAAATCCTAAGAGGGTTTGCAAGCTAATCTACATCTTCTTCTACTTAATCATTGGGATTTGCTTCATTTAACTTGCTAATCTTGTTTTGGTGAGCTTCTATCCCCTTAATAATCAATTATTGAATTGATTATGATAAGATGTGATAAAGTATGGCTATGTTTGTGGATCCATATATTTATGCAAGCTTGATGTAGTGAATATTATGTGTTTTGCAAGTTATATGCCTTATGTCATGCAAGTTTCATAATATGTAATCATGATATTTTTATGCAAGTTGTTTCATGATGTTTATGATGCAAAACACTAAGTGAATATGGATCCATTATGCAAACATGTTATGCAAATATGTGAGTACTTATGCAAGTCATGTATATGCTTATATGCATGTTTAACATCTTATGCAAGTATATGAATGTTTATGCAAGTTATGTATATGTTGAAATGCAAGTTTAACATAATATGCAAGCTTATGCAAGTATATGAATGTTTATGCAAGTTATGTATATGTTGAAATGCAAGTTTAACATAATATGCAAGCCTATGCAAGTATGTGAATGTTTATGCAAGTTATGTATATGTTGAAATGCAAGTTTAACATAATATGCAAGCCTATGCAAGTATGTGAATGTTTATGCAAGTTATGTATATGTTGAAATGCAAGTTTAACATAATATGCAAGCCTATGCAAGTATGTGAATGTTTATGCAAGTTATGTATATGTTGAAATGCAAGTTTAACATGATATGCAAGCCTATGCAAGTATGTGAATGTTTATGCAAGTTATGTATATGTTGAAATGCAAGTTTAACATGATATGCAAGCTTATGCAAGTATATGAATGCTTATGCAAGTATGTGAGTGCTTATGCAAGTTAAGTATATGCTAAAATGCAAGTTCTACATGTTATGCAAATCACATGTATGATGATATGTAAGTTCATATGCAACATGTTATGCAAATCACATGTTTGATGATATGTAAGTTCATATGCAACATGTTATGTAAGACACATGTTTGATAATATGCAAGTTTGGGTTGAATATAGTTGGGTTAATACATGCTCATATATGCAAGTTGACATCCTCTTAACCCATGATAAAGTTATATGCTAAACCCATGTTATGTGTGGTAAATCTTCCCTTTATTATGTTATGTCATAATGACGATTTACGTGGGGAACGATGGGGTTAATTAATATGTTAATTAAAAGTATGTTGAAATGGGTGTGATTAAGCATACCATAAAAAATTAATTAACATAAGTGGGAATTTACCTATTGAGTTAGGTCTACCCCATGGGAATTTACCTATTGAGTTAGGTCTACCCATGTTATGAATAAATTGATATTAATTAGGGATAATTAATATGGGGGTGATTAATTAGGTGTAATTAATCGACTAAGACACGAGGTTAGGCTCTGTTATGACGTAAGACTGCCCGGACCCTACCGGCTTAACCAGGCGGTCATAACAGCCAGTCTAATGTGAGAGGTCTTAGGCACAAATTAAATACGTGATTAAAGTAAAGACACGAGGTTAGACTCTGTTATGACGTAAGACTGCCCGGACCCTACCGGCTTAACCAGGCGGTCATAACAGCCAGTCTAATGTGGGAGGTCTTTATGGGAGATCACGGTCTTAATTAATTAAGAAACACTTAACCATATTAGCATGTAGTGGGACATGAGGGGTTAAGTGGGTGCCTTGGGTGGCATGTAGTAACTAGTGGGGGTGCCTTGGGTGGCATGAGAAAACTAGTGGGTTGCCTTGGGTGGCAATAGAAAATACGATTAGAATACTTAACCAGAGTGGAACATGTAACTAAACATGATTAAAGGGTTAAGTAAGTGCCTTGGGTGGCATGGGGGAATCAAGTAAGTGCCTTGGGTGGCATGCGGAAATCTAGTGGGTGCCTTAAGTGGCAATTGTAATATAATTGGATGACTTAACCAAACCTTAACATGTAAGGGGGCATGATTATAAAAAGGGGTTAAGTGGAATGCACTAGATAAAATGACAAGCTTAAGTAGTAGCTTGTGGGGGCCCGTTTCAACCAATATCCCAAACGTATCTTTGTGGGCTCGACCCATGTCGAGTGACGGGACACGCATATTGGGCTTGATTATAAGAGGCCAAAACGGGGTAGCGGTGGCAACGCAAGTCCAACGGGTTTCATATGCGTGTGTGGGCCCGGGCTGGTAGATAAGCCGTTGTTGCATCGTGTAGATATAAAGCCGTGCACCGTTGATAGTATTGGGTAGCCACTTTAGGGGAGTGATACACCCCACTGTGGGACCAGCACGGGTATCTACGTTAGGGAGCCGATCGCTTGGGGTAGTGGGGTACACCTAGTAGAGATAGGGGCAGACGGCACCTATGTAGTCAACTAGGGTACAGGAAACTACTGGTTATATCTATCTTTGATATCCTTGGGTGGGATCAACCTTTGAGTAGGAGTGACTGGTGTGGTGCAGTTAGTAATTATCCTTGGGTGGGTAGATGCGTCTTTACGGTTATCTTAGTTCGTCCTGTGTTCGTGGGCAACTTAGTGTAGTCATTATCCCCAAAGATACCATACCGAGTTCATATCATACCCTAATTACTTTAATAATTGTATTATTAAGGAGATAGGGTTCACTCAGGCTTATGTCTGACCCCCGTTGTTTTTATCTTTTTCCTTCAGGTCCTCAGGTTGGGCCTAGTGCTAGTGGGCTTTGATCAGTTTGCTTTATCTATCTCTTGGAGCTTGGACCGTAGATGTAGAGCTCAGCTTATCTTATCTTTTCTGTTATGGCTATTTGTTATGAGTAGTGGGATTATGTACTTATTTTATTCAGGATGGATATTTTGTACTTGACTCTTGTTATGGTTTTATGATGTAACCAAACATGTTTTACTTTCCGCTGCTATGAGATGATGTTTTAAATTTTCAAGTATTACATTATATCTGTCTTGTTGTAATTTTACTGTTCTATACTCACTAAAAATACTCCACCGATGCTATGGCATTCCCTTAGTGAGTGACTATAGCGGGTGTGGGGTGTTACACGTGGTATCAGAGCTTAAGGTTACCGGAACAGATGAAATTTTTAGAAAAACTATTTTCTAAGAATACTTTTGGAAAGGAGTATTTTCAAAAACATGTCTTTTAAGAGAAAAGTTTTTGAAAGGAAAGCATAATCCCCAATAGCCATATCTATATCTTTCGAATTCTCCATTTTGAATCTCTTCCTTTCTCTCGTTTTGAGTTTCCCCTCCGCGTATAGATGATCTTTCTAAGATAGATAAGGATGGAAAACCACTTCAAGGGACTTAGACGTTAGTCGGATTAGAAGTTGGTTCAAGAAGGAGGAGGACTGGTAGGTATCTATTAGATATACGATGGGAGGAAGGCTCAAATAGTTGTTTGGTTAATGAAAGATGAAACCTCATTGGTGGGAGGTTACGAGTGGAGAATAGGGAAGAAGAAGGCAAGTGGTTATCCTTTTAAGAGGAATAGGACACCTTATTAGGATTGTTCAAAGAAGCAAGGGCAAGGTATGGAATCTTCTGGAGGGTGGTTGTATTCCCTCACGACTAGGGTACCAGATGGGGATATGACCGTCTAGGTTGGAATTTGGATTTCTTTATCATCCGATTCAAGCTTTATTTGATTCTGATATATTGAGTTCGTTTATCCCACCATTGTTAGTTGAGTCACTGCACTTAGACACCAGTTTGGTAGATGATCCCTTAGTTGTTTCAAACCCAGTTGGGGCTCCATGATATGTTTGGGTTTGAAAGTTTCTATACTTAGCGTTGAGTTTAGATGTGATGCTTGTTGGGCTTCGCGGGCTATGGGTTAATTTTGGGCATGGACTGGTTATCCAGTAGGAGTGCTGTTCTTCATTTTGAAGGGAGAGTTGTTAGGCTTATGGGCCGCCTAAGTAACACTCTCGAGATCTCTTGTAATCCCATAGAATCTGTTATGCTAAGGTATCTAGAATCGCCTGACACGTTGGTCTAGAGTCTGCGATCTGTTAGAGCGGTCCGGGAATACCCGGATGTGTTTGAGGAGGTGAAGGGCTTACCTCCGAAGCGGGAGATTGACTTCCGAATATATCTGGTGGATAATGCCAAACCAGTATCTTGGCCAGTGTGACACATGGCTCCTAGTGAGAGGAGGGAACTCCATAAGTAAGTAGGCGATTTGCTTGAGAAGGGGTTCATAAGACGAAGTATATCGGAGTGGTGCGCTCCAGTAGTTTTTGTTATGAAGGCGGATGGGTCCCTCAGACTTTGTGTAGGCTAAAGGGAACTAAAGAAACTCACAAAGAAGAATAGATACCCATTGCCGAGGATTAATGATCTCCTTGATCAGTTGGCTGGCGCCTCAGTATTTTTGTAGTAGGACTTAGCCACGGGATTTCATCAGTTGAGAGTGGCTGAGAATAGTATAGAGGAGACTACCTTTGGGACTCCGGATGATTTCTTTTATGAGTGGCTGGTGATGCCATTGGGTTTGACGAACGCCCCCGCATACTTTGTTGAGAAGGGTGTTCAGGGAGTACCTAAATAAGTTCGTGATGGTCTTTGTAGATGACATCTGGGTCTTTTCTAGGAGCGAAATAAGTTTTCGTATGTGCTCAATAGGCTGAGCAGGGCCAGTATAGGATAAACGACGGTTTTGGAGCGAGACTGGCGAGAACATCCAGAATTGGTCAAGGGCTTAATTATTTAGCCATTTTTACTAGTATCGTCTCACGTAGGTCGTCTGAATTCGAAGGAGGTATCCCTTGGGTGTTTGTCTGATATTGGTTTAGGCCTTTGGGGCTTGCATTTGGGGGATGCCGAATTCGACTAGGGTGGTCTGCGTGGGAGACAGTTGTGATGATTTTGGATGATATTCTGGTGGAGAAGAGCATGCCCTACATCTTAGGGAAGTGTTGGAGACTCTTCGAGCGCATAGTCTTAGGACAGCAAAAGTGGATGGGATCCTTAGCATCCTATGAGTAAGGGTAACATGGTAACGGACACCTTAAGTAGAAAAAGGTTGTCCTTGAGTTCATTGTTCGTTGAACGACGGAGCTTAGAGTTTATTTCTAAGTTTGACTTTAGACCTTCCGTTGACTTTGTACCCGGTTTTCTAGCTTCTTTGGAAGTTAGACCTACTCTTTTGGGGCGGATTGGAGAAGCACAGAGGGGCGACCCACAGTTGGTTGAGTTAGTAGAGAAGCTCATAAGGGGGGAGTCGTCCAGCCATTTGAGTAGGTACACCCTAGATGATAGAGGGTGCTTGCGTAGAGACAGTAGACTTTGTGTACCGCAGGACGAGGGTTTGAGGAAGGCTATTCTTGATGACGCACACCGTTTTAGGATGACCATTCATCCCGGTGGGGGTAAGATGTACCAAGACATGAAGAGGGCTTTCTTCTGGGCCGGTATGAAGAAAGATGTGGCCGAGCATGTCGCTCGATGCTTGGTGTGCCAACGAGTGAAGACGGAGCGAAAGAAACCAGGTGGGTTGCTTCACCCATTGGAGGTTCCGCAATGAAAGTGGGACAGCGTCTCGTTGGATTTTATTGACAGGTTACCCAGATCGAGAAAGAGTAATACAGGAATTTGGGTGGTGGTAGACAGACTTACTAAGAACACCCATTTCATACCTGTGAAGAGTAAGTGGACTGCTCCATGGCTAGCTTTTGTATATCTTCGAGAGATAGTTCGATTGCATCGGGTACCCTCCAGTATAGTGAGTGATCGAGATCCTATCTTCACTAGAGAGTTTTGGAAGAGTTTGCAAAAGGCGGTAGGGACTCAGTTGCGTTTGAGTACCGCATATCATCCTCAGACGGACGGCCAGACCGAGAGGGTGAATCATATTTTAGAAGACCTTTTGAGGCTATGTATCTTGGATTTTGGAGGTACATGGGAGGAGCATCTTCCATTGGTGGAGTTGCCCGACAGACTTAGTGGTGTACATGATGTATTCCATGGGAGGAAGTGCCTACATAAGACCGCAGAGGTGGTAGAGCCAAGTTTGCTTAGAGAAGTGGAAGCAGAGCGTGATGCGACTATTCGACGAGCTCCTACTCGCATCCTTGGGTCAGAGACTAGGAAATTGAGGAATCGAGAGGTTCAGCTAGTCAAAGTGCAATGGGGAGAAGAGGAGAGCAACGCAACTTGGGAGACGGAAGCGAAGATGCGTTCTTTGTATCCATTTTTTTTTAGAGTATGTCTTTTAACTTCTCCTTTATCGTTTGACTGGTACTTATCTTATCCTTAGTATGTCCTCTCGTTAGTACCTTTGACCTTCAGATAGGATAGTCCTATGGTTGAAACATGTGTTTGAGACATGTTATGTATGATGGATGCAAGTGGATGCAAGTGTTTGCTAGTGGTTGCTCGTGGATGCATATACACACACTCTAGGCACTAGATCGGCTCAATCACTTCATATTGCATATTGCATAAAATTGTGTGTAGGAAGCTATATTTATGAATGTATAATGATTGTGTTATCATATGGATGATGCATTTTGGTGAATGATTGTGCACTCATGTAGATATTGTATGTGTCGATAGGGTTCCCTCGCATACATAATGGATGCATGGCACTATCATGGTTTGCATATGTTCATACATTAGATAGGGAACATATACACACACTTTTTGCATATGCTCATACATCATTAGAAATTGTTTTAAGGACAATGGATGCCAGTGTTTGATGGTTGAGTAGATGGTTGTTTGGTTGGTAGGATACGTTCTTCTTGACTTAGAGATTTCGGGGACGAAATCCTTTAAGTAGGGGAGAATGTAACACCCCGTATGTTAAATAACTTGTTATAACATAAATCAGAGCAGAATTGAATTTAATATTCTGAATCAGGGGAAACGGGCTGTGCCATTGCGTTCGTCTCGGAAAAATACGCGAAATAGAGTCCGAGTTTTCGTAAATCGGAGTCCGTATGACCAAGTTATGGCCCGTCAAAGTTTCACGAAAAATCAAAAACGAAAACTGCTCATGTTTTGAGGCCCGGGATGAGTTTTGGGCTGTTTTTTTTGGGCCCTAAATGGTTCCTACACTTGACTTCTTCCCCAAGACATGCTTTAAAGGCTAGGATTGGTTCTAGGGTATATCCTATGGTCCTAAAACATCTAACTAATCTATATATACACCCTAATACCCCGCTTATCCTTACCAAAAATAGATCTAAGGCCATTATGCCACCACTTAGAAAATTGGAGAGCCTCCACTAAAAATCCTAAGAGGGTTTGCAAGCTAATCTACATCTTCTTCTACTTAATCATTGGGATTTGCTTCATTTAACTTGCTAATCTTGTTTTGGTGAGCTTCTATCCCCATAATAATCAATTATTGAATTGATTATGATAAGATGTGATAAAGTATGGCTATGTTTGTGGATCCATATATTTATGTAAGCTTGATGTAGTGAATATTATGTGTTTTGCAAGTTATATGCCTTATGTCATGCAAGTTTCATAATATGTAATCATGATATTTTTATGCAAGTTGTTTCATGATGTTTATGATGCAAAACACTAAGTGAATATGGATCCATTATGCAAACATGTTATGCAAGTATGTGAGTACTTATGCAAGTCATGTATATGCTTATATGCATGTTTAACATCTTATGCAAGTATATGAATGTTTATGCAAGTTATGTATATGTTGAAATGCAAGTTTAACATAATATGCAAGCTTATGCAAGTATATGAATGTTTATGCAAGTTATGTATATGTTGAAATGCAAGTTTAACATAATATGCAAGCCTATGCAAGTATGTGAATGTTTATGCAAGTTATGTATATGTTGAAATGCAAGTTTAACATAATATGCAAGCCTATGCAAGTATGTGAATGTTTATGCAAGTTATGTATATGTTGAAATGCAAGTTTAACATAATATGCAAGCCTATGCAAGTATGTGAATGTTTATGCAAGTTATGTATATGTTGAAATGCAAGTTTAACATGATATGCAAGCCTATGCAAGTATGTGAATGTTTATGCAAGTTATGTATATGTTGAAATGCAAGTTTAACATGATATGCAAGCTTATGCAAGTATATGAATGCTTATGCAAGTATGTGAGTGCTTATGCAAGTTAAGTATATGCTAAAATGCAAGTTCTACATGTTATGCAAATCACATGTATGATGATATGTAAGTTCATATGCAACATGTTATGCAAATCACATGTTTGATGATATGTAAGTTCATATGCAACATGTTATGTAAGACACATGTTTGATAATATGCAAGTTTGGGTTGAATATAGTTGGGTTAATACATGCTCATATATGAAAGTTGACATCCTCTTAACCCATGATAAAGTTATATGCTAAACCCATGTTATGTGTGGTAAATCTTCCCTTTATTATGTTATGTCATAATGACGATTTACGTGGGGAACGATGGGGTTAATTAATATGTTAATTAAAAGTATGTTGAAATGGGTGTGATTAAGCATACCATAAAAAATTAATTAACATAAGTGGGAATTTACCTATTGAGTTAGGTCTACCCCATGGGAATTTACCTATTGAGTTAGGTCTACCCATGTTATGAATAAATTGATATTAATTAGGGATAATTAATATGGGGGTGATTAATTAGGTGTAATTAATCGACTAAGACACGAGGTTAGGCTCTGTTATGACGTAAGACTGCCCGGACCCTACCGGCTTAACCAGGCGGTCATAACAGCCAGTCTAATGTGAGAGGTCTTAGGCACAAATTAAATACGTGATTAAAGTAAAGACACGAGGTTAGACTCTGTTATGACGTAAGACTGCCCGGACCCTACCGGCTTAACCAGGCGGTCAGAACAGCCAGTCTAATGTGGGAGGTCTTTATGGGAGATCACGGTCTTAATTAATTAAGAAACACTTAACCATATTAGCATGTAGTGGGACATGAGGGGTTAAGTGGGTGCCTTGGGTGGCATGTAGTAACTAGTGGGGGTGCCTTGGGTGGCATGAGAAAACTAGTGGGTTGCCTTGGGTGGCAATAGAAAATACGATTAGAATACTTAACCAGAGTGGAACATGTAACTAAACATGATTAAAGGGTTAAGTAAGTGCCTTGGGTGGCATGGGGGAATCAAGTAAGTGCCTTGGGTGGCATGCGGAAATCTAGTGGGTGCCTTAAGTGGCAATTGTAATATAATTGGATGACTTAACCAAACCTTAACATGTAAGGGGGCATGATTATAAAAAGGGGTTAAGTGGAATGCACTAGATAAAATGACAAGCTTAAGTAGTAGCTTGTGGGGGCCCGTTTCAACCAATATCCCAAACGTATCTTTGTGGGCTCGACCCATGTCGAGTGACGGGACACGCATATTGGGCTTGATTATAAGAGGCCAAAACGGGGTAGCGGTGGCAACGCAAGTCCAACGGGTTTCATATGCGTGTGTGGGCCCGGGCTGGTAGATAAGCCGTTGTTGCATCGTGTAGATATAAAGCCGTGCACCGTTGATAGTATTGGGTAGCCACTTTAGGGGAGTGATACACCCCACTGTGGGACCAGCACGGGTATCTACGTTAGGGAGCCGATCGCTTGGGGTAGTGGGGTACACCTAGTAGAGATAGGGGCAGACGGCACCTATGTAGTCAACTAGGGTACAGGAAACTACTGGTTATATCTATCTTTGATATCCTTGGGTGGGATCAACCTTTGAGTAGGAGTGACTGGTGTGGTGCAGTTAGTAATTATCCTTGGGTGGGTAGATGCGTCTTTACGGTTATCTTAGTTCGTCCTGTGTTCGTGGGCAACTTAGTGTAGTCATTATCCCCAAAGATACCATACCGAGTTCATATCATACCCTAATTACTTTAATAATTGTATTATTAAGGAGATAGGGTTCACTCAGGCTTATGTCTGACCCCCGTTGTTTTTATCTTTTTCCTTCAGGTCCTCAGGTTGGGCCTAGTGCTAGTGGGCTTTGATCAGTTTGCTTTATCTATCTCTTGGAGCTTGGACCGTAGATGTAGAGCTCAGCTTATCTTATCTTTTCTGTTATGGCTATTTGTTATGAGTAGTGGGATTATGTACTTATTTTATTCAGGATGGATATTTTGTACTTGACTCTTGTTATGGTTTTATGATGTAACCAAACATGTTTTACTTTCCGCTGCTATGAGATGATGTTTTAAATTTTCAAGTATTACATTATATCTGTCTTGTTGTAATTTTACTGTTCTATACTCACTAAAAATACTCCACCGATGCTATGGCATTCCCTTAGTGAGTGACTATAGCGGGTGTGGGGTGTTACATATAATATAATAGTGTGTAAGTGGTATGTTGCATACAGTAACATTGTTAAAAATAATACTGAAAATTTAATTATTGCTAAAAAATTAACATTTATAAGCACTGTATGATAAATTTATTGAAATATAGGAACTTGTAATTTAAAATGATATGTAACTCTCGCAAGATGGGTATATGATTATGTTAGCCAAATTTATGGCTAACACTCCAAAGTGAGACCAAACTGAAGATTTCTTGATCTACGGTGTAAATGACCTCAGACCTAAGAACAACTAATGATTTAGGGTCCTAATCTTGAAGTATTACCATGGAATTATGTAGATAAATTCTCTATTAAGAAGTAATCCAGGTGTGAACTTTCTCTTTTACCTTTTGAACAAGAGATTTAATCGATTAAAATATATTCCCCGAGAATTAAAAATGGTTCTTTTGGGCGCTTAATGATCACTGATCCGTCAAGTGACTAATCCATCCAAATCATTCTTCAAGTGAAAGATTTTCATTTGCTCCCTTTGAATTCTTATTGGTGTAACGGAGCATGAAGAGTATTGCCATATCCTCAGTTATTTGGGACCTAATTGGTCAATGAACGGGGAGATTTAAGCACAATCCCGAATCGGGTCTTAACATAATTCAAAGATATAACTATGATAAAAAACCCAATGGTGATTTTTATCCTACTAATCTAAGGATCCTAAAATCAAACACAGGTCAAGATTCTGGAAAAACCAAATTATATATATGATTCGCATGTTGCACTTGCCACATGAATAAATAATAGAAACAATGAACAGTACTAAAAAAATCACATAATTACCTTTATTGCTGCATGTGCCCATTTTATTGAGCTTATGCTCCATTACAACCTTTTTCCCTAACTTAATTTAGAAGCTAGGGTTTTTCTTTGTCAGACAATTACAACAGAGGAAAAACGAATTCAGGAAACGGATCCAGCCTCCCTCGATCCGAGTCGTTGGTCCTATTTATTAGTATAAATTGACCCTTCCTTCGGCTTAAGTTTTTCGTGTTGGTTACCTGAAAGTGGTTGATCGCGGAGGCTTTAAAAGTGCTTCGGTTGCTTTTCTTCGAGGTAAAGGACCAGTAGACGCTTTCGAAGGATTCGAAGAAAGGAGCTTCTTAATAGAATATGAGAGGGATGGTTATATAGGTGCCTTCGGCTTTTTTTATGTTCTCATTCCATGCTTCGTGCCTAGTGCTTTATAGGTTCCGAATCGGGATTCCCCATCCTTCATCCATTGTTAATTGTGGCTTATCATTCTTGGGCTTTGGATGCGAGTATCAGAAGCCTCATTTTATTCCTTTCGAAGCACCCTTCCGACAAATGTATCGTTTTACCCTTCGGAAACCGGGTCTAGGGTCGCATGCATGCTTTATGATGCTTTCGGCATGTTCTAGGGATCTTTTCCTTCCTATTATCTCCTTTAGCTGGTTTCGGAGATCCTCTCCCTCTTTTCTGTCCTTAGCTTCCTTCATTTGGGAAATCTTCAGGCTTCATTTGACTAACGCTTTAGGAATCCTTCTATAGGTTACATGAGAGCTTTTCTGGTGTCGACTACATTTTCCGCCGATACCTTCAGGTAGTCCTTTTGGCTTTGGCTCAAGTAGTTTTGAGAGGGATAGGCGTATGCGTACTCTTAGCTTATGGAGGCAATTATCGTTTTCCAACAAGGTTAGGCCATGGTCTCCTTTTTCATTTATTCACTTCCTCCGATGGGTTCATTCCTAACTCTTTCCCTTTTTCTGGTTCTGCTTCGATACGTGTTCTCTTATCTCATTCTCGAGATTAACCAGTGTCTTCTGTTTATGGAGATTGATCCTCCCGGAATTTAGTTGAAGGTCTTTATGTACTGCAACTTCATCGGCTTATGATTCTTAGCTTCCTTTTCAGTTTCTTCTGATGCGTTGCCCATGGCTTGCTCTCTTCATTCTTCCTTGTAAGGTCAACTATTCTAGAACCAACGCCCCCTTGGTTAAGGCCGAAAGGGGCTTCCTGATATGATATGAGCTCCCTTTCGTTTATAGTCGAAAGGGACTTTTTGTTTTGAAGGAAGGTTTCCTTTATCTTTCCCTTTCGCATTCTGAAGGCCTATAATCGCTTCTTACGTAGTGTCATTGTCTTTCACGCTCCTTCACCTTAATTTTAATTCCTAATCTATATTGGTTACTTTTTGTGCTAACATTTCCCCTCTCCTGGTGAAGGGATGTTATTAACTTTTCAATTCATTCATTCTTGTTGTGCATTTTGCAATTGAAAATCATTCAATTTTCCCATCATTTGGCTCTGTCATCTATCTCCTCGGATTTGATCTGATGGTCACGAAATAAGGAGGGTGCTCTTTTTATAAATAGGATTATTTTCTTCTTTCCTTTCATGTTCCTGTAAACAAAACAAAATTGGCCCCAACATCAAAGTTTTCAAGGACACTTTTAATTGCTAAAACTTACTTATCCAAAAAATCGAGGTAAGGAACTTGATTTATTTTTTAATATTCAAACTATGGGGGTTGATTAGTTCGTTCTTTTCTCCTGATTTCGACCTCAGATGATAGATTAATCACGATCTCGTTGTAAAAGTAACATACATTGAAACGATTGTAACAAAATCCGAGTGCTAATTTCATCCTTATGTATGCATGTATACATATGTGTGTGTGTGTGTATATATGTATATGTATTATATTTTTTGAGATTTCGCCAATTTTTCTCAAGGTAAAAGGAAAAATTATCTAATCAACCCCTAGGAATAGGCCCTTCCCTTCTTCTTGGAAAAACCCACCTTCTGTTTACACAATGTCCAAGGGTTTCCAATTAGGTTGGATGGGTCTTGTACTATTTCATCATTACTAATTATTTTTCGTAATATATGTAGTAAGTCAGAACGTCATCACCTGATAGTCATCATGGTAGATAAGAGGAACTCATCCAAGCGATCTGCTTTAACGAAGATTCCCTCTTGCCTGAAAACACTATAGATAACCCCCCAGCAAGGTTTTTTTGGTTTCTCAGTTGTCCATATTTGGTATGCGGGTTCCTTTCTTTCCCCCCTCCTTCATGATTTCCTCCATCATTTGGGGGTTGCCTTATTTCAATGTCTCTAAATGTTTACACGTACATTCTTGCACTATAAAATCTTTATTAGGAATCCAGGGGCTCCTCTCTCAATGTTGGTTCTCTTAAACAATTAGTCTAACTGGCGAGGCTTAGTAAAAAGAACTTCCAAATTTTTACGTCTAATCCTTTGCCAAAATTGGTTAAGGGCAGTATTAATAAGTCTAAAGAAAGGGAACATCAGTTCTTTTTGGTTAGATGCCCTTCTGGTATTTCTGGAATTTTTGCTTAACAAAGTAATCTTTCTTTCTCCTTTACAACTGTGATAACATAATGTTAATATAGTTCGGCTTCTTTTGGAGTTATACCTTGGTACTTATGTGGAGCATGGAGAATCTATCTATTGAAGTTGACTTGATTTTGAAGAAGATGGTGAAGGCTTCTTCTCACTAAGGGAAAGGTCTTCTCTGCTAATGCCCAGTCTTCTTGCTAAACACTCCATCCTACTTGAGGGCTATAAAATCCTTGGATTCCCTCCAATAGTGCATCATAAGTGACCTAGCATCCACTACCCCACGAAGGACAATGCCAAAAAAAATTCCCTGCAATCTCCTATCTCTTGTAGTCTGGTTGGTAGAGTAAACTCTTCCCCTTTTTTATGGTATGTTGAATTTGCCTCATTTACGCTATCAATTGCAGGTGTTAAGGATGCTTCACCTTTGGTTATAGTTGACCCTTCGCTTTCCTGAAAACATCCTTATACAAAAGTTATTTATGCTATTAATTGCAGGTGTTGAGGATGCTTCACCTCCGGTTACATTTCCCCTTAGATTTCTCGGAACCGCCCTTACATAAAAGGTCTTTATGATATTAAAGGTATGGCGTTACAGATGCTTTCCAAAACCCAGACATAGAATCAGATGAGGACTAAAGTCTTCGATTCGACTCGGATGACAACTTCATGAGGTAAGGTTGATGCTCTAATAACTATTGTTCCATCACACAACCCACCTTGTCAACATTCTGGGGGTAATGTTATGACCTTTTTGTGCACTGGGTTTACTTTGCAATGGTCCTTCAGGACGGGCAGGATTTTTCGGGGCTGGAGAAGACACTATAAGAACTCGGAAAACTAATTCATCAAAATCTGTGGGTTCTGCAGGACCCTTAATTCTCTTTGAGAATGTAGAGATCACCAGATCTGGGTTCACATCGCCTTGTTTGGACTATGCCTTTCAGGTATGGTCCCTTCCCCTTTTTTCGAAGTAGGAGTTTAATAAACATATAAAGGATTATAAGACCCTATCCAATAGATACCTTGAGCTTAATAGGAGTGTCTTCGTGTTGATGTCTTTTGAAAGTAATAAAATTGACTCTCGCCTTAAAAATGCCCGATTTCGTTTAAAAGGCCTTATGAAGGAAATAAGGAGCTAATAAAACCTTTAGGAGGTGCGATGTTGTTATAAAATGGGTTATTTTAGATTTTTCGAGGACCTTAGTAGAAGTTTTCTCTTATGTTTCCACTAGAGATACTTGAAGAAATTTGGAAATAAACCATGCAAGATGCACGTGGAACCTCCTGGAGGTGTCTATACTTTCCCTTAACCTTTCTTTCGACGAAATGACTCAATGTACAAATAAGTTTATCTCGAAAATGCCAAAAGAAAATTCGATTTTGTATGAGTTACCTTGAGATTTGTTTGGTGACCTTGTGGATGTCTTGGGATAGAAAGTAATCAAAGTCTTGTTAGTATGTGTTATGAATAACATTTTAGTTTTAACTTCTTACCACACTCCTTCCCCGTCTCAACATGTTTTTCAAAGGACTCTCTTGACCATGTTACGCACAATGTTGGGGATGGAAACACCTTAGGAGGCTCGACTTTTTCAAAGTTTACATATAATCCTTCTGATGTTACATGGTTTAAGAAATTTTAAGAGCAAAGGGTTATTGCCCAAAGTCTCCAAGAAGATAAGAGGAGTTAGAGTAAATTATTGTTCAGTAAGAAAGGGATATGTTAGCCACAATTTTTTTGTTGAAAGCGAACCCTACAACGGATTTTGACAAAGACATTAAGTTATGTTGGGAGCAGGTTTGTGATTTATCCTTTCTGCTAGAGAATTTCCAAGCTTCCTGCAAATTTTTGGAATTCTTATTACATGATATTTCTCTGGATTTTCAAATGCCTTCACCGGCAGCATGCGTTGGAATTACAAAATCTCAAAAGGAGGCAACAAAGAATTTTCCTTATTCCGTGAACCCACCGAAAGGCCTTGATAGCGAACTTGTAAAAGGATGGGTCTACGAGGTCAAGTTCGAACTTTTGGAAGTACTTTGAGTGTACCGCGAAAGAAGATGCCAACCACCGCATTTACATATATGTGGAGCAGGCTGAGATTTTGAAAGAAAAATTATATAACCTTCAAAAACAAAATGATGAATATAAGAGAATAAACAAGCATGTTTCGAGGATAAATAAGGCTCCTAATAGGGGGATCATCACCCAAACTCCTATATTGACGATGCTGATAAGGTTAGACAGAAAGTGGCGTTACTCATGAGGTTACTCCAAATTTCTTTGAAATACATTTCTCACCCTGTGTTATCGGGAATTCTAATAGAGAAACTAAAGAAATTGTAATGTTGTATTCAAATTTTTATCTGCTTGTGGTCAGGACGTTGGTATTGTTGCAGTCTTGTAGTTATTTTCCTTAATCATTTAGTGGTTGGCTTTGTATCATAGCTTAGATATTCTTGCATACAGATTGAGGGATCTTCCTATAGAATATCAAAATATGATTCTTAGAGGCCTAGGTTTATGTAAAATGCCCAGAATCCAATTTCTGAAATGAAAAGAGTCTTCTTTTTATTCTGATCCAAGCAATTCAATTTCAGATAATTAATCGAAGCCTTTTTTAGTCTAATAGACCATGATTTGACAAATATGGAAGAGCGAAGCCATTTTTGGCTAATAGACCCAGATTCAGGTGATAAGGATGAGAGAAGCATCTTTCTTCTTAATAGACTCTCTTTCAGCTTAATAGACCTATATTCAGGTAATAAGGAAGGGAGAAGCCTCTTTCAGCTTATTACACCCATATTCGGGCAATAGGGAAGAGCGAAGCCTCTTTCAACCTAGTAGACCCAAATTCGAGCATTAAGAAAGTGTGAACCCTCTTTCAGCTTAATAGACCCAGATTCGGGCAATGAGGAAGAGCGAAGCCTCATTCAGTTTAATAATACTCAGAATGTCCTCTTTCGGTTTTGGTGGTGCCATCTTTGGCATAATCAATGGAATATGGAATGTCATCTTCAAGTTTAGTTATGAAAGTGCTTTCGATTTTTATTTATTTTTTGTCATTATAGGCATTTTATAAAGTAGATGCTTTAGCGTGCTCCTTTCAAGCTTTCAACCCCTTTGTTAGGATAGGACATAAGTAGAGCCAATGTGTACTTATGTCGGAAGGAGAGGTATGGCTTGATCATGTAATGATCAAAGGCAGATTGTGCTTCCACCGGAGCCGGGTGCTTATCCCCGGGCTTACCCGTCCCTCCTCTAGAGGGTGCCTTAACCTGGTCCTTGGACATGGTTAAGAGCTTCGGTGCAACACCCTGGCCCTCAGGCGCAGATGACGGATTACCCTTTTCCTTTTAGGAGACGCCAGGGATATATCTTAGGCTTAGGGCCAGGCATACGATTTCCTAGGCTTACCCCCTTCCCCTTTCAGGGGGAGGACCTGGGATATACCCAGAAATTTCTAACTAAGTGAGGGACTCTTTGCATGACCAGGTAGGAATTCTTATTTTGACATTTTATTCATGCCGGAAATCTGGTCTTGAGACAAAATGACGTTACATTTACTTTACTTTCCCTTACATACTTTTTGAGTTATCCTTTCCTTATAAACCCAATGGTCATCATTATTTTTCAATGCACTACACTGATTCGTTCCATGTCCATTAACTTGATGGTAAAGGTGATATGTTTTTCCCTTTGGTTTCTCAACTTTCATAGGCTTTTTGTTAGTGGACCAATAGCTTAATTCATCTTAGGTGGATTGGTAAATCTTTTTGATAGGGGTAGTAGTCCTTCGTAAAAGTTTGTTAAGTCTATGGGATTAGTAAATTTATTCTTAAAACAAGTCTGTCCCAATATAGGGTCAGTTATTCTCTTCCTTTTTCTTGAGAACTGGTTCGAGTTTAATTTCCATGTCATCGAAAGGTTTCTTGCGTATCTTATTAGGCTGTGGAGGTAACCGTAGCATGCCTTTGTGTTTGTACTTTTCCTTTCGGAAACAACGCTTGGGTTGAAAGCTCCTTTTCTAAACATATTACTATCCATCTTGACTAGATCCCTTAAACCGGAACTTCGAAAGGTCAAGGCAGTTATTCAAGAAGACGGAGGTTCAATCCCTCCTTCTAACGCCAAAAATGTTAGCCAAATTTATGGTTGACACCCCAAAAATAGAACTAACCTAAGATTTCCTAATCCACGGTGGAAATGAGCTCATACATAAGAACTGCTAATGAATTAGAGTCTTAATCTTGAAGTATTACCACATAATTCTGTAGATAAATTCTCTGTTAAGAACTAATCTAGTTGTGAACTTTCCTTTTTACCTTCTATATAGGAGATTTAGTCATTTAAAATATATTCCCTGCATATTGAAAATGATTCTTCTGGGCACCCAACGATCACTGATTTGAATCTCGGGTAACTAATCCATCCAAATCGTTCTTCAAGTGAAAGATTTTCATTTATTCCCTTTGAATCCTTATTGATCTAGTGAAGTATCAAGAGTACTACCTTATCTTCAATTATTTGGGACTAATTGGTTAGTGAGCAGGGAGATATAAGGACAATCCCAAATTGGGTCTTAACATAATTCTAAGGCATAACTATGATCAAAAAGCCAAGGGTGATTTTTATCCTACTAATCTAAGGATCCTAAATCAAACATTGATTAAGATTCAGGGGAAATCAAATTATATATATATGATTCGCATATTGCACTTGCCACATAAATAAACTAAATATAATTTCACATGATTGCCTTACTTGTTGTATGTACCCATTTTATTGAGCATACCTCCATTACAACCCTTTTCCTTTACTTGGTTTAGAAGATAGGGTTTTTCTCTGTAAAAAGATTACAAAAGTAGAAAAGTGAATTCGGGAAAAGGATCCAGCCCCCTTCTCTCTGAGTCGTTGGGTCATGTTTATAGGTATGAATTGACCCTTCCTTCGACTTAAGTGATTCGTGTTGGTCACCTGATAGGGGTTGATCATGAAGGCTTTACAAGTGCTTCAGTTGCTTTTCTTCAAGGTAAAGGACCAGTAGTCGTTCCTGAAGGATTTGACGAAAGGAACTTCTTAACTGAATACGAGAGGGATGGGTATATAGGAGCTTTTGGCTCTTTTTATGCTTTCGTTCCGTACTTCATCCCATGTGCTTTAAAGGTTCTGAATCGGGATTCCCCATCCTTCGTGCGTTGTTGATCGTGACTTATCTTTTTAGGACTTTGGAGATGAGTAGCGGATGCCTCGATTTATTCCTTTCGAAGGGCCCTTTTGGCAGTTGTATTGGATTACCCTTTGGAAAGTTGGTCTAGGGATGCATGCATGCTTTATGATGCTGTCGGAAGGTTCTGGGCCATTTTTCCTTCCCATTCTCTCCTTTAGTTGCTTTCGGAGATCCTCTCCCTCTTTTCTGTCCTTGCCCTCCCTCATTTGGGCAATCTTCAGGCTTCGTTTGACTAATGCTTCAGGAATCCTTCTATAGGTTACACGAGAGCTTTTCTAGTGTTGACTACATTCTTTCACCGGTACCTTCAAGGTAGTCCCTTTCGGCTTTGGATCAAATAGTTGCGAGTGGCATAGGCGTATACGTACTCTTAGCTTACGGTGGCATCCATCTTTCTCCGGCAAGGCTGGGCCAGAGTCTCCTTTTCCTAGTATTCACTTCATTTGATGGGTTCATTCCTAGCTCTTTCTTTTTTCTGGTTCTGCTTCGGTACGTGTTTTCTTCTCTCATTCTTGAGAGATTAGTTTGTTTCACCAGTGTCTTCTGTTCACAAAGGTTGAGCCTCTCGGAATTTTTTCGAAAGACTTCATCTACTGCGACTTTTTCAGCTTATGGTTCTTTGCTTCCTTTTTCGTTTCTTCTGTTGTGTTGCCCTTGGCTTGTTCTCTTCGTTCTTTCATGTAAGATAAACTAGTCTAGAACTAATGCCCTCTTGGTTAAGACCAAAAGGGCCTTCCTGATATGATGCGAATGCCTTTTCTTTTAAGGTCAAGAGGGGCTTTACGATTTAAAGGAGGTTCCCTTTTGCATTCCGAATGCCTATAACCGCTTCTTTCGTGGTGTAGTTGTCTTTCAAACTCCTTTCACCTTGGTTTTTATTCCCGATCTGTCTCGGTTACTTTTTGTGCTAATTGATTACAAACCACATTTTATTGGAATTATTATATTTTACCCATATGGTTGACAAAAAAAAAAAAATTGAAATTTCCATTTCTATTAATATGAATACTAAGTGTACATGCTCGTGTGTGTGTATACATATATAAGAATTTATAATAAAATAGCTAATATTATCTAATTGGATATATTTAAATACTTTGTATTGATGATCAACCTAACTAATTAGATATATGGAGTTGAATGTTAAGCAGTAAGGAAGAAAATTAGAAGAGCGTTGTATGTGACTATAGTTGAGAAGAACATCTCACGATCAACTTATCTACATAAGAGTTTTATTCAATATATGAGGCTTCTATTAGTAAACTTTTTTCTTATATATAAATTTTGCAGTTAATCATAAATTTCATGTTATTGAAACACATACCCCTCTTTTCTAAACTTATTTGAGAATTAAGAAGGCTTTGTGAACAAATATGGAATTCTAAAAAAAAAAGGCATTTTGACTAAGGTTCATATTAAGTTTCAAAATATACAAAAACTCCATGTCTTAAAAATTTATGAATTAAGTCCCTGATTTTGAAAGATCATTGTAAACAAATATCAAAAATCAATGTAAAAACAACCAAACTTCAAAACTTAATTCTATATATAATCATCTTCATATTCATAAAAGAAAGATACAATTTTTCTTTTCTTTTTTTTAAAAAAAAAAAAAAAAAAAAAAAAAAAACATGTTTCAACCAAAATGCAGGAAATTTTGCATTTGTTCCGTGAAACTGCAGACATCACATAAATGATATCAAAAATGTTTCGTGATTTTGTGCAGTTTTTGTTGATTGTTTCAAACTTTAAAATTCAATGTTACACTTATATCAGACTTATTCACCACGACAGCGGCGCTGATTTGAAAAATAAAAGGTGGAAAAGTCGATGTTTAAATTTTTGAATGTTGCCAAAAAAGCGTGACGACGTAGTGGTATGGTACTTACCTACCGAGTAGGAGATCTGAAGTTCTACACTCAAGAGAATACTCACTATAGTTGGAAGAGCCTAACAAAATCTATTTTGAATGCAAATCCTTTTACGTTGATATTTTGTTCTACCAAGGGTTCTCTCTTCCTTCTTCTTCCTCTTTTTTTTCTTTTTTTTTTCTTTTTTTGGTTTTTGTTTTTGTTGGGCCCTTCTTGTGGTCGGGGCAGAGTTGTCTCATTCCCAGGCCTGCTAATTTCAACATCTACATCTTATGACTTGCTGTATAGCCACATGGTTAGGTCGTTTTCAATATGCATATACATTAATATAAAAATACAGAATGCGATGAAATTTTCAATTATCCTAGCTCGAGCTGGCCTGCTCATTTCAGTTTGCACGCCTACGTCTCAAATCAATTTCTCTTCGCTTCTGTCAAGAGCATTCGCCATTCGTCAATAAGATTATGCCAAGAAACACATAATATAAGAGAACACATAATATAAGAGAACTGATTATGATAGTTAACCAAAATTACATAATTAGCTTACCACAAAATAATCTGGTAATAAAGTTAATAAAACTGGTCAGCTAATCTACCTGTACCGCTGTTTGTCTTTTCCAACTTTTCTTCGTTTAACGGCCACAGAATGTTCTCAAGTGATAGCATGCATTCCACGTATCTGTGTTCATATTTACTAATATTTGACTTATAGATTACAGTAAAACCTAACAGTTCAGTAATGTAACTCATACTAAAAGTTTAGTTTGTAGGAATAGCTAGGTATAGGTTCACACTGAAAATTAGAATAACACACCCTGATTGGTTTACATGTAAACAAAGAAAGAATGATGTTCTTTTTGCCTATCTTAATTCCTTAATCAGAACCTAACAAACACCTTAACAACTAGCACTACAACAACAACCTGTTAATTGTTAGTACCTTCATAATAATTTTAAATTTAAAAAGGAATTTTTTTATTATTTTTTTATATATAATAGACATGTTGCTTTCAGTGTCCAAAACATATTGTCCCAAATCCCTATGTACCATACTACAGTGCCTCATCCCTATGTATAGTGTATACTACTAGTTATAGTATAAACTTAGGTAGACTAACAAACATAAACGGCATAAAAATGCATAATAAATTGCCAAAGTCAATCATGGAGCATAAGACTACGTAGCTATAAACTTACATAATATATACTACAAAAGCCTTTGATTTTGTCTGGTTTTTTAGTCACATGTACATATGTAATTTACGGAATCACATCACTCTTATGCATGATTTTAGTTATGTATTTTTCGATGTGAGAAGTTATAATGTTTTCAACAGATTTAACCAATTAACAAGCAGATATAATTTAACCACAGCTTTATATTGATAAGTCTGAAACATCTATCCCTCTCATGTTTACACCTAATCATGTTAAGTCCATAAACAATGAATGCGAGTACAAATGTTGATTTCACATTCATGGTCAAAATACTATACCCCATGTTTCTTGAGCATTGGTCAAAGTCGTAGACATGTAATAAGTTGATATGTTAAAGTAATACAAATGGTTAGTAAAAGAGAAACTGAAAGAAGTCAATATAATCTTTACAGTTCTAGTGTTGCTGAAGATGCCATAGACTCGCAAGGGTGGTTCAGGTGCACCTGACCTACAATAAGTTTATATTGCTAAATTTGTTTCATTTTTCATACAATATATTTTAAAGTATATCGCATGATCGATGGTTAGGAGCATGATCCATAGTCCATACGACCAGCAGTATAATTAACCAGTATATAATCAACATAATAAATTAACTGATGAATTGCACTTCTAAGTTCTATCAGTCAACAAATTTATATATCGGTGCCTGTGCTTCTTCATTATTTGCTTCGTCTTTGTATTACGAATTTACAAATAAGCATATGGATGATAAATATATAATATAAAAAGCTACATTCATGTTGATTAACTATAAGGTTATCCAAATTAAAGCTTGCTACTAGTTGCATTATGTTGATTAATTTGAGCTGGGGACCAGCTGAAAGAAATAAATCGAAGGTTCTTTTTTAGAAAAAAGGAACGAACCCAGTAAGGTGGAAGATTCAAAAGCAGAAAGCAAGAAGTATTCAATATTTAGATATCCCCACTAAACTGCTGTATGTTTTAATATAAAAGAAAGAGAAAGGAAAACACTGTATGTATTCGTAGCTAAAGCAATATATGTACATTGCAGCACTTGCTAGCACAGCATGGGACCGTCTCTAAACATACCAACTGCGCGACTTATGAGATTTTCTTCTTTGTATAAGCGTCCTCCTTATGTGCAAGCATGTTTCATTTTGTTCACTTATGAAATATCTGCCCTGTACATAAGGGAAGTATCAAGTCAAATTTATGCCATCTATATATCATACATGAGTGCTTGAGTTTTGCATATTATTATCCAGAAATTGCAGTGAAATTAAATCGTTAAGCAGAGAACTTATTTAGTTGACTGAGAATAGTTTAATTACGAAAATGTTCACAAATCTACAGGAAAATAATACATTTCTTTTGGCATGCGATATGATGTGATTAAAAAAAAGGGAAATCCTTATAGTCGTCGTCTGTAATATCAAGTAACCAACCACCTGGTTAGCATCTCATCTCTAAACCAAACCTAAACGACGCTAAAAATGCTAATACTTCCATTCTCCAACCTTTCTCGTTCAAATGGCTGCTTATTTCAAGACAAGTTGACCGCAACATCAGTGCCCTACTTATCATAGGATGAAGTACGACCCAATAATTAACCAAAATGACATAGATATCGGTAATTCTAACTTTTATAAGCTCCTTCATTTGCATCATTTTACCTTTTTTGGGAATGCGTCCAGTAAGACGTTAAATTTTATCCAATTCAAATCAATTTATTTTTCTTTTGCTACATTTTCATCGATACAGAGATAATCAACTAAAAACTTAATTGAATTATGATTAACCGGCTCCTTAGGAATAAAACTACCAATAACATGAACACTATTGGAAATGGTGCTATTAACGACCCGTTTGCGAAGGCCAGCTTCGATTGAAAAAAAGGATCAAGGCTCACAGATGCCCATCCTCTAACTAACCATGGACCAGGAGGAGCCCAGCTTTTATTATTTCCCCGAGATTGATATAATAAACAAGTTGCTTTCAGTGTCCAAACATATTGCCTATAAGAATTTTGATGCAATTCTTGTTGTAATTGTAGAGTAGAATTTTAAACTGGAAAGAAACAGAGCAGAAATACTTTTATTATCTTGCAGAGAAAAGCGAATTCGATAATGTACAAAGATATAATAGAGCCTTTGTATACAGGCTGAGACAAAGATACGGGATAAAAAAAAAATGGGCTTTTGCACATGATGGGCTTTGACAGTGTAAATGATATGTTATAAATTATCTTTTATCTGCCGTGTATATTCGTTTCCTCTTTTACTCCCCTCAAATCGAGATTAGGGTTTTCTTCTTCGTACTCTTTCTCGTGGCGATCTGCTGATTTCTTTGCTTTTGTCTTCAAATTGATAGATGAAACTTCTTCCTAACTTTGTTCTCCACTTTGTTTTCTCTTGGATCTGCAAGTTTGAGCTTTGCTGACTATGATTTTGTTTACCTTGCTGAATTTAGGGTTTCCTGCTGTGAAGCTTTCTCCTTTCTTGCTTGTATTTGTTGAATGGACTTTTGGCGAGCTTTGATTCATCTTTAAAGTGAGTAATTTCAGCAACTTTAAGTTCATCTCGAAACCTTGTAAAGTTCTGAAGTGATAGAGCTTTTGTTAAAGTATCAGCACACTGTTAAGTAGCAGGTACGTGTCTCACTTCTATGTTTCCTCTCATAACTTGTTCTCTGACAAAATGTTGATCGATTTCAATGTGTTTGGTTCTTGAATGCAATACTGGATTAGATGACATATACACTGCACTTTGATTGTCACACCATAAGATCGATTTGCCAGTTTTGATGCTTAACTCAAATAATAATGATGTAATCCACATTACTTCAGATGTAGCATTAGCTAAACTTCTGTATTCTGCTTCTGCACTCGATCTAGATATTGTAGATTGTTTCTTTGAACACCATGATACAATGTTATTTCCCATGGAAATGCAATATTCTGTAGTAGATTTTCTGTCATCAGGATCTGATGCCCAGTCTGCGTCAGCATAGCCAGTAATGTTGTAGTTGTTGCTTGCCTTTATATGCAGTCCATAATTTATTGTAGCTTTTAAGTATCTTAGAATCCTCTTCACTACTTTTCAGTGATTGTCCAGAGGTGTCTGCATAAATTGACAAACTTTATTGACACCAAACACAATATCTGGTCTAGTGACAGTTGCATACTGTAAAGCACCAATTACACTTCTGTATTGCTTAATATTATATATGGGTTCTCCCCTGTGTTTTGAGTAATGTTGACTGCTGATCATGGGTGTAGGCACTCCTTTTGCATTGCTCATTTGTATCTTTTCTAATAGCTCAGCTATATATTTTCTTTGGGATAAGATAACTTCTATTGATGATCTTCTTGTGAATAAATAAATGATCAAAGAAGCAAGTAAAGAATAAAATCACACACAAGATTTAACGTGGAAAAACCCTTTACGGGAAAAAACCACGGGAGAAAGACAAACTTTATTGATTTAATTGATGGAGTTGTTACAAGCTTATTCAACATATCAACCATAGCAGTAAATTTATATTCTACTTTCATGCATTCAGATAAGGAGAGAAAGAATAAAAATAAGAATATTCTTTATCCTTCAATGAGGTTGCTGCATTTATCTCAATCAAGAGAGTAAATTAAAATCTCCTTTATCCTTTTGATGAGGTTGCTATAAATGTCTCAATCAAGAGAGAATCTTCTTTATCCTTTAAATGAGGTTGCTGAAAATACCTCAATCAAGGGAGTAAATTAAGGAACTAAATAATATTCTTTAGGTGACACATCAGCTGGACCAATCCTCAATCAAGAGAGTAAATTAAGGAACTAAATAATATCCTTTAGATGACACATCAGCTGAACCAATCCTAATGAGAATTTCGGATCACAAATTAACAATCTCCACCTTGAGACGAATTCTCATCTTGAAGTAAAAAACGAACTCCTTCAACAAGTAAATATCTGCCTTGCTCCAATAGTCCCTAAAGACTATACTGTAACACCAACCAAGCTTGAGCAAAGCTCAAACTTAGTAATTGGAACTGGCTTTGTCATCATGTCAGCGAGATTGTCATGAGTACTTATCTTGCAAATTTTAACACCACCTTTAGCAATAACATCTCGAATGTAGTGATACCTCACATCTATATGTTTAGTTCTCTCATGGAACATTTGATCCTTTGTAAGGCATATAGCACTCTGGCTATCAGAAAATATAGTAATGCAAGATGTATCTCCACAAAACTCAAAATATAAACCTCTAAGCCAAATAGCTTCTTTACATGCTTCAGAAATAGGCATATACTCGGCCTCAGTAGTTGATAATGCTACTGTAGTTTGCAAGGTTGCTTTCCAACTTACAGCACAGCCACCAATGGTGAAAACATAACCTGTTAATGATCTCCTTTTATCCAAATCACCTGCAAAATCAGAATCCACATAACCAACAAGTTCTTCTTTAGATTTATCAAACTGCAAACAAGCATTTGCAGTGCCATGAAGATATCTAAAAATCCATTGAACTGCTTTCCAATGCTCTCTTCCAGGATTGGCCATGAATCTACTGACAACACTTAAAGCATGTGATAAATCAGGACGCGAACAAACCATGGCATACATAAGTGAACCAACTGCACTAGAATAGGGAACTCTAGACATGTACTCAATATCTTCATTTGATTGTGGACACATGGCTGATGACAATTTAAAATGTGCAGCAAGAGGAGTACTTGCAGGTTTGACATCAAGCATATTAAAACGGCGAAGCAATTTTCTAACATACCCACTCTGACTTAGGTATAATTTTCCAGAAGTTCTATCTCTTGATATCTCCATGCCAAGAATCTTCTTAGCATCTCCCAAATCTTTCATTTCAAACTCTCTACTTAACTGCCTTTTCAAATTTTCAATTTCCACCTTGTCTTTTGAAGCAATCAACATATCATCAACATAAAGTAACAAATAAATGGCTGAATGAGTAGTAATTTTCAAATAGACACAACTATCATAATTGGACCTTTTAAAACCTTGAGATAGCATAAAAGTTTCAAATCTTTTATGCCACTGCCTAGGTGAATGTTTCAATCCATAAAGAGATTTCTTTAATTTACAGACAAGATTTTCTTTTCCAGGGATGATAAAACCCTCAGGTTGATGCATATAAATATCCTCTTCTAATTCTCCATGTAAAAATGCAGTTTTTACATCTAACTGTTGAAGCTCATAATCATGCATAGCAACAATACTGAGTAACATGCGAATTGAGCTATGTTTCACAACAGGGGAAAAAACTTCATTATAGTCAATACCTGGAATCTAACTGTAACCTTTTGCAACTAATCTTGCTTTGTACCTTATTTTATCGTTTGGAGAAACACCTTCTTTACTCTTGAAAACCCATTTGCAATGAATAGGTTTCTACTCTTTAGGCAATTTGATTAACTCCCAAGTGTCATTTCTTTCAAGTGACTTCATCTCATCATGCATAGCAGCCATCCACTTATCAGAATCACTAGAGATAACAGCCTCAGAATATGAAGAAGGCTCGGCAATACCTTCTATTTCTTCTGCTACAGCGCACGCATAAGCAAAAACATTTGCTTCCTCAATAAACCTTCTTACTGGTTTTGGATTCCTTCTAGTTCTGTTTGTTGCAATAGATTGTTGCGGTGGTTGCATAACTGCTGGAGGATCCTCAACAATGGGTGCTTCATTGTAACACCCCACACCCGCTATAGTCACTCACTAAGGGAATGCCATAGCATCGGTGGAGTATTTTTAGTGAGTATAGAACAGTAAAATTACAACAAGACAGATATAATGTAATACTTGAAAATTTAAAACATCATCTCATAGCAGCGGAAAGTAAAACATGTTTGGTTACATCATAAAACCATAACAAGAGTCAAGTACAAAATATCCATCCTGAATAAAATAAGCACATAATCCCACTACTCATAACAAATAGCCATAACAGAAAAGATAAGATAAGCTGAGCTCTACATCTACGGTCCAAGCTCCGAGAGATAGATAAAGCAAACTGATCAAAGCCCACTAGCACTAGGCCCAACCTGAGGACCTGAAGGAAAAAGATAAAAACAACGAGGGTCAGACATAAGCCTGAGTGAACCCTATCTCCTTAATAATACAATTATTAAAGTAATTAGGGTATGATATGAACTCGGTATGGTATCTTTGGGGATAATGACTACACTAAGTTGCCCACGAACACAGGACGAACTAAGATAACCGTAAAGACGCATCTACCCACCCAAGGATAATTACTAACTGCACCACACCAGACTTATTCACCCAAAGGTAATTCCTACACTGCACCACACCAGTTCTACCCACCAAGAGTAATTCCTACTTAAAGGTTGATCCTACTAAGTGTACTTAGTAATTTTTCACCCGGTAGTTTCTTGTACCCCTACACAGGTGCCGTCTACCCCTATTTTTACTAGGTGTACCCACTACCCCCAAGCGATCGGCTCCCTACCGTAGATACCCGTGCTGGTCCCACAAAAGGGGGTGTATCATTCCCCAAAGTGGCTACCATATAATATCACTGTGCACGGCTTTATATCTACCCGATGTAACAACGACTTACCAACCAGCCCGGGTCCACACATGCACATGAAACCCGTTGATCCCGCGTTGCCACCGCTAACCCGTTTTGGCCTCTTATAGTCAAGCCCAATATGCGTGTCCCGTCACCCGACAAGAGTCGAGCCTATAAAGATACGTTTGGGATATTGGTTGAAATGGGCCCCCACAAGCTACTACTTAAGCTTGTCGTTTAATCTAGTGCATCCCACTTAACCCTTTAACCATGTCCCCTTACATGTTATAAATCTTGGTTAAGTCCTTTAATCATATTTCAATTGCCACTTAGGGCACCCACTAGATTCCCACATGCCACCCATGGCACTTACTTAACCCCTTAATCATGTTTAATTACATGTTCCACCTTGGTTAAGTATTCTAATCGTATTTTTCTATTGCCACCCAAGGCAACCCACTAGTCTCATCATGCCACCCCAAGGCACCCACTTAACCCCTCATGTCCCACTACATGCTAATATGGTTAAGTGTTTCTTAATTCATTAATTAAGATCATGACCTCATAAAGACCTCCCACATTAGACCGTCTTTTATGACTGCTGGATATGCCGGTTGGTTCCGGGCAGACTTCCGTCATAAAAAGGGCCTAACCTCGTGTCTTTACTTTAATCATGTATTTAATTTATGACTAAGACCTCTCACATTGGGCCAATCATTTGTAGCCGCTGGATGGCCGGTCGGTTCCGGGCAGACTTCCGCTACAAAAGGGTCCAACCTCGTGTCTTAGTTGATTAATTAATCCTAATTAATCACCCCCATATTAATTATCCCTAATTAATATCAGATTTTCCATAACATGGGTAGACCTAACTCAATAGGTAAATTCCCATGGGGTAGACCTAACTCAATAGGTAAATTCCCACTTATGGTAATTTATTTTTATTGTATGCTTAATCATACCCATTTCAACATACTTTTAATTAACATATTAATTAACCCCATCGTTCCCCACGTAAATCGTCATTATGACATAACATAATAAAGGGAAGATTTACCACACATAACATGGGTTTAGCATATAACTTTATCATGGGTTAAGAGGATGTCAACTTGCATATATGAGCATGTATTAACCCAACTATATTCGACCCAAACTTGCATATTATCAAACATGTGTCTTACATAACATGTTGCATATGAACTTACATATCATCAAACATGTGATTTGCATAACATGTTGCATATGAACTTACATATCATCATACATGTGATTTGCATAACATTTAGAACTTGCATTTTAGCATATACTTAACTTGCATAAGCACTCACATACTTGCATAAGCATTCATATACTTGCATAAGCTTGCATATCATGTTAAACTTGCATTTCAACATATACATAACTTGCATAAACATTCACATACTTGCATAGGCTTGCATATTATGTTAAACTTGCATTTCAACATATACATAACTTGCATAAACATTCACATACTTGCATAGGCTTGCATATTATGTTAAACTTGCATTTCAACATATACATAACTTGCATAAACATTCACATACTTGCATAGGCTTGCATATTATGTTAAACTTGCATTTCAACATATACATAACTTGCATAAACATTCACATACTTGCATAGGCTTGCATATTATGTTAAACTTGCATTTCAACATATACATAACTTGCATAAACATTCATATACTTGCATAAAATGCTAAACATGCATATAAGCATATACATGACTTGCATAAGTACTCACATACTTGCATAACATGTTTGCATAATGGATCCATATTCACTTGGTGTTTTGCATCATAAACATCATGAAACAACTTGCATAAAAATATCATGATTACATATTATGAAACTTGCATGACATAAGGCATATAACTTGCAAAACACATAATATTCACTACATCAAGCTTGCATAAATATATGGATCCACAAACATAGCCATACTTTATCACATCTTATCATAATCAATTCAATAATTGATTATTAAGGGGATAAAAGCTCACCAAAACAAGATTAGCAAGTTAAATGAAGCAAATCCCAATGATTAAGTAGAAGAAGATGTAGATTAGCTTGCAAACCCTCTTAGGATTTTTAGTGGAGGCTCTCCAATTTTCTAAGTGGTGGCATAATGGCCTTAGATCTATTTTTGGTAAGGATAAGGGGGTATTAGGGTGTATATATAGATTAGTTAAATGTTTTAGGACCATGGGATATACCCTAGAACCAATCCTAGCCTTTAAAGCATGTCTTGGGGAAGAAGTCAAGTGTAGGAACCATTTAGGGCCCAAAAAAAACAGCCCAAAACTCATCCCGGGCCTCAAAACATGAGCAGTTTTCGTTTTTGATTTTTCGTGAAACTTTGACGGGCCATAACTTGGTCATACGGACTCCGATTTACGAAAAATCGGACTCTATTTCGCGTATTTTTCCGAGACGAACGCAATGGCACAGCCCGTTTCCCCTGATTCAGAATATTAAATTTAATTCTGCTCTGATTTATGTTATAACAAGTTATTTAACATACGGGGTGTTACATTCTCCCCTACTTAAAGGATTTCGTCCCCGAAATCTCTAAGTCAAGAAGAACGTATCCTACCAACCAAACAACCATCTACTCAACCATCAAACACTGGCATCCATTGTCCTTAAAGTTTCTAATGTTGTATGAACATATGCAAAAAGTGTGTGTATATGTTCCCTATCTAATGCAAAATCAGGCGGTCTACTGATTCAGTTGACCTCCTTAATGCAAACCATGATAGTGCCATGCATCCAATATGTATGCGAAAGAACCCTATCGACACATACTATTTCTACATGCGTGCACAATCATTCACCGAATAAATGCATCATCCATATGATAGCACAACCATCATACATCCATTAATATAGCTACCTACACACATTTATATGCAATATGCAATATGAAGTGATTGAGCCGATCTAGTGCCTAAAGTGTGTGTATATGCATCCACGAGCAACCACTAGCAAACACTTGCATCCACTTGCATCCATCATACATAACATGTCTCAAACACATGTTTCAACCATAGGTTTACCCTATCTAAAGGTCAAAAGTACTAACGAGAGGACATACTAAGAATAAGATAAGCACAAGATATGTGATGAAGGAGAAGCAAAAGGATATACCCTCCGAAAGAAAAAGGGTACCTCGAACGCATCTTCGCTTCCGTCTCCCAGGTAGCGTCACTCTCTTCATCTCCCCTTTGTACTTTGACTAGTTGAACCTCTCTGTTTCTCAGCTTCCAAATCTCTGACCCATGGATGCAAGTAGGAGCTCGTCGAATCGTCGCATCACGCTCTGCTTCCACTTCTCTAAGCAAACTCGGCTCTACCACCTCTGCGGTCTCATGTAGGCACTTCCTCCCATAGAATACATCACTAAGTCTGTCGGGCAACTCCGCCAATGGAAGATGCTCCTCCCATGTACCTCCAAAATCCAAGATACATAGCCTCAAAAGGTCTTCTAAAACATGATTCACCCTCTCAGTCTGGCTATCCGTCTGAGGATGATATGCGGTACTCATACCCAACTGAGTCCCTACCGCCTCTTGCGAATTCTTCAAAAACTCTCTAGTGAAGATAGGATCTCGATCACTCACTATGCTAGAGGGTACCCCATGTAATCGAACTATCTCTCGAAGATATACTGAAGCTAGCCATGGAGCAGTCCTCTTGCTCTTCATAGGTATGAAATGGGTGCTCTCAGTAAGTCTATCTACCCCCACCCAAATTCCTGTATTACCCTTCCTCGACCTGGGTAACCCGTCAATAAAATCCATCGAGATGCTATCCCAATTCCATTGCGGAACCTCCAATGGGTGAAGCAACCCACCTGGTTTCCTTTGCTCCGCCTTCACTTGCTGGCACACCTAACATAGAGCGACATACTCGGCCACATCTTTCTTCATACCAGCCCAGAAGAAAACCCTCTTCATGTCTTGGTACATCTTATCCCCACCGGGATGAATGGTCATCCTAGAACGGTGTGCGTCATCAAGAATAGCTTTCCTCAAACCCTCGTCTTGCGGTACACAAAGTCTACCGTCTCTACGCAAACACCCCTATCGTCTAGGGTGTTCCTACTCAAATGGCTGGACGACTCCCCCCTTATGAGCTTCTCTATCAACTCAACCAACTGTGGGTCGTCCCTCTGTGCTCTTCCAATCCACCCCAAAAGAGTAGGTCTAACCAAGGAGGCTAGCAAACCGGGTACAAAGTCAATGGAAGGTCTAAAGTCAAACTTAGAAATAAACTCTAAGCTCCGTCGTTCAACGAACAATGAACTCAAGGACAACCTTTTTCTTCTTAAGGCGTCTGCTACCATGTTACCCTTACTCATAGGATGCTAAGGATCCCATCCACTTTTGTTGTCCTAAGACTATGCGCTCGAAGAGTCTCCAACACTTCCCTAAGATGTAGGGCATGCTCTTCTCCACCAGAATATCATCCAAAATCATCACAACTGTCTCCCACGCAGACCACCCTAGTCGAATTCGGCATCCCCCAAATGCAAGCCCCAAAGGCCTAAACCAATATCAGACAAACACCCAAGGGATACCTCCTTCGAATTCAGACGACCTACGTGAGACGATACTAGTAAAAATGGCTAAATAATTAAGCCCTTGACCAATTCTGGATGTTCTCGCCAGTCTCGCTCCAAAACCGTCGTTTATCCTATACTGGCCCTGCTCAGCCTATTGAGCACATACGAAAACTTATTTCGCTCCTAGAAAAGACCCAGATGTCATCTACAAAGACCATCACGAACTTATTTAGGTACTCCCTGAACACCCTTCTCAACAAAGTATGCGGGGGCGTTCGTCAAACCCAATGGCATCACCAGCCACTCATAAAAGAAATCATCTGGAGTCCCAAAGGCAGTCTCCTCTATACTATTCTCAGCCACTCTCAACTGATGAAATCCCGTGGCTAAGTCCTACTACAAAAATACTGAGGCGCCAGCCAACTGATCAAGGAGATCATTAATCCTCGGCAATGGGTATCTATTCTTCTTTGTGAGTTTCTTTAGTTCCCTTTAGCCTACACAAAGTCTGAGGGACCCATCCGCCTTCGTAACAAAAACTACTGGAGCGCCCCACTCCGATATACTTCGTCTTATGAACCCCTTTTTAAGCAAATCGCCTACTTACTTATGGAGTTCCCTCCTCCCACTAGGAGCCATGTGGCACACTGGCCAAGATACTGGTTTAGCATTATCCACCAGATATATTCGGAAGTCAATCTCCCGCTTCGGAGGTAAGCCCTTCACCTCCTCAAACACATCCGGGTATTCCCGGACCGCTCTAACAGATCGCAGACTCTAGACCAACGTGTCAAGCGATTCTAGATACCTTAGCATAACAGATTCTATGGGATTACAAGAGATCTCAAGAGTGTCACCCAAGCGGCCCATAAGCCTAACAACTCTCCCCCCAAAATCAAGAACGGCACCCCTACTGGATAACCAGTCCATGCCCACTAACCCATAGCCCGTGAAGCCCAACAAGCATCACATCTAAACCCAATGCTAAGTATAGGAACTTTCAAACCCAAACACATCATGGAGCCCAATTGGGTTTGAAACAACTAAGGGATCATCTACCAACTGGTGTCTCAGTGCAGTGACTCTACTAGTAATGATGAGATAAACGAACTCAATGTGTCAAAATCATACAAAGTACGGACAGGATGATTGATCAGAAAAACTAGACTTTCAATAGAAGTAGTTCTACCTCTTTCCCGAATCGCGAGAGCCTGTACTTTCCCCCTAGCCTGACCTGGTGCCACATGAGCTTGCACTAGTCCTCCTGAGGTAGACCCCGTCCCTTGCTCCTTCTTTGGACAGTTTTTCATCAGATGCCCTGCTTCGCCACAGTGGAAGCAGCCAGTCTTAGTCTTCTTGCGACAATCTTTGTTTAGGTGGCCTAGTGTCCCACAATTGAAGCACCTCTTCTTTCCCTTGCCACCGTTGCCCTTCCCACCTTTGTTTTGCTGTTGCTGTTGAGGTCTCTTCTGATCTCCTTTCTTCTCGGGTGCTTTACTAGCATTGGGACCCTTCTCTTCCTTATGCATATTTTCTTCTGCTTTTGAGAGAAACCTTGCCTCAAACCTATGTCTGAAATCCACCCAAGAGTCAATCGGGCGTTCTCCATTAGTGACCTCCCACCAGAACGAGGCCTCTCCTTCCATTAACCAAGCGGCCAACCCGACTTTCTTTCCCTCTTCTACTTCCAAGATTTCCATCAATTCTTCCGTCTCATTAAGCCAATCCCTAGCTCCCACAAAAGGTTTTCCTCCCATAGCCTTAAACTTCCTACAAGTCATAGCAAAAGTATCCGCGCGAGGAGAAACGAGTGCAACGGGTGGAGGAGGAACATTTGCTGGACCTGCAGCGGCGGCCCTAGCCTCTAACAACCTCCTATACCATACTGGTACCGCTACACTATCCGGAAGATAAAGATCTTCAGCCATGCTGAGACGAAAAAGGGAAAGATTCAAAACGGAGAATTTGAGAGATAAAGATATGGCTATCGGGGATTATGCTTTTCTTTCAAAAACTTTTCTTTTAAAAGACATGTTTTTGAAAATATTTCTTCCAAAAATGTTTTTAGAAAAATAGTTTTCTAAAACTTTTATCTGTTCTGGTAACCTTTGCTCTGATACCACGTGTAACACCCCACACCCGCTATAGTCACTCACTAAGGGAATGCCATAGCATCGGTGGAGTATTTTTAGTGAGTATAGAACAGTAAAATTACAACAAGACAGATATAATGTAATACTTGAAAATTTAAAACATCATCTCATAGCAGCGGAAAGTAAAACATGTTTGATTACATCATAAAACCATAACAAGAGTCAAGTACAAAATATCCATCCTGAATAAAATAAGCACATAATCCCACTACTCATAACAAATAGCCATAACAGAAAAGATAAGATAAGCTGAGCTCTACATCTACGGTCCAAGCTCCGAGAGATAGATAAAGCAAACTGATCAAAGCCCACTAGCACTAGGCCCAACCTGAGGACCTGAAGGAAAAAGATAAAAACAACGGGGGTCAGACATAAGCCTGAGTGAACCCTATCTCCTTAATAATACAATTATTAAAGTAATTAGGGTATGATATGAACTCGGTATGGTATCTTTGGGGATAATGACTACACTAAGTTGCCCACGAACACAGGACGAACTAAGATAACCGTAAAGACGCATCTACCCACCCAAGGATAATTACTAACTGCACCACACCAGACTTATTCACCCAAAGGTAATTCCTACACTGCACCACACCAGTTCTACCCACCAAGAGTAATTCCTACTTAAAGGTTGATCCTACTAAGTGTACTTAGTAATTTTTCACCCGGTAGTTTCTTGTACCCCTACACAGGTGCCGTCTGCCCCTATTTTTACTAGGTGTACCCACTACCCCCAAGCGATCGGCTCCCTACCGTAGATACCCGTGCTGGTCCCACAAAAGGGGGTGTATCATTCCCCAAAGTGGCTACCATATAATATCACTGTGCACGGCTTTATATCTACCCGATGTAACAACGACTTACCAACCAGCCCGGGTCCACACATGCACATGAAACCCGTTGATCCCGCGTTGCCACCGCTAACCCGTTTTGGCCTCTTATAGTCAAGCCCCATATGCGTGTCCCGTCACCCGACAAGAGTCGAGCCTATAAAGATACGTTTGGGATATTGGTTGAAATGGGCCCCCACAAGCTACTACTTAAGCTTGTCGTTTAATCTAGTGCATCCCACTTAACCCTTTAACCATGTCCCCTTACATGTTATAAATCTTGGTTAAGTCCTTTAATCATATTTCAATTGCCACTTAGGGCACCCACTAGATTCCCACATGCCACCCATGGCACTTACTTAACCCCTTAATCATGTTTAATTACATGTTCCACCTTGGTTAAGTATTCTAATCGTATTTTTCTATTGCCACCCAAGGCAACCCACTAGTCTCATCATGCCACCCCAAGGCACCCACTTAACCCCTCATGTCCCACTACATGCTAATATGGTTAAGTGTTTCTTAATTCATTAATTAAGATCATGACCTCATAAAGACCTCCCACATTAGACCGTCTTTTATGACTGCTGGATATGCCGGTTGGTTCCGGGCAGACTTCCGTCATAAAAAGGGCCTAACCTCGTGTCTTTACTTTAATCATGTATTTAATTTATGACTAAGACCTCTCACATTGGGCCAATCATTTGTAGCCGCTGGATGGCCGGTCGGTTCCGGGCAGACTTCCGCTACAAAAGGGTCCAACCTCGTGTCTTAGTTGATTAATTAATCCTAATTAATCACCCCCATATTAATTATCCCTAATTAATATCAGATTTTCCATAACATGGGTAGACCTAACTCAATAGGTAAATTCTCATGGGGCAGACCTAACTCAATAGGTAAATTCCCACTTATGGTAATTTATTTTTATTGTATGCTTAATCATACCCATTTCAACATACTTTTAATTAACATATTAATTAACCCCATCGTTCCCCACGTAAATCGTCATTATGACATAACATAATAAAGGGAAGATTTACCACACATAACATGGGTTTAGCATATAACTTTATCATGGGTTAAGAGGATGTCAACTTGCATATATGAGCATGTATTAACCCAACTATATTCGACCCAAACTTGCATATTATCAAACATGTGTCTTACATAACATGTTGCATATGAACTTACATATCATCAAACATGTGATTTGCATAACATGTTGCATATGAACTTACATATCATCATACATGTGATTTGCATAACATGTAGAACTTGCATTTTAGCATATACTTAACTTGCATAAGCACTCACATACTTGCATAAGCATTCATATACTTGCATAAGCTTGCATATCATGTTAAACTTGCATTTCAACATATACATAACTTGCATAAACATTCACATACTTGCATAGGCTTGCATATTATGTTAAACTTGCATTTCAACATATACATAACTTGCATAAACATTCACATACTTGCATAGGCTTGCATATTATGTTAAACTTGCATTTCAACATATACATAACTTGCATAAACATTCACATACTTGCATAGGCTTGCATATTATGTTAAACTTGCATTTCAACATATACATAACTTGCATAAACATTCACATACTTGCATAGGCTTGCATATTATGTTAAACTTGCATTTCAACATATACATAACTTGCATAAACATTCACATACTTGCATAGGCTTGCATATTATGTTAAACTTGCATTTCAACATATACATAACTTGCATAAACATTCATATACTTGCATAAAATGCTAAACATGCATATAAGCATATACATGACTTGCATAAGTACTCACATACTTGCATAACATGTTTGCATAATGGATCCATATTCACTTGGTGTTTTGCATCATAAACATCATGAAACAACTTGCATAAAAATATCATGATTACATATTATGAAACTTGCATGACATAAGGCATATAACTTGCAAAACACATAATATTCACTACATCAAGCTTGCATAAATATATGGATCCACAAACATAGCCATACTTTATCACATCTTATCTTAATCAATTCAATAATTGATTATTAAGGGGATAAAAGCTCACCAAAACAAGATTAGCAAGTTAAATGAAGCAAATCCCAATGATTAAGTAGAAGAAGATGTAGATTAGCTTGCAAACCCTCTTAGGATTTTTAGTGGAGGCTCTCCAATTTTCTAAGTGGTGGCATAATGGCCTTAGATCTATTTTTGGTAAGGATAAGGGGGTATTAGGGTGTATATATAGTTTAGTTAAATGTTTTAGGACCATGGGATATACCCTAGAACCAATCCTAGCCTTTAAAGCATGTCTTGGGGAAGAAGTCAAGTGTAGGAACCATTTAGGGCCCAAAAAAAACAGCCCAAAACTCATCCCGGGCCTCAAAACATGAGCAGTTTTCGTTTTTGATTTTTCGTGAAACTTTGACGGGCCATAACTTGGTCATACGGACTCCGATTTACGAAAACTCGGACTCTATTTCGCGTATTTTTCCGAGACGAACGCAATGGCACAGCCCGTTTCCCCTGATTCAGAATATTAAATTTAATTCTGCTCTGATTTATGTTATAACAAGTTATTTAACATACGGGGTGTTACATTCATCTTGTCCCTCAATTTCTGCGTTTGATGTAGCATCTGTATCAATAATATGCTCCACCTGGACATTTGATTTCTGCTTACTCTCAACAAGATCATTAGTAGATGGAATATCATGTAACATAGCAGATTCATTAAACACAACATTTCTGCTAATTACAACCTTACTCGTTTCAGGATTCCATAATTTATAGCCTTTAACACCAGACTTATAACCAAGAAAAATGCACTTAACAGCTCTTAGCTCTAACTTTCCATTGTCAACATGAGCATAAGCAATACATCCAAAAACTTTCAATTCAGAATAATTTGCTGGAGAACCAGACCATACCTCAATCGGAGTTTTCTTACCAATAGCAACAGAGGGAGAGCGGTTGATGAGATAACAGGCTGTGGAAGCAGCTTCAGCCTAAAAACGTCTATCCAAACCTGCGTTTGACAACATGCAGCGAGCCTTAGAAATGATAGTCATGTTCATACGCTCGGCAACCCCGTTTTGCTGAGGAGTGTGAGGTATGTTGTAGTGCCTAACAATGCCTTCAGCCTTGCAAAATGAATTAAATTCATCTGAACAAAACTCCATCCCATTATCAGTCAGAAGCTTCTTTACCTTCCTTTCAGTTTGTCTCTCAACCATAGTCTTCCACTCTTTGAAAGCTGAAAAAGCTTCAGATTTATGTTTCAAAAAATAAGGCCAAACTCTTCTGGAATAATCATCAATAATTGTCATCATGTAACAAGCACCGCCCATGGATGCTTTCCTAGATGGTCCCCATAAGTCTGAATGCACATAATCTAGAATGCCTTCTGTTGTATGAACTGCAGTGTTGAACTTCACTCTCTTATGCTTGCCAAAAATGCAGTGCTCACAGAACTTCAGCTTGCCTGCGTTGTACCCATCAAGAAGTCCTCTCTTGTTCAACTCCGACAGACCTAATTCACTCATATGTCCAAGACGCATATGCCAAAGATTAGCAGTATCACAATCAGAAATATTATTTGAGATAACAGGGGAAGCATTACCTGAAACAGTAGTGCCTTGAAGATAATAAAGGCCATTTGTTTGCCTAAGATTTCCCTTCATTACAATAAGAGAACCATTTTTGACTTTCAAGACACCACCTCCACCTGAATATTTGTACCCTTTGTCATCAAGAGCACTTAAAGAAATCAGATTTCTCTTCATGTTGGGAATGAACCGAACATCTGTTAAAGTTCTGATTGCGCCATCAAACATCTTGATCTGAATAGAACCAATTCCTGCTACTTTACATGCCGAATCATCACCCATCAAAACTGAGCCAGCATCTTTTATGGGTTCTAAGGTTGTAAACCAATCTTTAATAGGACACATATGGAAAGTGCAAGCAGTGTCAAGTATCCATTCATCTTTAATCTCAGCACATCCAGCAAACACGGTAACAACAAGCATCTCATTGTCAGAACTATCATTACGAGCACAATTGGCATTAACTTCATCTTCTTTGTTATCTTTTGGTTTGTATGTGCCATTTCTCTTTTCCTTGTTCTGCAGCTTATAACATTCGGATATTTCATGTCCATCCCTCTTACAATATTTGCAAGACTTGTATTTGCCTCTAGATTTAGATCGACCTTTATAGGCATTGGAACTTTTGCCTCGCGATCCATTATTTGAATTTTTCTCCTTTGTCCTGCCACGAACGGACAAGATTTCGGCTTGAGAGCTTGATCCAGTTGAAGACACCAGTTGTTTCATTTTCTCCTTGGCGTGCAAGGCTTCATAAACGTCATTTAGAGTGAGAGTATCATGACTATATAATATGGTATCTCTGAAATTTGAGTAAGAACTGGGCAAAGAACATAATAGGATTAAACCCTAATCTTCATCATCATATTTGACTTCCATTGCAGTCAAGTCAGAAACAATCTCTTTAAAATCAGAAATATGGTCAAGCAAATTACCTCCCTCTTGCAATTTGTGCCGAAACAGCTTTTGTTTGAGATGCATCTTACTTGTGAGATCCTTGGTCATGCAAATTGACTCCAGTTTCAGCCAAAGAGAAGCAGCTGTCTTCTCGTTCAAAACTTCTTGTAAAATATTATTGTGTAGATGGAGCTGAATTTGCGACAAAGCCTTCCGATCCTTTCTCTTCTCATCATCGGTCCATAGATCAAATCTCTTGTTCCCGAATCCATCCAATGCATCATCATAATCAGCTTGTGCGAGCAACGCCCGCATCTTCACTTGCCACAATGAGAATCGAGTGTTTCGATCCAATAGCGGAAGATCATACTTTAACAACGCCATGTTGAATAAACCAGCGCTCTGATACCACTTGTGAATAAATAAATGATCAAAGAAGCAAGTAAAGAATAAAATCACACACAAGATTTAACGTGGAAAAACCCTTTACGGGAAAAAACCACGGGAGAAAGGCAAACTTTATTGATTTAATTGATGGATTTGTTACAAGCTTATTTAACATATCAACCATAGCAGTAAATTTATATTCTACTTTCATGCTTTCAGATAAGGAGAGAAAGAATAAAAATAAGAATATTCTTTATCCTTCAATGAGGTTGCTGCATTTATCTCAATCAAGAGAGTAAATTAAAATCTCCTTTATCCTTTTGATGAGGTTGCTATAAATGTCTCAATCAAGAGAGAATCTTCTTTATCCTTTAAATGAGGTTGCTGAAAATACCTCAATCAAGGGAGTAAATTAAGGAACTAAATAATATTCTTTAGGTGACACATCAGCTAGACCAATCCTCAATCAAGAGAGTAAATTAAGGAACTAAATAATATCCTTTAGATGACACATCAGCTGAACCAATCCTAATGAGAATTTCGGATCACAAATTAACACTTCTTATGACTTATATTCCCAAGAAATAGTTCGGCTGTCCAAGGTCTTTAACTGAGAATTCCTTGTCTAATTTCTTGACAATTGAATTAATTTCATCCATGTTATTTCCTGTCACAATAAGATCATCAACGTATATTAAGATATATATAGTAGAGTGTTTACTAGCTTTAATAAATAATGAGTTATCTGATTTGGCAGATTGAAAATTCTTTGAATACAATGTGTCTTTCAATTTTTCAAATCATACTCGTGGGCCTTGCTTTAACCCATATATTTCCTTATTCAGCTTGCAAACATATTCAGGATTTTCACTGTAACCCTGTGGTTGAGTCATATACACATTCTCTTTGAGTATACCATTGAGAAATGCGTTATTAACATCGAGTTGCCTTAATGACCATCCTTTATTTATAGCAATACTGAGAATAATTCTAATTGTAGATGATTTAACCACAGGTGAGAAAGTCTCTATATAATCAAAGTCTTGTTGTTGAGTATATCCTTTTGCAACCAATCTAGCTTTGTATCTGTTTATGCTACCATCTGGATTTCTTTTGATCCTGTATGTACATTTACACCCAATTATGTTTTTGTCTTTTGGTGGCTTCACTAAGCTCTATGTTTTATTTTGTATAAGTGCTTGATATTCATCATTCATAGCTGCTGTCCACTTGCTATCATTCTTTGCTTGATCATAACTTGTTGGTTCTTCTAGTAGAGTAACAACTGTAAAGAGTTTAGGTTTAAAAATCCCACTTTTTGCTCTTGTAACCACTAGGTGTATAGATGTATCTTGAGGTGCATACAAAGGTTGTTTACTTTGATTTTGACTTTGATTATTTTCTTCTTCATCAGTGTTCTGATCATTGCTGATGCTGTGACTGTTATCGTCCCTTTCAGGTGATTCCCTGCTGTGGCTTGAATGCTGATCAGTATCATTGTTTGATGGTGCTAATTTGTCATGGCTAAACATAGGTGCACCTGCACTCATTATTTCATAATATACAGGTATATATGGTATGGATTCACTTGTGTCATACACTTTGTTTGTGGTTTTTATATTGTCGGATTTATATGGAAAATTTTCTTCACTAAACACAACATGTCTACTTATGAAAACTTTGCCATTTTCATCCAAACACTTGTTTCCTTTTTGATTCTGACCATACCCTATAAATGTGCATGGTCTTGATCTGAAGTCTAACTTATGTCTATTGTATGGTCTAATATAGGGGTAGCATAGACATCCAAAAGTTTTTAAGTGGTTATAGTCTAGTTTGAATTCAATAGCTTCTCATATGGATTATTTCCTTTGAGTATCTTAGTAGGTAATCTGTTTATTAAGTAAACAGTTGTGCTAAAGGATTCTGGCCAAAACTTTAGTGGCATTTTGGCATTAGCTAAGAGTGTCAAACCAATTTCTATAATATGTCTTTGTTTTCTTTCAACAAGACCATTTTGCTCAGATGTATATGGACATGTAATTCTATGAATTATTAGGGGTTTATACTCAGTTCCTCCATCAAACTGTAATATTTTCACATGTGTGTTTGTTTGTTTTTCCACTGAGTTATAAAGTGTATGACTACATTGCATGTTTCAGATTTAGATTTCATGAAATAAATCCATGTGTATCTACTAAATGCATCTACAAATGCTATATAGTATGTGTATCCATAATCCGAACTAATTGGTGTAGGACCCCATAGATCAGTAGCAATTAAATTGAGGGGTTCTGTGTATTCTAATTTTGAAGCATTAAAAGGTAACTTATGACTTTTACCCATCTAACAGTATTTGAAAACAGATGATGAATGATTTTTATCAAATTTAACATTGTTCTTAACAAGAATTTATTTTACAATATCATAACTTGGGTGACCAAGTTTACTATGCCACACATCTAAAACACTGCATCGGTTTTCATTACTGATTTCACTGTGATTACACAACATGTTTTCCTTCGTATGGCCATTGTATGGTTGGTAATGAACTTGTACAGTCCCTTTACCTTACTACCCTGCAATAAAACAGCTTTAGTAAGTATGTCTCTGACTAAGCAATAATTTGGGTGAAATTCAAAATATACTTGGTTGTCATTTGCAAACTGGGATACACTTAAAAGATTTTTCTTAATGTGTGGGACTCTTAATTGATTATTCAGTATTAACTATTTATTGCTATTGATATAACCACTACCAATATGAGTAACAATAATTGACTCACCATTTCCCATGCTAACAGACTTATTACCTCAATACTCCTTGCATCCAATGTTTAGATTCTCTAGGTTGCTGTTAGATGGTTTGAAGCTCCTGAATCAGGATACCAGCTTTCATCATTTATATGTTCAATCTTTGCAATATCTGATTGTCCATTGTTGTCATTTTGAGTATTTTGATCTGATTGAACATTTGACACATTCACATTAGGATTTCTTTGACTTGAATTGGCCTAGTTTGGAATGAAATTTTGATTGAACTTCAAATAAAATTTAAGTGTTGTGTGTCCAATTCTTTCACAAATTTAACATTTTTGGCCTGTTCCCAGTATTGTTATTTCTGCCTCTGCCTCTACCACTGAAACCACCCCTTTGTGCTTGATTGTTGTTTCTTGTATCTTAGCCTTTAGTGTTGTTAGCATAGTTAATTGATAAGTCTGATTCTTGTGGTTTCTTGCTCTCTAATCTTGCTTCATGTGCCAAGAGAATTGAATGCACCTCTTTTATTGGAGGTGTTATTCTTTGAGAAGAAATGATAGCCTCTACGGCTTCATACTCATTTCCTAACCCATGTAGAATCATTAGAACATGTTCAGATTCCAGGACCATTTGCCCAGCAGCCTCTAACTTATCACAAATACTTTTAATGTTTGCAAGATATTCTCTCATGCTACTATTGTCTTTCCTTGAATTGTGCAATTGTCTTCTATAGTGCATGATTTTTGCTGAGGATTGCGAGTTGAATTTCTTTTCAATGTTGTCCCATATTTCATTTGCAGAGTTGCATCCTATAACTTGAGACAAAAGATTGTTACTTATTGATGATAACAACCATGCACTTATTAGTCTATCTTGCCTATGATACTTTGTTTATTCTTCATTCACTACAAATCTATTTTCTTGATCAGTGATAAGTTTTGCTGGAATTTGCAGGTTTCCATACAGATGTCCCTCTAGACCGTATCCTTCAATTGCAGTTTGCACCTGAAACTTCCACAGTAGGTAGTTGTTTTCATCAAGTTTGGTTGTGATAAGCTGGTTTTGCGGACTTATCACAGTTTTGACTAGTTGATCGACTGCTACTGGTGGGGGTAATGGTGGATTTGAGGATGCAGTTGACACAAGGGGATTAGATGAGTCCGCCATATTGACAATGAGATGAACAAAATGTTCAGAATTCAAGAACAATGAAGGTTTGAAGACTGATTACCTTCTTGATGCCAAAAACGTTGAATGAGGCTTCAGGTAAGTTGCAATCAGTTGTCTATTAAATGATGACAACTATCTGATGACTGACTCTGGTATGGCACTTTTCTTGAGTTGATTTCTTGTTTTCATGGGGACAGAAGATAAGTTTTCCTTTGAATTTTCTACTGTTCAGGCTTGAAGAATTCGGATCTGATGCAGCCAATCAAATGATTTGGGGAGGCACTGATTCGATGAAAGCCAACTCTCAAATGACGAGTTTTCAACTTAGATGAGAGGATAAATCCAAATGATGATGATTCTCTGATAGGTTTACCTTTTTCTATCAGTAGAGATTCAATTACAATCGTTTTGCTGCTAAGCTTTTCAGCTCTGATACCATATAAGAATTTTGATGTAATTCTTGTTGTAATTGAAGAGTAGAATTTGTAAATGGAAAGAAACAGAGCAGAAATTCTTTTATTATCTTGCAAAGAAAAGTGATTTCGATAATGTACAAAGATATAATAGAGCCTTTATATACAGGCTGAGACAAAGATACGGGATAAAAAATAATGGGCTTTTGTACATGATGGGCTTTGACAGTGTATATGATATGTTATAAATTATCTTTTATCTGCAGTGTATATTCATTTCCCCTTTTATTGGCTCGAATTCCAATGTACCATACAACATTGTCGCATGCCTATATGTGCTTGTTATAGTATAAACTCAGGTATACCAACAAACATAAATGGCGTAAAACTAAATAATAAATTAGTAGAGACTAGAGTCAATAATCAGAGTATGGGACTAGTGGCTGTAAACGTACATAATATATTCTAATATATACTAAAAAAACATTTAATTTTGTTATGCCTTTTGTTACCCAATTAGCCTCTCAATTTTTCATCGTACATTATCCCTCTCTCTCCTTCCACTCATTCTTCCACCTTCTACTAATTTAAACTAATATAAAATGGAAGATGGAATTCAAGCGATTAAAGGGTTGCTGCATTTTCAGGTTTCCATTGAAGCTTGCTATGTATATATGGCAGTTCTTAGTGTTTATCTAGGATCCTTGTCTATTATTATCCAATATGTTACTTATGTTTTCAACTAATTTAAAAAATTATCAAGCAGATCCAGTCTAACCACTACTTTATATTAGTAAGTCAAAAACATCTTTCTTATGTTTATACCTAAACATATCTAGTCAGTAAGCAACGAATTCGAGTACCAAATGTTGATTTCATATTCATGGTCAAAGTACAAAATGTTGATTTCCCATGTTTCCTGAGCATTGGTCAAAGTCATAGTAGATATTTAATAAGTTGATTTGTTAAAGAAATACTACAAACAAATGCTTGGTGAAAGAAGAAAACGAAAGAAGTCAATATAGTCTTTAATTATGAACTGCCCGATTACAGTTATTGAAGATGCCATGGACTCATAACAGTAGTTATTGAAGAAAACGATAGAAGTCAATATAGTCTTTAATTATGAACTGCCCGGCTAGCAGTATATTATTTTTTGCAGATTTGCAAATAAGCGTATGGATCATAATACAAAAAGCTACATATATTCATATTGATTAATTATAAGGTTATCCAAATCAAAAGCTTGCTAGTAGTCACGTTACGTTGATTAATTTGAGCTGTGTACCAGCTAGAAGAAATAGATAGAAGTTTATTATATTGGATGAAAAAGAGTGAACCAAAATAAAGATGGATTAAGATTCAAAAGCACAAAACAAATGTATTCATCAATATTTAGATATCCGCACTGAAACCACTGTAAGAAAGAGAGAGAGTTCCCTAAATTCATTGCTAAAGTAATATATGTACATTGAAAAGGGATTGATTTGTGCTTGCTGGCATGAGACCTCCCATATTAAGCCCACAACTAGGTTAAGTATTCAATCTATGGTTAAGTATTCAATTTCATTTCAATATATTCATTTATGGTTATAATGTACTAGACCTCCCATATTAAGCCCACAACTTGTGGATGTTGGATATACCGGGCAGGTCCAGGCAGACTTCTTCCACAAGTCGGACTTAACCTCGTGTCTTAGCATGTCACGTGTTTATGCACTTAGACCCCTCGCATTAGATTCACCACTTGTGTTTGCTGGATATGACGGTTGATTCCGGGAAGACTTCTACGACAAGTGTAATCTAACCTCGTGTCTAAGCACGGTTACAGTTTCTAATTACTGTAATCTAGGCATTTCAATTATTAACCAATTATTCCTATGTCGTTATAGGTTTTCATGCCTCATTCCCAAGCCCTGTTCATAATGAACCATATGCCCCAAATTAAGGTTTTTAATCACGATTGCGGTTTATGCCCCAAATCCACATTCATGTATTACATTCAATTTATGCCTAAGTTTTCCAATACAAGTTATGCCCCAATTTTAACGTTTTTCCCTCGTTCCTAATTTTACGTGTTCGAATATTTCAGCGGCATGCCTAGGCTCGAGGGTAGCCTGGCTATATAAAAATAAAAGGGAAAAGAAGAAGGGAAGAGTATAGAAATGATCATAATAACAAGATTGACATATAATGGCAAAAATAGGCATAACAACTAATAATCATACAATGACAAAGTTGTGCATAATGACAAGATATGCATATAGGAACAGATCTGATGAACATGTGATAGTCTAACTGATTCTAACATAATAGGGACATCACAAACAGCATGATGAGATCTAAGTAATGAATTAGATCAACTAACAATGACAGATCTGACATGATGAATAGGTATAGGTTTAGATCTAGATCACAATCATGTCAGAATAACTCAAATACACAGGTTATAGCAGATCTGATATGATTCAGATAGTCACAGGCTTAGGCCCAAGTTATAGTCATGTCAAGATTAACTTTTAAGTATTTAGATATAAAATTAACATAGACTCACTGTGATTAGATCTAAGAAATAGAAGAGGGATTGCAGATGTTGAATGTTGAATCACAGACCTCTAAACTTGAATAACTCTAATTGATTGTTGAAGAAGAAAAGACTTGATTTAATCTTGACAATTATGTGCCAGCAAGCGCAAAGACTTATGAAAATTTAGTTTTGTGCAGGTGTCATTATGTGCCTGCATGTCATGATTCTTGTTCGTTTTTACGTACATCCCTGGTCCCCCTTCATCTTTTCTATGTTTCATTTTTTCTTAATAAACATTGGCAAAAAAAGATTACTGGAAGCTATATATTATGCAATCATGATGCATAGCTTAAATTCACAAATTGAACAAGAGCTATTTAAATACATAAAACATGAATTATACAATGCAGATGTCTAAGGTGTGATCATTGATGTTTTGCTAACTATATTAGCATCTCTTAATTTTCCTTTCGCAGTGCATTGTTTTGTATTTAAGTAATATGCATTTTTTATTGTTTTTTTCCACTTCATATTATATCAATTTGGTCCTTATACCTTCAATTAATTCTAATTCATTTTTACTGTTTATTTTTTAAAACTGTCAAATTCAGGAAACCTAAAACCACATACTACTAATTGGTGGTTTCTATCGTCAATCTTTGAAAAAATTTAAGAAAGTTTTATCAGATAAATTCAACAATATTTATTTGATGAGTGATTCTTGAATTATACATAGAATGATATACAATTCATTTGTCCATGAACCACCTACATAGGTGCACGCTGTTAAGCAATAGTTATGTATATTTCAAATACATATACATACCAAATTGTATTAATATAAAAGCAATCAAAATTATCAATGATTTTGTCATTTACCTAAATACTTCATGGAAAAGGCTTAAAAGGGTACTATTTTCAAAAAACTTTGATCCAGTTAAGGTGATTTATCTTCGTAAGTCATAGAATTTTGTCAGTAACTTCAATTTAGCCATAATTAATACAAGAGAAATCAAAAACTAAATTAATAGAGATTTGCGAAAACGTACCAGAGTCCATTGAATTGATTGAATAAAGGTTAGATCTTTCAAAAATATAGTTCTACTTCTCTGGATAGTTTCTCTCTGAAAGAGGAAGAAAGAAATAAAGAAGAGCATGTTGTTTCTCGAGGACCATAATCACGGATAAATATTAGTTATATAATACAATAATTAATATAGGAAAATACATTGAAGGACAAAATGAACCAAAAAATATTCGTTAAGGACAAGGCGGCAAAATTTTATCCTCAAGGACAAAATTTAGTATAAAGGGAGAATTATAGTGGGCCCCTAAAGTCCTCCATTCACACTAAATTTTGTACTTGAGGATAAAATTTTGCCTCCTTGTACAATTTTTTGTTCCTTTTGTCCTTGAGGGTAAAAACCCCGGTACAATATTTACAATTTGGTCTGTTATCAAATTGTAAATAACGTCATTTATTATTTTCTACCTTATATTTATTATAATAGCGCCATACATTTTTACATATGTGCCCATAATAGGATTTTAATCCAACTATCTCCCACTTGGGCAACACATGTTTCCTTAAAAATGTACAACCACATGAAATTCAAAATTTGCTATTAAATGAAGGTGTTCTCTAACATCTTATCCATCAACAATATTTACATAACATTACAATGATCATCACCATATTAATCTTGAATAAACTCATCAATGGTCACACATATATATAGTCGAATGACATAGATCAATCATGGATTAGTATGAAAATTACAAGTAATGTGAATCAAACTTATATATTTTTAGCTCGTCTTCTTCAAACTTAAGTGACCTCAAAATCAATATAATAAAATAAAGTGAATGAACTGAACATATTACTTCTAATCAGAAAACCAAATACATAAATGTCTCAAGGCAAATGTAAAGCATATAAAATACGAACTCCTACTAATCCGTAGTATCCTCTATCAATACGACACACATTTGACCAGTGTGCTCATGAAAGACCTTGGGGGTAAATCTTTTGTGAGCGGATATGCTATCATGAAGCTTGTCCCAATATGCTCTAAAGAAATTTGTTCGCTCTGCATTCTCTTTCATAGCTAGGAATTTTGTGTTAATATGCTATGACTTAGTTAAGATTCTATTATTGTTAAAAATATAACATTGCTGACTTACTATAATATAACTTCAGTGGGCTTTCTACATTTTCCAAAATATATAGCCCAATGACAAAGTTGCGTAACCACATTTCAGGGTTTGATGCCTTATAACATGCTATAAATTCTGCTTCCATAGTGGAAGAACTTGCCAGTGTATGTTTAACAATTTTCCAGGATATAGATCCTCCACTCAAAAGATAAATAGCCTGACGTAGACTTTCTGTTATTTTGGCATCCAGCAAAATCAGAATCAGAATACCCTACGATCACTAAATGACCTGATCTTCTATAAGTCAGCATGTAATCTTTTGTTCACTAAATGACCTGATCTTCTATATGTTTACTCCCACTGAACTTGGGATACACATAGTCATCAATAATATTTGTCTCAAAATCGAACGAGATGATTACTTAATGAAATTTGTGGTACCATTGACGAGAAGCTTGCTTAAGTCCATAGGTGGATTTTGTTAATTTGCAAACTATATTTTTTGGATCTCCTAACACAAAGTTTTCTAGTTGTATCATATACATTATCTTATCAATGTCTCCATTGAGAAACGTTGCCTTAACATTCATCTCATGTAACTCAAGATCAAGAAGAGCAACAAGCGCCATAATTGTCTAAAAAGAGTTTTTGACGAAACCGAAGAAAAAGTCTCTGGAAAACCGATGCCTTCTTCCTGAGTATAGCCTTTTGCTACAAGATGCCTTATACCTCTCCACATTATCCTTTGCATCCCTCTTGGTTTCAAATATCCATTTACAACCAATTGGTTTTGCACCTTTTGGTAATTGTTAGAGAATGAAATTTTTATGACAACAACTTTATTTCAATTAATAACATTATTAATTACAAAATATATACTAACATCTTTGTCCAGAATATATATAAATATGTATGTATGTATGTATGCATATGCAGGATATATATGCAGGACATAAAATATTGAAGACTGTACAGTATTAGAGATTCAAGATATCAAGGAATTCAAGACTCATGAGTATCAAGATAATCAAGATTTCAAGGCTTAAGATTATCAAGTAATAGAGTCTAGTTTATATGTAAAACTCCGGTTAGCACTTTAAAATTTTGTTTTCAAATTTTGTTTTCAAATTTCTTTTCAAATTAATTTCAATTTTATTTCAAACTCCTATTCTAAAATGATTTCAAATTATTAAGATTTTACTTATGATTTCAAATATATATATATATATGTTTATAGTTTATAATATATATGTTTTATGGTTTTATATTGTATAGTTTTATAAATATGTTTATATTATATATCACTATGTTTTTATACTTTAGAAACTTCAATTGAAATATTAGTTTTGATCCAAGAATTTCTAGAATATATATATTAATTTGAACACTTGAAAAATGATATTAAAAATAAAAATATACCACATATCTCGACATACACCTTTGGAAATGTTGACATATAATTGTCATATTTTCAAATTTCAAAGGAAGTGTATTTTCATATTTGAAACATTTCAGAAACATTGCAACCTTTCAAGCACTATAAATAGGGGTTAAATTCCATTTTTTATCAGTTCTTCTTCTCCAACTTTATCCTATCTCTAACCACCATTAATATACATTAATTTCTTGATTTCCACACTTATACTCTGTCGATTACAACAAAAAATTTATTATTCTCTTTCTCTTCTCAACCTATATCAACTACTATCTATTTGGAAGTGTTATTTAAGAGTTCTAGGACTGCTGTAATCATTTGGGAATTGTTTAGGAAAGGGTGTGTTCCTTGTAGCCCTGAAATCAAGTAAAAGGAGCGGTGTGAACCTTGTAGCCATTCAGATTTGAGTTTAGTATATTTCAAGTTATTTTGAAGAATTGGTGAGTGATAAGCATCTCATGCACGAATTCAATCGAGTATATGGGTTGTATGATCTTATGCTCATCATTTCAAGTTGTTTTCATATAGATCTAATTGATGTAAGTATGATTTCAATTTCAACACCATAGGATCTAATTCTAGAAACTTATAAACGGTGTTTTATATGCTAATTATATGGTTAGATCCATTTATTGATTTAATTGATTGTTAAATCATTGTTTTAATTTTTGACAATTGTGTGATTTGTTGTTATTTCATTGATTGTATCGTTGTTGAAAAAGTTGAAGATTGATTGGTTTTCAAGTATGAAATCACGTTGAATTCAAGAGTGGAAATGTTGGAGTTTTGGCGCGAAAACATGAATGGATCGAGCAGAAAAAATCAGGCAATGATTTGGAAAAAAAATTATAGCGTTTGAAAAATTGTTTGGTGGGGGGCGTGGATCAGGAAAAATTGGCAAGGTGCCAAACGTGTGTTGCACATGACAAATACGGATTTGGCAAGCATCTGGATGGATCAGGCAAATTTTGATTTACGATAGCGCTTATAAACGTTATGGTATGGATCGGGCTAAATGCCAGAGTACCACATTGGCTTGCGCCCAGTAAACACTTGGATCTGCCAAAGCATGCGATGGGGAATCATGGATCGGGCAGTTTTCATGGACTGGGCGGAAATGGCAGCGTTTCAGAAATGCCATAAAAAGCCAATGGATTGGCCACTTCTGAAGCATGGATAATGCATATAAAAATGTGTGTTGCGCACGCGTTTTTTGACTGTTTTGAGAGGTCGGGCACCAGACCAATCCAGAATGGGATGCATGGATATGGTAGAGTTTCCTAAATGCTATAGAAGGCAGTTTTGATGCAGTGCTCAGTTTTTAATAGCGAGAAAGCTGGAAATGTTATGAAATGCAGAATCGACCAAACAAAGCATATTTTTGGATCGATGATGGTTATAGCTTCGACATGAATTCAAGCAGGAATGTTTGAAGTGTTGTTAAATGTTCATTGGTCAATGAAAGAAAACGAATGTGAAAACGACTCAAGGGTGTTGAGTTCATAGATAATGGTGCTCGAGAAGTTGCTTGAGCTAATGAATAGTCATCAAGTTGGATGGCTAGAGATATCGAAGGCCGATGAATTATCGTTGTCGTAGGTTCTAGCGGACTCAAAGCAAAGTATAATGGGGATGCTCAAAAACTAGATGTTAGCTGGTCGAGTACCCTGGCAGTACGAATGGGCCTAGTTGTCTTTGTCGAGTAAGGCAAACATACGAGTACGGATAGTGTATGGAGTTTTTCTAGAACCGAGGTTCCATTAGCCCTTGACAAATGGCATGTCGTAGCTATCATACGATTAACGATGGTTTAAAAGCAAGATTGACGGTGATAGCCAGAGTCACGAATGATGATTGTTTACTTGTATCGTCTTGTGTAGGTTATTCGACGTCGAAGGATATATCTCTTGGGTGCTTATCTGATGTTGGTTTAGGCCTTCGGGGCTTGTGATTGGGAGATGTCGATATTGATTAGGATGGTCTACACTTGATAACTGGTTGCCGTGAATGTACTGTTTGTTTCTATATGATTGTTGTAAAGGCTATCACTATGGGATGTGGGGAAGACGGGTTTGGGTTCTTCTCTGTTGACATTGGTAGATTAGTTGATTAATCTGTCCATTCTCATATACTTTGTTGATGGTGTTAGATAGTTGTTTTATCTCTTATTAAGACTATTGTTTGCCTTAAGGTTTTATGTTTCCTCTTATTAACTTAGGTTGTTCATTGAGTTGTGGATGGGAAAACTATGTAGCAGGTAACAGGTAGTAGATCTTGATGAGGACGATTCTGCTAAGCGATGACGAGCAGGAGGTTGGCGTATTATTTTCTACTATCTGCTATTTATGTTTCCCGCTATTTGACTTATCCTTTGGATGACTTGTAGTGAGGCACAATTGTACAAAATTTGATATTGTATCTAGTCTGATGTTTGGATAATTCAAGATTATATGAAAGTTAAAAAAAATTCTCAATTTTGCTTCACTGTTATTGCATGTTTGTGTATGTTCTATTAAATCCTGGTGCTGTGAGTTATACAACAGGTACTGCTTGTGTTATTCTATCCTGATGATCGTGCATAGCTGCCTGATATGTGTTTCAGCACATTATTTCTCTTGTTAAGTGCAGGAGTTATGGGTGGTTGTCACATTTGGTATCAGAGCTTTGGCTATCGATTTTAGCCAAAGTTCAAAGACATAATAACGTATGAGAGACGTATTTGTAGATTTCTAATGGATGTATACTATATATTAGTGTATACTATGCTTGAACTCCATTTGCAATTTTCTCATGTGTGGACTAATCGTTCTATTTTTAGATTTAGAACGAGTCGTCAATCTTCGAGATATAATGCTAGGGAGGAGTCTTTTCCTAGAGGGAGAAATGGCGGTATATTAGATTGCCCAGCTTTGTTCGAGGCCATGGCGGCAACGATCATAAGGAGGGTACCCGCTCTAGAGACAGTCACGGTAGATGTAGGAGTTCAAGTGCAAGTACCTAGGGTCGTTGACTTCGCAAAGTTATGCAAAGACTTTACCACTCTAGGAGGGAAGCCGTTTATAGGGACAAAGCCGATAGTAAAGATTCATGGTGGCTTGATACTAGTATTCGGATATTTGGAGACTTAGGAATTGATGATGTGACTAAGAGGAATCTTGCATAAAGCAGATAGAAGGCAGAGTTATGGATTGGTGGAACTCTTTCACTCTAGAGACTCTAGGAGATGAGGTTTCATGGGAGTTATTCCAAGTCAAATTTGAGATGAACTTTATTTCTACCGTTCAGAAGTTTGTTCTGTTTAGAAGGCTTGTTGAGCTTAAGTAGAATGGTCGGCTAGTGCTGGAGTATGTTTCTGACTTTGAAGCTTTGTCAAAGTATGCTCGTTCATATGTCAAGACTCCTTATCTAAAGAATGAGAAGTTCGTCATGGGCATGTGTGTCGCTTGGGTTTGGAACTCGAGATTTGTGATAGACCATTGATTGTGACTAATCCAGTTTGGGGTTCGTCTAGTTTGTGTATTATTTGTGGTGGTCTAGTTTTGTCGAGTCATGGTTTCTCCTTTGTATGTGATTGCTTTGTTTTGAACTTTGCTAGGTTTGGGATTATTTTGGGTATAGATTAGCTCTAGAAGTATGCGGCAAGAGTGGATTGCGAGAAGCTCGAGGTGACGGTCGGGAATGTGGAATGGCAAATGGTTGTGATTCGATGTAATCTCGAAGATGGTGTCTTCGTGAGCTATTTGAATTTGCTTGTGATTCCTTGGGAAGACTTGTCATCAGTGTCAATAACTAGTGAGTTCGATGATGTCTTTGACAAGGTCAAAGGGTTGCCGTCACATCGAGAAATTGAGTTCGAATCGATTTGGTCGAAGGTGCTAGACCCGTCGTCAAGTGTCTTAGACGGATGACACCTAAGAAACAACGAGAGTTAGAGATGCAAGTATGTGACCTTTTGGGAAAAGGATTCATTCAGAGAAGCGTATTCGAATGGGGTGCACCAATTGTTTTTGCTACCAAGCATGATGGGTCTTGGAGATTGTGTGTGGACTATCGTTAGTTGAATAAGGTGACTAAGAAGAACAAGTATCTGTTGCCAAGGATAGATGTAACGACCCGTATTCTATGTATCGGAGGATCATAGAATATTTGTTTTATTTTTATACGAAGTAATATGGTCGTGTAACTTGGGGAAACGACTATTGGGATCATTTCCCACATTCACGATTTTTACCGGATTTTAAACGACCGTTTTGCAACTGGCGAATCATTTTTCGCCTATAACTTTTGACTGGTAAGTTGTTTTGACCTGAAACCACTTCCATTGGATATTGGTGATGGTTTCCCAGTCCATAGAGTGGTCACATTAATCAAACAGACTTATCGTTTGGGAGATATGGCTGAAATAAGATTTAAAAGATGGAAAACAGCCTAATTGGGCTTAATTAAGCGATTAGCTTCTAGGCTCATAACCCAATTCGGGATTAGGGTTATCGGAGGGCTGAAAGGAGTTAGAGAATCATCACCTTTCATTTTTCTACCAACCACAAACCTTTCTCAAACCCTGCTCATGGCTTCCATTTTCTAAATCTCTCTCTAATCACTTTCTAGTCACTAATTAATCAAACCTACATCAAATCAAGCCGGATTAACACCAAATTCGAGGTAGAGGTGCTGCATCACATTTTAATCTGAGCCAAATCAGTAAAAGTTTCAGATCTATCACATATTATTGGCTAAGGTGAGTGATTTCCATGTTTACACACTAATTAGTGCTAATTAAGGGTGATTAGTGAAAATTAGCAAAATTATACATCCAAAAATTATGGAAAAATGTGCATAAATTCTAAGATCTTATTTTATGTCACATGTATGAAATTGGGTTGATTTGGATTTATTTTGTTAATCCCAAAATTTAGGGGATTAAGGGGGAAATCAAGGATTGGGTATGTTTGATTAAAATTAATATATGAAATCGTTGTTTTGATGTTTTTGGTTGTATCTGCATGTTACTACTGTTGTTTGGCATGTTTTGTGATTGCATAGGAAAGTTAGACTAGTTGAAAACGCTGTCGTTTAGCGAAATCTGCTTGCTGAAAAACTGCAGGATTTCAGTTCGTGATGGTGACCCTAGGTAGTCGCGACCGATATGGTCACTACCCTAAGGTGACCACGACCCCAGAGTGGCTACAACCCCATGGTGACCATGGCCCCTATGGTTACCATGAGCCGATGATGACCACGAACCGAGCCGTGATGGTGACCCCAAACCAAACCGGATTTGAGCTTCTTCCACGCGACGACGATCTTGAACTCTTCTGAAGATCAACTCAAATTCAACCAAAACCCGAGATGCAAAGGAAGCCCAAGTAGAAAGTTATCTCTCAGAATCCATATGGGAACCAATGAGTTAATTTCAAGATTTGGGTTTTTCTGTGGGACGTGCACAAAGGAGTTATCAATATATATCACTTTAGTTCACCATTAAGAGAGGGGGCATGTAGACAAACCATAGCCAGGGTGGTGTGGACTGGTTAGCCCGTACTCCAAAGCAGGGCGGTGTGGACTGGGTAGGGTTTTTGACTATAGACCAGGGCGATGCGGTCATAGAAATAGTTGTACGGAGTCCAGGGCAGTGTGGACCCGTCATGACCCCAATGGATTTGGTGATCAAAGCGGTGGATACCGTATGCTTTACGCACTCAGTGAGAGATGTGAGGATGATTACTATGATTGATGTTTGTTATCACCATGACACGCACACTTCTATTTTACGCTCTATGTTAGTGTTACCTTAGAGTATTGTACATCATGTTGTGCTAACTATTTGGTTGCAGGTCCAGTATGATTATTTATATATGTTATTGCTTTATTTTGTTATATAGAATTGCTATCGCTCACATCAGACTTTTTCCTGACCCAGAGTTTTTTGTCTCTTCTTATTACTCTAGGTGCTCCTAAACGAGCAGACTAGAGGCAGGTTAGGTGGTTATGCACGAGTAGTTGTCCGGAGACGAGCAGGAAGCTCCCACGTACTATATATATTCTCCCTGTGTTGTTGTTGGTAACTAATTTGGGCATTAGTAGTGTATCTATTTTATTTCCTTCTAGAGACAGTATTTTAAAGTTGTAATAATTAGATATGAAGCTATATTTTGGATTCCGCTACTCTAATGGATATAGTTTAGTTTTCAGCTTATATACTGTCTTGCCTGTTTTATATCAAGTTATGTTATTATTATATTTTATTCCATGAGCTGTGAGATATACTATAGGTTATTTGGTAATTCATCGTTTCAACCCTTTTGACGATCGTCCCGTGATAGTCTGGCATTAACACAGCACATTTCGGGGAAATGTCTGATGGTACGGGTCACCGTTGCACTTGGTATCAGAGCCTAGGTTGTGTAGTTTAACCTAGGGAGAGATAGTATAGGTATATGAGAGCACATAATTGTGATATTTTGGTTTTCAAAACTATATATATACTATTAGTATATCTAAGGATGAAGTCGCACTGCACTGGCACCACTAAGGAGATGGTTAATCATTTTGTCTTTACAGATTGAACGATGAGCTAAAATACAAGGAGTATGGTGAGTAACTCTGCACTGAGAGTTGAAGAGGGAGCGGGTTCAGGGACCAATAATGGGAATGTCCCTGATATGAGGTCGATGATTACTGCCTTCATGTGAGAGATGATTAGGGATGCTCAGGGAGTAGTTCCTAATGCTGCTAATGGTGGTGGTGCAGTAGTGAAGGTGCCTAGAGCCGAATTTGCTAAGTTTAGCAAGGATTATACTAGTCTTGGTGGGAAGCAATTCCACGGAACATAATTAGCTACAAAGGTTCAGGATTGGCTTGACATTTGTGAGCGCATCTTCGAAAATTTGGGGATCGATGATGTAATGAATAGAAAACTAGCATCAAGTCAGCTTTAAGGACGAGCCATGGATTGGTGGGATGCTATTAAAGCGGCTACTCTCGAGGATCAAATTACTTGGAATCAGTTTAAGACTCGCTTCAGTGACAAGTTTATTCCAGCTACACAGAAATCGGAATTGTTTAGGAAGTTTTTCGAGCTTAAGAAAAATGGTAGGACAACCTCGGAATTTATTGCTGAATTCGATAACTTGTAGAAATATGGATAATCTCTTATCGATACTACCGAGAAGAAGAACGAGAAGTTCATAACTGGCCTAGATGAGTGCTTGGGGGAAAGACTTTTAAACCATATCGATGATACTTTTGAATCTGTTGTAGGGAAAGCATTAAGATCGAAGAGCCTTTACACTAAGCTGAAGAATGAGGTCGCCGTTACATCTATAGAGGAGCCAAAGCTGTTGGCAAGCGATGGGGGTAATAAAAAGTCCCAAAATAAGAGAAAACAGAACCAAACCAAGGAAGGTCAGAAAAAGAAGAATAAGAAAGACATCGAGTGCTTTGGTTACTGCAAGAAGGGCCACTATATCAAAGATTGTCGAGCGAAGTTAGGGGAGAAGAAGTACTTCAATTGTGACCAAGTGGGACATTTCAAGAATAAATGTCCAATCCCCTAAGAAGAAGCGGATCGTGAAAGAATATGCTATCAACGTTGTTCCTTCTTCGTCGAATGCCCCAATTGCGGCGGAGAAGGGAAAGGTTGTCATTATTCAAGGTATGCTTTCTATTTATGATATCCCTGTTCAAGCATTGTTTGATACAGGGGCCTCCCATTCCTTCGTATCTAGTGACCTGCTAGATAGGTTGGGATTGGAACCTGAGATAATCGATAAACCTTTAGTTGTGACGAATCTGATCGGTAGTTCGACTAGCCTTTGTATGATTTGTCATAATTTAGTTTTATCGAGTCATGGATGTATGTTTGCTTGTGATTTCTTTGTTTTGGGCTTTACTGGGTTTGGCATTATTTTGGGAGTCGATTGGCTCCAAAGATATGCGTTGGTGGTAGACCGTGAGGGGTTTTCGATGACCATTAGAGCGGATGATGGACGGAGGGTGGTATTGGGTTGCCTACATAGTGATGGGGTGATGGCTAGCTTTCTAAATTCCCTCGATCCCGCATGATGAGTTATCAGATATACCTATTATTGGCGAGTATCCGGACATCTTTGTGGAAGTGACCGGGCTTCCACCACACCGAGAAATTTTGTTTCGGATTGGTTTAGTGAAAGATGCCAAACCTATGGATATGCCTCTTCATCGTATGGCGCCAAGGGAGCAGCGAGAGCTCGAACTGCAAGTATGCGATTTTTAAAGAAGGGATTTATCCGAAGGAGTGTTTCCAAGTGGGAGCACTAGTTGTATTTGCTACTAAGGCTGATGGTTCCCTTTGCCTATGTGTGGACTACCGCGAGTTGAACAAGCTGACCAGGAAGAATAAGTATCCTCTTCCACGGATAGATAATTCGTTTGACCAACTAAACGGGGCAAGAGTGTTCTCCCGGTTAGATCTTGTGACAAGATTTCATCAGCTCCAAGTAGCAACTGAGAGTATAACTAAAATGACATTTCGAATGCTGTCTGGATTCTATGAGTGGTCGGTCATGCCATTCAGGTTGACCAATGCACCTGTATATTTTGTGGATTTTATGAATAGGATTTTCATGGATCAATTAAATAAGTTTGTTCTTGTGTTCATGGATGACATCTTGATTTACTCGAGGACAGAGGAAGAACACAAGGAACATTTGAGGATAGTGATGGAGGTGTTGAGGAAGAATTAACTAAAAGAGAAATTTTCCAAGTGTCACTTCTGGAGGAGGGAAGTGATATTCTTAGGCCATGTTGTTTCAGAGAATATCATTGTTGTGGACCCTGTGAAGGTGGCTACGGTGAAGGATTGGTCTACGCCTAAGAATGCAACGGACATGAGAAGTTTCTTGTGATTAGCTGGATATATATTGTCGTAAGTTTATTTAAGACTTCTCCAAGATTGCGGCACCGTTAACACAGCTGACAAAGAAGAATCAAGATTTTGCTTGGGATGAAAGGTGTGAGAATGCATTTAAGCATCTAAAGGAGAAGCTAACATGTGCACCAGTGTTAGTTATTCCTTAAGGGAACAAAGAGGTGACAGTATACACGGATGACTGTGGTACCTGACTAGGTGTTGTACAGATGCAAGGTGGTAGGATTGTAGCTTATGGTAGTCGGCAACTGAAACCGCATGAGAAAAGATATCCTACACATCATCTGGAATTGGCAGCGACCATGTTCGTGTTAAAGATGTGGAGACACTATCTCTTGGGAGAAAGATTCGAGTTGTTTACCGATCATAAGTCATTAAAGTATCTTTTCTCTCAAAAGGATTTATATCTTCATCAGCAGAGATGGTTAGAGTTCTTGGCTTCATATGATTTCAATATCGCATACACACCCGGGAGGGGCAACGCGGTAGCTGATGCATTGAGTAGAAGACATGCCAATTTGGGGCTATGTTTCTGGAATGGAAGCAACTAGAGTATATCACGGGATATGGACCTAAGTGCGAATTGGATCCAGAGATGTTAGCAAGTTTGACGATCAGATCAACTTTTATTTAGCGGATTGGTTCCAGTCAGAGGGACGACCCTAACCTATTGGAAATCATCTCCAAAGTAGAGATGGGTATTGATGGTGAGGAAATGCACATGTATGGACTTGATCGAGAGGGATGGCTTTGAAAGAATGGGAGACTTGTTGTACCCAATGTTAATATATTAAGAAATGAAGTGCTTAGAGAGTGTCATCACTCGAAACTAACTATACATCCTGGTGGTAACAAAATGTATCAAGACATAAAGTAGACCTACTACTGGGAAAGGATGAAGAGAGACGTTGGGAAGTTTATATCCAAGTGCATGAACTGCCAGTTAGCTAAAGCCGAGCAAAATAAGCCTAGTAGTTTGATACAACCATTGGAAATTCCTAAATGAAAAAGGGAACAAGTCTCAATGGATTTCATCGATAGTTTACGAAGCACTAGATCGGGTCATGATAGTATTTGGGGTGATTGTGGATCGACTGACCAAAAGTGCAAGGTTTATATCGATCAAGTCGAATAGAACGACAACTAAGTCATCTTAACTATATATGAAGTGGGTAGTGAGATTTCATGGAGTACCTCAAGGTATTGTGAGTGACCGAGATCCATTATTTACTAGTGGGTTTTGGAAGAGCTTACAAGAGGCTTTAAGGTCAGAATTACATCTCAGTACCATGTACCATCCTCAAACGGATGGTCAAACAGAGAGGGTGAATCGTGTATTAGAGTATCTTTTAAGAGCTTGTATATTGGATTTTGGGGGGTCGTGGGATGTCCATTTTCATTTGGTTGAGTTCGCATATAATAATAGTTATCGGTCCAGCTTTGGTATGGCTCCATTTGAAGCTCTATATGGAAGACCGTGCAACTCACCATCATGTTAGTTGGAAACCGGTGAGAAATTTGTTTTTAGGCCAGATGTAATAAGAGAAACTTCAGATAAGATCAAGGTTATTCAACAGTGAATGAAGGCTGCCCAAGATAGTCAGAAGAGTTATGCTGATAAAAGATAAAAGGATTTGAAATTCTCTATTGGTGATTTGGTATTCGTCAAGATTTCTTCGTTGAAGTGTGTGATTCGGTTTGGTAGGAGAGGTAAGTAGCATCAAGGTTTATTAGTCTAATTCCAGTTCTCGAGCGAGTTGGGAATTTAGCGTATAAAGTTGGATTGCCTGACAAAATGGCGGGGGTGCACAACATATTTCATGTTTTTCAGTTAAGGAAGTTTGTGCACGATTCTAACATGACTATTTCACTAGATCAGTTAAATGATATCGAGCTAGAATCCGAGGCAGCTAGAAACCGTAGACAGGTTCATATTGTCAGACATGATACGAAGCAACTTCGGAGGAAGATGGTGAAACTGGTTAAGGTCCAGGGGGTGATAATGAGAATGACTATACTTGGAAACCGAGGAGAACATATGAAAGTCGTATCCAGAGCTCTTTACCTACTAGGATTTTAGTCGCGATATAGTTATTCCCTTGTTAGTAAACCGCATGCTAGGATAGGCTTGTTGCGTTTATTATGTATTTTTGATTGTTTGTAAATGGTTGATAGGCATGCGGGACACTATTGTTTGTTTTCTTGCTTAAGGAATTTCGGAGGTGAAATTTCTTAAGGCGGAGAGTGTAAAGACCCATATTCTACATATCGGAGGATCGTAGAATATTTGTTTTATTTTCATACGAAGTTATATGGTCGTGTAACTTGGGGAAACGGCTATTGGGTCATTTCCCACATTCACTATTTTTGCAGGATTTAAAATGATCGTTTTGCCTCTGGCGAATCTTGTTTAGCCTATAAATTTGAAATGGTAAGGAGGTTTGACTTGAAACCACTCCCATTGGATTTGGATAATGGTTTCCCATTCCGTAGAGTGATCACATTAATCAAACGGACTTACCGTTTGGGAGATATGGCAGTAATAAGATTTGAAAGATGGAAAACAGCCTAATTGTGCTTAATTAAGTGATTAGCAGCTAGACCTATAACTCAATTCAAGATTAGGGTCATGGGAGGCCTGAAAGGAGTTGGAGAATCATCTCCTTTCATTTTTCTAGCTGCCACAAACCTTTCTGAAACCCTAATCATGGCTTTCATTTTCTAAATCTCTCGCTAATCACAAATTAATCAAATCTACGTCAAATCAAGCCGGATTAACACCAAATTCGAGGCAGAGCTGTTGCACTACATTTGAATCTAAGCAAAATAAGTAAAAGTTTCAGATCTATCACATATTATTGGCTAAGGTGAGTGATTTGCATGTTTATATGCTAATTAGTGCTAACTAGGGTTGATTAGTGAAAACTAGCAAAATTATACATCCAAAAATTATGAAAATATGCATAAATTCTAAGATCATATTTTATGCACATATATGAAATTAGGTTGATATGGATTTATTTTGTTAATCCCGGAATTTAGGGGATTAAGGGGGGAAATCATGGATTTGGGTATGTTTGATCTAAATTAAAATATGAAATCATTATTTTGACGTTTTTGGTTGATTCTACATGTTACTACTGCCGTTTTGTATGTTTTGTGATTGCATAGGAAAGTTAGAATGGTTGAAAACGTCATCTTTGGTGAAATTAGCTTGTTGGAAAAACTGTAGGATTTCGGTTCGTGATGGTGACTAGGGGTAGGCATAAACCGCACCGCAATGCGGAAACCGCCCAGACCGGACCGCATAAACGGTGCGGAAAACTGCACCAGATTCTCTTTCTAAAGCTACCAACCCAAACCGAACCGACCCGCAAAGATACGGTTCAGTTGCGGTTTGAACTATTACAAAACCATATAAAACCGAACCGAGACGCACAGCTACACGGGTAATGTTACGATAAAAATTAACAAATTCCTATCTAACTTTTTATTTTAACCATATATATATATTCTATTTTTAGCGTATGCTGTAATAATATCAATTCAAAATAACACTATGTGTTTTAACCTTCAGGTGACACAACGCCATATAATCATAAATTGATTGCTGATGGAAATAATTCTCTTGTTTCGTATTTAATATGGGTTCGAACCGAACCGAACCAAAACCAGACCGTATTAAATCAAAACCGAACCGTTTGAACGGTTAGTATAATGGTTTGTATCTTTGATTAACCGTTTGATACGGTGTGGAAGTGGTTTGAGCTCAAAACCGCACCAAATCGAACCGCACCCACCCCTAATGGTGACCCCAGGTTGGTCACGACCCCAGGTTGACCACGACCCCATGGTGACCACGACTCCAGGGTGACCACGACCCCATGGTGACCACGAGCCGATGATTACAATGAACCGAGCTGTGATGGTAACCCCGAAACGAACCGCATTTGGGCTTCTACCACGCGACAACGATCGTGAACTCTTCTGAAGATCAACTCCAATTCAACCAAAACCCGTGATGCAAAGGAAGTCCATGTGGAAAGTTAACGCTCAGGATCCAGATGGGAACCGATGAGTTAATTTCAAGAGTTGGGCTTTGCTGCGGGACATGTGCAAAGAAGTTATTGATATCTATAACTTTGGTTCACCATTGAGAGCGGGGGCATGTAGACGAACCACAGCCAGGGTGGTGTGGATTGGTTGGACTATACCCCAGAGCCAGGGCAGTGTGGACTAGGTAGGGTTATTGACAATAGACCAGGGCAGTGTGGTCATAGCAATAGTTGTACAGGGTCCAGGGCGGTGTCTTCCCGTCATGACCCTAATGGATTTGGTGATCAAAGCGGTGGATATCGTATGCTTTACGCACTGAGCGAGAGATGTGAGGATGATTGCTATGATTGATGTTTGCTATCACCATGACACGCACACTTCCATTTTACACTCTATGTTAGTGTTACCTTAGAGTATTGTACATCTTGTTGTGCTAACTCTTTGGTTGTAGGTCCAGGTCAGGTATGATTATTTATACCTGTTATTGCTTTATTTTGTTATATAGAATTGATGTCCCTCACACCAAAATTTCATTTGACCCAGAGTTTTGTCTCTTCTTATTACTCTGTGTGCTCCTAAACGAGCAAACTAGAGGCAGGTTAGGTGGTTATGCACGAGTAGCTGTCCGGAGATGAGTAAGAGGCTCCCACGTACTATATATATGTTCTCCTTGTGTTGTTGCTAGTCACCGCTTTGGGCATTAGTAGTGTACCTCTTTTAATTCCTTTTACAGACAGTATTTTAAAGTGGTAATAATTGGATATGAAGTTGTATTTTGGATTCCGCTACTCTGATGGATATGGTTTAGTTTTCAACTTATATACTGTCTCGCCTGTTTAATATCAAGTTATGTTATTATTATATTTTATTCCATGCGCTGTGAGATATACTACAAGTTCTTTGGTAATTCATCGTTTCAACCCTTTTGACAATTGTATCGTGCTAGTCGGGCATTGGCACAACGCATTTCGAGGAAATGTCTGATGGTACGGGGCGGCCATCACAATAGACGAGTTGTTCGATCAGCTTCACGAGGCTAAGGTGTTTTCTCAGATGGCTTTGGCAACCGGATTCCACCAGTTGATGCAAGGTTAGTGTGCCGAAGACTTCTTTTAGGACACCATATGGTTTCTTCGAATGGTTGGTGATGCCATTTGGGTTGACTAACACGCCAGCGTATTTAGTGGATCTTATGAATAGGGTGTTCAGAGATCAGTTGAACAAGTTCGTGCTTGTGTCCGTGGATGATATTCTGGTTTACTCTCGGAATGTGGAAAAGCATAAGATGCACTTGCGAGTTGTTTTGGAAATCTTGCGAAAGCATCAGCTGAAAGCTAAGTTTTCAAAGTGTCACTTTTGGGAGTGTAAAGTGATATTCTTACGCCATGTTGTTTCTGGAAATGGAATTGCGGTTGACTCCGCTAAGGTAGCAACAATCGAGTACTGGGATAGGCCTAAGAATCGATGGACGTTAAGAGTTTTCTTGGGTTGGCCGGATGTTATCGCCGGTTTATCAAGGATTTCTCTAAGATAGCTGCACCATTAACAATATTGAAGAAGAAGAACCAAGTGTTCATATGGGATGCGAAGTGTGAGCAAGCTTCTGGAATCATGAAAGAAGGACTGACGAGTGCTCATATGTTGATGATTCCAGGTGGAAGTAAAGAAATAGTGGTATACACCGATGCATGAGGTACTAGACTTGGGGCAATGCTGATGCAGAAGGATAAAGTTGTGGAATACGCTAGTCGACAGTTGAAGCAACATGTGAGGAATTATCCAACTCATTATTTGGAGTTGGCAGCGATCATGTTTGCTCTGAAGATGTGGAGACATTACCTGTTGGGAGCTCGATTCGAGTTATTTATGGATCACAAGTCGTTGAAGTATTTTTTTTTTCTCCCAAAAAGATTTGAATCTTTGGCAGCAACGATGGTCAGAGTTTCTGGAGTCGCATGATTTTGGTATAGCCCATACTCGATAAAGGTAACGCAGCGGCGGGTGCATTTAGTCGAAGATACGCAAGTTTGGGAGCGATATTTTTAGAATGGAAATGCCTCGAGTACTTGGCAGGATTTGATTTTAGACCACGATATGAGTTGGAACCTGAAACATTGGCAAGCTTATCGATAAGGCCTACTCTCATCGAAAGGATTGGCGAGAGAAAAAAATCGTGATGCAAAGCTTGTTGGGATTATCTAGAAGTTGGAAATATAGGATAAGAGTTCGAGGTCGATTGATAAGGCTGGCTTCGGAAATAAGGAAGACTGGTTGTTCCTGATATCGGCGGACTGAGAGATGAGGCTCTGAGGGAATGTCATCACTCGAAGTTAACGATTCATCTTGGTGGTAATAAGATGTATTAGGACATGAAGCGATCTTACTACTAGGAATGTATGGAGAGGGGTATTGGAATGTTTATTTCCAAGTGTATGAACTGTTAGTTAGTGAAAGTTGAACGGAAGATGCCAAGTGGATTGATTCAGCCATTGGAAGTTCCAACATGGAAGTGGGAACAGATATCAATGGATTTTAACGATGGACTACCTAGAACCAGGGCAGGAAACGAAGAAATTTGGGTCATCGTGGATCGCTTGACCAAAAGTGTAAGATTTATTCCTGTCAAATCGACTAGGACAACATCGAAGTTGGCCGAGCTTTACATAAAATGAATAGTTCGATTTCGCGGTATCCCAAAAAGCATAGTGAGTGATCGAAATCCAATGTTTATGAGTGGATTTTGGAAGATTTTACAAGAAATTTTTGGAACTGAGTTGTGTTTGAGTACGGCTTATCATCCCCAAACCGATGGTCATACTGAGAGGGTTAACCAAGTTTTGGAAGATCTCTTGAGGGCTTGTGTATTGGACTTCAAAGGATCATGGGAAGATCATCTACATTTAGTTGAGTTTGCATATAATAACAATTATCAGTCGAGCATTGGGATGACACCATACGAGGCTTCGCATAGTAGACCGTGTAATTCTCTAGCTTGTTGGTTAGAGACTGGAGATAAGTTGATACTTGGGCCAGAGATGATCAGAGAAACATTGGATTGTATCAAGATCGTTCGGCAACGAATGAAGGCATCCCAAGATCATCAGAAGAGTTATGCTAATAAGCGTCAAAAAGATTTAGAGTTCGATGTGGGTGATACGGTTTTTGTGAAGATTTCTCCATCGAAGAATGTTGTTTGGTTTGGAAGTAAAGGAAAGTTAGCTCCAAGATTCGTTGGACCGTTTCCAATAGATGAGCAATTTGGAAAGCTCGCGTATAGACTGGATTTACCCGAGAAGATGTTGAGCGTGCATAATATTTTCCATATGTCGTTTTTATGGAAGTGTGTGCATGATTAAAATGTGGTGGTATATCCGTAACAGTACGAAGACCTAGATGTCGAGACGGTAGTTACAAAACCTCGTAAGCCGCTTCACGTTGTGGGGAATGACATGAAACAGCTTAGGAGGAAGACGGTTAAGCTAGTAAAGGTGCAATGGAGTGAGGATGATGCCGATTATACGTGGGAGATGGAAGAGAGTATGAAGATGACACATCCAGAACTCTTCGTCGGTATGACACATTAATGTTGCGTCATCTAACATCATTGTAACTTGTACTATCGTTGTTAGAATTCCACGTGCTAGTATAAGGCTATGGATGCATGGCTTGATGGATGCTAGTTTGGACAATAAATTGGCTGCTTTTGGATGGCATGCATGCAAAATTGTTTCTGGTTGCTTGAGTTTGCTTGGGATTTTGGGGGAGAAATTCCTAAAAGGGGGAGGGGAGGGAGAATGTAACGACCCGCATTTTACGTATCAGAGGATTGTTAAATATCTTTTTATTTAATTCCCTGAGGGTTGGATCATTCTCATATTTTAATATGTTGTTTATGGGGACGTGAGACATGTCCATAATTTTTACCAATTTTATTTATGACCATTTTGCCCCTGTCAGTTTTGTACAGGTAATAACTTTTGACTGGTATCGAATCGGGTGCTGGGATTGATTTCATTGGGAATAAAACGATGTTTCCAATTCCGTAGAGTGGTCATATTAATGATTTGGTTCAACGGTTTCGGAGGAATCGATGTTTTAATGTTTCACAAAATTCTATTCAGGTTTGGCTAGTCATTAATGGGCTGAATTGGTGTGGTCCATTAGTGGGACGGTTAGAGGCTATAAACAGAGGGTTAGAGGCATGGTGAGAGGTTTACTTTTCTTTATTCTCTCATTTGGTTAAGATTGTGATCATCCTTGCTCAAACAAATACATCTTTCCTCCATTAAAATTCTAGATCTACGTAAGATAATTGAAGACCTACATGAAGTAAAGCTAGATCTACATCGAGTGAAGGAAGATCACATGAAATTGAGAGATTTAAAGGTTGATCATCGCTGTTAGGATATGACTTTAGTCGATTTCAAGTTATTTTGAAGAATTGGTGAGTGATATGCATCTCTTGCACGTATTCAATCGAGTATATGGGTTGTATGTTCTTATATTCATCATTTTACGTTGTTTTCATATAGATCTAATCGTTGTAAGTATGATTTAAATTTCAACACCATAGGATCTAATTATAGAAACTTATAAACGGTATTTTATATGATAATTCTTTGGTTAGATCCATTTATTGATTTGATTGATTGTTAAATCATTGTTTTAATGTTTGTTCACAATTGTGTGATTTGTTGTTATTTCGTTGATTGGGTCGTTGCTCAAAAACTTGAAGATTGATTGGTTTTCGAGTATGAAATCACGTTGAATTCAAGAGTGGAAATGTTGGAGTTTTGGCACGAAAACATACATGGATCGGGCGGAAATCAATGCACGGATCAAGCGGAAAAAATCAGGCAATGATTCGGAAAATAAATAATTACAGCATTTAGAAAACACTGTGGTAGGGGGCATGGATCAGGCAAAACTGGCAAAGTGTCAAATGTGTGTTGCGCATGGCAAAAAGGAGGATTTGGCAAGCATCTAGATGGATCGGGAAAAATTTGGTTTACTATAGCATTTATAAATGCTACAGTATGGATTGAGCTAAATGCCAGAGTACCACATTAGCCTGCGCACAGTAAAAACTTGGATTTGTAGAGGCGCACGCTAGGGAAATCATGGATCAGGCAGTTTTCATGGATCAAGCGTAATTGGCAACACTTTAGAAATGCTATTAAAAGCTAATGGATTGGCCACTTCTGGAGCATGGATCGCGTACATAAAAACGTGACACACGTGTATTTTGGCTGTTTTGAGAGGTCGAGCACCATACCAATCTAGAATGGGATGCAGGGATATGGTGGCGTTTCCATAACGCTGTAAAAGCCAGTTTTGACGTTGTTCTTAGTTTTTCATAGCGAGAAAGTTGGAAATGATATGAAATGCAGAATCTACTAAACGAAGCATATTTTTGGATCGATGATGGTTATAGCTCTGACGTGAATTCAAGCAGGAATGTTCGAAGTGTTGTGAAGTGTTCGTTGGTCGATGAAAGACAATGAATGAAAAAATGACTTTAGGATATTGAATTCATGAATAATGGTGCTCGAGAAATCGCTTGAGCTTATGAACAGTCAACAGGTTGGATGGCCAGAGATATCGAAGGCCGAGGAATTATCGTTGTTATAGGTTCTAGCGGACTCAAAGCAAGGGTATAATGGGGATGCCCAAAAGACAAGATGTTAGCTGGTCGAGTACCCTGGGCAGTACGAATGGGTCTAGTTGTCTTCGTGGAGTAAGACAAACCTATGAATACGAATGGCGTGTGGAGTTTTGCCAGAACCGGGGTTTGATTAGCCCTTGACAAATGGCATGTCGTAACCGCCATACGATTAACTATGGTTTCAAAGCAAGATTCACGGTGATAGCTAGAGTCATGGATGATGATTGTTTTACTTGTATCGTCTTATGTAAATTATTTGACATCGAAGAAGATATCTCTTGAGTGCTTGGGTGATGTTGGTTTAGCCCTTCAGGGTTAGTGCTTGGGAGATGTCGATATTGATTAGGATGGTCTACGCTTGATAACTGGTTGCCATGAATGTACTATTTGTTTCTATTTGATTGTTGTACATGTTATCACTGTCGGATGTGGGGAAGTTGAGTTTGGGTTCTTCTCTGTTGATGTTAGTAGATTAGTTGATTAATATACCTATTCTCATATACTTTATTGATGCTGTTAGATAGTTTTTTTATCGCCCAATAAGACTATTGTCTGACTTAAGGCTTTATGTTTTCTCTTTTTACCTTGGGCTATTCATCCGGTTGTGGATGGGCAAACTAAGTAGCAGGTGACAGGTAGTAATTCTTGATGAGAACGATACTACTGAGCGATGATGAACATGAGGCTGGCGTATTATTTTCTACTATCTACTATTTCTATTTCCCGCTGTTTGATGTATTCTCTAAGTAACTTGTAGCGAGGCACATTGTACAAAATTTGATGTTGTATCCAGTTTTATGTTTGGATAATTCATGATGATATGAAAGTTAAAAATTCTGCTCAATTATGCTTCACTATTATTTCCTGTTGTGTATGTTCTATTATATTTTATCCTTGCACTGTGGGTTATATGGCAGGTACCGCTCGTGTTATTCTACCCTGATGATCGTCCATAGCCGCCTGGCACGTCTTTTAGCGCATTAATTCTCTTGTTGAGTGCAAGAGTTATGAGTGGTCGTCACATATAATAACTTAGGTATGTTGTGTAATTTCTTGCGGCAGGCTTTTAGGGTCCTGCGCATCAAACTGGGCCTTAAATCTAAGGCTGAAGTATGAATTTATATGCAAGTTCAAAACATTAATTTGAGTTTTATAACATAAAACCGCGGTTTAGATGGTTTTTAGCTGGTTCTTGCCAATGGCGGTTTTAACTAGTTCCAGGCTGTGAAGCCCAACGGTTTACATTAACCTTGGTTGGGCCGACGGCCCGGTCCGATCATTAAAACAAGGGTTATACATACTAAACTCATATTAATTGCCCAAAATTAATTACTATCATTACTTTTTTTAGTACTTCACTAACCAATTTTGAAAAATACTTTACGTTAAATTAGAAAATTTCTTTTATGTTCCTTTATTTTTCAACCTTTAAAGGATCGAATAATTATCTAATCTTCGACTATATCTACGGATATTGATATCTATTGCCCAAAAAAATAAACTGGATGCGTATGAGGATGCAAATACGGATATGACTGCATCTGCATCCAAAAACATCCATTAACAGCCTTACATATAAAAATAAAAATAGAAGCATTGTAAATAATGAAATCCTATTTGTAACTAAAATGAACAAAATACCCATGTTTTATAATTTTTGAAGCAGGTTCCACATTTTATATTTCTTTACATGTGGCTGTTATTCTCACACTTCTATTTGAAACTCGTGTCATTAAATAACAGTCTTTAAAACAAAGTAACTTTTTACATTTAATCGGATTGAGAAAAATCGTTTCACCATCAAATAATAAATTAATAAATGGGGACCTTCAGATCCCTAATGGAGAATTCTAAAAATGCATTTTCTTCTCTGGCATCTTCTTTTACCAATCATATTTCGACTCCGCATAAAGACAACATTACTAACGACAAAGCTCATGATCCATCGTACAAGGACATTCTATTACGGACAGTTGTAAAGAGTAAAGTATTTTTTAATTGATCAAAAAACACGAATCCCCAACCAACGCCCATGACAATAACCAATATGATGCTAATATTAGAAATCAAATCGAATAATGGCTGCTCCAGATGTCGATCGACAGATCATTGGGCGCGATCATGTCGAAGCCCAATTTTGTGGCTTAAATGTCATAAAACTGACCATAAGGTTTTACGTCTTAAATGACAAATGATTCAGATATGACTGAAGGTGGGAATGGAAATTTATTGTTAATTATGATGACGGTGCTCAATTAGAAATTGATGTTGAAGGAAATATAGTTGGGGTCGGTATTGTACCAAATAATATGACTGAAGGGGTTGTTTAGATGATTTTGGCGATATGGGTGACAGTAACTTAGTTGCTGATAATGCGGAGGAGAATGAACAAGACATTTCACAAGACTTGAATCTGGCGGGCTACAAGAATTTGGCGTTGACTATTTCTGGTGATTGCTCCACAACAAACAAGGGAAAAGGCAAGAGAGCAATGGACTCTAGCATTGTAATGCTCAGAAGAAGTGCAAGGGGTCTGCCTCATCCTCTCAAAGGTATCGTCTTTGTCCCTACCTTTCTTAACACTTTGTCCAATGATAAAATGCATGATCTAGCTTGTAGTTTTGGTTTCTTGTTAACTGCTGATATTATTAGTGATATTAAAAATAACGAACTAGAGAGGGCTAATGTTTCACCATGATAATTGTCACATGGAATGTAAGGGACCTAGGAACTTATGATAAGTGTCTTAGGGTTAAAATTATCTTAAATCCGTTAAACCTGATATTGTTTTGTTGCAAGAAACTAAACTAGAAAGCCTAAAAGATAAGTTTTTTTGAAGTTTGGGTTGGGGTGTTGTTGATGAATGGTGCTTTATTCCGGCTGTGGAAAGTGCGGGTGGTATTTTCATGGGCTGGAATAGTAGCTGTTGGTATCTAAAACAAGAGATTAAGCAAAGTCACTGCCTTCATGTTGCATTGGAATGTAGAAAGATCAAAGTTTTATATTTCTACTCTAATGTTTATGGGCCAAACACTATAATAGAGAGGAAGGTTTTGTGGAAAGAGGGGGTTGAGTTTTACAATTTGATGTATGCTCCTTGGGTTATTGGAGGAGACTTTAATGTAACCAGATTTGCTTTTGAGGGAAGTAATAGAAGGGACAATTATGTGGGGGACAAGGAAGATTTCAGTGAATTTGTGAATGATTGTAATTTAATCGACCTACCCCTTTCAAATAGAAGTTCACTTGGAGTGACGATAGAAACCTACCTAATTTGGTTAAGATTTATCCTTTTCTTATAACTCCAGTTTTGAAGATTTGCACCCTCTTACTTTTCAAAAAGGGTTGTCCTCGATTATTTTAGATCAATGTCCTATTGTTTTAGACATGGGGGAGACGTTAAGACGAAAGGTATTTTTTAGATTTGAAAAGATGTGGTGTATGGAAGATAATTTGATGACATGCTAACGAGGGAATGGGCTAGTTTTAGGAATAGAGGTGATGCGGCTGGTAACATTTGTAGAATGTTTAAGCTGTTACGTAAATTTTTGTTGAAGTGGAACAGAGAAGTATTTGGTAATGTTAGAATTAAAAAAATAAAAGCTTCAGAAGGAAATCCTTGAGCTTAATATTTTGGAGGAGCGGACAAGTTTAAACGAGGAAGAGAAGGCTTTCTTGTGAAGAAAGGAGAAGGAATTGATTAAAGTAATTGATCAGGAGGAGATTTATTGGAAGCAAAGATCAAGATCCCAATGGCTTAAAGTGGGCGACAATAATACAAGCTACTTTCATAAAGTTACTAATGGTAGAAGAAGAAAAAACATGATTGGTAGTATTTGGAAGGATGATGAGGAGATTTGTGATCAGAAGAAGTTAGGTGACACTTTCACTGAATTCTATTAAGGTATTTTTGGTAAGAGAATAGAACATCGAATCCCGGTTGATTGGAAGAAGCTTTACCCTGTTGACTCAAACTTAGCTGAGATTGATAGCGTATATTCTGAGGAGGAAATTTTAGCTGTCCTAAATGAAATGCGTAGTGATAAAGCACCTGGTCTTGATGGCTTACCCAATTTTTCCTTAAACAGTACTGGAGAATAGTGAAAAATGATGTTTTGCGATTGTTTAAGGAATTTTATGATGGTTCAATAAGTCTGGAAATGTTGAGCTATGCTAATATGGTTTTAATTCCAAAGAAGGGAGGTAATGACTCTACGGCAGATTTCTGACCTATTAACTTCTTGAACTGTACTTTCAAACTGATAATGAAAGTATTGGCCAACAGAATGAAAGATAAGATGGATGATTTAATCGATAAATCTTAAACTACTGTCATCAAAAGTAGATTTATTTTGGATGTTGCTGTGTTGGTTCAAGAGTTCATGTTGCATTGTGATCGTTTTGATGTCCCATGTGCTATTATCAAACTGGATTTTTCTAAGGCATTTGATAGGGTGGATTGGAGGTCCATAATTGATGTTCTTAAGGCGAGAGGATTTCCTTGTAGGTGGATTAGTTGGATTTACTTGATTCTATCATCTAGCTGATCAAATATTTGTGTTAATGGAGTGCTGGTAGCACTAACATATCCAAGAGGGGGTTGAGACAAGGGGATCCTTTGTCTCCGTTTCTCTTTGACTTAGCGGCAGATGTGTTCTCTTAAATCTTGAAGGTCAGCTGAGAAAATGGTATCGTAAAAAGCTTTAGTACTGAACACATGGTTGGCGGTATCGATTCTTTACACTATGCTGATGATACTATAATTTTTAGTAGTCCTGATTGTAAATATATTACTGCTCTTAAATTTTTGTTGTATCCTTTTGAGAGTTTATCAGGTCTAAAAATTAACTTTCACAAAAACAGTGTATACAGTTTAGGGTGTAGTGCAGATTTAAGAAGAAAATGTGTTGAGCTTCTCATTGCAAAGAGGATAAGTTCCCGCTGAACAATTTAGGCATGTGCATTTGAAAAAAGAAGTTGATGAAGAAAGATTGGCAACATCTCATTAAAAAGGTTGATGTTAGGCTTGCTAGATGGGAAGGAGATTCACTTTCAAGGGTGGTGAGAATGGTGTTGGTGAATTCGGTTCTCTCTTCTCTGCCTCTTTACTAGTTATCCTTTTTCAAACGTCCTGGATGGGTTATTGACAAAAATTGATGCAACTACAAGAAATTTCTATTGGACTAGTGATAAGGATACTAAAAAGCTCAATTGTCTTGTTTCTTGGTATCATGTTTGTAAATCTAAAGAACAAGGGGGGGTCTAGGAGTGCTTAACTTGAAAGACATGAACTCTTCACTTTTTTCCATATGGTTGTGGATGATGATAAGTGATAAGCAAGTCTTTTGGAAGAGGAATGGATAATTAACACATGTTATGACGGTAGATTTGATCGTAATCGAGATCCATCACATTGTTCTGCTTTTTGGAAAGGGGTCGTGAGTAATTCACATTGGATTCACTACAAAAAAATGACCCTATGACAACGGTGGAACACCGTTGTAATATACATTTTACAACGGTGGGCAAACCGTCGTGTATTAAGAAGTTGTAATAGACTAATATCTTTTACAACTTTTTTACACTGTTGCAACACCGTTGTAATATGTATATTTTACAACTTTTTTCCACCGTTGTAATAAACTTTATTACATTAGTTATGCACCATTGTAATAAAATCTACTACAACTGTTATCCACTGTTGTGATTGACATTTGGGTTTTTAAAAAAATAGATATCTTTTGCAACTGAAAAGAACAATACACTAAATATAGCAGTATTCCATAAGCAAATCCGATATTACAGTTATTTGCAAACTAATTTATTAAAATACTCTAATATTCAGTATTACCAACAATAAATTTTAGAAAACATTTCGTACATTATTACATACTTGACCGTTACAAAGCAACTTAGTACAGGCACAAGTTATCCACAAAAAAATGCATACCCAATGGGAGTACACTAGTCGAAGACAAGGAAATCTTTACGCCATTTACCTTTTTGGTGCATGTTCACTGCAGAGATCAAACCTATTGCTTAAGAATATGTCTGTTGTTAGAAAAAAGAACAAAAAGTGTTTTTTAAGCCAACAATACCAAAACTTAACAATAATGCTTAACGTACCTGATAGCATGAACTACATGTGGTCCAAAGCCCCTTTTTAAACAATTGGATGTTGCACAACTTCTAAAAAAAGGGCATCTGCACTTGGACTTTCAGAAAACAAATTTGCAAATGATAATATTGACATGGTAGCTAAATCCATTAATAAACAATGTAGTCATTAAATCCAAACTTTCTAATCTGTGAATGAAATTTTCAACAGATAATAAACGACAATCAAATGAATGCAAATACCAAGTGTTTGAAGTTTCACCAAGTGTAAAGGAATGAAAAGAACCTCACCCTGGACGTTAGGATATCCAAATAAGTTGACAGTTGAAGGGCTGGTTGAAAAGTTGAAATTCTTGGTTCAATAAGCTGTAGAGTAAAATTAATTATTCAAGCGGTAAGAAAGTTATAAACCAATTATAATATATTATTGCAACATGGCTAAAGTGATGACACTCATGAACTTCAGGAGATTGTTAGTTGATGTAATTAACTAAAGCCATTAAATATTATTAATTATTTAATTATAGTGTAACTAATAAAGGAGAAATAGTGTACATGCACATACACATATGCATACTTATGTATGTATGCATCAAATCTATACATTTTTTATTCAGAAATCCGGCGATACCGAAGACCTCTGGAAGGACCAGCGGACCAATCAACTCTAATAAGGATTAAGTTGAGCCTATCTACTTTAACTCATGACATATACAAGACATCGAGCTCAACATTTCATTAGTTCATGGTTTTTGTTAAATCTATACGGATTGAGAAATACTGATATTTAAAGATCATAAAATCAAAAAAAAATTTAACAATAATAGAGAGCAGTTGTCTACTTATAGTAATCTGAATATATTCAACTCCATACTCAACTAAATGCCATGCCATATTTTTTTAAAAATACTAGACATAAATGATAGATGTTGAGGCCTGAAGGATAGGATAGCACGACATATACTTTATGTTTTATATTTTTTTAGTACAACAAATTAAGCTTTAATTAATTATTTAAACCATCTAACCCATAATCGAACGTTTTGAGGTTAAATTATGCGAACATGCTAAAAAGAGACAAGTTTGACTGGTATAATATAATAATAAACAAGCTGAAATGCGAGAATTGTAGACTACTGAATTCTTATGTTTTCACTTTTAGGATAAGTACTTTCTGTGATGCTACATGACAACTAGCACAACTGCCTGTACAGTTCACAAAAAGGATGGAACATCGGAGGAGCTTCAGACTAACGTTTTACTATTATCCAAGCATTGAAGCATAATATCTTAAGACGAACACTGGGGGAGCTTCAGCCTTCAGTTCACAAAAAGGCATATACAATTATATGTTTAAAACAAAAAATCTAATGGTGAAAGAAACATAAGACAGTGGAATCAGTACGCCTTAGCACAGAATCAACATTCAACAAACATTCATGACAATTAACAACATGAGAAAGCTCATTCAAATGTAAATAATTGATTAAAATAGAATCAAGATTCGATGAAGTAGAGGTATCAATAGTCTTTTATTTAACAAAAAAGCCAGAATCATTCTTTCCAGATTTGTTGTTAGAAGAATCATCCGAACTAAAATTTACAGCAATATTAATCACATTAAACTGAAAAACAGTTTTAGATCCTTAGAATCCATGCTAGAAAAGTAACCCAAAAAGAATATTCAAGGTTCGAGAATTCAAGACAAAAGGTAACCTAGTTGAAAGAGGTCCTTCGGATTCAAAAATTGTTCACCTGATCTCCTTTATTTGGAATGTCATTGTGTGGAGATCGTTCATCGTTCTCGGCGCTCACTGATTTATTGATTTCGTTTTGTGATTTTAAGATTTGCAGATCGCCATTTTTCTTTTGCGTACAGGATCACGATAAATTTCTTTTTCCTGTAGAAGAATTGGGGATCGATCTAGATTTAAGGAAGAGTAGGAGAAGTAGCGTGAGGTACTGAAAATAGAAGAGTCATTTAATTTGGAGCGAAATTTTCGCTTTTCCCTCCTAAGTTTCGTCCTAGTGCGCCAACTTTTCATGACAGCTTGAGGTACTGGAAAAAGAAGCGTCGTTTAAAAGTTTATATTATATATATGGGATTTCTTCAGAACTAATTTTTATTAAAGTATTAAATTTTAATAGTTATAATTAGTTATTACTTATTTCTTTTTAGTTATAATTAAATATAAATTATTGAAAATTTATTATATATATGTTACTAGTTATTGATTATTAAACACTTAACAAAATTATTTTAAAGATAATTACTAAAATATTAAATATTACTGATTAAAAATAGTTATTGTTAATTATTACTTATTTCTTCAACATTATAATTGAATTCCAACTATTAAAAGTTAATTATTATGTAAATGTTATTGATTATATACTATTAAATATTTTTAAAAAGTAATTATTATTTATTAATCATCAATTAAGCAGTTTTTATTTAATCTAATAGTAATTAATAATAATTGGTATTAATTTGAAAATTTATTACTGAATATGAATTATTCTTAAATGCTAATATTACTAATTATTAAATATAAGTTCTTATTAATATTTAATAGGTCTCTAATACAAGAAACAGAAAAAAGAGTTACTAAAAATAAGTTTAAACAACTTTCTAATTTAACTATTAATTATCAGAAATTAATTAGTATATATTAGTTATTCCAACAGACAAAAAAGAAAAGTTGTGATATATATGTTTATTACAACAGTGATTTTTTCACAGTTGTAAAAAACATTTGTTACAACAATGCGTTTTGCACAGTTGTAAAAAAGCATTTATTACAACTGTGTTTTTCGCACAGTTGTAAAATTAAAGTTGTAATATGGTGTTTTTGTTGTAGTGATTAAGATTGGCACAAAGGTGGTTGTGAGAAATGGATTCAATAGTTCGTTCTATTATGATTGCTGGCTCCTTCCTACAAAAGTCAAGATACATATGTGGATAGTAATGCATGGGAGGTTGAACATTGTATGCAGCTTGCGTCGTAAAGGATTGATTGCAAGTGGTGGTTGTGTTTTCTGTGAGGAGGATGAGGAAGATTACACTCATCTGTTTTGGAATTGTGACTTTGCTTTCAGACAAAATGCTTGGTTTACTTGAATTTGGACCAAAAGTGGGGAGTTTCTTTATCAAAGATCAATTCAATTTTTGGCAACACATTTTCCCTTGTTTGGATAACACACCTAATCGTCACTATTTTGTTTTACTAAACTTTGCTTATACGTGGATTTTATGGCATGAGTGCAACTCCAGGAAATTCAAATTCAAGATGAGGACGTCTAATAAAACTATGTACATCATCCTTAAATATGTTTTCATGTGGGTAGGCAAATACTGTTGGAGGTATATGGACACAATTGCAGCTAGAGTTTACGATAGTGTTCGCATAAGGATTGGAGACTAGCTTGCTTGGTTGCTGGGTTGTTACGTTGGATGCTTGACTCAGTTCTGCCGTTACTTACTATATTTTGATAAGTAGTTGGATTATGTAATATGTATATGTTAGCTGTCTTTTTGGGCATACTTTTTTATCTATGCTGATGGTTTTTGTTGGCTATGTATATATATTGTATATACACGAATGATGTTGTACTTGACCCTTTATGCTGGAATATATGAAGGCGTGAATCTGACGATTCACTACCTTTGCTTCAAAAAAAAAATTAAACAAAATAAGATCTCTAATGATATCCATTTTTAATGCCTAAAAAATAAAATTTTAAAACCAAAATTTTATATGAAAGCTTTTAACTGCATATAACACTAAGGTAGTTAAAATTGCATATTACACAAGTAATTTTAATGGTATGTAGTCAAAAACAACGTAGACTATCTTATGCAATTTTGACTACATGTGTTTGCATGCGGTTAAAAAACTGGATATATGTAGCATTTTAACTACATTGAAGTATGCAATTTAAAAAGTGCATAGCACATTGTAGTTTTTAACAACCCAGAAATATGCAGTTAAAAACTACATACTTCTAAACGGTTTTCTAATTGCATAGCACTATGCAGTTAAAAAAACACATGACATAGAAGCATGCACAACATACTTATATGCAATTTTTTATAACTACATAAATGCAACATTTTCACTTCATAGAAGTATGCAGTTAAAAACAATACAATTTTTTAACTACATAGAAGTACGCAACTTGTTATTGCATAGATGCATTTTTTTTCACTGGATAGAAGTATGCAGATAAAAACTACATAGTTTTATGTCATTTTTTACAGGATAAATCTCATAAGTAGAGCTATTTATAATAGTAATAACACGTATAGTCCTTTTTTTGATTTAATTACAGGTACAAACCTTTTTTTGTCTGTGTGAAGGCGAAGTTTCAAAATTCACACATAGGCGAAGTTCCAAAATTCGCCTATTGCACAGACCTGCTACACATAAACCCGAGAGCTCCTTTCTCCCTCGTTCTCTCTTCATTTTGTCCCAATCTCTCTATCAACCAACCCGAAAATAAAAACTAAAATCAACTTCATTTTCACTCATTTTTTCTCCAAATTTTTCCAAAAGGCTTACAATGGCAAGCACATCCGGCTTACAACATGAAATAGGTAGAAATCTAAACCCTAACTTTCAAATTTTGAAATTAGATCATCTAATTTTATGTAATATAGGTTATAGAATTTATTGTAGCTTACTAGTAAGAAGTTTGCATGAGGTAATTACAAATGTAGATGTCTACATTGTTCACATTTTGGATTTTAGCATGTTTGATATTTTATTGTAGGTTATTGAGTTATATAGTTAGGATTTAGTGTGGTTTGATAATGGGGTTGATTACTAATGAAGTTTGGATAATAAGCTTGTTTGTTTGAAGTCAGGATCGTTGGAACATGAGATTGACGACCCGTTGGAGTTATGTATTTTGTAGATGTGTGCAAAATTAAAAAATCATTGTATTGATGTGGAAATGTTGTTGTAGATAATGTTCCTTGTTTACATAAATGATTATTTCCACCCATTTTTATTTTGAAAATTGTGTCAACATTTGCCACAAAAAAAACGTTTAAACATGTTTAAAATAAGGGGAAATAATCCTTATTTTTTTATTTGAAAAATATAGCATGTTTAAGGATACATAACATGGTTAAACCTGTTTTAGAAAAGTATGTTTTAGAAAATAATACTTATGTAAAGTTCTTTCATAGTTAATTCTGCATTTTGCAGAGTATTTCGAGATGGAGCCTGGACCGGTTGATGCGAGCGTATTATTTTTTCAACAGCGACATCGGACACCAAACCTTAATTATATGCAAATGGTTTTTTTTTTGTAAATGTTGCATTGTATAATGTTTAGTATTTTGTCTTCATTCGACATCAAACCATGATTATTTTGTTATCTATTAAAATTTCAATGTGACGAGGCAGATTTTGTCATTGACCATTCCACATCACTTAAGAAGGTTATATCTTCACATCCTGATGTTATGGCTGAGATAGAGAAGGCTGGATTTATGCATATTTTTATATTAGGATATATCTAGCTGGATCATTATCTTATTACTTCTCTAGCAAATAGATGGAGGCCGGAGACATCCACTTTTCACTTACCTGTCGGTGAGATGACCATCACACTAGGAGATGTAGTTGTTTTGCTAGGATTGCCTATTGAAGGCAATGTTGTTACATATGGAGGGTGGAGGATTTGATTATTTGGAGCTATGTCGCGACCTACTTGGGCTAGATCCACCGGCCGATCAAGTAAGGGGTGGTGAGTTCGTTGAGGTCACGTGGTTTTGTCGCTATTGTAATGGAAGATATTCCAACAAATGCCATAGAGATTCAGAATCAGCAGCGGGCTCATTGAATTATACTGCACATTATATTTGGCAGACTGATGCGCGATCATACTAAGACCCGTGTAGATTTGAGATGGCTACCATATTTAGCTTATCTGGGGAGGTGCGCTACATATTCATGGGGTAGTGCAGTGTTGGCGTATATGTATCAGGAGCTGTCTAAGCTCGCTACATTACAGCTTGGCACTATTGGAGGTTGCATGACACTTATTCAGGTTAGTACCATATTTCTATAGTTAATTGTTGTACAATATGATGCATCATTTTCTTTTCTTAATAATATTAAAGAAACACATATTTGGTCCTGGACTTACCTTTGCGTTGGATGACTCTTGGTGAGGCTTAATCCTATCGATCCATCGATACTTCTCGGGGCTAGGTATACTTATTGATCATTTATTTAGTTAAACACAAAAAAAATTCATTCTGTAATATACATTCTTAAATTGTGTAACAGAATGGTAGGATGGAAAAGTAAGAGACAAACACCAAGACGAAGTGTGAAGTTATACTACAATGAGTTGGATGTGCTTGAAGAAGATAAGGTTACATGGACACCATACACGATCAGGATGTGCTTGGCACACTTCCACCCATCTCCTCCTCCTCTGTAACACCCCACTCCCGCTATGATCACTCACTAAGGGAATGTCATAGCATTGGTGGAGTATTTTAGTGAATATAGAACAGAAAAATTACAACAAGACAGATATAAATAGTACTTGAAATTTTAAAACATCATCTCATAACAGCGGAAGTAAAACATGTCTGGTTACATCATAAAACCACAATAAAGGTCAAGTACAATATCCATCAAAATAAAGAAGTACATAATCCCACTCTCATACAATAGCCAAACAAAAGAAAAGATAACTGGATAACTGGAGCTTTACATCTATCCAAGCTCCTAAAGACTGGAACAGCAATCCGATCAAGCTCCACTACTGCTAGGATCCACCGTAGGACCTGAGGGTTGGGAAAAAGATAAAAACAACAGGGTCAGACATAAGTCTGAGCGAGTCCTATAACTTTAACAATACAATCGTTAAAGTAACCAGAGAAGACATAAACTGATATATGGTAACATATAGGGATGAATGGCTACCCTAAGCAGTCAACTAAACGAAGATAAAGGATAAAGACGCATCTACCCTCCCTAAGGTAAATTACTAAACTGCACCACACCAGTCGTTCCTAACTTAAAGGTTGATCCCACCCAAGGACTTATAAAATTTACTAATTAGTACCTGCGTACCCCTAGGTGACCAAGTAGGCGCCACGGGGCCCTACAATCCACTAGGTGTACACACTACTTCCCATTCGATCGGCTCCCTAACGTAGATACCCGTGCTGGCCCCACCGTGGGATGTATCATTCCCCAATGTGGCAACCTGATGGAACTAAAGGTGCACGGCTTATATCTACTCGATGCAACAACGGCTTACCTACCAGCCCGGGCCCACTCACGCATATGAAGCCCGTTGGACTTGCGTTGCCACCGCTAACCCGTTTGCCTCTTACAGTCAAGCCCAGTATGCGTGTCCCGTCCTCGACATGGGTCGAGCCCACAAAGATACGTATGGGTTACTGGTTGAAATGGGCCTCCACAAGCTACCCACCTAAGCTTGTCCCTTTTTCTAGTATATCCCACTTAACCCTTTAATCATGTTTTAATTACATGTTCCATTTTGGTTAAGTATTCTAATCGTATTTTCTATTGCCACCCAAGGCAACCACTAGATTTTCTCATGCCACCCGAGGCACCCACTTAACCCCTCCTGTCCCTCTACATGCTAATATGGTTAAGTGTTTCTTAATTAATTAATTAAGAACGTAACCTTTGTAAAGACCTCTCACATTAGACTGTCTTTTATGACCGCTGGTTAAGCCGGTTGGGTCCGGGCAGCCTTATGTCATAACAGAGTCTAACCTCGTGTCTTTACATTAATTACGTATTTAGTTTGTGCCTAAGACCTCTCACATTGGGCTAACATTTGTAGCAACTGGTTAAGCCGGTTGGGTCCGGGCAGTTTTACGCTACAACTGAGTCCAACCTCGTGTCTTAGTCAATTAATTACACCTAATTAATCACCCTCATAATTTTATATTAATTATCCCTAATTAATCAAGTTTTCTTAACATGGGTAGACCTAACTTAATAGGTAAATTCCCATGGGGTAGACCTAACTCAATAGGTAAATTCCCAACACATAGTATGGGTACACCTAACCAAATAGGCAAATTCCCATACTATGTTTATTTATTTTGTGTTATGCATAATTATATTAATTTCACACAATCTTATTAACTTATGCATTTAATTACCCCATCGTTCCCACGTAATTTCGTTCATGATATAACACATATAAAAGGTGTCAACTTGCATATGAATGAACATGTTTCAAAGGTGCCATCTTGCATATTAACAAACACATAACTTGCATATGAACTTGCATAACATGTCACATAACTTGCATATAATATGTCACATAACTTACATATTCATTTTGCATAACAAACTTGCATATTAGCTTATAGACTTGCATAATGTGTCATCATGAACTTGCATATTAATAAACATGTAACTTGCATATTTACATACATGTAACTCGCATATTAACAAACATGTAACTTGCATATAAAGAAACATGTAACTTGCATATTTACATACATGTAACTTGCATATTAACAAACATGTAACTTGCATATTAACAAACATGTAACTTGCATATTTACATACATGTAACTTGCATATTAACAAACATGTAACTTGCATATTAACAAACATGTAACTTGCATATTTACATACATGTAACTTGCATATTAACAAACATGTAACTTGCATATTTACATACATGTAACTTGCATAGCATATTACCATGAACTTGCATAACATGCATATGATTACATAGCCCACAACTTGCATATTTAGCATCATGCAAACATAACATACATCATATTAAACTTGCATAAGCTTACATACTCAACATGCATAAACATAAGATTAATGCTAACATCATATCATATGATTCAAAGCTCATTAACCCACATACAAAACCATAAATCTCATCACATCTCATCTAATTAGTTTACCAAAAGATCATCAAAGTGATAGAAACTCACAACTAGCAACTTTGAACACCAAATGAAGAAGATTAAGATGCTAAGAAGGGATTAGAAGTTGATTAGAGAGTGATTAGTATGCAACCCTCTTCATAAAGTTAGTGGAGGCCATGAGAGCTAGCATTTTGCCATAGTTTAGTCACTAGGTTTAATTATGAATGAATTAGGGTAGGTTAGGGTCTTATTTATAGATTAGGCAAGTGTTTTAGGCCATAGGATTAACCCTAGATTCAATCCAAGCCATCAAAGCATGTCTTGGGGAAGAAGTCAAGTGTAGGAACCATCTAGGGCCTTTAGATTAAAGATGGACCATGAGAACCATTCAAATGCAAAATCTGCACTTGAGCGAATCGGCCCACGGGTTGACAGCCAAACACCCTGGATTAACCCCTAGTCGACCCAGCGGGCTCGGGTCGACTTCAAAAATCGGCCGGTTCGGTTATTCCCCTCTCCCAATTCGCTGTTTTGAGCATTTTTGCATATTTATTTATTAAATTTTCAATTATATATATATATATATATATCAATATATATATATATATATATATATATCTACACAACCCATTTCACTTAATTAAGTATACTTTAATTTGGGAATTTTCGTGAAACTTCGCGAGGCCATATCTTGGTCATACGGACTCCGATTTTCGAAAACTCGGACTCTATTTCGCGTATTTTTCCGAGACGAACGCAATGGCATAGCCCGTTTCCCTTGATTCCCATTTTAGAATTAAATTCTGCCTCGATTTATGTTATTACAGGTTATTGAAAATACGGGTTGTTACATTCTCCCCTCCTTAAAGGATTTCGTCCCCGAAATCTTCAAGTTAGGAAGAACGTATCCTACCATCCAATCATCCATCTACTCAAAGCATCATCCACGAGCAATCATTGTCCTTACAAGATTCTAAATGCTGGATGGATATATGCAAAAGTGTGTGTATATGTACTTACCTAATGCAAAAATCAGGCGGTTACTGATACAGTAAACCTCCTTAATGCAAACCATGATAGTGCCATGCATCCAATATGTATGCGAAACCCTATTGACATATACAAATTTCTACATGCGTGCACAACCATACACAAAAATGCATCATCCATATGATAACACAGCCATGATACATCCATCAATCTAACTACCACATCCATTTATGCAATATGCAACATGAAGTGACTGAGCCGATCTAGTGCCTAATGTGTGTGTATATGCATCCACGAGCAACCACTAGCAAACAATTGCATCCATATGCATCCATCAACCATAACATGTTTCAAACACATGTTTCAACCATAGGTTTTACCCTATCTAAAGGTCATAGGTATTAGCGAGAGGATATACTAAAGATAAGATAAGTACTAGACAAGCAATAAAGGAGAAGTTAAAAGACATACTCTCAAAAAGAAATGGATACAAAGAACGCATCTTTGCTTCCGTCTCCCAAGTAGCATTGCTTTCGTCATCTCCCCATTGCACTTTAACTAGCTGAACTTCTCTGTTCCTCAACTTCCTAGTTTCTGACCCAAGGATGCGAGTAGGAGCTCGTCGAATCGTCGCATCACGCTCTACCTCTGCATCTCTAAGCAAGCTCGGCTCTACCACCTCCGCGGTCTCATGTAAGCACTTCCTCAAATGTGATACATGGAATACATCATGAACACCACTAAGTCTGTCGGGCAACTCCACCCTATATGCCATCCGTCCAATCCTTTCCTTAATAGGAAACGGCCCAACAAATCTCGGTGCTAACTTCCCTACGGACCCAAAGCGAACAACATTTCTCAATGGAGATACTTTGACAAAAACCATGTCCCCAACCTCAAACTCAAGATCCGTCCTTCTCCGATCCGCATAAGATTTCTGTCTATCTTGCGCTGCTTTCATCCTTTTTCGAATTAAATCAATCTTCTCTGAAGTCTCTCTAACCATATCCGGCCCAAGCAAGATCTTATCCGTAGATTCCCACCAACATGTAGGAGATCGACAAGGCCTTCCATAAAGAGCTTCGAAAGGAGCCATACCAATACTGGACTGAAAGCTGTTATTATATGCGAACTCCACCAAAGGAAGATGTTCTTCCCATGTACCTCCAAAATCCAAGATACACAGCCTCAAAAGATCTTCTAAGATACGGTTCACCCTCTCAGTCTGACCGTCCGTCTGAGGATGATATGCGGTGCTCAAACACAACTGAGTCCCTACCGCCTCTTGCAAACTTCTCCAAAACTCACTAGTGAAAATAGGATCTCGATCACTCACAATGCTGGATGGTACGCCATGCAATCTAACAATCTCTCTAACATAGACTGAAGCAAGCCATGGAGCGGTCCTCTTACTCTTTACGGGTATAAAATGGGCACTCTTGGTAAGTCTGTCTACCACAACCCAAATTCCCGTATTGCCCTTCCTCGATCTCGGTAACCCGTCGATGAAATCCATCGAGACACTATCCCACTTCCACTGTGGAACTTCCAATGGGTGTAGCAACCCACCGGGTTTCCTTTGCTCCACTTTAACTTGTTGGCACACTAAGCATCTAGCCACATACTCGGCCACATCTTTCTTCATACCGGCCCAGAAGAAAACTCTCTTCATGTCTTGGTACATTTTGTCTCCACCGGGATGAATAGTCATTCTTGAACGATGTGCATCATCCAAAATAGCCTTCTTCAAACCCTCATCTTGCGGTACACAAAGTCTACCGTCTCTATGCAACCATCCCTTATCATCTATGGTGTATCTACCCAAATGGCTGGACGACTCCCCTCTTATAAGCTTCTCTACCAACACAACCAACTGTGGGTCGTCTCGCTGAGCCTCGCCAATCCGTCTCAAAAGAGTAGGTCTAACCTCCAAGGATGCCAACAAACCAGGTACAAAATCAACAGAAGGTCTGAAGTCAAACAAAGAAAGAAACTCCAAGCTTCGTCGTTCCACGAACAATGGACTCAAAGATAGCCTTTTTCTACTCAAGGCGTCTGCCACCACGTTACCCTTACCAGGGGTATACGCTATCTCGAAATCATAGGATGCTAAGAACTCCATCCACCTTTGCTGTCTTAAGTTTAAATCCTTCTGAGAGAATAAGTACTTCAATGATTTATGGTCGGTGAACAACTCGAATCTCTCACCAAGAAGATAATGGCGCCAAGACTTAAGTGCGAAAACAATCGCGGCCAACTCTAGATCATGGGTAGGGTAATTCTTCTCATGCACTCTCAATTGTCTCCCTCCATAGGCTATTACCCTTCCCTCCTGCATCAAGACTGCGCCTAATCCTGTTCCACAAGCATCGGTATAAACAACAAACGGCTTACTCCCATCCGGGAGCACTAAAACTGGAGCGGTGGTCAAAGCTCTCTTTAACCGTCGGAAAGCATCATCACAATCTACATCCCACGAGAAAACCAGATTCTTTTTCGTCAAGCGGGTTAATGGGGCTGATATCTTCGCGAAGTCTTTGATGAACTTCCTATAATATCCTGCCAACCCCAAGAAACTTCTTACCTCGGTAGCATTTCTAGGAACTTTCCAATCCTGGATAGATACTATCTTTGCGGGATCCACAGCTATCCCTTCCTTAGAGACCACATGCCCTAAGAATCGCACTTCTCTTCTCCAAAAATGGCATTTAGAGAAATTAGCTTTAAGACTATGCGCTCGAAGAGTCTCCAACACTTCCTTGAGATGTAAGGCATGCTCTTCTTCATTCTTGGAAAAGACCAAGATGTCATCCACAAAAACTACTACAAACTTATTCAGATACTCTCTGAACACTCTACTCATGAGATCAACAAAGTATGCGGGGGCGTTTGTCAACCCAAATGGCATCACTAGCCACTCATAAAAACCATCCGGAGTCCGGAAAGCAGTCTTCTCTATACTGTCCTCCGCCACTCTTAACTGATGAAACCCTGTAGCTAAGTCCATCTGCGAAAATACTGACGCGCCAACCAACTGATCAAAGAGATCATCTATCCTCGGTAATGGGTGTCTATTCTTCTTCGTGAGCTTATTAAGTTCTTCTATAATCCACACAAAGTCTGAGGGACCCATCCGCCTTCGTGGCAAACACTACTGGAGCTCCCCACTCCGATATACTTCGCCTTATGAACCCCTTCTCAAGCAACTCCCCTACTTGCTTATGAAGTTCTCTTCTCTCACGAGGAGCCATGTGGCGTACTGGCAAAGACACTGGTTTGGCATTATCCACCAAATAAATTCGGAAATCTATCTCCCGCTTCGGAGGCAAACCCTTTACTTCTTCAAACACATCCGGATATTCCCGGACTACTCTGACAGAACACAAACTCTCGACCGAAGCATCGAGCGATTCAAGATAACTTAGCAAAACAGATTCCATGGGATTGCAAGAGATCTCGAGAGTGTTACCCAAGCGGGTCATGAGCCTGACAACTCTCCTTTCGCAATCAAGAACGGCACCATTACTGGATAACCAGTCCATGCCCAAGATCAACCCATAGCCCGTGAAGCCCAATACAAAAGCATCACATCTAAACTCAACGCTAAGTATAGAAATCTTCAAACCCAAACATATCATAGACAGATATATGGAGCCCCCAATTGGGTTTGAGACAACCAAGGGATCATCAACTAGACTGGTGTCTAAGTGCAGTGACTCAACTAACGATGATGAGATAAAAGAATGCGATGCGCCAGAGTCAAACAAAGTACGAACTGGATGATCAAACAGAAAAACCAGACTTTCAACGGAAATAGTTCTACCTCTCTGCTGAATCGGTGGAACTGAGAGAACCTGAACTTGCCCCCCTGACTGAGGTGGTGCTATAAGAGCTTGCACCTGGCCTCCTGAGGTAGACCCCGTCTTCTGCCCCTTCTTTGGGCAGTTTTTCACAAGATGCCCTGCTTCACCACAATGAAAGCAACCGGTTTTCTTCTTTTTGCGACAATCCTTACTAAGGTGTCCTGGTGTTCCACAATTGAAGCACTTCTTCTTCGTCTTCTTTTTGTCACCATTGCCTTTTCCGCCCTTGCCTTGTTGTTGCTGTTGCGGTTTCTTCTGATCCCCCTTTTTCTCTGGTGCCTTAGAATTCTTATCATCCTCATGCATAAGTGCCATGTAGACAAGCTTCTCAAAAGTGGCCCCCATAGGAATGTGAGTCATAGCTATTCCTTGCAATGGTTCGTTCAAGCCTCTAACGAACCTCAAAGCCTTCTTCTCCGGTGTATTCACCAACTCTATGCCAAACCTTGCTAATTGATTGAATTTGTTGACATATTCTTTCACCGTGAGATTCCCTTGCTTCAAATTCAAGAACTTCTCCATAAACAGATTCTCTTCCGCCCTTGAGAGAAACTTAGCCCCAAACCTTTGCTTAAAATCTGCCCAAGAGTCAACAGGGCGTTCTCCATTAGTGACCTCCCACCAGAATGAGGCCTCTCCCTTCATTAACCAAGCCGCCAACTTGACTTTCTTTCCCTCTTCCACTTCAAAGATATCTAGCAACTCTTCCACTTCCTTAAGCCAATCTCTAGCCTCTACGAAAGTCTCTGAACCAAGAAAAGGTTTTCCTCCTATAGCCTTGAACTCCTTGCAAACCTTAGCAAAATTATCCACTCTAGGCTGAGGAGGAGGAGCGGTTGTCTCTGGTGTAGTAGCATTGGCCGGACCCGCAGCCGCGGCCCTAGCCTCTTGCAACCTCCTATACCATAGTGGTATAACTAAACCCTCCGGGATGTTAAGATCTTCAGCCATGCTGAAACGAAAGAGGAAAGATTCAAAAAGGAGATTCCGAAAGATAAAGATATGGCTATTGGGGATTATGCTTTTCTTTTTCAAAAACTTTTTCTCTTAGAAGACATGCTTTTAAAAATCCTTTCTTCGAAAATACTCTTAAAAAGTAGTTTTTCTCAAAAATTTTATCTGTTCTGGTAACCTTAAGCTCTGATACCACGTGTAACACCCCACTCCCGCTATGATCACTCACTAAGGGAATGCCATAGCATTGGTGGAGTATTTTAGTGAATATAGAACAGAAAAATTACAACAAGACAGATATAAATAGTACTTGAAATTTTAAAACATCATCTCATAACAGCGGAAGTAAAACATGTCTGGTTACATCATAAAACCACAATAAAGGTCAAGTACAATATCCATCAAAATAAAGAAGTACATAATCCCACTCTCATACAATAGCCAAACAAAAGAAAAGATAACTGGATAACTGGAGCTTTACATCTATCCAAGCTCCTAAAGACTGGAACAGCAATCCGATCAAGCTCCACTACTGCTAGGATCCACCGTAGGACCTGAGGGTTGGGAAAAAGATAAAAACAACAGGGTCAGACATAAGTCTGAGCGAGTCCTATAACTTTAACAATACAATCGTTAAAGTAACCAGAGAAGACATAAACTGATATATGGTAACATATAGGGATGAATGGCTACCCTAAGCAGTCAACTAAACGAAGATAAAGGATAAAGACGCATCTACCCTCCCTAAGGTAAATTACTAAACTGCACCACACCAGTCGTTCCTAACTTAAAGGTTGATCCCACCCAAGGACTTATAAAATTTACTAATTAGTACCTGCGTACCCCTAGGTGACCAAGTAGGCGCCACGGGGCCCTACAATCCACTAGGTGTACACACTACTTCCCATTCGATCGGCTCCCTAACGTAGATACCCGTGCTGGCCCCACCGTGGGATGTATCATTCCCCAATGTGGCAACCTGATGGAACTAAAGGTGCACGGCTTATATCTACTCGATGCAACAACGGCTTACCTACCAGCCCGGGCCCACTCACGCATATGAAGCCCGTTGGACTTGCGTTGCCACCGCTAACCCGTTTGCCTCTTACAGTCAAGCCCAGTATGCGTGTCCCGTCCTCGACATGGGTCGAGCCCACAAAGATACGTATGGGTTACTGGTTGAAATGGGCCTCCACAAGCTACCCACCTAAGCTTGTCCCTTTTTCTAGTATATCCCACTTAACCCTTTAATCATGTTTTAATTACATGTTCCATTTTGGTTAAGTATTCTAATCGTATTTTCTATTGCCACCCAAGGCAACCACTAGATTTTCTCATGCCACCCGAGGCACCCACTTAACCCCTCCTGTCCCTCTACATGCTAATATGGTTAAGTGTTTCTTAATTAATTAATTAAGAACGTAACCTTTGTAAAGACCTCTCACATTAGACTGTCTTTTATGACCGCTGGTTAAGCCGGTTGGGTCCGGGCAGCCTTATGTCATAACAGAGTCTAACCTCGTGTCTTTACATTAATTACGTATTTAGTTTGTGCCTAAGACCTCTCACATTGGGCTAACATTTGTAGCAACTGGTTAAGCCGGTTGGGTCCGGGCAGTTTTACGCTACAACTGAGTCCAACCTCGTGTCTTAGTCAATTAATTACACCTAATTAATCACCCTCATAATTTTATATTAATTATCCCTAATTAATCAAGTTTTCTTAACATGGGTAGACCTAACTTAATAGGTAAATTCCCATGGGGTAGACCTAACTCAATAGGTAAATTCCCAACACATAGTATGGGTACACCTAACCAAATAGGCAAATTCCCATACTATGTTTATTTATTTTGTGTTATGCATAATTATATTAATTTCACACAATCTTATTAACTTATGCATTTAATTACCCCATCGTTCCCACGTAATTTCGTTCATGATATAACACATATAAAAGGTGTCAACTTGCATATGAATGAACATGTTTCAAAGGTGCCATCTTGCATATTAACAAACACATAACTTGCATATGAACTTGCATAACATGTCACATAACTTGCATATAATATGTCACATAACTTACATATTCATTTTGCATAACAAACTTGCATATTAGCTTATAGACTTGCATAATGTGTCATCATGAACTTGCATATTAATAAACATGTAACTTGCATATTTACATACATGTAACTCGCATATTAACAAACATGTAACTTGCATATAAAGAAACATGTAACTTGCATATTTACATACATGTAACTTGCATATTAACAAACATGTAACTTGCATATTAACAAACATGTAACTTGCATATTTACATACATGTAACTTGCATATTAACAAACATGTAACTTGCATATTAACAAACATGTAACTTGCATATTTACATACATGTAACTTGCATATTAACAAACATGTAACTTGCATATTTACATACATGTAACTTGCATAGCATATTACCATGAACTTGCATAACATGCATATGATTACATAGCCCACAACTTGCATATTTAGCATCATGCAAACATAACATACATCATATTAAACTTGCATAAGCTTACATACTCAACATGCATAAACATAAGATTAATGCTAACATCATATCATATGATTCAAAGCTCATTAACCCACATACAAAACCATAAATCTCATCACATCTCATCTAATTAGTTTACCAAAAGATCATCAAAGTGATAGAAACTCACAACTAGCAACTTTGAACACCAAATGAAGAAGATTAAGATGCTAAGAAGGGATTAGAAGTTGATTAGAGAGTGATTAGTATGCAACCCTCTTCATAAAGTTAGTGGAGGCCATGAGAGCTAGCATTTTGCCATAGTTTAGTCACTAGGTTTAATTATGAATGAATTAGGGTAGGTTAGGGTCTTATTTATAGATTAGGCAAGTGTTTTAGGCCATAGGATTAACCCTAGATTCAATCCAAGCCATCAAAGCATGTCTTGGGGAAGAAGTCAAGTGTAGGAACCATCTAGGGCCTTTAGATTAAAGATGGACCATGAGAACCATTCAAATGCAAAATCTGCACTTGAGCGAATCGGCCCACGGGTTGACAGCCAAACACCCTGGATTAACCCCTAGTCGACCCAGCAGGCTCGGGTCGACTTCAAAAATCGGCCGGTTCGGTTATTCCCCTCTCCCAATTCGCTGTTTTGAGCATTTTTGCATATTTATTTATTAAATTTTCAATTATATATATATATATATATATCAATATATATATATATATATATATATCTACACAACCCATTTCACTTAATTAAGTATACTTTAATTTGGGAATTTTCGTGAAACTTCGCGAGGCCATATCTTGGTCATACGGACTCCGATTTTCGAAAACTCGGACTCTATTTCGCGTATTTTTCCGAGACGAACGCAATGGCATAGCCCGTTTCCCTTGATTCCCATTTTAGAATTAAATTCTGCCTCGATTTATGTTATTACAGGTTATTGAAAATACGGGTTGTTACATCCTCCTTCTTCAATAAGTCCACCTCCCCCTCCGATAGGTCCAACTTCACCTCCAACAGCTACAGAACATAAAGACTTTGCACATGGTCCATCACAACCATTATCTACATTACTCACTTCATCCAGTGCGTGACAACATAGAAGTAGTAGTAGCAGCGGTTCGTCATCCAATTCCACACCACTAGTCAGGCGACTGAGGTGAACTAGTGCTGTAACAACCCGTATTTTAATAACATGTTAAAACCATAAACCAAAGCAGAATTAAATCTTAAAATAAGAATCAGGGGAAACAGGTTGCGCCATTGCGTTCGTCTCGAAATTCTTCTTGGAAACGAGTTCGAGTTTTCGAAAATCGGAGTCCGTGTGAGGGAGATATGACCCTCCGAAGTTTCTGAAATTTTCAGAATCAAAAACAGCTCGAAAATTCGAATTCATATTCGAATTCAAAACCCAAAACAGGCTGGGGGGGAATTTTCCCGCTCAGGGACCAGGTCGACCTGGGGGTCGACCATAGTGTCGACCTCCCAGGGACCAGGTCGACCATAGTGTCGACTTGGGTATCGACCTGCCTCCCGAACCCACTTTCTGAACTTGATGCATTCTGATGTAGTTAGACTCGTTTTCTGTCCAAATTTGTCTACCTAACCCTATATAAACAGCCTCCTAGCCTCATTCTCTTTACACCATTCTTCTCTAAACTTATGTTGCACAAACTCTTGATGATCATGGCTTCTTCTTCTTCCTCAAAATTAAATTAAAATAAATCGTGAAGATTATTTCTTGAAGACTACGGCTAGGAATTCCTTATTGGGGATATGCTTCTACAATCAAAGTAAGATTCAGTGATTCAACAATTCAACGACAAATTTCTAGAATTGACTTCTGCATCTAAATTTCTTAGACCATGATCTGTAAGTTCAAGTTACTTTTAGATAAGAGCTATAAACTTAATATGGACATGTTATAAATTGGAATTGATTTATGTATGATTCATATTTATTCTTGTTTTCTTCTTGGATCATGATTATTGGGAATATTGTCTATGACATTGAAACTATTGTTAATGGCATAAGACTATGCCTATGCCTATGACTGTGAACATAAGACTATGCCTATGACTGTGAACATAAGATTATGCCTATGACTGTGAACATAAGACTATGCATATGCCTATGACTGTGAACATAAGACTATGCCTGTGACTATGACAAGGACAATTGTGGCTAATCACCTATGATTCATGACCATGAGGTTATTGCCTAGAATTATGACTATGAAATTAGATCTAAGCTTGATTTTCTATTCAGACCTATTTTCTTTATTTGTCGTTGGATCTTGATTTTGGGGATTTTTCTATTTAAGTTAGATCTATCCATGTTCTTGAACCTAGACTACTATTCAAACCTCTTTATGTTCATAATGTTATCAGATCTATATGCCTGCGATGTTTTACTCAATTTATTCAGTTATGTTATGCCTTGGAAATAAATTGATAATAGAACAACGTTTATTATGTTATATGTGAAATTGAATGATATTCTATTTTATTATCATGTTGAATTGGTGAATTAATGAACAAGTTTATTCATATGTATATTGGAGTATAACCTGTTATGACAAGTTGTGTATTTTATCATGTTATGCAAGTTTTAGGTTGTAAAATCAAATCACATATGTGACCACATGTTCAATCAACATGTTTATGTGTATATGTTAAACCTATGTCATATTTCAAGATCACACTTATTCATACGCTCGTGATTGATTTGCAAGTTCACATATATGTAAGTTGATTTAGTCCATGTTGCAAATTCACATATATGTATGTTGATTTAGTCTACGTTGCAAGATCACACCTATGATATTCATGTTGATTATTTTGCAAGTACACACATATAGTGTTCATATTGGCTATGCCGAGAATGCCAAGTTTACACCTATGTCGTGTTTAGGTTAATGAATTTCTTTATGCAAATTTTGTGTACGTTAAATTAGGCTAACTTTTTAGCCTAATATTATATGTCAAAAATCATGCGGACGGAAAATTAGGCTAAGATTGTTAGCCTAATATTTAGACGGGGTAACGTTGGGAAAAATTGATAATTATAGGGAAACTTGGTATGAAACTCGCCATGAAACTTGACATGAATCTTGAAACATGAACATTGTTATAACTTGAATCTGGATGTGGGCATGAAACTTACTTTGAAAACTTGACACGAACTTGACATGAAAATTTGGACATGACACTAGAATGAACTTGAAAATGGCCAACTCGAGGTTGGGTTGAGTTTGCAGTGTAATTCTGCCCGGAACCGCCCGGCAAATCCAATTACTGCAAACAATAGAATCCAATGTGGGTAGTTGGTCATATCGCACTTGAAAACCCGAGGTCAGACTGAGTTGTGGTGTAATTCTTCCCGGAACCGCCCGACATATTCAGTGACCACAACAGCAGGTCTGATGTGAGAGGTTGGGGTGCATTAATGAATTAATGCCACATGATAGGGTAAAGTCATGAACATGAAAGACAACACTTAACCAACTTGATACATGATTCGTAGGTGGGTTAAGTCATGAACTTGAATGACAACACTTAACCAACTTGACATGCTAGACTGATGAGGGTTAAGTCACCAATTTAAATGACAACACTTAACCTATTGGACGAAAAACCTAGTTACGCGGTCCATCACTAGATGTATCATGGTACCCTGGAACTAGGCAGGCTGGGGCACGATTACTAGGCTGATTGTAAGCGACCAGAACGACGGCTGTGTTGATGCCCCAGTGTATGTTCAGGCGGGCTATGGTCGTGCACGTGGTCCAGAGTTGAAAAAGCAGGCATTGGGCATCAGTAGGTTTATCTGTGCGTGCTCGATTCGTGTCGGTGGTTGACAACCTAGGGCTTGATACACCCTATGGTGGACCTAGCACAGGTGACTATTTTCGTGATAGGGCCGTTTGACACAGACACACAACGAGCTAGAACTTGTAGGGAGCCAATCGATTAGTGGAGCGTTCCGTTGGACCTAGTAATAGGTCATTTCATGATATTGGGCCAAGGGATCATTTCATGATTTATATAAGACATAGGTTTGGGATTCTAGTACAATTGATGCAGCAAACCTTGAATATGTGATGCTATACTTGATTTATACTTGATTTATCATGCTATCTTAGTCTATCTTGCCCATCTTGTCATCATCCTTATGTTTACTTTCAGTTTATACATGTCATGTTACCTTTACCTGTTTTTATGCTGAAAGTCACTAGGAGTTACCAGTCTTTATGACTGACCCGTTTTCTTTCGCCTCTTCTTCTTCCGTTCCCCCCAGGTTCTCAGGGAGGAAACTCTAGCACATAGCTTGGATTTCGCTTGCTTTCGGTTCAGCTCATGTACGGTTTGATCTAGAGCTATGCTATGGCTGCATTTCTGCTACCTTTGGGGAATTAAGCTACTTTTGATGTTTTAAGTCTATGCTTCTTTATTTATGCAAGACAGAATTTGTTGTAATGGAAAATAATGACCTTGGCTATTTGATGTAAAAGGTTTTGACTCTTTTTGAAAGTAATGAAATTTATCTTTTGATTCTTCCGCTGTTTTATTTATGTTCTGTCTTGTAATATTTCTGTGTTTGTTTACCTCGATAACGCTCCTCCAAAACTAGTGCATTCCCTTTGTGTGTGACCCTAGCGGAGGTGGCGGGTTACATTTGGTATCAGAGCAGAAGGTTACTAGACTGGGCAAAAGTTTTTAAAACCTACTGAAATTATTTTCAAAACCGTTTACAAAGAAGCATTTTTCAAGAAAAGTCTTTTTTATTTAAAGGCTATTCCCCAAAAGCCATTAGCACTATCCTTTGTCTCCTCGTTTTGAATCTCTTATTTTTTATTCCAGCATGTCTGGGAATCTTAACTTTCCAGAGTGCGTGCCAATACCTGACTGGTTCAGGAGGTACTTAGAGGCTAGGGCCAACGATGCAGGCCAAGCAGATATTCCTCCTCCTCCAGCAGCGATTCCTCCTCCTCCCCCTCCTCGTGCAATTGCTTTCTCAAAGATCTGTAAAGATTTTAGGGCCATGGGTGGAAAGGATTTCAAGGGAACTGAATCATTCGTAGAAGCGAGGAACTGGTTCAAAGAAACTAAGGATCTGTTCGTTATCTTCGAGGTGAACGATAGGCAGAAGGTACAGTTGGCGGTATGGTTGCTCAAAGACGAAGCTTCCTATTGGTGGGAAGTCACTAACGCCGAGAGGCCGGTTGAAACATGGATGGATTTCAGAATAATGTTTGAGATGAAATTCCTCTCGCAAGATGAACGAAGTTTACAGCTGGAAAAGTTCTTATCTCTTAAGCAAGGAAGTATGACGGTCAAAGAGTACGTCAATCAACTCAATCGGCTGGCCCGATTTGGTCTGGACTTAGTGAATATCCCTCATAAGAAGGCTCTCCGTTTTGTCAAGGGATTGAATGATCCGCTTCACAGCTTGGCTATGACCCACATACCTATGGGGGGTTACTTACGAAAAGTTAGTAGACATGGCACTCTTAAACGAAGAAGACAAGAATGGCAAGAAGGAGGCCAAGGCGAATGAGTCTCAAAACAAGAAGGTAAACTCCGAGAAATGAGGCAAGAACAACAACAACAATAATGATAACAAGACACGTGAGAAAAGAAAATGCCACTTCTGTGGTATTGAGGGGCATATAGTCCAGGATTGTAGAAAGAAGAAGATGAAAATGGGAGCATGCTTTCAGTGTGATGATACTGGACATATCAGCAAGAACTGCCCTAAGAAGCAAGGGCAAGGCCCGCAGGCAGGACCATCTGGGGGTACATCTTTAACTTCTTCTCCTTGATGATTTGTTTTATCTTGCTTATCTTCTCAATCCTATCTTGAGAACCTTAGGTAGATCCCTTTTGGATGTAAACATGTGATTGAAACATGTTATGGTTGATGTTTGCAAATGGTTGCAAGTGGTTGCTCGTGGTTTCATAACACACATTAGGCACTAGATCAGCTCAGACACATTTTCATATTGCATATACATGAGTGTTTATACTTGTTTATGGATGAAATTGAATGTTTTATCATGTGAATGTTGCATATGGATGGATGTTTGTGCACACATATAGTGTTTATGTGACTAGGACTATTTGCATACATGTTGGATTCATGGCACTAAACATATTTTGCATTAAGAAGATCAATCTGGCCTGATCATTTGCATTAGACAAGGAACATATACACACACTTCTTGCATATGTTCATACAACATTAGAAAATCTTTTAAGGACAATGATTGCTTGTGGATGATGTTTTGAGTAGATGGATGATTGGATGATAGGATGCATTCTTCCTAACTTGAAGATTTGGGGGAATCCTTTAAGGTGGGGAGAATGTAACAATTTGTATTTTAATAACATGTTAAAACCACAAATCAAGGCAGAATTAAATTTTAAAATAAGAATCAGGGGAAACGGGTTGCGCCATTGCGTTCGTCTCGAAATTCTGCTTGGAAACGAGTCTGAGTTTTCGAAAATCGGTGCCCGTATGAGAGAGATATGACCCTCCGAAGTTTCAGAAATTTTCAGAATAAAAAACAGCTCGAAAATTCGAATTCATAACCCAAAACAGGCTGGGCGGGAAATTTCCCGCCCAGGGACCAGGTTGACCTAGGGGTCGACCATAGTGTCGACCTCCCAGGAACCAGGTCGACCATAGTGTCGATCTGGGGGTCGACCTGCCTCTCGAACCCACTTTCTGAAGCTGATGCATTCTGATGTATTTAGACTCGTTTTCTGTCCAGATTCGTCTGCTTTACCCTATATAAACAGCCTCCTAGCCTCATTCTCTTTACACCATTCTTCTCTAACCTTATGCTACATAAACTTTTGATGATCATGGCTTCTTCTTCTTCCTATAAATTAAATTAAAACAAGTCGTGAAGATTATTTCTTGAAGACTACGGCTAGGAATTTCTTATTGGGGATTTGCTTCTACAATCAAAGCAAGATTCAACAATTCAACGACAAATTTCTAGACTTGACTTCTGCATCTAAATTTCTTAGATGACGATCTGTAAGTTCAAGTTACTTTTAGATAAAAACTATAAACTTAATATGGACATGTTATAAATTGGAATTGATTTATGTATGATTCATATCTATTCTTGTTTTCTTCTTGGATCTTGACTATTGGGAATATTGTCTATGATGTTGAAACTATTGTTAATGGCATAAGACTATGCCTATGCCTATGACTGTGAACATAAGACTATGCCTATGATTGTGAACATAAGACTATGCCTATGACTGTGAACATAAGACTATGCCTATGCGTACAACTGTGAACATAAGACTATGCCTGTGACTATGACAAGGATAATTGTGGCTAACCACCTATGATTCATGACCATGAGGTTATTGCCTAGAATTATGACTATGAAATTGGATCTAAGCTTGATTTTCTATTCAGACCTATTTTCTTTATTTGTCGTTGGATCTTGATTTTGGGGATTTTTCTATTTAAGTTAGATCTATCCATGTTCTTGAACTTAGATTATTATTCAAACCTCTTTATGTTCATAATGTTATCAGATATATATGCCTGCGATGTTTTACTCGGTTTATTCAGTTATGTTATGCCTTGAAAATAAATTGATAATAGAACAACGTTTATTATGTTATATGTGAAATTGAATGATATTCTATTTTATCATCATGTTGAATTGGGGAATTAATGAACAAGTTTATTCATATGTATATTGGAGTATAACCTGTTATGACAAGTTGTGCAGTTTATCATGTTATGCAAGTTTTAGGTTGTAAAATCATATCACATATGTGACCACATGTTAGATCTACATGTTTATGTGTATATGTTAAACCTATGTCATATTTCAAGATCACACTTATTCATATGTTCGTGATTGATTTGCAAGTTCACATATATGTAAGTTGATTTAGTCCATGTTGCAAATTCACATATATGTATGTTGATTTAGTCTACGTTACAAGATCACACCTATGATATTCATGTTGATTATTTTGCAAGTACACACCTATGGTGCTCATACTGACTATGCCGAGAATGCCAAGTTTACACCTATGTCGTGTTTAGGTTAATGAATTTCTTTATGCAAATTTTGTGTACGTTAAATTAGGCTAAGTTTTTAGCCTAATATTATATGTCAAAAATCATGCGGACGGAAAATTAGGCTAAGATTGTTAGCCTAATATTTAGACGGGGTAACATTGGGAAAAATTGATAATTATAGGGAAACTTGGTATGAAACTCGCCATGAAACTTGACATGAATCTTGAAACATGAACATTGTTATAACTTGAATCTGGATGTGGGCATGAAACTTGCCCTGAAAACTTGACACGAACTTGACATGAAAATTTGGACATAACACTAGAATGAACTTGAAAATGGCCAACTCGAGGTTGGTTTGAGTTTGCAGTGTAATTCTTCCCGGAACCGCCCGACAAATCCAGTTATTGCAAACAATAGGATCCAATGTGGGTAGTTGGTCATATCGCACTTGAAAACCCGAGGTCAGACTGAGTTGTGATGTAATTCTGCCCGGAACCGCCCGTCATATCCAGTGATCGCAACAACAGGTCTGATGTGAGAGGTTGGGGTGCATTAATGAATTAATGCCACATGATAGGGTTAAGTCATGAACATGAAAGACAACACTTAACCAAATTAATACATGATTCGTACGCGGGTTAAGTCACGAACTTGAATGACAACACTTAACCAACTGGACATGCTAGACTGATAAGGGTTAAGTCACGAATTTAAATGACAACACTTAACCTATTAGATGAAAACCCTAGTTACGCTGTCCATTTCAGCAGTAACCCACTAGATGTATCATGGTACCCTGGAACTAGGCAGGGTGGGGCACGATTACTAGGCTGATTGTAAGCGACCAGAACGACGACTGTGTTGGTGCCCCAGTGTAGGTTTAGGCGGGTTATGGTCGTGCACGTGGTCCGGAGTTGAAAAAGCAGGCATTGGGCATTAGTAGATTTATCTATGCATGCTCGATTCGTGTCGGTGGTTGACACCCTAGGGCTTGATACACCCTACGGTGGACCTAGCACAAGTGACTACATTCGTGATAGAGTCGTATGACACCGACACACAACGAGCTAGAACTTGTAGGGAACCAATCGATTAGTGGAGCGTTCCGTTGGACCTAGTAACGGGTCATTTCATGATATTGGGCCAAGGGATCATTTCATGATTTATATAAGACATGGGTTTGAGATTCTAGTACAATTGATGCCGCGAACCTTGAATATGTGATGTTATACTTAATTTATACTTGATTTGTCATGCTATCTTAGTCTATCTTTCCCATTTTGTCATCATCCTTAGGTTTACTTTCAATTTATACATGTCATGTTACCTTTACCTGTTTTTATGCTGAAAGTCACTAGGACTTACCAGTCTTTATGACTGACCCGTTTTTTTTCGCCTCTTCTTCTTCCGTTCCCCCAAGGTTCTCAGGGAGGAAACTCTAGCACTTAGCTTGGATTTCGCTTGCTTTCGGTTCAGCTCATGTACGGTTTGATCTTGAGCTATGTTATGGCTGCATTTCTGCTACCTTTGGAGAATTAAGCTACTTTTGATGTTTTAAGTCTATGCTTCTTTATTTATGCAAGACAGAATTTGTTGTAATGGAAAATAATGACCTTGGCTATTTGATGTAAAAAGTTTTGACTCTTTTTGAAAGTAATGAAGTTTATCTTTTGATTCTTCCGCTGTTTTATCTATATTCTATCTTGTAATATTTCTGTCTTTATTTACCTCGATAACGCTTCTCCAAAACTAGTGCATTCCCTTTGTGAGTGACCCTAGCGGAGGTGGGGTTGTTACAAGTGCAGTGGTTTATTAGTGTAAGATTGGTTGGTCATAGAAGTTTAATTATTTGGTATGTTTGGATTTGGTATGTTTAATTATTTGGTACATCCGGACAGAAGTAGTGTCTGTTTAAGTATTTGGTATGTTTGGATATTTGGATTTGTCATTTAGTTTATGTTGTTTGGTTGGGCTTTGAATGCTATTTGGACGTGTGGTTTTGATATTCATATTAGTCAAACGATATTTTCATGTATAATTTATAATATAATTAACCGAGCTCGTAACGTCACGGTAGTTCGTATTTTAAGTTTTGAGCTTCTACCGGATATATAGGATTTGTTATAAGTCGTATTTCTTGAATGCAAAAAATGTTTGAATCCACTGAACTATATTTTTCTAACAAAAATGAAATTTTCATATTATAGACTAATATGTAGCCTGTGCCGATGGCACGGGTTCAAGTTTTACTTGACATAACCTACAATATACCATTTTGGAAATGTACGATTTGGCAGATGGTTAATTTGTTCACAACCATTGATTGATGTAAGAATTGTTTATAATGTTAAAACGCATAATCATGCATCAAAGATTTTTGTTTTCATATTATTGCAACATGAGTACAATTAGAGTATATCAGTTCGACTTGATTAACTCATTTGGGAGTAATAAAATAAAAATAGATGGACATCAAAAATTTAACACCACAAAATAGTCTTTTCTTCTACAATGACAGCCAACAAACTACTAAGGAAAAACACTAAGATTTCACGCTATAACAGTTGTTATTGCAATAATGAAAAATATACTTGTAGTTAATTAGAGTGAACAAAAAGAAGAATGAGCAAGGAAATGCTCATTATTGTTGTTAATTACAATAATGAAACTTACTGTAAACCAACAGGCTATAGTAGAGCAAATAATTAAAATGTTGCAAACCACATGAGAGAGAGAAGGAAAGCGCGGTTAGATGAAGAGAGAATAAGTGTACCATACAAACAAATATGAGTAGCCAAGGATAGGGGAATATAAATGGGTAAAAGTTGGAGAAGTGGATTGAAAATGTCAACATGTGAAGAAAGGTAAGATATATTATTAGCATTTTTTGAAAGTAATCATTGATCGATCGTTTATTTAAATATAAAACGTTTTTTTACAGAATATGTTTTATTTTTGTGTTGAGAATGAATAGCAAATTTATTGTGTACTTTAATGGTTCATTAAAGAAAATTTATAATAAATAAGTAATAAATTAAGTAGAGCATGTAATCTATTCATAAACACATTTTATATTAGATCAGCAATTATTAATGAATAAAGAACCTAAATATATTAGTATATATTTACTGACCTATAAATAATAAGTCAATGCAAGTATAGAAGCAGATTCGTAGATATGTAATATGTTACATTTTTCAATAGTCATGTAATATACAAGAACAACTATGCATGGACCAGTCAGTCAAAAAAATTTCTTAAGATGAAAAAATATTCGCTAACCTATTGAATAAATTATGCACTCTAAGCGTCCCAAAAACTACAACTAAGCGTAGACCATAAAAATTCAAAGGATTAGGTGAAATACAATACAAATGATAACTTATAATCTAATAATTTATATTTTAGTATTGTAGTAAATAAATTTGGAATATATTAAAATGTTTATTTGTATAACTGAATGTAATCTACATTTTTCTATGTCGTCCTACTATCACAAATTAGTATTTTATGGGTTAACTTAGCATTTATAAAAATAGAGTTGGAGCCTTGAATAAAGCAGGGGAGTTGGGCTGCTGTCAAATTTAATGCATGTTTTATATTTTAAGCTACATCGATTTTGATTTCAGTGTTAGTGTGTTATTTGTAATCAAGTTTCATCTCTCCCATGTCTTGCGCAAATGGTTGAAGACACTCTCTTCTTTCTTTAATATATACCAGTTTGAATAATATTTAGTTGTACCTGTAGACCCGTAGATTAACAATGCTTTATACAGTTAGCATAGAGGCAAAGATTGACCATGGGCAATTAAAATTAGATGTACTCTGGGGTGAACGTTTGGTTGATTTGGTTTATCCGATGATGAAACTTGTCAAACCAAACTAAAACAAATAAAAATGAAAACCAAACCAACCAAATTAAGTTTGTTTGGTTCGGTTGGTTATCCGGTTAAACCGAACTAAAAATATTTGTTTGAAATATTGACTATAATTTGAAACAAATTATAAATATATGATTATAATATTATTATTATTTTTTTTATGCTTTTTAAAATTAATTTTGACACATAGGTGATGATTAATATATACTTAAATAACTAAAATAACCTAAAATATTTATTATAATACCGATAATTTTGAAAATATAGTACAAATTCGGTTAATCTGGTTAAACCGATAACCAAACTTAATATTCTTTTTAGGCCGATTACAAACCGATTTAATTTAAAAACCGAACCAAACCGACCAAAGTAAATTGGTTTGGTTGGTTTGGTAGGTTTAACCGAATAATGCTCACTCCTAGTACCCATATACCACAAAGCCATAGACCATAGATTTAGAATACAACATCACGTTGATGCATAATATTTAGTTATGCCAAAGAGTTTTATTTTAAACTGCACATGGTTCATAACTTTTTAGTAATATTTAGCATCGCATAAACAGATGCAAGACAAAAATATGATGCATGAACCTTAGACAGAAGGTTATTGGAAGTAACAAATGATAATAGGTAAAAATACACTTAGAGCTGCGAATGCAGTAGAGTACGATATATGTTTATATGATCTCAACTTAGTTAAATAAAACACAAAAAATCAATCTTTCAAAGACTATTATACAGCCTAAAAATGATTAATACAAACAGCGTATATAATATAATATTGACATTAGTGTGATATTATTTGTTAATGGATAATGTACATTACGGATGAAGATCTTCATTGCAGCTTCTTTACCCAGAATATGATCAATTTGAGTGTTGTTCGGTTAGTTGGAAACATAAATTTTATTATTTATGTTGGCAAAACCTGGAGCACAGAACTAAATTAGAAACAAAAATCACATGAAATAGAGAACAATAAAACATGAAAATAGTATAAAACTATTTAGTCCTTCCTGCGCCATAATCCAAAAAGACCACATGAAATACAGTAAATAACATGGAAAATTAATCAATAGCAAAATAGAAATAAATGGTTAACAAATGACGATTAAAGTCTGCAAAACGTTGTTAATTTATGTGTCAGAAAAAAGGGGCAATCATCTTATTCAGTTAGTCGACAACCAAAACAACTGGTCATGACTGATATGTCTGCAAAACTTTAAGAAAATTAACTTCATAATAAAAAGTAATTTAACCTATGTCGATTCATGAAAAATCAAACCATTTGAAAAAGGTACGCAAAACATATAGCAAACCGAAAGAAGGCAATCATAAATATATTAGAAATGTTATCCAAGCTTAACACTCCAAGTACTAAAATTTGAATATATCAAATGAACTAGGTTGTAACAATCAATTTGAGTCGAGTTATATTGGCGATGCAGAAGGTCAAACACACAAAACCATTGTCTCAAATCGCATCCATTTCAAATTAGTACACACACAGGACAAGGAAAGTTTCAAATTTAAATTATAGGACATACATTTATAAAAAAAATAGCTATAACATTATCATAAACGACTTTGGTGGAAAAGAGAAGTACAGTAATTGTAAAAAAGTAGAATGTTAGTTGGAACATTTTATGTGCACTACATACGAATGTTGGTGAAAATTAAAACCAAACGTATTATATAGAAAAATCCGTAAAAATTCCTTATTAAACTTCAAAATATAGATGAAAACATTGAAAAAAAATCAACAACAATCCGTACATACTCAATGTCATTAGTATATCCCATATATATGAAAAAATTAATAGGGTTTAACCAAAATACATTGATTTAGAAAGCGTAAAATGAACAGTCCACCTGTTTGAACAAAGATCAACTATAATAGAAAACTAAAAACACTTAAATGGAATAGAAAGATAAATTCTTTTTCATGATTACCGATGAAACGATTGTGAAAGAATGAAGGAACCATTGATAGAAGTAGGAAGAGTGTGTTTAAAATTGTTTGAAAAGGATGTTTTACGGAGCAGTGATGGAACGGTTTCCGAATGAATAATAAGCGGATTCTGAAATAAATTGACGTCAAAATAACGGAGTGCTCATATGCTTCTCGTGCTGATGTGGGAAGACAAGAGCAACTGGATATCTTTTGCCAGGACAAATCCTGACCGTTCTTTGCCTCCCAAGGAATTTTATTATATAGATTTTGAGTTATATCCAAGTCAATTTTTCAGAAAGTCTCTATGGAATCGTTTATAAACCATAACGATTTATTAAATAAATAAAAAGGGTTTTTAATATAAATTGAATGTCGTTTAACTTGAAATTGAAATGTCAATACAACCTTAATCATTTCGTACTTTTATTTAATCATATCATACTCTGATTACGAAATGGTTAGTCGACATGGTTTATGACAGAGCTAATCCAAAACTGATCCAAAACTTGTGACTTGACTACTCTTTGCCATAAAATAGTTGAGTCGATTGCATTCTTCCATAAAACGGATGACTTGACTACATCTGCCAAAGCTGATCCAAAACTTGTCCGATGTGATAAAGCTGTCATAAATCAGAGAACAAAATGAATAAAGCTGACTTGACAAGTTTTAATGATTAAAGCCGCTATAAATCATAGTACGAAATGATTAACACTACCATAAATCAGAGTACGAAGCGGTTAACCAATATGGCTTTAATGTCGATATTGGGTATTTAGTATTGTTCGGTCAAGCTGGACTCGACAGGCTCATGTACAAAGGTAAATTCTCAAAATTCGTCTGTAGGGACCTTCTTTATTAAGGAGAAGTCAACCTCTCTTTCTCTCTTCATTATTTTTTGCCTCAAACTACATCTGAAAAGCTGGTTTTTTGGAGAATAGTTCACCAAGTCTTGTATGTAAGAAATTTGTTCACTTATTTTCTCTTGTCTTTCCTATATTTTTACGTACTCCACGATTGTTCAACATTACTCATCTATTTCAAGTTTCCACTTTTCATCTGGGTCAAAATGGCTAATTAAGAATTCGATGATAAAATCACGGTTCAAATGTACGATGAGTACGAACGGAAGAAGAAAGCAGCCGAATATGTCAAATTTGTGCTTGAAACACAATTGGCAGTCCAAGTGGAAGCTGTAGAAGTAGCGTCTGAACTCCTTAGTGCCACGCAACCAAACGTTACAGTCCAGCGTGTTAGACTGGTTCAAAAATCCCTCCATGCTCGGTTGAGGGAATTACTTGCTCGAAAAACCCCTGATAGGTCAAGCTCTTGTATGATGGGTCGTTCAGTCCTTTGCTATTGTGGAGTCGAATGTAATGTGCTTGTTTCTAAAAGGCAGACGAATGCAGGTCATCGATTTTATGGTTGCAAAGCATACATTGATGCATAGAGTCACCAAGGATTGCAAATTTGTAATTGTTTTTCATGGATTGATCCACCGTTGACGGAGAGGGGTGTCCAGTACGCACTTGAGATGCAAGGTGAGGTTAGCCGCGAATGCTGTAGAGTACGGTACATTCGACTTCACTATGGGTTATAGTTTTGCAGTAAAAAATGAAATGCTTACTGGGTGCTATGGTTTACCCCGCAACTATGGGTTGTAGTTTTGTTGTATTGGATCGTAGTTATATATTTGTATTCAAAGTTATGTTCTATTGGGTCGTAGTTATATGTTGTGTCAAACGATGTTCATATGCTTTATCCTATAATTTGTTGTATCGAACAATGTTTGTATGCAAGTAATATCCTTTCTTCTACTTCTACCATGTCTTATTTGTTTGTAATAGGTACTCGAATTGCATGGAAGTTGTTTGTAATGAATACTCGATCGACTAATTTGTTTGTATGTTGTTAAATTGGATGAAAGCTACTGTTACAACGTTTTGTTATTCCCAAATTACCGAGTAGTGAACAATGTTTATATGTTGCATTTAAACTTGTTTAAAATGTCTTGTGAACAATCTTTGTACAAGGAAATGCATTGGCGAATTTTCAAAATTCGCCAACGGAAACCTGGCCAAAATAGCCCTATATCTGTAAATAATTCTAAAACATGGGAAAATCTGTTATAGTTCTCTAAAACAATCCTATATCCGCAAATTACCCTTTTTTACAACTGCATCAATGTAGTCTTGTAAGAGCATAACAATATGCGGTTACAAATTATGTACTTTAATATAGCTTTTCTTATTGCATTAAAGTAAGCAGTTATAAAATTATATATTATTATGCAACTTTTAACCGCATAGAATTATGAAATTAAAAGCAACATACTTCCATGCAGTTATTAAACTACATACTTCTACGCAATTATGAAAGCCCATATTTCTTTGCAGTTACGAAATTACATGAATTTTTGTAACTACAAGCTTCTATGAAGTGTTTTCTTAATATCATAAAAGTATATGCAGTTTTATAACTATGTAGAAACATGTAGATAAAAACGCCATACTTTCATATATTATTGCATAATTTATGTCATTTAATTGCATAGAAGTTTGCAGAATTTGCATAGACGTACTTTTTTCACTTTGTAGATATATGAAGTTGAAAACTATATTTGTAATTATGGTTTTTAAAATTATCTATGTAGATATTATCATAGATTTTCTTTTGAAAAGCTTATTGAATTAGTGATTTATTGGTCAAAATGATCCTTTAATTCGACTAATATATAAAAAATTAATGTTTACCTGCCTTTTAGCAAGACCGTCAAGGTCACTACACCAAAAGAGCAAATTTGACACAACAGGATGTGGAGATTTGATACGGCTTTAAGCCGTAGCCGTATCAAATTAAATTCGGCCGTATCAAATTAAATTTGGCGATCCACACCACCCCAAACACGTTAAAACTAACCGTCCATCTTCAATGGTTCGGATTAGTACATTTGACATGGTTTTCAACCGTATTAAATCTGCACCATATTTTTGGCCGCTACATTTTCATTTATCGCAGGAAACCCTAATAATTTTAGTTCGGCCTCTGTGACTTCAAAATTGTTTGGGATTTTGCTTTCTGATGATTCCTCGTGGCTGTCAATATTAATTCCCATTCGATATCGCAGGAAAACCCTAATAATCTTGTCGCTTTCTGATGCTTCCTCGTCACCGATTTGGGATTTTGTTGGCGATCAAAAAACTGTGAGTTTAAATTGATTCTTTGATATGCTTTCGAATTGTTTGTTGCTTGTTTGTTTTTCGATACCTTTGCCTATGATGATGTAGGTGATTAAAAACTATGATTTCAATTCCTTCGATCTGAATTGATTAAATTTCTTCTCTGAAGGCTCAAGTTGTTTGATGCTCTCAAATTGATGATTCGGCTTGAACTCTTGATTGAAACTCAAAAACTTGTGAGCTCTCTAATTTTTTATTTTTTATTCCTTGAATTTGTTTTCTTAATTTCGATACCTTATGCCAATAATGAATAGGTTTATTCTTATACACAGTCTGATTTTGGTTATAGACGTTGCCATAACTTTCCTTGATTTGTTGCCTTTGATTTCGGCCCTCTTTTGATTTCTTTGATGCCGAAAAATTAATCCCTGATCTACTGCCTTTTATAAATTGTTGCCTTGCATTAAAATGTCAGTTTGCTTGATTGCTTGGATTACACTTGCCATCCGACAAGAGTGCTTACACTTGTATATCTACCTTTCACACTTGTGATTGTCGCCATATTCCTGTACTGTGAAGCAAAGATAAACACAAGAGTTCGAAATCTGATTGGGTTCTCTCTTTTCTTCCTAGGTTCGGTCTTGCTCATCGTTGTAAGGACACTATTTTCTTTCATTATATAAAAATTGAAAGGTATTAAAACTTTAAATTTATGATTAATAGATAAACGTAGCTATTTCGGGTAGAGGAGTGGAACCATTCCTCAGAGTTTGTAGAACAAGTGCATTATTCAGAGTTGTTGATGCTGTAGCTCAAGGTGGAATGGTCGGTGACCTTTCTTTGATGTGCCCCAAATTTATTCAGGTTCTTTATCTTTATTTCTCTTAATGATGCATATATGCACATATCATATCAGGAATATAATAGTTTAACCTTATACAGTCTTTCTTCGCTGGTTTGGCTGCATCGGGTGTTTTTACCTCTGCCTTGAGATTTATTACAAAAGCCGCATTTGACAACTCTGAAATTGGTCTCTGCAAGGGTGCGATATGTGATAAAAAAAATCTCTATTCTTCCATTTTTATATGTAGCTTATATTTAAATTTATTTAACCAGTGTTCCTGGCTTAATTTCAACATTGTTCTTCGTAATAGCAGCATTTATCGAGTTGCTCTGTGTACTTCTATTTACCTTTGTATTTCACAAGCTTCCAATCATCAAATATTATTGGGCAAAAGCAGCTAAAGAAGGATCCAAGACTGTTGCTGCCGGTCTTATTGCTAGAGGAGTCAGTGCACAAAACCCACGACATGTGTGTTAAGGTTAGTTTGGGTCAATATGGATATACTCTCTTACTAACTAAAGCTATTTTTTGTCTTGGAAACAAATAAGCGAATTTGCATGCACCAATTCTAACCTCTTTACATGCGCAGTGTAATGTTTTTGTAAACAGTTAAGCCTTTCCTTTTTGAAATTCAGATATTGTCATCGCTAAAGAAACGTGGAGTATCTGATAGCACAACTTATGTTCTTGCTGCATGGTTTGATACCTCTCCCAAAATGGTAAGAGTCATTGCTATTTTACTTTACTGCCCCTTTTATTACAGCGTGTGTCTTATAACAAGAGATTACCAGTCTTATGTTTACTACTTGATTGACTGTAGAACTTCTATCTAGATATTTACTCCTAAGAACATAGTCATACCCTAGACAGAGTATGAATTTTAATATTCACTGCATTTCGTTCCTGGGATTTTTTTCGTGTCAAACTTATGGTAAATGTTCCCATAATAAAGTGTATATATATAATCAATATACAAGATTAGCAGATTGAATCTGCCGTTAAGAATATTATTAGTAAATTTATCTATATTAAGTTGAATTCAGTTAAGAATTTTATTATAGTTTAGTTAACAATCCACTCTAATTAAATGTTATCTTCCTGACAGTTGGTACAATCTACAACATTTCAAATTTAGCAATTTTTCTTCATATTTATTAATGGTTACATAACTGATTTTGCACCATGCATTTTCACTAGCATACATACGAATAGAAGTGCCACAACAATTTTTCCTGCTATATAGTTAGTAAAAATGATATATTGGAAGTATGGTTGAAACAGTTGTCCAAGCTTCCTATCATGTTTAATCATTTAACATCAGTTAATATATAAATTACATTCTATATTAATTTTCTTATTCAAAATTGTAAACATAGAATTGGATGCTTCTTTGTATCCTTGCAGAAGCTCTATGGTAGTGGCAGATGATGTTTTATATATCATTCCAGGTACGATATTCAAAACTATAGTAGTTCAACACTGCAGTAGTTCCAAAACTGAGTTCATGAACTCAGTCCAGGACTGAGTTGGCGAACTCAGTTCCGGACTGAGTTGGCGAACTCAGTTCCGGACTGAGTTTGCCAAGTTCGCGACTTCGTGGTTCACTTAGTATAATTAGTTCGTTAGTTGTTGTTCACCTTCTTTCTTCGTGTTGCCTGTTTGGTGTCCTGTTTTGCATGCTCTAAATGGACAGTTGAGTGGTTCTGCATTTGTGTTTCAGTCCTTTACATATTGACCGGTTAGTAGTCAACACCTTTAAATTATGTGTTCAAGACTGAAAACCGTGGACAACAATTTTGAATGGAATGCACTCCCTTATCTATGTACGCGAACTTCAAAAGTGTGCCTCATTTTGTTTACCTATTGGCACCCATGTTATTGTCGTATAGTTTCCTCCCAGACCTGAAGACATGCATTTCCTAACATCGGACCAGTACATAGTTTTGTATTATTGGAATTTGGGTTACTTATGTTGAGCCTGTCACTCGCCAATACTGGTGTATGGTCCTTTGTTATCCCAAGACTCTTTGGTATTTTGCATTTTCTAGTATATACTGCGCTGGGTTTAAGACATATTGCACCCTTCATTTTGCAACCGGAGAAACTTGGACTGCTTCGTTCCTACACCTTGTTCGCGCACTTGTATATTGTCATGTGTTATCCACTTTTCTTCATTTAATTGTATATCCCTCCCACTGTTATGGACATGTGCCACACATTGGGCATGCGAACAGTTCATGCATATTTTAATTTGTTAATAAACTTGAGCTTTTGTTTTACTTTGCATATTGGTTCCAATCCCTTTCTGTCATCTTGCTGTAGAGATCTAAATTCATTTAAGTTCCTTACTTTAATTTCCATCAAACATGGAAAAAGGGATATACATTAAGGTGTTAACCTGAAGCCACGTTTTGGCAATGCATTTGTCTTTGTTTTTTTTCCTCCGTCTCTCACTCAATACATAAGAACGCAACAAGTAAGGCATGGGTTTCATTTTTCTACACCATATGTTCACATTTGCAATAACACAGCTGGGTTCAAATCATTGGTTCGTTGACTGTAGCATGTAGATAAAGTACGTTTTATTATAAATGAGTAACTTGTACTCCCTTTAGTTGAATACTTACAGGTCCATGACTAATTTCATATTTACGCATATGGGACCCTTTGAATATGCATGTTCTTCCTTAGAGTTGGATTTCTTCACATATAGGCATACACGGTTACATGCATACTATGCTGACTTCTTGGTTGTACTTGGTTATGCGGTCTGCATGTTTAAATTTCTCTACCTTCTGTTCACTGGGTATTGACTGTAGGACAAACACCATTGCTTGTTGCTAATTTTAGCTGTTTTGGTTTATTCTGCCAAAAGAAATTATGACCATTTCATTGATTCCATCATGTTTAGAGCAAGGATCTATGGATCCTTATACTGTATAATCAGTTGCCTGAATTTGATTGGCACAAAAGACTATTTTTCCTACATCCGTGCAAACTCAGTCCGAAACTAAGTTCACCAACTCAGTCCGGAACTGAGTTCACCTTATCTTTGCTGTTAGTTTACTGTATTTTACGCTGTCATGTTGAAACATCTGCAAAATGGAATGAAGCTGAAAGATATTGGTACATCCACATGACATGTTGAAAAATGATCATTGAACTCTAGTTTCTCAACTATTGGCAAAGTCCAGTTTAATTTGTTTAACAAGCCCTTTTTTCTATTTCAGAGAAATCTATGAGGAGAGGAAGGGGACGAGGACGAGGATGAGGCCGTGGCCGTTAACTTTGTAGTTTATTTTATTTTCTTCGAGAATTGTAGTACTAACTAAAGATTTCTGAAATTGTTTATCAGACCATGGTCAGTGTTATTTTGAACAAGATTTAGTAGCACAATGTATTTTTTTATTTAAATTAGATACGGCTCAAAGCCGTATCAAATTTATGAATTGATACGGTTCAAAGCCTTATCAAATTCATGAATTGATACGGCTTTTAACCGTATCAATTCATATATCTGATACGGCTTTGAGCCGTATCAATTCATGAAATTGATACAGTTTTGAGCCGTATCAAACCCTTAGATTTGATACGGCTTAAGGTCGTATCAAATAACAAAGACGCCATTTTTTTATACGGCCCAAAGCACTGCCAAATCGATTTTGATACGGCTCAGAGCACTGCTTAATTGACATTTCTGGTGTAGTGGGTTCTCGCGCATTCACAATCTTAGCACTAGAGGCTTGGATATAGCATGTCGAAGCAGCAAAAAAGTTAAACGAGATAGGTTCAATTCAATGCCACTACCGGTTCGATCAGGGATTGGCTCGACCAAGAGAGTAAGAGCAGGTGATCCGTTCGATGAAGGTATTGTGTTTACCGGTCCGATGAATGCCCGGTTCGGTGAATGTTCAAAAGACAACTCCAAAAAGGCTCTCTCCTAATTCGACCATATCGAGCCGGACTTGTTCGAACCAGATAAAGATCTTCCTGAAGACTCGATGCAACCACAAACTAGCCATTTCCATAAGCTCTGAAAAAGCCGGATTGACCTCCACGTAGCCTGCTTGAACCAAGCACAACCCACCACTATAAAAAATTTCCAAGAGTATCAAAGAAAGGACTTTTAAATTTCTACATTTTATTTTCAGCATCAACATTGTACTCAAGATTCTTCAATCTCCTTGATTTGTTATCAATTTCTTAAGTAATATAAAAATATTATATAATGGACATAGGCTCATTAATGCTGAACCACTATAAATTTGTGTGTGCTTTCTTTTTCCATGTTTTAATTTATTATTGTTCATTTATTTCTCTTAATAATCATATTTGGATGTTGTGAGTCTTTTTGGCGTCAACACTTTGGTGCTTTCACTTAGAAACTCTTAATTCCTCAACACTTTTTGGTTTTTAATCTACTTTTTGAATCGCCAAGTCCAAAGAGAAAATCTTACGAATTCCTAACTTTTCATCAACTTCAACTACAATGGTGCTCACCAGAAACAAGGCTTCCTCCAGGCCCTGTACCAGCCACGCCAAACAAATAGAAAACTGATCTGCACCATCCGCTCCAGCTCTCGGTTCGACGTCGAACCAGGATGGAAATGGTGTTACCACTACCCACTACAACAAAAACACCATATTACAACTTTAATTTTACAACAGTCAGAAAAGCACAGTTGTAATAAATGTTTTTTTACAACAGTCATAAAAGCACAATTGTAATAAATGTTTTTTGCAACTGTCAATTCCCTAAAGTTGTAATAAACATATTTTTAACAACATTTCATCTTGTTAGTTGTAATAGATGCCTATTACAAAAACTCAATGTTTATAATATATATTTTAAATAACTAATTATATTAATATTTAATAATAATTAATAATCAACTTAGGAATCAATAATATTTATTAATTATCATTAAATAATTAATATTTAATAAGTAATAATTAATTTTTAATAGTTAATGTTAACTTCTTATTAATTAATATTTAGTAATAAATACATAATAAGCTTTTAATAGTTATTACTCGATTATAACTAAGTAGAAATAAGTATTAAGTTAAATAATAACTATTGTTAATATGAAATTATCCTAATTAATATTTAACAATTAATTAATAACTAATTAGTAAGTAATAACTAAAAATTAACAATCAATAATAAGTAAACAAATAAATATTAATTAATAATTTACAAATAATTCACTATTTAATTCTAGTAATTAATGATTGATAATAATTTTCAATAAATAATAATTAATCAAATACTAATTAAAAATTATAAAATAATAATAAATAATGATAGTAATAAATGTAGAAATAAATGAAAGAACCAAATTCATCCACTTTGTGTATAAATGAATATTGTTTGTATAAAACCATTTATATCATCATATTTTTAATTCCTTGACCGTTTATAAGAATAAGTACTAAAATGGTTTTATATCGATTCCAAGTTATTTTTTATTTATTAATTATAGGCATTGTAAATAAATGTTTGTTCGTATTTGAAAATTATGTGAATATGAATACTCGGTATTCGAAAATGAATCCGGATATAGATTAAGGAATGGAAATATTTGTGTACTAAAAATTATCTCTTGATAAGTTTAGATTTAAGCATTTATTAGTTGTTTAGTGTAATAAATTATCTCACTGCTCTCTCACGCTGGCGTCTCTCCTATACCCTAAATCAAATTTGATCCTTAAATTTTCCTTCCCCAGACGTTTTTTTCAACAATTTTTTTATTTTGCGTTGCGACACGGGTTCGGGGACTTTTGCCCGAAATATTTTTATTAGGCATTTTTCTTCAAATTTATGTTGTACCCGAAAAATAGTTTTTTTATAGGAATGACTATGTCCCAACATTCTTGATAAAATCAACTGTTATAAATCAAAACAAATAAATAGTTGTTATAAATCAACTACAGTATTCACTTTGGCTCCAATTCCCTTTTGGCTCCAAGTCTAAATGACGTTCAGGTCAATCAAATTTATACTTTCGTAAGGCTCCAAATTTAAACTTTCTAAGGCTCCAAATCCAAACTTTCATAAGGATCCAAAACCAATTTTTGGGACTCCAACCGATGCTTTCACCTGTATTCACCCATCCTCAGTTAAAACACGAAATAAGCCACGAAAATGGCATCCTCAGTTGAGAAATAGAAATGGCGACTAGGGTTTAATTCAGCCGCCTCCTTTTCCTCGTCATCTCCTCTCCCTTTTTGCTCCACCTCACCACTCTGCGACTGCCAATCCTCATATCCTAGATTTCGTCACTACTATTCCTTTGCCCACCGCCACCTCATAACCCTCTTTTCTTTATCGCTCGGATCTACATCGCAAAGTTTTTCCTACACCTTTTTCACAAGATCTGATGAATCTATGATAGTAATTTCTAGTGCAGCTACTTTGTCCAATCGTTTATAAACATGGCTGATTTCGTTCCCAATCAACTGGTGTGGAATGGATCTGTTGGTGAGTTTGTTTATGTTCTGGTTTAGAGTTTATTATGTGTTTCTATTGTCAATGAATTTGCGTCTTCTTGTGGATGGGTGTAGATATGTTTTCGTTGATTGGATCTGGTATGGTTAGTTGAAAGAAAAAAAAACAGATTTATATTTTCATCGTTTGTTGTTTCAGATTTACTTATTATTTGCAATCATTGTTTTTTTCTATTATTTTGCCTTCTGTACTTTATTAGTCTACTCTCGAGTAAACATATGCCAGTCAATACAACTGAATGGAATTACTTATTTTTTTTAAGCATGCCATTACTTGTATTTACTTATTTTCTATTCTTTATTGTGTTAATTATATTTTAACACCGATTTGGTTTAGTTCGAGAAAATGGGTGCTACATGTCATTTGATTGGGTTTTGTTTGTTAAGTTTGTTCTTAGGCTAAATGTCATCTGATTAATGTCAAGTGGTTTTGTTTGTTGGGTTCTTGAGCTGTCACATGTTAAAAACAAGCCACATCACAGCTTCTTCATTTTACAAATAAATATAAATTAAATTAAATTAAATTTTAGAAATCAAGGCAACATGACAGCAGTTGGCATTAAATAAATTATAAACAAATCGAATTGTTGTTGCTAGTATGGTCAAATTCGTCAAACAACTAGAAATCAAGGTACTTGTATAGTAACTGCATGATGTGGTATGCATGATGTGGTACTGCTATGATTCATTCTCTTTATTCTCTGACTCATTCTATCCTTATCTGCCTAAACTGTTATGTTTATGTTTATAAAGGTCTGCACAAGTGGAATCTAAGACCTATTACACAGAAGAAGACGCGACCAAGTACAAAGAGGGTAGAGGCAAATTTGATAGTCTCATAGAAGCAGCTACTGAAATAAAATGCATTCTAATATATTTTACATGGATGTTGGCAGTCTGGTTGATGAAATGAAGGAGGGAGGATGAGGTATAGTTGCAGAAGGGTTGTGAAGTTGGTCGATTATTGTTTTGGTTTGCTTCTGACTTGTGGAAGAAGCATTGAAATGTGCAAGAGGAAAGTGAGATGAAGTACAGTTACGGGCAGAGGTGGGGAGGTGTTGTGTCGGTATTTAAGGTGAGTTCGCTATTTATTGTTTGAAGTTGTTTTGGATGTTCTCTAGTGATTTGGTGGTTGCTGAAGGAGGCGCCGATCATGTTTTGAAACAAAGAGGGAAAGTGGAAAAATGCTACAAATGATTATGTTTTGGACAACTTTTATCCTTCGTATGCACATTTTGTGTTGAATCGATGGATGTATTTTTAAATGGTTATGTTTCTAGTATGAGTTAGTTAGTTATGCATTTTATTTTGACCGAATACTATGATAATTAACATATATGAATGATTTCGTTTAGTTATATTTGTTGCATTGATATATGAATCATATTATTATTAATGTATGAATGAATTCTCAACGGTTGGAAAGAGTTATAAAAATTACGAAGTCACAACTATAAACATCGCTTGTAGTAGATATTACTACAATTGTTAACTAACAGTTGTTATACTAGTTTATTACAACGGTGGAAAACAGTTGTAAAATACACATTTTACAACGGTGTCGCAACGGTGTAAAAAGATTGTAAAAGATTATAGTCTATTACAACTTCTTAATAGACGACAGTTTCCCCACCGTTGTAAAAAGTCTTTTACAACTATTTTACACCGTTGTAATATGGTCCTTTGTTGTAGTGACCTCTCCAACTGATTAGGGTCTACTTCTAATTTTGCCACTCGAGAAGATTTCGTGCAATGATGAACAAGCTCGATGAAGAAACTACGGCATTGAATGCTCGGAGACGCAAGAATTCCATAATGAGGCAAAACATGGAACGAATGGCAAGGCAGTGGGAAGAGTTTAGGAGATAGAGAACTGTTTCTCCATTGAATTACCCTAGCAGTAGAGAGCTCATCGTCATATGGAAGGAGTGGAGAGAGCAAGGGCAGTGACGCCCATATGAGAAGTGGCGCGACAATGTTTAGGATTTTTTTTTCGCGATGACTATATGGATATTATGCAATTGGATATATTTTTAAATAAATAAATTAATAATCAACTTAATAATTAGATATATGGAGTTGAATTTTAAGTAATAGGGAAAAAATGAGAAGAGATTTATATGTAACTGTAGTTGAGAAGAACATCTTACGATCAACTTATCTACATAGGAGATTTATTCATTATATGATTTTTCAACTAATAATCCTTTTTTTTTTAACTTTCGTAGTCAATCATTAATTTCACATTGTTGAAGAAGTAAGGAGTATCATATTTATAACTTCAATATTCACAGAAAAAAAGACTATATCGTTCATTTTAGTTAGGAGTTAATAAATTTTAATATCATCATATCAGAGCCGGCCCAAGACAGGCAAGACAAATGTCTAGGGCATCAATTGCGTAAGGGGCATCAAAACCCGAAAATTTTCTACCGCTAATCAAAGTAAATCGCTCCACCGCGACAGGGTTCATCGCTGATCTCGACCGCTCGACGCTCCACCGCGACAGGCTTTGTCGCTGATGTAACAACCCGGAAAATCTAAACCAATTTAAATTTTTTAATTTGGCTATTTTAGTGGATTTTGAATATTTAAAATAAATTATTTTAAATAATAACGACCAAAAAATCTATTTGAATCGATGTTGGAAAATAAATATATTTATTTTAATTATAGAACAAGGCCTGAAATGGCGCGGCAGTTTGAAAATTTGAATTCGAACTTTGACTGACTGTACCGGATGCAAGATAAAACGGATTTTAGTGAAACCAAAAATATTTAAATCGGTTTATGAATATCTTTCTAATGAATCTGAAAAATCTAAATTTCATAGTGGGAATCAAAAGTTATGCCCAAATGAATTTTCATAAAGGTCGCTATGGAGTTTATATAGCCCTTGAAAATAGCCATTTTGCAAATGACCTCAGTTTTCGATGAAACCACTTTTGTTGGATCCGGGATGTTAAATTATTGCTAGGTTCCAAATTCCATAATTTTTGGAGTTAATATGTGAGCGTGGTAAAAGAAAATGTGTTTGGTTAATTTCATTCAATTTGGATCGACCAGAAAATGGTCATTTTTCAAACGGCCTCCAAATTCGATGAAACTAGTTTTGTTGGGACCGTATCATCAAAACATAGCTAGATTTATTTTTCTGGAATTTTTAGGATCATTGTGTGGTCCCGGCAAATTGAAATGTATGTTCAAATCAAATATTGAATGTTTTATAATTTAAATTGAAGAATAACTGATTGAAACAGTCGAATAGGCCTACGAAACATATTCCATTGTGTTCGGAATGGGGGTATTTAGCTAGGGGAGATAGTCGTTGGGTTTGGATTGGTGTTCGTATAGAGAAAGGGGTGTTTTTGGATTTAAAGAATTAAAATAAATATAAAAATAAAGGGCCAATCACATTCTCCCATTCATTTATCTCGTGCCTGGAAAAAAACCCGTGAACCCCTGTACTCGACGGCGGCTTCATCTCCTATCTTCTCTCCTCGATTCCTCTTAAACGGCTCAACGAAATTCAAAGCTCCTTCGAAGTAATTTGTAGATCTCATCTCAGGCTTCAAATCCATAGTGGTTGGATATTTTTTCGTGGATTTAATCTCAAATTTCGGGCCTCAGAACACCCTCCGCGTCGACCCTGATTCCGCCTCCCACTGAGGTGCGAGCTCGGCACTACCACCGTTGATTGGAAGCTCTTCCAACCCTCTCCAACGTGCCACAGTCCGATTACCTCTCCGTGCTACGAATTGGAAGAAAACCGCAAACCTACTTTTGAACTGTGCTAGAAGGTAACAGCTTGGTATATAATTAATGGTTTATTACACTATAATACGTTGCAAAGTAGATTTATGGAATAAAAATCATAACTTTTTGCTATGTGATCGAAATCCAGTGAAACAAGAGACACCGAGACCGTGAGGACGTCTTCTACATTCTAGAAGAGACCGGATATTTTTCAGAGCCTTCTACTATTTTTGGAGGAGTGGAACCCAATGTGAGATTTCTGAATTATAAACGATATGGAATAACGATGTATAAATTATACAGTCGATGTATGAGTTATATACGCGTTGTACATCTCATATATAAGCGTTGTATAAGTTGTATGTGTGATGTATAAGTTATATATGCATTGTAAAAATCATATATGCGATGAATGGAATTGAAATGATATTGAAATGAAATCGAAATATACTTATATACGTATATATATATATATATATATATATATATATATATATATATATATATATATATATATATATATATATATACTCCCCTCGTCCATAGACCATGGACAATATATATTGGTTGTGATTGTTTGGATTTGGTTGATGTGAAATTTGGTGAATACTACGAATGGTTGATTTGATATGATTGATTGTGGTTGAAATCGCAATAGGATTAGTATATGGGAAAATTCGTCTGCGTACGAACTAGATTATTGAAATCCCAATTGTCAAAAGCTGTGAGGCTTTAAGGTAGAGCAAGGAGCCGTACTAGGGACGGTGCCGGTTTTAACTACCCTGCCGTTATGCTGTTGAAATTTTCTGAAATATTTCTGCGTTTGATTTATATTCATGTATTGAAATATATTTATATGTTAGAAAAATATTCATCTTTGAAATAAAATGGTTTGAACGATAAAAATAACATTTTCAAATGTATGAAATGAAAATGGTTTGAATGATAAAAATAACATTTTTGTAGAATGTGTGAAATAAAATAGTTTGAGCGATAAAAATAATCTTTTTATTGTAAGTAGGAAGTATATAAAATAATCGTGTTTGAAATAAATTGTTTTGACAATAAAAATCGCATTTTTATAATATATATGAATCGCTAAAAATATTCATTTTTGAAATAAATTGCTTTAACAAAAAAAATCACATTTTTATCATCTATATGAAGTATATAAATTAATCGTGTTTGAAATAAATTGTTTTGACAATAAAAATCACATTTTTTCTATATATATGAATTGTTAAAAATAGTCATGTGTTGAAATAAATATCTGTTGGATAAAAATATCACTTTTATCACCTATATGAGTTGAAACGGTTTTCGAAATCGAAGAATGGATTATATATATATAATTAAAATAAATCGAATAACGAAGCTGCAGTTCGTATTTTGAAACCGTGATTTCAAATGATTGTACCGGGAGATCTGACCATCGGATTTTCCAGAAACCGAAACCGTTGGGTTCACTTTGGAAATATCTTTCCAATGACACCAAATTTGTAAAGATCCAACGGTTGGATTGTCTAGAATGTTTAATTCAAATATGAATGAAAACAGTGCCAGAATGGATTATATACATAAATATAATTAAAATAAATCGAATAACGACGCTGCAGTTCATATTTTGAAATCGTAATTTTAAACGATTATATCGGGAGATCCGACCGTTGGATTTCCCCAAAACTGGAACCGTTGGGTCCGCTTTGAAAAGATCTTTCTAATGATATAAAATTTGTGAAGATCCAACGGTTAGATTTTCATATATGTGTAAATCAAATTTGGAGAAAAACAACGCCATGGCCGCGTTATGGCCTGAAGCGTCGTTTGAATAAATTGACTGTATTTAAATAAATAAAAATAGCGATAAATCATGATAAAATATTATAAACGATATGGAATTGAAATAAACCGAATTTACATGGTTTATTGGATGTTGGATGGTTGAATGTGTTTGACGTGAAAACTACAATAATGAACTGAATTATGGATGTCAGATAATTTAACCATTGAAATGAATTGATTTGAAATTCTAAATATACGTGAATTATTTGAAAAGGCCGAGTTAATTCTCATTTCAAATAATTGATCGATGGTTAGAAGTCGAAGATATGAAGATGATGCAAGACCGAGGATCTTCACATCGAATGGATGGCTACTGATGCCTTTGTTAGGTGTTGTTGCCCTGAAGGGGTTACAGTGGTAGTTGTCCGGACGTACTTGTTGATTGTTCGGATGTGCGAGAGCCTCTCTCCTGTATTGGACTTATGGGGGAGGAATAAAGGTGCCTCCGGTTTCGTTCAGACCCAGAACGGACTTGTAAATAAATGTGTATCTGACGTTGTATATTGACAATGTGGCATACAGAGATGCTGTGATCAAAGCTTTTGTTGAAAAGCAGAGCTTTGTAGTTGATGATCAAAGCAGGGCTTTAAATAGCCAGCTTTGTGTTTAGCGTTGATTCGCGAGTCTCACACCCCGGTATGGACCAGAAACGGGAGAGGACGGCAGGGAGAACATACGTTTCCTTCTATTTAGGAGTGGTGTCAGTGTTCTTACACGGCCTAACATTTTACTTATGTGGATGATGGATAGCGAGGTCCCTCGGTTATATCGGTCGCTACTGGGCCGATGGTTTGGTCGTTATATGACCAGTTTACGCCCCATAGGGCGGGGGAACGCATTGTTCAGACATTTTAATCCACTCCGTGTGGACCAGCCCTGAAGATTCATGGGTTGATGCGTTCTGATCCTGAGACATGGGTTAGATTGTCTCGAAGTGGTAAGGACAATCCCTTGCCTTGGTTCATGACGGAAATCCAATTTCCAAATACGACATCGTGCGGGTTTGATTGTAAACCTATATATGGCGACATGATATATGATACCCATGCCATCTATGATTGATAGTTATGATTGAAATTGTTTTTGAAACATATAAACACTAGTAATAATATCAAATGACTCGTTTTATTCGTATCAAGCATATTTTGGCCATTATAAGGTAAAACTCTACCCTCCGGTTTGCATTGCATTGTGTGATGGGAACTGAGTCTTATAATGGCGTCATTTTTATAAAAAGCATTGCAATGTTTGAATGATTTACTTGTTTTAAGTACTGGCAATCCAATCGAGTAAACCCGTTCCGTGTTAGCAGCGTGGTCCTGTGATTGGCCTTGTTATAAAATAAGTTAAGTAGATTTCTCATACCAGTCCCATGACTGACTCATAGTTTGTTTCACTTGCAAACTCGGTGCCCTATTTTCTACATGGGCAACCTCGCATTCAGGTTTTAGTAGGCTCTTTCTGGATAGCTATGGAGCTGAAGATGGATTCTATCATTTCTTTCTTTTTATGTTGTTCAGCTCCTGTTGTACATATTATGTTTTGATTCCGCTGGAGACATTTTATGTAAAGCTGCAACTGTATTTTGTACTAAGTATGATCCTGTATACTGTGTAACTCTGATGATTATGTTTATCCGATCCATTGTATTCTGTTGTGCATTGTCTGGTGTATTTATTTATTTATGTTCTGCTGTTATTTGTTTATGTGCCATATTCCAAAGATTACCCTTGCCACCGTGGAACGGGGTTTGGGGTCATCACAGCTGATCTCGACTGCTTGACGCTCCACCGCGACAGGCTTCGACTCGGGCAAAGGACAGCGAGACGGAGGCAACTTCGACGGTTGGTCGGGCGGCAAAGGACAGCGAGACGGAGGCGACTTCGACGCTTGGTAGGGCTGCAGCAACTGCTGCTCTTTTTTAATAGCAATTTCAATTCGATTTTGCATCTTGCTGCTTGGAATTGATCTAGGTAATTTTAGTTTGCAAAAATTTCATAATTTTTTAATTTGCAATTTCATTATGCCCAAAGTTGGACTAGCCTATTTCAATTTGCTGGAAGGCTTGAATTTGCAGCGTGACAGAGGTAGGAGTGGTAGCAGATCTTTATTTGTTCAGTTTTAATTTAATTAAAAGAGTGCATAATTTTATCTGGAACAAATGTAGTAAACCTTTGCAGATTCCTAAGGCGTGTTGTAGGCTATTTTCATGATTTGATGAATGCCACCGAGTGCTGCAAGTCCATGATAGTGTGTGTTATTGTGAAACACAATTTTTTCCGTTTTCGAGTAGTTATAGAATTTAATGTCATTTTAGGATAATACATTCAAGCGAGAACACTTCAAAAGTATACCAGCATTCAATTCCTTGTTATTGGTTTGGTTATCGAGTATCTTCTTGTTTGTTTGGTTGTTTGAATACGGTACTGTATATAAACAACAACTTGAATCATAGAATCAATATCATACCAATTCATTACCGATTGAGTTTTTTTTTTGGCTTTCCTTGGTTTTTTGGTTTTATGGCTTTTTGGGAGTTACAGGTTCTTCAAGTTTGTTTGTTGTTTTTGGTTGTTAGCATAATGGCAGTGGTAGTTCACGCTTTTACTTTCTTTGTCTTTCTATTATGTCACAAGATTGATTAAATGGATTGACTATTAATTCGACTAAAACGAGTGTCTGGATACACTCAATTATGAAGGGACAATAGATGAGTTTACTTCAAAGAATGCAGGAAGAAGTGATTCCGTTGGTTTGTGTTAATTTGTTATGAAATCATGTTAGATTTTAAATTATTTTGAGATGCAACTGAAAAGACTACTCGAATAATATTTTGTGATCAATGAATAATATTTTGTGATCAGTGAACAATATTTTGTGATTAATGCCAATTTTTTTGGTTAAAAGTGGAATTGATTTTTTGCATATAATTTTTTAAAATGGGGCAAAAAATCAAAGAAAAAAATGTTCGTCTAGGGCATTGGTTACCCTTGGGCCGGCCCTGCATCATATTAATAATGAGAATATCTACGTAACTTGTTATCAAGGTAGCACGTGCTTTCTCATCCTAATATTATAAAATATAAATTTTTCCTTTAAAAGTTTTAAAAAATGAATTTTTGTAATGCGATGAATGATATTTTTTTGAGATAGATAAATTATAAATTAGACAAATATTATTCATATGTTTACATTTTATGTTATGTGGTTCGTATATCTTCTTATATGAATAGAAACAATAATTTTATCAACTTCAGTGATAGATATGGTTGTTGTATACATACTTAATTTAGTATATTTTAAGATTTACTAGATAAATTAATGAACATTAGTTAATTGAATCTGTTTGATTGATTTAAAATAAAGTAACAAAAATGTGTGGATATATATGGTTAAAATATTGGAAACTAGGAGCACATATCGCCTCTTTTCTAAACTTATTTGAGAATTAAGAAGAGTTTATAAGTAATTATGGAAATTTAAAGAAGAGACATTTTGGCTAAGGTCCATATTAAGTTTCAAACTGCAGAAAAAGTCCCTTAAAACTTTATGACGATTAAGTCTCTGTTTTTTGAAAGATCATCAAAAAAAATTAAAAATTAAAAATTAATGTAAAAAACTGCCAAACTTTAAAATTTATTCAATATATAATCATCTTCATATTCATGAAAAAAAATACAAAAGAAATGCTTCAAAAAAAATTACATTTCAAACAAAATGCACGAAATTCTTTTAGGGGCGGGCCCACTATCATTTCCTAATTTACACTAAAAAGTGCCTTTGTGCCTAAAATCCAAGTCTCTTGTCCATGTGTCTAAATTTTTCTGTAATTTTGTCATTGACACTATTTTCCTAAAAGGAAACTAGTAAACAGAAAAATTGTAGATATGTTTGCAATTTTTCTATACACTAGGACGTGTCTGTAATATACATTATAAAATAACTGCAGATATATCTGCATTTATTCACAATAAATGCAAAGGTTTATGCATTTGTATGTTCTTTTTTATTACCTACAATACACTTTGCATTATTGCAGATGTCTGCACTTATTCATATTAAGTGCAGACATTTCTACAATTTTTTTTTTTTAACAATCTTCAGCTGATGTTTACAATTTTTTAAACTTTTTAAGTAGAAATGCCAAAAAAAAACACGGATATAAGTTGATACGGTAAAATAGGGACTTGCTTTTCAATTAAGTTTAAAGAATATCTCCATGACATTCACTTTAAAAAATATGCGATTAAAGCTAAAAGTATAAATTTTCAATGTAATGCATGGTAACTTCATTGATATAAATGAATTATAAAATAAATCTATTATCATATTTGAATATATAATTTATGCTATGTGGGTTTGTATGTGAACCAAAATTTTATTTTACCAGTTTCTTGATGTTACTACGATATAGTATTGAAATTGTCAAATTTTAGGATTTGCATAACTTATAAAATATTAGTTAACTAAATTTATTAAACGGTTTGAATTTTGGATTGCATAATTTATTTAGAGGTAATTAGGGGGAAGGACAAACTTTACCGAAAAATTAGGCTGAAGGACACCAAAATTTATTTTTAGTCTGAAAGACAAACTTCGAACCAAAATTAAGCTGAAGGAAAATGCTAAATGTAATTAGCGTTGTATTCAGTTTTTTACACTACATGAAAATGCCTGCTTTAACTAGCATTATTCAGTTTTACATTGCAGAAAACACTAACTATATTTAGCATTGTCCTTCAGCCTAGTTTTTTTTTAAGTTTGTCCTTCAGTCTAAAAATAAAACTTGACTTCCTTCAGACTAAATTTTTTTCAAAGTTTTTCCTTATGCCTATTTTCCATATTTATTTAAGTTTACAGACTTAAATGCAAAATTTACAGGAGGACTAAGCGGGCATTTATGAGTAATCATAACAAAAAAGTTAGAAGTATGTATTTAATTATAAATTGGCATTAAAATTTTAGTAGAGTTACTATAAAGAAATAAATTATAAAAATTAAAAGTAAAATATCTTGAGAGAGAATTAAGGAGTATAGAGAACCCTCCTAGAATTGATAAGAACGCTTTAATTTTTTCTGCTTTACTATTATTTAATAGATAAAGTTTAAGAAATCGTGGAACAAGCAATGTATAAGAAGATTTATAGGATCCGAGATGAGATGGACCTTTGAGTTGGTGGTTGAAACAATAGATCGTAATCCTTCCCTGTGGCGGCGATGCTTATTTGTGAGAAAAAGATGGAATAGTCAGCGTTTGTGTTTTTAAATGTTTTCGCCAACTTCAAAGAATATTGATTGCAGTTGGAAGTGGGTTGTTATAGTAATGGTTACCATTATCATTTTACAAATAGCGATACCATATACCACTTATACTTGTAAGCCAAAATTGCTTACGTAATCGTTACCGAGAGACTGGCATACTCGACACTAGTATATCGATAATCTGGTAACTATTACATTGGTAATAGTATATTACCGTTTATTCAAAAATAATAATTACCTAACGTGGATTCAAACAATAACCCTGCTTCATTATACAAATTGTAATGTTATTTAATAAAAGATATAAAAAAAAGTAAAGTGTATTTAACATTATTTCATTTAATTACTGAACTAAATTTTATAATTCGATTGGCTCTAAAAGCCTGTAATAAAGCATGTTATATGAATTTATATATGTTTTAAAATGAATGTTACAAAGAACTTCTAATATGAAACGATTTAATAAAATATCCAGAATAATGCTATTACAATACAAGATTGAATGAAATTTTTATCATATATCTTAGAAACGGTATAATTTATGTGATATTTTCGTTCATCCATAAAGTTTTCATGCATGTTTGACTATGTAAAATAAGATAGATAAATAATATTATACTAAAAAAAATCAATTTTAATATTTAATATTTTAACGTGAAATATTATAAACAAAACGATCTCATACTAATAAACGGCAAATACCAACCTCTACCAACCAATACCAACCATAAACCGAACTACTGATAATCGTTTTCTTTGGCTGGTAATGGTATGATTTTCCTGTTACCATATAAAGTCGGTACGGTAATGATTTTGAATACAAAGTTCCGGTACCAAACCAATTCCACCCCTACTCATGATAGTCTAGTTTGTAGGAATATCCAGGTATAGGTGCACACTGAAAATTGGAATAATACACCCTGATTGGTTTAAATGTAAACAAAGAATGATGTTCTTTTTGCCTATCTTAATTCTTTAATCAGAACCTAACAAACACCTTAACAACTAGCACTACACCTGTTAATTGTTAGTACCTTCATAATAATTTTAAACTTGAAAAGGAATTTTTTTTTTTTGATATAATAGACATGTTGCTTTCAGTGTCCAAACATATTGTCCCAAATTCCAATGTACCATACTACAGTGCCGCATCCCTATGTATAGTGTAGTACTAGTTATAGTATAAACTTAGATATATTAACAAACATAAAGGACATAAAAATGCATAATAAATTGCCAAAGTCAATCATGGAGCAAGGGACTACTAGCTATGAACTTACATAATATATACCAAAAAAGCCTTTGATTTTGTTTGGTTTTTTAGTTATATACGTGTAATTTACAGAATTACATCACTCAATCGTTCATAAAAGCAGCTGATAAACAAAAATAATACTTTCATAGTATTTATGCATGATTTTAATTATATATATTTTTCGATATGAGAAGTTATGTTTTCAAGAGATTTAATCGATTAACAAGCATATATAACCTAACCACTGCTTTAAATTGATAAGTCTAAAACATCTCTCTAATGTAATTTATTCCTAATCATATTTAGTCCACATAAACAATGAACTCGAGTGCAAACGTTGATTTCACATTCATGGTCAAAATACTATACCCCATGTTTCCTAAGCATTGGTCAAAGTCGTGGATATTTAATAAGTTGATATGTTAAAGTAATACACATTAGTAAAAGAAACTACAAGAACATATGGCTATTCCAACGGGTATTTGCCGTTGGCAGCCATTGGTAGCCGTTGGAACATAGTTCATGTCTTCCAACGGCTTCCATCGGATCCGACGGATTATTTCCAACGGCTGTTCCAACAGAATAAACCGTTGGAAACCATTAGTATATAATGTTCATATTGCCGTTAGAAACCGTTGATAGCCGTTGGAAAAACTGGGTACTTATTTTATATAACAACAAGGCAGCTTCCTTCCAGCCTCCTCACCTCATTTCATTTCCATTCCAGTTCAATTTTCAAACTATTTCCAACCAATTCCACAGCTATGCATCACATATATACCACTAACACAACAAACAATCAAAATATAACGCATAAACATATATATATATATACACACATATATATATGCAACAAAAACTAATTACACATCCAAAAAATCATTCAAGCATGTCCACAAAGCATAACAACATATACAACTATTCAAAACAACCATCCAACCATGTCACCAAACCAAACCAATATATACAAATCGTCAAAACACATCCAAACTTGTCTCGTTATATATCAAAACAAATACATCCCCAGCCTAGCATCGAAACACATATTTCAAGATCCATCGTCGCTATGATCATCAGAAGCAGACGATGAAGGAACATCACCATGATTATGCACGTACTCTGCAACCTTTTGATTCAGCTGCTCAATCTGCATACCATGCACGTGATTCTGGTCCTGCAGCCAATCAATCAACGCTCGCAACTCCTTAATTTCTTCCTTGTCCCGTTCCTTCTTTTCTTGTTGAACCTGCAAATACAAGTAATTTGTTATACAAACGATTTTTATAACATACAAAAATGAATTCATAACAAAATCATATTAGTGAACATATAAATTTTCATAACATGTAATATTTATACAAATAATTTTAATAGGTAACTTTTATTTACAAGTAGTTGTTATATAATACAATTTCAAAGTCATTTTAACAATGCTAACATACATGCAATTTTTCCCTTCTAAATATCCATTTGTTTTCTCTAATATTTCAAGTCTTGCCTATAGTTAGCAATCGCTATGTGTTTGTGTGTGTATACACACATGTATGTTTTCTCTTATACTACATATACACACATGTATGTGTTTGTGTGTGTATACACACATGTATGTTTTGTCTTATACTATATACACACATGTATGTGTTTGTGTGTGTATACACACATGTATGTTTTCTCTTATAATATATACACACATGTATGTGTTTGTGTGTGTATACACACATGTATGTTTTCTCTTATACTACATATACACATATGTATGTTTTCTTTTATACTATATACACACATGTATGTGTTTCTCTCATACTATATAACATGCAAATTTTATAACATGCAATATTACCGTCAGGTTGCCGAATCCGTAGCGCATGCTCCGCTGTGTTTTTTCAATAACAGCATCGAATAAGCGGTCTTTCTCCTCCTACGTCAACTCATCACGGTCTGACTACTCAAGAACACGAGCCCGTGCCTCCTGGAACTTTGCCTGTAATAAAAAAACAATTTCATTTGACAAATAATAAAACTATGATTTTATTTTACAATAAACTAATCAATTCATGCTTGTAATATTTAAAATACACATACGTATGACTGTGTCTCCTTGTCCTGCTCATCCCACTCATATGTGACGTTGCATGCCTCGTCTACCTTCCTGATTGTATGGGTGTGAGTAAAGACATCCATGTATGACATGGGACGTTGATAAAATCGTCCCTGCAGTTGATAATTTGAATAATTAATTTCACATTGTAAATCACTGAACTAATCAATTTATAAATGTAATAATTAACAAATTTACCAAGTTCTCGCGGTGATGCTGGAAAGACTTAGATCCCCCGCGATGATTTACATGATTCTTGTTCCTATTTGCGGAGTTCCTTTCTGACTCGGCTTGAAAATGTACGTTAACAAATTACTTAAAATCGGCAAAAAAGTAAATTAGATTTATTATAAATTTACCTTGAACTCAGGTGTGTTCCACCACACAACCATCTTCTCAAATACTTCATCGCCCATCCACTTTGGTTGCTTTACCTGTTTCTTAAGCTCATTCATCTTCTCTTTATAATTCTTGGCGACCTTCGGGTTCCAGTGTCGCTGAACTAGCTTCATGTCAGTCTTCTGCACATCTATTACTCCCTGTATAATCAGTCTTAAATGATTAGTCTGGCTTATATAGCATGGACAATGCAAATACATGCAAGTGTTAAAGCATGAAGTTTCTAGGCAAATAGATCACTTCTTGTAACATCATGTTCAAAATGGTGAGAACTAAATGGATGGTGAGAACTAAAAGTTTATTTTTTGGCAAGTGTGCATTCACAATGACAAAGAACAGTGTCAAGGCATGTGTACACATTCAACTCAACACACTTTTTTTAAGTGAACAAGTTGCATGAACATGGAGCAACTTCAACGAATGTGAATATTGTTTTGCATGTGGTGCAACACATGAGTATGGACAATAATGGTGAAGATGAGTGCACAAAAGACAAGGCAGACACAAAGTAATAACAGAAAATCCTGCCAAGCGGTATAAAACGGTATAAATGTACCAGGAATTCCTGCCAGATAGTCTCTTTGACGTCTGCTGGGATCTTGCTCCACTTAGACGAGAAATCGCTCATTCTGGCCATATATGCTTTCTTAGAGATATCTAAAACAGTCTGAGACGGCTCTAACTCAAATCCTCTGCGTTAAAAATAAATTAGAACTTTATATAGTTAATTATAGTATGTAAAAAAAACTTTAAATTGTTATTCTGCTAATTTTTATACTTACTCCCTGTCAGCCTTAGGCTGCAAATAAACAACTGGACGAGCTAACTGTCCGCCACTACCCTCAGCATGAGGGGTGGTGCTACGTCGTTTAGAGGCAGATCCCAAGCTAAAGCCAGAGCCAGAAGCAGGGTCAGACGACATAATTATTATACGTGCAACATATTGAATATGTAATCAGCATACCATATCAAAATAATTTTCATGACATATTTGAATTGGTATAATTTTCATGACATACTATATCAAAACTTCAAAGTTATTTAAAAAATAAATTCGTACAAACATACTATATCAAAACTTCAAATTTATTTTACTTCAAAGTTATTTAAAAAATAAATTTGTACAAAAACTATACAAGCTCATTCATAAATTTCATGGCATATTTGACTAAAGCAGACTTATTTGTTTTAAAAGAACTATGTATGCATAAATCATTGTTCACCATTCAATCACAGAATTCAATATGTTTATATATATTATACACATATTACATATGTTGATTTGATACAAACTTACCATACAAGCTCATTCACAAACATACTATACACAAATGACATATGTTTTCATAAGTATATGTACATATGACATATATTTACACCATTCATTCTAAAGAATTTGACAATTAGGGTGATAACATTAGCAATTCGAGAATAATATGATGTAATATATGTATTCAAACAACTAGAAATCAAATCAAAGACATATTAAGCACAACTGAGTGGTAATCCTATAAAATAGGTTTATGAATTTTACTTAAATTAAAGAGCAATAACAGAGTAGGAGGGCTGGAGGAGTTCGCGGTGGACGTCGGAGGCGCTGGCGGTGGCTGATTGGGTGGAGGAGTTGAAATTGGAGGTGGTGAAGGGGTGATAAGGGTTGGGAAATCGGATTTGGGGAAGAAAGGGGTGAAATGAAGAAGCAGATCGGACTCTTTGGGACATATACAGAAAATTTTCCAACGGTTTCCTACGGCCGCCAACGGTCTTTATTTCATCGGTTTCCAACGGTTACAACGAATTCTAAATCGCCGTTGGCGGCTGTTGGAAACACGGTGTCGGAATACACTGTTTCTCGAGTAGTAGTGAGAGAAACCAAAAGAAGTCAATATATAATCTTTACAGTTCCAGTTGTTGAAGATGCCATAGACTTACAAGTTACAAGTGTGGTTCAGGTGAACGACTTGCAGCCGTTTGGTATATAGCTAATTTTGTTACAATTTTCATACAATATATTTTAATGTATATGGCAATGGCATGATCGACGGTTAGGAACTAGGGTCATACGTACGATCAGCAGTATAATTAACCAGCATATAATCAACATAATAAATTAACTGATGAATTGCACTTCAATCAGTCAACAAATTTATATATCTGTGGCTGTGCTTCTTCATTATTTGCTTCTTTGTATTATGAATTTACAAATAAGCATATGGATGATAAATATAATATAAAAAGCTACATTCATGTTGATTAATTATAAGGTTACCCAAATTAAAGCTTGCTTGTGGTCACATTATGTTGATTAATTTGAGCTGTGGACCAGCTGCAAGAAAAAAATGAAGGTTCTTTTAAGAAAAAAAGGAAGGAACCAAAATAAGGTGGAAGATTCAAAAGCAGAAAGAAAGAAGTATTCAATATTTGATATCCGCACTGAACTGACGTTATGATTTAATACAAGGGTATTCCCAAACCCTAGATGGACCAGGAGCCAAGCTTTTATTATTTCCGCGAGATTGATAGAATAGACAGGTTGCTGTCAGTGTCCAGACATACCATACTACAGTGCCGCATGCCTATATATGCTTGTTATGTTATAAACTTAGATAGTGCGATTTTGTTCACATCTTTTAAAGGATGGGAACAAAACACTCGTCCCCATTGGTGAAAATCATGAGGGTTCATATGGATCCTCTGATTTCCACCAATCAGGGTGGAGTGTTTTGTTCACATCCCTAAAAAGGACGTGAACAAAATTCTATTCTAAACTTAGGTATACCAACAAACATAAATGGGTAAAAATACATAATGAATTGGCAGAGTCAATAATAAGAGTAAGGGACTAGTGGCTATAAAACTTGCACAATATTATGTACTACTACAAAAACTTACACTACATATATGTGTGTGTCAGAATTACTTAATCGTAAAACCAATTCATTAATGAATTAATTAGTAATTTCTTAGCGTTTATTGAGACAATCCTTGTTGTATATTTTCTGATATGTAACTTATGTTTTCAACGGATTTAACCAATTAACAAGTAGATCCAGTCTATCCACTGCTGCTTTATATTAATAAGTGATCAAAAACATCTTTCTCATGTAATTTATACCTAAACATATCTCTAGTCAGTAAGCAATGAATTCTGAGTACCAAAAGTTGATTTCATATTGATGGTCAAAGAACTAAAAGTTGATTTCCCATGTTTCCTGAGCATTGGTCAAAGTCATAATGTTAAAGAAATACTACAAACAAATGCTTGGTGAAAGAAGAAAACGAAAGAAGTCAATATAGTCTTTAATTATGAACTGCCCGGTTACAGTTATTGAAGATGCCATGGACTGATCACAAGTCACAAGCGTGGTTCAGGTGTGTGTACCTGGCCTAACAGCCCGGCTAGTAGTATATTGTTATTTGTTAATTGGTTAAATAGAAGGTTGTTGTATGAAAAGAAACGAACCAACAATCAAGCTGAAAGATCCAAAAAAACACCCTTGGCCACGGCCTGGAAGGGCTTAGGACCAGGCCTACTAATTTCAACATCTTATGGTTTATTGTGCACTTACATGGTTGAGTGGTTCTCAATATGGACATAGATATAGATTATTATTATTATTATTATTATTATTATTATTTAAAAAAAAACTAATAAACAAACCATTAATTCAATTACCCCTAGTTGGGCTGTGTTCAGTTTAGTTTGCCCAGTGGCTGTGTCTCTCTCAAAGTCAAAACAATCGTCTCAACTCAAATCGGCATGTGTACACAACATGGAAAACATAATATACGATCAAATGGAAACTGATCATGACAGTAGTTAACTAAAATTTCATAATTTGCTTAGCGCTAAATAAGCTGGTAATGATATAAATAAATCAATTACGTGGTAGATGTCTTTAGCTCTGATCAATCAATTAATTAATGTGTTATCAATCTCTTTTTATTTATTTTCTTTTATCAGTAATCAATAACATTTAACATACATAATACAAATTTGCTGCCACACCCATTCTTCCAGTTTGGTTCTGTAATGAAAGTTTCGCTCTTGACATGTTTCACTTTCTCCCATTTTATTTTAAATCTGACATTTTGGTTTACACCCACAAACTAAGCCACAAGTATTACATAATTTAACAACAGTTATACATATACAGGATAAACTTCATTTCTGCAATGCCAGCAAAGAATAATGCTCATTTGTACCTATCTTAATTCCTTAATCATCAGAACCTAGAACCTGACCACCACCCTAACAATTAGCACCACAACAACAACCTGTTAATTTGCTAGTTCCTTCATAATAATAATAATAATAATAATAATAATAATAATAATAAAAGTGATTTTTTTTAAATAAAAAAAATGATATAGCAGGCAAGTTGTTTCTCACTTCCCAAACATGTTGTCTCTGCTTCATGCCTATATGTCTGCCATGGTATCAACTTAGGTATATATACTAAAAAGCATATAAGGCAAGAAATTACATAACGAGAATTGCCAGAATCAATGATGAAAGCATGGGATTGGTAGCTATAAACTTATATAATATACATATCATGCAGTATCTTTTGATTTAACTAATTAACAAGCATATCTGATACAACCACCGTTTTACATTGGAAACTAAGTCTACAACATCCCTCTCGTGTTCATGATACCTAATCATATCTAGTCCATACGTACGCAATGAATTCAAGTGCAAATGTTGACTGCACCTGCACATCAGCACATGTATAGTCAAAAATCAAAAATAATATTACTCATGTTTCCTGATCAGCAATGGTCAAAGTCATAAATATGTATATAATAAGTTGATTATTTGTGAAAGTAACACAAACAAACGGTTAGTAAAAGAAAGAACGGAAGAAGTCAATATATGATCTTTAATTATAAGTTGATTTGTCAGACTTATATGTGTGGTTCAGGTGCACCCGACCTTCAGCCCGTTTAGTATACCGCTAACTTATTTTCTTCTTTCATAAAATGTATTTCAAAATATAACGATTAGGAATCTGATCCATATGATGAGAAGTATGGTTAGTTAGTATATGATCAGCGTATTGAACTGATGAACTGCAGTTTTATCATCAACAAATATCTGTACCCGTGCTTCTTTATTATCTGCTTCTTTGTATCATGATTTACGAGTAAGTCTACGGATGATAGTATAAAACACTATCGTCGTCATGTTGATTAACTATGAAGTTATATCCAGATTAAAGCTTGCTAATAGTCGTATTATGTTGATTGATTTGAGTGGTGCACCTGCTGTAAGAAATAAATAGAAGGTTGTTGTATGAAAAGGAATGAACCAAAATAAGCTGAAAGATTCAAAACAAGAAAACAAAAGTATTCACTATTTAGATATCCGCACCGAACTACGGTATGTTTTAGCATAAAAGAAAGAGAAAGCAGTTCCCTCGGTGCAGCTCCAACAAAGACTCAATTACAAGTCAGTTCTTGGAAATAGTTACTTCTTTGTCTACCGTTTTACTAAAATTGAAATATCTTTCATTTATACGCAATTTTCATCATTTTTTAATATTCTTTTTATAATAATTTGATGTTTAAATAATTGTAGACATTGAATTTTAAAGTTCGAAGCAAATCAACAAAAATTGCATTAAAGCTTGCAATATTTGGGTATATATAATTGCTGCGACGTCTTCAATTTTTCAAAAAAAATACAGGATTTCATTGAAATATGATTTTTTTATATATATATATATATATATTTTTGGCTTTTCTTACATGAATCTGAAGATGATTATGTATTTAATTAAATTTTGAAATTTGGTAATTTTTTACGTTGAATTTTGATATTTCTTTGATGATTTAAAAAAAACAGATACCTAATTTATAAAGTTTTAAGTCAGTGAGCTTTTTTTGTATTTTGAAACTTAAACTTGACCTTAACCAAACCGTCCCTGGTATAAATCTGTAAAATAATTAATAGCTTCCCTTTCTATATCAGAAATATTATTTAACATAAAGCAATTAGAATTATTAGTTTTCCAATATCATTTCTACTCATTCTACTTGGCATTTTAGAATGATTTTTTTACTAGTTTCATTCCCATTAGTCAGTCGGTCGACATATGCTTTTTGCCTTAGGTTAACAGATTGCTTATGTAAATCATTGATGAGATTGTTTTGAGCCAAATAAAATTTATCGACAATTTTACTATCTGAGCAATCATTGTTAATATCATTTTGCAATTTCACATATTCTAATATGATTTGCGTTAATTCATTCTTATTTCTGTTTTGATTCCAATTTTTTAAGACTTTTTTTTTTTTTTTTTTTTTTTTGGTGAAGTTTGAAAAACTTGGATTGAGCGGTTCCTACATTTTTATTTTAGGACATGCTTTCACAATGTTCATATAGTTATCAACATAAGCCAAACCATTAAAAAATATAAAAGTAGACTTTCTTTGAACATCATGTTATTTGAAAGAAGTATCTAAATTGGAGTGTGATCACTCGTAGCTTGTGCAAGTGGAAAACTGTTGTAATCAGGGAACATACCTACAAATTTTTGGTTTACAAGTATTTTATCCAATTTACAATGAATATTTCTGAATTCTCCTTATTTTTCCATGTGATCAATTTATGTCCAATAAGATACTTTCAAATAAACCAGTTCTTAGTAAGAAAATTATTCATTATTTCCAAAAAAATTAATGGGATGGGGTTACCCCCTCTTTATACAAATACATGAATAGTAGTATTAAAATCATTATAATAATACAAGGATGATTAATACTTTATTTAAGGTCTCTAATCGATTTCAGAGATTTAATCTCTCCTTTTTAAAATTTGAAGCACAAATAAAAGTGATTTCTAAATGAAGGCCACCTTTATTTATGCAAGTGCAGTGTATATATTGGAGATTAATCATCTATTTTTAATTTGCTAAACGTTTTCATCCCACAAAATCATAATTCTACCATTTCCACCCATCATATTATAATTCATAATATTCCAATTGTAAAGATATTTAGCATGATACTCGTTTATTTCACTGTCATCTAGCTTATATTCTAATATGCCTATATAATACTAGGTTTTTCAATATTTACCAGCCTAGCTGAAACTAATTTCAACTTAAGCCCTTTGTATTCCATGCAATTATCAACATGATGATAAAGATAATAAAATATATTGGATACGTAAAGGATATATTTCCTAAGTTGAAGCACACTACCTAGCTGAGCCGTCCTTCCCCATACTCTTTTTGTTCTTCTTCTTGCATGATGTCTTGTTTTTAATTATGAGTTGGTCGTCACATTTGTATTGCGGACAATGTATTTTTCTTTAAAAGCAACATCATCAGCATCCTCTTATTCTTCAAATAGACAATTTGATTCATCATCTGTTTGTAGATTTTCTAAACTTATATCATTCGGCTTTTTTATTTTACTTTCCTTCTTTTTCTTTCCTGATTTTGTTAGAAAAGATGAATTTGCAAATTTATTTGCAGCTTCATCCAACGGTTGTTCTTCAGAAAAAATCTGTAGTCGTAATTTTACATTTTTTTGAATTACTTCATCCAACAGTTGCAGCTGCCTTATTTTTCTACATTTCCATTGCATTTTCAATCATTTTTTTAATGCCTGTTCATCAACTTCTGGTTGCATATCTAATTTAGCAAAACTTATTTTACTTTCTATCGAGCATTCATCACCTAATCTTCAATTTCCACTGAATTCTCTACTTCTTGATTTGTGTTCTTAATTTCTTGATTATTTGTAGATTTTAATTTGGATGTTTGTCTCTTTGTTTCCTTTTGAAGAATTACTGGTATTTGCACCATTTTTATTTTTCTTTTTAACCCAGATTATTCTATTTGAGCATATTTTTGAAAATTGTGTCTAAAGCATTTGCATTTCATGCATCTTGGTGACATCCACTCATATTTTATTTTCATTGTATGGTTTCACCAATGTACATTGAGATAATGGCTTCATCGGACCATTCTGCCTCAACATTTATTTCAACCAGTATTTTCGCAAAATTTAGCCTTGTTCCCTTTGTAGTGTATTCGTCTAGTTTTAGGGGCATACCCACAATATTGGCTATGACACTGAATGCCTCCTTATCCCATAAATTTAAATTTATACTCTGCAATATAATTGAAATTGGAATTGTAGAAAGAACCTCTTTATGCATCTTCAGTTTTTTATACGACTTTTTGACGGTTAATTCTATTTATACATCCATAATTTCTTAATACACACAGTGAAATGAAATGAAATAGTATACACCAAATTTTTTTTTCATACACCATGTCATTCGCAAAATTATCTTTTTATATCTTAATCATCTTCTCTCTTTGACCTTAAAACTAAATTACATAAAACAGAGAATTCATTGCAATAAATTTACCTAAAATTCAAAAAAAAAAAAAAAACTTTAATTTTTAACACTAATATCATAAACTATTTGATTGTTTTTATTTTAAAATTCAGCTCCTCTTTTAGATGATTGAACACATTGAATTAGAGTGTTTAGTTGTAAAAGTTGCATAAATTGATTTTTTAAGTTATAACTTTCGGAAATTCTACAGATTTATCATAAATTATAGATTTTAAGGTTTTTATGAGATGCTTTATGAGGAAGGGTTGAAAATGCAATTAAGTATAAGAGTAATTTAGTCATGGTTTTTTAAATTAAAAACTGGTGTATATTAAGAAATTATTGGTGTATAAATAGAATTGCCCTATTTGACAATATCAACTTGTCATTTATGAAATAAGGTCCCCCACTTAGCACTTTGTTGTAGTCCTCATCACCAGAAAATCTAATAACAAAAAAGCCATCATTTCTTGCAAAAAAATGTCAAAAGTACTAGTTGTGTTCCATGTTTTCAAAATGAAAGTTTTGAAGTGATGATAGGATGGACGATTTTCGAATACATAAGCAATGATAGACTGTCTCCACTTTGTCTCTGTTCTCTTGCGTATTTCTTCCTTAACCACGGCTAGTTTTTTCTTGTTTAATGCTAACGGTGCAACATAATTTAGATCGAAATCTGACATAGAACCCCATATTCTAACCATCTCTACTTATTTGATGCTTTCTTGGTGGTAGAATGTATTGCGGGATGTTTGATCCTAATTTCAAATTAGCCTCGCTATTTGCAAAAGATATATTTTATTTAAACGTTTTCTACATTTCAAATTGTTTCTGTTCAGTTCTTTTGTATATAACCTTCACTCACTACGCCATAGATTGCATGCTGCAACACCAGAGAAGTGATGCAGTAGGTGCCAAAAAATGTCGGTATATGCCAAAAATGATCTGTGGCAACACTTTTTTGGGGTTGCCTTTTGCCACGTTGCCTTAGAGTCAAAGGCAACATTTTCGCGACTCTAACGCAACAACAGCACAGGTGTTGCCACATGTACTAAATTTACAAAAATGTGGGGCCCACTAAAATCTGTAACCCGGGTTCACGGAATCCTGTTGTGGATGTAGCTCGGTTCACGGAATCCTGTTGTGGGGCCCACATGTATTAATCTGTGCAACACTTTTATCATCCAATGACAACACCATATCATAGAAATGACAACATTTAACATCACATACAACAACATTATATAAGAGCTATGAAAACATTAAATCACATACTGCAAAATTACTGAATTTAACATCACACTAAATTAAACTACTTTTTGTCTCGGATTCACAAGCAACACAAATAGTACTTACAAACATACTTAAAAACATAGCCAGAAAAATCATGTTCATAGAGCATACTTACAAACACAGCTAGTACATACTAAATATCAATTCATGTTCAATGCAGTTGCACAAAGATCGCCAATATCAATGACCAAGAGAGCGAGCCTCCACTGCGCTCACTGCTTTCAGTTTCAGTGCCTTCATTGCGAATTGTCACACAAAGGTCCCCAATATCAATGTGCATGTCAGGGTTTGCTTCACCTAATTTCTTAATCATCCTTGTCAAGTTCTCCTAAACTTTCACTTTGGACCATCTTGTTCACCTTTGCTTCGACTTCGTCGGCTATATCTTCTCTTATCTTCGTTGCCAGCTCCTGTATGTGTGTGCCTGCTGTTGGAGCAGCTTTTGAAACTTTTGGAGACTTTGTGTGTCGTTCTATAAGCCATGATGGACCGTGCGACTTTCCATCAGAAACAAGTTCATGAACAACTCCATCAATGCCTCCTTCACCAATTGCTTTTTCAATCTTTTCCTGCAAAATAAAGCGGTTTTAAAATGTGAAATTAAATAAAATTAACAATTTTTAAACAAGTTTCTTAAACAAGAATTGCGGCATATAACACACTGAAACCCAAAGTAAAAAATCAAATCCATTGCTATGATCCTGCTATCAGTTTCAACAAAACATGATCTAATTCTAAAATAATGATGATCATGTGCAAAATGAGGCATTTTTTTGACACCTCATTGAAGAGAAAATAAAATTCTTACTATTCTGTAGTTCATTATTGAAGCATCAATCTTGTTACCTTTCCTTCTTTCCTTTTGTGAGTTTTAACATAAAGTTCTCCATCTGATTCCTTGGATTGATACAAAAAACATTAGATAGTAAAAGGATATCAAACCAATTGTTCCAGAACATATATCACTAATATTGCTAAACAAGTTAAACAAGGATATGTAGTTTATTCACAAGTTAAACAAGGATACTGCATTCGAGTTAAACAAGCATACCTCTATATGTCCTATATTGTTAAACTAGCCAACCGTCAAAATAAGCAAAATACATACCATCTTATGCCGAATTTGGGAAAAAAGTTTTGGACCAGCAGTGTGTGTGACAGTATACGATTTCCGATTTGCAGAATTTGTAAGGGCCTTGGACTACAAAACAACTTGAAATAAAGATGTTTATCTGACTGATTTGAATGAATAAAAAGGGGAAAAATTCTATGATAAAACTTAAAATTATACATGAACTTTTCATCTCCCCAAAACTGCAAGAGTACTTTGAAATCCTGAAGTGGAATTTCGTCCGGCCTATTTTCAAGCCTCTCTTTATCAGTTTTATAAGTCGTATAATGTGCCTTTTTAATACGACTCTTGAACCCCCTCCAAGCGTCACGAATTGACCTCAAAGCCCAATATTCACATTCATTCTGAATAATATATCGTTGCTTAAATACAAATCAAACATTAAAAAGAATAGTCATGCTACTTTTGCGATAAGTTTCATATATTTAAGTAAAATTCAGTTAAGTTTGCAAATTACCTTCACATAGCTCCACAGCGTGTCTTTCAAACTTGCAGGAACATCAAACCAAGACTTGTAAGTAAGTGGGACACTCCTCTTCAGTGTTCCTGAAAAATAACTCAGTTAAGTCATTACTTGGTCATCGTCTGATATTGGTTGGCCCCGGTCATTCATTTGGATTACAACTCTTTTGTCATATAGCCTTGGGTGGACTTTATCCATCTTTTTTCCCCTGAGCCTTCTGGGAGCTCCGACTACCGTTATGAAGTACATACAATAGTAATGAGACGGCTAGCCAAAACATAAATGAGAACTTAAACTATTAAAATCAGAACTCAATCAAATACTTACTTCATCTTCTTCTACTTCATCTTCTTCGCTTTCAATATTTGTCGAGACATTTCCGTCAACAGCCTTATTCCTTGCACTTCTGCTTCCACTACTGTTAACATTCTGGCATTCTCGCATATCCAAATTGTTAGAATCTTAAGGCTACTCGGACACTAGAGATATAAACTATATCTATTCAAATTCAAATCAAAAGAAATAAGCAGTAAAATAAAATGCAGTAAAGTAAATAACACTAGGAATTTTATACTAGTTCGGATTAACCAATCCTACATCTAGTCCTCCACTTCACCGTGCAGAATTTCACTATAATCGCTTACTTCCCACGGGTGGCAAGAACACCTTTACATTCTTGACTTCACAGGCTACAAGATACACCTTCTCCTTATCAACAACAACAAACAATGGCATGTAGATGTATATTCAATACAGATTCTTGCAGATTTGGTACAATGATCCTATAGACCTCCAATGGCAATATACTTTGAATTCTTTGAGGAAATAGGATTAAATCAGAGAGAGAATGATATGAATTCAAGTACAACTCTCTGATATTGTGTGGCTTGCAAATCAATGAAGAATAGGAGTGAAAGAGAGTGAATTAGCAAGAGTAATAGGATAGTTTTCAATGGAATTTTGTAGAGAATAAACGGAGAAGAAGAAATAGAAGAAAATGTGAAATTAATGTATAAAAATTTGTTACCAGAGGCCTTTAAATAGTGTATGAATGAATGTGTCTTTTGGCAAAAGGGTGGAGGGAAATAACTACTCAAATTGAATTTGAAAATATGACCTAGCTGTTATATGTCGACATGCAAAAAAAGGTATGTCGACATACTTGTGTTGCAAATAGCATAGCAACACTTATAAGTGTCGCAAATTTTCTGCACTTCAAATTTCCTTATATTTGTGGATTTTGGTGATTCGGTTGAGGTCAATGGTTTATTATCTTCAAGTATAATTGCCATGGGATCTTTAACAAGATATTCTGAGATTTAACCAACTCATCATCACTTCAAACACCTCTGTTCTTCAGCATTCTTCTCTAATAGCTTTTAGTCTTCAATTGCATTGATTATCCTTCCTCTGTACTTCTTCTTTTGTATTCTTGTTTATCTTTATAAATATCTTCATAATATATCTAATGTAACTACAAAACTCAATGATATGTTAGTAGCAATGTTTATATGGTTGTTGTCATTAAAATCAATACCTAGGGTACCTAGGGTATTAACAATCTCCCCCTTTTTGATGATGAAAACCGTATAAATATTTAAGATATAAAATATAATACATTTTATATTTAACTCCCCCTAACTCTGTGCACTCCCCCTATCATTTTGTCTAGTATATTTATACATTTTCTCCCCTTTGTCGTCAACAAAAAGGGTAAAAAGAATTATTTAGTTTACTACTAGACAATATGTAGAGTTTGTATATATACATAAAACAAAAGTGGGGAAATCAAAACATGAAATAAACTAAATAATCATATGAGTTTTAGAGTTACCAACTTTGCTGATGCCAATAACAAATCCTTTTCATATTTACCCACGGTTCAATAGATTTCTCATCATATGCTTTGAGCATCAACTATTTGGTACTTGAAAAATTATAAAATATGCACACTGGTACATTTTTTATTTCGGGGTCCATGGGGTTACGTTTTGGGATGCCAAACCCATGAAGAGTTTGATTGCCCTTTCAAAATATAATCATTAGATAAATGAACCTTATTAATAAATTTATCGATATATTTTTCTTTTCAGCATTATCCAACCATTTTGGAATCCATAAGTTAATGAACCTATTTGGAGGATTTAACTTTAATTTCCTAGGATTTGGTTTGAACTTGGCGGCTTTAACAAACTTAGTACATTGAGTACTATCTTTCTTTGATTTAGCCTTAGGGGTATATCCAAGTCAATGCTTATTCCTATTGTGTTTAGATGCAGATAATAATTTTTCTTGATTATCCTTTCCTTTGGTAAATTTATCAATATCAGTTTTCATTTTATCAAAATCCTCACTATGGTTAAGGATAACATTGTCTAAAGATGTTATTTTCTTATTCAGATAAGTGATTTGTGACTTCATTGAAAGATTTTCTGATTTTAATGACTCATTTCCACTTTTTAGTTTTTTCAAACTTCCAAGTGTTAAATCCTTTCCGTTTTTATGACTATTAAACCATTCAATTTCATCTTCTAGACATTGCTTTTCTTTACTCAACTTTTCATTAGATATTTTTAATCTATCTACTTCTGCCAAACTATTATTGTAATCTTTCCTAAGTATTTCATAACTTTGATGTATATCATTTAAAACTTTAGTGATTTCTTTATCAAAATTCCATACCTGGTCATTTAATGCCATAAAACATACATTGGCATTTTTTGTTTCTAAATCACTATCGCTTGATGATGAATCATCCCATGTTGCATTGAATTCCTTTTTCCTCTCATTATTGAAAGTACTTGAAATGTGCTTACGTTTTCTCAGGTTGGGACAATCTCTTTTCAAATGACCGTGTTTATCACAATTGAAACATCTAACAACATCTCCATTTATGGAATTATTGTTGCAAGTTTTTCGAAGTTTCTTCGTTATCCAGTACTTCAAGAATTTCTTGATCTTCTTGATAATAAACTCGATATCATCATCAACAGTATCATCATCTGGTTCATCATTATCAATCATTGCATTATATGCCAGTGTCTTCTCATTTCCCAGATTCTCTTTTCTAACCTGCAACTTCACTTCATAGGACATTAGATTACCAATTAATTCTTCAATTAACATAGTACTAATATCATTGGCTTCTTCGATTGCCAGAGTCTTCTGATCCCATTCACTAGGAAGTGAATTTAAGATCTTTCTGACTTGGTCTTCTTCAGTAATTTTCTTTCCTAATGATATTAAAGCATGTACAATATCTTGAAATCTAGAATACATATCAGAAATATATTCATTTGGTTTCAATTGAAAAGGTTGAAACTGCTGAGTCAGCATAGATATCTTTGTCTATTTTACTTTATTGGTGCCTTCATGTGTGACTTTCAGTATTCTCCAAATTTCATATGCAGAATTACATATAGACACTCGTAAAGAGAAAAATAAAATATTCATGGCCTTAGAATTATTAAGTGCTTGTGCCTTTTGGTCTAGTGTCCATTTTGAGTATTCAGTTTGAGGCTCTATATATTCTACTTGGGTAATATTCCATATATCTAAACAATTAGACTGCAAATAAAATTTCATCCTACAAGCCCAATAAGTATAATTACTGCCATCAAATAGAGGTGGTCGAGTGGTAGATTGCCCTTCTATAAAAGAACTAATGATGGTGTCACTAGCCATTATAATTTTTCAAAAATCAGATTATGAACTTTTTGAAAGATCAGGCTCTGATATCAATTGTTAGGGGTCATCTCCATGACTATTGGCCTAGCTTGCCGCCATGCCCTACCAACGATACCTCAGAAATAATTTCACGGTTAGCCTCATGACTTAACTAGCCCAATCTTCCCATTAGGATATGTAGGAGTAAGAGTCTCCTGCCCGCCACCAAACAGTCGAGCAAGAACCCCCTATCATGTTCTCTAACTAGCTCTGATACCAATTGTTAGGATCTTAAGGCTACTCAGACACTAGAGATATAAACTATATCTATTCAAATTCAAATCAGAAGAAATAAGCAATAATCCAGTAAAGTAATTAACACCGGGATTTTTATACTGGTTCGGATTAACCAATCCTACATCAAGTGTGACAACCCGGAAATTCTGAACCAATTTATAATTTTTATTTTAGAATTTTTAATGGAATTTTAATAGTTAAAATAATTTATTTTAGATAGTAACAACTAAAAATTTATTTAAATCAAAGTTAGAATGAGAAATTTTATTTTAATTATAAAAGGAGTTAGAAATAATGCGGTAATTTGAAAATTTGAATTTGAACTTTGACCGACTGTACAGGATGCAAAATAAATCGGATTTTGATGGAACCAAAAATATTAAAATCTATTTAAAAATGTCTTTCCAACGAATCCGAAAAATTGAAATTTCATAGTAGGAATCAAAAGTTATTCCCAGTTTAATTTTCAGAATAATTGCTGTAGAATTCGTATATATTTTAATATTAAAAATAGTCATTTTTCAAATGACATCCGTTTTTGACAAAACCACTTTTGTTGGAACCGGAATGTCAATTTATTGCTAGGTTTCAATTTTCATAATTTTTAGAATTAACATGTGAGCATAGCAAAAGAAAATGTGTTTTGTCAGTTTCAGTCAAATTCGATCGACCAGAAAATGGCCATTTTTAAAACGGACTCGGAATTCGACGAAATTAGTCTTGCTAGAACTGTATCATCAAAACATAGCTATAAATAATTTTTCTGGAATTTTTAGAGTCAGTGTGTGACTCGATAAATTAAAATGTACGATCAAATTAAATAATTAAATGATTTATACTTTAATTTTGATAAAAACTATTTGTAACAGCCGAATTGGGTTACGAAACATGTTCCATTATGTCCAGAACGAGGGTATTTGGCTAAGGGCGACACTCATTGGGTTTAATTTGGAGTTTGTATCAACATACAGATAATTTTGGAAAATAAACAAATTAAAATAAAATAAAATACGCTATGTATACTAGTATAAATACAGTAGAATACGTAACCCTAATCCTGACATAAACAGATGCCGCCAATTCCATTCCTGAATGGCCGATATGCTTCCTTTTTTCTTTCAATCAATTCTTCCAATCCTCTCACTTAATCGAAGTGCTTCAAAAGGGAAATTCGAAGATCATCTCGTGATCTCCATATTGAACGGTTGTGATGAAGTTTGAAGCTGCGGATTGGCCAGGATTTGAGCTCGAAGTCGCTGAGTTTGGTGGCCTTTTTCCGGTGAAGGGGAGGACCGAGCAGCACGTCGTTCGAGGCTTGGAGGAAGCAGACCGAGGCGTTCCAGGTGGTGGTTGCTGATCTTCTTCTGGTGCATCGAGTGGCGTGCTAAATGGAGCCCTAGCGATCAGCTATGGGTAACGATGGGTTCTGGAGCATTACATCGTGAAGAAGGAGGCGGCCTTTATTGTAATTAGAAAAGGTTAATTAAATTTGAATAATAATTAAATTATCCAATGCATAAAATTGGATAACTTTTTCATATGTCATCCAAATTCAGTGAAACGAAATGCGTTGGAATCACGATGAAGAGATCTAGACGCTGGGACTGACCAGATCTGAAATGGAGAACGTTGAAAATTCAGACAATAATCAATGTGAGAATTTTGATTTAATAATTAAATTACATTTTAATTATTTTTCTTGCATTGAAAATCATTGTATTATTGTTGATAATTCAGATCTGCGATGTTTGTGATTTAGAATTTATTGATTGTTGTTTGTGGTGTACTTTGATGTTCATAATTTGCTGGATCAACAAATAAAATTTTCCTTTTTTGTTGAATAAGAATCAACAAATAAAATTGTCCCTTTTTGTTGAATTAGAATCAGCAAATAAAAATTGTCCTTTTTGTTGTATTACAATCAACAAAGAAAAAATGTCAAATTGGTGGTAATAAAAATGTAAAATATAAAAGTGTCAAATTTGTGGTATTAGAAATGTAGAATATAAAATATTATTTTGGTCACTTTTATTGAATTGAATTAGTTTGTCAATTCAATTAAAAATATCATTTTGGTCATTTTTGTTGAATTGAATTAGTTTGTCAATTCAATTAAAAATATCATTTTAGTCATATTTGTTAAATTGAATTAGTTTGCCAATTCAATTAAAAGTATAATTTTGTTTATACTGTTGAATTGAAATAGAATTGTCAATTCAAAGAAAAAGATTACATTTTTATTTGCATATTTAGATGCAAATAAACATCAAAGAAAAAGATTACATTTTTTGTTTGCATTTTAGATGCAAACATAAAACATGAAATAAAGATTACATTTTTTGTTTGCATTCTTTGATGCAAATAAACATGAAATTAAAAGTTGAATTTTTATTTGCATTATTTGATGCAAATAAAACATGAATTAAAAAGGTTACCTTTTTGTTTGCAATTTAAATGCAGATAAAAGCCTATTTTAAGAAGTTACATTTTCCATTTGCATTTTTGATGCAAATAAAAGAATATAATAAAGGTTATATTTTTCACTTATATTTTTGATGCAAATGAAAGAATAGAATAAAATGTGCATTACAAATAAAATAACATTTTGTTGAGGAAGATTAAAATAACATTTTTGTTCAGAAAAGTTACATTAGATTTCGTATACAAAATGAAAACAAACATTTTATTTTCATATTATGTTAGATTTGTATACAAAATGTAAATAAACATTTTGTTGTAAATTGTTACATAAGGAAAAATAACATTCTTAATTATTAAAATGTTTATTTGGATTAAACATGTCATTTTGATTAGAAATGTTTATTTAAATCAAACAGATTATTTTAGTTAGAAGTGTTTATATAGAATAAAAAGATCATTTTAGTTAGAAGTGTTTATATAAAAAGATCAATTTATTAGAAATGTTTTTATAGGATTAAAAAAAAAGATCATTTTTATTAGAAATATTTTGTTAATATAAATATGTCCTTTTTGGTTAGAAAACATATGTTAATATAATTATGTCATTCTCCTTAGAGATGTTTTATTTAGCATAAAAATGTCACTTTCATTAGAAATGTTTAGTCAGATTAAACATGCTATTTGCCTTAAAAAATGTTTATTTAGATTTAAAATGTCATTTTCATTATAAATGTTTATCTAAATTAAAAATGTCATTTCATTAGAAAGGTGATATTAGATAAGAAATGGCAGTTTGTATAAAATGATATATTAGAATATAAATAAACATTTTTGTTATAAAATGTTGCATTATAAAAAAAACCTTTTGTTATAAAATGTTGCATTAGAAATAAAACAACATTTTTGTTTTAAAATGTCGCATTAGAAATAAAGTAACATTTGTTACAAATTGTACATTAGAAATATGTTTACATCAGAAATGTGTTTACATTAGAAATAAGATTTCATTTTTATGTAATGTAAACATATTCATTTATGTTTTGTTTAATCAAAACATTAGCATTTACCTGTTAGTAGAAAAATAATCTTTTGTCATGGTATGTTTTGTTTATTCAAAAACATTACCATTTACACGTAGTAGAAAAGAACCATTGTATGTATTGTTTATTAAAAACATTATTATCAATATGTTAGTGAATTAGAAATGTCATTGTATTAGAAATGGCATTATATTAGAAATATCATTTTATTTAAAATAATCATGTTAATTAAAAATATCATATTGTTAGAATCATGTCATGTAAATTAAAAATATTATTTTATTAGAATCATGTCATTTATCGTAGAATTAAAAAGGTAGTTTATGTCATTAGATTAAAAATGTCATTTTATATAAAAATGTCATGTGACAATAAAAATGTCATATATTTAGATTAATGTCATGTTACGTTAAAAAGGTCATATATTTAGATCAAGTCCATGTTAAATAAACATGTCATTTATTTAGATTATATTCATGTTAAATAAATAATTCAAACCGAATAATAACTGGTTAAATTCATTAACCAATGATCTATTTAGATGAACTATTGTTGTTTGAAAACCCCACATGGGTGTTGGGATGACATACACTAGTCCCAATATTTAACTATATGTCAATCAATGGATTGACAGTCTGTGTTGAGCGTTATTTATTTATTTATTTTAATGCTCACACAATTATAAATTTCACTCTAGTTGTGAATGTATTGTTTAATGAATATTTATCATTATTGTTATATACATGCGATGTATGAAATCCATATAACTGAAATTATATGGTAATTGATTGAGTCGCATCCCGATTCAGAATCTCTTTTAAAATAAAGAATACATTAAATATAAAGAACATGTTGATATAAAGAATGTTTTAAAGAAATCTTTTAAATAAAGAATATTTTTCAATAACGAGTATTTTTGTATAAATTTAATGGAGATTAAAATTATGATTTTTATGTCCATTTTTGGATGGACACAAAATACTGAAATATGAAGCCTTGTTGTAGAAATGTTATTTTTAACCCAATTGACAGTGAAAATATAATTTGGAATTTATAAATATTTTTATTAAGATTTAGATAGAAATTTTCCAACGTAAAGTTTTCTAGTTTAATATATTAAATTGGAATTGAATTGAATTCGATTTGATAATAATTGAGATGAGCTTCTGTAAAAGAAGACCGTTACTATATATGGAATTTAAGAGGCTTTGCCATTATTCCATTTATATTATTAGTCTGATACAAAAATTTATATCGATTATATACTGATTTGATTTCTGTGAAAATTCCATATTTAATGGAAGAGGATTTTTGTGTTTGTCGTGAACAATGTTTTTAAATTGACATTTGTTCTTCAACCCGTTTAAAGATAAGACTTATTTCTTAAATTTGAAGAATCATAAAGTAATGACTATTGATATTAAAACCCAACTGTTGTTTTAATGAATCTTTAAAAGAGGATTAAAGAATAATTTAAAGATTTTATTTTCGATAAAATTAATTGAAACATTTCCCTAATGTTGTGAATATTTATTTGAAAGATTATTCTGAATTGGAATGGGGCGTATGATGCGTTTTTATAGCACTTTATTATTGATTATAAAATACACGAGTTATTCGGAAAGACTGGGTTTAACCTATTCTGAGTAATTACTACGACGATCAAAAGTCGAAGATGGAGACGGTGGTTGAAGACCGGAGGTCTTCACATCATTTGGATGGTTACTGATGTCTTGATTGGGCGGCCACCCAAGACAAGATAATAAGTGGTGATCATCCAGACGTACTTGGAGATCGATGGACATGCGAGGACCTCTCTCCTGTATTGGGATAAGGTGTCTCCGGTTTCGTTCAGACGCAGAATGAACTTGTAAATGGATGTATATCTGACGTTGTATTCGTTGATCTCTGCTAAATATATATCTGTGGTGGCGGAGAATTTATTCTCGTGCTTAACACCCTTCTCTGAGATATACGAGCTCAGAGGTTATATGTTGGTAGAAATCAATGGTATGGTATGAATTGACAACGTGGCATGCTAAGATGCAAATGATCAAGGCTTTTGTTGAAAAGCTGGGCCTTGTGGTTGATGATCAAAGCACAACTTTAAATTGCATAGCTTTGTGTATAGCGTTACTTCGCGAGCCTCACACCCTGGTATGAACCAGAAATGGAGTAAGGACTGCAGAGAGGACATACGTTTCTTTCTAGCTAGAAGTGGTGTCATGGTTTTTACAAGGCCTGACATTTTTACTTACGTGGATGATGGAATGAGGCGCCTCGGTTATTTGAGTCCCTAGTGGCTCTATTTACGCCCGATAGGGCGGGGAAACGTATTGTTCAGGCATTATTAATCCAACCATTGCACTTTGGTGGACCGCCCCTGAAGATCCAAGGTGCAGTTGCGACTGATCCAGAGACATGGTAGGCTAGATTATCTCGAATTTGGTAAGGACTATCTTTTGCCTTGGTTCATGATGGAAATCCAATTTCCAATACGACCTATGCGGTTTTGACTGTATAACTAGTACAGCGACATAGTATGTGGTAGCTAGGCCGTCTATGATTGATATTATGATTAAATTTTTTTTGAAATATATATACACTAATAATAATATCAAATTCGTTCTATTGTATCAAGCATTTTTTACCATTATAAGGTAAAATTCTGTCCTCCGGTTTGCGTTGCATTATGTGATGTGACTTGAGTCTTATAATGGTTTCATTTTTATAAAAAGCATTGCGTTGTTTTAACGATTTACTTTATTTATGCACAAGCAATCAATGGAGTAAACCCGTTCCACGTTAGCGGCGTGGTCCTGTGATTAGCCTTAAATAAGTTAAATAAGATTTCTCATACCAGTCCCATGACTGACCCATAGTTTGTTTCACTTTGCATACTCGGGTGCCCTCTTTTCCACACGGGCAGTCAAGTAGCTTCTTTTGCAGATATTCATTTCTTGAGCAGGATTCTGGATTGAAGCTTAAAGCCGTGTCCCGAGCATTGATAGTCTTCCGCTGTATTGTATTAATTTTGTTGTAATTTAATTTTCCGCTGTATTATTTATCCAATGTACTCTGACATTCTGTACTCTGATGTAACATTATTATAATGTTTATAAAAGTCTTATGTTATTTGTTCTGATGTGTTGCATGCCAAAGTTAACGTATGCGGGATTTGAACGGTCTTGTTCGATTTTGCGATCGATTAGGTCCGGATAAAATCCGTATCGTTACATCTAGTCCTGCATTCCACCGTGCATAATTTCACTATAATCGCTTGCATTCCACGGGTGGCAAAAACACCTTTACAATCTTGATTTCACAGACTACAAGATACACCTATTCCTTATCAACAGCAACAAACAATGGCAAGTAGACTTATCTTCAATACAAATTCTTGTAGATTTGGTACAATGATCCTACGGACCTCCAATGGCAATATATCTTTGAATTCTTTGAGGAAATAGGATTAAATCAGAGAGAAAATGATATGAATTTAAGTACAACTCCCTGATATTGTGTGGCTTGCAAATCAATGAAGAATAAAAGTGAAAGAGAGTAAATATGCAAGAGTAATAGGATAGTTTTCAATGGAATTTTGTAGAGAGTAAATGGAGAAGAAGGAGTAGAAGAAAATATGAAATTAATGTATGAAAATTTTTTACCAGAGGCCTTTAAATAGTGTATGAATGGATGCGTCTTTTGGTGAAAGGGTGGAGGGAAATAACTGCTCAAATTGAATTTGAAAAAATGACCTAGCCGTGTCAACATACAAAAAAGGGTATGTCGACATACTTGTGTTGTAAATAGCACAACAACACTTATAAGTGTCGCAAATTTTCTACACTTCAAATTTCCTTATATTTATGGATTTTGGTGATTCGGTTGAGGTCAATAGTTGATTATCTTCGAGTATAATTGCCATGGGATCTTTAACAAGATATTCTAAGGTTCAACTAACTCCTCATCACTTCAAACACCTCTGTTCTTCAGCATTCTTCTCTAATAGTTTTTAGTCTTCAATTGCATTGATTATACTTCCTCTGTAATTCTTCTTTTGTATTCTTGTTTATCGTTATAAATATCTTCATAATATATCTAATATAACTGCACCACTCAATGATATGTTAGTAGTAATGTTTATATGGTTGTTGTCATCAAAATCAATACCTAGGGTACCAAGGGTATTAACACAAATAGGCCGCCATTGTTCATATTCCTTCATTATGTGGTAATTCAACACTACATGGTGGACCATCAGATTGCATACGAACTTGTACTTCCCCTGCCTTCGGAGTTGCATTCGTATCAGTTGGAGATTCAACATTGGCTCGTAAACGTGTTGTTGGTCCAGACTGAGCCTTTGTAACCCTAACTTTTTTGGTTCTCTAAGATACGCACACAAAAACAATAAAATGAAAAAAATAATGATGTTAGTCTATAATTACCAACATAAAATTAAATCTTCAGTTATAACGCACCTTTGCCTGATTTTTTGAAGTATCATCTTCAAATTCTGTAACATAATCTTCGCTTTCCTCATCAAGCATCTTTGATTTTGCTTTATTTTTTCCCAATTCATTTCTCATTCCAGAAACATATTTAGGCATCCCAAGTTTTTGAAATACACTATTCTTCTGTGAGACATTTTTGTCTCTCTCCCTTTCATATTCTGTAAGCGGTGGAGGTGGCGGAGGTGATAGGTCATCATTCTGAAAGTAATTAAACAAGACATTATTGTAAATATTAGCAAAATATGTAGATCATATATTAGAAGATCAGGTTGTAGTCTTCTTACCAGAAACTCATTTTCATCTGTATTTTCCTCCTCATCGTGGGGAGAATTATTGAAATCCAATTTACTCCTGACGCCTGCTGAGTTGATATTCAAAGGTGCATCGCTGACTTCAGTTGGATTTTCCTTCTCTGGTAAGTTCGTCGAACTACTGACTCTAGTTGACTTTTGTTAACCACCTTTTTCTTATTCATACATAGACTCGCAGCAGTTTTGCTGGTCACTTCTGGATTGTTCGTAACTGGATTATTTAGCCGCGCCGACTTTCTAGGAGTAAAGACTTCAGTCTGCTTGTTGTTGATAGGTGGACTCACAGCAGCTTCGCTGATCACTTGAGAATTGTTTAGCCGTGTCGACTTTCTAGGAGTAAAGACTTGATCAGTCTACTGCTTCTTTTTTGCTACCTGTTGCGAATCGTGAGCGGTGACAAACTGCCATTTCTATGATTTCGCAGCTGCAACATACAATTCTTTATTATTCTACTAAGTGCCCTAAAAATCAAACAAGTCCTAAATGAAAAACATATTCAGCAAAATGACCAAATTCATTAAAATAGTACAAATGAGAAGACATGTTTATACCTGGAAACAGATTCTTCTTGGGCGTACGATGACTTGTAGCTACATTTGTTTAACTATCTCGGTACTATCTTCGACGATAGCGTCGACATAGAAATCAATGTAATCACCATTATTTTTTATTTGCATCATAGCCAACGACTCTACATCATCGGCTATCAATTTCCACCCACTCGTTGGACCTTTCCATTCATATATTCCTCCAATTTCGGTGTACTCTAGCTTTTCCTTGACAAACTCCATTAGTACTGTGTACGAAAACCTATCCAGATCAACTCCCTTGACAACAGCCTCTTCTCCACCAACATATTCGTTCTTCCCAAATTTTCCCTTGTGGTGGAACCAAAAAATTTCCTCCATCCTACACAAAATGGAGAAATTTAGATTGAAATAATTACAAAATAAAATAAACTAAGCGCATTATAAAATAAAATAGTCACTTTACTAACACGTAATATAGGCAGAAATAGTAAAAAAGATACAAAAAGAAGCCACAAATATGATACATCAGTTACAACATTTAACCAAGGCAGAAACAGCATTTTCTTACTTAAATAGCATGCAATTATTTTTCTTGAAATACATATGTTTTGCAGTTATTTTCCTTTTCATTTTTCGCCCAATATAGCATGCAGTCGTTTGAACATGCATGTATTCTTTGGTAATCGAGGCCTAAATTTACATACAAATAACTTGCAACCATCTGAAATTAGGAAGTTCTGCCCATATTTTCTCCTCGTTCATCACTAATTTACACACAAATAACATACACAAATATTATTTAGCCATGACTATAAAGCAAAAAAACACAATAATCTCATATAAGCACTGCTCAACATAAGTTTGTTACCAAAAAAAACATAATAATAAAATCAGGAATATGATTACACCTGAATACACAAGTAAATCCATAAATTAGGAAACATAACAATCAAATTAGGAAATACTTGAAATATACATTGAGTGATATATTAAGTAGCAGATTAAATCGAAACCCTAACTGAAATTTGAGACCCAAACGAACCCTAATTAAAGACCTAATTGAAACATCGAAGCCCTAATTGAACTAGAACTTGCCGTAATCGAACCCCAATTAAGCTTGTAAACTTGAACTTTTAGCCCTAATTGAAATTGCAAGTTAGAGTCTTTGACAGGTTGAGCGGCGGTGTATTTTGTTAAGTTTCGATTGAAACCCTTGAAAATTTTGCTAAGTCTTTTGCCGCTTTGTTTTTTTGTTTTTGCTTCCCGCGTTAAAGATTATTACACGCGGATTGCTAACGCGGACCATTGGATCGTAATCACCCGGATTGATAAATTTAGTCATATGGCTACTATAACACCTTGGATTTTCTATGGTAACACTTTGAAGTGTGTGTTGCAATAGACAAAAATCAGCATACCTATCGTTACATTGTAGCTAGCACCACCTTGGATTTTCATTGCGGTAGGTGATATATGGCGTAGTGACTTTGCATATTGGTTGCTGAAGCATATTACTATTTTTGCTTTCTTAAGTCGATCCTAGTAATTTCAAAAAACTCATTTTTAAGGAATGAATTCTATAATACCCTGCATTTTTAATAATAAAAGTGATTATAATAATTACAGAAATATTTTTGGGATTTCGGAATTTGGCTATAAGATGTATACCATTGCGTTCATAGCAATTTCTGATTAATTTACATATATAATATGTTTCGAATTGACTTCGTATGGAAAAATCGTTAATGTTCAAAGTTTTGTGCAAATGCACATGAATATATTTATTTTGAAAACATACGCGTACATTAATTTCATAAATAGTATGCATTTGAATTTGAAAAACCAAAGTGCGGAATGAATGACAAATAAAGAAAAGTTGTCGTAATGCAAACATAATGTTTCCATGGTATAAATAGAACTGAATAAAAAGAAACGTTACAGAAGAATGAATGAAAGTTAATTAATAGCACGTTATAAATTAATATAAAGAAAATGTTAAAGTTTAAAAATCGGAAAACTGATTAATAGTAATACGCATGTAAGCATGCATACATATACATTTATTTCACATAGATATATAAATGTACAAATTTCAAAAGCAATACACATTTGGATTTGGAAGTTAATGCGCGTCATTAATGACGTTAATAGGAACATGATGAGAGTAACGTTAAAGCTTGAATTCAAAATTAAATATATGTTGAAAACGGAAGAAAATTAATGCACGGTAATAAAACTGGAAATAAGTATAATGTTAAAAATTATGTTTGAAATCTTGTGTAAATATATATAAATAAATTTCAAAGTATAGCGCATGTTAATTACACGTCTGAATTTGAAATTTTAACGTATGTTAAAATCAGAAAAGAATATAATAAAATATAGTAATAAACAAAAATGGTTTAGAAATAAATCACGCACAAAATAGGGGCCCAGCGATTCAATTTAAATCACATGGGTCGACCCATATATCAGCTGGGTCGACCTATGGACCGACCTATATGTGGGTTGGGCCGACCTATGTGTGTGTGTATGTGTGTGTGTGTGTATATATATATATATTATATATATATATATATATATATATATATATATATATATTTCTTTTGAAAATTGGTACACTTTTACTACATTTGAAATAACAATACATAAACAAAACCTAATACAAACATGAATAAACCAAAAAACAGAAAAGGAAATTACAGATGTAAAGTAAATTAGAAACAAACTAAAAGAGCCCAAACTTCAGATCATGATAATAAACCCATTTCACGCATATTCCCTGAAAAACTGCTCCAAACTCGACAAAGTCCACATCTGTAGCATAGTGCACCTAACTTGCTCCATCTTTTGAGCAGTTATTCACTGAGGACAGTTGTAGTAAATAATTTGAACATTTTTTCCACTTTGTTTATTTGGCTATTACTAATTTTTCTAGATAACTATCTTGACTATTTTCTGAGAGCTTTTGTAGCTGTAACCCTGTTGTTCGATCCTATTCTTGAATCATATCGGATTTACATACAACAAACTTATGACACTACCCATGTTGCTTCTTAAACACACTAAAGGGTACATGTGAATTTGATTTGAAACTAAATAACGAGGAGCTTGATAATCAAACACCAAATCAGATTATAGCTGAAATCGATAACTGGATTCCTGAACCTTTGATTCGTATGTGTCCAGCAGTTGTAAAACATGATAATGGAAACTAAACTACCAAACCAACAATAAACCCAATCAACCTTATGAAACAATCGATTAACTAAATTTGTTCTACAATCGCCCACGTAGCATGTGGTTTAGGGGCAATTGAAAGCAATATACCCCAGCTTATAACATATTGTTTAACTGTGAAATTGACGGCACTGTTATAAATCAATATAAGACCTAAAAATCATAATTCAAACTCTATGGCTAATCAACAAACTAAATCTCTCAAATCTAATGATATAAAACCATTTGCAAGAATCTTACCCCCGAAGAACGATAGAAATTGCAACGTATTTCATAACTGATTTGACGAACGAATCGGTTGGGGGAAAAAAGGAAGTTTACAGCTCTAGATGAAGATATATAGCACGATTATAGCGAAACCCCTAATCCTTGATGGCTTGCTCCTCTAATCGATCATAGATATGCCTCGCCTATCTGGATTCAATCTATTAAAGGAATGGGAAAGGGCACGAAAAGTTATAGGCACCGAAACCTATATATATGATTCTTGTAATAAAACGTTTAATAGGATCGGAGATCTTCCAAATGATGTGAAAAGCAGATCGCTTGGGTAGTTTCTCTCCCCATAGGGAAAAGAATTCCCACATGTTTTTTTTTCTATTATATATATATATATATATATACATATATATATATATATATATATATATATATATATATATATATATATATATATATAATTTCTGAACCATGTTTGATTTGAATGTTGGGATTTATATTAATATAAGTCCAATGAACATGGTTTGTTTGAGCATCTATAAAAAAACCTACAGGCCTAGCACTTTAACTCATATTATCTAAGAGAGCGTTGGAGCTCTGTCATACATTTTCTCCTCTAAGTTCTTCAAAAATAAAATATATTAGATTTAGGTTATATGATTTGAGATTTGGAGTCAAAAGCAATGGATTTAAGATTTAGATATCTAGATTTTCTATTCAAATGAATTTGCAGATTCAAACTAGGAGAAAACATATAACAAGCCTAAATCCAAATCTGATTCAGATTTTAGAGCTCCAGATAAAGTCCATACCTGTTACAAAGACAACTCATCGATGTGTTTAATGAGCACCAAAGATAATAAGAGAGAACGTAAAACCTTGAGTGGGGCAACAGTTTGGTGTGTGCGATAAATGAATCTCAAAAATAATAAAACTCGTAATAGTATATGGTACAGATAGTATAAATAATCATACCTGACATATCCCTGCACCCATAGAGTCAGCACATATGATAAAATAATATATGATACCCAACAACAACAACAACAACAAAAATAAATACTGCTCAAAATAGGATTTGCAATCCCCTAGTTCTTAGTATCCTAAGGTGATATCCTACTCAAAGAAGTAAGAGATAGAACATACAAATCAACCGCAACACCCATTAAACAATATCCGAGATATCACCATCTAAAGCCTTGAATCCATTGATATTCATATGATTGGTCGATACCATTCGTCAAGGATTAATGGAAAACCCTAGATCTAGACAGACTACCGTACATCCCAGGCACTTTTTCTTTCCTAAGGCAACTAGATCACTTTCCAAGCGATCCAAGGTACAACATTTCTCAGATCCTAATGGGTGTCCCCATGATACCTCTACTTTGAGTCTACTAGAATCCTTCGAACTGTCAACAATTCCTTGGCACTTCTAATTATACGAGCAATCCACAAATCCGCTTTATGTCGAGTCGCGCTCGAGTCAGTCCATTATCTTGTAGCCCCATTCCATCCTGAACTTCCTACCACATTTACCTTCGAAAACTCCATCTGAGTTCACAATTGAAAGATATACACTTCCTAAGTGTATTACTTCCACCCCATGGAAATGATTTACGAACCACAACCTCCAACACCACCTTGGAGATCTCATCACACCATTTCATGGATTGTTTCATCTTCTCTATGAAACATTCATCTTGTTTCACACTAAAGAAACCCAACGAAGAGCCATCGTCTCGAAATCACCATTGAACGAATATTCATATCATGCACCTAGAAACCACATCGTCATCAATGTCAAATTGGCCAAAATGGCCAACACCAATAGTAGTCAATATCAATCACTTTTTAGCAATCATTAATGACCACTAAGATTATGTGTTTAACCAGAATTGGTTAAATACACATCCAACTAAAACATTCGACATCCATTTGGAAATCCATGCCCACCTTATAATTGATTCTTCAGATCCACCACCAAATTCCAATATTGTTCCATACTTTGATCAATCACCATGCTTCGATGCACATCCATTATCAAATCGGCGTACATGTTCTGGTAATTCTTTATGAATCTATCTCGCATGTTTGAGTCTTGCGCGCCTAATTAGTACACCAACTTATGTGTTCGATCGATAACACTAAACTCTAGCGGATTTCTTCCCTGATTTCTTAAGGTCTGACATTACCTCCATGTATTTCTTAACAATCATTGAATTCCAGTTGTGCTGGATTAGAGAAACATCAGCCTCCTACAGATCTACTACCTTATGTACAATGATAAAATATTACTGATTGTTCATTTATATTTAATTTTTTACTACCAAATTCAACACAGGAAAAGGCTATCGGTGAAAGGGTACCAAACCGCCACCAGCATAGTAGAACAATCCGAAAGCATGGACCCAACACCGAGACAAAGCCGAATGCAGAAAAGAAGCAATTGGGATAACAGGCAACCACTACCATCCTGGAAGAAGAAAACTTTGAACCAACAAAAAAGGGATACCAACAGGGTAAAACCGAAAGGGACAATTAACGTAAATTCAGTTCCAAAAGCAATCACCCCAAGCCGGAGACAAATGCGAAAGAAAGGTCGAAAGCCTACGATCCGAGACCAATGACTGGACAAGAAGCGTCAAGAAAAGCAAAGGGAAACGAAAGGGCTATCGACATTAACTTGCTTAATGCCAATACAAAAGGAGATAAAGGAGCCAAACATATTGTACAATTTCTAAATGATGCCTTCTTTCTAAAACATTATGCAACCATTTAAACATGTATCTGTTTTTTTATATGGCAAAACAAAAGTGGACATAAGTTTTTTCATTTCGAAATAATTTTTGTTCATTAAATTATCTAATGGCATATGACATTTAGTAGCTTGTACAGCAGTTATAAATCGGCTTTTGTGAAGGTGCATTTTGATTTCATTGCAATATACTCCGCAGTTATTGATAATCGAATGTCACTTGTACATTTACTCTCACTACGCCATAGATGGCATATTGCAACGAAATTATAGGGCGTTGCCAGCTATAATATAACAATAGCTATGCTAATTTTTGTCTATTGCAACATTCGCTTCAAGGTGTTAGCATAGATATCAGCAAGATATTGCAGTAGCTATAAATATATTCAAATTAAAATAAATAAAATAAAATTTTACACCTCAGCGATCCACACCATCACTTAAAATAAAATCTCAACTATTGTCCACACCATCAATCCACACATCAATAATTTCAGTTTCCCGCTTCTATTTTCATTCATCCCCTTTCCTTTTCATTTTGTTCTCCCCTAAATTTCCAAAATCAATCGAAACCCTAATTTTATTACGTTTTGTTTGACTGTCAATACTATCCTGCTTTTCTGCCCAAAAACAATTTCGTTCATAGACAAGGCTTCTTCGATTTCTTAAAGGTACGTTATTCCTTTTTAATGTCCACCGATTTCCATGTTTACGTATACTTACTTATATAATTCATTCCTTTTGTTATTTGACTTATTACTTTGCTCGATTTATCAATTGGGTAAAATAGCTAGAGAAATAGCTATTGGTTTTGATTACTTCGGAAATAATAAATGTACAAATCCTGCAAAATCAACAGCGGCAACTGCAATTACTCAAAAATGTGAAAGTAGTATTATGATTCTTGTTTGCTTCAGAGATGATTGCATTTTGCAATAATATCTTGTGCTTCACCCAAATGTAGGAGTAAATTACTTAATACAATTTGCAGCAGCTTATATTAGTGATTATGGATTATCAAGTTGAGGAAATATAATGTTCCTTTTACTCTTTGTTGTTAGCTGTTGCTGATGCTTTTGAGAGATGCCTATTGATCTTTTTTCAGTGAGTGATAGTTTTGGTTCTATTGTAAGCACTACAACAAAAATACCCTATTACAACGTCCATTTTACAACGGGCATGGGTTGCCCGTTGTAATAGAATGATATTACAACAGTCACATTCTGGACTGTTGTAATAGATGCATGTTAAACACCCTTTTACAAGGGGCATAGACTGCCCCTTGTAATAGAATGCTATTACAACGGTCGTTTCTAGACAGTTGTAATAGATATCCTTTACAACACTCTTTTTACAACTGGTAAAAACTACAGGTTGTAATAGAGTGATATTACAACGGTCATTTCATGCCCGTTGTAATAAACACCAATATTACATTAATAATTACTAATCATTATAGTATATTATTTAATAATTAATCATTTATAACTTGTAATAATTAATTAATTCACATTTTCACTAATTAACGTTTGATAATTTATTATTTACTACTTAATAATTATAATTGATAACTACGTTTAATTCTTAACAAAATTTAACAATCTTAAATTATCTAACAATAATTTTAAAATATTTATAAAATTCATTTTAAATAAATTCAAACATCAAACAACAAACAATAAACAAATTTAAACTATAAAAATAAATGGATATAACGGTATATCAAATAATATATCTCTAAAAACAAACAACAGCTAACAAACTAATTCACTTTATAAATGATATATCTTATTTATTGTTTGAATTTGAGTTCAAACTACAAACAGACAAAACGGTTGAGACAATTTGCTTGTATTTAAATGGTTTTCGAACGACAGACAAATTTAGACTCTAAAAGTAAAAAAGTTAATAATGTTTTAACTTTAGATAATATTCAAAATTTATGTTTTGAAAGTGCTAAAAAGAAATCTGGATTTGTAAAGTACAAACGTCAAGTTTTAAAATGTCATTTTTATATTTATTTAAAAAAATTGTTTTGTTACGTGTACCATAAACAATTTTCTGCTAACATCTCGTTTGGAAATTTACTTCTATCGAATCTTCTTCCCGCTTTGATTTTTTTTTCTCGCTCACCGCTAAAACATTTCAGAGCCCGCGTTAAAGTAAATAACCATTTATTCTAACGTAACAGGTCCAAAGCTGAATTCTCAACTCATACGCTGGTCCTCCTTCAAAACCCTAATCCCCAAATTTCCTAAACTTCTACGCAGGTCCTCTTAATCTCTACTTCCTCCCTCTCTTTCTTACTTCAGATTATCTAAACCATAGTCGGCCCCCTCGTCCTCCCTTCCGTTCCCCTGTCCTCCCACTCCTCCATCAACATCTACCACATCGCGCAATCGGAAACCCTACTCGCCGCCTTCAACTGTCCCGTTCTGCCCTGTCAATCCAAAGAGGTTGCCAAACTAGTTCGAAAGAGTTCGACCCTGAAATCACAATCATATTCGATGTGATTAAGGCGGAGAACTATAGGGGAAATTTGGGAACGAGGAGGAGGTATTCAAGTTGCAAAAAAAGAGGGCAAGAGAGGAAGGGTTGGTTGTGGAAATTAGGAGTTTTCAAGTGAGCTTGCTCCTGTAATTTTGCTGATGTAGAGGTATGATACTAATTTTAAAATACTGATTTTTTACTCTCTTTTAAATTTTGAAAGACTGATTTATGTTCATGGACTTTTCAAGTGAGCTTCACATTCGCTTTCATGGGCTTGTTCTCTTATATGCTACTTAATCCACAAGATTTGATAATTGATCTTAAGCACTCCACTTTTTCCTCATATGCTGGTGTTGGCTTCTCATTTTGTTTATTCAACCTTGGCTGCTACTTTCGTTTTTTGACAGTCACTTTCATCTGAGTCTACTTCTGATGGTTGCACATACTATTCAAATTTTGATTTGTGCGTTCAGATCTCTGAACGAGATTTCCTCTAGTCGCTCAGATCTTTCGATCGAAAAAATCAATGCTGGAAACGTATAAAGGAAGTTGTCTTCTTCAAAATTTCTGTCTATCTCTGGAATCATGTTTATGAATAGTTGAATACTGATAAGAGAAATCCAAACTCTACATCATCTAAACAGCCCTTTCCCTCGTGTTCGAGATAACCAGATCTGAATTCATGCTTTTGCCTTAATCTCGTTTGCGATTCCAGATATCACACCATTATGAATGTATTAAATTGTCCATTTAGTGCTTTAACAGTTCTGGTCAATGCGCTTGATCAACCTTAGTAATGGGAATTTCCTAAGCACTAGCATGAGACATTCAAACACAGTGTTTTGAGCTATTAATGGAGAGGCCTGAATTGTAATGTACTTGTGCAGTTTACATTGTAAACGACGTAATAAAGTCTGGGCATTGTGTAAAGTTTGGTTAAGTTAGAGTCCGGTTGAGTGAGGTAAATTTGTCGTGCATGTTATATATATTTGGGTGCAAGTATTTGTAAAGCACTAAATGGACAACAATCCATGTTTTGTGAAACTGTACTGTTTTTATAAGAAGAAAAAAATGTTAACATCTCATGAATAATTGTTTCTCTAAACACTTGCTGAGGTTACAATTGAGTAGAAATCATTTTTACGTGGCCATGAATTGTTGTCCCTTCTTTCCCATATGCATGACTACATGCATATAGTGATATACATTAAAGAGTGTCCAGAATTGTCATGGGCATGCATTACATTTTAGTATTCATAAGTTGCTGGCTGTTTTTCTAAAATCTTAGATAATCAAATATTTGATATTTCTATACTAGAGTAGAATTAGTAAGTAAAGTGGAACTACCAGTGTAGTAGAATAGAATTACTACTGGCAAAGTATATACTTGTGATAAGTACATTAAATAAAGGATAGTTAAAGAAGTACTCCGCATGCTTTGAGTATTTGAACTGTAAGGTTCATAATTTTCAATGGTGACTCATGATGCAAGGTGTTTTTAATGCAAAAATTTGATTTTCTACTACACCATTTGTCAGCAAATAAACTAAAAAGAAGAGAACATTTGCTTTAGTTATAAAAATGGGTATTGTAGCTGACCGGTTGCTTTAGTTTGTCAAAATGGAGAAAATGTGAAGCATGTCCTAAACCATGTTGTCGGAACAGTATTTGTTTGAATGTTTTTCTTTCTAAATAAATGTGTGTCAAACTATTTTAATAAGATTTCAACTTGCTGGAACGAATGATAAGAAATGGGCATGTTAGTTGTCGGGTGTTCAATACGTATTTGCAAGAGATCAATTGAATTCCTTTTGGTTGGTGCGTTATGTATTTATTAAAAGAGCGAATAAACTTTGTATTTCTGACAATAGACTTTGTGCGTTTATATATAATAAAAAAAAATTGTTAGATGTTGAATATTGCTTGAAAGTATAATTCTTTTGTTAAGTTGCTGTAGCATGGACTAATAATTTAGAGTTGCTAGCCCTCTTCTTACATGAGTTAGTATATGTCAAACGTGTAGATAATGGCATATGTATATCAAGTTTTGGGAACAACAGCTATGCTTTCTGTGTTTATATATTAGGTGATAATGATAAGTTAGGATTTTACTGTTCATGCGTGTTAAGCTTTTTGACAAAAATGAAAACATAACTTTGTACCCATATTGCGTTTTATGTAAAAAAAAAGTTGGTATAAATGTTATGTTGAATATCATAGTTATTTCCTGCACTTTCTATTGCAATTTACATTTTAGTTTGATCTATTGAGCCTAGTTATATAGTTGTCCTTGTTTGATTTTAACATTGGTATCATCCCATCATTCTTGCATTGCATTTGATCGTGTTTCAGGTAGCATTTCAATTATATTTGTTTCACCCATTACAGTTTCAATCTGTTACAAAATTAATCCTAACTTCTATATACAAATCATCTCAGTTGTATCTTGAACTCAGTATACCCTTGTTGAACCTATTTCTCCATTTTCTCGCATAATCAGTGATTTCTCTTTTTACTTGTTTTCCTAAGTTTGTAGTTAGCATACATGAATATTTAACATGTCAGTTTTTAGCTTACCTGCTCCATCATGCTATACATGGTTTGTTCAGTCCACTGGAAAAAAAGAAGTTATTTGTGCCCTTTCAACTTGCAACCAACCAATTCAGCTGCAGCCATTTTTGTTTGTTCCTAAAGTAAATGAGTTATTGCAATATAAACGTGCTTCTCCATCCCCTACTAGTTTTTTGTCACATTTAGGAATAGAAAAAGAGCACTGTAACCTGCAGGTTATACTTGTTCAGAAGCGTGCGATGTTTTTATTCGTAACATGGCTAACTAGTCACCATCTTGTTTTACAATGCAGAGCAGTTACCAGAAGTATCTAAAGTTAAAAGCTAGAGTTGAGCATATGCAGCGTTCCCGGAGGTAAATCAGTAATGAACCTTAAAGTTGATAATACGATGTTTTTTTTTTTACTTTAACAAGATTTTTAATATTAGAAATCTACTTGGTGAGGACCTCGGCCAACTCAACACTAATGAACTCGATCAAATCGAGAATCAACTAGAAGAGTCAATGAAGCAGATAAGATCCTCAAAGGCAACATACTTTGCATTTATATATTTTATTATTGACATATCATTGTAGACTTCTCAAATATTCCTATACAAAATATCAAAGTATATGTTCTGATTCTATGTGCTTGCAGACAAAGATTTTGCTTGATCAGCTTTGTGATCTAAAGAGAAAGGTGGATTATACATAAAATTTATCAAATGTATTATAAGTATACTATTTCATAACAATAGAATTTGAATCGATCATTTCTTTGAAGCACTATGTTTTGGTTAATGCAGGAGCAAATGTTACAAGACGCTAATAGAACACTGAGTCGGAAGGTATGGTACTAGTTTCTTTAGCGATTTTCTGTGTAATTTTCTAGTATAACTTGTGTGTTTAGGGAAGTATTTAAACACAAAATATAAACAGAATTGATGACATAATTAATTTCCATCTTAAATTTTCACCTTTCATATAAGAACAAAAAATTCTAATAGTTTAGATGAAATCCGAACATGGATGGTGCGTTGTATGTATGTATGCATATATATTCCACACACATATATTTGTTAGTTTATTATATTATTGTTGTATGTATGTATATATATTCCACACACATACATTTGTTAATTTATTATATTGTTGTTAGATTGAGGAAGCAGGACAAGAAAACCCATTACACCTTTGTTGGCAAAATGACGGTGGTGGTGAATCAAGTGGTCAGTATAATCACCCATCTCAATCCGAAGATTTCTTCCAGCTTGTTCAAGGATGCAACTCACGTTTACAGATTGGGTAATTGCCAGCTTAGCTTTGTTCAATTGACATGCTATTTCATAATGCAATTGTAAGTGTATGCCTATATCATTTTCCTGATATATGCATTTATTATGCAGATTTAGTCTGATGTCAATGGATAACCTGAATGATGAAGTGTCGAACCATAATGAGACTGGGTATGCCTCTGAATGGATGTGATGTTATCACAGCTGTGTTAGCCTTTGATATATATATCTCCTAGTGTGTATGGTACTGCAAAATTTTCTACCAGAAGCTGATGTTTGGAAGATATGTGTGAATGTAGCGGTGGAACCAGAAGCTTTTTTGTTTAGGCCAAATTCGGAGATGTCCATTATCAAACATGCCATTGGATCTACCATCACGTAGCACAAAGATTATGTTTCCTTGGTCTAGTGTAGGTACTTATGAAACTAGTTATGTAATTTATGTTAGAACTATGTCGACGTAACTTATCTAACCTTTTGTAATGTAAACTTATCTAGTCTTTTGGAGTGTAAACTTATTAAACTTTTTGAAATGTGTTGGAATTATATGACTTGCTTTCGTCTTTTAGTATGTGTTATTATGTGATTTCGATTGTTGCATTACAGTATTTATTGCATGTTAAAATATTCATTATTATTATGGATGTATATCACAGTAATTATATTTAAATCTGCATTTATTTCGCAATGGGCAAAAACCGTTGTTATATACTGTATTACAACGGGCAGAAGCCACTTGTAATTAATCGGCTATTACAATGGGTTTATAGCCATTGTCATAGAGCTCGTGCACGTGATAGAGGCACGTTATTACAACGGTCTTTTACAACAGTCTGTGACCGTTGTAAATTAGAAAGGACCTATTACGACGGTTCATATTAGGACGAGATTTTGCCCGTTGTAAAAAGCATATAACAACGGTTTTTGCCCGTTGTAAAAGAAGTGTTTTGTTGTAGTGAAGGTTCAAATTTTGAGATTACTTTTGAATGAAAAACGGTTAGCTTCCAACCAATGTATTGACCCTTTTGGATGAATAAGATGCCTTAATCGAAATTATATATGCTCTTATTTTGACAATTTGAAGATAAAGGTTTTCTTGTTTTATCAATGATCCGCAGCTGATAAGAGTGTTAATTGGTTAAGTTTAGGGGATTTTTTTTTGCAAATTTCATTTTATTTCCAAAATCACAAAGCACCTATTTGAACCAAACTGTGAATGTGTTTTCCCTATTTTCAAATATCAAAACAAAGTTACTTTTAGGGTCTATTTGCATGCAGTAGAAGTGGACTGTGGAGTATTGAAATGAGGTAGGAAGTTAAGATTTGTCAAGAAGCCGAATCCCAGACAAGTATTTGAGGCTTTAAAATCTACTTGTCAGCGTCCCCAAGAACGTGAAAGTAGTATAATGGATGTATTTTTAGTTTACATTTGTGGACAACAAATAGTTCTTTTTTTATCCATTTAATTTGAGCTTTATTAACCGTTAAATGAACTTGTAGATAGTTCATTCCAATAATTATGAGAACGATTTGTATGCGAAAGAGTTTGGAATTCAAGTTACTGAAGCAATGACCACTGTTTAGCGTCTTATGGTATGCTAACTATACATAATTGGTTCTTTTGGTGTGTTGAGCATGTTAAAAGTATAATACTTTAGACTTAATTCATGCATGCTTGATAGTTTGTATCTTTTTATTGTCATTATGTTAAGGTAGAATCAAGTGTGGTTGTAAAACTGAGCTAGGTATTGTGTCTCAATGTTGTTTGCCTAAAAATGTTCAAACGTGCTACTTGAAATTAACGTTCTTGAGTTGTAGGAAATAAATAATTATTGCTAATAACATGACAATGTAAACCTTGTAGAAATACTACATTATTTCTTTGTATGATATACCGGATTTGGCAGCAATTTGAAACACTATATGAATTATATATGAAGCTTCTTACTGCTCAAGATTTTGCATAAGTTCTAAGTATTTCCCCCGGTCTGTATATGGAAGAAGAAGAAGGTTGATTCTTGGCCTAATTAGGGCTACATGGGAAGGTTGAAATGGCATTAGGTGTGGATATAAAGTAGTAATACATGATATTTTATTGCTATAAGACCATGTAACTTTGTTGTATAAGACCAAGAAGAAGCTCCAGATAATGTTTCTAAAGGTTATACAATATCACTGTGACTACTGGTGGCGGCTTGTTTGCATAATGTGATAATAGAATTCATTTCTTATCTTAGGCTGCGTAAAATTTTCAGGGGTCCTTTGATATTGATTTGGTGTAGGAAAATGCAGCTTCAATGGTGAAGAAAATTTCATGCGGCAATGGCTTGAGCTCAGGATCACAGCAGCTGACATTAGGTACATCCACTGAGTTTCACTTGTTGTTATCATAAATTCATAATCAATATCTAACATAAATGGAATTCTTGTTTGTTTATATTGTTGTTTCTATCATTGCAGGTTCTCATAGATATACCTTTTGCATTTCGATTGATACCGAAGGAAGTAACTGAATCCACTGGTGCGCAAGTTCTTGAGCAGCTGTTGAGAGTAATGCTTCCTAGATTTTTGAAGCAGGTAAGCTTATAATTATCATATCATTGAAAAGTTTCTTCTCAGTAAGCAACCATTGTCGATGTTCTGCTCAAAGAAGTTGTCTCCATTCACAACTTAAGAAATTGTTATATTTTTAACTTCTGGTTTCAACCCCAGGCTTCTTATTTCAGCTTTGTTATTCTCCTTTATTTGACTTGTGCCTCCATTAGAGAAGGCTTCATGACAAATGCGCCCGGACCCACTACTCGGCTCGCCTTCGGCTCGACACTCGGCTCGCCGTATATTTCTTAGTGCCAGTGTCTGTATAAATTGAAACTGCATATGTAATGAGTGAACTAAGTGATGTAGTGAGGAATATCTGTATATTTGAATAATTAATGTTATAGTAAATCATTGAGTTGTAAATAGTTAGAGTTAGAAACTTGTACTATTTTAGTTATTGAAATAAAACAGTTTATTTAATAGAACACTGCACGAATTAAATTCTTTGTAGTAGTATTCTATTAAATAAATATTTAATCCTGTTAGAGATGAAATATCTATAGCAACATTTTCGGATGTTGCTACAGACACCTGTGGGTGTTTTTATAGACCTAAATAAAGTTCTATTGTAACAATATTTGTTGTGTTGCCATAGATAGTCAAAATGTTGTCTTTGAGGCCTATAGCAACGGTGAAAATTGCATCACCAAAACGTTGCCAAAGACCTATGCCTACATTTTTTGGGCATGTGCCAACAATTTTTTGGCGTTGCTTTAGGCCGTTTATGGCGTAGTGTCTAAAGAGGTTTCTTAGCAACATCTGATAAATCATATATATTTTTCACTCCAACATTTAGTTCTTCTTCAACATTAGCATATTCGTTATCAACTTCAACAGTAGTGAACATTTATCATGTTACATCTTCAACCATATGTTCTATGAGATCCATCGCACTAACTTCATCACCAATGACCTCCTCCTGATGAGCCTTCAGGCTCGGTTAAAACTAAGCCTAATGGCTCTATTTTGATGAGCCTAAAGGCTCATTAAGGAGAAGATGTCGATTCCTTAATGAAATAAAAGGCTAATTCGGTTGAAGGAGAGAGGCCGAAGTTGAAACCTAATAGTTGACGTCAAAATCGAATCAACTTATGGTCGATATCAAGTAGAATGAAGTTAGAGATTGGTTTCTTCATGGAAGAAGAGGTTGATTTGGCTGAAGGAGAGAGGCCGTAATCAAATTTCCTTTAGCAGAAATTTTTTTTATTTACGACGATTGAACGAAGCGTAGAGAAATAAGGGATTGAGGAATTGAGGCTGCGAATGGCAAGGAATGCCCTTTTACTTTTCTAACCCAACATCAATTTGTTATCCAAGTGTTACAACGATTATTTGTGTTAATATATATTATTATTTTGTAATCATCTATTTTTGATGAATCTTTTTTCGTTAACAACGCTTATTATTGTGTTTAACTTACAATGCAAATTAGCGTTCGCATCTAAGAAAAATATGTGTTATGAAATAGCTGTTATGGTGTAGTTTTGATGATAATAGTAGTAATTTTCATGTAATATGTTATAATAAACATTCAATAACTATTAGGAACAAGTATAATACATAATTAGGCCTAAATTAATAAACCAAAATAAGTAGGGTTTAATGAAAAACTTGATTTGGAGAGGCTCCGAGGGTGGAGAGAGACAACACACGGTGGTCGGTAGTGCCTGTGGTGGTTTGGAGGGTGAAATAGGGGCTGACAGCGTTTGGAGAGGATGGATGTGGGTTTTTATGTTTTTGGGTTGCAGTTTCAAAAAAAGCAAAAATACCCTATTAGACGCCTTTTTAGCAACTGGCATTGACTACACATTGTAATAAAATGCGAATACAATGGTCATTTCATGATCGTTGTAATAGATGTTCTGTACAATGTCCTTTTTACAACAGGCGAGTACTCTCCGTTGTAATGTCATTTCTGCCATGTTGTAATAGATGTCAATTTTGCTACATTCACAAAATTGCCCATTGTAATAGATGTCTACTTTACAATGGTTACAAAATGCCCATTATAATAGGAGTAATTTTTACAACTAGTAATGCCCGCTGTAATAGGCCTCAATTTTATAATGGGCCAAAAATGTTCGTTTTTAATAGATGTCAAATATAGCAACTTGCTAGTTGTAAAGTTAGATTTTACAATATTTATAGTTTATCAGTTGTAATAAATACCCATTTTTTATAACTCTTAACCGACTATCGTTATTTTTGATTTTTCTAGAAATCATAGGAGGTTCGTTCAGTATTTTAATAGTCTTAATTTTAATTTCATATTTTTAATACGAAATTATATACAAAGATTTTCAATATAAAATACAAAGAGAATGTTTTAACAATTAATCTCATTAAAACTAACATATTATTAAAAAAAATTAAAAATTTGTGTTATGTTAAACAAGTGTTTACGTAATAATTTTAGCACTTAAACAAAAAGGGTGAGTAAAAGGATGGCCGATGCATTTATTTTTTTTCTTGATCTCTTAGCTCGATCCTCTATCATTTTCCCAATTCCATTTTCTTTATAAAATACAATCTAGGGTTTCTTCGATCAAACGTGTTGTTTCCTTTGTCAATTCGATCAAGATGAAATTGATGATACTCAACCCCTTTTTAGTCCAAGCTTCTCCCTTTTGTAAAGCTCATCTTCTTATTTTTCCCTCGTTGACTTGTTTTGCTGTGAAACTTAAAACTAGGGTTTTTCATTCAGAATCCCACTCCTCCTCTTATACATCAATCGATTGATTTGTCGATTTACTGTTGGCTTCATCCATCGATTCTTCTTTGTGTTGCTTAATTGCAGTGGATTCCTTGTCGAGATTGAATGCTTCTTGGTTTTGCAGGGATGGAACCCAGCTTGCCAGCATCATCTGATGCTTCACTCGGGGCACAACCTCTCAGTAGGACTTAGATGACGTCCATCACAGCCCGTTCATTAGAGAGCTCAGAAACTCTCGGAATCCTCGAACTTCAAGTTTCCAGCCATCGAACCCTACAATGGCCGAACTGACCCGACCATCCATCTCATGCGGTACATGTGCCACATGAAAGTGCCCTCTGCATTGGCCAATGCCATGGCCAAGTGCTTCCCGCTCTACCTCACCGACATAGCAAGCATGTGGTTTCGGCAGCTAACAACTGAATCGATTAATAACTATAACATGTTGGTCACTCGCTTCACTATAAAAAGCCTTGTATATTCCCTGTTTTCTTTACTTTCTTGCATTTCATAATCATCATTCATGTGCTCTCCACACGATTGGGGGTTGACTGTCATTAGTGACCAACTTTTGACGTCAACACAAACTTGATCAACTTCGATGAAAAAATGCTAGTGATGAATTGGGTATTTAAAGAGTTTCAATTCCTTTTTTTTTTTGTTTTGATTTGGTCACATGTATACTCAAGTATAATTGTTAGAAGTTACGTAATTGACTTGGCTTTGGCTTGAATTTTCTTGATTGTTTCAAAATATTTTGAATCTGAGTAAATTTCCTTTTTCTTGTTCCCTCTTTACTTTGTTCGAATACAAAAACATTCTTTGCCTAGTTACATTTCATTCATCATTGATAAAAATAAATATACGATTTTCCATAGAATATTGAACATATACTAAACTTAATTTTCTACCGCATTACTTGTGCTTGTCATACTTGAAGCTTTGTTGCTTTATTGTTGCATTCATCTATTTTCTTACTAGCAGCCAATGCCTTGTATATGCTTTATTTGCATACATTTTTGTTTGTTATTAATATCTTCATTGCTGCACCATTGTTACTTGACATTGCCTTGTCAATGACCATGTCTCTACTGTCTTGTGCACTACTATTTATTTACATGAACATATGCCACTAGGTACTTGTCTTTGTGTTACGTTGATCACGCACTTTTCTATGTTATTTTACTTGTGTTATTGCCGCTTTGCTAATGTCTTGATGCCATATTTGATGTCAAAATGATAGTGCCGTGCTCATGTCCTTGCTGACATGTATGTCGTATATATACGGTGTTACTGTGCCATGATCATGACTTAGAAATCTTGGCATTGTCCTCCATGGTTTGTTTTGCTTTCATTGTGCATTTTTTATGTGTCATACAAGTGCTTGAAATGCTTTGTCCATGCCCATGTCACCTGAAATGTCGTGTTCTGCCATGTCCATGACCCATAATACTTGATACTTAATTTGCATGTGCATTAAAATTTCACCTAAACTGTTTGGCTTGAACCTGAAGTGCTAGTTGTTTGACATGTTGTATTTGTTGAGCTGGACTGTCAGTACTGCTATGTCATGATCATGATACTGCTATTAGCACTTGTTGTTCTGATCATTGCTACCTGAAATAGAGTTTGTGTATTTGATCTTTTCTTGGCTTGAGTTCTTGCCATGATACTACTGTATGCCTTGACCTGATTTCACTAGTGTAGTCGCTTTCTATGAGCCATGAACTATTTGCTATGACCTTACTTGTTTGGTGCTACACTGGTTGTGCCATTTTTGTCTATTTGCCAGACTTCTCTTGTGCATGTCACGTTCATGTTGGCACATTTCCTGTGAATTTTGTTGCTTGACCTATTCATTTGAAATTTGACTAGTTAGGATGTTGTGTTGTTGCATTCTTGACTCGTTGGACCATTTGTATCATTGTGTTGAGCTTGAACAGTTTTGAGTTTGTTGTTATTAGACCAAAAATGACTCTAACACCCAATAGATTAGAGTTTGAAGAGATATATGAAGAAATATAAACTAAAAATGAGAAATAACAAGCAAACATACAAAATTTAGAGTGGTTTGATGTTAACGAGCCTACTCCACATTATAATTCTTGTATTCAACAAAGAATTACAATTACAGCACTTAGAATCTCTCAACACTCAAGATACAAATAATTTCCTCACTAAAATGTTGAAATTCACTCGATTAAGGCAAAAATGCTTTCAGGTCGATTGTTAATGGCAAGTGGAGAATATGGCTTCAGAGTTTTGAGTGGCCAAATTTCCTTTTCTCTATCTCCAAGTTGAGTATTTATAGGGTCGGGTCGAGTTACTTTGGTGGGAACGGTTTTGTAAGGTGGCAGCAGTTCCGGGTTTATAGGTTGTACGTGTTAAGCGGTTCGAACAGAAAATGGGGTTTGGACGCCACGTCACAATCATCCCGACCTAGTTGGTGATAGTGGGGAACGTGCAGGAACCGTTATGTATGGAGTTGAAATGGTGATCGGGTCGAGTCATACCCGTTCGACCCAAGGGCCATTCGACCTGGCAGCTTTCCTTTTGCTTGAACTGAGCTCCATCATCCCAAAGTTTCAGTACTCCGTTCGACCCGAAGTTCCAGTACTCCGTTTGACCCGAAGTTCTAGTACTCTGTTCGACCCTAAGCCCCTGGCTCTTGTAAAGATATAACACTAGGTATCTAATATAGGTGATCGTAGTTGTTTAGACTTTGGACGGCCTTATCACAAGGCAGGCTAACATTTTGCCCCTAAAGTATGCCATAACATAGATGAGACATGCTTTGAACTCGTGGATCTGTCCATTCCCAAACATCGAGTAATCAATAGACGTGTCTTTCTGCAGAGTCGCGCCCTTTGATTCCTTGCACTATGTATAAATAGAAAATCACATCCATTATTGTCTTCGTTGCATATGAAAATCCAAGATCTTCAACTGGAGTATAGGCAATTTTACAGGTACATCTTTTAAACCTTGTCGAATCAAAAGGTTAAAGTTAGCCATATTCATCATGTCACTCTGTTGGTTCTCGTATATGGTTAAACATACATAAGTCGTCTTGAACAATTATTTATGTTTGTCGAATTTTTTTCACAAAAAAATACACTGCCACATATGTGGAGTTGTCAGCTAGAGAATCCTGCATTTTCTTTTGATTTTCTTTGGGCTGGGTTGAAAGGTGTGTAGTGCTCTAGGTTAAGGAAATTCGACCTGGTGACTATTCGACTCGAATGGTCTTCGTACCCTTCATATCTGCTTTATGGGACGTGGTCGACCCGTTCTTTCAGGGTGGTGCTAAATGCAGTAAAAAAATTCCTCCATGCAGTAATCAAAAATTGGTCTAATTTACTGTAATATCCTTCACTTATTTTCTGTGCCCTTGCTAAATGCAGTAAAAAATTCCTCCATGCAGCAATCACCATCAGTGTTTTTTTGGGAAATGATGTCGCTCGGCTGTCTACTCCAATAATGAGCCATCAGGTCATTTAATATTAGCATAGGCTAATCTGTAATTGCCGTTTACTGCATGGAGAAAATTTTTATTGCATTTAGCAGCCATGTTCTTTCAAGGTTCATGTCATTTCACATCATATATAATCTGACATAGACCCCTTCTCCTCTATACTCCGCTTATTTACTGTCGAACTTGTCTTGAGCCTTCAAACCTAACACCCATTAAATCCAATCAGTCTCTTCGAATTTCTATCACTATTCGTAGGTGGGAAATCATCTTCTCTGATTTATGTTTTAATTCAAATCCACTCATGGATTTAGCCTTGAATTCTCGAGATTCACTTCGATTTGAATCGGCGTTGGAGATCGATACACAGTGGTGATGTTAGGCGGCATGCCTGAGCTCACTGTCGAGATCATCATTGGTGAGATTTCGTTCTTGGTGTTATGGGATTTAGTTGATGGAGAGTGAAAATGTGAGAAGCCGTAGACGAGAGTTGCAAGAATTTTGGTAAAAGTGATCGGGGAAGAAGAATAGGAGAAAGGGAAATTTGGTCGGCTCAGAGCTTCTCGGTTTGAATAAAGCATTAGAACTGATGCATAGCTTTGGTTCGGTGGAGCTTCAAAAAGGATGAAGTTAGGGGCTCAAAGAAAACGCGAGGGTTGGGTCAAATATTCTTGACCCAGGGCTATTCGAACTGAAGGGAAAAATTAACACTTCGAGTCGCCACAGTGATTTTTACATATCGATGCACGTTCAAAACAATGAGTGTGATAATGTAGCAGCTTCGATCCATAACATACATGCAGCCAAACCAACATTAACAAAACATATGCACCCTTATGGATAATTAAGATAGAGACTTCCAGAATTTGGATTGTAAATTAGCACAGCATACTGATATAAAAATTCTGGATATAAAGACATACATTTCCTCAACGCTGTGATTCATATCGAACAACTGCAAGCCATTATTGCTTCTTTCCCTTATATAGCTTATCATATCTGCAATGCACACACTAGCGCGCACACACACACACATAGGGGGTGCATAAGTTACTTTACTCTAATTTCCAATATTTCTTGGGTAGTATAGCAATCATGTCTAGACGGTATCCAATCAGATATTCTGAGTCTCAGAAAAGCAAAGCTCTAGAAACGTCAGCTAACCCTAATGATCTCTTATCAGATTCTAATTTGGAAAGCACTGATCCAGAATTCGAAGCCAATCTCCACGAGAATGTAGAATCATCCAATGAAGGAATATCTACAAACGACGAAGTAGGAGGAGTAGGAGACAATCGAGCTCCCAATATGTTTGACGATGCGATCATTCTGCAACAGCCCAATGATTCATGGGTATCTACTACCACTGAGCCAAGAATTCGATGATTAGATCTAAGGCATGGGATATCCTGGGACAAGGTTCGGGTTGCCGATAGCATCTTAGATAGACATCACAATCCTCCAGAGGGATATATGGCAATAAGCCAACATATGTTCTCAGTTGGAGCTCTTCCGCCGTTTCACCCTTTCGTCGTTGGATTCCTCAGATGAATGAGAATTGCTCTCATCCAGGTTCATCCAACTTCATACTCATACAGGTACACCTTGTACATTGCATACATGGAGGTTCTAGGTGTTGTACCCACTTTCGAGGACATAATCTTTTTCTCTCACTTCAAGCACCGAAAGGTCGAGACTTCTTCTTTTCTCTATTTCGAATATGTTCCCAAAAGGAAAATCATCGTTGATGTGCATAGCAATGTCGGTGACATAAGGCCTAATTGGTCTTATATTCGACCTCAGTCTAGATGCACCAGAAGGTGGCTTCAATCTAGTGAGTTTCAAACCCTGGCTTTCTCACTTCAACTTTACTTTCAGATTCATTAACCTTTCTTTCTTATTTTCAGTTCCAAACCCGAAAAAAACCGTAAGGCCAAGTGTATCAAAATCGCCTGAACACTTTACTGAATGTTGAATCAGCTTTATTAAGTGTCAAAAGTTGTTTAGTAGATCAATATCTTCATTGATATCACTTGCTTAGTCTGAAATGAAGTGTAGGACTTGGTGGAGGACATGCTCCTGCATACATGCCCCCAGGTCAGATTCCTCCAGCTTCAGCGGGGATTGGAAGTTTGCCCCCAGTCGAGGGGAAGACGATCTGAGGCTGGGTAGTTGCTAGAAAATTAAGATCTAGCAGGTTCCAGTCAGGAACCCTAACCAAGATAGGGAGAGAAATTCCCTAAGAAGGAGATTGGTGAAGTAGTTAAGAGTCCTTCTCCAATAAAAGTTTTCACAGAGGAGCTTTTGATAAAGCCGATCTAGGGGGAGCCTAAGGGTATTTCTCCAAAGGATAAAACTTCTATAGAAAAGCAATCTTCTCCTTTGACCCCACCTCCTACTAAGTCTCTAGCTCATGAATCCCGTCAAGAGGAATCAATGTCTATATTGAAAGGCTTGGGTGATCTCCCTTTGCCAAATATAATATATTCCTCCTAAGACACCGGCTCAAGTTCTTTCTTTCCTACCACCGAGGAACATGTCTCACCTGTCAAGACCGGGAAGACAATGCCTACTGGACAAACTTCGAGCTTCGATCCGTCAGAGAGAATCACTAAGGGCACACACAACGCAAACATTGCACGTCACAACACTTGTGCGCTATAGTATTTCCTGATTTAATATTAGTTTGTGTTACTTTGTAGGGACGATGTCTCACCAAGTCTATGACTCTAGAAAGCTCGGTCATAGTTTCCCAAAGTCTTACTCCAATGCTCAATATTATTATAGTGAGGACCGTAGGAGAGACGATAGAAGGCACTATTAATCGAAGTATCACCAATCCTCCCGCTCCCGCTCTCCAACTCGCTCAGATTCTGATAAGCATAAAGGTTACCAAAGTCATCACGAAGGGGATAAGTAGATTCTTAGAGCCTCTGTTCCTCTAAAAGAAACTTATCCTCAGGAAAAGCCTCCCGAGAAGCATTTCGACCCTAAGGAAAAACACAGAGGTAGAGACAGTGCATCTAAGTCCAAAGATAAAGGTAGTGCATTTGTCATCCCATCAAAGCATAAATCCATTAACATTTGCACAACCAAGCATGTGGTTCTTGATGCTCCAACGACGAAGAGGATAAAAGTTTTGAAGGAGCTATTCCCCAAATATCACTTTGGGAATATGCATTTTGTGCCAAATCTCCAACTAGTTCCTTCAAATTGGATCAATGGTGTCAAGGCAAAAATAGACTTTGTCAACCAACAATAAAAGGAAAACTGCAAATACGCTCAGAAACTATCCAAAATCGTACATAATCTTCAGTTAAACATGGATAACCAAAGGCATATATGTGAATGCGATGCATCGCGTGTTAAATTCTTGGAAAAAGAACGTGACGACGTTCATGCCAAACTTGCACTCGCAGAGCACGATGCTGAGAGAAATAAGAAATTGCACGACAAGTTAAAACAATGCTTTCATAATGAGCTTGACAACAACAACAAAGAACTTATAGATCTCAAGAAGCAATGTGCGGGCATCACAACTGAGAATACCGAATTAAAACTATCTTGTTCTCATCTCAAGCATGAGAAGACTGAGCTTGACAAGGAGGTTGCCTACCTGAAAGCTAAGCTGGCTAAGGCTTAGGAAAGGACAAGGATAGTTGAGGAGAATGCCAACACCTCCTTTGAGTCTGCCACTGATTTTAAGGCACAGCTTGCCGAGGCTCAAAGAGAACTGGATGATTTTTCACATCTTCTAATATATTTCTTCGCACAAGTTCTTCAAATCAATAATATATCCTGGGTACAGGACTATCTCACAACATTAGTCGATGCATGGGATGAACTTGTTGACGAAGAGAAGCGCAGGGTGAATGTCGAAACTGTGGATGAAGAGGAGTTGATGAGGACATTTCTAAAGGGCGACGAGCTTGAGTGTCTAACAGAGGGCAGAAGGCTGTTAAAGGTAGCTAGCAAGTGACAGGTTAAGGGTAAAGATTCCATTGAAGGCGGCTCTAGTTCTTCCTCTGCAGTGCCCGAGGCTGAGGGGACAGAGAAATATGACCTTTAACGTCCAAGATTTACGATGCATGCACTCCTTTAGCCTATCACTAAACCTGTCACTCCTGGAGATCTATCTGTCGAAGGTATCTCTACATTCCCTCCATAGTTTGCTAAGGCAATTTGGGCATATCGTCGTGCTATGGGGCTTCAAACTAAGAGGCTCATTGTTCCTTTGGAGCTAACAATCTTTAATCTCTCTACTTTAGGTACAAAACCTGCTGACGTTGCCACGAATCCGAAAGTTGAAGCTACTAATAAGTCTGCACCACCTACCAGTGATGACAATCCAAAAGGCGGTGATATGATTGCAGCTTTAAAGGATCTCGATGGCAAAGAGGGTGAAGGATATAATGATTTTGCGCGCACCAGAGTGTCTGGTGACACCGAGGAGCTAACCCTTGCGGATGTAATGGCAAGGAATGAGAGAATGCTTGTGAAGGTCAAAGTTGAACCCCTGGAATTTCCTATCTTGGTTAAACCTATCCAAATGATTCCTCCTCCAGGCGCAAAGGTTTATATCGAGCCCTCCAGATCAATCTCAATGGACACGAGTTCCCAGTCCATTGTTGATCTCAAAAATCCCTCGTCGAGGAAGTTTAAGAGGAAGAAGCGTATTCTCACGGAGACCGAGAAAGAGAGCAGAAGAAGCTTAAAGAGCTTAAGAAATCCAAGACTACTCCCAAGCCTTGGTGAATCTTTAGATTATTATTTTTCACTTTCCACTAGCCCGCTGTGGTTGTTGCGAGTGTGGCCCTCGCGGTTTTTTTTTGTTGTCTTGTACAAACCTGCATAGTATCATATGTTCGCAAGTTTTTTTGTCACTTTCCATCCAATGTACTCGTGAGTTAATCTATATGCATGTAATCACATAACTTGGAGGTATCATGCATATGCCCCCAATTAACCTTGAACAATAAGCCAAGTCCTTGGAAAATTCGAGGTTAATTTACAGGTTCATGCCATCGCCTCCAGCATCAGAAGGGATTGCAGGCTTAGTTCATACTCATGCCCCCAAGGATTCTGTAGGGTGAGAGTCGAGTCCCTCGGACATTCAGTCCGAATATTTTTATACTGTCATGTCATAAGTTCAGGTTAGATTTATGGGTTAAGCCAATCTCAAGTCATGGTGTACCATTTCATGCCTACCCTGGTTTTATACTCACCCTCTAGTCAATAGGGTTAGAGTTGGTCATGTGAATAGTAATGTTATTTTCTTAAGTCATAAAGTGGGATTTCTTTGATTCGGGTGTCAATATCGAACTCTTATTGAAACAATTCTCCGAGCTCAATCTCCGAGAAAAGGGATCAAGTGGTCGGACTTCACTTGCTTTAGATAAGTCTTTATGTCCCCAGTAGAGGGAAATAGTGGCTTTTAGCATCGTCTCCTTACTTTGGTTCACAAAGTGAGGACTGTTGTAACAAGGGTCAATATCAAGCTCGATTTTGGTTAAGTCAAGTCCAATGGAAATTACTTAACTTGTTGAGATGCGAGCAAGTGAACATCACTAAGGAGATCGTTACTCCTTTCATTCATATCTAACACAAACCAATTAGAATGTGATACTTAGAAAAATCAACATAAACAATCATAGAGCATGAAAAGAGCTTTTATTTATAAATAATGGCTTTGGGAAAACTATGCCTCATTACATAATCTATGATAAGATAAAAGCTTAAGTTAAATAGTGTCGTAGATGCTCGTCATTCCATGCTTTTGAGAGATGATCGCCATCAACGGCATTAGCCTAAAAGCTCCGCTACGAAGCCTCTAATGAATGACATGCAGTCTTTCCCACTTCGGATCAATGAAAACTAGGGTCGGGAAGACACGCTTTAGTACTAGGTTGCTAGGTTCAAAGTTTCTAGATTGAAACTTTCGGTTGTAGTATCAAGCAACCTTATGTTTGTGCTCTACAGCATGCAAGTCCGCCTCGTATCTTTTTTCATCGATCATGTCCAATGACTCATAGACAAAAGCCTTTTCAGTCAAAGGATCGTAATATGTTGTTTGGTGAGAGAGGACTTTACGCTCCACTGGGATGACTGCTTCCGATCCATATGAGAGAGAAAAAGGAGTATGTCCAGTTGTTGATTGTAGGTTGTTCAATACGCCCATAGGGCCAATGGTAATTCATCTACCCACTTGGCGTTTGCCTGCTTCAATCACTTCTTCAAAATGGACTTAATGATAGTATTCACGGCTTCTGCTTGTCCATTCGATTGTGGGTGTGCAACAGCTGTGTACCTCTTCTCGATAACATATTCAAATTAGGTCTTGTTGTTTGTTATGATGGTTTTGGGGACTCCGAATCACCATATGATATTACTGACGATAAAGCTTATCACCCGCTTCGTCCTGATTGTGGTTAGCTGCTCAACTTCTGTCCACTTCGTAAAGCAGTCCACAGCCACGATAACATGCATCGCTCTACCAATGGCAACTGGAAGGCTTCCAATGATGTATATTCCCCATACGACAAACAGCCATGGACTCACCATCGAGATGAGTTAACTGGGTGGAGCTCTAGGGATTTTAGTAATTTTCTGGCACTTGTTGCAACATTGTGAATAATCAGCCACATCTCGATTTATGGTAGGCCAGAAATAGTTGTATCGCATTATCTTTTTTGCCAAAGTCTGGCCTCCAGTACGGTCACCACAGTCGCCTTCATGTACTTCCCTCAACACACACTTGACGTCGTCATGGGCAATGCACCGGAGTAAACGAACTGAGAACCCTCTTCTATAAAGCACGTCGTGTTGCATGACGTATCTCGATGCTTTGCGAACAATGACATGCCTTTCATTTTTCCTCTCCGAAAGGGTTGCATGCTATAGGAAGTTCTTTATGGAGGTCATCCAGGACTCTCTCTCAAGTTCAGCTTCCATCGCTTAATCAATTTCCATCTGATTAATGCTCAGAGCGTTCAATGTTTCAATCGAAACCATTTCCGTCTCTTCCGGGTTGTCGAAGCTAGCCAGTTTGGCTAGTTTATTGGCCTTCTGATTTTCTACTCGCGGAATATGAGAAATGCTGTAATATTCCATGTCATTTACCAGCTCCTCGACCCGCTCCAAGTAAGTTGCAACTCGCGGTCCCTTTTCTAAAACTCCTTGAGAACCTGAAACACAATAATTTGAGAGTCATATAGTATATCCAATGCAACTAATCCTAATTCCTTTGCGAGTTTCAACCCGACAATCAGGGCCCTCGTACTTGGAATCATTGTTGGTTGCAGGAAAGTCAAGCCTCAAGGCATAATTGATCAATCGTCCCTCAGGAGCTATCAGAATAACCCCAGCATTGGAACGTTGATCATTGCGAGCACTATATGTAAATAATTTCCAAATGCTCAACCTCGTTTTAAATTCTAGTGGGTCGACCTCATCATCCAATACATCATCTTCGAGAACTATGAATTCGGCCATAAAGTCTGCTAATGCTTGTCGTCAAATGGATTTCCTCGGAAGGAAAGTGATATCAAACTGACTTAGTCCAATATTCCACTTTAGCAATCTCCTAGATGCCTCAGGTCGCTAAAGGACCTGCCGTAGCAGCTGGTTAGTGTATATCATGACTGGATGAGCGTGAAAATGGTGGAAAAGTTTTCTTGAAGCGATAAGCAGGCTATAAGCAAGATTCTCGATCTTCGGGTAATTGCGTTATACCGCTGCCAGCTTCTTACTCACGTAATACACTGGTCTTTGGACTTTGGACTTTGTCCTCCTTGCGGACAAGACGATACTGCTAAGTATACGAATAAGTCTTCTTGATCAATTGGCTTGGATAATACTGGAGGTTTCTCCAAATGATTTAGCAAATTCTAAAATGCCTCAGCACAATACGAGGTCCATTCAAATTTGTGCTTCCCTCGCTTTATTAGATCAAAGAAGGGAATGTACTTATCAGTGGCCCTAGAAATGAATCTTCTTAAGGCTGCAACCTTTTCCGCCAAGCTCTGTACATCTTTGATTTTCTGCGGTTCTCTAATATTCATGATCGCCGCAATCTGGTCCTGATTGACTTCAATTCCGCGGGAATAACGATGAAACCCAAGAATTTCCCTGACGCAACGTCAAAAGTGCATTTCAGAGGGTTGAGTTTCATTCCGTAATGTCACAGTATGTCAAACATTTGTGCCAGGTTTGAGATGTGATCAGTTGATTGCTTGGACTGTACAAGCATGTTGTCCACATATACTTTCGTGGACTTCCCAATCTAGTTATGAAACATATGATTCAGTGGACGCCGGTACGTCGTCCCAACATTCTTCAATCCAAAAGGCATTACTATATAGCAGTATAACCCAAAGTTCGTGATAAAGCTCGTATGTTCCTGGTCTGGCACATGCATAGGAACTTGGTTGTATCCTGGGTACGCATCCATAAATGAAAGAAGTTCATCTCCTGTTGTTGAATCTACCAACTAGTCGATTCTTGGGAGTGGAAACCTTTCTTTTGGGAAAGCCTTGTTTAGATCTGAGAAATCAATGCACGTTCGCCATTTCCCATTAGCTTTCTTTACAAGGACTGGGTTCGATATCCGGTCAGTTTATGCTACATCTCGAACAAATCCATTGCATTCCAACTTTTCAACTTCTTCCTTCAACGCTGCTGACCTCTCCGAGTCGAGCATACATCTTTTTTTGACTGGGACGCACTTTGGGTTATGTTTAGCGAGTGGCCCATGATAGATGGAGATATCCCACACATGTCTGCATGGGCCCATTTAAATGCATCTAAATTGGCTTGTGAGAAGTCTATCAATTCCCTCGTCCGGAGGGGGTCTAGATGGAATCTGATTTTCAAGACCTAGGTTGGGTCGTCGTTATCAATCGGAATATCAACAGTTGTTTCATTGGGGGGTCTCCCTTCTACATCCTGGTTCCTCGTCCACTCTGGGATCAATATCCTCAAACTGATAACTAGGAGACTCTGGTCGGGGTGCTTCCTTTACCTGCTACGCCGAGTCCCCCTTGGCGAAAGGGGAGCCATCCTTGGGTTCCTCATTAACTCCATCACAGATTACCTTCCACACTACTAATAACCGGCCCTTTTTGTCACTTTGTCTCCACGGACCATTCCCATGCCAGACTAGGTTGGGAACTTCAGAAGTAAGCACCATTGGTGCGATGCATGCTCTAAACTCTGCCATGGTCGGTCGGCCTAAGAAGACATTATAGGGAGAGTCTATGTTCATCACGAGGAACGGGAGGATTCTCACTCTCCTGCACCCTCCCTCACCAAGCTCCACTAGTAAATCAACCACTACCGCTGCATAGTTTTGGAACAATTAAAACCACATATCCATCCAATGCATGTTTTTAGGTCTCTTGCTTCTAGCTTCATATGATCAAAAGCTTTCATAAATAAGACATTGATGGAACTCCGTGGTCAACTAGGAATTTCCGTACTATCGCAGGGCCAATAATGGCCGATGTCACCAAAGGATCTATACTCGAAGTCTCCACTCCTATGCTTTCTCACAAAAAACGATGTCGTCCATCATCGTTTTCTGCTGCTTGATCGGAGTTGCATCTTCGGGAAACCTACACTACCCCACATCTAGATGCTTCACAACATTAGAATACTACTTCATTTACCTTGTGCTAAATCCTTCCAGGTGAGGCCCTCCAACAATGGTATTAACGAAGGTTCCTTTTCCTTTTTGTTGGGCGGTGGCTCTAGGAGCCAACTAACCTTGGTTTGAAGTTGAACCTCCTTGCCCCTTGTCCCTCGGGGCCATTTTGTATTCATCTAGCTTACCTTCGTCAACTACTTTTCTATCACATCTCATAAATGACGACATTCATTTGTTGAATGGCCATAGGTTTCATGAAACAAACAAAACTTTCATGTTTCGCGTTCCTTCTTGATTGAGTTTCTCGGAGGTGGTTTCTTATATTGCAACACATTGCACTTATCCAAGTATATATTATCCAAGGTATCATTCAATAGCATATAAATTTCAAAGGACCGGAATCGAGGTTATTTTTTGGAATCAACCTTCAGGTTATTTTTTCTTTTGTTTCCATTCTTACCTTGGCGATTATCTCCATCATTCTGATTTCCGACATTAACTTCTATCTTGCTAGAATTGTAACCAGACTTCCTTATAGCGAAGTTTCTTTAAGTTTACTCCTTCACAACCTTGCTAGATCTCCTCTTCCAGTTCAAGTACACATCCTCTTATTGCAAACGTATATTCACTTTCTGATAAAATAACTCGATAGTCGAAGGGTATTTTCCAACCAAATACCTTCCGAAATCCGAATATTTGTCATCCCCTTCGACGATTTCCATAAGGACAGTCTCTGGATTTGGATTGTTTACTTCAGTAACAACCATATTAAAGCGATCCAGATACTGCCTCAAAGTTTCTCTGAGGGCCTGTTTAACTACAATGAGCTCTATAACACTCTTCGATTTTAGTGTATGCAACCAAAATTGGTTTAAGAATTTCTTGTTTAAATTCTTAAAATTGGGCACTGATCGAGGAGGAAGTCCGGTAAACCACAACAAAGCAATCTGTTTGAGACATATGGTAAAGCTTTGCACATTATGGCGGCGGGAACTGCTGCAGCAGTCATATACCACAAGTAACACATCAGATGCTATCTTGGGTCAGTTTTACCCAAATAATTACTCATCGTGGGTAAGCTAAATTGCCTTGGGTATTGTGCCTTCAAGATGTCAAAGGGGTTTGGCCACACTCTATGCGCTAATCCTCGTTGGTGTACCATCTACTGTCATTCATAATCTATCGCGCCATAGCTGCTACCTCTGCACTGGTCATTGCATGTTCCAGCTCAGTGCTCTCAGCTATTCGGGATTCCCTTGCCCCAGTTTCGGGCAACGTCACTTGATCTGCTGTCCGACCAGAACTTCCTTGCCACCTACGATCCCAATCATTTACAGGACGAGTGGGTGGAAGCACAGGAGCGCGACCAGTTTGGGAAGTCCCATGTTTCCTAGGAAGGACTCGGGATCCACGCATCGACATGTGCATAGGCTCTGCTAAGCTAGGGTCATTAGCGCCAAGTCGAATCGTTGCATCTTCTTTAGAACCTAGTGAACCGAATCAGAGTTATCAAAGATTCTCAGGCCTTTCATAGTCTCCTATGGCATGGTGACTACCCGTTCTCTTCAGACGAGGATGAACCCTCTGCTGTCTGGTGATGGGTTGGAGACGGTGTTTTATGTCTTCGGAATTTCTCCAATTGCATGGCCATCATGTTCATGTCATTTCTTATTGCAGAGTTAACTCATCTCTGGGCTTTTAGGGCTGCGCTGGTCTCTTCCAACCTAGAAAACAAGCATGCAAAGTCGTCTTGTGAAATAGGTGTCGAAATTGAAGGCTGGTTGTTGGTAGTGGCAGTTCCTGCTGAATTCCTTTGTTCGGGTCGGGTCAAATTCGACTCGGGCATGCTTGACCTGGGGTCATTCGACCTAGGAGCATCTGCTGGTGTTGGTTCAATCTGTTGTTGACCTGGTGCTCTTCGTTGGACGCAGTTCTTTGGGAAGCTTGCTTGTTCCTATCTTTTCCAGGAGTCGTACTAGTCAAATTTGTTGGAATTGTTGAAAACGTTGGTAGTGATGAAAATACGGACTATTCCTTTGGACTTGGTGTTTTGAATAGTAGACAAATAATCCCTAAAGCTGAGAATTCAAGTTTCCTAGTGAAAACACCAAAACGTTAGACCAAAAAATGGCTCAAACACCCAATAGATTAGAATTTGAAGAGGTTAATGAAGAAATATACACTGAAAATGAGAAATAACAAGCAAAAACACAAAATTTATAGTGGTTCGGTGTTAACAAACCGACGTCCACTTTATAATTCTTATATTCAGCTAAGAATTACAAGTACAGCACTTAGAATCTCTCAACACCTAAGATACAAATAATTTCCTCACTATAATGTTGAAATTCACTCAAATAAGGAAAAACCGCTTTCGGGTCGATTGTTAATGGCGGGTGGAGAATATTTCTTCAGAGTTTTGATGGACAAAAGTCCTTTATTCTATCTCCAAGTTGAGTATTTATAGGGTCGGGTCAAGTTACTTTGGTGGTAACGATTATGTAAGTTGGCAGTGGTTCCGAGTTTATAGGTGCTAAGTGGTAAGCGGTTCGCATAGAAAATGGGTTTTGGATAGTGGCCACGTGGCAGTCATCCCGACCAAGTTTGTGATAGTGAGGATCATGCAAGACCATTGTGTGTAGAGTTGAAATGGTGATCAGTTCGAGTCGTACCCATTCGACCCGAGGGCCGTTCGACCTAACAACTTTCCTTTTGCTTGAACTAAGCACCATGATCTGAAATTTCATTACTCCATATGACCCGAAGTTCCATTACTCCGTTCGACTCGAAGTCTCAGGCTCTTGTAAAGATATAACACTTGGTATATAATATAGGCGGTCGTAGTTGTTTAGACTTGGGACGACCTTGTCACAAGGCAGGCTAACAGATTTGCGTGTTTGATTAGTTTGACCATGTACTCATGTACATTGTTGTTGAATTAGTCTCGTTCACTCTTGCTTTTAAATTCATTATTAAATTTGTTGGGATCAGAATTGACTGCACTAAGTTGAATCGAAAGATTTGACCTTTGCAGTTATCCGTGAGAAAAATACTACGTTCTCGGATGTTATAGTATCTATAGTGTATCACTGTAAATATTTTACGCTATTCGAGTACATATATATATACTCGTTTGACCTTGTCTAGAAAAATGATGAGAAACAACCCAAATAACTAAGGGAAATAAAATTTAAATCAGTTTCTTATTTGCGAATTAAATTGTTTCTTTTTTAATTTACTGCGTTATTTTATTCTAATAGGTACGACAAATGACTGGAGAAATTTGAAGCAAGAAGCTGAAGACTAAAACCAGGGTGAGAGTGTAAGTGACTATGTACATGTATATGAGTGAATGAGTATGTAGTAACGAGTCCGTTGACATGGGAAATTGGTTATTTGTGCACGCCAACCCCCAAGAGTGGATTTAGAAGTAAACCCAATATCCAAATAACCCAAAGCAATGAAATGTAAAAGGGCGCACAACTTTTATATGGTTCGGCACTAACGCCTACGTCCACTTTATAGTAATCATTCATCATAATTTTGTCGATTACAATGTTCATCCAAGTTCGGATGCTTTGAATAAACAAAGTTATATTGAATAACATATATCATGTTCATTCCAGACTTTGACCAAAATGCCCTTCTTCTTCTTCGTTAGACCAAAGTGCGTTAGAGTGAACAACAATGGCCAATGAAAAGCTTCAATGTCCAAGAATATCCCAAAATGTCCAAATATGCTCCAAAATTCCAAGTGAATGGCAGAAGGTTGTAGGCAAACTTCTATGTGAAGTTTACAAGTCCAAGGGATGTCCAAAAGCCATGGGAATGACCATAAAAGTTTTTAATGAGCTCCAAAGAAAGCTCTCCCATATGCCCAAGGTCCAAAAATAGCAAGCCTGGCTAACCCCTTTGAATTCTTAGAGAGGAGATATTTATAGGTGAAGTTTCCAATCATCAATAGAAATTTCATATCCCGGGGGGATGCAAAATTCGCATCCCTGAGGCTTAGACAAAAAAGTGAGTTCAGTGCGAAAAATTGACTGCTGAATGAACATCCAAAAAATGGTGATCGGCACGTGCGGATCACCCAAAAATTAGTGATCTGCACTTACCAAACATGGATCATCCATTTTGCTACATTCTAAACCAATTCCGCATCGCCTCCCACCTTGCCAGTTTGTAGCCCAAAAAACTGAGGCCGATCCGAGTCGCTCAAGCCAAAAGGGCGTATCCGCTGTGTTTAGTCCTTGCCAAAGCCATGCCAAGGATTTTGCCAGCTCCACCTATAAAATTTCGCATCGCATCACTCTATGCGCACATGTGAAAATGAGGTGATCCGATCATGATTTCGCATCCAATCATATGCGAAATCTGTCAGATTCGAGCCCCGTTTCTTGATCTAATTTTCTGTCTTTCCATGACCTATGCGCAACAACGTTTTGAGGTGATCTGAGCATGTCGATCAGCCTATTTTGAAGCGTCAAAGTGCCAGATCTTGATGTTTTGAGTTGCGCATGTCGTTTTTCTTGACAATGCTATGCCGATCGACAGCTTCTGAGTGATCGAAACCAGAATTCACAATAATCTAAATATTTTTCCTCGACGAGTTTTGTCATGTGATCGGACCGAGGTGCTCAAGATTTTTAAGCTGATCGGACGAAGTCGATCACGTATTTTTATCATGCTAGATTCTTCAAGATTATTAACGACTTTTCAAATCCGATAACGATAATTTTAGGAATCGGCGATATTTCCAACTTTTTATGAACACATCGCGACTTTGACCAAATCACTTTATGTTTTCCAACGATGTTCTCAAGACTCGAGCACGTGACTGCTTTTCCAAAAAGGGGATCAACACTTTGCCCCCCAAAACATATTTTCCTTGACCAATGGAAATGTGTTTTGCAAATAAACCAAAAATCCCAGAATCCATTAACCAAAGCCAGGAGAGTCCGAAGGGAAATCAAAACCAAAGAGTTGTGATCTCGCCGGATCATATTAGCCATAAAACCAAAGCCTGAAATCAGGTGAAATCCGATGATCACTCTGGATCGTTTCTTGAGAGATAACCAGAACAATTGAAGTGGCCAGAATAGCCAATGGACTGCAAGGATCCAAGAACCTATATACCATAATAACCAACAATCAACGGACCTTGAGGTCCGAAAGCCCGAATAACCAAAGTAGACAAAAAAGAGATGGCAAGGATCCAAGAAAATAGAATAACCATAGCCAAGAAATTGGGAAAACCTGAATTCCGTAAATCTGAAGTAACATATAGCCAAATAACAAGATAAAATAACCACGAGTGAATAATCTTGTTGCATCACTGACAAGTCCACTCGATATAACCAGATAATAGGGTGAATCACTGGGGTACGATCCAAAGCCATGAGTGAATATTTTGTCATGTCATTGACAAGTCCATCTATCGTAACCGGATAACCAGATGAATTGCCTTGACAGGGTGATCCAGATCCAAATGTGTAGGATCCAATATTCACCACTAGACAAAGCAGCCATATCAAAGTGGGACAAGACGGCCCGTCCTTTTAGAATTTGCAATCCAATTCCATGTTTCATACTTCGCATGCAAGCATCCCTACCTAGCGAAGTAATTTTATTAAAGTTGTAAAATTTAGGGATTTTCTAGCAAAGCCAAAAGAAAGCGCTTTCGATTTCAATTTTATTCATGAAGGTGGTTGAATAGTTTATCATCCAGAAATAGCACGCATTAGGATCTTGCTGGATCCCGAAATGTGAACAAATGGACTTAACTATTCAAAATCCAAAGTCAGAGAAAGTAAACCTTTCATTAATAACCGAGGGGGGAATGGTATATTATCGAGCAAGGGTGATGGTATATTGTCTAGCAATGATCATGCTGACTCAACCATCTACAACCAGAATAACCAAAAGAATACATCCAGAGGACCGAAGTCCTTAAAGCCACAATCATGGATTGAGACCCGAATAACTTAAAGCCAGAGAATACCATAAAACCCATGTGTCGGAAAGCCAAAGGTAGGAAAGCCACAGGTGGGAAGATCGTCATCCAAAAGGCAGAACCCAAAAGCCAAATAACTAATAAGCCAAAGATACCAAGAGCCGGAAAAACAAGGAAAGACAAAAGCCGAGCAAATAAAAATTAGAATAAAAATTAGAAGCAACTAACCAAGAAGACCAGGGGATAAAACACCAAAGGAGGGAATACCAAAATCCAAAGCCGAAGTAAGACAAAACCAAGGCCATGATCCTAAGAACCAACAAGAACCAAAAACCAAGTAACCAATGTACTAAAGTATCTAGAAGACCAAAAACCACAAGCCATAAGATGCTGATGTCCAAGAGGCCTGAATCCGAGACACTTGAGCCAAATCTAAGATCAATTAATAACCGAACCACGAGCGTTGGGCCCGGGTTTATCCTAAGTAGTAGTGCGGGGTTGTGCCTCTCCAGGCGCCACAACCCGAGTCCTAACAAATTGTGCCATCATACCGCGTTTGGCACGCTACTCGATCATATCCCTGAGATGACGATAGTTGTTTGTATTGTGGTCGTCGAGATCATGGAATAAAAATGTTGACCATAATCTCTTTGTCCCTGAATGGGCTCCTGCCTAGGAAGCTTTCTGAATGGAGCGATGGATTGAACCTCCAAATGATCTCTTTCGAGGTGTGAGTAAGTTCCGAGCAGGACGGGAACTTAGATATCTACCTACTGCCGAGCGATTATTCCCAAAAGAAGATTTGCCTTTGCCAGAACCGTTAACTCGACTAACCGAAGTTTCCACAATCGCTCTTCCAACGGGATTGGGATACCCCCAAGTGTAGTGGGAATGGCACCGATCCAAGATCAGCGTCGTCCTGCTGTAGAGTTTGTGGGGTTGCCTCTAAGTCCCGTGACGCAATCTACAGAACATTAGCACTTATTTCTATGATGTCAGCTTGGTCAGTTGACCTTCCAAAACCTTGCAGTCTAGCCTCGATCTAAGCGAGAAAAGTATACGTAACCTCCGCTTACCAATCCAGACAAGCAATCAAACCCCTAGCCAAGTTAGCCAAATCCTCTTGAGTTACCAAGTCTGAGAGATATCTAGTCGAAGAACGCACTTAACTTCCTTCACTGCCATTACTCTATGTCGTAGAAGTGGCGTCGAGCCTTCTCCGTTTAACAATGATGAAAAGTGAGCTAGATCTGTTTTTGAAACAAAGCCGAAATCCAAAACCGAGAAAACCAAACAGAAAGTCAAAGTTGTTGCGCCCTTTCCTGGCGCACCAAAGTGTTGACGTGAGAAATTGGTTATTCGTGCACACGAACCCCCAAGAGTGGGTTTAAAAGTGAACCAGCGATCCAAATAACCAAAAGTAATGAAATGAAAAGGGACACACAACTTTTATAGTGGTTCGGCACTAACGCTTACGTCCACTTTGTAGTAATCGTTCATCATAATTTTGTCGATTACAATGTTCATCCAAGTTTGGACACTTTGAATATACAAAGTTATACAATAGAATAACAAATATCTTGTTAATTCCTAAATTTGACCAAAATGTCCTTCTTCTTCTTCATTAGACCAACGTGTGTTAGAGTGAACAACAATGGCCAATGAAAAACTTCAATGTCCAAGAATATACAACTATGCTCCAAAACTACAAGTGAATGTTAGGAGGTTGTAGTCAAACTTTCACGTAAAGTTCGTAAGCCCAAGAGATGTCCAAAAGCCAAGGGAATGACCATGGAAGTCACTAATGAGCACCAAAGAAAGCTCTCACATGTGCTCAAGGTTCAAAAATGCCAAGCCCATACCAACCCCTTCGAATGTCCAGAGAGGGGGTATTTATAGGTGAAGTTTCCAAGCATCAGCAGAAATTTCATATCATAGGCAATGCGAAATTCACATCCCCGAGACTTAGCCAAAAAAGTGAGTTCCAGTGCTAAAAATTGATTCATGAATGAACATGCAAAAAATGGTGATTGGCACGTGCAGGTCACCCAAAAACTAGTGATCCACACATACCAAACACGGATCATCCATTTTGTCATGCCCTGAACCAATTTCGCATCGCGTCCCACCTTAATAGTTTGCATCCCAGAAAACCGTGGCAGATCTGTGTCGTTCAAGCCAAAAGAGCGGATCCGCATGTGTTCGTGCCTTGCCAAAACCGTGACAGGGATTTCGCATCCCCAAAGCCTCCAAATTTTGCATCGCATCACCCAAAGCACACACGTGAAAATGAGGTGATCCAATCATGATTTTGCGTCTGATCAGATGAGAAATCCATGATGTAAAATTTGCCAGATCCGAACCCCGTTTCCTGATCCAATTTTCTGCCTTGCCATGGCTAGTGTGTAGCAATGTTTTGAGGTGATCCGAGCGTGTCGATCAATCTATTTTGAAGTGCCAAAACACGACTTTGCCAAAGTGCCAGATTTTGATGTTTTGAGTTGCACACGTCGTTATTCTTGACCATGTCATGCTGATCACCAGTTTTTGAGTGATCGAAACTTGAACTTATCCAAATCCAAATATTTTGCTTCGATGAATTTTTCCACGTGATTGGACCGAGGTGCTCAAGGATTTTGAGCTGATCGGACTGAGTCGATCATGTATTTTCATCATGCCAGATTTTTCAAGGTTATTAACGACTTTTCCAATCCGATAACGACGATTTCGAGAATCGACGATATTTCCAACTTTTTCTAAAAACGTCGCTACTTCGACCAAATCGTTTTGTGTTTTCCGCTGATGTTCTGAAGACTCAAGCGCGTCGCTAGCCATAATCTTGACGTGTGACTAATTTGCCAAAAAGCGGGTCAACAGGGTCAAAGTATATGAGTGAAATGTAGTGGGGAAGTGTATGTACAAGTGATTGTGTAATAGAGAGAAAACAATATGTGTACTATTCGAAAGTGTAATAAATATTTATTTGAATAAAATTTATTCAAAATTAATTTTGAATTAAATATTCAATTTTTGTAAATATTTATTTATAATATGTGTACTATTCGAACCCATTGCAAGTTTCCGTGTTTTACAACGGGAATTAACTATTTCCAAAGAGTATTTTGCAAAGACCATTGATCGTTGTAAAAAGGTTTATTACAACGACCTTTGACAAAGTTTTTTATCCGTTGTTAAAGGTCGACCTATTACAACGTAACCTAATACTTGCGCAGTTAATGCCCCGTCATAACCCTGTCATATCCTCGCTATATCGTACAGCGGATTCTTGCTGCTACGCTATTTCCAAATAATCTTTTCGCTTTAAGCCCCGCTATGTTTCGATATTCCAGATTTGTCCCATTGTTTCAGTTATATTCCGGTATTTCTACTATATCTTCTATAAACAAAATGAATTTAAAATTACATTTATACATAATAAAATTTATAAATTAGAAATTTATAAATTAGTTTTTTAATATAACTTTTTAGCATGTATTTTTCAGAATATGAAATACTACAGTGTACTATTAATTTTAATCAAGCTAAATAAAAGTTTACATTTATTTGCTTATGCTTTTATTTAAAATTAAGAATGTACTAATTATAATTAAGTTGAATGTTAACTTTCCATTTATTTATCATTTATATATTTGTAAAACAAAAATGAATTTTACATGCTATTTTAGACTCATCCAATACATACTGCTATTTCTTCGTTTTAACCCCACTATAATTTTTGCACCTCCGTCGCATCAGATCCGCTGAGCGCTTCAACTGCACAACCTAATACAATGAGCACATGCCTGTTGCGGAAGGCATATTACAACGGGCATTACCCGTTATAAAAAGGCTGTTTTGTTGTGTGAATTTGATAATGAAAAGCTTGCGGCTTAAAAGAAGAGTATATAGATGATTTCCAATGGCTGGCAACGACATTTTTGGCAACGGCTTCAGATAGCTAGTTAATTAAAATGACATTTTTACCATGAAAACAACGAGTCGTTTCTAGCCGTTGGAATCGCTATTGACGGCCGTCGGAATCCTGGTGTGGCTGGACAGTGTTGTTCTAGTAGTGTATGATTTAAGAGTTGATTTTTCTTCTTTTCTTTGCAAGTTCAAGCTTCCATCAACAAATATTGTCAACTCTTAATATCACTTAAAAATGTGATCTAACAGGAAAAAAAAATCTTATATAAATTCAAAACGTAAGTCAACAAATAATATCAAATTTAATATCATTAAAATTAGGATTCGGAAAATTAATAGTATAAATAACTAGTTGCAACTTAAGAGTTTAATCAATGTTGCAACTAAGCAATTAAATTTAAACTAATAGCGTATGATTTCAAAGTAAAAGTATGCTTAAGTACTTCTACAAATCATTTCTTTTAAGTGTGTTGAACATGTACGTTTGAAAAAGAAAAAAGAAAAAAAACCTCAAACGCAAAGCGCATGTCATTACCAACACTCATTATGTGTATATCACATACATGAATATGGCTTAATTCCTCTGCCTCCATCTTCTCTGTCCATCTTTGTCAAATCTATCTCGATCGTCAGTCTTTATATAATCCGATCGATCAAATTACACTCTGTAGACTAACTAATCAATTCAATGCTGCAATGTGTGACTGAGATTTAAATGAGAATACGAGAGTTACTTATGGAGAAATCGAGCTGCATGCATGTATCAAATTATGTTAAAATAAAACCCAACATCATTATCGACGATTCAATCATTTACTCTAACACTTCGTGGATAAGGTTTAAAAGGGTATTATTTTCAGATTTATTTTGTTAATCCAACCGAAGAGATTTTGCTCTATGTCACAGAAAATCAACCAGGTAAATGCAGGAGATCACCATTTGAATGAAGAAAATGGACAAATAAGTGACTGTACTAATTTGTTTGAACAAAATTGGAAACAGGAAATTTTTTTGAACTTTGTTTCAAATGTTCCAAATTTCGCTGATTTTGAATTAAACGGACGAACAAGTGACTGTACTAATTTGTTTATATTTCATATGGCCCAGGCCTTTTTCAAAAGAAGCCCACGCAGAAATAGTAAAAACAGTTTTTCTTCTTTCCCCATTTCCGACGAGTCACAGAATCGAGGAAAATTTGAAGAATAACAGAAGAATCAAAGATCGACGACTAGCATCGTAAGTATGCTTCTATAATGTTAACAATTTCAAACGAAAGATTGCCGTTTACAGATGCATTTTATTCGTTCTTGAACACTTGCTAGAATCTCAACATATCTGTTCTTTCTGTATAATCAGGCTGTTTTAATACCTTTCTGACTAAATATTTGACTGTCAATATTTTTGAACATAACGAATCTTATCCAAGTAAAATGGATGCTTGCACATTCATTTTTGGTTCATTATTCACAAAAATATTTCGAAAAATCCAGTAATTCAATCATTCTGTTGCCAACTTTGTGCTTATTTGACAATTTGTACAATGATAATGTCTTGGAAAGAATAGTTTTCAGATAAAGCATATTTGCAACTTATATTGTATAAGAAAACTATCTATATATAATATATGTATGCTTGAATTTTGCATATTATTTATCCAGAAATATAGCTGTGAAAAGCACTAAGCAAAGAATTTAGTTGCAGAGAACAAGTTTGGCAAAATGAACAGTGTTTGATAGTTAAAGTTACAATCTTCATGATCAATGGGCACTGTTGTGAGCAAAGCGGCTAATGGCCTTGGGGTCGTTCTTGGAAATGCACTTGTTGCTCCTATCAAGACTTTATTTGGTGCTTCTTGCGAGTAAGTCACTTGCCAGTGTCACAGTGCAGTTATAGATACATTCTAGAAGTTATATAGCAAGGGGGGAAAAAACAGAAAATTTCATGCATATACGGATATAATGCAGGGGTATATGTGATGGGACATGGGACTTAATCTGCTTCGTTGAACATTTATGCATCTCCAGCATATTGAAACTGTTGATGGTTTCAATTCTAGCCTACATAAGTAAGCCATACTGCAAACGTTGATATCAATTAAACATGTATGTACCATAATTTACTATATCAGTGTATATTCTGAAATGCAGCTCTTCTCTTCCTCTATCTACTATTCAAAATCGGCGTGATTCAATGCGTAGGAAGAAGCCTATGCAAAATGACATGGGCGGCATGCGAAACATACTTCACTGCAGTGGAAGAGATAAGCTGCTTCTTATGGCACAAGTTGAGGAACACTAAGCGAGTGTACAGGCATAGAGCTAAGGATTTGGAGAAAGGATTCAGTAGTGACGATGATAACTATCAGTCATGGTCGGACGATTACGAGAACACGAGGGCTGTGAGAAGAAGAAGGTCTGTGAGAGAGAAAAGGAAAGAGCGAATGCGTAGGTCTTTGCATGTTAATAATGTACATAGTTCGAAGTATGGGAGTAGAAGTGGAAGCCACCATCATGTGAGATTGAAGACTAGAGAAGTTTCGGTTCGTTTAAAAGGATCCGGAAGGAGGAGGAAGTCGAGACGTCTTAGAAGACATCGCAGCAGAAATCATATGTATAAGAAGCAAAAAAGGTAGTTGAATTGGTTATCTCATGTTGAAGCATGGGAATATTGACAGGGGATTTCCTGTTCTTGCAAATCCATCCATGGATGACAATATGACAGTATATTAATATTTATAGGGTCATAGTTAGTCTGCAAAGTGCTGTCCTGATAAACATCTTACAGGAATCAACCAAGTATACAATGTACCTGGAACTGATGTGATGCACAGGTATACCAATTCTTCTTCTGTCCTCGTTCCCACTGTCTCCGAGTGTTTCTCCAATCAGATCCGTTGATTTCCGCTGTTTTACATTCAAGTCCCCCAACAATTCAGAGATATAAGTACAAAAAACGAAAATCAGGTGGCTCTGATTGGATGGGACACGGAGGGACATTTAATTTGAGGACAGAACAATTTCTGAGATGTACAGTGATGCATAATGTGTTTGGTTTCATGTTTTCTCAACAAAATAACATAGCAATATTTCGTATATTCCCTTTGAAGCATTGCAGCCGAACCCAGCAGATGGTCGGTCAAAGGTTGTCAAAGCAATCCTAAAGGTTAGCAATCCAACCATGTTAACTGTCGTTTTTTTAGCCGCTTAAAAAGAAGCTGACTAACAATAATAATTATTATTATTATGTTTCAGCAGTTTAAAAAATAGTTCGTTAAAACAACTTTTTTTTTTAAGTTTCCTTAACCTGCAAAGAGAATTATATTTTTTATTGTGTTTGGACAAATTGTGGGTCAACTACAGCAGAATTAACCATTCTCAACCTAGTGTGTTGGGAATGCTCGTATGTTTTTCCTTTTTCCAATTCTAACACTAATAACCAATATTTTGAGCGCACATAATAGTCAGGCATGACGTTGATATGACTCCGCTTGTACTTCGTTTTCGTATTTTCAGATTTCTGCACAAGTTCAAAAATTCACATGGTTAGCAACATCATCAAGGTACCGTTCGCGGGCAACAGCTTACTAACAAATTTTTACGGATTCGAGGTAATTAAGAGAGGATGAACTCAAGGGGGAAATTTAACAGTTCATGGGCAACAACTTCTTAATAGATTTTTACCATTCGTAGACAACAATTTGCTAAAAGATTAAAAGATAATGGTGTTGCCTCCACACCCCACCTAGGGGGTTGCCACCACTGGACCCCCTTTTGTAGGGGCAATATTTGAAAATATATTTCGGTGCATTACATAATAAAACAAATAATTAACTAATTATAATTTAATTAAATTATAAATCACAAATTAATATCCCTCATCTAAATGTACTGTTTGATTTCGCAAATGCGTACCCCGTTTAATTTTCAGTTCTATTAAAATGTGACGTTACCATTTACTGCTAATGTACTCTAAACATGTATATGTGCACCACAGCAATGGCTATGGCACATAGGTTATCCAATCATGATAACATTGACAAACCTTCCATGCTCGGTCTATTGGATGACTAAACAAATATATTAAAACAGAAATTTATTTATAAAATATGATAAGTCTTGACGTAGGGAATTGTCGCTATTCGCACACGCCTACGCCCGAGTGTACGTTTTGCAGAAAAACGATAATCCAAATCCAAAGTAGTGAAATGTAGGGGGAACACAGTTTTTTATAGTGGTTCGGCACTAACACCTACGTTCACTTTATAGTAATCGTTCATCATATAATTGCTGATTACAAGAGCTGTACAAGTTCAAACAATATTTGTATATAAAGTTGTATAATAGAACAACAAAATGTTAGTTAATTCTAAATTTGATCGAAATGCCCTTCGTTTCCTTTCTTGAGCAAAAATATAGAGCAATATCCAAAAAGTAGCTTCAATATCCAAGAAAATACAAAGACATCCAAAACGGTCTAGAAGTGGTGTAAATGTCCAAGGGATGGTCCAAATGTTGAAGGAAAACGTGTATGTAACGTCTTAGAGGTCCAAGCTATGTTCAATAGTCGTGGAGAAGAAGATGACAACCATTAATGATGCTTTGGAGCTTTAGAGTGTCAAGAATCCAACCCCTTTGAAGAATTAGGTAGGCGTTATTTATAGGAAGTGGATTAGGTGGGAGTATGTGAGATTTTGGGACCACTACAATAATTTTTGCACTCCAAAGGAGCAACACCCTGAGTTTTGCATCCCCTCATTGCGTTGCAGAAAATTTTGTATCCCCTTTGGGGATGCGAATTTCGCATCCCTTGGGAATAGATATCTTATATCCCGAGGGGAAAACGAGGTATCGTAACCCTGGGATACAAAATTTCGTATCATAAGAGACACAAGATACGAAGAAGATGGTGGCACAGGGGGATACGAAACACAGAAGTCGAGCTTTCCTGGTGAGATGCAAGGTAAACTGTGGGAGACGAGGCGATGTTGTTGAGGGATGTGAAGTTACAGAGGAGTCGAAATCCTGGTGATACGAAGGTGATTGAGGCACGATGTTGAGCTGAGTCGAAAAGTGGAAGGCAAGGCGAGATGGGGATCGTTTCCGCTGAGGGATACGAAATATGTATTTTCACATCCTAAGGGAAGCGAGAATTATGGAGCTCGCTTATCGAATCTGAACCGTACCTGGGCTGAAGCGATGCGATGATTTTGAGCGATTGGGTCGGAGTGATCACTGGCTTTGAGTTTGTAAAATAGAGTTGTGCGAGCAGTTTTAAGTGATCGGCGCGGCATGTGCAAGCCATTTGAGTGATCGACACGCATTTGCCACATGTCTTTGAAACGATGCTGGTTCCAAGAGTGAAATATACTTTCACTCGATTCCGAGCGTATTGTTTAATGTGAACTTGACTTGTGACTACTTTGACCAAAAAGCATGTCAACACTTTACCCCCTAAAAGATGTCTTTCTTGATTGAAGGAATATGTATTTTGTAAGTAGTCTGGAATTTTGTAAATCTATGAGCAAATAATCGGAAGAAGTCCGACGATCACCGAGATTGTTATAGAATAGGAATCTGACGGCCATCGATGCCATATTGGAATTGGAAACTCGTCGATCACTGAGATCGTGATAAGATAGAGCCTCGACGATCATTGAGATTGCATATGAATATAAAGCTAATGACCATTGAGGCCATAATAGATTAGAAACCCGACTATCGCTGAGATCGTATTAGGATAGAAATCTAACAATCGTTGAGATTGATTTAGAATGGATTGCCGAGTTTGGGATGCCTGAGATCCAGAAAATAAGAAGGTGTGGGCTTGCTGAGTCTTGCCGGAGCAAGTATGTACCTATAAAAAATGATTTTGCACTTGACGGACCAAGTTATGTAATATTATGTGTCTAATGAGTTAGGTTGTTAAGATTTCCATAATGACAAGGTAACGATAGGAAACGTCCGTGCTTGGAGGACCAAGTCGGGTAATTCTTACGTTTGGTAAAGCCATTTGGAGAATATTAACATCCGATAAACCCAAACTATGGGAAAGTCATGGACTGGAGTCTAAGGCTGAGAACTAGAGTTCAAAGTTTATGCCCAACTATTTAGGGAGGGGAGACCAGAGTCTTATGTTTATACTAGACGGATCCAGTGCGGGGGAGACCAGAGTCTTATTCTCATACTCGACTGATCGAGTATGGAGCTGAAGCCTGAATTTTATACTCGATTGATCGAGTATGGAGCTAGAGCCCAAATTTTATTCTCGACTGATCGAGTGTAGAGCCGAAGCCAGAAATTTATACTCGATTGATCGAGTGCGGAGCCTGAACCCGAATTTTATACTCGATTGATCGAGTGTGGAGCCGGGGCCCGACTTTTATACTCGACTGATCCAGTGGGGAGCCAGAGCCCGAATTTTATACTCGAGTGATCGAGGGGGAGCCGGAGCCCAAATTTTATACTCGATTGATCGAGTGGGGAGCTAGAGCTCGAATTTTAGACTCAACTGATCGAGCGTGGAGCCAAGCCCGAATTTTATACTTGACTAATCAAGTGTGGAGCCGAAGCCCAAATTTTATACTCGACTGAGTGAGTGTGGAGCTGGATCCCTAATTTTGTACTCAACTGATCGAGTGGGGATTGAGGTCCCAAACTAGTCTTTTATTAATTCCACAGGGGTACAACAATTAGCAGTCCAACTCAAGGCACGATTGGAGACCACAGGTCAGTTTAGTGCGTGTATGAGACGACATAGTCGCTTTGATTACATGAAGGAAAAGCAAAAAGGGTGATAAGTCGCCAACAATAATAACAAATATAAGCAACAGACCAAAGTCCGAAGAACCAAGGAGATCCGTCGAGTGGGATCAGCTGATGATAATGCCCTAGAAGCAGCCAATTCTGCCCCTATCCTGAGATGTTGTAGGGGAAGAGCAGGTGGTGCAGCTGTTGTCGTTGGATTCCGGACATATTGATGGAGTTCGCCACACCTGATGCCTGCTTCGACTAGATCGTGGAACTACCTGTAATGATTTGTGTCATGACCTGACAGTTCATGAAATAAGCAGTACCTGTCAGAGCTTGCTTTCTTCGGAGTCGGGTCTCTGTTGAGAGGCTTTTGGAAAGGTGCAGTTTCGTGAATGTCGAGATTAATCCTCTCCAAATCGTGAGTGAGTTCTGTGTAGGTTAGGAATTTTGGCTCGAACCGAGGCCATGTGTTCCGGTTATTCCAAGATTTACCCTTTCTTTTTTCAGGCGCAGACAACCCCGCTCCTGCTGTAGAGTTGACTTGATGAACGGGTTTTTCATCATGGGAGTCCTCCCACTGAAATCTTTCGGCTTCGAAGTAAAATTCAACGAGATCCCTTGGCGGGTCCATTGCCACGAAGTCTTGAAGTTGGTTTTGTCAAGAATGCCAGAGACGGCGGCCTTTTGGACCATGGACGAATCCAGCTTATCGACAGAGGCCACCGCCGCGTTGAATCGTTCAAGAAATTTACGTAGAGTCTCGCTTGATCTCTGCCTTACTGATGTCAAAGTCATGATGTTCCTTGGTTGGGCAATGCGAACTGTGAATTGCTAGACAAACTTCCCAACCAATCCATTCCAGCAGCTAACAGATTCTAGTTCCAACTGTCTGAACCATAAAGTAGCAATGTTTGTGAGGTAAAGCGGGAAGCACTTCTCCATAGTGATATCTGAAGCTGAGTGTACTTCCATATTGCGCATGTAGCGCATGAGATGAAATGTAGGGTTATTCCTAGCATCAAAAGCTTCTAACACCAGTAGTTTGAAGTCTGGTTGGTTTTGAGAGTTCTTGATTTGTTGAGTAAAGAGGCTACGAGTAACACAATCCAAGTTGGCATGGGGCGCCCTGCCACGGGCGTAGCGTCGAATGACATTGGCAACTTGACTTTCGCTGCCCATGTCATGAAACCGATTCAGATTATTCAAACTGACGTCGGTGCCCGCAGCGTCAATTCCAACATTAGCAAAAGGTTGAGCGTGAAGCAAAATGTAATGACCTAGATTTCTGGTCGATTAATTTCGAATATTTAATATTTATTTTAAATATTGATTTGAGAATATAAATGAATTTTTATATTTAGTTATCAATTTAAAAATCGAAAATATGATTTATTTCGAATATATATAATTATCGAAGCACGAAATTTGATTTATTTGAATTCAAATTTAAAACTGAATTAAAGTTAGTTCAAATAATCAATACGAAATTCTGTTTGAATCAAAATAATAATGTTAATTTATTTTTGATTAAGATGATAAAATTAGACTTCGTAGCTCATTCTAGTGTGTCCGGAATGGTAGTATAACCCTAGGAATGGCAGTTGGTAGGTTCAGATAGGAGTTCAGAATCTCGGGGTAATTTAAATTAAATAAAACCAATTCAAAACAAACCGTGCCTTATTTATCACCACAAATTAAAACAAACATGGTGCCTTCTTTTCTTCCACAAATGAAAACAACCGTGCCTCTCTAAATATAACACGGTTGAAAGTGAATAAAGAGATAAAGTAAGGTGGAATTTATTCAAGATAGCTAGAGTTGGGTAAAGCTAAGTGCTGGTTTAATTTCAAATTTGGCAAGGTAATTATTTAAGCTAGTAATTCAATTTTTAATTTCATTTAAATTGGTCGACATTTTTAATAATGAATGTCATATTAAAATGAATGCAAGATTTAATCGAACATGAGTCGGTCATGAAATTCATAACTACGGATTTATGCAAGCTAGAATTTTTATTTGGAATCAGGATAGATCGAGGAAACCACGGTGAGTAAATCTCACTCATTTGTTATTTAGAATTATTGTTATGTCGTTAAAAATAATTGTTGTTGCTTATTTGGATTTTTCTAGTTGCTTTAAATATATTAGTTATTTAGGGTTGACTATTGTATATATATTGGGTTGATGGTTGAATTGATTCCCGCAGTCTCATTAGCGGATGCCCGCAGTTTCATAGCGGATGATTTCCCTATGCACCCTACAAATATATATTAGTGGATGACCTTCATACCGCGATATCCTGCCTTGAAGCAGGATGGGTACTACTATGTTGACTAACGTTTGTGGATGTAGGAAAACAGGTTGGAGGGATCCAACTGGATTCCTCAAAAATATATTATCTGTTTGTTTATTTGTTTGCATATATACTGTCATATATGATGTGTTAGAAAACCTGAAATAAATAATTGGTTGTTTGGTGTTCAAATATCACTGGGCCTAAGTGTTTATTTATAAAAATATCGTGAAAAGGATATTTGAGATTTAAAAGGGAAATTCTATTTTTCTAAAATAGAATTGGATTTTCTAAATAGATTTGAAATATAAAATTGTTTTGAAAAATAAAACAAGTAGTTCATTTATAAACGATGTTTATAAATAAAGTAAAATGAATTATCTATGGATAATTCGGGAAATGTAATTACAAATATGAAATTTAAAGAGGGAAACTTACTTTTCCCAAGTAGAATATTTATTTCAAATGAAGTTGAAATCGAGACTTGTTTCAATTTATATAAAACAAGTAATATAAGGCGATGTTTACAAAGAAAGGTGAAAAACCATCAATTGGATAATATGGATATTTAAATTCAAATGGGAATTTAAAAATAAAACTTAAAATCATTTTAAATAATAAATGATATATTTTTATTCTGAAATTCGGAATATAAAATGAAGTGAGATAAATCTAAGGATTTAAAATTAGAATTCAATTATATCGAACTGTATATATAATTTATAAAGGAATTGGAATGTGGTATAAAGGATGGAGTTATAAATGAAATTATAACTGAGTAGTGAAATAATCGACAAATAAGGATAATCAGAAATATAAGTTGAAATGAATTAGAAATGTATGGATGTACATGAGACAGGTTTGAAATGAAGTGTTAGAAGAAATATAATTAGAGTGATCGACAAAGAGGTACGTATTTAATTTGAATATGAGATTTTATGCGCCGTATCGGCAAGCCGCTTGGCTGTTTCTTTTTCTTTTTGAATGGAGAGGCCTGTGTGGCGGTTTGGTGATTTTCCCGATGCTCCCGGTACAAAGGAGGTTATGGCGAATTTTTCCGGGAATTTAAGGAGTTAGAATATTTTTAAGAAGATTTGATAAACTGGAAATCGATATATTGATATATATAGAATTCGATAATGAAACGAACTTAAAGTAGAATATTATAAATGAAAAGGAATTTTATAAATAAAATCCTGGGAGATATACATTTTAAAGTGAACGATGATTTAAAAGCAAATGATTTGCAGATTTAAAATGATCGTGTTGATAAGAATTTAATCAAATGGAGTTAAAAGAAACAGAGTTAAGCAGAATTAGAAACTGACTGGGAATTAGTTGAGTTGAACGACTTTTTAAGTATCGATCTGATGTTGGTTTCGGCCTTCGGGGTTTATACTTAGGAAGTTGTTCTGTTACTAGTTTACAATTAGAGTCTGATAGATGTGGAAGAATAGTGATATGTAAATATGCAATGGGAATGTTTTCCAGAGTTAATAACATATATTTTCTTAATATAGAAAATAAGGAAATATGAATATATATATATATGTGTTTGATGATTTGATCGATAATTCCATTTGGAAATAAGATCGTTGTGTGTACACAGACATTTTTCATTTGATAGTTAAATCACCGACTATCAAAGATTTGACCATTTTAACGTTGTTAATATGGAAAGACCGGTTGGATTATTATCCGAAGAACCACTCCGTATTGGCATAAGCGTTGCGAAACAAGTATGCTAAATATTTTGAAGATGGAGTAAAAGGCAAGGGCTATTGTATAACTCCTAGGTAGAGATTGCCTAGGATGGATGTACTGAATAGTGCCTTCAGTTTCGTTCAGTCTCAGAATCAACGTATATGGACGAGTGTCTGACAGAGTATTTCCAATGATCGAATGGGTTGGTCTGTATAAATATATATGGTTGCAACAGATTTATTCCCTTAGCATAATATCCAGAATATTTGTGCAGATCAATTAGTGATTAACGGATCTGATAATATGGCATTCAAAGTGATCGTGTTATCAATGAATGGAAAGTAATCGTAGCCTCTGGCCTCAACAACCGGGAAATGACAAAAATTGGGCAGGCAGCATGGCTATGTGGTTAGCTCCCATTATGGTGTATTATTACCTATATAGAGATTCATTTAATTCCTTATTCTATTCGATGCTATCCCATTCGGGAAACGGTTGTTGATCCCAACCGTTGGTGATATACATTCGATACACTCAAGAGAAATGAGTGGTCGGTCATGTGTGGCTGAGTTGCAAGATGTTCTTGTTGAACTCAGTGTATTCTCCTCTAGAGATACACTAGCGGCAGGTGGTTCCATACCTTGTCATAGTTGGAAATCCATTACCCAATACGTGCTTGCGGTTTTGATTGTATACTATATATGTAGAACGTGAGATGAAAGCGTTTCTGCTAGATGATTATTATATTGTGGTTGATAGACATTATTAAAATATCGAAAGGTTTTTGATATAAAGATATTTTGGATTCTCATAAGGGAAAAACCCGTTCCGTTATACAGCGTGGTCTTATGAGATATCGTTTACTTATTCAAGCTGTTTTAAACTGTTTACTCATACCAGTCCCATGACTGACCTGGAGTTTATTTTGTTTTGTTTCCCTAAACTCTTGGGTGCCTAAATTTGTATGGGCAGTCAAGTAGTTCAGGTGTTTACAGATATTTGGAGGAGCTTAGAGCAGGAGGCTTCAACGTTATTTATCTAGTGTTATTTCTGATGTATTGTAAGTGTTGTACTCTGATGATAATGTTATGTATATACAGTCAAATTTTGTATTTCAAAAGCTGTTATATATTATATTTTATTCCGCTGCGATGTGAGGTTCCGTGTTGTGTTTCTGTTCTTCTTCTTCTATTCTAGTTTTCTTTCTTTCTATTTCTCACCCTCTAACTTCTTTCTGTTAATGATTCGTATTTCTGTGCAATTTGGGTTGGACGTATGTTGTTTTTGGTCAACTCAAATAGTACGGATTTGCGGGCCGTTACAGTTGGTATCATAGCTTAGGTTGAGCGAACACCTAGGCTTTGTGGAATTGTGCTCATTAGAGATAGGGTCAGTGGTACCCTAGAATTAATTGAGTGTATATATATACGAGAGAGCGTATTTGTTAATTGATATAAAAATTTGTTTTATATTGTGTTGGCTAGTCTGTTGAGTGGATTATAAATTTTGGTCGAATCGTGGGATGCCATGACGTCGATAAAAGTTTATAAACACTTGAATAGAAGATTGAACATGATATTGTTTTTAAGTGAGTAAATGAAATAATTTTACTCAAATTTCTATTTTGATAGAAAAAGAATAATTTTTTGAAATTATTATCATATATGGATGCGTTGTATGTTAAGGTTATAATCAAATGAGATTATAAAATGGAAATGGTTATTTATAACCAAGTAAGAATTTGTATGTGAATAAAACATACATATGAAATGAATTAAATTGGATTCAGAACTAGAATTTGGAATTTAGTACTGGGGAGTTGGAAAATATTTATGAAGTAAATATATTGATTATTCAAATAAAAAGAATGTAAACCAAATGATTTGGTAAGATAAAATTTATTGAAGTATGAAATGTTGAGTTCAACATAAGTAAGTTTTTGAAAGGTTATTAGGTTAGTAACAATTTTCCTACCTTATTAATTTCGGGGACGAAATTCTTTTAAGAGGGGAAGAATGTAACGACCCGGATTTCTGGTCGATTAATTTCGAATATTTAATATTTATTTTAAATATTGATTTGAGAATATAAATGAATTTTTATATTTAGTTATCAATTTAAAAATCGAAAATATGATTTATTTCGAATATATATAATTATCAAAATACGAAATTTGATTTATTTGAATTCGAATTTAAAACTGAATTAAAGTCAGTTAAAATAATCAATACGAAATTCTGTTTGAATCAAAATAATAATATTAATTTATTTTCGAAGAATAAATTGTTTTGAAATTTAATTGATATTGGTTTAAATTAATATCTCCTTATGATGATAAAATTAGACTTCGTAGCTCATTCCAGTGTGTCCAGAATGGTAGTATTACCCTAGGAATGTCAGTTGGTGGGTTCAGATAGAAGTTCAGAATCCCAGGGTAATTTAAATTAAATAAAACCAATTCAAAACAAACCGTGCCTTATTTATCACCACAAATTAAAACAAACACGGTGCCTTCTTTTCTTCCACAAATGAAAACAACCGTGCCTCTCTTTATGTCCACAAACTAAAATAAAACCATGGCATTCTTCCCTTCCACTCATTTTGTTTCCTCTAAATGATAAAACCGCTACCTACCCTTCATTTTGATAGAACAAAAATTAGAAGCAGGACCCAAATTGAATCGCCCTCTTCCTTTATTTTCGATTCTTCCTCAAAATTTTATGAAATCAAATCCGTAACCATTTCATTCCATCATGGATTCTCTGAGCTCGTCAAAGTAGGAGCTTCACGCTGGAAAGCTCGAGATTTGTCGCGATGGTTTCTAAGGTTCAACGTCAGGGAGGAGGCGCGCGATGTTAAGGCAAAGCCAAGGTTTGGAGACGCGTGCGATTTAGGGTTCAAGACAGTGAGCAACGAGACCTGGGAGGGAGTTCGACTTGTCTACGGTGAGCTAGGGTTGAGTTCTATGTTGCGGTGGAGCGATACTGTGGAGTTAAGGGAAGCGATAGTGGTTCAGGACAGAAATGGAAAAGTCGAGAGTGTGTGAAGCAAAGACTGGAAAGTGCGACATTTATTGTCACACAGTGAGCTGAAGCCGCAACCTTTGGTGTGGTTCGAGCTTGCTGTGTTGAGGTCGAAGGTGGAGGCGCCCGTTTATGGAAGTGACTGTAGTCACGTTCGAATGACTGAAGAACAGGATATGGTATCGGTGTTCTGTGGGTTTGGATAGTGACGATAATATGGGATTTTTACAAAAAAGATTAACTTCCTTTAAGAAAGAAAAAAAGGGGTTTCCATTGATTGTGATTACGGGGTAATGGCTAAAAGAGGATGGAGCTGGGATGGTCACGATAATGGTGGGTTAAGGGTTCAGGTAAATAACTGGTTTCACTATGTTCGGTTGAAAGTGAATAAAGAGATAAAGTAAGGTGGAATTTATTCTAGATAGCTAGAGTTGGGTAAAGCTAAGTGCTGGTTTAATTTCAAATTTGGCAAGGTAATTATTTAAGCTAGTAACTAAATTTTTAATTTCATTTAAATTGGTCGACATTTTTAATAATGAATGTCATATTAAAATGAATGCAAGATTTAATCGAACACGAGTCAGTCACGAAATTCATAACTGCGGATTTACATAAGCTGGAATTTTTATTTGGAATCAGGATAGATCGAGGAAACCACGGTGAGTAAATCTCACTCTTCTATTATTTAGAATTATTTTTATGTCGTTAAAAATAATTGTTGTTGCTTATTTGGATTTTTCTGGTTGCTTTAAATATATTAGTTATTTAGGGCTGACTATTATATATATATATATTGGGTTGATGGTTGGATTGATTCCCGCAGTCTCATTAGCGGATGCCCGCAGTTTCATAGCGGATGATTTCCCTATGCGCCCCACAAATATATATTAGTGGATGACCTTCATACCGCGACATCCTGCCTTGAAGTAGGATGGGTATTACTATGTTGACTAACGTCTGTGGATGCAGGAAAACAGGTTGGAGGGATCCAACTGGATTTCTCAAAAATATATTATCTTTCTGTTTATTTGTTTGCATATATACTGTCATATGTGATGTGTTAGAAAACCTGAAATAAATAATTGGTTGTTTGGTGTTTAAATATCACTGGGCCTAAGTGTTTATTTGTAAAAATATCGTGAAAAGGATATTTGAGATTTAAAAGGGAAATTCTATTTTTCTAAAATATAATTGGAATTTTTAAATAGATTTGAAATATAAACTTATTTTGAAAAATAAAACAAGTAGTTCATTTGTAAACGATGTTTATAAATAAAGTAAAATGATTTGTCATTGGATAATTCGGGAAATGTAATTACAAATATGAAATTTAAAGAGGGAAATTTACTTTTCCCAAGTAGAATATTTATTTCTAATGAAGTTGAAATCGAGACTTGTTTCAATTTATATAAAACAAGTAATATAAGGCGATGTTTACAAAGAAAGGTGAAAAACCATCAATTGGATAATATGGATATTTAAATTCAAATGGGAATTTAAAAATAAGAACTTAAATCATTTTAAATAATAAATGATAGTTTTTTACTCCGGAATTCGGAATATAAAATGAAGTGAGATAAATCTAAGGATTTAAAATTATAATTCAATTATATCGAGTTGTATATATAATTTATAAAGGAATTGGAATGTGGTATAAAGGATGGAGTTATAGATGAAATTATAACTGAGTAGTGAAATAATCGACAAATAAGGATAATCAGAAATATAAGTTGAAATGAATTAGAAATGTATGGATATACATGAGACAGGTTTGAAATGAAGTGTTAGAAGAAATATAATTAGAGTGCTCGACAAAGAGGTACGTATTTAATTTGAATATGAGATTTTATACGCCGTATCGGCAAGCCGCTTGGCTGTTTCTTTTTCTTTTTGAATGGAAAGGCCTGTGTGGCGGTTTGGGGATTTTCCCGATGCTCCCGGTACAAAGGAGGTTATGGCGATTTTTTTTGGGAATTTAAGGAGTTAGAATATTTTTAAGACGATTTGATAAACTAGAAATTGATATATTGATATATATAGAATTCGATAATGAAACTAACTTAAAATATAATATTATAAATGAAAACGAATTTTATAAATAAAATCCTGGGAGATATACGTTTTAAAGTGAACGATGATTTAAAAGCAAATGATTTGCAGATTTAAAATGATTGTGTTGATAAGAAGTTAATCAAATGGAGTTAAAAGAAATAGAGTTAAGCAGAATTAGAAACTGACAGGGAATTAATTGAGTTGAACAACTTTTTGAGTATCGATCTGATGTTGGTTTCGGCCTTCGGAGTTTATACTTAGGAAGTTGTTCTCTTACTAGTTTACAGTTAGAGTCTGATAGATGTGGAAGAATAGTGATATGTAAATATGCAATGGGAATGTTTTCCAGAGTTAATAACATATATTTTCTTATTATAGAAAATAAGGAAATATGAATATATATATATATATGTATGTTTGATGATTTGATCGATAATTCCATTTGGAAATAAGATCGTTGTGTGTACACAAACCTTTTTCATCTGATAGTTAAATCACCGACTATCAAAGATTTGACCATTTTAACGTAGTTAATATGGAGAGACCGGTTGGATTATTATCTGAAGAACCACTCCGTAATGGCATAAGCATTGCGAAGCAAGTATGCTGAATATATTGAAGACGGAGTAAAGTGCAAGAAGTCCTAGGTAGAGATTGCCTAGGACGGATGTACTGAATCGTGCCTTCGGTTTCGTTCAGTGCCAGAACGAATGTATATGGACGAGTGTCTGACAGAGTATTTCCAATGATCGAATGGGTTGGTCTGTATAAATATATATGGCTGCAATGGATTTATTCCCTTAGCATAATATCCAGAATATTTGTGCAGATCAATTAGTGATTAACGGATCTGATAATGTGGCATTCAAAGTGATCGTGTTATCAATGAATAGAAAGTAATCGTAGCCTCTGGCCTCAACAACCTGGAAATGACAAAAATCGGGCAGGCAGCATGGCTATATAGTTAGCTCCCATTAGGGTGTATTATCACCTATCTAGAGTTTCATTTAATTCCTTATCCTATTCGATGTTGTCCCATTCGGGAAACAGTTGCTGATCCCAACCGTTGGTGATATACATTCGATACACTCAAGTGAAATGAGTGGTCAGTCATGTGTGGCTGAGTTGCAAGATGTTCTTGTTGAACTCGGTGTGTTCTCCTCTAGGGATACAACAGCGATAGGTGGTTCTATACCTTGTCATAGTTGGGTGCTTGCGGTTTAGATTGTATACTATATATGTAGAACGTGAGATGAAAGCGTTTCTGCTAGATGATTATTATATTGTGGTTGGTAGACATTATTAAAATATCAAAAGGTTTTTAATATAAAGATATTTTGGATTCTCATAAGGGAAAAATCCGTTCCGTTATACGGCGTGGTCTTATGAGATATCGTTTACTTATTTGAGTTGTTTTAAAATGTTTACTCATACCAGTCCTGTAACAACCCGTATTTTTCGATAACGTGTTAAGACGAGAATCAAGGCAGAATTTAATTTTAAATTCTGAATCAAGTAAAACGGGCTATGCCGTTGCGTTCGTCTCGGAAAAATACGCGAAATAGAGTCTGAGTTTTCGAGAATCGGAGTCCGTATGACCAAGTTATGGTCCGACGAAGTTTTCAGAAAATTCAAGTTCAAAAACAGGTTCTAATTTCGAAAATTAGGGCTGGAAGGCTAGGCGGGAAAAATTCCCGCCAGGCACCCCAAGTCGACAGCCCTGTCGACTTGGGAGTCGACATGGCCTCACCCAAGTCGACAGCCATGTCGACTTGGGGGTCGACTTATGGTGGCCGAGCCATCTTGGCTTGGTGCACCTGCACTTGTCTCTGGTCTTGTTCTGGAAGCTTACAATGTGGTTTGATGGCTCAGATCCATCCTAGGGTTAATCTAAGGGCCTAAAACTACCCTAATCTCTATAAAAACACCCCTAAGCCTACCCTAAACCCTCATTATTCATTCTTGCAACTAAACTATGGCAAAATTTTCACTCTCATGGCCTCCACCCTCATTCTAAAATTCCTAAGTAAATTCCTATGAGAGGTTTCATGATTATGTGAGTGTTAGAGAGTTCCTATGTTAGTATGAGAGCATCTCAAGTTGATTTCAAGGCTAAAGCTTTGATCTTTGTTCATAAAGATGGGGTTTTGATGGATTTGGAGCCTTCATCTTTGGGTTTTAGGATGATGACATGCATAGGCTTTATCTCAATCTTTCATTTAATCGATTTGTGCCTTCATAGCAATGTAAGCCCTTTCCCTACTCTTAGATATTAACTATAAAGTTAAATGTTCATGTTGCAAGTTTGGGTTTGATCATTGAGTATGATACATGATATCATGTCATGCAAGTGTATGAAGTCATTATCTTGATCTTATGGGCTAAAAGCTACAACCTTTATGTTGAAATGTTGCATTATGCAACATGAGAACCCTCATAACCTTTATGTCAACTTGCATATGAAGTCATAACCCTTATATGATGATATATGCGAGTTACTAGTCATTATTCCATGTCATTTATCATCATGATTCGCTTATTTGCCAAGTTTGAGTTTATGCATGTTTTTGAGGCTTAAGAACGTAACATGCAAGTTAATGAACACATTTGTGCCTCATTTGCCACCATGTTCAACTAGTGGCTTTATACCCCCTTTTGTCATGCCTTTGACAAGTTCCTTCTTTGAATCCATTATGCGAGTTTAAAAGCGTTGGGGTCACATTATGGGAAAACATAATAACGTGAACATGATTTGGGTAAATGGGTATAAACATGACAACATGTAACGTTAGATATGACATGTGTTTATACTTGAAATATAACATGGAAGTTGACATGTAAGTATGCATAAAAACATAAGCTTGGGAATTTACCTATTAAGTTAGGTCTACCCTTTGGGAATTTACCTATTAAGTTAGGTCTACCCAAATGCTTAAAAACTTGTAACATGTTTTGGAAACATGATGGACATGACACTTAGATAATATAATTGTGGCCAACTCGAGGTTGGGTCGAGTTTGCAACGTAAAACTACCCGGAACCGACCGGCCTAACTAGTAGCTGCAAACAATAGGACCCAATGTGAGAAATTGGTCATGTTGTGCTTAAACCCGAGGTTAGACCAAGTTGTGGTGTAAAGCTACCCGGAACCGACCGGCTTAACTAGTAACCGCAACAAAGTCTAATGTGAGAGGTTGAGATGCATTAAGTAATTAATGCCACATGATAGGGTTAAGTTAATTTGATTAATGACTCTTAATCAAATATGACATGGACAAGTGGGTTAAGTAATTTGATTAGGCTAATGATACTTAACAAAACATGACAAGGTTGGGTAGGTTAAGTGACTTGATTTGCCTAATGACACTTAACCATTTTTATACGACTAGTGGACGGGGTTAAGTTAACCAACACTTAACCAAACCAACACGTGAATTTGATACGGTTGATTAAGCTTTCCTAATTACACTTAACCGTATAATACAGTTAGGGGATGTGGTTAAGTTAACCTGGACTTAACCCATCCAATTCGGTGATTTTGAGGTGGTTAAGTTAACCAACACTTAATCAATGCAACACGATAATTTGGTAAGGTTAAGTAAGTTTTCTTAATGACACTTAACCGAAAAATGCAGTTAATGGATGGGTTTAAGATTGGACTCAACTAATCTAAACATGGAAATCGGATGGGGTTAAGTTAGCCTAGACTTAATTAATCCCACTTGGTAGTTTAATGGGGTTAAGTTAAACACTTAACTAATCTAACATGATGATTTGATGTGGTTAAGTGACCTATACTTAACCAATCTAACTCGTGAATTTATTGAGGTTAAGATTAACCAATACTTAACCAATCCAACGTGATAACATGAAAAGGCTAAGTCACGAATCGTTTGAATACACTTGACCAATTTGACTCAGTAATCCGATAGGGTCAAGTTAATACATACTTAACCAACGTGAACATGGTTTGTAGTGTTAAGTCTTGGACTTGGATACTTAGCCAATTTTGACATGATTTGTAGACGGGTTAAGTCTTGGACTTGGATACTTAGCCAATTTTGACATGATTTGTAGACGGGTTAAGTCATGAACTTAAGGGACACTTAATCCATTATGTAAACCCTAGTTCTGAGGATTAGGTGGATAACCGTAGTTAACAAGGAAACGGGAATAAGGCTAAGTGGTAAACCTTAGTTGAAGAATAATTAAGTAATGATTCTTAGTCAAGGAAATTTAGACCAGTTCATAGATAGATGAGTAACCTGATATGGTAGGTCATCGTTTAAGTATACGAGCAGGAGCAAGTATCTGATTTAGATAAAGGCTCCAGCGAACTGGGTAACGAAGCAGCGGCTTCGGGGAACGTGAGGATATTCTTGGTATCCCTCTGTGAGCTGCCAGGTGATTATACTAGGCTCATGAGAGGTTAAGGTCTGCGTTAGAAGAACCAAGAGTATGCCTTGGTTGCTATACGAGCGAACTAAAGACGGGGATGGATAGGGGATAGTCGACGATACACGGTCGTACCCTAGATAGCATTTTCGTCAGACTACCTACCATCTTTGGTCAAGCGTGTACGTACGGAAAGGCAGAGAACACCCAATAGACCATAATTGCTATCTAATTATGGTTGCGGTAGGGCTAGATTGCGGGTTGGCCAGTAGTGTGTTCTCATATAGGATTTATCCTGTCTTGTCTTTCGCTAGTTGAGGGAGGGGTCGCGTGGGACCATAGCCACGTATAAAAAAACAGACCTTAGCATCTGCATCGGAAGATAAATTGAAAGCTCCCGACCGAGTCCTGTATTTCTTGATTTGCCCTGTGACAGGACTCGGATGGCACGATGTGATACATGTGCATACAGTCATGGAAAACGATTCACGATGAATGCGTGGGAAAAAGGGCGCGGTTGACGGTTAGCGTAAATCCCAGTGGCCCTGGGTGGTTGAACCAAAACCGAGATACGAAAACGTGCAATAGGTAAGCGTAATCCCTAGTAGCCCTAGGTAGCATAAGTCCTAGTTGTACAAACGATAATTCATGCTGGAAGACCCTAGCTAGGTTTAGGGTAACAGTCCAAACCGATCTTAAGGATCATGGAACTATGTTAAAGTAGTATAGAACCTCATGGGAAAGCCCGTATGGTCTACGGCAAGGGACCGAACACTTACATGGAATAAAACATACGAGTTGAGTAACCTATATATGCGATATATTAGGTTGACATGGACCATTACACGACTATTGAGTAAGGGTCATTCATGGTTAACACGTGACACGGTGGGGATACTAGTACGATAGGTGCAGAGCAGATGTACAGGATAGATACCATAGGGCGTTATACGTGATAGATATCTTGGAGATATTATACTTGACGATGGGATACCTTGTCTTATCTTGACATCGCAATTTATTATGACACTTTAGTTTATCTGAGTTCAGTAGTTCATCATGTTATTTTGATTTAGCTTATCTATCTTGTCATCATGCTTATGTTCATCTCAGTTTCTCATGTCAGTTAACTTTACTAGTTTTTATGCTGATAGTAGATAGGGCTTACTCAGTCTTTTTGACTGACCCGTTTTGTTTCGCCTCTTTTCTTTCGTTCCCCCCCAGGTTACAGGGAGGAAATACTGTTGTTTAGTTCGGGCTTCTTCTGTTTGAAGGTCATCATGGATGGCTTGGACTTTTCTTGGCTATGGCTACTTTACTGTTTTTTTTTCTTGGGGAATAATTTATGAAAAAGTCTTTATGCTTCTTTATTATTGCAAGACAGGTTTTGATGTACTCTGATGTAAAAGGCTTTAGACCTTATTTATTCATGTTATGAAAGTTTGACTTTACTTCCGCTATTTTATATGTTCTGTCTTGTGATATTTCTGTGCATGTTTACCAATAATGCCCCTCTAAAGCTAGTGCATTCCTTTGCGAGTGACCCTAGCGGAGGCGGGGTGTTACACGTGGTATCAGAGCAGAAGGTTACCAGACTGGGCAAAAGTTTTTAAAGACCTTCTGAAAACTATTTGAAAACCGTTTACAAAGAAGCATTTTTCAAGAAAATTTTCTTTTAAAAGAAAAAGGCTATTCCCCAAAGGCCATTAGCACTATCCTTGTTTCCTTAAATGAATCTCTTTTCTTTTCTTTCCTCCATCTGTAGTCACAGTGGTTTTAACTGCGACTAGTCTTTTCTATCTACGAAAGTGCTTTCCATGCGATGGAGGTGGTTCTCGAGAGACCAGTGGCCGCGTTATAAGAAAGGATAGTGAGAAAGAGGATAAAGGATACGAGCTTAAGGATGAGCAACTTGTTGGTATGGCTCAACCCATAACGAAAAAGTATCTTTGGTATGGTGAAACGGGACGGATAGTTAAGTATTGTGGGACAAGGACAAGATCATCGTGAAGATAATTGTATACCCTCACTAGAGTACCTGAGTAGGGGGATAACATCCTTGTTGAAGATCTAGTTATTCTTTTCTATCATCCCGCCAAGACTTTGTTTTGATCCCCGCATCATGTAAGTCCGCTTCGGTAGTCGAGTCTCTGCACCTTAAGTACTAGCGTAATAGAGGATCCCATTTTTGTCTCAAAGTCCTATTGGAGAATCAGTCCATTTATTCATGGCTTGTTTGGATTTGAGAATGTCTATGTCAAGTGTTGAGCTTGGAAATAATGCTTATGTTTATAAGCTATGGATGGATCCTAAGGATGAAGCAGTTATCCAGTAAGGGGTGCCACTCTCGGTTTTGATAGGAGGGTAGTTAGACTCTTGACTAGCCTTGGTAATACCCTCGGAGTCTCGTATAACCTTTTGGGTTCGGTCATGATTAGTTACTTAGAATCCCGTGATGCCTTTATTGGAAATTTGAAGCCCGATCGAGTGGTGTTCGCCGATAAGACGGATGGTTTATTTCACTTATGCATGGGTTATGGAAATCACCCTAGTAAGTGCGCTTGATAACCTGGTTGACATCTGTTCTTCTACATGGAATACCTTATAGTATATAAACGAGATCCAAGATTCACTAGTGAATTTTGGAAAGCTTGCGTGAGATCATGAGTACGCAGTCATGTTTGCGTCAAGTATTCTAGAAAAAGGATAAGTGCAAGTGGAACGAGAGGCGACGAAGAAATGAATTCCAGCTCATGTTATGAAAACAGGAAATAAGAAGCTACGAAATCGCGAAGTTAAAAGACGGACAAGGCACAATGGAATTTAGGCCGAGGAAATACGACTTTGATGGTCAAAGACTAGATACACGCATGATATCTCTTTTTGGGAGTATATCCTTGATCCCTGTTTTCTGTAAAGCTTACTTGTAGGCTATCTTTTGTGGACATCCTCTCGGTCCTATTTTCTGTTACAAACCCCGTAAGGAGTTTGTCTTGTTTATCATCTCGACCCTATTTCAGGGAATTCTAGGTAGAACCCTATGGATGTAAACATGTATTTGAAACATGTTATGATTGACATTGTTGCAAGTGGTTGCTCGTGGATGCGCGAATACACATTAGATACTAGCTCGACTCGGTCACATTTCATATTGCATATGCACGAGTATTTATACTTGTTTATGGATGAAATCGAATGTATTATCATGCGGTTGTTGCATATGAATGAATGATTGTGCACGCATATAGTATCTATATGACTAGGATTATTTGCATACATGTTGGATTCATGGCACTATACATATTTCGCATTAGAAAGATTATTCAGGCCTGATCATTAGCATTAGCTAAGGAACATGTACACACACGTTTTGCATATATTCATACAGCATTAGAAATCATCTAAGGACAATGGTTGCTTGTGGATGATGTTTTGAGTAGATGAATGATGGATGGTAGGATATGTTCTTCCTAACTTGGAGATTTCGGGGACGAAATCCTAAAAGGTGGGGAGAATGTAACAACCCGTATTTTTCGATAACGTGTTAAGACGAGAATCAAGGCAGAATTTAATTTTAAATTCTGAATCAAGTAAAACGGGTTATGCCGTTGCGTTCGTCTCGGAAAAATACGCGAAATAGAGTCTGAGTTTTCGAGAATCGGAGTCCGTATGACCAAGTTATGGTCCGACGAAGTTTTCAGAAAATTCAAGTTCAAAAACAGGTTCTAATTTCGAAAATTAGGGCTGGAAGGCTAGGCGGGAAAAATTCCCGCCAGGCACCCCAAGTCGACAGCCCTGTCGACTTGGGAGTCGACATGGCCTCACCCAAGTCGACAGCCCTGTCGACTTGGGGGTCGACTTATGGTGGCCGAGCCATCTAGGCTTGGTGCACCTGCACTTGTCTCTGGTCTTGTTCTGGAAGCTTCCAACGTGGTTTGATGGCTCAGATCCATCCTAGGGTTAATCTAAGGGCCTAAAACTACCCTAATCTCTATAAAAACACCCCTAAGCCTACCCTAAACCCTCATTATTCATTCTTGCAACTAAACTATGGCAAAATTTTCACTCTCATGGCCTCCACCCTCATTCTAAAATTCCTAAGTAAATTCCTATGAGAGGTTTCATGATTATGTGAGTGTTAGAGAGTTCCTATGTTAGTATGAGAGCATCTCAAGTTGATTTCAAGGCTAAAGCTTTGATCTTTGTTCATAAAGATGGGGTTTTGATGGATTTGGAGCCTTCATCTTTGGGTTTTAGGATGATGACATGCATAGGCTTTATCTCAATCTTTCATTTAATCGATTTTTGCCTTCATAGCAATGTAAGCCCTTTCCCTACTCTTAGATATTAACTATAAAGTTAAATGTTCATGTTGCAAGTTTGGGTTTGATCATTGAGTATGATACATGATATCATGTCATGCAAGTGTATGAAGTCATTATCTTGATCTTGTGGGCTAAAAGCTACAACCTTTATGTTGAAATGTTGCATTATGCAACATGAGAACCCTCATAACCTTTATGTCAACTTGCATATGAAGTCATAACCCTTATATGATGATATATGCGAGTTACTAGTCATCATTCCATGTCATTTATCATCATGATTCGCTTATTTGCCAAGTTTGAGTTTATGCATGTTTTTGAGGCTTAAGAATGTAACATGCAAGTTAATGAACACATTTGTGCCTCATTTGCCACCATGTTCAACTAGTGGCTTTATACCCCCTTTTGTCATGCCTTTGACAAGTTCCTTCTTTGAATCCATTATGCGAGTTTAAAAGCGTTGGGGTCACATTATGGGAAAACATAATAACGTGAACATGATTTGGGTAAATGGGTATAAACATGACAACATGTAACGTTAGATATGACATGTGTTTATACTTGAAATATAACATGGAAGTTGACATGTAAGTATGCATAAAAACATAAGCTTGGGAATTTACCTATTAAGTTAGGTCTACCCTTTGGGAATTTACCTATTAAGTTAGGTCTACCCAAATGCTTAAAAACTTGTAACATGTTTTGGAAACATGATGGACATGACACTTAGATAATATAATTGTGGCAAACTCGAGGTTGGGTTGAGTTTGCAACGTGAAACTACCCGGAACCGACCGGCCTAACTAGTAGTTGCAAACAATAGGACCCAATGTGAGAAGTTGGTCATGTTGTGCTTAAACCCGAGGTTAGACCAAGTTGTGGTGTAAAGCTACCCGGAACCGACCGGCTTAACTAGTAACCGCAACAAAGTCTAATGTGAGAGGTTGAGATGCATTAAGTAATTAATGCCACATGATAGGGTTAAGTTAATTTGATTAATGACTCTTAATCAAATATGACATGGAAAAGTGGGTTAAGTAATTTGATTAGGCTAATGATACTTAACAAAACATGACAAGGTTGGGTAGGTTAAGTGACTTGATTTGCCTAATGACACTTAACCATTTTTATACGACTAGTGGACGGGGTTAAGTTAACCAACACTTAACCAAACCAACACGTGAATTTGATACGGTTGATTAAGCTTTCCTAATTACACTTAACCGTATAATACAGTTAGGGGATGTGGTTAAGTTAACCTGGACTTAACCCATCCAATTCGGTGATTTTGAGGTGGTTAAGTTAACCAACACTTAATCAATCCAACACGATAATTTGGTAAGGTTAAGTAAGTTTTCTTAATGACACTTAACCGAAAAATGCAGTTAATGGATGGGTTTAAGATTGGACTCAACTAATCTAAACATGGAAATCGGATGGGGTTAAGTTAGCCTAGACTTAATTAATCCCACTTGGTAGTTTAATGGGGTTAAGTTAAACACTTAACTAATCTAACATGATGATTTGATGTGGTTAAGTGACCTATACTTAACCAATCTAACTCGTGAATTTATTGAGGTTAAGATTAACCAATACTTAACCAATCCAACGTGATAACATGAAAAGGCTAAGTCACGAATCGTTTGAATACACTTGACCAATTTGACTCAGTAATCTGATAGGGTCAAGTTAATACATACTTAACCAACGTGAACATGGTTTGTAGGGTTAAGTCTTGGACTTGGATACTTAGCCAATTTTGACATGATTTGTAGACGGGTTAAGTCTTGGACTTGGATACTTAGCCAATTTTGACATGATTTGTAGACGGGTTAAGTCATGAACTTAAGGGACACTTAATCCATTATGTAAACCCTAGTTCTGAGGATTAGGTGGATAACCGTAGTTAACAAGGATAACGGGAATAAGGCTAAGTGGTAAACCTTAGTTGAAGAATAACTAAGTAATGATTCTTAGTCAAGGAAATTTAGACCAGTTCATAGATAGATGAGTAACCTGATACGGTAGGTCATCGTTTAAGTATACGAGCAGGAGCAAGTATCTGATTTAGATAAAGGCTCCAGCGAACTGGGTAACGAAGCAGCGGCTTCGGGGAACGTGAGGATATTCTTGGTATCCCTCTGTGAGCTGCCAGGTGATTATACTAGGCTTATGAGGGTTAAGGTCTGCGTTAGAAGAACCAAGAGTATGCCTTGGTTGCTATACGAGCGACCTAAAGACGTGGATGGATAGGGGATAGTCGACGATACACGGTCGTACCCTAGATAGCATTTTCGTCAGACTACCTACCATCTTTGGTCAAGCGTGTACGTACGGAAAGGCAGAGAACACCCAATAGACCATAATTGCTATCTAATTATGGTTGCGGTAGGGCTAGATTGCGGGTTGGCCAGTAGTGTGTTCTCATACAGGATTTATCCTGTCTTGTCTTTCGCTAGTTGAGGGAGGGGTTGCATGGGACCATAGCCACGTATAGAAAAACAGACCTTAGCATCTGCATCGGCAGATAAATCGAAAGCTCCCGACCGAGTCCTGTATTTCTTGATTTGCCCTGTGACAGGACTCGGATGGCACGATGTGATACATGTGCATACAGTCATGGAAAACGATTCACGATGAATGCGTGGGAAAAAGGGCGCGGTTGACGGTTAGCGTAAATCCCAGTGGCCCTGGGTGGTTGAACCAAAACCGAGATACGAAAACGTGCAATAGGTAAGCGTAATCCCTAGTAGCCCTAGGTAGCATAAGTCCTAGTTGTACAAACGATAATTCATGCTGGAAGACCCTAGCTAGGTTTAGGGTAACAGTCCAAACCGATCTTAAGGATCATGGAACTATGTTAAAGTAGTATAGAACCTCATGGGAAAGCCCGTATGGTCTACGGCAAGGGACTGAACACTTACATGGAATAAAACATACGAGTTGAGTAACCTATATATGCGATATATTAGGTTGACATGGACCATTACACGACTATTGAGTAAGGGTCATTCATGGTTAACACGTGACACGGTGGGGATACTAGTACGATAGGTGCAGAGCAGATGTACAGGATAGATACCATAGGGCGTTATACGTGATAGATATCTTGGAGATATTATACTTGACGATGGGATACCTTGTCTTATCTTGACATCGCAATTTATTATGACACTTTAGTTTATCTGAGTTCAGCAGTTCATCATGTTATTTTGATTTAGCTTATCTATCTTGTCATCATGCTTATGTTCATCTCAGTTTCTCATGTCAGTTAACTTTACTAGTTTTTATGCTGATAGTAGATAGGGCTTACTCAGTCTTTTTAACTGACCCGTTTTGTTTTGCCTCTTTTCTTTCGTTCCCCCCCCCCCTAGGTTACAGGGAGGAAATACTGTTGTTTAGTTCGGGCTTCTTCTGTTTGAAGTTCATCATGGATGGCTTGGACTTTTCTTGGCTATGGCTACTTTAGTGTTTTTTTTTCTTGGGGAATAATTTATGAAAATGTCTTTATGCTTCTTTATTATTGCAAGACAGGTTTTGATGTACTCTGATGTAAAAGGCTTTAGACCTTATTTATTCATGTTATGAAAGTTTGACTTTACTTCCGCTATTTTATATGTTCTGTCTTGTGATATTTCTGTGCATGTTTACCAATAATGCCCCTCTAAAGCTAGTGCATTCCTTTGCGAGTGACCCTAGCGGAGGCGGAGTGTTACAAGTCCCATGACTGATCCGGAGTTTATTTTGTTTTGTTTCCCTAAACTCTTGGGTGCCTAAATTTGTACGGGTAGTCAAGTAGTTCAGGTGTTTACAGATATTTGGAGGAGCTTGGAGCAGGAGGCTTCAACGTTATTTATCTAGTGTTATTTCCGCTGTATTGTAAGTATTGTATTCTGATGATAATGTTATGTATATACAGTCAAATTTTGTATTTCAAAAGCTGTTATATATTATATTTTATTCCGCTGCGATGTGAGATTCTGTGTTGTGTTTATGTTCTTCTTCTTCTATTCTAATTTTCTTTCTTTTTATTTCTCACCCTCTAACTTCTTTCTATTAATGATTCGTATTTCTGTGCAATTAGGGTTGGACGTATGTTGTTTTTGGTCAACTCAGATAGTACGGATTTGTGGGCCATTACACAAAATATCTGGCTCGATCTTGACTAGAGGTGCCTCGATAGGCACAAATCCAACATTCGGAACAACCGAGGGTTCCTATGTCCAAAGCTACGCCCACTAGCTCTTGATCGGTATTTCCAATACCTGATCCAGAGATCTGAATGACGGCAACCTAAGTTGAACCTTGAATAGGATTGGGTGTGTTGCCCCCGAGCCTAGACGATCATGTAACTTTCTGTGGATTGGTATACGAGGTTGTTCTTCGGGAATTGCCCTCAAGTCCCGTACTAATTCTTGCATAACACTAGCACTTGTTGCGACAATGTTTCCTTGGCCCAACTACCTTTTAAATCCTTCGAGTCGGGCGATCATAGAAGCCATGGTGGCTTCCTGGTGATGGAAATGCTCTTCCTGTTGTTTCAAGCGATAAGTAATATCTTTAGTTAAGTCTTTGACGACTCTGTTGTTGTCGTCCCAAGTAACAAAGTTTGATGGGTATCCGGTCGAGGAGAGTTCTTGCTCCTCCTCCAACCTGCTCCTTCCAAGAAAACTAACAGCTTCGTTTTAACCATGGCGTAAAGCAAGTGAAAGTTGTTTCCAAAAGAAAGTTGATCTTGAGTTCCAACATCCGAAGACCAAAGTCAAGAGCTAAATTCGAGAACTAAAGCTAGAAACTAAGGACGAGAACAAAGACTGAGGCTGAAGTTATGCTCTCCCCTTCCTGGTGCGCCAAAGTGTTGACGTGGGGAGTTGTTGCTATTCACGCAAGCCAACACCCGAGTGTACGTTTTGTAGAAAAACGGTAATCCAAATTAAAGTAGTGAAATGAAAGGAGAATACAACCTTTTGTAGTGGTTCGGCACTAACGCCTGCGTCCACTTTATAGTAATCATTCATCATATAATTGTTGGTTATAAGTGTTGTACAAGTTCAGACGGTATTTGTGTGCAAAGTTGTATAATAGAACAATCAAATGTTTGTTAATTCTAAACTTTGACCGAAATGCCCTTCGTCTTCTTCATTGAGCAAAAATATGGAGCAATATCCAAAAAGTAGCCTCGATGTCCAAGAAAATCCAAAGATATCCAAAATAGTCCAGAAGTGGTGTAAATGTCCAAGATATTGTCCAAATGTTAAAGGAAAACGTGTATGCAACGTCTTAGAGGTCCAGGCTATGACCAATAGTCATGGAGAAGAATATGACAACCATTAATGATGCTTTGAAGCTTTAGAGTATCAAAAATTTAACCCCTTTGAATAATGAGGTAGGAGGTATTTATAGGAAGTTGATTAGGTGGGAGCATGTGGGATTTGAGGACCACTACATCAAATTTTGCATCCTAGTGGAGCAACACCCTAAATTTTCACATCCCCTCGTTGCATGGCAGAAAATTTCGTATCCTTTTGGGGATATGAAATTTGCATCCCTCGAGAATATGATATCTCATATCCCAAGGGGGATATGAGGTATCGTAACTTGGGATACGAAATTCCGTATCCTGTAGGATGCGAAATACGTATCCTAAAGGATACAAAATTCGTATCTCGGGTGACACGAGATGCGAAGAAGATGGTAGCACGGGGGGATACGAAACACTGAAGTCGAGCTTTCCAGGTGGGATGCGAGATGAAATGTTGGAGGCGAGGCGATGTTGTTGAGGGATGCGAAGTTACGTGGGAGCCAAAATCCCGGTGATACGAAGGTGATTGAGGCACGGGGCTGAGCTAGGCCGAAAAGTAGAAGGCGAGGCGAGATGGGGATCGTATCACCTGAGGGAGATGAAATATGTATTTTCGCATCCCAGCGGATAGAGAATTATGGAGATCGCATACCAAATCCGAATCGTACTTAGGCAGAAGCGATCCGATGATTTCGAGCGATTGCGTTGGAGTGATCACTGGTTTTGAGTTTGCCAAGTAGAGCTATGCGAGTAGTTTTAAGTGACCAGCGCGGCGTGCGCAAGCCCTTTGGAGTAATTGGCACGCGTTTTCCATATGTGTTTGAAACGATGCTGGTTCCAAGAGTGAAATATATTTTGACTCAATTCTGAGTGTGTTATTGAATGTGAGCTTGACGTGTGACTGCTTTGACCAAAGAACACGTCAACTAGAAAAGCATTAATAAAATATAATTTAGCCTATTTAGTAAAAAATTATTAGTATCTATATGCTTGATTATATGTATTATATCATTTTAAGGTTGTTGTTACGCCCTACTTTGGTTTATAATACTTTATTTAGGTAGGGTTTATCTAAAAATATTTTCTTTAACTACAAAATTTGCATGGGAAACACACCATGCTTTTCCCTTAAACACTAACTTAATAGGTCCCCATAAGTTAGTAAAAATGTATGCTTGGTTAACATTTAATCTTTGTACATTAAATAGAATAAAAACTGGAAAATATATTTGATTAACTCCTAATCAAATATTTGGAATAAGACAAGTCATGGAAGATAGAAGCAGCGGTTAAAAATAAATACAGTTTTTATCCACATTACCTCTACTAATCTACATACTGAGGGATTAAATGTTATGCTTCTTATTCCTCATTTTAGATATGGTTAACATAAACTTTCTTTGAGGAATGTTGGTGAAGAAATATGGTTGCAGTTGTACTCAAGAATGTGGTTTCAGGTAGAGTGATAGGGTAGGAAATACACAAGCATAGATAACAGAGAATAAGGAAGAAGTTTAGGTAAGATGAGAAGAAAGGTGCAAGAATAACAACAGATTTTCAAAAATAAGAAAGAAAATTATATTAGTTCCAAAACCATCATCATTATAATTTGATCTCTCTGCCTTCTTATACAGGTTTTTGGGCATCTAATTCAATCATTGCATCTTCAAAATATACATCATATCTCGATAAAAAATCTCAACAATTATGATTGCTCTTATTTGCTATGGTCATGTGTACACGTGCACAGCCTATGCACTGCACCACCACCCTAGCTATATCTTGTGCATGTGATTAAGGCAGAAGTGATCATCTCGCCTAGCTTATCTGATTTATGTTGATAGTTGGTCATCACCCTAGATCATCACTGGTGGTTAGGGAAACTGCAATTACAAGGTGTTTGTGTTTTTGCCTATACCAATGGAAGCTGCCAAACGTTCAGTGAAATGCCTACTTTGTCTTCCCCTTGTTCCATCCTTATTCCCTCATCTCTAACACTCCATTCCCCTTCAAAATTAGACCTTGTCTCATGGTCAAAAGCTGGAAATCTTCTAATCAAATCCCAATATTATTTCCACGTTGATTCACTCTTAGGTTGTTGCTTCTATCTAACAAGAGTTTGGTTCATGAATCTATTATTTTTGGGGAAAATTCTCTTATCTAGAATTGCTTCGATTTCATCAATTATCCCTTCGGTGTAGGTTGGGACATTATGTCTTTCAAATTTTGTTTAAGCTGGAAAATATGAAGGATAAAGGTGTTTGATTTACCTTTTTAGTTTTGATTCGTATATAAAATGTTGCAGAAATTAACACTTTGTGGAAGCTTATATCAGGACCACCCAAATCAAAAATAGATAACTTTGACAGAAAAACAAGGTGAAATATGCTATTAAAACACAAACACAAGATATTTCATCAAAATACCTTCTTTATTAAATCACCAAAAATAAGTTTTTGTTTAAACTTATTGGAACTAAGCCAAAAATAAACAAACTAAAATTGAACCAATAACCTAATTGAGAAAAGGAAAAGAATATCTAGATGCCTAATATTGCTAGAGAGGAAGAAACAAAAAGAATGGAAACAAACCCTTAATCACATCAAAATTCAGTCACAAGCCACACTCATTGATTCAATCTTGAAAGCTGCTCATATAGGAGAGTAGAAAATCTAGGCAAATATTCAAATCGTTCCTCAGAAATATCACAAATATATTTTAGAAAAAATCAGTCAAAAACATATATTCATCGTCTTGGATGTCTGATCGGGGTGGTAAGACGTCTGACCATGCACTCGGGTTGCAAAAGCCCTTCAACTCAGACGTTTGAACTAGTGCCTTGTTCATTTCCTGACCTCCAATCACCTATCTTCCTCCTTCTAGCTCCAATCTATCATCGTCTTCAAAGTATATGTGATTTAATATCACCAATCACAACAGTACACCTTGATATGAAATCACATCAACAAACAAGTCATCAGGCTTAAATGGACATGTGATTTAATATCATAAATCAAAACACCCCACCTTGATATGAAATCACATCAGCTTTCTAACAACCAGCAAACAAGCCATCACTAGATTTCACCACAAACCTCGTTATCTCAAACAAACTATATTACAAACATCAACCACCGCCTGCATTCGATGTATCTCCCACATGAGGTGCACCATGCAAAAATAGTCTTAAAACCGATTGTAACATCACAAAGATCTATGTTCTGTCTTTGGGGATTTTCCAAGTTGTACCTATCTATCACTTGATCTGAGCTCATTGTTAGTCTAAGTCGTTTGTGTTGTATAAAGCAAGTAAGCATCTAATGATATAAACAATTTAATATAGTAAAAGAGATAAATAAGAGTAATCAAACTAGAGTTTTTATATTGGTTTGGATCTCTTATCCAATGTCTTGTCCGGAAGCTCCCCTTAGGTATTTCACTAACCTATCGCCCTAGCTTCGCCCGAAGGAATGGGATTTAATACAAAAGAGTTTATTTGACAATTATGTATTCTGGACAACACGAAATTCGATTAATAATACAACAATCTTCCTATATCTCCTTGAGTATTGTATACTTGATTATATAAGAGAATACATAAGTAGAATTGATCATGATTACATATTTTGAATGTAAGGAGAACTATAGGATAAATAATTTGAGTAGAGAGTTAAATTCATTTTTTATCTCGATCTTGAGTGCTCTATATACATAGTTGTAAAATTGCTTTGAGTAGTAGCTTTTATTTCCAGATCCAAGGTGATTACAATAGCCACAAACAATTTAAGAATTAGTGTAGGTAAGATTATGATCATAAATTAAAAAGGCCTACAAATCCATATTTAGCCTGTATTCATAATATTTCAGATTTGACAAAATATCAGGTTATTTTTGAGGGTTTTAATGGCTGAGGGTTAGGCAATTTTTGTCATTCGCATCAGCTCCCCTATTTCATCTTTGCAATTGCTTAGAAACCTGTTATTCGATTACGTCCATGGCCAAGCGCAAGGCCAAGCATCGATTTAGGGCTATGGCTAACCTCGGTGACTTCTTCAACTGCCAGATCTGGTCACCAACGCTTCCGCTCCACCTCCTACCGATTCGACATCTGGGTCTTTGTGTTAGGGTGCCCCCTTACTGCATCGCTTGGGTTGGCTGACTCCGCTCTCATAGCTTCAGTTTGCTCGACCAGTGGAAACAGTGCTATTGCCCATGTTGTTCGTCCTAATATGTGTTGGAAATTAGCCTTTGCCGATGTATCGATACCTTCAGAGTCAAACCAATGTTCCAAATTCATCAAGCCTCGTGTAGTAGATGACGAACGTAGGGCGTTTGTATCTAAACCCATTCTCGGTCGTTCTTCTTGTCTTTGGGGGTAATTCCATTGTTCTTTAGGTTGTTGGGGTCGTCCCTACTTTGTTCATTTGTCTACATATATTACCTATGTGTGGAAATCAGTTGGTAGATTCGATAAGTTTGCTAGGAATAACGGTCAATTTCTAGTAAAGTTTGAGCAGGTCGGGGATCTCGAGCAGATCCTTAGCAGTGGTCCATATTTTTTTGACCCTCGTCTTATATTGACCAAAAAATGGTTTCCAGGTGTTAGTTACTCTAAAGATGCCTTTAACTCCCTTCCTTTGTGGGTTAAGTTTGGCATTCATGAGGAGTTATGGGATCATGAGATTATATGCGCGATTGCTAGTGTGCTGGGTGTGCCACTACGAGCTGATCCCTTCACCAATAATTTTTTGAAGATTAGTTATGCTTGCGGCCTAATTGACGTTAAAGCTCCCTTTGGTTTTCCACTGGTAGTGAACGTTGACTTCTTCAATGGTAATTCGTTAGTGTACTGGTGGTATACGAGTTCAAACCTCCGTGTTGTGAGGTTTGTTTCGTGTTTGGACATTCTAAAATTCATTGTGATGGTTTGCACCAAAAGTCAGCTGCTAGGACCGATGCTGCTTCTTCGCTTTTTCAGGCTAGTGGCGTTGCTCATGGTCAGTCCACCTCTGTTACATCTGCTGCATCAAGTGTTGTTGCTCATGTGGATGTTGCATCCACTGGCTGTCATTTTGCACAGGTTGTGCACGTCCATGCTTTGTAGATACTGATGTGCCTGGATCTTCTTTTTCTGTCACTGTCTTTGCATAGCCTACAACCGCGCTTGCGTTTAGTCCAATAGTCCAGGTCCCAACTGCCTTGCCGCTAGCATTGGCTAGCTCTTTTATGGTTATGACCTCATCGAATGTCTCTTCTAAGCACCAATTTGGTGCTAATTCTCTGTTTTATGGAATATACAGTGACTCTGATCTGCGTGCTTTGATGAATCTTGATGTTAATGGTGCCTGCATCTCAACTCAAGCTTCTGGCCCTCAACAAGTTTTTGAACCTAATGCTTTGGTTATCAAAGATCAACCTGGTATCATGTCTTCGCATGATCAGTCCTCTCAACTTTCTGGAGCCTTTTTTCTTCAAGTTGTTGTTGTTTGTGTTTCCTTGGATGCAGAAATTCCTGTTCCCCTCTCTGTGGTCGATGCCATTCTAGGTGACTTTTCTCGCCTCTGCTCTAGCGAAGATCTATCTAGGGAGGATGCCATTATCATATTTGGTCGGGCTATGGACCTTAAATATGGTCCTGTCACTCATAACTATGTAATAAAACATCGTCGCAAGCGTAATTTGGACACTCAAGCTTTTTTCCGCATACTTGACTTCGAGACGGAAGTCTTTGATCTATTGGTTGCATTTATTTTTCCACATAACCAAACAGATGGCTGCTATGTGGTTTGTTTATCACTCGATCATTTCCAGATTTGGTTGGTCTAGGCTGTGGGCCCTGTTTTCTCTAGGCATTGGTTGCAGGACGAGCTATTTCATGTTTTAAGAGACCTATGTTTTGTTTTACTTTTTCTCCGCTTTCTCTGTATTACCTTGAGCCGGAAAGCTCCCTTTGTAGCAATACATCTTCTTTTCTATAAAAAAAGATTTGACAAAATAAACAAATTTAATAGGTTTTAGGCATATAATTCAGAATCAACACAAATGAATTATATAAGTTATTATAAACAACGTATATATTTCTCACTCACCTGAAATCTTCCAAATCTGAATCAGACACAGGTTTTAGGTCTATAATTGCCAAATCCTACAAATCTACAATTCATTTACAAAAGAGAATTACAAACACAAATTTAGATTTATAGATCTGAAAGAAGAATAGGAAAAGAAGAAGGAAATTCAATAATATAAATTACCTATTCATAGAACCAACCCTTTTGCACAAATCTAGATTCAATATCTTCAATTCTGGTTGATCAGATTTGAACAGATTTATAATTTACAATTTTAGAAAATATTGGAAATGGAAGAATTTTGTTGTTGCTTCTAGAAATATGAGCAAAAGAGTCTATCCCTTTATTTATATGCTTGGAAATGATCCTGGACTATTAGACTTAATTTTATAAAGACTCGTTCGTTAATACAAAATTTTAGTACAAAAATACCCCTCTAAACATAGCCGTCACTAGGTTGTAATCGACCAAAGAGTCGACCCCCGGGCTGAAGCTACCTATTGATGGCATGTGATAAATGGTAATAAATTATTATATATTTTATATATTTATTTTCCGTTCATTTTCGTATTTTGTCCGTAACTTTTTCATACGGACTCCGTTCGCAAAGTTCCAAGCATGAAAGTTGACTATAATTCCATTACGAACGTATCAGTTTAAGTTTCATGGTTAAATCTCATCGTTTGCTAAAATTCCATTTTATGAAATCTAATTAGGGTTTTTAGCCTCAAGGAAAAAATGAACAAAAAATTGTTCCATAAGGACAAAGGGCTAAAATTTTGTCCATAAGGACAAGTTTTAGTGTAAAGGGAGGAATTCAGGGGTCCACTATAATTCATCCCTTTACACTAAAATTTGTCCTTAGGGATAAATTTGTAGCCCCTTGTCTTTATGGAACAATTTTTTGTTCGTTTTTCCTTCACACTATTTTCCTAATCTAATTAAATAACTAAATTAATTATCGCCAAAATTTTGGGTTGTTACAAAATTGATCTAAGATGATAGCGATGGACTTCGACTATAATGGGGAAGCGGTGGCATGACGTGGCAAAATAATCACATTTGGAGAGGGTGGAAATAAACGTTTGGATTGCTAGTGGACTTCATATTTTGATAAAGACTTTGGTTCAAAGACAAGAATTATAGCATTTGAAAGGAAGGGAAATTGATGTGTGTGTGTCAATAACTACATTACACACACATATATATGAAAGACTAGATCTACCCATTGATCCATCTTAGCTTGGTTCGAGTTAAACAACCTGGACAGTTACCATTCCAAGGACAGTAAAAAATGAGACAAAAATAAATATGATGAACTCACATCCATAAGTAGCAACATGCATAGTCATGTGCAAGTATATGTAACTTTACTCAACAATGACTTATCTGCGTTTAAATGCACTTAAGAGCTAATAAATAAGGCGTATGAATGGACGTACGAGTGTTTATATGACAAACATTTGATTTCTTAACTCGAATTTTTTTTAGCGATTACCTATGAAATTCAAAGCAAGATCTAGTTCAAACTGTTGAAGCTCAGTAACCCAATAACTCAACGGAATGGAACCGATCATGAACAAACTCCTAATAAATTTCCAACTCATATTTATACTAACATATATCGACTAAACGTTGTAATGAATCAAAGAACATGAGGGAACTTATGAAAGGATAAAAACCGTTTAGGAGTATAAGTGGAATTCTTTCAGATAATCCTAACTTGCCTCAGTTTAAAGCACGTCATATCTGCAACGATACTGCTTTACGTGGCAAGTACCACTCAATTTTTGACTTGGCTACTTCTACCTGTTTGAACAGGTGTGGCTTGATTATCATTGAGAAAGGCATCCCAGATGTTGATCTTAAGGCTCAAATACTAAACCCAGACAAAGCTAAATGATAATGGCTAAAAAATCTCAGCATAATTGCAGATGGTACATTCTAAACATAATTAACAGATGCTCGAAATCAAAAAAATAAGGTACGAACCAAGTCACACACATCAACCAGATCAACTTTGGATAAGATCGCTTCATATCGATTGTATGCCAAATGGATTGCATAAACCAACTTCAGAATCAAGAAATGGGTATGGAGGAAGACCCACCCTCAAAGAGGTAGGATCCAGTATGGCACTAAATTGGATTTGTATCGTTTTAGGTCAACACCGATTCAAGGGCCCACATTTGTATAAGTTAGTCGACTCCATTTCGAGATTCTCCTACTAAAATTTCATCCTGGTCTGAGGCCTCTTCTATTTGTAAATACTAGTTGCCTCAGAGAATTTTGGATCTTTTAGCTCATTGTACTCTCTACATCTATAATGTAATTTGGATCTTCAACGAGCTGATACCCGTAAACACTAAATTAAATAATAAAGTCTTTGTATCATCAAAGAGAATGTGACATGTTTAATGATGAACCACCATGAATGTCAATGTCTGAATTCTTTACTATTTTGATTTTAGTTTCTTCAATTTTAATTTACATTTCTTCATTTAGTTATGTACGCATCCATTTCTGGATGTCAATGCTGATTCTGATGCAAACAAACTTAGAATTCTATCCCTATTATTACACTTTATATTGTTTTAAAAATCGAATACCATGTGTTTCTCGATAAGATGTGGTTTTGATAGTTTCTTTAAGATTTGGATCAATGTGTCAAAATGTGTGAGTTGTTACGGTTGTCATATTAATTGCAACGTAAATTATTGCATTATACAAAGACATATCAAATCATATACATGTGAATCTAGTACACTTGCATGTAAACATATGTTTATATGCATGTGCGTGTATGTAATATATATATACGTATGTATGTGTGTGTGTATATTTTTTTTTCATGTGTGTATACAGAGTGGACGCTATATAATGGGTTGCCCTAGGCAACACACAAATAGTGAAATGGAAAATAACAGTAAGTGGAAAATATTTCCTGGAGTGCTGACAAAAAAATCTCAAGAATTGATGCCTCCCAGAATCGAACACCACACGTCCCAATTGCCAAAGCCACATACAACCACCTCAGTTTTCACTCAATTGTCAGTGGCCTACCATTACATTTTATTTATATAAATTTGTTCTTCATCACTGACCATCCGCCACCAACTCTAACCATCGTTGCTACCGAAGATTCAAATCCTTTTGGGAGAAAAGATACTTCAACGACTTATGATCCGTAAACTTCTCGAATCGAACTCCCAATAGGTAGTGTCTCCACATCTTTAGAGCAAAGACAATCGCCGCTAACTCTAAGTCATGAGTTGGGTAATTCTTCTCATGCGGCCTTAGCTGTCGACTCGTGTAGACCACGGCCTTATCCTTTTGCATTAGCAGTGCTCCAAGCCTAGTACTACATGCATCGGTGTATACCACCATCTCTTCATTCCCATCCGGAATGGTCAACACAGGAGTACTTGTCAATCTCTCCTTCAGGATTTCGAACGCTTGTTCACACTTCGCATCCCATGTGAACACTTGGTTCTTCTTCGTCAATCCTGTCAACGGTGCAGCTATCTTGGAGAAATCCTTAATAAACTATAGATAATATCCTGCCAACTCAAGGAAATTTCGAACATCCGTCGCATTCTTAGGCCTATCCCAGTCTTGGATGGCTGCCACTTTAGCTGGGCCAACCGCTATCCCATTTCCAGAAACAACATGGCCTAAGAACCTCACTTCACTCTTCCAGAAGTGACACTTGGAAAACTTAGCCTTCAGCTGATTCTTTCGCAAGATCTCCAAAATAACTCTCAAGTGCGTCTTATGTTCTTCCTCATTTCGAGAGTAAACCAGAATATCATCCACGAACACAAGCACGAACTTGTTCAACTGAACTCTGAACACTCTATTCATAAGATCCACGAAATACGCTAGTGCGTTAGTCAACCCAAATGGCAATACTAACCATTCGAAGAAACCAGATGGTGTCCTAAAAGCAATCTTTGGCACACTATCCTTAGCCACCCTCGACTGGTGAAATCCCATTGCCAAATCCATCTGAGAAAACACTTTAGCTTCGTGAAGCTGATCGAACAGGTCATCGATCCTTGGCAACGAATACTTATTCTTCTTCGGCACCTTGTTCAGCTCACGATAGTCCACACACAATCTTAACGAGCCATCCACCTTAGTTGCAAATACGACCAGTGCACCCCATTTAGATATACTTCTCTGAATGAATCCTTTTCCCAAAAGGCCTCTAACTTGCACCTCCAACTCTCGTTGTTCCTTAGGCCCATCCGCCTAAGAGTCATAATGATTGGTCTAGCACCTTCAATCAAATCGATCCTAAACTCAATCTCACGATGCAGCGGCAACCCTTTGATCTCGTCAAAGACATCTACATACTCATTAGCGATCAGTACTGATAACAGATCTTCTTGTGGAATCCCAAGCGAATATAGATAACTCACGAAGACCCCGTCTTCGCACTTACATCTAATCAACACCTTACACCCTTCCACATCCCTAACCCACACCTCTAGCTTCATGCAATTTACCCTTGCCTCATACCTCTTGAGCCAATTCATGCCCAAGATGATCCCATACCCAGCGAAGTTAAGAATAAAGCAATCACACACAAAAGAGCAACCATGAATCGACAATACTAGACCTCGGCAAATCATGCAAAGATTTGACGAACCCCTAATTGGATTAGTTATTACGAAAGGTCTATCACATATCTCGGGTTCCAAACCCAAGCGGCACACAAGCTCATTGCAAATGAATGAATGACATGCTCCAATATCAAACAAAACTCGAACTGAAACACCATGAATAGAAAGAGTACCTTGCACCAGGACACCCTTTCCCTTTTCCTCTGCAGTAGGAGCTCTTGAAGAAGATGGCACGACTTCCAAAGCATATGCTTTCAGAATTTGCTTGCCCTCAGCTGATTCTGGATAGTCTTTCTTTTTATGTCCAGGCTTTCCACACTTGAAGCACTTCGTATCAGCCTTGGGATTCTTGCACTCATTCGAGTAATGACCCTTCTGTTGGAAGTTAAAGCAAACCTCCTCACTCTTAGGCTTCTTTTGGCCATTCTTCCCTTTCTGTTGTTGCTGCTTCCGCTTCTTACTATTACCACTCTGTTGTGGCTTATGTTCTTCCTTAGGTGCAACAACATACATCATCTTAGGAAACAGACTTTCATGCCTCAAAGCCTTCTCGACGATCTTCTCAAAGCTATCATCGAGGTGATCCATAAGCTGATTCCCAAGATATTTTTCCAATCACAAAACAAACTTCTCGTTCTTTTGATAAGGAGTATCCACATATGAACGAGCATACTTCGACAAGGCCTCGAAGTCAGAAATATAGTCAAGAACTGGTTGATCATTCTGCTTAAGCTCCACGAATCTCTTGAACAAAATAGACTTTTGCACGGTGGAGATAAACTTCGCTTCAAACTTAGCTTGAAACAGCTCCCATGAAATATCCTCTTTGGGAGTCTCAAGTGTGACAGAGTTCCACCACTCCATTGCTCTGCCCACTAACTGCCTTGATGCAAGTTTCCTCTTTGTTGCATCATCAATGCCCAAGTCCATGAAGATCCTAACACAAGTATCCAACCACCTTTGAACCTCTTCAACTGTTCCTGTGCCTTTGAATTGTTTTCTTCCCAATGAAGAAAAGTCTTTGCATAGCTTTGCAAATTATATAGCTCTATGCACTGGAACTCCAACATCAACCGTAGCCGCCACTGGAATGGGAACCCTATTCATTATTGCTACCGCCATGGCCTTGAAAATGGCTGGGTATTCTGGTTTGACACCGTTTCCCCCTCCAGTATTAGCTCCCCTAGCAGCATGTCTTGAAGGTCGTCTATTCATTCTAGAACAATTAGCCACTTCCAAGAAAAACTACTAAAGAGATACAACCGCTACTACTATATATGCCAATATATATAGTAAGAATCCAATTGAAATCTACAAGTACATCTCTCGTACGTGATTACGTCTTTGAATTTGGGCCAAAATCGTTAACCAGAGCTCTGATACCAAATGTGACGATCGCCCATAACCCCCGCACTAAGCAAGAGGAATAATGCGCTGAAGGGTGTGCCGAGCAGCTATGGACGATCATCAGAGTAGGTAAACAACATCAAAATCTGTCATAGAACTCGTAGCGCAAGGATAAAATATAATAGAATATATACAACAAGTAATAGTAATGAGGCATCATATAGCAAACTTTTGAAAACTTTCTCAACGTCTTGAAAGGTTATCCAACTGATACCAAAGTTTGTACATAAGTCCTTACTATAACACTCATAGAGCACTCAACAGCGGAAATAGAAATACTAGATAGTAATAAAATTGGTACGCCAACCTCCTTCTCACCTCCGCACAGTAGCATTGTCCTCATTAATCACCTGTAACCTGCTACTTAGTTTGCCCATCCACAACTGGATGAACATCCTAAGGTAATAAGAGGAGACATAAAACCTTGAGTCAGACAGTCATAGTGAGCGATAAAAATGCTAACAAACTTCAACAATAAGGTATATGAGAAGGGATAGATAAACATACCAATCTACCCACAACACCAGAGAAGAACTCAACCTTATCTTCCCCACATTGGACAGTGATAGCATTTACTTTAAACAATTTAACTATACATCCATGAAAACAAGAACACTCATTCAATCATGGCAAAGCACTCCTGACATACAAATTAAACTCAACACCTTTAACAACCCACGTCCATTAATGTCACTCGCTAAGGGAATGCATTAACTTTCATGGAGTATTATAAGAGTATAGAACTTAATATCACAAGACAGATATATAAAATGGTACTTAAGAAAATTCAAAATTTATTCATTGCAGCGGAAAAGAAAAACATGTTTGGTTACAACATCAAAACCACATACTAGAGTCAAGTACACAAATATCCATCTTGTACAGAATTATTATCAGAGTACATAAAAGTAAAACCATAATCCCACTCCAAATAGCCATAATTAAAAAGGGATAAAGCTGAACATTACTTTCAACACTTCCAAGCGCTTCAAGAAGAAAGGAATCCAAGTCAAGCTTCACTATTCCCACCCTGGGGACCTAGGGGGAAAAGAAAGAAAAGAGGCGAAACAAAAAGGGGTCATACATACATCTGGAGAGTCTAGTGACTTTAACAATGTAACCAGTAAAGTAACAGGATAAGAACATAAACTGGATATAAGAGTTGACTGTAACATAAGCAAATATGATAAGGTAAACAAGATGAACAAGATATAATGTTGATTGCGCTTTCAATCATTATTAAGATAATTCCTACACCGCACCAATACTAGTCCCATACTGAAAGGTGATCCCTCCTACTAAACATAGTAATAATAATGATGGTAGTTTCATGTACTCCTAGCTGTTGTCATAGGTGTCGCCTGCTCCTATCTCCACTAGTTGTACTTGTACCCACTACCCTTCCCATTCGATCGGCTTCCTAACTCGTAGATACCCGCGTTGGTCCAACAGTAGGGTGTATCGCTCCCTAAAGTGGCAACCCGTACTACTGAAATGCACGGCGTAAACCTATACGATACAACAACGTCTTACCTACCAGCCCAGACCCACACATGCACATGACTTCGCTGGATTTGCGTTGCCACCGCTAACTCTTTTGATATCTTACAATCAAACCAGTAAGCGTGTCCCGTCATCGAACTAGTTCCAGCTCACATAGATACATAATGGGTTACTGGTTGGAAAGGGTCCACACACTCGACACAAGCTTCCCTCTTAAGCTTGGTCCCACTAGGAATTCCCACTTAACCCCTTCTTATTCCCATGTCTTCTTACATGTTTCACCATGGTTAAGTGCTTCAAATTATATTTCACATGTCACCCATGTCACCCACTTAACCCCCATGTCTTAGTACATGTCTTATCTTGGTTAAGTGTTTATTAATTCATTATAACCGTAATCTTGCAAGACCTCCCACATTAGATTGTCGTGTTGCGGTTGCTGAATATGTCGGGCGGTTCCGGGCAGTCTTATGCCGTAATCCAAATATAACCTCGTGTCTTTGCATTATTACGTATCTAATTTCTGCCTTTGACCTCTCACATTAGATTACAAAATTGCGGTTGTTGGATGTGCCGGGCAGTTCCGGGCAGTCTTATACCGCAATTCGAATCTAACCTCGTGTCTCAGGCGTTCATTATCACTTTCTCAATTCATATCCCCAATTTCAAATCTTGGATTAAATTATATTCCAATTGCCCATAATTTCCAATCTAAATTATGTTCATCATTTTAATCCAAATTTATGTCCATAATCTCATGTAAACAAATTGTACCAATTCATGCCCCAAATCAATTACATGATTTCAAGTCTTTTTATGCCCAACCGCATATTATTCAATAATTTCCCCAAAATTTTCCCGTAACGTTCCCACGTCATTCGTACGTATATAATATGTTAGGCTCGCAGTTAGCCTAATCTCATAAAAAGGAAAAGAAGAGAAGAGGGGAAGAGAACCATGACATCAAAACTAGCATAAAAATAAACATAAGAAGTATGAACTGGCATAGAACAATAAATTAGATCTAATTAGGCATATGAACTGGCATAGAGCAACAAAATAGATCTAATTAGCATATGGAACATAAACTGACATAGGACAATAAGATATATCCAATTAGCATTTGGAACATAAACTGACATAGAACAATAAGATAGATCCAATAAGCATATGAAACATGAACTTTAGGTATGCATCTAAAAGATAAGAATTCACCAAACATGATATGATTCATCTTACAGGCATGTTCATAAAGTCCAATTCACAAACTTATCACAATTATTTTTAATTAATTATATATGAAAGCAACTTAGACTCACAGTGGTAGAAGAGAAAATAAATCTGAATTCTGTATTCTGAATTTAATTAGCTAAACCATTCTTGTAGAATTTGATCTTATCTTCCAATATGAATACTCTATTCCGATTTGCTTTAGTGTAGAAGAAAGACTAGTTTAGGTTATGGCAGCATGGAGGCATATGAATTAGTGTAATGAAATTAGGGTTAGGTCTAGGTGTGTTTTTATAGATGTATTAGGTGAATTTGGGCCTTTAGATTAGATTAGGAACCATCTACACCATCCAAACCAGAAAAACACGTCATCCAGCCTATCCCAGAAGGATACGTCATTATCTAGACCACAAAACACGTCACCAGGAAGATGCCCAGACCAAACCGGTCGACCGACCAATTTCAACCGGTCGACCATTTTTGCTTCTGTCTAAAAATGGTCGATTGGCGAAAAATGGGCGGTCGACTTGTTCTTCAGCTTTAAATTTTCAGCTTTAAACTTCAAATCTTCCGAGCTTCATAACTTCTTCATACGATGTCCGTTTTACGCAAACTCGGACTCTATCTCAAGCAGAATTCTGAGATGAACGCAATGGCGTAACCCGTTTCACCTAATTATTCTTTTAAAAATTAATTATTCTTTAATTATCTCTTATGTCAAGTTTTAAAATTACGGGGTGTTACATTCTCCCCTCCTTAAAGGATTTCGTCCCCGAAATCCTCAAGTTAAGAAGAATGTATCCTACCGTCCAATCATCCATCTACTCATCAATCATCCACAAGCATCCGTTGTCCTTAAAAGAATTCTAATGTTATATGAACATATGCGAAAGTGTGTGTATATGTTCCTTATCTAATGCAAAGATCAGGCGGTCTACTGATTCAGTTGACCTCCTTAATGCAAAACATGATAGTGCCATGCGTCCATTATGTATGCAAAAGAATCCACAAGCAACCACTAGCAAACACTTACATCCACTTGCAATATGGAAGTGACTGAGCCGATCTAGTGCCTAATGTGTGTGTAAATGCATCCACGAGCAAACACTCACATCCGCTTGCATCCACCAAACATAATATGTCTCAAACACATGTTTACAACCATAGGATTTTCTACCTAAGGGTCGAATATATAATCGAGAGGATACACTAAACGATAGAACAAGTATAAACAAAGTGGTAGATAAAGGAGAAGTTAAGAACATACCCTCAAAAAGGAAAGGGTACGATGCGCAGATCTTGTCTTCAGTCTCCCAAGTCGCGTCTCCTTGATCATCTCCCCATTGGACTTTAACCAACTTGACCTCTCGGTTGCGTAACTTCTTGACCTCCGATCCAAGGATGCATGTAGGAATTCGTCTAACCATGGCATCTCGCTCTACTTCCACTTCTTTATGCATGCTCGGCTCTACTACTTCGTGGTATCATGTAGACATTTTCGCAAATGCGACACATGAAATACGTCATGAACACCACTGAGCTTCTCGGGCAACTTCACTCTGTAGGCCATCTGTCCAATTCTCTCTGTAATGGGGAATGGCCCTACAAACCTTGGTGACAATTTCCCTATGGACCCAAAGCGAACTACATTCCTCAACGGTGATACTTTAATAAAGACCATGTCTCCAAAACTGAACTCAAGATCGGTCTTTCTCTTATCAGCATATGACTTTTGCCAATCCTGTGCCGTCTTCATGCGTCTTCGAATCAAGTCTATCTTCTCTGAAGTTTCCCTAATCATCTTGGGCCCATGCAAAATCTTATCCGTAGATTCCCACCAACAAGTAGGCGATCGGCATGGTCGTCCATATAGAGCTTCAAAAGGTGTCATGCCAATACTAGTCTGATAACTGTTGTTGTAGGCGAACTCTACTAATGGAAGATGTTCCTCCCATGTCCCTCCAAAGTCCAAGATGCATAACCTCAAAAGATCTTCTAGAATCTGATTCACTCTTTCTGTCTGACTGTCCGTCTGAGGGTGATAAGCGGTACTCAAACATAATTGCATTCCTATCGCCTCTTACAAGCTCTTCCAGAACTCACTAGTGAAAATGGGATCTCGATCGCTCATAATACTAGAAGGTATGTCGTGTACACGAACTATCTCTCGGAGATAAACGGATGCTAACCATGACGTTGTTCTTTTACTCTTAACGGGAATAAAATAGGCGCTCTTGGTAAGTCTATCCACTATTACCCAGATCCCCGTATTACCCTTCCTTGACCTCGGCAACCCGTTGACGAAATCCATGGAAATACTTTCCCATTTCAACTGTGGAACCTCTAAAGGGTAAAGCAAACCACCAGGCTTCTTTTGCTCAGCCTTAACTTGCTGGCATACTAAGCATCTACTAACGAACTCAGCCACATCCTTCTTCATTCCGACCCAAAAGAAAACTCGCTTCATGTCCCTATACATCTTGTCTCCACCGGGATGTATGGTCAACTTAGAATGATGTGCTTCTTCAAGGATTGTCCTCCTCAAACCCTCGTCTCGAGATACGCAAAGTCTCTTGTCCCTACGCAACCAACCTTTTTCATTGATAGTATACCTACTAAGATGGTTCGAAGACTCCCCTCTTATGAGCTTGTCTACTATCTCTATCAACTGTGGGTCATCTCGCTGTGCCGCACCAATCTGTCCCAAAAGCGTAGGTCGTACCTCTAACGATGCCAACAAACCGGTTACATAATCAATAGAGGGTCTAAAGTCAAAGGTAGAGATATACTCTAAACTCTGCCACTCAACAAACAAAGGACTCAAAGTCAACTTCTTTATACTCAAGGCGTCAGCTACAACGTTACCCTTACCAGGGGTATATGCAATCTCAAAATCGTAGGATGCTAAGAACTTCATCCACCTTTGTTTCCTTAAGTTTAAATCTTTTTAGGAGAACAAATACTTTAGTGACTTATGGTCTGTATATAACTCAAACCTCTCACCAAGCAAATCATGATGCCAATACTTAAGCACAAAAACTATGGCAGCTAACTCTAAGTCGTGGGTAGGGTAATTCTTCTCATGGACCTTTAACTGCCTTCCACCATTGCATATTACCCTTCCCTCTTGCATAAAAACTGCGCCAAGCCATGTCCCATAAGCATCGGTATACACTGTGAACGGTTTACTCCTATCAGGCAAAACTAAAACTGGAGCTATCATCAATGCCCTCTTCAAACGCTGGAAAGCAACGTCACAGTCAACATCCCAAGAAAAGGTCAAATTCTTTTTTGTCAACCGTGTAAGTGGGGCTGATATCTTAGCAAAGTCCTTAATGAACTTTCAGTAGTAGCCCGCCAGACCAAGAAAACTTCTTATTTCTGTTGCATTCTTAGGAACCTTCCAATCTTGGATTTCCACCACCTTCGCGGGATCCGTTGCTATCCCTTCCTTAGAGACCACGTGTCCTAAGAACCTTGCTTCCTCCCTCCAAAAATGACATTTGGAGAACTTAGCTTTGTGTTGATGTGCTTGAAGAGCCTTTAAGACTTCCCTAAGATGTAGGGCATGTTCTTCCCCGCTTTTAGAAAATATCAAAATATCATCCACAAAGACCACCATGAAATCGTTTAGAAACTCCCTAAACACCCTACTTATCAAGTCTACGAAATATGTGGTTCATTCGTCAAACCAAAAGGCATGACAAGCCATTTGAAGAAACCGTCGGGGTCCTAAATGCAGTCTTATCTACACTATCCTCAGCTACCCTCAACTGATGAAATCTTGTAGCTAAGTCCAACTGCGAGAAAACCGAAGCACCAACCAACTGATCGAACAAATCATCGATCCTCGACAATGGATATCTATTTTTCTTCGTGAGCTTATTCAGCTCCCTATAGTCCACGCACAATCTAAGCGAACCATCAGCCTTCATGGCAAAAACAATAGGAGCACCCCACTCCGAGATACTTCTTCTTATGAACCCTTTCTCAAGCAACTCTTTCACTTGTTTACTAAGCTCCCTCCTTTCTCTTGGAGCCATGTGGCGCACCGGCAATGCAACTGGCTTTGCATTATCCACCAAATATATACGGAAATCTATCTCGCGTTTTGGAGGTAAGCCCTTAACCTCCTCAAAGATATCTGCATATTCACGGACTACTCGAACAGATTGCAAATCATTAATAGAAGTGTCAAGAGATTCTAGGTAGCCAAGCATAACAGAACCCTTAGGATCACATGAGATATCGACAGTAATACCGAAACTAGTCAACAATCTAACTACCCTCTTTTCGTAGTCGAGAATGGCACTATTCCTGGCTAGTTAATCCATTACTAGAATCAATCCATAGCCCGTGAAGCCAAGCACATAAGCGTTGCATTCGAACTCAACGACATACACATATATTCTCAAATCCCGATATAACATAGAAAGATGAGCCGTAACCCCAATAGGATTTGAGACAACTACGGTAGTTAGACTAGCATTTAGGTGCAGTGTTTCAACTAACGGAGCAGATATAAACGAATGTGAAGCGCCAGAATCAAACAAAGTTCGAACAGGATGATCAAAAAGGAAAATCAAACTTTCAATAAAAATGTTTCTACCTCTCTCTTGCGTAGCTGCCATAAGAGCATGAACCTGCCCTCCAGAAGTAGATCATGTCCTCTGTCCTTGCCCTTGTCCTTGCCTCCTCGGGCAGTCTTTAATCATATGTCCCACCTCACCACGTTGGAAGCAACCCGTCTTCTTCTTCTTCCTACAGTCCTTGCTTAAGTGGCCCGGTGTTCCACAATTAAAACACCTTTTCTTCCCTTTGCCCTTGTTATCCTTACCACCTTTCTTTTGTTGTTGCTGTGCTTTCTTCGGATCCCCTTTTGTATCCTGTGTCTTATCTACATTAGCACCTTTCTCCTCTTCATACATTAGTGCCATGTCAACAAGTTTCTCGAAAGTAGCCCCTATAGGAATGTGGGACATAGCCAACCCGTGCAATGGTTCATTCAGACCCTTGGCAAATCTCAAAGCCTTCTTGTGTGGTGTATTAACTAATTCCATACCAAATCTTGCTAACTGGTATAACTTGTTAACGTACTCCTTCACAGACAAACTCCCTTGTTTCAAAGCCAAAAACCTCTCCATGTATAAACTCTCCTCTGCATGTGAAAGAAATTTCAATTTGAATCTTCGTATGAAGTCTATCCACGTCTTCACTGGGCGTCCTTCATTAGTTACTTCCCACCAAAAGGAAGCTTCATCCTTCATCAATCAAGCAGCTAGTTGAACCTTCCTTCCATCGTCTATCTCAAAGATACCAAACAAATCCTCCACTTCCTTGAGCAAATTTCGAGCCTCAACAAACGTCTCAGTCCCATAAAACGGCTTTCCGCCCATGGCACGGAAGTCTTTGCATATCTTAGAAAAAGCATCTACATGGGGAGGAGGAGGAGCGGCTGCAGCTGGGGGAGGAGGAACGTCTGCTGGGACTACGACAGTAATCTTAGCCTCCAGATACCTTCTGAACCAGCCTGGTATCTGTACGCCCTCTCGAAGATTAAGATCCCTAGACATGCTGAAAGGAAAAAGAAAGAGATTCAAAACAGAGAATCGAAAGATAGATATACATCTTTTGGGGATTATGTTTTTGATAATAAACTTTTCTCTTGAAAATATCCTCTTTTAAAACATGTTTTTGAAAATACTTCTTTCTAAAAATACTTTTGGAAACGTTTTCAAAATCTTTTATCTATTCTGGTAACCTTCATCTCTGATACCACGTGTAACACCCCACGTCCATTAATGTCACTCACTCAGGGAATGCTTTAACTTTCATGGAGTATTATAAGAGTATAGAACAGAATATCACAAGACAGATATATAAAATGGTACTCAAGAAAATTCAAAATTTATTCATTGCAGCGGAAAAGCAAAACATGTTTGGTTACAACATCAAAACCACATACTAGAGTCAAGTACACAAATATCCATCTTGCACAAAATTACTATTAGAGTACATAAACGTAAAACCATAATCCCACTCAAAATAGTCATAATGAAAAAGGGATAAAGCTGAGCATTACTTTCAACACTTCCAAGCGCTTCAAGAAGAAAGGAATCCAAGTCAAGCTTCATTATTCCCGCCCTAAGGACTTGGAGGGGGAAAAGAAAGAAAAGAGGCGAAACAAAAAGGGGTCATACATACGTCTGGCGAGTCTAGTGACTTTAACAATATAATCAGTAAACTAACAGGATAAGAACATAAACTGGATATAAGAGATGACTGTAACATAAGCAGATATGACAAGGTAAACAAGATGAACAAGATATAATGTTGATTGCGCTTCTAATCACTACTAAGATAATTCCTACACCGCACCAATACTAGTCCTATACTGAAAGTTGATCCCTCCTACTAAACATAGTTATAATATTGTTGGTAGTTTGGTGTACTCCTAGCTGCTGTCATAGGTGTCGCATGCTCCTATCTCCACTAGTTGTACCCACTACCCTCCCCATTCGATCGGCTCCCTAACTCGTAGATACTCGTGTTGGTCCCACAGTAGGGTGTATCACTCCCTAAAGTGGCAACCTGATACTACCGAAATGCACGACTTATACCTTCACGATGCAATGTCTTACCTACCAGCCAGGACCCATGCACGCACATGACTCCGTTGGACTTGCGTTGGCACCGCTAACTCTTTTGACCTCTTACAATCAAACCCAGTAAGCGTGTCCCGTCCTCGATCTAGTTCGAGCTCACATAGATACAGAATGGGTTACTGGTTGAAAAGGGTCCACACACTCGACACAAGCTTCCCTCCTAAGCTTGGTCCCTACTAGGAATTCCCACTTAACCCCTTCTTATTCACATGTCTTCTTACATGTTTCACCATGGTTAAGTGCTTTAAATTATATTTCACATGTCACCCATGTCACCCACTTAACCCCCATGTCTTACTACATGTCTTATCTTGGTTAAGTGTTTATTAATTCATTATAACTGTAATCTTGCAAGACCTCCCACATTAGATTTTCGTTTTAGGGTTGCTGGATATGACGGGCAGTTCCGGGCAGTCTTATACCACAATCCAAATCTAACCTCGTGTCTTTGCATTATTACGTATCTAATTTCTACCTTTGACCTCTCACATTAGATTACAAAATTGCGGTTGCAGGATGTGCCGGGCGGTTTCGGGCAGTCTTATACCGCAATTCGAATCTAACCTCGTGTCTTAGGCGTTTATTATCACTTTCTCAATTCATGTCCCCAATTTCAAATCTTGGATTAAATTACATTCCAATTACCCATAATTTCCAATCTAAATTATGTTCATCATTTTAATCAAAATTTATGTCCATAATCTCATGTAAAAAAAAAATTGTACCAATTCATGCCCCAAATCAATTACATAATTTCAAGTCTTTTGATGCCCATCTGCATATTATTCAATAATTTCCCCAAACTTTTCCCGCAATGTTCCCACGTCATTCGTACGTATAATAATATGTTAGGCTCGCAGTTAGCCTAATCTCATAAAAAGGAAAAGAAGAGAAGAGGGGAAGAGAACCATGACATCAAAACTAGCATAAAATAAAATTAAGAGGTATGAACTGGCATAGAACAATAAAATAGATCTAATTAGGCATATGAACTGGCATAGGGCAACAAAATAGATCTACTTAGCATATGGAACATAAACTGACATAGGACAATATGATAGATCCAATTAGCATTTGGAACATAAACTGGCATAGAACAATAAGATAGATTCAATAAACATATGGAACATGAACTTTAGGTATGAATCTAAAAGATAAGAATTCACCAAACATGATATGATTCATCTTACAGGCATGTTCATAAAATCCAATTCACAAACTTATCACAATTACTTTTAATTAATTATATGTGAAAGTAACTTAGACTCACAGTGGTAGAAGAGAAAATAGATCTGAATTCTATATTTTGAATTTGATTAGCTAAACCATTGTTGTAGAATTTAATTCTTATATTCCAATATGAATACTCTATTCCGATTTGCTTTAGTGTAGAAGATAGACTAGTTTAGTTTGTGGCAGCATGGAGGCGTATGGATTAGTGTAATGAAATTAGGGTTAGGTCTAGGTGTGTTTTTATAGATGTATTAGGTGAATTAGGGTCTCTAGATTAGATTAGGAACCATCTAAACCATCCAAACCAGAGAAATGCGTCATCCAGCCAATCCCAGAAGGACACATCATCATCTAGACCACAAAACACGTCACCAGGAAGCTGCCCAGACCAAACCGGTCAACCGGCCAATTTCAACCGGTCGACCGTTTTTGCTTCTATCCAAAAAGGGTCGACTGGTGAAAAATGGGCGGTCGACTTGTTCTTCAGCTTTAAACTTCAAATCTTTCGAGCTTCATAGCTTCTTCATACGATGTCCATTTGACGCAAACTCAGACTCTATCTCAAGCAGAGTTCCGAGACGAATGCAATGGCGTAACCCGTTTCACCTAATTCTTCTTTTAAAAATTAATTATTCTTTAATTATCTTTGATGTCATGTTTTAAAATTATGGGGTGTTACAACCCCTCAAGCAGAAGCCCCAGAGGCCTAAACCAATATCAGATAAGCACCCAAGGAACATCTCCTTCGACATTGGAAAATCTACATAAGACGATTTAAACAAAGCAACTAATCATTCATGACAGACTCTGGCTATCACCGCCAATCCTGCTTCGAAACCATCGTTAATCGTATGATGGCCAACCTTGCCATATGTCATGGGCTAATGGTAACCCCGGTTCTAGCATAGCCTCCATGCGCCTTTCAACGATACGTACGTATATCCAACCTTGACAACTAGGACTTTCAACGATACCCAGGGTACTCGACCTACAACCGGTCTTTTGGGTTCCCCCATCATACCTCTGCTCTGAGCCTGCTAGAACTTACGACAACGATAATCTCTTGGCCTTCTCATCTCTAGTCATCCAACTTGATGACTTTTCATAGCCCAAGCAACCTTTTCGAGCATCTATTATCCACCAACTCACAACCTTTGAATTGTCACCTCATTCGTTGTTCTATACTGATCAACGAATACGTTCAACACTTCGAATATTCCCACTCGAATTCTCCTCGAAGTTATCACCATCACCGAGCCAAGTTACACCACTGTGCTACGGCTAGGGTTCGGGGGGTTGCCCCCGAAAAATATTATTTTAGATCTTTTTCTCCAAATCTAAGTCATACCCGAAAAACGTACGTTTTCATAAAATGACCCTACTGGAAGCATCATCACTATCAACTACAGCATTTAAAAGCGCTGCTAAAAACATGACCGATCAGCCCCTTCGGACCGACCCGACCCAGTCCCTTCCTGACTTCAAACTCGACCGACCTGATCTGAACGCCCCCCTCTGGAACATGACCTACCCGATCAGGTGGCACAACATACTCAACCCGATTTGGCTACCTCATCATGGCCGACCCGACCAGGTATGGCCTACCTAACCGAACCGTTCTCTCTTAGTCCATCTCAAGAAGACAAACCCGACCAGCATGTTTCAGACCGACCCGATCACTTCTGTTAGGACCGACCTGACTCATTCTAACTTGTTCTCCACGACATGATTCGAGACCGACCCGACCCACTTATGGCTGACTTGATCCACTTCCTGCACATCTCCAATTCTACTCCGATTTCGACCAAAACTTCGCTAAACGACGAATTTGACGAAATCGACTCAACCAAATCATCAAACACAATCATAACATGTCATAATATTGCTAACAACAGGAATATGACGATTACCACAAAAATGATGTAAATATCACCTAAAACTATTAAATTGAACATATGATCAAAATGAGAGATCTAACTAACATAAACATGTGAAATGACATGAAATTAACGGGTAAAACTTGCTAAATTAGATCATAGGGTGACGCATATGTAAATAGACATATAATGGTGTAAATCTTTGGTAAAACACTTGAATTTAATGAGAAACATGCACAAATACTATTATACTTCATTGCATTCATGTGAGAGATGTAAATCACTCACCGATTTGCCAAAATAGGCTAAAATCAATGAAATAGAATCCAGACTGCAAGCACCTCACACCAATCACTTTGATCCGATGAACTCTTGCTTTAATCGATGTAGATCTAGCCTCCAATGGTGTAGATCTATGATTTCCCTCCTTTGGAATTGGATTTTTAATGGTGGAAAGGTGTCAGAGGAAGGAGGAGTACAAGACCACCCAATGAGGAAATAAAAAACTAAACCATTTCCCATATCTCTCATCCCCTACTTATGCCCTCCCATCAGCCCACTAATGGGCCTCTCCAATTCAGCCCATTATAGCTTACCAAATCTGGACAGCCAACTGAAACATCTTAAAATAGCGATTTCTCCTAAACCACTAAGCCAAATATTTAATGTAACCACTCTACGGAAAGGCAACCATCAATTCCTTTCCAATGGCACAGGTCACACCCTCTGATTTGACCTGAGTCAAAAGTTATGCCTTGTACAAGACTGGCAGGGGCAAAATGGTCACAAACAAAATCGGTAAAAATTATGGACATGTATGACTTCCCCATAAGCAACATATGAAAAGATTAGAATGATCCAACCCTCAGAGAATAAAATAAAAATATTTTACGATCTTCCGATACGTAAAATGCGGGCTGTTACAGGGTTGCCCTAGGCTGCCGCCTGCTTCGCCTAGCCCTTAAGTCGGCTCTGTGTGTGTATATATATATGGGAAAGTCTATTTAGACACAAAATTTTAACACAAATGATGACACAATTGATTTGCATCGTTGGAGTATCTCATTAGTTCCACCTCTCCATGTAAAGACAAAAACATCCGACGATTGAGACTTTGTGCCTTTCTGTTTGTATCTAATTTTGTGTTCAAATAGCCGTTATATATATATACATATGTATATGTATGTATATATATATATATATACATATGCGTACGTGGGGTCATAAACAAATGGACATAGGTGGTATGCTAGTGTGTAGAATATTGTCCATTGTATTTTTAAATTACTCTGTGACGATTATGCAGACAAATTATTTGATGTTGTTTTGAACTCCGTATGTTCTTATGAACCATACTAATACTTTAGGCCAAGATTGACAAGTACACAAGACGATCTCGTTTGTAATTGAATTATATCCACAGAATCTATAGGATAATTTATGATAGGGGAATCTTTGTTATACATATAATAATACACACATGCCCTTCTCTATGCTTCATTTACAATGCTTAATAAATAGTTTGAAACTAAATAAAGACTTACATATAGACACAGGTACACAGATAAGCACATACAATATATATAGGAGCATTCCATTATGCTTGAAATGGTGTACCACCCTTAAATATCATGTGATTTTGACCACACAACCATCTTTCTCTATCCACTCACTCATGCACTAACTCGCTCACTCATTATATATATAAGCGAGTGGTTGTGGTTCAAGTGCAAAGGGATATGCTCCGAAATAGAGGTTTAAATTTTTCTGCATCCGAACCATATACACTTGTTTATATTTAAAAGATGACCGAGTGAGAGAGATAGAGACAGATTTGATGGAGAGAAAAATAGGGTTGTGTGGTGAAAAACAAGAGACATTTAGGACTGCTGCAATGTTTGAGGTGCAACAAAATGATCTTCCCTTTTGCATTCGACCTACAACCACTCATTTATATTTAAATAATGAGTGCGTGATTGGTATAATTGTTGGAAAGAGAGACAAAATGGATTGTGCGGTAGAAATCAAGGGGCAATACACCGTTTGAAGTGATATATATATATATATATATATATATGAGAAGCGTTCTGGGACACCCCTGTTTTGCAACACCCCTTTAGCGTCCCTACCATACCGTGAGCTACACCAATCAAAATCCAATAAGATTTTGTAGATGTTCAATCCACTTATATATTATCATCTATTCAAAATTTGAACTCGTTTCGACATTCATAATATTTTCAAAATCTTATAACGAGTTCAAATTAGTTTGGATAGATGATAATATATATATATATATATATATATATATATATATATATATATACGTATGTGTGTGTGTATGGATTATACATCTACAAGTGTTGCTCACGGTAGGGTAGAGGTGCCTCAAAATGATCTACACACACGCACACACACACGCACACACACACACATACATATATATATATATATATATATATATATATATATATATATATATATATGACAGCGTTCCGCTACACCTCTTATATTGCACGTGAACTCAGCCTCTGAATCTCAGCCATTCATTCCCCCACTCATTCTACCTCTTTCCACTAAGAGAGAGAATGGGGGGGTTGAATGGCTGAGATTTAGGGGGAGAATTCACGTGCAATATAAGAGGTGTAGTGGAACTTATATACATATATATATATGTGTGTGTGTGTGTGTGTGTGTTTGTGTGTGTGTGTGACGTATTAAATATTATAAATGGATGATTAGATAAATATTTTTTTGGTTAATATGTTAACAACTTGGGCAAGAATCATATTTGCTTGATGGATATAAGGCTCATGATATAGATTGCATGTCGTTAAGGTTTCATTTATAATATTGAATATGGTATAACTGCAGAAGCGGTGGGAGCATGGATCAGAAAAGATGGGTGTAATGTATCTGCTTGCATATGGTTAATATTTCACATAAGCAACCATTTCGTTTTTGTACAATGATAATGGTATATGACTTTAAATCTAAGGTATTGTGAAAAGCTTTCAAATTCTTACCTCCTAATATTATGACGCGATGTCAAAAATATAGAACTTGATATTTTAACACGATATCACCATAAGATATCATGTTTACAGTTCAAAATATCGCATCACGAATTAGGTAGTACAAACTCTAAGCAGTACTTCAGAATGAAAATGTTCCTCATTCCGGATTTGACCCGCCTGATGCTCCGTACGGCTCACATAATGATCCATTCAGTTGAATAGTGAAAAATGTCGAGTTAATTAGGAACAGGTCTAATTTTTTTAATAAAAACTCAAATCAAATTGAATTTCTGAAATTTAATAATTTCAAAGGGTTTTTAAATCATAAACAAATTGATAACTCATTTAAAAACAATTCATTTAAATCTGTTTGGATTCCAAAAAATCACAAAATAAATTTAAATAAATCTAAATGAATTTGGGTTCCAAAGGGTACACTAGTGAATATTAATGGATTGTTATATAAACGGGTTTGGGTACAAAAACGTTTAAACGAAGATAAGAGTGGTAAAACAATCTTTGTTAGACCACTCGATTCTATAATCATTTAGGTACCGAGGGAGGCTAAGGAACAACTATGCTTAAAAGAGATATAATTCAAGTTGTTCCACTTTATTGAATTGTTTGAAGTTCCTTAGCCATAGCTTCAGAGTTGGAGATTCATTGATCACATCGATTATGGTAAGTCAGGCATGATCTCTAAACTCGTATTTTTATTTTAATCCCTTTTTAGTTTATTTTCCTTTTTAGTTTTTATTTCTTTTCTACTTGGGTGATTTTGAAATCATTCGTTATTGATTGTTGAATTTCCTAGATTATAAAAATTTTGATTTTTGTAGAGACTTCAAATAATTATCTGATCGTTGACCGTTTCTTGTGCTTGTTTTAAAAATTCTCTGCAAAAGTTTCATGTGTGATTCTTGCTTTGAAAATGATCTTGTGTTGCTCTGATAAGGAAATTGATTTAGTTCGTTCGAATATCTTGGTGACTGGACGATGAGTTGAAAAATCAGTGATTAAATATCTTTAATTTCCACAGACAGTTTGAATTAAATATATATAAGTTGTTTTAAAATTGTCTAGGAACAATCAGCATTAGAAAAATTGGATAAATTCACATTCTACTGATTGACTTTTGAAAATGATTTTCAACCTGCATTGATATTTTCAAAACTCCTCTTGAAATTGATATTTTCAATTTAAAAATTATTTTTGATTATTTATTCAAAAACTGAAATTATTGATTGATTTGAACCATTTTTGTGATCCATCAAAATTATTAATAGATTTATGAATTTGTGATGGGTTGTGACTATGGTATAATTCATAACCAGAGGAGATATTATTTTTAAATCTCATGATGATTGGACAGATTTTATAATATCTTTGAATTAGAGCTTATTTCATGACCATCTTCTATATCTACCATGCTTCTGTCATTCATCATGGTTTTATTTAATTTGGAGAGTTCAAATTATTATTTTTAAACAAAAAAATATTGGAAATAAAAATAATAAAGAAAAATAAAAATAAATAAATAATTTATACTTAGTATTCACTCCCATTTAAAAGTCCTCGCGGTTATGCGTGGGTGAATTATCTTAATCTCTATGTGCTTCCATTCTCACTTAAAAGACCTTTGGGTTGTGCATGGATGGAACTCGTTAGAGAGGATAAAGTTAAGTTACTACTAACCGCATTTAAAAGACCTTTGGGCTATGCGTGGTTAGAAAGTGCTTAACACATTTTTGAGCATATTTAGAATCTTTAAAATTCATCTTCAAATATTCAATTTTTATTGAACTCTCCTCATTCTATAAAATCCATCGTAAATCCATTCATTTTGAAAGTGAAATTTGCTTTTGATTTAAAAGGTATTATATTTTTGTTTGATTAAATGGGTTTTACGATATATATTCTCTCTCTTGATTTGAGTTAATATTTTTAGTCTATATCCATCACTGTTTCAATTTCTATTATCCTTTTGATGATAACAAAAGGGGGAGAATGGTCTAGATTTTGATTGATGTGTATTTAGTTCAAAAATATTTTAAGATTGGAAATTAAATATCTAGAGAGAGAATGGTCAATTAGATATCATCATTAATATTTTCCACATATATAGGGGGAGTTCAGTTGTAAGGGGAGCATACAAATAGGGGGAGTAACATATTTCACGTTCAAACACATTCAAAATCTTTTATTTGTTTGTCACCATATAAAGGAGGAGATTGTTGTATATAACAGTGTTGTATACACAATTATATGATTTTTGTTTGATGATAACAACCAAATAAGTATTATTTTAAATGTGTTTGTTATCGTACTATTATATATATATATATACATCACAGACAAGAATATAATATTTATATTTAAATAGAATACGACTGTACACTCATTCATATATTCATACAATATTTTATTTAAATTAAATATTATATTTCAAACATTCAAACAGTACAACGTTTTATAACTCCACTATTTAAACTCTTCACAGGAATATGTACTTGTAAATAAACTGAATTCGATAGACAAATTTGTTTGAACACAATAAAATAATATTTTATTTCAACCAAATCTGTTTATTACAAATATCAGTACAACTTTCTATTTTTTGTACATCACCTCCTTACTACAGTTCATTCAACACTCATTTACATCTCTATACAATTCATATATACATACAGTTTCATATTGACTCATAGTTCTCAGGCCAGAAAAACAAGATGTATTAAAATAGTACAGCATGGTTTCAGCATGGCAAGCAAGAAGGGAAAAAGTAATTTTCATGCAAAGGGGTGCAACCATATCAAGTCTGTTCGAGTATACACATATGGGATGTGTGCAACAAATTATGTTGAGATGCAAAGCAATAATTCCAGAAATTATAGGAACAAAGATTGACAAGTCAACAACTCAGATTTAAGTGCAATATTTGTTCAAATCTGTCCATGTCATATTAAGACCAGTTAAAACATTAAAACATATTGTATGACAAGAGTAGTATCATGATCAAAGAACAAACAGGAAAATTCTAACATAGAAAAATGTTCTTATCAAATAAGTGGTTCAAGAAGTGGCATGAACAAATGGAACAACTTTTCTTATCAGTATAAAAAAGGCTTAAGTGTTGGTCAAAGTCAGTTCAAGTAGTATCAACAAAATCAAGGCAGTATGAAACATACTATGGTCATGGCATAAGCACAGTGCACAAAGCAATGGGGAGCAGTGTGACATATAAGCATGAACAATAAAGGAAGCATCTATTTATATCATATTGTATACGAAGCGGAATAAAAACGATCATGGCAGTATCTGTTTAATGACAAGGCAAAGGATTTAGAAAAGGTCAGATTGAAATTTTCAAAAAGAAAGCAAAATCAAAGTTCCAGAAAAAGAGTTCAAGCCTGATTACAGAAAAATATATATACGACAATTATTGTTTTAAGGACCAATTCAAAGTCAACAAATTCAAGTTTCTCTTCTGGGAAGTTTAAATTTAAAATAGCCAATCAGGAAATGAAAACTTAGTTTCAGAAAAGCGGTATAACGAAGACCAATTCGAAGTCCAGAAATTATCTCACAAATTGATGTCAAAACTTAAGGGAGAATTCAAAACAAAAATCACGCAAGACTTATTCAAAGCCAAGGATATCAAAAAGTTCCAAAATTATCGTATATATCATGAACCAAGTCTAATACAAAATCAGAGAATATCGGATTTTCAGTCCTATTTAAACACCAATCCTCATCAGCAATTATCCAACCAAGTTCTAGCACCAATTAAAACTGAATCTCAAATTAAAATTCATACCAGGAAAGGAGAAAGCTTGGATCCAGAATTCAACATCAAATCGAAGAGGATAGACTCTGAATAACTCAAGATCATCACATAACAGAGCGACGACCTCCAGATTGAAAGAGAATCAAAACCCTAAAGTCAATCGTCACTTTAATCTTCAATTTCAAGGAGGAAAAGCAAACCCTAGACATTATCGCAGCCGCCATTTTTATTTCAGAGAAAAAGAGATCGGGATAAAAGAAGCGGTAAATCAACTTTGAAAAGGAGCCGGACTACTTAGTTTTTAAAAGGGGGATAACCCTAATATAATCTCCTAAGGGTTTCTAAATTTATAAGGATATCAAATTATTTTTTTAATTTTCCAATTTGTAAACAAGTATAGTTTTCTAGTTTGTCTCTAAAATAGGGAGACGAATCACGAGATTTGTAATTCGGGGAAATCTGGTTTCGGGGATAGAAACTAGTGCAGGGTTTTGAGCGTAGGATTAAGAACAGTTGGGAGCGAGTGTCGCGAGTTTACAGGGGATTGTAAGCATAGAGATTGTTTTAACTCATAGTAGAAACCTTGGGGAATGCAGCAGTAGGCAGGGTTTTGCCGAAGCTGGGTATATCTGTGTGTTATTTATTTTCTGCATTTATTCTGATTATTATCTGTGCTGTTATTATTTAATTACTCTGTGAAAATATGAGATAAACCCTATTCACCCCCCCTCTAGGGTTAATTTAGATCCTATAGAATGAATCATTATCATTTAAGAATCGTTATCCAATGATGTTTATTTTAGAATTTGGAGTGAACGTAACTTCATGTTAACGGATTTTTATTGTTGTAGTTTGAATTCAAATTAAACTGTCACTAAAGTGTACCACTTTCGATAGGGCACTGCTCTTTAGGCCCCACAACTTGACCGACCCAATCAAATTTCGTTAGCGTAGAGGTTGCCTCCACAGCCGCATCTAGGGGGTTGCCATCCTTTGTTCCCCTATTCGCAGGGGATAATATTTGAAAAAACTTAAAAGATCTTTTAACATATTACACAACAAGTTAGTTAATCAATTAATTATAACTCACTTAAATTAAAAATCACAAATTAAACTGCTCCTCCTAAATGCAATGCTTAAACACTCCATTTGAAACCTAAACGCATAGTTTGTTTCATTTTTAACTCCACCTTAATACTTTGATTAAATACAACGCTAAAATATCCCATTATCATTTGCACGTAACTTGCCATTTTAATATGGTTTTTAAGCTGGTATCTAAACGGAGTTGGAAATTAAGCGGAGGTATCTGTTTGAATCTTCTAGTGGGACATTTAAGCCGAGTATTATAATTTATGTTTTTTTATTAATTATTCTATAGTTAATTAATTGTTTGTTTTATTGTATAATATGCGTTTTATAATTGCAAATAAAATACGTTAGAATAAAATTGTTATTTTATTCAGTTACAGAAATATGTTTGATTCAAATACTGGTGAAATAAACGAACTAGAAAAACAAATCAAATAAACAAGAAAAACAATCTACACCAAACCAAACCAAACAAACAAAAAATATACTACTACTAATGCAGAGCCTCCTTAATAGCTAACAAAGGTACCCAATTAGGTAGCACCTCTACCATAAACAAGACCGAGGGATCAGTGTGAAATATATCCATGATATCTCACTTTCGAACATCGGTAATATGAGATATAAGAGAATAGCATCGTATCGCCGCCTCAATGAAACGGTCTGTCACCACGAAAGAACATGATCTACCAAAACTCGCATGCCTGTTGGAGGAGGAATGTCTGAAGTGGGCGAGTGGCGTGTCACTAGTCATCCAATCGTCATACAAAAAATGTATATATGGCAGTGAAAGGCAGGGATTAGGCTGGGGCTAAGGCGCTGGAGCTACTAGTATATGATATTAGAAATTGCTCTTTTCTGTTCACCCACCAACATCTCACCTATCTCTCTAAGTTTCTGTCGAGCATTTCCTTCATAAAGCACCGTTCTATCATTTCATAGGTCCATTGAGGAAATCATTCTCCACACCTTATTAATCCCTTGAAATCGCTTGCAACATATTCCAATCCTTTAGAAACGTTCCACATCATCTCACTTTATTTTCATCTGTATCTCGGTCCAACTATCATTGAATATGTCACTGAAAATCCATGGCTACAACTATTAAAAATAAGCTCGTGTTTCTTCTTAGGCCAAGGTAAATAAAGTGAAAATTAATGAATGTTTTGGTGCATTCATGCTTCCAATTTGCAATAGGCATAAACAAAGAATCAGCAAAATTGAAGGCATGTGAGTGTGCCATAATACCAATGTTAACTTGGTTTTTGAGTCGAAAGGAAGATCTAAGAAAATAAGAAGGCAACGCAAACTATGATCCAACCCAAATTCATCAAGTAATCTTAAATGAACGAAATAAGATAGCCCAAAGAAAATCACTTAACAAAAACTTATGTCTATGGATCAATATTGGTCCATACCCTATGTATCGGCATCAGTGCATCGTGAAGGATAGTATTACATCATCAACCACGATATCATAACACCAAGACTTTTGTTAGCCTATATACAAAGTTTCATAGCCATCAGTTATCCCAAACTTAAATTACTCGATGGACTAAACAATTTAAAGATGGTGAGATGGTCTAATTCATATATACAAGCAGATGTTGTTCGAACCTTGTGAAACTTTGCATGTAGCATCAAAAGAAGATAAGAAGACCAAAAATACGCATGCGACGTCAAAATAGGTTAAGTCTATGGATCAGTCCATAAACATTGATTGGATGAAATCCATGCTTTAGGCAAGACTTTATGACTCTTGAGTTGACTTTTTCATGAAGCAAATCGGTCCAACTCACTCCTAAACACCTGTAAGTACCACATGCCTCCTACAAAGAAAAGATCTGATTTCTCCTTATGAAAACTCTTCCAAATCACTCTCTTAACCACAATATCCTCCCAAGGCAGAAAGAACTCTTCACCAAATTGAGATATCGTGATTTACTCTGATAGCTCCTTTCACTTATGACTCTTGTTATCCCAATGTTAGTGATTAGTATTGTATTCAAAATTATTGTAATTGGCATAGAGACTATAATGACAAACATGTTGATAGTAGACGTAGGCCTCATTTACCATTGAACCACTAAAAAATCTCTATGTTCTCTCTTTCTTCTCCTATTTTCTTTCCTTTTTCCATTTTTTTAAAATTATATGTGATGACTCTATTTTATTTCCTCAAAATAGTGGTGCTTTCATACTATTTCAGTGTTAATGTCATTTTTAGCATTAAAATTTGGTGTTATCACTGAGAAATGAACTAACGAGAAAATATAGGCCATATACTATACATTCTCAAGGTCTAGAAGGTAGATCTATTATCGTAGCTACTAGAAAGTATGTAAGTTGTGAGATAATGGCTCTTAGAAGGAAGAATACCAAGTTTGAAGTTGCTTCCAGAACTGTAGTAGGAGATACTAATGCTTCTACCGCCAATGATCCAAATGGTACCTATTCTCAAAGATAAGTTATAACCAAAAAGGAATTAGACACGGTGGTAGAGAACATGAACCAATGTATGGAGACTGCCAATATTAATAGGGCCATAATGAAGAATATGGATGTTTTTCTTGCATACAGTCCTAACCCAGAATAGACCTAGATTTAGTGGAAACATGCAATTTTCTGCTTTAGGTAAGCTAAAAAGAAATCAAAATCAGGCTCATAGAGGTCATGTTGATGCCATAAACCAATTTGTCATGGAAGAGAACGGAACTGCATTCCCAAGGAAGCTCTACCTAGGAGCCAACTCGAACCTCCATGTAGAGACCACACACAATTTGGATATGATGCCTATATTAAATGATGGTCAAGATGCTAAGTTAAAAGATTCTAAGGCTACTACCAACATAATTGCGCAACCTCCTCTAAGGTATTGAATTCCACTAGAGGGGATCCCATAAATATTGGGGGTCTAGGATCTTAGCTAGCCAACAAACCTCGTTTACAAGGCCAAAACATAGAGATTCTACTAACATTCACCTAGTGTAATGCAATCACTACAATAAATATGCCCATTGACAGTGTTGAAAAAACGCTGTTATATCATTTTATAGTGTTTCGACGAACACTATCTACCAACACGTTGTTATTGATCATGGAAATATCACAATACATTCCAAAACGCTGTAGAAAAATGACATATTACAGCGTTTTGATGGACATTGTCTACCAGCAAATTGTTATAGGCCATGAAAATATTACAATACATACCAAAACGTTGTAGAAAACTGACATACTATAGCGTTTCAAATGTTGTTCTTATGTTTATACAGTGTTATATATTATTTCAGAAAGATTATGCATCTTCCCTTATCTACGGCGTTTTGCCACATATCACATCGTTTTTTACATTTATCATAGCATTTACATATTGTAGTATCAAAATATTCATGCACATACATATCAGCAGCATGTAAATATATATCAACCACCTAATTATATAACACAACATTTATATATATAACACAATATTCATACACAAAGACATCATCAATAAACCAACTTTACATAATTTCCCTAAGAAATAACACCATAAATTAAATTTAAACAGTATTCGTCGAGCAAAGTCATGATATCTATAAATAAAACAAAATATCCATAAAACATGTTTGTGTCGAATACCAACAAAATGAACATCTAAAAGTTACTGCTTTCTCCGTAATCAGTTGCCACAAGCGATCTTTTTGTTAAGAGATCTTCAGAAGTGCCTAACGATATTCTGATTATAGCCGAATGCATAGCGATGTCCATCTTCAATACATATACACATGTGTTAATGTTTGCATTTGGTTATTGTTATCCACTAAAATTGATATGCATAATTGATGGGTTATTGACGAATTTATACGGGTGGGTTCTGTAACGCTTAAGAAGGGGTCGGTTCTCACAGAGCTCCTAGTCGGTCGAAATTCTTCAGATCATTTTTCAAGAAGGGTCGGTCATAATGGACGAAGTCCCTGATCGTCCTTTTCCTCGCAAAAGCCCTGGTTGTAACACCTCGCGAATTCTATAACTGTGAAATTCACAAATTAAAGTATAATTAATTTCAAATCAAAGAACTAAGGGAAACGGGATACACCATTGCGTTCGTCTCGGAAAAATACGCGAAATAGAGTCCGAGTTTTCGGAAAACGGAGTCCGTATGAAGAAGATATGGCCTTCGGAAGTTTTGAATTAAATTTAAAATTCAAACAGAATAAAATAATTAAAAATCGGGCCCAATGGGCCAGGGCGGATAAACACCCGCCTAGGCCACCCAGGTCGACTGGGCTGTCGACCTGGGCTACCCATGTCGACAGGGCTGTCGACAGCCCTGTCGACAGGGGTATCGACCTGGTCGAGCCCAGCCAACCTGGCTGGCCAGGTCTGTGTTTGGCCGATTTTCTGTGGTCTGCTTTGTCATTAGGGCTAGGTGGCGGGTTCTAATTGGTCTCTCTTCCTAATGAATGGCTATGATCAATCCAAGCAACATCAATGGTCCTAATCAGTTCCTAACCTCTATATAAACAACCCTAGACTAAACCCTAATCTATTCATTCAAAAATAAGAACATAGCCGCCATGTTGCTGAGGAGCGTCTAGGAGTAGCCACCAAATTTGAGAGAGGATTAGGAGGAGAATTCTAAGGCCTAAAGCAATTCAAGCAAATCAAATCAAACCGCATCTTCTTATTCTTAAATTAGAGAATTCGCCGCAACCATTGTAAGTAGAGTATTACTTTGGTATGAACAAATGATTGTGTAGATATGTATACTTGATTTGTGGCGATAAAGTAATTCATATTTGTGCATTGGAATATTGTATACGTTTGGATATTCTTGAATTATGTTGTTCATTATGAGAAACTACATGCGGTAGTTCTATGCAAGTATACGTTTGGAATATTTCGCAAATTATGTAATCCATGTTGAAGCTACATGTATGTAGTTGATTGATTTAAATACATGCAAGTTTGGGGCTTTGCCACTATGCCATCATGATATATATTTTTGTGCATAAATCATTTTGTAAGTAATTGGAATAAGTTTGGGTTATTATAATCCATATGAAGTTATGTTGAGAATTTGGCATCATGTATTAAGCCATGCTTTTGTACTAGAAAACCTATTTGCAAACTTATGAATATGGATAGGCTATGAATGACATATGTGGTACATAGTTAGGATTAGGTTCAAAATCCCTTTTTGCAAGTTTACATGACTAAAGTAAGAATCATGATTTCATGTTAGAAATATTTATGCCATGCTTATGTTTGACATTATGCCATGCTTATGTTAGAAATATTTGTGCCATGCTTATGTTTGACATTATGCCATGCTTATGTTAGAAATATTTATGCCATGCTTATGTTTGACATTATGCATAAATAAAAGTATAGGTTCATGTTGTAGTTATGACTATGTGTCAATAATGATACCCAATTTAGATTCTTATCTCGACTACAAGTTCACATGTTTTGATTCATGTCACCTATGCTTTATGACCAAAGTATATGTTATCACTATGCAAGTACACCAGTTTCTATTTTGTGTTTCCAACGTCATATTGCAAGTTCATGCGCTCACATTCCCCTCTTTGTCTATCACGCTTTAAGCCTCCCCTTTTCGCATGGCTAATTTGGGCTTTAAAAGGCTAAGCCCAAAATATATAAACGGACGTGTTAAACGGGGGAAAATAACGTTGGGTTAAAATTACTAATGAATGAAAATATAAAATAGAAGGGCCCAAGTTCAAGTATGGGTTGGGCCCATGATTGGTGTAACCTTTACACCATTAACGTAATAATGGGCCGCAAATATTTACATATAAGAAATAAAGAAGAATGACAAAATATGTAAATGTAGAACATACGATGTGTTTAACCCGAGGTTGGATTGAGTTGTGATGTAAACCTGCCCGGAACCGCCCGGCTGTCCAGTAGTCACAACAATACCTATCCAATGTGGGAGGTTAAACATGGAGCCCAATAAGGACCCGAGGTTAGACTGAGTTGTGGCGTAAGACTGCCCGGAACCAACCGGCAACAGGCAGCCACAACAATACCTGTCTAATGTGAGAGGTCAGGGCCTTAATAAGACAATTAAGGCTGAGTCAGGATTGTTAGGATTAAGTGAACTAAAGACTTAATCAAAATGGAACATGCTAAACTAAACGGACTGGTGGGGGTTAGGTTAGAAAACACTTAACCAACTTAGCATGTTGGCTAGAGATAGAAAACCTAGTAACGGGGGACCCTTTTCAGCAGTAACCCTAAAAGGTGTATCAGGATACCCTGAAACTAGGCAGGGTGGGGCACGATTACTGGGCTGATTGTAAGAGGTCAAATCGACGGCGGTGGTGTAGCAGTGTAGGTTCTAACGGAGTGCGGGCGTGCACACACTCCGGCGCAGAAAAATAAGGCACTGGACACCAGTAGCATACCTGTGCACTCTAAGGTTGTGTCGGGCCGCCACCATGGGACTTGATACACCCCATGGTGGGACCAGCATAGGTAACTACAACATCGGGGGCCGTAAGACACATGTAACTATGCGAGTAGGAGCCGATCATCATAGAATGGATCACATCACCCTGATTATGGGGTGCCAATTGGAAACTAGTTTATATGGGTTCAGAGATTAACATGGGGTACGATAGTATATTCGACCCTAGACAACTTAACCAAGTTTATTGTGTTTGCCCACTTCCTGTTTATACTTATCATACCCAGTTCTTTATTCATAGACAAAATAGTACTAGACTTACTCAGGCTTTATGTCTGACTCTACTTTTCTTTCGTCTTCTTTTCTTCCGTTCCCCCCCCCCCCCCAGGTCCACATGGAGGGAACACAGCAGCTTGACCAACCTTAACATCCAGCTTGAAGAAGAGAAATGTATTGCTTGGACTTTCCTGTTTTGAACTATGGCTTTGGACAATCCACTATGGGGCTTTTGCAGTTTATCTATGTTTTATTTATGCTTCTTTAAAAAAAATGTACTCAAGACAGATTATGAAAATGTTATGTTATGTTTTTTTGGAAAGGATGTAAGACAATCATGGTGATGTTTTGTAACACGTATTTGACTTTATGAAATAAAGTTTGTTGTTCTTCCGCTGTTTACAAATATGTGTTCTTATATCTGTCTTGTATATCTGTGACTTGTACTTATAAACCTCCACCAAAATTAGGGCATTCCCTTTGAGAGTGACCCTAACGGAGGTGGGGTGTTTCACTGGTCGTCCTTTTCCTTACAGACTCCCGGTCGCTCTTTTCTCCAAATAAAGAGGTCGGTTTCTTTCTTGATATTACCTTGGTCGGTTCCTCCATTCATAGAGTCCTAGTCGTTCCATTCTGGATCTGAGTCTTCGGGTCGTCCTGATTCCACGTCATAGCTGATCGGTTCTATCTCCATACCCCTGGTCGGCCACCTTACATCGAAGATCCTTGGTCGGTTTGTTCTGCACGAAAGCTTCTAGGTCGTCCAAATGGGTTACGGGTCAGTCAAAGCTTATCTGGTTGGTACGAGAGTATGCCAGCTGGTGACAGAAAGCAGTGGCATTTCCGTAAATATTCAAAATACCGACCCATAACCTGAAAGTCATATTTCATCCATTTCGTCACCTATAAATAGGGGATCACTTCCATCATTTTTGGGGGGGGGGCTTTTCTGGAAGGAGGACGAAGTGTTGTCGAATCATTCCCTCATTCCTTCCCAATCATATAAACACAATTCCTTAGTGAATTCGTAAAAGATCAATGAAGTATGCTACCATGGCTTCTACGAATGGCGTGTGAAAGAGCATAAGGTCGAAGATCCATTGTAAAAGCTTGATAATAAAGAGATCTCCTCGCTGTCCGAGACATTTTCTCCACCATTTTCTGTAATTTGAAGTGAAGAATGTGTGTGAGGGGGAGCTTGGTTGAATGTATGAGTGATTATACCTTGTAAACAGCTTGTGGATAATAAAATTCTCCCTTCAGAGTGGACGTAGACCCCAATAAGGGTCGAACCACTATAAATTCTTGTCTTCTTTTTATATTTCGATGTTTTCAGATCTTAGATATGGCTTCACACAATTGTAAAGGTATTCTTGCACCTTGCCTCTGAAAAGGTGACGTGCTTTCTAAGCATCTCGCCTCCGATTAGGTGACGTGTCAAGCAATACTTCGGTTGTTTTGCCAAATTTTGGTGAAACAATTAGGCGCCCACCGTGGGACCAGATCTACTTTCTGACATCAAATATATTGCGAAGATCTTGAAGTCTTTAAGTCGAGTCTCAAAATAGATCGTTCAAATCTACGAGTTGGACCTCCTGACGAACACTCGTCAAAGTTCAAGCTACTTTCTGAAATAATGCCGCCAAAAGCAAATAAGGAAGTAAGGGCTAGAGCATCTAATGAGGGAAATCGAGAGGAAACCCCCGCGGTTAACCGGCTTAAAGTAGGTGAAACATCAAATGGAGGCGTGAATGTCACAAGAGGCGAGCTTGATCAAGCCGTCGCTGGACTGACACAACAGCTGGAGATAGCTAACAAAGCCATGTTGTCAAGGCTAGATTCACTCTTCGCTCTTCAAGCCGCTACGGCAAAGGTAGCTTCAAAGCCTGTTCATGCAGAAGATGCCGGTTCCTCCTCTTCTAGTCTGAATCAAGAAAAATCTTTCCAAGAGATCTCTGATCCTGATAAAGGAAAACTTGAGAATTCAAAGCAAGCTAATTGGAACCGTAATGCGGGGATTACTTCTCGTCAAGTTGCTAATTCTGCCAAAGGGGCACTTTCCAATGAAGAAAGACCAGGACCCCGGAGTTGCAACCGTGATGGTTTGCTTAAGTAAGCTTCCGGTCGAGACAAAAGCGTCTGCCCCGCAGATAGCCTCCGCGAGAAGGATCGTCTCTGGAAAATGTTCCGACAGATTATGAAAGAAAGCAAATATTGAAACGATAATGAGGCTAAATGGGAGTTCGCGCCATCAAAAATCCCTCTCACTGAAAGAATCAAAAAGGCAACTTTCCCACGGAAATTAAAGCCACCTATAATCCAAGCCTACAATGGGACAGGCGACCCCAATGTGTTTTTATTTCGATACGACCAACACATGGATGGGGCCCAAGCAACTAACGTGCTTAAGTGTTTGTACTTCCCAGTGTATTTGGAAGGGGTAGCATCATTATGGTTCACTAAATTGCCTCCCAGGTCTATTGATAATTTTTTCACACTAGCAAGATGCTTCCAAGACCAGTTCCGCCTACAGACAACGAAGGTTAGAGATATTATGTCCCTCAACGAGTTGGAACAAGCCCCGGGTGAAACGATTAGATCTTTTCTAAATCGTTTTAATGCTACCGCTGCCGAAGTGGGGACCCATGAGCCAAGGCTAATTCTAATGGCTTTAAAAGGGGGCATAGATAAACAATCTGAATTTGGGAGGTGGTTAAAGAGAAAGAAGCCCAATACATTAGAGAAATTCTATGACAAAGCTGAGGAATACATGTGGCTTGAAGATCATCTCATTTATTCTGTTGGCAATGTCAAAACTAATGTAGTTCCGCAGAGGAAGGAAGCTTCTACAAAAACCAATCAAGGAAATTTAGGAGGGGGGCAAAAAAGAGGAAACGGTAATGATGTTAGGAATGACAGGGATTCCAAAAAGCAACGCTTCTTCAAGCCAACAGACCTTACTCTGTTAAATGATACAATTAAGCACATATACATGGCAACTAAGGATACGGAGGATTATCCGAGCCCAAAGCCAATAAAGGTGTCCGAAAAGCTGCAAATTCAGGAAGGTTTTGTCGATTTCATAATCGACCGGGTCATGACACGAATGAGTGTCGGCAGTTGAGGAATCTGATTGAAGAGTTGATAAGAAAAAACTGTCTTCAGGAGTATGTGAAGCGTTCATCAGATACTGAGCCTACTCAGGGGCAGCAAGCTCATCCAAGTCAAGACGGAAGAACACCTGCAAACGGTTCTCGACCTATTATCAATACGATTAGTGGTGGACCTCATCCTGCAGGAGATACCTAGGAGGACATTGTCAGGTATACAAATGAACTAAGCGGTGCTTCAAAAGAAGATGGATTCGAAGTTTGCAGTAACTCTCTTCGTTGGAAAATTCCAAAAACATCCTGGGAAGATGTGGTGTTCCGAGATCGGGATTCTAATGGAATGCTGACTCCAACTATTGATCCAATGGTGATCACTATTAGCTTGGGTCCAGCAATAGTAAAGAAGGTACTGATTGATAATGGGGTATCTGTAAATGTCCTGTTTTACAATACTTTCTCTAAGATGGGGTTGTCTATGGATAATGTGCGAGCAAGTAAAAATAAAATACACGGTTTCACTGGTGTACCAACTCAGCCTATTGGTGTGGTTGATCTCCTCGTAGAGCTTGGTGAGGGGAAGAAGCAAGTTTCCATGATGCAGCCTTTTGTTATAATAGACTCACTTTCAGGGTATAATGCATTTTTGGGAAAACCAGCACTAGCTGCTTTCAGGATAGCTCTTGCTCCATGGTGCTTGATGATGAAGTTCCCAACTGCAAACGGAGTGGGAGTAATCAAAGGAGATCCTCAAGAGTCAAGAGAGTGCTATATGGCAGAATTGATCGAAGCTTGGAAGTATGAAATCAAGAAGGATGTGGAGACTCCTCTCTGCATCCGTGAAGCCCCCTTATAGCAATTAATGACCTCCCCCTGTGCTGGAGAATACGACGACATGCAAGAAGATATGGATCGGCGAAAAACTAGTGTAGGGGATGAAAGGGCAGCACCAGCTGAAGCTACCATTTCTATACAGGTCCATGATAATGATCCAGATAAAGTGGTGAAGATAGGCTCTCAGTTGGATCCTTTACTGCAAAAGGAATTGATTGTTTTTCTAAAGGCGAATTTGGCTGTCTTTGCTTGGAACCACTCAGATATGTGCGGAATATCTCCGGAAGTAATGGTGCATAAGCTGAATATTGATTCTAGCATACATCTTGTGAAACAGAAAAGACGGATGCAAGGCCCTGAAAGATCTGAGGCTTTGAAGGATGAGGTGGATAGGCTATTGAAGAACAATTTCATTCGCGAATCCACCTATCCTAATTGGGTGTCTAATCCAGTTCTTGTGAAAAAGTCAAACGGTAAATGGCGGGTGTGTGTTGATTATTCTGATCTAAACAAAGCATGCCCGAAAGATAGTTTCCCCCTACCTCGAATTGATCAGCTTGTTGATGCAACGGCGGGGCATGAAATTTTGTCTTTCATGGATGCGTACTCAGGCTACAATCAGATCATGATGCACGAGCCGGACCAGGATAGTACTAGTTTCATAACTGATCGTGGGTTGTATTGTTATAAGGTAATGCCGTTTGGTTTGAAAAATGCAGGTGCCACATATCAACGCCTGGTAAATTCAATGTTCAAAGGGCAAATTGGAAAGAACATGGAAGTCTATGTTGGTGAAATCCAAGGAAGCAAAAAGTCATATGGAAGATCTTGACGAGATGTTTCAAATCCTAAGGAAATACGACATGAAGCTGAATCCACTCAAATGTTCATTTGGTGTAGCATCAGGGAAGTTTCTTGGCTTCATGGTAAATGCTCGGGGTATTGAAGCAAACCCAGTGCAGGTGGTTGCCTTGCGAGAAATGCAAGCTCTGCGGACTAAAAAGGAACTCCAAAGCTTGAATGGCAAGGTAGCAGCTTTAAGCCGTTTCATTTCAAAGGCGATGGACAGGTGTATTCCCCTCTTTGATGCATTGAAAAAGGAAAGGAAGAGTTTCCATTGGACTCCTGAGTGCCAGCAAGCATTTGAGGGTCTTATCAAGCACATGGAATCACCTCCGATGCTGTCAAAACCAAAGGATGGAGAAAGCCTATTCCTATATCTTGCAGTATCATCCCATGCTCTAAGAGCAGCCCTCATCAGGGAAGAAGATAAAGTTTAGTGGCCGGTATACTACATCAGTAAAAGGTCTATCGGGGCAGAGATGAATTATCTAAAGATAGAAAAGCTTGCATATGCTTTGCTTGTCGCATCACAGAAGCTCAGGCCTTATTTCCAATCTCATTCTATTAAGGTCCTTACAGATCAACCTTTGAAACAAGTGTTGTTCCATTCAGAAACCTCGGGGAGATTACTAAAGTGGAATATTGAGCTCAGTCAACATGATATCACTTATCACCCCAGGAAAGCGATAAATGGGCAAGCTCTGGCTGATTTTATTGCCGAATTCACTAATAGAGGAGAGGAAATGAAGAAACCAATGAATTGGTCGCCAGATGGAAGCTTTTTGTTGATGGTGCTAAGAATGAATACTGTGCTGGGGCAGGGATAGTGTTCGAAACTCCAGAAAGACGACAGATATGTTGTGCTCTGCGGTTCGAATTCCCCTTTACCAACAATGAAGCCGAGTATGAAGCTTTGCTTGGAGGATTGAGAGTTGCGAAAGAATTGAGCCTGAAAAGTTTGTTAATCTTCAGCGATTCACAGTTGATGGTTTCCCGGATCAAAGATGAATTTCAGACCAAGATGGGAAAGCTCCCGACGTATCTACGTAAAGCCAAAGAGTTTCTTGACAATCTGGAGTATTATTCTATTTCCCATATCCCTAGAAGATAAAATTGGAAAGCCGATTCTTTATCAAAGCTGCCTAGTACCGGAGATCCTCAAATCTTCGATCTAGTTCCTGTTGAAGTTTTATCTAGTTCTAGTATTGAAGAATCTAATGTAGATTGGGTTATGGAGACAACCGACGAGCCAAACTCGTGGATGACCCCCATCAATAACTATATACTCCATGGAACACTTCCTGAAAACCCGAAGAGTCGCAAGAAGTTGCTCTGAAAGTCTCGTTTGTATCTCGTCCAAGATGGTCGCTTATATAGGAGAGGATTTTCAACACCTTTGCTACGATGTGTAACAAAGGAAGAATCCAAAGCAATCCTGGCAGAATTACATGAAGGAGATTGTGGATGGACAAACTCTTGCCAAAAAAGTTCTTCGATATGGCTACTTTTGGCTTGAAGTAAATCTCGACTCTATGATCTTCGCTAAAAAATGTGACCGATGCCAGAAATTCGCAAAAATTCCTAGAGCTCCATCGACTGAGTTGACACAAATGTTGTGTCCTTGGCCATTTGCCGTCTGGGGCATAGACTTGATTGGAGTATTACCTACTGCAAAATCCAGCTTCAAGTATGCCATAGTTGCTATGGACTACTTTACTAAATGGGCTGAAGCTGAACCACTGGCAACCATCACATCAAAAAAGGTGATCAATTTTGTTTTGAAAAATATCATATGCAGATTTGGAATTCCGCAGAAGATTATCAACGACAATGGCGCGCAATTTGAAAGTGATGAGTTCAAGGACTTTTGCGACAAATATCATATTCAGAAAAGTTTTGCAGCAGTTGCCCATCCGCAGGCTAACGGGCAAGTCGAGGTAGTCAACAAAATCCTGAAATCTACCATTAAGAAGCGTCTCGAGAAAGCTAAGGGTAACTGGATTGAAGAACTGCCACTTGCACTATGGGCTTATCGTACGACTCATAAAACTGCAACAGGGCACACTCCATTCTCTTTGGCATTTAGTTCGGAAGCAATGATACCTGTGGAGTTAGAGGTTCCTACTCACCTCAGAATTCACTTTAACCAGAAAGAGAATGAAAAGCTGCAACTTGAAGCCCTTGATTTACTCGAAGAAAAAAGGGCCGAGACGGAGCTTAGAATAGTCGCCCATCAAAGGAGAATTGCCCGGCACTTCAATCAAAAGGTCAGGCATAGAACATTCGAAGAGGGAGACTTAGTGTTAAAAAAGATCATGACCGCAACAGGAGTCTTTGGCCCCAATTGGGAAGGTCCATTTGTCATCGACCAAAAGCTCCTCAATGGTACCTTTAAACTCAAGACTGCAGACGGAGTGGAACTCCCAAGGGCCTGGAACAGTGATCACCTCCGTCGTTATTTCAAATAACTTTTTAACTCATATTCCTTTGTATTCTTCTATGAATACAGTAGATACTTTGTATGAGATTACATGAATACGAATAAAACAATTCTTTTGATTCCTGTCTAAATTGTACATTTGCATACCTTTGATTATATATTCAAAGATGCAAAGTTATGATTTCTGATTACAGGACATAATAAATCCGCTGGCTCATTATCCGATGAAAGCCCGGTGTTAGTTCATAGCATATTCTAAAAGGACAAATTGCGTACATGGATTCATAAAGCACCGCCCGTCAAAATACGGGAGTATGAAATGTCTCCATAAGATAAAAAGAAGAAAAAAACACCAAGGCCAACTAGCGGGAAAAACCAAAGGAATAAAATCAAGAAAACTCGCTATAATTCTACCAAAGGAGTATCATCCGAAAGGATCGACCTAGGGTTATGGTTTTACTACCAAGACATCTTGATCAATTCAAATGTCCAATAAAATCAATACCTACTACGTGGAACTAGGCAGACACAAATTTAACCCAAAACCTCTCCGGGGGTGCTCAGTTAAATAACCTAAAGTCAGAAAAATATGACCACGTTATTGCCAAACTGAGTTTTTAACCCAAAACCTCTCCGGGGGTGCTCAGTCAAATAACTTAAAGTCAGAAAAATCTGACCACGTTATTGCCAAACTGAGTTTTTAACCCAAAACCTCTCCGGGGGTGCTCAGTCAAATAACTTAAAGTCAGAAAAATATGACCACGTTATTGCCAAACTGAGTTTTTAACCCAAAACCTCTCCGAGGGTGCTCAGTCAAATAACTTAAAGTCAGAAAAATCTGACCACGTTATTGCCAAACTGAGTTTTTAGCCCAAGACCTCTCCGGGGGGCACCCAATCGACTGCAAAAGTTAGTAAATATCTGACCAAATAATGTCACGAATTGGGTAAAAGACCTATTCAAGGGGCATCCACTTATTTCTCAAATATCTAGTACATCTAGATGCAAAGGATGGAGAATTCTAGATAATACATGCAAAGTTCGTATGAAGAATAAAAAGCTCCGAATGTCACAGTGCAATGACAGACGCTTTTTAAATTCTAATTACAACTTAAAGCATCCAATCCTCAAGTCCATTTTTCAATATATCAGGGTTGAAACAATCCATTGGTACGGGGACATATCATATCAGAAAGTCGAAAGTAACTATTTGATTCTTCACATACCAAAGGATCATTACAACCATATATAGTTGAAAAATCCATAAACAAGCAAAATGTGTAAAGTGAGATGTGCAAGTATGGTGTACAAACCAGAATATACGGAAAAAACGTAATAACAAGGTTAAAAGTACAAAAACACAGAACATTGTCACATCACATTCAAACAAAGGATCAAATCGCTGCATTGTCAAATACAAATTATTCAGAATTCAAGACATTGCAAAGTGGTAAGCAAGGACAGGCACTCGCATATACATCCGGTCTGGATAAAGTCTGATAAATGCAAAACGAGCAAGTCTAAGCCACTACTTCTTCAAATCGCTAGATCTCAATGTAGGTTTGGAAGCAGAACCCTCAGGGGTTGAAAACCTAGCAGCCTTCTTCTTGATAGAACATTTTCGGTTTCCCCAATCAGTGGGAGAATTGACTTTATTTCCTTGATTGTCAATCACGTCATCGATTGTTTCTTTAGAGTCATGATCTTCTTCTTGGAGTTTATGGAGGTCTCGATCAAGGTTGACAATCGCATCAATTCTTTCTTCCTGAGAGCCTGGTTGAGAGAGCATTATTTCCGTGGAAGCATCAACAAATGGGCCTGTATTAAATGAGGGCAAGTCAGTTTCGATGGCATTCATCACCATGGCAGTATATCCACCGACAGGAGGCAATGGTGAAAGTAAATTCATTGTATGATTATAACAGTCCACAAGTTTAGAATGTCCCAGAGAGGCAAGGAGACAATCTAAGTCTAGCATAACTTGACGCATGTCATCTTTACCTAAGACGGGAGGGTTTGTGTCGATTGCATAATCATCAATGTTTATTACTCCATCCAAATCATGCTGTTTGTTTTTAGCAGAATTTCCAGCAAAATCACCTTCTCCTCAAGTAGTGGGGGGAGGAATTGCGACATCTACATGGATTGGAAAGCTTGAGATGTTAACACCATCAGTTAGCCTGGTGAAAGTATCATCAACAATAATACCTGAAGGTTTAGCTCCAGATGATTCACCATGTAGGCTCTTGAGGAAGTTTCTACCTTCAGCCAAGGCCTTTCGATCTTCTTCATCCAATAAGTCAAGCTGGTGTTGGTTGTCCTCGGCCCCGTCGGATCGTTTTAATACCTCTTCCCAAACGTGAGCAAGGGTGTTCCCATAACCATCCCCTAAGAAATGAAGGCTCCCCCATATATAATGCTGCAAACGTAAAATTCCATGAAGGTTGCTTCATCCTCTTCTTTAATCTTTCGGGCATTGTCTAAAGCTTTTTGCCTTTCTTTCTCCAAAGAAGAAGTTTTGGCAGTTTCAACGGCAAGTTTGTCACGAAGAGATATGATTTCCAACTCACGAGCAGATGAAGTCCTTCTTTCCAGGGCTAGCCGAGCTTCAGCATCCTCTTGTGCCTTTAAGGCATCTTCAGATTGTTTTTTCAGTTCAATTTCCTTTTGTTTGGCAGCCTCGAGCTCTTTATGGAGCCTTTCGATCTCGGATTCCAAGTCATTAATCCTGGAACCCCCTTCTAATGAAGAGATCTGTGTTTCCTGGGCCTTGATGACTTGAATAAGCTGGGCTTTTTCATCCTCCAAGTTTTTGATGCTTTCAATTCGCTTGGTATTGAGATTCTGAAAGTCATAACCAAGTCGCTGCCATGCTGAGAAATGCTTGTCAATAGCTTTGCTGACATCGTCTAGAATACCCCTAGCTCTTGCTACATCCTTAATCATGTCCGGTTTATCTTCGGGGCAGAGATCTACATCGAATTTCATCCCTCTCATGTCCCAATCTCCGAATCTGTGAGAAAGAGGGGGGCTGGAACATCCAAATTCCTTCTCTACATCGAGTACTTCGCGCGGCCTTGAAATAATAGCTTGAAGCTTGGCTGGGGTTGGAAAAGGAGGAACATATCCTCGTGCACGCTTCTGAGGGACCTCCATGCTCAGATCATCTCCGCGTTTCCTCTTTTTCTGAGAGCTCCCTTTTCCTTTCCTTGCCTCATCATCCATTGACCTTAGATGATCATAAAACCATGCTCTTTGCTCTGTAGTTCGTTCATAAGAGACATGCAAAAGAATTGGGTGATGGTCGTGTAACTTCTGAGGTTGAGATGTCTTGGTTAAAGGAGGGGCTTGCTTAGAGCGTTTCTTCGAAAGATGGGGAAGGTTGGAGGAAGACTGACTACTTTTTCGGAAATTTTTAATAAGTAAGGACGACCTCATTCCTGTAAAAGTAACAGATTCCTTCAGCACCTGAAAGTATGTGAATAAAGCAACATATGGAGTAAACAGATAAAAGAACGACTATGAAAGCAAGCTTAGTCCTAAAAAAACAAAAAAAACAAAACATGCCTAGCAAGCTTATGTCGGGATTTGATCCTAAGTCTATTCTTGCATCCGGTACTGATTCGAGAATCTCTTGAGGGTTGGTATCAAGAAGAACACTGGGGGCTGTGGAACCTGAGGTAGGGGTATTGTCCTTATTAAGGTATCGCACGGTATCTAAGTCAGGAAGTTCCCCAAAGGTACCCGTGGAATCTCCATCTTGGGTACTTGGAATAGATGAGTCCATAAGAACACCCTCAATGTTCTGTTCGTTATCTAAAACTGTTTCCTCTACCTCAAGTTGTTTACCCTCCGCTGTACAATTTCCTCTCCAGTATTTGAAGGAGGCGGGGTTTCCGTAATTTTTTCTGAGATTTTCAGGGTATTTGCCTATTTTTCAGGAACAATCTCCGCAATTTTCTCCGGGATTGCCGAAGTATCAACCTGTTTTTCAGAAGTATCTTCATGTCTTTCAGGGGTGCCCAAAGGTTTCTTGCTATCACTACCAGCTTGTGCATACCTCTTTATGTATTTTTTGGCTGTCTTCTTCACCGTCAAAGTACGGGATGGGGGAAGTAGGTCGTATTGTCGAAGGAATTCTTCGGAAAGCAAAAACTGTCTACTTCTTTCGGTTTCGCTAACAGATAGTAGTAATTTCAGAAGAGATTGGTCAACATTTGTTCCTTGGTCAGAAGGAGCCTCTGTAAAATGAAGAAGAGAATCAGTAAACTATCATGAAAGGTGAAACGAAATTTTTGTGAATATTTACCTCCTTCGGTCCACCGGCCAAGAAAGCTGTCAGGGCACCAGATATAGAAATATTGATCGGGGAATCCTTTGACACTCTCTAGCAAGCCTGTTATGACCCTAGATTGTCTGCTTTCTATGAAGAAAAAGGAAGGACGTTCTTTCTTCCTTTGCTTAAAAGAGTACAAAGAGCATATATCTTTGAAAGTTGGTTCGCGTTTTATAACTCTCATAAACAACACGTATAAACTCATAAGGATAAAATAGCCATTGGGGTGTAACTGATAAGGAGCAATGGCCAAGTTTTTCAGGATCATTTCTATAGAAGGGTTGAAAGGAGGAATCACTCCACTCTGGAGCATCCCTCGATTAACTGTAACAGATCCAAGGGGAGGGTGATCAGGCAAATCATCTTTTCCAGGGAACTTGACTTCGTCGTCAGAAAGGCTATGTTGCTTGCACAATTTGCGATACAAGTCAACGTCAAGCGTCGTCAAGTAGCTATCAGTTGGTTTATGAGTAAGAAATCGAGGGATTGGAAAGTTTTGATCAACATTCGTCTCAGTGACAGCGGCAGAAGAGGTTTCAATATTTTGATCAGAAGTTCCAGCCTCACTAGCTAATGAAGTTTCCTCAGCAATTTGGCGAGCTTTTTGTCTAGTCGTCATTTCTACACAAACAGATGTGCTTGAAAAACAAACTACAGGTGAACTCTTCTTAAATAATATGGTGATGCATCATATATGTGTAAGGAAAGTTGGCTATTTAAAAACTTATGCCAAAATGGATTACTTCTATAACAAATTTATCTAAGCATAAGTCATAATGAACCATGTAAAATATCATGGATGTTTAAAAAATTATTAGTCTAACTTGTTGCTAACACGAGCAGTTAGCAACAGAGTATATTAGCTCGAAATAGTAGCTTGAATATGTGCAGGACATAGTAAGAATCAAGTTTGAATTGGGTCAGTCCAGCACGATCCAAGGATTGGTCGGTCCTGTACGACCACAGGACTAGTCGGTCGCCCCAGAACTTATCTAAGACTGGTTGGTTTAAAGCAAAACTAGAGCTCTGGTCGCTCGAAACCTGCCTAGGTCGGTTTGTATCAAATTCCACCTTAGGTCGGACGAAAATACCACAAAGCCCTAGTTGGTTTTAAAGCTGGTCGGTTTTAGAAGCTATGCACACAGAAAATCGACCCGAGTCGGTCGCATATTAAATCAAATACGATTGCTATTAAAAGTATGTGATACAAAAAGCATAAAGGGATGACTCTAGAAAGGAAATCAGACATGCATCACAAGACATTAACATAGCTTCATCAAATCATGAATTCATATAAACATATCGCGGGCATTATTACAAAACCAAAGTGTTATGAAGTATTCTACGTCGGTTTCATCATACATAACCCTAAAACAAATCAAACCGACCCTTATAATTACTTCAAACAATTCTTATATCAAAGAATATCCAATCCAAGAATTTAAGTACATGAAAAGGGTTACATCGATCCAATATCCATTCAGTTCAACCCCAAACAACATCACAAACCGCAATTTCCCATCAATCCCGATCCGATTGCATTTTAACCCAAGGAATCCAATCGAATTCAAAGTCAACATCGATCATTCCCAAATTAACATCAAAACAGAGACATATACCTGCAATTGGATCAATTAGTTGGCGGAGTTTGGATCGGACTTCCAGGCTTCAGCGAGATGTGAACTCAAGTGACTGGGATTCAAATCTTTGTCAAAGATTCGAGGAAAGCAGCCGTGAATGGATCGGATTCCTGGATTGAATCGATGGAGCGAAATGAGATTGGAGAGTTTTCTTCAAGAGGACGCCGCCATCAAAATGAATTAGTTCAGGATTGAGAGAAATGAGGAATATCAAAGGGTTAAGGTGAAGTTATATAGCTAGACCGACCAGCCCAACCCGTTATTGAATGGGCCGAATCAACCTAAAAAGAAAAAACCGACCAATATGAATTGAGTTTAAGACCGATCCCTAGTTAAATTCGATTAATATAATCCATAAGCATATCGTTTAATATTTCGAAGTCCATAATTTTTCATACAAAATATTATGAAACTCCGAGGGGCAAAATGTTATCCACTAAAATTGATAAGCATAATTGATGGGTTATCGACGAATTTATATGGGTCGGTTCTGTAACGCTTAAGAAGGGGTCGGTTCTCACAGAGCTCCTAGTCGGTTGAAATCCTTCAGATCATTTTTCAAGAAGGGTCAGTCATAATGGATGAAGTCCCTGGTCGTCCTTTTCCTCGCAAAAGCCCTGGTCGTCCTTTTCCTTACAGACTCCTAGTCGCTATTTTCTCCAAATAAAGAGGTCGGTTTCTTTCTTGATATTACCCTGGTCGGTTTCGCCGTTCATAGAGTCCTGGTCGTTCCATTCTGGATCTGTGTAGCGGCCCGCCCCGCACCAGCCTGCATTTCCTCCGAAAGTGCACTGTACACATGCCCGACTAGCACAGGACGGTCGCCAAAGAAAGGAAGGAAGAGAATGAACTAATCAAGGAACCTGTAGAATGTCTCACAGCGCATGGGATAAAAATATAATAATAACGTACTTGACATAAAACAGGCGAGACAGTGCATAAGCTGATAACTAATAATCAATGTCAACATCAGAGCAGCGGAAATCCAAATACAGCTTATTACAACTTTCCAAATTTACTGTCTCTAATCAAAAAAAAACTAAAGTAGAAGATGCACCACCAATGCCCAAGCAGTGATCTTCAACAATACAGGGAGAATACTATATATATTACGTGGAAGCCTCCTGCTCGTCTCCGGATCATCTACCCGTGCATCACCAGCTAACCTGTCTCTAGTCTGCTCGTGTGAGCACCCAGAGTAATAAGAGGAGACATAAAACTCTGGGTCAGACATAAAGCCTGGTATGAGCGATAAGCATCTAAACAGAATAATAACAGGTATACTAAACCTTACCTGAACCTGGACCTGCAACCAAAGAGTTAGTACCACATACCGTACGATGCTCTAAGGTGCCATAATAAATAGTGTGAGGATACGGGGGTGGGGTGTGTATGTCAAACAATCAAGCATAACAAATCATCCATAGCAACCATCCTCACATCTCTCACTCAGTGCGTAAAGCATACGATATCTATCACTTTGGAACACTAGACAAACTGAGGCAACGACGAATCCCGACTTGTAGAAACCCTGCTGTGACCAAGCCAAACACTTGGAGTCATGACCAAACATTTCAATGACTCGCTTCATTGGTCAAAGCCCTCGGTCCTACCGATGCCATAATGGCCCTGAATCCGCCTTCATACCTCCTACCATAGTGGTCTAAAGCTATAGACGTCGATAACTCCTTAGCACGCGTCCCGCAGCAAAGCCCAACTCATGAAGTGAACTCGTTGGTTCCCATCTGGATCCTGAGCTCTAACTTCCCTTTGGACTACCTTTGCATCTCGGGTTCTCAGTCATCACCGGATCGGTTCGGGTCTCCTCCTCCTGCTTCAGATCGGATCGTGTCCACTGGTCGTGCCATCAGCTCTTCAGTCCGGGTCGGATCGCACCATTCTGGTTCGGACCGGTCGTGTTGAGCTTCCCCAGGTCGGGTCGGTTCAAGTTCCCCATCTCCATCGGATCGTGATCCTCAGGTCGTGGCGGCCTCCCTCCAGTGCATAACTCCGGTTCGGGTCGTCTCGTGGTGCTCGGTTCGGTTCGGAAGTGACTACACGGGTCGGGTCGGAGTCTCCAAGTCGCATCGCCATCACTGGTTCGGGTCGCACTTTCTGGTCACGAGGGATTCGGATCGTGCAAGCGGATCGGATCGTGGCGTGGTGCTACGATTCAAGATCTCCTTTGGTCATCATCTCGTGGAGGGGGTTCGGGTAGTATAGCCTCCATCGATTCGTGCTCACCATCTTTCAGCGGATCGGGTCGGAGTCCTTACATCGGTTCGGTTCGGGTCTCCCTTATCCGATCCGATCCGGTTAGATACCCTGCAGTTTTCTGCAACTTTCCAGCAACTGTTTATACGCCTCTCGACGGCGTTTTCGACCAATCTAACTATTGGAATCAATCACAAAGCATACCGAAGAGTCATAGCAACATATAACAGCAACCACAAGCAACAAACAACAATTTAAATGAATCAAAATGGATCAAAAGTGGCCAAAACCTCACATTTTCCTATAATTCCTCTTAATCATGTTTAAGCATACGATTAGCAAAACACATCGAAATTAACCCAAATTTCTAACAGAGCCTTAAAACATTATTTTAGAATTTTAAGAATTTTTCCAGAATTTATTTACGTATAAATTCGCTAATCTTCACTAATTACCCTTAATTAACTGTAATTAGTGTCAAAACGATGCTATCACTCACCTTGGCCACAAATGAAACACCAAATCTGAAATACTCTCTGTTTGGGTCGAATTCCTATGTATAGCAGCAGCTTCAACCTTGCTTTGTTGCTATTTGGCCTTGCTTTGATGTAGTTTTGGCTTAATCTTCACTAAAAATGCGTTTTGGAGTGGTTTTAGAGGATGGAAGCCATTACTAAGGTCTCAAGGAGGTTTGTAGCGGCTCAAAACTGAAATGAAAGTGATAACCTAACCCTAATCAGTCCTCCTATACCTCTAAACCCGAAATTCCCCTTGGGCCTAGCTGCTAATCACCCGGTTAAGCCCAATTAAGCTGTTTTTCACCATTTGAAACTTGTTTCAGCCATATCTCCCAAACGGTAAGTCCGTTTGGCTAATGTGACCACTCTACGGAAAGAGAAACCATCATCCGAAGCCAATGGAAGTGGTTTTAGGTCAAAATTCCTTTCCAGTCAAACGTTATGGCCAAAACAGTGATAACTAGGGGTAAAATGGTCATTTAAAAAAATCGGGAAAATCATGAACATGGGAAATGACCCCAATAGTCGTCTCCCAAAGTTACATGACCATACGACTTCGTATGTGACAGAAATAAATATTCTACGATCCTATGATGCGTAGAATGCGGGTCGTTACACTCTCCCCCCCTTAAGAAATTTCGTCCCCGAAATTCCTTAACCCAAAACATACAAAGGGTCTCGCATGCCTAACAACCATATACAACATTGCAAATATGCAAAACAAGCAAACAAGCCTATCCTAGCATGCGGAAAACTAAATCGAAGTCAAAATCTTACCAGGCAAAGAGTTCTGGGTGCGTCTTCCTAATGTCCTCCTCTGTCTCCTAAGTACAATCACTCTCGTCCTCGCTCCACTGAACCTTGACTAGCTTCACCGCCTTTCTTCGAAGTTGCTTCATGTCGTGCTCGACAATACGGACCGGCTTGCGGTTCCCAACCGCCTCGGGTTCTACTTCGAAGTCCTCCAACTGATCAGGTGAAATAGTCATATCTGAGTCGTGAACGAACTTCCTTAGTTGGGAGACATGAAATACGTTGTGAACTCCCGCCATCTTCTCCGGTAAGTCAATTCTATATGCCAAATTCCCGACTAGCTCAAGAACAGGGAATGGGCCAACAAATCTTGGTGCCAACTTGCCTCTCCTGCCAAATCGTATTACGCTCTTCAACGGAGAAATCTTGACAAACACCAAGTCACCAACGGAGAATTTTAGGTCTCTTCGCCTCTTATCAGCATAACTCTTCTGCCTATCTTGGGCTGCCTTCATTCGTTGTTGAATGGTCTTGATTTTATCTGAAGTTTCCCTCACCACATCTGGTCCAAGCATAAACTTCTCGCCGGTCTCTATCCAACATGATGGTGAGTTGCACGGTCTTCCATACAAAGCTTCAAATGGAGCCATACCGATACTGGATTGGTAACTATTATTATATGCAAACTCTACTAGATGCAAATGGTCATCCCACGATCCACCAAAATCCAATATACATGCTCTCAAGAGATCTTCCAAAATACGGTTCACCCTCTCCGTCTGACCGTCGGCCTGAGGATGATATGCGGTACTGAGATGTAACTCTGACCCTAGAGCCTCTTGTAAGCTCTTCCAAAACCCACTAGTGAACAACGGGTCTCGGTCGCTCACAATGCTTTTAGGTACTCCATGAAATCTCACTATCCACTTCATATACAATTCTGCTAACTTAGCTGCCGTTCTAGTCGATTTGACTGGTATAAACCTTGCACTTTTAGTCAGTCGATCTACAATTACCCAAATGCTGTCATATCCCGATCTAGTCCTTGGTAAACCATCGATGAAATCCATCGAGACTTGCTCCCATTTCCATTCGGGAATTTCTAATGGTTGCAACAACCCACTAGGCTTCTTTTGCTCGGCTTTAACTAGCTGGCAATTCATGCATTTGGATATAAACTTCCCAACGTCTCTTTTCATCCCTTCCCAGTAGTAGGTCTGCTTCATGTCTCGATACATCTTATTACCACCGGGGTGTATAGTCAGCTTTGAGTGATGACATTCTCTAAGCACTTCATCCCTCAATCCATTGACATTGGGTACAACAAGCTTTCCATTCTTTCTAAGCCATCTATCTCGATCAAGCCCATACTTGTCCATCTCCTCATCGATACCCATCTCTAACTTGGAGATGATTTCCAATAGGTTAGGATCGTCCCTCTGACTAGAGCCAATCCGTTCCACCAAAGTGGGTCTAATCGTCAAACTTGCTAACATTTCTGGATCCAATTCGCACTTTGGTCTGAAATCAAACCCCGCGATAAACTCCAGTTGCTTCCATTCAAGGAACATAGCCCCTAGGCTGGCATGTCTTCTACTCAATGCATCAGCCACCGCATTGCCCTTTCCTGGTGTGTATGCGATGTCAAAATCATAGGAAGCTAAGAACTCTAACCATCTCTGCTGACGGAGATTCAGATCTTTCTGAGAGAAGAGATACTTTAACGACTTATGATCTGTAAACAGCTCAAATCTTTCTCCCAAGAGATAGTGTCTCCACATCTTTAACGCGAACACGATTGCTGCCAATTCTAAATCATGGGTAGGGTATCTTCTCTCGTGCGGTTTCAATTGCCGACTTGCGTAAGCTACAAACCTACCGCCTTGCATCAATACAGCACCCATTCCGGTACCACAGGCATCCGTGTATACCGTCATCTCTTCATCCCCCTTAGGAATGACTAACACTGGTGCGCTTGTCAACTTGTCCTTTAGACTTTTGAATGCATTCTCGCACCTTTTATCCCAGACAAAAGCTTGATTCTTCTTGGTCAACTGGGTCAATGGTGCTGCTATCTTGGAGAAACCTTGGATAAACTTACGATAATATCCAGCTAATCCCAAGAAACTTCTTACATCTGTTGCATTCTTGGGCGTAGGCCAATCTTGTACCGTGGCCACCTTTGCTGGGTCCACGGCAATACCATTCTCTGATACAACATGGCCCAAGAACCTCACTTCCCTCTTCCAGAAGTGACACTTAGAAAACTTTGCTTTCAATTGGTGTTTTCTCAACACCTCCATCGCTACTCTTAAATGTTCCTTGTGTTCTTCCTCTGTCCTCGAGTAGACCAAAATATCATCAACGAACACAAGGACAAACTTATTCAACTGATCTCTGAATACCCTATTCATAAGATCCACAAAATATGCTGGGGCATTGGTCAGCCCGAATGGCATGACCAACCACTCATAAAACCCAGACGGCGTCCGAAATGCCGTTTTAGCTATACTCTCAGCTTCCACTCTAAGCTGATGAAAACCTGTCGTGAGATCCAACTGAGAAAATACTCTCGCGCCACTCAACTGATCAAACAAATCATCTATCCGCTGTAGAGGATACTTGTTCTTCCTCGTCACTTTATTCAACTCGCGGTAGTCTACACATAAACGAAGGGAACCATCCGCCTTGGTAGCAAACACAACTGGTGCTCCCCATTCAAAAACACTCCTTCTGATAAATCCCTTCTTCAAAAGATCGCTGACTTGCACCTCGAGCTCTCGCTGCTCTCTTGGTGCCATACGACGAAGTGGCATCACTATAGGCCTGGCATCCTTTACCAAATCAATACGAAACTCAATCTCTCGGTGTGGTGGAAGTCCGGTCACTTCTTCGAAAACATCCGGATACTGGCCAACCACGGGCAAACCTGACAACTCACTATGCGGAATGTCGAGGGAGTTTAGAAAACTAGCCAATACCCCCTTACTGGGTAGACCACCAAACACTATCCTCCGCCCATCATCCGCTCTAGCTATCACCAACAAGCCCTCACAGTCTACCACCACCCCGTATCTTTGGAGCCAATCTACTCCCAAAATAATGCCAAACCCAGTAAAGCCCAAAACAAAGCAATCACAAACAAACATGCATCCATGACTCGATAAGACCACATTACGACAAATCATGCTAAGGCTAGTCGAACCACCAATCGGGTTCGTCACTACTAAAGGTCTATCGACAATCTCGGGCTCCAATCCCAACCTATCTACCAGGTCACTAGATATGAAAGAACTGGAAGCTCCGGTATCAAACAAAACTCTAACAGGAACATCATACACAGAAAGCATACCTTGAATGACGACATTCTTTCCCTTCTCCGCCGCTGTTGGGGCATTCGACGAAGAAGGAATAGCATTAAGAGCGTAGGCTTTCACCATTTGCTTTTCCTTAGGGGGCTGTGGACACTTGTCCTTATGATGTCCCATTTGGCCACAGTTGAAGCACTTCCTATCCGCTGGCTTGGCCCGACAATTACTAGCATAATGGCCCTTCTTACCACAGCTGAAGCACTCAACATCTTGCTTATTCTTCTTCTTCTGGCCATCCTTAGCTTGGTTCTGCTTTCTCTTATTCTGGGAACCACCCTTGCCTCCACCACTTGCTTGTGGTTTTGGCTCTTCTGCAGATGCAACCTCAGCCTTCGACTTAGGGTAGAGACTTTCTGATCTTAATGCTTTCCCCACAATCGATTCAAACGTCTCATCGATGTGGTTAATAAGTTTTCCCCCAAGTACTGATCCAAACCAGTTATGAATTTCTCATTCTTTTTCTCGGCAGTATCAATAAGAGATAACCCATATTTTGACAAAGTGTCAAATTCAGCAATATATTCCGAGACAGCTCTGCCATTCTGCTTGAGCTCCAAGAATTTCTTAAACAGCATTGACTTCTGAGCAGCTGGGATGAACTTCTCACTGAAGCGAGCTTTAAACTGCTCCCAAGTAATCTGATCCTCGGGAGTGGCTGCCTTTATAGCATTCCACCAATTCATTGCCCGCCCTTGCAGCTGACGGGACGCTAGCTTTCTCTTCATCGCATCCTCGATACCCAAATCCTCAAAGATACGTTCGCAACTATCCAACCAATCTTGAACATCCGTGGCCGACTCCGTTCCGTGGAACGACTTCCCACCAAGGCTAGTATAATCCTTATTCAGCTTGGCGAAGTCGACTCTTGGCGCCTGCACTATTGGACCACCACCATTTCCACCATTGGGAGCTGCCCTCTGTACATCTCTAAGCATCTCTCTCATGAGGTCAGTAAACATCGTCCTCATGTCAGCAGCATTCCCATTATTGGCTCCACTACCAGCACCTCTAGTATATCGGCTCATCGTCAATCTGAAAAAGGAAACGATTAACGACTCCATAGTGGTGCTAGTGCAGTACGACTTCATCCTTATACTAATAATAATATATATATATAGCTTTTTAAAAAACCAAAGTAATCACAAATACGCTCTCTCGTATACGTATATTATCTCTCCCTGATAACTTCCCTAGGTTAACTACGCAACCTAGAGCTCTGATACCAAGTGTAGCGGCCCGCCCCGCACCAGCCTGCATTTCCTCCGAAAGTGCGCTGTACACATGCCCGACTAGCACAGGACGGTCGCCAAAGAAAGGAAGGAAGAGAATGAACTAATCAAGGAACCTGTAGAATGTCTCACAGCGCATGGGATAAAAATATAATAATAACGTACTTGACATAAAACAGGCGAGACAGTGCATAAGCTGATAACTAATAATCAATGTCAACATCAGAGCAGCGGAAATCCAAATACAGCTTATTACAACTTTCCAAATTTACTGTCTCTAATCAAAAAAAAACTAAAGTAGAAGATGCACCACCAATGCCCAAGCAGTGATCTTCAACAATACAGGGAGAATACTATATATATTACGTGGAAGCCTCCTGCTCGTCTCCGGATCATCTACCCGTGCATCACCAGCTAACCTGTCTCTAGTCTGCTCATGTGAGCACCCAGATTAATAAGAGGAGACATAAAACTCTGGGTCAGACATAAAGCCTGGTATGAGCGATAAGCATCTAAACAGAATAATAACAGGTATACTAAACCATACCTGAACCTGCAACCAAAGAGTTAGTAGCACATACCGTACGATGCTCTAAGGTGCCATAATAAATAGTGTGAGGATACGGGGGTGGGGTGTGTATGTCAAACAATCAAGCATAACAAATCATCCATAGCAACCATCCTCACATCTCTCACTCAGTGCGTAAAGCATACGATATCTACCACTTTGGAACACTAGACAAACTGAGGCAACGACGAATCCCGACTTGTAGAAACCCTGCTGTGACCAAGCCAAACACTTGGAGTCATGACCAAACATTTCAATGACTCGCTTCATTGGTCAAAGCCCTCGGTCCTACCGATGCCATAATGGCCCTGAATCCGCCTTCATACCTCCTACCATAGTGGTCTAAAGCTATAGACGTCGATAACTCCTTAGCACGCGTCCCGCAGCAAAGCCCAACTCATGAAGTGAACTCGTTGGTTCCCATCTGGATCCTGAGCTCTAACTTCCCTTTGGACTACCTTTGCATCTCGGGTTCTCAGTCATCACCGGATCGGTTCGGGTCTCCTCCTCCTGCTTCAGATCGGATCGTGTCCACTGGTCGTGCCATCAGCTCTTCAGTCTGGGTCGGATCGCACCATTCTGGTTCGGACCGGTCGTGTTGAGCTTCCCCAGGTCGGGTCGGTTCAAGTTCCCCATCTCCATCGGATCGTGATCCCCAGGTCGTGGCGGCCCCCCTCCAGTGCATAACTCCGGTTCGGGTCGTCTCGTGGTGCTCGGTTCGGTTCGGAAGTGACTACACGGGTCGGGTCGGAGTCTCCAAGTCGCATCGCCATCACTGGTTCGGGTCGCACTTTCTGGTCACGAGGGATTCAGATCGTGCAAGCGGATCGGATCGTGGCGTGGTGCTACGATTCAAGATCTCCTTTGGTCATCATCTCGTGGAGGGGGTTCGGGTAGTATAGCCTCCATCGATTCGTGCTCACCATCTTTCAGCGGATCGGGTCGGAGTCCTTACATCGGTTCGGTTCGGGTCTCCCTTATCCGATTCGATCCGGTTAGATACCCTGCAGTTTTCTGCAACTTTCCAGCAACTGTTTATACGCCTCTCGACGGCGTTTTCGACCAATCTAACTATTGGAATCAATCACAAAGCATACCAAAGAGTCATAGCAACATATAACAGCAACCACAAGCAACAAACAACAATTTAAATGAATCAAAATGGATCAAAAGTGGCCAAAACCTCACATTTTCCTATAATTCCTCTTAATCATGTTTAAGCATACGATTAGCAAAACACATCGAAATTAACCCAAATTTCTAACAGAGCCTTAAAACATTATTTTAGAATTTTAAGAATTTTTCCAGAATTTATTTACGTATAAATTCGCTAATCTTCACTAATTACCCTTAATTAACTGTAATTAGTGTCAAAACGATGCTATCACTCACCTTGGCCACAAATGAAACACCAAATCTGAAATACTCTCTGTTTGGGTCGAATTCCTATGTATAGCAGCAGCTTCAACCTTGCTTTGTTGCTATTTGGCTTTGCTTTGATGTAGTTTTGGCTTAATCTTCACTAAAAATGCGTTTTGGAGTGGTTTTAGAGGATGGAAGCCATTACTAAGGTCTCAAGGAGGTTTGTGGCGGCTCAAAACTGAAATGAAAGTGATAACCTAACCCTAATCAGTCCTCCTATACCTCTAAACCCGAAATTCCCCTTGGGCCTAGCTGCTAATCACCCGGTTAAGCCCAATTAAGCTGTTTTTCACCATCTGAAACTTGTTTCAGCCATATCTCCCAAACGGTAAGTCCGTTTGGCTAATGTGACCACTCTACGGAAAGAGAAACCATAATCCGGAGCCAATGGAAGTGGTTTCAGGTCAAAATTCCTTTCCAGTCAAAAGTTATGGCCAAAACAGTGATAACTAGGGGTAAAATGGTCATTTAAAAAATCGGGAAAAATAATGAACATGGGAAATGACCCCAATAGTCGTCTCCCAAAGTTACATGACCATACGACTTCGTATGTGACATAAATAAATATTCTACGATCCTATGATGCGTAGAATGCGGGTCGTTACAATCTGAGTCTTCGGGTCGTCCTGATTCCACGTCATAGCTGATCGGTTCTATCTCTATACCCCTGGTCGGTCCACCTTACATCGAAGATCCCTGGTCGGTCTGTTCTGCACGAAAGCTTCCAGGTCATTCAAATGGGTTACGGGTCGGTCAGAGCTTATCTGGTTGGTACGAGAGCATGCCAGCTGGTGACAAAAAGCAGTGGCATTTCCGTAAATATTCAAAATACCGACCCATAACCTGAAAGTCATATTTCAGCCATTTCGTCACCTATAAATAGGGGATCACTTCCATCATTTGGGGAGGGGGGACTTTTCTGGAAGGAGGACGAAGTGCTTTCGAATCATTCCCTCATTCCTTCCCAATCATATAAACACAATTCCTTAGTGAATTCGTAAAAGATCAATGAAGTATGCAACCATGGCTTCTACGAATGGTGTGTGAAAGAGCATAAGGTCGAACATCCATTGTAAAAGCTTGATAATAAAGAGATCTCCTCGCTGTTCGAGACATTTTCTCCACCATTTTCTGTAATTTGAAGTGAAGAATGTGCGTGAGGGGGAGCTTGGTTGAATGTATGAGTGATTATACCTTGTAAACAGCTTGTGGATAATAAAATTCTCTCTTCAGAGTAGACGTAGACCCCAATAAGGGTCGAACCACTATAAATTCTTGTCTTCTTTTTATATTTCGATGTTTTCAGATCTTAGATATGGCTTCACACAATTGTAAAGGTAATCTTGCACCTTGCCTCTGAAAAGGTGATGTGCTTTCTAAGCATCTCGCCTCCGATTAGGTGACGTGTCAAGCAATACTTTGGTTGTTTTGCCAAATTTTGGTGAAACTGTTATGCTTTCATAATTTTTAATTATTGTTATTATTATTATAGATTGCTTAGTAATATTTTATATTTTTATATACATAGTTAACTTTTATAAACTAAACTTCTTAAATTTTATAATATTAGTAAACTTAGTTAATTGTTTATAATAGTTAGTTGAAGTTTATAATACTTAGTTAATTTTTAATCATTGTTATTATTATTATAAAATATTTGGTAATATTTTATATTTTTATATACTTAGTTAACTTTTATAAACTAAACATCTTAATTTTTATGAAATTAGTAAATTTAGTTAATTTCTTATAATAATTAGTTAATTTTTATAATACTTAGTTAATTTTTAATAATTGCTATTATTATCATAGAATACTTGGTAATATTTTATATTTTTATATACTTAGTTATCTTTTATAAACTAAACTTCTTAATTTTAAAAAATTTGTAAACTTAGTTAATTTTTTATAATAGTTAGTTAATTTTTATAATATTTAGTTAATTTTTAATAATTGCTATTATTATTATATAATACTTGGTAATATTTTATATTTTTATATACTTAGTTAACTTTTATAGCTAAACTTCTTGATTTCAATAAAATTAGTAAGTTTAGTTAATTTTTTATATAGTTAGTTAATTTTTATAATACTTAGTTACTTTTTTATTATTGCTATTATTATTATTATTATAAAATAATCGGTAATATTTTATATTTTTATATATTTAGTTAACTTTTTTTATAAACTAAACTTTTCAATTTTTATAAGATTAGTAAACTTAGTTAATTTTTTATAATAGCTAGTTAATTTTTATAATACTTAGTTAACTTTTAATTATTGCAATTATTATTATAAAAAATTTAGTAATATTTTATATACTCAGTTTGCTTTATATAGTTAGTTAATTTTTATAATACTTGGTTCATTTTTATAAGTTTATTTAATTTTTGATAAATCTTAGTTAATTTACTACTATTATTAATCTTATTGTTATTATTATTATAAAAGTTTAGTTATGTTTTGTATTTGTATGTACTTTGTTAATCCTACTATGGTGATATTCTTTATATGAGATAGTATGAGACAATATTAGTATTACATCCTACTATGGTGACATTCTTTATATGTTAATACACAGTACTATAAATATGGAACTTACACAAGGGTTTGGTGGCAATAGGCATTCCACTTTTTTCAGCTGTGTACTCCTTCATTGGAGAGTCTACTATCCCCGGAAATAAACAATAGTTGAAACACCCCACCTCCGTTATTGTCACTCACAAATGGAATGCCTTAACTTCGGTGGAGCGTTTTAGGTAAAAGATACAGATAAATTACAAGATAGACAAATAAAGCAACGGAAAATAAAGTCATTCTATAAACAATGTGGTTCAGTCAAGCTTTTACAATAGTTGTCTCAATCATACTTAAAAGTAATACATAGAAATTCTGTCTTGATTCAAAAACTTCCAAGTATAAAAGAAGCATAAAAATAACAATGATATTACCCAATAAAGCATGAATCAGCCAAAGCAGTGGAAGAGAGAGTACAAAGCAATACATTGACTATCTTCGAGCTTGGAAGGAAAACTGAGCTAAGTGGTAACATTTCCTCCCTGTGAACCAGGGGGAACAGAAGAAAAGAGGCGAAACAAACTAGGTCAGACATAAGTCTGGTAAGTCCAGTGACTTTCAGCATGTAAACAGGCAAAAGCATCATGACATGAATAAACTGAATATAAGACAATACCGTGATAACAAGGATAATAAGATAACATACGATAAGTATAGATATGATAAGGCAAGATAAACTGAATGCGCTTCTACTCTTTCTCTGCTTCGCTGTTACCTTGTTATTCTGATTTTTATATCTCTGCACCACCTAACTAGTGTCCCAACTAGTAATCTATATAAAATGATAATATGATAACGTGATCCCAATCCCCGCAATTGTGGTAGCCTTCAGGTGTACATCTATCGTGAGGATTTCACCTCAATCTGCCTAATTGTCATGAACATGTTAGATGTACCCTTACTAACCTATCGATCGGCTCCTTACTTGTATTAATTTCTCTTGTGTCTGTGTCAATCGACCCTCCCTTGCATGTAGATACCCTGCGCTGGTCCCACCATAAGGTGTATCAATCCTTATGATAGCAACCCTACACGATTCAAGATGCACAGTGTATAATTACTGGTACTCATTGCCTTCTTTTTCCCACTTTGTAGTACGTGCACGCCCGTAAACCTTCAGAACCTACACTGACATACCCCCTGCCTGTTGTTTTGACGGCTTACAATCAGCCCAACAATCGTGCCCCACCCTGCCTAGTTCAGGGTACCATGATACATCTATGTGGGTTACTGCTAAAATTGGTCCTCGTTACTAGGGTTTCCTACTGGTTAAGTTTGTGGGCCTATATATACAAATATTACCCACCCACACAAGATGTACTTAACCCTCCCACCGATTCAAGCATGTTTATTTAACGGTTAAGTTTTGTGGGCCTATATATACTAATATTACCCACCAACCCGATATGTACTTAACCCTCCTACACATTCAAGCATGTTTATTTAATGGTTAAGTTTTGTGGGCCTATATTTACTAATATTACCCACCAACCCGATACGTGCTTAACCCTCCTACACATTCAAGAATGTTTATTTAATGATTAAGTTTTGTGGGCCTATATTTACTAATATTACCCACCAACCCGATATGTACTTAACCCTCGCGCATATTATGTCATATTGGTTAAGTGTTGTCCATTCATGTTAACTTAACCCACCCATTCATCATGTCATGTTGGTTAAGTGTTCATATTAACTTAACCCTCCTCACTTACCGGATTGGTTAAGTGTTTCCTATTAACTTAACCCCGTTCGTTCATCAACTTATATTGGTCAAGTGTTTCTTGTTAACCCCACGTGTTCATCATGTTGTATTGGTTAAGTGTCATCAATCAGTTCAAGTTAACTTAACCCACCTACTTGTAATATTACTTTGGTTAAGTGTTGTAACACCCCATGTCCATCACAAAGGGAATGCATTAACTTCTATGGAGCGTTTTAAGTGAATATAGAACAGAAAATCACAACAAGACGGATATGAAATAGTACTTGAAAATTTAAAACTTTATTTATTGCAACGAAAGGTAAATATGTTTGGTTACATCACCAAAACCCAAAGACTAAAGTCAAGTACATAATATCCATCTTGACAAAATCAGAGTACATAATATAAAAAGCATAATCCCATAAATAGCCATAAAAGAGATAGGTTGAGCTTTACTTCAGCAATCCAAATCCAAGTGCTCCCAAAGAGATCCAAACCAAGCTTCCCACCCTAAGAACCTGGGGGGGGGAGGAAAAGAGGTGGAAACAAAGGGGGTCAGACATAAAGTCTGGCAAGTCCGATAACTCCAACAATATAATTATCAAAGTAACTAGGATAAGACATAAGCTTGGTAAATAAGGAAATGACTGTGAATTAATGGCAAGACCAAGCAACCAAAAATAATAGGATGAGCAAAGATAACGTTAAAGGCGCTTCCTAATCAATATAGGGTAATTACTATACTCTACCGTACTGTACTGTACTAACACTAACTGCACCCATACTAGAAACTTGATCCCTCTTGACTAAATAGAATGATGATAGCTTCGTGTACTACTAGATGTACCCACTATCCCCACTAGATGTATCCCTTCAATGGTAATTCCATGTACTCCTAGCTGACGTCATAGGTGCCGCATGCTCCTATCTCCACTAGGTGTACCCCTTTAATGATTAATTAATAATGGTAGCTTCGTGTACCCCTAACTGACTACATAGGTGACGTCTGCTCCTATCTCCACTAGATGTACCCACTACCCTGCCCCATTCGATCGGCTCCCTAACTCGTAGATACCCATGCTGGTCCCACAGTGGGGTGTATCACTCCCCTAAAGTGGCAACCCAATACAACTTAAGGATGCACGGCTTATACCTACACGATGCAACAACGTCTTACCTACCAGCCCGGGCCCACGCACGCACATGATCCCGTTGGACTTATGTTGCCACCGCTAACCCATTTTGGCCTCTAACAATCAGGCCCAGTAGGCGTGTCCCGTCCTCGACTTGGGTCGAGCTCACAAAGATACTTAATGGGCTACTGGACTGAAAAGGGCCCCCACCAAGCTTCCCACCTAGGCTTGGTCCCCTCTAATACATCCCACTTAACCCCATGTCCACTTACATGTATAAATTTGGTTAAGTGTTTTCTAATTTAACCTAGTCTCACCCTTTTGTTTAATTAACAGGTTGTATTGGTTAAGTCTGTGGGCCTATATACACAAATATTACCCACCTACACAAGATTTACTTAACCCTCTCAGTGGTTCAGACATATTTAATTTACGGTTAAGTTTGTGGGCCTATATGTACTAATATTACCCACCTACCCAAGATTTACTTAACCCACTCATTCCGTATAACCCAGTTTACTTAACCCCCAACTTAAACTTAAGTTCTTACAATCCCTAGGGATCAGATTTGGTTAAGTAGTCCATTTCATTTACCATGTCCATTTTTAATTAATTAATCAATTAATTAAAACCTTTCCCTTCATAGGTGTCAATACCTATTTTATCCAATAATTTGAATTACATGTCATAATTGTTTATGTTCAAATTACTCCATTTTTCTAATCGTATTTCTCATGACATCCACATGTCACCCACTAGATTCCTCATGCCACCCAAGGCACCTACTTAACCCCCTCATGTCCCACTACATGCTTATCTGGTTAAGTATTTCTTAATTCATTAAGGCCGTAACCTTATAAAGACCTCCCACATTAGACTGACATTTATGGCAACTGGATTTGCCGGGCAGGTCCGGGCAGTCTTACACCATAAAAGAGCCTAACCTCGTGTCTTTACAACTGTTACGCTTTTAATTTGGGCCTAGGACCTCTCACATTGGGCTACCATTTGTGACTACTGGATTTGCCGGGCGGGTCCGGGCAGTTTTACGTCACAAATGAGTCCAACCTCGTGTCCTAAGCATTGATTATCACTTATAATCCTTTACCTCAATTTGAATTATTTTCCCTATTCAAATTATCAATTAATTCCAAATTTAACGATGTCCATAATTGACTCAATTATGTCCATCCATTTATGGTATGCAAAATTATACCAATTTCGTCACAAATTTATTATATGCCATTAAAGGCCTTTTATCTCACTATTTAATATCCCTATTCAAATTCAAATTAATTTACATATATGACTCATTTACATTCCAATTCACATTTATTAACATAATATTTTCATCCCATATTTGGATTAATTATTCCTAGTCAAATATGTTAATAAAATTCCAATTATCTTTATGACCATAATTCACATTAATTATGTCCATATATCACTTTACCAATTAATATTTCAATTTCATATATGCCTCTTTTAAGGCCATTACATGCCAAATCACATTTATTAACATAATCAATATTTTTCCCCATAACCCCGCGGCATCCATTCGCATGGAATATATGATAGACTAAGAAATAGTCTAACACATGGAAAAGGGAAAAACACCGCATATTCACATAACATACAAAATAGGCCTAACTTGCATATGAGAATTTACCACATAACCTGCATAAAATCATCGATCTAAACATAGGCCTAAAAATATGAACCTACATGTTATGAACAAGATTTTCATCACAAAACTTACATAGGCAATAACCAAAAACTTGCATAACATGATTCATATTCCAAACTCATATTTTTATATAAACTTGCATATGTGATTTATGCAACATAACAATGGTGTAAATTTACCTCTAAATATACAAACTAGCATGTACAGATTTGGCATGTAACTTATGCATATCATAGCCTAACTTTTGATCTAAAATAGATGTCATAATATTTACTAACTTGCATGTGATTTATGTCTAAATCAACATCTAATCTTGCATACATACATATGATCTATCATATGAATCAACATAACCAAACTAGCATTTAAACAACATGATGATTTGATTACACGTAAGCCAATCGTAGAATTACAACATAGATCATAACTTTACAACATAGATGACAACATAAAATCATAGAATTTACAACATGTATGATAACATCACAATTTAACAACATAATCATATCATACGGTCAATAATTCACATCATATCCATATAATCCACAATTGTATCTAATCTTACTTTATTTAATAATTATCTTGATTAGAGAAATCGAACTTGCCTTTCGTGGTTAAAGAATTATGAACAATTGATCAAACTTGATGCAGAATTGTTGTAGCGACGTTAGTTGATTCGTTGTTGAAGCTCTAAGCTTGAATTAGGTTGAACTGATTAGCTATCTTCCTCTTTAGTTGGCGGCGGCTACACTGAGTTCCATGGCGACGACATAACGGCTTTGGTTCCAATTTTAATTAGGTTTAGGGTTAGCATTAGGATGTATTTATATGTGTAGGAAGTTATTTAGGACCATTAGATTAACCCTGAACCATGAGAACCAATCAAATGCAAAATCTGCATTTGAGCGAATCGGCCCATGGGTTGACAGCCAAACACCCTGGATTAACCCCTAGTCGACCCAGCAGGGCTCGGGTCGACCTCAAAAATGGGCCGGTTCGGTTACTCCCCCTCCCAATTCGCTATTTTGAACTTTTTCGCTTATTTATTTATTTAATTTTTAATATATATATATATATATATATATATCAATATATATATATTTCTCTGCGCAACCCATTTCACTTAATTCTTTTCTAAAAATTAAGTATACTTTAATTTGTGAATTTTAATGTTATAAAATTACGGGGTGTTACATTCTCCCCTCCTTAAAGGATTTCGTCCCCGAAATCTCCAAATCAAGAAGAATGTATATTCTACCATCTAATCGTCCATCTACTCAACCATCAAACACCAGCATCCATTGTCCTTAAAAGACTTCTAATGCTTTAATGTTTATATGCACAGTGTGTGTATATGTCCATATCTAATGCAAAATTGGGTGGCCTACTGATTCAGTCGACCTCCTTAGTGCAATTCATGATAGTGTCATGCGTCCAATATGTATGCAAAAGATTCCTAATGATACATATTAATTATATATGCGTGCACAACCATCCACCCGAATGCAGCAACCATATGATAATACAACCATTATACATCCATTTTACTAAATACATCCATATATATGCAATATGCAATATGAAGTGACTGAGCCGATCTGGTGCCTAATAGTGTGTGTATATGCATCCACGAGCAACCACTAGCGAACACTTGCATCCACTTTGCATCCATCATACATAACATGTCTCAAACACATGTTTCAACCATAGGATTTCCCTAACTAAAGGTCAAAGATACTAGTGAGAGGACATACTAAAGATAAGATAAGCACAAGCTAAGCGATAAAGGAGAAATTAAAAGGCATACCCTCGAAAAGAAAATGGTACAATGAACGCATCTTCTCTTCCGTCTCCCAAGTAGCGTTACTCTCATCGTCTCCCCATTGTACTTTGACTAGTCTGACCTCTCGATTTCTCAACTTCTTGATCTCCTACCCAAGAATGCATGTAGGAGCTCGTCGAATCGTTGCATCACGCTCTATTTCCACCTCTCTAAGCAAGCTCGGCTCCACTACCTCCGCGGTCTCGTGTAAGCACTTGCTCAAATGTGATACATGGAATACGTCGTGTACACCACTAAGTCTCTCAGGCAACTCCCCTCTATACGCCATCTGACCAATCTTCTCCTTTATAGGAACGACCCTACGAACCTTGGTGCTAATTTCCCAACGGACCTAAAGCGAACAACATTCCATAATGGAGACACTTTGATAAAGACCATGTCCCCAACCTCAAACTCAAGATCTGTCCTCCTCTTATCCGCATAAGATTTCTGCCTATCTTGCGCTGCTTTCATCCTTCTTCGAATCAAATCAATCTTCTCCGAAGTCTCTCTAATCATATCGGGCCCAAGTAAGATCTTATCCGTAGATTCCCACCAACGTGTAGGTGAACGACAAGGTCGTCCATAAAGAGCTTCGAAAGGTGCCATGCCAATGCTAGACTGAAAGCTATTATTATATGCGAACTCCACCAATGGAAGATGCTCTTCCCATGTACCCCCAAAGTCTAGGATACATAGCCTCAAAAGGTCCTCTAGAATACGATTCACCCTCTCGGTTTGGTTGTCCGTCTGAGGATGATATGCGGTGCTCAAACATAACTGAGTCCCTACTGCTTCTTGTAAGCTCCTCCAAAATTCGCTAGTGAAGATAGGATCGTGGTCGCTTACTATGCTAGAAGGAACACTATGCAAACGAACTATCTCTCGGACGTATACAGAAGCTAACCATGGAGCAGTCATCTTACTCTTCACGGGAATAAAATGGGCGCTCTTAGTAAGTCTATCTACTATAACCCAAATCCCCGTATTACCCTTCCTCGATCTTGGTAATCCATCAACAAAATCTATCGAGATACTATCCATGTGAACTCATCGCAGCTATCCATCTCCCACGCAAGCCATCCTATTCGGACTCGATATCCCCCAAGCACAAGCCCCAAAGGCCTAAACCAATATCAGACAAGCACCCAAGGAATACCTCCTCCGATTTCAGACAGTCTACGTGAGATGATACTAGCAAAACAAATAATTGGGCACTTAACCGACTTTGGTTGTCCTCGCCAGTCTTGCTTCAAAACCATCACTAATCACCTAACTGACTTTGCGTTATCCCCTAGGCACACACGAATACCTCGTGCCTCTAGGTAAACCCCGCACTTCATCGAAGACGTCACTATACTCACGGACCACACAAAAAGATTCCAAATCACCGTTGGATACGTCAAGAGATTCTAGACAGCTAAACGTCACTGAACCCCTAGGGTCACAAGAAATATGAGGGTCTTTCCATAATGAATCAATAGTCTAACTACCCTCCTTTCACAATCTAGGATGGCACCCCGCCTGGGTAGCCAATCCACCCCTAGAATCAAACTATAGCCCGTGAAACCAAGGACGAAGGCGTTGCATTCAAATCCAACGTCCAAGATAGACACTCTCAAATCCCGACAAACCATTGAAGGATGAGCCGAACCACCAAAAAGATTTGAGACTAGGATGGGATCCTTAACTAGACTAGTATTTAGGTGCAGTGTTTTCAACTAACGAAGCAGATACTAACGAGTATGAAGCGCCAGAATCAAACAAACTTCGAACAGGATGATAAAGGAAACCAAATTTCTACCTGGACGGTCCTAACCCTATCAGGTATACTAGCCGTGAGGGAATATAACTACCCTCCAGAAGATCCTGTACTTTGCCCTTGCCTCTTTGGACAATCATAATAAGGTGTCCTATTTCTCCAAAAGGATAACTACTAGCCTTCTTGTTCACATTCCCCATTCGTGACCTTCCACCAAGATGAGGTTTCGTCCTTCATTAACCAACAGCTATTTGAACCTTCCTCCCATCGTCTACCTTAAAGGTATCAACAAGCCCTCCACTTCCTTGAACTAACTTCTAGCCCGACAAACGTCTAAGTCCCTTGAAGTGGTTTTTCGTCCTTCGTATGGAAGTCCCTATTTATCTTAGAAAAAGCATCTATACGCGGAGGGGGAAATTCAAAAAGAGAAAGAGGAAGAGATTCAAAACGGAGAATCGAAGGAAAGATATATGGCATTTGGGGATTATGTTTTTAAAACAAACCTTTCTTTCAAAAATACTCTTCTACAAACATATTTTTGAAAGTATTCTTTATAAAAATTCTTTTGAAAAATAGTTTCTCAAAATATCTTATCTGTTCTGGTAACCTTCAGCTCTGATACCACGTGTAACACCCCATGTCCATTAATGTCACTCACAAAGGGAATGCATTAACTTCTATGGAGCGTTTTAAGTGAATATAGAACAGAAAATCACAACAAGACAGTTATGAAATAGTACTTGAGAATTTAAAACTTTATTTATTGCAACGAAAGGTAAATATGTTTGGTTACATCACCAAAACCCAAAGACTAAAGTCAAGTACATAATATCCATCTTGACAAAATCAGAGTACATAATATAAAAAGCATAATCCCATAAATAGCCATAAAAGAGATAGGTTGAGCTTTACTTCAGCAATCCAAATCCAAGTGCTCCCAAAGAGATCCAAACCAAGCTTCCCACCCTAAGAACCTGGGGGGAAGGAAGAAAAGAGGTGGAAACAAATGGGGTCAGACATAAAGTCTGGCAAGTCCGATAACTCCAACAATATAATTATCAAAGTAACTAGGATAAGACATAAGCTTAGTAAATAAGGAAATGACTGTGAATTAATGGCAAGACCAAGCAACCAAAAATAATAGGATGAGCAAAGATAACGTTAAAGGCGCTTCCTAATCAATATAGGGTAATTACTATACTCTACCGTAATGTACCGTATTGTACTGTACTAACACTAACTGCACCCATACTAGAAACTTGATCCCTCTTGACTAAATAGAATGATGATAGCTTCGTGTACTACTAGATGTACCCACTATCCCCACTAGATGTACCCCTTCAATGGTAATTCCATGTACTCCTAGCTGACGTCATAGGTGCCGCCTGCTCCTATCTCCACCAGGTGTACCCCTTTAATGATTAATTAATAATGGTAGCTTCGTGTACCCCTAGCTGACTACATAGGTGCCTTCTGCTCCTATCTCCACTAGATGTACCCACTACCCTGCCCCATTCGATCGGCTCCCTAACTCGTAGATACCCGTGTTGGTCCCACAGTGGGGTGTATCACTCCCCTAAAGTGGCAACCCAATACAACTTAAGGATGCACGACTTATACCTACACGATGCAACAACTTCTTACCTACCAGCCCGGGCCCACGCATGCACATGATCCCGTTGGACTTGCGTTGCCACCGCTAACCCATTTTGGCCTCTAACAATCAGGCCCAGTAGGCGTGTCCCGCCCTCAACTTGGGTCGAGCTCACAAAGATACTTAACGGGCTACTGGACTGAAAAGGGCCCCCACCAAGCTTCCCACCTAGGCTTGGTCCCCTCTAATACATCCCACTTAACTCCATGTCCACGTACATGTATAAATTTGGTTAAGTGTTTTCTAATTTAACCTAGTCTCACCCTTTTTTTTAATTAACAGGTTGTATTGGTTAAGTCTGTGGGCCTATATACACAAATATTACCCACCTAACGAAGATTTACTTAACCCTCTCACTGGTTCAGACATATTTAATTTACGGTTAAGTTTGTGGGCCTATATGTAATAATATTACCCACCTACCCATGATTTACTTAACCCACTCATTTCGTATAACCCAGTTTACTTAACCCCCAACTTAAACTTAAGTTCTTACAATCCCTAGGGATCAGATTTGGTTAAGTAGTCCATTTCATTTACCATGTCCATTTTTAATTAATTAATCAATTAATTAAAACCTTTCCCTTCATAGGTGTCAATACCTATTTTATCCAATAATTTGAATTACATGTCATAATTGTTTATATTCAAATTACTCCATTTTTCTAATCGTATTTCTCATGACATCCACATGTCACCCACATGTCACCCACTAGATTCCTCATGCCACCCAAGGCACCTACTTAACCCCCTCATGTCCCACTACATGCTTATCTGGTTAAGTATTTCTTAATTCATTAAGGTCGTAACCTTATAAAGACCTCCCACATTAGACTGACGTTTATGGCAGCTGGATTTGTCGGGCGGGTCCGGGCAGTCTTACACCATAAAAGAGCCTAACCTCGTGTCTTTGCAACTGTTACGCTTTTAATTTGGGCCTAGGACCTCTCACATTGGGCTACCATTTGTGACTACTGGATTTGCCGGGCGGGTCCGGGCAGTTTTACGTCACAAATGAGTCCAACCTCGTGTCCTAAGCATTGATTATCACTTATAATCCTTTACCTCAATTTGAATTATTTTCCCTATTCAAATTATCAATTAATTCCAAATTTAACGATGTCCATAATTGACTCAATTATGTCCATCCATTTATGGTATGCAAAATTATACCAATTTCGTCACAAATTTATTATATGCCATTAAAGGCCTTTTATCTCACTATTTAATATCCCTATTCAAATTCAAATTAATTTACATATATGACTCATTTACATTCCAATTCATATTTATTAACATAATATTTTCATCCCATATTTGGATTAATTATTCCTAATCAAATATGCTAATAAAATTCCAATTATCTTTATGACCATAATTAATTAATTATGTCCATATATCACTTTACCAATTAATATTTCAATTTACATATATGCCTCTTTTAAGGCCATTACATGCCAAATCACATTTATTAACATAATCAATATTTTTCCCCATAACCCCGCGGCGTCCATTCGCATGGAATATATGATAGACTAAGAAATAGTCTAACACATGGAAAAGGGAAAAACACCGCATATTCACATAACATACAAAATAGGCCTAACTTGCATATGAGAATTTACCACATAACCTGCATAAAATCATCGATCTAAACATAGGCCTAAAAATATGAACCTACATGTTATGAACAAGATTTTCATCACAAAACTTACATAGGCAATAACCAAAAACTTGCATAAAATGATTCATATTCCAAACTCATATTTTTATATAAACTTGCATATGTGATTTATGCAACATAACAATGGTGTAAATTTACCTCTAAATATACAAACTAGCATGTACAGATTTGGCATGTAACTTATGCATATCATAGCCTAACTTTTGATCTAAAATAGATGTCATAATATTTACTAACTTGCATGTGATTTATGTCTAAATCAACATCTAATCTTGCATACATACATATGATCTATCATATGAATCAACATAACCAAACTAGCATTTAAACAACATGATGATTTGATTACACGTAAGCCAATCGTAGAATTACAACATAGATCATAACTTTACAACATAGATGACAACATAAAATCATAGAATTTACAACATGTATGATAACATCACAATTTAACAACATAATCATATCATACGGTCAATAATTCACATCATATCCATATAATCCACAATTATATCTAATCTTACTTAATTCAATAATTATCTTAATTAGAGAAATCGAACTTGCCTTTCGTGGTTAAAGAATTATGAACAATTGATCAAACTTGATGCAGAATTGTTGTAGCGACGTTAGTTGATTCGTTGTTGAAGCTCTAAGCTTGAATTAGGTTGAATTGATTAGCTATCTTCCTCTTTAGTTGGCGGCGGCTACACTGAGTTCCATGGCGACGGCATAACGGCTTTGGTTCCAATTTTAATTAGGTTTAGGGTTAGCATTAGGATGTATTTATAGGTGTAGGAAGTTATTTAGGACCATTAGATTAACCCTGAACCATGAGAACCAATCAAATGCAAAATCTTCATTTGAGCGAATCGGCCCATGGGTTGACAGCCAAACACCCTGGATTAACCCCTAGTCGACCCAGCACGGCTCGGGTCGACCTCAAAAACGGGCCGGTTCGGTTATTCCCCCTCCCAATTCGCTGTTTTGAACTTTTTCGCATATTTATTTATTTAATTTTTAATATATATATATATCAATATATATATATATATTTCTCTGTGCAACCCATTTCACTTAATTCTTTACTAAAAATTAAGTATACTTTAATTTGTGAATTTTAATGTTATAAAATTACGGGGTGTTACAAGTGTTGCCTTCTTGTGTTAACTTAACCCTACCACAAATCAAGTTATATTAGTTAAGTGTTGCCCTCTTGTTTTAACTTAACCTTACCACAAATCAAGTTATACTGGTTAAGTGTTGCCCTCTTGTTTTAACTTAACCTTACCAAAGTTCAACTTATATTGGTTAAGTGTTTCTTATTAACTTAACCCTACCCATTTATCATGCTAAACCGGTTAAGTGTTTCCTATTAACTTAACCCTAGTCATTCATCTTGTTATACTGGTTAAGTGTTTCTCATTAACGTAACCCTAGTCATTCATCTTGTTATATTAGCATTAATTGATTTATTAATGCACCGACCTCTCACATTAGATATGTGTTGTTGCGGTTACTGGATGTGTCGAGCAGTTCAGGATAGTTTTACACCACAACTCAATCTAAACTCGGGTTTTTCTTGGGCATGATGCACCAACCTCTCACATTAGATAGGTGTTGTTTGTGGTTACTGGATGTATCGGGCGATTCCGGGCAGTTTTATACCACAACTCAATCTAACCTCGGGTTAGGCATGTTTATCTTTTCACTAATTTACATATTTACAATTTATATGTAAATTATTCACAATTTTTGTCAATTTCAGATTATGCCACATTTACCATAAATGTTCAAGTCTAGATTTTCATGCTAATTATCCCAACCAGTCATGTTCCAATTCTCAAGTTATGCTCAACAAAACTAATTGCAAGTTATGGCCCCCAAATTCAATTTCAAATTATTACTAAAAAAAAAGCTACGCCTAATCTTTTCAAGTTTGTAATAATAGTCATGCCCTAAAATTACAATATTCATTATACTTGGCGTCCCAAATCAATAGTTAGGCCTAATCTAGATTTAATGTTCCAATTTTTCATTTTATGCCCATCCTAGTTTTAACGCTCAAGTTACCCCAAATTCGCAACAATAACAATAATGCCCAAAACGTGATTTATATTCCAATTTCATACTTTGTCGTTCATGCCAATTCTAGGTTCAATACGTAAAATTACATATTCCATAATTTATGTCAAATTTCCCCAAATTGCATCTTAACAGTCATGCCATGCTATATGATCCAAATTATGCCAAATAATGTCAATTTCATGTTACACCCAATTACCCCTGCATTCATCGTACGTATTTCGAGATTCAACGCAAGATTCATGAAATAAGCGGAGAAACAATATGGAACATACTAGGCATATGACGATAAGAACTATTGGTCCAATAGATTTGATATACCAAATTGACAAGTTTTGCATAGAATACATTGTAGGCATATAGATATGATATAAATATCATCATAACCATCATAGATGTTTAAGTTTGACAAGAGTTATATCATGAACTCAAATAGGATTCCAATTCCGACATACAATAAGGATAGATATGATTGGACCAATTCCATAGTCAATAATGATTCCCAAAGGCATACATAAGCACAGATTCAATTGAAATGATTGCTTACAACAGGCATATTCTCATATTCCTTTTATTACATGTCACAATTAGATTTAGGTGTTCAAATCTAAAAAGTAACTGAACTTACATAACAAAGGCAAATCTTATTTTCTGGGATATGTTTTCTGAAACTGAAAAGCTATCCCTTGACGTAGATTATCGATTCTCTAATTTAGATATGATTCTTAGAAAATAGTTGTTGAAGTCGTTGAATTAGCCTTTGAATCTCTACTTGAATTCTAATTTGATTCTACGAAGAACTGGAGCAGCATAACCCCGTCTTTGATTTATTTTGATATGAATTAGGGTAGAGTATAGGTGTAACGAAGTTGTGTAGAGAAAATTGCAGCCTTAGGGGTGTTTATAAAGCATAGGGATCCATGAATCTGGTCAGAACGGGCGTCCAAATGCAGTAAAATGAACCTGTCCTCGGATCTAGAAATAGGGGGGAGGTCGACCCCTTAGTTGACCTATGTTACCCAGGTCGAACCCCTGGTCGACCTGGGTCCTGGGCGGGAAATTTTCCGCCCAGCCTGGGTGTGTGATTTGAATTTGAATTTTGAATTTAGAACTGAGCTGCTTTAATTAATTTAAATTATTTGAAACTTCTGACGGCTATAACTTCTTCATACGGAGTGCGATTTACGCAAACTCGAACTCTATCTCAAGCAGAATTTCGAGATGAACACAATGGCGTAACCCGTTTCCCTTAATTCTCACTATAAAAATTAAGTATTCTTTAATTCGTTCTTTTAATAGACACAAAAATTCAAGGTGTTACAGTCTCCTCTCCTTAAAGGATTTCGTCCCCGTAATCTTCAAGTCAAGAAGAATGTATATCCTAACATCCAACATCCATTTACTCAACCATTCAATCACAGGCGTCCATTGTCCTTAAAAGGTTTCTAATGCCATATGAACATATGCAGAGTGTGTGTATATGTCCTTATCTAATGCAAAATCAGGCAGTCTACTGATTCTGTTGACCTCCTTAATGCGGATTATGTTAGTGCCATGAGTCCATCTTGTATGCAATTATTCCTAATCGTGCTTTATAACTTCTACATGATTTCACGGTCATTCATACAAATGCAACATCCATAGGATAACACATCAAGTTTCAATCCATATATATATAAAAGTTCACTCATGCATATGTAATATGAAAGTGACTGAGCCGATCTTGTGCCTAATGTGTGTATATACATCCATGAGCAACCACTAGCAAACACTTGCAACCACTTGCATCCACCAAACATAACATGTCTCAAACACATGTTTACATCCGTTGGCTTCTACCTAAGGATCGAGGATAGGACCGAGAGGATATACTTAAAAGATAAAGACTAGCATGCAAATAAACTTTGCAGAAAAAGAGGAATCGAGGATATATTCTTAAAAAGGGTATGATGCGCGTATTTAGTCTTCAGTCTTCTAAGTCGCATCTTCTTGAGCTTCACTCCACTGTACCTTAACTAATTTAACTTCACGATTGCGAAGCTTCTTGACCTCCATTTCCAAAACCCTCTAGTAAAGATAGGACCTCAATCACTTACTATGCTAGAGGGTATCCAATGTAGTCGAACTATCTTTCCAAGATAAACAGATGTTAACCTGATACCAAGTGTGTATACTAAGATGATTAGAGGTCTCTCTTCTACTTAGCTTATCCATCATGTCACAATTTTGAGGGTCTAAAGCTAAAGGTTGCTATGTACTTTTTACCCCTCTTAAGGTTAGTCTTACTTAGTGCGCCTGCCGTAACCATTTATTTCTCACGCAAACCATCCTAGTCGAACTCGACGTCCCTCAAGTACAAGCCCCAAAGGCCTAAACCAATATCAGACAAGCACCCAAGGAATACCTCCTCCGAACTTGGATGATTTATGTGAGATGATACTAGCAAAACAACCAAACAATTGAGCACTTAACCGACTCCGGCTATCCCAGCCAATCTTGCTCCAAAACTATCGTTGATCGCATAACTGGCTTTGCATTGTCGGCTAGATATATGCGGTAATCTATCTCGTGTTTTGGGTGGCAAACCCCTAACCTGATAAAAAACATCTGCGTTCTCATGGACTACTCTAACGGATCGCAAATCGTCGATAGATGCATCAAGTGATTCTAGGTAGCAAAGACAAACTGATCCCTTAGGATCGCACGAAATCTCGAGGGTGTTCCCGAGGCAAATCGAAAGTCTAACTGCCCTCCTTTCACAATTACTAGCTAACCAACCCATGCCTAGAATCAACCCATAGCCGATGGAACCAAAAACATAAGCATTATACTTAAACTCAATCCTTAACATCGCTATTCTCAAATCCTTACAAACCAAAGATAAATGAACCGAACCACCAACCGGATGAGATAATAATGGGGTCTTCTATTATACTAGTACTAAGGTGCAGAGACTCAACTACGGAAGCATATACAAACGAATGTGAAGCGCTAAAATCAAAAAGAGTGCTAACAGGATGATCAAAAAGAAAAACTAAACTTTACTATCTTTCTCTCAGGTATGCTGGCGGTGAAAGCATGCACCTGCCTTCCTAAAAATCCTGTCCTTTGTCCTTGACCTTGCCCTCTGGGCAATCCTTGATAAGATGCCCTGCCTCACCATGCTGAAAACAACCACTTGTCTTTTACTTCCTTCAATTAAATGACCAGCTATACAGCAGAAAATGTACTTCCTCTTATTGCGGGATCTATTATTTCCTCCGCCCTTCTTATATTCCAATCCCTTGTTTGTGATTCTTCCCCTTTGGCCTCTTTCTCTTTACCTCCTTATTGAACCATGTTGACACGCCTTTCGAACGTTGCCTCCATCCCACGGGAAGCCTTACAAAGCTTGGAAGAGAATTAGCCGCAGGTGAAACTACTACGACTATAGATGGAGGTTGGGCACTTCTTCGCCCTTTGACAGGTGTCATAGTCTCATCGAGCCTACGGAACCATGCCGCGATGAGGTCACCTCCCAGAAAGCCAGGAGCCCCGGAGACTCAAGAAAGAAGGAAGCAAGGATTCAAACAGAGGATCAAAAGATAGTGCATATGGCTTTGGGGAATATGCCTTTAAACAAAACCTTTCTTTTGAAAATACTTCTTTTAAAATTATTTTGAAAATAATTTTTCAAATCTTTTATTTGATCCGGTAACCTTCAGCTCCGATACCAAGTGAAACACCCCACTTCCGTTAAGGTCACTCACAAAGGGAATGCCTTAACTTCGGTGGAGCATTTTAGGTAAAAGATGCAGATAAATTACAAGACAGACAAATAAAGCAGCAGAAAATAAAGTCATTTTATAATCAATGTGGTTCAGTCAAGCTTTTACAATAGTTGTCTCAATCATACTTAAAAGTAATACATAGAAATTCTGTCTTGATTCAAAAACTTCCAAGTATAAAAGAAGCAGAAAAATAACAATGATATTCCCCAATAAAGCGTGAACCGACCATAGCAGTGGAAGAGAGAATCGAAAGCAATACATCGACTATCTTCGAGCTTAGAAGGAAAACTGAGCTAAGTGGTAACATTTCCTCCCTCTGAACCGGGGGGGGGGGGAAGAGGCAAAACAAAACTAGGTCAGACATAAGTCTGGTAAGTCCAGTGACTTTCAGCATAAAAACAGGGAAACGAATCATGACATGAATAAACTGAATATAAGACAATACCGTGAGAGCAAGGATAACAAGATAAAATACGATTAGTATAGATATGATAAGGCAAGATAAACTGAATGCGCATCTACTCTTTCTCTACTTTGCTATTACCTTGTTATTCTGATTTTTATATCTCTGCACCACCTAACTAGTGTCCCAACTAGTAATCTGTATAAAATGATAATATGATAACGTGATCCCAATCCCCGCAATTGTGGTAGCCTTAGGTGTATATCTATCGTGAGGATTTCATCTCAATCTGCCTAATTGTCATGAACATGTTAGATGTACCCTTACTACCCTATCGATCGGCTCCCTACTTGTATTAATTTCTCTTGTGTCTGTGTTAATCGGCCCTCCCTTGCGTGTAGATACCCTGTGCTGGTACCACCATAAGGTGTATCAATCCTTATGATAGCAACCCTACACGATTCAAGATGCACAGTGTATAACTACTGGTACCCAGTGCCTTCTTTTTCCCACTTTGGAGTATGTGCATGCCCGTAAACCTTCAGAACCTACACTGACATACCCCCTGCCTGTTGTTTTGACCGCTTATAATCAGCCCAGTAATCGTGCCCTACCCTGCCTAGTTCAGGGTACCATGATACATTTATGTGGGTTACTGCTGAAATGGGTCCCCGTTACTAGGGTTTCCTACTGGTTAAGTTTGTGGGCCTATATATACAAATATTACCCACCCACACGAGATGTACTTAACCCTCCCACCGATTCAAGCATGTTTATTTAACGGTTAAGTTTTGTGGGCCTATATTTACAAATATTACCCACCAACCCGATATGTACTTAACCCTCCTACACATTCAAGCATGTTTATTTAATGGTTAAGTTTTGTGGGCCTATATTTACTAATATTACCCACCAACCCGATAGATACTTAACCATCCTACACATTCAAGCATGTTTATTTAATGGTTAAGTTTTGTGGGCCTATATTTACTAATATTACCCACCAACCCGATATGTACTTAACCCTCCCGCACATTATGTCATATTGGTTAAGTGTTGTCCATTCATGTTAACTTAACCCACCCATTCATCACGTCATGTTGGTTAAGTGTTCCTATTAACTTAACTCTCCTCACTTATCAGACTGGTTAAGTGTTTCCTATTAACCTAACCCCGTTCGTTCATCAAGTTATATTGGTCAAGTGTTTCTTGTTAACTTAACCCCATGTGTTCATCATGTTGTATTGGTTAAGTGTCATCAGTCAGTTCAAGTTAACGTAACCCACCTACTTGTCATATTACTTTGGTTAAGTGTTGCCTTATTGTGTTAACTTAACCCTACCACAAATCAAGTTATATTGGTTAAGTGTTGCCCTCTTGTTTTAACTTAACCTTACCACAAATCAAGTTATACTAGTTAAGTGTTGCCCTCTTGTTTTAACTTAACTTTACCACAGTTCAAGTTATATTGGTTAAGTGTTTCTTATTAACTTAACTCTACCCATTTATCAAGCTATAACGGTTAAGTGTTTCCTATTAACTTAACCCTAGTCATTCATCTTGTTGTATTGGTTAAGTGTTTCTCATTAACTTAACCCTAGTCATTCATCTTGTTATATTAGCATTAATTGATTTATTAATGCGCCAACCTCTCACATTAGATATGTGATGTTGCAGTTACTGGATGTGTCGGGCGGTTCCGGGCAGTTTTACACCATAACTCAATCTAAGCTCGGGTTTTTCTTGGGCATGATGCGCTAACCTCTCACATTAGATAGGTGTTGTTTGTGGTTACTAGATGTACCGGGCGGTTCCGGGCAGTTTTACACCATAACTCAATCTAACCTCGGGTTAGGCATGTTTATCTTTTCACTAATTTACATATTTATAGTTTATATGTAAATTATTCACAATTGTTGTCAATTTCAGATTATGCCACATTTACTATAAATGTCCAAGTCTAGATTTTCATGCTAATTATCCCAACCAGTCATGTTCCAATTCTCAAGTTATGCCCAACAAAGCTAATTGCAAGTTATGGCCCCCAAATTCAATTTCAAGTTATTACTAAAAAAAAGCTACGCCTAATCTTTCCAAGTTTGTAATAATAGTCATGCCCCAAAATTACAACATTCATTATACTTGGCGTCCCAAATCAATAGTTAGGCCAAATCTAGATTTAATGTTCCAATTTTTCATTTTACGCCCATCCTAGTTTTAACGCTCAAGTTACCCCAAATTCGCAACAATAAAAATTATGCCCTAAACTTGATTTATATTCCAATTTCATACTTTTTCGTTCATGCCAATTCTTGGTTCAATATGTCAAATTACATATTCCATAATTCATGTCAAATTTCTCCAAATTGCATCTTAACAGTCATGCCATGCTACCTGATCCAAATTATGCCAAATAATGTCAATTTCATGTTACACCCAATTACTCCTGCATTCATAACGTACGTATTTCGAGATTCAACGCAAGATTCATGAAATAAGCGGAGAAACAATATGGAACATACTAGGCATATGACGATAAGAACTATTGGTCCAATAGATTTGATATACCAAATTGACAAGTTTTGCATAGAATACATTGCAGGCATATAGATATGATATGAATATCATCATAACCATCACAGATGTATAAGTTCGACAAGAATTATATCATGAACTCAAACAAGATTCCAATTCCGATATACAATAAGGATAGGTATGATTGGACCAATTCCATAGTCAATAATGATTCCCAAAGGCATATATAAGCGCAGATTCAATTAAAAGGATTGCTTACAACAGGCATATTCTCATATTCCTTTAATTACATGTCACAATTACATTTAGGTATTCAAATCTAAAAAGTAACTGAACTTACATAACAAAGGCAAATCTTGTTTTCTGGGATCTGTTTTCTGAAACTGAAAAGCTATCCCGTGACGTAGATTATTGATTCTCTAATTTAGATTTGATTCTTAGAAAATAGTTGTTGAAGTCATTGAATTAGCCTTTGAATCTCTACTTGAATTCTAACTTGATTCTACGAAGAACTTGAGTAGCATAACCCCGTCTTTGATTTATTTTGATATGAATTAGGTAGAGTAAAGGTGTAATGAAATTGTGTAGAGAAAACTGTAGCCTTAGGGGTGTTTATATAGCATAGAGATCCACGAATCTGGTCAGAACGGCGTCCAAATGCAGAAAAATGAACCTGTCCTCGGATCTGGAAATAGGGGGAGGTCGACCCCCTGGTCGACCTGGGTCCTGGGCAGGAAATTTCCCACCCAGCCCAGGAGTGTGATTTGAATTCGAATTTTGAATCTAGAACTGAACTGCTTTAATTAATTTAAATTTTCGAAAACTTCTGAAGGCCATAACTTCTTCATACGTAGTCTGATTTACGCAAACTCAGACTCTATCTCAAGCAGAATTTCGAGGCGAACGCAATGGCATAACCCGTTTCCCTTAATTCTCAATTTAAAAATTAATCATTCTTTAATTCGTTCCTTTAATAGACACAAAAATTCAGGGTGTTGCAATAGTAATTATTATAAAGTGCACATTTCAAGTGTCATTTCTATCCTGAAACAACCTAAAGTATCGACCGTGGTCTCAACAGGTCAATGAAAGGAAAACTAGAAACAACAGAAAATTACAGATGTTTGAACCTATTTTCAAACGTCTGACCTGGTTCAGACATCTGAAAACAGGTTTCAGACGTCTGAAATGGATTTGGGACAAAACCTTGAGACCATTTCAAATGTCTAAAAATGTTTTCAGGCAATTCCTAGGCCTGGTTCAAACATCTAAAATTTATTTCAGACGTCTGACCTACTCTGAAAGATGAATATAGAAGCGAAATAATGGTATAGCTAATTTAATATACAGCTTAAAGAGATTGTGTTGCTAGTTCTTAAGTGCTTGTTATGCTTTTATGCTCAATGCCTATAGTTTAATGTAGATGTCCCTTAACTTAAAGGAAGCAATAGCTATAACTGAGGTCATTAATTGTACAACTGACAAATCAAAAAGGAGAAAAGAAAACTGACGTAACTGCTCAAATGAATCGAAGATAAAATCTGGACGTTACCTGGTTCAAGTGGAAAAGAAGATATAAGTTTGAATGTAGCAGTCACATTATCTCCCAACATCACCATTTTCACATCTTCGGGAAATTCTACTTTGTCAGTGATATCAACAGTCCTCATGTAAAACTGAGGCATGTTATTTGAGAAGAAGGTAGTGTGGCAGCCGCCTTCATCTTTGGTATGTACATGAATCTCTGCTTCAAATCTCTTGTAGACTTTGAGACTACCTGGCTTGTAGACAACCTACAAATATTAAAAACAGTGAATACACCGTGCAAGTTTTTCCAGATCAGATATGAAACTTTCAGAGATTAATGAGATAACATGCTCATCACACAAATTGATTTAAATCATAGTTACCTGTGTTGTAAAAAATATACCAAGACTTATAATTGGACATTCTTCAAGTTGGTAACATTTGGAAACTGTGGTGTACATTCTTCAAGTCCAGCGCTTGCACGGTCATCTACCTTTGCCATTTAATTTATTACAAGATGCATAAGTTTTCCCTAAATCATTTTGTTCAATAGCCCTTTGGTTAAAACTGCTCGCAGTAACTTCTGCTGCTACTACGTTTACTCATACCTAGAAATTGAAGAACAACCTGCTTGCATCAGCTTTAATTAAGTAACAACCTGCAAAATTTGGCCATTTCTGTTGCTACCTTGATTTATCTTCTACCTCTACTATACTCTTATCATTATTCGTGCTAATCAAGACATAATGTTGGTCGTTCCCTTCAAAAATATTTAAGGAAATAAATTAGATATGTATAAGTAAATAAATAAAATTCACAGTGCTATAGTTAGTTCATATGATTCATCATTTTATATTAAATGAATGACAGAAGTATAGAACCCGCATTAGCAGGAGTGGAAATGGCTTTCGATTGCAAAAATGCATCAACTTGTGATAGTTCTTGAGCATTTTCATTCAAGAAATGAACACCAAGTGAACTACAAGGTAGAGAAATTTTAGCCTTATTACTTGGCATGGACAGACCCAAACCATTCGTGTCATTACCCCTTCTAAAATCTATATATCCAATTATAACCTACTTATTCTTCTTTGAATCATGAAAACATGAAAAATCGGATGAACTCTGAGTTTGCCTACATGTCAAGCTGTGACAAATTAGGTTTGCACTCAGATAACTGGATGATGTAGTGCATACAGAACTAAATGCTCAAAATAAATAACAAATAGTAAATAATACAAAAATGCATCTAACATACCGATATAGAAATGAAATTCCACTGACCTTAAGCTAAATTATTGCAACCTGGTTTCTTGGATGGCTGCGGTTAAATGGACCATTGGTAGTTTGAGCTGCTAAAGTCCTATTCCGAAATCCCCTCCAAAACCTATTTCCGCTGAAAGAGGGAAAATGTAACAATATAATTGTATTACAAGAGAGAAAAAATAATGTACTATTCTTTGAAGAATGTACTTATGAGAATTCAGGTTGTTCATGACCCAATGACCAACAAACCAGAAAGCTAACCAGAGTTGTTCATGACCCACTGAACCGAAGTAGAAACTTCAAACCCAGTAGCAGCCTTCTTCTTCTTGTTCCAAACTGGTCCTGTCATGTCTATGTGTACCCACTCAACTTTTTCATCCACAAACTGCACAATGGAGATGTATCATATTCATACCATTAGCATTCCTATTCCTAAACCTAGGTAAAAACTTACTCATATATCACAAATCTACTAAGGTCTAGGTCAAAATTTATATTTCAACATATCCAACATTTCAAAAAGCTACTAAAACTCATGATCAGTCTGGATAATTCAGATCAAATATTACATTTAAGAAAAATCAACAATTTGAAAACAAACTGAGGCACATAGAATATGTGTTACATGTTTGATGCACATCTCATAATTTGAAAGTAAAACTTGTTTCATTGAGCATTAAAAATAAAAACCTTCCAAAATGCTCCACTACTTATATGCCTGCAATGATATATGCCAATCAAGTACATCTAAATGTGCATTAATTTTTTGTCATTGAAAATATATTGTAGTCTGACTACTTAGATAAACATCAGACTGTTTTCGTTGTAAGACACCACTACACACAGGATCCTAAACTAAAGTCAGGTCAATTAATTTATTGACAACTATGGTCAGGTCGACTAATTGTTCGAAGATAAATATTAATTTACATCTGTACATATAAATAGAAATTTATACATATGGACACATAAGTTGGCTAAACCATAGCAGTGCGACATTAATTGGCAATAACTATACGGATATTCACCGCTTCATACACATACCATTGTCTATATGCGGCCTTTTGGATTTAAAATGACTGATCAAACACGTTGACAATAGATGGTTGCCTATGACTTTTGGAATAAATATATGGTAATAGGTGGTTAGTGAACTGGTAACAGTAATTAGTTACACGACGTTAAAAATGACAAGTAGAACGAGGCCAGTGCACAACTGAAACCTCTGCATTTTTCAGATTTCCTGTCATTATCATAAGTTCTCTATAATACCAAACAATTCATTACACAAACAAGTCATTACAGGTAAATTTATACTATATGCACACTATAACAATATATATATATATATATATATATATATATATTAGATTTTCTTACCAAATGCTTTTCCCATCTCTACGAACTTGTCATTTTGTCATCCTTAATTTTATATGATCAGCTACTCCTTCGAATCCTTTGACCAGAAACTTGATATTACAAGACCAACTTGAAGCTAGTGGGTTCGAATCAAATATGATTATGGGTTTTACTGTAAAGAGCAAAAATGGAACTTCTCGAGTGTCAGTGAAATTCACGGAACATAATTTATAGGATTTCAAACATAACATGATTCGAATTTCACTGTAGATCTTGGCGAAACAGTAAGGTTCTGAATTGGCAAAAATAAGCAAGTTGTAAATATTATAACCTACATCAATGACTAAAACTCTGTCATAGTCCATCACTGTAGGTATCCTATGAGCAATACTGATAATTGTGCAATTTGCTAAGTCTTCTCTAATGATTTTTTGAATAATAGCATCAGTTTGTGAATCTTGTGAATCTATAGAATTCGTCGCTTCATCCATAAACAAAATTTTGCTGCGCTTCAACATGACTTTGTTGAGAATTAATCTCAAGCATTTTAGGCAAGTTTTTAGGAATAGAAAGAGTCAAATCTCTATTATAGCGCGATTAGTAATAATTCAAATTTATGATCCTATTTTTATTGAGAGAGCTTTTAAAGTTGCTATTATTTAGGAAAAGATATTTTTTTTCATATATATTTAGATATATTTCTAGAATATTGCAAATCTAGAATGATCCATTTGTATGCTATAAATAGAAGAGCTCTCTCCTCATTTGTATCAAGCAAAAGTGAATAAAAAAGAAAGAAATAAAAAAAGTAGAGTTTTTATTTTCTTGCAGTATTTGTTTTCTCCTTCTGTGTTTGCTACAATTCTCAGAGACTATCCAGTAGTTCATATAGTTAACAAATTAGTATCAGAGCTAGACAAATTTTCAACAAATTGGTATCAGAGCGCCAGGTTGAAACTATGACATTTTTATTTCTTTCGACGTTTGTTCTCACAAAAGAAAACTTCGAAGAGTGGAGTAATAAAAAGAAAGAACAATTGATCTCCAGAGGATTATGGGAGATTGTTGAGTGTGGCTACGAGTGGCCAAAAGATGTTAAAAATATGACGGAGAAAGAGAGTGAGGCATTTACAAAGTTGAGATGGAAAGACCATCAAGCTCGTGTTGCTATGTGTGAGAACGTTGATGAAGAAGCTTTCAACCATATTATTGGAGAAGAATCTGCAAGAGATTCGTGGAAATTACTGAAAGAGGTGTACGCAAACAAGGAGGCCCTAATGGCAAATAAAGAAGACGAGAATGATTGTATGACTCTGAAAAGAGTAGAGCAGGAGGAAGCTGTTGACAATCAAGAATTCGCCGAGGAAGTCATAGGAAAAATGAATAATGATGAGATTGTTAATGACAATGATACAAAAATTGATGATATAATGAACGTAGAAGAGGCAAGACAAAGAGCAGCCGCTGAAGCAATTGCAAAACAAGAACGGGCAGCTGTTGATAAAGCAAATGTTGAAGCACGATTGCATGCAGAAAGAGCCGCGGTTTATAGGGCTGCCTCAGAAGCAAGAGAAAGAGATACCGACCAAGTTGAGGAGGTGCTAGCAGTGAACAAGGAAGAATATAACGTATTTTATATCAATTTTGATGAGGACGAACCTGATGATGTAGAAGAGATTCAGGCTATTAATGTAGAAGGCGAGGATAGAAGTAACACTAATGATGATGTTGTTGAGAAAGAAGTAGATTTGAAGGATATTGAAGTTGAGCTTGATGCAAATAATGCCATGAATGTGTATAGGGCGGCTGAATCAAATGAAGTAGGAAAAGAAAATACAGCTAAAGTTGAAGAAAGATGTGACCAGCTAAGATCTGCTATTGATTTGAATTCATCGGATTATGACAAACAGAAGCTGCAAGAGCGGTTGGCAAAGTTATCTGGTGGCGTTGCAGTTCTAAAAAATGGAGGAGCGAGCGAAGCTGACGTTAGTGCGAAGAAGGATAGAGTTGCTGATGCCTTGAATGCAACTAAAGCCGCTATGGAAGAGAGAATTGTGTCTGAAGGCGGTGTTGCCTTGCTGTATGCATTCAAAGAACTAGCGAACTTGCAGACGACTAATTTTGACCAGAAAATTGGTGTCCAAATCATTCAAAATGCTTTGAAAATGTCAGCATATATTATTACTATGAATGTTGAAGTAGAAGGTGCGGTTGTTGTTGGCAAGCTTTTGGAGCAGGATCAAGCTGACGTTGCTAAAGGTGAATATGTTGATATGGTAAAGGCTGGTATTATCGATTCATTGAAAGTGATCAGAATTGCATTAGTGGATGCTGCAAGTGTTTCTTCATTAATGACAACTACAGAAGCCGTGGTGGTAGAGCAACCCGAAGATAAGAAAGCGAGAAAAGAAGAGGAACTGATGAGAAAGAAAGTTTGGACGATTACTATACTTCTACCAAAACATGTGAGATATAAAGGAATCAAAAGTCTGCAATCAAAGAATCCAGTTCACCACGAAAGGAGCAAGCACATAGATGTTCGTTTTCTTTTCATCTGGAAGCATGTCAAGGAAAAGAATGTGTCGCTGAATCATGTTACGAGTCATGATCATGTAGCGGATATCTTCACCAAACCGTTGTCAAAACTGTTGTTTGAAAATTGCAAGACGATGATTGGAATAAATGATGGTAGATGCTTGAGCTTAAAGGAGGGATTTGTTGAGAATTAATCTCAAGCATTTTAGGCAAGTTTTTAGGAATAGAAAGAGTCAAATCTCTATTATAGCGCGATTAGTAATAATTCAAATTTATGATCCTATTTTTATTGAGAGAGCTTTTAAAGTTGCTATTATTTAGGAAAAGATATTTTTTTTCATATATATTTAGATATATTTCTAGAATATTGCAAATCTAGAATGATCCATTTGTATGCTATAAATAGAAGAGCTCTCTCCTCATTTGTATCAAGCAAAAGTGAATAAAAAAGAAAGAAATAAAAAAAGTAGAGTTTTTATTTTCTTGCAGTATTTGTTTTCTCCTTCTGTGTTTGCTACAATTCTCAGAGACTATCCAGTAGTTCATATAGTTAACAAATTAGTATCAGAGCTAGACAAATTTTCAACAGACTTTGCCTAGACATAGAAGCTGTGTTTGTCCAACACTCCAGTTTTCACCACTATTAAACACTATCAAATCATAAGGCAAGAAAAATAATCAAGAGATCAATCAGTTTTAATGAACTACTTACCCTCTCAGCATCTTATTGCCTGATCGTTTTCAAATAAAGAAATAGAATTGATTAGAAGAGATAAAAGTTATTATGATATACATAACGTACCTAAAGCATCAAGCTTTTCAGGTTTTCCAGCGACCACATCCTTAAGTTGGCAATGCTCCAAAATCTGTAAGACGTTTGAAATTGCAAAAAAATCCCATAAATATGACAGAAAATACAGGTATGATAAAAAAAATCTTGCATATTGCAGCAAGGACATCAAACTTGATCGCTATATTTGACGGTGCATAATAGTAATATACTGATTTCCTTAACAAAGCAAGATATAGAACTAATTAAGCATTTATCTCAACGACAAAAATACCAAATACACTAATCCCAATTGACAATTTGAGACCACCAGTATACGGGCCAAATATTTTCACATGAATAACAGAATAAAGCCAAATATGGGTATTGTTACATGAGAACATTATAGTTAACGTGAGATTATATCATCATAGAAAAAAAACCACAAGTTAGTATTGTACAATTTTCCCTATATCACAGTATCTGTTTTCTGAAATTAAGTTTATATAGATTAATTTTTATTAATAAATTCAAAGATTCATTCAAAATGATAGTCAACTCAGATATAGCAAAGCATATAGATATGGATGAGTATACTCACCAAAATGCACCACTATACAAACCGATATTATGAAGAAACTCCTCAGCCCTAAAAAAAAGTAAATGAAAAATTGAAAGAACATTGTTTCAAACCCAGCGCAGTGCACATTAGTGCACTTAGTCTATTAAAAACGAGTTTAGAATTCATAATACAATACTTTGGGATATTTTTCTTTTTTTCAATTGCAAACTGCAATATCACTACAAGAAAACCTATTATTAGTTACGGTAAGTAGTGGTGTTCATAGTTAAATGTAACCATTGGACATAAAAATTAAAAAGTATTGTTCAATTTTTAGAGGCGGTGAATTATTTTTTCCTCTTCCACTTTTTTTCATTCCTTTTATTCCCTCTCTCCCTCTCTCACGTCGAAATAAACCAAACCCTAAATAATACTCCTCGGCCTCTCAACCTGTCCTGAATTATTCATTTATCTTCTTCTCCTCTCCAGCCTAATTCTTCTTTGCTAGAGCATTGTTGTTTGATTCTGATGGAGTTCTCGTTGACACTGAAAAGGACGGCCATCGAGTTTCTTTCATCGTAACTTCTACCGATGTTTTTCAATGAAATAATTGCCTAGGTTTTGCATTAAAATCCCTTAATAACATCTTGTCTTTGGCAATTTTTTCCCTAAGTTGGGTAATTCATCTCATTGTACCTAGTAGTAGGAGATAATAATACAACCACGCGCGTTCCTTACCATCTCCCTATGGGGAGGGTGGAGGCAAAAAAAAGCTCATTTCTCATCTAAAATTCATAACGAAGATGAATGGATATGGATTGAGTGGTCCGCTGGAGAGTATTATTGTGAACACCTCTATGCCATGGACGAGGAGAATGAGCTTGGCTTTTGGAGCGGAGGAGAAATTGTTGTTTCATCTTGCTGCTCCTGCTGTAATCGTTTACATGGTCAATTATCTGATGTCTATGTCTACCCAGATTTACTCGGGGTATTTGGGTAATCTTGAGCTTGCTGCTGCTTCTCTTGGTAACACTGGAATCCAAGTTTTTGCTTATGGACTCTGCTGGGAATGGGGAGTGCAGTGGAAGCACTATGTGGACAAGCATACAGGGCCAACAATTATGAAATGTTGGGCATCTACCTGCATCGCTCAACTGTCCTCCTAGTATGTACAGGAATCCCATTAGCCATAGCCTATGCATTCTATGAACTGAACAAATCATAATCCTACTTAGAGAATCCGAAGAAATAGCCAAACAAGTCACTGTTTTCGAGTGTGGACTCATCCCTTAATATTTGCTTATGCAGTCAACTTCCCAATATAGAGGTTTTTGCAAGCCCAAAACATAGTCTCTACCACTTTATACATATTGGGTGTGACTTTGGTGGTTCATCTAGGGATGAGTTATGTAGTTGTTTATCAGTGGGGATGGAGTCCTGTAGGGGTGTCCTTAGTGCTCAGCTTTAGTTGGTGGATCGATGTGATAGCACAGCTTGTATATATTATGACAAGTGAGAGGTGCAAGTAGACGTGACCAGGTTTAGCATGTAGGTTTTTCCGGATAGGGCGAGTTTTCTAAATTATCCTCTGCCTCTGCGGTTATGCTGCGTTTGGAGATGTGGTATGTTTCATATATTGGTTTTGATTGCTGGTATATTGGAAAAGCCTGAGCTTGCACTTGATTCTCTTTCCGTTTGCATGACAATCTCTGGTTTGGTATTCACGAACTCTGTAGGATTCAATGTCGTAGCAAGTATACGAACAAGCAATGGCTGGGTGCACGAAATCCCATATCAGCAGCATTTTCAGCTGTGGTAGTAACGACACTGTCCTTCATAACATCAGTTATGATTGCTATAGTGATACTTTACTTCAAGGACAGTATTAGTTATATCTTCACCGATAGAGAGAAAGTTGCAAGCACAGTGTCTGACCTCTGCCCATTGCTTGGAATCACTCTAATACTAAGTGGAATCTAGCCAGTTTTACTTGATATTGCTGTTGGAAGTGGCTAGCAAGCCTTCATAGCATATGTTAATGTCACTTGCTGCTACATCATAGGAATTCCATTGGGCATTCTTCTAGGTTTTTACTTCAATTTTGGTGCCAAGGGGGTATAGAGTGGCATGATTGGAGGTACCATATTACAAACCATCGTATTGATATGGGTCACTCGAGGACCGACTGGAACAAGGAGACATTGCAAGCACGACAACGATTAGACAAATGGGATGATAGTTCAGAACCACTTCTTATGGGATAGTAATTAACATGCAGGCATAGTTGTGAAGACCGAACCATACGTCAAACCATGGTAATGCAAGGTTCAAGGTTTTTGTGGTTCAACTTGTCAGACCATGAGAACCATGCTGATAGTTTATTTCTATTTCTTTGATTTAAATGTAAAAATATTTTAAATATAGATAAAATTTAACCAATTATGACAAACACTCGTGTTCAAACTACCTAATTAAATAATTATGTAATAATCTATCATATTAAAGTTGCAAATTTACTAGTTTTTTATAGTGTTCAGTAATAGTTCGTAAAATGTACATAATAATGAATTATATCATCCAAAAATTAATGAAAATTGCTATAAAATTATTTGTTAAATTTATTATAGTAAAAATCAAAGAGCAGGGGTGGCAATTAGACCCGACCCGATGGACCCGGACCCGGACCCGACCCATCGGGTCTTGGTTCTAGGCGGGTCGGGTTTCATCGGGTCTAAATTATACATTTCAAAAATCTGGACCCGACCCGACTTGAGCTTCGGTTCGCGTCGGGTCGGGTCGAAGCTCGGGTTCGGTCGGGTTGGGTCTGTTCGGGTCCGGTTGAATAATAATACTAAAAATACATATATTTCAATACTTTTTGGTTGGGTCTTTCGGGTCGGGTCCATGCGGGTCAGGTTTGATCGGGTCTTGATGGTATTTTTCATCACCTAGACCCGCCTGAGACCCATCGGGTTCGGTCTGGTTCGGGTCTTTTCGGGTCGGGTCGGTTCGGGTTTTCGGTTCTCGGTTCTAATTGCCAGCCCTATCAAAGAGTGAAGCAATTATTTGTTCGTAAATTTAAAAAACCATGAGGTTCAAAAAGGTCGGACTAGAGTTTTTCATAGGGTTTTGAGGTTAAACCGCGGGTCTGTGCACGCAAGGTTATTTCATTTTCAGAGCCATGGTGCTTTAAGGTTAAAGGTTAACCGTGGTCGAACCAAGGTTGGGCTGGGTCTTTAAAACAATGATGCATGTCATTGTTAATTTTTTATGATCTTTGAGTTTGATGGTTATTAACGTAAAGCATTGGTGTCTACGGTATGGAGACAAAGAAGTAGATGAAAGAAAATTCATGGTACATGGTAGAATGTATTTTGTTATAATTTTTTTACTCAAGGAGTATTACATGGAAAAAAAAAGTCCTGTAGAAAAACTTCATCGTTTTTGTTTGAACTGGTAATTGATGAGAAGTAATTTTTGTTTCTAGTGTCAAAAAAAACTTCATCGTGATAATTTGTAGATGCAAACAATGAAGATTTTGTGGAGTTTAACACGAATGAGCCAAGTATAGCAGAAAACTTGCAACTATTGATTCAGTGATTGATTAGAAGTCAAAAAGTAATGAAATAGAAGATCCATGTCTTATTCTAGCAGCACCAAGTTCTGAATCGGTTCATGTTATGCTTAAGCAAGCTTTACATGTTGATGACCCCGCATTGCTTTTGGATTGTTTGTTCTCCAGAGAGGAAAAGGTTTGCAACTTTGTATTTTTTTATTCATTGTCTATTGACATCTTCTTTTTCTATTGTAAATCTAAACATGCCAAATAATATCTATTTATGCAAACACGGAATGACATTATATCCGAAAGAAATATTTGGACTAGTTTTTGACACTGAGATTACGTAGATAACCAAAATTCTTAGTTGCATCATTCTATATGAAGTTTAGGCCAATTATTAAAGTGGAACAGGCTGTTTGGATAAGCTTTAGGCTGCCTTTTGCAACTAAACATGCCAACAAATTTTGGATTTTGGGAACTGGTTTGTCATTAAAAATACATGGGATGACATTTACTGCACACCACAATTCAGTTCTTGCCTTATGCATTTATCCTTAACTATATGTATGCTTAATGGTTGATGTGGTTTGTTGAACATTCAGTTTCAAACTAATTCTTGATATATTTGTAATAGACTTAGCTACAAGTAGATCCCCATGACATTTGACTCCAGTCAAAGTTTACCTTAACAAAATTAACATACTACTTTCCATTTTCCATCTTGCTGCTAAAATTCTAAAAGTGAACCTTAGCTCAAGCTCTCACCTTTTTTCACTTTCCAAAATATTAAAATTGTGTTAATACTTAGTAAAGATGTTCAGTTGAATTTGATACAATTCAGGGTTAAGTGTAACATTGTACTAACTCATTCAGTATGCTTTATATTTATCATGAATTCTAGATCATGGAGGTTATTTCAAAGTCAACTTCCCTTTTAAATCTTTCAGATGTTCTTAAGTTCTTAAAGTCTCTTACATCTATGATTTAACAAAGGTGAATTATAATTGTCATAAAAATTATATGAATGTCTTTTTATATTGCAGCTTCATATCATTGACTCAATATCTGAACCTCACAACATGAAATTGTTAGATGTCACTAAAAAATGTATGTGTTTCCGTTTTGGCTTTCTGCTTACAAATGACCGATTTTTTTATATGTGTAATTTAGTAATGCTGAACTAACCACAATGATAAAAACGTGTAATTAACATACAATATTTCAATGTTTATGCCGCAGAACTAACCACCGTGATTGGCGAGTTTTGTATATAAAAAACAAGCACAAAAGAATCTGCATCCCCTTCCTATTATGTGTGGTTCTTTTGCTTAAGCAATACTTACGACGTATAAGAATGTAACAACCCTGATTTTTGGGGCCAATTTAAAATTTTATTTTAAGTGATTTTAATGAGTTTTCGATATTTGAAATAATTTATTTAAAATAAAAATGATTGAAAGTTGATTTAAATCGAAGTTAGAATGAATAATTTAATTTTAATTATAAAAAGAGTTAGAAATAACGCGGTAGTTTGAAAAGTCAAACTTGAACTTTGACTGACCATACAAGATGCAAAATTTAACGGATTTTAGTGAAACAAAAAATATTTAAATCTGTTTGAAAATATCTTTCTAACGAATCCGAAAAATTAGAATTTCATAGCGGAAATCAAAAGTTATGGCCAATTCAATATTTTGAAAGGTCGTTGTAGAATTTATATATTATATATGGCCCGAAAGACTACTTTTCACATATGAAGGAATTTGGACACAAAACCACTTCCATTGAGTTCAGAATGACGTTTCTGCATTGAAAACCAGTACACACTTATATATTTTGAGTTTCGGGATTTATTTGTTTAAAAATGTATTTTTAATATTAAATATATTGGCCGTAAAAATAGTCATTTTTCAAACGACCTCTGTTTTCGGCGAAACCACTTTTGTTGGAACCGGAATGTCAAATTATAACTAGATTTCAATTTTCAGAATTTTTCGAATTAATATGTGAGCATGGCAAAAGAAAATGTGTTTTGACTATTTCAGTTAAATTTAAACGCCTTAAAAATAGCCATTTTTCAAACAGTCTCAGAATTCGACGAAAATAATTTTGTTGGATTCGTATCGTCATAAGAAAGCTAAAAATATTTTTTTTGAATTTTCTGAGGTCAGGTCATTATTTAATTAATTAATTTTTATTGTAATTTTAATAAAACGAGCAACAGATTTCGAAATTGGGTCATGAGACCTGTCCCATTGCGTTCAGAAGGCGTCAAAACCTTAAGAACGACAGTGAGCAGGCCTAATTCTGAAATCGGAGCTAATCCGGCCTTTATTGGGTAATTAAATAATTAATTAATTAACCCTAATATTATATTATATAAAGGAGCTACAGTGTCTTCTTCCTCCCGTTCATTTCAGCCGCAACAAACCCACAGAGCTTCAAAACTTTAAACTCCGATTTCTCCTTCAATTCTCGACGGAATCCTTCGCCGTTTGTCACGTTTCGAAGAGATTTCCGAGCTCTTCAAATACATACCGAACCCAACCCTCCTCGTTGCCTGAAATCGCCGCCCCGACCACCAGAACCGCCGCCGCCACCCACGTGCGTGCGCACCCCCCCACTTCCCGGCGCCGATAGCCCTCTCGTAGCTCTCCAATCTCCCGCAAACCGTTCGCAAAACCATCGACTACAGCTCCCGAAAATCGAATTCAAAGTTTTGAACTCTAAGGAAAAACTAATTTCAGATTTTGCGACGCTTTTAACTGTCGCAGTGCCACTTGTTAAAAGTCAGAATTCTAATTTATACATGAATTTCAAATTGAAATCTTTCAGATCCGAAACCGTTTTGAATTCAAACACAAGATCTGATCAAAGTTGACAATTCATTTCAGATCCGGCCTAGGTGAGAATTTATTTTTAATTTAATTTATTTAATTATTAATTCTTTGTGATTAAAAAAAAATATTGATAGATCTGCTATGTCGAGATATTTTAAATATGGATCTGAATTGTTTATACCGTATGATGTTAGATCTGCAAATCTAAATATTAGATCTGAATTTATTGATTAATTAAAATTAATTATTTGTTAATTTTATTGAATCATGCCTCGTTGATTTGTCATATGCCAATATAAACATCACTCTGTATATTACCTTGATGTGAATTGTTAGATTTAGTCATGTTGGTTTATTTGAATGTTGTTGTTGATTGAATGTGACATGAAATACGATGTGGTAAATGATGAAGGCTTAATCTTTACATTGTAAATAGGAAGACTAACCTTTATATATTGAATTTTTGATTCAAATTATTAAAGGCTGAATCTTTAATTGAAATATTAAAGATGTAAATTTTCATGAAAATATTGAAAGATGAATTTTTTTTTTATGTAAATATTAAATGATAAAAAATTTACATTGTAATTTAAGAATAAATTTTTACATTGTAAATGAAAGATGAAATTTTTATATTAAATTAAAAGATATGTTTCATTGTAAATAATAAAAGATATGATTTTTCATTGTCTATGAAAAGAATGAATTTTTGCAATGATTTATTAAGGAATGAATTTTTGCAATGAATTATTAAAGAATGAACCATATATAGGAAAATCACTTTTATTTTATAAACATGGGATGAGAATGGACCATATATATGAAAATTACTTTTATTCTATGAACCTAGGATGAGAATGGACATGTAGAAAAAATTTACTTTTTATGAACTTAGAGATGGGAATTTACCTAGTGATAAAAATACATTTTTATATGTGGTGTGGAAGCAGGATTAACATGTAAAGAAACTTACATTTTTATATGCAAATAAAAATAAAAATTAGCATAGCAAAGAAAACTTACATTTTTATATGTAATTGTGAACGATAATTTACATTGTAAGTTAAAGTTACAATTGTTTATGTAATTAGAATGAGATTTTACACCATAGGAAAATTTACATTATTTTATATGTAAATAAAAGTAGGAATTTACGATGTAATAAATTTACATTTTTATAATATAAATATAAAGTAGAGTTTGCATGTAAATTAGAACGGTAAAATAAAAATGACATTTTATTATGTTATTTATATATGGATTTACACTGTAAGATAAAATTACATTTTTCTATGTAATTTAAATGTGAATTTGTACCGCATGATAAAAACTACATTTTTCTGTGTAACTAAAAAATGAATTTACATCGTATGATAAAGTTTACATTTTTATTTGAAAACTATAAGCATGATTTTTGTACGCAAATAAAAATCACATTTTTATTTGGACTAAAGAAATGAAATTTGATATGCAAAATAAAAATTACATTTTTTATTCGTAACCATGAATGAGAATTTGATATGTAAATAAAATTTACATATTTTCAATGTAACTAGAATATGAAATGAAACATATTTATTTATTTGTAAATGTCATGTACTGCATATGAAATGAAACATATTTATTTATTTGTAAATGTCATGTACTGCATATGAAATAAAATATATTTATTTGTAAATGTCATGCACTGCATATGAAATAAAATATATTTATTCGTAAGTGTCATTTACTGCATATAAAATAAAATATATATATTTGTAAATGTCATGTACTGCATATGAAATAAAATATATATATTTGTAAATGTCATTTACTGCATATGAAATAAAATATATTTATCTGTAAATGTCATGCACTGCATATGAAATAAAATATATTTATTCGTAAGTGTCATTTACTGCATATGAAATAAAATTTGTAATGTCATATATGGCATATGAAATGAAGTGCATAGTTAAAATCATACCTTTTGCATATAAAGCAAAGTATTTTAAATGTCATTTAGAAAAGAACAAAATTTCACATTTTTGGTTAAAGAAAGAAAAGAACAAAAATTCATATTTTTGTTCAAAGAGAAGGTAAAGGACAAAATTTACATTTGTGTTTAATGTAAATCCAATCCAAAAAGATAAAAAAATAAAAAAAAATTATTACATTTTGTTAAATGAAATTAAAAAGAGAAAAGTTACATTTTTGTTTAAATGTAATTAAAGTAAGAAAAGTTACATTTTTGTTTAAATGTAATTAAAGGAACTAGAAAATTTACATTTTAAGGAATTGGATTTTCATATAAAAAGGGATAAAGTTAGAAATTTACATTTTTATTATGTAAACAAAGGTATGAACTTGCATTGTAAATGAAATTTACATTTTTATATGTAAACAAAAGTAGGAATGTGCATTGATAATAAAGATTACATTTTCATTATGTAACTTAGAATGAGAACTAGCATAGCAAATAAAAATTACATTTTTATTTGAACTAAAGATACAATATTTGCTATGCAAATAAAAATTACATTTTTATTTGAAACTATGATATGCAATTGGCGATGAAGATAAAAATTACATTTTTATTTGAACTAAAGATATAATATTTGCTATGCAGATAAAAATTACATTTTTATTTGAAACTATGATATGCAATTGGCGATGAAAATAAAAATTACATTTTTATTTGAAACTATGATATGCAATTGGCGATGAAAATAAAATTATATTTTTATTTGTAACTATGATATGAAATTTGGCAAGCGAACAAAATTTACATTTCCCAATGTAGCTATGATATGGGATTTTCTATGCGAACAAAATTTACATTTTCATATGTAACTATAAATGAGAATTTGCACTGTAAATTAGAATTACATTTTTATTATGTAATTAAAGTATGATATTACATTGTAAATTAAAATTACATTTTTATGATGTCACCTAAGAATAGAATTTACATTGCCATTATAAAAAGTCAAGATCATTTTGGTTTTGCATTGTAAGAGATAAGAATTATTATTTTTGTTTGGCATTAAAAGAATAGCAAAATTATTATTTTTGTTACATTGAAATTAAACAAACAAAAATATATTCATTTGTATAGAAATGAAGTTGACACCAAATTTATATTGCATTTTTGTTAGGAAAGGAAGTGACACAAAAATACTCATTTTTGTTAAATTATAAATGACGTACAAAAAGATATATTCATGTTTGTTGTAATGAGAAGAAAACACAAAAATACCTATTTTTGCTGAAATTGGAATGATACACAAAATATATATTTTGTGTATAAGATATGAATGGAAATTGAAAAATAAAGGAAAACATGGTTGTGTGTGATGATATATATCAATGTTGGAAATTAATAAGAAATTTGTTGTTAGCAAGATATAGTGTAATAAAATACATTTCATTACACATTATAAACATATCGATAGATTGTGAAACAAAACATTTATCACTTGTTGTGTAAATCACGTTAAGGAAATGGAAATTAATTATTTTTATATAAATAAAAATAAAGATAAATCGTTACAAATTACTAATAACGATATGAAATGATTTCCAACTTATATATATACGAGAATTATTTGGAAAGTCCGAGTTTATCTCATTCCAAATAATTTGAACGACGTTTAAAATTCAAGAGTTGAAGATGGCGATTGAAGACCGATGGTCTTCACATCGAATGGACGACGACTGCTGATGCCCGTGATAGGAGTAGCTACCTTGAAGGGGCTACAGTGGTGGTCGTCCGGACGTACTGTTGATTAGTACGGATTTGGCTTTCGCTCAGACCCAGAGCATAAGCTTATAAATGGATTGTGTGTCTGACATCGTACTCCATTAAATATCATGTTATTAATCTTCTGTCGAATGTATGGATGTTTGGTGGCGGAGAATTTATTCTCTTGCTTAACACCCGTTCATATATTTCGGCAAAGGATCGGTAGTGTGATATGGAGTGATGATGTGGCATGCTAAGATGCATATGATCAAGTCTTTGTTGAAAAGCAGGCCTTGTGGGATGATCAAAGCATAGCCTGTTTAGGCATAGCTTTGTGTATAGCGTGACTTCGCGAGCCTCACACACCGGCGGAGTCTAAAACGGGAGAAGGGAACGCAGGGAGAGCAGCACGTTTCTTTCTAGCTAGAAGTGGTGTTTGGGTTTTAACACGGCCCGACATTTTACTTATGTGGATGATGGAATGAGGCGCCTCGGATGATAGGTCCTATAGGACTGGTAAACGTGTGTTCAGGAATAACTAATCCGCAACTCGTACGGCGGGCCGGCCCTGCAGCTTTCCAAGTGTTCACTGCGGGGGATCCTGAGACATTAGCTAGAGTGTCTCGAATCGGTAGGAGCTCCTCCCTAGCCTTGACTCATGATGGAAACTCAATTTCCAATACGCCCCATGCGGTTTTGATTGTATTACTAGTATGGAGGCATAGTAGTATGGGATACTATTCTTTCTAGGATTGATATATTATGATTGAAATTGTTTTTAAAACATATACACACTAATAATAATATCAAATCCGTTTTTATCGTACCAAGCATGTTTAATCACCATAAGGTAAAACTCTATCCTCTGGTGTGCGTTGCATTGTGTGATGGGACCTGAGTCTTATGGTGATTTCATTTTTCCAAAAGCATTGCGTTGTTTAACGATTTACTTTAAGTTATGCACGACAATCCATTGGAGTAAACCCGTTCCGCATTAGCGGCGTGGTCCTTGGATTTGCCTTATTACTATTAGTTAAATTAGTTAAGAATTCTCACACCAGTCCCATGACTGACCCGTTGTTTGTTTCCACCTTTGCAAACTCGGGTGCCCTCTTTCCACACGGGCAGTCGAGTAGTTTGTCTACAGGTTCTTATCTCGAGCAGGATTCTGGATTGAAGCCTAAAGCTGTGTCCAGAGCATAGTTGTCTTCGGCTACCTTAGTGATTTTATTTCCGTTGCAATGTATTAAAATCTTGTAGTTTATCTTCCGCTGTAATTTTATTCCAACGTACTCTGATATTTTGTACTCTGATGTAAACATTATGTACTGTTTATAAAAGTATGATGTGTTGTATTCCCAGAGTTAACGTATGCGGATTTTGAACGGTCTTGGTCGATTTTGCGATCAATTAAGGTCGGGCGAAATGTGTGTTGTTACAAAGAAAATGTGTTATAAGGTGTAACACCCCGTGTATTCTATAGATGTGAAATTAACAAATTAAAGTATAATTAATTCGAAATCAAAGAACTAAGGGAAACAGGTTACGCCATTGCGTTCTTCTTGAAATTCTGCTTGAGATAGAGTCTGAGTTTGCGTAAATTGGACTCCGTATGAAAAAGATATCCTTAAATTAAAAATTGCAGCAAAACATGGAAAAAGAGGAATGAGAAAAGAATAATGTTTAGCATTGTTCTAACTTTTGTAAGCAAAAGACTTAGTAGCTCATTTGGTTGGAACACATGACTTGCATACAAGAGGTACAGAGTTCGATCCCCGCCAGCGCCTTATTTTTGTTTTAGGGGAATGGCTTAAAATAGCCTAGTGTGAATGCAGTTCAAAAAGTGGTTTAGTGTGAAAATGGGTAATTGGGAAGATAGATAAAAAGAAAAAAAAAATATATATATATATATATACATATACGTATACATACATATATATATATGACATGTACGTATCATGAGGCGTATGTTGCGCATTTTTGCCTGCCAAGAATTGTTTTTTTTATAAGTGGCCTTCTCTAATTGGATTCATGACAAATTAAAGGAAAGAAATATTTAACATATTCGTACATATGTGCATTTATGTCATAAACATACAAATTAAATAAAGATGTGTGGATGCAAGCAGTGAAAAGAAAGGTTTATGCATAATATTTGTATGTAGTAAATGGGGATTTTCAAAGAGGAAGAATATGAATAGGTTAGACTTAATTTTCTATTAATAGGAATGTCATTTATAAACCTGCAATTGACATCAATGTGGCACTGAATAAGAAAAATATGGTATGTGATATTATTTTGTGAACATAACATGCAAGCATATTAATATGACGAATATTTATCTGGCATTTAATTTAAAGATATGTCAATAGGGCATTGATTTGAAAACATGCTATTAACATTTATCTGTACATGTTAATTTGAGAAATATATAAATATGTTGAGAAATATATAAATATGCTAATTTACAATGAAAAGGATACATTAATATTGTCATTCTTGTTAATTGACATGTATATATGAATAATTAATGTATACGGTAAAAGGAAAGATGTATCTATTAAATACGTATTTATGTTTGATGGATTGGCAATAAATAATGAATGTTGATAATGTACATTAAGGGAGTAATTATGGCATAAGTGTGTTAGGAATTATTTATATATAGAATTTGTCCTAAATGAGAAATGTGTACATTGTAGGAAATATATATATATATGCTAAAACATGGAATTGCATGTAATTGGAATAGTAATTATGCCATAATTCAAAATGGGGGTAATTTGCATGCATAGTAATTATGACATAATTTAAAATGGGAGTAATTTACAGTCCTTAATTGTGAACATAATTGGCCTCTTTTGAAATTGATGGCCTTGATTTACCCTAGCATCATCGGACGGCTCAAATTAACTTGCAACTCTATAAAAATGACCCTAGACTCTACCTAGGTTTCTTACACAATTCTCTAGCTTCCATTGCTCTCTTCTTCTAATAAAAATAAAAATAAAAATGGCGTCGCTGCTCTGCTGGAATTAAAACTAGAAGATAATCAACATCAACCTAAGCAACTCAATTCAAACTAGAGATTAAAGTTTCTGCAAAGATTCTACAACAAGTTAAAGTTCTTTCTTTAATCCAATCAAGGCAAGTACAGTTATTCTCCGCTATAAACGTTAATTATAATTTTGATATGCATTTAAAACTGAGTTTGAGGTTGTATATATATATATTCTCTTCTGTTGGATCTGTTTTCTGTGACTGTTCTGTATTCCTTTCTTCTTTTCTGTTTCTATAGCCAGGCTACCACGAGCCTGTGCCCAATCTCATAAAGAGATTAAAGTATGAACGCAAAATTTGGGATAATTAATGAATGATGCGAAATTTGACGCATAAAACATATTGGACATGTGACTTGGGATTGGATGCATAAATTTGGCTATGAACACGCAATTTATATATTGCATGCATAGAGTATGTTGTAATTTAGATTTGTAACTAATTAGAGAAATGAACATATGTTATTTAGATCGGTAATTAAATTAGAAAAAAAAATAAGCATATGTTATAAACTAGTTTTAGACCTATGCATATTCTGTGATAAAAGAAGAAGAGGAACCACTGTAAGATTACATATGATTTGAGACTTTGGACAAAATGCATATAAAAGTCAAGATTTGATTTTTAGAAGATATGATTTAAAGATTTAGATTGTTGGGTATAGTTTGCATAATGATTCATGACTTAAAAAGAAGAAGATATGGAAGCTTAGGTGTAAAAGATTTGCATTAATTAGGATATCTATTATTGTGATTACACCTAATTAGGGATTTTTGGATATATGGCATGCATTGGAATTAATGGTTATATTTGGTATAATTTATATGTGAATCTGCTGTAAAATGCTAGTTTAACAAAAATTGGAACATATGTTATAGGGTAAATTATGTCCATATTCTGCGCTATGTAAATGTATGCAAACATGGAAGTATATGATCATATTGTGAATCATGACATTATTTAGGCATATGAATTTAGGCCTAATTTATGTTTAGGCAAGGCATGTAAATAGAACCTTTAGAAATATTAAGTTTGTTAAATCTGCTAATTTGCCAAGTTGCCTAAACTGCTAGTTTTGTTATATTGCCTAGACTGCTAATTAGATTGAAATGCCTAATCTGTTAAATTTGTCGGTTGAAATGCCTAACCTGTTATATGCCAAAATCTGCTAAGTTGCTAAATCTATTAAATCCGTTATGTCATATAAAATCTGTTATCTGCTATGTTGATATAATCATCCTGTGATTGATATAATCTGAATTGGCATATATATATTGGGCACGCGCATAAACGGTAAATTATTAATTAATTGGCCGCAAAGATAAACATGGCTAACTCGAGGTTAGAATGAGTTTGCGGCGTAAATCTGCCCGGAACCGCCCGGCACATCCAGTGGCCGCAAACAATAGGTTCTAATGTGAGAAGTTAGTCATAACATGCGTAAGACACGAGGTTAGGTCTGGCTTGTGGCAGAAGTCTGCCCGGAACCGCCCGGCATATCCAGCGGCCACAAGCTACCGACCTAATGTGAGAGGTCTGTGCATTAATAATTAATTAATGCAAATCTAAGATAAGAATGACGTCTAAAACGTATTGGGGAAAATAGGGTTAAACCAAAGGGATTAATAGATGTAGTAAAACCCGTCCATGAATCTGTAGGCCCAATACAAAGTTAGACAAATCTGAAAAATCTGTACATCTGACCCGTTAGTCTGAAAACTTGTTAACTTAATTTGTGAATTAGTAAATCCGAACTCTGTATGTCTGAACTTGTAAACAAGTTAATCTGAAATCTGTTAGTCTGGGGACACAAGGTTAGGAGGGGAATTACTTGTGTCATCTGTTGTTTGGGACCCATATTAGTCAGTAACCCTTTCTGGTATCAAAACTTTGACCCAACAGTAGGTAGGGTCCGGGCACGCTTACTGAACTAATTATAAGTGGTTCATTCTGATAATGGCGAGGGGTGTTGATGGTGCGTTCCAACCGGGTCATGTGCGTGCATGGATCCCGGTCTGCCTCTGAGGATGTAAGACGCCGTGACATCTGTAAATAGGTCTGTGCCAATTGGCTGTCACTTTAGGGAGTGATACACCCTACTGTGGGGCCGACACAGGATATTTATGTATTAGGGAGCCGATCGCTTGGGGTAGGGTTTTAGGGTCCACTTAGTTCTGTCTGTTCCTGTTGGTACCGTCTGTTTCTGTTGGGTGGTAACACCTGTCTGTTTCTGCGTGGTACCGTCTGTTCGGGTGGTAAAGGCCCATTACTAGTGTACACCTAATTCCACATTCTGTTTCCGTAGGGATTAATCTGTTTCTGCTTCTGTCTGTTTCTGATCGGGTAGTAAAGGCCCATTATTAGCATTCTGTTTCTGTTAAAGTATTCTGTACCCGTTCCTGCTTCAATTTAGACATTAGGGTGACCCCTAATTCTGTTATACTAGTATTAGTGCAGAGAAGTGTAAAACAATAGTTTATATCATTCTGTTTTTCTGTTATATCTGCTACACCTGTTATAGTTATCTCACATCCAGTTTTATGTTCATATCATATTATTATTATCTGTTCATATGCTGAAAGTCACTGGACTTGCCAGACTTTTTGTCCGACCCTTGTTGTTTCGCCTCCTTTCTTCCGTTTCCCCCCCCCCAGGTTATCCAAGGAGGGAAATACTTTAGCTTGATCCGGATTTCTCTTTGCTTGAAGTGCTTAAAGTATGGCTTGGCTCTGTATAGCTTCCGTTCCATGGGGATTATGATTTTAAACTATGCGTTTTGAAGGCTTTTGTACAAGACTGATATTTTGTACTTGAATTCTGAAATTGAAAGGATGTAACCATATTAATTTCTGTTTCCGCTGTAATAAAGTTAATATTTTTCAAGTACTGTTTTATCTGTCTTGTAAGTTTCTGTTCTGTTTACTAAAATGCTCCACCAAAGTTAAGGCATTCCCTTTGTGAGTGACCTTAACGGAGGTGGGGTGTTACACTTGGTATCAGAGCAAAAGGTTACCGGATTTGATAAAGAATTTTTGAAAACTATTTTCAAAAAGGTTTTGAAAAGGAAGTATTTTCAAAAGTAAAGCTTATTTTGAAAAACATAGTCCCCTAAGCCATATATCTATCTTTTGATCCTCTGCTTGAATCCTTGTTTCCTTCTTTCTTGAGTCTCTGGGGCTCCCGGTTTTCTGGGAGGTAACCTCATCGAAGGGCAAAGTAGTGCCCGACTTCCATCAATAGCTGTAGTAGTTTCACCTGCGGCTAGTTTTCTTTAGAGCTTTGAAGGATTTTTCCGGGCGATGGAGGCAGCTTTCGAGGGATTGGTCAGCATGTTACACAAGGATAGTAAAGATGATAATGATGAGGTTTGGCTAAGGAGCACAACCCAAAGGTGAGAAACTCATATAGACTTAGTTCACAATGGAGGCAAAAGGGAAACACAAAAGAAGGAAGGAAAGTTTGAAGATAAGGAGGAGGAAAATGTTTTACTTATGGAAGCTCGACTCATCTGAATAAGGATTACCGAAAGAGGAAGGGGAGGGCGCTTGCTTCAACTGTGGGGAGATGGGACACTTCACTAGGGACTGCCCGAAGAGACGAGGACAAGGAGGGCAGGCGAACACTCTTGAGGCTAGTGGCTAGGATAGAAATAGGAAAATTTCTATAGTAGGTTTAATTTCTTTATCTGACTATGGAGTTAAGACTTTTTCTGATTCTGGTATTTTGATTTTGTAATCGATACTCTGCACTTTAATACTAGTATTATTTCTGAATTCCGCTGTAGACTCAGACCCATAAGGGTTATGGATCATCTGTTTGGGACTGGGGTTTGAGGGATATCTGTGTTAGGCGTCAAGTATGACGCATACATTCTGAGTTTTCGTGGGGTATGATTTTATCATGCTTAGCTTCCTAAGAATCATTAGGGAACCCGATCTGTGCCAGTAGTCTGTAAATATCTAAATACTTTTTATAGGATTTCCAGTTTCGACATTGTCTAAAGAAGGTACTCCTCTGGGTGTCAATTTGATGTTGGTTTCGGTCTTTGGGGCCGATACTTAGGACCCATGTCTAATGGGAACCAAATTTTCATTCTATCTGTACTCGCTTCCATCATTCGACTGTATCCTATCGATCGAATATTTGAACTTTAGGTAGAAACTAATGGGTGTAAACATGTGTTTGAGACATGTTATGTTTGATGGTTGCAAGTGGATGCAAGTGGTTGCTAGTGGTTGCTCGTGGATGCATATACACACACTAGGCACTAGATCGGCTCGAAAGCACTCTCATACTGCATATGGATGTGTGAGCATTTTTAAATTTTTATGGATGCAAAATGGTTGAATCAGCATATGGATGTTGCATATGAATGAGCAGTTGTGCACTCATATAGAAATGATATGTATCAAATAGGAAAATTTGCATACATATTGGACTCATGGCACTAACATGATTTGCATTAAGGAGGTCGACTGAATCAGTGGGCCGCCTGATTTTGCATTAGATACGGACATGAACACACACTGTGCATTTAAACATGAAAGCATTAGAAGTCTATAAGGACAATGGATGCTTGTGGATGATGGTTGAGTAGATGGGTGATTGGATGGTAGGACACATTCTTCTTAACTTGAAGATTTCGGGGACGAAATCCTTTTAAGTGGGGGAGAATGTAACACCCCGTGTATTCTATAGATGTGAAATTAACAAATTAAAGTATAATTAATTCGAAATCAAAGAACTAAGGGAAACAGGTTACGCCATTGCGTTCTTCTTGAAATTCTGCTTGAGATAGAGTCTGAGTTTGCGTAAATTGGACTCCGTATGAAAAAGATATCCTTAAATTAAAAATTGCAGCAAAACATGGAAAAAGAGGAATGAGAAAAGAATAATGTTTAGCATTGTTCTAACTTTTGTAAGCAAAAGACTTAGTAGCTCATTTGGTTGGAACACATGACTTGCATACAAGAGGTACAGAGTTCGATCCCCGCCAGCGCCTTATTTTTGTTTTAGGGGAATGGCTTAAAATAGCCTAGTGTGAATGCAGTTCAAAAAGTGGTTTAGTGTGAAAATGGGTAATTGGGAAGATAGATAAAAAGAAAAAAAAAGAAATATATATATATATATATACATATACGTATACATACATATATATATATATGACATGTACGTATCATGAGGCGTATGTTGCGCATTTTTGCCTGCCAAGAATTGTTTTTTTTATAAGTGGCCTTCTCTAATTGGATTCATGACAAATTAAAGGAAAGAAATATTTAACATATTCGTACATATGTGCATTTATGTCATAAACATACAAATTAAATAAAGATGTGTGGATGCAAGCAGTGAAAAGAAAGGTTTATGCATAATATTTGTATGCAGTAAATGGGGATTTTCAAAGAGGAAGAATATGAATAGGTTAGACTTAATTTTCTATTAATAGGAATGTCATTTATAAACCTGCAATTGACATCAATGTGGCACTGAATAAGAAAAATATGGTATGTGATATTATTTTGTGAACATAACATGCAAGCATATTAATATGACGAATATTTATCTGGCATTTAATTTAAAGATATGTCAATAGGGCATTGATTTGAAAACATGCTATTAACATTTATCTGTACATGTTAATTTGAGAAATATATAAATATGTTGAGAAATATATAAATATGCTAATTTACAATGAAAAGGATACATTAATATTGTCATTCTTGTTAATTGACATGTATATATGAATAATTAATGTATACGGTAAAAGGAAAGATGTATCTATTAAATACGTATTTATGTTTGATGGATTGGCAATAAATAATGAATGTTGATAATGTACATTAAGGGAGTAATTATGGCATAAGTGTGTTAGGAATTATTTATATATAGAATTTGTCCTAAATGAGAAATGTGTACATTGTAGGAAATATATATATATATATGCTAAAACATGGAATTGCATGTAATTGGAATAGTAATTATGCCATAATTCAAAATGGGGGTAATTTGCATGCATAGTAATTATGACATAATTTAAAATGGGAGTAATTTACAGTCCTTAATTGTGAACATAATTGGCCTCTTTTGAAATTGATGGCCTTGATTTACCCTAGCATCATCGGACGGCTCAAATTAACTTGCAACTCTATAAAAATGACCCTAGACTCTACCTAGGTTTCTTACACAATTCTCTAGCTTCCATTGCTCTCTTCTTCTAATAAAAATAAAAATAAAAATGGCGTCGCTGCTCTGCTGGAATTAAAACTAGAAGATAATCAACATCAACCTAAGCAACTCAATTCAAACTAGAGATTAAAGTTTCTGCAAAGATTCTACAACAAGTTAAAGTTCTTTCTTTAATCCAATCAAGGCAAGTACAGTTATTCTCCGCTATAAACGTTAATTATAATTTTGATATGCATTTAAAACTGAGTTTGAGGTTGTATATATATATTCTCTTCTGTTGGATCTGTTTTCTGTGACTGTTCTGTATTCCTTTCTTCTTTTCTGTTTCTATAGCCAGGCTACCACGAGCCTGTGCCCAATCTCATAAAGAGATTAAAGTATGAACGCAAAATTTGGGACAATTAATGAATGATGCGAAATTTGACGCATAAAACATATTGGACATGTGACTTGGGATTGGATGCATAAATTTGGCTATGAACACGCAATTTATATATTGCATGCATAGAGTATGTTGTAATTTAGATTTGTAACTAATTAGAGAAATGAACATATGTTATTTAGATCGGTAATTAAATTAGAAAAAAAAAGCATATGTTATAAACTAGTTTTAGACCTATGCATATTCTGTGATAAAAGAAGAAGAGGAACCACTGTAAGATTACATATGATTTGAGACTTTGGACAAAATGCATATAAAAGTCAAGATTTGATTTTTAGAAGATATGATTTAAAGATTTAGATTGTTGGGTATAGTTTGCATAATGATTCATGACTTAAAAAGAAGAAGATATGGAAGCTTAGGTGTAAAAGATTTGCATTAATTAGGATATCTATTATTGTGATTACACCTAATTAGGGATTTTTGGATATATGGCATGCATTGGAATTAATGGTTATATTTGGTATAATTTATATGTGAATCTGCTGTAAAATGCTAGTTTAACAAAAATTGGAACATATGTTATAGGGTAAATTATGTCCATATTCTGCGCTATGTAAATGTATGCAAACATGGAAGTATATGATCATATTGTGAATCATGACATTATTTAGGCATATGAATTTAGGCTTAATTTATGTTTAGGCAAGGCATGTAAATAGAACCTTTAGAAATATTAAGTTTGTTAAATCTGCTAATTTGCCAAGTTGCCTAAACTGCTAGTTTTGTTATATTGCCTAGACTGCTAATTAGATTGAAATGCCTAATCTGTTAAATTTGTCGGTTGAAATGCCTAACCTGTTATATGCCAAAATCTGCTAAGTTGCTAAATCTGTTAAATCCATTATGTCATATAAAATCTGTTATCTGCTATGTTGATATAATCATCCTGTGATTGATATAATCTGAATTGGCATATATATATTGGGCACGCGCATAAACGGTAAATTATTAATTAATTGGCCGCAAAGATAAACATGGCTAACTCGAGGTTAGAATGAGTTTGCGGCGTAAATCTGCCCGGAACCGCCCGGCACATCCAGTGGCCGCAAACAATAGGTTCTAATGTGAGAAGTTAGTCATAACATGCGTAAGACACGAGGTTAGGTCTGGCTTGTGGCAGAAGTCTGCCCGGAACCGCCCGGCATATCCAGCGGCCACAAGCTACCGACCTAATGTGAGAGGTCTGTGCATTAATAATTAATTAATGCAAATCTAAGATAAGAATGACGTCTAAAACGTATTGGGGAAAATAGGGTTAAACCAAAGGGATTAATAGATGTAGTAAAACCCGTCCATGAATCTGTAGGCCCAATACAAAGTTAGACAAATCTGAAAAATCTGTACATCTGACCCGTTAGTCTGAAAACTTGTTAACTTAATTTGTGAATTAGTAAATCCGAACTCTGTATGTCTGAACTTGTAAACAAGTTAATCTGAAATCTGTTAGTCTGGGGACACAAGGTTAGGAGGGGAATTACTTGTGTCATCTGTTGTTTGGGACCCATATTAGTCAGTAACCCTTTCTGGTATCAAAACTTTGACCCAACAGTAGGTAGGGTCCGGGCACGCTTACTGAACTAATTACAAGTGGTTCATTCTGATAATGGCGAGGGGTGTTGATGGTGCGTTCCAACCGGGTCATGTGCGTGCATGGATCCCGGTCTGCCTCTGAGGATGTAAGACGCCGTGACATCTGTAAATAGGTCTGTGCCAATTGGCTGTCACTTTAGGGAGTGATACACCCTACTGTGGGGCCGACACAGGATATTTATGTATTAGGGAGCCGATCGCTTGGGGTAGGGTTTTAGGGTCCACTTAGTTCTGTCTGTTCCTGTTGGTACCGTCTGTTTCTGTTGGGTGGTAACACATGTCTGTTTCTGCGTGGTACCGTCTGTTCGGGTGGTAAAGGCCCATTACTAGTGTACACCTAATTCCACATTCTGTTTCCGTAGGGATTAATCTGTTTCTGCTTCTGTCTGTTTCTGATCGGGTAGTAAAGGCCCATTATTAGCATTATGTTTCTGTTAAAGTATTCTGTACCCGTTCCTGCTTCAATTTAGACATTAGGGTGACCCCTAATTCTGTTATACTAGTATTATTGCAGAGAAGTGTAAAACAATAGTTTATATCATTCTGTTTTTCTGTTATATCTGCTACACCTGTTATAGTTATCTCACATCCAGTTTTATGTTCATATCATATTATTATTATCTGTTCATATGCTGAAAGTCACTGGACTTGCCAGACTTTTTGTCTGACCCTTGTTGTTTCGCCTCCTTTCTTCCGTTTCCCCCCCCCCCAGGTTATCCAAGGAGGGAGATACTTTAGCTTGATCCGGATTTCTCTTTGCTTGAAGTGCTTAAAGTATGGCTTGGCTCTGTATAGCTTCCGTTCCATGGGGATTATGATTTTAAACTATGCATTTTGAAGGCTTTTGTACAAGACTGATATTTTGTACTTGAATTCTGAAATTGAAAGGATGTAACCATATTAATTTCTGTTTCCGCTGTAATAAAGTTAATATTTTTCAAGTACTGTTTTATCTGTCTTGTAAGTTTCTGTTCTGTTTACTAAAATGCTCCACCAAAGTTAAGGCATTCCCTTTGTGAGTGACCTTAACGGAGGTGGGGTGTTACATAAGGGTCATCTGTACTACCCCATGATACACTTAGTATAGCTAGGTTGCTTAGCATATTTCCGTGTATATTTGATGTGAATTCTTCTCTTTCTTTCTTTAGAGGTGCAGCATATTTCAGTGTACATAAGGGTCATCTGTACTACCCCATGATACACTTAGTATAGCTAGGTTGCTTAGCATATTTCAGTGTACATTTGATGTGAATTCTTCCCTTTCTTTCTTTAGAGGTGCAGTATTAGTTTGTGTGCTACCTTGGCTCAAAAGTGTACTCAGACAACATGCAAGCAGTATAGCTTCACAAGAATCTTCTTTGAGAATTCTCAACTCCTTATATCAGGTCAGATTTCTTTGTCAAAATAGCATCTTATCACATTTCACTGGTAACTATGTCAAAGCTTACAAAAATCTATTTTACGCTTGCCTTTTGGATAAACTAGTTGAACATTATACTATACTCAAAATAAGAATAAATAGATATTGAATTTCATAGTCAATACATATGTTTTCTCTAAGTCACCAGTATAAGCTTGTTGAGAGAATTTTGTACTTGATAAGGTGCTGAGGTATTTGGTACAATATCGATCGATACAATACTGTTTTGTGAACTCATATGTATGCCGCATTTGTGTTGATCATGAACTTTTAGGTATGTAACAGACTGACTATGTTATGTAAAACAGAGATAAACAACGTTACACTTATTAAAGGACTCATTTAAGTGTTTTTATATTATTTGTATCCTACACGTATTCCCAGTTAGTTAAGTTAAATAAGACCATCATTGAGTTTAAAGTAAATTACTTAAGTATAAATTGATTTTTATTGTGTAGATAACATGTTTGAACGTCAAGAAAATAGAACTAAATCAGTCAATCACATATGCACCTGGCGGAACTATTAAATCATGGCTTAATGGTTAGTCCAGGTTCGTTATCAATACAATTATGCCGCTGAATACAATCACTTTGAAGAGGTTCAGTTCAAATGGGAAGTACGAAACACTCAATGGAGAATAGGGATCGCTATGCCTGAGTTGTCGTTGTCTTTGATGAGCATTTATTTGTCTTTCGATTCGGTCAACTGTCAAGGCGACCACAGTTTGTTTTTCCTCTTTGTTTTTTCCTATTTGATCCTAAGTCTTAACAATTTGGTGATACACATATACCATCTTACAATCAACATATATGAATTAACGAAGTGGTGAGTAGGAGGAGGACCAGAGAAGGGAAGATTCGCACCAGCAAGTTACTCACATCAGAGTAGGTGATGTGATTGCATTCCTAGCTAGGAAGACTCACATCAGAGTAGACGAGTAGGAGGACAAGAGGAGGGAAGATTCACTCCACCAAGATAATCACATAAGATTATGAGCATTCACGTCGTGGACACTAGCAACACTGCTAACCCACTCGGCTGCCAAGACAAGGTATGTACTTATTTCTAGCCCTATACATGTATCATATGAAACCAGCTGCTTCATGTTTTCGTGCACGTATGTGCCATTGTAAAGAGAGACGACTTATTAAAATGTGTGCTTTAGTTATATTTCCAACATGAATATATTTTCATAAGTACACATGTTACAGTGATTCATAATTTAGTTCACCTTAGTTCCACTATGGATTCGCATTTACCTAGCATGCATGCTCAATTCAATTTGGTTTAGGACTGAGCATTTTCAATACTATGATATACAAGGCTCTGGCTGTTAACCGAGCGTCTGATCCTAATTCACATAGATGTAAGCAGAGAAACATTGTTTTTTAAACAAGTTTCAGTCCTTAATTGTTGTATAGCCATATAAGTTTCTATAAGGACCTAGTAATAATCAATAGTAATAGTTTTTTGGTAAATGGTTTTTTGTTTTTCGTTTTTTGTTATCGTTGAGAACTAAGAATGTGTAATTAGAGATATTGCCATGATGATATAAGGTGGCTGTTTAGTTGGATATATCGCCATAATGATATAGAAGAGAAACTAACCATATAGTTTATAGAATATAAACTTATCACTATGGATATATTTGAAATTTAGTAAAACCAAGTCATATGCATGTAATTATTGATCTTGGGAAAATTCTTGTTGTTGATTATCAACCTTTTCTATAGGTAATTAGCTTTTACGGAGTGAAAAGCATCAACAACAATGAATATGACTTTAATTGTTATATGTATTATGATGTTTATTAGTACTTATTGTATAAACTTGTTACTGAATGCTTGGGGAATGTGAATTTGTTGATTTTATCAAATAACTATCATCTAATTGTTATGGAAAATACTTGTGTGACTAATGTGTTCTTAGTTATTTAAATATGATGATTATATGATTGATTGATTGTTGGTTTAAATCGGATTTTTATACGATTGTTGTTGATTTTAGTATGATCATTATACAATTGGTTTCTAGTGGTTGGAAATAAATGTGACATACCATTATTACGTTTTAGTAGCGTTTTAGAACTGCCACGGAAACAAATGTAAGATACCGTCAAAAATTTTAGTGGCAAAAAAAAACGCAACTGTTAGACCAAATTTTGGGCCTAACACCCAAACTCTATGTGAAATCCTCACAAATCACAGATTACAGATAATAAGCAGTAAAAACAGGGAACACACGAGATTTTTATAGTGGTTCGGCTCAATCCAAGCCTACGTCCACTTTATAGTTTCTTAAATCCTGAGGAATTACAATTACAATGGTGTCTCACAATCCGTGAGATTCGATTATACACAATAGCCTTGTGTTGTAATAAAGAAGAGGAGAAAAGAGATTGAATTTATGCACGATAGCCTCGTGTTTGATTGAGTTGAGGAGTACCCAAAGTCCTTCAATACTTGGTAATAGAGGTCGGGAGGTTTTAGTGCCGGAAAAAGTCCCTTGAAATGACCATCTCGTGGTGTATTTATAGGCGTAGAGGAGCTGCTGGGAGTCCTGAATCGGATCGGAGGGGCACGTGGCATGTGGAGAGGCCATCTCGGAGATAGTGGAGATGTGGTCTTCAGTTCATGCTAGGACAGGTGTAAGCCGATCCGGATTAATAGGAGGTAGTTACTCCTTGGGAACAGGTCAAAGTTGAGGTGTAGCAGCAGGTCGAAGCGGTTTGGTTCGGGTCCTCTTCCTTCCGAACCGATCCGGAGCATTCCAACCGAAGGCGAGACGTGTTGCTATACATCTGGTGCAAGGCGGGTCGGTTCGGACTTCTGATCCGAACCGATTTGGTGTCTTCGATCCGAAGAGTGGAAGCACTTCAGTGCAGTGTGTAAGGCGGGTCGGTTCGGTTGTCCGATCCGAACCGAGTTGGTGTCTTCAACCCGAAGACTTTGTGCTCTTGTGAGGATTCGATGCGAAGCGGGTCGGATTGCTCCATTCCACCCGATCCGAACCGAGTCAGAGCTCTGCCAAAACCATCCAATGTTATGCTTCTTCGAAGAGAGGAGTCGGAGCGGGTCCGATCCGATCCGGGAGGTCAAGCCAATTTCCAAATTCCAAGTTTCCAGTTCTGCATGCGTTCACGGAAACGGGCATAACTTTCAAACCGTAAGTCCGATTGAGCTGAACCAAAGCTCAAACTGAAGCTGATTCAGAGAGCTACAAGAGTTATAAAGCTCAGCTCCGTAATCGCTGTTTTCGGGCCTAAAAAAGGTCATCTGGTAGGAGTTCCGGGCCTTTCTTTGTTTACGATGCGACTTTGACCAAATCGCTTGCTGTCTTATGACGGTATTCCCAACACTTGAGCGTATTGTTGAGGAGAGATTCCATGTGTGACTGCTTTGACTAAAAAGCAAGTCAACAGCAACGAAAAGTTTTTAGTTGCACAAAATAAACAGTATAGAAATGCAAAAATTGATCACGTACAAACCTTCAGTAGCATTTGGAAAATGCAACTATACAGAAGATTTGGTAGCGTTTATCAAAACGCAACCAAAAATCCAAGACTTTTAGTTGCGGGATCTGTAGTAGCGTTCTTTAAAACGCTACCAAAAGGTTTTGGTAGCGTTTTTCAAATGCTGCTAATGGTCTTTTCTGGTTTAGTATATGGTGGTATCTGCTTCGGTCCTAAAACCTAAAAAGGATTAATCCGATTTAGCTTAAATTATATACAAAATCACAAAACAAAGCAAAACCTAACCTTTGCTCTTGAAAGCACAAAGACTGATGCATAGAATTTTTCGATTGGGAAACAGAAGAAGCGAAGATGCGTGAAGAAGCGAAGATGGTGGATCTTTCTGAAGGAATATGAATTCTAAGGTTTTAAGCGAAGATGGGAAAGTAAATTACGCGAAGGGGGAAACAGAAGAAGCGAAGAGAAGGAAATAGGGAAAAAGTGCGACCTCTGAAATTAATTGAAAGACCATCAATTATTTTGGGGTGGGTTAATTATACAACATTTTGCTATGTTGTTTTAAGAACAACAACAATCTTCCTACTTACAAATAAGGTTCAACAACAACAATCAGCCCAAAATGTTGTCTTCTAGTATTGTGGATAGACACTTTACTTGTAGTGAATACCAGCGAGGAGTATATTGCAGGAATGATCAAAAAGTTGATGAAGACGGGTGTTTTGCGTTGGTTCGAACATCATTCACGCAGGAATTTCTGGATATTGAGTAAGTCTAATCCCTAACTATGGTTCCGTGTAGTGGAACGTCTGACTCGAACTTGTCTTTATACAAGTACAGTGTCATATGAAAGAAGCTCCGGCCATTGATGAATTGAAATGTGAATATTTCCCGATCTATCTTAAGTGATTTGCCTTGTTATGGTTCATAAAGCCACCCCCTAAATCCATTTGCAATTTTGAGAATTGGCTCAAAGAATCAAAGAACAATTTACATTAAACACTATGAAAGCTAAGGGCATCGTGCCATTGTCTGGATTATCTCAAGGGCCATAAGAACCTTAAAAACCTTCTTGAATTGAATCAACATCATTACTACTAAAGTTGGTAATCCAAAACCAAAAATGGTATTGGTGACATTGTTGTGTTCCATCAACATGGAGATATAATTAGGAAATCGACTAAGATGAAGGAACCCAATGTATTAGATTTTTTTTACAAGAAGGACGACAAATTCTAAGATAGAAGATGCTGAAAATGTTGGAAGAAGTGCTGCAATTGGTGTTCAGAATCAAGGCACTATTGAACTACAACAAGAGAAAAACGCCCCAGCAAATCAGAAAAGGAGAAATCAATAATGGAAAAGACAAGAGAAATAATAAGCTCTCTAGATATTTCCATCCAAAAGCCTTCTCCCATATAACCGATAATCTAGAAATCATCTTTTTGGCTATAAAAGAAGAAGAGTGATGCCCAAAACCTCGCCTACCAGAGGAGCAAAAACAATTTGGAAAGTACTACTGTTTCCATGAAGCCTCAGAGCACACTACTAATGAGTGTCACAACTTGAAAACCCTAATTGTAGAACTTATAAGGAAGAATAAATTATAGAAATATGTGCATAAGCAACCGAGAATGGTCCTACACCAACCATACAAGGCCAGGTGAATTCAGCAAACCAGCTTAGGCCTAACAATCAGCTCGGAAGACAGAACAATGGAAAACTGGTCATTAACACCATATCTGGCGGGATTCATTTGGCTTAGAGAAGTTAGGGTAAAATGGAAAGGTATGCCACTTCTTAGAGAATGTTCAATGGTGACATTGTTTTCAAGGATAGAGATTAATCTGATAAGATTGAAGCTTTTACCCTCGATCCCATGGTTGTAACAATTAGGGTTGTGCGGCGACCATAAGAAAAATGCTTGTTGATAGTGAAGCAGTCATGAATATCTTATTTTCAAGAACCTTTAACAAAATGAAGCTCTTTATGAAGGATATGTCTGCCTGCCAGTTGAAGATCCAAGGATTCACAGAGGTATCAAGACAACCGGTTGGGATAATCAATTTACCTATTGAACTTGGTGAGGGAGAAAGAAAGGAAATATTAATCCAAGCATTTTTTTATAGTTGATGAGATATTAGCTTACAATGTTGTATTAGGAAGACCAGCATTAATGGATTCCAATGCACGATTATATGGTGCTTGACTATGAAATTTCCCATGGAAAATAGAATTGGCGTTGTGAAGGGAGACCAGAGTATAGTCGTAGATGTTATATTACCGAGTTAAGGAAAGCAAAAAGGAATGAGCTCAGGGAGATCCCTATACATTGTAGAAATTAAAGAAGAACCCCTTCCTCGGGGAATATAGTCATGCTTAAAGGCTATAAACCTTAAGAAGCAGAGTATAGGGGATAATCGGGTGACACCAATTGAGATTATAACTCCCATCCCTGTAGATCCAAAAGATATGTCGCAAGCACTGAATATCAGATCATACCTTAGTTTGAGGATGCAGAAGGAGCTAATGGACTTTTTCAGATTCAACTTGGATGTGTATGCATGGAGTCATACTGATACGTGTGGAATCTCACCTAACATAGCAAGCCGTACATTGAACATTGACCCTTGCTTCACTCCAGTCAAGCAAAAGAGATGAGCACAAGGTCCAAAACGGTTGGTTGCTTCGAAAGAAGAAGTGGATAGATTAATGAGAAACAAAGTTACCTAAGATTAAGCATACCTTAAATGGCTGTCTAATTAAGTGCTTGTTAAAAGTTGAATGGAAAGTGCTGAGTTTGCATACATTATTCTGACCTTGATAAAGCCTGACCCAAAGATATCTTCCTACTGCTACAAATCAATTAGCTTGTAGATGGAATAGATGGACAAGAAATATTTTCATTTATGGATGCTTATATGGAATATAACCAAATCATAACAGATGAACTAGGTCAGTATAACAGGAGTTTTATCGCCGATTTAGGTTGTACTTCTATCATGTAACGCCATCTGGAACCAAGAACGTCGAGCAACCTACTAATGAGTCATGAATGTGATGCCGAAGTATCTGATTGGCAAGGCCATGGAAGTATAAGCATATGATACGCTGGTAAAATCTCGGATGGCAACAAATCACATGGATAATTTGGTTAAAACGCAGATATTGAGAAAATATAATGAAACTGAATCCCTTAAAACGTTCATTTGGAGTTTCCTCTAGTAAATTTTTAGGGTTCATGATAAGCACTCTGGGCATCGAGGCTAGCCGACACAAATTACAGCACCAAGGAATGTTCGAGCTCCTAGTAATAAGCGAGAACTCCAAAGCATGAACAAGAAAATCACATCCATAGGTTGATTCATCTCAGAGGCAATGAGCATATGCATCCTATTCTTTAATGCTTTGTAGAAAGGTCGAAAAAACTTTAAATGGATAGTTGAATACCAATCAGAATTTGAGGAGTTACTCAGACATATAGACATGTAAAAGATGTAGGTCAAGAAGGAGCTTGTTGGCTCATAGTAGTCAAAGACCGAAGATTAAACGAAGGCGACCCAAACCGGTGGCTCACTAGGAGGCAAGGTTAAGGAAGCAGGAGACTATGATGGTAATCGGTTGTGGAAGATGATCAGTGGCAAAGCCTGAATCAATTGGATCAGCCTAGGGATAATGGTTCAAATGCTCTAGAAATTGGAAAAATAATAATAAAGGAATGGGATAGACCAAAATATATTAAGGCCGCAATTTTTTGTATATTTTTTGTAAGTATATGGATCAACACCGATCTATGCCCCATGAATCGATACCAGTCCATCATAACAAAGTTTTGAGCACCAAAACTTGAACAATCACTTACTGCGCTCCTATGAAGAATCTTGTAAAGTTTGAACTGTAAACTCGACATTCAAGAATGAATTTGCATATGTACTAGAATCCAAGCTATAACTGAGCAATTAAAGAAAAATCTTCAAAAATGCTAACTTTTATGTTCAAATCAATCAGATTATGAAACTTGAAGATGGATTAGTTAGATCACATCTTGTTTACAATGAAAATATATTATGGAGGGAAAACTTTAATTCTTTTTGGGTTGAAGGAAAATCAATGGAAATAAGAAGTCAATTTCGATTCAACCCAAATTCATCAAGTAGGCTCAGATGAAAACAATAAGGCAACCCAAAAAGAAATCACTTAAAAATAACTAAGTGTATGGATCTATATCGATCCATATCCCCTGGGTCAGCATCGATCCATAGTGAAGGACAATATTGCTTCATCAACCACACCATCATTACACTAAGAATCTTGTTAGCCTACAGATAAAGTTTCATATCCATCGGGTGTCCCAAACTCAAAGTACTAGATGGACTAAACTATCTGGAGAAGGTAGACTAACAAGTATGAGAAAATGGAGTCCAAATCTTATGAAACTTCGCATCTAGCATCAGAAGAAGATAAGAAGACAAAAAAATACACACAAGACGTCAAAACTGATTAATTATATGGATCTGTACCAATCCATAGGCTTCGGATCGATACTAATCCATAAGCAATGATCAGATGGAAACCATACTTTGGACAAGGCTTTATGACTCTTAAGTGGACCTCTTCGTTATACAGATCGACCCAACTCACTCCTGAACACTTATAAACTATGTTATGAAAAGCTCGCTTAAGCGATTTTGGCAAATACATCGCTTAATTTTTAAAAAGCGAAAGACATTAAGAGACTAGCGCGCTTTTTTAGCACTTAAGTACACTTTTTCCAATGCTTAGTAGCGCCTCGCCAAAACTTCAACATTTATGTATTGTATTATGTGATGAATTACTTATATAATAATTAAGCATTGCTTAGTTGTCACTTCAGCACGAATTAGGCGCTATTTAAGAGCCATTAGGCATAGCTGGACTCCGAATGGATTTAGTGCTTAAGCAGTTCTTAAGTGTCGCTTAAGAACCATTAAATGAAGCGAGGCTTCCATCGCCTCGCTTAGCGCTTAATATAACATAGCTTATAAATGCCTCATACCTCATACAAAGAAAGTATCTAATTTTTCTCTGCCAAAACTCTACTCAATCACTCTCGGCTACCACATCCCCCAAAGGAGTAAGAAATCTTCGCCAAATTAAGCTATCGTGATCTACACCAGCAGCTCATTGCACTTATATCTCTTTTTATCTCTAAGTTGGAGATTAATTCAAGTAATACATTCAAAACTACTGTAATTGACATGGAGTATATAATGATAAACATGTTGAATGTGGTTATAAGCCTCATCAACGGCTGAACCACTATAAAACTCTATGTTTTCTCTTTCTACTCTTGTTTTTTTTCATATTATCTGTGTTGAATCTTTAACAATTCCTTAAGGGAGTGGAGCTTTCATACTATTTATGTAATAGCCTGCATTTTACGTATCAGAGGATCGCAAAATATTTTTATTTTATTCTCTGAGGGTTGGATCATTCTCATATTTTAATATATGGTTTATGGGGATGTGAGACTTTTCCATAATTTTTACCATTTTTTTATGACCATTTTCCCCTGTCAGTCTTGTGCAGGGAATAACTTTTGACTCAGGTCGAATCAGGTGTTGAGACCTGTTCCATTGGAAAGGAAATGATGTTTCCCCTTCCGTAGAGTGGTCACATTAAAGATTTGGCTCAGAGGTTAGGGAGGATCGTTGGTTTAAGGTTTAACAGTTGGTTCAGGTTTGGTAAGCCTTAATGGGCTGATTTGGGGAGGCCCATTAATGGACATGTTAGCCTGCTTTGTGACCAGGCTACCCAAAGCAAAGATCATGTAGACACACTTCTGGGTAAATAATGTCACATATGGAATCTCCGGATAACATCACTCTTCGGCATTGGAAGCATCGTCAGAAGACACAGGGCAGTTCGGTCAAAATCACAACATCAGTATAAACTGGCCCGAAACCCCTATCAAACGACCTCATTTGGATATATTCACATCAGATACTTGTAGCCCTTTGAATTAGCTTCAAGTAGAGCTTTCGTTTGGTCCGATCGGCCTTACGGTTTGAAAGTTACGTCCGTTTACGTGAACACATGCAGAAATATGGAAAAACCTACATTTTGGCATTTTTGAAGATCGGATCGTGACTACCCCCTAGGGTCGGATCGTGACCACCCCCTGGGGTCGGATCGTGACCACCCCCTGAGATCGGATTGTGACCACCCCCGGGGTCGGATCGTGACCATACATGCTGACCAATCCGGATCGTGACCATACATACTGACCAATCTAGTTCGCGAACCGTGATCACGAACCGCGACTAGGACCTGTTACTACACATGCAAATTTTGATCTATTCTCAAGGCTATGATCGCTCCTACTTTCCCGGATCAGGCGCCATGTGTCCTACCACGACCCCATCACCATATGAGCTCTCTTACAGCTATAAATACACCTCCAGAGGGCATTTTCAGGGGACTTTTGGCATCTCAACATCCATGGCAAACACTTCCCCATGAATAACCACCATCTTCCTCAATAAAATCAATGAATTCAGAAAGAATTATTCATTGAATTCGAATGATTGAGAGACAATCTTTATTGTAATTGTAATCTGTGAATGAAATGAGAAAATATGAAGTGGACGTAGGCTTGTTAACGCCGAACCACTATAAAAATCTTGTTGTCTTGCTTTTTCTCTTACTTTTCAGTTATTTCTTCATGTCCTATGCTCTAAATACGACAATTTGGGTGTTAGGACCATTTTTTGTCTAACATTTTGGTGCTTTCACTGAGAATTGAATTCTCATCCTATCGAATTGCTATTCTACTGTTTGGATTTGAAAGTTCGAAGAAAACAATTTGTGTTTCAACCGTTTTTTGATGATTTCGTTGATTTGAGAAAATCAAAACCTTGTCTCTCCGAAGAAAGCAAAGAAATCGCAAGCTTCACGACCAAATGAAGGATGAATAGATAACACGCAGCAGCAGGTGTCCGGCTCGCGTCTCGCGGCTCGCAGGGGGGACCGCGACCCGACCCATTGATGTTATCACGATCCGCAGGGCTACAACGACCTGAAGATGCTTTAGAGTTAAAAGTGGCTCGTGGGTATAGACTCGTGGTCCATGGGTAGAGATGGCACGCTCATGAACCAATTTGAAAACAAACCGCGACACATGATCCCGATCGCCAAGCTGGACCACGAACCAGATGGACTTGCGAACCACGAACCTAAAGACAATGGCGATCCGGAGATATATCTGATTCACGAGCGGCTCTGTACATCACAAACCGACCCGAAGTGACCTCCACGACCCGACCTGGAGCAAGTGAGCGAATCGCGACCTAGAAATGTGATGGCGAACAAAGGTCATGAACCGACCCAAAAAAGTGACAGTTTTTGGAAAAAATACAATTTTCAGATCATTTCAGAAAAGGCTGCATCTTCCAAAATCGAAAAAATTCGTGCGGTGCCCACATTTTCGACCTAAGCGGTTAGGTCGATCGCCGCCGGGACAGTGGGGCCCCAGACCCCCACCGACGCTGCGCCCGGACCCGCTGACGGCCTCGCCTTCGGCTCGGAGCACGGTTCGCCTTCGGCTCGGAGTATGTTTTGTCCTATAGTTAATACTTACCAATCGAGATTTGGTAGATAGTTTGATCATATCGACAACTAATTGACAACGACTGGGATTCTTCCCAGAGCCATAACACCTATTTATTGATGTTATTCAATATGAGGAGCTATTGAAAAGATTTGACATGTTGGATACGACAGTATACTAGATAACGATTGTCTCATAGCAGTCTCTCCTTCTAGAGTTCTGATGGTGTATTGATTTCACCAATGCAACTGATGTTTTCCATAGTAATCACCTAGTTTACATGACTTAAACCTATGCGATGGCTGGGGTCCCAGATGGCATTAACATGGAACCGTCCAGGCACTGTTCCGGAGACTCGGATGATCATAGCAATGATGACTCGCAATGAAAAGATACTAGAAAGTGATTAAGGGTTGTTACAAATCTACAATTCACTTGTATGGTGTAATGAAAGACATATATCCTACGGTCTACACCTGGGAGAACTTAGCTGACCTTTCCAATGCATAAATGCTATCAACAACACTAATGAAGATTGATTTCCGTTATAAAAGGGTCACATCAACACACTTTGGTGCCCAGAGTTAGGTACCAGTTGAACTGCCGCAAGCCATGATCAGATATATGGATCTTTGCACAAGTGATAGCAACTTGATTGCTCATCAGTCACCATATGACCTTGGTCAAGAGACGAGAGCTTGAGATTAACGCAAATATGAATCAACCATTAGCTCTCCACTTCATTTTCCAGCCACACTATTGCATTTAAGATTATCTGATCAAGGTCTCGATCAACCAGCACCAATAGAATTCAGAGCCTGCATTGCACCCTACTTCCTATTGCTAAATATCCCAACCGAAGATGGAGTGGGAATGGTCTATGGTGAGCAAGTTATTGGATAAGATGACTATTTGGCTAGAACATGCTACACAACATAGATGGCATGAAACCCAAAGACACTTCCCCTCCAGATGAAATGGAGTGTGAAGGAGGTGTCGATATTGTGAATAAAGGGAGCATCACAAAAGGAATTGCTCGTTGATCTTCCCGAAGACATGGACCCCAGAGAGGGTGGTGATTCAGATGTAGAAGGGTGACATCTAATGACGCAACTGCGCATGTTCCAATTGTTGACGCCGACCTGACTAAGGTCTTGAAATCGAATCTCATTTAGACCTCGTCCGAACAAGGGACTGACATGCTTTTTGCAGGCGAGCCTGGATGTGTTCACTTGGACCTGTGCTGATACTTGCGGGATTTTACCATAGGTTATGAGTCACTTGTCAAGAATAAAACTGAAGTGTGCCCCTGTCAAGCAAATAAGGCGTATGAGAGCATCTGTCTTGAAGTGAGATGCCACACATCCCGCTTGGATATCAAATCCCATCCTCGTCAAGAATGCTAATGGAAAATGGCCCACATGCATTGATTTTTCAGATTTGGACAAAGTTCGTCCAAAAAGAAGATTCCCATCACTCAGAATTGACCGGCTTATGGATTCAATGACTGGACACGAACGTCTCCCTCATATGGACATGTGCGTAAGTTACAACCAGATTTTTATGCATGTGCCTAATCATGAATAAACATGTTTTATCATGGACCTTGAACTGTACTATTATATGGAGCTGCCATTCAGACTAAAGAATGCCGAGGCAACATACCAACACTTACTGAATTGTATGGTCCACAGCCATAGTGAAAAGCCCATGGAAGTCCATATAGATGATGCAATTGTGGAGTCCAAGCGATCAACCTACTACATTTCAAGTCTTACAGATATGTTTAACATCTAAAATGAAGCTACACTCTTTGAAGTGCTCGTTTGGCGTTGCGTCGGGAAAGATTCCTGGCCACATAGTTAGCTCACACGGAATCAAAATCAACCCTGATCAGATTGCAATGATCATAAACATCCATTAACAATAAAGAATTAAAGTTGTCTGACGCTTGACAGGAAAGTTGGCACCACTTACACGTAATGAGGAAAAGGTCCAGGAACTAGTCTATAATGTGAGCAAGAAGGTCGTCATGGTAGAGCGCAACTACCCAAAAATTGTAAGGGTCGTCTGTAACTCGCTAATTGCTTTGAAAAATCTCCCCTACTACTTCCAAGTTCATCGGATTGTTATACGCACTTGTGAGCCGCTGCGATGGGACATGCAGCGACCTGATGCATATAGAGCTGAACTAGTTTGATCTCAATTCCCTCCTAAAGAAGTCCGTACGAGGGCAAGAATTTGCCAACTTCATCGCTGAATGTACCGTTCTCGAAGAGGATACATTAAATGAATAAAATGGCCCCTCATAATGAAAGACGAAATCAAGCATCTGGAAACTGTATACATATGGTGCGAGAAATGATCGACGATCCAACGCCGGAGTTTTGCAGATAACCCCCGAAGGGCGGCTCGAAAGGTATTCTAGTCGAAGAAACCACAACTCGCAGCTTACCTAGAACCAGTAGAAGAGCTGTTGGATGGATTGGAATGTTACAACATGCCTCATATTCCGCACATAGAAGGTCAGAAGGCATATAATCTGACCAAGTTAGAAGGTTCCGACAATCCAGAAAAGATAGAGATGATCCCAATTAAGACACTACGAACTCCGACCATTGATCATATGGAAGTTGATCTAGTGTTGGATACTACACCCAAATAAGAGTCATCGACAACCTCCGTAAGAAACTTCCTGCAGCACGGAATGCTTTCGGCAACGAGAATGAATGGCGTACCATCATTTGTTATGCCTCAAGATATGAAGTGCAAGGTGACATGGCTTATTTCCCTTGGAAGGTTGTCCCGAGATAGAAATCGACGATTCTCATTGCTGAATTTACCACCCTGAATGGTTTGACAGAATCACTAGTCAACTTCACGCTAGATGGGAAATGTACATGAATGAAACATCTAACGAGCAAAGCTTTGGAATTAGAAAGTGAAGATTCACACTTCCACTCCTTTAATCAATTGTTTGCCAAGTAACTCGTTCCCCAGACACTGGGGGCAATTAGAGATTTGAGCATGAATCGCTCAAGATTACATCATCTAAATTCAAAGCTGATACATCAGGAGTTTGCATTGCCAATTGCCTTAGTCTTGCCTAAAAGTTAGCAAGTTGAAAGTTTAGAATGCTCACGCCCGAAAGATAATTGATTGTTTGCGCACCAACCCTTGTCCCGATATGGAATCGAAGGCCTATCAGCAAATCTATGAGATATGACTATGCCACCAGCCGCAATATCCTATTTTCTAGCATAGAAAGTGCAAAAGTTTCTATAAGTGTAAATCCATTGTTCTCATGCCAATTGCCATCCTAACACCAATGTGATGGTGTGCTTCCATTAGTGGTGCAGTCGCGACATCCTGACACTTTATCCTTACCCTCAGCAGGGTGGAAAAAAGGCGATTCAAAGGAGATGTGACCTCATCACTCGCTTATGATATTTACCTAACCGCCTTTGCCATCCCAAGACCCCAATCAAGATCTATTCATTCTTGGGACCGCTGCCCCGCAATAATTTGAAAAGATATTCGTCATCAGCTTAAGATTCTTGCAACCATCCCATGGAAGAGACAGGATAAGGAAGAGTTAACCGACAAAGAGCATGCAATTCCAATTCCCTCTCAGAATGATATTCATTCCTCTAACAGGACTAATTTTTAACCATAAATCTTATATTTACATTTTTTATGAGTTGCCGATGTAATTAACTCAGAAAAATTTATATATGGATTGTGTAGGTACCTCATATCTGGTACCGATCAGACTTTTAACACCCGCATGTAGAGTTATGGAGCACTGCTGTAACAGGCCCGACTGGACTGCTCGTTTGCAAAGCCGCGCCCCGCGTCTAATGAAAGTTGTATAACTCAAAGTGGATCTGAGATGACTATCTGATCCCTGGCTCACATGTGGCAGACCCCAAGACAATTGTACATAAATCATTGAATTGCAAAGTCAGAGTCCGACCCCAGATGGACGCGGTGTGACCATCTATATGGCTCGATCCTATCCTCGATGCCACCAAATTACATTAACCCCGATAGGGGGGCAGCAATGCCCATTGATATTCTTATTTTCCAATCATGAAAGTCGCTTTTACATGCCTCTTGAGTTATTGACATGACTAACTCATGATATGAATGATGCAAGTAACCGAAGTTTGGTGCCAACTACTCCTCCCATAGATTGTTTGGAGGAACACAAAGCCTTGGCAAACGTTTCCCAACTGTTTGACTGACTGATGCTATCCACAGAGCTTGGATAGAAATATAAATCTAGGATGAGTGTGACCCGACCACTTGTACGAAAAGCTCCATTCGCCAGAGTGAAGCGTGGAGCATGGACCAGAACCAATCTCGAGAACGACACCCGAAACGACAGAGTCCCACTCTTTGAACTAGAGTGTAGAAGGAATGCCGGGGCGAATGATATGACCGTTCGCCCGAACCACTCTAACTCTCATGATTCGAGAGAGAGTATAAAGGACCAGAGAGAATGTCCATGAGGCGTAAAGGTGCACCGTGACTAAAACCGCCTTGAAATACACTCCACCCCGCTGAAGGATCGGGAGAGTATAAAGGCGCTAGAGACTTAGCTCCCCCAAAACTTCTGCCCCGCTGAAGGATCGGTGAGCAGACTAAGAACCGAGCTCGAACTCTAACCCGCTGAAGGATCGGGAGAGTATAAAGGCACCACGGATTGGTGCCCCAAGAACTCCTACCCTACTGAAGGATCGGGGAATAAACTAAAAGCTGAGTTCAAACTCCGGAGAGAGTATAAAGGTATAGATTAAAATTCCAGTCAAGGGCTCCTATCCCGCCGGAGTTTCGGGGACCAGTCTGAAAGCTGAGCCCAGATCCTCCATGTCCGGACATTAGGGCAATACAGTTATGGTCCTAATCAATCCTCAACAAGCCCTGGCCAGGCACTAAGTTAATGATTGATTGGGGGCATACCCATACATACATACTACTTTAGTGCATTTTCATTTATAGTTGCTTTGATAACTTATAATGTTTCATGAACTGTTTGCTTATTTGCTTATGGGATGCTCGCAGGTGCAGGATAATGCAAAAGAAACAAAATTTCATTTACCAAGTGCAGGTTCGCAGAACAAAGCTAAACAAAACGCGAGGGTCGCACTCGCAACAACAATAACAGACCAGTAGAAAGCAACTAAAGGGGGACGTGCAGGAGGCTGACACCAATGCCCAATGCTAAACTTCCTACGCAATTCAAGGCGGCAACTGAAAGGAAGCCTTGAGAATGAATTATTCAAGGACATGTCATGCGACTTAATATTCGCGACTGGGAAGGACCCGGTGAAGCCCTGGGATTTTTGGATTTCTATCCGGCCTTAATACGATCCTGAGCGGTCGTTGGTTTTCCGGTCATAATACGATCTGGCACGATCGTGGCATTCAGGATTGAAGATTTCCCCAACTATCCATAATACGCTATCCTTCGTCTAAATTTGAAAGGGAATTGATCCGACTATCTGTCTTATGCCGTTACCCCTGAACTGGGGGCATAACCATTGAAAATATTCATAAACGGCATAACTTACGTGCTTGTATTTAACTTATGTTGTGATCTTTACAGGCCCCTTAAGGTCCACGAAACGGATGCAGAGAGAATGTCCATTTGCTAGTCCAAACTTACTTTCAGACTGGAAAGTTCTGATAAGGCTGGGCATATCCTATGCAGCAATTAGGGCCTGGATAGGAGACAAGACAATAGCATTGACCGAGTACCAACATATCGATTTTCACCCATCTCTGACTCATGATGCGAAGAGGGAGTATGAAATACATGGATTCAAAGTCTACTACTCAGAACAAAACCCCCATGGATGGGGGCACGGAATATGAGCCTTAGGCAGCATAGTTTTACTACCCGATGTCTATATTCAGAATTGAATGATAGAAGCCTGATTGACGGCTACTACTCATGTAGAACCAAGAAGCCCGAGGCCGGCCTTTACCTATTTCAAGACTTCACACTAGAGGCGCCAGCGCCGAATCAGAAGGCCAAGTAGCAATCATCAATTCGCTGGAAATGATAAAATCGAAATTCAAGCAATAATGAACTTAACACAGTCAGATAGCAACCATCAGCTCGGGCTGAACACGAGCCAACCAGCAGGCATGCAGCATGCGGCTTCGATTCAGAACATCATGGATGGAAACATGGTCAATAGAACAACTACCTGCAACATCCTAGATGAGAATGCAAGAATTGTAACAAACTCAGGTCATGCACGACTAGCATTAGCCCCAACCCGAATGGATACTCGAGCGATATTTCACACTCAGCTCCAAGCAAGAACGCGACAATTCGAAGATCAGGAACCGGGTCGGGTCGAATAACTCGAACTATGACCCGGGGGCAATATCGAAGCAGACACAAGAACTCAGCAAAGACCCCCTCTGTAATCTCAGATTCAATTCTGGGGGCACCAGCCATGATATTGACAATATGCAGCAATTCGTTGATGGCAACCTGCTTGCCAGTTTGATTCAGCGCCTCTCGAGAGGCGGCACTTCTCAAGATGATATGGATAACGACAATCACAGCCCTTACACATAGGACATCAGGATCCCCTGTTATTCCCCCAGATTTTAAATTTTCTCTGTAACGAGATTTTCTCAGAAGCTTTGATGAATTCAACCCTGAGGTGGACATACTTCCATGACAAGAAGGTGTTAACGTCGAGAAGAAGGACCAAGATGCTTTTCCGACTAAAGAATGGAGCACCTTCCAATTCCTGAAACAATAAGGACAAAGGAAAAGCCCTGGAAAATAATGACAAGTATGTGCAATTCCAAAGAGAATCTATACCACTAATCGACCTCATGATCTTGTTTATCAAGTTCAATCGAATCGAGCATGAGAAAGAGACTCAACAAGACTGTGATGACCATTTCATACTATGTTGAAGCATAAACGGAGGGGCCCAACTGACTTCATAACAACATTTATCCAGTCGCATTTAGCAAGCTTACTTAACTCCACAACTGATCCAATGGGAGTAACCGAATTTGCTAATGTCCGATGAGGCAATCCCCACTATCTGACCAAAGAGTACAGACGATATCAAAGCAAATATAATTCGAACATTTGGGTATACAACACCAACTTTTGCAGATTCGAGAGAAAGCACTAAATGTCTTGGGTCGACTAAGATTGTTGAACCTATAACTTTTATCCGATGCAATGACTAGAAGTATAAGACCCTGAAGATTAGATGCCCGATTGACTTAATTTAACCCCCATCGATGCTGGGGGCGTAAACCCTGACTTCGGTTATCCTCCGATGGCACTAAGGGGACGATCGTCGATGTGTGGGCTAACCATGAAGACAACCCTGGCTAGGAGCAAGATTCAAGACATGTACAATACGCCTCTGGAGTATGACCCGACTCATCTTTTTCGACCAAGCGAGCTAGCTTGCGGATCAAATGTGAACTTAAAGACTCTTACTACACCAGATGGAAGGTGTGATGAACTTATCCACTGCCTTACGATAGTGACGATCATATGACATTAGTTAACATGATTTCAACTGCATCTCTTACTGACGTGCATGTGCTTATTGAATTACGAAACGATCCAGAGCGATTGTGGATTCCTTAAAATATGGTCCGATACGACCGTGGATTCTTTATTTTTTTGGCATGATCCAGAGTGATTGTGACTTTCAGGATCCTTATTGTTACGATTGGATGCTATCGCGGAGCCCTATATTAAAACCTGATGCCGAGATAGTTTAAGCCGAGTACAGATGACAGATTCACATGTTGATTCTGATGTGCTTTATCCCAGCTGTTCAGATAACAGCTCGGAGCCTGAAGATCCTTGAACTACCCCATTATTTGGGTGGCTACTACATACATAGACTCACATGTAAGAGAAAGTCCAACCCAACCATGTGCTCGACTTACACGGAATGATGACATTGTTTGGTAATGACCTATGCGTGTAGAATCACGCTCGGGAGCCGACGATTTAGCATGACTTCTGACGGATGAATTAGATCTTTTGATTCGACAAGGTTTAAACAATTTCTTGATCGTCTCGAATACTCCTCCCATAGAACATGGCCTGACTAGCTCCCAGGAAAGCAATGCAACAATTGGATAAAGCTTTCTCAAGGATAAATGACGTTCCAGAGAGATTTAGCTCAACACATTCAAAGCACATCTCATCTACGATAAGATGTACTTTGGGGGGTAAAATGTTAGCCTGCTTTGTGACCAGGCTATCCAAAGCTAAGATCATGTTGACACACTTCTGGATAAATGCTGTCACATATGGAATCTCCGGATAACATCACTCTCCGGCATTGGAAGCATCGTCAGAAGACACAGGGCAGTTTGGTCAAAATCACAACATCAGTATAAACTGGCCCGAAAGCCCTATCAAACGACCTCATTTGGATATATTCACATTAAATACTTGTAGCTCTTTGAATTAGCTTCAAGTAGATCTTTCGTTTGGTCCGATCGGCCTTACGGTTTGAAAGTTACGTCCGTTTCCGTGAACGCATGCAGAAATATGGAAAAACCTACATTTTGGCATTTTTGAAGATCGGATCATGACCACCCCTGGGGTCGGATCGTGACCACCTCCTGGGGTCGGATCATGACCACCCCCTGAGATCGGATCGTGGCTACCCTCGGGGTCGGATCGTGACCATACATGCTGACCAATCCAGATCGTGACCATACATGCTGACCAATCCAGATCGTGACCATACATGCTGACCAATCTAGTTCGCGAACCGTGATCACGAACCACGACTAGGACCCGCTACTACACATGCAAATTTTGACCTATTCTCAAGGCTATGATCGCTCCTACTTTCCCGGATCAGGTGCCACGTGTCCTACCACGACCCCATCACCATATGAGCTCTCTTACAGCTATTAATACACCTCCAAAGGGCATTTTAAGGGGACTTTTGGCATCTCAACATCCATGGGTGCCATGGCTAACACTTCCCCATGAATAACCACCATCTTCCTCAATAAAATCAATGAATTCAGAGAGAATTATTCATTGAATTCGAATGATTGAGAGACAATCTTTATTGTAATTGTAATCTGTGAACGAAATGAGAAAATATGAAGTGGACGTAAACTCGTTAACGCCGAACCGCTATAAAAATCTTGTTGTCTTGCTTTTTCTCTTATTTTTCAGTTATTTCTTCATGTCCTATGCTCTAAATACGACAATTTGGGTGTTAGGACCATTTTTTGGTCTAACAGGGCAGGTGGAGGCTATAAAAAGGGGGTAAGAGGCATGGAGAATAGTTTACTTTCTCCATTCTATCATTTGGAAAAGCTAGAGGTCCTTCATTCCTCCATTGCATACCCTTTCCACAATTAAAGCTTAGAGAATCAAAGATCTAAATCGTTTGAAGCTAGAACTACGCCGTTTCAAGAGAGAGTTTATCGAATCGAAGAGTTTGGATCAAATTCTTCGCTGTTTGGAATCATATTTCAACCATTTTGGGTTAGTTTGGAGAATTGGTGAGTGATATGTGTCTCTCACGCGGATTCAATCAAGTACACGAGTTCTATGATCTTAATTTCATCATTTTCAAGTCGTTTTCCTTACATCTACATCATGGTAAGTCTATTTTCATATGAATCGCCATAGAATCTAATTTAGCAACTTGAAACTGGTAATTTAATATATTTTCATATGTTTATGAAAGTTTGATCCATAATTTAGTTTATATGTTCATTTATCACGATTTTGGTGAAGTTTACACAATTTTTGATGATAGTTGTCATTTTCATGATGTTAGCAATTTCATAACATGTTTATGGTCATATTTGATGAATTTGTTTCGTCGAATTTGTGGTTTGGCGAAGTTTTTAATGAATTTTGGGTTGAAAGTGTGATAGATCGGATCTGGACTGGAACGGATCGGTCAGCTAAGTTGCAAAGCTTCTTGGAGAACACGTCATGGAGAAAGGGTCGGTCGGTCGGCAGGCAAAGTGCGGGTCGGTCATGGGGTCTTCTGAAGTGAGTGGACCTGGTCGGTCAGGGAAGGGGCTTCCGGGTCGGTCGGTCAGGGAGGGGGATTCCGGGTCTGTCGGTCAGGGAGGAGTCGGGTCGGTTGGTCAGGGAGGGAGGATGGAGCTTCCGGGTTGGTCGCACTCATTAGGGTCGGACAGGATCTGGTCAGTTGCACCAGGGGGTCGGTCGCACATGGTCATTTTTGAAAAGAAAATAAAATCGGGTACAACCTAGATTTGAACAAAAGGGTCTGAATTTTTTTAGGAAAAAGTGCTTGAACCCGTGCCGCAACGCAGTGATGGTGCGACTTCGAAGTGAATTCATGTAGGAAGGTTCAAAGTGTTGAAGTGTGTTCGTTGATCGGTGTGGAATAACGAATGAGATGACAACCCAAAGGTCAGGAGTTGGTGGATAATGGTTGCTTGAGAAGGTTGTTTGAGCTAAGAAAAGTCGTCGGGTTGGATGACTAGAGATGTAACGATACACATTTTGCCCGACCTTAATCGATCGCTAGATTGATCAAAATCGTATAAAACCCGCATACGTTAACTTTGGGCATACAACACATCAGAAAAATAACAGAAGACTTTATAAACATCATAATAATGTTACATCAGAGTACCGAATATCAGAGTACAGCGAATCATATTACAGCGGAAGATTAATTACAATAATTTATGACAATACATAGTGGAAGACCTTCTATTCTCTGGACACAGCTTTAAGCTTCGATCCACAATCCTGCTCAAGAGATAAATATCTGCAAAAAGCTACTCGACCTCCCATGTGGAAAAGAGGGCACCCGAGTTTGCAAAGTGAAACAAACTACAGGTCAGTCATGGGACTGGTATGAGAAATCTTATTTAACCTATTTGATAGCAAGGCTAATCACAGGACCACAACGCTAATGCGGAACAGGTTTACTCCATTGGATTGCCAGTACATAAATAAAGTAAATCGTTAAAACAACGCAATGCTTTTTAGAAAAATGAAACCATTATAAGACTCAAGTCCCATCACATAAAGCAACACAAACCGGAGGATAGAGTTTTACCTTATAATGGTCAAAAATGCTTGATATGATAAAACGGATTTGATATTATTATTAGTGTATATATATGTTTTAAAAACATTTCAATCATAATATCAATCATCGATGGCATAGCTACCATATACTATGTTGCCATACTAGTAGTACAATAAAAACCGCATGGGTCGTATTGGAAGTTGGATTTCCATCATGAACCAAGACAAAAGATAGTCCTTAACGAATTCAAGACAATCTAGCCTACCATGTCTCAGGATACAGCCGCAACTGCACCTTGGATCTTCAGGGCCGGTCCACAAATATGTTAGTGGATTAGTTATGCCTGAACAATACGTTTCCCCGCCCTATGGGGCGTAAATAGAGCCACTAGGGACTCAAATAACCGAGGCGCCTCATTCCATCATCCACATAAGTAAAAATGTCAGGCCTTGTAAAAACCATGACATCACTTCTAGCTAGAAAGAAACGTATGTCCTCCCTGCAGTCCTTACTCCCGTTTCTGGTTCATACTGGGGTGTGAGGCTCGCGAAGTATCGCTATACACAAAGCTATGCTATTTAAAGTTGTGCTTTGATCATCAACCACAAGGCCCTGCTTTTCAACAAAAGCCTTGATCATTTGCATCTTGGCATGCCACATTGTCAATCCATACCATACCATTGATTCCTGCCAATATATAACCTCTAAGCTCGTACGTCTTAGAGAAGGGTGTTATGCAAGAGAATAAATTCTCCACCACCAACAGATATATATTTAGCAGCGATCAACGAATACAATATAAAGGAATACAACGTCAGACATACAATCCATTTACAAGTCCGTTCTTGGTCTGAACGAAACCGGAGGCACCTTATACCTCGCATATCCGAACGATCAACAATACGTCCGGACAACTACCACTGGAACCTTCTCAAGGCAGCAACTCCAATCAAAGGCATCAGTAGTCCTCATCCATTCGATGTGAAGATCGCCGGTCTTCAACCACTGTCTTCATCTTCCACTTTTAATCGTCTTAGCAATTATTCAAAATGGGTTAAACCCGGTCTTTTCGAATAACTCGCGTATTTTATAATAAAAATCAAGTGCTATAAAACACATCATACGCTACATTCCAATTCAGAATATTCTTTTAATAAGATATTCACATTTTAGGAAAAAGATTCCAATTAATTTTATCAAAGATAAATCCTTTCAAATTTATTCTTAAATCTTCTTTTTAAAGATTCATTAAAAGCCCAATTCGGTTTTAATATCCAAAATCATTACTCTATGATTATTTAGATTTAAGAAATAAATCTTATCTTTAACTGGGTTAAAGAACATATGTCATTTAAAAACATTGTTCAAGATAAACCCAAAATCATCTTCCATAAAATATGGAATCTTCACAGAAATCAGATCAATATATAATCGATAAAAATTTCTGTATTAGACTAATAATATAAATGGAATAATGGCAAAGCCTCTTAAATTCCATATACAGTTACGGTCTTCATTCACAGAAGCTCATCTCGATTATTTTTAAATCGAATTTCATTCAATTCCAATTCAGTATATTAAATTGGAAAACTTTACTTTGGAAAATTTCCACTTAAATCTTAATAAAAGATTTATAATTTCCAAATTATACTTTGCTGTTAATTGGGTTAAAGAACAAGTGTCGTTTAAAACACAGTTCACGATAAACCCAATTTACATTTCATTTTATTCCAATTATTAAATATAATTGAAATCTCTAATAATCTTAATTAAAAGATTTATTCTTTTCTTATGGGGTTTAAGAACAGTGTTATTTAAGACACCATTCACGACAAACCCAAAATCCAATTTATCTTATTTAATTTCAATTAAATATCAATTAATTGGAAAACTTCATTAAATCTTATTTTGAAGATTTATTCTAGTTAATAACTAGTTCAATTCGATAAAAATATATTTTATCTTTCAAAATATGGAATTTTTCATCCAAACTCTTTCTAAATTATTTATTATGATTTTACAAAATCTCTCCATATTTTTAATAATTTTATTATCGCTCGTACAGTCGGTTTCCAATAACGGCCACCGAACTGCATCCATGGCGACCTTTTTCAAATTTGATTTGGACATAATTCCAAATCCAACCGTTAGATGTCAAAACTCTTATATTCATTAAAAAGCTCTTTTCAATACGAACCCAACGGTTCTGGTTTTAGAAGAATCCGACGGTTGGATCTTCTGTTACGCCAATTTGAAGTTAATGGTCAAAATTCGCGAACGGTCGCTGCGCGTTCTATTCAGGCCATTAAATAAATATATAATATATATATCGTCGATTTCTATTTAAATCAATTTATAAAATATTTATAAATTCGTTTTAAAATGATTTTAACTTCATTTCCAATTTCTTTATTTTATTAAAATAATAATATTTTCAAAATATTATATTTTGAAATCATTTCCCTTTTTTTGATATTCATTATAAAATGAATTAAATCGATCGATAAACCCGTTCGAGTTAAAATGACGTTTGCTACTTAATTCGGCTTCACATTCCTCTTCTTCACTGGATATTATTTAAAATATTCATTATTCTAAAAGATTCTTTGTTTTAAAATATCCTTTATATTAAAAGATATTCTGAATCGGAATGCGACTCAATCAATTACCATACAATTTCAGTTGTATGGATTTCATACATTACATATATCCACGATAATGATAAATAATCATCGAATAATACATTCACATCCAAAGTGAGATTTATAACTGTGTGAGCATTAAAATAAATAAATAAGTAATGTTCAACACAGACTGTCAATCCATCGATTGACAATTAATTAATTATCGAGGCTAGTGTATATCATATATCGTCCCAACACCCGTGTGAGGTTTTAACCAAACAAACAATAATAGATTATTGCGCACTTGGGTGATGTGTGAAAAATGATCGTCCCAACCACATAAACAAGTCGAATAACTTGTAAATGGAAGTGTAACATTTCAACATCGCAAACATATATTTCAAGGCATCGCTACATTATATTTTAACATATGAATATTCTTACTACCATTGCTAACACATGAATGACAATGTTTTTACTTCTACCCTTATTAATTCTCTAAAGTGGCAATAAAATGTAACATTTTAAAACTATTCTTTTTATTGTCTCCAAAATGAAAAAAAGAAATAATACTTTTAATTCTATCATTTTTTTATTACAACTAAAATGCAAATAAAAATGTAGCTTTTATTTTATTCCTTTATTTACAACTAAAATGCAAATCAAATTGTCACTTTTTAATCTAATCTTTTTATTGACATCTAAAATGTAAATAAAAATATAACTTTTAATATAATGTACATTTCTTTAACAAAAATGTAACTTTTAATCTAAAAAGAAAATGACAACAAAATATGTTTCTTTTTAAATCTGACAAATAAAAATATAACTTTATTTGCATACAAATTTCTATATTAATCATGATAAATAAAATGTAAAGTTTATTGGCATACAAATGACTATCTTTCACTAACAAATAAAAATGACTACTTTTATTTGTTTACAAACTCAATGTTAAATTTGACAAATAAAAATGAATGCTTTTATTTGTAAACAACCCAATGTTAATTTGACAAATAAAAATTAATGTTTTTATTTGTAAACAAGTCAATGTATATTTTGCATCAAAGAATGCAAATAAAGAACAACTCTTTTATTTCAGTGTTTATTTGCATCAAAGAATGCAAATAAAGAACAACTCTTAATTCAATGAATATTTGCATCAAAGAATGCAAATAAAAGAACAACTTTTTGATTCAAGTTTTATTTGCATCAAAGAATGCAAACAAAAGAACAACTTTTTGATTCAAGTTTTATTTGCATCAAAGAATGCAAATTGAAGAACAAGTTTTTGTTCTATGAAGTGACAACAAAATGTTACTTTTTAATCTTTTATTTCAACTCTTTTTATTTTGTTGAACAAGGTGACAAATAAAAATGTGATCTTTTTATTATAATCTAAGTGACAAATAAAGATATAATCTTTTTATTATAATCTAAAACAAATTGTTGACCAAACCGATGTTTCATGTAAACAATAGAAATGGGATTTTTAGTGTAAATCTAACTTTTGACACAAACGTGTTTAATGTAAACCATAGAAAGGACTGTTTTATTGCTATTCTAATTTTTGACCAAAACCATATTTCATGTTGACAATAAAATAAATATTTTATTGTAAATTTATATTTGACAAAATCATATTTTCATGTTAATCCATAAAATAAATATTTTATGGTAAATCTAAATTTAACCAAACCATGTTTCACTTATCTAAATAAAATGTGAAACCTAAATCATAAAATCAAATCAATATTGATGGCTCTGAAATAAAAATAAATTTTTTTATTTCAAATCTATATTTAACAATAAACTATAGGTTTAAAATAAATAGAAAATTTCTATTGTCGATCACAATCTAAAAACCACAAGCATCACAACCAACAAACAACATTCAACAATTTCAAACTCCAAGCATCACAGATCTAATTTATTGACATAATACATGAATTTTGAATAGCGGCAGATAATTAAATTTTCATTCTAAAAAAAATCTCACATTGAATTTTTGGCTGATTTATCAAAGTGCCCCATTTCAGATCTGGCCAGTTCCATCACGTAGTGTTCGTCAAGACGATTCCGATGAATCCGGGTTTGCGCGATTCTGCATTCGTTTGAATAAGTTACAGATTTTTAAACATTTTCACATTTAAATATATAAATAATAAAATCATTAGTGTTAATAACATTACTAAGCCGTCTGTTTCTTCTTCCAACGTCGTATACTTTCACTGTCGATGAACCCATTTCATCGCATCAATCCCTCACCATCGCTCCCTGTCAAAGGCCACCAGAACTCGATCAAAACCCCTCCCTCGACGCGCCGCTCCGCCTCCATCCTTCGCTGCAAGCGGCGCCGCATCCGGTGGTCCCACCATCTCGAGATCCGTACCCAAAATTCGCTCCTTTCTGCTCTGATTTTGGCCAAATTAGATCGTTGTTTCAGATCTTAGCCGTTCATGTTGTAGAGGTCGAAGAGAGGAATAATTTCTTGGTTATAATCTTTTAATGAAGATGAACAGAATTCGAATTAGAAGGGAGAAGAGATTCGAACACCCTAGGCATCGATTTCATTCAGAGACGGCTGAGTATATGATGTGATTTAGGGTTTTATTTTCCTATATTTATAATAAAACATTGTAAAATCCTTTAATTTTAAGAAAATGCCCTTTAATTTCTAAACCACTCCAATTCCAACCCAACCAGAGTTGTCCCTAGGCAAATACCCCCGTCCCGGACCCAATGGAATATGTTTCGAAAACCAATTCGGCTGTTACGATATATTTTTCTTTAATTTAAAAGCAGGGTTGGTGGTGATAGCCAGAGTCAATCATGGATGATTGGTTTCTTTATTTCAACCGTCTCATGTAGATTGTCCAAAGTCGAAGGAGATGTTTCTTTTGTGCTTGTCTGATATTGGTTTAGGCCTCTGGGGCTTGTGCTTGAGAGATGTTGAGTTCAAATAGGATGGTTTACATAAGATATATAATTTGGATGTCATGAGTGCTTTACCATGATTGAATGAGTGTTCTGATTTCCATGGATGTATGGTTGAAGTGTTGTTGTAAAGGCTATCACTGCCGATGTAGGGAATATAGAGTTGAATTCTTCTCTGGTGTTGTGGGTAGATTGGTACGTTTATCTATCCATTCTCATATACTTTATTGTTGATGTTTGTTAGCTGTTTTATCGCTCACTAAGACTATTATCTGACTCAAGGTTTTATGTTTCCCTCTTATTACCTTTGGGTTGTTCATCCAGTTGTGGATGGGCAGACTATGTGGCAGGTGATAGCTTAGCGAGGACGATGTTGCAGTTCGGAGGCGAGTTGGATGCTTACATACCAGTTTTATTACTATTTAATATTTCTGTTTCCGCTGTTTGTTATTCTTTGAGTGCTGTAGTGAGACAATTTGTATAAATACTATTGTTGTAGTCCAAGTATATGGATATTACTTTCTAGTTGTTATGAAAGTTTAGTGTTTTCTGCTTCACTGATAATACCTATTGTATATGTTCTATTATATTTTGTCTTTGCGCTGTGAGTTCTAGTATAGGTTCCGCTTGTGTATCATACCTTGGTGATCATCCATAGTTGCTTGACACGTCTTTTAGCGTATTATTCCTCTTATTTAGTACGGGGGTTGTGGGCGGTTGTCGGTATTAGTGTCATTGCGTTAACAATTGAAAAGATAAAATTTAGAAGTCGTCTAAATGTTTTGAAAAAAATATATGTCATAGATATGATAAAAACAAGCTTATTATCGGAGAAAATTACTTGATAAAAAATCATTATCGGAACGGGAAATTTCAAATTATGAGAGTTGGAAAAGGAATTTTGGGGGTTCAAGTGAGGAGAATGGGAGAGAGGAGGGGTTTTATAGTCAAAAATAAAATAAACAGTTAATGTTCGACGTGTTGAACGCCAACAGATTCATTTCCTTTTTTAAGGAAAGCAGGTAAAATAAATTGTTACCGCCTTTGACACGTCTCATCTCCAATGGATTATTTTTTTGCAAACCAACGACATTGAGTCTAGTAATGCACTGTTTACAATCATGCTAGTATCAATTAATCTAAGGATGCATTTACGGTAAATGGTTAACATGGTATTTAAACGAAATTGAAAGTTAAATGGTTCATGCTTTACGATGTTAAACGAAACATTTAAATGGGAATTAAACGGTGTACATTTATAATTAAATTAACCATACTTACCTAATTAGCACAAATGCCACTAAAAAAGGGCGATTAACTCAAAAATGAGTTGTTGGCTTGTGTGGTTAAATTGTCATGTTGGCTTTGGACGTGGACGTTCAACGCAGGCGTCCAAAATTCGCGTTTGGTTCATAAATCTGGTAAACCATCCTAAGAGGACGTTCACAGTCAAAATGTGTCACGTTTGTGATTGCGTCTGCATCCGACGCATGACACATTTTGACCATTTAGATGCAACGATTCTCGAACGTTGGAGAATGAACTGTTGACGTCCGACGCGTCCGATGCGGTTGTTTGGGTACGTCTGCTTGCTTATTAGTTATATCCATGTTGAGGAGATTGGAGCATCATCGTCATTTGTAGATTTTTATCGTTTTATTTTCAGTGTACTAGTTATATTTCTGTTCGTTTAATGAAATGTAGTCGTTTTCTTTTGTGCGATTAATTTTTAATTAATTCAAAATAAATAAATTAACAAATTAACACCTGGTCGAATAACCCCTCCCCCCCTTTCCCCCTCACTTTTTTTTTTTTTTTTTTTTTTATAAAAAAAAAAAAAAACTTTCTTCTTTTTGCAACTACAAATGTGTCAAGCTCAAGGGGCAAAATGTTCCGTTCTTAAGAACGCACCCTAAAACTTCCTGATCTTTGCCGTGCTAATTTTGCAGCACAGTTAAGCTGAAGTCGAGCTTATTCCCCCCGAGTCTAGTCTAGAAAAAAGTAAACGGATTTTTTCTGGCAATGGCGATTAGGGCATCAGATATTGAAAAGCTAAGCATCGAGCAATTAAAAGCCGTAAAGGAGCAATCAGATCTCGAAGTTAATCTTCTACAAGACAGCCTCAACAAAATCAGAACCGCCGCCAGCCGCCTCGAGAATGCTTCTTCTGCCATCCAGGATCTCTCCAAACAACCGCAAGGTACTTATTTTACATATCACTCTCTTCATATTTATTTGTTGTTTGTTATTCTGGAGGATGATATATTATGCCTGTTTTTCAGGGAAGCAGATGTTGGTTCCCTTAACGGCGTCTCTTTATGTTCCTGGAATTTTAGATGATGCTGATAAAGTTCTAGTAGATGTTGGGACTGGCTACTATGTTGAGGTTTGGCTGCAGTAACCTATATATTTCAGTGTTGCTATCCTTCCCATGTTATTTACTTAAAAATATAAAAATTTGGCTGATTGTCATTGCGATTGGCAACTTGCTGCCGACCGTAATGAAGAAACTTTAAATTTCTTCATTATAGTCGGTTGCAAGATGCTGATCGCAGTGTCGACAGTCGGTAATTTGCTGCTGTTTGAAACTTTTTTCTAGATAATTTACGGTAGATAGTAACACTCATATATTTAAGGATTTTATTCCAATCCTTTGTTTAATGGTTCATGGTCTTTATATATGAATGAATCAAAATTGTAATAATTGCCTGAATTTGTTTTACGGTGCTATCCATGTTAGTGAGATAGTTAGAAGTATTTAAGAAAATGACTCTATTGGCGTTTGCTTGTGTTCTTAGTTCATGCAGAGGCACTTCCCCTTGATCAAGATTTTTTTTTTTATTTGGAAGTAATTAACCTGGAAATTATATTTGAAAAGAACACAAACTAAAAGGAGTTCACAATATTTTCGCAAGCATACCATTAACCATAATGAATTACTTTGCATGCTACCTTCTTTATCAGGATGCATTGACCTAGACAAGCGACATAATACTTCCAGTATTGATACGCTGCATAACCCATGCAGTTGCAAATTCAGACGAACTGTGCTGTTCCACTATGATGGTGATGGAATTGATCCAAAAAAAAAAAAAAACACATTTCACAGATAATCTCCTTTACAATTTGACCGAAAATAAGAAGAAAATAAACAAATCGATGACTCATCAAGACAAGCATCTAGACTACGTCATATGCGTTCGTGCACGCACAGATGTGTGTGTGTGTAACCTGTGACAGAACCGCTATAGTCAAAGTGCACTTCTAGACTAAAAAAGTCGATAGGTTCAAACTGAGCTTTTTTTTTTAGCACTTCGAGATGCTGTGGATGCAGGAGGCATTGAAAAAGCACAATGCGCAAGGCGTTGGAAAAACACGTTTTGGTTTTCTTTGAGTAAAAGTGTACCTTTTTAAAAATATCGTATTGTTGTAGATGTTGATTGAATGGGCTTGCGACTTCTTATTTTGGATTGTGATGAATTCATGATTCTTTATTCTAAAAATTGCATATGTATGCAATTTTTAATATCCAAAATCCCGTTTTGATAACAATTTTCAGCTGCAATATTAGTGAGAGCACAGAAATGCGATACTGAAGGCATGCAAAAAAGCAATTTTTGTCAAACTTCATTGTTCAGCTACACAAGTGACTTGGACAAGGTTTATCAACATTCTTTAAAGGCATGCATAATTAAGTACTTGACTAAAAGATAACCTATTAGTATTCAGGGACAGAGCCAGGAATTCGTCAAGGGGGGGGGGGGGGGTTGAAGGGTGGCCAAAAAAAAATTGTACCGGTTTACCCTAAATTTGTTTTAATTTCAATCTATAATGTCTCATATTATCAAGTTTTAGACAAAATATTGTATAAATATTAATAGAAATACCTTAAAAATTGTCATTTTTATATTAACGGGCTTAAACCAGTATAAAATAATAATAATAATAATAAAATTTGAAAACCGGGGGGAGGGGGGTGGCCCCCTACTTGCCCCCCTCTAGTTTCGTCCCTGTTAGTATTACACATAAAAAGTGTCCATAAACAGGTGGTTCCATAAAATGTAACATTTTTTAGAGGGTTTTCATAAAAAAGTTTTATAGATATCACTAGTAGACTGGTATACATCTCAAAGTATGACCAAGAGTTTGAGCAAGTATTATTTAAGACTATGGTTGGGTATTAAATTTGTTAATGTTGAAATTAAGAAAGGTGCCGTTGTTGATAATGTGCAAAGAAAGGCATTTCCATGTCTAATTATTTATCCCTGCATCTACTTCTATGATCAACGGTATTATCTTTCTCGTAGTTTCAAATGATTGGAGCTAGCCATATGAATTCCCATTTTGTACAAGTTTCTATCTCGAGTAATTTTTTTGTTTTGTTTCGTTTCATATGTTTAAAAAAAACATTTTAATTATTTATCACATTAATTTATATTAGATTTTTCTTTTTTATATTTTCATTAGTTGGATACTATCACATCTTTTCGATGTTGTGCTTTATTTTCATTGTTTACGTTCATACCATCCAGTTCAAATATTATTATTTTTAATGTTAAATTTACAAATGTCACTTCAAGTTTTTTTTAAACCTCTCATCCTCTTATGTGTAACTTTATCTTCATCTTTGCATTATCGTCAGCTAAGTTTATGTTATAGTTCTTTTCTTAAAGGTTACACTTGCTTCATACAATATATGTACATTTTTTTTTTGTTTGTTTGTTATTTTTGTCACATTAAACTGTCTGTGTTTCAAGGAAAAGGGGGGGGGGGGGGCATGGATCTATCACCCTTTTGGTCAGTGTAGTCAAGGCGCTCGCCTAGGTGCCAAAAAGCCTGCCATGCTCGACGCGCTCAAAAAGCGCTCGAGGCGATGAAAAAGCGCGCTTCAGCTAGGTTTTTTTTTTCTTTTTTCTTTTTGAGGCCTAAAATGGCCCACTTCGAACATATTAGGTTAGCCGGCTAGGGTTTTTACTCATTTTCATACGTCGAACATAAAAACTATTGTGCAGTTTTTTTAAGTGCTGCTGTTTTTTTAAGTGCAGCAGTTTTTTTTTAGTGCTGCAGTTTTTTTTTAAGTGCTGCAGTTTTTTTTTAAAGTGCTGCAGTTTTTGAAGTGCTGCAGTTTTTTAGTTGCAGTTTTTTTAGTGCAGTTAATAAAGTGCAGTTTTTGTTAAATGCAGTTTTTTAAGGTAGTTTTTGTTCAGTGCAGTTTTTAAGTTTCATTTTTTTAAGTGCAGTTATTAAAGTGCAGAAGTCATGCTCAAGGCGCCCAAAAAAGCGCTAGGCGCCAGCCTGGGGCTTTTTCGCCTTGACTACACTGCTTTTGGTTTAATCTGGTCCAAAAGAAAATGGATAGAAACTAATCCAAATTGAAAACTGGGTCGGATCGGATTCAAATTATCGAAATTCAATTTGCGCTGGACTGTTTGATGGATTCTTATGGTCAAGACTAATTTAATTACTGCTTCAACTTATTTTAAATTATCAAAATCTAAATGTCCACCTTTGATTTTATAATTTACAAATTTTACTGATTAATGCACTCTTTCTTCCGGTTACAGATTTCCATTTCTCGCTTAGTTTTACTTTTCTAAATGTTCCACTTAATTTAAAAAAAAAAAAAAAATCTGCGTACTTAATTGGTAGAAGATACTCCTACTAAGTATATTTTTTTCATGTATTCCTAATTTTGTAAACGATTATTTAATATGTAGGAAATTAAGTGTTTAAATCATACATGTTTTATTTGAAAAAAAAAAAAAAGCCTATTGTTTCAGCAAATTAATGCAATACATTTATTTCTTATTCCTCTATTATGATGTAGTTTGTTTTTGTGTCAAAGTATACGAATCACTCTAATTTGATTCGCTAAATGCTGATAAAATAAATTTTATGTACTTTTTTCTGTTTCAGTTAGAGGCTAGAAAAAGATGATTGTATGATACATTATATTCTATGCTTAATTTCTGTTCCGTCTAATATGTGACAATAAGACGAATTTATCACTTGAGATGACAGAGTTCAATTTAATATACAAACCGAAATCATTTAGGCAAACAACTATGAAAAATACTGATATGAATTCATGATTGAAAATAATTAGATAAGGAAAATTAAATATTATAGACTGTATAGTGGCCGTGGAAAAAAAAAATCAACATTTCTGAAATTATCAAAAAAATATTTGGTAAAATAAAATTATTTGGTGAAATTATCAAGTAATTAGATAAGGGTTTTTGTGCAGATGGTCGCTAATCATTTCAAATTGTCTAATTGTACCGCAAGCAATAATCAATACCTGATCCAATTCAATCCATTTGATTTTTGATTCGATCGGATTTGAAGGTCAGATGCAGATTGAAAATTTAGGTTCAAACTATAAATTGATTCAGATAGACTTTGCCTTGATCCATTAGATTTGATCCGTGCTATTTTTGATAACCATCTCGGCCCTGATCCTAAGATTCCGACTTGAGATATGAACCGAAATGTTAGTTTGAGATTTCGTCTGAAATCCGAGATTTTAAAGCTTGAATTTCATGAATTATTATCCTTCACATTTATACTAAGGTTGCATGCTATTGTCTCAGTCCTCCTAAGTTTCCAGCTTATTGATCCTAGTGCATTTCTTCGTCTTTATTTATTGAGGCAGGTTCGAGGGCACCCGTAACAGTGCAGCACCCTAAATGCCCCTCATTCTCCACCAAGCATTACTCCTTCCACTAATTCTCTCACTTCCCACTCACTTTCTTTAATATAAATCGGTGGTGGATATCGGGGGGCATTTGGGATGCTCCATTTTTGGGGTTTTGCCGATCCCTTGCCTTATTTATTATTGTTTTTGTTTTTTATTATATGTATATTATTTATTTATTGTTTCAATTTTTTTTCTTATGAGGTGTGTAATAGCTAATGTTTCCCATGAACATTACATAGTTCATGATATATCCTTCCAAGTGCATTTGTAATTTCATTTAAGACTGGCACAAATAGTGTGGACTTCGAACTTATTATGATGTAATCCTACCTTCATGAAAATTCATGTTTCTCTGTGTGCGGCTTGTACTTTCATTCTGGAATATTTATTACTCATGTTCAATGAGTTGCATTCAGTGTTTTTTTTTTTTCTTTTGACCCTGTCATGTTATGTCTCTGGGTTGTCAGTCATGTGCTCATTTTTATGAATACCATAGTAAATCATTTTAAGCCAGGCATATCTTTATTAATAGTTAGCTTGGAAGTGCAAATTTTTGGTCCGATTGTGAACTTCCAAAATTGCCCTTCATATAACAGTTCTTTTAAATGTTATCAATAAAAAATTAGCATATGAATAAAAGAATGTTACTTTTTTATAATTGCTAACATGGCTTAAAATTACGATCTAGCAGATATCTTCTTTTACAGTTTGAAAACGCTCTTTCATATATATTACCAAACTTGATACTATATCCAACAAATAAACTTAACATTCATTTTCACAATTTATTAAATAATAACAAAAACAAAATTTTACACTAATAAAAATATAGTTGCAATTTAAAAGTAAAAATGTAAACCATGTACACATGATTATGATGCAAAAACATCAGAAAATATTTATGAAAATCATTTCTTTTAAATATGTTAAACACATAATTTTTGAAAATAATAATAATTTACCTGCGAAGCGTGTGCCAACATCACGTGCCATAACGCACATCAGGTATATAATTATCATTGTTGACCTGCCTGATGCTGAGTACCAAATTTAAAATCTTGCCATCTCCATTGTTGACCTGCCCGATGCTGCGTATCAAATATAAAATCTTGCCATCTCCATTGTCATATACTGGTAATATTATATTTTGACTTTGCACTATTTCCATTTGATGAGTTGTTGCGAATAGTAGGTTTACTATGCGAAATTTATTCATGCAGGTGTTTCTATTCCTTCTTTATGTATAATTTACGAGTATTTTTATTGCTGGTTTCCCTCACTGTTTCAGTTAACTGAGTACAATTTTACTTGCAAGATTTACGAACCAAACTCTATATGCTTGCAAGTTGCAGGCGCATTATTCATTTCACATGATTTAGAAACCTCTATAGTGTCGCATTTGCTCATGTATGCATCTTGGAATTGTTTTGAGTATGTATGTTTAGATTTGCCTCAACATTTGTATTTCTGTTAACTATTTTGACGTCTCTGTTTGTTTCAGAAAACAATGGCTGAAGGCAAAGATTACTGTGATCGAAAAATCAATTTACTGAAATCAAATCATGAAGAGCTCATTGAGGTGTGTAATTATTAAGCATTGCATTTTTTAGACATTGATTTAATAATTCTACCAACTATTTTCCTCCCATTGTTTTTAACAATTTTAGCATGCAGTCTGTATCTTTAAACTCTATTACGATGAAATCATAGACTAGCATGAATGCATGATTAGCTCAACACAGTTAACTAATACAAAAGCAAACCGATGATTTATGCCAGACTAATAGGTACTTACAGTTTTAAAACCCATGTTATTGCACTGGCAAAAAAATAAAAACGCTTCAGATCACCCCCCCCCCCCCCCCTTCCGGTTTTCAAACAACCAACACCCTTAAGCTATCTTATATGTTATATATTTATTATGATGCAGGTAGCTTCAAAGAAGAAAAGCATGGCAGATGAAATAGGCCTGATTATACAAGCAAAAATTAGACAGTCTTCTGCAAGCTCATGAGTGCTTACTATTTTATACTGATTAGAAATGTATTGTTTATTTCTGACTTCCAGAGCTTAGTTGTTCAAATGAGCTATTTATCTGTCCTATTGAGTTTGGACACTCTTCTCTTACAGAGAAAGTTGTGTTTGTCCGGCTTGCATTTTGTTTTCTTTCTCCTAAAATTTCGGTTTCAACAGGGCGTGCACACACGTCCATTCATCTGCGTTTAGTTTTGGAAACGCAAATGTGAGGAAATCTTCTTGGGGAACGGATGAATTTTTTTTGTCATTAGACTTCGTAGATTTAGCAACTAATCGCTCACTAGGCACTGGTTGCTGTACGACAGTAGAATGAAGTGAATAATCGCCTGTAAGAGATCTTTTGTCTGTCGCAATAACCTTGGGAATTCCCTTTGGAGAGGTTATATTGTGTTACCCTTGCCCTGTGCAGGTGAAGTACTCAATGGATTTAATACGGCGGAGCTGTAAAAATCATTGTGGAGATAAAGCCAGAAAATATTAGAATATAGTGAACGCCTCTGAACTAACATATAAAACTTGTATTTAATGTTTTTATAAATATGTAAATGATAATCGAATGGAAATTTAATATTTAATTTTAATTAGTACATTTTTAACTATAAATAAAAACATGTGTAAATATGTGTAAACAAACGTAATTTTTTATTTAGTTAAATTTAATAGAATATTAGAGTATTTTTTTTTTCACTATAAATATATGTTAGAAAATCAATTTCATAATTTTATAATGTAAAATGTTCTTATTTTAAAATTCAAATGAATATGATAAAACAACAATAACGTGATATAGCAAAAATAATAGGATTTGTCAGAGGTAGTGGAATATAAAGGGGCTTAAAGCGGAAAAGCTATTAGGGAAAATCATATAAATCCATTATGTAACATAGTGGGTTTATGATGGGGTAATAACATGATATTAACTGTATAGACTTACCTAAAAAGACAGTCTCTTTTGTTCATTCTATTGCATTAAAAAATATTTGATTGCTGGTCATAGCATTTAATTATCATTATATCGTGTTAAGTAGAATTTAATAAATGTTACTATTATTATTTTCAAAATTTTGGGTATTGCACAATGAACTTGTTTGCAATAATAAAATTATTAGTAATTATATTTATATTTAGTTTTTTCCTTTTCCTTTTCTTTTCTCGTCGCTTAATTTGTAACAACACTGAAAGCTAAATCTGATGTAAGAAGACAAATAAGAGTAAGGGTGCGTTCTCGAGAATGACGAGCGATTAAAATGAGCGCTTGGTTTGAGCGAGTATTGAACGAATAAAATGAATTAAGCAAAAAATGTATTTTTTTTGCATTTGAGCAGAGAATTGAGTGAAGTATTGAACAGTGAATGTGAAATAAGCATTATGGTTAAAGATGAGTAATGTATAATAATTAAGGGACGAAAGGAACAACAAATTTTTCCATAAGGACAAGGAGGTAAAATTTTGTCTTCAAGGACAAAATTTAGTGTAAATGGAGGAATTCAGGGGCCCACCATAATTCATCCCTTCACACTAAAACTTGTCCTTATGAACAAAATTTTTCCCCTTTGTCCTTATGGATCAATTTATTGTTCATTTTGTCCTTCAGGATATTTTCTTGAATAATTAATTGATAGAGGTAATTAAAATATATGTTAAAAGGGTAATCAAAGGGCAAAAAAACAATCAATTACGCTCGCGTCGGACCCCAACGCAACGATTGATGTGTTGGAATGAACGGGTGAAATGAACGAAATCGTTGCGTTGGGGTCCGACACAAACGCAACAATAACAGATGGAAAAACGCACGTGAATGGTAGGGTTGTCAACGGGTGCTTTCGGATACGGATAGTGCCATATCCGTATCCATATCCGAAATTATTTTCGGACATCGGATATCCGTATCCGTTTAGTTTTCGGATATCAAATATCCGTATCCAATTAATTTTCGAATACGGATGAATATCGAATATATATCCGCTCCGCCTGTAATTAATAAATTTAAGAGCATAGATAAAAAAGTTTGGATCAACATAAAATAATTTTTATACTAATGTTTATAATAAATAAGAAAATAAAGAAGTGTAATGACGAAACATTGTTTTATACTAATATGCGTAAGCATATTCAAAAATATTCCAAAATTAAACATCAAAACTACCATTTTTTTACTAAAATTGGACAAAAATTTATATCATAGTAAGATCCAACAGTTACAAAATAATCATTAACTCTATTTTTCTGTTTAGAGTTATATATATTACATCAATCGGTCGGACATATATTTTTCGGATACAGACACCACTATAACCATATCCGTATCCGAAAAGCTTTTCAGATATCCGTATCCGCTTTTCGGATAATGTCGGATAACGGATATTTTTCATATTTTCGAATAATTCAGACGGATATCATATTTTCGAGTATTCATTGACAGCCCTAGTGAACGGTACCTAAGCAAAGTTAATCATGTCAAAGCAATCAGAATTTTAAATTTTTTCTGATTACAATTAGTGGGGAGTTGCATTTAGGATATGAAAATTTTATTTGGTGCTCCAACAGGACATGAAATTTAAAAACGATTCAGTAGACTTGTTATAACTATAAAGAAAAAATGCAAGCTAACATACAAGTCGACAAATACTTATTTCTCTTTGCTCCATTTACATTTACGTAACCATATATATATATATATATATATATATATCATGTCATCAGTATGGGTGACAACTAGACCCAACACGAGTCCTAGTTCAGATCGTTTTAGACTCGGTAATAAAAATGTACTTATTTCAATATTTTTTGTTCGGATTGGTTTGGATTGAGTTTGATCGATCTTTATATTAAAAAATTCATTTCGTTGATCGAAGCTGGCGTTTAGGGCTATCGATGTCGCAATTGGAGGAAGGCGTGTTCAATTCAATTTCCAGGGACGATGATGTAGGGTTGAGACAGGTGGAGGCTAGGGTCGCAATTGAATTTGTCACGAGGTTGTGGTCGCGAGGGAGGAGCTAAATTTGGGGAGATGGCAAATTGTGGTGTAATGGTGGTCAAATTATTTTCGAATGCAACAACAATGAATGAGCGGTGCTCTTCACTACTGCATTCAGCGAGCGTTTTTTAATTATATTACGTATCAGAAGATCGTAAAATAAATATATTTTAATTCCCTAGGGGTCAGATCATTCTCAAATTTTAATATGCTGTTCATGGAGATGTGAGACATATCCAAGATATTTACCAAATCGATTTGTGATCATTTTACTTTTGTCTCTGCGGTTTATTAAAATCGATGGGGTCATATTAAAATTTTGGCTCTACGGTTTAGAAGAAATCGCTGTTTTAAGTTTCTGTTTCTACTAAGCAAACTAATTAGCTGTTATTGCGCTGATTAGTGAAGCTCGTTAGGATAATAACTTGCTGCTATAAATATAGGGGTTTGGGGGGAGAATTAAGATTTCTCTCTTCATTCAAACATTAGGTTTATGTCAGTGATTCTCCGGATTCAACCTAAACCCGAATCTCTTCATCTATTCATCCTAAATCACATCTAGAGACTAGACCCACATCCGGGAAGATTAAATCTCATGATATTGCATTGATTTTGGGGATGCTCATCGCTTTTAAGGCTTTAGCCGGTGATAGCTAGGATATTGTTTGTTATGGATGCTATGGTCGATTGTATACTTTCTTCTTTATTTCTCTAGGCAGGCTATTAACATAGGTCATCGAAGAGAAGCGGGATTGGTGCGTGCCCTTTTCCTATTTTAGAGTGGCATATTATAAATGATTATCATGTGCTAACTCTGTGGTTGCAGGGGCAGATCAGATGTTGAACTGTCTATATTCATTTATCCTATGTAACTGTTGATAGTTACTTTTTTCGCTTCCTAAAACTGTTGTCTGACTCAAGGTTTTATGTTTCCTCTTATTACCTTATTCTACTCATCAATGTTGTTGGTGAATAGATTGAGATAGAAGGTTACAGGTTTTGGTGTCGATGATACTGCGCAATGACGAGCAGGTAGCTAACATATTGTTTTTATACTATATGGATACTTATTGATTCCGTTATAAATTGAAGAATGTTGATCTTAGAGATATGTAGTGAGGATAGATGTACAAATATTCATTTACACGACTGTTTTGTATTGCGACTCTGAGGTGTTGTAGAGATTGGATTTTCTGTTTTGATATGCTTCACTACTATATCATGTTGTATATTTTCTATTATACGTTATCCATGCACTGCGAGTTATACGACGTGTTCTACTTCGAGTTAATCTTCCTTGATGATCATCCCATATTGGCCTAGCACGTTTTACAGTGCAGTTTTTCCTTAGTTTAGTGCAGGAGTTATGGAGCGGTGGTCACATTTGGTATCAGAGCCAGGTTAATCGATTTTACCTAAAGTTCGCAAGCATAAAAGCGTGTGAGAGACGTACTTGTATTCTATGGATGATAAATATATTATATTATATATAGTGTAGTAGACTAATAAGCACTTGAGCACCATTGTGGCCCTTCTCTAATATGGACCGATCATTATTGTTTCAGATACAGAATGAGCCGTCGAACTTCGAGACACACCGCTAGGGAAGAGCCTGCTATTAGAAGGGTAGACGAGGGTAGCCAGTCAAGAGCTACTGCTACACAAAATTATCCTGCTATGTTCGGGGCCATGATGACATTGATCATGAGGAGGATACCCACACCAATGGAAGCAGTAGATGGTGGTGCTCCTATGCAAGCACCTACGACTGTTGATTTTGTTAAGCCATGCAAGTATTATACTTCTTTTGGTGCCAAGTCGTTTACTGGGACGGAACCTATTGTTGAGATTGATAGTTGGTTGGATATATGTGTTCGCATCTTTGGAGATTTTGGAATTGATGATGTAACAATGAGGAAGATTGCATCGAGATAGCTGCAAGGACGAGCCATGGATTGGTAGAACTCCATTACTTTAGAGATTCCAAATGATAAAATTTCTTGGGATCAGTTCTAAACTAATGCGTTAAATTATTCAATAATATATCCCCCTATAGGGGAATTCCCTATTCCTTCCTTAATAGAAACCTGTTTTGCTCTTGTTCGGGACCCCTCCTCTAATTCTCCTCGTTACCCCAAAATAAAAACAATAAGCAAAGTGATACGCCAATTTCATCCATGTTTCTCTCTTTCGAAAATGTATTTCATGAATCGATCATTTTTCTCCTCGTAGTTCTTAGGGAAAAATGCCTCTGAAACCCCGTAGAAAGGCCCCCAAAAGGGCCGATTCTGATATCTCCAATCAGACGTCTTTTGTTTTGTTTGTTTCCCATGACTGAGTTTCAATGAACGGATTTGAGTTGAAATGAGTGATGTGGACCGCGAGTAGATGTGAAGCTCTTGACTTGCATAGAACCATTCACACTCTTCAATTAATGAGCTCTTGAAATGATAGATAGGGACCTTGAAGATCGATGAAACTCTTGATTCGAAGTGAACCATTGGAATTCTCCACTCTTGACTTGCTTCCTTGAATTGACTGATGAAGATGGTGAAAGGAGGTGAAGCTCTTGATTCACATCTTTCATCGGAACTTTCATTCCTATGAAATGACTTATGGGGAAGGCGAAAGGATGTGAAATTCTCGATTCACAAAGTACATGCAAGAACTTCATTCTATGGAACCCGGCTTTGCGCCTGCCTAAAATGTCCTTCTTAGTGATGTAGAATTAGGGACTAAACTCTCCGTAGGTGGCTTCAAATTTTTATGACTCTATCTTGATTAAGTTTAAGTGATTTTTTAGTTAATGAACCTAACAGTAGTTGATGATCCCGGTTCCCCCTTTATGTGATGGGGGTTAGGGCGTGTACTTAGGGCCCGACTAAGGAGTGAGCCATGTCCCATAGGCTATGGCGATAGATAAACAATAAGCACGGAAAAGCTTCGCCATTTGAGAATAGGAACCACCTCTAGTCGGAGGAGGTGAAGGGAGTGTACTTTGATCCCGGGCCGGGAGTGAGCCAAAGCCCTAAGTCTATGGTGAACGGGAACAGGTCCCACTAGGGACCGGTGGGAGACTACCGCCCGTAGAGCGTATTAGCCTCCCGAGCCTGGCTTCTTCTTCTTTTGGAAAAATAACCTTTTCCCTAGCTTTCTTGTAGCCACTTGTTTCTCATGGAGTTGGTTGTTACCGAGTTCATGTCTCTTCAAGTGTTTCGTAGCTAAAGAGTGAGGAACGAAGCCAAACCGAGTAGGTTTGGGCGAGTGGATCACTCTAACCTATAAAAACTTCGAAAAGATGCGAAGAAGAAAGGGGAACGAAGCCAAGTCAAGTAGGACTAGGTGAGTGGACCGCTCTCAATGAGCTAATACATTTCGAAATGAGGCTTCATCGACTGAGAATAGATGGCCTGCGGTATGGATTCGCCGATTGAGAATAGTTGTAGCAAGGCTTTGCCAACTGAGAATAATTGAACCCGAAGGGAAAGCAGATAAAGAGAAAGAACGAGAAATGAGCCCAGGCTTTAGGCAAGAGAAAGAAAGAAAGCCAATTCTTGTCTTCTTAACGCACAAGAGAAGGAGGGAGATGCGACGTCCAAGCGGGTAGTACAGGACGAGTGGCTCACTCCGCCCTCTAGATTCGTTGAATGACTGAGAAGCAAATAGAGAAGCGAAGCCAAAGCAAGTAGCTTCCGGCGAGTGGACCACTCTCAATAGCACCGAGTCTTATGCAGGGTATGCCCCGAGTGTCTGAATCCATCGCACCAAATGCAGAGGACGTAGAGACGCATAGATAGCAAGACCCGCTGTAAGGCATTGAGTGTACAAAAGGAATGCCTTTTAGTCACAAGGGGCAAGGGAGATATATTCAACCTAGGAAAGGCGCACAGGGGGTCGGGGGCAGAGAGGATCCGGACCCTCCTCGTATGATTCCTCCTCTGAATACTTGACAAAAGTCATTAAATAGACAAAGTCGGGGCTTCTGAAATGAGTTAAGGGAAATGCAGACGAGTGAAACAAAGTAAATTCATAGGAAATAAGTCGAGTGAGACGAAGTCGATCCCTCAGAGACGAAGTCGACCAAGTAAGTGATCCCCTCATTAGCCAGTTTTCTTTAACAAAAACCGACATTTAGGGAGGCTCACATGTGATAGAGCATGGACAGAGAAAAATGAATTATAATTCATTTTTTTTAAAACATTGAGGATTAGACTCAATCAAACGAGGCCAGCTTTAGAGGTTGATTCTGTTCATGAGATTTGTTGAGCTTAAGCAAGGAGATAGACCCATGTCTAAGAATGTGGTTGAGTTTGAAGCTTTATCCAAGTATGCTCCTTCATATAATGAGACTCCATATCAGAAAAATGAGAAGTTTATATTGGGTTTGGATGAGTGTTTTGGGGAACCACTGATTGATCATATCGAGAATCCTTATGAGAAGTTGGTCGAGAAGGCTTTATGGACGGTAAGTTCATTCTCATAGAGTTGTTGAAGATAAGGAGAAGTCGAAGCCACAACAAGGTGGCGGTAATAAGAAAAAGCGGAATGGTATAAGGAAACAACGACAACAAGGGGGAAATGGCCCTAAGAAACCTAAAAGTGAGGTTATCTTTTATAACTGTCGAGAGAAGGGCTATTATTCCAAGAATTGTAAGAACCTTATGGCGGAGAGGAATTATTATAACTGTGATAAGTTTGTGCATATGAATAAGAATTGTCTGTAACAACCAAATGATAAGCAAGTTGTGAAAGTGTATGCTTTGGATGTTGTGTTGTCTTCCTTAAGGGTTCGAATGCTGCGGAAAAGTGGAAGAGTACTATTGTGCAATGTACGCTTTCTATCGAAGATGTTTCAGTTCGAATTTTGTTTGATGCTGGAGCATCGCATTCTTTTATTTGTAATGAGCTTGTTTGCAAGTTGAGCTTAGAACCTGAGATTATTGATTTGCCACTAAATCTGACAATTCATTAGGGGGATCTTCATTCTTTTTACGATTTATCGTGGTCTAGTCCTATCGAGTCATGGCTGCTCTTTTTGATTGTGATTGCATTGTTTTTAACTTCGCTTGGTTTTGGGATTATTTTGGGTATGGATCGGCTTAAGAGGTATGCAGCTATCATGGATTGCAAGAGGCGCGAGGTGACAGTCGGGAATACGGAAGGGAGTACGATGGTGATACGCAGTTCACGTGAGGATGGAGTTCTGGTCATCTTTTTATATTCGCTTGTGATTCCACGGGAAGGATTGTCATCTTTGCCAATCGCTAGTGACTTTTTGGATATCTTTATATAGGTCAAAGGATTATCGTCGCATAGAGAGATCGAGTTTAAGATCGATTTGGTGGATGTAGCCAAACCTATTGTTATGCCTCTTACGCAGATAACGCCTAAGGAACAACAAGAGTTGGAGGTGCAAGTAAACGGCCTTTTGGAAAAAGGATTCATTTGGAGAAGCATATCCGAATGGGGTGCACCGGTAGTATTTGCGACCAAGGCTGATGGGTCATTGAGGTTGTATGTGGATTATCGTAAGCTAAACAAGGTTACCAAGAAGAACAAGTATTCACTGCCAAGAATTGATGACTTGTTTGATCAGCTTCTCGAAGCCAAAGTGTTTTTCCAAATGGATTTGGTGATGGGATTTCACCAACTGAGAGTGGCTAGGGATAGTGTGTTGAAGACTGCTTTTAGGATAACATCCGGATTTTATGAGTGGCTGTTGATGCCATTTGGATTGACTAACGCACCAACGTATTTTGTGGATCTTATGAATCGAGGTTTTAGAGATTAGTTAAACAAGTTCATGCTTGTTTTCTTGGATGACATTTTTGTTTACTCCAGAAATGGGGAACAACACAAGATGCATTTGAGAATTGATTTGGAAATCTTGCGGAAACATCGGTTAAAGGATTAATTTTTGAAGTGTCACTTCTAAAAGGAAGAATTGAGATTTCTAGGTCATGTCGTGTCGGGGCAAGGGATAGCGGTGGATCTCACTAAGGTACCAGCAATCTAGGATTGGGATCGACCCAAGAATGCAGCAGATGTTTAGAGTTTTCTTGGTTTAGCTGGATTCTACCGACGATTTATCAAGGATTTCTCAAGATCGTTGCACCATTGACTGGATTAATAAAAAAGAATCAGGTCTTTGGGTGAAATGCGAGGTCTGAGCAAACTTTTGGGACCTTGAAAGAGAGATTGACGAGTTCTCATGTGTTGACTATTCCAAGTGGGAATGAAGAGATGGAGGTATGCACTGATGCATATGGTACTGGACTTGGAGCAGTGCTAATGTATAATGATAGAGTTATGGCTTATACAAGTCGACAACTGAAGCCGCACGAAAGGAATTACCCGACTCATGATTTGGAGTTAATGGGGATAGTGTTTTCTCCGAAGGTTTGGAGTCATTATTTGTTGGGAGGTAGGTTTGATTTATTTATGGATCATAAGTCGTTATAACACCTTTCCTTCAAAAAGGATTCAAATCTTCGGCAACAGCGACAGTTAGAGTTTTTGGCAACATATTTGTATAGCCTATACTCTAGGTAATGGTAAAGTGGTGGCTAACGCATTAAGTAGAAGACATGCAAGTTTGGGAGCCATGTTTGGCGGGAAAAATTCCCACCACCCCCAAGTCGACTAGGGAGTCGACTTGGGAGTCGACACACCCCAGGTGGTGTCGACTGCCCAGTCGACACCCCTGTCGACTTGGGTGGTCGGCCAGTTTGGCCTGGGTGCACCTGACTTGTTCTCAAGACATGTTTGGAGGCTTGTGACGGATTTTAAAGGCTCAGATCTGAATTAGGGTTAATCCTATAGCCTAAACTAACCTAATCTTCTATAAAAAGACCCTAATACCTAGCCTAAATCAACACAAATCATTCCTACAACTAAACTATGCCAAAATGTTTCCTAATCATGGCCTCCACCTTCATATCATGGCCTCCATCCTCTTCATGAAAGTTTGAGTGTTCTAAGCTAGTAAAAGAGCCATCTTTCTTCATCAAAACAAGGATCTTTATTCATACAAATCAAAGGATCTTCTTGTTTCTCAAGACAACTTGGAGCTTATATTCAATTGGGGTTTTTTAGTGTTGCTATTGTGGCTTCATCTCAATCTTGTTTTATTTTATAGTCTTCATAGCATTGTAAGCCCTATTCTACTCTTAGATTCTAACTATGAAGTTAAATATGACATGTTGCAAGTTTAAGTTTGGGCCTAAGTATGATTTGTGCTTTGATTCTATCATGTTATGCATAGATTTATTCTATGCATGTTTGTAAAGCTATCACCTTGACTTTGTGCATATAAAGCTATGAGCTTTGATTTGAAATGTTGCATAAAGCAACATAGAAACTCTCATAACCCTTATGTTGTCTTGCATATGATGTTATATGCGAATCACTAGTTATCATCCTATGCCATCTATGACCATGTATCACCTATTTGTTAAGTTTAATGCCATACATTTGTAGATTTGAATTGGACCTAAGTGCAATATTTGCCTTGAACCTATCATTGTATGCATAGATTTATTCATGCCTCTCTTGATTTATGATTGTGGACCTATCATGAACCTAGTACCGTTCATGTTGACCTTGGGAAAAAATGCTATGAAATGGATTATGGCTTATGCATGTTAACAAACCTTAACCCCTCATGTTCCTTAACATGCATATGATGATATGGAACCTATTTGCTATGCACAAGTTAGGATTGTCACCCTATGTCAACTATTACCATGCTACCACCATATTTGCTATTATGCATGCTTGTGGCCAAATCACCCTTATGCTATTATGCATGCTTGTGGCCAAAGCACCCTTATGCTATTATGCATGCTTGTGGCCAAATCACTCTTATGCTATTTGATATGTTTGAGGCCAAGTCACCTTTTATGCTATCATACATGTTGAGGCCATGTGCTAGTATGTTGAACCCCCTTTGGCCTCAAATATCACCATGTTTAACTTATGATAGACTTTGCCATCTTATGCCCACCTTGTCATATTCTTATGTTCCCCCTTTTTGATCTATTTGTGTTGATGCGAACTTACGTGCGATGGGGTTACGTTATGGGTAAACTTAAACGACATGAAACATGACTTGGAAAATATGACATGTGATGATGCTTGAAAACATGAACGTGGACATGACATGTAGAAAACATGAAAGTGGCCAACTCGAGGTTGGGTTGAGTTTGTAGCATAAATCTACCCGGAACCGACCGGCTTAACTAGTGGCTACAAGCAATAGGACCCAATGTGAGTAGTTGGTCACATCGCACTTAAAACCCGAGGTTAGACTAGGTTGTGGTGTAAAGCTATCCGGACCCGCCCGGCTTAACTAGTAACCACAACAAAGTCTAATGTGAGAGGTTGGGGTGCATTAAGTTAATTAATGCCACATGGTAGGGTTAAGTCATGGACTACTTGAATACTTAACCAATTAAACACGATGGATTGGTAGGGTTAAGTCATGGACTACTTGAATATACTTAACCAGTTGAACACGATGTATTGATAGGGTTAAGTCATGAACTGCTTGGATACACTTGACCAACTCAATACATGCTTAGGATAGGGTTAACCACACTTAACCCATTTAAAATCCTAGTTACGTGGTCCTTTTCAGCAGTAACCTACTTGGGAGTATCTGGATACCCTGGACTAGGCTAGGGTGGGGCACGATTACTGACTGGTTGTAAGAGACCAAAAGAGACGGCTGAATAGTGCACCAGTTAAGTTCAGGCGGACCATGGTCGTGCACATTAAGTCTGGAGTTGAACATGGGCACCGGTAGGTTTAGACTGTGCATGCTTGAATTGTGTCTGGGGTTTACACCTTAGGGCTGGATACACCCTAGGGTGGACCTTGCACAGTTAACTACATTCCATGATTAGGCCGTATGACACCGATACACGACGAGTTAGGCTTATAGGGAGCCGATCGACTAGACCGAGTAGTTGGACCTTGATTTAGGTCATCTCATGAGTTTGGGCCAACGTTGGGCTAAGGGATCATTTCTTGTTTATACTTGACATGGATTAGAATACTAGTACACTTGATGCAACTTAACCTTGTATATGCGATGCCACACTTGATCTATCTTGTTAACTTTTCACCATGCCAGTTATCATCCTATGTTTCACCTCTGTTTTACATGTCCAGTTAACTTTATTAGTTTTTATACTAATAGTAGGTAGGACTTACCAGTCTTTTTGACTGACCCGTTTTCTTTCTCCTCTTTTCTTCCGTTTCCCCCCTCCCCCAGGTTCTCAGGGTGGGAACACTAGCACCTAGCTTGGATCTCTAGCTTGCTTACTGGATAGCTCATGTACGGTTTGGACTTGAGCTCGCTATGGCTTTACCATGTCTACTTTGGGGATAGTTTACTTTATGTTATTTCCAATTTTCAGTTTATGTTTCTAGACTTGTAGTAGTTGGGAAAAAATGATTAAGTACTTTTGATGTAAGTTGACTATGGTTTTGAAATGGTAGTTTTATCCGCTGCTTTATTTACTCTACTTTACTTATATGTTCTGTCTTGTGATATCTTCATGCATGTTTACCTCATTTAACGCCCCTCCAAAGCTAGTATGCTTGCAAGAGTGACATTGGCGGAGGTGGGGTGTTACATTTGGTATCAGAGCATAAGATTTACGAGATTGAACAAAAGGCTTTTTAAACTTACCTTTTGAAGAACTATTTTCAAAACCAATTAACTATTTTCCAAGAAAAGTCTAGTTTATTTTAAAAGGCTATTCCCCAAAAGCCATTAGCACTATCCTTTGTTTCCTCGTTCTCAATCTATCTTTTTCTTCGTTTCAGTATGGTCGATAATTTTGCCATTTTGGAGGGCGTACCAGTACCTATTTGGTTTAGAAGGTACATGGAGGCAAGGGCGAATGAAGCCGGCCCCGCGAACATTCCTCTTCCTTTCCCTGTGGCTAACATTCCTCCCCCTCCCGTAGCTGAGGTTCCTCCTCCTCCTCAGCATCCACAAGCGGATTTCGCGAAGATTTGCAAGGACTTTAAGGCGATGGGTGGTAAGAATTTTGTTGGGACGGAGACTTTTGTTGAGGCAAGAAACTGGTTAAAGGAAACTGAAGACCTCTTTGCTATCTTTGATATGGAAGACCGTAGAAAAGTTCTGTTGGCGGTATGGCTATTGAAAGGGGAAGCTGCATATTGGTGGGTAGTCACCACCACTACTAGGCCAATTCAGACTTGGGATGACTTTAGGAGAAGGTTTGGACTGAGGTTTCTATCATCGACAGAAGAGAACCTTCAGATGGAGAGGTTCCTATCTCTAAAGCATGGGGACATGACAATTAGGGAATACGTGGATACGTTTAATCAACTTACTCGGTTCGGTCTAGGCTTGGTTAACACAGCTCGGAAGAAGGCCCTACACTTTGCTCTAGGATTGAACGAGCCATTGCACGGTTTGGCCATGTCTCACATACCCATGGGGGCGACCTTCGAGAGTTTGGTAAATATGGCCCCGCTTCAAGAGGAAGATAAGAGTAGTAAGAAGGAAGTCAAGTTGAATGAGTCTCAAGGCAAGAAGGTAGATTCCGAGAAAGGAGGCAAGAACAACAACAACCGCAATGACAACAAGACCAGGGAGACAAGGAAGTGCAACTTTTGTGGGATCGTTGGACACATAGCCAAAGATTATAGGAAGAAGAAGAGGAAATTGGGAGAATGCTTTCATTGTGGAGAGTCTAGACACTATAGCAAGGATTGCCCGAAAAAGCGAGGACAAGGGAAAAGGCAAACTCAGCAAGCAGGACCCTCTGGAGGGCAGTTGCAGGCTCTCCTCGCTCTTCCAGCTTTTGATCGAGGTAGTGTTTCTATAGAAAGTCATGTTTACATTTCTGATTTCCCTGTTCGTACCTTATTTGATTCTGGCGCATCGCATAGTTTTATTTCTGATCTTGTTGAAAGTTTGCACCTAAGTACTAGTTTAGTTGAGGTCCCGTTAGTGTTTCAAATCTAATTGGGGGTTCCGCCCATCTACCTGTGATTTGTATGGATTTGAAAATCTCTATCTTGAGCGTAGAATTCATGTGTAATGCTTAGGTTCTCGGGTTTATGGGATACAGGTTGATTTTGGGCATGGATTGGTTGTCCAATTAGGGAGCCATTCTTGATTTTGAACATAGGGTTGCAAGGCTCATGACTCGCCTCGGTAATACCCTCGAAATCTCGTGTGACCTTTAGGGTTCCGTCATGATTAGTTACCTAGAATCCCTTGGCACCTTTATTGGAAATTTGTAATCCAATCGAGTAGTGTTCGCCACTAAGGCGGATAGTCCATTTCAATTAAGCATGGGTTAGAGAAATCACCCTAGTAAGTACATTTGGCAACGTGGATTGGCACTTGTTTTCAAGGGATAGTTCTTCTGCGTGGGATACCGTATAGTATGTAAACGAGATCCAGGATTCACTAACGTACTTTGGAAAGCTTGCATGAAACCATGAGCACACAGTTATGTTTAAGCCAAGTATTTTAGGAAAAGAATAAGTGGAAGTGGAACGAGAGGCAACGGTGAAATGAGTTCTAACTCATATTTTGGAAATAAGAATTAAGAAGCTATGAAATTGTGAAATTAAAAGACGGTCAAGGCACGATGGGATTAAGCTCAAGAAAATGCGACTTAGAAGACTGAAGACCAGATACGCGCATCATATCTCTTTTTAAGAATATATTCTTGATCCCTATTATTCTGTAGAACTTACTCGCATGCTATTTTTAAGTATATCCTCTCGGTCCTATTCTCAATCTTAGTTCTGTCGCAAACCCCATAAGGAGTATGACTCGCCTGGTTGTGATATATATAGTCGGGGTGAAGATGTCCGTCAAGTGGACCAAACTATTTGGGCTTTATGGGATATGGGTCATAGTGGATATACTCACGAAGAGCGCCCATTTTATTCCGGTGAAGAGCAAGAGGACCGCATCATGGCTAGCATCTGTTTATCTTCGAGAGATAGTGCGATTGCATGGAGTTCCTTTTAGCATAGTCAGCGATCGTGACCCAATCTTCACTAGCCAATTTTGGAATAGTTTGCAAGAAGCCATGGGTACACAATTGAATCTAAGTACAGCCTATCACCCACAGACGGATGGCCAAACCGAAAGGGTGAATAGAGTGCTAGAAGATCTTTTGAGGCTTTGTGTTCTTGACCTTGGTGGTACTTGGGAAGACCACCTTCCTCTTGTAGAGTTTGCTTATGATAACAGCTACCAAGCAAGCATAGGGATGGCACCATTCGAAGCTTTGTATGGGAGGCCGTGCAAGTCACCAACATGTTGGTGGGAGATGACGGATGAGCTTATATTCGGGCCCGACATGATATGGGGCACATCCGAGAAGGTAGAGTTGATCCGAAGACGGATGAAAACGGCCCAAGATAGACAGAAATCCTATGCTGACAAGCGAAGGACAGATTTGGAATTCGAAGTTGGAGATATGGTTTTCGTGAAGGTTTCTCCTTTGCGAAACGTGGTTCGTTTCGGAGCAGTTGGGAATCTAGCCCCAATGTTCGTAGGACCCTTCCCTATCATAGAGAGAGTTGGGAAGATGGCTTATAAGGTGGAATTGCCCAAGAAGCTGGCCGGAGTGCACAATGTTTTTCATGACTCGCATCTCCGAAAGTGCCCACATGAGTCAGCCGAGGTAGTTGAGCCTAGCATTCTTGACGACATGGAGGCAGAGAAAGAGGCAACCTTGAGGCGAGCTCCGATTCGCATCTTGGGAACGGAGATCAAAAAGCTGAGGAATCAAGAAGTCAAGTTAGTAAAGGTTCAGTGGAGTGAAGCCGATGAAGAAGCAACTTGGGAAACCGAGGAGAAGATGCGTGGGCTTTATCCATTCCTTTTTGAGGGTACATTCTCAATCTCTTTTCCTAGTTAGCATATCTTTCTTTTGCTATCCATGTTTATCTTGTTATCTCGTTAATCTTGTCATGGGAACCTTAGGTAGAAACCCTTTGGATGAAACATGTATTTGAAACATGTTATGCTTGATGTTTGCCAGTGGTTGCAAGTGTTTGCAAGTGGATACTCGTGGATGCATGATACACGTTAGGCACTAAGATCGGCTCACACACTTTCATACCGCATATGCATGAGTGTTTATGCTTATTCATGGATGAAACTTGTATGCTATCACATGGATGTTGCATATGGATGGATGTTATGTGCACTCATGTAGAGACTATAAGTTAGGTTAGGAATTTGCATACATATGGACGCATTGCACAAACATATTTTGCATCAAGGAGGTTTACTGAATCAGTAACCGCCTGATCTTCGCATTAGATAGGTGCATATACACACACTTTTCCATATGTTCACACAGCATTAGAAATATTTTAAGGACAATGACTGCTCGTGGATGATGTTTTGAGTAGATGGATGATGGATGGTAGGATACGTTCTTCCTAACTTGAAGATTTCGGGGACGAAATCCTTTAAGGTGGGGAGAATGTAACAACCCGTATTTTTGAATAACATGTTATAACATAAACCAAGGCAGAATTAAATGATAAAATCTGAATCAAGGGAAACGGGCTGTGCCATTGCGTTCGTCTCGGAAAAATACGCGAAATAGAGTCTGAGTTTTCGAAAATCGGAGTCCGTATGACCAAGTTATGGCCCGTCAAAGTTTTCAGAAAATTTCAAGTTCAAAAATAGTTCAAATTTGAATTCAGAATTCAAATTCAGCCAAGCAGAACAGGCGGGAAAAATTCCCGCCACCCCCAAGTCGACTGGGGAGTCGACTTGGGAGTCGACACACCCCAGGTGGTGTCGACTGCCCTGTCGACACCCCTGTCGACTTGGGTGGTCGGCCAGTTTGGCCTAGGTGCACCTGACTTGTTCCTCAAGACATGTTTGGAGGCTTTTGACGGATTTTAAAGGCTCAGATCTGAATTAGGGTTAATCCTATGGCCTAAACTAACCTAATCTTCTATAAAAAAGACCCTAATACCTAGCCTAAATCAACACAAATCACTCCTACAACTAAACTATGCCAAAATGCTTCCTAATCATGGCCTCCACCTTCATATCATGGCCTCCATCCTCTTCATGAAAGTTTGAGTGTTCTAAGCTAGTAAAAGAGCCATCTTTCTTCATTAAAACAAGGATCTTTCTTCATACAAATCAAAGGAGCATCTTGTTTCTCACGACAACTTGGAGCTTATATTCAATTGGGGGGTTTTTAGTGTTGCTATTGTGGCTTCGTCTCAATCTTGTTTTATTTTATAGTCTTCATAGCATTGTAAGCCCTATTCTACTCTTAGATTCTAACTATGAAGTTAAATATGACATGTTGCAAGTTTAAGTTTGGGCCTAAGTATGATTTGTGCTTTGATTCTATCATGTTATGCATAGATTTATTCTATGCATGTTTGTAAAGCTATCACCTTGATTTTGTGCATAGAAAGCAATGAGCTTTGATTTGAAATGTTGCATAAAGCAACATAGAAACTCTCATAACCCTTATGTTATCTTGCATATGATGTTATATGCGAATCACTAGTTATCATCCTATGCCATCTATGACCATGTATCACCTATTTGCTAAGTTTAATGCCATACATGTGTAGATTTGAATTGGACCTAAGTGCAATATTTGTCTTGAACCTATCATTGTATGCATAGATCTATTCATGCCTCTCTTGATTTATGATTGTGGACCTACCATGAACCTAGTACCGTTCATGTTGACCTTGGGAAAAAATGCTATGAAATGGATTATGGCTTATGCATGTTAACAAACCTTAACCCCTCATGTTCCTTAACATGCATATGATGATATGTAACCTATTTTCTATGCACAAGTTAGGGTTGTCACCCTATGTCAACTATTACCATGCTACCACCATATTTGCTATTATGCATGCTTGTGGCCAAATCACCCTTATGCTATTATGCATGCTTGTGGCCAAAGCACCCTTATGCTATTATGCATGCTTGTGGCCAAATCACTCTTATGCTATTTGATATGTTTGAGGCCAAGTCACCTTTTATGCTATCATACATGTTGAGGCCATGTGCTAGTATGTTGAACCCCCTTTGGCCTCAAATATCACCATGTTTAACTTATGATAGACTTTGCCATCTTATGCCCACCTTGTCATATTCTTATGTTCCCCCTTTTTGATCTATTTGTGTTGATGCGAACTTACGTGCGATGGGGTTACGTTATGGGTAAACTTAAACGACATGAAACATGACTTGGAAAATATGACATGTGATGATGCTTGAAAACATGAACGTGGACATGACATGTAGAAAACATGGAAGTGGCCAACTTGAGGTTGGGTTGAGTTTGTAGCATAAATCTACCCGGAACCGACCGGCTCAACTAGTGGCTACAAGCAATAGGACCCAATGTGAGTAGTTGGTCACATCGCACTTAAAACCCGAGGTTAGACTAGGTTGTGTTGTAAAGCTACCCGGACCCGCCTGGATTAACTAGTAACCACAACAAAGTCTAATGTGAGAGGTTGGGGTGCATTAAGTTAATTAATGCCACATGGTAGGGTTAAGTCATGGACTACTTGAATACTTAACCAATTAAACACGATGGATTGGTAGGGTTAAGTCATGGACTACTTGAATATACTTAACCAGTTGAACACGATGTATTGATAGGGTTAAGTCATGAACTGCTTGGATACACTTGACCAACTCAATACATGCTTAGGATAGGGTTAACCACACTTAACCCATTTAAAATCCTAGTTACGTGGTCCTTTTCAGCAGTAACCTACTTGGGAGTATCTAGATACCCTGGACTAGGCTAGGGTGGGGCACGATTACTGACTGGTTGTAAGAGACCAAAAGAGACGGCTGAATAGTGCACCAGTTAAGTTCAGACGGACCATGGTCGTGCACATTAAGTCCGGAGTTGAATATGGGCACCGGTAGGTTTAGACTGTGCGTGCTTGAATTGTGTCTGGGGTTTACACCTTAGGGCTGGATACACCCTAGGGTGGACCTTGCACAGTTAACTACATTCCATGATTAGGCCGTATGACACCGATACACGACGAGTTAGGCTTATAGGGAGTCGATCGACTAGACCGAGTAGTTGGACCTTGATTTAGGTCATCTCATGAGTTTGGGCCAACGTTGGGCTAAGGGATCATTTCTTGTTTATACTTGACATGGATTAGAATACTAGTACACTTGTTGCAACTTAACCTTGTATATGCGATGCCACACTTGATCTATCTTGTTAACTTTTCACCATGCCAGTTATCATCCTATGTTTCACCTCTGTTTTACATGTCCAGTTAACTTTATTAGTTTTTATACTAATAGTAGGTAGGACTTACCAGTCTTTTTGACTGACCCGTTTTCTTTCGCCTCTTTTCTTCCGTTTCCCCCCTCCCCCAGGTTCTCAGGGTGGGAACACTAGCACCTAGCTTGGATCTCTAGCTTGCTTACTGGATAGCTCATGTACGGTTTGGACTTGAGCTCGCTATGGCTTTACCACGTCTACTTTGGGGATAGTTTACTTTATGTTATTTCCAATTTTCAGTTTATGTTTCTAGACTTGTAGTAGTTGGAAAATAATGACTAAGTACTTTTGATGTAAGTTGACTATGGTTTTGAAATAGTAGTTTTATCCGTTGCTTTATTTACTCTGTTTTACTTATATGTTCTGTCTTGTGATATCTACATGCATGTTTACCTCGTTTAACGCCCCTCCAAAGCTAGTACGCTTGCAAGAGTGACATTGGCGGAGGTGGGGTGTTACATCAAATATATGATTGGATTTGGTTTCAGGCCTCATTGTAGGTTAGAATCTGAGATGTTTGCAAGCTTACCAATCAGATTGACTCTTATCGAAAGGATTGGCAGAAGCCAAAGCGAGACTCTAAGCTTGTAGAGGTCATTAAGAGGTTGGAGATGAGAGTGGAACCCGAGGAAATTAAGGATTTCGAAGTCGATCGAGATGGTTGGCTTTGCAAGAATGGATGACCGGTGGTTCCTGATACCGATGGATTGAGAGATGAGGTTTTGAGGGAATGTTATTACTCTATATTGATGATTCATCCTGGTGGAAATAAAATGTATCGAGATATGAAGCGAGTTTACTACTGGGAAGGTATGATGATGGATGTTGTGAAATTTATTTTGAAATGTATGAATTGTCAGTTGGTTAAAGCAGAGCAGAAAAAGCCAAGTGGATTTTTATAGTGATGTAGAAACGGAAGCAAATGTCGATGGATTTTATCGATGGATTAGCTAGGATAAGGGCAGGAAATGATGGTATTTGAGTCATCGTGGATTGCTTGACAAAAAGAGCAAGGTTTATTCATATCAGATCAACTAGGGCGACATCGAAGTTGGCGGAGTTATATCTTAAGTGGATAATTAGATTCCATGGGATATCAAAGAATATTGTTAGTGACCGAGGTCCGTTGTTTACTAGTGGATTCTGGAAGAGTTTGCAAGAGACGTTATGAACCGAGCTATGTATAAGTACGGTTTATCATCCTCAAACAGATGGTCAGACCGAGAGGGTTATACGAGTATTGGCTTAGAGCCTGTGTATTAGATTTTGGAGGATCGTGGAAGGACCATCTGCATTTAGTTGAGTTTACTTATAATAATAGCTACCAGTCAAGTATTGGAATGGCACTATATGAGGCGTTGTATGGTAGGCCATGTAATTTTCTATCCCGTTGATTAAAGGCTGGAGAGAAATTGGTACTTGGGCCTGAAATGATAAGGGAAACGTCGAATAAAGGCAACCTAAGATCGTCAGAAGAGTTATGCCGATAAGCGACGAAAAGATTTGGAATTCTCAGTCAGAAATTTGGTGTTTGTTAAGGTTTCACCTTTATAGAACGTTGTTGTTTTTAGAAGTAAAGGAAAGTTAGCGCCAAGGTTTGTTTGACCAATCTCGATTGTCGAGCGAATTGGAAAGCTTGCATATGGAATGGATTTACCTGAGATGATGGCGGATGTCCACAACTCGTTTAACATATCGGTTCTGTGGAAGTTTGTGCACGACTCCAATGTTGTGGTATCTTCTGACCGGATTTAAGATTTAAAGGTCGAGCCCGAAGGTTTTAGGCCTCATAAGCCACTTCGCGTTGTAAAGAATGACATGAAACAACTTAGAAGGAAGATTGTTCAACTAATCAAGGTACAATGGGGCGAGGACAATGAGGACTGCACGCAGGAAACAAAGGAGAGTACGAGGTCCACCCATTCAGAACTCTTTGAGTGGTATGTCCCATATATTATATCTTACTTGTACCATTGTGTCTTGCACTATTAGAGTTCTGCATGCTAGAGTAGAATTTTGGTTGCATGGATTGCTGGGTGCTAGATTGGACAGTAGATTGGATACTCGTGGATTGTAGGCATGCATAATACTTTGGTTGCTCGTGTTTGCTCAGAATTTCTTGGCAATGTTCCTAAAGGGGGAAATGTAATGATCCATATTTTATATATCGGAGGATCGTAAAATAATTATATATAGAGATCATATCATTTTTAGATATTAATATGTTGTTCATAGGGATGTGAGGCATGTCCACAACATTTTTCGAATTGATTTGTGATCATTTTACCCTTGTGAATATTGTTTTAGCTATAACTTTTGACAGGTATCAAATCGGTGGTGAAATCAGTCACTGGATCAAAATGGTGGTTGGCCTTTCCATAACGTTGGCCAAATTAAAATTTTGGCTTGGTGGTTTGGGAGAAATCGCTATTTTAAGTTTCAGATTCTGCTTGGAAGACTAATTAGCTATTAATGGGCTGATTGGTAAAGCCCATTAGGCTAATGACCTGCTGCTATAAACATGGAGGTTTGGGGAGAAACTTAAGGCTTCTCTCTTCATTCAAACATTAGGTTTCTGTCTATGATTCTCTAGATTCAACCTAAACCCTAATCTCTTCATTCTAGTTCATAAACAATCTAGAGACGAGATCTACAACCGGGAAGATTAGATCTAATCATATTGCATTGATTTTAGGGTTTTCATCGCTATCCAGATTTGAGTTCATCGGATTTACATTGGATCTTTGATTTGGTGAGTGATATATATCTTCATACGGATACTACGGATTACATGGGTTAAATTAGGATTAATTCATGTTATATATGTTAATTTCAACATAGATTTGATCACATATGTTTAATTCAGAATAAGACGTTCTAGGATAATTTAATTTAACCATATAGACTAGTAAGTTGTTAGGTTAATCACGTACTTGTGTATGTTTAGATCTAAATCATGTTAGATTCATTGTTTTCTGATATTTTTAATGTATGTGCATTCTTGTATGATCAAGATTGGATGAATCACCTTTTATTTTGATTGAATTGAATGCATTGCTTGAGTCATTTATTAGAACTCTTTGCTGTAGAACTTAGGATGAAGATCAGAGCAAATTGGAGGTTCAAATGATCAGATTCAGATGAGACTTGGCAGAGGAGCTCTGGAGGATACCGGGATGAAAATCAGAAAATTTCAGGCAGAAGTCCTTTAAGTAGATAGATCGGTATCAGTCTGTAGGGTATGGACTAGTACAGACCAATGAGGATTGATCGTGTGATGATGAATCTTGAAGCATGACACTGCTGTGTTAAATCAAGGTTGCATGCAAAGTTTTAGGTGATTTGGATAGGTTTAAGTAGAATCATTCGATATCTCATTGATGGATTGATAAAAAAAATCATCGAGAAAAATTTGGCTTTGAGGTTGGACCGGTAGGAAGATCTTGGTGAAAGGAGTACGAACGTCTAGACAATTAGCCATTTTTGGCTAAGTGTAAGGACCGATGCTGATCCATAGGCGATGGATTGAAAGCGAACCATCAGGTCGTGATGGATGGCTGGTTTTTGGTGAGCTTGATAAAGGTATTCTTGGGTGCTTATGTATGAAGTTTGGTGACTTGGAAGCTTCATAAGAAGGTTGTGCAACTCGAGGATGATTAGTGCTTCGATCGTGAACTCTAGACGGAGTGGCTGGAGTAGAATTGATGTAATGTTGATAGTGGGATGATGCCTGTTGCAGTAAGATCATAGATCGACTCAGGTGGGAGTTGATTACAGGTGAAAATGGAATTGTTTCGAGAAGTGGCTCAAACAAAATGATGGAGTCGTCAAGGTGGATGGCTTGTAAGATTGGAAGCACCAAGGAATCATCGAAAAACGTAGATTCTAGCGGATTCAAAGCAATGGTATTGTGTGGATGCCCTTCAGGATCAGACAGATTATATACCCTGGATCAAGTTGGATCTATTTGTTTTAGACTGAGGCAAACATGCATATATGGCAGTCATATTAGAACCGAGGTTTCCATTAGCCATTGACGGACAACAGTGGCTGGTCATTCGATGATTAATGTATTCAAGGCTTCAGCCGGTGATAACTAGGATATTTTCTCTATGGATGCAATGGTCAATTGTATTTTTTCTTCTCTATTTCTTCGGGTAAGCTATCACAGTAGGTCGTCGAAGAGAAGCGCGATTAGGGGATACCCTTTTCTTATTTTGGAGTGGCATATTAAGATGATTATTATGTGCTAACTCTATGGTTGCAGGGACAGATGCAATGTTGAATTTTCTATATTCATATATTCTGTGTAACTATTAATAGTTATTTTATCGCTCACTAAGACTGTTGTCTAACTCAAAGTTTTAGGTTTCCTCTTATTACCTTGGGTTGCTCATCAATATTGTTGGTGAGTAGACTATGATAGCAGGTAATAGGTTTTGGTGCTGATGCTGCTGCATGATGATGAGCTTGAGGCTGACGTATTGTTGCTAAGATTCCCAGGTTGCCTCATCCGCATCGTCTCCCCACTAAATCTTTACTTGCTTTACTTCCTTGTTTCTCAAGCTTCTTGACTTCGCTATCTAGAATTCATGTAGGCATGCGATGAACTGTTTCCTCCCCCTCAACCTCTACATACTTTAGTGGACTGGGTTCGACTATCTCAACTGAATCATGCATGCACTTTTGCAAGTTCGAAACATGAAATATGTCATGAACTCTAAAAAGTCTCTCATGTAGTCTAACTGTATGCCATCCTCCTTATTCTATCCACAATGCGGACGGTCCTACGAAATTCGAAGCAAACTTACCTACCGAACCCAACCTCAACAAAGTACTAATTGACGATGCCTTCACAAAAACTAAATATCCAACCTAAAATTCTAATATATTGTCCTATCGGCATAAGATTACAACTGATCTTGGGCCGTCTTCATCCTGTTCCTTATCAAATTGATCTTCTCTGAGGTCTCTCTTTCTATGTTCGACATAAGTAGAAATTTACTAATGATCTCAGGAGTGATCTGCAAGGTCATCCATAAAGTTCCCCGAAAAGAGCCATCCTTTGCTCGCTAGAAGTTATTATTATATGTGAAATCTGCTGATGGTAGACTCTCTCCCATCTCGCTTCGCAGTATAGAATACAAAGCCTCAATAAATCCTTAAGGACCCCGTTCACCCTCTTAGTTTGTCCGCCAGTCTGAGGGGATACTTAACCTAAGCTGAGTCCCTAAAGCCTCTTGCAGACTCCTCCAAAACTCACCAGTGAAGATAGGGTCCCTATCGCTTATAATGCTGGTAGGAATACCATAGAATTGAATGATTTTTCTAATGTATATTAAAGTTAACCAAGATGTCGTCCTCGTGTTCTTGACAAGAATGAAGTGGACACCCTTCATTAGCCGATCTACCATAACCCAAATGCTAGTATTACCCTTTCGAGATCAAGGCAACCCATCAATGAACTCCATGGATACGCTCTTCCACTTTCATAGTGGCACATCCAATGGCTTAAGAAATCCACTGAGTTTTCGTTGCTTCGCCTTCACTCTTTGATAAATCATGCGTTGGCCACATAATCAGCCACATCCTTCTTTATGCCAGTACAATAGAATACTCTTCATGTCCCTGTATATTTTATCACCACCGGGATGGATGGTCATCCTCGAATGGTTTGCCTCAGCCAATACCACACTCACCAAATCAATAGAGAGGGGGACGCAAACCCTTGCATCTTTATGCAACTGAATTATAATGCCAATGGAATATCATTGGAGATGTCTAGAGGCCTCTCCTCTATCCAAATTATCGAAAGTATATACTAGCTTAAAAGCCTGTCATTGACTTGATCCAATCTGCTCCAACAATGTAGGATGAATCTCTAAAGATGCTAACATCTAGAGGTATGGTCCGTAGAGGGTCAAAAATAAAAAGTGGTAATATACTACAATCTCTCCCACTCTACGAACAAAGAACTCAAAAACTCCATCTTCCTACTCGAGGCATCTGTAGCTACATTCCCCTTACCGGGGGTATATGTTATCTCAAAATCATATGATGTCATGAATTCCATCCAATGATGTTTCCTTAAATTCAAATCCTTCAACGAAAATAAATACGTCAATAACTTATGGTTAGTGTAAAGTTCTAACCTCTTGCCAAGTAGATAATGCCTCCATGACTTATGTGAAGAATAAATCGTGGCTAATTCCAAATCATATGTAGAGTAGTTCTTCTCACATGTATTAAGTTGTCTACTCCCATAGCATACGACACTACCCTCCTGCATCAATACCGCACCCAAGCCAGTCCCAGCATTGATGTATATTGTGAATATCTTAGAACCATCAAAAAGCGTCAGCACCTACAAGCCTTCTTAATTCTCTTGAAGGAATCCTCATAATCCACGTCATACATGAATAACAAATTCTTCATGGTGAGACGGGTAAGCGGTGCCAAAATTCACGTAAAGTCTTTGATAAACTTTCTATAATAACCCGTCAAGCCTAGGAAGCTCCTTACCTCAGTCCTGTTATTAGAGGCCTTCCAGTCTTGCACCGCCACCACCTTGGCAGGGTCCATAGTTAATCCTTCTCTAGAAACCATATGCCCTAAGAAACACACTTTCTCTCGCCAAAATTGACACTTTGAAAACCTTGCCTTAAGTTGATGCGCTTAGAGAGTACGGAGAACCTATCCCAAATATAAGGCGAGCTCATCCTAGCTCCTCGAGATTACCAAAATGTCATTAATAACACAACCATGAATTTATTAAGAATGTCTTGTAAATATCTGCTCATCAGATCTATATAAATGGTCAGGGCTTTTGTTAGCCCAAAAACATAACCAAACACTCGAAAAAAATCCATTAGGTGTCCAAAAAGCTTCTTATCGATGCTATCCTCGGCTACCCTAAGATGATGGGAACCAGTGGCTAGATCTAACTAAGCGAACACCGATATGCCGACCTACTGGTTAAACAAATCATCGATCCAAGGGAGTGGGTAGAGATTCTTCTCCATGGATTTGTTGGATTCTCTATAATCCACACAAAGTCAAAGAGAACCATCTGCCTTTGTAGCAAAGATGAATAGTGCTTCCCACTCATAAATACTCCACCTGATGAATCCCTTCTCTAACAGCTCACCAACTTGCTTACTCGACGCTCTCCTTTCAATAAAAGTCATACTTCATACGGGCAATGCTGTAAGCTTTGCATTCTCACTGTCAATCTTGCTCTTAGGAGGTAGTCCTCACATCTTTTCCAATGCATCTAAAATTTCATACACTATGGGTACCAAATCAATATCGTTAATAAATGAATCTATGGAGTAAAGAAAGTTTAGCATTACTGACTTCCACGGGTTGTTAGAAATCCCGAGGGACCTACCAATACATATCACTAATCGAATGACCCTCCTCTCACAGTCCAAAATGACCAATATATAGCTAGTCAATCTATGCCTAGGATTATCCCATACCTCGAGAATCCGAATACATAGGCATCACAATCAAAATCAATGCCTTATATTAAAATTTTCAAATATTGCAAGTCATAAACAAACATGCAAAACCACCTATGTGGTTTGAAACTACTTTGGAATCAGTGACTAAAGTAATGTTCAAGTGCAGACAATCGACCAAAGAGCTAGAGATAAAAGAATGAGTTGCTCCCAAGTCAAAGAGAGTATGAATGGTAAGTTCGAAAATAGAAATCAACTTTCTATTGCCACTTTCCTACCTTTATCTGGTCTGCGACAAGACTGAGCTGCCTCTAAGACTTGTACCTAAGCCACTAATGCACTAGCCCTCTATCTTGTACTCTTGGGACAAGCTCTACTAAGATGTCTAGGCTACCTGCAATTATAGCACTCTCCTGTCTTCTTTCAATCTATGACATATTTAACCAATCAGTTCATAACCATGACACTTAACATGTTTCTTGATCTACCATTTCTGAGGTCCTCCAGTATTCTTCTTGTTGCCTTTCTTATTTTTCCACTGTCGCTTCTTCGAGCTTGCAGACTTGGAAACTTCCTCTTTACCCTCTTTAACCTTTACCTTCACATTATTGTGCATAAGAACCATCTCCACTAATGACTTGAATGTAAGCACCATGGTTACGCATGTCAACGCCAACTGTAGAGAGGTTGGTTCAATCCTCTCATGAACCTACCAACTCTCTTTTGAGCTGTATTGACTAGATCCATCCCAAAATTCAAAAGTCATTGAAGTGATTGATATATTCATTTACTGTAAGATCTCCTTGCTTCAATCTGAGAAATTGCTCCAATTGTTTCCCTCCTCATCCATAATAAGAATCTCCTCTCGAATCTATCTTGGAATCCAGCACAACTGATATTTGTAACACCCTACATTTCTTAACGTCGCCCATATAAGGATTCCAATAAGAGACAAGACAAGTTTTAGGTATAAGATAGAATCACAAAGACTAAAGTTCAGAAGACAACATAATAAAACACAACGGAACTTAAAATTTTCATTGAAAGCAGGATAAAAAGTATCATTACATATAGACAAATAAAAACCATAGCTATCTCATAAAAACCTCATAATTAGAGTATCATAATAAAAATCCCACTCAATGCCAAATACAAAAATAAGTAGAACATGGAATAATACATGTAAATATCGGGAATGTGACAAATGAAAAGCTCTAACAGACTGAGCTGGCCCTAAGCTCTCTCAAGCACTAGATCCCTGACCCTGAGAACCCGGAAGCAGTTAGGGAAAAAGGAAGAAGAGAAAAATAAAATTGCTCGGACATAAAGCATGGTGAGTTTGGTAATTACTAGCACGAGTGGTAAAGAGGAAATCTAGATAGGATAATAAATTGAAGTCAACATAGAAAATAGAAACAAGAATATACTTTCATGAATATAGTCGTTTGTCAAACCTTTTTTTTCTGCACCATTTACTATAATGTTGTAAATTAGGTTATAACCTAATTCTACCCGTCGATTGGCTCCTGAACCATAATTGTGATAATTTATGTCGACTATGGTGTTGGGTTTATCAGGCCCAACCCATCAGCTCTAAGGACATAACATTTTATCTTCCCTAATTGGCACAATGCACGCTAATTACCCTGCCAGAACGCGCTCGTACCCACTGTGTTTGGACCACTTACTAGCCAATTCAGTATAAGAGTGCCTCCCCCTCCTCGTGAGACCTCTTTGTAGTATGATAAAAAGGAATACTGATTGATACAAATCCCTAATCAAAAATGCAAATTGGCATAAGTCACCTCTAGACTTAGTCCCCAATAATTATTTTAATTAGCCATTTATTTTTCCTAATCAGCATCCCATTACTTTCGGAATGGGCCAATACTACTACCCCTTATTTTCCCTAATCAGCCATCATTGTTGGAACGGACCCCTACTACACATGCATATTAATTCGTTTATTTTTAAAATTTATGCTAAACTTAAGTTTATCAATAAGCCCATCTTCTTCATAAACTTCAATTTACAGGTTTTCAATAAACATCTCTTTCTTTAAATTTCACTGTACAACCCAGCCCCCGCCATTAACCTCTATCCAAATATCTGTTATTCAGATTATCAGAGCTGCAGTTCAATTTTCTTTATTGCATGATTTCAATAAGCCCACTTTACACTTTTTATACATTTTTCTTATTTTCCCAATTACGCCTTTCTTTTCAATTTTATATCTTAAACCAAACATCGTATAAACAAGAATAAATAAATGGTTTAGGCTCTTAAAGGCCAAAATTCAACGCCAAAATAAAAAGGACAATGGCCTAGGCCATGATAAATAGGAACAAATCTAAAATAAAATAGGGCTGAAACATAACTGTAATGAAATTACATGAAGAAAAATGGTATAAATGAACTGAATAAAACTACAATAACAAAACAGATTAATGAATCAGATGGAAGAAAGGACAAAACAGTAATAAGATTGCATAGATTATTGCTAGAAAAGGAAAATAAAAATTCGAAGGAATCTACAACTTATCATACTACCAAGAAAACCCCCAATTTGTACGGAATCTTGCAATTATTGAAATTACTCATAACTTTCAAAGCAACCAATTTTTCCTCGATAGCAAAATATCTATCTATGAATATTCTACAAAGTATATGCAAACCCAAGCCTCAATACTTCATTAGAAATATTTGAGAAGAGGTTATTTGAGATGGAGGCAGAGAATGGAGTAGCGAGAATTAGGTTAGGTTTGGAGCATATTTATAACAGAGCTAGGGTGTTTTCAATAGTTAGATTTTAGGTTAAGATTTTAGGACATCAAATCAAATAACTCTCAAGAAGAACGCACCCAATAAGCCAACAATTTTGATCGACAACGTGCAAACCAGGTTGCATACGTCGCCCAGCTGGGTCGACCTACGTGGGGTCTGGGTCAACCCCCTAGTCAACCCAGCTAAGGGCTGGGTCGCCCAGTTGATCCTCATTAACGTTGAAATTTAAGTTTGTTTAATTTGATGTTTATTACTGTTTGAAAATTCGAATTTCAAACTTCCTTCTTTAATATATTTTTTCGTTTTAAGTCTGATCTCAGCAAATCAAATGTCTATCTTAGCCAGAACTTCGTAACGATCAATGGCGCAAACCCCATTGCCCACTTCCCATAAAAATTCTGATTAATTATTATTTTATTAACCTTTCACTTATATTACTTTATTAAAATTTTGGGTTGTTACATTCTCCCTTCCTTAAAGGATTTCGCCCTCGAAATCTCCAAGGCTAGAAGAATGTTAAAAATATTACCACAACATCATCTACATCTATCTACTCATCTACCAATCATAGGCATCCATTTTCCTTAGGATTTCTAATGCTTTTCATGAACATATGCAATAGTGTAGGGTATATGTCCCTAACAAATGCAAGAAATTAGGCGGTCCACTGATTTAGTCGACCTCCTTTTATGTAATTTATGTCAGTGCCATGCGTCCAAAATGTATGTAAGAGGATCCTAATGGTACATAAAGTTCTATATGTGTGCTACAACCACCACCAACAAAATGAAACATTCATATGATAGTCACTCAATTTTCATCCATAAATTAAAATGAATTATAAGTGCATACACATCCATATGCAGTTATGTTAGTATCCTATTGGTTGATCACTAATTAGTGCATAGTGTGTGTATATGCATCCATTGATTCACTTGAATCCATCAAACATAACATGTCCTAATAACATGTTTAAACCATGTCCTACCATCTGTAGGATATTCTTAGACCCATTAATTCAAAAGATAGGAAATGGATAAGGTTCAAATTCAAAACTAAGAAAGGATTGAGAGCGACCATCAAAAAGGAACGGAAAAGATGTGTGAATATTATCCTTTGGTTCCCATGTTGCTTCACTGCTATCCTCTCCCAATTGAACTTTGACGAGTTTAATTTCCATGTTTCTTAACTTTTTTATTTCAGAATCCAGAATCCTTGTAGATACTTGTCTGACAAAAGCCTCCTTCTTGACCAGTTGGCCTCAACCTCCTCTAAAGTGCTCGGCTCTACTATCACCGCAGAATCATGAAAGCATTTCCTCAAATGCGAGACGTGAAATACATCGTGAACTGCTGATAGTCTCTCTGGTAGCTAAACTCTACAAGCCATCTGGCCCATCCTCTCTACTTTTGGAAATGGTCCCATAAACCTTGGTGCTAATTTTCCAATTGAACCAAACCATACCTTATTCCTTAGGGAAGATACTTTAATGAAAACCATGTCTCCCATACTGAACTTAAGTATCGACCTCCTCCTTTCGGCATAAGATTTATGTCTATCTTGAGCCGCCTTCATCCTTTTTCGAATTAAGTCGATCTTGTCTGAGGTCACTTTGATCATCTCCGGTCCAATAAGAAGCCTATCGGTAGTCTTCCACCAAAAAGATGGTGATCTGCAAGGCTGTCCATACAAAGCTTCAAAAAGCGCCATGCCAACACTTGCCTGATAGTTATTAATATAAGCAAACTCAATCAAGGGAATATTCTCCTCTCAACCGCCTTCGAAGTCTAAAATGCACATCCGTAATAAATCCTCAAGAATCTGATTAACCCTCTCGGTCTACCCATCTGTCTAAGGGTGGTAGACAGTACTAAGTCTCAGCTGTGTCCCTAACTCCTCCTGTAGGCTCCTCCAAAACTTACTGGTTAAGATAGGGTATCTATCATTAATGATACTCGTAGGGATTCCGTGAAGCCTGACGATCTCCCTCAAATATATCAAAGTCAACCCAATTGCAGTCCGCTTATTCTTGGCTGGAATGAAAAAGGCGCTCTTTGTTAATCTATCCACGATCACCCAAATACTGGTATTGCCTTTCCTCGATCTAGGAAAACATCTATGAAATCCATTACGACACTCTCTTATTTCCACTAGGGCACATCTAAGGGCTGAGGAAATTCACTTGGTTTTTTTTTACTCAGCCTTAACTCTCTGACATGATATGCACCTAACTACAAAATCTGCCACTTCTTTTTTCATCCCTTTCCAATAAAAGTCCCTCTTCATATTCTTATACATTTTGTCTCCTCCCGAATGGATGGTCATTTGAGAGTGATGGACATCCAATAATACCACACTCGTCACATCTCCCGTGCAGGGTATACATAACCTACCATCATAGCGTAACCATCCCCCTCACCTACTGAATATCTAGAAAGGTGTCTAGAGGTCTCGCCTCTATCTAGTCGATCTAGAATATCGGCTAATCACTGATAGTTACGCTGGATGGATCCAATTCATTCCAATAGAGTAGGTTGCACCTCAAGCGATGCTAATAATCCTGGTGGATAATCCGTAGATGTCCTAAAATCAAAAGCTAAGATAAACTCTAAGCTCTAACACTCTATGAAAAATTGATTCAAAGTCATCATCTGCCTACTCAGAGCATTCTCTATTACATTCCCCTTCCTTGGGGTATAAGAAATCTCGAAATCGTAGGATGCTAGAAACTCCATCCAATGGTGTTGCTCCAAGTTAAGATCCTTTTCCGAGAATAGATACTTGAGAGACTTATGATTCGTATATAGCTCAAACCTCTTGCCCAATAAGTAGTGCCTCCAAGACTTAAGGGCAAAAACAATAGCTGCTAGGTCTAAATCATGGGTAGGATAATTCTTCTCATGTACCCTTAGTTGTCTTCTCTCATAACAAACAACCCTACCTTTCTGCATTAGAACGACGCCCAATCCTGTACCACAAACATCTGTATACAGTGTAAACATATTAGCTCTATCTGGAAGAGTCAACACTGGAGCAGCCATGAGGGTCTTTTCAATCTTATAAAGGAATCCTCGCAATCCACGTCCCATGAGATTACCAAGTTCTTCTTAGTAAGGCGGGTAAGCAGAGATGAAATCCATGCAAAGTCATTAATAAATTTCTGATAAAACCTCACCAAACTAGAAACCTCCTCACATCAATCACAATTTTGGGGACCTTCCAATCTTGCATAACAACCACTTTAGCAGGATCTACCGCTATACCATCTCCTGAAATTACATGTCCCAAGAATCTACTTCCATATGCCAAAAATGGCACTTCGAGAACTTCGCCATCAATTGATGGGCACAAAGAGTATGGAGAACCTCTGCTAAATGCAACACATGCTCATACTCATCTCTTGAGAATATCAAGATGTCATCCACAAACACTGCCACAAAATTATTTAGGAATTCTCTAAACACTCGACTCATCAAATCAACCAAATATGTCGGTGCATTGATTATCCCATAGGGCATAACCAACCACTCGAAAAATCCATATGGAGTCCTAAAAGTTGTCTATCCACTATCATCTGCAACTTAAAGCTGATGAAACCCAGTCGCCAAATCTAATTGAGAGAAAATGGATGCACCCATCAACTGATCAAACAAATCGTCTATCTAAGGGAGTCGGTGTTGATTCTTCATTATGAGCTTGTTTAATTCTCTATAATCCACATATAGACGGAGAGAGCCATCCTCCTTAGTAAAAAATACGACTGGTGCTCCCCACTCAGATATACTTCATCTAATAGAGTCTTTCTCTAACAACTCACCTACCTGCTTACTCGGTTCTTTCCTTTCCCTCAGAGCCATATGATGTACAGGAAATGCAACAGACTTAACATTATCTATAAAATAAATTCGAAAGTTGATCTCTCATTTCGGAGGTAGTTCTATTACCTCCTCAAGTACGTTTGGAAAATCTCTAACCATGTGTACTAAGCCAAGGTCATCGATAGAAGTATCTAGGGACTTTAAGAAGCTCAACTTGACTGACCCTCGCGGGTCGCGAGATATCTCGAGTGCCCTACCATGACAAGTCATCAATATCACTACCTTACTCTCGCAGTCAATAATGGCACCATAATGGCCAGCCGATTCATCCTTACAATAATACTGTACCCCAAGAACCCGGGTACATAGGCATCACAATCAAACTTGACACCTAAAATAAAAAGTCTCAAACCCTTACACATCATAGATAAATGAGACAAACCTGTTATAGGGTTTGAAACTACTACTGGATCAAAAACAAGGGATATACTAAGGTATGAACAATCGACTAATGAGGTAGAAATAAATGAATGTGAAGTGCCAAAATCAAATAAGGTCCTAACTGGAAAGTCATAAAGAGAGATCAAACCTTCGATTGCGACCTTCCTGCCCCTATCCTTACCAACACTATCCTTACCAACACTAGCCCGAGTCGCCTCTAATGCATGAATCTGTGCTCCAGATGAACTAGCTCCTTGCTCTTGCTTCTGAGGACATTATTTACTGTAGTGACCCTGCTGTCCACAATTAAAGCAGCTTCTTTTCTTAATAGTCTTCATGCAGTCCTTCACAAAATGGATTATCATGCCGCATCCATGGTATATAATATCTTTCTTACTCTGTGTTTTTTCTGGCTTGTTATTGAATTCTTGGGCCACCATTTCTTCTTTCCAAAATTATCCTTAGCTACCTCAGACTTACTTTCCACAAGATTACCTTTTCCATCATTATGCATAATTTTCATCTCAACAAGATTCTCGAATGTAGCACCCATGGAAATATGAGTCATAACAAGTCCCCTTAGCGGTTGATTCAAAACCTTAGCGAACCTCACAGCCTTCTTATGAGTCATATTCATGAAATCCATTCCAAACCTAGCAAGATCATTAAACTAATTAACGTTTTCTTTCATCGAACGATCATCCTGTCTCAAAACAAAAAATTTCTCCAATTACATGCCTCTTCTGCTAGAGATAGAAACTTTCTTCAAAACCTCACTGTAAAGTCATCCTAAGTCTCAAAACCACGCTTTGCCTCAGCCATCTCCCACCAAAACAAAGCTTCACCCTTCAGTTGCCACACATCTAATTGAACTCTCCTCCTATCGTCTATCTCAAAAAGTCTGAATATGCGATTAGTGTTCCTAAGCCAAGTGCATGCCTCAACAAAAGTCTTTGAATCAAGAAAAGTCTTACTGCCAAGAGCAGTGAAATCCTTGCAAAGCTGAGAGAAATCAGCAACTAGTGGTGGGTTAGGAGGAGCCACCACGGCTGGAGCGGGAGCTTGGGCATTCCTTGCCCTTCAACTGGTGTCGTAGCTTATACATACCTACATAACCAAGTCGGAATAGGGACATCCTTCAGAAAATTGGGAACCCCGGAAATGCTGCGAACGGGAAAAAGAGAAGAATTCAGGAATGGAATCAAGGGAATATTGTAATTGGCTTATTGGGATATTTTTCAAAAACAACTTTTTATTCTGAAAACACTTTTCTTTAAAAGACTTTCTCTTTTAGAAACAAAAACTTTTTATTGATCTTGTAACCTTAAGCTCTGATACCAAATGTAACACCCCACATTTCTTAACGCCACCCATATAAGGATTCCAATAAGAGACATGAAGCGTCTTATGTATAAGATTGCATCATAGAGACTAAAATTCACAAGACAACACAATAAAACACAACGGAACTCAAATTTTTTTTTCAAAGAAGGATAAAAAGTGTCATTACATAATAGAAAATTAAAAACCATAGTTGTCTCATACAAACTACATAATCAGAATATCATAATAAAAATCCTCCTCAATGAGAAATACAGAAAGAAGCAGAACGTGGAACAATACATGTAAATATAGTGAACAAGACAAATGAAAAGCTCTAACAAACTGAGCTAGGCCAAAGCACTCTAAAGCATTAGATTCTCCACCCTGAGAACCTTGGAGGGGCGGTGGAAATAGAAGGAAGAAGAGAAAAAGAAAACTAGTCAGAAATAAAGCCTGGCGAGTTTAGTAATTACTAACATGAGTGGTAAAAGAGGAAATCTAAACATGATAATAAATTGAAGTCAACATCGAAAACAGGAACAATTGAATATAGTCAATTGTCAAACCATTCGATTTCAACACCATTTACTATAATCTTGTAAATTAGGATATAACCTTAATCTACCCATCGATCAGCTCCAAAACCATAATTGTGATAACCTATGCCGATTATGGTCCCAGGTTTGTTAGACCCGACCCATCATCTCTAAGGACATAGCGAAAATCACTGGCGTTACAACATCTTATCATCCCTAATCGGCGTAATACATGCTCATCACCCTGCCAGAATGCTCTCGTACCTACCACGTTTGGACCCTTTACTAGCTATTTCAGTATAAGCGTGCCTCCACCTCCTTGTGGAAGCTCGATGTAGTGTGATAAAAAATACTGACTGATATGAATCCCCAACCAAAAATGAAAATTGACATAAGTCACCCCTAAACTTAGTCCCCAATAATTATTTTATTTGGCCTCTTATTTTCTGTAATTAGCCCACCCTTACTGCCAGAACGGACCAATACTACGAGCCCTTATTTTCCTTAATCAGTCGTCGCTAGCGAAACGGGCCCCTACTACACATGCATATTAATTCATTTATTTTTAAACTTTATTCTAATCCTAAGTTTGTCAATAAGACTATCTTCTTCATAAACTTCAATTTACAGGTTGTCTGTAAACATCTCTTTTGTTAAATTTCACTGTACAACCCAACCCCCGCCATTAACCTCTATCCAAATATCTTGTATTCAGTTTATCAAAGCTACAGTTCAATTTTCTTTATTGCATGATTTCAATAAGCCCATTTTATTCTTTTTTATACATATTTCTTATTTATCCCTATTACACATTTACTGTCAATTTCATATTTTAACCCAAATAGCGTATTAACAAAAAGATATAAATGGTTTAGGCTCTTGAAGTCCTAAAACCAGTGTCAAAAATAAAAAGGACGATGGCCTAGGCTCTCAGATGGCCTAGGCTCAAATAAAATAGGGATGAAATAGAACTGTAATTAAATTACATATAAAGAAAAAGGGTATAGATGAACTGAATAAAGTATGATAATAGAATGTATTATCGAATCAAATAGAACAAAGGATAGAACCGTAATCAGATTACATAAATTATTGCCAGAAACGAAAAAGAAAAATCATAGGGAATCTACAACTTATTATATTATCAAGATAAACCTCAATTTGTACTGAACCTTGCAATTATTGAAATTACTCACAAATTTTAAAGCAATCCAATTGAGCCCTGGCAGGAAAATCTCTATCTATGAATATTCTCCAAAGCATATACAAACCTAAGCCTTAGTACTCAATTAGAATTATTTGAGATGGAGGTAGAGAATGGAGTAGTGAGAATTAGGTTAGGTTTGGAGCATATTTATAATAGATCTATTTTGTTTTAAATCATTGAATTTTAAGTTAAGATTTCCGGTAATCAGATCAAAGAATTCTCTAGAAAAATGTACCCCAAAAGCCATCCAATTTGATCGGCAGCGTGCCACCAGGTTTCGTACGCTGCTCCGGTAGGTCGATCTATGTCTGGTTTAGGTCGACTCCCGATCCGACATAGCGAAGGGCAGAGTCTCCTAGTTGATTGTGATTAACGCTGAAATTTAATTCTGTTTAATTCGATGTTTATTACTGTTTCAAAAATCGAATTTTAATCTTCTTTCTTTAATATTTTTTCCATTTTAAGTCTGATTTCAGCAAACCAAATGTCTATCTTAGCTAGAATTTCGTAACGGACTTAATGGCAAAACCCCTATTGCCCATTTTCCAATATTTTATTATTTTGGAGTGGCATATTATAGACGATCATCATATGATAACTCTGTGGTTGCAGGGACAGATAAAATGTTAAACTATCTATATTCATATATCCTACGTAACAATTGATAATTATTTTATCGCTTACAAAGACTATTGTCTGAATCAAGGTTTTATGTTTCCTCTTATTACCTTGGTTGATCATCAATGTTTTTGGTGAGTAGACTATGATAGCAGGTAACAAGTTTTGGTGCCGATGATGCTGCGTGATGACGAGCATGAGGTTGATGTATTATTTCTAAGCTACCCATGTTTTCTCATCCACATAATCTCTCCATTGAACCTTTACTTGATTTACTTCTGTGTTTTCCCATCTTCTTTACTTCGTGGTCTATAATTCATGTAGGCATGCAACGAAAAGATGCCTCCTCTACTTCTACATCCTCTAGTGGACTGGGTTCGACTATCTTAGCTGAATCATGCAAGCATTTTTGCAAGTTCGAAACATGAAATATGTCGTGAAATCAAACAAAGTTCTTATGTAGTCTAAAATTGTACGCTATCCTCCTTACTTTATCCATAATTTGAATGGTCCTACGAATTTAGGACCAACCTTACCTACCGAACCCAACCTCACCAAATTACTAATTGGCGATGCCTTCACAAAAATTAAATCTCCAATCTCAAATTCTAATCTATCCTCCTTCTATCGGCATATGATTTCTACCGATCTTGGACCGCCTTCATCCTTTTCCTTATCAAATTGATCTTCTTTGAGGTCTGTCTTACCATGTCCGATAAAAGTGGCAATTACCTGTCATCTCAAGGCTGATCTGCAAGGTCGTCCATAAAGTTCCCCGAATGGAGCCTTCCTTATGCTTGTCTAGAAGCTATTATTATATGTGAATTCTACCAAGGGTAGATGCTTCTCTCATTCGCTCTGAAGTATATAATGTACAGCCTTAATAAATCCTCAAGAACCCCATTTACCCTCTTGTTTTTCCATCATTCTGTAGAGATACTTAACCTAAGTTGAGTCCCTACCACCTCTTGTAGACTCCTCCAAAACTCACTAGTGAAGATAGAGTCCCTATCGCTCACAATGTTGGTTGGAATACCGTGGAGGTGAATGATTTTTGTAATGTATATTAAAGCTAACCAAGATGTCATCCTCTTGTTCTTGACTAGAATGAAGTGGGCACTCTTCGTCAATCGGTCTACCATAATCCAAATGTTGGTATTGCTCTTTCGAGACCAAGGCAACCCATCAATGAAGTCCATGGATATGCTTTTCCAATTTCATAGTGGAACATCTAATGGTTAGAGCAATACTCTAGGTTTCCGTTGCTTCACCTTCACTCTTTAACAAACCATGCATTGGTTACATCCCTCTTTATGCCAGTATGATAGAATACTTTCTTCATGTCCCTATATATTCTGTCACCACTGGAATGGATGGTCATCCTCGAATGGTGTGCCTCAACTAATACCACACTCACCAAATCAACAGAGTGGGGCGTGCAAAGCCTTCCATCTCTGCGCAACTAACTTATACTGCAAACATAATATCATTGGAATGTCAAAAGCCCTCTCCTCTATCAAGATTATCAAAAATATCTATTAGCTTAAGAGCCTCTCACTGTCCCGATCAATTCCGCTCCAACAGTGTAGGCTGAATCTCTAAAGATGCTAACAATCCAAGTAAATAGTCCTTAGAGGGTATAAAATAAAAATTAGTAATATACTCCATGCTCTCGCACTCTACTAAAGACTCCCTCTTCCTACTCAAGGCATCTGCAATTACATTCCTGTTACCAAGGGTATACGCTATCTCAAAAATCATATAATGCCAAGAATTCCATCCAATGATGTTGCCTTGGATTCATATCCTTCTATGAAAATAAATATGTCAATAACTTATAATTAGTGTAGAGCTCGAACCTCTCACCAAGTAGATAATGCCTCTATGATTTAAGTGCAAAATCAATTGCGGCTAATTCCAAATCATAGGTAGAGTAGTTCTTCTCATGATTATTAAGCTGTCTACTCCCATAGCATACGATCCTACCCTCCTGCATCAATACCGTACCCAAGCCAGTCCCATATGCATTGATGTATATTTCAACATCTTAAAACCATCAAAAAGCGTCAACACCAACGCATTAGTACAAGCTTTCTTAATTCTCGTGAAGGAATCATCATAATCCACATCCTACACAAATATCAAAATTTTCTTAGTGAGACGGGTAAGCGGTCCCGAAATTCATGGAAGTCCTTGATGAACTTTCTGTAATAACCTATCAAGCCTAGGAAGCTCCTTACCTCAATCGCGTTGTTAGAGGCCTTCCAATATTGCACTGCCACCACCTTGGCGTGATCCATGGTTAATTCTTCTCTAGAAACCATGTTCCCTAAGAAACACACTTCCTCTCGCCAAAATTGAAACTTCAAAACCTTTGCCTTAAGTTGATGCGCTCGGAGAGTACGGAGAGCCTCTCCCAAATATAAGGATAGCTCATCCTAGCTCCATAGAGTACCAAAATGTTAATGATAACACAACCACGAATTTATAAAGAACGTCTTGGAAATATATTCTCATTAGATATAAAAAACAGACGCGACATTGGTTAGCCCAAAAGGCATAGCCAACCACTCAAAAAAATTCATCAGGTGTCCAAAAGGTCGCCTTGTCCATGCTACCCTTTACTATCCTGAGATGATGGAAACCAATGGCTAAATCAATACATATAAATATTCCTTGGAACCAGATTTGAAAGAGATAGCTAAAGCTTATACCTTACCGTCTATTGTATATTTTTATATTATTAGTAACAGGGGATAATATATCCCACTGTTAAAACAAAAACAACTTGTCATTATTTTCAATGTTTAATCAAGCACTCACACAACATCGTTATATGAGATTTTAAAATCAATAACAGCTATTTGCAAACATATACTTGCATTTAATACACAACAATTTTGATTTAGATTAGGAAGTAAGAAGTTTATGAGTTTACTCACACTATATATTGTTGCTTTCTTGTTTACTTCCATCCGTATCTTGTCTCCAGGTTTGCTCTATGTATGTTTGATTTCCAAGTACCTTATATTTGTATTTTTTACCTTCTCTTGGCTTTGATTATAGTTCACCACTCTTCACCGTGTTTCCCACAGTTTAGCTCCCAGGTTTTGCTCTTTTTTCCCATTGCTTTTCCTACTATTTTAGTTCTAAGGTTTGTTCTGTTTACACTTGTCTCAGGGTGTATTTGGGTATGTGTTTGTGAGATTTCTAAGTGTATTTATAGATGGAAAGTGGGAGGTTTAATTCGGGTAGGTGCTATGGTAGGGGTGTATGTATATGCAGCTGCATATAAGTGAGTTGATGTTGATCTGAACAATTCCACACTATCTCCAATTTTACTTCTATTCAACATTTAATGTGCCATGTTCTTTGCTGCCACTATGCACATGTACGTACCCTTTTACAAATCTTCCTTAAGCAAGAATCAATTCATTAAATGTCTTGGCTATTCTTTCATTTCCTTCTACCTTTACTGGTCATTTTCTTTTAAGTCTAATACTAGGCTATAAGGTTTTCTCCTGGTAGATTTTGCTACATTTGTTAATGCTAATGTTTATGTCCTCTGCTTTCATATCAATATACTTATAGGCTAAGTTTCCTATGCTAGTTGTTACTAGCTAGTCTATGTTGTTAAATCTTTCCCTTCCAATTTAAATGCATGTGTTCTCTTTTGTTATTTTTGTACTCTTGCAGGCTTCTCTTTCTTTCTTTTCCCTTTTTTTCAAACTTCCAGATTTTCATCCCATTCTTAATTTTAAATACATTAGCATATGTTTTAAGTGCATATAACATGTGTATTTCTCAGTTTCATACATATCATATATATATATATATATATATGCATATTCAATATATATTTGTATATATTCATATAAATACGCAAATGTACAAAGTTATGCTTTTACCTTTGTAATTTGTCTACATGTATATTCACCTATATTTTAATTTAACCTAATGTCATAATTAAATTTCCTCTTTTATATTTAAAGTTATAATCTTCATATGTGAAGAAAAATGAGTTTTTACTTAATGTATCCCTTGTTAGTTACTTTAAGTTAACTTAATATGTATATGACATTTAAAACAAGTTTTAAATGCAACTAGAGTTATTAAAATACCAAGCATTTGTCAATATATAACAAATCAAAATATACATAGGAAAACTATTCTGATTTAAATGAATTCGTTCTTATCATTATCAAATTCTTGAATATTAAATTTATATCTTCCATTTCTATGAATTAATCAAATTTCACATGTAAATTCTTATTTTAACTTTAAGTGAAAAATCCAGATTAATTTACATGAGATAATCAAATCTTCCCATTATTTCTTACTTAAGGAAATTTATATCCACATGGGTTAAAAAGCAACTTAAAACAAAATAAAATGATAAAACATTAATTATTTGTTTTAAATCAATATATATATTGATTACAAAAAATTTAAACCATTAACATATATATTTATTCTGAATTTCTCTAATTTTTACCAATATATAGATCTTATAATTCGAATTAAATTACCAGTACAATCTATACATAGATTATAGAACTAGTCCAAAAACTGGGTCGTTACAGGGTGGCGATTCTTCTCTGTGAGCTTGTTCGATTCTCTATAATCCACACGAAGTCGAAGAGAACAGTCCGCCTTTGTAGTAAGGCTGACTGGTGCTTCCCACTCAAAGATACTCCACCTGATGAATCGCTTCCCTAATAGCTTATTAACTTGCATACTCAGCACTCTCCTTTCAATCAGAGGCATACTCCTTATGGGCATGATATAAGCTTCGCATTCTCACTAAGATAAATTCGGAAATCAATCTCTCTCCGAGGAGGTAGTCCTCACATATCCGCCAACACATCTAAAATATCATACACTACGGGTGTTGAATCAATATCGTTAATAAATGAATCTAGGGAGTAAAGAAATTTCAGCATTACTGACTCCTGCAGGTTGCAAGAAATCTCGAGGGACCTACCAATGCATATCAATAATAAAACGACCCTCCTCTCATAGTCCAAAATAGCCTTATATATAGATAGCCAAACCATACCTAGGATCATCTAATGCACCCAAGAATCCAAATACATAGACATCACAATCAAACTCAATGCCTTATATCAAAATTTTCAAAACCTATAAGTCATTAACAAACATGCAAACCACTTATGTGGTTTGGAACAACTATGGGATCAGTGACTAGAGCAATGTCCAAGTGAAAACAATCGACCAAAGAACTTGAGATAAAAGAATGATATGCTCCCGAGCCAAGAAGTGTAGAATGGGAATGTCAGAAATAAAAACCAACCTTCTACCACCACTTCCCTGCCTATATCTGGTCCACCACTAGACCGAGATGCCTCTAAGACTTGTACCTAAGCCACTAATGCACTAGCCCTATGTCATGTCTTCTGGGGACAAGCTCTACTAAGATGTTTGGGTTGCCTACAATTATATCACTTTCCTTTCATCGTAGTCTTTTTACAATCCGTAACATATTTAACCAATCAGTCCACGACACTTAACATGCTTTTTGATCTATCCTTTCTGAGGTCCTCCAGTATTCTTCTCGTTGTCTTTCTTATTTTTCCACCACCCCTTGTTCGAGCTTCCAAACTTAGAAACTTCCTCTTTACCCTCTTTAACCTCTGCCTTTGCGTTCTCGTGCATAAGAACCATCTCCACTAATGACCAAGGTTTCTGATCTCGGATTTTGGCGAAAATCTCGGTTTTATATCTCGGTCAAAATTGGCGATAATTAAAACACTTATAACTAAAAATTCTAACTAATCTCGGATCTCGAATTTTGATCTCGGGCGAGATGAGCGAAATTTAAAACCTTGCTAATGACTCAAACGTCATCCCTATGGGTATGCATGTCAACGCCAACTCATAGAGCTCGCGAACCGACCAGTTTTCTTTTGAGTTGTATTGACCAGAACCATCCCAAAATTCAAAATTCATTAAAGTGATTGATATATTCCTCTACTATAAGATCTCCTTGATTCAATCCAAGAAATTTCTCCAAGTGATTCCTTCCTCAACCCATGATAAGAATCTCCTCTCGAATCTATCTCAGAATCCGACACAATTGATATCTCGACCCTCCGCCTCCACTATCTCCCATAAATACGATGCCTCCTCTTTTATCTTCCAAGCAGCGAGCTGAACTCTATAACGATCCTAAAGCTTCAACAATTCAAAAATCTGCTTTGTACTCATCATCCAAGCACGTGCCTTAACAAAACTCTATGTGTTTGTGAAAGATCGACTGCTAAGATTTGAGATATCCTTACAAAGCATAGAGAAGTCGCCAGTTGCTGACGGGATAGGAGGAACCATTGTAACATATGTTGGACCTTGTGCAGGCTCTTGTGCTTCGACTGGTGTTGTAGCCTCAAGGTATCTAGGAAACTAACTGAGAACTTGGACATCCTCACGAAGAAATAGGGTCCGCAACATGCTGCGCAAGAGAAAAGATAGAGAATTTAGATTTCGAAGGAATACAAGGAAGTTTATACTTGACTTAAGGGGATAAACTTTTGTTTTCAAAATTGCTTTTTATTTTGAAAATCTGCTTCTTTTTGTAAAACATTTTTCTTTTAGAACATTTTGCAAGAACCCTGGGCTCCAATACCAAATGAAATATCCCTCATTCCTTAGCATTCTCCAGGGCCGGATCATGCTAAGGAATGTAAAGCATTATAGGTATAAAGACAAACATCACAGAGATAAAGGTACATAAGACATAAAATAATAAATACAGGGAAAACTTTTTAAACTGAAAACATATCATTTTTTCCAAAAAGCCATTTATTTATTTCAATCTCAAACCATAAATTGTCACATTATCTTATGAAAATAACATCTCAGTCACAAATTAAAGTACAATAACATAATTATTCCCCAAAATAGTTGATAGTACAACCAACTCCATAGAATAAGATGAAAAAAACAGAAGACGATTGCATCAATAACTAGAATGAATCACCAAGAATGATCCTCCAAGAAATCAAAACTAATAAACTAAGTCCTGCGAGCCTGATGGAGATGAAAGGAAGAAAGATGAGAGGGTAAGACATAAGTCTGAATGATGTAATTGTGTAATAAAGAGAAATAGACTCGGTAATAGTTCTAGTGTCAAATAGGGTAAGTATCTGTATACAACTACAAAAGTTAAGCATATTGGAAACAAGGAAATATACTTGAACTGTAGAAGTAAATATTTGCTTATTGTTTTCACTTTCCCAATTACCGAAAGCAATAAACATAATTAGGATAATTTCCTAATACTACCCACCAGTCAGCTTTATCCTGCCACTCTACCATATAACATGGTAACTTATGTCATTATGGATCTTAGGCTTTATCCGACCCAGTCCATTAGTAAACATATAACTAATTGCTTTTGGATGCAGTAGAAACTTATCGCCCCTTGTCAATGCCACCGCACGCTTGTGCATCTTTCGAGAGCAGCCACACATGACCCTAACTCTATTGATCCCTTACCCAAGTCGGCATAAGCGCGTACAACCTCAACCGATACCTATTGTGAGACCATCAATTATAAACGTAAAAGATAATGTTGTTGGTATGGATCCTAAAAACAAGAATTCTGATTCGTGCCTCAGTAAATATCCCTCTTCATCTATGACTTATTCATTTGCCACTAATTTTCACTAATCAACCTAGTGCTAATGGAACGAACCACAACTAGTACATCTTATTAAACTTAATTCCATATCTAAGTTTATCTTTATAATAAGCCTTTACCAATTACAAATTTTCTATTTGCAAATTATCTCAATTTGTCCATTATGATTTATTTCAATATCCATACAATTATCATAATCTTATTCTTGCAAATATCTCAAGTCTTTACCAATTACAACCCATGTTATAATTTTATTGTAAAATCTACATTAATTTGCCTATTTTGGTTCAGTCCCTTTTTAAATATAGATCTATAATTTATGCACACTTTTCTCTAAAGTTAGACCTTTTTCTTTTAATCTGTGTTTGCACATTATTACTTCGATTCTATTTTTTTCTGCATGAAAAACAAAAGGATTAAATTAGTATTAATATACTAACATTTACATATCTAGGCATGCTTAAGGCATAAACCAAAAATAAGTGTAGAAACTATGAAATAACCGATAGGCATAAATACAGAAAGAGGGTAGAAGACTGAAAGTCTATTTTACCGTACTTGATAAAAATAAAAATATAAGAAAAGACTAAGAAATACTTGAACAAAATAACTTAAAGAACAAGAAATTATAGAAGTACTAACCTGCAGAAAATTATTAAAAAAGTAAGCAAACAATAAGAAAAACTACTACTATTATAAACCCTTTTTTTAAATTTCGCCTAGGCTTTTGGGCAGGTGGACCAGACCTCGAGCTAGATTGACATAGGTATAACAACCTGAATTTTCAATAGGTTTGTAACTAATAATTCGATTTGAATTTATAATTTAAATATTTAAAAACTTCAAATTATTCTAAAACAGAATGAAGTAAATGAATTTGAATTTTTGTAAATGAATAATAATAAGTACTGTTTGAATTGTAAAATCAAACAACTATCAAATTTGAATGTAACTGTTAACTAAAAAAACTTATGTTGTTTAGATTTAAGTAAATTTGTAGAAACTTAAATTTAAATAATGAAGTTGAATTAATGAATATTTTTAATTATCATATCCACTGAAAAATAATTTTTTCTTTAAAAGTCTGTTTTTGTCAGGATTGGTTAAAATTTGAATTCAAGTTAAATTTAAAAATTATCCAAATTTAAATCTATCTTTTTTATGAACCTAACCGAACTCTGAGCATCCAGCATTCTTTGGCTTGTTGAAATTCAGTTTCTTTTGTCCGGAATTCACATTTATAACAATAAAAAGCATGCAAAAATGGACAATGTTGTTATGTGCATTTTTGTCTGCAATTAGTCTTTATCCTCTTTGACAGTTTCATTATTATTAATAATGTTTTGAATTTGAAAGGGTTATTGAATGTGTAAGACATATCTATTTAATTTTCATTTAAGAATTCTGTTGCCTTCTCAAACAAATAAAATATCACTGGTCTTTCTTTCTTCTCATTCTATTATCTTCGAACTCTTCTATCCCCGTTTCTCTTTTTTTGTCTGAATCTAATTCTCAAATTTAAATCAATGGAATTTTGTTTCCAAATCAAATTGCAATGAAAAGGATTTTTGGTGAAAATTAAGTGCAAACAAAAAGAAGTTCAAAATCAAGCAAACACAAAATCTATTCCTTCTCTTCCCTCTCCGTCATTTTTTTTTGCAGCGTGTATTGGTGTTCGCATCACAAGAGAAAACCCATCCTTCCTTCTTATGAAATCCCGAACCCAAATAAGCTATAAATCCTAACCCTAATTCCCTTTTCGTCTTTTTATTTTCTCAAATTTTTTCAGATTTTGACCTATATTGTAGAGGTTGTAACTAACTGTTAGAAAACACAAATCTACTTTTTATTTTTTCAAATCATGTAAAATTTAAATAGTTAAAATTTTTATATTAAAGACTTTTCCAGATTTTGAAATCTTCTATTCTGAAATCACGAACCTTTAGGACCCATTTTCGGACTAAGATTTCTAACCCGAAAAATTAATGTTAGTGTTTCAGTTGTATCTCCCTTAAAATTTATTGAAAACTAGTTTTTCTTTTTTTTAAGATTTGTTCATATTGAAATAGTTAAAAAAATTATGATGAACACTTTTCAGATTTCATATTGTTCTAGGTCAAAACTGCCAATCTTTCAAACACATTTTTGGACCCACATTTTTGATCGAAAAATTAGGCTGTCGTCGTCCCAATCATATTTACTTCAAATTTTATCAAAAATCAGTTATTTTATAAATTGAAGATAAAAGAATTTCCTAAAACTTTTCTCTTGACCATTTTTTCAAATTCAGCAGTTAACATATCATCTATTTTAAAACTATCCAAAATTTTGTTTGATTTTATAAATTTCATCAGAATTCGAACCTTGTTGTGATTGTGTGTGTAGGTTGAGTTTCTGTGCTGCATGCATTGGTGTATGATTTTGTTATTTTTGGAAACCAATAACTGTATAGGTGAAATGGTAGGACATGGAGATGTTAAGTTGGAGGTTGGATGTTCAATCCTGAGTGTGGTTAATTGGATATATTTTTGGTTTTGAGTATTTTATACAAATGTATATATTGCTTCATGCATATATATATATTATAAAATAATATAAGAGTGCCAATTTGGAATTTGTTATTTGAGTTTGGGTTGAATAAGGTTAGAGACTCAATTCACTGATTCGACCATGTTATGTCAGCTTTTGTATCAGTCCCGTGTCTGTTTCAGCCTATACGATCTATTTCTATGTCGTCAGGCAAGGTGAGAATCATCACTAAGTAACAATGTTAATATGCAAATTGATATCATTTGAAATGACATATGAAATGTTAGGATTTATCTAGAAAACCTGATTATTAATTTGTGCACTTGTAACACACACATTCTGACATATATGGCACAAATTTGATTGTTATGATGTGCGTTGATTTATATGTGTTATTTGAAATGCTATATTTATTTTGTTCTCACATTGCAAGTCCCCTATACATTTGCAAAATCATTATGGGTTGAAATGATACATACCTGAATCATTATATAGATTTATGAATTTTAAATTGAATTTATTGAGATGTGGGTTGAAATGATAAATACTAATAATGTAAAAGCCCCATCTCTATACTCACGTTAGCCAATCATTGCAAGCAACGATGTCAACTAACCCGAAGAATAAGGTTGTTGAGGAGTGACCATCTGTATATTAGCTTTGAATGAGTGTTAAATATGTCAGAGAATGTGGTCTAACTTTTTAAATCTCATGAGGAAATTCGACACATCTAAATCAAGTCCAAATCTACTACATAGCGGCTATATATAATTCGGAAAGCAATATAAAATACATAACAATAAAATCAGAGTCAGACACAGATATTCATATCACTATAGCGGAAATAGATATGAATAATAACACATAAGTATAAATACAAAGATAATGGTCATAGCCGATCCACTATACAACAAGAGAATAGGTACAAGTTCTAGTCAAATGAATATTTATACATGAAAATCTAAGATACATGTATAATCAAGAACTACAACTCTAATGTAGATAGCAAAAAGCCAAGAATTGGTCCCTGCTAGAAATCCAATGTAAGCACTTATAATACTCAGTCCAACCTGAGTATTATTTATAAGAATAAACAATAAACGGATCAGTCTAGTTGTACTCATCATAATAAAACGAGATAGAAATAGAGATACAAACAGATAATGAAATAGGAGTAATAACAACAATGATCACTAATAAGTGTGAAGTCTCGGAAATGTCCATAAAATATGTCAAAGAAAACCAGAAATTATATAAGGATATCTCAATAACAAAGAAAGTAAGATTGATAAATTAATGTCAATACGAGAACTAAAAGCACATATGTCAACGAAAATAAGATTGATAAATTAGTATCAAAACGAGAATTGACAGCCCATATGTCAATGAAACGAAGATCGATAAATTAGTAATCTAGAAGGTCCCAAAGAAGGGGAAAGCCTATGTCAAAGTGGGAGCCTGAAGACTCATCAACTCAATATAGGAGTCCGAAGACTCAACCAATGAATAATGGGAGTCTGAAGACTTAACCAAAATGAACCGAAGTTCCTCAAAATGATCTGAAGATCATTGCGAAACCGAAGATCGCATGTGCTGAAGCTTCTTAGGATGATCCGAAGACCATCGATGTGAACCGAAGATCGGATTGATTAGAATTGATTAAATACAGTGTAAACTACGCCAAGCTAGTAAATATAAGAGTCGAGCTACATATCCCATAACCACTTGTTCTACTCGAATATTTACGAACAAGTTGTATATTCCACTAGAATTACAAAACGATCATTTTCACGGTGTTCAATTGAACGAGTCCAAGAATTAACCGTCAAATAAAACACAAGGGGTCATAGTCCTTGTTTTTACTATGACATTTAATTAGATTACTCATATGAACAAGAAAAAGATTTATAAAGTCATATACTAGTAAATAGTAAAACAATTTGCAAAATATCTTCATATAATGAAGCAGGATGAAAACCGTTTGATAACAGATTTGGAATCTACTAATAATTAAGAAACCCTTCTATATAGTTTCGAAAGTGGTAAATCTCATGAAATAGCGATCAAAATGATGATCGAACTAAGAATTCACATTTTAATAATATAGACGAAACCTTACAACTATCAATTATAATATTCGTTTACCACGAATGAATCGAAAGTTCATGAAATCGAAATGCAGAAATCTGTGAACCAGAGAAACTGGGAAGTCACAAACGAAGGCGAAATGGGTCGAAACTCGGTTGGGAATGAGCTCAAATGGACCTAAACTGTTGACCGAGGTCACCAACAGTCAACAACAGAAAAACAGGCATCAGATGTCTGAGCACTCAGGACAGACATCTGAGCTGAAAACCTGTAGTTTTTTTTTAATTTTTTCCGAGAACATGGACAGACGTCTGACCTATTTGGTCAGACGTCTAGGCTGAAGCAATTAAATATTTCGCTTGCCAATGAGTGTGCAATCGGCCTCGGACAAGCCCGGATCAATGGTGACGGCTTATAATGTTTTCTAAGCGAAAATGAAGCCTCTTTAGCTCGCCGAAACTACTCAAGAACACAAACACACGTGCACAAACATACATGAGATTGCAATAATTTTGATCAAAAACTCCAAATCGAATAAATTCTCTAACCAAAGCAATCAAATGTATTTAAAGATAGAACATGATGGTTTGGCAATGCTAAAGGGAAATTGTAAGGAATTGTGTGCACACAAGGAATTCACCTATAGCCTACACAATCTGAATACAGATTATACTAAGATTTCCAATACTAGAAAAACATGGAGATCGAAAACTCAAGCAATTAACCCAATGCATACACAATTCAAACGTGCCATAAGCAGACTATACAAGCTTAAAGCTTGAGGCATAGATGTGAGCTCTAAAGGAACTCACCTTTGCTTGCTGGAAGTAAGGAATCACTCCAATAGGAAGCTAGAACAACTTCTCACCGATGAAAACACTAGAATCATCAACCTATGATCATAAGAACATGTTTCCTAGGAATTAGGTCATAGGAATTATGATGAATTGAAGTGAAATTGAGATGGAGAAGATGAAGATGGAGCTTACATAAGCTTCTCCCCTGATTTTTCCCTCGATTTCAACAAGAATCGGTCTTCTAAGATCAAGCTAGCACTTAGGGAACTTTAATTTCCCTTTTCGTTCCCCCATTTTCTAATTTCTTTGAAGTGAGGAAATGAATGAAGGAGAGTAGGCTGATTTGGGGGGTTATAAGGTGGGTTTGGTTAGCTAAACTAAGACCCAACCAAAGTCCCAAAATTTGCAAACTTGAAATATATCGATGCTTATAGTTTTCGACCACGTAAACGACATTTTGAACTCAATGGATGTGGTTTCGAGTCCAAATTCGTCCACATGCAAAAAGGGATATTTTGGTCATACACCCAAATGAGAAAAGGACCAAATTTCACCTAACTCCAAAGGTATCAATGTTTATAGTTTTAAAAGTCACAAACAACATTTTGAACTCATTGGAAGTGGTTTTGGGTCCAAATTCATCTGTTTGCAAAATGTGACTTTTTGTAGCTATACTCGATTAACGATGTTATATTCAAATAAAATCTTTAAATATATTATCGATAAATATGCGGGTAATTACACATAAATTTTAAATCATGGAATAAAATGATATATATCTGTATTACTTAGCATAGGTAGAAAATTACATATGGACATCGTTGGTCGATTTTGAAATTGTTTGTGAATTTATAAATATGCTCTGATTAAATAAAGTATTTTGGAAATCTAAATTTATTATTTTATTTAAATCTAAATTTTCATATAACTTTATAAAGCTTTAGATTTAGGTATTTATATAAATCTTAAAACTATATATTTATATAATTTTTTAAAGTATAAGTATGCAAATTTTAAAAAGAATTTAGAAGTTAACAATAACTTGATTTGTTAAAAAACAATAATTTAAATATAATTTATCGATCAAGATAGATTGATTTTAAGACGTGAATTTAATTAAGGAAATGAGTTATATGAATTGGTTATGATTATAAAAATTAATAAATTATTTTAATAATTTATTAAGCAAATGCTTTGAAGCTGAATATAAGTTTAATTAAAATTTTATAATCGATTAGATTGAAATTTGGATATAATTGATATAAACTTATAAGTAGAGTGATTTGAATGTAATTTGAATTCTTACGAATAAACATCAAATAACCTAACTTGAGTACTATTTTGAAATGAATTGAGCTTAAGAATGTGTTGTTTAAAGTTTAAATTGATTAGAAGTAAATTTTTGAATCTGAATTATTGAAACTGAACTTTGGAAATACGGATACGTGGATTAGATTAGACTATTTTAAATTATTTTCAATTTTCATTATTTTATATTGAACTATTTTAACTTATATTATTCAAATTTAATTATTACTTCATAAGTATCTTATATATATTTAACATGGTTACCATACTTTTAATAACCATTTCAATTATATTATTTTATTTAAATTTAAGTTTTATTTGTTTTATAATTATTTTAAATAATATTATTTTATATAAATATAATTATTTTCAAGTATAACATTTTATATTAACTATTTTAAATAAAAGTTGTTTGCAGTCCAAGCTAGTAAATCCGAAATGTTAATATAAAGATTTTGAAGCAGCGAAATTTGGAACATGGAAATATGAAATCAAATGTATTTCTGTAAATTGTTTTTAAATACGAAATCTGACTCTTGAACTAAATCTAATAATGAATTATTTTATGTTTTATGAACTTAATCAAATAACGAGTTAATTCGAATTATGATTTACGAAATTGAAACATTTGAATGTAATTATTTGAATATAAACCAATATTGTTATTATTTGATTTATGGTATTTTAAATATGATTTTGTATATAAATGACCACGATGTGAAATAAGCGATGGGTTGTCAAAGAGCCCGGGGCTAGATATTGTCATACCCTCTGCCAATATGGCGAACGACTTTAACAACAATGTACGTGGTGGAGAATCCAGAAGGAAGTAGGTTGGTTTGGCGAACGCTACTGGAATAAAGTAAGAGAACGATGATGGATAGCCTAGACCTTCGGGTCATAGTTAAAATAAATAAAATAGGTGTTATACCGTGATTAGGTGAGGTCGCACCTTCTCCTATTAGACACATTTCTTCGATACCATCTCTATTTCTTTGTGATTGATTTGGGTCCCTTTGGTTATGGGAGTGTGTTTCGAGGTGTGCAGTAGCGCGGCCATGCATTACCATTGGTCTGGGAATGCAATCGATAGAATCCTACCCTAGTTATTTCCTCGTGTGTCCTGTCATATTATCCTGATCGAACCCCTTACAATTTTGATTTGTGTAGTACCTATAGAGTACCCTTTGATAACCACTAGTTTGCGGTGGACCTTATAGTATCTGTATAGGCTACGACATTATAAATGGTGTAAGGGTAAAAAAGTAATCCTTCCGACGTTATTTTTAATATTAATCATAGAACTATTATAATAATATAGTGTATTATATGATATCTTGTTTATTGGATCCTTAAAGAATGGAATCCTAAACATTCCTTAGGTTATTGGTACATTCCATTTGAATATTTTAACTGTTGAGATTGTTACTCATAATCTGAGTGTCTTGTTTTTGACTTTATGCTTGGTCAGATTGAGGAGCCTAGCCTTGGCGATTCATCGTTTGAGAGCTGGAGATCTATTGAAGATTCAACTTATTATCTATTTATTATTGCTATCATGCTGATTCAGTTATTCCATTTCCATCATTTGTTTATATACTAGGCATTTATGTATCTCAGATTTTCTAATGTATTGATTTATGACTCTAATATTATGTATTTTATTTTGAGATTTGTGATTAGTAGCATCATGAACTACTAAGTTATTTATTCCACTGCGAGTTATTCTGCTTTTTTGTACTTATGTTTTGTCTGTGTTTTGTGATTTAATTTTATTAAACCCCATAATTAAAACAATCTGCATTTTTGAATGATTTGAGCTAATTTTTGTTGTGTGTGATAGGGGGTTCTCGCCTTGTCATCCATGGAGAAGAATTGACTCTTAGCACTACACGTCCCGGTTGGTGTTGGTGCAGTCGAGAGGCTGGCCGTAAAACTAGCATTTGAGGTACCGGTGGTGGCCATCGGAAGGAAAGACACAGTTACGGTTGGTATATGAGCTGTCGTTTGATTTAAACCTTAGCTTATGGGGTTTAAAACTTATTAGAGATAGGGTAGCAATACCATAGAATGAGTAAAATCAGTCGCAAAATCTTTCTTGCGAGAGCGTATTTTGGAAAGTATAAATAGTTTTAAATGGTTTTTATATAAATTTAACTTTTCTGATAGTTCCTTTCTTTTGAATCGAGTTTCCTTGATAAATTTCTCTTTGATTAGGATTACCTAGATCTAAATCTTGATCCTTGTTCTAAATTATCTTAGGAAATTTATATAGATAGTTTTCTAATTGTTGAGTATGCTCTGGTCTATTCTAGTTTGGATGTCTATCCTTTATATTCTCTGTTGATTAGGTTATCTCATTTTTCAGCTTTCAACTTAGACTTTGACTTATTTTGGCCTAACTAAATAAACAATGAAACTAAATATAATTCATGTTAATTATTAATGAGAAATATGAAAATGAGAAATGTGAAAATGTTAATAGTTAGGATAATAATTTTTTAGTTTATTAATTGGAATAACAAAGATTTTGAGAATATTATGTGACTTTAAAAAGGCATGGTTTATAGAAATTTATAAGATGATCTACTTGTAAATAAAAAGTAGTTTGTTGAATTCATATCAAGGCTAGTAAAATTGTATTATATGAATTTGACTTAAATAAAGATTGAATTGGATATAAACAGAAAATGTATATAGATATAAATTTGAACATTGTTAATATTCTTGACAATTATAAGATTGAAACTAATTAAAATAGATTATTAGTGTAAACTGCTAATAATGGAATTGAGATGAGATTTGGATGTGATATAAGAATGAAGTTATGAACTAAACTAAATGTAACCCAATGCAAATAGATGGTAATACAATATATATTGTTTTGAAACATGTTTTGAAATATAATATAATGTACATTCACAAACCTTGCGATAATTAGACTTACTGAAGAATATAAGTCAAAAATTTAATGACTAAATAAGTGGGGCAGAGATGAAATTTTTTCTACTGATATTTGTAATAAATGATTTGAAATGTATTATTTACAATATATATAGGTTTGTAAAAGCTTTTATCTATTCTATTTAAAAAGAGAAAATGTTTTGAGTATTTATTTGACATTAAAATTGGTCTATCGAATACCGAGTGATTTAGATATATGTCTAATCAATGTAGGTATTAAATCCCGTATGTACAAGATATATATAGAATCACACTCTAGTCGCTTGGAAATAATTCTGATGATGATTGCAACATCATTGGTGTTTGTTTTCAGGTTTCAAAAGTGAGATGGATATATTGCACCAATTGAGACGTCGACACGATACTTAAAACAGTATTGAAATATTTTGGAAATATCTAAAACTTTGATTTAAATATATTCCAATATATTAGTATGGGAAAGTTAATTATTATGTATAACTTGATTTTGCATGTATATATATTATTACTTAATTTCTATTTCCTACCTCGTTTCTTTTAGATGACGAAAAGCTTTGAGTGGGGGAGATTGTAACAACCTGAATTTTTAATAGATTTGTAATGCTTGCGAACAAATTAAACAATTGTAAATAACTGTTAAATTCGTTCGGCTTTCCAAAACAACAAGGATTGTTGTAGTGGGTGTCGAACTCTAGGACCAAAAATATTTAAACTAGTAAACCCAGTCAAGTTATTCCAGAATTTTAATTGGTTGAAAATAACAGAAAATATTTGAAAAGGCGAGTTTTTAATAACAAAAGAAAGCAATTAAGGAGCAATGACATAAACTAGATTAATACTCATCAATAGCCAATCAAATTAATACAGATCTAATTCATGTTTCTATCACAAACATGAATCAACGATAATTAGGTTTCTAGAAATAAATATGTGAATAACAACAAGTATAGCCTATGCAGGAGCAAGCTCTTAAAAACCATAGTCTATCAGGATAGATTCACTATTTTATTTCTAAAACCTTAAATATTAGATCTAAAATTGATAAACATTAGATCGAACTCGAATATACCCTATGAAGGAGCATAGCTCTTAAACGACACGGAATATGAAGGTTCAGATCTAACCCTTGGTTCAGATCTAGATCTATATACATGAAGTTCTAATCTTTTTGGCTATGTGATTCATATTGAATCTAATCTAAGCGTCATCACCCCCTAAAGGAGATTAGATAGACATAGCTAAAGAAGAAGAGAAAAATAAAATAAAATAAACAACATAAATAAAGTTCAATAAAAAGTAAAGAGAAAGGAAGAAGAATGATTTTATTCCAAGAAGAGAAGTACAGAATAAAACCTAATGTGTTTTTAAATGAACAAGATACAAGTGTATTTATAGCTGATACGACAAAGACTAATTGGCTAATTACACAATGTGGGACTAAAGATTTAGCCCAAATAACACATAAGCCAGTGTGAACGCAACTGTAGAGTGAGAGGCCTTGCAAATGAGCTAATGTGAACGCAACATGAGTAAGAGGCCTTGCAAATGAGCCAATGTCTTCCTAACTGAAATCTATTTGCAACCGTTCTTCAAGCTTTACACTCTTCAAGCTTTAGTAATATCAAACTTCACTCTTTTTAAGAAAATTCTTCATGCTTTATCCATCAAATGCTATAAACCATGCTTTTTATAAACAATCTGAAAACACAGCTATAAATGCACAATATCAATTAGTTTAAAGGGAAAATAAGATAAATAAGCGGATAAAATATACACATTTATGTGTATATCAAATATCCCCATACTTATCTTTTTATTCGTCCTCAAATAAACTAAACTAAGATATGTCACACTTTCGTAGGAAACACGATTGCATTTAGCGCATGTAACAAGCCGTTAAACCCCTAGGTTTCCCTAGTAGGACGAGTGTTGTCTCGTGAGGGTTTTCAGCGGATACTACCCACAAAATCCAAAGCGTCTTAAGTACGCAAATTAATCAAATGATATATTTAAGGTCTTCAAATTCCAAGGACTTTACCTAACTTCAATAATAATGGTTCAGTCCTGAATTGTCCATCCCATAATTGGTGCAAAAATAAATAAAAAATTTCAAGATGAATCGTAATTCCTTGATAATACTGTAGTTGTCTTGAAGGTTAAGAACGTAGTGTCAACCAAAGTTCTACACATCGACAATGTGCACCCAATCATCTATTCATTTTATTTTATTTTGAATAATTTTGCACCAGTGTAACTGTAATGTATTGGATGTGAGTTATGCATAGATGAAGGAAAATTTTGTAAGTTCTAAAAATATTATAGATAAGAGGGCAAGTGTAGTAGTTGAATTTCAAGCTACAAAAGATAAAGTAATACTAAGGCACATATGAACATTTTTGCTTTCTTTCATTTCATCAATTACAATCCTCGCTTCCAAATACGTTATAATGGATGTGGATGGAATGTAAATGAATGCTTTATATTCAAGAATGATGGATGACTATTTTTATTCTCAGAGTTTTTCTCTTTATTGCATTTTTTTTCTTATTTTTCTTATTTTTTTCTTCTTTTTTTTTTCTCTCTTTTTGCATGATGAATGATGAGTGGAGGTGGAATGGAATGATACCATACATTATTTCAATTGATTCCTTCTCTACTAAGCGAATCATAACCAACACTTCATGAAAGGAAAGTTTTGTGCCCTAGGTACTTTACTTCTATAACCCTAATTCAACACACAAGTGGATTGATGTTATATAAAAAGCTGAAAGGAATGATAAGAAGAGTTTCGTAAGATAGATAACCCATATAAAATAAGATGTAGTATACGGTTATCCTACCTTAAAACAAGTACGGAGTGGGTAGTGTAATATTGGTATAAAAGTGACGTTTTTAACCTTTGAAAATAAATGTTCTTAAGTACACCAATACAAAGAAAAACTTATCGAAACATGGATGTAATAAGAGGGTCAGCACGACTTACCAGGTACACATGCAGAAAATAGACAGTCATCGAATAGATGAACCGATCCTCAATGGACCAATGGATCAGCCTCGTTAAGATTGTGAGACATAGCTTAAGCATAGAAAACCAAATCATAAATGATTTTATATGACGTGTCAGATTTGGAAAAACAAATTTTGTTTTTTTTAAAGTTTGAGTTGCTAATTTTAAAATTTTCAGCTTACAATTGATCCTAAAATCGAATTGAATTTCCGTAGCAACTAAAGAGAGGTCATCGAGTTGGGGTTCAATAAAAGTTTCAAAAACAAAGTTTGATTTGTTCAGCTGATGTATAAATTGAGAATGTGTGCATCGTTCTCACCCCCATGCTTGTTTTGAGAAATATTATTCGGTTTTGCTTTGATATTTGAAAATTTGTTAACTAAAGGTTCATTCATAAACCTAAAATCAAAACCAAACAAATGAATTTTTAGTAAATTTCGAAATTGAGTTTTCTTAAAACCGGGTTATTCTAGAAAGAGTTCATATTCTGTAGAAATTTATCATTGAAAAACAAGTGATCACAGTGAGGTTCATTTGAAATGATCAAGTCGCAAGGAGTTTCAACAGTTTCAGAAAAATTGTTAATGTGTTTAAGATCACATTCAGCAGTCTCGTTGTTTTCAAACTCAAGAATTTCAAAGTTTTCAAATGTTTCATTTTCAGTTTCAGACCCAACAACATTATCGTCAATCAGTTCAAGAAGTTTTCGCTTGTCAGAGTCGTCCTTACCTAAACAGTTGTTACCAACTTCATCTTTTCTTCCAAGTTGACAAACTAAAGTTGCTAAAATTTCAAAATTTTCAAAATCTAAGAGAGGAAGATCAAATTGAAGATTAACGTCTTCGTTTCAAGAGAATTTAAATTCAAATCAAGCACAGAGCTTTCAACAAGTTTATTAAGATTTTTGTCAACTTCAAAAGTTGTTAGTTGAAGATCGTCGATCATGGTAAAAGATGGATTATCATTCGAATCGTCACACGTTCGGTTTTGATTATTTTGTTTTTCACAAAAATTCAAGTAGTCTTGAAACCCAAATTTGTGTGATTATCGTGAATTTCATTCATTTGCTCAACAAAATCAAAATTATAATTATTAACTTGAGAAGTTTAAATTTGAAATTGTTGAGAACCATAATTGTTAATCGCACCATCATTGAAATTATTCCCATTGCCAAAATCATTTCTAAAGTGATTCACATTTCCATTTTGAATTTGAAATTCATTTTGGAGTTCAAAATTGAATTGACAAGGGTTATAATCAAAATCATTTGAATTTGGAAGTGAATTCAGATTTCGATTATTTTGAAAACTTTGACTTGAATTGTTACCCAGGTATGAATTACACCATTCACTTATTATTTTATTTTGTTGTGTGCACATTTCAAGTAAAGATTCGACATTTGTTTCAAGATTTGAGGGTTGTTTGGGATTTTGAAAATTTTGTGGTGTAAAATCCAAATTGTTCGTACAATAGTTGTTATTAAAATATCCATATGAATTTGGTGTAAAATTATATGGATTATATTGATTTTCACAACTATCGTAATTCATGAGGATAAGAAAATTGGGACATTTTCAAGAAGTTCTTTACAAAAAATATGTTAATATTAACAGCTTCGGATTATATGAATATAAGTCTAGGCCAAGTTCGGACAGGAGTTATCAGTGTGCCACGAATCATCGTAGAAACACGACTGATTATTTAAGAATCTGTTTGAGTTCGAGACTCTACTGTTCCTCAGACACCTCAAAGAGTATCAATCCTAATTGTCAATTTAACGGATATTCTATCCTATGAGCTTTGGAAAATTCTCAACTCGATTTCAAAAATAATTTATTTCAAAAACAATCTATCCAAATTATCCCACGTTCATTTTAAAATTTCTAACCACACGTCAACAGGCAAATAATCAATCACAGAACAGTAAATTGAAGAAATAAAATTTTTACAAGCAAGCTGCGGCACCAGCACAAAATCTTTACAAGCATTTTCTGTATTTTTTCTATGCAGCAGAGCACCTATAGTGTTTAGAAAATACTCACTTAGATCGGCAGTCCGTCCAATGCGACAGAGTAGCGCAAGCGCGTTCACACCCCACTTGGTGTGCAACTACTCCAATAATTCAACAAATTGCTTGACCTTTGAAATGCCTAAGCATGCAGTTTTTGTTAGCAAAATTTTTTAGCGTTAAAGTTTATTAGCAAGCAAGCAGCGCTGTTCCGCTAAATTATGCAAATGGAGCGAAAAGAGGGGGAAACAACAAAAAAATAACTTTTTTTTAGAAAATAAAACAGTTAACAAAAACAAACTAATACCAAAGCAAACTAAAAACTAAGACTAAAACAAAAAACAAATAAAACTAACTACCCAAAATAGACAATGATTGGAAGCCCACAACTAAGACTAACTGACTAAAACTAAAATGAAACTAAAACTAACCTAAACCTAGGCAACAAAAACCACGTTGGCCTACTAAAGCCCACAAACCAAACATAAAGAAGACAACATCGGCTCACTTTGGACTACAAACCCAAGCCGCATAGGCAAAAATCTAAACCGAACTAATTCACAAACTTGCACCCCATCCGTCCCTCTTTTTTTAATTCTTTTCTAAAATCAAAACTCGAAAAATTCTCGAAATCGGAGTCAAAGCAATTTCAAAAGTGTGGGTCCGGTTGGTGACTGATTTGAGAAGGCGGTCGATTTGGGCCTTTCAGCACTTGACTATGGTGAAGTTGGTTTCGTGGGGACGTGTATAGGTGATTTGGGTGATAAACGGGTGAGGAGTTTGGTGCTTGAATTTGGGGGTTTGGAGCTGATGGAAAGGGTCAATTTCGGTCTGTGATTGCGTGGAGTTTTGGGTGGAAGCATGCTAGGGGTCACGAAATCAATGATTGCGAGGTGGCAATCAGGTTGACTTGCAATGGTTCAAGCTGGATTTCGGTTGGTGATTGCGTGTTTGGAGGTGGCAGTTTGGGTTATGGCGATTTGGGGTTTGTGTACGAATTGGGGTCTTGGCTGTGAAGATCAGTGAAGGCGTTCTTCTGAGTGGTGGTGAATGTGATCGAAGTGCGGCTTTTAGATATGGGGACGAAGGGTTTTGGAGTTTGTAGCACGACTTCTGTAGTGTTGAAAGGGCGTGATGATGGGGATGAATGTGGGTAAGGGATGGATGAATTGCCTCTCTGGTTTTTGTAGTACTTGGAATCTGGATTGGAATCGCTGCTTAGGGTATTTGCGATTTGATTATGGGATGGAGAATGGTATTTGTGAGTGGTTTTTGCTGAAAGGTTTGGTAGCCTGGACTTTAGATGAACGTGGATTTACATATTATTTGTGGTTTAAGGCAGGGAAGTTTAAGTGACAAGGGCAATGTTGCAGTTTGTTTGAGACTATGGGGAGAAAATTTGAGGAAGGCGCAAGGGGGTTTTGGGGTAGGCGATGCAGTGATTGATGGGGAAAGTTTGGTGAGTTCCGGTGTTTGCTGAAGCGTGAGAACCGTGGTGGAGATGTGGTCTGGTTTTTTTGGGCTGCGGAGTGTATGGAGTTTATGAGGGTCGGTGAACTAGATTGGGATGGTGATGAAAGTGATATGGGATATGATTTGCTATTTGTGTTGCTGAAGAGTGGTAGTCGGTTCTGAACAAGGTGGCGATGGGAGGTGATCTGTGTGGACTTGTTGATCACATGGAGAATAATGGTAAGTGCTGAGATGGTAGCAGTAGTTGTTGCTTGAAATAAGGATGGGGTCTTTGGATGTGGTGAACGTGATAGGATTATTGGATGATCTGCGAATTGGGGTAGGTGAACTTATGGGTTGTTTTGTGGACAGTTAGAGGAGGGGGTGTATTTGGTAGCAGCAGACGGCGGCGAAGCAAAGGGGTTCAAAACAGGAGGAAAAAACAATGCAAAAGAAATATTTTCTTTGTTTTTTTTGTTTTTTTAAAGAAAAAAGAGAAGGAAATGTAAGAAATTTGGAAGGAAATTGTAAAAGGAAAGAAATCAAACTAAATTTGCAAATTATTTTTTTCTCTTATTATAGAGATTGTGGTATCAATAATTAATACCAAATCGTCTAAACAAGAATTTTTTCTATATATAAAAGAAAATAAAAGGAATAAATTTATTTTTGTGTTAATTTTTGTGGAATAAATAAGAAAATAAAAATATAACCCAGAGGATCTACTAATAAAAATTATTTTGGTCCCCGGCAACGGCGCCAAAATTTGTTTGCGAACAAATTAAACAATTGTAAATAACTGTTAAATTCATTCGGCTTTCCTAAACAACAAGGATTGTTGTAGAGGGTGTCGAACTCTAGGACTAAAAATATTTAAACTAGTAAATCCAGTCAATTATTCCAGAATTTTGATTGGTTGAAAATAACAGAAATATTTGAGAAAGCTAGTTTTTAATAATAAAAGAAAGCAATTGGAGAGCAATGACAAAAATTGAATTAATATTCATCAATAGCCAATCGATAATGCAGATCTAATTCATGTTTCTGTCACAAACATGAATTAACGATAATTAGGTTTCTAGAAATAAATATGTAAATAACAACAAGTATACTGTATGCAGGAGCAAGCTCTTAAACAATCATAGGCTATCAGGACAGATTCACTATTTTATTTCTAAAACCTTAAATAGTAGATCTAAATTTGATAAACGTTAGATCGAACTCGAATATACCCTATGAAGGAGCATAGCTCTTAAACGACACAGAATATGAAGGTTCATATCTAACCCTTGGTTCAGATTTAGATCTATATACATGAAGTTCTAATCTCTTTGGCTATGTGATTCATATTGAATCTAATCTAAGCGTCATCACCCCCTAATTAAAAGGGATTAGCCAGACATAGCTAAAGAAGAAGAGAAAAATAAAATAAACAACATAAATAAAATACAATAAAAAGTAAAGAGAAAGGAAGAAGAATGATTTTATTCCAAGAAGAGAATTACGGAATAAAACCCAATGTGTTTTTAAATGAACAAGATACAAGTGTATTTATAGCTGATATGACAAAGACTAATTGGCTAATTACACAATGTGGGACTAAAGATTTAGCCCAAATAACATATAAGCCAGTGTGAACGCAGCTGTAGATTGAGAGGCCTTGCAAATGAGCTAATGTGAACGCAGCATGAGTAAGAGGCCTTGCAAATGAGCCAATGTGAACGCAGCATGAGTAAGAGGCCTTGCAAATGAGCCAATGTCTTCCTCACTGAACTCTATCTGCAACTGTTCTTCAAGCTTTACACTCTCCAAGCTTTAGTAATTTCAAACCGCACTCTTTTTAAGAAAATTCTTCATGCTTTATCCATCAAATACTCTAAACCATGCTTTTTATAAACAATCTGAAAACACAGCTATAAATACACAATATCAATTATTTTAAAGGGAAAATAAGATAAATAAGCGGATAAAATATACACATTTACGTGTATATCACGTAACTAAAAATATGATGTGAATTTATAATTTTAATATTTAAAAACTTCTAATTATTCTGAAAAATAATAGATCAAATGAACTTGATTTTTGTAAATGAATAATAATAAGTATTGTTTGAACAGTAAAATCAAACAACCATTAGATTTGAATGTAATTATTAACTGACTCAATATGTATTATTTAGATTCAAGTAAATTTATAAAAACTTAAATTTAAAGAATGAAATTGAATTAATAAATATTTTAACTAACCAAATCTATTGGAATATAATTTATTATTGAAAAAAGTCTGTTTTGGTTAGGATTGGTTTTAATTTAAATTCAAGCTAAAATTTAAAAATTACCAAAATTTAAATCAATCTTTTTTATGAATCTATGCTGAATTCTAAGCAATCCAACATTTTTTGGTTCGTTGAAATTTAATTTTGTTTGTCCGAAATTCACATTTGTAACTGTAAAAAGCACGTAAAAATGGACAATGTTGTTATATGCATTTTTGTATGTAATTAATCTTTATCCTCCATGACATTATCACTATTTTTAATAATGGTTTGAATTTGAAGGAGTTAATGAATATGTAAGACCCATTTATTAAATTTTCATTTAAGATTCGGTAATGCCTTCTCACACAAATGAAATATTACGTAATTTTGCTTTCTTCTCATTCTATTATCTTTGAACTTTTCCATCCCCTTTTTTCGTTTTCTTCCTGAATCTAGATCTCAAATTTCTCAAATCCAAATCAATGGAAAAATTCTTTAAATTAAATTGCAAAATAAAAGAAGATCAAAATCAAGCAAACACAAAATCTATTTTTTTCTCTTCCCTCTCCATCTTTTGTTTGCAGTGTGTATTGGTGTTTGCATCACAAGAGGAAACCCGTCCTTCCTTCTCATGAAAACCCGAACCCAAGCAAGCCATAAATCCTAACCCTAATCACCTTTTCATTTTCTCAAAAAAAATTCCCAGATTTTGACCTGTATTGCAGAGGCCGTAAATTACTGTTAGGTACCCCCATATACCCTTTTTTGTTCAAATCATATAAAATTGAAATAGCTACAATGTAACGACCCAGAATTTAGTGAGAAATATTTAATGAATATTAAATATTTGAAAACAATTTAAAACGATTTATTTTAAGAAATAATGACTTGAAATATATATAACTCGAATTAAAGCAAGTTTGAACGCATGATTTATAATATGATTAAAAGAAGCTCGTAATGGCAAGGTAGTTCGTAATATTACGTTTTGAACTTTAAACGACTATGCAAGGTTCGTTATAGGTCAGATTTCTATGAAATAAGAAATGTTAAAATCTATTTAAGTGAAAATTTCTAACAAATGTGAAAAATCAAGATTTCATCGTATAGATTGTAAGTTATGTCCAAATCAAATTTCCAAATAGTCGCCATGGAATTAATTAATATTTTATCTTTATTAAATTATAAAAAAGGTTATTATATATAATATAAATGCCATTCAACTTATAATTAATAAATATTTAATTGGAAGTTATAAACAATCCCATTAGGATATATATACATATATATGATAATAATAATTAGTTTATTATTAGATTGAATAGTTTTGGATTTAATAATATTACATAGGCCTTAAAAATAGCCATTTTGTAACCGACCTCCGTTTTCGACAAAACCAATTTTGTAGGATTCAAAATAGTAAATGATTGTATGATTCCAATGAGCTTCAGAGTTGTTTTGGGGCCGTGCGTGATTAAGATGTGAACCGATCAATAATTTGAACCTGAACTAGAGCTTTTTGAGAAAATGGACTCGGAATTCGAAGAAACAAGTTTCATTAGGACCGTTATGACAAATCATAGCAACATATCAATTTTCACCCAGAATGGAGTTCGTATGCGTCCATGCGAATTTTTAAATGACTAATACAAATAGCATTACAATTTTTTTTTATAAATTAATACCCTAGGCTAACACTACAAGCTAATTCCTACTATTATAAGTACATCCCTCCATCCTCAAGCTTCAGTCCATTTCTTCCTCCTCCACATTTTACAAATAAGCCCCTTCTTCAATAATTTATATCTTCCAAGCGATTAAGAATTGGTGGAAGTCTCCAACATGAAAGTTAGGTTACTCGATGAGGGCTACTTGGAGTAAAAATTTGGTAGCGAATGGATTATGGAGTTCGCTTGAATCTTGGTTCGAAGCAAACATGATCAGTTTCGGTTTTGCCCAGATTGTAATCGAACCGTCGAGAGTTAGACGAAGTGCCCAACTAGAAAGTTGGAGATAAGAGATGGGGCTATAAGTTTGTAGTTGTGGGTTTTGGCTAAAAGTGGTTGTGGTGGTCGTAAATTGTAGATGATCGGAGGTGAAGCGGTTTATGAGGCAACAAACATGTTTTCACTTTTCTCGGCAATACGAGGCGTTTTCAGGTGATGGCCTCAACATAAAAGTTCTTCGTCTAGGTGTGGTGAAGGTGCATGTCAAATTTGGTGGTAAATGTTTGCTTGTGGTGGCCGAATTTTTGGCCAACCTAGCCGACATTTGGGGAGAAATTCGAGGCGAACAGTGATAGGTGGAGCGGTGGTGCAAGGTGGATGACAGTGACACTGGTGGTCTCAGATTGGCGGCGGGGGCCCACAATGACGACGACAGACGATTTGGGTGGTGAAGCTTTTTGGTTCATTTGGGGAAGAAGATGGTTGAGTTATTATTTTATTAATTTTGTTAATCAATGTATTACAAAGTTTGTACGTTTATAACTTATTCGTATGTACTCAGAATTAGACGAAACTGAATCCAATGGAATCGTGGATTCGAGAGCTTCACAACAAAACTGATTTGGTTGAATTTGGAGCAAGTTGGAAAATTGGGTTAAACTAAACTCGCGTTTAGTTGAATCCAAAAAGAGATTGTTATCATAACGATCAAAACACAAGGTGATAACTCCATGAACTGATTTATAAGTTATTATAATCATATCTGAATATGTATTGATTGCTTGTGGTTGCAATGTTTGTTTTGTGGTTGATGGATGACATTTAGAATTTTTATTGTCAATATTATTAAACTATAAAAATAAGCGTTGATGATGTAAACGCTTATATTATAACTTTTGGATGATGGATGGCAGTTGATGTGATTGTGTTTATATTTACACACAAAAAGTTACACTATGTATTGGAAGCTGATTAAGTCTCATTTTATTGTAAATTTACAAATGAATATTTTCATTTATTGCGAAAAATGACATGAAGATGGAATTTGGATTTTTATATCCAAAACAATTTGAAAATGAAGTAAAAATGTTTTCAAACAACTATTGAAAAGGGTGAAACGATTTTGAAAGAGATTTGAATTAAAAATAGCTTGTTTTAATTCAAATTTAAATTTGAATATTAATTTCAGAAGTGAATTCGAGTTAGATATACAAATGACGTTTTTAACTCGAACGAATTATTTTGATACTCTTATTTATTTTTATAATGGATTTCAGGTAAGTTTGGACTTCAAAATATTATATTTTGAAAAATATTATTATTTTAATATTATAATAATATAAAATATTCAATTTTGAAATATGATTGAATTTAAAATTTCAATCGCTTTTTAAACAAATTTATAAACGTTTATAAAATACATTTGAACTGAATCGACGAATTTTATTTTAAATAATACTATGGCTTGAATATGACGTGTCGCGCAGCGACCGTTCGTGAATTTCGAACATTGACTTCAAAACGACATACTGAGAGATCCGACCGTCGGATTCTCCCAAAAAAAACCATTAGGTTCAAAATGAAAAGAGCTTTCAAATGATATGTAAAATTTTAAAATACAATGGCTAGATTTTGAGATAAGTTCAAATCAAATTTGAATAAACATAGTGCTAGTGCCGTAAGTGACAAGAAATTGGATTTTAAAGAAATAAGCTATCTTAAATTATTAAAATCATGAAAAAATTATGATAAATCATAATAAATGATTTCAAACTGATTTGGAAAATAAATATGAAGTTTTGGGTTATATTTCGATATTTGTGTTTTCAGCCTAACAGGCTGAATATAGTAAACAGAATTTTTATTTGACATTTAAAGTAGTATACAGAATACATAGTTTTTAAAATATATTATATATCGTTTGTATAATTAATAAATCATTTGGAAAGTAATTTTACTTAATTTTAAAATATAAATGGAGATTTGGTTTGAATAGGACTAGTCGCACAATGACAGTTCATGAACGTCAACCATTGACTTCAGATTGACGTACCGGGAGATCCGACCATTGGATCTTCCTAAAACTAGAAGCGTTTGGTTCATAAGAAAAAGAATTTTGAGATGAAAAAGAAAGTTAAAAGATCCAACGGTTAGATCTTTAAATAAGTTAGAATCAAATTTGAATAAAATTTGGATTTAAATAGAAATGATCGTCGGATATTTGGTATTGATTATCGTTGTGCAGACGCTTACTATTTTGAGGAATTTGGAAGATGTTTTACATCGTTATTCCACTTATAGTATTCGTTGATTGCGAGAATTGGTGTTGAATATGTTTAAATCTTATATTTAATATTAATTGGTTTTGGGTTTGTTGTGAATGATGTCTAAAACAACGTTATTCTTTTAACCCAACAATGATAAAGATATGATTTTGGGTTGTTGTGAACGACGTTTTAAATAATATGTTTTCTTTAACCCATGTAAAGAAAAAGACTATCTTCCAATATTAGTTGAAGTGAAATCTATAATTAGATCTGAAATAAAAGAAGGTAATTATACTTACCAAAACCAGAGGGGTGTAAGATATGGAGTACCACCAATTTTGCTCCATAGGGGGACTAGGATAGGAATGGGATAACATTTTGAGGAATTTCCTTTTTGTAAGGTTCAAAAATCCTGATAAGGCTTAGAAACATTGATTTGAGTCAAATCTGTAAAATGAGATTGTATAATCATCTAAGACAATTTCAAAGGAAAGATTTAAACAAGAAGTTTAAAGAATGTAAATCTTTGATAAGATTTAGGGAAATAGTTCCCAATGTAAAGAAAGATTTGAGTAAATGAATATTCCAAAATGAAATGAGACTCATGATATGTTTATATATCAATTAATTGTAAAGTAGCGCTAGTTATTTGGAAAGACTGGGGTTTATCCCGTTCTGAATAACTATACGACAAGTATTGAGAATACTGAAGATGATGGTTGAAGACCAGAGACCTTCACATCGTTTGGATTATTGCTAATGCCTCGATTGTGAGATACACCAAATATGAGGTTATAAGTGGAGGTCGTCCAGACGTACTTGGATATCGATCGGATATGCAAGGGTCTCTCTCCTTAATTGGACGAGGAATAAGGGGCCTTCGATTTCGTTCAGACCCAGAACGGATTTGTAAATGGATGTGTGTCTAACATGGTATTTTACTACATAACCAATTGGTTTCTATTGATGTTTTATCAATTGGTGGTTGGGGATTTATTCTCCTAGCTTAGCAACCTCCTCTGAGACTTATGTACTCAGAGGGTTATATATTAATAGACACCGATGATATGTTGTGAATTGACAATGTGGCTTGTTGAGTGTTGAGCCGATCAAAGTGTAACACCCCACCTCCATTAAGGTCACTCACAAAGGGAATGCTTTAACTTTGATGGAGCGTTTTAGTAGACAGAACAGAAATTTACAAGACAGATAAAACAGTACTTGAAAAATTTATAACTTTATTACAACAGAAACCGAAGTAAGTTTGGTTACATCTTTTCAAATCACAATATTAGAATTCAAGTACAAAAATATCAGTCTTGTACAAAAGCCTTCAGAATACGTAGTTTTTAAAATTATAATCCCCCAACATAAACTGCCATGGAAAGATAGAGCCAAGGCCAAGCGATACTTCAAGCAGAGAAATTCCAAATCAAGCTCCTAGATTTCCACCCTACAAACCTGGGGGGGGGGGGGGGAACGAAAGAGAAGGGGCGAAAACAAGCAAGGTCAAACATAAAGTCTGGCAAGTCCAGTGACTTTCAGCATATGAACAAATAATAATATCATGACATGAAAATAAAGCTGGATAAGAGACAATATCAACAGGAGTAACTAATATACTTAAGCTAAACAGAAGAAACAGAATGATATAGCCCAAGTTATGCTTCTTACTTATATTTTACTTCTCTGCACTAATACTAGTATAACAGGATTAGGTGCTACCCTAATGTCTAAACAGAAGCAGAATAATGGGCCTTTACCACCCGATCATAAGGTACAGAAACAGAAACAGAATAATCCTTACGGAAACAGAATGTTAGAATTAGGTGTACACTAGTAAATGGGCCTTTACCACCCCAATAGACGGTACCACGCAGAAACAGACAGGTGTTACCACCCAACAGAAACAGACGGTACCCCAACGGAAACAGACAGAACTAAGTGTACCCTAAATCTACCCCAAGCGATCGGCTCTCTAATACATAAATACCTTATGCCAGCCACACAGAAGGGTGTATCACTCCCCAAAGTGGCAACCTTTAAATGACACAGACCTATTTACAGATGTCATGGCGTCTTACATTCTGAGAGGTAGTCCGGGATCCATGCACGCACATGACCTAGTTGGAACGCACCATCAACACCCCTCGCCATTATCAGAATGAACTGCTTATAATTAGTTCAGTAAGCGTGCCCGGACCCTACCTACCGTTGGGTCATAGTTTTGATACCAGAAAGGGTTATTGACTAATATGGGTCCCAAACAACAGATGATACAAGTATTTTCCCTCCTAACCTTGTGTCCCCAGACTAACAGATTTCAGATTAACTTGTTTACAAGTTTTCAGACATACAGAGTTCAAGTCAACTAGTTCACAGATCAGAAAAATCAGGTTAACAGGTTTTCAGACTAACGGATCAGATGTACAGTTTTAACAGACTTACAGATTTTCTAACTTTGTATTGGGCCTACAGATTCACAAAACAGGTTTATTAATTCATCAGCCCAGTTGGTTTAGCCCTATCTACCCAACACGTTTTAGACATCATATTCACCTCAGATTTGCATTAATTAAATTTTAATGCGCAGACCTCTCACATTAGGTCGGTAGCTTGTGGCCGCTGGATAAGCCGGGCGGTTCCGGGCAGACTTCTGCCACAAGCCAGACCTAACCTTGTGTCTAAGCATATTTTATTTATGCCTACGACCTCTCACACTAGACTTGCAGTTTGCGGTTGCTGGTTAAGCCGGTTGGGTCCGGGCAGGCTTCTACCGCAAACATGAGTCTAACCTCGTGTCTCAGCATTTTTATTATAACCCATTTATTCCATTACAAATGATACAAATATCAGACATTTAACAGATTTGACTTCTTCTCAAGTCACAACTGATTAAACAAATTAACATGTTTTACACAAATTACAATCATTCAGCTTTTCAACAGATCTAACATATTTAGCAACTCAGGCGGTTCAATAGATTTAGCAGATTAGGCAACTCAACAGATTTAGCAGATTGGGCACAATTAGCAGATTAGGCGATTCAACATATTTAACAGTTTAGGCAATTCAGTAGATTAAACAGGTAACAGATTTAGCAGATTAGGCAAATTTAGCATATTAAACAGATAACAGTTTTAGTCGATTAAGCATTCCTTAAAGTCCTATTCACATATCTTTCCTAATTCATAAAGTAAGCCTAAACTTATAAGCCCAAATTATGGTCATAATCCACCATATAACATATGTCCCAAATTTTAGTTAAACATGCATAGTTCAGAATATTCTCCAAAAACCTTACATATAAATTATGCCAAATATAGCCATGGATTACAATGCATGTCATATATCCAAAAACCCACTTTTAGGCATGTTCACATTAATGGTTATCCTATTTAATATAGGTCTTTACGCCTAAGTTATACACAAAATAATCCTCCTTCTTCTAAATTACAGACTATAATATATAAAGTATGTCCAGATCTAGAATTACAACTTATGTCCTTTATGTTCTAAGTCATAAAACAATCTCATATAATATGCTTCCAACTTATGTCTTGAATTACAACATGTGCTATGTATCTAAATCAATTGCTTATTTACAATTAAATCTTTACGCCCAAATCCTAAGTCATATGTCCAATATTCTTCTATGCCTCAAGTCATATGTTCAATACACTTTATGTTTCAAACATGTCTAGCCATATGTCTCAGATTTATGTTCTAGCTACAACCTATATTCTTTCCTCAAATCAGTCACAGATCAGTCATGCCCAATTTATGCATCATTCATTATTTGCCCCAAAAGTTTGGCATTCGTGCGTCAACCTCTTATGAGATTTGTCTCAGGCTCGTGGTAGCCTGGTTATAGAACAGAAAGAAGAGAGATACATAATAGTTACAATAGGACAGATCTAAATAGAACAGAATATGCATAACCTTAGATTCAGATTTACAACCATGTCACGACCATAATTAAAATTCATATCTAAAAATAACTGTGCTTGCCTTGATTGGAATATAGAAGAAGAGTTGCAATAGTTCTCTTTTAACCTAATTCGGATTTGGAAGAAGATGCACTATTTCTAGTTTTGATTCCAGCAGAGTAGCGACGCCATTATTTTATTTATTTATAATATTTCAAAGGCAGCATAAGGAGAGAATAAAATGGTGTAAAGAGAATGAGGCTAGGAGGCTGTTTATATAGGATTAGGCGGACGAATCTAGACAGAAAATGTGACCAGATACATCAGAATGAACCCAGGATCAGAACTGGGTTCTGTCCCCAGGTCGACCCCCAGGTCGACCATAGGGTCGACCTGGTCCCTGGGAGGTCGACCATAGTGTCGACCCCTAGGTCGACCTGGTCCTGGGTGGGAAAATTCCCGCCCAGTCCGCGCTGACGTTTGAATTCACATTTCGAATTCGAATATCAAGATGTTTTCGGTTCTGAAAATTCCTAAAACTTCGGAGGGTCATATCTCCCTCATACGGACTCCACTTCTCGAAAACTCGGACTCATTTCCAAGCAGAATTTCGAGACGAACGCAATGGCGCAACCTGTTTCCCTTGATTCTTATTTTAAAAATTAATTATTCTCTGATTTGTTACTTATACGTTTACAGAAAATACGGGGTGTTACACAAAGCCTTCTGTTGGTAAGTAGAGTTTTGTGGATGATGATCAAAGCAATCCTGATATCGCATAGCTTTGTGTTGAAACATGATTGTAGAGCCTCACATCCTGTGAATGGTCGATAACAGGAAGATGGACCATAGAGTAAAGACTAACATTTTGTTCTAGCTAAAAGTTATATCATGATATGGAGCCCAGGCATATTTACCTATGTGGATAATGGATTGAGGCTCTTCGGATGATGGTAAAATACGACCAGGACGATGGTCAGATACGACCAGGGAACATTATGTTCAGGAGAAACCCGATCTTACCGGTAATTAGTGGTCCGGCTCTGCCGCTCCGAAGGATCACATGCTTGCGAGTCTTGGACATCTTGCTAGAGATGATCCAAATTGTTTGGGAATGTCCTTTGACTTTATCATTATTTAAATCCAACTTCCAATACAAGCTTACGTTTTCAATTGTAAACTATATAGCCGACATAATGGGATGGGTTTATATGAGCTAAAATTTATACATTTACTTTTTAAAGTGATTTTGACACTATGCACTAGTAATAACATCAAAAATATTTTATTTTAAAGCGTATCAAGAATGTTTGGTTATTATAAGGTAAAACTCTTTTCTTCGGCTTGTGTTGCATTTTGTGATGGGACTTGAGTCTTATAATAGCTTCATTTTCAAAAAGCATTGCGAGTTGTTTATGATTGTTATTCATGTGGAGAAATCTCGTTCCGTGTTATAAGGTGTGGTCCTGTGATTTATCGTACTTTAAAATAAGTTCTCAAACTAGTCCCATGACTGACTCAGAGTTTATTATTTTCCCACCTAAACTCTGGGTGCCCATATTTTCCACATGGGAAGTCTAGTAGTTTTAGGTTTGCAGATTTATAAGCATGTGCTGGATTAAAGCTAAAGCTATGTCCAGAACATTTTATTTCTTCTGCTAAGTTTATGTTTTCCGCTGTGGATATATCATTAAGATATACAGTTATTTCTGTTGTGCGTTATGTTTTATTAATGTACTCTGATGTAGAAGTCATTGTAATGATAATGGTATAGTAGTTTTTTTTAAGTTCTTATTAGTCGAAATCTCAAGCGATATGTCATGTTAATCCGTTCAAGACGGTTTGACAATCGATTTCAATTGGCCAAAAAGACCGGTCATCATAGTTGGTATTAGGGCTTTGGTTTATTCAAAGCTTTGGGGGTACGACTCATTTGAATAGAAGTAAAGAACTCATCAGAGATAGGATTAGTAACATCCTATAGGAGTGACTCATTAGAGATAGGGTTAGTAATGCCTTAGAACGAGTTTGAAGAGTATTATATATGAAGAAAGCTAAATTGCATATCTATAAAAATGAATTTGGTTTTTGAAAAATTATATCATATAATAAGAGTTTGAGTACTTCATTTGACGTTAAGAATTGGACTATTGAGGATAAGAAGATTTTGAATATATGACTTGCAAACGTATACTCGAAGTCTCAAATATACTAGATAGATATAGAGTTACACTCTAGTCGCTTGAGTATGATTCTGGTGCACTAGTATTTATTTTCGAGTTTCAAAAGTGGGATTACTATATAATTCCAACTGAAACATCGAGATATACTTAAATCATTTAAATAAGGGTTTAAAAAAAATGAATTGAGCTTTAAATTTAACTAATACAAGTTAAATAGATTGAAAAGGTTAAAGTGAATCAAACGAACTAAAATTTAACTCAATTAAAGTTAAATAAGATTGAAATAATAAAACCAATATGAGAATAGAAAATAAACCCAGTCAAGTCAAATTTAATGTTAATGTTTAATTGGATTGGAAATTAGTTGGAATTGGACATATATACATTGGACAGGTTATTGTATGGAAGCTAAGAAAAGGAATAAAATTGAATGCCTGACATAAAGGTACACATTTACTGTATTGAATGGGTTTCATGATTTTATGAGCCGATTGGAAAGCCATTTGGCTTTTGGATTTTCTTTTGGATTGATGAGGTCCTGGAGAGCCGAGTTGTAGTTTTACCGATAAGGTTGTACAAATGAGGTTATGGTGAATTTTTTTGAAAATTTAAGGCATCGCCAAATTTTAAGAAATGGTCAAGTTCTTAGAAACTAAAAGTTAAAGAACTTGAGTTGGTTAAGTAAACGACCTTCACCTCCGTCTTCGATTTCGGGGACGAAATCTTTTTAAGTGGAGGAGAATGTAATGATCCATAATTTAGTAAGAAATATTTAATGAATATTAAATATTTGAAAACAATTTAGAACGTATTTTAATAGAATATATATAACTCGAATTAAAGCGAGTTTGAACTTATAATTTATAATATAACTAAAATGAGCTCATAATGGTCCGGTTATTCATAATATTACGTTTTGAACTTTAAACGAATATGCATGGTTCGTTGCAAGTGGATTTGTTTGAAACACTATTTAACCATATCTTTCTAACAAATTTGAAAAATTGAGATTTCATCCTATAGATTGTAAATTATGTCCTAATCAAATTTCCATATAGTCGCTATGGAATTAATTAATATTTTATCGATTTTTAAATATATAAAAAGGGTTGTTATATGTACTATAAATGTCGTTTAACTTAAAGTTAGTAAATATTGAATTGGAAGTTATAAATAATCCCATTAGGATATATATACGACAATAATAATTATTTTATTATTAAATTGAATAGTTTTGAAATTTAATAATATTATATAGGCCTTAAAAATAGCCATTTTGCAAACGACCTTCGTTTTTGATGTAACCAATTTTGTTGGATTCGAAATAATAAATGATTGTAGGATTCCAAGTTTTGCGCCTATCGGAGTTGTTTTGTGGTCTTGCGTAATTAAGATGCGAACCAATTAATAATTTGAACCCGAACTAGAGATTTTTGAGCAAATGGACTCAAAATTCGATGAAATAAGTTTTACTCGGACCGTAACGACAAACCATAGCTACATATCAATTCTCACCTCAAACGGAGTTTGTATGCACCCCTGCGAATTTTTAAACGATGAATACAAGTAGCGTTACAATAAATTTTTATAAATTAATACCCGAAGCTTACACTACAAACTAATTCCTACTCCTAAAGTACATCTCTCCATCCCCAAGCTTTAGCCCATTTCCTCCTCCGCCTCTACATTTTGCAAACAAGCCCCTCCTTCTTTAATAATTTATATCTTCCAAATGATTGAGAATTGGTGAAAGTCTCCAACATGAAGTTGGATTACTCGGTGAAGGCTACTTGCTGTAAAAATTTGTTGGCGAATGGGTGACGGAGTTCGCCGGAATCTTGGTTCGTACAAGCATGGTCAGTTCGATTTTGGCAAGATTGTGGTCGAACAGTCGGGAGTTAGACAAAGTGCCCAACTATTGGAGATAAGAGACAAGGCTACAAAGTTGTAGTTGGGGGTTTTGGGTAAAAGTGGTTGTGGTGGTTGGAAATTGTAGATGATCGGAGGTGGAGCAGTTTTTGAGGCAGCGAACGCGTTTTCACTTTGTTCGACAACATGAGGCGTTTTCAGGTGATGGCCACAACATGAAAGTTCTTCATCTAGGTGTGCTAAAGGTGCATATCAAATATGGTGGCAAGCGGTTGCTTGTGGTGGCCGAAATTCTAGTTAACATAGCCAGCGTTTGGGGAGAAATTCAAGTCGAACGGTGGTAGGTGGGGTAGCGGCGCGGCCGGCTGTGGCGCGTGGTGGATAGGTGTGACACTGGTGGCGTCAGATTGGTGGTGCGGGGGCTATATCAGCGGCGAATGATTTGGGGTGATGCAGCTGAACGGATTCGTTTGGGGAAGAAGATGGTTGATCAGTTATTATTTTATTAATATATTAATCAATGTATTCCAAAGTTCATACCTTTATAACTTGTTCATACGAACACAGAATTGGATGAAACTAGATCTTTTGGAATCATGGAGTCGAGAGATTCACAACAAAACTGATTTGGTTGAATTTGGAGAAAGTTGGAAATATGCGTTTAATTTAATCCAAAAAGCAATTGTTATTATAACGATCAAAACTCAAAGTGAGAACTCCCTGAACTGATTTATAAGTTATTATAATCATACCTGAATATGTAATGATTTCTTGTGGTTGCAATGTTTTCTTTGTGGTTGATGGATTCCATTTACAATTATTATTGTTAATATTACTAAACTGGGAATATAAGCGTTGACGATGGAAACACTTATATTATAATTTTTGGATGGTGGATGCTAGTTGATGTGATTGTGTTTATGTTTACACACAAAAATTTACACACGTATTGGGTGTTGATTGAGTCTCATTTTACTGGGAATTTACAAATGAATATTTTCATTTATAGTGAAAATGACAAGAAAATGAAATTTGGATTTTTATATCCAAAACAATTTGGAAATGAAGTTAAAATGTTTCCAAACAACTATTGAAAAGGTTGAAATGATTTTGAAAGAGATTTAAATTTAAAATAGCATGTTTTAATTCAAATTAGAATTTGAATAGTAAATTCAAAAGTGAATTCGAGCTAAGTGTATAAACAACGTTTTTAACTTGAATGGATTGTTCAGATAATCTTATTTATTTTTATAATGGATTTCAGGAAAGTTTGAATTTCAAAATATTATATTTTGAAAAATGTTATTATTTTAATATTATATTAATATAGAATATTCAATTTTGAAATATGATTGAATTTGTAGTTTGAATCATTTTTAAACAAATTTATAAAATATGTTTGAACTGAATCGACGAATTTTAATTTATATAATAATACGGTTTAATAGAATGTGTCGTGCAACGACTGTTCACGAATTTCGACTATTGACTTCAAACTGACATACCAGGAGATCCGACCGTCGGATTCTCCCAAAATAAAAACCATTAGATTCAAAATGAAAAGATATTTTAATTGATATGTAAAGTTTGAAAATCCAACGGTTAGATTTTAGGATAAATTTAAATCAAATTGGAATAAAAATAATGCTAGTGTCGTTAGTGACCCGAAATCGGATTTTAAAGAAATAAGCTATTTTAAATAACTAAAAATATGGAAATATTATGATAAATCATAGTTAATGATTTCATAGTGATTTAGAAAATAAATATGAAGTTTCGAGTTATATTTCAATATTTGTGTTTTTAGCCTAAATAGTTGTATATAGTAAACATTTTTATTTGACATTTAAAGTAGTATACATAATATATAGTTTTTAAAAGCTATTTTATACGGTTTATATAATTAATAAATCATTTGGAAAGTAATTTGACTTAATATTAAAATATAGGCCGAGATTTGGTTTGAATAGGACTAGTCGCACAGCGATAGTTCGCGGACCTAATCCAATGACTTCAGGTAGACGTATCGGGAGATCCGACCATTGGATCTTCCTGAAATGAGAAGCGTATGGTTCGTAAGGAAAGGAGTTTTCAAATGAAAAAGAAAGTTAAAAGTTCCAACAGTTATATATTGAAAAATTTTGGAATCAAATTTGGATTTGAATAGAAATAATCTTCGAATATTTGGCATTGATTACCATTGTGTAAATGTTTACTATATTGAGGAATTTGGAAGATTTTTTACATCATTATTCCACTTATAGTATTTGCTGATTGCGAGAATTGGTGTTGAATATAAGTTGATGTAAATTTTATTTAAATGTTATATTTAATATTAATTGGTTTTGGGTTTGCTGTGAATGACGTCTTAAACAACATTTTCTTTTAACCCAACAATGACGAATATGTGATTTTGGGTTGTCGTGGATGACGTTTTAAATAACGTTTGTTCTTTAACCCATGTAAAGAAAAAAAATTCTAAGATTAGTTGAAGTGAAATCTTTAATTAGATGTGAAATAAAAGAAGATAATTAAACTTTTCAAAATCCGTGGGGTATTAGGTATGAAGTACCACCAGTTTTGCTCTATGGGATGAATAAGATGGGAATAGGATAACAATTTGAGGAATTACCTTTTTGTGAGGTTCGAAAATCTCGATAAGGCTTAGAAACATTGATTTGAGTTAAATCTGTAAAATGAGATTGTATAATCATCTGAAATGATTTCCAAGGAAAGGTTTAAACAAGAAGTTTAAAGAATGCAAATCTTTGATAAGATTAAGGGGAATAGTTCCCAATGTAAAGAATGATTTGAGTAAATGAGTATTCAAAAATGGAATGAGACTCATGATGTGTTTATATATCAATTGATTGTGAAGTAGCGCTAGTTATTTGGAAGGACCGTGGTTTATCCCATTTTGAATAACTATTGACGAGTATTGAAAATACTGAAGACAGTGGTTGAAGATCGGAGATCTTCACATCGTTTGGATTATTGCTGATGTCTCGATTGGGAGGTACACCCAAGACGTGGTTATAAGTGGTGGTCGTCCAGAAGTACTTGGAGATTAACCGGATATGCAAGGGCCTCTCCTTAATTGGATGAGGAATAAGGCCCCTTCAATCTTGTTCAGACCCAGATGGTGCCACATTGTCAATTCACAACATTTAATCGGTTTTTATTGATGTAATATCAGTTGGTGGCGGAGGATTTATTCTCTTAGGTTAACACCCTCCTTTGAGACTTATATACTCAGAGGGTTATATATTAATAGAAACCTATTAAATGCTGTGAATTGACAATATGGCATGTTGATCCGATCAAAGCTTTATGTTGAAAAGCAGAGTTTTGTAATTAATGATCAAAGCATGGTTGATATAGCGTAGCTTTGTGTTGAAACATGACTGTAGAGCCTCACAACCCGTGAATGGCCGAAAACAAGATGATTGGACATAGAGTAAAGACTAGTGTTTCCTTCTAGCTAAAAGTGACTCCATGGTATGGAGCCCAGACATGTTTACTTATGTGGATGATGTATCGAGGAGCCTTGGATGATGGTCAAATACGACCAGGACGACAGTCAGATACGACCGGGGAACTTTATGTTCAAGAGAAATCCGAACTCACAAGGAATTGGTGGGTCGGTTCTGCCGCTCCGAAGGATCACATGCGTGTGAGTCCTGGACATCTTGCTAGAGAAGATCCAAATGGTTAAGGAAGATCCTTGACATTTGTCAGTGTTGGAATCCAACTTCCAATACGAGCTTATGTTTTGAGTTGTAAACTATATAGCCAACATAGTGAGATGGGCCTTGTGTGAGCTAAAATTTATACATTTCCTTTCAAAAGTGATTTCGACACTATGCACTAGTAATAATATCAAAAATGTTTTGTTTTAAAGCGTATCAAGCATGTTTGGTTATTATAAGGTAAAAATATTTCTTGTGGTTTGCGTTGCATTATGTGATGGGATTTGAGTCTTATACTAGCTTCATTTTTCAAAAAGAATTGCAAGTTTCTTATGAATAGTATTCATATGGAGAAAACCCGTTCCGTGTTATATGGTGTGGTCTTATGATTTACCGTACTTTAAAATAAAGTTCGGTAACCGTTTTAGTTCTCACATTAGTCGTATGACTGACCCGGAGTTTATTGTTTTCCCACCTAAACTCCAGGTGCCTTTATTTTCCACACGGATAGTCTAGTAGTTTTCGGTTTGTCGATTTTATAAGAAGGTGTTAGATTAAAGATAAAGCTGTGTCTAGAGCAATTTATTTCTTCAACTAAGTTTATGTTTTCCGCTGTGTATATATTATTCAGATATTTAGTTATTTCCGTTGTGCGTTATGTTTTATTAATGTACTTTGGTGTAAGCTGTACTCTAATGTAAAAGTTAGTGTAATGATAATGGAAAAGTTGTTTTGTTCAGTTCTTATTAGTTGGAATCCCAAGCGATACCTCTTTTTGATCGGTTCAAGTTGGTTTGACGATCGATTTTAGTCGGCCAAAAAGGTAGGTTGTCACATACAATATTTATGTTAAAGACTTCTCCAGATTTTGAAATCTTTTATCTGAAATCACGAATCTTTAGGACCTATTTTCGGATAAGATTTCTGACTTGAAAAGGTAATGTTAGTGCTTTAGTCGTATCTCCATCAAAATTGATTGACACCCAGTTTTTTTTTTTTTTTTTTTTAAATTGGGTCAAATTGAAATAGCTACAATTTTTGTGGTGAACACTTTTTTAGGTTTCATATTATTCTAGGTCGAAACTACCAATCTTTCGAATGCATTTTTGGACCCAGATTTCTGACCTAAAAATATGTCTATCGCTACTTTGATCATATCTTGTTCAAATTTTATTGAAAATTAGTTTTCGTTTTTTTTAAATTAAAAAGAAAATAATTTCTTATAACTTTTCTTTTGGCCATTTATTCATATTCAGTGGTTAACATATCAAAAAAATATGTTTTTAAAACTGTACGAAATTTTGTTCGATTTTATAAATTTTGTGAAAATCAAAATCTACCGGTATGAATGCCTTGTTGGGCTTGTGGGTTGAGTTTCTATGATGTGTGCATTGGTGTGTGATGTTAAGTTGGAGGTTGGGTGTTCGATCTTAAGTGTGTACAATTGGAAATACTTTTGGTTTTGAGTACTTTATACAAATATATATTGCTTCACATGAATATATAAATATGTACATATATATATATATATATATATATATGTGTGTGTGTGTGTGTGTGTGTGTGTGTGTACTATAAAATAATAGAAGAGTGTCGATTTGGAATTTGTTATTTGAGTTTGGGTTGATTCAAGTTAGAGATTCAATTCGTTGATTCGACCATGCTATGCCAGCTTTTGTGTCGGTGTCCGTTTCTGTTTCATTCTATGCCACCTATTTCTATATCTCCACGCAAGGTGAGAATCCTCACTAGTAACAATTTCAATATGCAAATTGATATTATTTGAAATGACATATTAAATGTTAGGATTTCTCTAGAAAACCCAATTATTTATTTACGCACATGTGACACAGATATTTTTGACATATATGATACGAATTTGATTGTTATGATGTGCGTTGATTTATATGTGTTATTTGAAATGTTATATTTATTTCTCATACTGCAAGTCCCCTATGCATTTGCAAAATCATTATGGGTTTAAATGATACATACCTGAATCATTGTATAGATTTAGGAATTTTAAACTGAATTTATTGGGATGCGGGTTGAAATGATAGATATCCATAAATTTTAAATCATGGATTGAAATGATATATATCCGTATTATTTGGGCTAGGTAGAAAATTACATACGGAAACCATTGGTAAATTTTGAAAATTTATAAATATGTTCTAATTAAATAAATTATTTTGAAAATCAAAATTTAGAATTTTATTTAAATATATATTTTCAAATAACTTAATACAGCATTAAATTTAGATTTTATATGAATTTTAAAACTGTATATTATTATAATTTTGTAAAGTATAAGTATTTAAATTTTAAAAAGAAGTTAGAAGTTAATGATAACTTGATTTGTTAAACGATAATAATTGAAATATAATTTATCAAGCAAGATAGATTGATTTTAAGACGTGAATTTAATTAATAAAATGAGTTATATAATTTGGTTATGATTATAAAACTTAATAAATTAATTTGATAATAATTTATTAAGTAAATGCTTTGAAGCTGAATATAATTGTAGTTAAAATTTTATAATCGAATAAACTGAAATTTGGTTTTAATTGATATGAACTTTATAAAAAAAGTGATTTAAATGTAACTTGGATTCTTACGAACAAAAAACCTAACTTGAATACTATTTTGAAATGAATTGAGCTTAAGAACGTGCTGTTCAAAGTTAAAATTGATTTGAAGTAAATTTGTGAATCTGAATTAATGATACTAAACTTTGCAAACATGAATAAGTGGCTTGGATTGGATCATATTAAATTATTTGAAATTGTGTTTTTTTATATTGAACTATTTTAAATTATATTATTCATATTTAATTATTACTTTATAACTATCTTATATATATATATATATATATATTTAACATGGTTACTATACTTTCAATAATTATATTATTTTATTTAAATTTAACTATTATTTATTTTACAATTACTTTAAATCAAATCATTTTTAAATAAATTTTTTTTATATTATATTAAATATTTTAAATAAAGTTGTTTTCAGTCCAAGCTACTTAATTCGAAATATTAATATAAAGATATTGAAACAATGAAATTTGAGACAAAGAAAAGTTAAATCAAATGTAATTTTGTAAATTGTTTTGTAAATAAGAATCTGAATCTTGAACTAAATCTAATAATGAATTGATTTATGGTTTATGAACTTAATCAAATAACGAAGTGATTTGAATTATGATTTACGACATTGAAAGTAATTATATGAATATAAACCAATATTATTATTATTTGATTTATGATCGTTTAAATATGATTTTAAATATAAATGACCATGGTGTGAAATAAGCGGTTGGCTATTGAAGAGACTGGGACTAGATATTGTCTTACTCTCTACCAATACCAGAACCACTTTAACAACTGTGCACATAGTAGAGAATCTAGAATGAAGTAGGCTGGTTTGGCGAACGCTACGGGAATGAAGTAAGAGAACGATGATGGATAGCCTTGGCGTTCGGGTCATAATTAAAATGACCAAAACATGTGCTATATCGTGATTAGGTAAGGTCGCACCTCCTATCGAACACATTTCTTCAATACCATCTCTATTTCTTTGTTATTAATTTAGGGCACTTTGATTAGGGGAGTGTGTTTCAAGGTGGGCGATAGCTACGGTTATGCGATGCCATCAGTTCAGGCGTGCCATTGATAAAATCCTACCTTGCGTATATCCTCGTGTGCCTTTCATATTGTCCTGACGAGCCCTCTACGATTTTGATATGTGTCATACCTATGGCGTGTCATCTGATAGCCACTAGTTTACGATGTACTTTATTGTATTTGTATAGTCAAGGGTACTATAAAGAGTTCAAGGGTAAAAATGTAATCCTGCTTACGCTATTTTGAATATTATATTTAATCATAGATACTATTATAATAGTGTATTGTATTATATGATATCTAGTTTAACAGATCCTTAAAGAATGGAATCTCATACATTCTTTTAGTTACATATATATTTCATTTGAACATTTAACTTGAGTTGATTGACTATTGAGATTGTTACTCATAATCCAAATGTTTTGTTTTGACATTATTCTTGGTCAGACTGAGGAGTCCTGCCTTGGCGATTCGTTCTTTGAGAGCTGGAAATCTATTGGAGATTCAACTATTATCAATCTGCTATTGTTATCTTACTGATTTAGTTAATTTATTTCCATCATTTGTTTATATACTAGGCATTTATGTATCTCAGATTTTCTAAGTATTGATTTATGACTCTAATATTATGTATTTTATTTTGAGATTAGAGATTAGTAGCTTTATGAACTACTGAGTTATTTATTCCATTGCAAGTTGCTCTATTCTTTTGCATTTTGATCTATCTGTGTTTTGTGATTTGATTTTATTAAACCCCGTAGTGTTTTCGAACGATTTGAGTTGGTTTCATTATCGACTTAAATGGTAAGAAAGACCAAGTCATTAGAATAGGGGTTAACCTAAGACCTATTTTTTTCTAATTTATTTTGTTACCTTATTTTTTCTATGATTTATTTTTTTAACTTGTTTCTTTCATATCTTCTACATATGAACCTGGATTCTGGAAGTTATAAGTGAAAAATAGAAAATTGATATGGACTCCATAGTGCTACTCCCATAGCCAAATTCTGAAAAATTTACAAATGTATTATTTTATTAATTAACTAGTGAGTGTCCCGTGCTTCGCACACGGGTAGAGTGTAGTATCATTTGAGGAAATTGTTGTGTCATAAGAAAACAATGAAACAACAGTGTTGGTAAACTGTGATGTAAAATTGAAGGAAAAGATGAGGAGGAACTTGTACGTAATTCATTCTCTGTTATTTACAGTTTGCATGCTTTCTTACTGTCTTCGGTGTATTTTGCAATGCAGAATGATGTTAAAGGTACATTAGGCAAACTGCAGTAAATAAATATTGAATAAGTTGAAGAACAAAATACGAAGCGGGGAAGAAAAATTCAAGCAGTGCACCAAAAATTTGCCATGTTCCTTTTTGTGTCTTGTATCATGTTAGATTCTACTCTGTGGAGTTGAATTTAATACGTACAATATCTATAATATAGCACAAATATATTCGTATAACGTTAGAAAAATAAAATTGAAACGCTTTTTAATCAACAATGTCACTATTAGAGAGAAGATTAGAAATAACTTTCCTGTCACGGCGGAGTCACATAATATGGATAAGATTAGATAAACATAAAGCACTATGAAAGTTCAATACATAGTTTCATATAGAGAGTTTAAAATACTAAAGTTTGTAAAAAGAGAACATAAAAATAGAAAAATGAAATGCAATTGTGGCTAATGCTTCAGCGCAATTGATTCAACTTAGGCATCCTTCCTACATGAGTTACATACATAAGTTACCAACATCCTGAAAATAAAATTAATAATGGTGTGTATGTGATATGGTGGTTGGACAATTTTTGATTAGTGGTATAAAGTACAGGCAGAGCAGGCCCAAGCTTTTTCCATGCCCTAGGCAGACAAAAGCAGAACAAGAGCAAAAAAAGTAGAGTAAACGCAAAACAAACCTCAATGCAACCACCAGGATATGAACCCACAACTGCTCTAACATAATTCCAACCCACTAACCACTCAGCCACTCTAATATTCATTAACATGATGCCCCAGCAAAATATATATCAATATACATAAAAGCACCTTGGCCACTTTGTTGCCCTCCTCCACCACCGCTGTTGGTGCAGCCCTAGGCGGCGGTCTCGCTCGCCTACTCCTAGGGCCGGGCCTGAGTACAGGTCCACAAATTAGTACTTATTATTTTCAACAGTATGTGATAGGAGGAAGATGATAAGATAGATAAAGTAAACTAATAATTAATTGTATATAAGTAACTTTGTGCAAGTAATTAAAGGAATACATGATAGTTGTAAACTTTGAATCACCTCAACCTAAGTTCCCTATTCTTAGTGGAAGAATCGGCAAAGAATAAAAGCAATGATCAACCTATAGCAACTTATCCTCCTGGATATCCTAATTTAACTTACACTGAGTACCATACCGACTGCATTCCATCTTTAGCTGCAAGCTGTAATGATGTAGTCTTAGGAATTCCTCCTAGTCCAAAGAAAACGCCTGCTTCATGCTTCACTGACTCGTAGAATGACATTTAAAGTTTTAAACCAAAACCAGCAGAAGGTTATGTGCTACCAGTTTATTTGCTTGATCAAGACAGCAAGAGTCAAATTATGTAAAACATGTCAAATGCCTATTTTCATGATTTGTCATATAAGGTAGAAAAGTTCTAAAAAGAAGTGGAGAATAGAGTGGTGGCTTTAAAGTCTAATAAGAATTTAATGAAGAATTAATAAAGATAGTATGAAATTTAAAGTAATGCATTTTTTCCATAGAATATTGGTTCTTTGAAGTAAAATGATGTTTATATTTCTTAGATATCTGAAGTTATGTGCGAACCTTTTATATGTGGAAAAAAGAAAAATGAATATCAAAGGATGTAGATAGAATAATAAGAACAAAATAATGAAACAAAGGAAAATGAACATAGTTTTATAAGCAGCATAAGAATGCACCAATATCAACATGTTCTAGGAGAACCGGACTACAGTGATAAGATTGGTAAAAACAAAACATCATAGAATAAAATGTACCGCCTATAGACCAAGAACTGACCGTATATAATTAACTATTAAAATTGCAATGTGCCGACAGTGTTGAAAATTTTCAACTTTGGCCACAGTAGGTATTAAAAAAGGACAAAGTTGGCAGGTTGTCACTTGTCTGTTCCAACCCTAACATAGATAATCGAGGAAATCAAAAACATGCCCCAGTGCTTCAACAACGTATTTTGAAGTGTTTTTGCCTTATGAGGATATTAAAAGAAAAAATCATCCGTTAATTAAAACAAATATTGATTACAAAAGCTTGGCTGTTTTCTAGCTATAACATAGGGAACTTATAAAAGAGAAAAGCTTGGCTGTTTTCTAACTATGTCCTTTTACTCGTAAGACAAAGAGGTGGTTTACAGGAGAGACGAAAGAACAGGTAGCAAATGGTAGAGAGCGGAGAACATGGGTATGTTGGAGAAGTGAGGGAAAAAATGAAGACACTGGGGAGAGGTTAATCGGTTAAGGGACAACGTGGTTGTACAATTTTACGGTGACGTTAAAAAAAATTGAAAGAAAGAAAGAGTACTTAACAATGTTATGTTGAATTGTGAGATTTTAAGATATCCACCACAGCACACTACACCAAAAATGCCAATTTGGCAGTGCTCATTGCCGTATCAAAATCGATTTGGCAGTGCCTTGGACCGTATCAAAAAATGGCGTCTTTGTTGCTTCGATACAGTTCAAAACCGTATCAAATTAATTAATTGATACGGTTTTAAACCGTATTAAATTGATAAATAGATACGGTTTTAAACCGTATTAATTTAGAAATTTGATATGGCTTAAAACCGTATCAAATCAGCATGCGGGCACTGTCCAACTTCTAATTTGATACGGCTTTCAAATTGGTATGCTGGCACTGTCAACTTCATAGATCGATACGGTTTTAAGCCGTATCAATTGACAAATTTGATACGGCTTAAAACCGTATTAAACTGGTATACTGATACGGCTTAAAACCGTGTTTAATGCCTCACTCCTACAATGATAACAATGAATTAGATATGGCTTTTAACCGTATCAAAATCGGTATATCATATATGCAATATACAAAATCACTGCACCCATTGATATATACACACACACACAATAAAGAAGATACGCTACACCCATATAACAGTATATAAAGAAGATATACTAAGCATAATTCGATTAATACATAAACCATAACTTCAGTTAATACAAACCACATAACATGGTATATACAAAGCATAATGTTCACAGTCCTTCCTCTAAAAAAAGACAACAAAACTGCAGTTGTCGAGCCCATACAACCCATGCTTGTTCCAAAGCCTAAAAAGAAATTAAAATAACAAACATCAGTTTAGTTTCGCCTCCACAACAAAAAGTTCTGATTTCACAACTAACACTAAATATGCACAGCAAAATATAATATCATTGCAGCTAAGCCTTACACAATAACAAGTTCTGATTTCACCTGAGCCTTATGGCTCAGTTTCAACTTCAGATAAAAATTGGCTAAAAAATGAACTCGAATAGCTTCAGCACAGCATGGAAGCTTTTATAAAAAGCACTGGACTACATCATAAGTAACTTCAGATAAAAAACTAAAATATCAGCTACTTCAACATGAACAAATATAATAATTAATTAACTTCGAAATCAAATGTATATGTGCATACACTTCCTTTGGTAAAGCAATTTAAGGCTTATAATAGATAACATCTTTATACCATAGGTTCAGGAAAAATCCTTAGTCAATTTGTTTTTTCTATTGTTCTGAATTGAGACAGCCATACAAACAGAACATCAAAGGAATAATACATAAAAATGAGTCTATCCATTAAGTAGGATTGAGTGACGTAATTCTGGACCAAGATGTTTTATATAGACATTTAATAGTACTCAAAAAAAAAACAATTACATTGTACCTACACTCTAGGGTCTACTCTTAGCTATAATATTGAGACCATGGTCATACTCGATAAATTAATATGACACCCTTATGAACTAGACTATTATTAGAAAACAATCAAAATATACCATAAACAACCATATATAATGTACAATGTGTGAAAAGAAATTTGTGTCCAAAGAACTCAAGACAAAGAGCAACCAAATGTTGCCTATTGCATAACATGTGAAGCAAAAGTTCTATGCAAAGAATTCAACTAAAACGAAGCTATATACCACTAATTGTTTTCCTTGCGCTGAAGCACAAACTAAAATGCATTTCCTAAAAGCTTACACTTTCAATAACTATTACTAAACTAAATTGTATATGGATAATTCATAATACTAATTTGATACAAAGCAACAATAAATCCACCTGTATTAGGTTAAGCGAGCTGTTAGGCTTCTAGCATTAGATCTGTCTACTTTGTATGGGTTCTAAAGGTATCCACTGGTTTGCACAACCCTAGACAACATTGCAATAGAGTGTAGTAACAAAAAGGAAAATATGTAGACATAAAAACCTTTTTTAGGCTCAACTCATATATAGTTAAATAATAGTACGGATGAATCTAATATCAGTATGGTATATATACTATGTAGAGGAAGATGCTAATAAAGTCCAAGAATATGAGAGATTTTTACCAGGTTTAAGGAGAAATGATAGCTTTTTAAAGAAGAAATGATTCTCAATCTGGACAGTACGCAGTTGTTAAGAGCTGTTGTATAAGGAGAAGCCTGAGGTTCTCGTATTCAGCGAAACTGAGCCTTACGCTCAGTTTCAACTGAGCCGTGAAGCTCAGTTTCGCTGAGCCAAAAGTCTCAGTTTCAACTGAGCATTACGGGTCAGTTTCAGCTGAGCCTTAAGGCTCAGCGAAACTGAGCCTCAAGGAATCACAACCTATAGTCTTTAGCAGCAATAGCAAAAATGCAAAAAGTTATCCTACAGGTAGATATAATTTCCCAAGTGTCCCAAATGTTCAAACTATTTTTCAAGCATACAGCTATAACTGGTTTAATGTAAGCTTAAAATTCTTGGGACGAAACCTAATAATAGTGAGTACCTGATAATCCCGTTATAGAATTAAACTATGCTTATTTATAAAACTCAACATATATATGATCGATTACCAATTATAATCAGTGTATAAAAGAATGTTTCTAGCAAGGAAGCATTTGTTTTTCCGAAATTCATTCTTGGGCAACACACAGTTTTATTGTTCTTCTGAAAATCACAGTTTGGGTTAAGGAATTCGCAAACAGTTTTTGGCGAGAATTATTTTGACATTCTTGAAATGAAACACGAGGTTCACAGCAACAAGTATATTCCAGTTTACAAAAGACACAACATGTCCAGTTTTTTTTCTTCTTTTTTCCAAAGTATGCAAACATGTTTGGGACAAAAATCAATTCCATTTGATTCCATAAATCACGTGGGTACGTGGCAATAATCACATAATATTGTCGAGAAAATCATCCATTCGTGGCCGATTAAATCAAGGCCAACAAAAGGAATTTCACACAACCATTCGATCAAGGCCAATAAAGCGAAGCTGAGCCTTACGCTCAGTTGAAACTGATCCGTAAAGCTCAGTTTCAACTGAGCCTCACGACTTAGCGAAACTGAGCCTTACACTCAGTTTCAACTGAGCCTTATGGCTCAGTTTCGCTGAGCTGAAAGGCTCAGTTTCAACTCAACAACAACATCCAAGGAACATTAACAATTTTCAACCATTAAACTCAACAACATCCATGTTATTGCTAATATAATTTATATGTATGTGGGTATATACGCAGTCATAGATCAACATAAACAAGCTTCTTGAAAAACAAGGGTAGAAAGGTACCTGAAACCGAATAGATTGAATATCCGAATCCCGAAGATAACCAGGACGGCTAAGTGACACGAATGCAAATTTCCACTGCACCAGCAGTATACAAGACAAACTATCCATTAGCCCATTGGTTTAATTACAACTACCTCTCAGATAACTAACTTGTGTGATCAAGTATAATTGCAACTACCTCTCATATAACTAACAAAACATAAAAGCATACCTCGAGGCCAAAAAAGGATGAAGAAAAATGTCGAGAAAACAAAATTTAAGCAACTAAATTTTATAAGAGCGAAACCATACCTGAAATAGCTCTGAAACAAGAATTGCTTCGGTAACGCCACTGGAATAAGAAATGCAATACCTGAAATAAGCAATGCAAGCAATGTATAAGTGAATCAAGATAAACCGATCCTTTGTTATCGAATATGCAATACCCTGGATAGTACACACATGTGCGTGTGTACACACACACACACACACATACATGCATATTAGAAATCTAATATACATGATGCTTCCTCATACCAAACCGATCCTTTGTTATCGAATATTAGAAATCTAATATACATGATGCTTCCTCATACCAAACCGATCCTTTGTTATCGAATATTAGAAATCTAATATTAGAAAGCAACAGTTTTGAGTGGAAAGCTATGATTAAATGAGAGATGGTATTCTTCCTCATACCAAACCGATCCTTTGTTATCAAAGCAATGTAAAATTTCGAACAGTGCCTTGTCTTAGAAAACAAGAAATAATACATTTTCGTTTAACAATATGCACAAATTTCATTTCAGGCCTGCCATGTAAATGTGCGTTTTTAGCCTAGTAAATGACAAAATTTCATGAAATACTTAAAATAAAAGTTGTAGCTTAAGTCCTAAGCTTTCCGGAATGCATAAGATCGTCAAATTCGGACAAACCAATCAAAAGTTATGACCACAATGGTTTCAGCTCAGATTTTTTTTTTTTTCAATTATGCAAATGCAGGTCAGCGCTTCCAAAGCGCGGTTTCGGACCAGCAAACAACAAAATTTCATGCAACACTTCAAATGAAAGTTGTACTTTATATTCTAAGCTTTCCGGAATGTGTAAACGTATCGGAATCGGATCAACGGTTTACAAGTTATAATCAAAACAGTTCAGCCCATATCAAAATCCTCGCATTGTATTCACACTAGAGTGAGTACAGTATACAAAATAACCAAAATCAAGACTAAGATAAACCATCTCTATCACAAACTAAATGGCATGGATAGGTTTCTCAACTATACCAAGAGGTGTTCGGCAAGTATCTATTACCTCTGATAAGAGAAGAAACAAAGTGGTGTACTTCAGTAACCTCATGTGTCCATTATTATTTGTTCAAAAATAAACAAGAAATGTCAGCCTATTTGACACAAGAAAATGTAAATGTAATATTATAGAATCCTAATTTCTTTGTTTACAGATCATGTATAGCCTTTGATTGAACATGCATGGCTACCCTAGGATGTATGCATACATAAACTAAGATATTTAATAACTAAGATATTTAATAATTAGCATTCTAAAATACTGTATTACCGCACAACGGTGGGAAAAAAACCGACCGTTAAGTCGTATAATACTAAAAAAAGTCTTCCTTAATATTTTTTCTTAATTATGAATTTTGATGAAAAATTAATTACATTTTTGGAAAAAATGACATCTAATTTGCTCCCACAGGAGTGTATGTCTAAATTATAATCAAACTGAAAGTAAAATTGATGTCATTCCACAGTGAAAGGTTTAAGTTTTATTTAATTTAAATGTAAAAATATATCTTAAGTATTGATTGCTAAAGCTTGCAAAGATATTATACAAAGCCAATCACAAAAACCGGACAAATACATGTTTAGTGCTATAAACTTGTAGATATTTTTTCTTGCTAAAACAGGTTTGAGCAACATACCAATGTTTTTTTTCCACAACAATACGGTTAAGCAGATAAGATTAGAAACGACACGTTTGGTTTAACAAATGTAAATAAAAATAGTAAAGCAAAAGAATCTCTTATCCCATTTGTTTGTAGATCCACGCATCCTTCAAGTATATTGTACTTATTATATCAACATACGAATAATCTTCTTCCAGACTAAAAAAACCAAATGACACAATATCTAATAGCCAGACTTAATTCAACAAATTCAATACACAGTTGATGGTACCAACTCTAGTAAACAAACTGCAACTTCTGCCAAAATGATTTTTTAAAAAAGGTGGAAACTAGAGTAAGATTTCTTAAATGGACAATAAAAACTATGAAATTTCTAGAATGTTGAAGGAATTCCAAGTCGCAGTATTCACGTTTATACATCTCATTTGATTCTCATCTCTTCCCATAACGCCTAATTGAACCAGATTAGTTCAAATGTCTGAGAAAAAGAAATACGCAACCGCTTAAATGAAATGAAGGAACATAATATACAAATCAATTTCAGTAAGAAGAATTAGGTAAAATAAATAAATAAAAACCAAAAATGAGGAAAAGGATATATATACGATAGTTTTGCTATTTTCTATAGTAGGAAAAATGATATATATGATAGTTTTGCTATTTTCTGCAGTAGGAAAAATGATATATACACATTTATTTTATCTAAGCTGGATTGCAAACTTACTGAATATATTCAGCCACTCAACAATAATTTTAATACTCATTGACTCGATCGTTATACATAATGGTTGGTTCTTGTATATAGAAAAATAAAATTTACAAATTATGGACTGCATCCAGACGGTATCACAAATATTTTGCATCAAAATAATTTATCTTTTTCTTTTTATTTAATCAACCAATTGATTTTGACCCAACTTAAAGCAAAATTGATGGGGCCATTTTGTCCCATTAGTTTGGAGAACAGTCTTTTCTGTTCTTTCACATGTGGCCTTTATACGTTTCTTGTTAATGAAACTTCAAGTTTGCCTTAAGTACATTTGCAGAACCTAGCCTTATATATCTTTAAAAAACAACTAACATCAAATGTTTAAACTACCACCCATCTGAATACATAATATCATAGTCAATGGAAGACCTTAATCTATCACCAACATCCATTAATTTGTCATGAAACTCATTATCCCCGATACTAGAAGAATCCACAACCGGTTTAAGAAGCACACTATCAAACTAAGTAGCCACAAGTATACTGTGCCCAACCCCCTAAAACAGGCAAATGGAAAGATGAAGTTACAACAAAGTCCTAAAATTTTGGTAACACATATGTCAGTATAGTCAAATTTTCATAATGACAGATGTAGTTCAGGGTAGTGAAGTGTCAGCAAATGGTCATATAAATGCTGGTGCCGAACAAACAATGTATTAAGTTAGCTATAAATTAAAACCATGTACTAATATATACCTTGCTCTAATTATTTTATTCAAATATATTTCAAGATTCTGTGAACTTTCAAACAATAAGGTGGGTTGTATATTTTAAATAATCAGGGCAACAAAATTTGTAAAAAAAACTTTTCCTTACCTCATTCATTACGTGCATTTCAATTCTTAGGATACAAGGTCATGTACTTCATTGTTAAGAGTAAAAAAAGGTACTTCATGAAAACATGAAAAGAAATGTAAAAGCATGTACCAGTACAAACATTGAAACATTACGTTCATTTCAATTCTCAGGTTATAAGGACATGCACCAATACAAACATGAAAACAAATAGCTTCAGTATTGAGAAAAAAATAATATCAATGTTCAGAATGCCAAGGATCCTCCCACCCAAAAAAAAAGAATTAAAAAACACATTTGAAAATTGTAAACAACACATGAACTCAAGTTGCAGGAAAATAACACAAAAATGCATCTCATATTTCATGAAAATTACTCCACTGAAGCACATTTAGATCTTAATTTTTTTGCAATTGATCGATTATCAATAGGACAATTTACAGGTGATTTAAAAAAAAAATCAACAAACAGGGAGTTTAACGACTTGGGAAAAGAAATCAATTGATTTTAATATTGCAGATGACGAATAAAAGAAATTAAGATGCACTGGAAATATAAAATTGAACTACTCGCCTTTTGCAAAATCTTATGACTGTTAAGTGAATAAAGATATCTCGTTTATGACGACTAATTTTGACACTGAAAATAAAATTAATTTACGTTTTGCAGTTTATACCTGTGAATGCGAGATCCATGAAAAAAATGGATTTCGAAAAATGATAACGATATCAACTTACTATTAAAGGAGATAATGATATCAACTCAAATGAACTTACTATTACAGGTCAAATGTATCTCAATTCAACTTTTTTGTCCCTCGCAAAAGCTAGATTATTCTGAAGCTCTAATACCTGCAAGTAACAAACCCATATTCAGACACCAAACATTTAATCTAAATTCAATTTGTTTCCTGTTGATACTATAATAGTCTAAGGTAGACATATTTATACATTTTGTTAAACGACTGAAACACTATAGAAGGAAAATCACATTTATGATATCACCAGAAGCACGTAATATCAAAAGTGTGTGAGTGCTTGTCATACAGTCCAACTTCAACTATATAGTGTAATCATAAAACAATTATTCAGACGGCTCAGTTTCACTGAGCTTAACGCTCAGTGAAACTGAGCCGTAAGGCTCAGTTTCAGCTGAGCATTACGGCTCAATTTCAACTGAGCCGTAAAGCTCAGTTTCAACTGAGCCGTAAAGCTCAGTTTCAACTGAGCCGTAAAGCTCAGTTTCACCAAGGCTCAGTTTCGCTGAGCCTCACGCTCAGTTTCAACTGAGCCATGAAGCTCATGACAGGCATAAGTCGCTCGAAGAGTCCGCAAAACCTTCTGTAGGCCATGCTCTTCCCCTAAGTATGAAACCATATTCACATATTTTTTAGTAAAAATATAATCGTTCAATTAAACACAATGAGATTTTCCCTTGACTTAAATAAATTTCTCCTACATGCAAAGCCAATCAAATCCGCAGATTACATGTTAACAAATAACAAGTACGCATAAAATCCATGAAATCCGCAGATTACATGTTAATAAATAACAAGTATGCATAAAATCCGTGAAATCCTAAAACTTGGTATGGGAATCAACTTCGTAACCCTAACACAAGAACTAGTTTGATGCAGTTTGAAAGAAATAATCATCGAACAAATAAGTACTTACCAGATTTGTAACCCTAAAACATCAAATCCATGAAATCCATAACGATTTACTAAACACTAACGATGTAACCCTAAAATTTGGTATGGAAACAAATAACCATCGAATCAAATAAGTAATTACCAGATTTGTAAAACTGAGAGCAGGATTTTTTTCTATTTCCAACTTTTTTCGATCGCAATTCGATAGAGGGCACGGTTGAGAGAAATTAGAAAAAAAGGGGGAAATAATGCGTGAGAGGGAAATGAAAAAAAGGGGGGAGCAAGTTTGCGTTGCCAAAAAATTTATTCCTAAGTTTGATACGGTCAAAATTTGGGTCAAATTCAAATTAGGCTCTAAGCCTTATCTAAATAGAAAGGCACGGCTTAGAGCCCTCTCTAATTTGATATGGTTATAGACCGTATCAAATTTAGAGGATGGGGGAGTGACAAAATAGGCTTTGTGGTGTAGTGGCAGTGGAAAGACCTTGCTTTATAATTTAAGTAATAGAAGAGAAGGTCTAGAGAATGAACCTTGCTATTATGCTACTTGATTAAAGGACAAAAATGCAGCATGTCAAAAGGAATAGTGCTATTGTATGTGGCTGCAAACTTGGGTAATCACAGATAAGATAGAAAAGGATTCTACATGCATGTACTTTAGGCAACACCGTGTCCAAATAGTTGGGAAACAATTCTAAATAAATTATACTAAACAACAACTCTAAATATAATTGATCAAGAGATTCCTGTATACTCCTTAGAACTTCGATGAGTTAATGCATATCTTGTAACTATTTTATGATGACAGCATTGAAAATGATATTAACATACCATACAATAGAAATCAATGAATCTTGACATATTTATCATGGAAAGCAAGGCCGTCATATTTCCTTGCGTCAAGCATGTCCCTAGTTTGTCACAGTTGAAACCATAAATCAGACCAACCAGAGGAACACGCATAGTAAATAAACTTTTGAGTTTAACCAAATATGATTCAGCAAAACTTATAGTAAGATTCACAAATAAATGAAGTTTCACAATATTAAATAGATTTAGATCAAAACAGATAAAATACATACCAAGCAGTGTATTAAAAAACGCGCATGAGGCGTGTCTTTAGGCGAGACATGGGTAAAAACGCCTTGACCCGCATCTCATGAGGTGTTTTACCTCTGAGGCTTAAGCCTCGACCAATTGAGGCATGAAAACGCAAAAAACATATGCCTCGGAGCCTTAATTGGCTGAGGTATACTTGAAAAAATCTTACTGTTTATTTTTAAAATATTGTACCTGCTTCTCACTTCTTCATTGCTTTGTTTTCTAACCTATCGAACAAATATTCAGACTTCAAAGTGGAAAAAATAAGTAACCAAATGTTGAAATTTCGAACTGGAATCACTCGATTCCAATCAGCATTTTTTTTCTTTTTTTTACACTGTCCTTTTTTGTGTGTTTCATTCCAGACTTTTTTGTTTCTGCGTTTTGTCCTTTTGGCTTCTTAAAAATTAAGTATGTGTTGCGTTTACTTTTAACCCGAAAGGCTTACGCCTCAACGCTTCGAGCCTTACGCCTTGCCTTACGGAACCAAAGACGCCTCACGTACGCCTTTTGCATTTTAAAACATTGATACCAAGAAAATATATTAAGATACACTACCAACAATTTCAGCACCATAGACAGAAGACATATTCCTAAACGGCATTATGCATAGTTATCAACTTTTGTTTCATGGGGGACAACACCTGAGCGGCCCTTTCCATGAGTCCTTGTATTCTATGTAACGGCAACAAATACATGCCCTGTCCACTAAGATAACAAAAAAGGACATGATTAAATTTTGCATCTGTGAATTGCTAAAGGTAAGATAACAAAAAAGAATCAAAGTCTGATCAACTACTGTTGAAATAAGTCAATCTAAACGCCAAATTAAAACAGATCGAAAAGAAATTCAATTCAGAATCGCGTCTTAAATTCAGTAATAAGAAGGGAAAAAGCGGAGATAAAAGAAGAAGGCAAAATAACATACCAAAAAAGAAATATTTGTTCGTTTGTATTCTCTGATTCTTGTACCTCCTTCAATCTGTGATATACATAAGGTGTAATCCTACGTCGGGACTTGACAAAATGGTTGATAGGCGGTACAACAGTATTATCGATGGAAAAGAAGATGAAATTTCGATGCCATCAAAGTTGTGTTACAGACAACACACCTTTACGGACAATGTACTCGTTGTTTGTACACTTTGGAAGCAGGAGGAGAACAAATTTAAATTTCAAGCAATTAGGGATTTTTAGTGTTGTTGTTAGATTAGGGATTTTGCATAGAGTGAGCGGTTAGAAATTAAACGATGATAAAAGGAGGGGTCCGTCTATTCGCACCCCAATATTTGCTCTTCCCACCCCAGTAATTTTATTAAAAAAAATCTCACTCCATTTTTTACTCTTCTTACCCCATTTATACCCAAATTACCCCTTCTTTTTTTCATCAATACATCGTATGATCTCTATCTTCAGTTTCCAAATCCCTAAATTTCAAGAAAAAAAAACGCAAGCAAGCAACAAAAAAAAACAATTTAAATTTTGGTAATTATACATGCACATAAACATAAACATAGAGTATATATAAATCATCTTAGTTTCATACAAAACAATCTTATTTATTTCTGGACCTAAAATGAGTTTGATGTACTAAAAACAATTTAAATTTTAGTAATTTGGATGAAATTTTGGGTATATATTGCAAATGATTATACTGTAAATAAGTATATTACCAAAATAAGTTTGATTATACTGCATATGTTGTAAATAAGTATATAAGTTTCTAAAATATTATTAAATGGCATAATTGGTATTTGAAATTTTAAATTATTAACCGGGGTGTGAAGAGCAATTACTGGGGTGGAAATAGATGGACCCTGAAAGGAGTGCTTTGCAGAATAGAAAATGGGGTGGGAGCGGAGGAGAACAGTGAGCGGTTTGCAGAAAAAAATGGAAAGTGTTATAAAATGAACATAAAACAGAAGAAAAGAAGATATTTTTATTCATTCAGATGTGTTTACAACATACACAAGCTCTCTATTTATAGGCTTTACATGTCTCATCAATTACAATAGTGTCCCTTGCATTAAGCGTATTCACCCTTAAAAACATATATATTACAACACTCCCCCTTGAATATGCGTATGCAAAGATGATAAGATCGATTGCCTCATTAAAAACCTTTTTATGAAAGAAAAACCATGTGGGAAAAATCATAAACAAGGAAAATAGTACAATTTATTTCATCTCTAGGTAACATATTGATAATATGTTCCAATGAGAGTTGATACTTCTGGATCAAAATAATGCCTCGTTAAAAATCTTACTAACAAAAACCCAATGGGAAAAAATATTAGTGAAGGAAAAGAGTACACTATAGCATTATATATGCTCCCCCTGATTCGTAACGCATTATTCAAATAGTTTTGTGATGCAAACGACGCATACTGATTTTATAAACCATCTTCTGAAATGTTGACTTTGGAAGTGCTTTAGTGAATAAATCTGCTGGATTTTCTTGAGACTGAATTTGCTTTACTTCTATCTTATTGTCCTTTTGAAGTTCATGTGTGAAGAAGAATTTGGGAGAAATGTGCTTCGTCCTATCACCCTTGATATATCCTGCTTGAATCTGAGCTACGCATGCGGCATTGTCTTCGTAAATGATGGTTGATCTTTCTGTTGTTGAGGGAAGTTGACATGTGTTTCGAATGTGTTCGATTAATGATCTCAACCAAATACATTCTCGGCTTGCTTCATGTAGTGCTAATATTTCAGAATGATTAGATGATGTTGCTACCAATGTTTGCTTTGTAGATCGCGGTGAAATAGCTGCATTGTTGTTAGTAAAAACATATCCAGTTTGTGATCTTGCTTTATGTGGATCAGAAAGGTAACCTGCATCAGCATAACCAACTAGAATCGGATTATTGCCTATGTTAGAATAAAACAAGCCTAAATCTGTGGTTCCTCGCAGATATCTCATGATATGTTTTATGCCATTCCAGTGTCTTTTAGTAGGTGCAGAACTATATCTGGCTAGAAGATTGACTGAAAATGCAATATCTGGTCTCGTGCATTGTGCTAAATATAATAATGCACCAATTGCATTGAGATATGGTGCTTCTGGACCAAGGGCATTTTCATCATCTTCTTTTGGTCGGTAAGGATCCTTTTTAATATCTAGTGATCTGACAACCATAGGTGTACTAAGTGGATATGCTTTATCCATTTGAAAACGCTTCAGGATTTTCTCAATGTAATTTGATTGATGGATTAATATGCCATTTTTACTGTGCTCAATCTGTAGACCAAGATAGTATTTGGTTTTGCCAAGATCTTTCATTTCAAATTCCTGTTTTAGGCAATCTATTGTTTCATTGATCTCTTCTGGAGTTCCAATCAAATTTATATCATCAACATATACCGCTAAGATAGCAAATCCCTTTACCGATTTCTTTATAAAGACACATGGACAAATGAGATTGTTTTTGTACCCAGCTTTTACTAAATATTCACTAAGACGATTATACCATATTCTACCATATTGTTTCAAACCGTATAGTGATCGTCTCAATTTTAATGAATACATTGAATTTGATTTTGCTTCAGGCAATTTATATCCGTTTGGGATTTTCATGTAAATATCAGTATTGTAATGACCCGCATTCTACGTATCGGGGGATCGTAGAATATTTATTTATTTCCCGTATGAAGTCGTATGGTCATGTAACTTTGGGAAACATCTATTAGAGTCATTTCCCATGTTCATGATTTTTGTCGATTTTTTTTAAATGACCATTTTGCCCCTAGTTGGTACTGTTTTGGCCATAACTTTTGATTGGAAAGGAATTTTGACCTGAAACCACTTCCATTGGATTCGTTTGATGGTTTACCTTTCCGTAGAGTGGTCATAATAGCCAAACGGACTTACCGTTTGGGAGATATGGCTGAAATAAGGTTTGGAGGGTGAAAAACTGCTTAACCGGGCCAAATAGGGTGATTAGTGAGTAGGTCCATAACCCATTCCGGGATTAGGGTTATGGGAAGGCTGAAATGAGATGGAGAATCATTCCATTTCAGTTTTCTAGCCTCCACTTATCACCAAGAAACCCTAAAAATGGCCTCCAACCTCTAAATCACCTCCAAATCATCTTTTGATTAAGGATTTGGCTTAGCAACCCCTAATCAAGGAAGATCTACACCAAAGCAACATTAGAGCTACTGTTTAGCATTGGGATTCACATCAAATCAGAGATTTATTTCAGATCTTAGTTTATTTGTGTCTAAGGTGAGTGATTTGCATAGTTTTGCACTAATTAGGGGTGATTAGTGTTAATTAGCGAATTTAAACATGATAAAATTCGGGAAAAATGTTCATAAATTCTTAAATGATGTTTTAGACCTCTGATATGAATTTGGGTTAATTTGGTTAAGTTTTTGCTAATTCTATCATTAGTTTCACCTAAACATGCCTAAGGGGAAATATGGGATTTTAGGTATGTTTGATCCATTTTAACCTATCATATGGATGTTTTGATGTTTGTGGTTGATTATGCATGTTGCTATGACTGTATGATATGCTTTGTGATTGATTTCAATAGTTAGAATGCTCGAAAACGTCGTCGAATGGCGTAAACACTTGCTGGAACAGCTTCAGAAAACAGTGCAGGTTTCGGATCGGATCGGATATGGGGCTCGGATCGGATATGTTGAACTGGGCAAGGAATCCGGTCGGATCGGAACCTGACACTTGAGAAAATTTGGCAAAAAGGAAGGCCACGCTACTGAACTGGGATCAGATCGGATTAAGGGGGAGGCGGATCGGAGCGGAAGCCTGAAGAGGGATCGGATAGGAGCATGTGAAGGATGAGGAGGCGGATCGGAGCGGAAGCACGAACTGGAGGGGAAGGACACCCGACCCGACCCGAAGTAAAGCACCCAACCCGAACCAAGGAGAGACACCCGACCCGAACCGTATCAGAAGAGGACCCGACCCGAACCGATAGAGGATACCCGACCCGAACCGACGGCTTGAGGAGGAACCCGACCCGACCAAGTATTAACCAATAACCCGAAATGCAAAGGTAGTCCAATATGGGAAGTTAGAGCTCAGGATCCAGTTGGGAACCAATGAGTTCACTTCATGGTTGGGCTTTGCTGCGGGACGTGTGCTAAGGAGTTGTCGACGTTCATAACTTCGATTCACCACTAAAAATGAATGATGGCTACTTATCAGTGCAGTAGGGTCATTATGACCTGAGGGGCAAGGTGATGGTAGCAAGACTACGTTATCAGTGCAGTAGGGTCATTATGACCTGAGGGGCAAGGTGATGCGTAGTAAGACTATGAGCCAGTGCAGTGGGGTCATTGCGACTCCATGGGGCAGAGTGGACATAGTAAGGATTAGTAAGGCTATAAGCCAGTGCAGTGGGGTTCTTGTGACTCCATGGGGCAAAGTGGACATAGCGAAGGATTTGTGGCTACGTTATCAGTGCAGTGAAGCCATTTATGACTTCATGGGGCAGAATGATCGTAGCAAGGTATGTTGGGTGATCGAAGTGGTGAATATCGTATGCTTTACGTACTGAGTGAGAGATGTGAGGATGGATGCTATGTTTGATTGTTTGCCATCGCTATGACATGCACACCTCCCCCACCTCCGTATCTTTACACCGTTTGATATGGTACCTTAGAGTGTTGTACAGTATGTAGTGCTAACTCTTTGGTTGCAGGTTCAGGTATGTCTTAGTCTACCTGTTATTGTTCACTTTAGATGCTTATCGCTCATACCAGGCTTTATGTCTGACCCAGAGTTTTATGTCTCCTCTTATTACTCTGGGTGCTCACACGAGCAGACTAGAGACAGGTTAGCTGGTGATGCGCGAGTAGCTGATTCGGAGGCGGGCAGCAGGCTTCCACGTATGATATATATATATATATATATATACACATTCTCCCTGTGTCGTTGGTGGTCGCTACTTGGGCATTAGTAGTGTAATAAGCTGTATTTTGGATTTCCGCTGCTATGATGTTTAGTTCTGATTTTCAGCTTATGCACTGTCTCACCTGTTTTATGTCAAGTATGTTATTATTATATTTTATTCTATGCGCTGTGAGACATTCTACAGGTTCTTGTATGTTCATTTTTCTTCTTCCCTTTCCTTCTCACGACCCGTTTCGTGCTAACTGGACATGTGTACAGCGCACTTTTGGAGTAAATGTCGGTTGGTGCGGGGCGGACCGTCACACTTGGTATCAGAGCTCTAGGTTGCGTAGTTAACCTAGGGAAAGACACTAGGGAGAGTTAGTACGTATATGAGAGCACGTATTTGTGATTACTTTGGTTTTCAAAAGTTATATATATATCCTATTGGTAGTATAAGAATGAAGTCGCACTGCACTAGCACCACTATGGGGTCGTTAATCGTTTCCCTTTTTCAGATTGACGATGAGCCGAGACACGAGGGGTGCTGGTAGAGGGACCAACCATGGGGATGTCGCCGACATGAGGGCGATGTTTACTAACCTCATGAGAGACATGCTTAGAGAGGTGCAAGGGGCAGTTCCCAATCCCGGAGTTGGTGTTGGCCCAGTAGTGCAGGCGCCTAGGGTCTATTTCGCCAAGTTATGCAAGGATTACACTAATCATGGTGGGAAGCCGTTCCACAGGACGGAGTCGGCCACAGATGTTCAAGATTGGATGGATAGTTGTGACCGTATCTTCGATGACTTGGGTCTTGAGGATGCGATGAAGAGAAGGCTAGCGTCTCGTCAGCTGCAAGGCCGAGCGATGAATTAGTGGAATGCCATTAAAACAGCTACTCCAGAAGATCAGGTTACTTGGGATCAGTTCAAGGCTCGCTTTAGCGAGAAGTTCATCCCAGCTGCCCAGAAGTCAGTGTTGTTTAAGAGGTTCTTGGAACTCAAGCAGAATGGGAGGGCAGTTTCTGATTATATTGCTGAGTTCGACACTTTGTCGAAGTATGGACTGTCTCTTATCGACACTCCTGAGAAGAAGAATGAGAAGTTCATTACTGGTTTGGATGGATACTTGGGGGAAAGGATTATCAACCACATCGATGAGACTTTTGAATCGATCGTGGGGAAAGCTTTGAGATCAGTGAGTCTTTACCCTAAGTCAAAGACTGAGGCTGCATCTGCAGAAGGGCCAAAGCCGCAAGCAGGCGGTGGCAAGAATAACTCTCAGAATAAGAGGAAGCAGGACCAATCTAAAGGTGGCCAGAAAAAGAGCAAGAAGGATATTGAGTGCTTCAGCTGTGGTAAGAAAGGCCATTATGCTAAAGAATGTCGGGCCAAGCCAGCGGAAAGGAAGTGCTACAACTGTGGTCAAGTGGGACATCATAAGGATAAGTGTCTGCAACCTCTTAAGGAGAAGCAGATTGTGAAAGCATATGCTATTGATGCTGTTCCTTCTTCGTCGAATGCCCCAACTATGGCGGAGAAAGGAAAGAACGTTGTTATTCAAGGTATGCTTTCTATTTATGATGTACCAGTTCGAGTTTTGTTTGATACTGGGGCTTCCCGTTCCTTCATATCTAGTGACCTGGTAGATAGGTTGGGACTGGAACCCAAGATAGTCGATAGACCATTGGTTGTGACGAACCCGATTGGTGGTTCGACTAGCCTTAGTATGATTTGAAGGAATTTGGTCTTATCGAGTCATGGATGTATGTTTGTTCGTGATTGCTTTGTTTTGGGCTTTACTGGGTATGGCATTATCTTGGGAGTCGATTGGCTCCAAAGATACGGGGTGGTGGTAGACTGTGAGGGCTTTTTGGTGATAGTGAGAGCAGATGATGTGCGGAGGGTAGTGTTTGGTAGTCTACCTGGTGATGGGGTTATGGCTAGTTTTGTAAATTCCCTCGACATCCCGCAGGATGAGTTGTCAGATGTGCCCGTGGTTGGCCAGTATCCGGACATCTTCGAGGAGGTGATCGGGCTTCCACCACACCGAGAGATTGAGTTCCGTATTGATTTAGTGAAAGATGCCAGACCTATAGTGATGCCACTTCGTCGTATGGCACCAAGGGAGCAGCGAGAGCTCGAGGTGCAAGTCAGCAATCTTTTGAAGAAGGGATTTATTAGAAGGAGTGTCTCCGAGTGGGGAGCACCAGTTGTGTTTGCCACTAAGGCAGATGGTTCCCTTCGTTTGTGTGTGGACTATCGCGAGTTGAATAAGGTAACACGAGGAAGAATAAGTATCCTCTACCACGGATAGATAATTTGTTTGATCAACTGGAAGGAGCAAGAGTGTTCTCCCAGTTGGACCCCGCGACAGGATTTCATCAGCTTCGAGTAGCAGATGAGAGTGTTCCAAAAACGGCATTCAGGACACCGTCTGGATTTTATGAGTGGTTGGTCATGCCATTTGGGTTGACCAATGCACCAGCCTACTTTGTGGATCTTATGAATCTAGTATTCAGAGATCAGTTGAATAAGTTTGTTCTTGTGTTCGTGAATGATATCCTTGTTTACTCAAGGACAGAGGAGGAACACAAGGGACACTTGAGGATAGTGATGGAGGTGTTGAGGAAACACCAATTGAAAGCAAAATTCTCTAAGTGTCATTTTTGGAGGAGGGAAGTGAGATTCTTGGGTCATGTTGTTTCAGAGAGTGGTATTGCCGTGGACCCTGCGAAGGTGGCTACGGTACAGGATTGCCCTACACCCAAGAATGCAACAGATGTAAGAAGTTTCTTAGGATTAGCTGGATATTATCGTAAGTTTATCCAGGACTTCTCCAAGATAGCAGCACCGTTGACTCAGTTGACTAAGAAGAATCAGTCCTTCGTCCGGGATGAAGTGTGTGAGAATGCATTCAAGAGTCTAAAAGAAAAGTTGACGCGTGTGCTAGTGTTAGTCATTCTTAAAGGGAATGAAGAGATGACGGTATACACGGATGCTTGTGGTACCGGACTGGGTGCTGTATTGATGCAAGGAGGTAGGGTTGTAGCTTATGCTAGTCGACAGCTAAAGCCACATGAGAAGAAGTATCCTACCCATGATTTGGAATTGGCAGCGATTGTATTTGCGCTGAAGATGTGGAGACACTATCTCTTGGGAGAAAGATTTGAGCTGTTTACCGATCATAAATCGTTAAAGTATCTTTTCTCTCAGAAAGATGTTAATCTCCGTCAACAGAGATTGTTAGAGTTCTTGGCTTCGTATGATTTTGATATCGCATATACACCTGGGAAAGGTAATGCGGTAGCCGATGCCTTGAGTAGGAGACATGCCAGTTTTGGGGCAATGTTTCTTGAGTGGAAGCAACTGGAGTATATCGCGGGGTTTGATTTCAGACCAAAGTGCGAATTGGATCCAGTCATGCTAGCTAGTTTGACGATCATACCCACTTTGATAGAGCGGATTGGTTCCAGCCAGAGGGACGATCCTAACCTATTGGAAATCATCTCTAAGTTAAAGATGGGTTTCGATGAGGAGATGAATGTATATGGGCTTGACCGAGATGGGTGGCTTCGGAAGAATGGAAGACTAGTTGTGCCCAACGTGAATGATTTGAGAGATGAAGTGCTTAGAGAATGTCATCACTCAAAACTGACTATACATCCCGGTGGTAATAAAATGTATCGAGACATGAAGCAAACTTACTACTGGGAAGGGATGAAAAGAGACGTTGGGAAGTTTATATCCAAATGCATGAATTGCCAGCTAGTTAAAGCCGAGCAAAAGAAGCCTAGTGGGTTGTGCAACCATAAGAGATTGCCGAATGGAAATGGGAGCAAGTCTCGATGGATTTCATCGATGGTTTACCAAGGACTAGATCGGGACATGATAGCATTTGGGTAATTGTGGATCGATTGACTAAGAGCGCAAGATTTATACCAGTCAAATCGACCAGAACGGCAGCCAAGTTGGCAGAGTTGTATATGAAGTGGGTAGTGAGAGTTCACGGGGTACCCAAAAGCATTGTGAGTGACCGAGACCCGTTGTTCACTAGTGGGTTTTGGAAGAGCTTACAAGAGGCTTTAGGGTCAGGATTACATCTCAGTACCGCATATCATCCTCAGACCGACGGTCAGACGGAGAGGGTGAATCGTATATTGGAAGATATCTTGAGAGCTTGTATATTGGATTTTGGTGGATCATGGGATGACCATTTGCACCTAGTAGAGTTTGCATATAATAATAGCTACCAATCCAGTATCGGTATGGCTCCATATGAAGCTTTGTACGGAAGACCGTGTAACTCACCATCATGTTGGATAGAGACTGGCGAGAAGTTTATGCTTAGACCAGATGTGGTGAGAGAAACTTCGGATAAGATTAAGATCATTCAGCAACGAATGAAAGCTGCCCAAGATAGGCAGAAGAGTTATGCTAATAAGAGGAGAAGAGACTTGAAATTCTCCGTTGGTGACTTGGTGTTTGTCAAGATCTCTCCGTTAAAGAGCGTGATTCGATTTGGCAGGAGAGGCAAGTTGGCACCAAGATTTGTTGGCCCATTCCTTGTTCTTGAACTAGTCGGGAATTTGGCCTATAGAGTTGGCTTACCAGAGAAAATGGCGGGAGTTCACAATGTATTTCATGTTTCCCAACTAAGGAAGTTCGTTCACGGCTCAGATATGACTATTTCACCTGATCAGTTAGAGGACTTCGAAGTAGAACCCGAGGCGGTTGGGAAACGCAAGCCGATTCGTATTGTGGGACACGAAACGAAGCAACTTCGAAGGAAGGCGGTGAAGCTAGTCAAGGTTCAGTGGGGCGAGGACGAGAATGATTGTACTTGGGAGACAGAGGAGAGCATTAGGAAGGCATATCCAGAACTCTTTGCCTGGTAAGATTTACTGTGCAATTTAGTTTTCCGCATGCTAGGGTAGATTTGTTTTGCTTGTTTGCATGTTTGATTGTTGTTTTATAATTGATAGGCACGCGGGACCTTTGTGTGTGTTTTGATTAGGGAATTTCGGGGGCGAAATTTCTTAAGGGAGGGAGAGTGTAATGACCCGCATTCTACGTATCGGGGGATCGTAGAATATTTATTTCTTTTCCGTATGAAGTCGTATGGTCATGTAACTTTGGGAAACATCTATTAGAGTCATTTCCCATGTTCATGATTTTTGTCAATTTTTTTAAATGACCATTTTGCCCCTAGTTGGTACTGTTTTGGCCATAACTTTTGATTGGAAAGGAATTTTGACCTGAAACCACTTCCATTGGATTCGTTTGATGGTTTACCTTTCCGTAGAGTGGTCATAATAGCCAAAAGGACTTACCGTTTGGGAGAAATGGCTGAAATAAGGATTGGAGGGTGAAAAACTGCTTAACCGGGCCAAATAGGGTGATTAGTGAGTAGATCCATAACCCATTTCGGGATTAGGGTTATGGGAAGGCTGAAATGAGATGGAGAATCATTCCATTTCAGTTTTCTAGCCTCCACTTATCACCAAGAAACCCTAAAAATAGCCTCCAACCTCTAAATCACCTCCAAATCATCTTTTGGTTAAGGATTTGGCTTAGCAACCCCTAATCAAGGAAGATCTACACAAAAGCAACATTGGAGCTGCTGTTTAGCATTGGGATTCACATCAAATCAGAGATTTATTTCAGATCTTAGTTTATTTGTGGCTAAGGTGAGTGATTTGCATAGTTTTGCACTAATTATGGCTAATTAGGGGTGATTAGTGTTAATTAGCGAATTTAAACATGATAAAATTCGGGAAAAATGTTCATAAATTCTTAAATGATGTTTTAGACCTCGGATATGAATTTGGGTTAATTTGGTTAAGTTTTGCTAATTCTATCATTAGTTTCACCTAAACATGCTTAAGGGGAAATATGGGATTTTGGGTATGTTTGATCCATTTTAACCTATCATATGGATGTTTTGATGTTTGTGGTTGATTATGCATGTTGCTATGACTGTATGATATGCTTTGTGATTGATTTCAATAGTTAGAATGCTCGAAAACGTCGTCGAATGGCGTAAACACTTGCTGGAACAGCTTCAGAAAACAGTGCAGGTTTCAGATCGGATCGGATATGGGGCTCGGATTGGATATGTTGAACTGGGCAAGGAATCCGATCGGATCGGAACCTGACACTTGAGAAAAATTGGCAAAAAGGAAGGCCACGCTACTGAACTGGGATCGGATCGGATTAAGGGGGAGGCGGATCGGAGCGGAAGCCTGAAGAGGGATCGGATAGGAGCATGTGAAGGATGAGGAGGCGGATCGGAGCGGAAGCACGAACTGGAGGGGAAGGACACCCGACCCGAAGTAAAGCACCCGACCCGAACCAAGGAGAGACACCCGACCCGAACCGTATCAGAAGAGGACCCGACCCGAACCGATGGAGGATACCCGACCCGAACCGACGGCTTGAAGAGGAACCCGACCCGACCCAGTATTGACCAATAACCCGAAATGCAAAGGTAGTCCAATATGGGAAGTTAGAGCTCAGGATCCAGTTGGGAACCAATGAGTTCACTTCATGGTTGGGCTTTGCTGCGGGACGTGTGCTAAGGAGTTGTCGACGTTCATAACTTCGATTCACCACTAAAAATGAATGATGGCTACTTATCAGTGCAGTAGGGTCATTATGACCTGAGGGGCAAGGTGATGGTAGCAAGACTACATTATCAGTGCTGTAGGGTCATTATGACCCGAGGGGCAAGGTGATGCGTAGTAAGACTATGAGCCAGTGCAGTGGGGTCATTGCGACTCCATGGGGTAGAGTGGACATAGTAAGGATTAGTAAGGCTATGAGCCAGTGCAGTGGGGTTCTTGTGACTCCATGGGGCAAAGTGGACATAGCGAAGGATTTGTGGCTACGTTATCGGTGTAGTGAAGCCATTTATGACTTCATGGGGTAGAGTGATCGTAGCAAGGTATGTTGGGTGATCGAAGTGGTGAATATCGTATGCTTTACGCACTGAGTGAGAGATGTGAGGATGGATGCTATGTTTGATTGTTTGCCATCGCTATGACATGCACACCTCCCCCACCTCCGTATCTTTACACCGTTTGATATGGTACCTTGGAGTGTTGTACAGTATGTAGTGCTAACTCTTTGGTTGCAGGTCCAGGTTCAGGTATGTCTTAGTCTACCTGTTATTGTTCACTTTAGATGCTTATCGCTCATACCAGGCTTTATGTCTGACCCAGAGTTTTATGTCTCCTCTTATTGCTCTGGGTGCTCACACGAGCAGACTAGAGACAGGTTAGCTGGTGATGCGCGAGTAGCTGATTCGGAGGCGGGCAGGAGGCTTCCACGTATGATATATATATATATATATATATATATATATATATATATATATATATATACACACACACATTCTCCCTGTGTCGTTGGTGGTCGCTACTTGGGCATTAGTAGTGTACCTCATTTATCTTACTTTTGCTTTGAGACAGTTTGAAAAGTTGTAATAAGCTGTATTTTGGATTTCCGCTGCTATGATGTTTAGTTCTGATTTTCAGCTTATGCACTGTCTCACCTGTTTTATGTCAAGTATGTTATTATTATATTTTATTCTATGCGCTGTGAGACATTCTACAGGTTCTTGTATGTTCATTTTTCTTCTTCCCTTTCCTTCTCACGACCCATTCCGTGCTAACTGGACATGTGTACAGCGCACTTTTGGAGTAAATGTCGGTTGGTGCGGGGCAGGCCGTCTCAAGTATCCAATTCACCGTATAGGTAAGTTGTCACAACATCAGTCAATCTTATATCAAGCTTCTCAGAAACTACAAGGCTTATTAAATATCTAAATGTTATAACATCCATAACGGGAGAGTACGTTTCTTTGAAGTCAAAACCTGATCTCTGGAGGAAACCTTGTGCAACAAGCCTTGCCTTGTATCTCACAACTTCATTTTTATCATTTCGTTTTCTAACAAATACCCATTTGTAACCGACTGGTTTAACAGCTTCTGGTGTTTTCTCTATTGGTCCAAATACACCATGTTTTTGAAGTGAATCTAACTCAACCTGAATAGCATCTTTCCCCTTTGGCCAATCTTGTCTTTTTCGACATTCATTTATGCTAATTGGTTCATTATCAGTATTCCCATTATAGTCATGACTTTTAATTATTTCAGTAGCTACTGCGAATGAGAATGCATCATCAATTGTTATTTTACTTCGATCCCATATTTCTCCATAATTCGTGTAAAACATTGAGATCTCATTATTATTAGGTACCGTTTTATTTTCGGAAGCTTCTATTATTTCTTTTGGGATAATAGTTCCTTCACTGATTTTAGGAGAATTGAGATTTTCTTTTGAGTTATCCTTTGGATCATTTATAACCTCTTCGGGAGCTTTGCTAATTGATGATTTTTCATTAGACTTTCTTTTTCTAGGCGCCAAGTCTTTTGTACCTATCGGTGTTCCACGTTTTTGTCTAGCTTTAGATTCATTTGCTGCTATTGGTCCTTCGGGGATTTCAATTCTAGCTGGTGTATTTGCTGCTGGAATGTGAGATTTAGTTATTTTTGCAGCATCATTAAATGCATCTGGCATTTGATTTGCAATATTTTGAATATGCAAAATTCTTTGTACCTCGTATTGACATTGTTTGGTACGTGGATCCAAATGAAACATAGAGGGATTATTCCATGAAATTTCACGCCGTTCTACTGGAACGGTCTTTTCTCCCCCTAACGGCGGGAAATTTGACTCATCAAATTTGCAATCTGCAAATCTTGCAGTAAATACATCACTCGTAAGATGTTAAAGATAACGAATTATCGAAGGTGAGTCAAATCCCACATAAATTCCCAACCTTCTTTGAGGACCCATTTTAGTACGAAGTGGGGATTAATGGGTACATGCACAGCGCAACCAAATTTTCGTAGATGTGAAATATTTGGCTGGGATCCAGTTAAAAGCTGTGATGGTGAAAACTGATGATAAGCCATTGGTCTAATTTTAATCAATTTGGATGCATGCAAAATTGCATGTCCCCAGGTCGTAACCGGCAACTTTGATTGCATAAGCAATGGTCTTGCAATGAGCTGCAAACGCTTAATTAATGATTCTGCCAGACCATTTTGAGTATGAACATGAGCTACTGGATGTTCAACTTCAATTCCCAGTGATAAACAATAATCATCAAATACTTGAGAAGTGAATTCTCCTGCATTATCCAGTCGTATTGATTTGATTTGATGATCAGGGAAATGTGCTCTTAATTTAATTATTTGAGCAAGTAATTTGGCAAATGCCATGTTTCTAGTAGATAGCAAACATGCATGTGACCAACGAGTTGATGCATCAATTAAGACCATAAAGTATCTAAATGGCCCGCAAGCGGGATGAATTGGACCACATATATCACCTTGAATTCTTTGCAAAAATGCTGGAGATTCAGAGGTGATCTTACTGTACGAAGGTCGAGTAATTAATTTTCCTTGTGCACATGATGTACACATGTAATCATTTGGTAAATTCAACTGATTTGGTAAATCATGCCCATTTGAGTTCTTGGCAATTTTACGCATCATAATTGAACCAGGATGACCTAAACGATCATGCCAAAGAACCAATTTCTTTGTATTTGTGAGCTTCTGGCTCTGGCTCATGTTTATAAAATGAGATTCAACTATGCCAATTTTGGTAAAGTATAATCCAGTTGAAATTGTACCAAATTTTTCTAAAATAAGCTTCTGGCTTTCAATTTTAGAAATAACACAAAGATATTCTTTGTTGTTCTCATTTATAGTTTCAGTATGATATCAATTCATTCTTATATCTTTGAAGCTAAGCAGATTTCTTTTAGATTTGCTTGAATATAGTGCATTCTGAATGAATATATGTGTACCATTTGGTAACACTATATGGGCTCTTCCGGACCCTTCAATTATATTGGCTGAACCAACTATAGTTGAAACTTTATATGAAATATTTTCAGATAATTCAGAGAAAAACTTCGGGTCTTTCAATATCGTATGAGTAGTTCCACTATCAACCAGACATATATCATCACTTAAACACTGTCGATCCATACCTTAAGAAATAAATACAGCCAATCAATAGTAGAAATAACTCATAAATATAAATAAATGTCCATGTGAATAAACAACTAATCAAAGTCCAACATTATACATTATTTCTGCAATTCCATAAGAAAAGACTAAAAGAAAAATAAATAAACAAAAGTTCCAAACTAATACATGCTGAAAAAGAAACAAACTGAAAATCACATAATAAGCTTCAGGCTACTTATTGGTTGGTTCAGTCATCTCTTCGAATATTGCATTCAAATTTTCATTGTTGAAAAAATTCCCATCATAGTCTTCAAAGAAATCATCTAACTTCAGGTCAGTGTTATCGGACAATCCCTCAATATTATTTGCCTCGATATTCTTCGATTTATGATATTCTTCGATTGTTTTCTTTGATGATCTACAAGTGCGTGACCAGTGACCAGTGCGCCCGCATCTGTAGCAAATTTCCTCATAATGTTTTTTGTTTTCTACAGCTAGATTATTGCTATTTTTAGGCTGCTTTTTAAAATCAGTAGTTTTGTTGCATCCAAAACCACTATAACCACCTCTGCTGGGGTTGTTTCCACGTCCATGACCACGTCCTCTACCTCTTCCTCTGCCTCTGCCACGACCTCTTCCGGAGTGAGCAAAATTAGCATTAACTTCAGGTAATGCAGCTGAACCAGTTGGTCTTGAAGAGTGGTTTTTAAGAAGCAGTTCATTGTTTTGTTCAGCAATCAATAGACATTCAATGAGTTCAGAATATTTTGTAAAATGACGCTCTCGATATTGTTGCTGCAGGAGCACATTCGAAGCATGAAATGTTGAGAAGGTATTTTCCAACATTTGTGCATCATCTACCTTTTCTCCACATAGTTTTAGTTTAGAAGTAATTCTAAACATAGCGGAATTATATTCCCTTACGGTTTTAAAATCTTGAAACCTCAGGTTTAACCACTCTTGTCTCGTATTTGGAAGTATGACCGTCTTCTGGTGGTCATATCGCTCCTTCAGGGAGTTCCATAGGTGGAGAGGGTCTTTTTCAGTTAAATATTCCGATTTTAAATCATCGTGGATGAGCGTCTTAAAAATATCAGAACCTTTGTTTTGTCCTGCTGGGACATATTATTGCCATTTTTAATGGCGTTCTCTAAGCCTTGAGATTGTAAATGGATCTCGGCGTCCAGTATCCATGACAAATAATTGTCTCCAGAAATGTCCAACACCTTAAATTCAAGTTTAGCGATATTCGACATTTTGCGAACTACACATAAAACAAATTGCAGACGCACAATTAAACAAAATTCAGAAGAAACCAAACGAAATAAGACAGTTCACAGTTTTTACACTTTCTGTTGTAGAAACATAATCAACTAATTCTTTTATATACACAGATCGGCATACATTCACAGATCAACATACATGTTCTATTATTATCAAAATGATTTAACAAATTAATAAACAGACAAAAATAATGAAACTACAGCACTGTTCAAAGATCAAGATGATGAGTTTTTCACATAAGTAAATCACGGCATATACACATATATTGACTCAGAAAAGCCTATCTATATCGCTAACATTAATAGTATAGATCAACCAACATTTTTGTCAGAAAAATAAAGCTAAACAAAATTAAAAACCAAAACTGGAAATAAGACCAAAACTGGAAATAAGATCCTTTGATGTATTTCGGCAGTCAATAATCTCATTCGACATTAAATAACACATGTACTTAAAATGAGAATAAACATATGGGGAAAACAAAATAGATCCAGTGAGAAACAAAATACAATGAAAGAAGCAAACGTAGCCTAAATGGAAAACCTGAGATGAATTATACATGACACTGTAGCCATGTACTAAAAGTTACGTCACATCAATAGTATAACTAATACCTTGTTTTGTAAAAGCAGCGAAGATGTTAAAGAAGAGAGTAGCCTTTTTTTTCTTCTATTTACAGTATTTCGTATTGAAGAGTTTTACTTAAAGCGTAGAAATGAAACAGCCGCAACTAATACTTATAAAGTAAAAAGAAAAGTGCGGTCAGATCTTGAACGGTAAAAATAAGTGGAACGAGAAAAATGCTAAAAATATCATGTTCCACAAATCGATTCAAAAAAAACTTCCCCAAAATTTTCATTTAAAAATGAACTCATCAGAATAGGATATTTGAAAAATACTTGCTACTTTTATGCAAGATATGGAACTGTAGTAAAAATATGCAATCAACGTATTACCTTATGAGATAAGTAAAAATAAATAATTAAAGAGAACATAAATCGTGCTGATAACGTGTTATAAAATGAACATAAAACAGAAGAAATAATAGAGAGAAGACATTTTTATTCATTCAGATGTGTTTACAACATACACAAGCTCTCTATTTATAGGCTTTACATGTCTCATCAATTACAATAGTGTCTCTTGCATTAAGCGTATTCACCCTTGAAAACATATATATTACAATAGAAAGCGGTTTGGTGAACGTTGTTTTTGTCAGCGGTTATTTGGAAATTGAAAATTAAGAAGTAAGTACACGAATGGATTCTATTTTGAAATAGAGTGTCGTAGGATGTCCACCTAAGAAGTATGAGGATCCTGTTTTACTATTTAAGTAATGGGGAAGTCTATTTGAACACAACAAATAGACACAAATAAGGAGACACAAAATCTATACCATTGGATCTCCGTCTGAATTCCACCTCTCCACATAAAGACAAAAAGATCCAATGATCAAGATTCTGTGTCTCTATGTTTGTGTCTAATTTTGTATCCCAATAGCCATCCCCGTAAGTAATAGACTATTTAATTATTCAAATTTTTGGCGTGTTACAGTGTCCTTTACTACTCTTCGCGTAAAATGCTCAGGCTATCGATGGCTTGAAAGCCAAGACCGTAAAGGTGAGGATCAACGTGGTTTTGACGTCGAGCGTCACCCATGGTCGAGGTCTCCACCTCAGAAGGAACATGAAAGGTTGCAGAGTCGTTATGGGGAGTCCAGAGGCACCAAGCAGTTTGTAGTTCACTCTCCTCCACTAGTGCTTCGTCTACTGCCATCAAGTCACACCAGTCATAGCCATTCTCAAGAAGGCTCAAATACCCCTAAGAAATCTCTTCACTTTAAGAAGCCGATAAAGAAAAGTCAAGAGACTATGGCTCCGCTGCTAACCCTTACTCCTGCATAGCAGTGTGAGAGCTTAAAGCCTAGTTCCCTAAATTTAATTTTAATAAGGTCTTATTTGTGCCGAAGATGCACTGATTATATGAGAATTCGATTAAAAAAACAATGGACTGGGTGTTCAATGTATACCTTCAGCATAAAAAGATATTGATGTATGCAGAAAGGCTCTCTGATGTAATAAGGGAGTTTTAGGTTAAACTAGAATATTCTATTTTTGAAGATAGCATTGTCGAAGATAATATAAAATATCTAGATAACGAAATATCTGACTGCAAGCTTAAGATGGCTAAGGCATAAAAAACAATCGTTGGGCTGGAGGAAGAAGTTGATGTAGCTTGAAATCGGCTTCACAAGGAGTTAGATCGTGCATCCTCAGAACCACCTCCTTGGAAGATGATAACAAGCCCTTAATACTTAAAATGGAAGGGTGTTGAAAGAGAATGAGCAGAAAAGGGAGGAAAAAGAAGCCCTTTCTAAGGAAGTAGTTGACCTAAGGACGAATTGGAAGCGGTGAAGAAAGCAAAATAATCATCTTAAAGATTCGAAAATGAACTTAAAAGAGCTCAGTCATAACACCCCATTCTTTAAGGCTAAAAGCTAAGCATTACAAATATTACATTCATCTATAGTATTAACTTTCCATGGTAGAAAATAGATATGTTAATAAATCATAGCATCGGAGAACAATGGAATATAATAATTTGTTGAAATAACATTCACTGCATTTTCCATCGTAAAACCAACGTCCAGATCAAAGTATAGTTATTGCAAAATATAACTCCAAAAGTGACACGAAGATGCCCTCCTGGTTGATCAGAGTCAAAATGATAATTCTATGGTTTGTCTTTTTTCCTATCGCGGACGAGCTCAGCTCGACTACCCCATTCTAGTTTGAAGGTATCAAAGATACAGGATAATAGCCTTGCCCATAAGCAAACGATCTAAATAAACCATGTGCATTGCGTAGCCCCCTCCAAGCATTTTGATAGTTAAAGACACCTTGCCTAAGAGGCATAACTCATATCTTTCCTCGTTCTCGCTATCAGATCGATAATGTACACTAATCTTGCGACTACTATATTTTTGGGTTTCCCCTAACAGTCGACAACCTATTAGTCGCACAATTACCTATCCATCCATTGACCTTTTAGACTGCCTAAAGCACTCAAGGCAATGCCTCCTTGATACACTCTTATAGACCTTGCCTCTGATGGTCCGCCTCTATGCCTACTTTTAAGGAACATCGTGTGGTGTTCCTTCTAATCGATCGTACGATATCCCAAAGGATCCGTGATGGACCGCACTTGATTGCCTACATCTTGACTCTTTTAGGTCATATTTAAATGTAAGGTATGAAATTATTGTTGTAATTTCATTCTTTATAGGCCCTATGTCTAACTTTCTTTCTTTATGCGTTTAGTTCTTCTTTTATTAAATATTCGTTCATTGTTTTATTTCAAAATTCTGCCATTGTCCTTATTAATCCTCTACTTATCATAATGATAGTCATTGTCTTTTATTTAGGTCACTACCTATTATAAAGGTTGTTGTTGTATTTTATTTAGGACTCTACCCATCATAAATCTAATCAGTGTCTTTTGTTTAGGCCTCTACCTTTCGTAGAAATAGTCAATCTTTTATTTAGGTCTCTATCTATCATAAAGATATCGTTGTCCTTTATTTAGGTTTCTATTTATCATAAAGATAGTCATTGTTTTTCATAAGTCTCTATTTATCTTAAAGATAGTCATTATTATTTATTTCCATTTAAGTCTTTATCTATCTTAAAGGTAGTCATTGTCTATCATTTAATTTATTTTACTATTCTTGTTTCTTTGATTTGTTGTTTTCTTTTATATAATCCATCAAGTAATAAACTTAGTCATTATCTTTTCTTTATATTTTTTCCATGTTTACCACATTTTTCATTTCTCAAAATATTTTTCTTTTTGTAACTTACCATTTCTCCATCAAGTATATTTTCCAAGTCTCTATATTTTAATACAGTATTACTCGTATTTTGCAATTACCATTTCTCTTTCTAAATTCTGTTACTTTCTTATAATTACATTATTGTGCTTTCTTAATCAGGAATGTAGAAATTTTCTTATTCTTTCCAACATACTAACATATTACTAGTTTTCCAAAATGGATTACAAGAAGATTTATTTGATTCACTTTATAAATCTAGGCATATTGCTTGCGAATTCACATTGGATGAGGATAATTCGTAATATTACAGTTAAATCTGCCTCTTTGTATTAAGGCGTAGATTCACAAATAGATTCATTTGTTATTACATCCATATTTTTGCACATAAGTACAAATAAATCTATGGATTATGGTTTAAGCCTAGCATTTTCACGTGAATCAATTTTCATAATCAATCTAGAAATGTCATGGCTCTTACCGTGTAAAACTAAATGGGAATGAAATTATGTCGTATGTCATCATAATAAAAGAATTATAATTCACCCACTCACGTTAAAAGTGTCCTAGCTCTCTAGGTCTGATTCATATCTAGCCCTAATTTTCATATTCTTTCTTTTATATTTCCTTATTTGGACTTACAAATGGAATATATATAGATCTATTAACTTCGAAACAATAGAAAAGACACTTAGATTTTAAGCTAACGAATAATATTAGATCTAATAGTTACCGTTTTAGTTGCAACTCACTAGTTTGAACAATACTAAGTACTTCTAATTCACTATATTTTATTCTCCTCCAATATAATTTAAATCTAAGAATCTTAAATCTTAAAGTATACTTTAGTAGATTTGGAGGAGAAGATAGAGTGACAAAGCTTCCATGCTCATTAGAAAATAATGAGCTAAAAGTGAAGCCCTATAGGTTTATTTATAGAGGTTCAAACCAGCGTAAACTGTCAGATGAAATCCCAAGCAATTTAGTCCATTCAAAATATGATTTCTACACGATTTTAAAGCATGTAACAATCAACCTAAACCCAAGGAGTAAACTGCCACGGCTGACTGTGCCTAGGGGCGATCAACCCTTCACATGTTTTACGCATTTTATTAACACATGACAGTTTTCTTTTGGAATTTTTACCATGTTTAAACATTAAACATTTATTCCTTTTAAACCTTATTTATCTCCATAAATTCCTTTCTTATCTTATCTAACTTTTGGATTTCAAACTTCGACATACTTCTAATTTAGATTTCTTATTAGTTCCTTCCTTTAATTTTGCACGTCATGAAATTTAAATTTCAAACGTACATAACTGATCTAAGTTATATACACACAAACACATTAACCCTATTCGATTTTCCTCAAATACGTCTTCAATTATGAATTCATTATTATTTAATTGCATTTTGTAATATGTTTGTAAGAGCATTAATGAATGTTGTAATGCACATTTTGATTACCTTCTTTTCTTTGCATGCTGATTTCTTTGCCATATCTGTAACCTATTATTTTTTGTTGTCATGTGTATTAATTATTATCGTAATGTGCATCAATTACTATTAATTTCTAATGAACTCTCGGTTGATTAGCTTTCTCTGTTATAAGAACATGTTATAGATTACATTAATATTTTTCAACTTAAATTTAAGTGAAAATTAGGCACACATCCCTAAAAGCAAACTTAATTAGGCTCACATCCCTCCAAGTTTTAAATACAAACCTACCCCCTATTTTCAAGTTTCGCTTTGTGCTTTCAAATGTTCCATCTCCTGCTTTCTGTGCCAAAAAAATGAGGCACTAAGGTAAAAAAAAAATCTAAAATCTTGAAATAATCCCATAAGTCCACGTCAAGAAAAAAAAGGTTGCATATATGTATGCAATTATTGCCAATACTTGCACACATATATGCAATTATTGCATAAAGGAAATTTAGCTAGCATTTTGCATGCAGATATGTTGCACACTTGTGTGCATGTTTTCGGTTTTACTTGCACACCTGAATGCAAATAAAAATGAACTGAGGTGCGCTATTATGAATTACTGAATATTTTTATGCAAGAATTATGCAATACTTACACAGAAATATGCAAGAAAATCAATGTGGATGCAACACTGAAATACTTGCGCATATATATGCAAGAAAATTGAAATACGTGCATAATATTATGCATTTAACTGTATTTTTGCTATTTTTTGTTGTTTTTTGTTCCTGGCGTGTCTTTTGATGTTTTTTGACTGAATTTTTTGTCGAATGTTTAATTTATTTTAATATTAATTTTCGTATTTTTTAGTTTTTTATTTATTTTTTGATCTACTTTTGAAAAATAGGGACATAATTTATAATAAGTTTATGACCGGATGTGTGCCTAATTTTGAAACTTAATAGGGAACTATGCCAAACAGACCTTAAATTTAAACATATATGTGCATAAATTATTATGGAAATCAAGGAGGCACCTTAAAATGAAAGATACTGTAAAGCGCATCTCATCCTTAGTTTGCATGAAAAGCGGGATCCTATTTTACAGTAGCAACATTATTTCGCAAATTTTTACGCTACTAATAAAAAATTGTAAATATTAATGGAAGGTTTCTGGGAAAAATTACTGAAACATCTGCACTTATCGTACAAAAGTATCGACATATCAGCAACAATTGCATTGTGTATTACTGATACGGGAAAAGCAGAATAAGTTATCAAAAAATTTGTAATTATTTTGAATAATTGTGACGACCGCCCATAACCCACGCACTATACAAAAGAAATAATGCGCTGAAAGGTATGCAAGGCAGTCATGGACGATCATCAGAGTAAGTAAACACAAGCAGACCTATCGTAAACTCACAATGCAAGGATAAAATATAATAGAACGTATACAATAGGTAGTTATAATGAAGCATACAGCCAGAAAGTAATACCCACAAACTTGGAAATAGTGTTTATACAAAGTTGCCTCACTACATTATTCGGAAAAGTAAACAGCGGAAACCTAATTATTAGATAACAGTAAAAATGATACGTGAGCCTCTTGCTCGCCACCGATCAACACCATCGTCCTCACTAAAGCATCACCTGTCACCTGCTACTTAGTCTGCCCATCCACAACCGGATGAACAGCCCAAGGTAATAAGAGGAAACATAAAACCTTGAGTCAGACAATAGTCTTAGTGAGCGATAAAATCGCTAACAAACTTCAACAATAAAGCGTATGATAAAGGATAGATAAACATACTAATCTACCCACGACACCAGAGAAGAACTCAACCTTATCTTCCCCACATCGGACAGTGATAGCCTTTACTATAAACAATTCAACCATTCATCCATAGAAACCAGAACACTCATTCAATCATGGAAAACAGTCATAACATCCAGATTATATATGTCTCACACAGACAACCCTAATCGAGTTTAACATTCCCCAAGTACTCTCCCTAGAGGCCTAAACCAATATCAGTTAAGCACTTAGAGAACATCTCCCTCGACTTTGGATAATCTATGTGAGATAGTACAAACAGAACAACCAATCATCCATGACTGACTCTAGCTATCACCGCCAATCCTGCTTTGAAACCACCGTTAATCGTATAATGGCCAACCTTGCCATATGTCAAGGGCTAATGGTAACCCCGGTTCTAGCATAAACTCCATATGTCCAACCTTGACAACGTCTAACCTTGACAACTAGGCCTTTCAACGATACCCAAGGTACTCGATCAGCAACCTTCCAGACTATTGGGAGCCCCCATTGTACCCCTGCTTTGTGCCTACTAGAACTTACGACAACGATGACTTTTTGACCTTTGCATCTCTAGTCATCCAACCTTGACGACATTTCATAGCTTGAGAAACCTTCTCGAGCAACCATTACCCACCAACTCACAACCTTTGAGTTGCCACCTCATTCGTTGTTCCACCTTGATCAACGAACACATTCAACACTTTGAACCTTCCTACTTTAATTTACTTTGAATTCACATCATCATCAAGCCAATAACCACTGCGCTGCGGCTAGGGTTCGGGGGACTGCCCCCGAAAAATATTCTTTTAGACCTTTTCTCCAAATCTGAGTCGTACCCGAAAAACGTACTTTTTCAAAAAATGACCCTGTTGGAAACAAACCATAGCATTATCACTATCAACCACAGTGTTTAAAAGCGCTGTTAAAAACATGACTGATCCGCCCTCTTTCAGACCAACCCGATCCAAACTAGTCCGACCCGATCAATGCGCCCTTCTGGCTCCAAACTCGACCGATCTAACCAACACGACCGACCCGATCAAATCACCTATGTGACCGACCCGATCCAAACATGACCCGATCCAAATATGACCCGATCCGGATATGACCCGATCCGATCCACTCCCGTCCGATTCAACTTTGTTTCAATCCGACTTCTGGCCGATTCAACCTATGGCCGAGTCAATTTCTAGCCGATTCAACCTATGGTCGAGTCAGTTTCTGCATATTACAATTCAACTCCGATTTCGATCAAAACTTCGCCAAACGACGAATCCGACGAAACCGACACTACCAAAATCATCAAACACAATCATATAACATATCATAACATTACTAACCATATGAATATGACGATTACCACAAAAATGATGTAAATCTCACCAAAACCATTAAAATGAACATATAATCAAAATGAGAGATCTAACTAACACAAACATGTAATATGACATGAAATTAACAAGTAAAACTTGTTAGATTAGATCATAGGGTGATGCATATGAAAATGAACTTGTAATGATGTAAATCTATGGTAAAACATCCCAATTTGATGAGAAACATGCACAAACACTCATATACTTTATTGCATTCATGTGAGAGATGTAAATCACTCACCAATTTGCCGAAACAATCTAAAACGATAGAAATAAGAATCCGGACAGCTAGCACTCCAAATCAAACCCCTCGATCAGATGAATTCGCCTTTGAAATGATGTAGATCTAGCCTTGAGTGGTGTAGATCGTCGATTTCCTCCCTTGGATTTGGATTTTTAATGGTAGAAAGGTGTAGGAGGAAGAAGGAGATCAAATGTCTTCAAATGAGAGAATAGGAAAAAGTAAACCTTTCCCTCCACTCTCACCCCCTATTTATAGGATTCCACTAAGGCTCCAAAACCTGAATAGCCAACTGAAAAACCTTAAAACAACGATTTCTCCCAAACCGCTGAGCCAAATCATTAATGTAACCACTCTACGGAAAGGCAATCATCAATTACTTTCCAATGGCACAGGGCTCGCCCTCTGATTTGACCTGAGTCAAAAGTTATGCCCTGTACAAGGCTGATAGGGGAAAATTTGTCACAAACAAAATCGGTAAAAATTATGGACATGTCTCACATCCCCATAAACAACATATTAAAAGATGAGAATGATCCAACCCTTAGAGAATAAAACAAATATATTTTACGATCTTCCGATACATAAAATGCGGGCTGTTACAATAATTATCGACATATCAAAAACTATTCATAGCGTATTGGATAAAGAAAATTAAGTTGCTGAAATTTCTGCATGCGTTCTTAATAAGTGTTGACATATCTGAAAAAATCCCACATGCAATGCATATATGTCTCCGTGTATCTTAAAACTGCAGACATATCTGCAATTTTTCTATATAGTTGTTGTTATTTTTGCAGTTTTACCAGAAATAATATGTTTTTCATTTGTATGCAATGTTTATTATTTTATGATATTTTTCTGCATTTAACGTGATGTTTGAATGGGTATAGGCATATAATTTTAAAGATTGAAGCGATTAGCAAAAATAACACAAAAACATGCAATATTTTGATATAACTGGGGCGATGTTTGCAATTTTCCAAAATTTTGCGTAATTTCGCTAAAAGGTGATTTTTTTTTTTGTTTTTTCCGAGTTATTATTTCTGTACTTTTTTACATGAATATGATGATGATTATATATTGGATTAAGATTCGAAGTTTGATAAATTTTTACGTTGTTTTTTTATGATTTTTGAAAAATAGGGACCTAATTTATAAAGTTTTAAGGCAATGAGTTTTTTTATTTTTGAAACTTAAAGTGGAACTTACCAAACTGTCCGTAAATTATTTCTATTAATTCACTTTCAGTTGTCTTGATAAACTTCCCTTATTAACAAATTCTAACAGCGTAAATATTTCTTGTTTGAACTTTATAATGTTAACCATTAATTAAATTCTCATGCTCATTAATTGAATACATGTCCTTTTAAATTTGAATTTTGCTGATGTATAATTGACTAAGGTTTTATATAAACACACACACACACATACAAACATAATACATAATTATTTATGATGTTAAACTTTCAAGCGACCATTGTTTTTCCATTTGAACTCCAATCAGAAAACATTATAAACGAAAATTATTAGAAAATCAGCACGGACATAATGTAATAAGTTTCATGGCCAAATTACAACATTTATAAAATATTCATCTCATAGTTAAATTTTATTTTTAAATTTTGCATTAATTAATTGTTTGAAAACACGGGGTATTGCACTAACTGGCTCGGTAGTGATGTGGTCTAGAATATTAAAGAATGCCCATTATACCTGCCTAACTTGGCGATGACGTGATTCAGTTAATTGGAGACTAGTTTCATCAGTACATGAACTGAATTGGTGGATAGTATTTTAAGGAAATTTAAAAGCTATGCCCTATGACTGAAGAATTCGATGATGTTGTCGGGCATAAGGCAAAGGCTCGAAAGGAGCCTTAGAAGTTACTAAACAAGATTCAATATTGCAGTAGTGATGGTCGATAAGTCTGATCCATTAATAATCCTAATGACAATTGTGACCAGATTTGCGAGCAAAACCGATTTTGAAGCTTCTTTAGAGAGAGATTCATTAATGGATCTTATAAAAATTTATCATGAACTTGAAAGATATTTGGATCAAAAAGCTGCAGAAGTAGGCCATCAAACCGAGGACGATGAAATTAATGATGTGGATAGTGGAGGACTGGCCCAAGATGGAAAAGGAAAGAACAAAAGGGAACGGATATTCGAGGATGATGGCAAAGAACTAAAATGGCTAAGGAGGGTACCAAGTATCTCTTCAATATGTTGAGCTAGCAAAGACCTAAATAGTACCTATCTGGAAACTAGGGGCACATATTTATAAAAACCCAGCTAAGCAAGAACCCATCGATCAGGAGATTTTTCATATAGGAAAAATTGCATCTTTTAGGAGTTGGAGGGACATGAAGCGAACAAGTGCAAACAACTTCACGACTTGAATTAGAACTTGTTTGGAATAACCATCCACAATAGTACATGAGGAATTAAACTACGATTGCATGGAAACAACAACGAGCATCTACAGTGAATGTTTCAAGTAATGATCAAGGAATTTGTTTGAGACTCATGACCCACATCGGAGTGCACATGGGTAGCTTAGTCTTTTGCACTTTGTTTTTCTATTTTTGTATAATTTGGACTATAATAACCAAGAATGCTTACATGTGTACGCAACAAAGATTGGTACCTAGGCATGCTTTGAGTCACATGATTGACTATTTAGAACTACAATAACCTCGGATGTAACACCCCAAAATTTAATACACTATAACTATACTATAAAGATAATAAAAATGGAAACTACTTAATTAAATATTCAGAATTAAGTAAAACTGACTTTACCATTGCATTCGTGTCAAAATTCTGGTTTAGATAGACCTCAAGTTTGCGTAAAACGGATAATGTGCGAAGATGTTATGAACCTTAGAAGTTTGTATACACATAAGGGAGTTATATATATATATATATATTCAAAATAGTTCAAACTAGAAAAACAACGCGTGCAGAAGACCGTTGGGGGATGACCCACAACAGGTCCGGGTCAAGCCAAGTTAGGTTGGGTCGACCCAGGGGGTCGGTGGGTCGACCCACTCAGATCTGGGGCAGATTCCAAATTTTGTATTTGGTCTGTTTTATGGGCTAGGTTCGTTGCTAACTCAGCGCTACATGTATGGCTTGGATTAAAACCCTAGGATCTAAATGGTTAAAGGTTGGCTCTGTTAATTATATAAAGGAGCTCTCTCTCCTTTTTATCTACACATATTTCTTCACCTTTCTCTCTGCCTCCATTGCATATTCTTAAAATAAATAATAAGATGGGGAGACTCTGCTGAAATCCATATTAACAAAGAAGATTCAAGACCTGTAACCAACCTCCAACCCTACAATCAACAAAGAGATAGAAGTGGACCTTTCTACAATGGCATATATATAAGAGAGATCTAATCTCTTCTTCACCAAGACCCGCTGTGAGTTCCCTGTTATCTTCAGATCTGACACCTAGAATTATATCATGATAGTTAAATAAAATTGGGTTTAGAATATACAATGTTTATAAGATAATTGCAATACATGTTCATCACTGATAACCACCTATGTCATTGTTATAAGTAAAATATATGTCTTTGATGTCAGATAATTAATTGGTTATGTGTATCTATCTTCTTTTTCCATGTTTCTATTGTTTTAGTTTATTTCTAGTCTTGCCTATATGCCTATGTGATTTGATTCTATTCTCCTTCCTCTTTTTTTTGTTTTTGTTTACGCTAATCCTAGGCCATTGGAAGCCTAGGCCATGTCCGGTTAAAGTCTGCGTATAGTAAAATTGGGATAATAAAGAAATAACATGAAAAAGGAGAATTTGGGCATATTATTAATTTGGGCACTGATTGACTGTAATTTGGGAAAGGGATAACATGCATATACTTGTACTTGATGTAAATTGGAAATGTGATATAAAGGGGAAATATGCATAAACTTGTACATGCTGTAATTTGGTAACACAATTAAACGGAATAGTATGCATATGTATAAACATGTTAGACTTGACTTGATAAACACATTAAGTAAAAGGACATGTTAAAATTATGTAAGTACCGGTTGTAGATTACGTTGGGAAAGGGATAATATGCATATACTTGTACTTGCTATAAATTGGAAATGTGATAAAAAATATATGCTTAAACTTGTACATGTTGTAATTTGGGGGCGTAATTGAATGGAATAGTATGCATATGTATAAACATGTTAAATTTGACTTAATACAGACATTAAGTAAAAGGACAAGTTAAAATTATGTAAGTATCAGATGTAGGTTAGGTAAGTATAACTATATCTGGGCAGGTGGTTTGGGAAAGGGTTGTAAACACCTAATAACATGTACTACTACAACCATGCTTATTAGTAAACCTAAATCTGCTAGGTTAAACCTGATTATTAATAAGCTAAGAGGTCCCTCGTTCTGCTGTTGTATCGGGTTTTTGGGACTCTTAAATCCTAGTTACTTAGGGGCATATGCTTATGGGGTTTGGCTTGTGTCAATCTAGCTGTGTTGAACCCATATCTATGGTATCCCTATTGGTATTTTGTTAGAAGGCCTCGCACTAGGTAGGGGCGAGGTCACACTTTACTAAACTAGGTAGTAAGAGGTCATAATGAGGAAGGTGGGTACGGGCGCGTTCCGGCGGAGTCATAGTGCATGGGTCTGACTAGGGAAGATAAGCCACTGTAACACCAGTAAATAAGTCTGTGTTATATAAGTTGTTGGGTTAGGGAGTGATACACCCTATTGTCGGGGATGACACGGGGTATTTACGTGTTAGGGAGCCAATTGCGTGGGTAGTAATTAGGGTACACTTAATCCTGCTGTTATGTAATTAGGGTAACACCTAATCCTGTTATATAATTTGGGTACACCTAATCCTACTGTTTTTGTTAAGAAATTAAGTTAACACCTAATCCTGTTTTATTGAGTAATTAGGTTAAACGTCTAATCATGTCATACTAGTATTGGTGTAGACACAACCTGTTTTTAGGATATAAATGTGAAGCATTACTCGATCACCGTTATTCCTCTTTATCCAGTTTATCTTGTTTACCTGTTGCCTTATATGATACTGTACTTTTTTATCCAGTCTTGTTTACCTATCTTGGTATCTCCATTTTATGCATATTTGAAAATCACTGGAACTCGCCAGACTTTATGTCTGACCCTTTTTGTTTTAGCTTCTTTCTACTTCCCCCTCAAGGTCCTCAGAGTGGTAGCACTCCTCAGTGATTAGGACTTTCTCTTTCAGCTTAGATCTGGAGATTTTGAGATGTAACGCTTTGACTTAGTTTCTACTCTGTTATGGCTTACTAAGAGGGATATGGTTTTATATTATTGCACCCTGTTGTTTTGCATTATGAGACATATTTGAGATACTTGGTTTTTGATGTATTTGGTTTAATTATGTAACCTATTTTGAGACTATGCTTTATTTTCAATAATAATGTTTAAATTTTCCAATGCTTATTTAATATCTATCTTGTGAATTTCGGTACTATTTACCTATTGCGCTTCATGAAACTTAATGCATTCTCTTATGAGTGACATTAACGGACGTAGGGTGTCACATTTTGTATCAGAGCTAAAGGTTATAAGATCAGGATTTTTTTTTTGAATTTTTTTTTTCAAAAACAAAGTATTTTCAATAAAACCTATTTTTGAAAAACATATCTCCACAAGTCATATTTAATATTCTCTCGATCTCTTGTGAATCTTTTGTTTCTTCTCTTTTCAGCATGTTTGGGCCCAATCTTCCTGAGGGCATTCCACTATTGACATGGTTCCTTAGGTATCTTGAGGCTACGGCACCTACTGGAGGACAAGGAGATCCCCTACCCCCAGCTGCAGCCGTAGTAGCTCCATCTCCATGAGTAGATAACTTTACTAAGCTATGTAAAGACTTTTGCGCTATGGGAGGAAGACCATATCGTGGCACAGAGAGCTTTGTAGAAGCAAGGAATTGGCTAAGAGAAATGGAGAATGTGTTCAGTCTTTTCGAGATCGATGATAGAAGGAAGATACAGTTGGCCGCATGGCAACTGAAGGATGAGGCTTCTTGCTGGTTGGAGGTGACATAAGCAGGACAACCAGTAGCTACTTGGGATGATTTCAGATAGAGATTTGAGATAAAGTTTTTATCTCAAGGTGGAAGAGGCATTACAGATGGAGAGATTTTTGGCTTTGAAACAAGGGGACATGTTTGTTAAGGATTATGTGAATAAGTTCAATCAACTGGCGAGATTTGGTCTGGACTTGGTGAACATGCCCCATAAGAAGGCTCTTAGGTTTGCAAGAGGGTTGAAATCAACCTCTCTAGGGACTTACATTATCTCATATACCGATGGGGGCGACATTTGAGAGGCTGGTTGACATGGATCTTATGCAGGAAGATGGCAAGGATGAGAAGAAAGTAGGATAAGGATACACAGGCAAAGGGCGAGAAACAAAAATGGTTCCCCAAGAAAGGAAAGAAAAGAGGAAAGTCTAACAAGGCTCAGATAAAGAAAGATATAAAGTGTCATGGTTGTAGAGCTATGGTTCATTTTGTGAAGGACCGCAGAAAGACGAAGAAAGCCTTCTTTAATTGTGGTCAAGTGTGACACTTCACTTAGCAATGCCCTTACAAGCGAGGACAAGGGGCAGGAACTTCTGGACAAGTACATTCTCTTGAGGCTAGTGGACCTGATCGAGGCAGGAAAGTCATGGTTGAAGATTTGATTTCCCTTTTTGACTATCCAATTAGAACCCTATTTGATTCTGGCATTTCACACTTGTTTTTTCCAGTTCTTTAGTAGATAGTATGCACCTTAATACTAGTATAGTCTCTGATCCTGTAGTGGTCTCAAACCCCCATAGAGGTACGGCTCATTTATCCATGACATATAGGGGTTTGAGAATTTCTATCTTAGGTGTCGAATTTGAATGTGAACGCATACATGTTGAGCTTTATGGGCTATGGTTTGATCCTAGGAATGGATTGGATAGCCATGTATGGTGCCATCCTTGATTGTGAAAAGAAAGTGGTTAGACTTCTTACTTGTCATGGTAGGACTCTTGAAATTTCCTGTCACCCATGGGGGTTGGTGATGCTCAGTTTCCTAGAACCGCTTGATACTTATGTAGATGATTTGCGATCTGTACCCACAGTCAGGGATTATCCGAATTTGTTTGATGAAGTTAAGGGACTACCTCTGAGGCATGAGATAGACTTTCATATTTATTTGGTAGAGAATGCTAGGCCAGTTGCTATAACAATGCACCACATGGCTCCTAGAGAGAGAAGGGAGCTCAACATGCAAGTAGGGTAGCTACTCGAGAAAGGTTTTATTAGACGAAGCATATCAGAGTGGGGAGCTCTAATCGTCTTTGCAACTAAGAAAAATGGCTCACCTCTTCTGTGAGTGGATTATAGGGAGCTGGATAATCTCACCAAGAAGAATAGGCACTGCTTTCGAGAATTGACGACTTATTTGATCAGCTAGTAGGCGCGTCAGTTTTCTCGCAGATAAATTTGTCCACGGGATTTCATCAGTTGAGGATGGAAGAGGAAAACATTAGTAAGAATGCGTTCAGAACTCCAGTCGACTTCTTTGAGTGGCTAGTTATGCCATATGGGTTAACCAATGCACCCGCATATTTTGTGGACTTGATGAGTAGGGTGTTAGGGAGTTCCTGAACAAGTTTGTGGTAGTCTTCGTGAATGACATTTTGGTCTTCTCAAAGGATGATGAGGAGCATGCCCTACACTTAGGAGAGGTTCAACGCACTCTCAGATCCCATCAGTTCAAGGGAAAATTTTCTAAGTGTCGCTTTTGGAGAAAGGAAGTAAGGTTCCTAGGGCATGTGGTTTCCAGGGACAGGATAGCAGTGAACCCCGCTAAAGTTGCCGCAGTTCAAGATTGGAGGGCTCCAAAGAATGCGACGGAGGTGAGAAGTTTTCTAGGGTTGGCGGGATATTATAGAAAATTTATCAAGGACTTTGCAAGGGTATCAGTCCCGCTTACCCGATTGACGAAGAAGTACTTGGTTTTTTAGTGGCACCCCACATCCGTTAATGTCACTCTTTAAGAGAATGCATTAAGTTTCATGAAGCGCAATAGGTAATCATTACAGAGAATACACAAAACAAATAATATAAGCAGCGGAAATTTTTGAATCTTTATTATGCAAGAAATAAAGCATAGTCTCAGAAATACATAAAAACCAGTTACAACTAGCAAGCTGTCTCAAATCTGTCTTACAAAGCATCTCATGAAAAATATCAGAATACATAAAACTACATCCCTTGCCATAAGTTATACTAAAGTAGAGAGCAAGTCAAAACAATACATCTCAAGAAATCTAAGTCAAGTCCAAGCTGTAAGAGAAATCCTAGTCACTGTTGAGTGCTTGCACTCTAAGGACCTAGGGGGGAAAGGAAGAAAGAAATGAAAGAAAAGGGTCAGGCATAAAGTCTGGTGAGTTCCACAGATTTACAAATATGCATAAAATAGAAATGCCAGGACAGGTAAATAAGACTGGATGAGAAAGGTATAGTGTCATGTAGATAAGCTAAACAGAATAGACAAAAATAACAAGAATAAATCATGATCGAGTAATGCTTCACGTTTATATCCTAAAATAGGTATGTATGAACATGTATGTATGCACCAATACCAGTATAACAAGTTCAACAGGATTAGGTTCTTTGCCTAATTATATATTAGCGGAATTAACAGCAGAATTAACATCAGAAATAAACAATAGGATTAAACAGCAGGATTAGGCGTACCATAATTATATAACAGGATTTGATGTTAACCTAATTACATAACAATTGGATTAGGTGTACCCTAATTACTACCCATGTGATGGGTTCCTTACTACAAAATTCATTGTGCCAGCCCCGACATTAGGGTGTATCTCTCCCTAACCCAGGAACTATACAACACAGACCTATTTACTGGCGTTATAGCGTCTTATCTTCCCTAGTCGGACCCATGCACGCTTATGACTCCGCCGGAACGCGCCCGTAACTAGCCCCATGTGAAACTCTCACAATCAAGTTCAGTAAAGCTTGTCATGGCCCCTACCTAGTGCGGGACCCCATTACAAGATACCTACAGGGATATTGACTGATATTGGTTCCAAACAACAGACTGACACAATCCAAACCCCCTAAGCTTGTGTCCCCAAATAACTATGATTTAAGAGTCCCTAAAACCTGATACAACAACAACTAGGAACCTCTTAGTTTATTAATATTTATTTTTAACCTAGCAAGTTTGGGATTACTTAATAAGGGTGGTTGTATATTCACGTTATTATGTGTGTACAACCCTACCCAACACACCTATGTGTGTACAACCCTACCCAACACACCTGCCAAGATATATATAATTCCATATAACAATTCAGTTTATTAAACTACATCAGATTCTTATCCTAAACATGTCATTTACTTAATGTCCATTTTAAGTCAAATGTAACATGTCCATTTCTTATGCTTGCCTATTATGTTCCCAAATTATAATATATATAGGTTTATGCATTTTCTACCAAGTTAAAGTAAATATACACATTACCCCTTTTTAATGGTTTACAGCAAGTCTAAACATGTGTATATTTATCCTTTCTCCCCAGATTATAGCCAATCAGTCCAAGTAAATAACATGCCTAAATTCCTCTTTATATCATTCATTATTGCCCTAAACATATGCATATTCCAATCTGTTATATCCTAGGCTTCTAAAGGCCTCGGCTTAGCGTAAAATAAAAACGAAAAATAGAGGAAGAAGAATAGAATCAAATCAGGCATATAGGCGAGACTGGAAATAAACATAAAACTTAGAAAATGGGAAAAGGAAGATAGATACATATAACTTGTTAATATTCCAACACTACAAACATATGTATAACATGTATCCAACATCACATGCATGTGTATAACTTTGTTAAATCAACATTGCAGGCATATGTATAACTAATCATAATGGCGTAGGTGATTAACAGTGGAAACAAGTATAATATTTATTTTACTAACACTATAGATCCTAACCAGTTTTAATTAACTGTCATGTTCAAGGCCTAAGAAATCAGATCTATAAACAATGGAAACTCACAGTGAGTCTTGGAGAAGATAATTATATAACACTATGCTGTAAGAAGCCTAAGTCCAATCCAAGTTGTATGCAGGCAAGTCTTGATGTTGTCTTTGTTTGATCTAATCTCTAGCAGCATTTCCCCATTTCTATGTTTATAATTTTCAGAATAATTTGATGGGGGAAGAAGAAGATATGAAAATTTTGTGTGAATTGGGAATGGGGGAAGCCATCTATTCGTAGAGTTACAGAGTTAACATCAACCCTTAGATTTTATGTTTTAAATCCAAACCGTACAAGTCATGCTGAGTCAGCAATGAATACAATGTACAAGACGGTCCAGATTCGCGGAATGGATCTACCTAGATTCGTGTTGACCCATAGGTCGACCCAGGCTGAGTGTGTGCCGTCCCCCAATGAAACATTTTCGCGCTCGTTTTTCTCATTGTGTTCGTTTGATTTTTTGGGATTATTTGTTTATATACAAGCTCTTTATATGTATACAAACTTCTAATGCCCCTAAATTCTTCGTACTTATCCTTTTTGCGCAAAATTGGGTCTATCTGAACCAGAATTCCGAGACAAGCACAACGGTAATGTATGTTTCATTTAATTTTGAATATCTAATTAAGTTATTCCTGATTTATTATCTTTTAGCATGGTTATAGTGTATTAAATCCTGGGGTGTTACATTCTCCCTTACTTAAAGGATTTCGTCCTCGAAATCTCCAAGTCTAGAAGTATGTTACTTTCCTAACATCCACCTACAACCATCTACTCATTCATCATCCACATGCATCCATTGTCCTTAAGGAAATTTCTAATGCTTGCATGAACATATGCAAAGGGTTGTGTGTATATGTCCTTACACTGTTGCTTAAAATCAGGCAGTCGACTGATTCAGTTGACCTCCTTAATGCAATATATGTTTATGCCAAGAGTCCAAAATGTATGCAAATGGTCCTAGTATAACATGTAAACCCTATACGTGTGTACAATGATTCGTTCAAATGCAACATTCATACAATGATACATCCATTTTCAACCATAGAAAACCTAAAATGCACAAACATCTATATGCAACAAGTAAGTGATTGAGCCGATCTAGTGCCTATTGTGTGTGTATATGCATCCACGACCAATCACTAGCAAACACTTGCATCCATTTGCAACCATCAATTATAACATGTTTCAAACACATGTTTCCAACCATTGGATTCTACCTAAGGATCCAATGGTTCGAATGATAGGATAAATAACTCAAACGATATATGCAAGTGCAAAATAAAAGCTTGGAAAAGAAGTCAAGAACGTACTTTTAAAAAGAAAAGGATAAGAAGGGCAAATCCTATCTTTGGGTTCCCATGTCCCATCTTCGCTTTCTTCTCCCCATTGTACTATAACCAAACTAATTTCCTTGTTTCGTAGCTTCTTGATTTATGTTCCAAGTATACGATTAGGAACTCGTCTCACTGATGCTTCCTTCTCAACTTCCACGCCCTCAAGAGAGCTCGACTCTACTATCTCTATCATATCATGGAGATATTTCCTCAAATGGGAAACATGAAATACGCCACGTACACCCGCCAGGCTATCCGATAGCTTAATCATATTAGTCATCTGCCTTATCCTCTCTATTACAGGGAATGGCCCTACAAATCTTGGCACCAACTTCCCTATTGAGCCAAAGCGAACAACATTCCTTAGCGGTAACACTTTAATAAAGACCATATCTCCCACTTCAAATTCCAAGTCAGTCCTCCTTTTATCGGAAGAAGATTTCTGTCTGTCTTGAGCGTCTTCGATTCTTCGCCGAATGAGATCAATCTTTTCAAAGGTATCTCGATTCATATCTAGCCCAAGTAGAAGTCTTTTCGTAGACTCCCACTAACAAGTCGGCGATCGACATGGTAGTCCATATAATGCTTCGATGGGTGCCATGGCTATGCTTGATTGTTAACTATTGTTGTAGGCAAACTCCACCAAAGGAAGGCGTTATTCCCAAGTCCCTCCAAAGTCTAGGATATACAGTATTAGAAGATCCTCAAGAACTCTATTCACCCTCTCAATCTGCCTATCTGTCTGAGGGTGTTATGTTGTGCTCAAATATAGATGTGTACCTAAAGCTTCTTGCAAGCTCTTCCAAAACTCGTTAGTAAAGACGGGGCCGTGATTGCTTATTACACTGGAAGGTACCAAATGTAATTGAACTTTCTCTCGGAGATAAACTAATGCCAGCCAAGACGTTGTCCTCTTGCTCTACACAGGAATAAAATGAACGCTCTATGTAAGTCTATCCATTATCACCCAAAGGCTCGTATTGCCCTTCCCTGACCGAGGCAATCCATTGATGAAGTCCACAGAGATGCTCTCCTAATACCATTGCGGGATATCTAAGTTCTGAAGCAATCCGCTTGGCTTCTTTTGTTTAGCCTTTACTCTTTGGCAAGTCATGCATCGAGCTACAAACTCCGCCACATCTTTCTTTATGCCAGTTCAAAAGAAAACCCTCTTCGTGTCTCGATACATTTTGTCGCCACCCGGATGGATAGTCATCCGAGAATGATCTTCCTCAAGCACTGCCTTAAGCAATTCTACAATCTTAAGGACACATAGCCTTCCATCTCGTCTTAGACACTCTTTATCGTCCACAGTATATCAGCAAGGTGACTAGAAGTCTCCCTCTACTAATTTGTCCAAGACGTATGAAATTCGTGGGTCCTCCCACTGCGTAGATCCAACTTGCTCCAATAGAGTAGGTCGCACCTCCAACGATGCTAACAACCCAACTATGAAATTTGTAGAGGGCTTAAAATCAACGGTCGAGATATATTCCAAGCTCCTCCTTTCTACGAATAGAGGACTCAAGGTCATCCTTTGCCTACTCAGTGTGTCTGCCACTACATTACCCTGGCCATTGGTATAAGCTATCTGGAATTCGTAGGACGCAAGGAACTCCATCCACCGTTATTGCCTAAGGTTGAGATCCTTATATGAGAACAAGTACTTGAGCGATTTGTGATCCATATATAGCTCAAACTTTTCTCTAAGTAGATAGTGTTGCTAAGACTTCAATGCGAACACTATAGCAGGCAACTCTAGATCATGGGTTGGGTAGTTCTTCTCGTGAACCCTCAACTATCCGCATCCATAGCACACTACCTTTCCCTCTTGCGTTAGAAAGTCACCAAGCCCTATGCCACAAGCATCAATGTAAACTGTAAACATCTTACTTCCGTCTGGGAGAGTCAGAACTGGGTTGTTGTTAGATCCCTCTTCAATCTCTGAAAGGCATCCTCACAATCAACGCTCCATGAGCCAAGTTCTTTTACGTCAATTATCAGTATCAGGTGCCTATTCTTCTTAGTGAGCTTATTTAGCTCTTTATAATCCACACATAAACGAAATGAGCCATCTGCCTTAGTTGCGAAGATGACTAGAGCTCCCAACTATGAAATGCTCTGCCTGATAAAACCATTCTCGAATAGCTCTCCAACTTGCTTGCTTAGCTCCCTCCTTTCCCTAGGAGCCACGTGGCGCACTAGTATAGCAACTAGCTTCGCGTTCTCTTCCAAGTAATTTCGAAAGTCTATCTCACGTTTTGGAGGTAGTCCCTTAACCACCTCAAACACATCTAGATAGTCTCTAACTATGGGAACATATCGCAGGCTGTCAACAGAAGTATCAAGTGATTCTAAAAAACTAAGCATTACCGACCCTCGTGGGTCGCATCAAATCTCGAGAGTCCTAATGTGGCAAGAAAGAAGTCTAACCACTCTTTTTTCGCAATCGAAGATGGCACCATACATGGCCAGCCAATCCTGCCTAAAATCAAATCATAGCCCATAAAGCCCAGCACGTATGCATCACATTCAAATTCGACGCCCAAAATAGAAATTCTCAAACCCCTACACATCATGGATAAAAGAGCCAATCCTCCTATAGGTTTGAGATCACTACAGGTTCAGGGACTATACTTGTATTAAGGTGCAGACTATCTACTAAAGAACTGGATATAAATGAATGTGAAGCACCAGAATCAAACAGGGTTCGAACATGATAGTAAAAAGGGAAATCAAACCTTCAACCATGACTTTCCTACCTCGATCAGGTCCACTTGCTTCCAAAGCATGCACTTGTCCAGAAGTTCCCTCCCTTTGTCCTTGCTTATTAAGGCATTTCTTAGTGAAGTGTCCCATCTGTCTACAATTAAAGCAAGCTCCCTTTGTCTTTCTACAGTCTTTCACAAAATGACCCCTAACTCTACAACCATGACACTTTACCTCCTTTTTTATTTGAGCCTTATTAGGCTTTCCACCTTTCTTTTGTTGCTTTCCTTTCTTGGGCCTCCATTTCTATTTCTTGCCGTTTGCTTGAGTCTCCTCAGTCTTGGTTTCTTTCTTTTCTTCCTTGCTATCCTCATGAATAAGTGCCATATCAACTAGCCTTTCAAAAGTTTGCCCCTATTGGTATGTGAGACAAAGAGAGTCCTTGGAGAGGTTGGTTCAACCCACTTAAAAATCTAAGCGCCTTCTTGTGAGGCGTGTTCACTAAGTCTAGCCCAAACCTTGCCAATTGATTAAACTTGTTTGTAAACTCTTTACAGTCTTATCTCATTGCTTTAGAGCCAAGAATCTCTCCATTTGCAATTACTCCTTCGCTTGAGATAAGAATTTCATCCCGAATCTCTACTTGGAGTCATCCCGAATCGCTACCAGTTGTCCAACGCACGTTACTTCCCACTAATAGAAAGCCTCGTCTTTAAGTTTTCATGAAGCCAGTTGTATTTTCCTTCGTTTGTCTACCCCAATAATTCCAAACAAATTCTCCATGTCTCGTAGTCAATTCCAGGCTGAAGCAAAGCTTTCAGTACCCCGGAATGGTTTTCCTCTTATAGCGCAGAAGTCTTTGCATAACTTAGAGAAGTTATCTACTCGTGGGGGTAGAGGAACATCGGCTGCAATTGGGGGAGAAGCATCCCCTTGACCTCCGGCAGGTACCGTAGCATTAAGATACCTATGGAACCGTGTCGATATTGGAATGCCCTCGGGACGATTCGGTGCCCCAGATATGCTGAAAAGAAAAGAAAAAGGATTCAACAAGAGATTGACTATGTCTTGAGGGGATATGTTTTTCAAAAATAGTTTTTTACTTGAAAATACTTTGCTTTTAAAACTAATTTTTGAAAACTTTTTCCCTCTTATCTTGTAACTTTCAACTCTAATACCAAGTGTGACACCGTACGTCCATTAATATCACTCTTTAAGAGCACTAAGTTAAGCACAATAGATAATCGTTACAGAGAATATTCAAAGACAGATAAGATAAGCGGTGCATTCTTTTTAATCTTTATTATGAAAGAAATAAAGCATAGTCTCAGAAATATATCAAAACCAGTTACAACTAACAAACTGTCTCAAATATGTCTTACAAAGCGTCTCATGAAAAATATCAGAATACATAAAACCATAACCCTCGCCATAAACTATACTAAAGTAGAGAGCAAGCCAAAATGATGCATCTCAAGAAATCAAAGATGTAAGAGAAATCCTAGTCACTGTTGAATGCTTCCATTCTGAGGACCTAGGGGGAAGGAAGAAAGAAGCGAAAGTAAAGGGTCGGACATAATGTCTGGCGAGTTCTAGTGATTTACAAATGTGAATAAAATAGAAATGCCAAGATAGATAAATAAGACTAGATGAGAAAGGTACAGTGTCATATAGATAAGCTATACAGAATAGATAGAAATAATATGAATAAATCATGATGGAGTAACGCTTCACGTTGATATCCTAAAACATGTATGTCTGAACATGTATGTCTGCACCAATACTAGTATAATAAGTGAGACGACCCGAACTTCCCCGTATAGGAAAGCACGGATAGAATTGAGTACAAGACAAAGTAGAACGCAAACAGAAGAACATTTCATTGTTATTACAACAATTCCATCAGATACAAGAATATACAGAGTATAAATGATTAAATTACATTCGACAAATATCATAGATTACAATAAATCACATAGCAGCGGAAAAATATACAAAATACAACTGAAAGTGATACACGGATACAGAGCTTTCCGAGCACTGTTCCAGCTGTAAATCAGGACCCAGTGAATATAAATCTGCAAAACCAAAACTACTAGCTGCCCGTGTGGAAAATAGGGGCACCCAGAGTTTAGGTTAAAACAATAAACTCCAGGTCAGTCATGTGACTGGCGTGAGAACTAAAACAGTTATTAATCTTTATTTTTAAAGTAAGGTAAATCAAGGGACCACGCCGTATAACACGGAACGGGTTTCCTCCCTAGGATATCAGTGCATAAAACAAACAGCGCAATGCTAAATAAAGAAAAATGAAGCTGTTATAAGACCCAGGTCCCATCACACAATGCAACGCAAGCCGGAGGATAGGGTTTTCCCTTATAACAGCCAAAGCATGCTTGATACGTTTAAAACAAATCATTTGATACTATTATAAGTGTATAGTGTCAAAACAATTTTCAATCATAAATATCAATCATAGGCGGCATGGGTACCATATATCATGTCGCCATACTAGTTCTACAATTATAACCGCAATACACGTATTGGAAATTGGATTCCGTCATGAGCCGAGGCAAGGGGCAAGCTCCTCTCCGCGTTCGAGACACTCTAGCAAATGTCCCAGGACCCCACTATGATCCTTGGATCTTCAGGGCCGGTCCTCTCTTACTTTTGAGGATTAGTTATTCCTGAAAAAACGTTTCCCGGTCCTTACAGACCTATATCCGAGGCGCCTCATATCCAACAACCACACAGGTGAAAAGTATATAAATGTCAGGGCTGGTAGGTCGCTGACACCACCCTAGCTAGAAAGAAACGTCGTGCTCTCCCTGCAATCACTATCCCGTTTTTGACTCATACCGAGGTGTGAGGCTCGCGAATTCACGTTATACACAAAGCTATGCCACACAGGCCGTGCTTTAATCATCAACCACAAGACTTTGCTTTTCAACAGAAGCCTTGATCAATTGCCACTTACGCGTGCCACATTGGCAATTCACTCCATGCGACTGATGTCCATCGATATACAACCTCTGAGCTCATACGTCTCAGAGAAGGGCGTTAAGCAAGAGAATAAATTCTCCGCCGCCATACAGATGTATATTTAATAGAGAACAATCAACACAGAATAAAATCCAATGCCAGACACACAATCCATTTACAAGTTCGTTCTGGGTCTGAACGAAACCGGAGGCACTTTCCTCGCATATCCATCCATCTCCAGGTACGTCTGGACGATCACCAACTGATTCCCTCATCCTGGGTGTACAACCCAATCAAGACCATCAGTAATCACCCAAACGATGTGAAGACTTCCGGTCTTCAACCACCGTCTTCATCTTCGACATCACGTCGAATCGATTATTCAGAATGGGTATAAACCCGGCCTTTCTGAATAACCCACGTATATGAAAAACAAATGTTACACAAACACAACAAATGCCTCATTCCAATTCAGAATATTCTTTTATTCACGAAATCACATTCTTAGGGAAAGGTTCCCATTAATTTTATCCAAGATAAATTCTTCTAAATTTATCCTAAAATCTTCCTTTGGATATCATTTCAAACCATTTTATGGTTTTTCCTAACTAGTCGGGATTAGCGAACCACACCGAAGTAATTATTTATTTTATTTCCCAATCCCAACCTATATATCCCATGGAGCAAAACTGGTGATACTCCATTCCTAACACCACGGTGTTATCGGTAAAATTAATTACCATTTCACGTTCAAATCTAATTAAAGATTTGACTATCGCTTTGAAGCAAAACTGGTGATACTCCACTCTCGATCACTTTTCAGATTTGATAATTTAAATTATCAATTCACATTTTAATCTAATTAAAGATTCATTAAAACTCCACTTAGTTTTAATCTTCTCAAAAATCAACATCCTGCCTTTAACTGGGTTAAAGAACCAATGTCATCTAAAACACGATTCACGACAAACCCAAATCACATTTGATATTAAATACAAGGCACTGAACAGAAAATATATCGTCTTATATTCAATATCAAATTCTGAAACCAACAAATATCGTATTGGAAATAACGATATGAATATATCTTTCAAATCCCCATAACAATATTTGATAGTCACGAAATCCAACATCGAAATATTCCGAAGATAATTTCGATTCAACTCCAGTCCACTTCACGTATTGGAAATATCGATTATTTTTAAAATCACTTTCAAATTCAATTTATTTATTTCAAAAATAAATTGATTTTAATTCTAGTTCAAAACTAGTTCATTTCGATAAAAATCTATTTTTATCCTCTAATGTGGAATTTTCCAGCCCAATTCTTTCCAATTCACATATTATAATTTTACACAAATTATCGATATTTTTAATAATTTTATCAAGGCCCGTACAGTCGATTTCCATCAACGGCTAACGAACTGCACTTACAGCGACCTTTTTCAAATTTGATTTGGAAATAATTCCAAATCCAACTGTTAGATTTCAAATTTCTAATATTCATTGGAAAGCTCTTTTCGATACGAACCCAACGGTTCCGGTTTTAGGAGAATCCGACGGTCGGATCTCCCGCAATGTCCGTTTGAAATAAATGGTCGAAATTCACGAACTGCCGCGGCGCGGCGCGTTCTATTCAGGCCATTATATATATAATATATATATATATATATATATATTTCATCGATTTCCTTTTAAAACGAATTTTATAAATAGTTCTACATTCGTTTTCAAAACCATTTCAACTCTATATTCAATTTCAATGGATTTCAATTCAACTCGAATTCATTTCAATTTTATTTAATTCGAATTCAAATTCGTTTCAATTCAATTTCAGTTCGTTTTAAATTTCAATTTCAATTTGAATTCATTTCTATTCAATTCGAATTCAAATTCACTTTCTATTCAATTCGAATCGAATTCATTTTCTATTCGATTCGAATTCATTTCAAATTGATTCAATAAAATTTCAATTTGAATTTTAATCTAATTCAATTTGAATTTCCTTTAAAATATTAAATTTTGAAATCACTTTTCAATATTCACTATAAAACGAATAAAATCGATATAAACATCGTTCGCGTCAAAATAACGCATCTCTAATCAACACGGCTTTATATTTCAATAATTCGTTATTCTATTCAACAAATGAATATTTGTTCTATTCAACGCATGAATCTATATTTCTTTCAACACACGACTAATCTCAACACATGAGTACCGTCAACACCTCACTATTTTTGTTATGTGAAATATTTTATAAAACTATGGTATCTATCGTTTGATTTTTAATTAGTCTTCTACTGGGAAGTAGTTCTAATTTTAAATATGATAAAGATGTAAATTTCATTGTATAAAATATTTCACTCAACACCTGGACATCGTCAACACATGACTATTTTTATATTCAACACATGAATTATCTTTTATAATATTCATTATTTTCCCGATTGGAATGAGGCTCAATCAATCACCATATAACGTTAATTATATGGATTCCATACAACACATGTATATAATAGCATTGAAAAATAATCAACCATCAACCAAAGTGCACTACACTGTATAAGCATCAAATATAGATATCTTATGCTTATAACAGCCTGTCAATCAATCAATCGACATATTTAATCAATCAGGATGAGTGAACTTCCGAATTTCATCCCAACACCCGTGTGGGGTTTCAAACAATCAAACATAGATTTTATTTGTGCAGTTGGGCGATGTGTAAAATTTATCGACCCAATCGATATCAGTCAAATCAGTGTATATAAACAAATCGGCCGATTTGTTTAGAAATATTCATTTATTCACTTTCACGTTAAAAATTATATTTTTAACGATAAAACATTTTATTTTAACACATGAATTTCTATTCAGTTCATTTATTCAATAAAATGATATTTTTATTTTTCTAACATATTTTAGAAAATTTCGGCGGCATAACGGCACGATACTAGAAACGGGACGAGGTCTAGCCTTATCCCCGGTCTAGTGAAGGCCCACGCCATTCACACATCAATCAAATCCATTCCCTTTCACCAAACAATTCAATTCAAACCAAATAAACTAACCAACTACTCAACCAAACAATTTAACAAACAAGCCATCCATGGTCTGTGGATGACGGGTGTCGGGTGCTACTAAGCACCGTCTGCATCCTAGCATATATATATATATATATATATATATATATATAACTAGAAAAAGAAATTTAAGAGTGAGAAGTTCTCACCGAAAGCTATCCAATACCACGACACTCCTATTGTAGAGATCTTCGTCGTTCTCGCCTTTTCATCTCCTTTGTTGCCCCTAGCCACTACATATATAAAAATCACACATTTTTATATTTTGATGTCTTTAAAATAAAAATCACATTTTTATTCACTTTCAATTTAAAAATCATATTTTTATAATCACTTCATATATTTAAAAATCGAATTTTTATATCGCTATTCAATATATAAAAATCGAATTTTTACTACGATGTTCAATATATAAAAATCATATTTTAATTCTCTATTTTCTATATAAAGATCTCGCCCTTTCAAATATAAAGATTTCGCCTTTATAAAAAATATAGATTTCGCCTTTATAAAAAATATAGATTTCGCCTTTATAAAAAAAATAGATTTCGCCTTTATAAAAATAAAGTTTTCGCCTTTCATCACTATAAAAATTCCCTCTTTATTTCAACATATATAAAATAAAAATCAGATTTTTATTTCGCTACATATACAAAGATGATATTTTTACATTCTTTATCTCATAAAGATTATATTTTTTTATAGTTCCTACTATGCAAAGATTATATTTTTATCTTTCTACAATATAAAAGATTATATTTTTACTACTTTAAAAATATAAAAATCCAATTTTTAATTCTTTAAAAATATAAAAATCATATCTTTAAATTTTCCTATCGAATAAAATTCAGTTTTTAAATTTAGAAAAATAAATAAAACTTGAATTTAAAACTTACATTGTTTTCAAATGGAGAGGAGGGGTCCTTGCGCTCGGTAGAGGGCTGTCGGGGTTGTCGGCTAGGGTTTCAGGAGGGAGGGAGGTGCGGTGGGGTGAGGCGGTGGTCCAGGCGGCGGAAGGGGGACTGGACCGTCGGAGATGAGGAGGGGAGGTGGCGCATTTGATTTGGGTAAAGGGGGGGGGGGCTCGCGTCGGCTCTGGGTTGGGGGGGGGGCTTCTGCTTGCGGCGGCGCGCCAGGGGAAGGGGAGGAGGAGATGAAGCAGCGGCGGCGGTTGCTGGGGGGCGCGCACCTCGCGCGGCGGCTCGATGGGGCTCCGTCGCCCACCCTTTTTCTTTTTTATTTTTTATTTTCGTCTCTGTTGAATGAAAACGAGAAGGGGGGGTATAAAGGAGAAAATATATATATTTTTATTTATTATTTAATTTAAAAAGTTGACTTTTACCACCGAACTCGAAACGAGGCCCACCGCCTGTCGCCCATAGTGTTTCACCCCCATTCTGAACACAATGGGATATGTATCGTAAGCTGATTCGGCTGTTACAACCAGTTTCCGTTAAATTTACATTTAAATCACTATATTGAATTTTAAATGTACATTTTAAATTACCGGGGTCACAGACTAACTCTATAAATTGCAGAAAAATATTTTCTAGCTTCGTATTGACGATACGGTCCTAACAAAACTAGTTTCGTCGAATTCTGAGACCGTTAGAAAAATGGTCATTTTCCAGGCGATTAAAATCAACCGAAACTGGTCAAACGCGTTTTCCTTTGCCACGCTCACATATTGATTCGAAAAATTATGAAATTTGGAATCTAGCAATAATTTAACATCACGGATCCAACAAAAGTGGTTTCGTCGAAATCCGAGGTCATTTGCAAAATTCCCATTTTTAAGGGCCTGAATTCCATAGCGACTATTCAGAATTTTCAACGGGACATATCTTTTGATTCCCGCTATGAAATTTTGATTTGTTGGATTCGTTGGAAAGATATCATCAATTAGATCCTAATGTTTTTGGTTTCACTAAAATCCGGATTATTTTGCACCCGGTACATTCAATTGAAGTTTGAAATCGAATTATCGAACTACCGCGCCATTTTCAATTCTATTATATAATTATATATAAATATTTATATTCTAACGACGACGTATATAATATATACGTTGAATTCTATTCAAAATAAATTTCTCGTCGATATTATTTAAAATAATCCATTTTAAATATTCAAAATTCACTAAAATTGCCAAAATAAAAATTTTAAACTGGCCCAGATTTTCGGGTTATTACAGTCTCTCCCACTTAAAACTTTTCGTCCTCGAAAAGGAACAAAGTCGAAAGTGGTTTGATTAATCAGCTCTACGTTCGATCTGGCTTGCATTCTCCAACTTTTCAGTTTCTGAGAATTTCCAAACTTTCAAAATTTTGGCTAACACCCTAAATTTTCGAAAAATTTCGCCATAACCTCCCCTGCACCGGGAGCATCGGGGAATTTCAAATAGCTTCCCTGGTTCTTCTAATCTCAAAAAGAAAAAGAAAAAGCCAAGCGGCTAGCCAATAGGCTCATAAAATCATCATCACCCAAACAAAACAGTAAATTATGTAGTAAACATGTACCTATTTGTCGGGCAAACAAATTTTATTCTTCGGCTCTAGCCTCCTTGCTATGACCTGTTCAATATAAGTATACGTATATGCAAGCAAATGCGACCAATTTTCAATATAGTTCAATATTTGGTTCAATTAGGCATAAATGGTTCAAAATTATCAATCAAATAAACAAACAACACAAACATCAATCAATTAGTGGATTAGAGTTTCAAATTCATAACTTTTGATATATATACAAAAAATCATGTTTTGATGCCAATTCACAACAATGTGTTCTAGCTATATAAGTTTTGGTTCTCACACCAGCCTAATGGAAATATATAGAAGTCACACCTTCGAAATACGAACATAAATACTGATGATGTGGCCACATCATCAGAATTATCCCCGGATGTCTAGAATATGATTCTATATCTATCCAGTATATTAAAACTTCGAATATACGTTCATGACGCGTATATACAAAACTTTTATATACTGGATTGCCCATATCAATATAAATAAATATTCAAATACGTATAAAACGATTTAAATTTTTAAAAACAAAATTGTTTTCATTTGTAAAATATACTCTTCACACTCGTTCTAGGATACTACTGATCCTATCTCTAACGAGTCATTCTAATTGGATATTACTAATCCAATATCTGATGGATTCTTTCGTATGGTTCTAATGTGTCTTGTTTTCGAGCTCTGTAAACCAAAGCTCTGATACCAAACTGAGACGACCCGAACTTCCCCGTATAGGAAAGCACGGATAGAATTGAGTACAAGACAAAGTAGAACGCAAATAGAAGAACATTTCATTGTTATTACAACAATTCCATCAGATACAAGAATATACAGAGTATAAATGATTAAATTACATTCGACAAATATCAGAGATTACAATAAATCACATAGCAGCGGAAAAATATACAAAATACAACTGAAAGTGATACACGGATACAGAGCTTTCCGAGCACCGTTCCAGCTGTAAATCAGGACCCTGTGAATATAAATCTGCAAAACCAAAACTACTAGCTGCCCGTGTGGAAAATAGGGGCACCCAGAGTTTAGGTTAAAACAATAAACTCCAGGTCAGTCATGTGACTGGCGTGAGAACTAAAACAGTTATTAATCTTTATTTTTAAAGTAAGGTAAATCAAGGGACCACGCCGTATAACACGGAACGGGTTTCCTCCCTAGGATACCAGTGCATAAAACAAACAGCGCAATGCTAAATAAAGAAAAATGAAGCTGTTATAAGACCCAGGTCCCATCACACAATGCAACGCAAGCCGGAGGATAGGGTTTTCCCTTATAACAGCCAAAGCATGCTTGATACGTTTAAAACAAATCATTTGATACTATTATAAGTGTATAGTGTCAAAACAATTTTCAATCATAAATATCAATCATAGGCGGCATGGGTACCATATATCATGTCGCCATACTAGTTCTACAATTAAAACAGCAATACACGTATTGGAAATTGGATTCCGTCATGAGCCGAGGCAAGGGGCAAGCTCCTCTCCGCGTTCGAGACACTCTAGCAAATGTCCCAGGACCCCACTATGATCCTTGGATCTTCAGGGCCGGTCCTCTCTTACTTTTGAGGATTAGTTATTCCTGAACACACGTTTCCCGGTCCTTACAGACCTATATCCGAGGCGCCTCATATCCAATAACCACACAGGTGAAAAGTATATAAATGTCAGGGCTGGTAGGTCACTGACACCACCCTAGCTAGAAAGAAACGTCGTGCTCTCCCTGTAGTCACTATCCCGTTTTTGACTCATACCGAGGTGTGAGGCTCGCGAATTCACGTTATACACAAAGCTATGCCACATAGGCCGTGCTTTAATCATTAACCACAAGACCTTGCTTTTCAACAGAAGCCTTGATCAATTGCCACTTACGCGTGCCACATTGGCAATTCACTCCATGCGACTGATGTCCATCGATATACAACCTCTGATCTCATACGTCTCAGAGAAGGGCGTTAAGCAAGAGAATAAATTCTCCGCCGCCAAACAGATGTATATTTAATAGAGATCAATCAACACAGAATAAAATCCAATGTCATACACACAATCCATTTACAAGTTCGTTCTGGGTCTAAACGAAACCGGAGGCACTTTCCTCGCATATCCATCCATCTCCAGGTACGTTTGGACGATCACCAACTGATTCCCTCATCCTGGGTGTACAGCCCAATCAAGACCATCAGTAATCACCCAAACGATGTGAAGACTTCCGGTCTTCAACCACCGTCTTCATCTTCGACATCACGTCGAATCGATTATTCAGAATGGGTATAAACCCGGCCTTTCTGAATAACCCACGTATATGAAAAACAAATGTTACACAAACACAACAAACGCCTCATTCCAATTCAGAATATTCTTTTATTCACAAAATCACATTCTTAGGGAAAGGTTCCCATTAATTTTATCCAAGATAAATTCTTCTAAATTTATCCTAAAATCTTCCTTTGGATATCATTTCAAACCATTTTATGGTTTTTCCTAACTAGTCGGGATTAGTGAACCACACCGAAGTAATTATTTATTTTATTTCCCAATCCCAACCTATATATCCCATGGAGCAAAACTGGTGATACTCCATTCCTAACACCACGGTGTTATCGGTAAAATTAATTACCATTTCACGTTCAAATCTAATTAAAGATTTGACTATCGCTTTGGAGCAAAACTGGTGATACTCCACTCTCGATCACTTTTCAGATTTGATAATTTAAATTATCAATTCACATTTTAATCTAATTAAAGATTCATTAAAACTCCACTTAGTTTTAATCTTCTCAAAAATCAACATCCTGCCTTTAACTGGGTTAAAGAACCAATGTCATCTAAAACACGATTCACGAAAAACCCAAATCACATTTGATATTAAATACAAGGCTCTGAATAGAAAATATATCGGCTTATATTCAATATCAAATTCTGAAACCAACAAATATCGTATTGGAAATAACGATATGAATATATCTTTCAAATCCCCATAACAATATTTGATAGTCACGAAATCCAACATCGAAATATTCCGAAGATAATTTCGATTCAACTCCAGTCCACTTCACGTATTGGAAATATCGATTATTTTTAAAATCACTTTCAAATTCAATTTATTTATTTCAAAAATAAATTGATTTTAATTCTAGTTCAAAACTAGTTCATTTCGATAAAAATCTATTTTTATCCTCTAATGTGGAATTTTCCAGCCCAATTCTTTCCAATTCACATATTATAATTTTACACAAATTATCGATATTTTTAATAATTTTATCAAGGCCCGTACAGTCGATTTCCATCAACGGCTATCGAACTGCACTTACAGCGACCTTTTTCAAATTTGATTTGGACATAATTCCAAATCCAACCATTAGATTTCAAATTTCTAATATTCATTGGAAAGCTCTTTTCAATACGAACCCAACGGTTCCAGTTTTAGGAGAATCCGACGGTCGGATCTCCCGCAATGTCCGTTTGAAATAAATGGTCGAAATTCACGAACTGCCGCGGCGCGGCGCGTTCTATTCAGGCCATTATATATAATATATATATATATTTCGTCAATTTCCTTTTAAAACGAATTTTATAAATAGTTCTACATTCGTTTTCAAAACCATTTCAACTCTATATTCAATTTCAAATCGATTGGATTTCAATTCAACTCGAATTCATTTCAATTTTATTTAATTCGAATTCAAATTCGTTTCAATTCAATTTCAGTTCGTTTTAAATTTCAATTTCAATTTAATTCAATATGAATTCATTTCTATTCAATTCGAATTCAAATTCACTTTCTATTCAATTCGAATCGAATTCATTTTCTATTCGATTCGAATTCATTTCAAATTGATTCAATAAAATTTGAATTTGAATTTTAATCTAATTCAATTTGAATTTCCTTTCAAATATTAAATTTTGAAATCACTTTTCAATATTCACTATAAAACGAATAAAATCGATATAAACATCGTTCGCGTCAAAATAACGCATCTCTAATCAACACGGCTTTATATTTCAATAATTCGTTATTCTATTCAACAAATGAATATTTGTTCTATTCAACACATGAATCTATATTTCTTTCAACACACGACTAATCTCAACACATGAGTACCGTCAACACCTCACTATTTTTGTTATGTGAAATATTTTATAAAACTATGGTATCTATCGTTTGATTTTTAATTAGTCTTCTACTGGGAAGTAGTTCTAATTTTAAATATGATAAAGATGTAAATTTCATTGTATAAAATATTTCACTCAACACCTGGACATCGTCAACACATGACTATTTTTATATTCAACACATGAATTATCTTTTATAATATTCATTATTTTCCCGATTGGAATGAGGCTCAATCAATCACCATATAACGTTAATTATATGGATTCCATACAACACATGTATATAATAGCATTGAAAAATAATCAACCATCAACCAAAGTGCACTACACTGTATAAGCATCAAATATAGATATCTTATGCTTATAACAGCCTGTCAATCAATCGATCGACATATTTAATCAATCAGGATGAGTGAACTTCCGAATTTCATCCCAACACCCGTGTGGGGTTTCAAACAATCAAACATAGATTTTATTTGTGCAGTTGGGCGATGTGTAAAATTTATCGACCCAATCGATATCAGTCAAATCAGTGTATATAAACAAATCGGCCGATTTGTTTAGAAATATCCATTTATTTACTTTCACATTAAAAATTATATTTTTAACGATAAAACATTTTATTTTAACACATGAATTTCTATTCAGTTCATTTATTCAATAAAATGATATTTTTATTTTTCTAACATATTTTAGAAAATTTCGGCGGCATAACGGCACGATACTAGAAACGGGACGAGGTCTAGCCTTATCCCCGGTCTAGTGAAGGCCCACGCCATTCACACATCAATCAAATCCATTCCCTTTCACCAAACAATTCAATTCAAACCAAATAAACTAACCAACTACACAACCAAACAATTTAACAAACAAGCCATCCATGGTCTGTGGATGACGGGTGTCGGGTGCTACTAAGCACCGTCTGCATCCTAGCATATATATATATATATATATATATATATATATATATATATATATATATATATATATATAACTAGAAAAAGAAATTTAAGAGTGAGAAGTTCTCATCGAAAGCTATCCAATACCACGACACTCCTATTGTAGAGATCTTCGTCGTTCTCGCCTTTTCATCTCCTTTGTTGCCCCTAGCCACTACATATATAAAAATCACACATTTTTATATTTTGATGTCTTTAAAATAAAAATCACATTTTTATTCACTTTCAATTTAAAAATCATATTTTTATAATCACTTCATATATTTAAAAATCGAATTTTTATATCGCTATTCAATATATAAAAATCGAATTTTTACTACGATGTTCAATATATAAAAATCATATTTTAATTCTCTATTTTCTATATAAAGATCTCGCCCTTTCAAATATAAAGATTTCGCCTTTATAAAAAATATAGATTTCGCCTTTATAAAAAATATAGATTTCGCCTTTATAAAAAATATAGATTTCGCCTTTATAAAAATAAAGTTTTCGCCTTTCATCACTATAAAAATTCCCTCTTTATTTCAACATATATAAAATAAAAATCAGATTTTTATTTCGCTACATATACAAAGATGATATTTTTACATTCTTTATCTCATAAAGATTATATTTTTTATAGTTCCTACTATGCAAAGATTATATTTTTATCTTTCTACAATATAAAAGATTATATTTTTACTACTTTAAAAATATAAAAATCCAATTTTTAATTCTTTAAAAATATAAAAATCATATCTTTAAATTTTCCTATCGAATAAAATTCAGTTTTTAAATTTAGAAAAATAAATAAAACTTGAATTTAAAACTTACATTGTTTTCAAATGGAGAGGAGGGGTCCTTGCGCTCGGTAGAGGGCTGTCGGGGTTGTCGGCTAGGGTTTCAGGAGGGAGGGAGGTGCGGTGGGGTGAGGCGGTGGTCCAGGCAGCGGAAGGGGGACTGGAGCGTCGGAGATGAGGAGGGGAGGTGGCGCATTCGATTTGGGTAAAGGGGGGGCTCGCGTCGGCTCTGGGTTGGGGGGGGGCTTCTGCTTGCGGCGGCGCGCCAGGGGACGGGGCGGAGGAGATGAAGCAGCGGCGGCGGTTGCTGGGGGGCGCGCACCTCGCGCGGCGGCGCGATGGGGCTCCGTCGCCCACCCTTTTTTTTTCGTCTCTGTTGAATGAAAACGAGAAGGGGGTATAAAGTAGAAAATATTTTTTTTTATTTATTATTTAATTTAAAAAGTTGACTTTTACCACCGAACTCGAAACGAGGCCCACCGCCTGTCGCCCAAAGTATTTCACCCCCATTCCGAACACAATGGGATATGTATCGTAAGCTGATTCGGCTGTTACAATCAGTTTCCGTTAAATTTACATTTAAATCACTATATTGAATTTTAAATGTACATTTCAAATTACCGGGGTCACAGACTAACTCTATAAATTGCAGAAAAATATTTTCTAGCTTCGTATTGACGATACGGTCCTAACAAAACTAGTTTCGTCGAATTCTGAGACCGTTAGAAAAATGGTCATTTTCCAGGCGATTAAAATCAACTGAAACTGGTCAAACGCGTTTTCCTTTGCCACGCTCACATATTGATTCGAAAAATTATGAAATTTGGAATCTAGCAATAATTTAACATCACGGATCCAACAAAAGTGGTTTCGTCGAAATCCGAGGTCATTTGCAAAATTCCCATTTTTAAGGGCCTGAATTCCATAGCGACTATTCAGAATTTTCAACTGGACATATCTTTTGATTCCCGCTATGAAATTTTGATTTGTTGGATTCGTTGGAAAGATATCATCAATTAGATCCTAATGTTTTTGGTTTCACTAAAATCCGGATTATTTTGCACCCGGTACATTCAATTGAAGTTTGAAATCGAATTATCGAACTACCGCGCCATTTTCAATTCTATTATATAATTATATATAAATATTTATATTCTAACGACGACGTATATAATATATACGTTGAATTCTATTCATAATAAATTTCTCGTCGATATTATTTAAAATAATCCATTTTAAATATTCAAAATTCACTAAAATTGCCAAAATAAAAATTTTAAACTGGCCCAGATTTTCGGGTTATTACAATAAGTTCAACGTGATTAGGTTCATTACCTAATTACATATCAACGGAATTAATAGCAGGATTAAACAGCAGGATTATACGTACCCTAATTACATAACAGGATTAGATGCTAACCTAATTACAAAACAGTAGAATTAGGTGTACCCTAATTACTGCCCATGAAATCGGCACCTTACAACGTAAATACACCGTGCCAGCCCCGACAATAGGGTGTATCACTCCCTAACCCAGCAACTATATAACATAGACCTATTTACTGGTGTTATAGCGTCTTATCTTCCCTGTTCGGACCCATGCACACTCATGACTCTGCCAGAACACGCCCATAAGCACCCCCCATGTGAACCTCTTACTATCAAGTTCTGTTAAGCGTGCCCTGGTCCCTACCTAGTGCGGGACCCCATTACAAGATACCTACAGGGATACTGACAGATATGGGTTCCAAACAGCAGATTGACACTAGCCAAACCCCTAAGCTTGTGCCCCCAAATAACTATGATTAAAAAGTCCCTAAAACCCGATACAACAGAAGACGATGGACCTCTTTCTTATTGATATTTATGTTTAACCTAATAAGTTTAGGTTTACTTAATAAGCGCGGTTGTATATTCACATCATTATGTGTGTACAACCCTACCCAACACACCTTCCCAGATGTATATAATTCCCTATAACAATTCAGTTTATTAAACTACATCTGATTCTTATCCTAAACATGTCATTTACTTAATGTCAATTTTAAGTCAAATGTAACATGTCCATTTCATATGCTTGCCTACCATGTTCCCAAATTATAACATATATAGGTTTATGCATTTTCTACCAAGTTATAGTAACATATACACATTGCCCCTTTTTAATGGTTTACAGCAAGTCTAAACATGTGTATATTTATCCTTTTCCCCAAATTGTAGTAAATCATTCCAAGTAAATAACTTGCCTAAATTCCTCTTTATATCATTCATTATTGCCCTAAACATACGCATACTCCAATCAGTTATATCCTAGGCTTCTAAAGGCCTAGGCTTAGCATAAAATAAAAAGGAAAAATAGATGAAGAAGGATAAAATCAAATCAGACATATAGGCAAGACTGGAAATAAACATAAAACTTAGAAAATGGGAAAAGGAAGATAGGTACATAAAACTTGTTAATTTTCCAACATCACAAGCATATGTATAACATGTATCTGACATCACATGCATGTGTATAACTTTGTTTAATCAACATCGCAGGCATATGTATAACTGATCATAATGGCGTAGGTTATTTAAAGTGAAAACAGGTATAATATTTATTTTTCTAACACTGTAGATCCTAACCAGTTTTATTTAACTGTCATGTTCAAGGCCTAAGAAATCAGATCTATAAACAATGGAAACTCACAGTGAGTCTTTGTGAAGATAATTATATAACACTATGCTATAAGAAGCCTAAGTCCAATCTAAGTTGTATGTATGCCTGTCTTGATGTTATCTTTGCTTGATCGAATCTTTAGCAGCATTCCCCCTTTTCTATGTTTATAATTTTCAGAATAATTTGATAGAGGAAGAAGAAGATATGAAAATTTTGTGTGAATTGGGAATGGGGGAAGCCATCTATTCATAGAGTTACAGAGTTAGCATCAACACTTAGATTTTATGTTTTAAATCCAAACCGTACAAGTCATGCTGAGTCAGCAATGAATACAATGTACAAAACGGTCGAGATTCGCAGAATGGATCTCCCCATATCAGTGGTGACCCATAGGTCGACCCAGGCTGAGCGTGGGCCGCCCCCCAATGGAACATTTTCGCACTCATTTTTCTCGTTGTGTTCGTTTGATTCTCTGGGATTATTTGTATATATACAAGCTCCTTATATGTATACAAACTTCTAATGCCCCTAACTTCTTCATATGTTATCCTTTTTGCACAAAATTGGGGTTTATCTGAACCAGAATTACGAGACAAGCACAATGGTAATGTTTGTTTCATTTAATTCTGAATATCTAATTAAGTTATTCTTGATTTATTATCTTTTAGCATGGTTATAGCGTATTAAATCCTGGGGTGTTACATTCTCCCTTACTTAAAGGATTTCGTGCCCGAAATCTCCACATCTAAAAGAATGTTACTTTCCTAACATCCACCTACAAAAATCTACTCGTTCATCATCCACATGCATCCATTGTCTTTAAGAAAAATTCTAATGCATGTATGAACATATGCAAAGGGTTGTGCGCATTTGTCCTTACGCTATTGCGAAAATCAGGCAGTCGACTGATTCAGTTGACCTCCTTGATGCAATATACGTTTGTGCCATGAGTCCTAAATGTATCCAAATGGTCCTAGTATAACATGTAAACCCTACATGCGTGTACAATCATTCATCCAAATGGAACATTCATACAATGATACATCCATTTTCAACCATTGAAAACCTAAGATGCACACACATCTGTATGCAACAAGTAAGTGATTGAGTCGATCTAGTGCCTAGTGTGTGTGTATATACATCCACGACCAACCACTAGCAAACACTTGCATCCATTTGCAACCATCAATTATAACATGTTTCAAACACATGTTTCCAACCATTGGATTCTACCCAAGGATCCAAAGGTTTGAATGATAGGATAAATAACTCAAATGATAGATGCTAATGCGAAATAAAAGCTTGGAAAAGAAGTAAAGAAAAGGATAAGAAAGGTGAATCCTATCTTGGGGTCCCCATGTCCCATCTTCGCGTTCTTCTCCCCATTGTACTATAACCAATCTAATTTCCTTGTTTCGTACATTCTTGATTTCAGTTCCAAGTATATGATTAGGAACTCGTCTCACTGATGCTCCCTTCTCAACTTCCACGCCCTCAAGGGCGTTGGACTCTACTATCTCTACCATATCATGGAGACATTTCCTCAAATGGGAAACATGAAATATGCCATGTACGCCTACCAGGCTATCCGACAGCTTAATCTTATAAGCCAACTGCCTTATCCTCTCTATTACAGGGAATGACCCAACAAATCTTGGCACCAACTTCCCTACTGAGCCAAAGAGAACAACTTTCCTTAGCGGTAACACTTTAATAAAGACCATATCTCCCACTTCAAATTCCAAGTCAAGCCTCCTTTTGTCGACAGAAGATTTCTGTCTGTATTGAGCGACTTCGATTCTTCGACGGATGAGATCAATCTTTTCAAAGGTATCTCGAATCATATCTGGCCCAAGTAGAAGTCTTTCCATAGACTCCCACTAACAAGTCGGCGATCTACATGGTAGTCCATATAATGCTTCGAAGGGTGCCATGGCTATGCTTAATTGTTAACTATTGTTGTAGGCAAACTCCACCAAAGGAAGGTGTCCCAAGTCCCTCCAAAGTCTAGGATACGTAGTATTAGAAGATCCTCAAGAACTCTATTCACCCTCTCGATCCGCCCATCTGTCTGAGGGTGTTATGTTATGCTCAAATGTAGCTGGGTGCCTAAAGCTTCTTGCAAGCTCTTCCAAAACTCATTAGTAAAGACAGGGTCGCGATTGCTTATTATATTGGATGATACCCCATGCAATTGAACTATCTCTCGGTGATAAACTAATGCCAGCCAAGATGTTGTCCTCTTGCTCTTCACAGGAATAAAATGAACGATATGTGTAAGTCTATCCACTATCACCCAAATGCTCATATTGCCCTCCCTTGACTGAGGCAATCCAATGATGAAGTCCATAGAGATGCTCTCCCTTTTTCATTGCGGGATATCTAAGGGTTGAAGTAATCTGCCTAGCTTCTTTTGTTTAGCCTTTACTCTTTAGCAAGTCATGCACCAAGCTACAAACTCCGCCACATATTTCTTTATGCCAGTCCAAAAGAAAACCCTCTTCATGTCTCGATAAATTTTGTCGCCACCAGGATGGATAGTCATCCGAGAACGATGAGCTTCCTCAAGCACTGCCTTAAGCAATTCCCCAATCTTAAGGACACATAGCCTTCCATCTCATCTTAGCCACTCTTTATCGTCCACGGTATATCAGCAAGGTGACTAGAAGTCTCCTACTAATTTGTTCAAGATGTCTAAAATCCGTGGGTCCTCCCATTGCGTAGATCCAACTTGCTCCAATAGAGTAGGTCGCCTGCAACGATGCTAACAACCAAACTATGAAACTTGTAGAGGGCTTAAAATCAACGGTCGAGATATATTCCAAGCTCCTCCTTTCTACGAATAGAGGACTCAAGGTCATCCTTTGCCTACTCAATGCGTCTGCCACTACATTACCCTTGCCAGTGGTATAAGCTATCTCGAAGTCATAGGACGCAAGGAACTCCATCAACCGTTATTGCCTAAGGTTTAGATCCTTATATGAGAACAAGTACTTGAGCGATTTATGATCCATATATATCTCAAACTTTTCTCTAAGTAGATAGTGTTGCTAAAACTTCAATGCGAACACTATAGCAGACAACTCTAGATCATGGGTTGGGTAGTTCTTCTCGTGAACCCTCAACAGTCCGCATCCATAGCACACTACCTTTACCTCTTGCATCAGAATGGCACCAAGCCCTATGCCACAAGAATCAATGTAAACTGTAAACATCTTGCTTCTGTCTAGGAGAGACAGAACTGGGGTTGTTGTTAGAGCCCTCTTCAATCTCTGAAAGGCATCCTCACAATCAACGCTCCACGAGCCAAGTTCTTTTGCATCAATCATCAGTATCAGGTGCGTATTCTTCTTAGTGAGCTTATTTAGCTCTCTATAATCCACACATAGACGAAATGAGCCATCTGCCTTAGATGCGAAGATGACTGGAGCTCCCCATTCTGAAATGCTCCGCCTAATAAAACCTTTCTCGAATAGCTCCCCTACTTGCTTGCTTAGCTCCCTCCTTTCCCTAGGAGCCATGTGGCGCACTAGTAGAGCAACTAGCTTCACATTCTATACCAAGTAAATTCGAAAGTCTATCTCACGTTTTGGAGGTAGTCCCTTAACCACCTCAAACACATCCGGATAGTCTCTAACTATGGGCATAGATTGTAGTCCGTCAACAGAAGTATCAAGTGATTCTAGAAAACTGAACTTACCGACCCCATGGGTCGCAACAAATCTTAAGAGTCCTAACGTGACAAGAAAGAAGTCTAACCACTCTTTTTTTGCAATCGAGGATGGCACCATACATAGCTAGCCAATCCTGCCTAGAATCAAATCATAGCCCATAAAGCCCAGCACGTATGCATCGCATTCAAATTCGACACCCAAAATAGAAATTCTCAAGCCCCTACACATCATGGATAAATGAGACAATCCTCCTATAGGTTTGAGACCACTATAGGTTCAGGGACTATACTTGTATCAAGGTGCAGACTATCTACTAAAGAACTGGATATAAATGAATGTGAAGCGCCAGAATCAAACAGGGTTCGAACAGGATAGTCAAAAAGGGAAATCAAACCTTCAACCATGACTTTCCTACCTCGATCAGGTCAACTTGCTTCCAAAGCATGCACCTGTCCAGAAGTTCCCTCCCTTTGTCCTTGCTTATTAAGGCATTTCTTAGTGAATTTCCCATCTGTCTACAATTAAAGCAAGCTCCCTTTGTCTTTCTACAGTTTTCTACAAAATGACCCATAACTCTGCAACCATGACACTTTACCTCCTTTTTGATTTGAGCCTTATCAGGCTTTCCACCTTTCTTTTGTTGCTTTCCTTTCTTGGGCCTCCATTTCTGTTTCTCGCCCTTTGCTTAAGTCTCCTCGGTCATGGTTTCTTTCTTTTCTTCCTTGCTATCCTCGTGCATAAGTGTCATATCAACCAGCCTTTCAAAAGTTTGCCCCTATTGGTATGTGAGACAAAGAGAGTCCTTGGAGAGGTTGGTTCAACCCTCTCAAAAATCTAAGCGCCTTCTTGTGGGGCGTGTTCACCAAGTCTAGCCCAAACCTTGCCAGTTGATTAAACTTGTTTACAAACACTTTACAGTCATATCTCCTTGCTTTAAAGCCAAGAATCTCTCCATTTGCAATCCCTCCATCGCTTGAGATAAGAATTTCATCTCGAATCTCTACTTGGAGTCATCCTAAATCGCTACCAGTTGTCCAACGCACATTACTTCCCACTAATAAAAAGCCTCATCTTTAAGTTTCCACGCAGCCAATTGTATTTTCCTACGGTTGTCGACCTCAATAATTCCAAACAAATTCTCCATGTCTCGTAGCCAATTCAAGGCCGCAACAAAGTTTTCAGTACCCCAGAATGGTTTTCCTCCTATAGCGCAGAAGTCTTTGCATAACTTAGAGAAGTTATCTACTGGTGGAGGTGGAGGAATACCGGTGATAGCTTGGGGAGGAGCATCCCCTTAACCTTCGGCAAGTACTGTAGCCTTAAGATACCTACGGAACCACGTCGGTATTGGAATGCCCTAGGGACGATTGGGTGCCCCAGATATGTTGAAAAGAAAAGAAAAAGGATTCAACAAGAGATTGACTATGACTTGAGGGGATATGTTTTTCAAAAATAGATTTTTACTTGAAAATACTTTGCTTTTAAAACCAATTTTTGAAAACTTGTTTTCCTCTTATCTTGTAACCTTCAGCTCTAATACTAAGTGTGACACCCCACATCCATTAATGTCACTCTTAAGAGCATTAAGCTAAGCACAATAGATAATCATTACAGAGAATATACAAGACAGATAAGATTAGCGGTGGATTCTTTTTAATCTTTATTATGAAAGAAATAAAGCATAGTCTCAGAAATATATCAAAACTAGTTACAACTAACAAACTTTCTCAAATACGTCTTACAAAGCATCTCATGAAAAATATCAAAATACATAAAACTATACCCCTCGCCATAAGCCATACTAAAGTAGAGAGCAAGTCAAAACGATACATCTCAAGAAATCGAAGCTATAAGAGAAATCCTAGTCACTATTGAGTGCTTCCACTTTGAGTACCTAGGGGGAAGGAAGAAAGAAGCGAAAGTAAAGGGTTGGACATAATGCCTGGCGAGTTCTAGTGATTTACAAATGTGAATAAAATAGAAATGCCAAGATAGGTAAATAAGACTAATCGAGAAAGGTACAGTGTCATATAGATAAGCTATACATAATAGACAGAAATAACATGAATAAATCATGATGGAGTAACGCTTCACGTTGATATCCTAAAACAGGTATGTTTGAACATGTATGTCTACACTAATACTAGTATAACAAGTTCAACAGGATTAGGTTCATTGCCTAATAGATATCAGCGGAATAAAGTGCAGAATTAACAGCAGGATTAAACAGCAGCATTATGCGTACCCTAATTACATAACAGGATTAGATGCTACCTAATTACAAAACAGCAAAATTAGGTGTACCCTAATTACTACCCTTGAGATCGGCTCCTTACTACGTAAATACTCTGTGCCAGCCCCGACAATAGGGTGTATCACTCCCTAACCCAACAACCATATGACACATACCTATTTACTGGTGTTACGGCTTCTTATCTTCCCTGGTCGGGCCCATGCACACTCATGACTCCGCCAGAACACGCCCATAACCACCCCCATGTAAACCTCTTACTATCAAGTTCAGTAAAGTGTGCCCTGGCCCCTACCTAGTGCGGGACCCCATTACAAGATACCTACAGGGATACTGACAGGTATGGGTTCCAAACAGCAGATTGACACAAGCCAAACTCCCTAAGCTTGTGCCCCAAATAGCTATGATTTAAGAGTCCCTAAAACCCTATACAACAACAGACGATGGACCTCTTTCTTTTTGATATTTATGTTTAACCTAGAAGGTTTAGGTTTACTTAATGAGCGCGGTTGTATATTCACGTCATTATGTAAGTACAACCCTACCCAACACACCTTCCCAGATGTATATAATTCCCTATAATAATTCAATTTATTAAACTACATCTGATTCTTATCCTAAACATGTCATTTACATAGTGTCAATTTTAAGTCAAATGTAACATATCAATTTCATATGCTTGCCTACTATGTTCCCAAATTATAACATATATAGGTTTATGCATTTTCCACCAAGTTATAGTAACATATACACATTATCCCTTTTTAATGGTTTACCGCAAATCTGAACATGTGTATATTTATCTTTTTTCCCTAGATTATAGTCAATCCATCAAAGTATATAACATATCTAAATTCCTCTTTTATATCATTCATTATTGCTCCAAACATACGCATACTCCAATCGGTTATAGCCTTGGCTTCTAAAGGCCTATGCTTAGCATAAAATAAAATGGGAAAACAAAGGAAGAAGAATAGAATCAAATCAGGCATATACGCAAGATTGTAAATAAACATAAAACTTAGAAAATGGGAAAAGGAAGATAGATACATATAACTTGTTAATTTTCCAACATCACAGGCATATGTATAATTTTTCAATTATCCAACATCACAGGCATGTGTATAACTTTGTTTAATCAACATCATATGCATATGTATAACTGATCATAACGACATCGGTGATTTACAATGAAAACCGATATAATATTTATTTTACTAACACTGTAGATCCTAACTAGTTTTATTTAACTATCATGTTCAAGGCTTAAGAAACCAGATCTGTAAACAAACGCAAACTCACAGTGAGTCTTAGTGAAGATAATTATATAACACTAAGCCGTAAGAAGCCTAAGTCCAATCCAAGTTGTATGTATGCAAGTCTTGATGTTGTCTTTGTTTGATCCAATCTCTTGCAGCATTCTCCCATTTCTATGTTTATAATTTTCAGAATAATTTGATGGAGGCAGAAGAAGATATGAAGAATTTGTGTGAATTGGGAATGGGAGAAGCCATCTATTTATAGAGTTACAGAGTCAACATCAACCCTTAGATTTTAGGTTTTAAATCAAAACTGTACAAGTAATGCTGAGTCATCAACGAATACAGTGTACAAAACAGTCCAGGTTCGCAGAATGGATCTGCCCAGATCCGTGGTAGGTCGACCCTTAGATTGACCCATAGGTCAACCCGGGCTAAGTGTGGGTCGTCCCCCAATGGGACCTTTTCCTGCTCGTTCTTCCCGCTGTGTTCGTTTGATTTTTTGGAATTATTTATTTATATACAAGCTCCTTATATGTATACAAACTTCTAATGCCCCTAACTTCTTCATACGTTATCCTTTTTGCGCAAACTTGGGGTCTAACTGAACCAATATTCCGAGATGAAAGCAATGTTAATGCTGGTTTCATTTAATTCCAAATATCTAACTAAGTTATTCCTAATTTATTATCTTTTAGCATGGTTATAGTATATTAAATCCTGGGGTGTTACATTTTTCGTGTAGCATTGATTGCGAGGATGCCTTCCAGAGATTGAAAAGGGATCTAGCATACTCCCAGTTCTGACTGTCCCCGATGGAAGAAAGATGTTCACGGTCTACACAGATGCTTGTGGCACAGGGCTTGGTACCGTTCTGATGCAATAAGGAAGGGTAGTATGTTATGGTAGCAGACAGTTAAGGGTTAATGAGAAGAACTACCATATTCATGATCTAGAGTTGGCAGCAATAGTGTTCGCATTGAAGTCTTAGCGACATCATATACTTAAAGAAAGATTTGAGCTATATACAGATCATAAGTCACTCAAATACTTGTTCTCACAGAAGGATCTCAACCTAAGGCAGCAACGGAGGATGGAATTCCTAGAGTCCTATGACTTTGAAATAGCTTATACCCCGGCTAAGGGTAATGTAGTAGCGGACACATTGAGTAGGCAAAAGATGACTTTGAGTCCTCTATTTTGTAGAAAGGTGGAGCTTGGAGTATATCTCAGCCTTTGATTTTAGGTCATCTGCAGATTTAACATTGTAATTAGTAGCATCATTGGAGGTGCGACCTACTCTATTGGAGCGTATTGGATCTATGCAGCGGGAGGACCCACAAATATCAAACATCTTGGACAGGCTCGAGAAGAGACTTCTAGTCCCCTAGCTAGATACACTATGGAAAAAATGGTGGCTAAGACAATATGGAAGGCTACGTGTCCCTAGAATCGGGGAATTGCTAAAGGCAGTGCTTGAGGAAGCTCATCATTCTCGAATGACTATCCATCTGGGTGACGACAACATGTATTGAGACATGAAGAGAGTTTTCTTTCGGATAGGCATAAAGAAGGACGTAGCGGAATTTGTATCCCGATGTTTGACTTGCCAGCAAGTAAAGGCTGAACAAAAGAAACCTAGTGGATTACTTCAGCCCTTGGATGTCCCACAATGGAAGTGGAAGAACATCTCCATGGATTTCATTGATGGATTGCCCTGATCGAGGAAGGGCAATACGAGCATTTGGTTGATAGTGGACAGACTTACGAAGAGCACTCACTTTATTCATGTCAATAGTAAGAGTATGGCAGCTTGGCTAGCATCGGTATATCTTCGAGAGATAGTCAGACTTCATAGGGTACCTTCCAGTATAGTAAGTGATTGTGACCCCATCTTCACTAGTGATTTTCGGAAAAGATTACAAGAGGAATTAGCTACATAGCTACGTTTGAGCACGGCATATCACCCTCAGGCAGATGGACAGTCTGAGAGGGTGAACAGAGTTCTTGAGGATCTTCTAAGACTGTGTATCCTAGATTTCGAAGGGACTTGGGAGGAGCATCTCCCATCGGTTGAGTTCGCCTATAACAATAATTACCAATTGAGCATAGGCATGGCACCCTTCGAAGCATTATATGGAAGACCTTGCAGATCATCAATTTGTTGGTGGGAGTCTATGGACAGACTTCTGCTTGGACCTGGGATGATTCGAGATACTTCCGAGAAGATGATCTTCTCCGCTAAAGAATGAAAGTAGCCCAAGACAGACAAAAATCATATGCCGGTAAAAGGAGGGCTAATTTGGAATTTGAAGTGGGAGAAATGGTCTTCATTAGAGTATCACCGCTAAGAAATGTAGTTCGCTTTGGCTCAGTACGGAAGTTGGCACCGAGATTTGTAAGGCCATTCTCTATAGTGGAAAGGATAGTTCAGATGGCCTATAGGATCAGACTACCGGACAGACCGGAAGATGTACATGATAAAATTCACATTTCCCATATAAGGAAATGTTTACATGATGTGGCAGAGATAGTGGATCCGAGCACTCTTGAGGATGTGGAAGTTGAAAAGGAAGCATCGGTGAGAAGTGTTCCTACTCATATTCTTAGATCAAATATCAAGAAACTATGCAACAAAGAAATCAGATTGGTAAAAGTACAGTGGGGTGAAGACTGTGAAGATGCAATGTGGGAACCCAAAGATAGGATTCACGCTTTTTACCCTTTTCTTTTTGAAAGTACGTTCTTGACTTCTTTTCCAAGCTTTTACTTTGCATTTGCTTCTATCATTCAAGTATGTTTATCCTATCATTCAAACCTTCAATCCTTAGATAGAATACAATGGTTGGAAACATGTATTTGACACATGTTATGATTGATGGTTGCAAGTGGATGCAAGTGTTTGCTAGTGGTTTCTCGTGGATGCGTACACACACTAGGCACTAGATCGGCTTAAGCACTTACATATTGCATATGGAATGTGTACATTTCAATTTTCTATATATGAGAATGGATGTATCATCATATGGATGTTGCATTCTAGTGAATAATTGTGCATACATATAGATTTTATATGTTATACTAGGGTTATTTGCATACATCTTGGATGCATGGCACGAACACATATTGCATTAAGGAGGTCAACTGAATCAATCGACCGTTTGCTTTTTTAAATTAGTGTAAGGACATATACACACAACCCCATTGCATATGTTCATACAAGCATTAGAAATTATTATAGACAATGAATACCTGTGGATGATGGATGAGTAGATGGTTGTAGATAGTTGTTTGGATAATAACATTCTTATTAACCTGGAGATTTCGGGGATGAAATCCTTTGAGTACAGGAGAATGTAACATCCCAAAATTTAATACACTATAACCATACTATAAAGACAATAAAAATGAGAATTGCTTAAATAAATATTCAGAATGAAGTAAAACCGGCTTTATCATTGCGTTCGTCTCGGAATTTTGGTTCAAACAGAATCCAAGTTTGCATAAAACGGATAACGTACAAAGAAGTTATGAACCTTAGAAGTTCGTATACACATAAGGGGGTTATATATATATATATTCAAAATAATTTAAACTAGAAAAACAATACACGCAGAAGAACGTTATGGGATGATCCACAACGGGCCTGGGTCGACCTATGGGGCGACCCACCCAGATCTGGGGAAGATTCCGAATTTTGTATTTAGTATGTTTTATAGGCTAGGTTAGTTGCTGACTCAGTGCTACATGTATGGCTTGGATTAAAACCCTTGGATCTAACGGTTAAAGGTTGACTCTGTTATCTATATAAAGGGGCTCTCTCTCCCATTTTTATCTACACATAATTCTTCACCTTTCTCTTTGCCTCTATTACATATTCTTAAAATAAATAACAAGACGGGGAGACTCCGCTGAAATCTAGATCAACAAAGAAGATTCAAGATATGTAACCAACCTTCAACCCTACAATCAACAAAGAGATAGAAGTGGACCTTTCTACAATGGAATATAGATATGCATATAAGAGAACTAATCTCTTCTTCACCAAGACCCGCTGTGAGTTCCCTGTTATTTTTAGATCTGACACCTAGACTATAACATGATAGTTAAATAAAACTGGGTTTAGAATATACATTGTTTATTATACCTGTTCTTCACTAATAAATACCTATGTCGTTGTTATAAGTAAAATATATGCCTTTACTTTTAGATAATTAATAAGTTATGTGTATTTATCTTCCTTTTCCCTGTTTCTATTGTTTTAGTTTATTTCCAGTCTTGCCTATATGCCTATGTGATTTGATTCTATTCTCCATCCTCTATTTTTTTTCCTTTTGTTTACGCTAAGCCTAGGCCTTTGGAAGCCTAGGCCATATCCGATTAAAGTTTACGTATAGTAAAATTGGGATAATAAAGAAATAATATGAAAAGGGGGAATTTGGCATATTATTAAATTGGAGAGTGATTGACTGTAATTTTGGAAAGGGATAACATGGATATACTTGTACTTGATGTAAATTGGAAATGTGATATAAAGGGGAAATATGCATAAACTTGTACATGCTATAATTTGGTAACATAATTGAACGAAATAGCATGCATATGTATAAACATATTAGACTTGACTTAATAAAGACATTAAGTAAAAGGACATGTTAAAATTATGTAAGTACCGGTTGTAGATTACGTAATTCTACCTACATATGGGCAGGTGGTTTGGGAAATGGTTGTATACATCTAATAACATGTAATACTACGACCACGCTTATCAGTAAACCTAAACCTGCTAGGTTAAACCTGATTATTAATAAACTAAAAGGTTCCTCGTTCTACTGTTGTATCGGGTTTTGGGAACTCTTAAATCATAGTTACTTAGGGGCACAAGCTTACGGGGTTTGTCTTGTGTCAATATTACTGTATGGAACCCGTATCAGTCAGTATCCCTATTGGTATTTTGTTAGAGGCCTTGCACTAGGTAGGGGTCAGGGCACGCTTTACCGAATTGGATAGTAAGAGCTTCAAATGAGGAAGGTGGGTACGGGTGTGTTTCGATGGGGTCATGAGCCTGCATGGGTACGACTAGGGAAAATAAGCCGTTGTAACGCCAGTAAATAGGTCTGTGTTATATATGTTGTTGGGTTAGGGAGTGATACACCCTATTGTCGGGTTTGACACAGGGTATTTATGTATTTTGGAGTCGATAGCATGGGTAGTAGTTATGATACACCTAATCTTGTTGTTATTTAATTAGGGTAACACCTAATTCTGTTACGTAATTAGGGTACACCTAATCGTATTGTTTAATCCTTTTGTTAACTCTTCTGTTTCTATTAAGTAATTCGGTTAACACCTAATCCTATTTTGTTGAGTAATTAGGTTAAATGCCTAGTCTTGTTATACTAGTATTGGTGCGTACACAACCTGTTTTTTGGATATGAATGTGAAGCATTACTCAATCACCGTTATTCCTGTTTATCCAGTTTGTCTTGTTTACCTGTTTCCTTATATGATACTATACTTTCTCATCCAGTCTTCTTTACCTCTCTTGGTATCTCTATTTTATGCATATTTCATAATCACTAGAACTCGCCAGATTTTATGTCTGACCCATTTTGTTTTCGCTGCTTTCTCCCTCTCCCCCCAGGTCCTTAGAGTGGTAGAACTCCTCATTGATTAGGACTTTCTCTTTATGCTTGGATCTGGACTTTCTAAGATGTACTGCTTTGACTTACTTTCTACTCTATTATGGCTTGCTATGAGGGATATGGTTTTATATTATTGCACCCTGTTATTTTGCATTATGAGACAGATTTGAGATACTTGGGGTGTCACATTAACGAACTTGGGTTGTCACATCGGACCACTTACACGTGAACACAAACGAGACCCAGCATACACTCTGATTTGGATTTTTGAGATGAATACATTTGATTTATGTTTGCTTGTTTTGGTTTGAATTTGAATTTTAATCTTTAAAAATCCACTTGAACATGATGTCTAATATTTATCACATTATGTCTTGGCCGGAGAGAAAAGACTAGAGTGCAAGGTTAAAGGTCCCCTCAATAAGGATGAGTGGATGGGCTAGTAGATATTAATTACATTAGAGTCTCAACCAAAGAGTCTAGCCTGAATTGTAGGTGTAAGTACCCTCATCAAAGTGTGAGCAGATAAGCTTGTACAATTAAGATTATTCCATGTCCCATTCGAAGAGATGGGGTAGAAGTGTAAGAAGTAAGTAAACTCACTAAAGAGTGAGGAGATAGGCTTGCTTATCGTTCAGTTCCCTCGTTGAAAAGTGAATGGAACTGGCTTATCAAAGTCTTGGAGAGGTCAAAATTAAGTCCCATTACCAGAGAATGTGCACATGAATTTACTTGGTCGTTAGGTTCCCATTCAAAGAATCTACATATTAAACTTAATTTGAGATCAAAATATTGAACCCCATAGTGGACGAAGAATGATCCAAAAAGATCAAATCCTAGGTTGGAGGATGAACGGTCCAACGTGACCAGCCCATAAAGTGGATGGAAATGGATAAAAGGATTTGGATGCCTTTCCATTGGAGAAAGAAATATAAACCCCAGAGGAACATTGAATGACTAAGATTCAGATCAGAGAAATGATACTTCTTAATGATTGATCAGGATTGAAGCATCCAGACAACATAACTTAAGTAATCAGAGAACTTAGCTATCAAAGATCTATTTTGGAACTTTTGCCTGAGCAAAGCATGTAAGTTCCTGATATGTTGATGGTTTTGATGACAACAACCTTAGACTTATTATAAAATATAAATACTAACATTCTTGTCCATATATATAGTCCATACACACACAAATATATATATACGCGTATGTATATGTATATGTATATATATGTATATGTAGGCTATATATGTGCAGGTACTAGAAAATGAAAACTGTACAGTATAAAGATTCAAGACTGATGAATTTAAGATTAAAGAAACCAAGGCTAAAGACCCATGAGTTTCAAGATTTCAAGACATCAAGATATGTAATAAAATCTAAATCTATAACTTGGTAATAACACTGAAATCTTTATCTACAAAGCTTTCTTTTAAAACACCTCTCTCAATTTTAAAATTTTTAGCCTTAAATTTAAAACCTTTTCTTAAATTATTTATCCTTGATTTCAAATCAATTCTTGATTTGAATATATTACTTTAAATTTCAAAATCTGTTTTCAAACCATAATCATGTGATTTTAATCCTTTAGCCTCAATCTCAAAATTATATTTTAAGTTTTTATATAATATCTTATATTTTGATGTACAGTTCTTTTTACATTTATATTTAATATTTCAAAGTTTTACTCTCTAATTTTTTTTTTAACTAGTTTTACTATCTAAAACATATCCAAAATGATTTGCGAGTCTCAAAATAATTATGAAAAGTTTTAAAAATATAAATCAATTTTAGAAACAAAATCATTTTCCAAAATATACATAGGCATGTCGACGTACCCCATACCTCCATGTCGACATGATGCCAGTTAAATTCGAAAAATAAAATTTCAAAATAAGTACATATTTGTTGTGCCTCTTCACGAATGGATTTTTTTTCTATAAATACTAGATGTTTCCAATGAATTTTTAATCAGTATTTCATCCTTTCTTCACTCCTCCACTCTTAATCTCTAAATATCCTTAACAAAATTCTTCCTAAATATTAAGTGAATCAAACCCGATTATATCTAATTTGATTTTCTATTAGTATCTCTCAAAGATCTCAATGCTATTGGAGTTACAAGATCATTCACAATCAACATGATCATATAAATCTCTTTATCCATTGAAGCAACTTAAAACGTTGTGACTATGGCCAGTAAATCAGTTCGGCGTGACTATAGCTTGGTAAAATCAATTGACTGTGATTGTAGTCTGGTAAATCAATTGAGTATCACTGTACTTTGGAAACAGGTAGGTGGTACCTCATTGCCTGTGAAATCAAGGGTTGTAATCTCGACATAACATTTGAAAAGAAATCTGCATAAGCAATTGTGTGGAACTGGATGTAGGGTAACTTTGAACTAGAATACAATCCCAATGTGTCCTCTTTCCTTTACTACTTTTTATTTACTATTTGCATCTATGTCTTAATCTGTGACTGTTTCTGTATCTGTAAATTGCATCTATTTGTGTTTAACTTCAAAAGATTAATATAATTTATTAAGCACTATTCACCATTCCTTTAGTGCTAATTCGAACTTAAGATCCTTAATCCGCCTTCCTTACAATTAGTATCAGAGCATTGGTTTTCAAAGTTTTCAAAATATGATTTTTGAGGGGAAAAAAATCAAATAGCTGCCAACACTGGTAATGTCAACACTATCACTAGTTCATTTGTACAGTCTACTGCCAGATCACCATTATTTAGTGGTTGTAACTATGCATATTAGGCATGTAGAATGAAAAACTATTTACAATCAATAGGGTTAGACACTTGGAATATCACAGAAACTGAGTACATTAAACCAAAAATTGATTTTGCACAATGGACTTCTGAGAAAAAATCTATTGCACGGAATTGTTCCAAAGACATGAATATTTTATTTTGTTTATTTGATAAGAATAAGCTTAGTGGAGTGTCTGTCTATAAGTACGCATATGAGATCTGGAAAACATTGCAATTTACTCATGAAGGTACAAGCAAAGTTATCCATTTTAACTAATCAATTTTAATTATTCAAGATGAATCCAAATGAGTCCATTTCAGATATATACAGTAGGTTCCAAGACATTCACTAATTGCATCGGGAAAGACCTTTTCATAAGAAGATTATGTTAGAATTTTTTTTTAATTCACTCACTCTAGAATGGGATCAGAAGACTCTTGAAATTGAAGAAGCTATTGATATCAGTACATTGAAAATCAAAGAATTAATTGGGAACTTGGTGTCTTTTGAAGTACAAATGCAAGGGAGAAGAGAAACTAATGCCTTAGAAAGGAAGTTAATAGCATTCAATGCAATAGTAGATGATTCATAATCAAACAGTAATAGGGATGAAGAAACCTTGATGACAAGGAATTTTAGGAAGTATCTAAAATACAGAAAGACGAACAATTACAAGAGAAACGACTATAAGAATTCTGTATTTAATAATGAGACTCTCAACAATGTTAAATGCTTCAATTGTTATTAGACCGACCATAAAAAGAGATTGTCCATACCTAGATAGATAAAGATTACCTTCGACCAATGATTCATTGAAGAAAAGAAAGAGAGCTTATGTTGATACACTTGACGATTTAGACTCATCCACTAGTGATGAAGATAAGAGGCAGAAAATTCAAATATGTTCTTTGCAACTATTCGGGAATCTAATGATCACTGAAATATGGATCTAAACATAGGTACGCATTTAAATTACATTGTTAAAACTGCTTATTTGAATGATTAATGGTTGTATGTTTGAATGTGTGCATGTTTTAAAATTGCTACCTGCTTATATTTAAATTTAAAGTTTAAAATAATATTATTTTAATATTAAAATGTTATCGTATTTAATATTATTTTAGATAAAATATAAATAGTTTATAGGATACATATACATATTTATATATATATAAACATTAAAAAAATAGGAAATTTAGTCACATGAATTATAGGACCCATGTAGACATGACCCTACCCCCTATGTCAATATCACATTCCCCCTCATCCGGAATTTTGAAATTAAAATTTGAATTTAAAACGTTGAATTTCCCTTCACCTTTTCACTAACTCTAAAGCTCTGAAAAGGTGTCTTTTGACCAAGGGATATGACTATTGAATATCTATTTATCTCCTTAACTTTATTTTAGCTTTTAACTTTCATTTCAAAATTCAAACTCTCTTTCAAACTTTCAAGCTCTTTATTCTCTTTCACTAGTGCAAAACTTATTTTTTGCGTCTCCTCATTTGCATCTATTGTACAAACAATAGATGCAAATAGCACAATCTGCATCTAATTCTAATCTACAATAGACGCAAATAAGAGGAAAAAAATATATTATATTCCCCTTTGCATCCATTGTTGTCAACGGACAAACGCGGTAGGGTGAGCCTGAAAATTAATTATTCTAATTTGCATCTATTCAATAATAACGTGATGCAAATAGATGGTAGAATGGAGTAGTCTGCATCTACTATATTTAAAATGGAAGCAATAAATTAAGTATTGCTCTTAAAAGCCATTGGCGGCAAGAAAATAAAATAAAGGCGCGTATGGAGAGAAAATGTAACGCCCCGCCTCCGCTAGGGTCACTCGCAAAGGAATGCACTAGCTTTAGAGGGGCATTATTGGTAAACATGCACAGAAGTATCACAAGACAGAACATATAAAATAGCGGAAGTAAAATCGAACTTTCATAAACATTAATAATTAAGGTCTAAAGCCTTTTACATCAGAGTACATCAAAACCTGTCTTGCAATAATAAAGAAGCATAAAAACCTTTTCATAAATTATTCCCCAAAATAAAGCGGTGAAGCAGCCATAGCCAAGAGAAGACCAAGCTATACATCAAGCTATACATGATGACCTTCAAGCATAAGAGGCCCGAACTAAACAACATCATTTCCTCCCTGGAACCTGGGGGGAACGGAAGACAAAGAGGCGAAAGAAAACGGGGTCAGTCATAAAGACTGGTAAGTCCTATCTACTCCCAGTATAAAAACAGGTAAAGGTAACATGACATGCATAAACTGAAAGTAAACATAAGGATGACCACAAGATAGGTAAACTAAACCAGGGTAACTGGCTGAACTACTGTAGCAAGGTAAACTAAGATATCGTGATAAACTACGGTGTCGTGATAAATCAAGGTATCACATCGTCAGGTTTCTATCAAGTATACTATCCCAAGGTATCTATCCTGTCTAACATCCCCCGGTGTCTATTATGTATATTTTCCTGGTTCTAACATGTATATTTGCTCTGCACCTCTCGTACTAGTATCCCTACCTGCGTCATGTGTTAACCATGAATGTCCCTTGCCCCATGTCATGAAATGGTCCGTGTCAACCTAATATATAGCATATGTGGGTTTTCCCAACTCGTATGTTTCTCTCCATGTGTAAGTTCAGTCCTTTGCCATAGGCCATACGGGCTTTCCCATGTAAACGTTTTATCCTTGGAGTTGTTTTGGACTGCAACCCTTGATCTAGTTGTGTTTCCCTACCATGAACTATCGCGCGTCCACTTAGGATTTATGCCACCTAGGGCCGCTAGGGATTATGCTACCTAATGAACGTTTCCGTGTCTCGGTTTCGGTTTTGGCCACCTAGGACCACTAGGGATTACGCCACCCGTCAACCGCGCCCTTGATCCCACGTATGTATCGTGAATCGTTTTCCATGTCTAGATGCACATGTTCCACAATGTGCCATCCGAGTTCCGTGCCAGGGCAAACTAAGAAATATGGAACTCGGTCGGGAGCTTTAAGTCGTCTGCTGATGCAGATACCAAGGTCTGTGTTTGTACCCGTGGCTATGGTCCCACGTGACCCCTCCCTCAACTAGTGAAAGGCAACCCACGAAAAATCATGTATGAGAACCACTCCCTGGCCCCACTATAGCCCACTTTCCTACGGGCCAACCTCACCCATGACTCGATAGAAAGCACATGGTCTGTTGGGGGTTCTCTGCCTTTCCGTACGTACACGATTGACTAAAGATGGTAGGTAGTCGGCGATGCGCTATCCAGGGCAAAAACAAGAATCGTCGACTCCACGCTAATCCATCCCAGTCTTTAGGTTGCTCGCATAGCAACCAAGGCATACTCTTGGTCCTTCTAACGCAGACCTTAACCTCTCATGGGCCTAGTATAATTACCTGGCAGCCCACAGAGGGATCCCAAGAATATCCTCACGTCCCCCGAAGCTTCCACTTCGGCACCCAGTGCGCTGGAGCTTTTATCCAAGTCAGATAACTTGCTCCCCCTCGTATACTAAGCGATGACCTACCGTATCAGGTTACTCATCGTTTTGAGAATTAGTCCTATGTCCTTAGCTAAGAATTATTACTTAGTTACCCTTAACTAAGGTTTACCACTTAGCTTCCTTTCCCGTTATCCTTGATTAACCACGGTTTTCTACCTAGTTCTTCTAGCTAGGGTTTGTCTATTGGGTTAAGTGTTATCATTCAAGTCCATGACTTAACCCGCCCACGAATCACGTCAAAGATTGGCTAAGTATTTAAGTTCAAGACTTAGTCCCACAAGTTGGTTAAGTGTACCCAGAGGCTCATGACTTAACCTTATCAAGTCAAATTGGTCAAGTACTAGCTTACCTTAATCCTATCGGATTATCTTGCTAGATCGATTAAGCATAGATTATCTTAATCCCATCAAATTATCGAGTCGGATTGGTTAAGTATAGGTTGGCTTAACCCCATCCTCTAATCGTACTATAATGGTTAAGTATATTCTAAAAAGGTCTTGTGACTTAACCTTATCAGGTCCGTGTATTAGATTGGTTAAGTGTAGGTTACTTAACCCCATCAAATCATCATGTATCATTGGTTAAGTATAAGTTGCTTAACCCCATTAAATTATCACGTTAAGTTGGTTAAGTATTGGTTACTTAACCTCATTGAATTACCAAGTTTAAGTTGGTTAAGTGTTTAACTTAACCCCATCGAATTACCGTGTTTAGATTAGTTAAGTGTGGATTACTTAACCCCATCTAATTACCGTGTTTAGATTAGTTAAGTGTGGATTACTTAACCCCATCTAATTACCGTGGTTAGATTAGTTAAGCGTCAATTACTTAACCCCATCTAATTACCGTGTTTAGATTAGTTAAGTCATAATTACTTAACCCCATCTAATTACCAAGTCGGATTAGTTAAGTGTAAATTACTTAACCTCATCCCCTAATCATCTTGCATGGTTAAGTGTCATTAAGAAATCAAGTCCGGTCCCACTTAACCTACCCATTCGTGTCATATCGGTTAAGTGTCATTAGTCAAATTTACTTAACCTTATCATGTGGCGTTAATTTAAATAATGCACCCTCAACCTCTCACATTAGACCTTGTTGTGGTTACTAGTTAAGCCGGGCGGGTCCGGGTAGATTTACACCACAACCTAGTCTAACCTCGGGTCTTAAGCGCGACATGACCAACTTCTCACATTGGATCCTATTGTTTGTAGCTACTAGTTAAGCCGGGCGGGTCCGGGTAGATTTATGCTACAAACTCAACCCAACCTCGAGTTGGCCACTTCCATGTTTGGTCTAGTGTTATATTACACTTACAACCCATACGTGTCTAATTTCAAGTCCCAAGTTTACCCCACGTGTCATGCCCCCATTTTGGTTCAACTTACATGTCGTGTTCACATGTAACCTCAAGTCAAGTTTTCATGTCATATTCAAGTCAAGATTTCGCGTCATGTTCATGTTTATCTAACTACCCCAAAGTCGTGTTTTCCAACGCAAGCAAAAGTGAGTCAACATAGTAAGGATACTACGTCACATATTGGCCTCAAAACATGCATGATGCCAAAAAGGGATTGGCTTCCACATGCACAACCTTGGCCAAAAACATGCATAGTGTCATAAGGTGATTTGGCCACAAACATGCATAGTATCTCAAGGGGATTTGGCCACAAACATGCATAGCATAAAAGGGGATTACTTGCATAAGTGTTCATGTCATAAACCTATCATGAAGGGATGAACATGCCCATGTTACTCATGTGATAAAAAGGTAAACTTGCATATTATCATAAGGGATTTCGGGTTCATATACTTGCATAGCCTCAAAGTCACATTCATGCACATGTTTCATGAGTCAAAGTGGTTTCATGTGTGCATGCTAACATACCACAAGCAAAGGTCCAATCTTGCATGGCAAATTAGGTCCAATGTAACATGAATAGCATGGTTTAGTCGCTACAACATAACCCAAAGTCATATGTTCATGCTAAAGGGGCAAACTAGGTTCCCATAGGCTAACATACTCATGTTACTTCGCATTTTATCCCATGTCACATCAAGATCATCGTTTAAATCTACAAGTAGCTAGAACTTACATAGCGTGGCAAGAGGACTAGGAGCATGAATCGTTTTGACGAAGAAAGGTGGCTCCTTTGATGAAGATCCGTCATGAGACTCGCATAGCAACGTTGATTTGGCCTCTATTTGGTGTAGCAAGCTTGCACCTTTTGATTTGAACCCGATTTGAATGCATAGGCTCTAGGGATTGGAGATGGAGGCCATGATCAAAATTGATTTTGGCAGCACTTAGTTGCTAGGTTTGATTTTTATGGATTTAGGTTAGGTTTAGGGTCTTTTTATAGAGATTAGGATAGTTTTAGGCCCTTAGATTAACCCTAGGATAGATCTGAACCATCAAACCACGTCAGAAGCTTCCAGAACAAGACCAGGGACCAGTGCAGGTGCACCAAGCCAGGAATGCTCGTCTGAGCCAAGTCGACAGCCAAGTCGACAGGGCTGTCGACTTGGTCAGACCAAGTCGACTCCCAAGTCGACAGGGCTGTCGACTTGGGTACTGTGGCGGGAATTTTTCCCGCCTGGCCCAACTGGCCCAATTTTCCAAATTCAAGTTTGAATTTGAAATCTGTTTTTACTTAGAAATTTTCTGAAAACTTCGTTGGGCCTTAACTGGGTCATACGGACTCCGATTTTCGAAAACTCGGACTCTATTTCGCGTATTTTTCCGAGAGGAACGCAATGGCATAGCCCATTTCGCTTGATTCAGAATTTAAAATTAAATTCTGCCTTGATTCTCATCTTACTCATGTTATCGAAATACGGGTTGTTACAGAAAATCAAAAAAAAATCACGCACTTCTCTAAAACTATCGAGGAAAATTTTAAACCCTAAATTGAATCAATTTGCTGAACTTCAGTAATTCCCAAAAAATTACTAAAAACTAGTTCCTTCTCCGTTTTGATTTACTTCATAGTTTCCCCAACCTAGAAAAACATTTACACACGTTTACCAGTCTGATTCCATCTCCCCTCTCCACACGATTTCGAAATCGGTGACCCTATCATCTATCCTATCGATAAAGCCATAATCAACTACTTCTCCATCGTATAAAAATCATACGCCGATTCCAATTTCATTTCTCCAATTCACAGGTGGGTAATTCATGTATTTCTGAGTCTTACCATGTTCTGCATTTTTTACCTTTGCCCATGTTTTCCTGAATTCAGTCAGTACCTGCTGATTTGATGGTGTTAGGTCTCAGCGTTATTGCACTGCCGCAGTTTGTGTGATGCTTTGCATCTAATTAATGGTAAAATTTTGATGATCACTCACCATAGTTTGAATTTTTATATCGATCCCACTATAAAAACACTGTTTTGGTTTTCATTCCCACTATCTTCTTTGTTAGATTCAATAGCATAAGGCTGCTGTAGTCGTAACACTTGTTTTATACTATCCTTTTTAACATGTAGTACTCATCGTCTATTTGGAACCACAACTACAACATAACACATATCATCAATATAGAACTTGCTCGGATGTGTCTACACTCAGGAATGGTAGGCTCGCTATCATATTCCATTTCCTGTTATGTGCATCTGTTTAAATAAACACTTCTGTGCTTCGCATTTCATATTCAGCAATTTTCATTGATTAATGTATTCAACCCAATAATTATTCCCCTAGTCAAGTGGAACAAGCTTTGAAAGCATGCTAGCATAATACACTAAGCATCTTACACGGCAAGCCACTGGATTTGCTTATAGTGATATTGCCGCACAATAATGGCTCTCTTTATGGTAATTTCATTTTTCGAGAAGTAAACTCATTAAACAAACTTAGCACATTGTGCTATCAATTGCAGACGATGTGAAACGGGTTCGTGAAACTGATCTTTGAATAGTCTCACAATGTTGTCTGACAAAGCATGTATTTAACATGCACAAACAATACTTGGCGAATATTGCTCTTAAACTAAATGTTAAGGTTTGAGTTTGACTTGCCTTATATGTTAAAAAAATATGTTAAAACTTGTTTTCTTAACATATGCTTAACATCGGTCATCAATGAACTTATGTGTAGAAAGGTTGGCAGCAGAAACACAGTTCCCGTAGATGTTATTTCTAGGCGCATTCCTCTAGTTAGTGATAGAAAAACATTATATTTGGTCCAGTCGTTACTCATGTTGGAAACATAATTTGAAATTTATTAGTTCATGAATTCTAAGTGTCAGTTTTTATGTGTTGTGTCTTTTATGTATCAAGAGTCATATGAAAGTTTGTGTCCCTTAGTGAATTGAGATGTCTATTAAATGAAGTGTCATGTAAGGCTCCTATATATAAAGTCTACCATTTTGGTTATGGAATGTAAATAAAATTAAAAGAAAAGTAAGAAGTAAGAACAATGTAGTCATTAAATTATTCTGCACTTTATCTCTCCCCTCCTCTCTATATCAAATTCTAACATGGTATCAGAGCTAGGTTGATGAGAGGGGATTGAGAGATCTCTAGAGAGCAAGAGAACATAGCCTAGTGGCTATAAAAAAAATATTTTAGAGTTATTGGTGAGAAAGTGCACCATGGAGAGAAAGTGCTCCAATATTAAAAAAAATGAAGGTGATGAGAAATTGCATCACAAATCGAAGAGAAAGTGCATCGTTTATTGAAGATGATGAGAAAGTGCATCACAAATCGAAGAGAAAGTGCTTCATTTATTATCTCAACAAATCAAAGAGAAATTTCAAATTAAGGGGAAGTGTTGGAAACATAATTTGAAATTTATTAGTTCATGAATTCTAAGTGTCAGTTTGTATGTGTCGTGTCTTTTATGTATCAAGAGTCATATGAAAGTTTGTGTCTCTTAGTGAATTGAGATGTCTATTAAATGAAGTGTCATTTAAGGCTCCTATATATAAAGCCTACCATTTTGGTTATGGAATGTAAGGAAAATTAAAAGAAAAGTAAGAAGTAAGAACAATGTAGTCATTAAATTATTCTGTGCTTTATCTCTCCTCTCCTCTCTATATCAAATTCTAACAACTCATCCTCATCCAGGGAAGATTCTAGTCCTTCCATCGCAGCAGTAAGAAGCATATTATCTAATATTCTATTTATTCTTTGAATACCCACTTGATGTGGACATCGTCCTTAAACACGTTGAGGCTGTATACATTGATTTTACAACATATTCTATTGACCATTGCATTACATGATTTAGATTATTTTTTCTTTACTGTTAAATTAGTTTATAGGATTTTCTTTTCAATCTAGCTCATTTTTCGAAAGTTAGCACAAAAATATAACCCTTTGGATATATTCTAAAAATGTTTTAAAAAAGAAAGAAAGAAATCATGTTGTCGCTAAGTTAGAATTTCATTCTTCTGTGATATGAAATCACACCAATTTTCTTTTTAAAGAATTTACATTGGCGCAATCTCAAATTATGCTAGTGTGACCTTTTTCTTTTCTTTTTAAGATGAAATTGCATTAGTGCAATCTCAAATCACTCCAATGCAAAATTATTTGATGAAATTGTGTCCGTGCAATCTCAAATCATGACAATGCAACATACTGAAACAACACTAGTGCAGCAGTAACAGACCCGTATGAGTAGCATGTTTAGAAAGTGGTCTGATTAAGTAATAATTTTGAAGAGTGGGATGATTTACTATTATTTGCCTTGATGAGGAAGCAGGTTGTTGCATCACAAGACTGGCCCGAGCTAACAAAATATGCTGACTTAATTTCTGCTCAAGTCCATTGTCAGGAATTGGTCGATGATCTTTATAAAAAGTGGCAAGATCTAGAGAAAGGCAAGATCTTTGGTGGAATGGTTAGGTAGCCCCTCCCTTTTCTCTTCCCCTTCTGTCCAACTTCTTCTTCTTTTTTCTTGGGTGCATGTGGTTTTTTTTTGGGGTACCCAGGCATGGTGAGCTTAATTTTCTGTGTATATGGAAAAATTGCTCAGGGACCTTTTGAGAACATTCTATAGAGAAACTAGGCAGAAGCCCGAAAGAATTATATTTTGCAGGTTATTATTAACATTCTTTATATTGTGCACTCCAGTTTATGTTACATTCCTTGCAGATAACATTTATACTACATATTTTCCAGGGATGGCGTTAGTGAGGGGCAATTTTATCAAGTGTTGTTGCATGAGATAGATGCCATTAGGAAGGCAAGATCAAGGAGTATATTGCCTGAACAATAACTATAATAATTCAGACTGACATGCATGGAATAATTATGGATTGTTTGTGTCAGGCATGTGAATCACTTTAGCATAATTATCAACCAATGGTAACTTTTGTAATAGTCCAGAAACGTCATCATGCAAGTTTATTTGCAAATGACTACATGGAAAATCGTTATGTTGGTAAAAGTAAAAACATTTTACCAGGTTAGCATAGAATGTTAATAATAAAACTGTTATGCGTTGTCTTGGGTTTTCTTTTGTCTTAAGAACTATTGCTGTCTTTTCAGGAACGAATGTGGATTCAAAGATCTGTTTATTAGACAGGGATATCTGGCGACTCTTCCGAAATTTATATACCACTCTGCATTCAGTTAGCCTTCACTTTTGGTTGCACAGTGTTCTCAAGAAGCAGATGCAAATTTTGAAGTAGGGATAGGAAACAATATCTCCTTTTATGATCCTAATGCAAAGCATTTATTTTATTGAACATTTCTTTAAAATATTCTGAAATAGGTGGCGCTGAAGGATATTTGTAGCGCAGTGGACATATTGGTGAGTATGAACAACACAGGCCAGTTTGCTTACAATGGACAAAATGACTATTCTGCACAGATACAATTCAGCTATTATGTAATATTGTTGACTTAACGGCAATGGAGGTACATTGCGTTTTATTTTGGCTTGTATTTTCTTTACCATCTTATTTGTACCATTGTAATATGCTGGTGGGGTTTGCATTTACTTTTATCCTAATTATAGGGTTGCTGACATATGCAAGCATATGTTCATGATTTTAGGATATTGTAAAATTCCTATGGATCAACGTTTACCCGTATTCTGGAGCCAGAGAAGGCTAAATCATTCACTTTGTTTTTCTCCAATATCTGAGAAGTCCCTTTATTTATGTCACAACACCTCAATGATCAAGTCAATTCTTTTGAATTTTAGAACTGCTGCTTTTCAAGCAACATGCCATCACATGTAGCATTCTTTCAAAAGCTTTTACCTCCTGGTGGCATATTACCTGATGAACTGTGTGTATACTCTTCTACTAATTTTTTTGGTAATATTGTTGTAAGTCAAGTGGAAAGTGTTGCCTCGTCTCTAATCTCAGATGTCAGTTTATATTAAACCTATTTTTTTAATATGCTTAAATATCATAATGCATAATATTTATATATTATTCTAGATTCATGTGTCCAGACAATCGCTGTCAACTTCTTGACATCTTTACCATGATTTGGCTGAAAGGCTTTTCTCTGTTGGAAAATCAATTGAGGTATGTTTTATTATCACCAAGGTGTGCTTTCTAGAATTTATGTTCTGGTACAAATTCATCTTATATGATGTATTAGTATGCTTGTATATGGCTATTGATACACGCACAAAGTGCAGAGTGAAATATGGTATAATCTGCTGCTATTAGCTTCTACTGATTTTCTATAATAGTTATTACCTTGTGATTACTGGTTTAATTGCTTTGACCCATGTTACTGAACTCAAATGCAGAGCTATTGTTTGTTCCACCTTCATGTAGAAAACATTCAAGAAACTTGTGGACCAAGGGGATATGCACCATTTGATGTGTCAAAAATGTTTATAATTCGCTACAAAAATAACTGTATTGAGGATAATATAATTGCTAAGAAAAGGGTCAAGACCATATGGAATTATAACCAAGAGGTCGATGTTAATCTTGCATCTCAACTTGGGGCGAGACACAATGGTTCAGATGATGTACAAGAGGTACGAAATGCTATTTATTTATTATTTTGGAGATTGAACCAAGAAGTTGCTCTTAAAACTTTGGGGTAGTAGCATTGGACCCTGGATACATACTTGAAATAATAAATCTATGATATGAAGTGATTCTTTGCAACATTATAATACTAGACAACTATTCATTTTATTTTTTTGTGTTTGGGCAAAGTGAATCTGATCCTTTTTTACTTTCATCTACAAATTTTAATGCACTATCATTGTTATTTATGCACTTGCATTTATTTCTACTTTCCGTTCAGAACTTAAATTGTTCTATTAACGAAAGTGTGATTATATTTATCATTCTGTTTCAATACGTCATTCACAAACCAGTGCTCAGATATGCTCAAACCCTAACGAACTAGATTAACTTAGATGCTTTTGTTCAAGTCGAACAATTTGGTAATAACCATGTTACATTTCACTCCACACACACGCAACATACATTATTACACATAATCATAGATGGTATTATCTATTTATATCTTTGATATTTTATTCAAATCACTGAGTGGATCTCAAAGATAATTGTGGATGGTGATACCCGTGAACTTCCCTACTTTGTAAGTGCTCTTACCCGTGAAATAAGAAAAACAGAGTTCTGGGAGGCCTATCAACTTGATTCTAACCCACCACTTCAAGGACATATGAATTTTGATCAACCACAGCAAGCTGGAAAACACATATTCCATGGAGAATAGAACTCCAAGTCTTTTGGTAGGACAAGCTCCATGCATGGGTCAGATGTTGATTTTGTTGATGCTTGGGCATGACTTCAGGGATACAATCTCTCTAATATGCATAGTTTTCAGCATGGTGTCCCTAATCAGTTAACCAATTTGCATTTAGATGCTAGAGATAATAGTCCGCCTGTGAGTAGTAGGAAGTTGCCGAACAGTGTCCTAGAGTCCCACCTAAGCCAGTTGCAACATGAAGCAGAGAAACATAGTAGAGACGTTAATGCAAATCTCACCGGAAAAAATTCGAACTTTTGGGTGTGTCATATGGATAATAATGAGAAATCTATTCATGGGTTAGCTGACATGCTCCATCATGATATGGTTCTTCAGTCTCCACAATCAGTAGGTATGGCTGAGACCATTCAACCATCTTGTGCAAAGAGAGAAGTTTCTTGGCCCTTCACTCATTCTTCTTCCAATAATTCTTTCAAAATTAGCACATATAAAGTTGTTTGATCTGATTCTTTCAAAGAAGCTTCTTATGATAAAGCAGGTAAGTCTTAACAAGATCAAATGATCTAAAACATGGAGAAATATGGTTGAAAATTGGTTGATTCAGCCGTGGATGCAGTCAGTGCAGTGTTGGATAGCCATAAAAAATTTCAAAAGAAATAAAAACTGGTTGCTTCGATAACAACTTAATTATTAGTACTTTTATCCTATTATTTTTGTAAGCACTATCCTGATATCGCTTATGGTACAGAGGACCTTTGGAAAGATCTTGTGTCGAAGCCAAATAAATGGTGGAATAATCGAGCACGCAAGGTATGAATTTTTTCTGTTACCTTTTACTTTTTATATCTTAGCTACATGTAATCATGTTAACCTTGACTAAAAACTAAGTGTTGCATGGTATTGATGCAGCGAAAACCTACATATCCTGATTTTAAGTACAAAGACTATTCTCCAAGTTCTATGGATTGGGGAAAAGGTACCTCAGTGGGTTTTAGATAAGTTGCTGCTTGTAATCACAAGCACCGGTGAAACAAAACAATGAATATGGCACTGGATTTTTTGTGCATATGCTGTCTGCATCCGCAAATACCAATATTGATTAGAAAACTACATAAAGAACAAGGCAAGCTTTGTTTTTTGAGTGCTTTAGTAATATTTAGATAACCTGTTTCTGGTAGTTTCTAGCATGTTGAATTTAGTATAAATTTAGATATTGGGACCTTTTACAGTTCCTTATTTCTCTGATTATTCACTTTAGTTTAATCTTTTTGTCATATATATGGCAAATGGGATTTCTAGAACTGGTGCTACTATGCAAAGTTTCCCATTTGGTCACATCATAAGGAAAAAATGGAATTTTGATTGGAAAACATCAGATTATTGGAATGAGAAAGTCCAAAGATCATTATTGTGCAATGGTAGAACTTTAAATTGTGGATCTAAATTAATTAGGATCCATTGCCTTACTGATGACATCAAAAGAACGTTTACAAAATCAATAATAATTTCATGCTGAGATATTATTAACATGTGGCATCAAAATGATTTCAACATGCTCAAATATTATATAGCGAGGTCCACTCCTAATATTATATAGTGAGGTCTGCTCCTAAGATGAAAAATTCGTTGAATATATAGATGGCGATAATGAAAATTCTCGTGATGTTGATCCTTCAGCTTCAATGAAGGGCAATATAATGGAGAATAATGTCAAGTTGAGTAGAGCTGGTACTGAAAATTCGGTTGAAAGTGGCACCAAGAAGACAGTCAGTTCTGCCATGCATCATGGAGACTTGGAAACTAACAAGAAAGTCAGTCATGGATAAGTTAGAAACACAATTTAATTTGTATATCAAACTTGTTCTCTTCAAATGAATAACTAATCTTTTAACTGGGTGTAGTTGTTTGCAGGTAGAAATTGCAAAGAATTAGGAAGCCAAGCATTATGGCGACAGATTCTGTAAATGACTTCTTATGATTATGTCTGTTTTATTCTTTATAGCATACATAATAAAGTATAATTTTCTCTTTTCCATGCCTATCTACCTTACATTTAAATTATATTTATGTAGTTCATTTATAAAAAGTTGCCTGTGACTATATTTTAGGAGTACCCTTGCATCACAGGCAACGATAACTCTAGGTTGAAAGACATTCTTGCTTACTGTTCATAAAATGAATCCATTTATAAGACAGTTATTTGCTTTCTTTAAATCTAGGTTCTTACTAAGGAGATTGTGAGATCAAGACACACAGTGAATCGTCTTCATGAAAATAAAGCACAGTAGAATTTAGTTTCGATGCATCTTTGTGAACTAGTTGGTAAATGATACATGAGATTATGTTGTATAATCTTTTAAGAATCGATCTGTTTAAATATTTCTTTTGTAATTCATTAGTGGACATAAATGTTATTGGGCCACACTTAATGTTCTCTAATTGTTAAATACCATGTTGTGTATCATTTAGAAAGTAATATTTTAGATGAGCATGTTAATATGAGTATCTCCATTGCTCTTTTACCGTTGAGAAGTTTGAAGAGATTGCATTGATTGCAAGAGATAAGTATGCATCTGTTGTGGTAAGCTTTAAAGGCTTTTTAAAAAAAAATGAATTTGCATCTGTTATAGTAGAAAAACAGATGCAAATGCACTGTAGAGCAGAACTGCCATACACAGTAATTTGCATCTGCTGTAGTAGTAAGAAAGACGCAAATGCATTGGTATTTGCGTCCAATGTACACTGTAATAGATGCAAATATGTCAAATGTGCATTACTGTAATAGAGAGGCAGACGCAAATGCACTGGTATTTGCGTCCAGTGTACATTATAAGGGACGCAAATATGTCAAATTTGCATCTGTCCAACAACAGAAGCAAAAATATTTTAACATTTGCGTCTATTGCATTTGCATCCACATCGAAATAGACGCAAATAATGAAATATTGGACGCAAGTACCCTGTTTTGTACTAGTGTACATCAATGTCCTCCTCAAGCACTCCATCAACCATTAGGCTGTCTAAAGCCATCTAAGAGTATCTCTATAATGACCCAAAAGTTATCAAAGCTTACATAAGTTATGTAAACTTTGGTAAAGTCTATACGGAAAAATTTGCAATTTTTTATGACTTTCCTTCCTATGAACTCGATATCCTTTTTAATGAGAATCAAATTATTGGTTTAATTGATGATTCTCAAATTGATTTCGTTTGTTATCCAAATCTTGTCAAAATGTTTTATGCAAAACTGAATTACGGTTTTTATAAAGAAAATAAAGGAGAAATTTGGAGTAGTGGTAAGGGAACATGAATTATTTCAGATTATGAAGTTTTAGGAACTATTTTAGGTTGTAAATACTCGGGAATCGATCTTTCAGATTTTCAAATTAATGAACATGATCATAAGTCGTTTCTCATATTTTTGAAGGAGATGATAACTTTGAAATAGAAAACCGATTTTTCTTCCAAAAGCAATAATCAGAAAAATTCTTTTGCAACATACCACAACTCCAAGACCGAAAATTTAAATAATCCCACTTTGAATGTTTATAAGGCACTTTTTTCTATTTTAGGGATTTACAACATTAATTAGATTCAAGTAATTTTGGATGAACTATGTCCTAAAAAATTTACTTGTCGAGAAAACACTTTCTATCATGGAATTTATCTTTCTGGATTTTTAACTATTTTGGAGTCAAATATAAAAGAGAGTAATTTGTATAAAGAGAAGTGTTTAATCATGGAATATCTCTCTTATGAAAATTCCACTTACTTTTTAGCCTTATGGAACACTTAAGGAAAAAGAGGAAAGATCGGAACATGAAGAGGTGGAAGAAGAAGGCATGGAAATGGACATTGAAGAAGAAGAAGAAGAGTAGGAGGTTGCTCTTCGGAAAGTATTGAAAATTTATCAATCCTAGCAATCCATCCAACAAAATGCTTCTCAAAAATCAAAAGATAATAGTTGAAAGTCAAACGATTCTCAAAAGATTCATTACTAAGAATTTAGACAAAATTTATACTAAGATAAACAGTTTCTTTGGAAAAGTAAGCCACAAACAAAGATTGTCAACATCTTCATCATTCTCTACCGAATTTTAATTTCATTTCATTTTCTTCTAGCTTGTATATCTATTTAGTTAATGTTACAATTCACTTTTATGCAGTGGCAACTAAAATTATCAATGTATATCTTGTATTTCTATTCATTAGTTCTAAAATATCTTTGGAATCTTGTGATTATATTATATAAGTATATATATATAAACATGAACACAATATAAAGAAATAAAGCAAAATGGAAAAATCAATAGGGGCGGCATACCCCCCCCCCCATATCGACATATAACGGCCTTTTTATTTATTTTGAAATTGACATAACTACCTTGTGTTTTATCATTTTAGACGACTACTTATCTATTTAAAGACCCATTTCTTCCAAAAAAAAATGCATATTCTCAATATTCCTCATATTTCTATTGATTTTCTTAATATATTATCAAAAATGGCCTCTCATATTCATAATCTAAGTGAGAACCTTGAAGAAACTCTCAATTCTTTCGAAAACATAGTTACTTTTATCCTTCACAATTAAATCACTTAGAATTAAGCCAAATGCAGATGATAAAGGAACAAGAAAGGCATTTTAATGCCATTCGATGGAGATTTCAGCCCTTAACAAAGAAGAACTTGAAGCGAGACCAGAAGGAACTTTGAAGAAGGATAATGAAGAGTGAGATGCTATAATAGCAGTTCTTATCTTCGGTGAAAAAGGTTCGGTTAAAGTTCCAAGAAATATTTGAATTAACACATACTATTTGATTTGATTCAGGTTGAATTGTTTGCCCTAGTTTGATTTGCTTGGATTGACTTAAACCTGATGTGTAATACATGATTAATCATTGTATGATTTTATTGATTGTGTTTGAATTTTACATAGTTCTCATATTTTCTTGCTATGTTTTACTTATAATTACTATATCATTTATATTTTATTATTGTTATCTATAATGCTATAAGTATAAAAGTTGGGGGGAGTTGCTTAGTTTAGGCTACTTTTTGTTGATAACAAAGGGAGAGATTTATAAAATTGGTTAGGTGGGCGTAGATTAAGGGGAGTTAGTAGATTAAGAGGAAGTTATTGGAGTAGGGTGGAGTCAGTGTAGAATTAGAGTTTGGTGAAATATATTTTTTAAACATAGGTTGTCATCATCAAAAAGAGGGAGATTGTTAGTTCTTGGGATGTTGATGGTTTTGATGACAACCTTAAACTTACTATAAAATATCAATACAAAATTTCTTGTCCATATGTATGTATGAGTATGCAGGTTATGTATGTGCAAATACAAGAAAATGAAGACGGTACAATATAAAGATTCAAGACTGATGAATTGAAGATTGAAGAAATCAAGATTGAAGACTCGTGAGTTTTAAGATTTCAATGCATCAAGATAAGTAAAAAAAATATAGATCTATAACTTCATAATAGCACTAAAGTCATCATCTCCAAATCTATCTTTTAAAACATCTTTCCTGATTTTAAATATTTTAGACTCAAATTTAAAACTATTTTTTAAACTATTTAGCCTTGATTTCAGTCATTTCTTGATTTAAACATATTACTTTACACTTCAAAATCTATTTTCAAATCATCGTCTTATGATTTTAATGTTTTGGTCTCATTCTCAAAATTTACTCAATTTTTTTTATATAATATCTTATATTTGGATTTATAGTTCTTTACATATTTATACCTAATATTTCAAATTTTTAATCTCTAAAAGTTTTTAACAAGTTTTACTATTTAAAACATATCCAAAATGATTTATAAGTCTTAGAATTATTTCGATAAGTTTTAGATAGAAATCATTTTAAAAACAAAATCGATTTTCAAAATATACATAGGCATGTCGACATGATGCCAGTTAAATTAAAAAAAATCAAATTTCAAAAGAAATGTTTATTCAACGTGCCTCTTCGTGGATGGACATGCATGTTTATTTCCTATAAACATTTGATGTTTTCAACACATTTTTAATCATTTTTTCATTCTTTCTTCACGAGTCCTTCTTCACTCTTAATTTGTAAATATCCTTAAAAAAAATTGTCGAAATCTGAAGTGAATAAAACTCGATTATCTCTATTTGATTTTCTATCATTCTCTCTTAAAAATATCAGTGCTATTAAGGGTTATAAGATCATTTGTAATCAAAGTATCATATCAAATATCTTTATTCATCAAAGTAATGTGATTGTGACCGGAAAATCAGTTAGGTGTGATTGTAGCCTAGTAAAATCAGTTAGGTGCGATCATAGTTTAGTAAATCAATCAAGTCTGGCTATACTCCGAAATCAGGTAGGGTGTACCTTGTGGCCTGTAAAATATAGGGTTGTATTCTCAACATTATATTTGAAAAAAATCTGCATAAGAAATTGTGTGGGACTAGATGTAAGGTAAATTTGAACCATTATAAAGTCCCGTTATGTTCTTTCCTTTACTGCTTTTTATTTACTATTTGCATTTGTGTCTGAATCTATGACTATTTCTTTATCTTTAAATTGCATCTGTTTGTGCTTAACTTCAAAAGATTTCAAAAAGATTCATATAATTCATGAAACATTATTCTCCCCCAACCCCTACCCTCTCTATTGTTAATCCAATCATAAGATCCTTAATCTTCATTCCTTAGAAAGAACACCTTACCTTCAAAAGAAGCACTTTGAGGGCAAGGGTTAACCTGCTTTTGAGCCAAAGAAAATTCATGTAAAATTATCATAACTCGATGAAAAGTTGTATTAACATGGCTTCAGACATAATTAAAAGGGAAAGTGAAGAGTGAACGGCTTGAAACTTGGAAAACACACTTAGAAGAAGCACAAAAGAGACTATGAAATGTTTTGTAAAAGCCCGCATTTTACGTAATGGAGGATTGTAAAATATTTTTATTTTATTACCTGAGGGTTGGATCATTGTCATATATTAATATGTTGCTTATAGTGATGTGAAACATGTCCATAATTTTTTCCAATTTTGTTTGTGACCATTCTACCCCTATCGGTCTTGTACATGGCATAACTTTTGACTCAGTTCGAATTAAATGGTGAGACCTATGCCATTGGAAAGGAAATGATGATTGCCTTTCTGTAGAGTGGTTACATTATTGATTTGGCTTAGTGGTTTAGGAGGAATCGCTGTTTTAAGGTTTTTCAGTTGGCTGTTTAGGTTTTGAGAGCCGTAATGGGCTGATTTGGGAAGGCCCATTAGTGGGTTGTTGGAAGCTATAAATAGGGGGTGAGGGGGAAATGGTTTAGTTTCTCCATTCTCTCATTTGGTGGCCTTATGTTCCTCCTTCCTCTAACACCTTTCCACCATTAAAAAAATCAAAACATAAGGAAGGAAATCGAAGATCTACACCATTAGAGGCTAGATCTACATCATTCAAAGTGGGAATTCATCAAATCAAGAGGTTTGGTTCGAATTTGTTGCTGTTTGAAATCTTAATACATTGATTTTAGCTTGATTTGGAAAATCGGTGAGTGATTTGCATCTCTCACATGGATTCAGTGAAGTATATGAACGTTTGATCATGTTTTTCACCAATTCAAGCATTTTCCCATAGATCTATACCTTGGTAAGTCCATTTTCATATGTATCACCCTATGATCTAATTTAGCAAGTTTAAATCGATAATTTCTATGTCATTCCATACATATGCAAGTTAGATCCGTAGTTTAATTCATATGTTCATTTATTGTGTTTTGAAGTAATTTGCATAATTTTGGTGAAAATTGTTGTTTTCATGTTGCTAGTGAGTTCCTACCATGTTTATCATCATATTTGACGATTTGGACAAGTTGGTTTTGTCGAATTTACGGTTTGGCGAAGTTTTGGTCGAAATCGGATTTGGATTCAAATGTGCAGGAAATGGGTCGGCCTCATCCTGGTCGTACTTCTGGTCGTTCACGAAGTACAAGGGTAGTACAAGCCGTAGTACAGGAGGTTGGATCTGCTCGGGTCAGTCACGATGGGTCAGGTCGGTCCTTACCTAGTCAGTTCGAATATTGAAGTGGTGTAGGTTTGCACTGGGTCGGTCGGGTCGGAGGCCGCCGGTCGGTCTGAAGTGGGTTGGTCCACTCCTGATCGGTTGGCTTTGAACTATTGGGTCAAAACATGTTGGCACGTAGAGACTTGAAGTGGATCGGTCGAGACAAGGGCTGGTCGGGTCAGTCGAGACAAGGGCTGGTCGGTCGGATGAGGCAGGGTCTTTTTTGGAAAATTAATATTTTCTGGTATGACTCAGATTTGAACAAAAAGGTCTGAAAAATATTTTTTTCAGGGGCAACCCCCCGAACCCTAGCCACAACTCAGTGATGTAATTTGGCTCGGTAAGGGTGTGACTTCGAACTTCAAAGTAAATTCAAGTAGGAAGGTTCGAAGTGTTGAAAGGTGTTCATTGATCAGTGTAAAACAGCGAATGAGGTGACTACTAAAAGGTCGTGAGTTGGTGGATAATGGTTGCTTGCGCTATGAAAAGTCATCGGGTTTGGTGACTAAAGATGCAAAGGCCGAGGGATTATCGTTGTCATAAGTTCTAGCAGGCTCGAAGCAGTGGTACGATAGGGGCACCTAAAAGACCGATTGTAGGTCGAGTACCCTGGGTATCGTTGAAAGTCCTAGTTGTCAAGGTTGGATATACATACGTATTGTTGAAAGACTGTAGTGACCCGGATTTTCGGCGACTTTGGTTATCGACGTAAGCTCGACGTCGATAACCAAAACATCGAAAAATCCCGGTAATTAATGAAAGAAATTAGAGGGTGAGAATAGATAAGATAGAAACTTAGAATAGAAGAAGAAGAAGAACACAACATCAGAGTAACACGAACCTCACAGCGGAACGAATAACATATAATGGATAACATAACTTTGAAATATAACAGTTATGTATACAATAGCACTTATCAGAGTACACACTTACAACACGGCGGAAATAACTATAGCTATATGATCTTGAAGCCTCCTGCTCCAAGCTCTCCAATGTATCTGCAAATCCCGACTACTTGACTGCCCGTACAAATTTAGGCACCCAAGAGTTTAGGGAAAACAACAAAGTAAACTCCGGGTCAGTCATGGGACTGGTGTGAGTAAAACAGTTTAAACAGGTATATGAACAAGTAACGATATCTCATAAGACCACGCCGCAGAACGGAACGGGTTTTTCCCTTATGAAAATCCAAAATATCTTTATATCAAAAACCTTTTGATATTATAATAATGTCTATGTACAAATAGATATCAACTAGCAGAAACGCTTTCATCTCACGTTCTACATATATGGTATACAATCAAAACCGCAAGCACGTATGGGGTAATGGATTTCCAACTATGACAAGGTATGGAACCACCTTCCGATCAGTGTACTCTAGGAACGATACACTGGAGTTCAACAAGAACATCTTGCAACTCAGCCACACATGACCGACCACTCATTTCGGTTGAGTGTATCAAATGTACATCACCAACGGTTGGGATCAGCAACCGTTCCCGTATATATATGGGACAGCATTGATAGATTTAAGAAACAAATGAATATTCACTAGATAGGTGATTATACACCCTACTTCGGAGCGACCGACTTAGCCATGCTGCCTGACCGATTTCTGTCATTTACCGGTTGATGAGGCTAGAAGCTACGCTTTATCATCACATCAGATTCACTTCGAATGCCACATTGAAAGATCCATCGAAAATCACTAATTGACGTCTACAACAATACATTACGTGTCAGCTAAAAGAAGTTTCCTTCTCCGCTTCCACTCTTGGTACGGTTGAAGAAATCAATGTATGTGACCTTTCTGGAAATACTATGTCAGACATCCATCTTCATTCACTTAGAAATGTCACATCGTCATACCCGCCAAATCACAAATTGACTTATCCAAAAATAACACGGGTATACAGCTAAGAGAAACGAATTCCTCCGCCACCAAACGTGAATACGTTTGAACAGATCAACTTACGTGATCCATTTGATATACTCTGTCAGACCTTCGTCCATACAAGTTGTCCTGGGACTGGACAAACCGAAGGCACTATTCTGTAAACAGGATAGCCCTTGCATTTTACTCCGTCTTCAATTATCTTTGGCATATATGATTCGCGACGCTTATGCCAATACAAAGTGGTTCTATGGATAATAATCCAACCGGTCTCTCCATATTAACAACGTTAAAATGGTCAAAACTTCGATAGTCGGTGAGTTAACTATCAAAGAAAAACAAGTGTGCAAACAACGATATTATTTCCGGATGGAAATTATATCGAACAAACATCATTTAACATTAATCTCTTTAGTTCATTTATTTACTTATCTCCTATTTCCCTATATTCTAAATTCTTATTTTCTTTTATCAGAAAACATTTCTGATTCTCGTTTGGAAAACATTTCCAAAACTCCTTTACGATCAAACCTTACCATTTCTTAGTTAAGAAGGAAGTCACTCAAGTTGGGGTATAATTACCTCTCAGACCTTAACTGAACAACGTTATAACTTCGAAATGGTCAAAGTTTAACTTTTAATCTTTAACGACTTCTTTACGCCTTTCTCGGATTCAATTTTACTAGTCCACTTCTATATTTAAAACATTGGTTATAACGATAACGTTAAAATCCCTACTTTTGAATTATCTAACTTTAATTATAACATCTATTCTTATTAGTGAATAATTAACCTAACACTTATTTATTTATAAATAAATAAATCTCTATTTAAACACTGGAAAGTATAAGTACTTTCCCGAATTCGATATAATCGAATTTGCCGATTAACTCTCTTCGAGAAATCTCTATTTGATTAACTCTTCTTCGAATAACCTATATTCGATTAACTTCTTCCTTTTCAAATATCTCATATTTGAAAAATCTTACTTTCGAATAAACAATATTCGAAAATCTCTTTTCGAATAACTCTTGTTCGATAAATCTCACTTCGATCAACTAATATTCGATAACTCTTCATTTTCAAATATCTCATCTTTGAAAAACCTCACTTCGATTAAACTATAATCGATAACTTCCTTCGATGATACTAACCTCGATAACTCCTTTCGATGAAACTAACATCGATAACTCCTTTCGATGAAACTAACATCGATAACTTTAACTCGACTAACTTAACTTGACTCGGCTAACTCGACTTACTTGGTTCGACCCATTCGATTCGATTAACTAGGCTCGACTAACTCTATTGGTTTAACTCTAATCGATTAGTTCTATGGTTTAACCCTAATCGATTAATTCTATTTGACTAACCCTATTCGGCTAACTCGACTAACTTGGTTCGACCGACCAGGTTTGACTAACCTGACCCATTTGGTTTGACTGACCAGGTTTGGCTAACCTGACCCATTTGGTTTGACTGACCAGGTTTGGCTAACCTAACCCATTTGGTTTGACTGACCAGGTTTGGCTAACCTGACCGATTTGGTTTGATTGACCAGGTTTGGCTAACCTAACCCATTTGGTTTGACCACTGGGCTTGACTACTTGGTTTGACCATTTGGTTCGAATACCATATTCGACTAACTCCTCTCGATTCATTAAAACCGATTAACTCATCTCGATTGACTAAATCAATTAACTTCTATTGATTAACTAAATCGATAAACTCCTTTCGATTAACTAAGTTTGATTTACTCGACTCGACTGACCAGGTTCGACTAACTTGACCAGCTTGACTCGATTGGTTCGACTCGACCAGCTCGACTCGGTTGGTTTGACTCGACCATCTTGACTCGATTGGTTCGACTCGACCATTTCGACTCGGTTGGTTTGACTAGCTTGACTGGTTTGGTTCGACTAGCTTGGTTTGACCACTTAACTAACTTGATTCGAATATTTATATCCGACTAACTAATTTTTCTTTTTATTTCTATTTATTTTAACTTCTATTAATTTCCTAAATAGATTTCCTTTTGTATAATCTATTTATTTTCCTAAATAGATTTTCCTTTAACTCTAATTATTAAATCCCTAATTAAATATCCTTTATTCTATTTATTTAATCTAAATAAATATTCCTTTATTTTATTTATTTATTTCTAAATAAATATCCTTTTATAAAATCCTTCGATTTTATAAATATTGAAAATCCCCCTTTTCTACATTTTCAGTGTTTTCTATTGTTTTTAAACAACCAACTGCCAATGATCAATATCATCCAAACATATACAATCAACAACAGATTTTATATCACAGTATATATCACAATATACAAATAACAGTCAAATAAATGTTGAGGAATCCAGTCGGATTCCTCCAACCTGTTTCCCTGCATCCACCGATGTTAAACAACGTATATAACATCACTTGCATTTCTAATGAAATAAACTGATAACAAAATCACCGTTTAATAACGATATATATATATATATATATATATATATGTAGATATATATATATATATATATATATATCCATACTGTTTTAGATCAATTATTTAACAGTCCAATCTATAGTCCAATTTAACAATACAACTTAACAGTCCAAATTAACAGTACATAACTAGCAGTCAAATACAGAAATAAAATACAATTTATATTAAAATATAAATTGAGGAGAGTTAGTGAGTTTTTACTCACATTTGCAGTTCATCGTTAAAGAACGACAAACTGTTATTTGATTTGAATCAAACAATTTATTTCACCATAAATTCATACGAGCTCGAATCCACTTCCAGTCAGCTTCATTGTGAAGCTCTCATCCATACAGTCCCAACGCAACTTACGGTTCGTCAATCTGATATTGTATGTAGAAGTTATGGTATTTAGAAGTTCATACATTTATTAGATTTCTATTTAATTAAAAATAACTTAACATATGTGATGGGCCTCACCCTTTAATAAAGCCCATACCCCTTTCCTTTTTGAACCCGCTTAGTTCTCCTTCCCTACCAACAATTTGCCGTGATCTGCTTCCAAAATTACAACAGCCATGACCAAATACATCCACACCCATCCTTGTTTATGACCAAACAGTAGAACAACGAGCCAAAATGGCCCCACTTCCCCCATTCCACCATCATCACTTCATGCAATAGCACCCAGCACCAACGTGGACTCCACCAACTTCTCATATCTGCTCGCGTTCATCTCCTCCGCTCTTCAAAGGCTATGGCCGAATTTAAACCACGTATATCCCCCCTCCGTACTTCCTTAAGTCGAACGTTAATAGCACCAAACACCTCCTCTACGTTCTCTCCTCATCTTCTTCATCTAAAATTCCAGCGACAACCACACCAACCCCCCTTCAGAAACTCATCGAACCCCGATCTCAGCTCTAGGAACAGATGCGAACTACACAAAATTCCTACCAAGCTGTAGCTATTGTCCTCATCAGTTCATAAGTATAGTGTTTGAGATTTATAGAAATTTGAGAAATTTGTTTCTTTTGATTTTTAAAAGAAACGATTTGGTTCCTTTGAGAAATAATCGGCGGCTACATTTTCTTGACCGTGGAAAGTGAATAGAATTAGGTTTACAGTTTACGTTTGAGGTCATTTTATAGGGAATTTTGTGGACAGGGAATATTCCCAGGAATATTCCCTTTCCATTTCATTTCGATCCATTTTAAATTCGTATGATTTCCATTTTTGACAAACAAAACTAATCCTAGCATAAAAACACATTCCGGATCCAATGTGACAGGTTTCGTCGAATTCCGACACCGTTTGCGAAAATCCCTTAGAAAATATCGATGAAAAACACCGAGCAATAATTCCTTAAAATTACAGAAAAAATCCTAAAAATATGAGGCGTTGACGTTTCACTAGACCTCTTCCTAAGGTTTCGTATGAAACTTGTTTCGTTGAATTCTGAGTCCGTTTGACCAGTTAACCATTCAGTTTAGTTTGTTTTAAGTTAAAAACATAGCGTACCCCACTATGAAATACTCTGTTTACGTAGGGGCAGTTATGGACAGAAACAAAAATACCATTTAAATGAGTGATGTGCTCTGGTCCCAAAAATGTAATAATACCGGTAGATGAACTCATATTGTGAAACCCCGAAATGTCGATACAGGGTGCCAAATACTCCAAATAAAAAGTTGCTTATTAAAATAATTAAAAATTACAGTAAAATTCTAAAAATTAAATTATCGCTATTTCCCAAAAGGACCTTGTCTAAATTCAAACCCGATCTCTAGTTATATCGAATAAACCGATACGGTCGATAAACGATTCTATAGCGACTATTTCAAAATTTGATTTGGACGTAAATCAAAATCTACACGACGAAATCCCGATTTTTCTCTTCCATTAGAAAACTATTATCAAATCGGTCCTGACGGTTCTTGTTTCACAGAAATCCGATTTAAAACGGACCATGTACATTCAGTTGAAGTTCAAATCGCCAAATAGCGAACTGCAGCGCCATTTCGAGCTCAGTTTTTAATTATATTATAAACTATATGTTCAACTGTCATCGATTCAATAAAAATCGTTATTATATTTCAAATCGAAACTCCACCAAATCTCGTATGCTATTCAATTCACACGATATTGTGAATTTCACTATTTCTGACTATTTCGACATTATAATATATTTTATTATATTATAATTATTAATTAAATATTCAATATTATTTAATTCACGTTCTCGATATCGATAAATCAATATTAAATAATTAAATAAATTAATTGTTCAACAGCTAAAAATGCGGGTCACTACATTCTTCCCCACTTAAAATAATTTCGTCCTTGAAATTGCTAAGCTAGGGGACGACCCTATCTTCTGGGTAAAATTTATCTGTTTACCTCTTGTCTCCGGTTTCAACTGAACCAATTAATATCGACTAAAATATTAATTTATTCCGACTAACTAAATTTTCAAAAATTCTGAAAATTTTCTAACACCTTAACTTTTCGAAAAATTTTGCCAGCACTTCCTTTGTACTGGTCAATATCTCAAACTCCAACTCGCCTCTCTGGGCCTTCTTTATCCCAAAGGAAAATCAAACAGCCAAGCGGCTTGCCAATTCGGCTCATAAATCTCATATCCATATATAATATAAACTGGTACCTTTTTGTCGGGCATATCAACTCTATCACTTCCATATGCTATCAACTCAGCATATACCAGTGTTATTTCCATCAAATTCCAATCAGTTCATATCCTCAAAACCAAATCGAATTTCATTCGAACCCGAATATCAAATTTCAAATTCCTAACTCATCAATGAAATTCCATTTCAGATTATTTTCCAATCAAATCTGTCTTATTTAACTTAGTTCAAGTTAAATTTACAATTTATTTCTACTATCTTATTCTATTTAACTTCATAAGTTAAAATTAAATTCCGAAACTTAATTTCCTGGGTCTATTTCAAATCAATTTGAAATTACAATGCCAATTCAAAACCTTTGAATTTCTAAACAACTTGTTTTCTCAAAACAATTCAAAAACAAAACATCTGGTAGTAGTCCGTCACTTAGAACTCGAAAATGAACACTGATGATGTCGCGATTCATCATCAGAATCTATTTTCCAGCTATCGAAGTGAGTTCAATACTATATCACCTTCAGTTTGAAAAACGTTTTCAAAATCTCCCAGGAACTTAAAATTTCCTTATTTTAATTCCAATCTGATTTAAATTCAGATTTTTCTTCACTTTATTTCATATACTTTACTTATATGAATTCTGATTAGTCATTTATAATCGTTTTACCTTTTTATAATCTTACTCGATTATAATAACAACCAACACAACCAATATACAATATCAAATATATTCGGGTAAAATTATCCCATTTACCCTCTTTCAAAACATACCATGACGGTTCATCATATTCGAGTGTTTAGTAACCCCTATCGATACAGTGGACCAAACCGATCGACCAGAATTCACAAACAACTCAACCAATAAAACTCCACAGTATAAATCATTTTATATTAACTAACAAATACGTTCACTCGTATATCTACACTCAAACTCAGTCTAGGATATTACTAATCCCATCTCTACTGAATCACGCCACAGAGCCAAGGTAATAACTAAACTTAAGCTCTGATACCAACTGTAGTGACCCGGATTTTCGGCGACTTTGGTTATCGACATAAGCTCGACGTCGATAACCAAAAAATCGAAAAATCCCGGTAATTAATGAAAGAAATTAGAGGGTGAGAATAGATAAGATAGAAACTTAGAATAGAAGAAGAAGAAGAACACAAAATCAGAGTAACACGAACCTCACAGCGGAACGAATAACATATAATAGATAACATAACTTTGAAATATAACAGTTATGTATACAATAGCACTTATCAGAGTACACACTTACAACACGGCGGAAATAACTATAGCTATAAGATCTTGAAGCCTCTTGCTCCAAGCTCTCCAATGTATCTGCAAATCCCGACTACTTGACCGCCCGTACAAATTTAGGCACCCAAGAGTTTAGGGAAAACAACAAAGTAAACTCCGGGTCAGTCATGGGACTGGTGTGAGTAAAACAGTTTAAACAGGTATATGAACAAGTAACGATATCTCATAAGACCACGCCGCAGAATGGAACGGGTTTTTCCCTTATGAAAATCCAAAATATCTTTATATCAAAAACCTTTTGATATTATAATAATGTCTATGTACAAATAGATATCAACTAGCAGAAACGCTTTCATCTCACGTTCTACATATATGGTATACAATCAAAACCGCAAGCATGTATGGGGTAATGGATTTCCAACTATGACAAGGTATGGAACCACCTTCCGATCAGTGTACTCTAGGAACGATACACTGGAGTTCAACAAGAACATCTTGCAACTCAGCCACACATGACCGACCACTCATTTCGCTTGAGTGTATCGAATGTACATCACCAACGGTTGGGATCAGCAACCGTTCCCGTATATATATGGGACAGCATTGATAGATTTAAGAAACAAATGAATATTCACTAGATAGGTGATTATACACCCTACTTCGGTGCGACCGACATAGCCATGCTGCCTGCCCGATTTCTGTCATTTACCGGTTGATGAGGCTAGAAGCTACGCTTTATCATCACATCAGATTCACTTCGAATGCCACATTGTCAGATCCATCGAAAATCACTAATTGACGTCTACAACAATACATTACGTGTCAGCTAAAAGAAGTTTCCTTCTCCGCTTCCACTCTTGGTACGGTTGAAGAAATCAATGTACGTGACCTTTCTGGAAATACTATGTCAGACATCCATCTTCATTCACTTAGAAATGTCACATCGTCATACCCGCCAAATCACAAATTGACTTATCCAAAAATAACACGGGTATACAGCTAAGAGAAACGAATTCCTCCGCCGACAAACGTGAATACGTTTGAACAGATCAACTTACGCGATCCATTTGATATACTCTGTCAGACCTTCGTCCATACAAGTTGTCCTGGGACTGGACAAACCGAAGGCACTATTCTGTAAACAGGATAGCCCTTGCATTTTACTCCGTCTTCAATTGTCTTTGGCATATATGATTCGCGACGCTTATGCCAATACAGAGTGGTTCTATGGATAATAATCCAACCGGTCTCTCCATATTAACAACGTTAAAATGGTCAAAACTTCGATAGTCGGTGAGTTAACTATCAAAGAAAAACAAGTGTGCAAACAACGATATTATTTCCGGATGGAAATTATATCGAACAAACATCATTTAACATTAATCTCTTTAGTTCATTTATTTACTTATCTCCTGTTTCCCTATATTCTAAATTCTTATTTTCTTTTATCAGAAAACATTTCTGATTCTCGTTTGGAAAACATTTCCAAAACTCCTTTACGATCAAACCTTACCATTTCTTAGTTAAGAAGGAAGTCACTCAAGTTGGGGTATAATTACCTCTCAGACCTTAACTGAACAACGTTATAACTTCGAAATGGTCAAAGTTTAACTTTTAATCTTTAACGACTTCTTTACGCCTTTCTCGGATTCAATTTTACTAGTCCACTTCTATATTTAAAACATTGGTTATAACGATAACGTTAAAATCCCTACTTTCGAATTATCTAACTTTAATTATAACATCTATTCTTATTAGTGAATAATTAACCTAACACTTATTTATTTATAAATAAATAAATCTCTATTTAAACACTGGAAAGTATAAGTACTTTCCCGAATTCGATATAATCGAATTTGCCGATTAACTCTCTTCGAGAAATCTCTATTTGATTAACTCTTCTTCGAATAACCTATATTCGATTAACTTCTTCCTTTTCAAATATCTCATATTTGAAAAATCTTACTTTCGAATAAACAATATTCGAAAATCTCTTTTCGAATAACTCTTGTTCGATAAATCTCACTTCGATCAACTAATATTCGATAACTCTTCATTTTCAAATATCTCATCTTTGAAAAACCTCACTTCGATTAAACTATAATCGATAACTTCCTTCGATGATACTAACCTCGATAACTCCTTTCGATGAAACTAACATCGATAACTCCTTTCGATGAAACTAACATCGATAACTTTAACTCGACTAACTTAACTTGACTCGGCTAACTCGACTTACTTGGTTCGACCCATTCGATTCGATTAACTAGGCTCGACTAACTCTATTGGTTTAACTCTAATCGATTAGTTCTATGGTTTAACCCTAATCGATTAATTCTATTTGACTAACCCTATTCGGCTAACTCGACTAACTTGGTTCGACCGACCAGGTTTGACTAACCTGACCCATTTGGTTTGACTGACCAGGTTTGGCTAACCTGACCCATTTGGTTTGACTGACCAGGTTTGGCTAACCTAACCCATTTGGTTTGACTGACCAGGTTTGGCTAACCTGACCGATTTGGTTTGATTGACCAGGTTTGGCTAACCTAACCCATTTGGTTTGACCACTGGGCTTGACTACTTGGTTTGACCATTTGGTTCGAATACCATATTCGACTAACTCCTCTCGATTCATTAAAACCGATTAACTCATCTCGATTGACTAAATCAATTAACTTCTATTGATTAACTAAATCGATAAACTCCTTTCGATTAACTAAGTTTGATTTACTCGACTCGACTGACCAGGTTCGACTAACTTGACCAGCTTGACTCGATTGGTTCGACTCGACCAGCTCGACTCGGTTGGTTTGACTCGACCATCTTGACTCGATTGGTTCGACTCGACCATTTCGACTCGGTTGGTTTGACTAGCTTGACTGGTTTGGTTCGACTAGCTTGGTTTGACCACTTAACTAACTTGATTCGAATATTTATATCCGACTAACTAACTTTTCTTTTTATTTCTATTTATTTTAACTTCTATTTATTTCCTAAATAGATTTCCTTTTGTATAATCTATTTATTTTCCTAAATAGATTTTCCTTTAACTCTAATTATTAAATCCCTAATTAAATATCCTTTATTCTATTTATTTAATCTAAATAAATATTCCTTTATTTTATTTATTTATTTCTAAATAAATATCCTTTTATAAAATCTTTCGATTTTATAAATATTGAAAATCCCCCTTTTCCACATTTTCAGTGTTTTCTATTGTTTTTAAACAACCAACTGCCAATGATCAATATCATCCAAACATATACAATCAACAACAGATTTTATATCACAGTATATATCACAATATACAAATAACAGTCAAATAAATGTTGAGGAATCCCGTCGGATTCCTCCAACCTATTTCCCTGCATCCACCGATGTTAAACAACGTATATAACATCACTTGCATTTCTAATGAAATACACTGATAACAAAATCACCGTTTAATAACGATATATATATAGGTATATATATATATCCGTACTGTTTTAGATCAATTATTTAACAGTCCAATCTACAGTCCAATTTAACAATACAACTTAACAGTCCAAATTAACAGTACATAACTAGCAGTCAAATACAGAAATAAAATACAATTTATATTAAAATATAAATTGAGGAGAGTTAGTGAGTTTTTACTCACATTTGCAGTTCATCGTTAAAGAACGACAAACTATTATTTGATTTGAATCAAACAATTTATTTCGCCATAAATTCATACGAGCTCGAATCCACTTCCAGTCAGCTTCATTGTGAAGCTCTCGTCCATACAGTCCCAACGCAACTTACGGTTCGTCAATCTGATATTGTATGTAGAAGTTATGGTATTTAGAAGTTCATACATTTATTAGATTTCTATTTAATTAAAAATAACTTAACATATGTGATGGGCCTCACCCTTTAATAAAGCCCATACCCCTTTCCTTTTTGAACCCGCTTAGTTCTCCTTCCCTACCAACGATTTGCCGTGATCTGCTTCCAAAATTACAACAGCCATGACCAACTACATCCACACCCATCCTTGTTTATGACCAAACAGTAGAAAAACGAGCCAAAATGGCCCCACTTCCCCCATTCCACCATCATCACTTCACGCAATAGCACCCAGCACCAACGTGGACTCCACCAACTTCTCATATCTGCTCGCGTTCATCTCCTCCGCTCTTCAAAGGCTATGGCCGAATTTAAACCACGTATATCCCCCCTCCGTACTTCCTTAAGTCGAACGTTAATAGCACCAAACACCTCCTCTATGTTCTCTCCTCATCTTCTTCATCTAAAATTCCAGCGATAACCACACCAACCACCCTTCAGAAACTCATCGAACCCCGATCTCAGCTCCGGGAACAGATGCGAACTACACAAAATTCCTACCAAGCTGTAGCTATTGTCCTCATCAGTTCATAAGTATAGTGTTTGAGATTTATAGAAATTTGAGAAATTTGTTTCTTTTGATTTTTAAAAGAAACGATTTGGTTCCTTTGAGAAATAATCGGCGGCTACATTTTCTTGACCGTGGAAAGTGAATAGAATTAGGTTTACAGTTTACGTTTGAGGTCATTTTATAGGGAATTTTGTGGACAGGGAATATTCCCAGGAATATTCCCTTTCCATTTCATTTCGATCCATTTTAAATTCGTATGATTTCCATTTTTGACAAACAAAACTAATCCTAGCATAAAAACACATTCCAGATCCAATGGGACAGGTTTCGTCGAATTCCGACACCGTTTGCGAAAATCCCTTAGAAAATATCGATGAAAAACACCGAGCAGTAATTCCTTAAAATTACAGAAAAAATCCTAAAAATATGAGGCGTTGACGTTTCACTAGACCTCTTCCTAAGGTTTCGTATGAAACTTGTTTCATTGAATTCTGAGTTCGTTTGACCAGTTAACCATTTAGTTTAGTTTGTTTTAAGTTAAAATCATAGCGTATCCCACTATGAAATACTCTGTTCACGTAGGGGCAGTTATGGACAGAAACAAAAATACCATTTAAATGAGTGATGTGCTCTGGTCCCAAAAATGTAATAATACCGGTAGATAAACTCATATTGTGAAACCCCGAAATGTCGATACAGGGTGCCAAATACTCCAAATAAAAAGTTGCTTATTAAATTAATTAAAAATTACAGTAAAATTCTAAAAATTAAATTATCGCTATTTCCCAAAAGGACCTTGTCTAAATCCAAACCCGATCTCTAGTTATATCGAATAAACCGATACGGTCGATAAACGATTCTATAGCGACTATTTCAAAATTTGATTTGGACGTAAATCAAAATCTACACGACGAAATCCCGATTTTTCTCTTCCATTAGAAAACTATTATCAAATCGGTCCTGACGGTTCTTGTTTCATAGAAATCCGATTTAAAACGGACCATGTACATTCAGTTGAAGTTCAAATCGCCAAATAGCGAACTGCAGCGCCATTTCGAGCTCAGTTTTTAATTATATTATAAACTATACGTTCAATTGTCATCGATTCAATAAAAATCGTTATTATATTTCAAATCGAAACTCCACCAAATCTCGTATGCTATTCAATTCACACGATATTGTGAATTTCACTATTTCTGACTATTTCGACATTATAATATATTTTATTATATTATAATTATTAATTAAATATTCAATATTAATTAATTCACGTTCTCGATATCGATAAATCAATATTAAATAATTAAATAAATTAATTGTTCAACAGCTAAAAATGCGGGTCACTACAGACGTATGGAGTTTATGCTAGAACTGGGGTTACCATTAGCCCTTGACATATGGAAACGTCGGCCGTTATACGATTAATGATGATTTCAAAGTAGGATTGCCGGTGATAGCTAGAGTCAGTCATGGATGTTTGATTGTTTGGATGCTCTGTTTGTATCGTCTCATGTAGATTGTCCAACGTCTAGGGAGATATTCCTTGGGTGCTTGTCTGATATTGGTTTAGGCCTCTTGGACTTGTGCTTGAGGGATGTTGAATTCGATTAGGATGATTTACATGAGATATATAAATTGGATGTCATGAGTGCTTTGCCATGGTTGAATGAATGTTCTGGTTTTCATGGATGTATGGTTGAATGTTATCGTAAAGGCTATCACTGTCCGATGTGGGGAAGACGGGGATTGAGTTCTTCTCTGATATATTGGGTAGATTAATATGTTTATCAATCCATTCTCATATGCTTTATTGTTTGAAGTTTGTTAGTTGTTTTATCGCTCACTAAGACTATTATCTCACTCAAGGTTTTATGTTTCCTCTTATTACCTTGGGTTGTTCATCCGGTTGTGGATGAGCAGATTAGGTAGCAGGTGACAGGTGATTAGTGACGACGATGGTGTTGTACGAAGGCGAGCAGAAGGCTGGCTTATTACTTTTACTACTGTATAGTATTTTTGTTAACACTATTTGAGTTGCTTTATGAGTGTTGTAGTGAGGCCATATCTACATACTTGATATTTCCTATGATGTTGGGATAATCTTTCAGGATGTTTTGAATGTTTGAAAAGTTTTCTATATGATGCTTCACTACTATTACCTGTTATATATGTTCTATTATGTTTTATCCTTGTGTTGTGAGTTCTAGGACAGGTTCCAATGTTGTTTACCTACTCTGATGTTCGTCCGTAACTGCTTGGCACACCTTTTAGCGCATTATTCCTCTTGTTTAATGCAGGGGTTATGGGCGGTCTTCATATTTGGTATCAGAGCTCTGGTTATCGATTTTAGCTAAAGTTCAGAGACATAATTACGTATGAGAGATGTATTTGTAGATTTCAGTTGGATGCTTACTATATATAATAGCATATATAGTAGTAGCGGTTGTATTCTTTAGAAATTTCTTAAAAGTGGCTAATTATTCTAAATTGCAGATTTAGAATGAGCAGAAGAACAATAAGACACGCTGCTAAGGGAGCAAATACTGGAGGAGGAAATGGCAGTGAACCAGACTACCCTACCATGTTTGAAGTCAGGAAGGAGGGATTCATGCGAAGGGTGCCCGCTCTAGTGGAAGCTATGGTAGACATAGGAGTTCAGTAGCCTAGGGTTGTGGATTTTGCAAAGCTATGCAAGGACTTTACATCTCTAGGAGGAAAACCATTCAAAGGAACTTAGCCAGCTGAAGAGGTTCAAAGGTGGATGGATTATTGTGTCCGAATCTTTGGGGACTTGGGATTGGATGGTGCAACAAGGAGAAAGCTTGTATCAAGGCAGCCGCAGGACAGAGCCATGGAATGCCAGAATTCAGTTACACTTGAGACTCCAGAAGAGGAAATTTCGTAGGAGCAATTCCAAGCTAAGTTTGAAGCATAGTTTATCTCCACTGCTCGGAAGTCTGCTCTATTAAAGAAGTTCGTAGAACTGAAACATAATGGTTGTTCTGTTCTTGACCATGTTTCTGATTTCGAGAAGATTATGGAAAAAGTTGTTCGTCATGAGAGCTTGTTTCCTAAAGAAGCAAATGTTGTCGCTGCAACTAAGGAAGTTCATAAACCACAGCAAGGTGGTAATAATAAGAAGAGGAAGCAACAAAAGGAGAAAGGAAAGGATGGCCAGAAGAAGCCAAAGAGTGAGATGGTTTGCTTTAACTACCAACAGAAGGGTCATTACTCGAATGAGTGCAAGAATCCCAAAGTCGAGAAGAAGTGTTTCAAGTGTGGAAAGCCTAGGCATGAGAAGAAAGATTGTCCAAAACCAGCTAAGGGCAAGCAGGTTGTGAAGGCATATGCTTTTGAAGTCGTGCCAACTTCTTCAAGAGATCCTACTGCAGAGGAGAAGGTAAAGGGTGTTGTCGTTCAAGGTGCTCTTTTTTATCTGAGGTGTTTTAGTTCGTGTGTTGTTTGATCTTGGAGCATCACATTCTTTCATTTGCAATGAGCTTGTATGCCGCTTGGGTTTGGAACCCGAGATTTGTGATAGACCTTTTGTAGTGACTAATCCAGTTGGGGGTTCGTCCAATCTTTGCATGATTTGTCATGGTCTACTGTTGTCGAGTCATGGTTGATCTTTTATGTGTGATTGCTTTGTTCCTAACTTCTTTGGGTTTGGGATCATCTTGGGCATGAATTGGCTCAAGAGGTATGCGGCAACGGTGAATTGCAGGAAGTTATAGGTGAGAGTCGGGGATGTGGACGGGCCATAGGTGTTGATTAGATGTAAACGCGAAGAGGGTGTCTTCGTGAGCTATCTATATTCGCTTGGGATTCCACAGGAAGATTTGTCATCTGTGTTGATCGCTAATGAGTATAAGGATGTCTTTGACAAGGTTAAAGGGTTGCCGCCGCATCGTGAAATCGAGTTTAGGATCGATTTGGTTGAGGGAGTTAGACCACTCGTTATACCTCTTAGGCGGATAGCGCCTAAGGAACAATGAGAGTTGGAGGTGCAAATTCGTGACCTTTTGGGAAAAGGGTTCATTCGGAGGAGTGTATCCAAATGGGGTGCACCGGTCTTGTTTGCAACCAAGGCAGATGGCTCGTTAAGATTATGTGTGGACTATCGTGAGCTGAACATAGTGACCAAAAAGAACAAGTATCCGTTGCCAAGGATAGATGACTTATTTGATTAGCTTCACGAAGCCAAAGTGTTTTCTCAGATGGATTTGGCAATGAGATTTCACCAGTTGAGGGTGGCAAAGGATAGTGTGCCAAAGACTGCTTTTAGGACACCATCCGGGTTCTTCGAACATTGGTGATGCCATTCGGGTTGACTAACGTTCCAGCGTATTCTGTGGATTTTACGAATAGGGTTTTCAGAGATCAGTTGAATAAGTTCATACTTGTGTTCGTGGATGACATTCTGGTTTACTCACGGAGTGAGGAACAGCACAAGATGCACTAGATAGTGGTGTTGGAAATCTTGCGAAAGCATCAGCTAAGAGAAAATTTTTCAAAGTGTCACTTCTGGAAGAGTGAAGTGAGGTTCTTAGGCCATGTAGTTTCTGGAAATGGGTAGCGGTTGATCCCGCTAAAGTAGCAGCGATCCAAGACTGGGATAGACCTAAGAATGCAATGGATGTTTGGAGTTTCCTTGGGTTGACGGGATATTATCGACGGTTTATCCAGGATTTCTCCAAGACAGCTGCACCATTGACGGGATTAACGAGGAAGAACCAAGTGTTCACTAGGGATGCAAAGTGTGTGCGAGCGTTTGGAATCTTGAAGGAGAGACTGACGAGTGCTCCTGTGTTGACCATTCCAAGTGAGAATGAAGAGATGGTAATATACATCGATGCATGTAGTACTGGACTTGGAGCAGTGCTAATGCAAAAGGATAAGGTTGTGGCTTACGTGAGTCGACAGCTGAAGCCGTATGAGAAGAAATATCCAACTCATGATTTAGAGTTAGCGGCAATTGTGATTGCTCTGAAGATGTAGAGACATTACCTGTTGGGAGTTCGATTCGAGTTGTTAATGGATCGTAAGTGTTGAAATATATTTTCTCCTAAAAGGATTTAAATCTTCGGCAGCAACGATGGTTGGAGTTTCTGGCATCGTATGATTTTGGTATAGCCTATACTCCTGGCACAGGTAACACAGTGGCAAATGCGTTGAGTCGAAGACACACTAGTTTAGGGGCAATGTTTTCGGAACGGAAGAGCCTTGAGTATTTGGCAAGATTCGATTTCAGGCCACGATGTGAGTTGGAACGTGAAACATTAGCAAGCTTATCAATAAGACCTACTCTTATCGAATGGATTTGTGAGAGCCAAAAGCGAGATGTAAAGCTTGTCGAGTTTATCCAGAAGGTGGAACCAGAGAATAAAGAGTTCGAAGTCGATCAAGAAGGATGGCTTCAAAAACAAGGGCGACTAGTTGTTCCTGATATCGACGAATTGAGAGATGAGGTTCTGAGAGAATGTCATCACTCGAAGTTAACAATTCGTCCCGATGGTAATAAGATGTATCAGGACATAAAGCGAGTATACTACTGGGAAGGGAAGAAGCGAGATATTAGAAAGTTCATTTACAAGTGCATGAACTGTCAGTTGGTGAAAGCTGAACAGAAGAAGCCGAGTGGTTTGCTTCAACCATTGGAAGTTCCTACATGGAAGTGGGAGCAGATATCGATGGATTTTATCGATGGAATACCTAGAACCAGGGCAGGAAATGAAGGAATTTGTGTCATCTTGGATCGCTTGACCAAAAGTGAAAGGTTCATTCCTGTCAAATCAACTAGGACGGCATCAAAGTTAGCTGAACTTTATGTGAAATGGATAGTTCGATTCCATGGTATCCCAAAGATCATAGTGAGTGACCGTAATCCAATATTTACGAGTGGATTTCTGAAGAGTTTGTTGGAAGCTTTGGGAACCGAGTTGTGCTTAAGTACGGCTTATCACCTCCAAACTGATGGTCAAACCGAGAGGGTTAGCCGAGTTTTGGAAGATCTTCTAAGAGCTTGTGTGTTGGATTTTGGAGGAACGTGGGAAGACCATCTACATTTAGTTGAGTTTGCATATAATAACAGCTACCAGCCGAGCATTGGGATGGCACCATACGAGGCGTTGTATGGAAGGCCGTGCAATTCTCCAGCTTGTTTGTTAGAGACTGGACATAAGGTGGTACTTGGGCCTGAGATGATTAGAGAAACCTCGGATTGTATCGAGATCGTTTGGCAACGAATGAAGGCAGCCCAAGATCATCAGAAAAGTTATGCTGATAAGCGTAGAAAAGTTTTGGAATTCGACGTATGCGATATGTTTTTTGTGAAGATTTCACCGTTAAAGCATGTGGTTCGATTTGGAAACAAACGAAAATTAGCTCCAAGGTTCGTTGGACCATTTCCGATAGTCGAGCAGATTGGAATGCTCACATGTAGATTGGAGTTACCCGAGAAGATGTCAAGTGTGCATAATGTTTTCCATGTGTTGTTTCTATGGAAGTTCGTGCATGATTCGAATGTGGTGGTATCTCCAGACCAGTACGAAGACCTAGAAGTAGAAATCACGGTTACGAAACCTCGTAAACCACTTCGTGTTGTGAGAAATGACACTAAACTGCTTAGGAGGAAGACGGTTAAACTAGTCAAGGTACAATGGAGTGAAGATGGAGACAATTGTACGTGGGAGACTGAAGAGAGCACGAGGGCGACTCATCCAGAACTCTTCGTCAGTAGGACCCTATGATATCGTATCATCGTCTTATTGTTGTTCGATAGAATTCTATGTGCTAGGATAAGGCTGTGGATGCATGGCATGATGGTTGCTATTTTGGATGATAGAATTGTCTTCTCATGGATGATAAACATGCAAAATTATTGTGGTTGCTTGTGTTCGCTTGGAATTTGAAGGGCAAAATTCTTAAGGGGGAGAACGTAACAGCCCGCATTTTACGGTATCGGAGGATCGTAAAATATTTTTATTTTATTCCCTGAGGGTTGGATCATTCTCATATTTTAATATATTGCTTATGGGGATGTGAGACATGTCCATAATTTTTTATTAATTTTGTTTGTGACCATTTTGCCCCTATCAGTCTTGTACAAGCCATAACTTTTAACCCAGGTTGAATCAGGTGGTAAGACCAGTGCCATTGGAAAGGAAATGATGATTGCCTTTCTGTAGAGTGGTTACATTAAATATTTGGCTCAGCGGTTTGGGTGGAATCACTGTTTTAAGGTTTTTCAGTAGGCTTTTCAGGTTTTGAGAGCCACAACGGGCTGATTTGGGAAGGCCCATTAGTGGGCTGCTGGAAGCTATAAATAGGGGGTGAGGGATATGGGAAATTGTTTAGTTTATCCATTCTCTCATTTGGTGGCCTTGTGTTCCTCCTTCCTCTAACACCATTCCACCATTAAAAAACTCAAATCTAAAGGAAGGAAATCGAAGATCTACACCATTGGAGGCTAGATGTACATCATTCGAAGTAGAATTCATCAGATCAAGGGGTTTGGTTCGAATTGCTTGCTATCCAGAATCTTAGTACATTGATTTTAGCTTGATTTGGAGAATCAGTGTGTGATTTGCATCTCTCACATGGATTCAATGAAGTATATGAATGTTTGATCATGTTTTTCACCAAATTCAAGAATTTTCCCATAGAACCATACCTTGGTAAGTCCATTTTCATATGAATCACCCTATGATCTAATTTAGCAAGTTTAAACCGGTGATTTCTATGTCATTCCGTACATATGCAAGTTAGAACCGTAGTTTAGTTCATATGTTCATTTATTGTGTTTTGGAGTAATTTGCATAATTTTGGTGAAAATTGTTGTTTTCATGTTGTTAGTGAGTTCCTACCATGTTTATGGTCATATTTGATGATTTGGACAAGTTGGTTTTGTCAGATTTATCGTTTGGCGAAGTTTTGGTCAAAATCGGAGTTGGATTGGAATATGCAAGAAATGGGTCGGCCTCATCCTGGTCGGTCGTACTTCTGGTCGTTCATGAAGTACAAGGGTAGTACAAGCCGTTGTATATGAGGTTGGGTTAGGTCGGTCTATACTGGTCGTGTCGGTCCTTACCTGGTCAGTCTGAATATTGAAGTGGTGAAGGTTTGCACTGGGTCGGTAAGAAAGGAGGCGACCGGTCGGTCTGAAGTGGGTCGGTCCTCTCCTGGTCCGTCGGCCTTGAACTATTGGGTCAAAACATTTTGGCATGCAGAGACTTGAAGTGGGTCATTCGAGACAAGGGTTGGTCGAACCGATCGAGACAAGGGCTGGTCGGTCAGATGAGACAGGGTCTTTTTTGGAAAAATTTATATTTTCGGGTACGACTCAGATTTGAACAAAAAGATCTGAAAAATATTTTTTTCGAAGGCAACCTCCCGAACCCTAGCCACAGCGCAGTGATGTAATATGGATCGATAAGGGTGTGACTTCAAAGTGAATTCAAGTAGGAAGGTTCAAATTGTTGAAAGGTGTTCGTTGATCGGTGTGAAACAGCGAATGAGGTGACTACTCAAAGGTCGTGAGTTGGTGGATAATGGTTGCTCGAGAAGGTTGCTTGAGCTATGAAAAGCTGTCAGATTTGATGACTAAAGATGCGAAGGCCGAGGGATTATCATTGTCGTAAGTTCTAGCAGGCTCGAAGCAGGGGTACATAGGGGCACCTAAAAGACCGGTTGTAGGTCAAGTACCCTAGGTATCGTTGAAAGGCCTAATTGTCATGGTTGGACATACATACGTATCATCGAAAGGCGAATGAAGTTTATGCTAGAACTAGGGTTACCATTAGCCCTTGGCATATGGAAAGGTTGGTCATCATACGATTAACGATGGTTTCAAAGAAGGATTGGCGGTGATAGCTAGAGTCAGTCATGAAAGTTTGATTGTTTGAATGCTCTGTTTGTACCGTCTCATGTAGATTGTCCAACGTCAAGGGAGATTTTCCTTGGGTGCTTGTCTGATATTGGTTTAGGCCTTTGGGGCTTGTGCTTGAGGGATGTTGAATTTGATTAGGATGATTTTCATGAGATATATAAATTGGATGTCATGAGTGCTTTGCCATGATTGAATGAGTGTTCGGGTTTTCATGGATTACGGTTGAAATGTTATCGTAATGGCTATCACTGTCCGATGTAGGGAAGATAGGAGTTGAGTTCTTCTCTAATATTTTGGGTAGATTAGTATGTTATCTACCCATTCTCATATGCTTTATTATTTGAAGTTTGTTAGTTGTTTTATCGCTCACTAAGACTATTGTCTGACTCAAGGTTTTTTGCTTTCTCTTATTACCTTGGGTTGTTCATCCGGTTGTGGATGGGCAGACTAGGTAGCAGGTGACAGGTGATTAGTGAGGACGATGTTGTTGTGCGAAGGCGAGCAGAAGGCTGGCTTATTACTTTTACTACTGTCTAGTATTTCTGTTTCTGTTGTTTGAGTTGCTTTATGAGTATTGTAGTGAGGCCATATGTACATACTTGATATTTCCTATGATATTGAGATAATCTTTCAGGATGTTGTGAAAGTTTGAAAAGTTTTCTATATGATGCTTCACTACTATTACCTGTTATATATGTTCTATTACATTTTTTCCTTGTGTTGTGAGTTCCATGACAGGTTCCGATGTTGTTTACCTACTCTGATGATTGTCTTAACTACCTAACACACCTTTCAATGCATTATTCCTCTTATTTAATGCATCGGTTATGGGTGGCATTCACATGTTTCATCTAGTTTTGGGGTTAAACTCATAATTTGACCTTAAGTTATGGCTATAACTTGGCATTGAGTTATTAAAATCCATCGGTTATCCACCAAATCACTACACGTCTCTTAACTTCTCCAATGACTCGTGATCAAGCGTTCTTTCAAGGATATGATGAGCCACTTTAAAGTTATGAAGAGAAGACATTGAGAGATGCTAGATCAATGAAAAATAGATAGAATCAACACAAAGTTGAAGGAAAAGAGTTTAGAATGACTCAATTAGAAGATAGAAAGGGCCAGTAAGCTAAAGATTCAAATTTTCATCCAGAAACTTAAATTGGTACCGAGTGATAGGTATCACTTGGCACCGAGTTATCAACTTAGCTCATGTGCTCCAGATTTTTCTTATGCTACTTTGGAGTAACTTTTGGACTTCATTGCAAGTGTGCCCTTGGCTCCTTAACACATGTTTCTATATAAATACAAGCTATCATTAACAAGAAATAGATCTTCTAGAAGCTATATACCATTACTTTTTCATATTTTTTCATTTATATTATCTTCTACAAACACTCTAATTCCAATGAAACTTTAAACCGAGGAGAAAGTAGTTGTAGTTTAGAGGGAGAACAACTAATATACCTGAATAAAGTGGAAGTAGGCTAGAAATTACCTAAAACCACAATAAAATTTCTATGTATTCTCTTCTTTATTTTGCTATTGTTTTTACTTTTTTTGCAAGGCCAACCGGTTTTACAGTGATCTATAACATTGTTCTCATTACAACAAATAATGATTACAAAATAGTATAAGAGGTAGGCACATCGCCTCCCTACTACAAACATCTTCCAAGAAAAAGCTAAATATATGTCTGATTTAGTCTCCACGTAGGGAGATAATCAATACCAGTACACTGAAAGAAAATAAAGTCTAAGAAGAAAATTATACAACTATAACACAGTTTAGAAAACAATGACACAAAACAAGCAATATGACCACAAAGGAAGCCGAGCATTCCAGTCCTAGCAACAAGTTAGGACATAATACTCACTTACAAACAGGCAACAAAACAAAGCTATCCAAACTCTCACTCAAATGCAGAGGCAAGAAGAAGTCCTATATCATCGGCAACTGTAATGGAAAGAGTACAACAACGTGGTAGCCAACCCGAACTTCACCAGAGAACACAATCATCTAGAAACCTCACTCATCCACCACCTAGTCTCAACACAAGTTGTCAAACACCAGCCTTACAAGCACTCCACACGAAGCACCAAATTACACATCCTATTAACTACCTTAAAACCCAGGCAACACACAACCAACCAAAATAGATCACTACTGAAAACAACCGAAGCTCCAAAACAAAAATACCAAGAAGATACACACCAAACTCCATCACCCAAGATAGGTCAAAATACACCTAGCGCGAGCAACAGACCAGACTGCAGACACACTAAAATATGCCTCACCCAACCATAGCCTAACAAAAAAAACCAAACCATCAGACAAGTGAAAGAAAGTAACTTATCATCTTATCGCAAATGCGATCAAAACCAGGAGGTCAACCTTTTATTTAGCTACAAGAAAACACGAGATCCGTCACAGGATCAGTCAGCGAAGCGGATCGCGATGAAACACAGTCGAGTGATAGAGAAATACAGTTGCAAGATAGGGGACACCTCGAAAAGGATTGGAGTAGGGGAGTGCCAAATTCAGAGCTGGAAAAATAAAGTCGTTTTGAAGAAGCAGGAGGAAAAAAAGAAAGAGGCAGCAGTGCTAGGGTTAGGATTAGGAAGCGTACGATCAAAGATAACAAAAACTAGTATAGGGAAAGAGAGAATGGAGAGGATCAAAATGAGTGGAAGGCCAAGAAGCACAGAAGGATGAAAAGAAGAAAGAGTGAAGGAGAAAGATACGAAGAAAATGAATGGCGATTCAACTAGTCGTCGTGGAGATTACAACCGTTTTATTTTTTGTTTGAAACCAGAATCGAACTGATGCTTTCATATGGATTTTGAATTATGATTCAATTTTTGGTTTAACATATTCGTCCAAATAAATTTATATCAAATTCAAACTCTCATAAATTTATCGAAGAAAATAAAGGATTTTGCTTAAAACACCATTTAGATCGGATCTAAAATGTCTTTGGACATCGTAGGCCCAAGGGGTCCAATTTTTTTAATTTACCATTTAACTCTGTTGTGGGTTGTCCTAGTTCGAATGTATACTATGTATAAAGATGTATTGGGACATATTAAGAAGGAAGATAGTACTATTCATAGATATGTACATTGGTATCATACAAAGAAGGTTTAGTATGGAAAAATTCAAATGAGGAAATACTTCTACGTGACATAACTGTCCTTTCTACAAAGAAATTTTGATGTATAAATGAGAAGAAAGAGCACATGTCAAGGATTCATAATACACCTACAATAGAATCCATATGTACACGATATGTGTACTAAATGCGATATTGCTTATGGTCTAGGTATAGTAAATAAATATCATCCAAATTCAGGTAAATCACCGAAAGGCTATTAAGACTATTCTCCACTATTTATGAAATACTAAAGACTTGCATCTACTATATGAAAACAAAGTAGCCCTTATGAATGGGTATTAAGTACTTTAGTGTCATAGAGACATTAATGATAACAAGTGAATCTCCGGGTTCAGGTTTACCTAAAATGAGGAGGAAGTGAGTTAACTAAGTCCTAAGAAAGAAGTTGTGAAATGATTCAATTACAGATGATGAGTTCGTCACTTTGAATGCAACTAAAAAGGAAGCAATATGAATGCACAAACTTTTAAAGAGAAAGGACTGTTTCCGATCATCCAGAATCCAATTCCTGTGCAATTTGCTAACATTTAAGGAACTTATATCGTAAGGGACCAAGAGATCGTAAGGATCGATAAATATTATCCATAAGTGGCTCATGGTAAATCTATTTGCTGGTAACAAAGAAATCAATTACTAAAAGAAGATATGAAAAATAATATTGTACATCCATATTTCTAATGCGCATTATAATGGAAGATTCATCACATGAGTTTCTTGGTGTTTCTTCCTTCGATTCCAGAAATGTTTCTCATGTGCCTACTTTCAAGGAAATTTTATCAAAAAATTAGGGAATGAGAAACAACCAGAAGAATTATTTTCCTTAGAAAAATAGATCGTATGTTGAACATTACATCATGTCAAATTGGGAAAGAGATGTTTTCGATGCGGGCTATCATATAATTGGAAATAAAACTACAGAAATCCAATCATTTGTTTTTAAATGCAAGAAAATTGGCCATAAAGGTTTTGTATGTAAATTTGCTTCCTCTCCATAAGATTGATTAGAGTAACAACATGGTGGCTAGTAGTGAGATTATTCTGTCCCCTTTCATTTTTGATAATAATCTATAATTGATTGACTCGTGGGTAATGGTTTCAATCGTCAGAGGTGTTGTAACAACCAGAATTCCGCTAGACCGATTTTTTTCAATATTCTAATCTATCGAAACCCGTGTTGGTTTGTCTGGTATCCTGCAGAAAAGACAGAGAATAAACATATCAGATCTTAGAAATCATCTCACAGCAGAATGGAATAAAATATAATGTAATCAAAATATATCCTTACTACACATTCTGGTTAACCCTCATTCAGTTACATTTTCTTGTTTATTAGGTTACTTGGGTTAAGATCACTTAAGGTATACACACATGTCATCTCCATCTACTACCCAGTAGATTAACCTAATACAGTATATATGTAGCTACCCACAAGATTAAGGTACACCCCATGGTACCCCACTCGCATGGTCTTCGCCGTAACGCCACAGAAATATACGCAGTCCCTCATCCTTCGCAGCAGCGGCATACAGATCTCTATATAACAACTCTACGTTCCGCATACAACTTCCATCTCCATGCTACGTAAGCATACAGACTGCTACCTTCGAACCATTCGATTGAATCAGATTCCATCACAGAGTAATGCCCTAGAGTCTACGATACACCACCCGTAGCAGACATGCATGTATCTAGACTTTCTTACGTACATATCGTTAATCGCACTTGATGCCGCAACTTCGATGATACGCCATCCAGAAACGTATGCATGTACGCGCACGTATTATCTACTGTGCACCGAGTTCCGTAACAGTGCTATATCAGATACACGGAACTCGGTCGGGAGACTTTTCAGATATCTGTATACACAGATGTTATGGTCTACATATTCACAGTGGCTATGGTCCCACCTGACCCTTCCCTCAACTAGTGAAAGACAAACAGAATTGAGAGCTAGTGACGTGGCCCAGAAAATAATAAACCCTAATTGGCCTGTCCCTCACCAGAAGCCTTGATAGTAAGAGGTCGATGGTCTATTGGTTTAGCTCTCCGTCTTTCTGCATCACGCTGATTGTCGATGACAGGTACCTGATGATTACTATCAATCAGATGGTTAGACTCGCTTAAAGCAAACAAATGAGATGGTCGTAATCTGCCTAGTCATAAGGCACCAGGCTCGTCGAATCAGCTAACTCACCCTATAGCCTTTTGACTTCCCATTATCGTGGCAATCAGGGTATACTCATCGAGTAGTAACACATAGACCTAACCTCTGCGAGCACAGCCTAGACGCTGCCACTGCACAGCGGACTACAAGGAGTACCCTCCACGTCCCAAGAAGTCGTGTGCTTCCCCTTCCAGTCTTTTGGAGCCAGCAGAACAACAGGTAAAACAGGCAGAATAATCAGATGGGCATGCGCTCCCCTCGTGTCTCATAACACCACGATGATCTACCCCGTTGGGTTATTCACCTTCAAACGTACGGGCTGGTCCAAGCGCCTCAGGTTGATGTGTTATTAGACCTTATGTCTAAACATTTAATTACGCGCTTGCTCTACCTCATCAGATTTCCAGTGAACTTGGTTATTTCAATCCATGTTGACTTTTTATTCAAGTTACCAAGTTCCACTTGCTTATTAATTTCAGTTATATAACTTAACCCATTTAAGTCCATTAATAAACTTTTAACATGTTATTCTTATCAGCAGATTTCATATTCTCAGGTTTACAGATAACATGTTCTTCTTATCAGCAAGATTCAGATTCTCAAGTTTACAAATTACTTAATGTGTAATTAAGTACAAATTATTGCATTTCATAAGTTTTTCCCTCTTTTCTCTACTTATTACAAACAACAGGTTTCAGGTTTCCAAATTTATAGATTACTTAATTTATAATTAAGTACAACTTATCTCATTACATAAGTTATCACAATTTTTCTATCGTTTATTATAACATAAGTTATAATTTCTACTAGTCCCTAGAACAAGCCAACCTATTATCTTTCCTTTTTCCCTTTAGGTTTATTCATAATCGGTTATTATCATTCCCCGTTCATTCCAATTCTTTTACAGTTGTAACTTTCATTCATTTCCATTAATTACAATTAATGCCATTTATTTCTATCCTGTTATATGCATATACTGATATATGTGTTTATGAACCATACCTCTCACATTAAGCCGACCACTTGTGGATGCTGGATTTTTCGCGCGGTTCCGGACAGACTTCTACCACAACTTGGACTTAACCTCGTGTCTTAGCACTATTACATGTATATTTACGCACTAGACCCCTCATATTAAATTAACTACTTGTGGATGCTGGATTTGCCAGGTGGTTTCGGACACACTTCTACCACAAGTTGAATTTAACCTCGTGTCTACGTGCTGTTACAATTTTCTGTTTACAATAAATGTAAGCACATACATTATTCCAAATTTTACTGTAATTCTTATTTACAATCTTTTGGCACAATAATATTCTTAAAAAATGTTCATTGTAAATTCCACAATTAAAGTGTTCACAGAAATTTCCCATTCAGACAGGTGATTAATGGAAACAGGCTTTTATATAATGCCAAAAGATTAAATAAGTTAAGTATTATAGGTTAACAGGTTCATATAACCCCAACGGGTTAAACATATTTACTTAACCCCACATATTCAACATGTTTACTTAACCCCATAGATTTAACAGATTCCACAGGTTACTTACAGTTTCATTAACATGTTCCACTTAATGTTGATTTAAGCCTAAAGATTTACATGTTCGTACTACACCAAATTTCCAGTCATAATCCACAATACTTAATTTCAATAGATTTCAACAGGTTAATCATTTCAGCAAATTAAACATTTTACCAGGTTTACAAATCAGCAGATTATTCATACATATTAACGGGGAATGCCAAACGGTAAATATACCATTATCAAGAAGGCATAACTTAAATCCACTAACCTAATTATTTTCCAAATCATGAATTTGGTCCAGACCTAGCATTCCATGGCTCTCTAAACTGGATCTAGAAACTAAATAACCATGGATTCACAATTCTCAGCCTAAAAGAAAAGGGGGAAAAAGAAGAGAAATCTAAATTAACCAGATCCAATAATTTACCTCACTACGATCAGAATTTTAGACGCCTACACTGTAGATATACACCCATTTCCTCCAGATCTTGAATCAAAACTTCTTAGGACTAGTTATTCTATTTTCTGAAGATATTTGTAGGTAGAAGAATGGCAGATCCTAGGCAACATTTAGAATTTTTTAGAATAAATCTAGGCTCTGGTATCTTATTTATAGGCGTAGTAGAAAGCCCTAAACCATTGGGTTTATATAAACTAAATCCGAACCGCACACACTGCTGAAAACACGTCAGAAAAACGCACTGAATCTACATGGTTCGACTCACTTACCCCCATGGGTCGACCCACCTAACTTATGGGTTGACCTTGGGGTCGACCCGACCCTTGCGTGGGTCGACCCATAGGTCGACCTAGGCCAATGTTGGGTCCTCCCATGGTCCTCTTCACACATTATCTGCATATTTAAAATAATTTGAATATATATATAAGCCTCTTATATATATACACAAACTTCTAAGGTTCATAACTTATTCATATGTTATCCGATTTATGCAAACTTGGGATCTAACTGAACCAGAATTCCGAGACGAACGCAATGGTAATCCCTATTTTACCTAATTCTGAATATTTAAGAAAGTTATCCCCAATTTACTATCTTTAAGAATGGTTATAGTATACTAAATTTTGAGGTGTTACATTCTCCCACCCTTAGGAAACTTTGTCCTTGAAATTTGATAAGGGTAAAATTCAGTAATCCCTCAAATAATTCACAACCATCATGTGTGCATCCAATTTTGCAACCATTTATGCACTAGTGCAAAGGGTAACTCAACATAATAATCCATGAATGAAATGATTGACTAGCGATATCTCCAATATGAATTCAAATTTTTCTTGAAAATCTTTTTGAAACATAATGCACACACCCTAAATATATTGGCAATTCCTATATGAATGCAAAATCAAAATGCTTTTTCTTCCAAATTTTCCCACACTCTTACAGAGCAAGAGTGTAGTTTATCCAATTTTTACATCCAAAACCCTACCAACCATGTATAAATTTCGAATTTCAGATAAATCTAATTTTCTAAATTCGATTTCTATGTTACAAAAATGTATAAAACGGAAAACTTCACATCTTTGTTTTTCTTTTATGCACATTTTCTATCTGTACTTGGAATTTATACAACTATTTTATAAAGATTCCCTATTTTCCTATCCAAGCACAACCCACATAAGAAAACTTTCTTTGTTACAAATTTTCTTTTCCAACTTATCTTGGAAAAAATTATTCTTATTCACCTTTCTTAGAATTTTCCATTTTCTTAACTGTCATGTTTGTTGCTTTACTGAATTTGTCGTTTCCTTTTTAGTTATGCCATTACTCTTTTCTGAGCTTATTTAACTTAATCCTCAGACCTAAGTTTAGTTTCGAATAAGCCTTCTAGTTCTTCAACTAAAATGGGAAAACAAACGCTCTACACTGCTACCAGTATAGGCCAAGAATCTCAGGATTATGTCCCCCGCAGAAAGAAAAGTTCAAACAACTAGATCAATAACAGGTTTAGGTGTTACCCTAACTACCCAACAGGAGAAAAATAATAGAACGATCCAAACAGAAATGTAATAACGGGTTTTACCCCTAACAGGAAAATTAGCAACAGGATCTAAGCACTTACTTACCCTTCACTATCTAGTAGTCACCACTAGTCCTGGCTATGTACTAACAGTCATTTTCAAGAAACACCCTAGGCTTTTAAATGCTTATGCATTCTACGGGAATTTAAAATTATTCCAAGATAATTCCTGCTATATACTACATAACCTCAAAACTTTTCCTGTTTCCCCTAGGCATCAATCCTTAACAACTCCATGAATAAACGTGGTTTGGCTTCCTCATTTTACTTTCCTTCCAAAAGTTAAAAAAATTAATACTTCATTTTCCTCATGAAAACTTATTTTTGCCAAACCGTAAAAACATGTCATCTCATAAAAATGCAAATCATCGTTTTCTTTCAAATCACAAAAGTTGGAGTAGAAAAGTACAACTATTACTCAATCAGGTTTACAACTATTCTCACTTACAACTAGGTGCAAGCATCTACTATATTTATAATTTCTACAACTTATTTTGTCTGCTTAACAAAATTTTATGTCAAATCAATTATCAAAAATGATTGTTAAAAGAATAGAGATTTCAAAACTTTCTTTATTGAAAATCCTAGCTTTCAACAAAATGTAACACATTTTTTTCCATACCCTATAACTTGAAAACTTGCGAGCTATACATGCTCTATACATGCACCTTTTACTGAGAGAATTTTATTTTAGACAAAATTTCCACAAGAAATTACTATTTCCAAAATATACTCCATTTTACATCAAAACCCAAAATGTACTTTTCAAATATGTTCTTTACATATTTTTTTTTCAAACATCAAAAACACTTTTAAGATCAAAACTTGAAAACATCGTAAACCATCTTCCAAAAGCTTTTACAATTTCAAGTTCTTAAAAGTTAACAATGGGGTTAGACTCCAAGTGGGTTTCCAACTTACCTAGGCTTTCCTAGTCACTCCCACACAGTCAATTCTCTCAACTATATATATATATTCCTAATCCATTTTCCCCTTTTTAACCTTTTTCAGTTTATACGGTTTTACAGTCAAGCCCACTAACCTAAAATACTATCATTTGGGATTCACCTTTCTTCCATACAAAGTATATTGCCCACCCAAATTTCCTAAGGGTCTCAGATTTCCAAGTACATTACTTTAGTGTACAAAACAGATATCCCAACTTTTCCAATATTATGCTCTTTCTATTTTGTGGGTTCCTCTATGGATCCAGGTACATATATATATATATAATATTTATATTTAAAAAAAATACAAATACGTTCAGTCACTATCTATACAGGAACCCTAAACCTAAGCTCTTAAACCAAATGTAACAACCCGAATTTCGACAGAGCGTATTTTTTTCAAAATTTTAATCTATCTAAACCCATGTTGGTTTGTCTGGTATCCTACAGAAAAGACAGAGATAATAAACATATCAGAGCTCAGAAAACATCTCACAGCGGAATGGAATAAAATATAATATAATCAAAATATAGCATTGCCCAGTTAATAATACTGCCTATCTAAAGCTATCATATCTCTGCCACAAATCTAACCTGCGAATATGTCATGAGGAGGGGGTTAGAACACAAGTTCTAGTGACTGGATTTAAACTACACATTTTGGATAACCCTACATATACCGTTCACTTACATTTTCTTATTTATTAGGTTACTTGGGTTAACAACACTCAAGTGTTACACACACGTCGTATCCATCTACTCTCCAATAGATTTATCTAATACATTATATATGTAGCTACCCCTAATATTAAGGTACGCCCCATGGTACCTCACTCGCACGGTCTCTATCGTAACGCCACAGAAATATACACAATCTCTCATCCTTCGCCGGAGCGGCATACGGATCTCTATATAACAACGCTACATTCCGCATAGAACTTCCATCTCCATGCTACGTAAGCATACGAACTGCCATCTTCGAACCATTTGATCGAATCAGATTCCATCACAGAGTAATGCCCTAGAGTCTATGACACAACAACCGGAGTAGACATGCATGTATCTAGACTTTCTTACGTACATATCGTTAATCCTACTCGATGCCTCAACCTCGATGATACACCATCTTGAAACGGTATGAATGTATATGCACGTATTTTCTAATGTGCACCGAGTTCCGTAAAAGGGCTATATCAGATACACAGAACTCGTTCGGGATCCTTTTCAGATATATGTATGCACAGATGCTATGGTCTACATTTCCACAGTGGTTATGGTCCCACCTGACCCTTCCCTCAACTAGTGAAAGACAAACAGAATTCAGAGCTAGTGACGTGGCCCAGGAAAAAACAAACCCTAATTGGCATGTCCCTCACCAGAAGCCTTGATAGTAAGAGGTCGATGGTCTATTGGTTTAGCTCTCCGTCTTTTCGCATCACGCTGACTATCGATGACCGGCACCCGACGATCACTATCAATCAGATGGTTAGACCCACCTAAAGCAAACATATGAGATGGTCGTAACCCTCCTAGTCAGAAGGCACCGGGTTCGTCGAATCACCTAAGTCACCCTACAGCCTTTTGACTTCCCACTATCGTGGAAATCAAGGTACACTCACCGGTTAGTAACACATAGACCTAACCTCTGCGAGCACAGCCTAGATGCTGCCACCACACAGAGGACTACCAGGAGCACCCTCCACGTCCCAGGCAGTCGCGTGCTTCCCCTACCAGTCCTTCAGAGCCAGCAGAACAACAGGAATAACATGCAGAATAATCAGATGAACATACACTCCCCTCATGTCGCATGACACCACGATGATCTACCCTGTTAGGTCATTCAACTTCAGACGTACGGGCTGGTCCAAGCGCCTCAGGTTGATGTGTTATTAGACCCTATGTCTAAACATTTAATTATGCGCTTGCTCTACCTCATCAGATTTCCAGTTAACTTGGTTATTTCAATTCATATTGACTTCTTATTCAAGTTACTAAGTTCCTCTTGCTTATTAATTTCTGTTATATAACTTAACCCATTTAAGTTCACTAATAAGTCTTTAACATGTTATTCTTATCAGTAGATTTTAGATTCTCAGGTTTACAGATAACATGTTCTTCTTATCAACGGGATTCAGATTCTCAGGTTTACAAATTACTTAATGTGTAATTAAGTACAACTTATCTCATTACATAAGTTATCACATTTTTCCTATCGTTTATTATAACATAAGTTATAATTTCCACTTGTCCCTATAACAAGCCTACCTATTATCTTTCCTTTTTCCCTTCAGGTTTATTCATAATAGGTTATTATTATTCCCCATTCATTCCAATTCTTTTACTGTTGTAACTATCATTCATTTCCATTAATTACAATTAATGCCATTTATTTCTATCCTATTATATGCATACATTCATATATGTGTTTATGCACCACACCTCTCACATTAAGTCGACCACTTGTGGATGCTGGATTTGTCGCGCGGTTCCGGACAGACTTCTACCACAATTTGTAATTAACCTCGTGTCTTAGCACTATTACATGTATATTTACTCACTAGACCCCTCACATTAAATTAACCACTTGTGGATGCTGGATTTACCGGGCGGTTTCGGGCAGACTTCTACCATAAGTTGAATTTATCCTCGTGTCTAAGTGCTGTTATAATTTTCTATTTACTGTAAATATAAGCACATATATTCTTCCAAATTTTACTGTAATTCTTATTTACAATCTTTTGGCACAATAATATTCTTAACAAATGTTCATTGTAAATTCCATAATTACAGTGTTTACAAAAATTCCCCATTCAGACAGGTGATTAATGAAAATAGGCTTTTATATAACGCCGAAAGATTAAACAGGTTAAGTATTATAGGTTAACAGGTTCATATAACCCCAACATATTAAACATATTTACTTAACCCCACAGATTCAACATGTTTACTTAACCCCACAGATTTAACAGATTCCATAGGTTACTTACAGTTTCATCAACATGTTCCACTTAATGTTGAATTAAGCCTGCAGATTTACATGTTCGTACTACCCCAAATTTCTATTCATAATCCACAATACTTAATTTCAATAGATTTCAACAGGTTAATCATTTCAGCAGAATAAACATTTTGTCAGGTTTATAAATTAGCAGATTATTCATACATATTAATGGCGAATGCCAAATGGTAAATATACCATTATCAAGAAGGCATAACTTAAATCCACTCACCTAATTGTTTTCCAATTCATGAATTTGGTCCAGATCTAGCATTCCATGGCTCTCTTAACTGGATTTACAATCTAAGTAACCATGGATTCACAATTCTCAAACTAAAAGTAAAAGGGGGGAAAGAAGAGAAATCTAAATTAACCAGATTCAATAATTTACCTCACAACGATCAGAATTCTAAATGCCTACATTATAGATATACACTCTTTTCCTCTAGATCTTGAATCAAAACTTCGTAGGGCTAGTTATTCTATTTTCTGAAGAGATTTGGGGTAGAAGAATGGCAGAGCCTAGCCAACATTTAGAATTGCTCAGAATAAAGCTAGGCTCTGGTATCTTATTTATAAGCGTAGTAGAAAGCCCTGAACCATTGGATTTAAATGAACTAAATATGAACCACACACTACTAAAAAACATGTCAGAAAAACGTACTGAACGTGCTTGGGTCGACCAACTAACCCCCATGGGTCGACCAGTAGGTCGAGCCAACGGGATGGGTCGACCCTAGGGTCGACCCGACCCTTGCATGGGTCGATCCAGGGCAATGTTGAGTCCTCCCATGGTCCTCTTCACACGTTATCAGTAGATTTGAATTAAATTGAATTTATATTTATATATAAGCCTCTTATGTATATATATATACACAAACTTCTAAGGTTCATAACTTGTTCATACTTTATCCGTTTTATGCAAACTTGGGGTCTGTCTAAACCAGAATTCCGAGACGAACACAATGGTAATGTCGGTTTCACCTAATTCTAAACATTTAAGTAAGTTATACCCAATTTACTATCTTTAAGTACGGTTATAGTATACAAAATTTTGGGGTGTTACGCGTGTTTACCTGACATCAAGTTGAGTAAATCTTGAAGTATGTATAAAGTGGGATCAGAAATTGGATTGGGATGTTAAATGCTTCAATAATGTTTTCTTGGTCAAATTTCTTTGTGATTTCTTCACCAATGATATTGTCGACTCTATTATCATTAATAGGGAAATACTTTGTCTGCGCAAGTGGAATTTTCAATTTGGTTGTTCTTGTCCGAGGAGGTGGAAGACAATTTGGATCACTGTAAAGAATCTTCCACTTCTTTTTAGAAATTTAGGAATGATGAGACTGATCTTGGGCAAAGTGGGCGAAATTAAGAGGATATAGAGAGATTTTTTGCAGATTATCGACTTCTCTACGCTTTAGGTTGAAATTGAAGTCTCTTCTCCAATTCAATTGCCTTCATACCTTAAGTAGTATATTAGAGAGATTTACCATGAAATTTCGATTAATAGGTTCACTAGATATCCTAATTTCAAGTTGAATTCGGACGAGTTTAAAGCTTTGCATTTCTAAAAGGTTTAGATGGTAAACTCGAGACTTAGCTGTATAAGAGGAATCTAAATGAAGTTGGAGTTGAATCTTCAGAGGTGAATGAAGGGCATTCATTTAACCCAATTACCATTTCTTTATAAGCTTGGCATGGAGAGTAGCGTGGAAACTGCTGATATTGATCGGAAGTGTTTTTGCGCTTACGGTCTTCCTGAGGATATCAATGAAAAAAAGCTGTGTACACTAGAATGGAGCTGGAGGAGATAGTTAAAAGCTCACAATCAGCATCAAGAAAAGGTAAAATTATGATAGAGACAATTGGAATTAAATTGTTGAGGATGAGTGCTAAGAGTATAGTTACGGATTATCCATTGGAAGGCAGTATTTTCGTGCTTCCTTTTTTAAATGGTCTTTCTCATGATCAGTTGTATGCTCTAGCTAATAACATTGGTTTTATTTTGAAAAATAATAATGTTGATATTGATGAATTTTAGTGTAAAGAATTGGATAGAATTGGCTCTACTAAATGATTGTTGTTTCATGGAATGTTAGAGGTTTAGGGAAACCCAAAAAATAATTTAGAATAAAAAATTTATTATTATCCTCGAAACCCATATTTTCTATATTCACGAAACAAAAATTTCTAGTCCTAACGATAGATTTTTCTTTGTTTGGGAGGAAATTATCTAGATAAATGGAGTTTTCTGGAACCGAATGGCAGTGCTGGAGGGTTATTTGTTAGATGGAATAGCGATTTATGGGAATTGAAGCAAGAAATCAAGAATATTTTTTGTTTGTACATGGCACTGAGTTTTTTTTTGAAATTTACATGGCATTGAGTTTTAAAATTATAGGATTATTGTACTTTTTTTACTAATTTATATGGCCCTCATAATAAAGAAGAGGGAAACATTCTTTGGAGTGTATATCTATGCAATTTTATAGTTTATTTCATGGACCATGGTTGATTGATGGTGATTTTAATGTTAAGAGATTTTCTTCTAGAAGAAACAGAAGTGTTGAGGAATATGGAGAGGATATCAATGATTTTGGGGAGCTTGTTAGATGTAGCATTTTGATATATATCCCTCTTACTAATAGGAAATTTATTTGCAGTAGTGGTAGAGAAGATCCCACTTTAGTGAAACTTGATAGATTCTTTATTAATCTTGAGTATGAAGATTTACATCCTTTTTCACTAGTAAAGGATATGCTACTATCATTACCGACCATTGTCCTATTGTTATTGATTCTGATGAAAGTGCGATTAGAAAAGCCATCTTTAGATTCAAAAAATCATAGTGTTTGGAAGATGGTTTTGAAGAAATGTTGAAATTGAAATGGTTTGAATGTTGGGGTTTGAATGATGCTGCTAGTTCTTTGAGCAGGAAGTTGAAATTTCTTATGAAGTATTTGGGGAAGTGGAATAGAAAAAAATTTGGGAGTATTAAAAAGAAGAAGGAGTTACTTGAAAATGATATTCTTCATCTTAACATTTTAATATAAGAAAGATCACATAATAATGATGAAAATGTATTTTATTCGCTAAGGAGAAGGAAATGTTGAAATGATTGATCAAGAAAAGATTTATTGGAAGCAAAGGTCTACATAGCAATGGATAAAAGAGGAAGATAAAAAATACAAGTTATTTCCGTAGAACCGCCAATGGAAAAAGGAGATCTAACATGATTTGTAGTGTGGTAAAGAATGAAGTGGAGATTAGTGATCAAGACGAGTTGAATAATGCTTTTACTGATAATTATAAAAATAATTTTGGTACTTGTAGAATTACTAGAGTTGACATTGACAGAAACTCTATTTACCCTACTATGGTTTATTTGTCCAGCATTGACTTGAATTTTTCGAAATAGGAATTTTGATTGTTTTGAATAAGATCTGAAAGATAAAGCTCTTGAACCTAATGAATTCTCATATTTCTTTTTTTTAATAATGAAGTGGGTTAAAATTTGGTATTTTATGAATGTTTAAAGAGTTGGAGAATGGCTCTTTAAATTTTGAGAAGAATAGTCTTTCCAGTTTGGTACTCATTCCCAAAAAGGAAAGTTGTTTGTCTCCATCGGACTTTAGGCATATTAGTCTATTAAATAGTACTTACAAGTTGATAACTGAAGCATTGGCTAATAGATTAAGATCTGTGATGGATAGCAATATTGATAAAGCACAAACAACATTTATAAAGGGTAGACACATTTTCGAAGGAGTTGCTATAGTTCAAAAAGTAGTATCCTTTACGGGAAAAAAAATCAATACCTTGTGCTGTCTTATATTTGGAATTTTCTAAAGTATTTGATACTATTAATTGGAATTTTATAGTTGATTTGAAGAGCATTATAGGTTTTAGTGAGAAGTGGATTAATGGGATTTTTTTCAACTAGTAAAGCTAATATTTATCTTAATGAAGTTGCTGGTAAAACTATTTATTCTGAAAGAGGGTTAAGACAAGAGGACCCACTATCACCATTGTTTTTTGATGTATTTACTCAAATTTTGAGAGTTACTGTAATAATCAGGGGTGCATTCGGTTTGGTACCGGAACTTTGTATTCAAAACCATTACCGTACCGACTTATATGGTAATAGAAAAATCATACCATTACCAGCCAAAAAAATCGGTTACCAGCAATTCAATTCATGGTTAGTATGGTTGGTAGAGGTCAATAACAATTTTTTTGCCGCTTACTAATATGTGAATTTTTTGTTTACAAAATTTCACATTAAAATATTAAAATTAATTTTTTATTATATTATTATTTATTTGTCCTATTTTACGTAATCAAACATGCAAAAAAACATTATGGATGAACTAAAATATCATATAAATTATATTGTTTCTAAGATATATGATAAAAATTGCATTCAATCCTGTATCGTAATAGTATTTTCCTAGGTATTTTATTAAATCATCACATGTTAAAGTTCGATGTTATGTAATAAACATATATGATGAAATATACAAATATACATATGTATGGTTTAAGATATGTGGTAGGTATGGTAATTACCTTTGTTAATGCTCAATTACCATTACCATACCGCATATTTTCATGTAATTTGGCATACCATACCAATCAAATCGATTATCAATTGTTCGGTACCACTTTCCTTAGTAACGGTTGGTATTGGTTGGTAAGTGGTAATATTGTAAAAGTGTCCATCCCTAGTAATAATGGTGTTTTGGAAAGTTTTGGAGAGGAATTTGTGATGGGAAGAATTACTTCTTTGCGTTATGCTAATGAAACAATCATTTTAGCAATTCTGACTGCAAATCTATTGCTACTTTCAAATTTATTTTGTATGCTTTTGAAAGTTTATCGGATTTGCAAATAAACTTTCATAGGAGTTCAGTTTCGATTGTTAAAGATGATGGAGAAAGAGATTACTGACATGTTGAACTGTAAGGTTGGCACTTTTCCACTGAATTACTTGGGCCTGTCTATCGTACCAGGTAAATTAATTAAGGATGATTGGATATCGGTTATCAATAAAGTTGATGTCAAGTTGGCCAGATGGAAAGGTAATTCATTATCAAAAGTTGGAAGGCTCGTTTTGATCAATTCTGTTCTTTCTGTAGTACCGTTATGTAGGCTATCATTTTAAGTTTTCAGATTGGGCTGTTAAAAATATTGATGGGACTAAAAGGAGCCTTATTTGTACTGATTATAAGGCTTGTAGTTCTATTAGTTGTTAAATTTCATAGGATCGGGTCTACAAATCGAAGAATAATGTGTATAAGGAATTCCTAATTTGTGGGAGTTGAATTTAGCACTTTTATGTGAATGGTTATGGAACATTATCACTCACAAAAATATTTTTTGGTGTGAATGGAAATTAATGCATACTATAATGATTAAGTCTGATTATATGATAATAATAACCATTGCTCAAATTTTTAGAAAGGTATTTTGAGTAACTGTGATGTTTTTAGAGTTAGGATCAGTGTGAATGTTAGCAATGGAAGATGATACTCATTTTGGATGGACATGTAATGACCCGTATTTTACATATCGGAGGATCGTAAAATGATTATATTTAATTTCCTAGCGGTCAGATCATTCTCAGATTTTAATATGTTGTTCATGGGGAAGTGAGACATGTCCATGATTTTTACCAAACTTAATTATGATCATTTTACCCCTGTGAATATTTTTTGAGCTATAACTTTTGATAGTTATCGAATCAGGTGTTGAAATTGGTCTCATTAGAATGAAATGGTGGTTGACAATTCCATAAAGTGGTCATGTTAAAGATTTTGCTCGATAGTCTGGGAGAAAACGTTGTTTTCAGTTTCAGATCCTGTTAGGTAGACTAAATAGCTGATAATAGGAAGATTAGTGAAGCTCGTTAGTATAATGACCCGCAACTATAAATAGAGGTGTTTGGTAAGAGAATCAAGGTTTCTCTCTTCATTCAAACATTTAGTCTTGTGTCCGTGATTCTCTAGAATCAACCTAAACCCTAAATTCTTCGTTTTATTCATTCTAGTTCATCATCTATAGCATTTAGAGGCTAGATCATCGTCCGAGAAGAATAGATCACATCAAATTGCATTGATTTTGGGGATTTTCATCGTTGTTTGGATCTGGTTTCATTAGGTTTGCATTGAACCGAGATTTTGGTGAGTGATAGATATCTCTCACACAGAGATTATGGATTCTGTAGGTTATATTAAGATTGATTCACATCATACATGTTAAATTCACATTAGATCAGATCATATATGTTTAATTCAGATTTAGGTGCTCTAGGATAATCTGATTTAATCATATAAACCAGCAAGAAGTTAGATTAATCATTTTCTTGAATATGTTTTGATCGAAATTATGTATATCCATTATTTTATGATATGTTTAATATTTGTGAATGTTTATGTAATGAAGATTTAATGAATCACTATTTATTTTGATTGAATTAAATTCATTGCTTGAATTGTTTGCCATAGATCTTAGGATTGAAGATAAGAGAAAATCAGAGGTTCAAATGAATGGATTCAAACGAAACTTGGCAGATGATCTCTGATGGATATCGAAAAGGCACCTGAGAAATTTAGGTAAGAAACTCGATATCTCTAAGGACCGATACCGGTCCATAGCCGATGAACCGGTACCGATCCATCAGCGTAGCATGAATGGTGGTAAGTTTTGAGACATGGCATCATGGTGATAAACCGAGGCTGTGTGTAAAATTTCAGGTGATTTGGATGGGTTGAAGTATGATGCTCGAGCATTGGCCAATGGACTGACATGAGAATTCATCGAAAAAGGGATTTGGCTTCGAGAATGGATCGGTCGGAAGTGCTCGAGGATAGGATTGGAGAGATTCAACACTAGTCGATTTCCAACTAGATATATGGACCAGTATCATTCCATATTTGATGGACCGATGTCGATCCATCGTATGAGGCGACGGGGAGCTCATATTTTGTGAGCGAGATTGTGATGCCTTCTGGTGGATGCTGGTAAAGTTTGGTGACCAATGGACATCAGATGGTTGATGTGTAATTCAAATAGGATTGGATCTTCGATTGTGAACTCACGACGGAGTGGTCAGAGCTGAACTGGTGTGATGTTGATTATGGGATGATGCACGATGTAGTAAGATGATAGGTCGACTTAGATGGGAGTTGATCAAGGATGATGATGGAATTGGTTTGAGAGGTTGCTCGAATTAAAGGATGAAATCTGCATGGAGGAAGATTTAAAAAATGGTAAGTGCCAAGGAATCGTTGGTTATTGATGGTTCTAGTAAACTCAAAGCAAGGGTATCGTAAGGATGCTCATCAGGATCAGACGGATCGTGTACCATGGATCGAGCTCTGGGAATGATCTAGTTGTCTTACATGGAGGAAAACATAAGCAAGAGGGTGTATGAAAGTCTGACTAGAACTGGGGTTTCCATTAGCCCTTGACGGACGACAACGACCAGTCATTTGATGATTGTTGTATTCAAGGCTTTAGTCGGTGATGACTAGGATATTGGTTGTTATGGATGTTATGGTTGATTGTGTGCTTTCTCCTCTATTTCTTTCGGTAGGATATCACCGTAGGTCATCGAAGAGAAGTGGGATTGAGGGATGTCAAATTCTTATTCTAGAGTGGCATATGATAGATGAATATCCTGTGCTAATCATTTGGTTGCTGAGATATATCAGATGGTTGAATTGTCTATACTCATATATCATGTGTATTGTTGATATTTATTTTATCTCTTACTAAGACTGTCGTCTGACTCAAGGTTTTATGTTTCCTCTTATTACCTTGGTTTGCTCATCAATGTTATTGGTGAGTATACTGAGATAGCAGGTGATAGGTGTTGGTGCCTATGATGTTGTGCGACGACGAACTTGAGGCTGACGTATTATTTCCATATTATATAAATATATGTTGATTTCGTTGTGTATTGTTGATTGTTGATACTCTGAGAGATATGTAGTGAGGCTTGATGTACATATATTCATTTATATAGTAGTTTTGTATTGGTGACTCTAAAATGTTATAGAGATTGGATTTACTGTTCGGTTATGCTTCACTACCATATCGTGTTGTATATTTTCTATTAAATATTATCCATTCGTTGTGATTTATACAACAAGTTTTATTTTGAGTTATTATTCCTTAATGATCGCCCCATATCGGCCTAACACATCATACAATGCACCTTTTCCTTAGTTTGGTGCAGAAGTTAAGGGACGATCGTCGCATTTGGTATTAGAGTTTTGGTTAATAGATTTCACCCAAAATTTGCAAGCGTAAAAGAATAAGAGAGGTATATTTGTATTTTTTAATGAATGATTACTATATTATAATGTCTTTATTAATAATTATCTTGAAATTACAAATTTTGGTCCGTCTGTGAAGTACCAAAAATGCCCTTAGATAAAATTAAAAAAATTCTAAAATTTTGTTTGTTTAATCTTTTCAGCCACAAATTGGGGGAAACATAATTATTTGATATATTCAACACTCTTTTTAAGCAAACTATCAACTTTTAAAAAATTAAGATCCAAAATTTTTGATCTTTTCAACCATAAATTGTAGTCGCAAACACATAATTATTTGACATATTCAACATCTTTTTTGAGTAAACCATCTATTAAAAAAAACCACGTAATCATCGAAAGATTTAAACTTTATTACCCAATATTTGCAATGCCTATTTACTCAAACTTTAACTTTTGAATTTATTTATGTTATTTAATATTTATATTTCTTTTTCTTGAGTGACAGTTTATAAATTATGAAATATTCATACAATTCAGGTGCAAACAAATATAAAATCATAATATTTCAAAAACAGCAATCTATGCGTGAAGCGGCTGCCATCATTAGTATAGTAAGTTAGTTAGCACTTCAACATCATTACGGTTTTCCCTAATGTGGATTGATCATTCTCGTTTCAAATAGAGAATGAGTCGTCGAACTTCGAGACATGGTGTTAGGGATAAGCCTGCTATTGAGGGGTATGGGGGGGTAGCCAGTCGGAAGCTGTTGTTGTTATACCCGATTATCCTGCAATGTTCGAGACCATGATAGCAGCGATCATGAGGAGGATGCCCACTCCAAAAAGGGGAGATGAGCGTGGTGTTCATGTGTAGGCACCTGAATGGTTGATTTCACTAAGATATGTAAGGATTGCACTTCTCTAGGTGGAAATCCATTTACTGGGACAAAACCTACTGCTGAGATTCAGAATTGGTTGGACGCCTGCATTCGTATCTTCGGAGATTTGAGAATTAATGATGCAACTAAGAGGAAGTTAGCATCGAGGCAATTGTGAGGACGAGCGGTGGATTGATGGAACTCCATTACCTTAAAGACTCCAGAGGATGATATTTACTGGGATCAGTTCTGAACTGGTTCAAGGCATGGTTTATTTCGGCGGTCCAAAGGTCGGTTCTCTTCAAGAAGTTTGTTGAGCTTAAGCAAGGAGGTAAACTCGTGTTTGCGTATATGGCCAAGTTTGAAGCTTTATCAAGGTATGCGTATTCGTATATTGAAACTTATTACCAGAAGAACGAGAAGTTTATATTGCAATTGGATGAGAGTCTTGGGAAACAACTGATAGACCATATTGGTGATCCTTATGAGAATCTAGTCGAGAAGGATTTAAGGAAGGAGTTTTTATTTCCGTAGAAAGTAGAGGCTGTTGTTGAGTATAAGAAGGAGTCAAAGCCACCACAAGGTGGTGGTAATAAGAAAAGTGAACGGAAAAAAGAAACAACAACAAAAAGGGGCAAATAGCCAAAAGAAACCCAAGAGTGAGGTTACCTACTACAACTGTCAAGAGAAGGGTCATTATTCCAAGTATTGTAAGAAGCCTAAGGTGGAGAAGAAGTTCTATAATTATGATAAGTCTGGGCATATGAAGAAGAACTGTCTAGAACTACCTAAGGATAAGTAGGCTATAAAAGCACATGCTTTGGATGTTGTGCCGTCTTCCTCAAGGATCCGACTGCTGAGGAAAAGGGGAAGAGTATCGTTGTGCAAGGTATGCTTTCTATCAGGGACATTTCAGTTTGAGTCTTGTTAGATACTGGAGCACCACATTCTTTTATGTGATGAGCTTGTTTGCAAGTTGGGTTTAGAACCTGAGATTGTTGATAGACCATTAGTAGTGACTAACTCAGTAGGAAGATCTTCTAGTATTTGTATGATTAGTCATGGTTTAGTTTTATCGATTTATGGTTGCTTTGTTATTTTTGATTGCTTTGTTTAGACTTACGCTGCATTTGGAATTATTCTGGGTATGGACTGGCTCAAGAGGTATGTGGCTATCATGGATTGCGAGAGACTCGAGGTGACTATCAGGAATGTGAAAAGGAAAACAATGGCGACACGTTGTTTACCAAAGGATGGGGTTCTGATCAATTTTTATATTGTCTTATGATTCCAAGGGAAGAGTTGTCGTTGATGCCAATCGCTAGTGAGCTTTTGGATGTCTTTAAAGAGGTTAAAGGACTACTGCTGCATCAAGATATTGAGTTTTGGATTGATCTAGTGGATGAAGCTAAACCTATTGTTATGCCTCTTAGGCAGATGACGCCTAAGGAATAGCGAGAGGTAAAGGTGTAAGTGAACGACCTTTTGAGTAAAGGATTCATTCAGAAAAGTATATCCAAATGGGGTGCATCGGTAGTGTTTGCAACCAAGACTGTTGCGATTGTGCGTGGATTATCGTGAGCTGAACAAGGTGACCAAGAAGAACAAGTATCCATTGCCGAGAATCAACGACTTTTTTGATCAACTTCGCGAAGCCAACGTGTTTTCCCAAATGGATTTGGCGATGGAATTTCACCAACTGAGAGTGGCTAGGGATAGAGTGTCAAAGATTGCTTTTAGGACACCATCCAGATTCCATGAGTGGCCGGTGATGCAGTTTGGATTGACTAACGCGTCAGCGTATTTGTGGATCTTGTGAATCAAGTTTTCAGTGATCAGTTGAACAAGCTCGTGCTTGTGTCGTGGACGATATACTGGAATATTTCAGGACTGAAGAGGAGCACAAGACACACTTGAAGATTGTTTTGGAAGTCTTACAGAAACATCGGCTGAAGACTAAGTTTCTGAAGTGTTACTTATGGAAGGAAGAAGTGATATTCTTAGGTCATGTCATATCAGAACAAGGAATAGCGGTGGATCCCGCTAAGTTGGCAGCAATCCAGGATTGGGATCGACTAAAGAATTCAACGGTTGTTAGGAGTTTTCTTGGTTTAGCTGGATATTACTGACAATTAATCAATGGTTTCTCAAAAATATTCGCACCATTAACCGGATTGATGTAGAAGAATCAGGTCTTTGCATGTAATGCGAAGTGTGAGCTGGCTTTAGAAAATTTGAAAGAGAGATCGAGGAGTGCTCTTGTATTGACTATTCCAAGCGGAAATGAAGAAATGGTGTTATATACCATTGTAGTGGTGCCGGACTTGGAGTAGTGCTAGTGTAGAAGGATAGAGTTGTAGCTTACGCGAGTTGACAAGTGAAGCCGCACAAAAGGAATTACCTGACTCACGATTTGGAGTTAGTGACGATAGTGTTTGCTCTGAAGATTTGCAGGCATTATTTGTTGCGAGTTAGATTCTAGTTGTTTACTGATCATAATTCGTTGAAGTATATTTTCTCCTAAAAGGTTTTGAATCTTTGGTAACAACGATGGTTAGAGTTTTTGGCGTCATATGATTTTCGTATAGCCTATACTCCAGGTAAAGGTGACACGGTGTGCGTTAAAAAAAAAGACATGCAAGCTTAAGGGCCATGTTTTTGTAATGCGAGTATCTCGAGTATTTAGCTGGATTTGATTTCAGACCTCATTGTGAGCTAGAACCTGAGATGTTAGCAAGCTTATCGATCAAACCGACTCTCATCGAAAGGATTGGCGAAGGCCACAAACGAGGCACTAAGCTTGTAGCAGTTATTCAGAGATTGGAGATGAGAGTGGAACCCGAGGAAATTAAGGATTTCAAAGTAGATCGAGATTGTTGGCTTTGAAAAATGGACGACTGATTGTTCCTGATATAGATGGGTTGAAAGACGAGGTTATGAGGGAGTGTCATCACTCTAGGTTGACGATTCATCATGGTGGTAATAAGATGTATCGAAATATGAAACAGGTTTACTACTGGGAAGGAACAAAGAGGGATGTCAGGAAGTTTATCTCGAAGTGTATGAACTGCCAATTAGTTAAAGCCGATAAGAAAAAGACGAGTGGATTGTTACAGCCATTAGAAGTTCCTACGTGGAAATGGGAGCAAGTATCGATGAATTTTATCGTTGGATTGCCTAGAACAAGGGCAGGAAATGATGGTGTATGTGTAATAACCCGGAAAATCTGGGCCAGTTTAAAATTTTTATTTTGGCAATTTTAGCGAATTTTGAATATTTAAAATAGATTATTTTAAGTAAAATCGACGAGAAATTTATTTTGAATATAATTCAGACGTATATATAATATACGTCGTCGTTAGAATATAAATAATTATATATAATAATAAAAGGAATTGAAAATGGCGTGGTAGTTCGATAATTCGATTTCAAACTTCAATTGAATGTACCGGGTGCAAAACAATCAGGATTTTAGTGAAACCAAAAACATTAGGATCTAATTGATAATATCTTTCCAACGAATCCGAAAAATCAAAATTTCATAGCGGGAATCGAAAGATATGTCCAATTGAAAATTTTGAATAGTCGCTATGGAATTCAAGCCCTTAAAAATTGATATTTTGCAAACGACCTCGGATTTCGACAAACCACTTTTGTTGGATCCGTGATGTCAAATTAATGCTAGATTCCAAATTTCATAATTTTTCGAATCAATATGTGAGCGTGGCGAAGGAAGACGTGTTTGACCATTTCAGTTGAATTTAATCGACTGGAAATTGGCCATTTTTCAAACGGTCTCAGAATTCGACGAAACTAGTTTTGTTAGGACCGTATCGTCAATACGAAGCTAGAAAATATTTTTCTAGTTAGTATGTGACCCCGGTAAATTGAAATGCGCATTCAAATTCAATATATAGAGTTATACGTTGATTTTGACGAAAACAGATCGAAACGATCAAATCAGCTTACGATATATATCCCATTGTGTTCGGAATGGGGGTAAAACGCTATGGACGACAGGCGGTGGGCCTCGTTTTGAAGTCGAAAATAAAATTTGCTTTTTGGTGAAAATAAAATAATTAAAAATTAAAAAAAATTCTCTCTCCTTAACTACTCAGCCCCCCCCCCCCCGTTACTTTCTCATTCGAGAGAAATTAGAAGAAAAAAACGAAGGGCGGAGCCCTAAATCAGGTCGCCGACCATCGACGACCCCGTCGCCCACCGCCCCATCGCTCCTCCGGCCACCCCTCGCCTGAGCCCCCCCCTCGAAGACCTCGACAACCGCGAGTCCTCCTTCCCATCGCGCGACCACCGCGCCAAACCCCACCCCTGCCATCACCGAACCACCGGCCAGTGCCCTCTTCGCCTGAGCGCCGGCGAGCAGCTTCCCCCCCCCCCGGTCTCTCTTCTTCTTCGACTGAAAACCATCTCCTCCAACAGCGAACGGTAAGTTTTATTACCTGATTTAGTTAATGGTTTTAAGTATTTAAATGTAGTTAGTTTTAAGTTAATAAAAATTAGATTTTTATAAGATGAAGATGAGATTTTTAACATCGTGAAAACAAGGTAAAAATAGTTTTTTATATTGTAAGTGAACAACGTAAAAATGTGATTTTTGTTTAGGTATTAACAATATAAAATTTTGATTTTATAATTGTTTGAAAAGCGAAATAAAAATTCGATTTTTATATATTTAATAGCGAAATAAAAATTCGATTTTTATATATTGAATAGCGAAATAAAAATTTGATTTTTATATATTGAATTAGCGAAATAAAAATTCGATTTTTAAATATTGAATAGCAAAATAAAAATTCGTTTTTATATATTGAATAGCGAAATAAAAATTCGATTTTTATATATTGAATAGCGAAATAAAAATTCGATTTTTATATATTGAATAGCGAAATAAAAATTCGATTTTTATATATTGAATAGCGAAATAAAAATTAGATTTTTATATATTGAATAGCGAAATAAAAATTAGATTTTTATATATTGAATAGCAAAGTAAAAATTCGATTTTTATATATTGAATAGCAAAGTAAAAATTCGATTTTTAAATATATGAAGTGATTATAAAAATATGATTTTTAAAAAATTGAAAGTAAACAAATAAAAATGTGATTTTTATTTTAAAAAGACAGCAATATAAAAATGTGTGATTTTTATATATGTAGTGGCTACGGGCAACGAAGGTGACAAAAAGGCGAGAACGACGAAGATTTCTCTAAATGAAGTGGCGTGAAGTTGGAATAGCTATCGGTGAGAATTTCTCACTCTTCAATTTCTTTTCTAGTTATATATATATATACTAGGATGCAGACGGTGTTTAGTAGCACCCGACACAATCGTCCACATACCATGGACTTGTTTGTTTGATTGCAAAAATTAGTTAGATTATTTGATTGAAACTGAATTGTTTGGTGAAATGAATGGATTTGATTGATGTGTGAATGGCGTGGGCCTTCACTAGACCGGGGATAAGGCTAGGTTTCGTCCCGTTTCTAGTATCGTGTCGTTATGCCGCCGAAATTTTCTAAAATAAGTTAGAAAATAAAAATATCATTTTATTTAAAGAATGAACTAAATAGAAATTCATATGTTAAAATAAAATGTTTTTTCGTTAAAAAATATAATTTTTAGCGTGAATATGAATATAGTGAATGTGAATAAATAAATATTCATTTACAAACCGGACGGTTTGTTTATGTACACTGATTTGACTGACATTGATTGGGACGATAAATTTTACACATCGCCCAACTGTACGAATAAAATCCGTGTTTGATTGTTTGAAACCCCACACGGGTGTTGGGATGAAATTTGAAGTTCACTCATCCTGATTGACTAAATATGTCGATCGATTGATTGACAGGCTGTTATAAGCGTTAGATATCTATATTTGATGCTTGTACAGTGTAGTGCACTTTGGTTGATGGTTGATTATTTTTCAATGCTATTATATACATGTGATGTGTGAAAATCCATATAATTAACATTATATGGTGATTGATTGGGCCTCATTCCAATTTAGAAGATAAAGAATATTATAAAGTAAAGGTTCATGTGTTGATTGTACTTATCCGTTGAGATTAGTCATGTGTTGAACGAAATATTTTAATAATAAAATTCACATCTTTATCATTAGAAAATAAAGGTTCATGTGTTGACTGTACTCATCTGTTGAGATTAGTCATGTGTTGAACGAAATGTTTTAATAATAAAATATACATCTTTATCATATTTAAAATTAGAACTACTTCGCGGTGGAGTCTAATTGAAAATCAAACGATAGATACCCAAATTTTATAAAATATTTTAAATAACAAAAATAGCCACACGTGGACAGTACTCATTCGTTGAGATTAGTCGTGTGTGGAGAAAAAAAAGATAAATATTCATTTGTCGAATAGAATAACGGAATTATTGAAATATATAAAGCCGTATTAATTAGAGATGCGCCATTTTGACGCGAATCGATATTTATATCGATTATATTCGTTTTTATGAATTTGATTCAAATTGAATATATAACGAATTTGATTTAATTATAAAACGAATTGAATTTGATTTAATTAGAAAACCAATTTGAATTGGATCGAATAGAAAACCAATTTGAATTGAATCGAATAGAAAACCAATTTGAATTGAACCGAATAGAAACCGAAATGAATTTGAATCGAATAGAAAACCAATTTGAATTTGAATCGAATAGAAACCGAAATGAATTTGAATCGAATAGAAAACCAATTTGAATTTGAATCGAATAGAAAACCAATTTGAATTGAATTGAATAGAAGACCAATTTGAATTGAAAACGAATTCGAATTGAATTGAAACCGAATTGAAATGAATTCAAATTGAATTGAAATTTGAATTGAATAGAAAGGAATTTTAAAACGAATTTATAAGGAAGAATTCAATTTTGATTTGAATTTGAAATAAAGGTTGAAATTGTTTTGAAACGAATTCAAAACTATTTATATAATTTGATTTAAATAGAAATCGACGAAATATATATTATATATATAATATAATGGCCTGAATAGAACGCGCCGCGGCAGTTCGAAAATTTCGACCATTTATTTCAAACGGACATTATGGGAGATCCGACCGTCGGATTCTCCTAAAACCGGAACCGTTGGGTTCGTATCGAAAAGAGATTTCTAACGAATATTTGAAACTTGAAATATAACGGCTGGATTTGGAGATATGTCCAAATCAAATTCGAAAAAGGTCGCTGTAAGTGCAGTTCGATGGCCATTGATGGAAATCGACTGTACGGGCCTCGATAAAATTATTAAAAATAGTAATAATTTGCGTAAAATCATAAGAAATGATTTGGGAAAAATTAGGATGAATTCATATTTGAAAAGATAAAAATGGATTTTTGTCGAAATGAACTAGTTTTGAACTAAATTTAAAACCCAATTTTTTTTAAATAAATAAATTAGATTTAAAAAGGGGTTTTAAATAATCGGAATTTCTAATATATTTGATTGGATTTGAAATGGGTTTATCGTGAATGGTGTTTTAAATAACACTGGTTCTTTAACCCGATAATAAATAGAATGTGATTTGGGTTTGTCGTGAACTGTGTTTTAAATAACACTAGTTCTTTAACCCAGTAAAAGGAGTTTTAACGAATCTGCAATTAGATTGAAATGTGAATCTATAATCTAAATTATCAAATTTAGAAATGAGCAAGAATGGAGTATCGCCAGTTTTGCTCCAAAGCGATAGTCAAATCTTTAATTAGATTTGAACGTGAAATGGTAATTAATTTTATCGATAACACCATAGTTAGATATGGAGTATTACCAGTTTTGCTTCATGGGATATATAGGTTGGGATTGGGAAATAAAATAAATAATTACTTCGGTGTGGTTCGCTAATCTCGACTAGCTTAGAAAACCATAATTTTGGTTTGAAACGACATCCAAAGGAGGATTAAAGAATAAATTTAAAGAATTTATCTTTGATAAAATTAATGGGAACCTTTCCCTGAGAATATGAATTGGAATGAGGCGTATGTTGTGTTTGTGTAACATTTGTTTTTAATATACGCGGGTTGTTCGAAAAGGCCGGGTTTATACCCATTCTGAATAACCGATTCGACGATATGTCGAAGATGAAGACGGTGGTTGAAGACCGGAAGTCTTCACATCGTTTGGATAATTACTGACGATCCTGATAGGGCTGTACACCCAAGAGGATGGAAATAGTTGGTGGTCGTCCAGACGTACTTGGAGATGGATGGATATGCGAGGAAAGTGCCTCCGGTTTCGTTCAGACTCAGAACGAACTTGTAAATGGATTGTGTGTCTGACACTGGATTTTATTCTGTGTTGATTGATTTCTGTTAAATATACATCTGTTTGGCGGTGGAGAATTTATTCTTTTGCTTAACGCCCTTCTCTGAGACGTACGAGCTCAGAGGTTGTATATCGATGGACATCAGTCGCATGGCATGAATTGCCTGTGTGGCACGCTGAGTTGCATGGATCAAGGCTTCTGTTGAAAAGAAAAGTCTTGTGGTTCATGATCAAAGCACGGCCTACGTGGCAGCATTGTGTATAGCGTGGATTCGCGAGCCTTACACCTCGGTATGAGTCAAAAACGGGATGAGGACCCAAGGAGTGCACGACGTTTCTTTCTAGCTATGGGTGGTGTCAGTGACCTACCAGCCCTGACATATATATACTTTTCACCTTTGTGGTTTGGATGCGAGACGCCTCGATTTTAGGTCTGTAAGGACCGGGAAACGTGTGTTCAGGCATAATTAATCCTCTAACGTAAGTGAGGACCGGCCTTGGAGGATCCCAGGATTGCCCAGAGTGTGTAGTCCTGAGGCATTTGCTAGAGTGTCTCAAACGCGGAGAGGAGCTTGCCCCTTGCCTCGACTCATGACGGAAATCCAATTTCCAATACGTGTATTGCGGTTTTAATTGTAGAACTAGTATGGCGACATGATATATGGTACCCATGTCGTCTATGATTTATATTTATGATTGAAATTGTTTTGACACTATACACTTATTATAGTATCAAATGATTTGTTTTAAACGTACCAAGCATGTTTGGCTATTATAAGGGAAAACCCTATCCTCCGGCTTGCGTTGCATTGTGTGATGGGACCTGGGTCTTATAATAGCTTCACTTTTTCGAAAAAGCATTGCGCTGTTTATTCTATGCACTAGTATTCTTGGAAGGAAACCCGTTCCGTGTTATACGGCGTGGTCCCTTGAATTACTTTCTTTTAAAGTAAAGTTTTAAATAGTTGTTTTAGTTCTCACACCAGTTACATGACTGACCTGGAGTTTATTGTTTTAACCTAAACTCTGGGTGCCCCTATTTTCCGCACGGGCAGCTAGTAGTTTTTGTTTTGTAGATTTATATTCACAGGATCCTGGTTTACAGCTGGAATGATATCCGGAAAGCTCTGTATCCGTATATCACCTTCAGTTGTGCTTTGTATTATTTTTCGCTGCTATGTAATTTATTGTAAACTCTTATATTTATCGAATGTAATTTATTCATTTATACTCTGTATATTCTTGTATCTGATGTAATTGTTGTAATAACAATGAAATGTTCTTCCGTCTGCATTCTGATTTGTCCTGTTCTCAAACGATCAGGGGTTTCGAACGGTCTAGATCGGTTTAACGACTGATTCGGATCGAGCGAAATTCCTTGCCGTCACATTTGGTATCAGAGCTTTGGTTTACAGAGCTCGAGAACAAGACGCATTAGAAACATATGAAAGAATTCATCAGATATTGGATTAGTAATATCCAATTAGAATGACTCGTTAGAGATAGGATTAGTAGTATCCTAGAACGAGTGTGAAGAGTATATTTTTCTAATGAAAACAAATTTGTTTTAAAAATCTAAATCGTTTTATATGTATTTGAATATTTATTTATATTAATATGGACAATCCAATATATAAAGTTTTTGTATATACGCGTCATGAACGTATATTCGAAGTTTTAATATATTGGATAGATATAGAGTCACACTCTAGTCGCCCGGAGATGATTCTACTGAAGACTATATAGCATCAGTAGTGTGTGTTCGAGTTTCGAAGGTGTGATTTTCTATATATTTCCATTAGACTGGTGTGAGAACCAAAACTTATATAGATAGTTTTATTGTTGTGAATTGGCATCAAAAACATGATTTTTTTTGTATATATATCAAATTTATAAATTTGAAACTCTAATTCACTAATTGATTGATGTTTGTGTTGTTTGTTTATTTGTTTGCTAATTTTGAACCATTTAGCCTAATTGAATCAGATATTGGATTGTATTGAAAATTAGTTGCATTTGCATGCATATACATGTATTACATTAAGCAGGTCATAGCAAGGAGGCTAGAGTAGAGAATAAAATTTGTTTGCCCGACAAATAGGTACATGTTTACTATATAAATTACTATTTTGTTTGGGTGATGATGATTTTATGAGTCTATTGGCTAGCCGCTTGGCTTTTTCTTTTTCTTTTTGAGATCAGAAGACCTATATGGCAATTTCGGGATTTTCCCGTGGCTCCCGGTGCAGGGGAGGTTATGGCGAAATTTTTCGAAAATTTAGGGTGTTAGCCAAATTTTTGAAAATTTGAAAATTCTCAGAAACTGAAAAGTTAGAGAATGGAAGCCAGATCGAACGTAGAGCTGATTAATCAAACCACTTTCGACCTTGTTCCTTTTCGGGGACAAAAAGTTTTAAGTGGGGGAGATTGTAAAAACCCAGAAAATCTGGGCCAGTTTAAAATTTTTATTTTGGCAATTTTAGCGAATTTTGAATATTTAAAATAGATTATTTTAAATAAAATCAACGAGAAATTTATTTTGAATATAATTCAAACGTATATATAATATACGTCGTCGTTAGAATATAAATAATTATATATAATAATAAAAGGAATTGAAAATGGCGCGGTAGTTCGATAATTCGATTTCAAACTTCAATTGAATGTACCCGGTGCAAAACAATCCGGATTTTAGTGAAACCAAAAACATTAGGGTCTAATTGATAATATCTTTCCAACGAATCCGAAAAATCAAAATTTCATAGCGGGAATCGAAAGATATGTCCAATTGAAAATTCGGAATAGTCGCTATGAAATTCAGGCCCTTAAAAATTGATATTTTGCAAACGACCTCGGATTTCGACGAAACCACTTTTGTTGGATCCGTGATGTCAAATTAATGCTAGATTCCAAATTTCATAATCTTTCGAATCAATATGTGAGCGTGGCGAAGGAAGACGTGTTTGACCATTTCAGTTGAATTTAATCTACTGGAAATTGGCCATTTTTCAAACGGTCTCAGAATTCGACGAAACTAGTTTTCTTAGGACCGTATCGTCAATACAAAGCTAGAAATTATTTTTCTGGAATTTTTCTAGTTAGTATGTGACCCCGGTAAATTGAAATGCGCGTTCAAATTCAATATATAGAGTTATACGTTGATTTTGACGAAAACTGATCGAAACGATTAAATCAGCTTGCGATATATATCCCATTGTGTTCGGAATGGGGGTAAAACGCTATGGACGACAGGCGGTGGGCCTCGTTTTGAAGTCGAAAATAAAAGTTGCTTTTTGGTGAAAATAAAATAATTAAAAAAAAATCTCTCTCCTTAACTACTCAGCCCCCCCCCCCCCCCCCCCGTTACTTTCTCATTCGAGAGAAATTAGGGAAAAAAACAAACGAAGGGCGGAGCCCTAAATCAAGTCGCCGACCATCGACGACCCCGTCGCCCACCGCCCCATCGCTCCTCCGGCCACCCCACGCCTGAGCCCCCCCTCGAAGACCTCGACAACCGCGAGTCCTCCTTCCCATCGCGTGACCACCGCGCCAAACCCCAACCCTGCCATCACCGAACCACCGGCCAGTGCCCTCTTCGCCTGAGCGCCGGCGAGCAGCTTCCCCCCCCCCCCCCCGGTCTCTCTTCTTCTTCGACTGAAAACCATCTCCTCCAACAGCGAATGGTAAGTTTTATTACCTGATTTAGTTACTGGTTTTAAGTATTTAAATGTAGTTAGTTTTAAGTTAATAAAAATTAAATTTTTATAAGATGAAGATGAGATTTTTAGCATCGTGAAAGCAAGGTAAAAATAGATTTTTATATTGTAAGTGAACAACGTAAAAATGTGATTTTTGTTTAGGTATTAACAATATAAAATTTTGATTTTATATTTGTTTGAAAAGCGAAATAAAAATTCGATTTTTATATATTGAATAGCGAAATAAAAATTTGATTTTTATATATTGAATAGCGAAATAAAAATTTGATTTTTATATATTGAATAGCGAAATAAAAATTCGATTTTTATATATTGAATAGCGAAATAAAAATTCAATTTTTATATATTGAATAGCAAAGTAAAAATTCGATTTTTATATATTGAATAGCAAAGTAAAAATTCAATTTTTAAATATATGAAGTGATTATAAAAATATGATTTTTAAAAAATTGAAAGTAAACAAATAAAAATGTGATTTTTATTTTAAAAAGACAGCAATATAAAAATGTGTGATTTTTATATATGTAGTGGCTACGGGCAACGAAGGTGACAAAAAGGCGAGAACGACGAAGATTTCTCTAAATGAAGTGGCATGAAGTTGGAATAGCTATCGGTGAGAATTCCTCACTCTTCAATTTCTTTTCTAGTTATATATATAAGGATGCAGACGGTGTTTAGTAGCACCCGACACAATCGTCCACAGACCATGGACTTGTTTGTTTGATTGCAAAAAATTAGTTGGATTATTTGATTGAAACTGAATTGTTTGGTGAAATGAATGGATTTGATTGATGTGTGAATGGCATGGGCCTTCACTAGACCGGGGATAAGGCTAGGCCTCGTCCCGTTTCTAGTATCGTGCCGTTATGCCGCCGAAATTTTCTAAAATAAGTTAGAAAATAAAAATATCATTTTATTTAAAGAATGAACTGAATAGAAATTCATATGTTAAAATAAAATGTTTTGTCGTTAAAAAATATAATTTTTAGCGTGAATATGAATATAGTGAATGTGAATAAATAAAAATTCATTTACAAACCGGACGGTTTGTTTATGTACACTGATTTGACTGACATTGATTGGGACGATAAATTTTACACATCGCCCAACTGCACGAATAAAATCTGTGTTTGATTGTTTGAAACCCCACACGGGTGTTGGGATGAAATTTGAAGTTCACTCATCCTGATTGACTAAATATGTCGATCGATTGATTGACAGGCTGTTATAAGCGTTAGATATCTATATTTGATGCTTATACAGTGTAGTGCACTTTGGTTGATGGTTGATTATTTTTCAATGCTATTATATACATGTGATGTGTGAAAATCCATATAATTAACATTATATGGTGATTGATTGGGCCTCATTCCAATTTAGAAGATAAAGAATATTATAAAGTAAAGGTTCATGTGTTGACTATACTCATCCGTTGAGATTAGTCATGTGTTGAACGAAATATTTTAATAATAAAATTCACATCTTTATCATTAGAAAATAAAGGTTCATGTGTTGACTGTACTCATCCGTTGAGATTAGTCATGTGTTGAACGAAATGTTTTAATAATAAAATATACATCTTTATCATATTTAAAATTAGAACTACTTCGCGGTGGAGTCTAATTGAAAATCAAATGATAGATACCCAATTTTTATAAAATATTTTAAATAACAAAAATAGCCACACGTGGACAGTACTCATTCGTTGAGACTAGTCGTGTGTGGAGAAAAAAAAGATAAATATTCATTTGTCGAATAGAATAACGGAATTATTGAAATATATAAAGCCGTATTAATTAGAGATGCGCCATTTTGACGCGAATCGATATTTATATCGATTATATTCGTTTTTATGAATTTGATTCGAATTGAATATATAACGAATTTGATTTAATTATAAAACGAATTGAATTTGATTTAATTAGAAAACCAATTTGAATTGAATCGAATAGAAAACCAATTTGAATTGAATCGAATAGAAAACAAATTTGAATTGAATCGAATAGAAAACCAATTTGAATTGAATCGAATAGAAACCGAAATGAATTTGAATCGAATAGAAAACCAATTTGAATTTGAATCGAATAGAAACCGAAATGAATTTGAATCGAATAGAAAACCAATTTGAATTTGAATCGAATAGAAAACCAATTTGAATTGAATTGAATAGAAGACCAATTTGAATTGAATTGAATTGAAAACGAATCCGAATTGAATTGAAACCGAATTGAAATGAATTCAAATTGAATTGAAATTTGAATTGAATAGAAAGGAATTTTAAAACGAATTTATAAGGAAGAATTCAATTTTGATTTGAATTTGAAATAAAGGTTGAAATTGTTTTGAAACGAATTCAAAACTATTTATATAATTTGATTTAAATAGAAATCGACGAAATATATATTATATATATATATAATATAATGGCCTGAATAGAACGCGCCACGCCGCGGCAGTTCGAAAATTTCGACCATTTATTTCAAACGGACATTACGGGAGATCCGACCGTCGGATTCTCCTAAAACCGGAACCGTTGGGTTCGTATCGAAAAGATCTTTCTAACGAATATTTGAAACTTGAAATCTAGCGGTTGGATTTGGAGATACGTCCAAATCAAATTCGAAAAAGGTCGTTGTAAGTGCAGTTCGATGGCCGTTGATGGAAATCGACTGTACGTGCCTCGATAAAATTATTAAAAATAGTAATAATTTGCGTAAAATCATAAGAAATGAGTTGGGAAAAATTAGGATGAAAACTCCATATTTGAAAAGATAAAAATGGATTTTTGTCGAAATGAACTAGTTTTGAACTAAATTTAAAACCCAATTTTTTTTAAATAAATAAATTAGATTTAAAAAGGGGTTTTCAATAATCGGAATTTCTAATATATTTGATTGGATTTGAAATGGGTTTATCGTGAATGGTGTTTTAAATAACACTAGTTCTTTAACCCGATAATAAATAGAATGTGATTTGGGTTTGTCGTGAACTGTGTTTTAAATAACACTAGTTCTTTAACCCAGTAAAAGGAGTTTTAACGAATCTGCAATTAGATTGAAATGTGAATCTATAATCTAAATTATCAAATTTAGAAATGAGCGAGAATGGAGTATCGCCAGTTTTGCTCCAAAGCGATAGTCAAATCTTTAATTAGATTTGAACGTGAAATGGTAATTAATTTTATCGATAACACCATAGTTAGATATGGAGTATTACCAGTTTTGCTTCATGGGATATATTGGTTGGGATTGGGAAATAAAATAAATAATTACTTCGGTGTGGTTCGCTAATCTCGACTAGCTTAGAAAACCATAATTTTAGTTTGAAACGACATCCAAAGGAGGATTAAAGAATTTATCTTTGATAAAATTAATGGGAACCTTTCCCTGAGAATATGAATTGGAATGAGGCGTATGTTGTGTTTGTGTAACATTTGTTTTTAATATATGCGGGTTGTTCGGAAAGGCCGGGTTTATACCCATTCTGAATAACCGATTCGACGATATGTCGAAGATGAAGACGGTGGTTGAAGACCGGAAGTCTTCACATCGTTTGGATAATTACTAACGATCCTGATTGGGCTGTACACCCAAGAGGATGGAAATAGTTGGTGGTCGTCCAGACGTACTTGGAGATGGATGGATATGCGAGGAAAGTGCCTCCGGTTTCGTTCAGGCCCAGAACGAACTTGTAAATGGATTGTGTGTCTGACACTGGATTTTATTCTGTGTTGATTGATTTCTGTTAAATATACATCTGTTTGGCGGTGGAGAATTTATTCTTTTGCTTAACGCCCTTCTCTGAGACGTACGAGCTCAGAGGTTGTATATCGATGGACATCAGTCGCATGGCATGAATTGCCTGTGTGGCACGCTGAGTTGCATGGATCAAGGCTTCTGTTGAAAAGAAAAGTCTTGTGGTTCATGATCAAAGCACGGCCTACGTGGCAGCATTGTGTATAGCGTGGATTCGCGAGCCTCACACCTCGGTATGAGTCTAAAACGGGATGAGGACCCAAGGAGTGCACGACGTTTCTTTCTAGCTATGGGTGGTGTCAGTGACCTACCAGCCCTGACATATATATACTTTTCACCTTTGTGGTTTGGATGCGAGACGCCTCGATTTTAGGTCTGTAAGGACCGGGAAACGTGTGTTCAGGCATAATTAATCCTCTAACGTAAGTGAGGACCGGCCTTGGAGGATCCCAGGATTGCCCAGAGTGTGTAGTCCTGAGGCATTTGCTAGAGTGTCTCGAACGTGGAGAGGAGCTTGCCCCTTGCCTCGACTCATGACGGAAATCCAATTTCCAATACGTGTATTGCGGTTTTAATTGTAGAACTAGTATGGCGACATGATATATGGTACCCATGTCGTCTATGATTTATATTTATGATTGAAATTGTTTTGACACTATACACTTATTATAGTATCAAATGATTTGTTTTAAACGTACCAAGCATGTTTGGCTATTATAAGGGAAAACCCTATCCTCCGGCTTGCGTTGCATTGTGTGATGGGACCTGGGTCTTATAATAGCTTCACTTTTTCGAAAAAGCATTGCGCTGTTTATTCTATGCACTAGTATTCTTGGAAGGAAACCCGTTCCGTGTTATACGGCATGGTCCCTTGAATTACTTTCTTTTAAAGTAAAGTTTTAAATAACTGTTTTAGTTCTCACACCAGTCACATGACTGACCTGGAGTTTATTGTTTAAACCTAAACTCTGGGTGCCCCTATTTTCCGCACGGGCAGCTAGTAGTTTTGGTTTTGCAGATTTATATTCACAGGATCCTGGTTTACAGCTGGAATGCTATCCGGAAAGCTCTGTATCCGTATATCACCTTCAGTTGTGCTTTGTATTATTTTCCGCTGCTATGTAATTTATTGTAAACTCTGATATTTATCGAATGTAATTTATTCATTTATACTCTGTATATTCTTGTATCTGATGTAATTGTTGTAATAACAATGAAATGTTCTTCCATCTGCATTCTGATTTGTCCTGTTCTCAAACGATCAGGGGTTTCGAACGGTCTAGATCGGTTTAACGACTGATTCGGATCGAGCAAAATTCCTTGCCGTCACAGTATGGATCTTCGTGGATTGCTTGACCAAAAGTGCAAGGTTTATTCCATTAGGTCGACTAGGACGACATCGAAGTTGACTGAGTTATATTGTAAGAGGATAGTTCAAATCCATGGGATACCAAAGAGTATAGTTAGTGATCGAGATCTGTTATTTACTAGTGGATTCTAGAAGATTTTGCAAGAGACGTTGGGAACCAAGCTATGTATGAGTACGACTTATCATCCCTAGATAGATGGTCGGACCGAAAGAGTTAATCGAGTATTGGAAGATCTTCTTAGAGCTTGTGTGTTAGATTTTGGAGGATCGTGGGAAGATCATTTGCATTTAGTTGGGTTTGCTTATAATAACAACTACCAATCAAGCTTTGGAATGACACCATAAGAAGCATTGTACAGTAGACCGGGTAATTCTCTATCATGTTGGTCAGAGACTGGAGAGAAGTTTGTACTTGGGCCTGAGATGATAAAAGAAAAGTCTTGAGATCATTCGGCAACGAATGAAAGTAGCCAAGATAATCAGAAGAGCTATGCTGATAAGCGACGAAAAGACGGAATTTTCAGTTGGAGGCTTGGTGTTTGTTAAGGTATCACCTCAAAGGAATGTTGTTTGTTTCGTAAGGAAAGAGAAGTTAGTGCCAAGGTTTGTTAGGTCGTTTCCGATTGTCGAGCACATTGGGAAGCTCGCTTATAAAGTGGATCTACCTGAGAAGATGGCGGTTGTACACAATGTGTTCCATGTGTCATTTCTACAGAAGTTTGTACATGACTCAAATGTTGTAGTATCTTCTGATCAGATTGAAGATTTAGATGTCGAGCTCGAAGTTTATAGGCCTCGCAAGTCACTTTGCGTAGTAGAGAGTGACATAAAACAACTTAGGGGGAAGATTGTTAAGCTAGTCAAGGTACAATGAGACAAGGGCGATAACAAGTAGAAAATCTTTAGAAAACAAGTGTCTAGTCAATCGTTGAAGAACTAATGAAATTGAACGTTTTGCTTAGATGCTAGAAAGCATATGTGACGGCCCGCCCCGCACCAACCGACATTTACTCCAAAAGTGCGTTGTAATCATGTCCAGTTAGCACAGAACGGGTCGTCAGAAGAAAAAGGAAAGAAGGAAGTGAACTAACAAGGAACCTGTAAAATGTCTCACGGTGCATGGAACAAAATATAATAACAACATACTTGACATAAAACAGGTGAGACAGTGCATAAGCTGAAAAACAAACTAACATAGCAGCGGAAAATCCAAGTACAACTTATGATCCAAAGTTAACATTATTACAACTTTTCAAACTGTCTCAAAAACAAAAGCAAGATAAAGGAGGTACACTACTCATACCCAAGTAGCGACCACCAACGACACAGGGAGAATATCTATATATCATACGTGGAAGCCTCTTGCTCGCCTCCGAATCAGCTACTCGCGCATCACCAGTGTAACACCCCGTGTATTCTATAACAGTGAAATTCACAAATTAAAGTATAATTAATTTCAAATCAAATAAGGGAAACGGGATACGCCATTGTGTTCGTCTCGGAAAAATACGCGAAATAGAGTCTGAGTTTTCGAAAAACGGAGTCCGTATGAAGAAGATATGGCCTCCTGAAGTTTCAGAATTCAGTTTAAAATTCAAACAGACGAAAACAGATCAGAAAAACAAATTTAAAATTCAAAATCGGGCCCAGTTGGCCAGGGCGGGAAAATTCCCGCCCAAGGGACCCAGGTCGACTTGGCAGTCGACCTGGGGCTAGCCAGGTCGATTTGGCAGTCGACGTGGGTAACCCGTGTCGACTGCCAAGTCGACACGGTGTCGACTGGGGTGTCGACCTGGCCCCTGATCCAGGTCGAACCCAGCCCACCCTGGCTGGCCTAGTCTGTGTTTGGTCGATTTTCTGAGCCTTGCCTTGTCACTAGGGCTAGGTGTCAGCTCCTGGTTGGTCTCTCCTTCAAACGAACGGCTATTATTGAACCAAGCTCCATCGACGGTCTAAAATAACTCACAAACTCTATAAAAAGGACCTAAGACTAACCCTAATTCACACAAACTAAAATGGAGATGAGACCGTCATGCTGCTGAGGAGAGACTAAGGATAGCCGTCAGAAATTGAGAGACAATTAGGAGATAATTCAAAGCTTAAAGCAACGTTAATTGAATCAAAGCAACGCCTACAACAAAGGATAGCATCTCCAAGTTCAAAATTCAGATTCCTGAATTGAAGATTCATCATACGTTGTAAGTAGAGTGCTATTCCGATATGAATAATTAATTGCATTTGATTTTTGTAAAATGCGAAATGGAATTGTGGCGATAATAATCTATATTTGTATGTTATTTTGATTCTAAACTATTTGGGAATGTTGTGATATACGCTTGGATATTTGCAAGCATGTGATTTACGTTGGAAGTAAACAACGAAATGGAATTGTGGCGATAATAATCTATACTTGTATGTTATTTTGATTCTAAACGATTTGGAAATGTTATACGATTGGATATTTTGCAAGTATGTAATTTGGGATTCATACAAGTATGCGATTTATGTTGACAACTATATGTTGTGGATTCATGCAAGTGTATGATGCATTAATATGCCAATATGATGTACATACTTTTATGATCATTTTTAGTGTGTAATTGGACTCAACTAAGTACTATGATTTATATGAATCTATGTTGAAATTTGCAAATCATACTTTTGTATTAGAAACAAAAGTAAGCACCTTTATGAACATGACTAAACTATGTTTGGTATTATGCCTAGTTGAAACATGTTTTAGGCCTAAGTTGTTATCAAAACCATATAGTGATATATGTGACACAATTAAGTTAGATTTACATCCCAATTCCAAGTTTACAATGATTCATGTTTAAGTATTATTTATGCCATGATTACACGAATAGAATGATTCATGTTTAAGTATTATTTATGCCATGATTATATGAATAGAACGATTCATGTTTAAGTATTGTTTATGCCATAATTATATGAATAGAATGATTCATGTTTAAGTATTGTTTATGCCATGATTATATGAATAAAATGATTCATGTTATGCCATGATTATATGCTGTTACAATTGCAAGTTCACATGTGCCTACTTTATGATAATTGAATCGTTCGTTGCAAGTTCATGCGTTCACACTCCCCTTTTTTTCATGTTACCTTATAAACACCATGTTATAAGCCTCCCCTTTTCATATGGCTAAATTGAGTTTAAATATTAAACCCAACACACCTTACATTGTAGCGAACGTGTAAAACGGGGGTAATGACGTTTGGGTTAAAATATAGAACATAGGTGTTGGCATGTTTGGCGCATGACAACAACCTTGAAAAAAACAATTAAGTGGCATAAATAAATTTTAAGCAATAAAGATGAATTTGAATAATGGGCCGCAAATATTTACATATAAAAAGAAAAGAGACAAAATATGTAAATGTAGAAAATACGATGTGTTTAACCCGAGGTTGGATTGAGTTGTGATGTAAACCTGCCCGGAACCGCCCGGCTGTCCAGTAGTCACAACAACACCTATCCAATGTGGGTGGTTAAACACAGAGCCCAATAAGGACCCGAGGTTAGACTCAGTTGTGGCGTAAGACTACCCGGACCCAACCGGCAAGAGGCAGCCACAACAATACCTGTCTAATGTGAGAGGTCAAGGCTTTAATAAGACAATTAAGGCTGAGTCAGAATTGGTAGGATTAAGTAAATTAAATTAATACTTAATCAAAATGGAACATGCTAAACTGAACAGACTGACTTGGGGTTAGGTTTATTAAACACTTAACCAACTTAGCCTGTTGGCTAGAAATAGAAAACCTAGTTGCGGGGGACCCTTTTCAGCAGTAACCCTACAAGGTGTATCAGGATACCCTGAACTAGGCAGGGTGGGGCACGATTACTGGGCTGACTATAAGAGGTCAAATCGACGGCGGTGGTGCAGCAGTGTAGGTTCTAACGGGGTGCGGGCGTGCACACACTCCGGCGCAGAAAAATAAGGCACTGGGCACCAGTAGCATACCTGTGCATTCTAGAGTTGTGTTGGGCCGCCACCATGGGACTTGATACACCCCATGGTGGGACCAGCATAGGTAACTACAACATCGGGGGCCGTAAGACACATGTAACTATGCGAGTAGGAGCCGATCATCAGAAATGGATCACTTCACCCTGATTATGGGGTGTCTGTTGGGAACTAGTTTATATGGGTACAGAGATAAATATGGGGTACGATAGTATATTCGACCCTAGACAACTTAACTTAGTTTATGGTGCTTTCCCATTTCCAGTTTATGCTTATCATACCCAGTTCTTTATTCATAGACTGAATAGTCCTAGACTTACTCAGGCTTTATGTCTGACTCTACTTTTCTTTCGTCTTCTTTTCTTCTGTCCCCCCCCCCAAGGTCCACAGGGAGGGAATACCGCAGCTTGACCAGCTTTCACATTCAGCTTGAAGAGAAAGAATGTATTGCTTGGACCTTTTTCCGTTTTGGACTATGGCTTTGGGCAGCAATTATGGGACTTTTGCAGTTTATTTATGTTTTCTTTATGCTTCTTTAATAATGTAATCAAGACAGTTATGAAGATGCTATGTTTTTGGAAGAATTGTAAGACAAGTATGGCATGTTTTTGTGAACACGTATTTTAATGAAATAAAGATGTTGTTGTTTTCCGCTGTTCAAAAATATGTGTTCTTATATCTGTCTTGTATATCTGTGACTTATACTTATAAACCTCCACCAAAATTAGGGCATTCCCTTTGAGAGTGACCCTAACGGAGGTGGGGTGTTTCACTTGGTATCAGAGCATAGGTTTACCAGATAAGATAAAAAGTTTTGAAAATTTATTTTCAAAAGAAAATTTTAAAGAAGCATTTTTAAAAGATAAAATATTATTTTATTTTAAAAAAAAGGCAAAGTCCCCCAAAGCCATAGGTACTATCTCTTATCCTTCGTTTTGAATCTATCCTTTTTGTTTCAGCATGTCCGAAGAACTTAACTTGCCCGAGGGTGTACCAATACCTGGTTGGTTTAGACGGTTCTTAGAAGCAAGGGCCACTCAGCCAGGTCCTACCGTTCCTCCTCCCCCAGCTGCAGGAAATCATCCAGCTGCAGCAGCACCTCTTCCTCCACCTCCTCCGCGGGGAAACACTTTTGCTAAGATATGTAAAGATTTTAAGGCTATGGGAGGAAAAGATTTTCATGGAACTGAATCCTTCGTGGCAGCTAGAAATTGGCTGAAAGAAACCGAGGACTTATTCGTCATCTTTGAGGTAGAAGATAGGCAGAAAGTACAACTGGCGGTGTGGCTACTAAAAGGCGAGGCTTCCTACTGGTGGGAAGTCACTAATGCAGAAAGACCAGTGGAAACATGGGAGGACTTTAGGGCAAGGTTTGAGGCTAAATTTCTCTCAGACGCGGAAAGGAGTTTGCAGTTGGAAAAATTCTTATTTCTTAAGCAAGGGAATAAGACAGTCAAAGAGTATGTTAATCAGTTCGATGAGCTGGCTAGGTTCGGATTGGACCTAGTCAACACCCCGCACAAGAAGGCTCTCCATTTTTTCAAAGGGTTGAATGAGCCATTACACAGTTTGGCCATGACCCATATACCCATGGGAGCTACATATGAAAGGTTGGTACAGATGGCATTGCTGAACGAAGAGGATAAGGGCAAGAAGGAGACAAAGGCTGAAAGCTCTCAAGGGAAGAAAGAGGGTTTACAGCCTAAGAAGGCAGACTTTAAGAAGGGCGGGAAAGACAACAAAGAGAAGAGGAAGTGTAATTTTTGTGGCAAAGTGGGGCACTTAGTGAAAGATTGCCGGAAAAAGAAGGCCAAGATGAATGGTGGGTGCTTTTCTTGTGGTGAGACGGGCCACATGGCTAAGGACTGCCCAAAGAAACGAGGACAGGGGCAGAGGGCTGGATCCACCTCAGGGGCACAGGTTCATATGCTAGAAGCGCCACCTTTGCAACAACGAGGTATAAATACTTCTGTAGAAAGTGTAGTTTATCTTTATGATCACCCCGTTCGCACTTTATTTGATTCTGGCGCATCACACTCCTTTATCTCGTCTGCTTTAGTAGAATCTCTGCACCTAGAAACTAGTATAGTAGAGGACCCCTTAATTGTTTCAAACCCAATTGGGGGCCCGACTCATTTGTCTATGATCTGTGTGGGATTGAAAATTTCTATTCTAAGCGTAGAATTTAAATGTAGTGCCTTTGTTTTGGGCTTTTCGGGATATGGTTTGATTTTGGGCATGGATTGGCTATCCAGTAATGGGGCCATCCTTGATTGTGAGAAAAGGGTTGTTAGGCTCCTGACTCAGCTCGGTAACACTTTGGAAATTACTTGTAATCCCTCGTATGCGATTATGCTTAGTTATCTTGAATCGCTAGATGCCTCTGTCGACAATTTGCAATCGGTTAGAGTGGTCCGGGAATATCCGGATGTCTTCGAAGAGGTGAAGGGCTTGCCTCCGAAGCGGGAGATAGACTTCCGCATATATCTTGTAGATAATGCAAAGCCCGTTGCGTTGCCCGTTAGACACATGGCTCCACGGGAAAGGAAAGAGCTCAGTAAACAGATTAAAGAGCTTCTAGAGAGGGGGTTCATTAGAAGGAGCATTTCAAAATGGGGCGCTCCAGTGGTGTTCGCTACAAAGGCGGATGGTTCACTCCGTCTATGTGTTGACTATAGGGAGCTCAACAAGCTAACGAAAAAGAATAGGCACCCTCTCCCCAGAATTGATGATCTGTTTGATCAGCTTGTAGGAGCGTCTGTTTTCTCCCAACTCGATTTAGCGACCGGTTTTCATCAGCTAAGGGTGGCTGAGGATGGTATCGATAAAACGGCATTCAGAACCCCAGACGGCTTCTTTGAATGGCTTGTCATGCCTTTCGGCTTGACAAACGCACCTGCTTACTTCGTGGACCTAATGAGTAGGGTATTCAGAGATTTCCTCATTAAGTTCGTAGTGGTCTTCGTAGACGATATCCTTATCTTCTCAAAAAATGAAGAGGAACATGCTCAGCACTTAAAGGCAATCATGGAAACTCTGCGAGTCCATCAGCTAAAAGCCAAATTCTCCAAATGCCACTTCTGGAGAGAAGAAGTGAGGTTCCTTGGGCACATAGTACCAAAGAAGGGTTAGCTGTGGACCCTGCTAAGGTAGTAGCGGTACAGGATTGGAAGACACCAAGGAATGCAACTGAGGTCCGAAGTTTTCTAGGACTGGCAGGTTTCTATCGAAAGTTCAAAAGGGATTTTGCGAAAATCTCAGCTCCGCTCACAAAGTTGACCAAGAAGAATCTAGTGTTCAATTGGGACTTGGATTGCGAGTTTGCTTTCCAGTGACTGAAAAGGGCTCTTACAACAGCCCCAGTTTTAACGTTGCCAGACGGAAGCAAGATGTTCACAGTTTATACAGATGCATGTGGGACAGGGCTAGGCGCTGTCTTAATGCAAGAAGGGAGGGTAGTAGCTTATGGCGGGAGACAATTGAAAGTACATGAAAAGAACTACCCGACTCACGATCTTGAGTTAGCCGCCATCGTCTTTGCACTCAAGTCTTGGCGACACTATCTCCTAGGTGAGAAGTTCGAACTTTACACTGACCATAAATCGTTGAAATATCTTTTCTCGCAGAAAGATCTTAACTTGAGGCAACAGAGATGGATGGAATTTCTTGCCTTGTATGATTTCGAGATCTCCTACACTCCGGGCAAAGGCAACGTAGTGGCAGACGCGTTGAGCCGGAAGAAACTGACCCTAAGCCCGCTGTTTGTTGAAAGACAAAGCCTAGAGTTTATAGCCAGCTTTGACTTTAGGCCCTCCTCCGATTTTGTACCAGGCTTGCTAGCATCTCTTGAAGTACGCCCGACTTTAGTGGACTCAATAGGGACAGCACAACGCGAAGACCCTCAGCTTGTGGAGACGATTGATAGGCTAATTAGGGGTGAGACTTCAAGTCACCTCAACAGATACTCCATCGACAATAAGGGTTGGCTAAGGCGAGACGGAAGACTATGCGTCCCACAGATAAGGGATTTAGTAAAGAAGGTTCTCGAGGAAGCACATCACTCCAAGATGACGATACATTCGGGCGGAGATAAAATGTACAAGGACATAAAGCGAACTTTCTTTTGGAACGGCATGAAGAAGGACGTGGCAGATTTCATTTCTAAGTGTATGGTGTGCCAACAGGTTAAGGCGGAATAGAAAAAGCCTGGCGGTCTGCTACATCCTCTAGAGGTCCCGCAGTGGAAGTGGCATAGCATCTCAATGGACTTCATTGATGGGCTGCCTAGGTCTAGGAGAGGCAACACTAGCATTTGGGTAATAGTGGATAGGCTTACTAAAAGCGCCCACTTTTTCTACCTGTCAAAAGTAAAAGAACTGCCTCATCTCTAGCATCTCTTTACCTCAAGGAAATTGTTCGACTCCATGGAATACCATCCAGCATTGTTAGTGACCGAGACCCTATCTTCACAAGTGAGTTTTGGCGGAGTCTACAAGAAGCGGTAGGCACACAGTTATGCTTAAGCACAGCCTATCATCCCCAAACCGACGGCCAAACAGAAAGAGTGAACAGAGTTTTGGAGGACCTTTTAAGACTGTGCGTCCTTGACTTCGGAGGGACATGGGAGGACCACCTTCCTTTGGTGGAATTTGCCTACAACAACAGCTATCAAGCAACCATCGGAATGGCGCCGTTCGAAGCTTTATATGGAAGACCATGCCGATCACCCACTTGTTGGTGGGAGACTACTGATAAGCTCATACTTGGACCAGATATGATCCGAGAGACTTCAGAGAAAGTAGACTTAATACGAAGAAGGATGAAGACGGCCCAAGACAGACAAAAGTCCTACGCCGACAAGAGGAGGACCGACCTTGAATTTGAGGTTGGGGACAGTTTTTCTTAAGGTATCTCCGCTAAAGAACGTTGTTCGTTTTGGAACCACAGGAAAGCTAGCACCAAGGTTCGTAGGGCCATTCCCTATCATCGAGAAAATTGGGAAAATGGCCTATAGATTAGAGCTACCCGAAAAATTGGCCGGAGTTCACAACGTCTTTCACGTTTCACATCTCTGAAAATGTCTACAAGAATCTGCTGAAGTGGTAGAGCCAAATATCCTAGAAGAAGCTGAAGTGGAACGCGAAGCAACCGTGAGGAAAGTTCCAATCCGCCTATTAGGAACAGAAGTGAAGAAGCTACGCAACCGCGAAGTCAAACTCGTCAAAGTTCAGTGGAGCGACGCCGAAGAAGATGCAACTTGGGAAACTGAAGCTAGAATGCGCGCAGCCTACCCTTTTCTTTTCGAGGGTACATCTTTGATCTTTCCTTTTTCCTTAAGTTGCGCTTTTATCTATCTTTTTAGGTATATCTCCTCGACCTTATCTTTTAGGAAGAAACCCTTTGGATGAAAACATGTGATTGAAACATGTTATGGATGATGGTTGCAAGTGGTTGCAAGTGATTGCTAGTGGTTGCTCGTGGTTGCATATACACACACAATCTAGGTTTTAGATCGGCTCAGTCACTTCATATTGCATATGCATATATGTTTGCATTCGTATATGGTTGAACTTTAATGTGTTGTCATATGGATGTTGCATTTGTATGAATGATTGTGCACTCATGTAGAATCATGAATAGGAGAATTTGCATACATAATGGATTCATGGCACTTACATAATTCGCATTAAGGAGGTCAACTGAATCAGTAGGCCGCCTGATTTTGCATTAGATAAGTACATGTACACACACACACACTTCGCATATGATCATGAAGCATTAGAAGTCTTTTAAGGACAATGGATGCTCGTGTTTGATGGATGAGTAGATGGATGTTTGGATGTTAGGATATACATTCTTCCTGAACTTGAAGATTTCGGGGACGAAATCCTTTTAAGTGGGGGAGAATGTAACACCCCGTGTATTCTATAACAGTGAAATTCACAAATTAAAGTATAATTAATTTCAAATCAAAGAATTAAGGGAAACGGGATACGCCATTGTGTTTGTCTCGAAAAAATACGCGAAATTGAGTCCGAGTTTTCAAAAAACGGAGTCCGTATGAAGAAGATGTGGCCTCCGGAAGTTTCAGAATTCAGTTTAAAATTCAAACAGACGAAAACAGATCAGAAAAACAAATTTAGAATTCAAAATCGGGCCCAGTTGGCCAGGGCGGGAAAATTCCCGCCCAAGGCACCCAGGTCGACTTGGCAGTCGACCTGGGGCTAGCCAGGTCGATTTGGCAGTCGACCTGGGTAACCCGTGTCGACTGCCAAGTCGACACGGTGTCGACTGGGGTGTCGACCTGGCCCCTGAGCCAGGTCGAACCCAGCCCACCCTGGCTGGCCTAGTCTGTGTTTGGTCGATTTTCTGAGCCTTGCCTTGTCACTAGGGCTAGGTGTCAGCTCCTGGTTGGTCTCTCCTTCAAACGAACGGCTATTATTGAACCAAGCTCCATTGACGGTCTAAAACGACTCACAAACTCTATAAAAAGGACCTAAGACTAACCCTAATTCACACAAACTAAAATGGAGATGAGACCGTCATGCTGCTGAGGAGAGACTAAGGATAGCCATCAGAAATTGAGAGACAATTAGGAGATAATTCAAAGCTTAAAGCAACGTTAATTGAATCAAAGCAACGCCTACAACAAAGGATAGCATCTCTAAGTTCAGAATTCAGATTCCTGAATTGAAGATTCATCATACGTTGTAAGTAGAGTGCTATTCCGATATGAATAATTAATTGCGTTTGATTTGTGTAAAATGCAAAATGGAATTGTGGCGATAATAATCTATATTTGTATGTTATTTTGATTCTAAACTATTTGGGAATGTTGTGATATACGCTTGGATATTTGCAAGCATGTGATTTACGTTGGAAGTAAACAACGAAATGGAATTGTGGCGATAATAATCTATACTTGTATGTTATTTTGATTCTAAACGATTTGGAAATGTTATACGATTGGATATTTTGCAAGTATGTGATTTGGGATTCATACAAGTATGTGATTTATGTTGACAACTATATGTTGTGGATTCATGCAAGTATATGATGCATTAATATGCCAATATGATGTACATACTTTTATGATCATTTTTAGTGTGTAATTGGACTCGACTAAGTACTATGATTTATATGAATCTATGTTGAAATTTTCAAATCATACTTTTGTATTAGAAACAAAAGTAAGCACCTTTATGAACATGACTAAACTATGTTTGGTATTATGCCTAGTTGAAACATGTTTCAGGCCTAAGTTGTTATCAAAACCATATGGTGATATATGTGACACAATTAAGTTAGATTTGCATCCAAATTCCAAGTTTCCAATGATTCATGTTTAAGTATTATTTATGCCATGATTACATGAATAGAATGATTCATGTTTAAGTATTATTTATGCCATGATTATATGAATAGAATGATTCATGTTTAAGTATTGTTTATGCCATAATTATATGAATAGAATGATTCATGTTTAAGTATTGTTTATGCCATGATTATATGAATAAAATGATTCATGTTATGCCATGATTATATGCTGTTACAATTGCAAGTTCACATGTGCCTACTTTATGATAATTGAATCGTTCATTGCAAGTTCATGCGTTCACACTCCCCTTTTTTTCATGTTACCTTATAAACACCATGTTATAAGCCTCCCCTTTTCATATGGCTAAATTGGGTTTAAATATTAAACCCAACACACCTTACATTGTAGCGAACGTGTAAAACGGGGGTAATGACGTTTGAGTTAAAATATAGAACATAGGTGTTGGCATGTTTGGCGCATGCCAACAACCTTGAGAAAAACAATTAAGTGGCATAAATAAATTTTAACCAATAAAGATGAATTTGAATAATGGACCGCAAATATTTACATATAAAAAGAAAAGAGACAAAATATGTAAATGTACAAAATACGATGTGTTTAACCCGAGGTTGGATTGAGTTGTGATGTAAACCTGCCCGGAACCGCCCGGCTGTCCAGTAGTCACAATAACACCTATCCAATGTGGGTGGTTAAACACAGAGCCCAATAAGGACCCAAGGTTAGACTGAGTTGTGGCGTAAGACTGCCCGGACCCAGCCGGCAACAGGCAGCCACAACAATACCTGTCTAATGTGAGAGGTCAAGGCTTTAATAAGACAATTAAGGCTGAGTCAGGATTGGTAGGATTAAGTAAATTAAATTAATACTTAATCAAAATGGAACATGCTAAACTGAACAGACTGACTTGGGGTTAGGTTTATTAAACACTTAACCAACTTAGCATGTTGGCTAGAAATAGAAAACCTAGTAGCGGGGGACCCTTTTCAGCAGTAACACTACAAGGTGTATCAGGATACCCTGAACTAGGCAGGGTGGGGCACGATTACTGGCTGACTGTAAGAGGTCAAATCGACGGCGGTGGTGCAGCAGTGTAGGTTCTAACGGGGTGCGGGCGTGCACACACTCCAGCGCAGAAAAATAAGGCACTGGGCACCAGTAGCATACCTGTGCATTCTAGAGTTGTGTCGGGCCGCCACCATGGGACTTGATACACCCCATGGTGGGACCAGCATAGGTAACTACAACATCGGTGGCCGTAAGACACATGTAACTATGCGAGTAGGAGACGATCATCAGAAATGGATCACTTCACCCTGATTATGGGGTGCCTGTTGGGAACTAGTTTATATGGGTACAGAGATAAATATGGGGTACGATAGTATATTCGACCCTAGACAACTTAACTTAGTTTATGGTGCTTTTCCATTTCCAGTTTATGCTTATCATACCCAGTTCTTTATTCATAGACTGAATAGTCCTAGACTTACTCAGGCTTTATGTCTGACTCTACTTTTCTTTCGTCTTCTTTTCTTCCGTTCCCCCCCCCCCCCCCCAGGTCCACAGGGAGGGAATACCGCAGCTTGATCAGCTTTCACATTCAGCATGAAGAGAAAGAATGTATTGCTTGGACCTTTTTCCGTTTTGGACTATGGCTTTGGGCAGCAATTATGGGACTTTTGCAGTTTGTTTATGTTTTCTTTATGCTTCTTTAATAATGTAATCAAGACAGTTATGAAGATGTTATATTTTTGGAAGAATTGTAAGACAAGTATGGCATGTTTTTGTGAACACGTATTTTAATGAAATAAAAGATATTGTTGTTTTCCGCTGTTCAAAAATATGTGTTCTTATATCTGTCTTGTATATCTGTGACTTATACTTATAAACCTCCACCAAAATTAGGGCATTCCCTTTAAGAGTGACCCTAACGGAGGTGGGGTGTTTCAACAAGCTAACCTGTCTCTAGTCTGCTCGTGTGAGCACCCAGAGTAATAAGAGGAGACATAAAACTCTAGGTCAGACATAAAGCCTGGTATGAGCGATAAGTATCTAAACAGAACAATAACAGGTAGACTAAAACGTACCTAAACCTGGACCTGCAACCAAAGAGTTAGCACTACATACTGTACAACAATCTAAGGTGCCATTCAAATGGTGTAAAGGTAACGGGGGTGGGGGTGTGCATGTCATAGTGATGGAAAACAATCAAACATAGCAACCATCCTCACATCTCTCACTCAGTGCATAAAGCATACGATATTCACCACTTCGATCACCCAACATACCTTGCTATGATCACTTTGCCCAATGAAGTCATAAATGGCTTCACTGCACTGATACATAGCCACTAATCCTTTGCTATGTCCACTCTGCCCCATGGAGTCGCAATGACTCCACTGCACTGGCTCATAGCCTCACTAATCCTTTACTATGTCCACTCTGCCCCATGGAGTCACAATGACCCCACTGCACTGGCTCATAGTCTTACTACGCATCACTTTGCCCCATGAAGTCATAAATGGCTCTACTGCACTGATAACGTAGTCTTGCTACCATCACCTTGCCCCTCGAGTCATAATGACTCTACTGCACTGATAAGTAGCCCATTATCCATTTTCAGTGGTGAATCGAAGTTATGAACGTCGACAACTCCTTAGCACACGTCCCGCAGCAAAGCCCAACCATGAAGTGAACTCATTGGTTCCCAACTGGATCCTGAGCTCTAACTTCCATTTGGACTACCTTTGCATCTCGGGTTATTGGTCGTCACCGGATCGATTCGGATCCCCTCTTAGCCATCAGTTCGGTTCGGATTGGAGTACTCCTCCTTCGCTGGATCGGATCGGGTCATCATCACCTCAGCGGGTCGGATCGAGACTTCACGTCCAGTCGCCATCATCGGTTCGGGTCAGAGTCCTCCAATGTGCCATGGTTCGGATCGGCTTCCTCTAATCCACCCGGGTCGGGTCGTAGTCTCCAAGCCTCGTCGAAGTACATCGGTTCGGGTCGGGGTGCCATGGCGGATTGGGTCGGAGAACATCAGACGGGTCGGATCGGACGATGCATGCCACGAGAAGAGCGAATAGATCGAAGAATGAAGTATGGGAGCGGATCGGGTCCTCCCTCCGTTCCGATCCGGATCAGTCTATTTTCTGCACTTTTCCAGCAAGCAGTTTTACGCCACTCGACGGCGTTTTCCACCATTCCAACTATTCTAATCAATCACAAAGCATACCATAAAGTCATAACAACATGTGTAATCAACCACAAACATCAAAACAACAATATGAAAGGTTAAAGTGGATCAAACCTAGCTAAAACCCAATATTTCCCCTTAAGCATGTTTAGGTGAAACTAATGATATGATTAACAAAACTTAACCAAATTAACCCAAATTCATATCAGAGGTCTAAAACATCATTTCGGATTTTATAAATATTTTTCCCGAATTTTATCATGTTTAAATTTGCTAATAAACACTAATTACCCTTAATTAGCCATAATTAGTGAGGAACTATGCAAATCACTCACCTTAGCCACAAATAAACTTTAGATCTGAAATAGATCTCTGATTTGATGCGAATCCCGATGCTAAACAGCAGCTCTAACGTTGATTTGGTGTAGATCTCCCTTGATTTGATGTTGCTAAGCTTAATCCTTGGTTAGAAGATGATTTGGAGGTGATTTAGAGGTTGGAGGCCATTTTTAGGGTTTCTTGGAGATAAGTGGAGGCTAGAAAACTGAAATGGAATGATTCTCTAACTCCTTTCAGCCTCCCCATAACCCTAATCCCGAAATGGGTTATGGACCCATTCACTAATCACCCTATTTGGCCTGGTTAAGCAGTTTTTCACCTTCCAAACCTTATTTCAGCCATATCTCCCAAACGGTAAGTCCGTTTTTTACGTGTGACCACTCTACGGAAAGGTAAACCATCAAACAAATCTAATGGAAGTGGTTTCAGGTCAAAATTCCTTTCCAATCCAAAGTTATGGCCAAAACAAGATCAGCTAGGGGCAAAATGGTCATTCAAAAATCGACAAAAATCATGAACAAGGGAAATGAGTCAAATGGTTGTTTCCTAAAGTTACATGACCATATGACTTCATATTGGAAAGAAATAAATATTCTGCGATCCCCCGATGCGTAGAATGCGGGGTGTTACATTCTTCACCCCTTAAGAAATTTCGCCCCCGAAATTCCCTAACCAAAACACACAATGGGTCCTGCATGCCTATCAATCATAAAACAACAATGAAACATGCAAAACAAGTCTATCCTAGCATGCGGAATAACTAAATTGCAAAGTAAATCTTACCAGGCAAAGAGTTTTGGATACGTCTTCCTAATGCTCTCCTCTGTCTCTCAAGTACAGTCATTCTCGTTCTCGCCCCACTGAACCTTGACTAGCTTCACCACCTTCCTTCGAAGTTGCTTTGTATCGTGCTCGACAATACGAATCGGCTTGCGTTTCCCAACCGCCTCAGGTTCTACTTCGAAGTCCTCTAACTGATCAGGTGAAATAGTCATATCGGGGTCGTGCACAAACTTCCTTAACTGGGAAACATGAAATACGTTGTGAACTCCCGCCATCTTCTCTGGTAAGTCAACTCTATACGCCAAGTTCCCGACTAGTTCAAGAACAGGGAATGGGCCAACAAATCTTGGTGCTAACTTGCCTCTCCTGCCAAATCGTATCACGTTCTTCAACGGAGAAATCTTGACAAACACCAAGTCACCAACGGAGAATTTTAAATCTCTTCTCCTCTTATCAGCATAACTCTTCTGCCTATCTTGGATAGCCTTCATTCGTTGTTGAATGATCTTAATCTTATCTGAAGTTTCCCTCACCACATCTGGTCCAAGCATAAACATCTCGCCAGTCTCTATCCAACATGATGGTGAGTTGCACGGTCTTCCGTACAAAGCTTCATATGGAGCCATACCGATACTGGATTAGTAGCTATTATTATATGCAAACTCTACTAGATGCAAATGGTCATCCCATGATCCACCAAAATCCAATATACATGCTCTCAAGAGATCTTCCAATATACGATTCACCCTCTCCGTCTGACCGTCGGTCTGAGGATGATATGCGGTACTGAGATGTAATTCTGACCCTAGAACCTTTTGTAAGCTCTTCCAAAACCCACTAGTAAACAACGGGTCTCGGTCACTCACAATGCTTTCAGGGACTCCATGAAATCTCACTACCCACTTCATATACAATTCTGCCAACTTGGCTGCCGTTCTGGTCGATTTGACCGGTATAAATCTTGCACTCTTAGTCAATCGATCCACAATTACCCAAATGCTATCATGTCCCGATCTAGTCCTTGGTAACCCATCAATGAAATCCATTGATACTTGCTCCCATTTCCATTCGGGAATTTCTAATGGTTGCAACAAACCACTAGGCTTCTTTTGCTCGGCTTTAACTAGCTGGCAATTCATGCATTTAGATATAAACTTCCCAACGTCTCTTTTCATTCCTTCCCAGTAGTAAGTCTGTCTCATGTCTCGATACATCTTATCACCACCGGGGTGTATAGTCAGTTTTGAGTGATGACATTCCCTAAGCACTTCATCCCTCAAACCATTCACGTTGGGTACAACTAGTCTTCCATTCTTTCTAAGCCATTCATCTCGACCAAGCCCATACACATTCATCTCCTCACCGTCGATGTCCATATCTAACTTGGAGATGATTTCCAATAGATTAGGATCGTCCCTCTGGCTGGAACCAATCCGCTCTATCAAAGTGGGTCTGATCGCCAAACTAGCTAGCATTTCTGGATCCAATTCGCACTTTGGTCTGAAATCAAACCCCGCGATATACTCCAGTTGCTTCCATTCAAGAAACATAGCCCCTAAACTGGCATGTCTCCTACTCAAGGCATTGGCTACCGCATTACCTTTCCCAGGTGTGTATGCGATATCAAAATCATACGAAGCCAAGAACTCTAACCATCTCTGCTGACGGAGATTCAGATCCTTCTGGGAGAAGAGATACTTTAACGACTTATGATCGGTAAACAACTCAAATCTTTCTCCCAAGAGATAATGTCTCCACATCTTCAGCGCAAACACGATCGCTGCTAATTCCAAATCATGGGTAGGATACTTCTTCTCATGCGGTTTTAGCTACCGACTAGCATAAGCTACAACCCTACCTCCTTGCATCAATACAGCACCTGGTCCGGTACCACAAGCATCCGTGTATACCGTCATCTCTTCATTCCCTCATGGAATGGCTAATACTGGCGCACGCGTCAACTTTTCCTTTAGACTCTTGAATGCATTCTCACACACTCCGTCCCAGACGAAGGACTGATTCTTCTTAGTCAACTGAGTCAACGGTGCTGCTATCTTGGAGAAGTCCTGGATAAACTTACGATAATATCCAGCTAACCCCAAGAAACTTCTTACATCTGTTGCATTCTTGGGTGTAGGCCAATCCTGTACCGTAGCCACTTTCGCAGGGTCCACGGCAATACCATTTTCTGAAACAACATGGCCCAAGAATCTCACTTCCCTTCTCCAAAAGTGACACTTAGAGAATTTCGCTTTCAATTGGTGTTTCCTCAACGCCTCCATCACTATCCTCAAGTGTCCCTTGTGTTCCTCATCTGTCCTCGAGTAAACAAGGATGTCGTCTACGAACACAAGAACAAACTTATTCAACTGATCTCTGAATACTCGATTCATAAGATCCACAAAGTAGGTTGGTGCATTGGTCAACCCAAATGGCATGACCAACCACTCATAAAATCCAGACGGCGTCCTAAATGCCGTTTTCGGAACACTCTCATACGCTACTCGGAGCTAATGAAATCCTGTTGCGAGGTCCAATTGGGAGAAAACTCTTGCTCCTTCCAGTTGATCAAACAAATCATCTATCCGCGGTAGAGGATACTTATTCTTCCTCGACACCTTATTCAACTCGCGATAGTCCACACACAAACGAAGGGAACCATCTGCCTTAGTGGCAAACACAACTGGTGCTCCCCACTCGGAGACACTTCTTCTAATAAATCCCTTCTTCAAAAGATTGCTGACTTGCACCCCGAGCTCTCGCTGCTCCCGTGGTGCCATACGACGAAGTGGCATCACTATAGGTCTGACATCTTTCACTAAATCAATACGGAACTCAATCTCTCGGTGTGGTGAAAGCCCGGTCACCTCCTCGAAGACGTCCGGATACTGGTCAACCACGGGCACAACTGACAACTCATCCTGCGGGATGTCGAGGGAATTTATAAAACTAGCCATTACCCCATCACTAGGTAGACTACCAAACACTACCCTCTGCCCATCATCCACCCTAACTTTCACCAAAAAGCCCTCACAGTCTACCACCACCCCGTATCTTTGGAGCCAATCGACCCCCAATATAATGGCATACCCAGTAAAGCCCAAAACAAAGCAATCACAAACAAACATACATCCATGACTCGATAAGACCACATTTCGGAAAATCATACTAAGGCTAGTCGAACCACCAATCGGGTTCGTCACAACCAATGGTCTATCGACTATCTCGGGTTCCAGTCCCAACCTATCTACCAGGTCACTAGATATGAAGGAACGGGAAGCCCCAGTATCAAACAAAACTCGAACTGGTACATCATAAATAGAAAGCATACCTTGAATAACAACATTCTTTCCTTTCTCCGCCGCAGTTGGGGCATTCGACGAAGAAGGAACAACATCAATAGCATATGCTTTCACAATCTGCTTCTCCTTAAGAGGCTTCGGACACTTATCCTTATGATGTTCCACTTGGCCACAGTTGTAGCACTTCCTTTTCGCTGGCTTGGCCCGACATTCTTTAGCATAATGGCTTTTCTTACCACAGCTGAAGCACTCAACATCTTTCTTGTTCTTTTTCTGGCCACCCTTAGATTGATCCTGCTTCCTCTTATTCTGAGAGTTATTCTTGCCTCCACCGCCTGCTTGCGGCTTCAGCACTTCTGCAGATGCGGTCTTAGTCTTTGACTTAGGGTAAAGACTCTCTGATCTCAAAGCTTTCCCCACAATCGATTCAAAAGCCTCATCGATGTGGTTGATAAGCCTTTCCCCCAAGTATCCATCCAACCCAGTAATGAACTTCACATTCTTCTTCTCAGGAGTATCGATAAGAGATAGTCCATACTTCGACAAAGTGTCGAATTCAGCAATATAGTCAGAGACTGTCCTACCATTCTGCTTGAGTTCCAAGATTCTCTTAAACAACACTGACTTCTGGGCAGTTGGAATGAACTTCTCGCTGAAGCGAGCTTTGAACTGATCCCAAGTAACCTGATCTTCTGGAGTAGCTGTTCTAATGGCATTCCACCAATTCATCGCTCGCCCTTGCAGCTGACGAGACGCTAGTCTTCTCTTCATCGCATCCTCGATACCCAAGTCGTCGAAGATACGATCACAGCTATCCAACCAATCCTGAACATCTGTGGCCGACTCCGTTCCGTGGAACGGCTTCCCACCAAGGTTAGTGTAATCCTTGCACAACTTGGCGAAATCGACTCTAGGCGCCCGCACTACTGGACCACCACCAATTCCGGGATTGGGAACTGCCCCTTGCACCTCCCTAAGCATGTCTCTCATGAGGTCAGTAAACATCGCCCTCATGTCAGCAGCATTCCCATTATTGGCTCCCCTACCAGCACCTCTAGCATATTGGCTCATCGTCAATCTATAAAAGGGGAAACGATTAACGACCCCATAGTGGTGCTAGTGCAGTGCGACTTCATTCGTATACTACTAATAGTATATACATATATAGCTTTTGAAAACCAAAGTAATCACAAATACGCTCTCTCATATACGTACTATCTCTCCCTAGTGTCTTTCCCTAGGTTAACTACGCAACCTAGAGCTCTGATACCAAATGTGACGACCCGCCCCGCACCAACAGACATTTACTCCAAAAGTGCGCTGTACTCATGTCCAGTTAGCACAGAACGGGTCGTCAGAAGAAAAAGGAAAGAAGGAAGTGAACTAACAAGGAACCTATAAAATGTCTCACAGCGCATGGAACAAAATATAATAACAACATACTTGACATAAAACAGGTGATACAGTGCATAAGCTGAAAAACAAACTAACATAGCAGCGGAAAATCCAAGTACAGCTTATGATCCAAAGTTAACATTATTACAACTTTTCAAACTGTCTCAAAAACAAAAGCAAGATAAAGGAGGTACACTACGAATGCCCAAGTAGCGACCACCAACGACACAGGGAGAATATCTATATATCATACGTGGAAGCCTCCTGCTCGCCTCCGAATCAGCTACTCGCGCATCACCAGCAAACCTGTCTCTAGTCTGCTCGTGTGAGCACCCAGAGTAATAAGAGGAGACATAAAACTCTGGGTCAGACATAAAGCCTGGTATGAGCGATAAGCATCTAAACAGAACAATAACAGGTAGACTAAAACATACCTGAACCTGGACCTGCAACCAAAGAGTTAGCACTGCATACTGTACAACACTCTAAGGTGCCGTTCAAATGGTGTAAAGGTAACGGGGGTAGGGGTGTGCATGTCATAGTGATGGAAAACAATCAAACATAGCAACCATCCTCACATCTCTCACTCAGTGCATAAAGCATACGATATTCACCACTTCGATCACCCAACATACCTTGCTATGATCACTTTGCCCCATGAAGTCAAAAATGGCTTCACTGCACTGATACATAGCCACTAATCCTTTGCTATGTCCACTCTGCCCCATGGAGTCACAATGACCCCACTGCACTGGCTCATAGTCTTACTACGCATCACTTTGCCCTATGAAGTCATAAATGGCTCTACTGCACTGATAACGTAGTCTTGCTACCATCACCTTGCCCCTCGAGTCATAATGACTCTACTGCACTGATAAGTAGCCCATCATCCATTTTCAGTGGTGAATCGAAGTTATGAACGTCGACAACTCCTTAGCACACGTCCCGCAGCAAAGCCCAACCATGAAGTGAACTCATTGGTTCCCAACTGGATCCTGAGCTCTAACTTCCATTTGGACTACCTTTGCATCTCGGGTTATTGGTCGTCACCGGATTGGTTCGGATCCCCTCTTAGCCATCAGTTCGGTTCGGATCGGAGTGCTCCTCCTTCGCTGGATCGGATCGGGTCATCATCACGTCAGCGGGTCGGATCGAGACTTCGTCCAGTCGCCATCATCGGTTCGGGTCGGAGTCCTCCAATGTGCCACGGTTCGGATCGGCTTCCTCTAATCCACCCGGGTCGGGTCGTAGTCTCCAAGCCTCGTCGAAGTACATCGGTTCGGGTCGAGGTGCCATGGAGGATCGGGTCGGAGAACATCAGACGGGTCGGATCGGACGATGCATGCCACGAGAAGAGCGAATAGATCGAAGAATGAAGTATGGGAGCGGATCGGGTCCTCCCTCCGTTCCGATCCGGATCGGTCTATTTTCTGCACTTTTCCAGCAAGCAGTTTTACGCCACTCGACGGCGTTTCCACCATTCCAACTATTCTAATCAATCACAAAGCATACCATAAAGTCATAACAACATGTGAAATCAACCAAAAACATCAAAACAACAATATGATAGGTTAAAGTGGATCAAACCTAGCCAAAACCCCATATTTCCCCTTAAGCATGTTTAGGTGAAACTAATGATATGATTAGCAAAACTTAACCAAATTAACCCAAATTCATATCAGAGGTCTAAAACATATTTTCGGATTTTATAAATATTTTTTCAGAATTTTATCATGTTTAAATTCGCTAATTAACACTAATTACCCTTAATTAGCCATATTTAGTGAGGAACTATGCAAATCACTCACCTTAGCCACAAATAAACTTTAGATCTGAAATAGATCTCTGATTTGATGCGAATCTCGATGCTAAACAGCAGCTCTAATGTTGATTTGGTGTAGATCTCCCTTGATTTGATGTTGCTAAGCTTAATCCTTGGTTAGAAGATGATTTGGATGTGATTTAGAGGTTGGAGGCCATTTTTAGGGTTTCTTGGAGATAAGTGGAGGCTAGAAAACTGAAATGGAATGATTCTCTAACTCCTTTCAGCCTCCCCATAACCCTAATCCCGAAATGGGTTATGGGCTCATTCACTAATCACCCTATTTGGCCCGGTTAAGCAGTTTTTCACCTTCCAAACCTTATTTCAGCCATATCTCCCAAACGGTAAGTCCGTTTTTCACATGTGACCACTCTCCGGAAAGGTAAACCATCAAACGAATCTAATGGAAGTGGTTTCAGGTCAAAATTTCTTTCCAATCAAAAGTTATGGCCAAAACAAGATCAGCTAGGGGCAAAATGGTCATTTAAAAAACGACAAAAATCATGAACATGGGAAATGAGTCAAATGGTTGTTTCCCAAAGTTAAATGACCATACGACTTCATATGGGAAAGAAATAAATATTCTACGATCCCCCAATGCGTAGAATGCGGGGTGTTACAGCATAGGTGCAAATGCACGGATGCAGATGTGCGGTACGAGGACACGGTAATCCGGCAAATTTAAAAATATGGAAATTCGGGTGCGGAGGGATACGACAAATATTAGAGAGCAAAACAAAACACGTGCCCAAAAAAATATCAAGCCTTTCAACGTGACCCAAAATAATACCACGTGCCTAAAAATCGAATCGTCAAAGCCGCTGAAATCGAATCAAAGATCTTTGGGGGTAAAATCGAAAGGCGACGATACCGACTGTTGGGGGTAAAAATATTCGATTTGACCCCAAAGAATGCAAAAGTCGAAGATACGTAAAAGAGATTGAAATACGGTGAAATACGATGAAGATCCCGCACCCCCCTTTCCATCCCATCGTTGAAATACGGTGACACGCCACGTGACGCACCCAGTACGAATCTCGCCGCACCCCCGCGTACCCCTATGTATTCAGTGCGCGGTATGGCTTGGGGATGTCACACCCCTGCTTTGTAGCTTAGATGTTTAGATGTGCCTTAAACTATTTTAAGAATCCTTGAATTTTGATTCTATTTGACTATATTAGCCGAGATCAGTGCTAAATTTCATAATTAGTCACGAAAGGCATGATAAAACAATGCCTAGAAAAGGTAGGTAACAAGAACAAAGGCAAAATCAATCTATGTGATCTTACTTATTATGATTGGGAATGAACCAACAGAATTGAGTACAACTTTGTTTATGTTAGTGGGATGAAAGAAAATTGTCCAACAGCATTGTCGAACTTTCAAAAGAAATTCACTTTGACTCGTTTTTATGGAAAGAAAAGCACACGCCATTTATAAGACAAGCTCAAAAGGTAAAAAAGAAATAAAAGGAAGTGTGATGGCATAATTTAATACAAGTTGTTTCCAAATGCTGTTACACAAACGCAATTCAAGGTATTACATGATCAGAATCAGAATACATTTCAATTATGAATCAATAACAAACTGATTTAAGCAGAGACCATCTCCATTCTCCATTTGATTTGAGCATCCTGCATAACTGTGCAAGATTGTTATCTCATTTGCAATAATATTTAACACAGAGAAAAAGAGTACTGTGATTTACTTGAAAGGAGAGAATTTTTGAATGGCAAGTAATATTAAAATTGTATACAAACTTCCCACTGAAGATAAAACGTGATAGATATAAAAAATAAAAATATAACGAAATGACCCTTGGAGGGCTTATTCTTTATATGATGGAGATCAGTTTATAGCCATGGGTTTAGTTGCAAAAATAATGGTTAATAAGAGAAAGACGAAGGCTTAGGCTGTAGAAAGCGATTAGGAAAGATTTTGGAAGGTTTTCGCTTAACTGAAACAGAATCAGTAATAGAAAGCTCATGCCCACCGTAAGAAAAAAAGGTTAAAGATTCCATCTAGCTAGCATACTGGAATTCCTGCCATTCCGGTACGATTTTGAAATTGAATGGAACAGAATCTCTACAAATCTCCAGTTTCAACTGGAGGGAAGAAGGAAAAATGCAAATGAAATCAATTTTTGGACACAGACGGATAGAACCCATCAAACAAAAGACTTTTGAGTTAAAAAGAAAAGATTCGATTTTTACCTATTTAAAATACGAGCGATGAATTCGAATAATATTGAAGCACTTTTTTTTTTTTTCCATAAAACAATGCTTCCATCATGGATTCTAGCAGCTGAAGAAGGTTGCAGACATCATACTCATCACCGCAGTATCAATTTACTTATAGTTTTCTTTCCGTGCTTGTTTTGATTAAGGCACCGAAAAGAAGAACACGAGAAGTAGAAAGAAATAATTGATTTTATTCAGCTAATTTGGTTACATAATTATAACCAGGTGAAAAACATGCGACACTATGTGGAACAAATTATAACCGCCTGACTGGATTAACCACCCTATATCCTCCATTGTTTTCCAGGTCAGCATTTCCCGGACAATTAAAAGTCGGCTGAGCACTGTTCAATTTAGATAGTAGTTCATAAAATTATTTTTTCTTTTTGTTTCTATGCAATCTAAATTGTTTGTAGGAAACACTATAAAATATATTCATGTGAAACTGAAAAGAAAGTTTTTTAGGACAGATTTTCATACTGGACCCAACAAGAAAACTTATTTCAGCTCTAGGCATCATTCAAAACTTATTATAAAAATAGACCTTTTTTTTTATTGCAGCATTCCAAAAATGCGCAAGCATAAAAATAAAAGTTTCAAAAATTATATTTGTGCATTTCAAAAATGCGCAAGCACAATATTTTTTTTTCTAATTTATTTGTATTTGTGCATTACAAAAATGCTCAAACATAATATTTTGTTTTTTTAGATAATGCTGGCGCAGTCCATATTTACGCAAAACAAGACCTATTTTTGTAATAAGTTTTAACTGAGACCTAAAACTGAACTAGGTTATTTTCTGGGATCCAATATGGAAATTTGTCCTTTTTTGTTATTAAACTTGAATTTTGTTTTTCTTTGTATTTATCGAATCTATATAGGAAAAACAGCCAGTATCTGTAAACCAAAATTAAAATGGAAGTTCCAAAATTTTGGAAACAGAACCAATATTTCAGAACTTTGAAAATGACCTTAACAGAATCTAAAAATGGAATTGAAAATTGGTAAGAATATAAGTAATACATAACCCAAACTTATATACACTATGCCCACAACAAATGATCCTACCTTAAGATTTCAACTAGAAGTAGCCATCTTATTTTGAGAGCTACCTTAAATGGTAGGTAAAAGGTGGTGTCTGGCGCAACGGTAAGGTTACCCGACTGGTAATCTGGAGCGCGCAGGGTCGAGTCCCGAACTCTTCACATATGTGAGGGAAAGACTGTGTACACTAATCGACCACCCCCAGAGTCCGGAAAGCCGTGAGAATAGTACTAGGACAGGAGACTGCTTGGGAAGTCCTCTCGCGTTTGAGTATGGGAGCCTTTGGCATTGGGTATCCACCTTAAATGGTAGGTAACTTGGCTTGACTTTTTTTTTTTTTAATTGATACTGATATAAAAATTTGGATAGTTTGAACCATGCTATCCTGACAAAAGGGCCCAACAGAGTCAAACTTATGACATTTTGCATCATGCTCTTAAGCTGTAACCAGCTGAGGCAAGGATGTTTTTTAGCTAATATTCCTCAAACAGTTATGAAGGCAATAAACGTCGGGCCCTAGATCGATTCGGTGGTTTTGAAGAAAACAACGAGTACTTGTGTTATTTGACATGTTTTATAAGTTTGTGCAATTAGACAACATTCCAGGGACCATAACACATAATTTAAGCGATATACAAGATTCACACGCCAAAATTTACAAGGTAGGAAATAGGCTTCTGGAAAAAAACATTATTTCTCTAGCAGACCTCATTCAGACTTTTTGCAAATATAGAATCAGTTTTGAGGCAGTATTTGTGCATTTTGCTCTTTTAATACGCAAATATCGCTTAAAATTGCAGTAAATTTGGTATGAGGCTTATGTATGTGTTTAAGGTTAAATTTTATTCTGGGCATTATTACTTACGCCTACCTAGACACTTCTCCCCCAATCAATTACTTCGCTCACCCACCCACACATGCATTTTCATAACATTTTACTTTCTTAAATCCATATCTTAACTTCTTCTCCTTACCTATTTTCAAATAACGAAATCAAATTCCTCCATCAGAGGATATTTCTTGATTTAATACTTCATCAGAACATATAGATCCAACTATTTTTGTTGCAACTAAGTTATCATCGACTTCAATTATATGTAGAATTTTGCTTCTTCGCAAACTGTGTAACCCTAATTAAGATTTACGTAGTATAGAATAATTTGTAGTTTCAATTAGATATTACAATAGAACATATTGAAGAACATTCCATGCTACTACTATCAGAAATATCCAATCATTATGCTTTGATGGTTATTTAAACAAAAAACCAGAAACACAACAAAACCAATTGTAACAGGGAAAAAATGTTAATTACAAATATTCATTCTCTTGAAAATTAAAGGATTAAAAAAATGTTGATACATTCATAGTCTAAATATAACTAGATATCTTAACTAATCAACATTTGAAATAGAAGAAAGAAAATCAACTTATGTTGTTCATCTTATTTTCTTCTGTCATAAATGATTAATAGAATTAATGTTCAAGTATTGGAATTCATTATTCTTATGTTGTTTGATTATGCAAAACCATGCTCATTTACTTCTAGGTCATTTTCAAGTTTAAGGAGGGTTTTGGAAGTAGAATTCATGGTTTGGTTTTATTAGTGTTTGAGCGGCATTAGTTAATGTTTAGGCAGATGTAAATAGTAACATCCTTCATTTTAGCCATTGTAAAAAACTTATTTCACCTTGAAACCTCCCCGAAAATTATTACAAGAAGAGGTTCATTTTTCACTATACCAGTATTTTATATACTTAGGCATTTTGAATGCGGGCATGAACATTTTTTTTCAACAAGCTTGCGCACTTTGAAAAATGCATAGATACAGTCATACAAACTATGACTTCGTGGTTGCGCACATTAAAGTGAACAAGAATAAAAGCTAAAGTTCCCAAAATGAGACCTATTTTCAAAATAAGTTTTTCAATTAGGTCTCAAATTTTAATTGATCAAGAACCGGGGTCCTTTTTTGATCATCTTTTAAAATAGTAATCACTGGCCATAATCATTTGGGTTGAATATGATAATCTTTATATTATTCAGCAATTAATGTGTCTTCTATAACAGGAAGAGAGCATACCATTTCCCCTATTCCAACTACTTTATCTGTCAACTATTAACCCATCTCCTACATCACTGATTGTTTCACTGACAAACATGGACTTAAATGGTGTTTTTCCCCTCTCAAAGCAAAAGATATGCCAATTGAATCAGTATGACGTGGCACTACCATCATCTGTGAAGTGTCTCAAAAATATTGTTGACTATGTTTATCGTATCTAATTTATTTTTAGGTACCGAAAATTGGTATATATGATGAATTTGAAGGTGGTGTTACAGTAGCACTAACTGGCAATAAATTTTAGTGTCTCGCCCTATTTTAGAAACCAAATGAGTAAACTGCCTCATGGTACAGGAGTTTTTTTGGCACAGATAATTAAACTTATATCACTTAACTACACATTACTATGACAGCATAAAGAAAACACTTATCACAATGATCCATCATCCATCTGCTAATCCTCGAAGTTGAAAAAAAAAAGAGCATAAAAAACCTTGGCTTTTTACAAACCTAGCATTTATTTAGTGATAGGGAGCTAATTTAGAGGATAGAGAATTTGACGAATTAAAGAAGAAGAATTAGAGCAGAGTAGGAGGAAGACACAGGAACAGTAAAAGGAAGAAACATTTCATTTGATTTCAGCCTGTCTTTCATCATTCCACTATAGCTATTATATAACAAAAACAGCAGGTTTGTTTGTTGTAACTAATTCATGACAGGTGGCAATAGATCAGCCAATACATTTTGCACTGAATCTTGGCCATTCGATTGTAACAGAAAGGATACTGAAAGCAAAAAGTAATACATAATTTATAATAACATTTGCAACCATAATATTTTCTACGTAAAAGTACTGTAGTTTGCATGTGTGCACTTTATTTGCAGGTTGAACATCTTTTGCCAATAATGAAGGAGAGCAGCCCATATCATAGGATCTTTATTATTATTGCGGTATCATTTAGTTTACACATTTTAAAACCCAAATAAACTTAGCAGGGCTCATAAACACTTGGGAGTAATATGTTCTCTTGTGCCCTCTAAGGTTTAACAATAATTGGCAAGAGAATTTACAGTCTCTGTGAAATAGACTTGAGAATTGCACTTCTTGTGTTTCATATTGGTGCATTTGTCAAATGGCCAACCTCTTGGTTTTAAAATGAATCAAAATACAGTATGCATGACAAGAATTTTTCCAAAACATTTGCACTTACATTATGCTTCAGGAATTATAGTTACGCATTAGCTGAACCAGACTCTTTAGGAGTTTTTGCAACGATTGAAACAGCATGAAGCCCAGATTTGAGTTCATCATCCAGAAGTTCATATACCATTCTATGGCGCTTTATAAGGCTCTGACCTTCAAATTTTGGTGAAATAATTTTGAGGTTGAAATGAGTTTCATTTGGCTCTCCTCCTTTCATGGCAGCATGACCGGCATGTTGATAAGATACGTCTTCAATTTCAAGAATGTTGGCTTCCAATGCAGGTTGCAGCTTTTGCCTCATTCTATTAGCTCGTGATAGCAACATGTTGGCTCCTCTTGAACCCATCTTTTATCTAAATGGCTTTGAAATAGCAAGTAGAAGTATTATTATCATTTTCTTTCTCTCTTTTGAGAAATGCACTGTAATAACCTACTACAGCATATGGTTACAATTTACAGAAATGTCAACAATGATTTTCCAATGAGCTAGTCTATGAATTTGCTGAATATGGCTTCATTTAAATATTGTCGTCAATTAACTATGGTTGAGAAAATGAGTAATATACTGAATCTGTCTAATGAAAACAATTTCCATACATCAAACTAAGCATCTGTTATCCACATGTATAATTGATCATCTTCCCAATGGTACATGGCTTTGTTAAAAGATCTAAAGACAATGGTACAAAGTAACATCAGTTTATGTAATCATATTGTTATCGCCCAAGGTAAAATGATCATATAACGCTCATTTTTCAGACAGTACCGTCAATAATTCAGTTGTTTAAGAATGGATTCAACACCTTGTCTTGCAGTAAAAATGAAAAATAATTCTAGTAGTAAAAGAATAATTCTGGGGATATATCATTAGCTTAGAGTGTGAATACCGTGGTTAGGTTCCAGGAAAACTATTAATTGTAAGAATGTTAACCTGCGATGTATGTATTAAATTTATGTTGATTAATGGTAGAGTCCCCAATACTATCGCAAAACCAATTGGCTATGTGATGGGATAACTCTTAGTATATATCCAGGACTTGGGTTGACAAATCTCCCGATATGGGACTTATCTAACACGCCCCCTACACGTGTAGCATCATTTGCCTATCACGTGGAGACAATAGCGTGGGACAAGCAAATCAAACCCACAACCATGCTCTGATACCATGTTGATTAATGGTAGAGTCCCCAATATTATCACAAAACCAATTGGCTATGTGATGGGATAACTCTTAGTATATATCCAGGACTTGGGTTGACAAATCTCCCGATATGTGACTTATCTAACAATTTAAATCTAGAATCGTCAATAAAAAATGCACGGCAACTTAGCCACCAAATCAATCTTAGTCGAAGTTGGTGTAATATTATTGAATTGATGAAATTCGTTCATATGATCTTTTCACATTCCTATAGACAATTAGACATATTTAGACATTTATACGTGGGTATTTTCAAAATTGAGTATATTATTCAACTATGAAATAAAATCATGATCATTCGATGTAACCCAAGGAATTACTTCTGTTACTTTAGTATATGGAATTATCAAAATATTGGAGATCCTACATATTCTATTTGGGATCCATGAAAATACGTCGTTTTCTAAATTATAACATAGATAAGTGACACAATGCACATTACGGAGTGCGTGCACAGCTCGTGCGCACATTTGATGAATATGGCTTCTTAAACATGCCATCAAATTACTATGATTGAGACAATTAGTATTAGTCTGAATCTACCGAATGAAAACAATTTCCAGACATCAAACTAAGCATCCATTATGTAATCGTATGCTTGAAGACAAAATTTCCCAACAGCACATGGCCATGTTAATAGATCTAAGACACTGGTACAAACTGACAATAGTTTTTTTGTATATTATTCTCGCTCACATAATCATACTGTTATTGCCGGAGGTAAAAATGATCATATAATGCTCATTTTTTCAAAACAGCACTATCCAGAATTTACTGGATATAAGAATGGACTCAACATCTTGCCTTGTGGTACATTAAAAATAATAATAATAACTCAAGCAGTGGAGGAATAATTCAAAGGAATAAGCTACATCATTAGCTTACACTTACAGTGCTCATACCAAGGTAAGGTTCCAGGGTCAGGCAAACTATTAATTTTAAGAATGTTAACCGATGTTGTATGGATTAATTATAAATCTAGCATCTTTTAAAAAAAATGCAAGCTAACTTAGCTACCAAATCAATCTCAATCTACTTTTTCCCCCATATTATTGATGAAATTCGTTCATATCTTATCACGTCTCTAGAGACATATTTAAACATATATTGTAAGTATTTTCAAAATTGAGTATATTATTCAGTTATAAAATAAAATTATCACTCAACGTACCTAAGGAATTACTTGTGTTACTTTTGTACACGGAATTGTCAAAATATTGGGAATCCTACAAATTCTAATTGGGATCCAAATAAATACACATCATTTTCTAAATTATAACATAAATCAGTCAAACATTGCTCAGTACAGATTGTGTGCGCGGGCATACGATGATTCTTATGGTAACAATCCATCACCCCACCCTCACCTAAAAAACACATGCATTAATATTGTCAATTGAGTTTAGTAAATAATTACTTTTATAGCCCAACAAATTCACGTTATAATTGCAAACAGTGTCTGCATGATAGTAGTAGAACATACTTTCCGGGATAATGCAGTGTTGAATCAAAGATTGAAACAACTAGCTGCAAAATAAATAATTCAGTTTCAAAATATTGCAACAGGTATTATTCAAAAAAAAGAAATATTGTATCAAGATTTTTTTTTTCTTTTCTTTTTTCTTTTTTGGATAGTTTAAGATCATTCTTTATAATATCCATAGACTAAGTAATATATTGACTTATACAGCTTATATGAAGTTTCTTAATTAGAATTTTAAGTACTAAACCGTGTGTGCTCGTGCGTGTGTGTGAGCAAAAACTGTAGCAAGAGAACAGCTTATAAGAGTAAAGCAAACAAAAAGTAAGTAGCAGATTATAAAGCCTTCAGGAGTTGAAGAGCAGCCAGCACTTCAATGATGGAAACAAAGGACTAGCGAAGACAAATAACAGAAACAACGTAATGATTGTTTTCTCAGCTTAAGAAAAGAATGAATCATTCAAAATGAGATTGTGAGGTTACTGTCCACACAGATATTAATGTTCATGATTCAAGCCATTTAATCTAGTTCACATTGCATTATAAAATACATGTGCATCAAAATTCAGGTAATATTTATGTCGCTAATGTACTCATCCTGATCCAAAATTCTTGTTTCACAACATGAGGATAATTGCAGCACTGTTGGAATATTTTATGAGTATGGTAGAGATCTTAGTGTTTTTTATGAGTATGGTAGTTGATAGGAGTGCATGGAAATTGGCAATCCATGTACCAGAACCATAGTGGGTTTTTTTTTTTTTTTCACGTTTACTGAACCCTTTTACTTTTTATTTACTATTTTAGATTTTATTTCACTTTTATTGAACATTTTTACTTATTATTATTATTATTATTTAAAAAAAAAACCTTTATCGGACGACTTTTTATTTGCTTGGTTATTTTAAACCCTTTATATATATATATATATATATATATATATATATATATATATTATCATCATTATTAATTTAATTTTATTTTAATTCTGGGTTCCATATCTAGCCAACCCCAACTTGTTTGAGATATATGGCTTTGTTGTTGGTAGAGATCTTAGTACCACATTTTTATTTATACATGCATGCTTCACAACATGCCGATCAAATCGAACAGCGAGACTCCATAAATTCAGCAAGGTTTGCAAGTACTTAGGAAGTGCCTCATATACTTACTTTGAATTTGTGCTATTAGTTTAACTCCTATAGTATTTATTTAAAAAAAAAAAAAAAAAAAAAAAGTTGCTGGACAAGGACAATAACACTAGGAGGGTGGCTGTACTCCAATTTGATTTAGGCACAAATTTTCATATAGCATTTCATGCATATCACGGTATTGACATATAAACTCGCAAATCAGGGAAATGGATACCACCCAACTCAAACTACACTGAAAGTTTCTTAAAAGACAATATCAATCTATCATATTATTCCATTAGATAGAAATTTGCAATGAAAATACCAGTTCACTAAGTTAACCTTTGAGCAATCAATAGAACCTAACAGGAAGTATGTACTATATTGACATTAAACATACATAAAATATATTGTAACAAAAAATGACTCCCAACATGGTTCTGGCAATGGATTTACAGAACAGTATAGTAAGTTTGATTGTTTATATTAGAAAGAACAGTAGCTGAGAATAAGTAAATATAACTTATCCCCACAATCACGGGCATGCGACCAATTACCCATAACAAATCCATTATGTAGTGGTAGAAATATAATATACTCAAAGGCTCGAAGCTGTAAATGATTGAAAAGAGTGTTATGGCAAATCACCAAATTGGATTAACCTAAACTGTATATGATCAAAGAATTGTCGGTATCCTTTCGACTTGAAACAAATTACATACGCGGATAAAGCAGGAGAATAAATTAGAAATTCACAAAGGCAAATTCTATTCAAACTCACCATATTGCTGAGTTGCCCCCCAAAATCCAAAAAAACATTTTCTGAGTAGCCCCCGTTTTAAAAAAAAAAAAACAAAAATGTCTTCATTCGCAGTGCGACTGCGAGGTTATCTCATGTACCACGCAGGGGGACTGCATGGTACATGTAGGAACCTCGCAGTGCCACCGCGAGGTTACTTCGTGTACCACGCAGTGCCCCTGCGTGGTACATGAGATAACCTCGCAGTCGCACTGCGAGGTGAACTGCCGTTTTGAAAAAAAAAAAAATAAACACACGAAAAGGGCACTTTGGTCATCAGAAGTTGAAGAAGGGGGCCAACTCAGCAATTCCAGGAGTCTAAATAGAATTTGCCCGTCACAAAAGTGCTTGCTATTGAAGGAAAACCCCAATTCCGCGAATATTTTACGTATGCCAATTATTGGGAAGATCGAACAGCCGATTAAAGTTGGGGAGGATAGGAATAAATTAAGAATAACTTACAGCAGTTTTTTGAACGCTGAGTTGGAGGGGACGCGTTAGCGGTTTTTCAGTCTAATCGCTGGTGAAGATGACGAGAATCTTGCCGTCAGATGTTTGTGCATGAGGAGGATTGAGAGTCAAAACAGGAAAGAGGGGGGGGGGGGGGGGGGTAAAAATGTAAAATGAGCCGTAAGCCTGAATGGAACGCGTGACTTTCATATTTCGAGTCCAATGCTATTCACTCAGACTTCCGGCTAACTTGAACAAGACAAAAGAAATATTTTTCTTTGTTATATCATACAATAATATTGTAAAATATAGATTTTAAAAGTTTAATATTAAAATTGGAACTTTATCATACAACACACGATGGATTCGGCAAAATAAATATAATATAATTTTTATTTTTGTTGTTGTTTATACATGATCATGTGTTATGTAATTTATATTTCTTTGAAGAAAACAATAGTTTTATTATTCTGACTACTATAAGTAAGTATTTTAGTTGAAATTGACATATTATAATTATTTTAGATGAATTAACAAATATTATTTAACTTATTTCTTTTATATATGTTAAATTTGGAATTATGTAATTAGTAAAATATATTGACTTAAACGTAAATAATTTGAATAAATTGAGAAGGATTTTACAAAAAGATTACAGGGATTTTTAATGTGGAGTTATTTAAAGTTAAAAATAGAATTTTTAATGTTTTGTACGATAATTTATTGTTTGTGTACATAAATGGTTATAGTTATTGTTGGAAAACAATAGCTAAGTCGCGGACTAAGTCGCTTTCTTGAAGACGATTCGGCGATCTTGTCAAAAGTGCAAACCAGTTCATACTTTCGCCGCCGCCTTTAGGATAAAACAACCTCTGAGAAGAATAACTGATTTGCTTGCACAACAAATAAGTGCAGATTTGCACTTTCAAAATAAAATACTGCTCAAGTTTATTTTCTTTCTATTTTTTTAAAGAATGGTGAAGTAGAAGATAGAAAAAACGTGCGTTTTTTTTTTCTTTCTGCGGAAGAGAAAGGAAGAGAGTTTGTTTGTTTGTTTTTCTTTTCAGAAAGAGAGCAACGAAAAAAATTCTATTTTTTGATGGTCTCTCCTATTCTTTATATAAACAATAAAGGAGGGTAACATCAGTTACGTTAGTGGGGGTATGATTGGACCGTAATCAATACCATTTTTGAAATAAAAGAAACGTTCAAAAAATTGCAATTTTAACATGTAAATTGCATACGTTTCAAAAGAGATGAATGATAATGAATATTAATTTATTATCGTTCAATGCAATATTCAAATACCATTTATTTTCCTTTTGTAACATCTCTATAAAATGTCATATACATATACGATCGTTACTATTCAATGGCTCATAAATATATTTACATGTATGTAAATATATTACCGTTATAACATTCAAGGGCTCTATTACATTAATTGCATAACAATAATGGCTCAAATATATGTTACCGTTATCAACTTACAACGGATCAATTTTTTTTTAATAAATTCACTAAACATTCCAGCAATCCCCCACTTGAATTTCTTAAAAAATATTTTTGAGCAGTTCATTAAAAATACATAAGATTGCGCATAAATAAAAGTGTCATCCGACTTGAACCTTTGCATAGTGAATAAGATTCAGTTTTTACTAGAGTGACATGTAGTCTTGAACTCTATTCCGGACATCAAACCACACACAACCTTTTCTATAGTGCAACCAAATAAGCCCGTGCATTAATGGTCATGCATGTCTATCCTAGTTTAGTGAACGCTCTAGAAGTTTTGCCCAAAACTTCATAGGAAACGACCACATTTTCACATTCACAAAGGTAAGTCTATCAAGAGCACTCCTGAAGGTAGGTACTCCACTCCAAATAGAGTATAGATCTCATTAAGAGTTTCTATATTTAAAATAAATCATTTTATATATTCAAAATCCATTAAAATAACTAAAATAAAAATTTTAAATTAGTTCTGAAAATCCGGGTTGTTACTATCTCCCCCACTTAAAATCTTTTCGTCCTCGAAAAGGAACGAAGCTAAAATTTATTTAACTAACCAACTCAACTTTCATTCTGGCTTTCATTCTTCAACTTTTCACTTTCTAAGAATTTTCCAGTTCTTCAAAAATTTGGTTAACACCCTAAATTTTTGAAAAATTTCGCCATAACCTTCTTTGTACGGGGAGACCTTTAAAACTGCAACTTGTCTCACAAGGCCCACATCAATCCAAAAGAAAAAGAAAAAGCCAAGTGGCTCACCAATCGGCTCATAAAATCATCAACACCCAAGAAAATAGTAAATATGTACCTATTTGTCGGGCATACAATTTTATTCCACTTCTTAGCTTCCGATGCAGCCTGTCCCAAGCCAGGGTAAAGGAGGAGGGTTGTGATAGGCTTGTCGAGCCAACGTAAAAACTTAGCCTCTCTTATGGATATGGAACCTTATGATATATCGTTGGGGCGTAATCCTCTTAGCGACGTGCTATATCGAGGCTTGGATATGGTGCTAAATATGCAAGGGCTGGGCTGTCATTCTCTTAGTGGCGCGCTACATCGACGCCCCGGTGTAGTGATAAGTGAGTAAGGGTCCTCGCATTTTTCTCGGCGGATGCGAGGGGCAAGGAAGCTAGTCGACGATAGTAGGGTTCTGTTAAGTAGTTGGATTGTAGGGTCCTTAACAGGAAAATTAAAAGAGATAGTGGATACTATGATTAGGAGACGGGTTAACATCTTGTGCGTTCAAGAGACTAAATGGGTGGGTCAGAAGGCAAAGGAGGTAGAGAACACTGGATTCAAATTGTGGTACACGGGAAAAGTACGTAACAAGAACGGGGTAAGCATATTGATTGACAAAAACCTTCAGAACAATGTGGTTGACATCAGAAGCCGAGGGGATAGGATCGTCCTAGTTAAGCTAGTAGTTGGCGAGGCAGTTTTGAATGTCATTAGCGCATATGCCCCACAGGTAGGTCTAAGTGAAGAAGCCAAAAGGAAATTCTAGGAAGACTCGGATGTCATGGTTAGGAATGTGCATAGTAGTGAGAAGCTTTTTATAGGAGGAGACTTCAATGGCCATGTTGGCTCATCTAGCGGGGGTTTTGAGCGAGTGCATGGTGGTTTTGGATTTGGCAGTAGGAACCAAGAGGGTGAAGATATTTTGAATTTCGCTCTCTCTTTTGATCTCATGATTGCTAATACCTTCTTTAGAAAGAGGCAATCACATCTGATCACCTTCAGTAGTGGCCAACAGGCTAGCCAGATTGACTTTGTCCTAACTAGGAGAGATAGTAAACGAGATTGTGTTGATTACAAGGTCATACCTGGGGAATGTGTCGTCTCACAACACCAGCTCTTGGTATGCGTGTTTCGTCTTCGGTTGGTAAAGGATAAGAGAGAGAAGATTAGCAGGACGAAATGGTGGAAACTCAAAGGAGATGCTTCACGGGTGTTTAAAGGTAGAGTGATGGGAGAAGGGGCTTGGAATGTGGAAGGAGAAGCAAATGTCATGTGGAATGCAATGGCAACTTGCATTCGGAGAGTCGTCACTGAGGTATTTGGGATAACAAGAGGAAGCAAGCGAGAACCCAAGGATTTTTGGTGGTGGAATGACGAGGTGCAAAAGGCTATCAAAGAGAAGAAGGAATGCTACAAAAACATGTACCGTCATAGAAGCAAAAAGAACATGCATAGGTACAAAGTGGCAAAGAAAACTGCAAAGAGAGCAGTGAGTGAAGCAAGGGGACGAGCGTACGAAGATTTGTATCAAATGCTATGTACAAAGGAGGGTGAAAAAGACATTTACAGAATAGCTAGGCTACGCAAGAGGAGGACAAGGGACTTCAATCAGGTTAAATGCATTAAAGATGAGAATGATAGACTTTTTGGTGAAGGACGACGAGATAAAGAATAGGTGGAGAGAATACTTTGATAAGCTTTTCAACGAAGAAAGTGATAGCTCTTCGATCGAGTTGGAAGACTTAGTCGACAGCACCAATAGACATTTTGTGAGGAGATTTCAAGAAGCTGAGGTAAAGGGGGCGTTGAAACGTATGAAATCAGGCAAGTCGGTAGGACTTGATGGCATTCCTATTGAGGTGTGGAGATGCTTTGGAGATGCAGGGATAAGATGGCTAACTAATTTGTTCAATAATATTTTCAAATCAAACAAAATGCCAGATGAGTGGAGGAGAAGCATTTTAGTTCCAATCTTCAAGAATAAAGGAGATATTCAAAGTTGCATAAACTAAAGAGGAATTAAGCTTATGAGTCATACAACGAAGCTTTGGGAGAGAGTTTGCGAGCAGCGTTTGAGGAGGTTGACAAGTGTCTACAGGAATCAATTTGGTTTTATGCCTAGAAGGTCAACCACTAAGGCAATTTTCTTGGTTAGGCAACTTATGGAGAGATACAGGTAGCAGAAGAAAGATATCCACATGGTTTTTATTGACCTGGAGAAAGCTTATGACAGAGTGTCGAGGAGGGTTATGTGGTGGGCGCTAGAAAGGAAGAGAGTGCCACCAAAATATATTACCCTTATTAAGGATATGTACGAGGGGGTTGTGACTAGTGTCAGGGCATGCGATGGTGAGACCAGAGACTTTCCAATTAACATAGGGTTACATTAAGGTTCGGCTTTGAGCCCCTATATTTTTGCATTAGTGATGGATGAAATCACAAAAGATATACAAAGGGAGATTCCCTGGTGTATGCTCTTTGCCGATGATGTTGTGCTGATTGATGAAAGTAGAATACGGGTTAATCAACAACTGGAGTTGTGGAGGGAGACCTTGGAATCAAAGGGTTTCAGGCTTAGCAGAACTAAAACAGAGTATATGAAGTGTGAGTTTAGCAGTGTCAGGTCAGATGACGGAGATGTTACCCTGGCCGGTAGAGTAGTACCCAAGAAGGCATTGTTTCGATACTTAGGATCTATGTTGCAGTTTGATGGAGAGATTGATAAGGATGTTACTTTTAGAATTCAAGCAGGATGGGTGAAATGGCGACTAGCATCTGGCATTCTCTGTGATCGGAAGATTCCTTAGAAGCTTAAATGAAAGTTCTATAGGACAGCAATCAGGCCTGCAATGTTATATGGTGCAGAATGTTGGCCTACTAAGAGGCAACACATCCAGAAGATAAGCGTAGCAGAGATGCGGTTGCTGCGTTGGAGCTGTGGGCATACCATACGAGATTGGATTAGAAATGAGGATATTCGCGAAAAACTTAGAGTTGCACCTATTGAAGAGAAGTTAGTCCAATACCGCTTGAGATGGTTTGGACAAATCCAACGTAGACCATACGATGCACCTGTACGTGTTGGAATTCTAGGTCGCGCCGAAGGCCCAAAGAGAGGTAGGGGTTGACCTAAAATGACATGGGAGGAGATAATAAAGAGAGATTTAAGTAACTGGAGTTTATCGGAAGAGCTAGTAGTTGATAGGAGTGCATGAAAATTGGCAATTCATGTACCAGAACCTTAGTTTTCTTTTAGACTTTATTTCACGTTTACTGAACCTTTTTACTTTTTATTACTCTTTTAGATTTTATTTCTTTTTATTTATTATTATTATTATTTTAAAAAAAACCTTTATCGGACGACTTTTTATTTGTTTAGTTATTTTAAACCCTTTATATATATATATATATATATATATATATATATATATTATCATCATTATTAATTTTATTTTATTTTAATTTTGGGTTCCATATCTAGCCAACCCCAACTTATTTGGGATATATGGCTTTGTTTTTGTTGTTGTTTTGTTGTTCTTAGCTTCCCTGCTATGACATGTTCAATGTATATACATGTACATATACGCAATTTCCAATTTCCAATCTATTTTTAATTCATTTCAATATTTGATTCGATTTGTCTAAATTTACCATTCGTTTACTTACTGGTTACAACAATTTTATTAGTTAACTAATAATCAAACATAGAAACCAGCAATCAATTAGTTGAATAGAATTTCAAATTCATAATTTTTATATACTCAAAAATAATATTTTTGATGCTAAATCACAACAATAACCCTATCTAGTTTTTGGTTCTCACACTAGTCAATTCGAAATATACAGATATCCCACTTTCGAAACTCAAACATAAATACTGGTAATGTGATCACAATTACCAGGATCATCCCCGGGCGACTAGAGTGTGATTCTATATCTATCCAGTATATTTGAGACTTCGAATATACGTTCATGACGCGTATACACAAAATCTTCATATACTCGATTGTCCAAATAAAATAAAATACTCAAATATGTATAACAAGGTTTAGATTTTCAAAATAAAGTTTGTTTTCATTTTTTTATTTTTAAAATAACACTCTTTAAACTCATTCTAGGGTATTGCTAACCCTATCTCTAATGAGTCAATCTCATTGGATACTAATAATCCAATCTCTGATGAATTCTTTCGTTTGGTTCTAATGTGTCTTTTTCTCGAGCTCTGTAAACCAAAGCTCCGATACCACGATGAAACGTCCCAAAATCGCCCTTCCGGGAAAGCCCGGATTGAGTTGAGAACACGACATATTAGAACACAAACAGAAGAACATTTCGTTGCTTATTACAACAATTTATATCAGAGTACAATAATATACAGAGTATGAATAAATAATATACATTGGAAAATATCAGAGATTTAAAATTACAATGCAGCGGAAAAATAGTACATAACACAATTTAAAGAAATACACGGATACAGAGCATTCCGAATACAGCTCCAGCTATAAACTAGGACCCTGTAAAAATAAATTTGCAAAAAGCAAAACTACTAGCTGCTCGTGTGGAAAATAGGGGCACCCAGAGTTTATGTTAAAACAATAAACTCCAGGCCAGTCATGTGACTGGTGTGAGAACTAAAACAGTTACTTAAAACTTTACTTTAGAAATAAACTAAATCAAGGGCCCACACCATATAACACGGAACGGGTTTTCTCCCAAGAATACTAGTGCATAAAACAGTTTATAAACATCGCAATGTTTTTTTGAAAAATGAAGCTATTATAAGACTTAGGTCCCATCACACAATGCAACGCAAGCCGGGGGATAGAGATTTCCCTTATAATAGCCAAACATGCTTAGTACGTTTAAAACAAATCATTCGATACTATTATAAGTGTATAGTATCAAAAAAATTTCAAATATAAATGTATTAATCGTAGACGGCGTAGATACCATAATATTATGTCGCCAAATATATATTTACAACTAAAATCGTGAAATCACGTATTGGAAAGTGGGTTTCCATCTATGAACTGAGGCAAGGGATTATCCTCACCGATTTCAAGACACTCTAGCAAATGCCTCAGGATCTCCCGCAGTGAACCCCTTGGATCTTCATAGTCGGTCATCCATCGATGATTAATTATACCATAAACTATATGTTAACTGGTTCTATCGAACCTCTAAAATGGTCAGTATATCGACCATATCATCCCGTATCGACCGATATATCCATCCATCTGGTAGTGACTGATATATCCGAAGTGCCTCTCTATCCAGCAAGTAATAATAAGCAACTTCCACATGAGCAAACAGCCTGGGCTCCATACCATGACGTTACTCGTAACTGGAACTAACATATGTCCATTCCCATGTAGTCACTATCCCATTTTTGGTTCATACCTGGGTGTGAAGCCCGCGAATTAACGCTACACAAAACTATGCTATTTAAAGTCGTGCTTTGATCATCAGCCACAAGACTCTGCTTTTCAACAGAAGCCTTGATCATTTGCATCTCAGCATGCCACACAGGCAATTCACGCCATGCGACTGATGTCTATCGATATATAACCTCTAAGCTCGTTTGTCTCAGAGAAGGGTGTTAAGCAAGAGAATAAATTCTCCGCCACCAAACAGATACATATTTAATAGAGATCAATCAATACAGAATAAAATCTAATGTTAAACACACATCCATTTACAAGTTCTCTCTGGGTCTAAACGAAACCGGAGGCACCTTATTCCTCGTCCCATATGTCCAATACAGGAGAGAGGTCTTCGCATATCTGGTCGATCTCCAAGTACGTCTGGACGATCACCACTTATTACCTTGTCTTGGGTGTACAGCCCAACCAAGACATCAGTAATCATCCAAACAATGTGAAGAACTCTGGTCTTCAACCACTGTCTTCATTGTCGACTTATCATCGAGTCTGTTATTTAGAATGGGTATAAACCCGGTCTTTCTAAATTATTCATGTGTCTTATAAACAAGTGCTACAAAAACACAACATACGCCTTATTCCAATTCAGAATATTCTTTTATTCAAATATTCTTTTCACATATTAAACCAAATAAAGGTTTCCAAACTAGTCGGGATTAGCGAACCTTACCGAAGTAATCATTTATTTTATTTCCCAGTCCCAACCGATTCATCCCATGGAGAAAAACTGGTAATACTCCATATCTAACACCATGGTGTTATCGGTAAATTTAATTACCATTTCACATTCAAATCTAATTAAAGATTTAACTATCGCTTGGAGCCAAACTGGTGATACTCCATTCTCGATCATTTCACAAATTTGATAATTTAAATTATCACGTTCACATTTTAATCTAATTAAAGATTCTTTAAAACTCCACTTAGTTTTAATCTTCCCAAAAATAAATATTAATGATTATTTAATTTTGGGAAATTAAACATGGCGGATCAACTATCTACACCGTACTATTGATTTCTGCCGAAATATAACCTCTAAGCTCGTATGTCTTAGAGAAGAGTGTTAAGCAAGAGAATAAATTCTCCACCACCAAACATATATATATTTAGCAGAGATCAACAATAAAGTTGGAAATACAATGTCAGACATGAAATCCTGTCTTTAACTGGGTTAAAGGACCAATGTCATTTAAAACACAGTTCACGATAAACCCAAAATCACATTCCATTAATTATGGAATATTCATGGAAAAATAGATCAATATATAATCGATATCAATTTCTGTATCTGACTAATAATATAAATGGAATAACGACAAAGCCTTTTAAATCCCATATATATTAAAATTCTTCCTCCATAGAAGCTCACTTCGATTATTACCCAATCGAATTCCATTCCATTCTAATTTATTTTATTAAATTGGAAAACTTTACTTTGGAAAATTTCCTTTAAATCTTAATAAAAAGATTTATAAATTCCAAATCACATTTCATGGTTAATTGGGTTAAAGAACAAATGTCATTAAAAACACAGTTCACAATAAATCCAATAATCCAATTCTTTTGTTCAATTCCAATTAAATATTAATTAATTGGAAAACTTCTCTAAATCTTAAATTAAAGATTTATTCTTTTCTCAACTAGGTTTAAGAACAGTGTTAGTAAAGACACCGTTAAAGACAAACCCAAAATCCCATTTGATATTAAATACAAGGCTCTGAATAGAAATTATATCGGCGTATATTCGATATCAAATTCTGAAACCAACAAATATCGTCTTGGAAATAACGATATATATCTTCCAAATTTCCATAATGATATCCGTATAACCACAGAATTCAATATCGAAATATTCAGAAGATTATTTCCATTCCAACTCCTTCGTTGGAAATTTCTAGTTATATTAAAACCATTCACAAATCCAATTTATTTTATTTAGAAATTATTGGATTTCAAATCTAGTTAATAACTAGTTCATCTTGATAAAAAATTACTTCTATCTTTTACAAACGGGGAATTTTTCATCCCGATTCTTTCCAAATCATTTATTATGATTTTACACAAATTTTTATATTTTTAATAATTTTATCAAGGCACGTACAGTCGATTTCCATAAACGTTTGTCAAACTACACTTACAACGACCTTTTCCAAATTTGATTTGGTCATAATTCCCAATCCAACCGTTAGATTTCAAATCTCTTATATTCATTGGAAATCTCTTTTCAATACGAACATAACGATTCCGATTTTAGGAGAATCCGACGGTCGGATCTCTCGTAATATCAATTCGAAGTCAATGGTCGAAATTCGCGAACGGCCGCGGCGCAACGCGTTCTATTAGGCCGTTATATTATATATATACATAATATATATTTCGTCGATTTCCATTTAAAACGTATTTTATAAATCGTTTATAAATTCATTTTAAAACAATCCTAACTTCATTTTCAATTTTAAATCAAAATTGAATACTCCTTATCATTATATTATTTAAATAATAATATTTTCAAAATATCATATTTTGAAATCAATTCCTTTTCGATATTCATTATAAAAATGCATAAAATCGATATAAATATCATCCGCGTCAAAATGGCGCATATCTAATCAATACAGCTTCACATATTTTAATATTTTCATGTCCATCCAAAATCAGATATTAAAATCAGATTTTAATCCTTTATTGAATATTATTTTAAAATATTCCTTATTTTAAAATATTCGTTACTTTAAAATATTTGTTATTTCCGAATTGAAATCAGACAAAGTCAATTACCATATAATGTTATTTATATGGATTTCATAGATCATATGCATACAACAACAATGATAAACAATCAACCATCTTCCAAAGTGCATTACACGACTGTATAACCATTAAATATAAATAATTAATGCTTACAACAGTCTGTCAACCAATCGATTGACGTATAACTAAACAATTGGGATTAGTGTATGTCAAATATCATCCCAATACCCGTGTGGGGTTTGAATCAACACACACAGATTTTATTTGTGTAGTTGGGCGATGTGTAAAATATATCGTCCCAATCAATATCAGTCAAATGAATTTACATAAACAAATCGATTGATTTGTAAATGAATATTTATTTTCATTCATATACATGTTAAAAATTATATTTTTAATGATAAAATATTTTATTCAACACATGAATATTTTATTTAGTTCATTTATACAATAAAAATGATATTTTTATTTTTCTAACATATTTTAGAAAAATTTGGCAGCAAAACGACACGATGCTAGAATCGGAATAAGGCCTAGCCTTATCCTCGCCTAGTATTGGCTCGCGCCATACACTTACCAATTCCAATCAATCCAATTAACATCCCAAATCAAATTCAACTAATAAATCAATCAAAACAAACAACCAAACATCCATGGTTTCAATTAAAGGTGTCAGGTGTTACTAAGCACCGTCTGCATCCTAGTATATATTTAGCTGTAAACAAAATTATAGTGGGAAGTTCTCACCTTTGGTTTCCACTCCGTCAATCTTTATTGACCGGTTTGGATTTGTTTCCAGTCGGTTCCATCGCAATCTTTTTCACGCGGTTTATATTAAAAGTCATATTTTTAACAACGCTACAACATATATAAAAATCATATTTTTATAACGTTTTATATATAATAAAGGGTGCGTTTTTTAGAGGTCCCTATTAAGTTTCAAAATATAAAAAAAAACCGGTCATAAACTTATTGTAAATTTAGTCCCTATTTTTCGAAAATTCATAAAAAAAATATAAAAAAATCACGATAATTCGTATTTAAATTAAACATGTACTCGCCCAAAAATTCAGATCATAATAAAATCAAAACATGCATCAAAATCAAAAAAATACAGAAAACAACGAAAAATGCAGTAATTTGCATCAAATCATGCACATATTTGGAATACTTGCATTCATCTGTGCAAGTATTTCTCTGTTATATTTTTACATGCAATACTTGCATACATGTGTGCAAGTATTTAAAATAGTTGCATACATGTATGCAAGTTTCTGCACACATTTTATTTTCACATGTAAATACTTGCATACATGTGTGCAAGTATTTCAAATAGTTGCATACATGTATGCAAGTTTTTGCATACATTTTCAACTAAAACAGCTTCAGAAATACTTGCATACATGTATGCAACTATTGGCAAAAGTTGCATACATGTATGCAACTATTTGCAAGTTTTAAATTCACACCACATCCCTGTAATGTTTTCTCTGTAAACCCGCCCCCTATTTTAGCTGCCGCCTGGAATCTTCCGCCTGCCACTTTCCATACCTCCGCCTCTTTCGTTTTCTGTCCAAATTTTCAGGCGCTATCACTTAAAAAAAAAAATCTAAAATCTATAAATATTCTCGAAAGTCCACAGAAATTTAAAAAAAAAAAGTTGCATAAATGTATGCAACTTTTACGAATAGTTGCATACATTTATACAACTATTCGAATACACATGCATATATTTATGCACGCCTGTTTGAAAAATTGCATACATGTATGCAGTTTTTCTATATAACTGCATACATGTGTGCATATATGTCAAAATATATGCAAACGTGAATAAGTTGCACGTAGGTATGCAGTTTTTAAATAAATGCATCAGCAGATGCATGTTTTAACAATATGTGCATACATGTATGCATTTATACTGCAGTTTTGACGCAGATTTGAAATAAACGCATACATGTATGCAACTAATCGATTTATATGCATGTTTTGATGCAATTTACTGCATTTCGTTGATTTTCTGTATTTCATGATTTCGACGTTGTTTTTAATGTTTTTTTGATCTGATTTTTTTCACGATTAATTGTTTTAATTAAATACGAATTTACATGGTTTTTTAATATTTTTTTGTATTTTTTTGATGAATTTTCGAAAAATAGGGACTAAATTTACAATAAGTTTATGACCGGATGTGAGCCTAATTAAGTTTCGTTTTAGGGATGTGTGCCTAATATTCACTATAATAAAATCATATTTTTATAACGATGTTCATATAATAAAAATCATATTTTTATAACGATGTTCATATAATAAAAATCATATTTTTATACCGCTACTTCATATATAAAAATCATATTTTTATATTGCTACTTCATATATAAAAATCATATTTTTATATTACTACTTCATATATAAAAATCCAATTTTTATATCGTTATTATGTATATATAAATCCAATTTTTATCATGCTATTATATATATAAAAATTCCAATTTTATCATGTTATTATATATATAAAAATCAAATTTTTACAATGCTATTATTATATAAAAATCTCTTTTCTAATTACATTAAAAAAAAGTTAATCTTTTTCGATCGTAGGAGGGGGTTAGAGGCGGCGCATGGGTGCTGAGAGGTCAGGGTGACTCGGATGACCTGCGGCAGGCTTATGGTGGTGGAGTTGGTGGATTTAGGGTTGCGGGCGTGGGGGATATCGTATTGGGAGATGAGAGAGAAAAGACGAGGAGGAGGGGATGGCAACGCTATGCGGCGGCGGGTAGGGGATATCATATGTGGGGTTTTCTCTTTATTTTTTAATATTTAAAGAATGGACGGGATTTTGAAGAAAATGGGGCGGTAATTTTCTTCGTTGACCACGGTTGAGTAAATGGGAGGATTTTGACCCGGTCAAACTATATTATTTATTTTAATTTAATTTGAATAATCCTTGTTTTTTTCAATCCTAACTCAAATCGAACCCAACGACTGTCACCCCTAGCTAAATTCCCCCATTCCGGACACAATTAGATATGTCCCATAAGATAATTCTAATGTTTTGATTAGTTTTCATTTAATTTAAAATATAATTCAATGTATATTGATTTTGAATGTACATTTTAACTTATTGGGGTCACGTACTGACTCCAAAAATTATAGAAAAATAAATCTAATTTTGTTTTGACGATAGAGTCGTAACAAAACTAAATTCGTCAAATTTGGAGACCATTTGAAAAATGGTCATTTTCTGGTCGATCCAATTCAATTGAATTTGACAAAATATGTTTTCTTTTGCCACGCTCACATATTAATTCCAAAAATTACAAAAATTGGAATCTAGCGGTAATTTGACATTCTGGATCCAACAAAAGTGGTTTCGTCGAAAATGGAGATCGTTTGCAAAATGGTTATTTTTAAGGGCTATATATATTATTAAAATATATATAAATTCCATAGCGACTATTCTGAATTTTAAACTGGACATAACTTTCAATTTATATTATAAAATCTCAGTTTCTTACATTCATTAGAAAGATATAATTAAACAGATTCAAATATTTCTGGTTTCTTCCAATTCTGACTTATATTGAATTATGTACGTTCAATTGAAATTAGAAATCGAATTTTTAAACCACCGCGCCATTTCAGGTTCGTTTTATATTTAAAATAAATTTATTCATTTTAACTTCAATTAAAATAAATTTTTAGTCATTATTATTTAAAATAAATCATTTTAAATATTCATAATCCATTAAAATAGCTAAAATAAAAATTTTAGATTGGTTCTGAAAATCCGGATTGTTACATTTATATTATCATTTTAAAATTACATCCACATTTCCGTCTAGTCTGTTCCAGTAGGTAGTGCTTGTTACAATGATTCAGCGCCACATGGTTCACCGAATTCTAATGACATTCGGATGAGTTATTAATATTTACAGTTATATAATCTAATTAAACTACCTAAATTTCCTTAATTATATTTTATTAATTTTAGTTACTTCTTATACATACCCGATGTAATCATTTACCTGTCGTTTTCCCAATGTTCTATACCAAATGGGATGAATTCATTATTTAATTACTTCGTATATCATGTAACAGGCGGCTTCCCTCTTCTGTTCGAAATAATATTGTAGCCACAAAAATATTCTTCCTCCCACTCTTGTTATGCCCGAAATTTGTACCCAGCTTCATACCAAAATGCCCAACCACTTTTACATCGTTCAAAAGAAACTGCACCACAAATCGTTTGTTTCTAGCTACCTGGAAACGCCCACCTCTGCGTCTCTAATATAAATTTTTTTTTTCTCTAACGGCCCAAGCCCATAGTACTCATTCAAGCCCGTCAATATGCTTTCTTCTCCTAACCAAACTTTCCTCCTTCGTTATTATAGAACCTGCTACTACTTCATCAGCCATGTCGCAGTGCCTTCCCATGTTCTTTCTTCCCTACTAAATTTCTCCTTATGAAACCTTCCTCATTTACCTGCATTAAAACAAACCGCAAGTCTGCTACTGCTTCCTTCAGACTCCATGCACGCAACTATATAACCCCACGTCCCCATCGTGCATTCCTTCTTCTCTTTTAACTTCATGTATGCCTTCATTTGCCCACCTCCACGCTTTTATGACTAATTTTTTTCATAGCTAAGAGAAACGAAACATGTGTATACCAATTTCAATGCGCTACAATTGGAAACCTAGTTGTACTAAGGAATGATTAATCAGAGCCCACGTTAGTCAACCAGTCCGTCACCCAACTCGTAACTCCATCTCGTGCCGCCTTGCCTCCGACCCGAACAAGCCTTTCAGCTTCCCCTACAGGACTCCATCTTCTTTCCCAAACAAAAGTCCAACTTTCTGCAGCTTACTCGTGCATAGACCCATGCACGTTTCCAATGACACCATCAACCCATCTCATTTCTTCGTTATGTCCTAATACCACATAAACTTCCCCATATCTGCTTCTCTGCCCCTCGATATATATATATATATATATATATATATATATATATATATATATATATATATATATATATATATATATAATATTGTATAGTATATGGAAGTTTTGGTTTAGTTTTCACGAACCGGGAATGATAAAAAGAATGTGGAGTCTTGGGTCTGAGGGCTTCGATTTGCAGAAGGTTAGTTTGCAAGAGGTAGGGAGATTTGATCTCAAAAAGAGGAAGAGAGATTAACGCTTAGTTTATCATTTTTTCAGAGGGAAGCAAATGAAGGATTTGCAGAAGGTTAGTTTGCAAGTGGTAGGGAGATTTGCATGTGCCTCTTTCATTTTTGTTTAGATTATGTCAGTTGAAAAGGAACATTGCAAGGCTTCGAAAGGAAATATTAGGTTAAGAAAATATAGTATGTAAGGCAGTTGCAAAGAATTTAGGGTGGCAAAGAAAAATATAGAGGCTTAGATATACACAAATAGGAGTTGAAACCGATTGCGTTTTCATTTCAATAGGTGGCTGTGTTGGGAAAAATATATTAGCCTATCTGTTTACTTCATTTACTTGGATACGTAGTCATAAATATATTATTCTATTTAATATGGTATTAAATTTTACCGCTTACCGTTGTTTATCGGTAACCGTTAAATTCGTACCGAAATACCTGCACTCCAAACGAAATAAAAACTGATGTACAACTATGTTTTGACATTACGAACCCAATGAAATTATTTTCACTGAAAACCGACATTGTTTGCAAAACGACATTATTTTAATTTATCGATTCACCTTTTAAATTTTCGTTCGCCGACAAAACAACTCTGTTTGTCTCCAAATCGGAAATCCTATAATAATTAATTATATGTACTCCAATAAAATTCGTTACTTCGAAAACGGAGGTCGTTTGAATAACGACTATTTTTAAAGCTTATACATATATATCGATAATATATATTTAAATTCCAAAACAGCTAAATTTAACGATAATAAATTAATATCATTGCATTTATCAAAACGAAGAGTTCCAATTTCAATCAGTATAGAGTTTAAACTCAACATTTAAAATTATGGGTTTAAACGGTATTATGTTTATATAAAATTTCCTTTATATTTATTTATAAATCGTTATAATTTATAAACTATTCCATAGCGACTATTTGGAATTTTAATCTGAACATAACTTGCAATCTATAATATGAAATCTCCATTTTTCTCCTTCATTAAAAAAATATAATTGAATAGATTCAAACATGTCTTGTTACAAAGAATTCTGACTTATATCGGATCACATATATTCAATTAAAGTTCAAAATTCAATATTATGAACTACTGCGTTGTTACGAGCTTGTTTTAAATTAAATATAAATTTATACGTTCAACTTCGTTTTTAATAAATAAATTCGATATAGAAATCCATTAATATTATCAAATCAATATTTAAAACAGATTTAAATATGGGTGTGTTTGTCTCAAGTCCTTAATAAGTTTCAAAATCAGGCTTAGGTCCGGTCCAAAACTTATTGTAAAATACATCCCTATTTTTCAAAAAATTCATTATATTTTTTATTAAAAAATCACGTAAATTCGTATTTAAATTAAACATGCAATCGTCATAAATTTCAGATCATAAAACCGCATCAAAAACAACAAAATACAAAAAACAACGAAACTGCAGTAATTTGCGTCGTAGCATGCAAATATTTGAAATTACTGCATACATCTGTGCAACTATTTCATTCACGCATCTGTGTTGGCTTTTTTGCATACACACATGCAAGTATTACATAATTCTTACATACAAACATGCAATAATTCGCTAGTATACAAATCAGTTCACAGTTACTTGCATACACCTGTGCAATAAAACAAAAAAGTAGCACATATGTATGCAACAAACCGCAAGCATAAATATTAGTTCACGTTTACTTGCATACAAGTATGCAAGAATACAGAATACTTGCATACATGCATGCAAATATTCATGCATATTTTTCAACGTGAAACCTTCATGCATTATTTGTATACATGTATGCAAATATTTATAATAGTTGCGTACATGAATGCAAGAATTCACGCAGACATTTAGTGTGAACTGCTTCAGGATTAATTGCATACATGTGTGCAACTATTGTGTTTACTTGCATACATGTATGAAAAAAAAATCCGTGGTCTTCTGAGAATATTTGCAGATTTTTGATTTTTTTTATAGTGGAGAGCAAAAAATCATTTGAAAAATATGTAAGTCAGGAAAATAAGGACCCGCTTTATATTTCAAACCTATAGCCGATGTCGTTTACATTTTAAAACATAATGAGGACGTTACCCTAATTTCCACTTTAAATATTCGTAATCAACATTAAAAATTGTGGGATGTTATATAACCTCATTTCGTTTTTTTGGTCATAGATTATCAATAATGAACTTTGGGATGATGGCGTCTTAAGGAAAAAGGAAGAGGGACCTGAGATCTTTCAAACCATGATGGTCGAAGATGGTGTAATGGCCTATGGCGCACGAAATCGAGAGGGGAACTGATTCCGTTCATCTCATTTTTTGAGGCGGAGGAGGTGGTCTAAGGGTTTGGCGCACCTGGCATCGGGTCGACGTGGAGCGAGGATCATTACCGTAAGGTCTGATTGTGTTCCGATCGTCGCAGGTAGATACGGTGGCCGATTGAATGTGGCAAGTTTAGGTTCAAATGATCCAAACCTGGAAGGAGAAAAATGCATGAATAATCATGTGGTTAGGGAAAATCAAGGTGATTAGCTTAATGGTATTCATTACTATAATAAATTAATAGTTTTAATTCACACATAAACATATAATACACGTAACTCTTTCATATAATGTTGAATTAGGAAGAAAAAGTCGCGTTGAGTTTGTATTCATGAATTCTACACTTATGAGTAAGACTGATTTGATTTGGAGCCCCTATTTGAAATTAGATAAAATGACCAAAATCGTTGATTGGATTTTGGATAATGAGCTAACTCCCACACACTGTATTTATATTTATGAGTTAAAACTCAAACTCTTTGGAATATATCATATCATATCATATAATAATGTTTACTGTTGATTTTACATGTTTATTTGTGTGGTGGGTAGTTTGCATGATTGAATGTTTATTTAGTTGGTTGTGGTTATATATTCTCCTCTGCAGAGGATAGACCTTTGGCACTACCTACTTTTAGCGAAAGATTTAACTTACGTGAATTAGATTATATTATCTAACTATTATGCTTATATGTCTTGATATATGAACTGTGATGCAAGGGGATAGTTAGGAGTGATCCAACAGGATTCCTCAATGGTTCGGATGTTACTTGCTTTCATATTTTACACATATGAACTACCTAACCTAAGTACAACTAAAACTGGATTTGGATGATGAATTCTGAATTAAACTCAACATTGCTATATTATTAATCAATAAACAATATTGGTTATGTTGTTCCTGACAGGTGGCCTGAATTCCGCATTTTAAATATGATGATTCACCGTAAGGCATAATTTCCAAGCTTTGAAGTTGTAAGCTATTTTGTAACAAAAGCAAGATTTTGAATCGATTTTACATAAGATTTACAGAACGAAATTTTACAAGTGAACTAAGATTTATAATTGGATTTTATTAAGGATTTTATAAATGATTTTATATTGGGTTCCTATTTATAAACAAGTTTTATAAATAATGTTTTCAACTTTTGAAACTTAACTAAGTTTATAAAAGAAGATTATGAAGTCATATAAAACAATTTTTTTTAAATGAAGAAGTTTTATTGTTCATTTCCAAGTGTTTGAGTTAAGTTTTATAAAATGATGAAAGAAACTTATAAACGATGTTAGAACTTAGAAATGGAGATTTATGGAGTTCAGTAATATACAAGAACTTATAAAATGGTTTTATAAGCTAAGTTCTAAATGATTTAATTATAATTAAGTAAGATCTAAATTGAAAATTTCAAGTTTTCCCAAACTTAACATGTTTTGAAATATAATATTTATAATATTCCTATAATACTTTTATTGAATCCTGAATACAGAGTTTATACTAGTTGTACATACTTGAAGGTTTTATCACTGATATTCAATGAAAGTATAAGTGGAATTTAGAGATTGGTATTAAGTATAATCAATATTATCATTATAATTCCTATTTGTATTTAACACAAATAGTTTTGGATTTTAGAGGAAACAATGTTTGACATGACATTGTTTTTGACCCATCTATGATTTGCGACTATACATATACCTTTGAGTTAAGTATAGACATTGTGACGGCCCACCCCGCACCAACCGACATTTACTCCAAAAGTGCGCTGTACACATGTCCAGTTAGCACGGAACGGGTCGTTAGAAGGAAAAGGAAGAAGGAAATGAACATACAAAAAACCTGTAGAATGTCTCACAGCGCATGGAATAAAATATAATAATAACATACTTGACATAAAACAGGTGAGACAGTGCATAAGCTGATAACTAATAATCAATATCAACATCAGAGCAGCGGAAATCCAAATACAGCTTATTACAACTTTTTAAATTTACTGTCTCTAACAAAAGAAAGCTAAAGTAGAAGATACACCACCAATGCCTAAGCAGTGATCTTCAACAACACAGGGAGAATACTATATATATTACGTGGAAGCCTCCTGCTCGTCTCCGGATCATCTACCCGTACATTACCAGCTAACCTGTCTCTAGTCTGCTCGTGTGAGCACCCAGAGTAATAAGAGGAGACATAAAACTCTGGGTCAGACATAAAGCCTGGTATGAGCGATAAGCATCTAAACAGAATAATAACAGGTATACTAAACCATACCTGAACCTGGACCTGCAACCAAAGAGTTAGTACCACATACCATACAGTACTCTAAGGTGCCATAATGAATAGTGTAAAGAATACGGGGGTGGGGTGTGTATGTCCTAATGATAGCAAACAAACCATCCATAGCAACCATCCTCACATCTCTCACTCAGTGCGTAAAGCATACGACATCTACCACCTTGGAACACTAGACAAATTGAGGTAACGACGGATCCCGACTTGTAGAAACCCTGTTGTGACCAAGCTAAACATATGGAGTCATGACCAAACATTTCAATGACCCATTTCATTGATCGTAGCCCTTGGTTCTACCAATGCCATAATGGCCCTGAATCCGCCTCCGTACCTCCTACCATAGTGGTCCAAAGCTATAGACATCGATAGCCCCTTAACACGCGTCCCGCAGCAAAGCCCAATCACGAAGCGAACTCGTTGATTCCCATCTGAATCTTGAGCTCTAACTTCTCATTTGGACTTCCTTTGCATCTCGGGTTTGGTCATCATCTTCATCCGGATCGGTTTCCATCATTCGGGTCGGATCGCGACCGCCCACTGGGTTCGGGTCGTGCATGTCCCGCAGCATCAGATCGTGGCGCTGCATCAGTTCGGATCGGCTCTCATCATCCCTTACTGGATCGGATCGGAATGACCTACGCGGATCGGATCGTAGAAACCCCCTCGGATCGGATCGGCCATCACTTCAAGTGCACCGGATCGGATCGCCCTACGAGCTCCGGGTCGGATCGTGTGACTCCCTTCGGTTCGGATCGTCCTTCAGGCTTCAAGCTCCAGTGCGTTGCTTCAGATTGGTTCGTGGTGAGGGGCTCGGATCGGATTTGCATCATCGGATCGTGGTCTTTAAGCATCGGCGGATCGGGTCGCGCCATCGGATCGGATCGCCCTTACTTCCACCGATCCGGTCTGGTTCGGATGATTTCCTGCAGTTCTTCCAGCAAGCAGTTTACGCCATTCGACGGCGTTTTTGACAAATCTAACACTTCTAATCAATCATAAAACACACCATAGAGTCATAGCAACATGTAAAATCAACCATAAACACCAAAACAGCAATATAACATGTAAAAATGGATCAAACGTACCCAAACCCATATTTTCCCCTTAAGCATGTTTAAGCAAATCTAATGGTACGATTAGCAAAACTTAATCAAATCATCACAAACTTCTAACATAAGCCTAAAATAACATTTCAGAATTTTAGAATATTTTTCCAGAATTTTATAGTGTAAGAATTTACTAATTATCACTAATCACCCTGATTAACTGTAATTAGTGTCAAAACAATGCTAATCACTCACCTTTGCCACAACTAAAACCCCAAAACTGAAATATTCTCTGATTTGGCGTTGTTCCCAATCTTACACAACAGCTCTACCTTGGTTCTCGTTGTAATACTCCTTGATTTGATGTTTGCTAAGCCTAATCTTCTATTAGAAAGTGATTAAGAGGTGTTTTGAAGAGATTTAGAGGGTGGAGGCCATGGCTAGGTTAAGAGGAATGAATAGTGACGGCTGAAAAATGAGAAAAAGGTATTCTCCAAACCCTAACAGCCCTTTTAAACTCCTAATCCCGAAATTCCCCTTTGGGCCTAGCTGTTAATCACCCGGTTAAGCCCAATTAAGCTGTTTTTCACCATCTGAAACTTGTTTCAGCCATATCTCCCAAACGGTGAGTCCGTTTGGCTAATGTGACCACTCTACGGAAAGAGAAACCATCATCCGAAGCCAATAGAAGTGTTTTCAGGTCAAAATTCCTTTCCAGTCAAAAGTTATGGCCAAAACAGTACCAACTAGGGGTAAAATGGTCATTTAAAAATCGGGAAAAATCATGGATATGGGAAATGACCCCAGTAGTCGTCTCCCAAAGTTACATGACCATACGACTTCGTATGTGAAAGAAATAAATATTCTACGATCCTATGATGCGTAGACTACGGGTCGTTACACTCTTCCGCCCTTAAGAAATTTCGTCCCCGAAATTCCTTAATCCAAAACATATAAAGGATCCCGCATGCCTAACAACCACATACAACAATCAAACATGCAAAACAAGCAAACAAGCCTACCCTAGCATGCGGAAAACTAAATCAAAGTCAAAATCTTACCAGGCAAAGAGTTCTGGATATGCCTTCCTACTGCTCTCCTCCGTCTCCCAAGTACAATCATTCTTGTTCTCGCCCCACTGGACCTTGACTAGCTTCACTGCCTTCCTTCGAAGTTGTTTCGTATCGTGCCCCACAATACGAATCGGCTTGCGGTTCCCAACCACCTCGAGTTCTACTTCGAAGTCCTCTAATTGATCAGGTGAAATAGTCATATCTGAGTCGTGAACGAACTTCCTTAGTTGGGAAACATGAAATACGTTGTGAACTCCTGCCATCTTCTCTGGTAAGTCAATTCTATATGCCAAATTCCCGACTAGTTCAAGAACAGGGAATGGGCCAATGAATCTTGGTGCCAACTTGCCTCTCCTGCCAAATCGTATTACGCTCTTCAATGGAGAAATCTTGACAAACACCAAGTCGCCAACGGAGAATTTTAAGTCTCTTCTCCTCTTATCAGCATAACTCTTCTGCCTATCTTGGGCAGCCTTCATTCGTTGTTGAATGGTCTTGATTTTATCTGAAGTTTCCCTCACCACATCTGGTCCAAGCATAAACTTCTCGCCAGTCTCTATCCAACATGATGGTGAGTTGCACGGTCTTCCGTACAAAGCTTCAAACGGAGCCATACCGATACTGGATTGGTAGCTATTATTATATGCAAACTCCACTAGATGCAAATGGTCATCCCATGATCCACCAAAATCCAATATACATGCTCTCAAGAGATCTTCCAAAATACGATTCACCCTCTCCGTCTGACCGTTGGTCTGAGGATGATATGTGGTACTGAGATGTAACTCTGACCCTAGAGCCTCTTGTAAGCTGTTCCAAAACCCACTAGTGAACAACGGGTCTCGGTCACTCACAATGCTTTTAGGTACTCCATGAAATCTCACTACCCACTTCATATACAATTCTGCTAACTTAGCTGCCGTTCTGGTTGATTTGACTGGTATAAATCTTGCACTTTTAGTCAATCGGTCTACAATCACCCAAATGCTATCATGTCCCGATCTAGTCCTCGGTAAACCATCGATGAAATCCATCGAGACTTGCTTCCATTTCCATTCGGGAATTTCTAAGGGCTGTAACAAACCACTAGGCTTCTTTTGCTCGGCTTTAACTAGCTGGCAATTCATGCATTTGGATATAAACTTCCCAACGTCTCTTTTCATTCCTTCCCAGTAGTAAGTCTGCTTCATGTCTCGATACATTTTATTGCCACCGGGATGTATAGTCAACTTTGAGTGATGACATTCTTTAAGCACTTCATCTCTCAATCCATTGACATTGGGTACAACAAGTTTTCCATTCTTTCTAAGCCATCCTTCTCGATCAAGCCTATACTTGTTCATCTCCTCATCAATGTCCATCTCTAACTTGGAGATGATTTCCAATAGAGTAGGATCGTCCCTCTGGCTAGAGCCGATCCGCTCAATCAAAGTGGGTCTGATCGTCAAACTTGCTAACATTTCTGGATCCAGTTCGCACTTTGGTCTGAAATCAAACCCCGCGATATACTCCAGTTGCTTCCATTCTAAAAACATAGCCCCTAAACTGGCATGTCTTCTACTCAATGCATCAGCCACCGCATTGCCCTTTCCCGGTGTATATGCGATGTCAAAATCATAGGAAGCTAAGAACTCTAACCATCTCTGCTGACGGAGATTCAGATCTTTCTGAGAGAAGAGATATTTTAACGACTTATGATCTGTAAACAGCTCAAATCTTTCTCCCAAGAGATAGTGTCTCCACATCTTTAACGCGAACACGATCGCTGCCAATTCCAAGTCATGGGTAGGGTATCTTTTCTCATGCGGTTTCAATTGCCGACTTGCATAAGCTACAACCTTACCACCTTGCATCAATACAACACCCAGTCCGGTACCACAGGCATCCGTGTATACCGTCATCTCTTCATTCCCCTTAGGAATGACTAACACTGGTGCGCTTGTCAACTTGTCCTTTAGACTCTTGAATGCATTCTCGCATCTTCCATTCCAGGCAAAAGCTTGATTCTTCTTAGTCAACTGGGTCAATGGTGCTGCTATCTTGGAGAAACCTTGGATAAACTTACGATAATATCTAGCTAATCCCAAGAAACTTCTTACATCTGTTGCATTCTTGGGCGTAGGCCAATCCTGTACCGTGGCCACCTTCGCCGGGTCCACGGCAATACCATTCTCTGATACAACATGGCCCAAGAACCTCACTTCCCTCTTCCAGAAGTGACACTTAGAAAACTTTGCTTTTAATTGGTGTTTTCTCAACACCTCCATCACTACTCTTAAATGTTCCTTGTGTTCTTCCTCTGTCCTCGAATAGACCAAAATATCATCAACGAACACAAGGACAAACTTATTCAACTGATCCCTGAATACCCTATTCATAAGATCCACAAAATATGCTGGGGCATTGGTCAGCCCGAATGGCATGACCAACCACTCATAAAATCCAGACGGCGTCCGAAATGCCGTTTTAGCCACACTCTCAGCTTCCACTCTAAGCTGATGAAAACCTGTCACGAGATCAAACTAAGAAAATACTCTCGCGCCACTCAACTGATCGAACAAATCATCTATCCGCGGTAGAGGATACTTATTCTTCCTCGTCACTTTATTCAACTCGCGGTAGTCTACACACAAACGAAGGGAACCATCCGCCTTGGTAGCAAACACAACCGGTGCTCCCCATTCAGAAACACTCCTTCTGATAAATCCCTTCTTCAAAAGATCGTTGACTTGCACCTCGAGCTCTCGCTGCTCCCTTGGTGCCATACGACGAAGTGGCATCACTATAGGCCTAGCATCTTTTACCAAATCAATTCAGAACTCAATCTCTCGGTGTGGTGGAAGCCCGGTCACTTCCTCGAAAACATCCGGATACTGGCCAACCACGGGCAAACCTGACAACTCACTATGCGGAATATCGAGGGAGTTTAGAAAACTAGCCAATACCCCCTTACTAGGTAGACCACCAAACACTATCCTCTGCCCATCATTCGCTCTAGCTGTCACTAAAAAGCCCTCACAGTCTACCACCACCCCGTATCTTTGGAGCCAATCTACTCCCAAAATAATTCCAAACTCAGTAAAGCCCAAAACAAAGCAATCACAAACAAACATGCATCCATGACTCGATAGGACCACATTACGATAAATCATGCTAAGGCTAGTCGAACCACCAATCGGGTTCGTCACAACTAAAGGTCTATCGACAATCTCGGGCTCCAATCCCAACCTACCTACCAGGTCACTAGATATGAAAGAACTGGAAGCTCCGGTATCAAATAAAACTCTAACAGGAACATCATAAACAGAAAGCATACCTTGAATAACGACATTCTTTCCCTTCTCCGCCGCAGTTGGGGCATTCGACGAAGAAGGAATAGCATTGAGAGCATATGCTTTCACCATTTGCTTTTTTTAGGGGGTTGTGGACACTTGTCCTTGTGGTGTCCCATTTGGCCACAGTTGAAGCACTTCCTATCCGCTGGCTTGGCCCGACAATTACTAGCATAATGGCCCTTCTTACCACAGCTGAAGCACTCAACATCTTGCTTATTCTTTTTCTTCTGGCCATCCTTAGTCTGACTCTGCTTTCTTTTATTCTGGGAACCACCCTTGCCTCCACCACTTGCTTGTGGCTTTGGCTCATCTGCGGATGCAACCTCAGTCTTCGGCTTAGGGTAGAGACTTTCTGATCTTAATGCTTTCCCCACAATCGATTCAAACGTCTCATCGATGTGGTTAATTAGTCTTTCCCCCAAGTACTGATCCAAACTAGTTATGAATTTCTCATTCTTTTTCTCGGTAGTATCAATAAGAGATAACCCATATTTTGACAAAGTGTCAAATTCAGCAAGGTACTCCGAGACAGCTCTGCCATTCTGCTTGAGCTCCAAGAATTTCTTAAACAACACTGACTTCTGAGCAGCTGGAATGAACTTCTCGCTAAAGCGAGCCTTAAACTGCTCCCAAGTAATCTGATCTTCGGGAGTAGCTGCCTTTATAGCATTCCACAAATTCATTGCCCGCCCTTGCAGCTGACGGGACGCTAGCTTTCTCTTCATCGCATCCTCGATACCCAAATCCTCAAAGATACGTTCGCAACCATCCAACCAATCTTGAACATCCGTGGCTGACTCCGTTCCATGAAATGGCTTCCCACCAAGGCTAGTATAATCCTTATTCAGCTTGGCGAAGTCGACCCTCGGCGCCTGCACTATTGGACCACCACCATTACCACCATTGGGAGCTGCCCTCTGTACATCTCTAAGCATCTCTCTCATGATGTCAGTAAACATCGTCCTCATGTCAGCAGCATTCCCATTATTGGCCCCTCTACCGGTACCTCTAACATATCGGCTAATCGTCAATCTGAAAAAGGAAACGATTAACGACCCCATAGTGGTGCTAGTGCAGCACGACTTCATTCTTATACTATTAATAGTATATATATAGCCTTTGAAAACCAAAATAATCACAAATACGCTCTCTCGTGTACGTATACTATCTCTCCCTGATAACGTCCCTAGGTTAACTATGCAACCTAGAGCTCTGATACCAAGTGTGACGGCCCGCCCGGCACCCACCGACATTTACTCCAAAAGTGCGTTGTACACATGTCCAGTTAGCACGGAACGGGTCGTTAGAAGGAAAAGGAAGAAGGAAATGAACATACAAAGAACCTGTAGATTGTCTCACAACGCATGGAATAAAATATAATAATAACATACTTGACATAAAACAGGTGAGACAGTGCATAAGCTGATAACTAATAATCAATATCAACATCAGAGCAGCGGAAATCCAAATACAGCTTATTACAACTTTCCAAATTTACTGTCTCTAACAAAAGAAAGCTAAAGTAGAAGATACACCACCAATGCCCAAGCAGTGATCTTCAACAACACAGGGAGAATACTATATATATTACATGGAAGCCTCCTGCTCGTCTCCGGATCATCTACCCGTACATCACCAGCTAACCTGTCTCTAGTCTGCTCGTGTGAGCACCCAGAGTAATAAGAGGAGACATAAAACTCTGGGTCAGACATAAAGCCTGGTATGAGCGATAAGCATCTAAACAGAATAATAACAGGTATACTAAACCATACCTGAACCTGGACCTGCAACCAAAGAGTTAGTACCACATACCATACAGTACTCTAAGGTGCCATAATGAATAGTGTAAAGAATACGGGGGTGGGGTGTGTATGTCCTAATGATAGCAAACAAACCATCCATAGCAACCATCCTCACATCTCTCACTCAGTGCGTAAAGCATACGACATCTACCACCTTGGAACACTAGACAAATTGAGGTAACGACGGATCCCGACTTGTAGAAACCCTGCTGTGACCAAGCTAAACATATGGAGTCATGACCAAACATTTCAATGACCCATTTCATTGATCGTAGCCCTTGGTTCTACCAATGCCATAATGGCCCTGAATCCGCCTCCGTACCTCCTACCATAGTGGTCCAAAGCTATAGACATCGATAGCCCCTTAACACGCGTCCCGCAGCAAAGCCCAATCATGAAGCGAACTCGTTGATTCCCATCTGAATCTTGAGCTCTAACTTCTCATTTGGACTTCCTTTGCATCTCGGGTTTGGTCATCATCTTCATCCGGATCGGTCTCCATCATTCGGGTCGAATCGCGACCGCCCACTGGGTTCGGGTCGTGCATGTCCCGCAGCATCAGATCGTGGCGCTGCATCAGTTCGGATCGTCTCTCATCATCCCTTACTGGATTGGATCGGAATGACCTACGCGGATCGGGTCGTAGAAACCCCCTCGGATCGGATCGGCCATCACTTCAAGTGCACCGGATCGGATTGCCCTACGAGCTCCGGGTCGGATCGTGTGACTCCCTTCGGTTCGGATCGTCCTTCAGGCTTCAAGCTCCAGTGCGTTGCTTCAGATTGGTTCGTGGTGAGGGGCTCGGATCGGATTTGCATCATCGGATCGTGGTCTTCAAGCATCGGCGGATCGGGTCGTGCCATCGGATCGGATCGCCCTTACTTCCACCGATCTGGTCCAGTTTGGATGATTTCCTGCAGTTCTTCCAGCAAGCAGTTTACGCCATTCAACGACGTTTTGACAAATCTAACACTTCTAATCAATCATAAAACACACCGTAGAGTCATAGCAACATGTAAAATCGACCATAAACACCAAAACAACAATATAACATGTAAAAATGGATCAAACGTACCCAAACCCATGTTTTTCCCTTAAGCATGTTTAAGCAAATCTAATGGTACGATTAGCAAAACTTAATCAAATCATCACAAACTTCTAACATAAGTCTAAAATAACATTTCAGAATTTTAGAATATTTTTCCAGAATTTTATAGTGTAAGAATTTACTAATTATCACTAATCACCCTGATTAACTGTAATTAGTGTCAAAACAATGCTAATCACTCACCTTTGCCACAACTAAAACCCCAAAACTGAAATATTCTCTGATTTGGCGCTGTTCCCAATCTTACACAGCAGCTCTACCTTGGTTCTCGTTGTAATACTCCTTGATTTGATGTTTGCTAAGCCTAATCTTCAATTAGAAAGTGATTAAGAGGTGTTTTGAAGAGATTTAGAGGGTGGAGGCCATGGCTAGGTTAAGAGGAATGAATAGTGACGGCTGAAAAATGAGAATAAGGTATTCTCCAAACCCTAACAGCCCTTTTAAACTCCTAATCCCGAAATTCCCCTTTGGGCCTAGCTGTTAATCACCCGGTTAAGCCCAATTAAGCTGTTTTTCACCATCTGAAACTTGTTTCAGCCATATCTCCCAAACGGTGAGTCCGTTTGGCTAATGTGACCACTCTACGGAAAGAGAAACCATCATCCGAAGCCAATGGAAGTGGTTTCAGATCAATATTCCTTTCCAGTCAAAAGTTATGGCCAAAACAGTACCAACTAGGGGTAAAATGGTCATTTAAAAATCGGGAAAAATCATGAATATGGGAAATGACCCCAGTAGTCGTCTCCCAAAGTTACATGACCATACGACTTCGTATGTGAAAGAAATAAATATTCTACGATCCTATGATGCGTAGAATACGGGTCGTTACAGACATGTTCTCGAAGTGTGAAAACTATGATTTGTGAATACGCTTATTCTATTGAAATAAGTGTGCAGATATGATTCTCAATCATAAAATGAAGAGGTTTGTGAATATTTTTATTACATGAAATAAGTATATGGAACCAATTTGTAAGAATTGATGAAATGATTTTAATGAAGAATTAAATTAAAAGGACCAAGGCTACTGATATACTTGACTGTATGATTATGGCTGATGGTTAAAGAACAAATTAGCATTTGAATTCCATTTTAACTTATAACATCTTAGTTCGAGGAGCCGACATCAGAATTGATTCGAAGCCAATTCGAACAGGCATTGCTTTCGAAACTATTATGCAGGTGACTTAAATACTATACTTACATCTATGAAGGGAAGGTGCGGACCTTCGGGCATAAAAGACAGCTTGTTGTTGTCCTGATTTGCTCCTAGGATTATGTTACATACTTTTAACAGTGGACCTAACGTTTTGGAGATCTTCATGGTGCAAGGATTTCTTCTTACTAATCCTTAGGATAATACCCGATGGGATATGGTAAAGGATATCATTTGGTTTGACATATTTCTGGACAACTTGTATGGATGGTTATCTGACATTGCATTCTTAGATCATGAACATTGATTCCCACAGAAGTACATCTGTTTGGTGGTAGAGAAGGCAACTTCTCCTAACTCAACACTCTTCTTTGAGACATACTAGTTTAGAAGTTGTATTTTTATGGAAATCATTTAGTGATCGATGAATGGCAGTGTGACGTCCAAAGTGAAGTGAAGAATTTCTAGATGTAAGGTTATCATAACCTCCTTGCCTTAATAATTGGAGTTGGCAAAAATAGAGTATGCAATGTGATTATGTTGGTAGCGCCTATTAGGAGACGTGCATCGCCTGCCTAGATTTCCTCAATATGTATCCAGAGGTGGAGTATGCGGGATCATGGTTAGGTCAATAATGACCCGGATGATGATGTATTTGGGCACTGCACTACCGAAGGGTCTTTGCAACTGTTTCAGCCTTGCCAGTTAGGTGGAGGGCAGTGGTCCTCGATACATCGTGGTGTACTGTATGGACAGGTAGTACCTTATCTTGCCATCATATGGAATCCACTCCCACTATAAACCAACCAATTTGTATTGTAGAGTCAAATTAGGAGTACATAATTTAATAATGGTAACAATTTCTCTCTTTGATTTGATTCACTTTGCTATATTTTATCCCAAAATAAACATTATAATAATATCACTTAAGTTGATATAATTATTTGGCAACCGTAAGAAAAAAGCATGTTCCATATTTATGTGTGGTCATGTCTTACGAGAGTTCCATTCATTCAAAAAAATTCGAAAACTAAGCAAGTTGTGTGTGATATGAGTTTTCTCACTTTGACATTACAGACTGATCTAGGCGTTGTTTTTCTTAATGCTTGGGTCAGACCAAGTATATTTTTTGGATTAACTTTGGATTTGCTTGGAGATTAGCAGAGCAGCTCGAGTCGAGACGTATTATCGTATTTATTTATCTATATTTCCACTGTGTTATGATGACTGGTACTATATTTTCGTTGTGCTATGTATTGTATGTATCAGCATTTGTGAGGATAAATTATTATGACTGTCCAAGTTGATTTATATATTGTAATCTGATTATGTATGTTTGTACATATGTATAAGTGTGTGTGTATATATATTGTACTCCTTTATGGAAAAGAGTGTTGTTATATTATATTTTCTCATTTCACTATGAGATTGTGTATTACTCTGATTCTATTATTGTTATCTTCTTTTTTCTTCTATTATGAACCGCCTTTGTTTCTTCTTTCTCACACTCTATTTTCTTTCTCCAAACTTTTTGCTTGGTTTTTCCGATATGGCTCATGAGCAGACTAGAAGGATAAGCGGGTCATCTCACTAAGACTTTCTTCTAAAGATGAGATTTTCAAGTAAGATATATCACCGACGAGAGTAATGTGTAAGCCACCATGGATTCTCTAGACATTACGACATGCGATACCCATGTCCACATTTGGCGGTTTTGCATTAAGAAAGAAACCTACAAGTTGATTTTTCCAAAAGATATTAAAAGCTTCACTAAAAATTCCAGGTGGCGGTTTTAACCACTATTTGTCACAGGGATTGTAAACTCAACGGGTGAATATTCATCAATTATGTTTGGTAAAGAGGTAAAAAGCGAGGATCATTTGGTTATAGGTGAAGCAACAAGGAATTGGACACTTTCCCGAGCATGAGACGTGCACTCACTACTTTCATAATTAACAGGATTATCTGTTATTGAATTTGACAAACCACCCTTCTTAAACACAATTCCAAACATAAAACTATTCCCTACTTCATTCAAAACATGTGCACCGGCCTCTGTTGCATTTTTGTTAACAAGTTGTTCGTTCTCAACACCTAAAGATTGCGACCCCATATAAGAATTGCCATGAATTCTGGGCAGAAACTAACATGAAGGTGATAGGAGACTCACCTGCATTTGTAGAGCTAGCAACAAAAATAGGGGATGAAATAGATAATAGCTCTGTAATGAACATGTAATTTTGACATATAAAAGTATAAAATTTGGTTAGAATTTAGCGAGTTAAGTTAATAATTAAATTTTTATTTTGAACGAGAAACATAACTTACATTGTAAGCAAGGACTGAATTTCTATTTTGGAACTTGTATGATGTTTTGAAGATACAGTGTAATTGACAAGTTACATTTTATTGAGACAAAGGCGAACTATATGAATTTTTAATAATGACAAGCATTGGAAAAATTAAATACGGTATATAAAAGAAACTCAAACGATTGTGTAACACGAACGTTGAGCTCGTCGCTCCGTTCTAAATCGATTTACACGATGGATACGATAGCGGCAGCTATTGTTTTGTTTAACAATAAATTTGGTGGCTAAAATTTATCTTGAAAAAAAAAGTAGGAAGCTTGTTTACAAAATTAAAAGAACTAATTTTAGCTTTAGGACCTATCGTTAAATATAAATTTGTTTCAACATTAATCTAAATAAATTTAATTTCCACCGCGCAACAACAATGCTTGCCAACGCCATGACCGTCACTCGTCACCCAACTACCTGACGCCAATCACCGAAGGCATCACCTCGTTCGCATACTCTGGTCCTGCAAATACCATTTTCTCCTCAGTTAAAAAATGGAGCCGTACTAACTCGATCCGTGTTCGTGCTCTGATCCGAAGCCCCAGCAGCTGCCGTTAGCTCTGCCCAACACCGACGATCTGACCAGCACGACCTCCGCGCGGTTGGTCCTTGGCTAGTCCCTCCTACGTGCCAACCAACGCAGATCTTTCGGTCCACCAACGCCTTGGAATTCCGGCTTGTCACGATAAGTAGTTTAGGTGCTTGAAAAAATGCCTGAAAGGCCGTTTTTGTAAAGCTGGGCAAATACGTAGGTCCGGTTGATGCTACCGTAGCTGGGTCGGTCGAGCTACAGTAGCTTCCTTAGTTATACCAGCATTCCGCCCTTAAACTGAGGTATAAATACTTTTTTCAATTGGGAATTAATAAATAAAACATAGATCGAGCTTGTAACTTAAACCTGTCGTTGTTGGGTATATTTGCTGTCACGAATTTAGGTTGTTGGTTATGCTAGCGCAAGTGACAAAATGGATATTGTGCTCGTGTAACTCTAATTGTAGATGTACATATATACGTATGTATGTGTATTTGTACATGAATTCTTTTCTCTTGCGCCATTTGATAAGTGGGTCGAGCTTGTTTCATCCCAACATCTACTAGTTTTGTGTTATCTTCAGCTTGCCTTGAAAGGTGAGTTTCCTCACTCATAGAGTAACTTATGATTAAGTTAATTAAATATTTGAGATGTTAAATGTAATGTTAGGTTGCTCTAGAAAATGTTTTCTATGTGATTTGTGTACATGTGACATGTACACTATTCCCATATATGACACTTTTGGATGCGACGTATGATATGCTATGTTTTGTATTGCTCTCACCTTCGCCAGTTCCCTATAGATTTAGGAAAATCACCATGGGTTGAAATGATATACACCCGAATGAATTGCATAGATTTGAAAATAAATTTGAAGCGATTTGGGATCCGGGTTGAAATGATACATACCCAGGATTTGAATTTTTTCCTATAAAACAGATTGAAATGATACATATCTGTATCACTTGACCATAGGATAGAAAATTTTATACAGACGACGTGGTCAATAAAGATCTATTTTAAAAGGGTTACAAGTAAGTATCAATTTTATAAATAGATTTTTAAACCGAAATTTTTGAATAAAGGAAAATGTTGGAATTTTTTTGCAAACCAAATCTTAATCTTGTTTGAAAAAAATGGTATTGAATTTTAATATTTGAACCAATGTCTGTTTTAAACAAGGTTTTTAATATATTGATTCTTGTAATATACGTACTTATGTTATCTAAAAATATTCGAATTCATAAAATATTTTAGTTAAGGGATTTGGGTTTAAATTTTTACTACACCTCCATTTATATAAGGATTTGATAAAATGGGAGAAGAACCAAATGAAACTTAAATATTGTTTAAAAGGGATTTTTTCCCTTGAATTAACTTAAATTGAGTGAAGTTAAGTAAGATCTTGTTTAATAAAATGTGTTTGAAATATTTTTCAAAGACGTGTATTTAAAGTTTAAGGTAAACAAGATTTTATGAAATTGTTTTTGTATAGATTTGTAGAAATTTAAAGTTGTTTGGTTTCTTATGTAATGAGTTCGCTTTAATGTTTACCAAAATCTTACTTCGTCCCATTGGAATTTGATTTAATAAATTTTGTGAACTTACAGTGAATGTTACATTGGAATTTCCTTAAAGGGAAAGAATATGATTTAATGAAGTCGATATGGGATTTTAAATATAAAAATAAGATTTGGATTTATTAAATAGTGATTTAAATAACGACCTAGTGATTAATCGCTGAGATTATTTTGAAATTATATTTCTTGAGTAAACTCGAAATCGTAGGTAAATCCAACATGGAATAATGATTTGGAAATATTTTCGTTTTGAGACGAATTTGAATTTGAGGAAATCGATTGAATATTTGCAATACGGATTGGATCAGATTGGATCATGCTATTTGATTCAAATTATATTTTCATAAAAGTAAATTTACACATTATTGGGCTTTACGAACTATTTTCCTTTAATAAATAAACTTAGACCATTTTGACTGTATGACCTTTATAACTATTTTACAAGTACTTTATGACTATTTATATATACAAGTACTATATAACTTTTCCAAGCATATTTTCAATATATGACTTACGACCATTTCAGCAATCAAAGATTGTATACTATTGATTTTATGTTATTTTACAATTATTTTCATAATTTTATTTATACACACACACACACACACTATTTTCAAGTTTAATATATTACTATTTTAAAATTTACTATTTTAATTATATTTTATAAAACAAATCCATGTCCAATTCTAGCTACTAAATCCGAAAAATTAGAATGATGGTTTCGGGTGATAATGATATTTTGAGTAAAAGTGATATCCAAACTTGAACGGTTTTGATAAGTGATTAAAAATGAAGATTTAAAAAAATTGAGATTTTGTGGAAATGGAAATCTAAACTCAAACGGTTGACAAGAAATATTTGTAAACGTCGGGTTTAAAATCTCAACCAAATCAATAATGAATTAATTGGTAAATCGATTTTGGGGGCAATAGTTGAAATAAATCGATTTGGTGATACTCGAAAATATGATTTTCAAATCTAATGACGACGGTGTGAAACATGTTAGCGTTCAGTTGTTAAAGAGACCGAAGTCGGTAGATGTCATACTCTCTGCCAATGCCGACACTACTTTAACAACTATGTACGTGGTGGAGATTCCAAAATGAATTAGGATGGTATGGAGGTGATTACTTGATTTGAAGAAAGAGAACGTTGATGGATTGGCCTTGACTTTCGAGTCATAATTAAAATGACTAAAACAGGAGCTATATCGTGACTAATTAAGGTCGCACCTCTGATCGGACAAGCTTCTTCGATGCCATCTCTATTACTATTGTGATTGATTTGGGGCACCCTTTTGACTATGGGAGTGTGTTCCGAGGTGGGCGGTAGTTGCTACTATGCGTTACCACCAGTCCGGGAGTGCAACTGGTAGAATTCTACCCTGGGTATTGCCTCGAGTACCTTGTCATATTTATTGTAACACCCCGCAATTTTTCTAAGTAGTATATAAGTAACAGTGCATATATATTAATGTTGAAATTAATAATACGCATGCAATTAATTACGTGCATATGAATATATGCATAATTAAGAATAAACTAATAAATGGAAGGTTGTACAGTTTATGCATAAAATAATTAAAACATACATATGCATGAAAAAAATAAAAGAGAAAAGAATGCATGACTTAATATGCAAGCGGTAAAGAAAGAATTGATGTGTAAATGCACGCAGCAACGTTTAAAATGAGGAACATTGTGCAATAAAACAATAAATGTATACAAGAGAGAAAGATTAGTGCGCTAATGCAATTAATTATAGGAGAGAATATGTATATGAAAAATAAGAATATTAATGCAAGATAAAAAGGGAAAAGTCAAATAAGGATCAAGCAAATAAATAAATGCATGAAGGAAAGAGGTTACTATGTAATGAGTTAAAAATAGTATAACATAGTGTACTAATTAGAAAGGTAAGAAAAAAAGGCATTCAATGAATTAATGATCATACAATTCAAATTGTATAAATAATATAATGACACATGGATATAAATATAAAGGAAGAATGCATTAATAGAAAATGAGCAATCAATGCAATGCAGTGTGAAAAAGGTTAAGGCGGTTTCTTTTAATTAAAGGAGCATTCAGTGTGAAAAGAGTTAAAGTGTTTTCTTTTTAAAAAAGAGCATTCAGTGGTTAAAAAGAGAAGTAGATCATTTAATTGATTGGAGGAAGAATAATATATATAATTATTCGTGTATAAATGCTTAGCTTACGCACAAGGGTTGGCCACAAATAAATAAAATTTAGAATAAGTCTGGCGTGCGAACAAAGAAGCGAACAAACTAGGAAAGAAAAGGAACATTTTGATTTATGCGCAATAAATTTCAAATAATAAAAAAAAGTGTCGACACCCATGTGCTTGCGCATGGCTCGTGGGTGCAGCACACCCTGGGCTATTCTAGAGTGCTCTTTTTGTAGTGAGGTGGTTGGTTCAGATAGGTTTTAGACTAAATTCAAAGGGCCTAGTTCTCTGGCACACCTGTAAATAGATGGCTAGGTTTTCTTTCACTCTCATAATTTTAGAGCAGATGCCAAAACTCTGCTCCTTCTTCCTCAAGCAACCACTCTCCTATTTGTTTGATCTATTTCTTAGATCTAATCAAAGATTTGCCCTATTCTCTTCCTCTCCAAACCTTTTCTTAAAATAAAAGTTAGATCTAGGATTCTTCAGCTTCAAAATGAGATAAAATAATTTAGATATGCAATATAGATGTCTAGATCTACGCTACGCGAGAGGTGAGTGTTGAATCTGACCTATTTTTGAGTTCTTCTTCCCTTTTCTTCCTCTGTTCCCTTTCTTTTTGGGTTTAATTTATAGATCCATGGTTCTTTAGGTCTTAAATTCAGTCAGGGAAACCATGGAGGAATAGATTTGATCAGATTCAAGATTTTGGAAAGCTTTAGGTGAGTGGGTTTAAATTATCCTTTGTGAATAATAGTATGTTTATCGTTTGATCATTCCCCATGAATATTCATAATGAATGTATTGGAAAAGTTAATTGATGCGATGGATAATTGCGCTAAAATGAAAATTTATGTTCAATCAGTTAGCATGTTACGATATACATGGATATTGTTATAAATATTTATTTTGTGGACATGACAATTGGAATAAATGAGATTTTTGGATAAATATGACATTATTTGAGAACTACCTCTTTATTCTAAGAAGTTAATTACATGTACGAAGGCATGCGAAGTATTTTGGGATTTGGACATAATTTGTAATGAAATTTTGGGAACATAACATGTATTGTGGTTGGAAACTTTAATTTTGGGACATAATTTATGATTGGGGATTTTGGGGTAATTGGCGCATGACTAGAGGTCTTAATTTAAGATATTAATGAAAATAAGTGAGAACTGGACTGAAACAATTAGACATGTTTAGATGATGAAAAAAAGAAAAAAAAAGAATTTGGGAAGATTAAGACATGTTGGGTTGATATTACCTTACGATAAAATAAATTATGTGTTGAAAAGAACATGCGATAAATGTTAGGCATAATATGTAAGAAAAGAATGCAGTAAAATTCCAAGAAAAATAAATATGCCTAAAACTGAACCGCGCCTAGGCACAAGATTATGTTGCATTAGTGGTGGAACTCTTCCCGTACCCGACCGGCATATCCAGCATCCACTAATGTTGAACCTAATGTGAGAGGTCTAAGTGCGCAAATACGAGACGGGCTATGACATGAAATTAGGCCCAACTTGTGGAAGAAGTCTGCCCGGACCCGACTGACATATCTAACATCCATAAGTTGTAGGCCTAATGTAGGAGGTCTAGCCCATTATAAACCATAAATGGACATGGTAATGAATTGGACTACTTAACCTAATCCAATCCATAGGGATTGTATGAATATGAACTAAAGCTAGGGTTAAGTAAAATTGGTTGGATAGTAGGTGAGCTAAGCAAATCTGAGGGGGTGGGTAATATTTGCATATAGGCCAGTAGACTTAGTCCGATAAGGTTATGTAATTAAAGATACCTAGTGGTATACATAACCCGTAGAAATAATAAAGCTAGGTAATAAAAGACACCTTTAGGGTAAGCACTACTTGTAGAAATGATAATCACCTATTATAAATAAGTAACATTAATGAAAATGTTGTATAATAGGTAAACTTGTCTTAGGGACTAGTGTGGATTATAACTTAGGTTATAATAAGTTATTAAGAGAATGGGATAACTGGTGAATTGAGTTAAGGGACACTTAATTGTAAATTAAGTAATCAGTAAAGGGGAAAACCTGAAACTAGTTAAGAAAAGGGGGAAAATATACTGTACTTATTTATAAATTAAGTAATCTGTAAGCTTGGAAGTCTGAAACCCGTTGATAAGAATGTTTAGGTTTGTCCTAGGGACAAGGGGAAATTATAACTTAGGTTATAATAAACGGGTAGAGAAACTAAGTTAATAAGTAAACAACGATAAGTTGTATTGACGATGTAAAATGGAATTATGATTAAATGAGAAGAGACGAGGAAAACATGTGAAATAAAATAAGTTATATTTAATCATAAATGGTAAGTGACATGTTATTAGAAAACATGTGAATAAGGATATACTTAATTACATATTAAGTAAAACATGTTATTTTAATGATGAAACCAAACAAGAATACAAGGGGATTGTGGATCACAGATCTTGGACCACAATCTAGAGAATAACATGTTATGGGCTTATTAAGAACTTAAATGGGTTAAGCTATATGACTGAAATTAATAAGCAAGAGAAACTTGATAATTTGAATAAGAATTCAATATGAATTGGAATAACCAAGTTAATTGGAAACCTGATGAGGTGAGGCAAGCGCATAAAAGAATGTTTAGACATAGGGTCTAACAACAAGCTAAAGTAAGGCGCTTAGACCAGACCGTGCGGTTGAGGGTGAATAACCCAACGGGGTAGTTCATCGAGGTGTTATAAGGCACGAGGGGGAGAGCACATTCATTTGATTGTTCTGATGGCTCCGAAGGACTGGAAGGGGAAGCACGTGGCTTCGGAAGGTATGTAAGGTGCTCCTAGTAGTCCTCTGTGTGGCGGTAGATGTCTTAGGCTGTGTCCGCAGAGGTTGGGTCTGCGTGTAACTACTAGGTGGGTGGGCCTTGACTACAGATGTAGTTATGCAGTCAGAATGTTGTGACGAGGTGACACTAGGGTGGTTCGGCGGTTGCCTCACGAGAAGGTAGAGGGACACGAGCAAAAAGGATAGTAGACCGTCGAACACCCGTCATCGGCAGCCAGTGGGATGTGGAAAGACTCGAGCTAAACCCAAGATACCATTTCACCCTTCACTATCGGGGTAAGGGGTTGAGGGGAGACGCCACATGGATGTTTAAATTGTTTGCGTAGGGGCTGTCGCTTAGCTCTGGTAGTCTTTAGTAGTTGAGGGAGGGGCCGAGGTAGGGTCATAGCCATCGTGAAAACAGACACTAGGGATATCTGTATTTGGAGGCTCTTAAAGGAGGGCCTGTACAGGTATGGAAAAGCTCCCGACCGAGTTCCGTGTTTCTTATATCGCCCTGCCATGGAACTCGGTGCACATTAGAGGACATGCGATTGAGGCATCGAGCTACAATTGAAGATACGTATGGTGGATAGTCTAGATACATGCATGTCGGCTCTGGGTGGTGTATCGTAGGCTTGAGGGCATTACTCCGGTATGGAGTCTGATTTGAACAAAGGTGGTAGTCAGTATGTTTACGTAGTAATGATAGATATATGCGGAACGTAATATAGTTATCCGTGCGTCACTATGGCATAGGATAAGAGAATGCGTATATACGGTAGAGACTGTGCGAGTAAGGTACCACGGTTTGTACCTTAGTTGGGCATAGTTGCATATACACTATATTAGGTTAATCTACTGGGGAGTAGATGGGTGCGACGTGTGTGTGTAATCCTTGAGTGCTAATAACACAGATAACCTAATAAATAAGAAAATGTAATTAAACGATATATGTAGGATTATCCAGAAGTGTAATTTAAGTCCAGTCACCAGAACTTATGTTCTGACCCCCTCATCATAACATTCGCTGGTTAGGTTCATGACAGAGATTGTATAGCTTTGGATACTGGTTTAGCAGTATTGATATTAAGGTAAAGCTATGTTTTATCACATTATATTTTTTTCCTTCCGCTGTGAGATGTTTTCTGAACTCTGACATGTTTTACGTCTCTGTCTTTTCTGCAGGATACCAGAGCAAACCAACACGGGTTTCAATGGATTGGGATTTTGAATAAAAAAATCGTTCTGTCGAGATTCGGGTTGTTACATTTATCCTCATCAAAACCCCTACGATTTTGATTTTCTGTTGTTTTCTATGGAGTGCCCTCTGATAACACCAGTACGGTACATTTACGGTACTATACAGGCTACAAGGCTTATAAACGGTGCAAGGGTAATATGGTAATCCAGCTTACACTATTTTGATATATTTTACTGGATAGGTACTATTATACTAGCGTATTATACTATATGTATTAGCTTCACGGATCCTTAAGTGGTGGAAATCCCAACCATCTTTTAAGTTACTGATTCATTCCATTTTGACATGCCACATGAGTTAATTCACTTATATGAGAATGTTAGTCCTGACTCGGGTATTTTGTTTGTTTTATTCCTTGCAAAATGCTCAGGTCAGACCGAGTATTTCAGCTTGGAGATATATTTATTAGAGCTTGAGATTCGTTGGAGATCTAGCCATTTGTCTACTATGTCATATGCAGTTGAGCCCATCTCTACTTATTACCAAATATTAGTATGATTTTAAATTCACTCTTCCACTGTATTTATATTTATTTCCGTACTCTGATATTCTGTAAATTTAAAGGTTTTGTAATATTGTATAAATTTTACTTCCCCCGTGAGATATCTGTGTTCCGTGTCTGTGATTTTGTGATGATTTGTATTTCAACTTCATAAGCAATAACAACCTGTCATTTTGAACGGTTTGAGTTGGTTTAATTACCGATTTGAGGCGGTCAAAAAGCCAGGTCGCTACAGTTGGTATCATTGCTTTGGTTATACAAAGCTTAGCTTTTGAAGTCAAAATACTCCTTAGAGATGAGGTAGCAATACTCTAGAATGAGTGAAATCAGCTTAGAATCATTCCGAGAGAGCTTATTTTGAAATTAAAAGTATTTTTAAATGATTTCAAGGGATTTCAAAAGGATTTTCTATAATTGAAACGATTTAAAATTTTAGCCTTGTTTTAAAGATAAGTCCTCATTTTAATCCCATTCCTTTGAACTCGTCCCTTGTTGGATCCTCCTTAGTTTAGAATTTTTCGAATCTAAGTCTCGTTTTGTTTTGTCCTGTTTAGAAACTTAGAATTTGTTGTGTTTAGATCTTGAATCTTCCTTAATTCATTTTACCTATCCATCCATCTTGTTTGTCCGGTTGTTCAGCTCTTAGCTTATAATCCAACTTAGCTCGTATCGGATTAAACCGAGGTAGGGAATTTACAATGAAACTTGAATAAATATCTAAGTATTAGACACTTGGTTGTATTGAATAAATTGAATTGAAAATTCAATAATAATGAGTCCTATATGGACTTGTAACACTATATTAGAAGAAAATTCAATGATTAAAGTATAAGAACTTGTAAATTTGAAGATAAAGACCTAGGATAAAAATGACTTATTTGAAAATGCCTGTAAAGGACGATAAAAAGCCTTCGGAATAATTATGGTATAAATTAAAAATTTATAAGTATAATTTGGTTTTGAGAACACACACACACACACACACACACACACACACACATATATATATATATATATACTAGTAGTTTGACTTTTGGGACTAAAATCATCTTATATAAATATAGAATAATAACTTGTATAAATACCCATATCTGCATATATTATAGGACTTCATGGGTAAGTGAAATAAATATTAGACTAATGTTAATATTTATATATTATAGGGTTTATAAGAAGGCGAACAATAAACTTAAGATTTTGGAGACAAAGCATGTTCGAGAGGAAAAAAATCTATAAGAAAGCCCTATATAATATATGTTAAGAGTAACACTTTGCATGATTTCCATTATAAGTTTTAAGATTGTATAAGTAAATAAACTATTGTAATCAAAATATGTTATTTTGACATATTTATAAAGTTTATATACAAAAATTATGTGTATTCTAAAAAGGTAAATTTCAAATAGTTTGTTGACATCAAGGTTGGAATATTAGGTATATGGAGATTTTGGGACATACATCCAGCTAACATATGCACTAAACTCTTCGTGTGCTAGATAAATATAGATTCACACCGTAGTTAATTGAAAATGAATCTGGTGGTTATTCCAATTAAGGCAACGAATTAATAGTTAAATCTTATTCTATAAATATTTAAGGAAGAGTAAGATTTTTTTTTTTTGGTGATCTTTGAATAAAGAGACTAGTTTTAAACCGATGAAAAACATTTATAAGAGTATTTGTGGAATTATAAAATTTCTTTTATGTGTGTAAAGAAGAAAAATCAAAGCTAAGGTTAGTGTGTAATCCTATATACTCTAAACATGATAAGAAAAATAGAAGCTAACTTAAGAGTTTGAATTTTGAATGATAACTTAAGCGGAAACCTTATATTTAAGAATATCATTTCATATTTCAGATTTGGGTTACTATGTATTTAAAAATTCACGAACAAGTTATAAAAAATTACGAGTGGGGGAGAGAACAATTTTTCCCCATTCGAAATTTATAAACAAGAATGAATTGGATATGAATTCGTTCAACTTAACAAAAACTATCACTTATTAAAAATGATGAAATGAATTTTGAGTTACAATTTCTACTTGAGAAGAAATTAGAGAGAATGACAAAATAAAATAAAAGCGAGTAAAGTAATATCGGTACTTTAATGAAAAATAACCCAAAATGATGATTTATGATAGTCAAATAAGGAAGACGATTATAAATAGGATAACAAATGTGTCAATTAAACTAAGATAAGTTAGACATGAAATTTTTTGGGTGTGAATAAAAGGAAATTTGATGAATTGTTTAAATGACGATGCAAAAGAAGTAACTTGGAGTAAATGAATCGTTCGTAAGAAGAACGAACGTGAGAGACAAATATATATGTACATAAAACAAAATGGAAAGCAATAAGCTTAAACGAAAAAACCAAGTGCAGCGAAAAAAATGTAACATGTAGTGAAAATTTTGTGAATCATTTGAATTACATGTTTTATTACCAAACGCAATAAAAAAAAGTGAATGGATTGAGTAAAGAATTTTGACGTAAGTAAATTAAAAAAAATCGAAAGAAAATGAATAACATATAGGCTTGTTGTATAGAAATGAGAATAAAATTTATCAAACTCAATACGGATTGAATGGAAAATGGATTGTATTCAATAAAATAAAACTTGTTTTGAAACGTCATCTAAACATCGTTTGAAGCCACTTACATTTGTTGCATACGTTTGCATAATATCCTTACATCATGTATGCTTGTTCACTTCATGATCAAATGAAACAAATAAGTTGGAAGCAAAGGATTCCATAAATTAAGACGTAAATAAATGGTATGATGGAAAAAACATGTATGTGCATATTGTAAAATTTGTACATTATTTTGTTCCATTTACATTTTTGTTACATATGCTTATACATATTATTTTGCTTATCTCTCACCCCATTTCAAATGAGATCAATGGTTTAAAGAAAAACAAATTCCATGAAAATAAGAAGTAAGTTAGTAAAAACAAAATGAGCATTGACATAAACGAAGAAAATATGTTAATGAAAATGAAACATATGTTGCATGATAACAAGATTATGTCTATTATTTATGTTGGAGAATGGATTTTTGATGACAACAACCTTATTTCAATATTAATTGACTATAAAATATATACTAGCACTTTTGTATAGAATATATATATACATATATGCATGAATTATATACATGAAATATTACTGAAGACTGTACAGTTTAAAGATACTAGAGATTTAGAGTTCAGAAAAATTTCAAAACTCATGAGTATTCAAGATTTCAAGAGTTCAAGACTAGTATAGTTATAGAGTCTAGATTATGTAAGACTCTAAATAGCACTCCAGGTTCAAATTCAAAAATCTGATTCTCAAATTCTGATTTTCATATTCTGTTTTCAAATTCTATCTTCAATCCTTTCTATTTTATTTCCACTCTAATTTATTTTCTTACTTTTGCTTTTCAAACTTAAGTTTTATATATTTATATTTTTATACTTTTATATTTTTATACTTTTATATTTATATATAGTTCAAAACCTTATAATTTTATAAATATATTTATATAGTTTAAATTTATGTTTTCATATGAGTTTCTACTTTATATTATTAATTTATAATACTATATTTTAATTCAAGAATTTTCAGAATTATATTTATATCAAAATACTTTTAAAATGCTCAAAAAATGAAATTTACACTAAGGGTATGTCGATATACATAAAACACTATGTCGACATATAACTGTCATTTTTTCAATTTTGAAAGCAAGTGTTTTTTCACTATTTGTGACAGTTTTGAAGCGTGGCATCCTTTCATACATTATAAAGGACATTAATTCAAATTTTTTATCATCTCTTCTTCTCTAACTTCATCCTCTTTCTTTACACCATTATTCTTAATCATTTTTATGATTTCTACACTTATATTCAGCCGAATTCAATTCGGTTTTGATCAAACTTCTTCTCTCTACATTCTCTACTCTTTGAATCAAGTGTTATTGAAGAGTTATATGAGTGTTCGTAATTGTTTGGGTTGATTAAAGTAATCGGTGGTATCCTTTGTAGCCTTGAAATCAAGGACGGAATCGATGGTATCCCTTGTAACCGTGAAATCAAGGACGGAATCGATGGTATCCCTTGTAGCCGTGAAATCAAGGACGGAATCGATGGTATCGCTTGTAGCCGTGAAACCAAGGAGGATTGTAATTGGATATTGATATAGTAATAAAACTATGCGCAATCCAGCGTTGCGTGAGACTGGACGTCGGAGTAATCTGAACCAGTATAAAATCCAGTGTGTTCTTTCCTTTTCTGCATTTTTTTCCTGTTTATTCTTGTGTTTGTGTTTGAATCAGTGTCTGTGATTGTGTTTGTGGTGTTTGATTCATCCAGTAATTTACACAAGTTTTAGATTTTGTTTAAATTTTCAAAAACACTATTCACCCCCTTCTCTAGTGTTTATTTTTCCTTAATCATCCATTCCGCATTCCCTAACAATTGGTATCAGAGCAAGGTCTTTCAAAAAGTTCATAATCTGTTTTTTTTTTAAATAGTGATAATGGCAACCAAAACTAGTAGCAATAATAGTTCTTTGATAGAATGTCAGTCCACTGTTAGACCACCATTGTTTAATGGTATTAATTATTCATATTGGGCATGTAGAATGAAAATGTAACACCCCACCTCAGCTAGGATCAATCACAAAGGGAATGCACTAGTTTTGGAGGAGCGTTATCGAGGTAAACAAACACAGAAATATTACAAGACAGAACATAATTAAAATAGCGGAAGATTCAAGAGCTAAATTTCATTACTTTCAAAAAGAGTCAAAACCTTTTACATCAAATAGCCAGGGTCTTTATTTTCCATTACAACAAATTCTGTCTTGCATAAATAAAGAAGCATAAACTTAAAACATCAAAAGTAGCTTAGTTCCCCAATGGTAGCAGAAATGCAGCCATAGCATAGCTCAAGATCAAACTGTACATGAGCTGGACCGAAGGCAAGTGAAATCCAAGCTAAGTGCTAGAGTTTCCTCCCTGAGAACCTAGGGGAGGGGGAACGGAAGAAAATGAGGCGAAAGGAAATGGGTCAGTCATAAGACTGGTAAGTTCTAGTGACTTTCAGCATAAAAACAGGTAAAGGTAACATGACATGTATAAACTGAAAGTAAACATAAGGATGATGACAAGATGGGCAAGATAGACTAAGATAACATGATAAATCAAGTATAAATCAAGTATAGCATCACATATTCAAGGTTCACTGCATCAACTGTACTAGAATCCCAAACCCATGTCTTATATAAATCATGAAATGATCCCTTGGCCCAATATCATGAAATGACCCATTACAAGGTCCAACGGAACGATCCACTAATCGATCAGCTCCCTACAAGTTCTAGCACGTTGTGTGTCTCTGTCATACGGCCCTATCACGAATGTAGTCACCTGTGCTAGGTCCACCATAGGGTGTATCAAGCCCTAGGGTGTCAACCACCGACACGAATCAAACATGCACAGATAAACCTACTGATGCCCAATGCCAGCTTTTTCAACTCCGGACCATGTGCACGACCATAGCCCGCCTGAACCTACACTGGCGCACCAACACAGCCATCGTTCTGGTCGCTTACAATCATCCCAGTAACCGTGCCCTACCCTGCTAATTCCAGGGTACCATGATACATCTAGTGGGTTACTGCTGAAATGGATCGCGTAACTAGGGTTTTCGTCCAATAGGTTAAGTGTTGTCATTTAAGTTCGTGACTTAACCCTTTATCAGTCTAGCATGTCAATTTGGTTAAGTTTTGTCAATCAAGTTCGTGACTTAACCCGCCTACGAATCATGTATCAAGTTGGTTAAGTGAAACCCGCCTACGAATCATGTATCAAGTTAGTTAAGTGTTGTCTTTCATGTTCATGACTTAACCCTATCATGTGGCATTAATTCATTAATGCACCCCCAACCTCTCACATCAGATCTGTTGTTGTGGTCACTGGATATGTCGGGCGGTTCCGGGCAGAGTTACACCACAACTCAGTCTGACCTCGGGTTTCAAGCGCGATATGACCAACTACACACATTGGATCCTATTGTTTGCAGTAACTGGATTTGCCGGGCGGTTCTGGGCTGAATTACATTGCAAACTCAACCCAACCTCGAGTTGGCCATTTTCAAGTTCATTCTACTGTCATGTCCATGTTCAAATTTTCATGTCAAGTTCGTGTCAAGTTTTCAAGGAAAATTTCATGCCCACATTAAGTTATAACAATGTTCATGTTTCAAGATTCATGTCAAGTTTCATGGCGAGTTTCATACCAAGTTTCCTATAATCACCAATTTTTTCCAACGTTAACCCCTCTAAATATTAGGCTAACAATCTTAGCCTTATTTTCCGTTCGCATGATTTTTGACATGTAATATTAGGCTAAAAACTTGGCATTCTTGGCATAGTCAATATGAACACCATAGGTATGTACCTGCAAAACAATCAACATGAATATCATAGGTGTAATCATGCAACGTAGACTAAATCAACATACATATATGTGAATGTGCAACATAGACTAAATCAACTTACATATATGTGAACTTGAAAATCAATCACGAGCATACAAATAAGTGTGAACTTGAAATATGACATAGGTTTAACATATACACATAAACTTGTAGATCTAACATTTGGTCACATATGTGATATGATTTTACAACCTAAAACTTGCATAACATGATAAACCACACAACTTGTCATAACAGGTTATACTCCAATATACATATGAACAGACTTATTCATTAATTCCCAATCCAACGTGATAATAAAATAGAATATCATTCAATTTCACATATAACATAATAAACATTGTCCTATTATCAATTTATTTCCAAGGCATAACATAACTGAATAAATTAAGTAAAACATCGCAGGCATATAGATCTGATAACATTATGAACATAAAAAGGTTTGAATAATAATCTAGGTTAGAACATGGATAGATCTAACTTAAATAGAAAAATCCCCAAAATCAAGATCCAAGGATAAATAAAGAAAATAGCTCTGAATAGAAAATCAAGCTTAGATCCAATTTCATAGTCACAATCCTAGGCAATAACCTTATGGTCATGAATCATAGGTGATTAGCCACAATTGTCCTTGTCATAGTTATAGGCAATGGTCTTATGTTCTCAGTCATAGGCATAGTCTTATGTTCACAGTCATAAGCATATGCATAGTCATAGGCATAGGCATAGTCTTATGTTCACAGTCATAGTCTTATGCCATCAACAATAGTTTCAACATCATAGGCAATATTCCCAATAGTCAAGATCCAAGAAGAAAACAAGAATAGATATGAATCATACATAAATCAATTCCAATTTATAACATTCCCATGTTAAGTTTATAGTTTTTATCTAAAAGTAACTGGAACTTACAGATCGTGGTCTAAGAAATTTAGATGCAGAAGTCAAGTCTAGAAATTAGTCGTTGAATTGTTGAATCTTGCTTTGACCGTAGAAGCAAATCCACAATAAGAAATTCCTAGCCGTAGTCTTCAAGAAATAATCTTCACGATTTATTTTAATTTATCTTAATTTAACTTAAAGGAGGAAGAAGAAGCCATGATCATCAATCGTTTGTGCAGCATAAGGTTAGAGAAGAATGGTGTAAAGAGAATGAGGCTAGGAGGCTGTTTATATAGGGTTAGGCAGACGAATCTGGACAGAAAACGAGTCTAAATACATCAGAATGCATCTGGTTCAGAAAGTGGGTTCGGGAGGCAGGTCGACCCCCGGGTCGACACTACGGTCGACCCCCGGGTCGACACTACGGTCGACCTGGTCCCTGGGAGGTCGACACTATGGTCAACCCCCAGGTCGACCTGGTCTCTGGGCGGGAAGTTTCTCGCCTAGCCTGTTTTGGGTTTTGAATTCGAATTTGAATTCGAATTTTCGAGCTGTTTTTGATTCTGAAAATTTATGAAACTTCGGAGGGTCATATCTCCCTCATACGGACTCCGATTTTCGAAAACTCGGACTCGTTTCCGATTAGAATTTCGAGACGAACGCAATGGCGCAATCCGTTTCCGTTGATTATTGTTTTAAAAATTAATTCTGCCTTGATTTATGGTTTTAACATGTTATTAAAATACGGGTTGTTACATTCTCCCCTCCTTAAAGGATTTCGTCCCCGAAATCTTCAAGTTATGAAGAATGCATCCTATCATCCAATCATCCATCTACTCAAAACATCATCCACAAGAAATCATTGTCCTTAAAAGATTTCTAATGCTATATGAACATATGCAGAAAGTGTGTGTATATGTTTCTTATCTAATGCAATTGATCAGGCCTGATTGATCTTCTTAATGCAAAATATGTTTAATGCCATGAATCCAACATGTATGCAAATAGTCCTAGTAACATAAACACTATATGTGTGCACAAACATCCATCCATATGCAACATCCACATGATAACACATTCAATTTCATCCATAAACAAGTATAAACACTCATGCATATGCAATATGAAAATGTGTCTGAGCCGATCTAGTGCCTAATGTGTGTTATGCAACCACGAGCAACCACTTGCAACCATTTGCAAACATCAACCATAACATGTTTCAATCACATGTTTACATCCTAAAGGGTTCTACCTAAGGTTGTGAAGATAGGACCGAGAAGATAAGCAAGATAAAACAAAGCATCTAGGAGAAGAAGTTAAAGATGTCCCCCAGATGGTCCTGCTTGCGGGGCTTGCCCTTGCTTCTTCGGGCAGGTCTTGCTGATATGTCCAGTATCACTACACTGAAAGCATGCTCCCATCATCATCTTCTTCTTTCTACAATCCTGGGCTATATGCCCCTCAATACCACAGAAGTGGCATTTTCTTTTCTCATGTGTCTTGTTATCATTATTGTTGTTGTTCTTGCCTCCTTTCTTGGAGTCTACCTTCTTGTTTGGAGACTCATTCGCCTTGACCTCCTTCTTGCCATTCTTGTCTTCTTCATTTAAAAGCGCCATGTCTACTAGCTTTTCGTAAGTATCCCCCTTAGGTACGTGGGTCATAGCCAAGTTGTGAAGTGGCTCATTCAATCCTTTGACAAAACGGAGAGCCTTCTTATGAGGGGTATTCACTAAGTCTAGTCCAAACCGAGCCAGCTGATTGAATTGATTGACGTACTCCTTGACCGTCATGCTTCCTTGCTTAAGAGATAAGAATTTTTCCAGCTGTAAACTTCGTTCAGCTTGCGAGAGGAATTTCATCTCGAACCTTGTTCTGAAATCGACCCATGTTTCAACCGACCTCTCAGCGTTAGTGACATCCCACCAACAGGAAGCTTCGTCTTTGAGCAACCATACCGCCAACTGTACCTTCTGCCTATCGTCCACCTAGAAGATAACGAATAGATCCTCAGTTTCTTTGAGCCAGTTCCTCTCTTCTACGAATGATTCAGTTCCCTTGAAATCCTTTCCACCCATGGCCCTAAAATCTTTACAGATCTTTGAGAAAGCAATTGCACGAGGAGGGGGTGGAGGAGGAGGAATCGCTGCAGCTGGAGGAGGAATATCAGCTGGGCCTGCATCGTTGTCCCTAGCCTCTAAGTACCTCCTGAACTAGCCAGGTATTGGCACGCCCTCTGGAAAGTTAAGATTCCCAGACATGCTGAAATGAAAAAAAGAGATTCAAACGAGGAAACAAAGGATAGTGCTAATGGATTTTGGGGAATAGCCTTTAAATAAAACAAGAAATTTCTTGAAAAATGCTTCTTTGTAAATGGTTTTGAAAATAATTTTAGAAGGTTTTAAAAACTTTTGCCCAGTCTGGTAACCCTCTGCTCTGATACCAAATGTAACACCCCACCTCCGCTAGGATCACTCACAATGGGAATGCACTAGTTTTGGAGGAGCGTTATCGAGGTAAACAAACACAGAAATATTACAAGACAGAACATAAATAAAACAGCGGAAGATTCAAGAGCTAAATTTCATTACTTTCAAAAAGAGTCAAAACCTTTTACATCAAATAGCCAGGGTCATTATTTTCCATTACAAAAAATTCTGTCTTGCATAAATAAAGAAGCATAAACTTAAAACATCAAAAGTAGCTTAATTCCCCAAAGGTAGCAGAAATGCAGCCATAGCATAGCTCAAGATCAAACTGTACATGAGTTGAACCGAAAGCAAGCGGAATCCAAGCTAAGTGCTAGAGTTTCCTTCCGGAGAACCTAGGGGGGAACGGAAGAAAAAGAGGCGAAAGGAAACGGGTCAGTCATAAAGACTGGTAAGTCCTAGTGACTTTCAACATTAAAACAGGTAAAGGTAACATGACATGTATAAACTGAAAGTAAACATAAGGATGATGACAGGATGGGCAATATAGACTAAGATAACATGATAAATCAAGTATAAATCAAGTATAACATCACATATTCAAGGTTCGCTGCATCAACTGTACTAGAATCCCAAACCCATATCTTATATAAATCATGAAATGATCCCTTGGCCCAATATCATGAAATGACCCATTACTAGGTCCAACGGAACGATCCACTAATCGATCGGCTCCCTACAAGCTCTAGCTCGTTGTGTGTCTGTGTCATACGGCCATATCACGAATGTAGTCACCTGTGCTAGGTCCACTATAAGGTGTATCAAGCCCTAGGGTGTCAACCACCGACACGAATCAAGCATGCACAGATAAACCTACTGATGCCCAATGCCTGCTTTTTCAACTCCGGACCACATGCACGATCATAGCCCGCCTGAACCTACACTGGCGTACCAACACAGCTGTCGTTCTGGTCGCTTACAATCAGCCCAATAATCGTGTCCCACCCTGCCTAGTTCCAGGGTACCATGATACATCTAGTGGGTTACTGCTGAAATGGACCGCGTAACTAGGGTTTTCATCCAATAGGTTAAGTGTTGTCATTTAAGTTCGTGACTTAACCCTTTATCAGTCTAGCATGTCAAGTTGGTTAAGTGTTGTCATTCAAGTTCGTGACTGAACCCGCCTACGAATCATGTATCAAGTTGGTTAAGTGTTGTCTTTCAAGTTCATGACTTAACCCGCCTACGAATCATTTATCAAGTTGGTTAAGTGTTATCTTTCATGTTCTTGGCTTAACCCTATCATGTGGCATTAATTCATTAATGCACCCCAACCTCTCACATCAGACCTGTTGTTGTGGCTACTGGATATGCCGGGCGGTTCCGGGAAGAATTACACCACAACTCAGTCTGACCTCGGGTTTCAAGCGCGATATGACCAACTACCCACATTGGATCCTATTGTTTGCAGTAACTGGATTTGTCGGGCGGTTCCGGGTAGAATTACACTGCAAACACAACCCAACCTCGAGTTGGCCATTTTCAAGTTCATTCTAGTGTCATGTCCATGTTCAAATTTTCATGTCAAGTTCGTGTCAAGTTTTCAAGGTAAGTTTCATGCCCACATCAAGTTATAAAAATGTTCATGTTTCAAGATTCATGTCAAGTTTCATGGCGAGTTTCATACCAAGTTTTCTATAATCACCATTTTTTTCCAACGTTAACCCGTCTAAATATTAGGCTAACAATCTTAGCCTAATTTTTCGTTCGCATGATTTTTGACATATAATAAACTTAGCCTAATTTAACATACACAAAATTTGCATAAAGAAATTCATTAACATGACATAGGTGTAAACTTGGAATTCTTGGCATAGTCTATATGAACACCATAGGTGTGTACTTGCAAAACAATCAACATGAATATCATAGGTGTGATCTTGCAACATAGACTAAATCAACATACATATATGTGAATTTGCAGCATATACTAAATCAACTTACATATATGTGAACTTGAAAATCAATCACGAGCATATGAATAAGTGTGAACTTAAAATATGACGTAGGTTTAACATATACATATAAACATGTAGATCTAACATTTGGTCACATATGTGATATGATTTTACAACCTAAAACTTGCATAACATGATAAACTACACAACTTGTCATAACAGGTTATACTCCAATATACATATGAATAGACTTATTCATTAATTCCCAATCCAACGATAATAAAATAAAATATCATTCAATTTCACATATAACATAATAAACATTGTGCTATTATCAGTTTATTTCCAAGGCATAACATAACTGAATAAATTAAGTAAAACATCGCAGGCATATAGATCTGATAACATTATGAACATAAAAAGGTTTGAATAATAATCTAGGTTCAAGAACATGGATAGATCTAACTTAAATAGAAAAATCCCCAAAATCAAGATCCAAGGATAAATAAAGAAAATAGGTCTGAATAGAAAGTCAAGCTTAGTTCCAATTTCATAGTCACAATCCTAGGCAATAACCTCATGGTCATGAATCATAGGTGATTAGCCACAATTGTCCTTGTCATAGTTATAGGCAATGGTCTTATGTTCTCAGTCATAGGCATAGACATAGTCTTATGTTCATAGTCATAGGCATAGTCTTATGTTCACAGTCATAGGCATAGGCATAGTCTTTTGCCATCAACAATAGTTTCAACGTCATAGGCAATATTCCCAATAGTCAAGATCCAAGAAGAAAACAAGTATAGATATGAATCATACATAAATCAATTCCAATTTATAACATGCCCATGTTAAGTTTATAGTTTTTATCTAAAAGTAACTGGAACTTACAGATCATGGTCTAAGAAATTTAGATGCAGAAGTCAAGTCTAGAAATTAGTCGTTGAATTGTTGAATCGTTGAATCTTGCTTTGATTATAGAAGTAAATCCTCAATAAGAAATTCCTAGCCGTAGTCTTCAAGAAATAATCTTCATGATTTATTTTAATTTATCTTAATTTAATTTAGAGGAGGAAGAAGAAGCCATGATCATCAAGAGTTTGTGCAACATAAGGTTAGAGAAGAATGGTGTAAAGAGAATGAGGCTAGGGGGATGTTTATATAGGGTTAGGTAGACGAATCTGGACAGAAAACGAGTCTAAATACATCAGAATGCATCAGGTTCAGAAAGTGGGTTGGGAGGCAGGTTGACCCCCAGGTCGACACTATGGTCGACCTGGTCCCTGGGAGGTCGACACTATGGTCGACCCCCAGGTCGACCTGGTCTCTGGGCGGGAAATTTCCCGCTTAACCTGTTTTGGGTTTTGAATTCGAATTTGAATTCGAATTTTCGAGCTGTTTTTTATTCTGAAAATTTCTGAAACTTCGGAGGGTCATATCTCCCTCATACGGGCTCCGATTTTCGAAAACTCGGACTCGTTTCCAAGTAGAATTTCGAGACGAACGCAATGGCGCAACCCGTTTCCCTTGATTCTTGTTGTAAAAATCAATTCTGCCTTGATTATGGTTTTAACATGTTATTAAAATATGGGTTGTTACAGAAAATATATTTGCAATCAGTTGCTTTAGACACATGGAATAGTACACAAAATGAATATGTTGAACCCACAACTGCATTTGTACAATGGAAAAATGAACAAAAGACTACTGCACAAAGCAATTCTAAAGCCATGAATATGTTATTTTGTTCATTAGATAGGAATGAATTTAATAGAGTATGAGTATGTAGAACTGCCTATGAAATTTGGAGAACTTTACAAGTTACTCATGAAGGAATCAATAAAGTTAAACAAACTAAAATATCAATGCTTGTTAATTATTTTGAGTTATTTAAATTGAACGGGAAGGAGTTTATTTCAGATGTGTATTGCAGATTTCAAGAGATAATGCATTCATTAACTACACTTGGAAAAACCTATTCTAAAGCAGATCAAGTCAAAAAATATTAAGTTCATTAACTTCAGAATGGGATCAGAAAACTTTGGGAATTGAGGAAGCCAATGATGTGAATGAAATGAAGATTGAAGAGTTAATTAGAAATCTGATGTCTTACGAAGTCTAATTACAAAAATGAAAAGAAATCGGATCAACGGAGAAGATATCTATTGCACTGAAAGCAATAACAAATGATTCTTACTCGAGTAGTGAAGATGATGAAGAAACAACACTTATGACAAATTATTTTAGAAGATTTCTGAGATATAGAAGGAAGAATTATAATCAAGGAAATTCAAAAAGTAATGATGGTCGATGTTATAACCGCAACCAACCAGGACATATAAAGAAAATGTGTCCATATCCAAGCAAATCGACGAAACAAACAGACAACAACAATTCATTAAGAAAGAGAAAGAAAGCATACGCTGCAACATATGGTGAAATCTCGACTCAAGGATTTGTCTAAATACCTGAAAATTTTATACTGAAATTTGTTTCCATTTGTCCTCATCTCTCTGCATATTTTACCATCTGGTCATGTACTGTTCCTTCTACAGTATACAAAGATTTTTAAATCTTATTCTGTCAGAATACAAAGATTTCAAAACTGTAGAGGATTTCAAAAATCTCCTTTTGTCAGCATCTCCAACATTATAAAATTCGTGACTTTCTTCCTTTCGTTCACAGTAAAAGGGCACTTCCTCTTTCCCTTTTTATTTTCAATAGGCGTATTAATACCAATCTCCATTATCCATTCTCTTTTTCCTAAATCGAAACACTGCTTCTCACCATCGACAACCAGCGGCCTCCTTGTCGTCGCGCGCCTCTACCAGTCACTCACCCACGTCACTGGCTCTTCACCACTGCGCGACAGCAGCGCTCACCGCCACCATGACCGTTGCTCATCACCCAATTTCCTGATGTTGATTAACGAAGGCGTCACCTCATTCGCATGCTCTGGTCCTGCGAATAACATCTTCTCCACAATTGAAAAGTGGAGCGGTACTAACTTGATTTGTGTTCGTTATTGGATCCGAAGCTCCAGTAGTCGTCGTTAGATCTTCCCAGCGCCGATGATCTAAGCAGCACGACCTCCGCGTGGTTGGTCCTTGGCCAGTCCTTCCTACGTGCCAACCAACGCAGATATTCTGGTCCACCAACACCTTGGAATTCCAGCTTGTCATGATAACTACTTTAGGTGCTTGAATAAATCCCTGAAAGGCCGTTTTTGCAAAACTGGGCAAATACGTTGGTCCGGTTGATGCTACCATAGCTGGGTCGGTCGAGCTATAGTAGCTGCCTTAGTTATACTAGCATTCCGCCCTTAAACCGAGCTATAAATATTTTATTCAATTGGGAATTAATAAATAAAATATCAATCGAGCTTGTAACTTAACCTGTCATTATTGGGTATATTTGCAGTCACGAATTTAGGATGTTGGTTATGCTTGCGCAAGTGACAAAATGGACATTGTGCTCGTGTAACTATAATTGTAGATATACATATATATGTACTTATGTATGTGTATATGTACATGAATTCTTTTCTCCTGCGCTATTTGATAAGTGGGTTGAGCTTGTATTCATCCCAAGATCTACTCATTTTGTGCTATCTTCAGCTTGCCTCGAAAGGTGAGTTTCCTCACTCATAGACTAACTTATGATTAAGTGAATTAAATATTTGAGATGTTAAATGTAATGTTAGGTTGCTCTAGAAAATGTTTGCTAAATGATTTGTGTACATGTGACACGTACACTATTCTCATATATGACACTTTTGGATGCGATGTATGATATGTTAATTATGTTTTGTATTGCTCTCATCTTCGCTAGTTCCCTATAGATTTAGGAAAATCACCATGGGCTGAAATGATATAAACCCGAATGAATTGTATAGATTTGAAAATAAATTTGAATCGATTTGGGATGCGAGTAAAAATGATACATACCCGGGATTCGATTTTTTTCCTTTTAGACAGATTGAAATAATACATATCTGTATCACTTGACCATAGGATAGAACATTTTATATGGACGTTGTGCTCAATAAAGATCTATTTTAAAAGGGTTACAAGTACATATCAATTTTATAAATAGATTTCATAAAATGAAATTTTTGAATAAAGGTAAATGTTGGAAAAAAATTGCAAACCAGATCTTAATCATGATTTTAAAAAATGTACTAAATTTAAATATTTGAACCAATGTCGATTTTAAACAAGATTTTTAATATATTGATTCTTGTAATATACGGACTTATGTTAGCCAAAAATATTCGAATTTATAAAATATTTTTGTTCAGGGATTTGGGTTTAAAGTTTTACAACACCTCCATTTATATAAGGATTTGATAAAATGGGAAAAGAACCAAATGAAACTTAAATTTTGTTTAAAAGGGATTTTTGCCTTGAATTAACTTAAATTGAGTAAAGTTAAGTAAGATCTTGTTTAATAAAAGGTGTTTGAAATATTCTGCAAAGACGTGTATTTAAAGTCTCGTTTGAGGTAAACAAGATTTTATGAAATTGTTCTCGTATAGAATTGTAGAAATTTAAAGTTGTTTGGTTTCTTACACTACAACATAAAAGGCTTTTGATGGCATTTAAAAAATGCCATAAAAAGAATCCACATCCTTTTTTCGGTTGCTGTTTATCGACATGCAGTAAAAAGTCGGTATCAAACCATAGCTGTTAATAAATGCCATGAAAAGTAAAATTCAATAGCATTTTATCTGTGCCATTACTACATTTCATGGCGTTTAGGCTTTTTTTCTATAACTTCTTCTTAGCGGGTTTTTTTGCTAAAAAATTATGTTTCAGCGTTTTTTAGGTGCTATTAAAAGAAGCTATAGCGTTTATTTTGTGTTATGATTTTTATTAACAGCATTTATGAATTGTTGTAAGTGTTTTCACATCAAAATTTAAAAAAACTTTTTACAGGGTTTTAAAAACACCATGGAAATTTTCAATGACATTGTACAAACACCGTAAAAAGGGACAGAATCAATCTACATGCTGTTACCAATTTAAAATCTGCATATTATGTAGATACCCCAATTCATAATAGCAGTGTCATACTAATAACATATTTTATTTTGATCACATAATTCATAACCAAGTAAAATTTTATAACTATAACATAGAAATATTCTTACATCGATAATACACAATAGGTCCATAATAGTTCAAAAAATAGTAGTGTTATACCAAACATACACATACACAAGCAGTAGCGACCAAAATAAACAAAACAGTAGTAGGATGGATTTTATTTTTTAAATCTACTTCCCCTCATCTAGGAAAGTTAGGAAAGAGGAAACTAGCCTTACTAGACCGATTGGATCAATCAAAAGTGATTCTTCTGAATTAGAGAAAGCAGCCTTACTTCAACAGCGCGAAGTACAGGCAAGGGAACTACATACATTCTTACAAACCAAAATATAGTCTTAGCAGCATGATTAACTTCGACCCATACGTAATTGCAAGAATGCTTCCCATCGACGCCCTCGTCTATGTGCCTATAAAGCAAAAATCTTCAATATTGTTAGTACATTTAAAAGCTAAGTTAATCATAAAAAACAATTGCCTTGACAAAAGTCCTAGCTTAAGTTCGAAGCTTTTCGGGATGGTAAAATTATCTAAATCAAACAGATTAGGTTAGTTCAACACTGTTTCATACGGCTCAGGTTTTCAAGACAATAATTACATACTTCTATCAACTCATATAAGCCATGGGCAAACCATTAAAATTTATTTTAAAAGCAACGATATTTTATATACATGCTAGTAACATAAAAGAATCATGACGCCAAAACAGAAGTTATTATTCCTTCAAAGGAGTTTCATTTAAACAAAGGGCACACTATCTAACAATAAAATGTGCTCAGTCACCAAGATCCACAAGATTGAAACAAATATTTAACTAAATAACATTGGTACAGTCATCACCGTGAATTTACAGGGAGTTAAACTACAAATGCTTAACTAAAGAACATTGGTGCTATCACATTATCCAAATCGTTTTGACATTTATGTCTTCTTGGATTAGTCGGTACCCCAACTCCAGGAAATTTAAATTCGGAAGTACAAATAATAGTACCAAACAATGAAACTGAATTGCTAAATTTAACCGGTAGAGAAAGCAGGGTAACCAAGTGAAAATGAAAATATATGCATATATATAGTGTTCCTCGCTCAGCATATACCAGTGTATAGGGGGTTAACAAATTAAGTGTGCCCATTACCAAGTTAACTGTCAAAAATACAGTAGACAAAATCTAGCAAAAAATGGGTATTAAGCACATGCAGCAAAGCAGTATTCATCAAGAGTGACAGTGAATAATAAGGATTTAACAACCAAAATGCAACAGGCTGTACACAACAAAATGTAATCACAAAATTATGACCAGTAGACACCTATCAGGGTAATATTTAGGAAATGCCAATTTCCTAGGGTGACACCTACCAGTAGACACCCATTTAAGAATTCTACACATTCTTACAAGCCTGTATCAGACGTGCATATTTAAAACCACATATGCAAAATGTATACTAAGCTCACGTAAATGTTTTTGATGAAGCAGACTAGCATTTGAAATTGGCTTATATCTAAAATCTGGTCTAAACTACTATCTATTCAACATCCTTATATGAAAGGATTTTCCATATATGTTTCAAAATATGAATATTTCAAAGATCTAGGCATATGTATATGAAATTAATCATAGTAAGATTCCTGATATGGATGGAAATAAATGTGTTTCATTCACTTATGCATAGAGCTGAGTGGAGTGCATGTGATCTCGTACTGTATTGCTCATGCGTCTAGATCCTAACAGGCTTGTGATGTTCCTATTTGACATTTTCTTAGTTCTATTAAACTGCATCCATATAATTTATATGCATCGAACATTTATATATGTGCCTGAGACTGAATATACTATACTAGAACTAGCCTATCCCAAAACTTAATGCTTATTCAAATCCGAACTGAGTGCATTCAAAAATTTATAGAATAGATTTAATATTTCACACTATATATTTTTGAAATCACATCCATTTTGGATAGTTAATGTGTAAATAGAGTTGCATATAATTGGATTCTCATCACCCATGACGTGACAATTTCAGAGTCAACTGTGTTGTTTATGTTCACATTTCTCAGTGATATTTTAGCTAATTAGATTAGTGCTACCAAGGAAACAATTTCATGTAGTTTTGGTAGTGTAAAAGTTTATTTGTAAAACCTGCAAGTCTTATACTTTCAATTTAGGCATTTGCTTGCTTTAATTTCATGGAATGTCGTTTGTGTTTTAACTAGAATAAAAACAGGGGTTTTGGATGCACAAAGATAAAATAATTTACTGATGTTTTACATCTAATTTTTCTCTGCGATCATCAAATTCTGACAGGTCTACTGTTGTCATGTAGTATTTATTTTCAGCACCAATCTTGCTTTATGCATGAAATTGAGGTTGAATGTGAAATGTATATGTTCTACAACTCAAAAATCTGACTTGCGGAATATAAATGTGTCAGAATCAGTAAAGCTTAGCAAACTAACCACAAATTTTAAAGCAAAATCCAACTTAAACGATGCCAAAGAAGATTTGTATGGCTAATTTATTATTCTACAAGTTTATTCTCGAACGTGCCGAATGCATTTATGTTTTGACGCCTTATTCTGGTTTGATTATGGCCTAAAAAAATCCTATGTTCGCAACATTTTTGTTTATTTTGGTTAGTTGGGCAGTCATATACGTGTCGAACAACAATCGCTTGCTGTTCCGGACAACAATCGCTTGTGTCCCGGAATAGCAAGCCCGCGCTTGTTGTTCCTGTCATGGCTGTAATATTATACCAGGCTACACAAATTAGCTATAATATTACACTAGGCTTCGGCGTGCAGGCTACCAGGGCAACGACATCATAGTCGGATATTACAATTACAAAGTTCTAAAATCCCTTGAAACAATTAGCTATATATAAGGTCTACTACAAATTGGAAATAGGAACAACTTAGTCTTTTATTTTTACTTATGTGTTTCAATATTAATATTTTTTTCAGAAAAATCAAAAGGAGGGATACATATACTTTCTTAATGCATAATAAACTGAAGGGCTTGAAAGAAAAATAAACATAATGGCCAACATGAACTCTGTGCTTCAGATGGTGAATGTAAACAAATGAGCCCTCCTTGTTTAAAAATTCAAAAATGTCTTACATGTCATTTTCGAAACCAATTCAACATTGTATAAAATTCATCCATTATTATATAGAACGCATTAAAAAAAATCCAAGATCAGGTGACCAACAAATGCTTAGACTGTGTATGCATATAAAACTAGAAATCTCATATATAAGAAATCAAAAATCCCTGCATGTAATACAACTTCATAGGCAAGGACATAATAAATTGTAAGCTATATGTTTTAAAACCCAAACAGTATAAATGAAATTGGTATGCATTTAGAAGCGTTCACGTAATATTGCACTTTTTTTTGGTAAGTTCAAGTTTACAAATTAGAAGTGTTCAATATTATTTGGCATTAGATGATTAAGGGGAATAAAAAAGTAAGTTCAAGTTTACATATATTTTTCTTTTATGAAGAAAATATGAGCATATGTTTTTCTTATCAAAATATTAATATTAGACTGCACTTACCGCAATTTTCATCTGGTATAACTTTCTCAGCAGGCCAAGCAATTGTAGTGCCGATGGCATCTTCAATGTTTTGTAAATCGGATGTTGGTCTCCACAGATATGCATTTGGAGCATTTAAAACATCAACCCAAACCTTAATTGGATTTATCCCTAGAGGAACAAAATGAACCAATGCACTTGGATCGATTGAAGAGACACGTCCTTCTGCTACAGTTTCTCCCCTTCTATCCAAATCAATCATCTTGCACTTGTTATTTACTACTAAAATTGCACTCTATCATTTAAGAAAAAAACAATTTTGTCATATGATCAAATACTAGTAAGACGGAAAAGTTAATTAATTATAGTAAGTTAACCTTTCCGACAATAGCAGTATTAATCGTATGAGTAGAAGGTGATGCAATATTGACTTGCTCCATGACTACCCTTGATTTAGGCCATGCCACTTTCATACCAATAGCTTCCCTAACTCATGTCAAATCGTTGGTCGGTCTCCATAAATAAGCATGCTGATTTTTTGGATTTTCTATCCAAACTGTCATTGCCGATGGTCCAAGACGAAGATCGTTCACAATTTCTGTTGGATTACTCGAGTGCAGTCGTCCTTCAACAACTATTTCTTCGGTCCCCCTCCAATCATACAGCTTGCATTTATGATTTGTGCTGCTAGTTTTACTCTAAGAAAAAATAGTATATATTAATGAGGCATATTTTTTATGTATTCAGGATAAATATTTGCTTGCTAAATAATTAAATTTTTACCTCATTGTCTTCGGTCTCCATAAATAATTTTAATTTGTTAATTGATATAAATAATGTACATCTGATTTTCATGTCTATAGCAAATTCAAAACAAAAAATGATATATGCAGATTAGCTAATTTTTACACTTAAATGAAGATATGACATGATATCCATGATTTATATATTTATATTTTATGTATTCATTTCCTTGTCGTTTTATTATGGCAAGAGTTTTTCATTTTAGTTGTTTAAATTTGGATTTTGGTAAACAAATGATATGACCAAAAATATAACAACAAGTTTATAGTTTAAAGTGGGAGTGTTATAATCAAGTGTGCTTGTTCCCCCTTCTTCCTTACCATGGCAAGTCTTTGTGAAATAACTCCGCCATTAATGTTAAGGCTATGCCATCCTAAGGTGCTGCTAAATGGAAGGATCTTATCAACGTCCATGAATGAATCTGCTTCTCTTTGTTCTTACGAACAGAATTCCGCCGTTATTTTCAACGAAATACAATAAAAAGTAACCTTTTCTCAATGCTAAATACTCCTGGGTGACCGATAGCGAAGTAGTACCGTGAGGGAAAGGTGAAAAGAACCCCCATCGGGGAGTGAAATAGAACATGAAACCGTGAGCTCCCAAGCAGTGGGAGGAGAATGTGAACAAAAATTAGATCCATAACATCTATGTCAGCTTTTCTTATTAAAGACACCCAAAGCCACTCGCTTTCTAGATGATCCTTCTAGAGAAGGGGGATTCTATTATTTCAAATCCGTCTAATCTAGTTACTTCGTTCCCCATTTTCAAAACGGCAGCAACATACCTTTTGTTTTTTGTTATTTCCTTCTATGGAAAAATAATATGAACTATTTTTCCCTTGTAATGTAATATAAAAAATGTTATTTATTTTATTTCAAACTTGTTGGGATTTGAATCCTTCAATTTCAAATTTAAATTTCTATATTGAAGATATACTTAACAAAGTAGTTTAATTTATTAATTGTTACTAACCCTAGATTCAACCCCCGCCAATATCCGCAGATCCAGAGAAGGTACAGCTGCATGTACGGATAGACTGACTAAAGAGCGCTCAAGTTGGTCCAGTATAAACATTGGATTTTTTGGATATTGACAGAGCAAGCTATGTATGATTCAATGTGTTTTTTAGTGATAAATAAAATAGGAAACAGTCAAATGAGAGAAAGAATTTGATTAGGACGAATAAAAGCTGGTCAAAATTTGGCAAGGTTAGGGAATCAACACAGGCCTTTTAAAAAAAGTTCAATGATACCCTTCGTTTTAGTTGGAATTATTTTTATTGAACTGCATTTATATCATTTCAATCTAAAAGCAAATAAAATATTAGTATTAGCATTTTCTAAGCAAAATATAAGATTTTAATTTAAATAATTAGATATCCTATTTTGAAATATGATGAACAAACATAAAAACGTAAATATCTTCCTAAGATAAATTTTGAATCATGAATATAGAATAAAAAATAGAGTAATATTATAATATCTATGGAAGAGTCAATATAGCATTGATGTAATATGGATTTTTCATGGTTTTATTTAATCCCACATTGTAGAATGAGTTCTGTCTAAAACTCAAAAGCTACTGTATTAAAGAGCATATATGTAACCGAACGATTGTACTAAAAATTTGATATGGATAAAATTTACCCTTCTTCTACCTCTAGTGCCTTGTCATTTCCTTTCAGTTCACAATGCATGGTACATGGCATATTTCAAAATGCACTGTATTATATACTAATATTATAATATTGCACTGTATTATATAATAATATTGCACTTTCAAAATGCATGGTACACGGCATCTTTCAAAGGATTCTTTTACCATTTTGCGACTTTATAAAAAAAATAGGCCAGCATAAAATTATCAAATTATTATTTTAGTTATTCACTATTAAGCAAAAAATAAAATAAAAGCAAAAAATCTGGTTTCATAAACTACATTCTATTTGTATTGTTAACAGAGAAATTGTATGGTGCTTTTGATGAAATTTGGTAAACTAAATGTTACATGTTAACAATCTATTGATGGGTTATGATGGAGGGTATTTTTATATATGTTAGTATTTTCCATGTTGCTCATAAATATATGCATTCTTACCAATGCACTGTAAATTCATTTGAAAAAATAATGCTTACCACTTGCCATACAACAATTGGTTGGTCTTAGAATAGGTTATAAATAGATGATATGAAATGGTGTAAAGTACAATGTGGGTTTAATGCTTAAATTACAACATTTATTTGTCTATTATTTGCTAACTTTTGCTCATAAATATAAAATATATACAAGTAAGCCACCATCGACAATAGATTGCTCATTGTGCACAGCAGGACATGAACGGTTAATGTATAATTTAGAATACATCAAAACAAAATTCATTCATTTCATAATTTGTTTAATGGGGTGTGTAAATGTCAGGTTGAGGATTAAATCATTTTCAATAAGATATCGTTGTGGAAATTGAACTGAGTTCGAAAGAGTAATAAATTAAAGAATGTAAATACACAACTTATCTCAAACATACTGTGTGCATACACTTAGGTACATAGATGTACTTGATCGTTCTCATACCATATTGTATTGTACCTCATTTTATTCTTGACCAACGGGAAAACATAACATTAATCAATCGCATGTGTGTAATATACAATAACATAAGTATAGGAGTGCAGGGAATTTTTGACCTGTGCCACTAGCATGGGAAAGAGTCAACCCTTAAGTTCTGAACAAAATATATAAATACCAATAAATCACTTTCCTATAAATCATTACCTAACAAAATATATGAAAACCAATACAACATCACTTTCCTGTAACATCAGTAATTGGATTTCAGATATGTAACAGTAGTATTAGCTAACAAAATCTGAGATAAAATTTGTAATGCATATAAAGTAACGCACAAAAAAGAGAGCAGATAACCTAACATAAAAATCGATTTATACACATTTTCCAAGTAACGAAAGACAAATTATCCTAAGTTGAAAGCTATAACTTCAATTTGAGTTCCAATTAGAAATCCCCTACACCGATTTCATGTATAAATTGTAAATTCAAAAACTTGTTGTTCACATGAAGCTTTCGAAAGAGGCTAGGGTGAACACCGACAGTCCTGTAACGTGGTCGAGGACGAGGTCAGTTGACGATGTTTTGAGTGAAGACGATCGTGGACGAGAACAATGAAGACGATCGTGTTTTGATATGAACAAAGGTGGATATGGCGGAAGGTGGATGAAGTTAATTTGGGGGGAAATTTTGATATGAACGAAGAAATTAGGTGACGTCTTTTCTCAGTGGGTTCATGAAATGGAGGGAGATGAAAAAGGATTGCTGCGCTCTAATTACTCAGCTACTAACAACGTTTGGGGATACGAGCATTATTTATTTCACGGGAAACGTCAAGCATTTACTCGAGGTGATTTTAAAACATCGTAGGCCCATGCTAAGAAATCTAACCTTTGTTGTAGTGTTAAGTAATGAGTTCGCTTTAAGGTTTACCAAAATCTTACTTCGTCCAATTGAAATTTGATTTAGTAAATTTTGTGAACTTACGGTGAATGTTACATTGGAATTTCCTTGAAGGGAAAGAATATGATTTAACGAAGTCGATATAGGATTTTTAATATAAAAATAAGTTTTAGATTTATTAAATAGTGATTTAAATAACGACTTTGCGATTAATCGCTGAGGTTATTTTGAAATTATATTTCTTGAGTAAACTCGAAGTCGTAGTTAAATCCAACATGGAATAATGATTTGGAAATATTTTCGTTTTGAGACGAATTTGAATTTGAGAAAATCGATTGAATATTTGAAATACAGATTGGATCATGCTATTTGAATCAAATTATATTTTCATAAAAGTAAATTTATGCATTATTGGGTTTTACGAACTATTTTCCTTTAACAAATAAACTTAGACCATTTTGACTGTATGACCTTTATAACTATTTTACAACTACTTTATAACTATTTATCTATACAAATACTATATAACTTTTCCAAGCATATTTTAAATATATGACTTACAACCATTTCAACAATTAAAGATTTTATACAATTGATTTTATGTTATTTTACAACTATTTTCATAAGTATATATATGCACACACACTATTTTCAAATTTAATATATTACACTATTTTAAATTTTACTATTTTAAGTATATTTTATAAAACATATCCATGTCCAATTCGAGCTACTGAATCCGAAGAATTAGAATGATGGTTTTGGGTGATAATGATATTTTGAGTAAAAGTGAAATCCAAACTTGAATGGTTTTGATAAGTGTTTAAAAATGAATATTTCAAAAAACTGAGATTTTGTGGAAATGGAAATCTAAACTCAAATGGTTGATAAGAAATATTTTGTAAATGTCGGGATTAAAATCTCAACCAAATCAATAATGAGTTATTTGGTAAATCGATTTTAGCGCAATACTTTAAATAAATCGATTTGGTGATACTCGAAAATACGATTTTCAAATCTATTGACTATGGTGTGAAACATGTAAGCGTTCAGTTGTTGAAGAGACCAGAGTCGGTAGATGTCATACTCTCTGCCAATGCCGACATCGCTTTAACAACTATGTACATTGTGGAGATTCCAGAATGAAGTAGGATGGTATGGAGGCGATTACTGGATTTCAAGAAAGAAAACATTGATGGATTGGCCTTGGCCTTCGAGTCATAATTAAAATGACTAAAACATGAGCTATATCGTGACTATTTGAGGTCGCACCTCTGATCAGACATGCTTCTTCGTTGTCATCTCTATTACTATTGTGATTGATTTAGGGCGCCCTTTTGACTATGGGAGTGTATTCTGAGGTGGGCGGTAGTTGCTACTGTGCGTTACAACTGGTCCGGGAGTGCAACTGGTAGAATCATACCCTGGGTATTGCCTCGAGTGCCTTGTCATATTTATCCTTATCGAGCCCCCTATGATTTTGATTTATATTGTTTTCTATGAGTGCCTTCTGATAACACCAGTACGGTGAATTTATAGACTATATAGGTTACAAGGCTTATAAACGGTGTAAGGGTAATATGGTAATCCCGCTTACACTATTTGATATATTTTACTGGATAGACACTATTGTACTAGCGTATTATACTATACGTATTAGTTTCACGGATCCTTAAGGGGTGGTAATCCCAACCATCCTTTAAGTTACTAATGCATTCCATTTTGACATATCACATGAGTTAATTCACTTATATGAAAATGTTTGTCCTGACTCAGGTATTTTGTTTGTTTTATTCCTTGCAAAATGCTCGGGTTAGACCGAGTATTTCAGCTTGGAGATATATCTGTTAGAGCTTGAGATTCGTTAGAGATCCAGACATCCGTCTACTATGACATATGCAGTTGAGCCCATCTCTGCTTATTACCAAATATTAGTTTGATTTTATATTCGTTCTTCTGCCGTATCTGTTTTTATTTTTGTACTCTAATATTTTGTAAATTTAAAGGTTTTGTAATATTGTATAAATTTTACTTCCGCTATGAGATATTCTGTGTTATGTGTCTGTGATTTTGTGATGATTTGTATTTCAACTTCATAAGCAATAACAGCTTGTCGTTTTGAACAGTTTGTAATGGTTAAATTACCAACTTGAGGAAGTCAAAAATCCATCTCGTTACAAGATCCTTCAGCAAGGTAGCTATTGGGTTAGCTGAAACATTAGTGTTAAATGTAGAAGGCAGTGGATCAAAGTTAGAGCTACTAGTAACAACATCAAAGCAAGGTTAGAGATCGATGAAGCAGAATATGAACACTCTAATCTAATAAATGACTTTAACAACATCAAAGCAGGGTTCAAAAAAAAGTGAAGAGAAGATAACAGTATGTAATAGTAGGGGTGGGCGTGGTTCGGTTTGGAGCTCAAACCGCTTCCATACCGCATCAAACGATTGATCAAAAATACAAACCATTATACTAACCATTCAAACGATTCGATTTTGGTTCGGTTTCGGTTCGGTTTTGGTGTAATACGGTCTTGCTTTGTTCAGTACGGTTTGAACCTGTAGTAAATATGAAACAAGACAATTACATCCATTAACATTCAATTTACGATTGTATGACGTTATATCACTTGAAGCTTAAAACACGAAGTGTTATCATGAATTGAAAATTTTGTTTCTAACTATATGAATACTTCAATTTCACAATTAATGAAAAATAAAATTGTTTTAATACATTAATCAAACACCAATGTTAATCAGTGTATAAACATTAAATACGATAACTCAAATAAGGTTACAATAAGCATTATCCAAAAAAATGATATGGAAATTAAATATACTCAAACTATTTTTTTTTTCCCTTTGTGATAGCGACCATTATTAATATAATTACAACGCATGCTGAAAATAGGATATATATATATATATATATATATATCGTTAAAATAAAAAGTTAGATAGAAATTTATTAATTTTTTATCATAATATTACAGGTGTAGGTATGCGGTCCAGTTTGGTCAAAAGTATAAACCGCAACTGAACTGTATCGTTGCGAGTCAGTTTGGGATGTTTGCTTTAAAGAGAGAATGTGATACGATTTTTCGCACCGTTTTTGCAGTCCGGTCTGGGTGGTTTCCGCATTGCGGTGCGGTTTATTCCCACCCCTATGTAATAGGTTACCGAAGTGTAGTTGAGGAGCGATGCAAAGGGATCGCAATATAGAGCTCATCATAGACTGAGCTTGTTAAATCCAATTATTTATATTTTATAACGTAACTATTTTATTTAACTAATATATATTAAAATTAACTATTACATTCGTATAATTAGTTTTGATTAAAAGTCCATTCCAACCCAAGCGGTTCAAGTTCAAATTGTTTGAATATAAAGATTTCATTTAGATATATTGTGACATGAAAATCTAAAATCGGAATTCGAGTTTTGATAATGAACTGTCTTGTAACGTGGAAATTTGAATATGAAGTTGAATTTGATACTGAATTGATGTTGGAAAATGATAATGGAAACCAATATTTGAATTGAATCGATTTATAACATGAAATATGACGTTTATTTAAACTTGATCATTTCACTTATTGAACTAGTTGTACATTTCACTTGAGTCGATTTATTTGCATAAAAATGTTAGTCCTAACTCAAGTATTTTGTTTTACTTTACGCTCGGATTAGACTGAGTATTTTAGTATATTAAAGACTTTTATTTTTGAAGACGAAGTCGAAGACCTTATTTATTATTACTATTCAGTTTATTCAGCCTGTAAATGTGCAATTCGGATTATGGTATAAAATGTAAACTCTGATTTTGTTGTAACCAACTTCATGAACTGTTCATGTATTTATTATATTTATTTATTATATTTTGTTCTTCTGCTACTAGATTCTGTATTTGTTCTTTTGCATCTTATTTCTTTAGAACAAACACATTATAATCTATCGTTTCGAATAGTTTAAGTCGGACATGTGTGATTTATTGTCGATTTAAGTTGTTCAATAAGGTTACTCGTCTCAGTTGGTATTAGAGCTTTGATTGAGTGAATATCAAAGCCTGCTCAAAATAAATTCATTAGAGATATGGTCAGTAGTACAATAGAATGAGCTGAGAGTATTGAGAGAAAGTACTTGTGTTTATATAAGATTATTTTGAAAATTGAATAATTACAACTTGAAAAGGAAATCTTTGATATAAATAAAGTAATTATATAATAAGTTGAAGAGGTAATTAGTGGGAAGGACAAACTTTGCTGAAAATTTAGGCTGAAGGACACCAAGTTTTATTTTTAGTCTAGAGGACAAAGTTTGAACCAAAATTAAACTGAAGGAAAATGCTAAATGTAATTAGCATTATATTCAGTTTTTTACACTACACGAAAATGCTAATTTTAACTAGCATTATTCAGTTTTACACTGCATAAAATGCTAATTATATTTAGCATTGTCCTTCAGCCTAATTTTTTTCAAAGTTTGTCCTTCTGCCTAAAAATAAAACTTGACGTCCTTCGGACTAAATTTTTTCTAAAGTTTGTCCTTGTGCTTATTTTCCACTAAGTTGAAATGTTATAAGCTTGGATTTTCATAGACTAAATGAATGTATTATTAATTTAAATAAAGATATCTACTCTAAAATCTTTAAATTTGTGTTTGTCATCATTGATGATATACTCAAGATTAATAATTGGAAAGAAAATTTTAAAATGAAGTGTATTTATGTTAAGTGAATGTCATGTATTAATAAGAGGAGCATCCCGAAAAGTGCAACACTTCTACCATCTTGGATTTCCACCACATATCGCAATTTCTCTCTGATATGTTTTTTAAGTATAAATGGAGAACTGAAATAGAGAAGCATTTGGAATGCTAAAAAATAAGGGTGACACAGAGGGTGCACCTATGATCATATATGCTATTTGCACATCTTAACTGTTTATATTTTCTATTTTACGTTTTCTTTACTATATTTATTTCTTATTTATGATAATGCAAATAAGTTCATTTTAGTATATTATTGCCATTATGCACTTCATTAACTAAAAACAAATATCAAGTAAATTTCTAATTTTAGTTGAAATTACAAGATTAAGCAGTCGATTTTTGATTGTTCTACGATTAACCCAAGTTTGATTGTGTGAAAATTCTCTTATGTCTATTGAAAAAAGAAATCATAAACATAAAATCATTAATAACGGGAATTAATAGGTGGAAAACATGAGCAATTATCTACAGTACAGAATCAGTATCTCGAGATTTCTTTATATAGAATCACTATCTCCATATTTCCTAATATCACTTGGGGCATTCTAAATTTGGAGGGACATGGTCACATGGATTCAACCTAAAATATCTGCATTCTAACGTGAATAACGTTGTGAGTTACCATTTCTGAAATTTATCATAATGATGAAACCGACTGTAGAGTTTGAACAGTTTGCACCATTAAGACGTGTGGCTCTCTTATCCCTTCATATCGCCACGCACAACACGTTTTTCCCTGTTTCACATTGGCTTCGCTATCGGCTAGACCCACCGCTCAACTCAACGTTGTGTTCCAAAATATATAAATCTCGAAACAGCCGAGCTACACTTTCAGCCACCTCGCTCCTAATACAATGCAAATACAGAGTTCAACTTCGTCGGAGATGGTGCAGGATGCCGATTTACCTGGTGGAGCTACCGGACCCGTAGGTTTGTGCCGTACCATCAGTGTTTCAGCTACCGATTTTCTCCGAGCGGCAGCTTCTCTCAAAAATCAGGTATTGAAATCTCAGAAGCTCAAAAGCCTTCACAATTATGCTTATCTTGATTCTTCTTTCTTCGTAGGTAGTGAAGGCCACATGGATGGCTGACAGCAAGAGTTGCAACGATCCAACGGCTTACACCGGGTTGCTTGGAACAGCCCTGACGTGCTTCAAGTCATACCAAGTAACCGGTGATTCCGACGATCTCGTTTTATGCAGTGACATCGTCGACGCGTGTACCGTAATGACGTCCAATTGCCCTAGGTACGTAACCTTCTTACGTGGAAGCGCTGGAGTTTATGCGTTAGGGGCAGTAGTTGCCAGTTGCAGAGATGACGCACCACGCCGTGATTTCTTCTTACATCTCTTCATGCAGGTATGCACCTTTCATTCTTAATTTCAGCAAACCCTGTTTCATATGTATATACAACACCGTTTCTTTGTAAGCTAGATTGCAGAAGATCCAGCCCTTCCAGTTGGGCCGGAAGACGGTGGATTTGGAATGCCCTATGAGCTTCTTCATGGCCGAGCCGGTTTTCTTTACGCTGCACTTTTCGTTAACAAATATCTCGGGTCGGGCACTGTGCCGGCTAATGTGGTGGATCCCATTGTACAAGCGGTTCTTGCTGGAGGTCGGGCGGGGTCTTCTGACAGTGTGCACTGTCCGTTAATGTACAGGTGGCATGGAACAAGGTATTTGGGAGCTGCTCATGGTTTGGCAGGAGTACTGCATGTCTTGCTGCACTTCAAGTTGAAAATGGAAGATGAAGATGATGTGAAGGAAACAATAAGGTACTTGATAAGAAGTAGACATGGACATAGTGGGAACTACCCTTCAAGTGAGGGCAGTAATAAGGACCTTTTGGTGCAGTGGTCTCATGGAGCAGGTGGCATTGCCCTCATGCTTTGCAAGGCTGCTCAGGTATGTATGTGATGTAAGTATAAAAATATTGCACCTTATATTTTACAAGTGATTCAAGCAACAATGTGCGTTTCAGGTTTTTCCTAGGGAGGTTGAGTTCAGAGCTGCCGCTATAGAAGCTGGTGAAGTCGTATGGAAGCGAGGATTAAACCATAAGATCGGGCTCTCGGATGGAGTGTCCGGCAACGCTTATGTGTTCCTTTCGCTGTATCGATTGACGAAGGAACAAATTTACATTGAAAGAGCTAAGGCATTTAGCGAGTTTCTTTACCGTAATGCTGATAAACTGATTGCCTGCAATCAGATTACAAAGGATGCTGAATGCACGCATTTGTATTCACTATTTGAGGGTTTAGCCGGGGTTGATTGTTTATGGTTTGATTTGGCTTGTCCTTCAAATGCATCCTTTCCTGGGTTTGAGATTTGAATTTTACACAAGAATGTGAATAATATACTCTTCATCTTCTGCTTTTCTGCTTTCTTTTTCTTCAGAGATACGTGTATACCTTTGTATGTGTAAAATCTGGATTTTAATATTTTACTGCAGAATTTTTTTAAGATATAGCATATTTCTCAAACAAGTAAAACTGGAAAACCAAAATTTCCTATTTGTTAGTGACAAGAAGCGATTCAAAACTCAAGATGAACATTAAATAATTAAGCAGATTCGCACTGTCAGTCACACATTTGCATTTTCACATTTGCCTTGTAGTAGACCTGCTCAGGTCTCGCTCCATTTTTATTCAATCACGGCGAGCTTCTTCTAATCTAATATAACTAAGTCAGACCATATAAAGCGAGAATCATTCCAATGAGTTTGCCTTATATAATTGCAGGACATTTCAGAAGGGGGCCTTTTAAACGCAGGTACTTAAAAACACTCCAAATTTGGTTTTGTTCGACAAACACCAAGATTTTATCAATCGCGGTTTTCGTTCAAAATGGGAATAGTTAATTTTATTTGAGGAAATTATGTTTTAGTGACAAACTACCGTGTCTAATAAGTTTCCAGGCAACGTCAAAACAAAAATAAGTTTTAAGGCCACCCGCTAATACCCTACCCGTTATTTCAGCGTGTTTCGTTTTTTTATTTCAAACCAGTAGACTAAAGCTTTTTCAAAACCCTAGAAATTCCTTCAGTTCGACTTCAAATTTCCTCAGTTGCTCAGCACAAATCATTAAAAATCATCAGAAATCAGCACTAATCGCAGTTGCTCAGCAGAAATCGCAGTTGCTCAGCAGAATTCGCAGCAGCTAAGCAGAATTCGTCACAAATCGAAGTTAATAACCATAGATCTTTGAATCGCAGGCGTTTATCATCTGCAAACTCCATCCGCTGTAAATTCATCACAAATCGCAGGTAAAAACCCTAATCAAAACATTTTTTACTGCAAAATCAGCACAAATCGCTGGTAAAACCCTAATCAAAACATTTATTACTGTCGTTGTTTTATATTTGAAGCAAATAAAGGTTTCTATTCAGTAAATCAGTATATGTTACAGATTACCTCTTGAATCTGTTGTTTGTACTCATGAATCTTTTGTTTGTACTCAGTAAACCCTAATAAAACTGTAAATTAGTATATATTACGCTCTAAAACGATGTGAAGATACATGCATTTTTTACATACATTTTTTTCTATAGTAGTAGATACATGCATTTTTTACAGTGCTTATATACACCAAAAATTACTTACTGGAGACAATCTACATTCATGTTCTCATCCAAAACGCATTTTGCTCTCTCTAATCATAATACCTACAGGTTGAAATCAGTGTATTAATATGCGAGTTTGTAAGATTGAGTAAAGAAAAAATTATCAAAATGTTTGTTAGAAGTTGTATTGATAAAAAAATTTGTACAATATTTAAGCTAATATACCGATAACCTTTAACTCGAATATGCTTGGGTTCAAAATATGGTTCAAAGTATGGTTATAGTAATTGCTTAATACTCCAATTTTGTGCACACAGGATGAAACAGTAAGATATCAACATTATGTCTATTCAGTATGGCATAGATAAAGGAGACTTGACCAATATTTGTGATTCATTCTTAGTGTATATTTTATCGATATTTCTCACTTTATAACTTTATCTACTCAATAATACACTCTGACAATATATAGACCAAGATGTCAACTACGGTCATGTCATTGTGAGTTTCTTTTGTATCTCTTTGTCAAATTAATATCATGTAGCACTGTCAAGCTCACACTACTAAATTCTAATCGATTTGAGTTTAATGCACTTAAAAAGCATTGGAAGACGATGACATTTTTAAAGAATATTCATGTTAAACTATATTAATGCAGTTATTATTATTGGGATCCTGTTCTTGTTTATTAATTTTCATACATTATGACATTATTATTCATAAAAATGCTATTTATATGCAGGATATCATGAGAACGAGAAGTTCACGCAAAGCTGATCAAAGACCACAATGTATATTTATCAACTTTAACGGACGGCAATGTATCAATATACGACATCAGAATAATGCCTTTTGTGATGTTCATAGCCAACAAACTCAAACACCACCAATTAGTCAACCAACACAACCCACCTCTCCACCAATCTCTAAAGAAACAACACCAACCTGTGCACAAATTTCTGAACAAATATCAGCAACCTCTCAAGAGACACCAGTTGTAAGTTATAATCAGTGTTTACATTATATTCAATATTCAATTTTTGTAATAATAATTGCTTCTTTGCTTTTTACTATTCAATATTTATTATTTTAAGTAGTCATGTTTTAAATGAAGTAGAAAAAAGGATAAAATTTAAGTACTTGTAACACCCCGCCTCCGCTAGGGTCACTCGCAAAGGAATGCACTAGCTTTGGAGGGGCATTATTGGTAAACATGCACAGAAATATCACAAGACAGAACATATATAAATAGCGGAAGTAAAATCAAACTTTCATAACATGAATAAATAAGGTCTAAAGCCTTTTACATCAGAGTACATCAAAACCTGTCTTGCAATAGTAAAGAAGCATAAAGACTTTTTAATAAATTATTCCCCCGAGTAAAACAGTAAAGTAGCCATAGCCAAGAGAAGTCCAAGCCATCCATGATGACCTTCAAGCAGAAGAAGTCCGAACTAAACAGCATTGTTTCCTCCCTGAAACCTGGGGGGGGGGGGAAACGGAAGAAAAGAGGCGAAACAAAACGGGTCAGTCAAAAAGACTGAGTAAGTCCTATCTACTTCCAGTATAAAAACAGGTAAAGGTAACATGACATGCATAAACTGAAAGTAAACATAAGGATAACTACAAGATAGATAAACCAGGGTAGCCGGTTGAACTACTGTGGCAAGGTAAACTAAGGTATCATGATAAACTACGGTGTTATGATAAGTCAAGGTATCACATCGTCAGATTTCTATCGAGTACATTATCCCAAGGTATCTACCCCGTCTAACATCCCACGGTATCTATTATGTATATTCTTCCTAGTTCTAACATGTATATTTGCTCTGCACCTCTCGTACTAGTATCCCTACCCGCGTCATGTGTTAACCATGAATGTCTCCTGCTCAAAGTCGTGTAATGGTCCATGTCGACCTAATATATCTCATATATAGGTTACTCAAATCATATGTTTCTTTCCATGTATATATAAGTTCAGTCCTTTGCCGTACCTCGTACGGGCTTCCGCATGTCGTATTATCCTTGAAATCGTTTGGACTGTCACCCTTGTTCTAGCTAGGCTCTTCCATATGGATCATCGTTTGCACTGCTAGGACTTACGCCACCTAGCACCACTAGGGATTACGCTTACCTATTGCACGCTTTCGTATTTCGGTTTGGGTTAAACCACCTAGGCCACTAGGAATTACGCTAACCCTCAACCGCGCCCTTTTTCCCACGCATTCATCGTGAATCGTTTTTCTATAACTGTATGCACATGTATCACATCGTGCCATCCGAGTCCTGTCACAGGGCAAAACAGAAATACAGGACTCGGTCGGGAGCTTTAGATTTATCTGCCGATGCAGATACTAAGGTCTGCTTTTCTACACGTGGCTATGGTCCCACGAGACCCCTCCCTCAACTAGTGAAAGGCAACACAAGAGAAAATCTTGCATGAGAACTACACTCCGGCCAGCCCACATCCTACGGCCTACCTCACCCATAATTAGATAGCAATTATGGTCTGTTGGGTGTTCCCTGCCTTTCCGTACGTACACGCTTGACTCAAGATGGTAGATGATCGACGAACTTGCTATCTCGGGCACCTTATGTATCCGCCGACTCACTGCTATCCACCCCAGTCTTTAGGTCGCTCGCATAGCAACCAAGGCATATTCTTGGTTCTTCTACCGCAGACCTCAACCTCTCGTGAGCCTAGTATAATGACCTGACAGCTCACAGAGGGATCCCAAGAATATCCTCACGTTCCCCGAAGCCGCTGCTTCATTACCCAGTTCGTTGGAGCCTTTATCCGAATCAGATAGCCTGCTCCTACACGCATACTCTAACGTATCGGGTTACTGATCTATCTAAGAAATGGTCCAAATTTCCTTGACTAAGAATTATTACTTAGTTTCCCTTAACTAAGGTTTACCACTTAGCCTTATTTCCATAATCCTTGTTAACTATGGTTATTTACCTAATCCTCCGAATTAGGGTTTATCTAATGGGTTAAGTGTCACTTAAGCTCACAACTTAACCCGTCTACAAAACATGTCGAGACTGGCTAAGTATCCAAGTCCAAGACTTAACCCTGCAGACCATGTGTCAAGTTGGTTAAGTATATCAAGCAATCCCTGGCTTAACCTCGTCTAATTATCATTTTAGATTGGTTAAGTATATATTAATTTGACCCCATCAAATTACCGAGTCAAATCGGTCAAGCGTATTCGAAACGATTCGTGACTTAGCCTTATCATGTTTTCACGTTAGATTGGTTAAGTATAGGTTAACTTAACCTCATCAAATTAACGAGTTAGATTGGTTAAGTATAGGTCACTTAACCTCATCAAATCATCGTGTTAAATTAGTTAAGTGTTTAACTTAACCCCATTAAATTACCAAGTTAAGTCGGTTAAGTATGGGTTACTTGACCTCATTGAATTACCAAGTTTAAATTGGTTAAGTGTTTAACTTAACCCTATCGAATTACTGTGTTTAGATTAGTTAAGCCTAATCTTAACCCCATCCATTAACTGTATTATACGGTTAAGTGTCATTAAGAAAATTTACTTAACCTTATCACGTTATCGTGTTGGATTGATTAAATGTTGGTTAACTTAATCCCGTCCACTAGTCGTATAAAAATGGTCAAGTGTCATTAGGCAAATCAAGTTACTTAACCTACCCAAGCTTATCATGTTTTATTAAGTATCATTAGCCTAATCAAATTACTTAACCCATTTGTCCATATCATATTTGATTAAGCCTCATTAATCAAATTAACTTAACCCTATTATGTGGCATTAATTTAATTAATGCACCCTCAACCTCTCACATTAGACCTTGTTGTGGTTACTAGTTAAGCCGGGCGGGTCCGGGTAGATTTACACCACAACCTAGTCTAACCTCGGGTCTTAAGCGCGACATGACCAACTTCTCACATTGGGTCCTATTGTTTGCAACTACTAGTTAGGCCGGTCGGTTCCGGGTAGTTTTACGTTGCAAACTCAACCCAACCTCGAGTTGGCCACACTCATATTATCTAAGTTCATCATGTTTCCAAAACATGTTACAAGTTTTTCAAGCATTTGGGTAGACCTAACTTAATAGGTAAATTCCCAAAGGGTAGACCTAACTTAATAGGTAAATTCCCAAGCTCATGTTTTTATGCATACTTACATGTCAACTTCCATGTTATTTTTCAAGTATAAACACATGTCATATTCAAGTTAAGATTTTGCGACATGTTCATGTTTATCTAACTACCCAAAATCGTGTTTTCCCAACGCAAGCAAAGCGAGTCAACATAGTAAGGATACTATTGTCACATATTGGTCTCAAAACATGCATGATGCCAAAAAGGGCTTGGCTTCCACATGCATAACATCATAAAGGGATTGGCCATAAACATGCATAGTGTCATAAGGTAATTTGGCCACAAACATGCATATCATCAAAAAGGGTTTAGCCATAAACATGCACAACTTAAAAGAGGGGATTGGCCACGAGCATGCATAATCTCATAAAGGATTTGGCCACAAACTTGCATGTTACCATAAGGGGTTTGGGTTCATAAACATGCATAAGCCCCAAAATCTTGTCTTAGCCAATGTTTCACACATAAAGTGGTTCCTAAAGGTTCATGCTAGCATTTCATGCATAAAGATCCAAACTTGCAAGTTAAACTAGGTTATGCATAGCATGAGAGGCATGATTAAGTCACTCACATGGCCTAAGATCATAAATATGAACACAAGAGGCATGGTAAGGTTCATATAGATTCGCATAATTATGTTTAGCCTCATTTTATCCCATGTCAACATTAAAAATACCGTTTTGATCCAAAAGTAGCTAGAACTTACATAGCATGGCAAGAGGACTAGGGGCATGAATCGTTTTGGCGAAGAAAGGTGGCTCCTTTGATGAAGATCCGCCATGAAACTCGCGTAGCAACGTCGATTTGGCCTCTATTTGGTGTAGCAAGCTTGCATCTTTTGATTTGAACCCGATTTGAATGCATAGGCTATAGGGATTGGAGATGGAGGCCATGATCAAGATTTATTTTGGCAGCACTTAGTTGCTAGGTTTGATTTTTAGGGATTTAGGTTAGGTTTAGGGTCTTTTTATAGAGATTAGGATAGTTTTAGGCCCTTAGATTAACCCTAGGATAGATTTGGACCATCAGATCTCGGAAGCTTCCAGACCCAGCCCAAGAACAAGACCAGGTGAGACAAACAGGTGCGCCAGGCTATTTGCCCCGGCCACCCCCTGTCGACAGGCAAGTCGACAGGGCTGTCGACTTGGTCTGGGCCCAAGTCGACAGGCCTGTCGACAGCCCTGTCGACATGGCCTAGGCGGGAGACTCCCCGCCTAGCCCCAGATCTGATTTCCAAAACTGTTTCCGAAATTCAAATTTCCAGAAATCTTCTTTGGGCCTTTAACGGGTCATACGGACTCCGATTCTCGAAAACTCGGACTCTATTTCGCGTATTTTTCCGAGACGAACGCAATGGCATAGCCCGTTTCACTTGATTCAGAATTTAAAATTAAATTCTGCCTTGATTCTCGTTTTAACATGTTATTGAAATACAGGTTGTTACATTCTCCCCACCTTTTAGGATTTCGTCCCCGAAATCTCCAAGTTAGGAAGAACATATCCTACCGTCCATCATCCATCTACTCAAAACATCATCCACAAGCAACCATTGTCCTTAGATGATTTCTAATGCTGTATGAATATATGCAAGACGTGTGTGTACATGTTCCTTAGCTAATGCTAATGATCAGGCCTGAATAATCTTTCTAATGCAAAAATATGTATAGTGCCATGTATCCAACGTGTATGCAAATAGTCCTAGTCATATAGATACTATATGCGTGCACAATCATTCATTCATATGCAACGTCCACATGGTAACACATTCAATTTCATCCATAAACAAGTATGAATACTCGTGTATATGCAACATGAAATGTGATCGCGTCAATCTAGTATCTAACGTGTATTCGCGCATCCATGAGCAACCACTTGCAATCATTTGCAACCATATCAACCATAACATGTTTCAAATACATGTTTACATCCATAGGGTTCTACCTAAGATTCCCTAAAATAAGATCGAGAAGATAAACAAAACAAACTCCTTACGGGGTTTGTAACAGAAAATAGGACCGAGAGGATGTCCACGAAAGATAGCCTACAAGTAAGCTCTACCGAAAACAGGGATCAAGAATATACTCCCAAAAAGAGATATCATGCGCGTATCTAGTCTTTGACCATCAAAGTCGTCTTTCCTGAGCTTAATTCCATTGTGCCTTGACCATCTTTTAACTTCACGATTTCGCAGCTTCTTATTTCCTGTTTCCATAACATGAGCTAGAACTCATTTCTTTGTCGCCTCTCATTCCACTTGCACTTATTCTTTTCCTAGAATACTTGACGCAAACATGACTGCGTACTCATGATCTCATGCAAGCTTTCCAAAATTCACTAGTGAATCTCGGACCTCGTACCACAAGGTATTCCACGTAGAAGAACTTTCTCTTGAAAGTAAACAGATGCCAACCAGGTTATCAAGCGCACTTACTTGGGTGATTTCCATAACCCGTGCATAAGTGAAATAAACCATCCGTCTTATCGGCGAACACCACTCGATCGGGCTTCAAATTTCCAATAAAGGCATCAAGGGATTCTAAGTAATTAATCATGACCGAACCCAAAAAGGTTACACGAGACTTCGAGGGTATTACCAAGGCTAGTCCAAGAGTCTAACTACCCTCCTGTCAAAACCGAGAGTGGCACCCCTTACTGGATAACCACTTCATCCATAACCGAGGCATGTTATTCTCAAATCCAAAACAAGTCATGAATAAATGGACCGGTTCTCCACAGGACTTGAGACAAAAATGGGATTCTCTATTACGCTAGTACTTAAGGTGCAGAGACTCAACTATCGAAGCAAACTTAAATGATGCGGGGATCAAAACAAAGTCTTGGCGGGATGATAGAAAAGAAGAGCTAAACTTTTAACAAGATCGTTACCCTCCTTCCGAGGTACCCTAGAAATAAGAGCATACTATTACCCTCCCGATGATCTTGTCCTTGTCCCATAATACTTAACTATCCACCCCGTTTTACCATGCCAAAGGTACTCTCTCGTCATGGGTTTCATTGTTCATCTTTCTCCCTCCTTTTAGGACTCAGCCATACCAACATGTTGCTTATCCCTGAGCTCGTATCCTTTATCCTTGTTCTTACTATCCTTTCATGCATAACTCTGCAACGGTCTCTCGAGAACCACCTCCATCGTATGGGAGACACTTATGCAGCTAGAAAGACTAGTCGCAGTCACAACCACTGTGACTACAGATGGAGGAAAGAAGGGAAAAGAGATTAAATCAAGGAAACAAGGATGAAGCTAATGGCCTTTGGGGAATAGCCTTTTTCTTTTTAAAAGAAAATTTTCTTGAAAAATGCTTCTTTGTAAACGGTTTTTCAAATAATTTTCAGAAGGTCTTTAAAAACTTTTGCCCAGTCTGGTAACCTTCTGCTCTGATACCAAATGTAACACCCCGCCTCCGCTAGGGTCACTCGCAAAGGAATGCACTAGCTTTGGAGGGGCATTATTGGTAAACATGCACAGAAATATCACAAGACAGAACATATATAAATAGCGGAAGTAAAATCAAACTTTCATAACATGAATAAATAAGGTCTAAAGCCTTTTACATCAGAGTACATCAAAACCTGTCTTGCAATAGTAAAGAAGCATAAAGACTTTTTAATAAATTATTCCCCCGAGTAAAACAGTAAAGTAGCCATAGCCAAGAGAAGTCCAAGCCATCCATGATGACCTTCAAGCAGAAGAAGTCCGAACTAAACAACATTGTTTCCTCCCTGAAACCTGGGGGGGGGGAACGGAAGAAAAGAGGCAAAACAAAACGGGTCAGTCAAAAAGACTGAGTAAGTCCTATCTACTTCCAGTATAAAAACAGGTAAAGGTAACATGACATGCATAAACTGAAAGTAAACATAAGGATAACTACAAGATAGATAAACCAGGGTAGCCGGTTGAACTACTGTGGCAAGGTAAACTAAGGTATCATGATAAACTACGGTGTTATGATAAGTCAAGGTATCACATCGTCAGATTTCTATCGAGTACATTATCCCAAGGTATCTACCCCATCTAACATCCCACGGTATCTATTATGTATATTCTTCCTAGTTCTAACATGTATATTTGCTCTGCACCTCTCGTACTAGTATCCCTACCCGCGTCATGTGTTAACCATGAATGTCTCCTGCTCAAAGTCGTGTAATGGTCCATGTCGACCTAATATATCTCATATATAGGTTACTCAAATCATATGTTTCTTTCCATGTATATATAAGTTCAGTCCTTTGCCGTACCTCGTACGGGCTTCCGCATGTCGTATTATCCTTGAAATCGTTTGGACTGTCACCCTTGTTCTAGCTAGGCTCTTCCATATGAATCATCGTTTGAACTGCTAGGACTTACGCCATCTAGCACCACTAGGGATTACGCTTACCTATTGCACGCTTTCGTATTTCGGTTTGGGTTAAACTACCTAGGCCACTAGGGATTACGCTAACCCTCAACCGCGCCCTTTTTCCCACGCATTCATCGTGAATTGTTTTTCTATAATTGTATGCACATGTATCACATCGTGCCATCCGAGTCCTGTCACAGGGCAAAACAGAAATACAGGACTCGGTCGGGAGCTTTAGATTTATCTGCCGATGCAGATACTAAGGTCTGCTTTTCTACACGTGGCTATGGTCCCACGAGACCCCTCCCTCAACTAGTGAAAGGCAACACAAGAGAAAATCTTGCATGAGAACTACACTCCGGCCAGCCCACATCCTACGGCCTACCTCACCCATAATTAGATAGCAATTATGGTCTGTTGGGTGTTCCCTCCCTTTCCGTACGTACACGCTTGACTCAAGATGGTAGATGATCGACGAACTTGCTATCTCGGGCACCTTATGTATCCGCCGACTCACTGCTATCCACCCCAGTCTTTAGGTCGCTCGCATAGCAACCAAGGCATATTCTTGGTTCTTCTACCGCAGACCTCAACCTCTCGTGAGCCTAGTATAATGACCTGACAGCTCACAGAGGGATCCCAAGAATATCCTCACGTTCCCCGAAGCCGCTGCTTCATTACCCAGTTCGTTGGAGCCTTTATCCGAATCAGATAGCCTGCTCCTACACGCATACTCTAACGTATCGGGTTACTGATCTATCTAAGAAATGGTCCAAATTTCCTTGACTAAGAATTATTACTTAGTTTCCCTTAACTAAGGTTTACCACTTAGCCTTATTTCCATAATCCTTGTTAACTATGGTTATTTACCTAATCCTCCGAATTAGGGTTTATCTAATGGGTTAAGTGTCACTTAAGCTCACAACTTAACCCGTCTACAAAACATGTCGAGACTGGCTAAGTATCCAAGTCCAAGACTTAACCCTGCAGACCATGTGTCAAGTTGGTTAAGTATATCAAGCAATCCCTGGCTTAACCTCGTCTAATTATCATTTTAGATTGGTTAAGTATATATTAATTTGACCCCATCAAATTACCGAGTCAAATCGGTCAAGCGTATTCGAAACGATTCGTGACTTAGCCTTATCATGTTTTTACGTTAGATTGGTTAAGTATAGGTTAACTTAACCTCATCAAATTAACGAGTTAGATTGGTTAAGTATAGGTCACTTAACCTCATCAAATCATCGTGTTAAATTAGTTAAGTGTTTAACTTAACCCCATTAAATTACCAAGTTAAGTCGGTTAAGTATGGGTTACTTGACCTCATTGAATTACCAAGTTTAAATTGGTTAAGTGTTTAACTTAACCCTATCGAATTACTGTGTTTAGATTAGTTAAGCCTAATCTTAACCCCATCCATTAACTGTATTATACGGTTAAGTGTCATTAAGAAAATTTACTTAACCTTATCACGTTATCGTGTTGGATTGATTAAGTGTTGGTTAACTTAATCCCGTCCACTAGTCGTATAAAAATGGTCAAGTGTCATTAGGCAAATCAAGTTACTTAACCTACCCAAGCTTATCATGTTTTGTTAAGTATCATTAGCCTAATCAAATTACTTAACCCATTTGTCCATATCATATTTGGTTAAGCCTCATTAATCAAATTAACTTAACCCTATTATGTGGCATTAATTTAATTAATGCACCCTCAACCTCTCACATTAGACCTTGTTGTGGTTACTAGTTAAGCCGGGCGGGTCCGGGTAGATTTACACCACAACCTAGTCTAACCTCGGGTCTTAAGCGCGACATGACCAACTTCTCACATTGGGTCCTATTGTTTGCAACTACTAGTTAGGCCGGTCGGTTCCGGGTAGTTTTACGTTGCAAACTCAACCCAACCTCGAGTTGGCCACACTCATATTATCTAAGTTCATCATGTTTCCAAAACATGTTACAAGTTTTTCAAGCATTTGGGTAGACCTAACTTAATAGGTAAATTCCCAAAGGGTAGACCTAACTTAATAGGTAAATTCCCAAGCTCATGTTTTTATGCATACTTACATGTCAACTTCCATGTTATCTTTCAAGTATAAACACATGCCATATTCAAGTTAAGATTTTGCGACATGTTTATGTTTATCTAACTACCCAAAATCGTGTTTTCCCAACGCAAGCAAAGCGAGTCAACATAGTAAGGATACTATTGTCACATATTGGTCTCAAAACATGCATGATGCCAAAAAGGGCTTGGCTTCCACATGCATAACATCATAAAGGGATTGGCCATAAACATGCATAGTGTCATAAGGTAATTTGGCCACAAACATGCATATCATCAAAAAGGGTTTAGCCATAAACATGCACAACTTAAAAGAGGGGATTGGCCACGAGCATGCATAATCTCATAAAGGATTTGGCCACAAACTTGCATGTTACCATAAGGGGTTTGGGTTCATAAACATGCATAAGCCCCAAAATCTTGTCTTAGCCAATGTTTCACACATAAAGTGGTTCCTAAAGGTTCATGCTAGCATTTCATGCATAAAGATCCAAACTTGCAAGTTAAACTAGGTTATGCATAGCATGAGAGGCATGATTAAGTCACTCACATGGCCTAAGATCATAAATAGGAACACAAGAGGCATGGTAAGGTTCATATAGATTCGCATAATCATGTTTAGCCTCATTTTATCCCATGTCAACATTAAAAATTCCGTTTTGATCCAAAAGTAGCTAGAACTTACATAGCATGGCAAGAGGACTAGGAGCATGAATCGTTTTGGCGAAGAAAGGTGGCTCCTTTGATGAAGATCCGCCATGAAACTCGCATAGCAACGTCGATTTGGCCTCTATTTGGTGTAGCAAGCTTGCATCTTTTGATTTGAACCCGATTTGAATGCATAGGCTCTAGGGATTGGAGATGGAGGCCATGATCAAGATTTATTTTGGCAGCACTTAGTTGCTAGGTTTGATTTTTTGGGATTTAGGTTAGGTTTAGGGTCTTTTTATAGAGATTAGGATAGTTTTAGGCCCTTAGATTAACCCTAGGATAGATTTGGACCATCAGATCTCGGAAGCTTCCAGACCCAGCCCAAGAACAAGACCAGGTGAGACAAACAGGTGCGCCAGGCTATTTGCCCCGGCCACCCCCTGTCGACAGGCAAGTCGACAGGGCTGTCGACTTGGTCTGGGCCCAAGTCGACAGGCCTGTCGACAGCCGTGTCGACATGGCCTAGGCGGGAGACTCCCCGCCTAGCCCCAGATCTGATTTCCAAAACTGTTTCCGAAATTAAAATTTCCAGAAATCTTCTTTGGGCCTTTAACGGGTCATACGGACTCCGATTCTCGAAAACTCGGACTCTATTTCGCGTATTTTTCCGAGACGAACGCAATGGCATAGCCCGTTTCACTTGATTCAGAATTTAAAATTAAATTCTGCCTTGATTCTCGTTTTAACATGTTATTGAAATACGGGTTGTTACAGTACTTGTGTTTTCATTAGTAAAATTTGGAAATTAGTAAAAAAAATTCACAAATGATAAATAGTTTTATCATTTTATAAATGATTACAAATTTTGGATTTTTTAAAACTATTTTCCAAAAGATAAATATTTTTATCATCTTATAAATAATTACAAATTGTTATTGATAAATAGTTTTATCATTTTTCAAAATATTAATATTTTCTCAAATGATAAATAGTTTTATCACTTAATGATAATGACAAACAGTTTTATCATCTTATAAATAAATACAAATTCTTGAACTATTAAAACTGTCTAGTCCTCCAACTACATATTACCTGCTTTAAAAATATTTTGTGTGAATTGTACTCTTGGCCTTCCACTTAAGGCATCGATGTGATATAAAATGCAGCATGGTTCCTGGATTAAGTCACATGTAAAACTCTACATGAATTGTAGTGACAGGCAAGCAGAGTGTGTGTGTGAGAAACGTTCTGGAAGAAACATAAATTTACAAATATTCATATCATTATTTCACTACTGTGGCTGTAATTTTTATTCTGCTTGGTTTGGTTGTATTTCAATTTGTTGTACATCTGTTACTCTGTATCAATGTTTTCACTGCATAAGTTGTATTTTCTGAAGAGTTATTTGTTTATTATTATCTCTGCTGCCGTTAAAGAGAATTCGATGATTGATAATATGAAATAAAACTGTTGCGACTACCAAATCTTTTGCACTTGCAACACATCCATGCACTATGTCCAGTCTTCAATGAAGAATACCTGCAGTAATAGTTTTATCATCTTCCAACTGATAAATAGTTTTATTATATTTTTTTTCAAACCCTATTATATTTCGCTGCTGGTACTTGTTTAGAATGTCTTTTGAAGTGGATTATTAAGTCATTTATTTTACAGCCTGAAAAATAGTTTTTACTTATTAATAGCTTTATTAAATCATATTTGATTTATTCATTAAATATTTCACTCATTTGTATAATAGGTCTCAACTTCAGAATTTACTATAGCTGAGCAGGAATTTCTAAATTCACAGACAAAATTTAAGGAACTTAAACAATCTTCTTATTCTGGAGCAAAAGATGTATTAACAGCTGATTTAGACAAAAACATTGATACAGAGTCAAAGACTGAGTCCGAGGATGATCCAGATCAATATGAACTGAAACATAGAGATAGCATAAAATATAGCGGTTCATATAGATGTAACTTGGAAGCTATCTTTAAGGTAATGACCAAGATAAAAAAGAAAAACATTTTATCTTCTACTGGATTGTCTTATCTAAACAAAAACCCCTTCAGCAATTTCTTTCACATATTTCTGGATGATAAAATGCAAAGAAAAGATTTTAGAAAAAGTGCGAAAAGCTTAGATGAAATAATAACATCATTCGTGAAGACTGAAAATGCATTTAGAATAGGGGGTAATTTGCTAAAATTGACCGAAGAAGATGTAAGTTTGATTCTTGGTATTCCTTTGGCGGGGAAAGATTTATTTCCAGTTGGGATAATAAGTAGAAGTAATTTGGACGAAGAATATTCAGTTTTTCTAAATAAGCATTTTGAAAGAGACGAAAGAATAAATCAAAAAACATTAAGCAAAAGGATCAAAACAATGATTGATAAGAAAATCGGAGATGAAGACTTGATCAAGTTACTTCTTTTGCTATTGGTTATTACATTTCTTTTCCCCAACAATTCTTCTTATCTACAATGGGGATTTATTCCAAAATTGCTTAATTTGAAAAATATGAACTCAATTTCTTAGGCAAAAGCAATTCATGGACACGTCTCAAAAAATGTTGAAAAATTTGCTAAAGATCCAAGAAGCATGCCTGGATGCTCAATGATCTTATTGGTATGTGTTATTACTTGTCAAGTTACTCTTGAATACTTGAATTGATTTATAAGTAATTTTTTTTTAATTTGCAGTATTGGATTTGTGAAAAAACGCAAATCATATCAGCCAAAAAAGGATATGAAAATGCAATTCCACGAATAGTAAAATGGAACTTATCGTTGTTGAAAAGCATATCTATCAAATCTATCAAGCCGAAAAAGGTATTTTTTATTTAATACTACTGTTCTTTAATGTGTATATGTGTGTGTGCATATGTGTGTGTGTGTGTGTATGTGCTTATTGTTGTAAAATGCAAGTCCACAAATAGTAAATTAACACTATTGTTCTTTAATGAAAACTTGATGAACTACTTGGCAACTTTTAACTTTTACAAGTAGTGTACTGTGTTTCGGTGTTTCTAATATCATATGAAACAACAATTATACACTGATAATACTTCTTAATATCAGGCTGCCATTTTCAAATTTAAATTGTGTAAAGCTAGTTCGATGATGTTTTATCAGATGAACTTTTACTCATTTGGCAAAATACTACCTAAAGGTCTCATTTGGCAATATACTACCTAAAAGTCTCATTTGGCAAATGTTCTCCTAGAAAAACTTTGCCTTGTTCAGCACAGCATCATCAAATGATATGGTAGACTGAAGTGTAGGATTTCAGTTATTTCAATGCTTTAAAATATGGTATTAGGAAGAGGAAAACAAGTTGCTTTTAGTGTATGATTGCTGGTCTAATGGTAAGATTCTACTGTATGGATCCTAGAGTTTTTAGATTTGACACACCTAGGCATTTGTTGCCAGATTATTATTCCTTTAAAAAAAGGAGAAAAAACCATGTATAGGATCATTCCATCATATGATTATCACACACTATAAGTTCTTAATTGGAATATGAATTCAGATTTTCTATCCAAGTGTGATTGAACTCTGATTTTCGAATTGCGTATTGTTGCAAATTACAAGTTCTGTTGATTGGTAATGTATGTGAATTTTTGGTGTGAAAGTTGAGATATCACATGTGCACAATCAAAGTAGTTTATCAAAATTGGAATTTAAACTAATTTTTTCCTCTAATTGTTGCGAGCTATGACTTCTGTTTTACTGCATACGTAGCATGCATACACAATGAGAACAAGAAATAGTACTTTTTAATTGTATTTCTGTTGAGCCCTTTCTATTTAAGTTATTATTTTGTTTATTAGTGCAAGTGTATTTTGTATTGTTTTATCAGTTAATGATAAATGATAAATAGTTTTATCACTTAACAATAAAGATAAATAGTTTTATCACTTAATGATAAATAGTTTTATCACTTAATGATAAACAGTTTTATCACTTAATGATAAATGATAAACAGTTTTATCATTTAATAATTTTTTTATTAGTAATTTTGGTATTAGTAATTTTGCACCTGAATTGGAGGTCCTGGTTTTGTACAATGACTATGAACAAAGTAATATATTATCTGATGATATGGGTAAACTAAAACTATTGCACTTCAAGCAATCTATCAGATCAACCTACAGCTCAATATATCTATCATAAATTGTGTGAAGATACAAGTCAAAATTTTGTAGTTTGATGATTCTAGAATTAATTAATTTATATCATGAAGGTAGATTTATATCATGCAAGTGTATTAATTAATTAATTAATTAATTAATTCTAGAATTAATTAATTAATTAATTAAAGCAGGGCCACATAGTTTGCATCTCAAACTATTTGGCATCATTTATCCGATTATTGATTTCTAAACGCGGGGTAGTAGAACAATTCTTGACTTCAGGCTGTTTATTCATGTTATATGTTTTCAGATTGCCTACAAATTCAAAAAAATAATGAAAGACAAAAAAAATCTGCTGCTGCTGCAACTGAAAAAGAGTGTGCAAGACGAAAAAAACGATGAGAATGATGAAAGTTGTCTGCAAATTCAAATAGAACAGAAAGATAAAGAAATAGCAAACTTGAAAGAAAAAGTTGAACACTTGGAAAAACAATTACAAGCTGAAAAGGAATTGAGAGTAGAATATGAAAAGAGATTAAAAGATGAACTTGAAATTCCAGAAACAGATATTATGTTCAGTCATATAAACAGCTCTAAAAATTTACCATCCTTTGACCTAATCAATTCTCAAGACATTCAAGCGGTACGACAACAACATGAACTTGAAATTGAAAAAAATAAGGAAAGCAAAAAAAGGAAAAGAAAGTTTGCTAAGCCAAGTTCTATGCAAAAAAGGATTAAAGAAAAAGTGCGCAAGCCAAAAAAGGATCCGAACTATGTATATCAAGAAGAAAAACAGAAAAGAGAAAAGCAGAAAAAAGAAAAGCAAAAGTGCGCAAGCCCAGAACTCATAGATGTGGATAATCTTAGCACACCAGAACATATTGGGAAAAGCAAAAGCAAAAGGAAAATACAAGATTGTCCACTGTTCAAGTTATTGCCTGAAGACGAAGTAAACACTATAACCAATTTCTTCAAAATAACCGGAGACATAAAGTAAGCTTATATTCTTAAATTAATAAAAGCCATATTGTTAAATGACAACTTTGTTTTCTTTTCAGCGAAGAGGTTTATAATTCAAATGATGAAAACATGATTGTGATACACAGAGATATGCTTGAAGACCTTATTTTTGGTGATTATACTGCTGGCCAGGTAAGTATTTATTATTATTCACACAAGTCATCACTATAAGTTCTTGATTAGCACACACTATAAGTTCTTGATTGGAATATGAATTCAGATTTTATATCCAAGTGTAATCGAACTCTGATTTATGGATTGCATATTGTTGCAAGTTACAAGTTCTGTTTATCAAAACTGCATCAGAATAAATAAGCAACATGGGTGTTGGATTGTTTTCCATAACCTTTCTATCTTCCAAAATACGACAGAATAAAAAAGGCATCTTACCTGGTGTGATAAGTAGTTAACTTTTGTTTTACTGCATACACAGCATGCATATACAATGAGAACAACAAGTATTGCTTTTTAATTCTACTTCTGTTGAGCCCTTTCTATTTAACTTCTTATTTTCTTTATTTATGATCAGTATGTATTAGTGCAAGTGTATTTTGTATTGTTTTATCAGTTAAAGATAAATACTTTTATCACTTAATGATAAATGATAAATAGTTTTATCATTTTATAAAATACTCTAATGATATTTTCTGTCAAGATTATTGATTATTATTGGTTTAGAATAGCCAAAAGATTCGATACCAGTGCAAGCTTATCTTACTTTAACACCACAATAACGGTAAGACTTATTTTTTAAATATACATCTAATGATTCATTAGTGATGGTAAAATCAGTTTTGTAAATTACAATATTTGTTTTTTTTGACAGAAAAGCTCCATTTTGAACGTAGTAAATGTCAAAGAAGACCTCTTTATTCCAGCAGTGACTCAAGCACTTCAAGACCCGTTATGTTGTATGATGTTATTTCCTGTCCATGGTGGTTCACACTGGACACTTCTTACGTTTGAACCAGAATCTTCAAAATGGACGCTTTATGATTCTCTCTGCAACTCAGCAAGAAATGGAAGAATAACCAGCAGACATAAAAAACCAGCTTTAAAAATTGTAAGCCATTTTAAATTTTGAATTTTTCCATATTACTTGAATCATTAAATTTTCTTAATTTAATCAATAGCAAAAAATAGTCAATCATATACACAAGAATCTTCAAAGTGAAGAAACCAAGCAAAACATAAAAAAACCTGCTGTGCTTTCAGTTGGACATTGTGCTCAACAACATAACGGGTAATTATATTTATTTGCTTTCTTATTTTCATTAATTTTGCTTTATTCCATTACTATTTTATTCAGTACTAGACTAAAGATAAAAACATGTATCTTTGCACTAATGATAAATTGTTTTATCACTTAATGATAAATGATAAACAGTTTTATCGTTTACGGCTGTACTTATTTCAGTTATTGTTGGTAAGGTCATATATACATATATAAAGTGCATAAACTAATGTACAGGTATAGAACATCATGTACAAGGTGTACATCAACCATAATTGCATTTGAAGCCCAAGCAAGGCTCATAAGTAAACACCAAAGCCACAAAAATCATTCAAGTTATATGAAAAAAGAAAAAATTGAAGTTATTATTATTAATTATGCTCTAATGTTAAATTTTTCTCCGTAAAAATGTTATTACTTACACTTTTTATTCTCATTTAAACTCCCTAATTCTTTTATTCTTACAACAGATATGACTGTGGAATATTTGTTATGATGAACTTAAGAAATCTGGCGCAAGGAAAAAATCTTGATGCAAACATTCCGTAGAAAGATGTTGACGATGTAAGAGCAAAAACCGCGTCCAGTATATTACATGATGAACCATACTGCTGGACAATGGAGAAATTCTGCTCTTCAACTTGAACGATTTGTTTGTAATTCATACTGCTTGAAAATTAGGAATTTCAGTCTAATATAGGTATTTCAGTTCTAGTACACTGATGTAATATGAAATTGTTGATGTTAAAATGTTGATAAAAACATGTAATAAAACTATTCCTCTGCATATAGTTATGGGACCTGAGACGGTATTGTTGAATGTACAAATTATTCCTCTGTATGCCTATGGTTGTTGATGTAATTTGAAATTATTCCACTGCATGCCTACAGTAAATGGTCTGTGGCTGTTTATATTACCATTGAAGTAGAATTTGATTGTAAGTAGTCTTTGTTGGGTTTTGTGTTGGTGAGTGTTTTGTTCTTTCACTATGTTTATCTGTGTGTTCTTTTTGGTCAGTCTCTTGGTATTGGCACTGTTCACTTGGGTATTATTTGTGTAGCAAGTGTTTCTGTTTTTGGAGTGTTGTGGTGGAAACATTTGTGAGTTGGTGGATCTGTTCTGCTCATTTATTGTACTAGATTTGGTGGTTGTGTAGTTTTCATTGAGTCGTTGGACTGTTGTCCCTAGTTGCATCACTTATTCATTTCTGGTTTCAGTGGTGAAGTTTGCTCTCAATTTGCTAGTTTGTATGGTTAATCCTGTTTTTCTCCAGTTTCTCCTGTTTGGTGTTCTACGGGTCTACCACTCGATGCAATTGCACTTATTCTCTCCTTGGTCACGGCAACGGCCGCTGCTATAATACAATGTTCTATAATACACAGTTTTGGTCATATTTCTACGATATACGTTGCTACATTGCTGGATTTTATCTGTTGTGACAAAGTTGCGGCCACTAGCCAATTTATGTCTATATGTTTACTGTGGCTCTTGTATTTGGTGTCCATTATGCATTAGTTATATGACTAATATTATGTCTATATGTTTTCTGTTGTGACATAGACGGGTTGCATAATTAAAACTACTAGCTTGATTAAATAAATAATAATAAAACCAATAAGATTTAAAAAAAACCCAGAAAAAAGATAAAATCTTTTATCATTTTTCACATAATACATACAAACAGGCTGAATAATTAAAAATCTTTTATCATTTTTCACATGGTGTTCATGCAGAATACTATTGATCTAGGATACATCTGTTTGGCCGACAACTATTATGTCATCGTCTCCACAGCATATTACTATTTCAGTTGCTAATACTGGAGAGATTACTTTGGTGGTTACCATCATATATGGCAGTAACTTCTCTGAAAGACAATTAATATGACATCAAATAATTCAAAAACTCCTGGCATAAACAATCCATCGATTTTAATGGCGGACTTTAATAATGCTCCCCCTCGTTTGGATAAAAAAAAACAGAAAAAAGAAAAAATCTTTTATCATTTTTCACATAATACATACAAACAGGCTGCATAAATAAAAAAACAGAATAACTCAACATGTTTGCAGGGACGATACCAAAGATACAAAACCAGCAAAGACATTGAACGAAGTAACGAACCAGTGGAGGAGCCTATTAACAAACAAAGGCAGTCGCAGCCTGCACCATCATGTAATGAAATAGAATCTATTAACTCACCGCACCAACAACGGAAGAACAGGCCCAGTTCAACCAGTAAAATAGCACAACACAACTCGCATTGCATATATGACAAGGACAGAATGACAACAAACCCCAAAGGAAGAGCCAAGTACAAGTCAAAACAGCCTAAAAGGAGGCCATAACAAATGAACATAGTTATTGAACCTTCAATGGCTTTGAAAACATGGAAAATTATCAAGGGATACACCACTCCATAGCATAACTAGGGCAAAGTCTAACTTAAAATGCTACGCATGGAGGAAGAGCACCACATAGGAGACACATGCCATGCATCACCAAACATTCCACCCAAAACATTCAAAAAATAGATCCACAAACAACATAAAACCACTTCAGACCACACTTGAAAACAGATGTAGAACACACATAGACGGGCTGCCTCCGAAACAGCTAAATATTTTTATATTTTTATCTTTTTCAAATAAAGATAAATAATTTTATCTTTTTCTAATCAACTACTGTATATTGCCACGTACTTGTTAAAACATAACTTTAAAATAAAAAAAAAGATAAAATACATTATCATTTAATAAAAACATAACTAAAATTAAAAAAAACAAAAAAAAACAAAACCAACATACACTTCAAAAAAAGACCCTTCAGAAATAATACATGTTTTCAACTCACAAAAATACATGTTTTCAGCTACATGTTTTTAACTCACAAAAACCATACACTTTAAGAAGCTAAAAACAACACCTCAAGAATGGAACTACCTTCCTAAGATATCCAAAACCAGCCATCATCAACAATAAAGCATAAAACTCCTCATATAATAATTCACAGCAAAAACAAAATCACAACTGTGCAATAAAAAAAACCAAATAAACTATGATCCAATATTTCTTACAATTCAATAATATCTCAAACAAAGATAAACAAAAAAACATTAACCCTATTAGTCATAGGTCTACCATAAACAAACATACAATCAAACATAAAAAAAATTCAACCACTTGATGCACAACTTCTACGATTATGCCCAAACTTCTTACACTTTCCGCACTTATTCCGCTTCCCATGAAATACATCCAACCCACCAAGTCTGTTAACTCTTGGCCTACCAGCTCCACGAATAGCTTTAGGAGGATGAACAATAGAAGACCCTTCAGAAATAATATCTTTCTTATCAAAAGTAGGAATATGATTAATAACATGTGAGTAAGAAGCTCTATACGCCTTAGTCGTGAAATAATATTCAATAAAATCATAAACATTAAGCCTTGACATAATAATGCATTTCAAAGCATGTACACAAGGAAAACCGGTAACTCTCCACTGATTACAAGTACAAATTCGATTTTCAAGATCAACTTTGTGAGAAATAGGTGAATGCACTTCAAAAATAAAATTAGAAGATTTAGAAACATTCCAACCAAAACCTTCTTCTTTTAATTTTAATAAACAATTCTCCATTTTAGGACAAAGTACACTAGACCAAGTAGAAGCTTCTTCTCTACGTTTAGACATTTGATTCATAAGCTTGATCCGAATACCATCTAAACAACAAGTAATAGGAAGATGTCTTTCTTTCAAAATCCAAGAGTTAAAGCTTTCCGCAACATTTGATTTATTCTCACCATACCTATTTCCAGGAAAAAATAAATCAGCCCAATGATCAAAAGGCTTATCCTTTAGAAACTCAATAGCTTTTTCACCACCAATTTGCCTATATTTTGCTATAGCTCTTTCAAAATCATGATGAGTAGCAGCTACAGCACATCGTTCCAATAAATGAGCCACCCACAGTCCTTTTCCACTTTTTACAATAGAAGCAACATTATTTTGCATATGATGCAAACAATATGAATGAAAAGCGGTTGGAAAAACTTTAGGAATACTTAAAAGCAAACCCCAATGCCTATCTGAAATAAAAAGTAAAGGACGATCAACTCCAATAGAACATTTTAATTGATCCAAAAACCAAGACCAATTTTCTTCATTTTCCTTTCCAACAATAGCCATTGCCAAAGGAAAAAAATCCTGAAAAATAAAATTAAACAAACGTTACAAAATAAAACATAATATCAAGCTCACAAAACAATACATATAGAAACCCCGACTCTAAATTCAAGCTCACAAAACAATACATATAGAAACTTATGTTTACACATCTTTGCATTTACTTCTCCAAAACATATGTTAAACTGCACTAATCACAAGAATATTCAGTAATTTGGGAACATGTAAATTCAGTCAAATGCAACTCACCCTTTTTTCTAGAACAAATAGTAAATAAAACCATACAATACAAAGTTTTCTAGAACAAATGGTAAATAAAACCATACAATCATGATTGGCGCTACAAAGTTAGAAACACAACCAATTTATCTAACTATACACTTAAAATACTTTACAGTATTGCAGTATAATTGTTAAACAAATACTAAACATAAGTTATAATTTTATAATTGCAGTATAATTGCACTTGCAGTATAATTGCAGTATTGAAGTATTCCAGTATTGCAGTATTGAAGTATAAGTGCAGTATTGAAGTATAAAATAAATTGCAGTATTACAGTATAATTGCAGTATTGCAGCATAAAATAAATTACATTATTGCAGTATAATTACAGTATTGTAGTATAATTGCAGTATAAATTAAATTACGTAAATTAAAAAGCAACTAATATACCTTGATTTCCATTTTTAGCTGTTGCAGCCATTAAACAACCATTTCGACCTTTTAAAAAAGTGCCATCTAAAAACACCATTGGTCGGCAATGCGTGAATCCATGAATACAGGCTTCAAATGATATAAACACTTTTTCAAATTTATTAGTACTTTCTTCAACCACCATAGCAGAATGACCATTGGGATTACTTCTATCAAGTGCTTTTAAATACCAAACCAAATCATTATATGATTGTTCTTCATTACCAAAAATTTCCTTTAAAGCCAATTTTTTACCCATGTAGGCATAATAATGACTCAAATTAATATCATAATTCCTTTTGAAACTGGCAATAATATCACTGGTTTTTCTGGTTGGTTCATCACGAACTTCATCTAATATTAAAGTTTTCACAAGATCGCTTTTAATCAAAGGACTGTTAATTGATCGAAATCCACCACCACAACTATGAGTTGATTCAAATCTTCTTACAAGAAAATGATCCAGCTGTTTCAACTTACAAGAAGCATGAATATTAAAACTGCAACCCTCAACAGCACATTGAACTGTTATTCTCTCTTTGCAATTCTTCAAAAACTTTAAGCTTAAATCCATTTTTAGCACAATATGCAATAACAGTTTTACGGAAATCAGAAGCACACTCAAATTTCTGACCAACCCCTGTAAAAAATTCTAAGTTCGAACCTTTCTTCATCAACTCAGTAAAATCACGTTCTTTGTCAAAGCTAAATTCTCTGCTATCAACTCCATCAAATTCAGTATTCATTGTATCATCAACACAAAGGGACTTACTAGTAGAACAAGACATGCTACTGCTGCCAACCTTAAGACGAGATAGTTCCTTCAACTTAACAAACATAACTAAAAACTCTTCTTTCTTGAAATATACTAAGCATAAAACGGCTTGCAAATCACTGTCAGTATGAACAAAAGTATTCTTTGAATCCCGAACATAAAATATATCAAAGCATAACGGAGTAAGATGATCCCAAACTTCACATATTTTATTTCGCAAGTAAGAAATGGTAGAATCCAAAGAAAGCCTACTTCCAAAGTTGTTTTTCTTAAAATCAATGACAACCAAAACACTCGGAACACTACTGTAAGAAAAAACAGAAAAAGATAAAACTATTTATCATTACATTAAAATTACAATAACAACAACAGCAAAAACAAGTTTATTATGTGTACCTCTGATCAGCCGCAACATTCATCTTCCTACAGCCAAACCAAAAAACAACTGACCAAAAAGATAATCTGAAAACATTCACATGACGTTAATAATCTGAAAAGAATCGATATATAAAAAATAGATAATCAACTAAAACAATGGCACAACACAAGACCAAAACACAGAGACCATGACATACTTAGCAGCACACATATGAAAACGAAGGTAAGAAAAAAAACATGTGTATGTTAGACATGGCATGAAGGCAGCAAGACCACATTCATCCCCCGGACGAGAATAATACATGTGTGCTTTTCCAATTGTAATGCACACATACAAGTGTAGAAAAAGCAAGCTCATGAGAGAGGCAGCGAGACGAAATTTATGCATTTTGAATAATTGCAAAAATGAAATTCTGGAGCCAAACCACATGCAAGCGAGAAACAAAGGGACATCCCATGCTTGCAATATTGCTTATTGCTAAAATTTGTAAAAATAAGCTAGAAAGTTTATATACATAGATCTATTTGTTCTCGGCAGGGGCTACTTGATGCTGGAATCGAAAAATGACCAAGGAAAAACGTTTTAATATAAGTTTGTGCTAGCATAGGATATACATACACATGTAGGGAGGTTGAAATAATAAATAAAAGAACGAACAAAGAGTGGACTAGTGTGTTATGGTCATTGGAGCATTATGCACTAGTGTAATGGTATCATACTGCATATGGGACTATCCCACTTGTACACAGTATTGCACTTAGGCTAGGAGAGAAAAATAAGGAGAAAACAACACCATTAGCACTGCACTTAGGCTAGAGCTTGAGTGTTATGAGAACACGTGTCCCACTTTTGCACAGTAGGGACGAAAATAGATTAAATGCAATACTGTATACAATCTCAACTTACTCACTGGAATTATCCACCGACTCAAAGAAGCAAAGATACAAGCGTACAACATACTGTAAAATCAACAGTGAGAGTTACTCATCCTTAACTATGTTATATCTTGCTCATCTCAACTGACCTAATATGTTCAAATCAATTGCAAATTTGTGCCTATCACAGAACAGATAAACTACTGAACAAATAAAGTCACAACTGATTTCGCACAATAGAAATGACAGAATCCAGAGAGAGCCTAATACCAAAGTTGTTTTATTTTAAATCAATAACAACCAGAACACTTGGAACGTCAGTTGGAAGATCACTGAAAAAATAGAAAAAGATAAAACAATTTATCATTAAACAAAAATACATTAACAAAAGATTACTAAGCATGCCTATGATCATCTGAAATATTCATCTTTCTGCAGCCAAATCAGAAAATAATATGAAAGAACCAATCAAAATTGAATTGATAATTTCTCTGAAAACTGTACAAACCAATCAAAAACTGAAGAAAAAAAATTGAAATAATTACCTGAAATCGAAATCTGAACCGATCAAAATCTGAAATCCGAACGAACCAATCAAAATCAAATTGATAATCGAAATCAAAATCTGAAGAAATCAAAAGAAGTGAAATAATTACCTGAAATCGAAATGCAGTATATAGCCAATCGAAAGTGGACGCTGAAATAAATTTTTTTGAGAAAGTTTTATTGACGAGCGAGAAAAGTTTTGAGTGAGAAAATTTATGGAGAAAGACGCTGTAGGATATATACCGTGGTCTGAAAACTTATTTTTTAAAACGTCGGTCCTTAAAATAAATACTGTATAAAGTACGGTCACCAAAACCTAATTTCCAGATTTTATTTTATGACAAAGCATCACACCTAGATGGGGAAGTTACAATAAACCGACTCCTAAAGTGTGTAAAAATCTTTTCACCCTTTTGGTTGATATAATATCAATTGAGCACAAGACATTTTGAAAGAATTTTATCCTAAACATCTTTCAAGTTGTAAAAACTCTCTTTTTCATGATGTTTATCTTACAGAATCTTTGGGTGCGTCTATTAACACCCCAGTAATTGCTCTTCACCCCCCGCTGATTAAACAATAAAATATGCACCCCATGATTTTCTCTTCCCACCCCATTTAATCCAAAAATGCCTTTATTGCATTTTCATTCTCAATACTATTTTTGTAGTTTCCAACTTGCAACTTTTTCTACTACTCTCCCTTTAAAATTTTGTTTGAATTAATTAAAATTTGTGAACTGTTAAAGTCTTGGTCTCAAAACACATAATGATACACATTGCTAATTGTACTGTTTTTAATTTTTTAATCATTGTTTTAATTTTTTAATCATGATTTATAACTTCTATTTTTAATTTTTCTTTTTTTAATGCTCATATACAATGCTGATTTTTATATTTTAAATTATTGTTTGCAATTTAGCCTCGAACATCATATATGTATATGACTGATATTTTTTTAATCATTGTACAACATGTCAACATTAGGCAAGTTATTTAATCAGTTGTTAAAGGGTAAATCTGGAAATAAAATTCTGAAATTTTAATCGGGGGGTGAAGAGTAAATCATGAGGTGCAAATAGCCAGACCCGAATTTTTACTTAATTTGTAATCAATTTCAAAGAAGAAGAATTTATTCAAAGGAAACTTTTCACTCAAGGTAACATCACTTTAATTCAAATTCCTTTAATCCTTGCTCTTTATGAAACTACCTACAAAGAGGCAAGATTAGCTTTTAAGGATGTAGCAGAAATGAAAGAAGAAGCAGGAGAAGGAGAAAGTATGAAAATAGAGGAGGAGAAAAGGAAGATGACGATATACATCTTTGGAGAGCATTAAATTTTCACCTAATCCAAACAACAAGACTCTACTTAGAAATCAAAAGAAAACAGTTAAAAATCAAAAGACGCTTAAGGGTCCATAAGCAAGAAATTCGAAAAATTTCAAGCAAAATGGACAAATTCTTTGGGAAAAATTAGTCGAAAAATTGGCATTTTATCATCATCCTCTTTATCTATCACGTTCTAGAGTTTTTAAATTATCTAGCAGTGTTTTCTAAGTTGTTTTTAAGTGTTTTTTCTAGTTTCCATTCATTACATCTTTTGTTTTCTATGTTGAATGTAATCTCTATCAACATTTAATAAAATTCCCAGTTTCGTATATTTATTATCATCAATATAGTCTCTAGAAATCGACAAAACCATTTATAACAACTCAAAATTTCAAAATAAATCAAAATCAAAAAAATTATACTACATATGTCGACATATCCATATTGACCATGTCGACATACAACGTTCATTTTTTTTAAATTTGAAATTTTAATAATTAACTCATGTCCTTTTAATTCAAACTGTTTTGAAACTCTGACATATATATACATATACATATACATATACATATATATATATATATATATATATATATATATATATCCATCTTCAACCGGAAATTCGAGCCAAACTCTATTATCTTCTTCCTTTCTCATCTATTATCTGAAAACCAAAAGGTATAGAAAATCCAATCTGTAATTTAAAAGAAAACTTGGATACTCTCACATCTTTCAAAATTGTTCTCCCATTTATCCTCCAAAATCAAAACCATTTAGAATTAATCCAAATGCAGATGATGGTGGAGAACGAAAAGCATTTCGATAGATTATGTACCCCTAATCAAAGAAGAACTGGTTCAAAACCCAAAATTCACTCTAAACAAAGATGACGATGAATGGGATGTCATGAAAGCAAATCCAATCTTTAGTAAAGATGGTTGGGTTGAAGTTCCTAGAAATACTTAAATAGGTGTGTGTTAACCTAGTTATAAACCGAGGAGATTTACATAGAATTTAAGTAAGAAGCCAAGACGACCAATCTCATATTCAAGAAAAGACTCGCACGAAGGATTAGAAGGCCAAGTGGATAGGGCTCGATAAGTTTTAGGCCAAAATAAACTATCTCTATGAGCGGGTGCTAGTCCATCATGAACCGATACCGATCCATATTGCTTTGATATTTTGGTGCGATCCTCATGACAATGCATCTACTTCTTCCCTAATCATGTTGAATATGTTTCACGACAATCCAACTAGCTTAGATATTAACTCTCGAAGGGTAGAATAGAGGGGTCAAAACGATGGAAGTGGAAGCTCTATACAACATCAAACCAGATCCAAATAATACCAGATTGCATCCAGAGGCTAAACAAAGCGTATAGATCGCGTTCACAAAATCCAAAGTGCAAAATATGATAACACTATGGACCAGTACTGATTCATGTAGTTAACATATTTTGAAAAGATATTTTAGGGGGAAGGTCGAGTGGCTATTTTGAGGCTTCCGGCAGGTGGATCTGCCCCAACTCCGTCGTAAACACCTATAAATAACACTCAAGTTCCAACAAGAAGGGGGATGGATTTCCTTGCTCTGCCAAAATTGTACATAGATATGTCTTTATCTCCAACAACCATTACTCTCCTTCTATAGTAAAGCTTCTTCTCCAGAGATAGCAAATCTAAGTCACCTAGGATGGTTATCGTGATTCTCCGATAAACAATAGTACTAGTGATGGTCTGTTAATCTCTACTTTGAGGAATTGTATAATCATCCATAATATATTTTACTTGCCATGGCAAGGATTATAATAAAATTGTTCAAAGTGGATGTAGGTTCGATCTCAGGCTGAATCACTGTAAAATTGTCTTCTTCTTTCCCTGCTTTCTATTTCTTTCCCGTTTTCATTTATTTTTACTGCTTTACTATGTTTTTCCGTCATGAGGCGGCGCTTTCGCAATTAATCAAGTGTTATCGCCATTTTTGGAGTTAAAATTTTGATGCTTTCACTGAGAACTAAATCTAAGACCTAGATCTGCACTTCTACTATAGATTAGCAAGGTATACAAGGCATATCCATGGAGAAAATTGCATTAACAACTCGAAGCTTAGTATATAACATGGCTCTCCTAGGAAGAATACAAGTAAGAGCAAATCATGGATGGCTGCAACCTCTGGAAACGTAGATGACGGTACTCAGGCTTCTCCCATAGCTGATAATCCAAGAACGACTCAAGCCCCCGGGGAAGCCATTACTTGAAGAGAACTTGATAATGTGGTAGAAGTCATAAACCAATAACTGGAGGTGGAAAACCGAATGTCGATGGAGAAGTTGGATTCTAATATGACCACTAGGCCGAATTTGAGGACTGATATAGTGTAGAAATTGATTTGGAGGAACATGCACATTCCTCGGTCTCAGATCGGAGAAGGGGAAATCCAGAGTGCATCCCCAGAGTGCGTGGTGCTAATGTCAAACGCGCCAGTATGGGAAGGAATGATGGCGTTATTCTCAGAAACTTGAGTATAGGAGGTGATCGACAGCATCATGCTAATGCTTGCAACAATCTCGATAGGATGCCGGTTTCTAATGATGACCCAGATAATAACGTTAATGCCAACAATGAAGAAATTGAAGTTGATTGGAACAAATAGAAGAAATCTATGAAACCATCTTCCTAGAAAATTTTGAGCACCACCGGAGGGGCACCTCCGCGAATCGGAGGATCAAGATGTCAGCCATTTAACCGAGGTCATTTTCGAAGCCAAATGCCCGGAAAAGCAGTCGGCGTCCTCCTTGTAGAGAAAAACGATAGTGAATAATATATTCTAGGAATGATAAAAGAGATTATGAAGGATAGTTTGTCCATAAAAGAAGAGGAGGAAGACTGGGGTTTTGCTCCTAACAGGACTCCCTTTACTAGCAAGATATTGAAAGCTGACTATCCCAAGAAGTTCATCCCACCAACGATGTCGGCATACAATGGAACGACCATTCCTAACTTACTTCTGTTTAAATATGATTGTTATATGAATGACGCTCGAGCAACTGATGAACTAAAATGTCAATACTTTTTGGTGTTTTTGGAAGGAGTCGCATCGTTGTGGTTTACAAAGCTTGCACCAATTTAGTTGATAAGTTTGAAGATTTGTCTCGGAAGTTCAAACAGTAGTATACTATGTACTTCAAAGGCAAAAGATACCATGTCCTTGTCTGGAATGGTCTAAAAGTCGAGAGAACCATTGAAGCCCTTCTTGAACTGGTTCAACACGGCTGTAATGGAAGTTGGCAACTCCGAGGGATGGTGCTGATGGCTCTGGTGCAAGCTGTTGATAAAGAAACTGAATTCAGAAAGTGGGTGAAAATGAAAGAACCTAGCATTCTTGAGAAGTTTTATAATAAGGAAGAGTTCCTCGGATGGGAGGAAGAAAACCCGGTAGATGGAAATGTTGTTGCATCTGTACAAATCATCCCGTCAACAGTCATAAGGAAGGTGGAACCACTTGGGAGGAAGGGAAAAAGGCGGGAGGTCAGAAGAGAGCCAATAAAGGAAAAGGCAAGGGTAAAAAGGACAGAAACGCATTCAATACTACAATCCTGAAGACTTCACACACCTCTAAATGACACTCCCGAGAATATCTTCCTAGCTATCAATGAGTAGGAACAATACCCGAGGCCACACCTATGAAGATGACGAAAATCCGGAAGAATTCAGGGAGATTTTGTCGCTTCCATAATCCGCTGGGGAATAACACTAACGCTTGAAGAATATGGTAGAGGAACTTATTAGAAATAATAAGTTTTAGCAGTACGTCAAGAAACCTTAGGTAGTGCGGCCATCCCAAACAAACCAGGGGAAAATTGTCCCTGCAAACCAACCAGGACCCAGTAACCGAAATGTCAGAATAATGGAAAGTTGGCCATCTATGCCATTTTAGGCGGCCCGCATCCTGCATAGAAAAGTTGGGGAGAGATGTAAAGATACTCAAGTGCCTTGATGTATGCCCCAAAGGAAAAAGCTACCTTAATTTAGAAGACACAACCCCGTGAAGCAGTAGAGAAAGTTCAAAGATGACATAATTTTCAGAGCTAGAGATACGGAAGAAATCGAAACTCCTATGATCCAATAGTAGTAACAATTGGCATTGGGCCCGCCACTATGACAAGGTTACTCGTTGATTGTGGAACATCCACAAACATTCTCTTCAACAAAACCTTCGACTAGATTAAATTATCAATGACAGATATGTCATCCTGCTAGATCAAAATCCAAAGCTTCTCTGGCGAGCGGCAGCAGCCGATCGGAACAATCGATCTACCTGTTGAGCTCAGGGATAACGAAAGAAAAATGGTGTAAATTCATTTTTTTGTCGTTGTTGATGAGATATCATCCTATAATGCATTTTCGGAAAGACATGCATTGATGGATTTTAAGATTGCCCTAGCACCATGGTGTCTCGTAATGGAATTCCCAACTGAATGGAAGCCAGGGAAGCCTAAGGCCAGTACCGGAAGTAAAAGGAGGGAAAAGATCTGATCTACATGCTATCGGTACCAACGGAAGAAGCAGAAGCCTGGTACGGATACAGATAAGATAGCGACAAGGCGGTACCAAAACTAACATACAATAAGCCACCAAGAATGGTTATGACACCGACATCGAAAGCAATCAATCTAATCTCAATTCTAGAAGTATATAGTTTGATACCGGAGCTTAAACCCATAAAAGGGAAGCATGAGACCGATTTAGGTTTGAGAAAAGAGCTATCGATACCAATACACTTGGTATTGATACCGTTATCGGAAAGCAGCTTCAGAGTCATCAGGAAGAATCCATAAACAACGCAGATACGAATCCGGTACCGGAACCAAAGACTGCTGGTATAGGTCAAGGTTCATGAAATAGTGAGAGAAGGAAGGGTCATCCAAACTAACATGATTAGTGACGATACCAATACCAAGGAAGATGCCATAGTTATAAGAAAGGATAAAAGAACTACTTGGAAGCCAAAAGTGGTATTGAAATCAAAGAAGAAAGTTGTTCACACCAATGTACTTGGTGTCGATACATTATTTAGAGGTTGCACTGGATTCACACAGCAATACAAATCGTTTACGACACCCAGAATACAAAGGCGGGTCGATACTGACACCAAAGAACAAATGCCAAAGCCGAAAGAGCTTGAAATAGATCTTTCTACCAAATCGCTACCAAAGGGGGCCCAATTTATCTATAAATAATAACCTAAGGGTCTCATTTGAGGGGTCTTTTTCTCATTCCAAAATCTTGTATCCATTCCTTAGAGAGAAAACCATAATTTGTAAATCAATTTGGGGATTTTACTTGTAATCACTTACGTATTCATGAAAATGATCAAAAAAGAGAGAATCAACATTTTCACCAATTTCATGTTTCTTCCTATTGCTAGCCTTTGACAAAGTTTCATAAACCTTCGACAATGCTTCATACCTAAGTACAAATTATTGAAATAACTTTCCTCAAGTCGTCTAGCATTGTTACTTTTCTTGAGCTTAGGGAAACCTTACCCCAAGGTAACTGTTGGTCCTTGAGGCTCGTAAACGTGATACTCACCTCTTTAAAGGAAGAGTAACCAATCTTTGGGCTTAAGACCTTGATATCTAGGAAATGATGAACTAACTCAAACTTATAGGAACTAAATAATCCCTAGATTCCCTTAGGTCCATATCCTTACCCATATTTCCTTTGTTGATGAAAAATAACGTTAACATTTTGGCGCTAGAAGGAGGACATTTACCTCCAACCTTGTGGTTAACAACCATATCCTTTGTTATTCCGTCCCAGTTGGACTAAGCTTTGAAGAAGCAAGACCATGGATAAAGGGTCTTGAAAAAGGTCTTCTGAGTCTCAAATGGAAATGTCAAGCATTAATTATACAAGAGTTATCAAATAGCAAAGGCTTAGATTAGAAGCCCTATGAATCAAGAATAAGGATAAAGAAGTAGAACCTTATGACCCTGACCGTTGGAGCATTAACCCTTTCTACATAGGACTAACCCTAATCTTTGCTCTAAGAAACTCTACATCAAAGGAGTACAACCTATTCACTTACACAAAAGAAGCCATTCATGCACAGGCTAAGGGAATTATATTTGAGTAAAGAATAATGGAGGATTTCAATCACTTTACCTCAAGTTGATCAAAGAAGGTCGCAACTCAGTCCCAAGACATAGTGAAAAGAAAGCTTGAAGATGAAGAGGAGATGATAAAATTGAGTAACAAAAGGGATAAATCCTGGTGTCGAAAGGGAGACTTTGAGTCAAGATTACCTGAAGAATGTAAACTTGACACATATATTGAGAATATCTACTTCCTAACCAAACATAAGCTTAATTTCTGGCCATCACTAAGGAAATAGCCCAAGAATGAAGTCAAATTAGGAGGGCCCTACTGTTACTATCATATGATGAATGGACATGAAACCAATCAACGTAGAGTCTTTGAAGTGATGATCATCATGTTCTTCAATCAAGGCCAGCTATTTATATATGTAAAGAAGACTTAATTAACTTAAATAAAGGATTCCATGAAAAAGGGGTATCTACATGGGAAAGAGTATGTGAAACTCCTTAAAATTTGGAACCATCTGAAACCGGTAAAGCTACCTACGAAAACCCTTGTCACTGCCAAGATGGCCAGGGAAAGGCACTCCTCGGAGGGGGTGGTCTGTAAGTCTTTAGCCACATAAAATTCAGAAAAGGGATAAGTTAAAGCATCAAAAGTGTAAGCCTCCGTCCCCGGGGTGGAGCAGTTAGAACTCTTACTCCTGCCTACGATGGCCTGGGTAAGACACCCCTTGGAGGGGGTGGGTGTAAGCCTTTATCCGCATCCAAATCAGACAGGGCCACTATAAAGCACCGAAAACCATTATCTGTGCCTACAATGGCCAGTTTAAGGCACCCCTTGGAGGGAGGTGATGTGCAAGCCTCTATCACCGTGTATGATGGCTAAGGAAGAGCATTAAAAGATTAAGCCTTTTTCTGCACCTATGATGGCCACGTTAAAGCATCTGAGCCCTTATCACCGCCTACGATGGCAAGGGTAAGGCGCCTTCTGGAAGGAGGTAAGTTAAGTCCTTGGGCCCTGCTTAATAATAAGCTATTCAAGTGCATCGGACACACAATCCCGGAGGGTGACTAATAAAGCACGTACATCCTCTGCTTACATCTTGTACCGCAAAATGCAACAAAGCTCTAGAGGAGCGCTCTAAGCACATAATCAACGCTGCTTACATCAATATCATGTGGAAAGGGAACAAAAGCTCGAAAGAATAGAACCTAAAGCACGTACAACCTCTACTTTAAAGAATAAGCCTGGAATTGGAACAAACAAAAACAAATACCCGAATCTTGGTTTGGTTCGTGACTTTTATTAATCGCTAGAAGTGTGTATCTGGTCTTCTATCAAATACTCGAATATGGGTTTGGTATTTAAATCTCAAAATCTCAAAAGCCTTCACAATTATGCTTATCTTGATTCCACTTTCTTTATAGGTAGTAAAGGCCACGTGGATGGCTGACAATGTTGCAATGATCCAACGACCTACACCAGGTTGCTTGGAACAACCCTGATGTGCTTCAAGTCATGCCAAGTAACTAGTGAATCCAATGATCTCATTCATGCAGTGACATCGTCGACGCATGTACCATAATGACTTCTAATTGCCCTGGGTACGTAACTCCATTGCTTGCTTTATTTTTCAAAGAAATTCTGCTAAAAATGTAACTGGTGCAGGCCTGTAACCTTTTTACGTGGAAGCACTGGAGTTTATGCGTTAGGAACAGTAGTTGCTAGTTGCAGAGTTGACACACCGCGCTTTCTTCTTACATCTCTTCATGCAGGTATGCACCTTTCATTCTTAATTACTGCAAATCATGTTTCATATACTACACCATTTCTTTGTAGGCTAGATTGCAGAAGATCTACCCCTTCCAGTCCGGTCCAAAGACGGTGGATTTGGATTACTACACAGGCTTCTTTATGGCTGAGCCAGTTTTCTTTGTGATGCCCTTTTTATTAACAAATATCTCAGGTTGGGCACCGTTCCTGCTAATGTAGTGAATCCCATTGTACACGCGGTTCTTGCTGGAGGCCGGGCCGGATCTTTTGGCTATGTGGACTGCCCGTAAATGTACAGGTGGCACAGAACAAGGTATTTGGGAGATGCTCACGGTTTGGCTGGAATACTGCATGTCTTGCTTCACTTACAGCTTAAGACGGAAGATGAAGATGATGTGAAGGAAACAATTAGGTACTTGATAAGAAGTAGACATGGGCATAGTGGGGCATCAATAAAGACCTTTTGGTGCAGTGGTCTCATGGAGCAGGTGGCACTGCTCTCATGCTTTGTAAATCCGCTCAGGTATGTATGTTTTGTAAATATAAAAATACTCCATCTGTAACTTCCCATATTTTTAGCAGTCAAATATTTATTTAATATATTTTAAATATTTATTTGGTATTTATAAATGGATTTATAATATACAATTCGTTTATATAATGAAGTTTAAACGTATAATTTATATATAATTATAAAATGAACTCAAAACGTCGCAGTAGTTCGTAATTTACGATTTGAATTTCAATTGAATATACAAAATCCATTTTAAGTCGAAATTCTGTGAAACAAGAAACGTTTGAATCGATTTGTTAATAATTTTCTAATAATGGAGAAAATTCGGAATTTCAGCTTATAAATTGTTAGTTATGTCCAATTCAAATTTTCGAATATTCGCTATGAAATTCGTTAATAAATGATAACGTTTATTTTATAAATATAACAGGAATTTCTGTACAATTTGAATATCGTTTAACCCATAATTTTTAATGTTGAATTTAAAATCAATATCGGTTTGTTTTGAAGCTTATAAGATTTCATCTGGAGATCTACGATAACGATAATTTATTATTATTTAAATTAATTGTTTTTTATTTAATTATATTTTATCGATATTATATAGGCCTTAAAAATGTTTTCCTTTCGAATGACCTCCGTTTTCAACGAAACGAGTTTTATTGGAATACGTGACTAATTATTACTAGATTTCCAGTTTGGAGCTAATTGGAGTTGTTTTATCGGTGTGTGTAATTTAAAAGTGAACCGATGAATAAATTGGAACTAAAATTAACGCCATTTGCAAACAGAGCCGGTTTTCAACGAAAATTAATTTTATTGGGACCAGAATGTTAAGATGTAGCAGTGTGATCATTTTCATTGTGTTTGGAATTTGTGTGTGATGATATGAATTTAACGGTTACGGGTAAGAAACGGTACACGATAGAATTAAATACCCTGTAAATAAAATAAAATATTTTAATTATCTTAACCCCTAAGCAAAGTAAAAAAAAACCACATGCCTACGCACCAATATGTAGCATATATATGCAGACCTACTTTATGCAATGCAATCACAGAACATATATTTTGAAATGATAATACAAGGAACCTATTCTTTTCTTTAGCTATCGCTCAGGTGCTTCTTCCTCCCAAAGTTACTAACTAAAGCTAACCTCTACAAACTTTTCTTTTTCTTTTCTGCAAATCCTACCTATACTTATACTAATATTGTCCCTTCAAGCCCTAAAATAACAATGGCATCACCCATACTAGCTTCAGCTATAAAATCCTGCTAAGATACCCTTTCGAAAATTGCATTCTTCTCTGCGTAATTCATGTACAAATCCAATTTGGTCTCTCCAATACAACTCATGCATAGCTGCCCTATTGTTTCTTCCTATATACTGTAGTTACACATCGCTTATGAAGTGAAAAATAAACGCAGCTATCCTAAGTTTTCAAATCAAACTGACCTACCAAGTTGTATGGAAGCGAGGGTTAAACCATATGATTGGGCTCTTGGATGGAGTGTCGGGAAACGCTTATGTGTTCCTTTCGCTTTATCGGTTGACGAAGGAACAAATTTATGTTGAAAGAGCCAAGGCGTTTAGCGAGTGTCTTCACCGTAATGCTAATGAACTGATTGCCTGCAATCAGATTACAAAGGATACAGAATGCACGCAATTGTATTCACTATTTGAGGGTTTAGCCGGGGTTGCTTGTTTATGGTTTGATTTGGCTTGTCCTTCAAATGAATCCTTTCCTGGGTTTGATATTTGACTTTTACACAAGAATGTGAATATACTCTCCATCTTGTACTTTTCTGCTTTCTTTTTCTTCAAAGATACACGCACCTTTGTATGTGTAAAGATCTGGATTTTAAATTTTTATTGCATATTTTTTTAAGATATATTGTATTTCTCAAACAAGTAAACTGGATAAGTAAAAGTTCCTGTTTGTTAGTAACAAGAAGCGATTCAAATTCAAAATGAACAATAAATTATTAAGCAGATTTGCACTGCCAGTCATGATAGCAAATCCCATGTACCTAAAATCTTTTATCCCCTATACCCAACCAATCAAGACTTCCTAATTTCCAATTCTTTGCAATTAAGTCATTTTTCTTTTTCTGACTTAATTGCAAAAAGTTAGAAATCAGAAGGCTCTGATTGGTTGGATATAGGGGAACAGAGGATTTAATTTCACCAGTCACACATTCCATTTTCGCATTAAGAACATAAAATAATTGTCTCAAGTAAATAACCACGGACATCGAAACATACAAGAAAGGTGGCCTCAATGTGGAGTATATGCAGGGCCGACTCCAGGATTAGGCTAGCCATCCGATCGCCTAAGGCGACCCCTGAAAGGGGCAACGATCTTCAGGAAATGTGAGGGTAGGCGAATACTGATTAACGAATATGAATATAAAAATTTGACGCAAGTTGTAACGAAATAATCTCGTGGTGCAATTCGCCTCATGCTAATGTCGGAATTACTTGAGTTCTGGACTTCAATACCTTCCACGAACCACGCACACACTCCCACTTTTCTGAACAACTAACTTCAAACTGACCAAAAGCCTCCTTCTCAATGCCTACAACAAGCTTCTCTCAACCCATTCTTTACATAAACTCCATCCCACCAATAGAATACGCTCCAGTAATGACCCACGAGCTTCCCTCCTCCATGCAACACAACAGGTTGCGAATTTGTTATGCCAAAAATCCATGATACTCTTCCTATAAACACCATGCGTACATTGGAATAAATGTGACCAAGATGATGAACCGGTATCAATGGATGCACGGTTGAAGCTTAATTAACTTGTAGTCAGGCAGATCACTCGATGCACAGTGGAAACTTGTTTTGGATCACTTGACTTGGCTGAAGTAGGCGCAAAGGATTATCGGATTGCACCTGTTAATACTAGCATTTTACATAGGGCCTAACAAGTAAAAGCAGTCCCCATATGATCTGGGCTATTGCAGTTACAAGTTCGAGGACGCAGGGGGATTCGGGGGAGTCGGCCTGATCATGTTCAACTCCGAACAGAATGTGTGCCATCTGATACTACCGAGCTCCATCATCTCGCACGAGGACGGAGCAGTGGTCAAGACGTACGTCGAGTCGACCGCGAACGCGGTAGGTTCGCTGCTGTACGGGGGACCATAGTTATGAACACAATGGAGCTGGAGGTGGCGGCATTCTCTTCACGTGAGCTGAGCAGGAGGTCGATATGGATTCTGAAGCCCGATGACAGCGAATCAGGCATGAAGGTGAGCAAATGGACAGAGAACAGATGAGGAAGTTGATGTTGTATGAAGTGATTTTGGAGAAGTTATGGGAAGAGATATATGGCTGTGAAAATGATTATGGTGGAAGAAAAAATGTGAAGGTGAGTGTTGGCGTAGTGAAAGAGGTGGCATTGTTGAATGGAAAGGATGAGGCTAATATGGATTTTGATGAAGAAAAAAAGAATGGTTTGGTTCAGGCCTGTAGCTTCGGGGGTGATGGTATTGGACTGAGCTTGCTCATTTGGGAGAGAATGAGATTGGAAAAAAATTGGGTGCAAGTAAAAACAGTCCCCATCTGATCCGGGCGATTGCAGTTACAAAGTTCGAGGATGTGGGGGGATCCGAGGCGCCGTCGATGTGGAAACCGGACGTGCGCTACCCTTATATCCAGCGATGATGGCGAACCCGGAATTGCGATGGAGCTTTATCAGGAAAATCTACAGAATTCTCCTGATGCAAATGCTGCTGTCGGTGTGCATCAACTTTGCAGGTTGATTAACATGTGCATTTACAAGCGGTAAGAATATAGTTTTCTAGAAAATTCAAGTTATGATATTATTACTGAAATAAACAATATATGCTAACAATGTTAATATTGGGACTATGAACAAGACGTTTGGGTTTACAATTCTTTACTGGACTTGCATGGAAAACTATTGAACTTGAAACATGTGGAGAAATTATGGAAATAGATAAAACAAGAGGAGTGACGCCCGATAAGGTAAGTTATACGAGCATTGTAAATGCTTATAGTAAGGCGAAAGAGTACGATGTGTGTTGGAAGTATCATTATGAGCATAAAAAGAGTTGTGGTAAGGTTGATAGAGTTTTTTCAGGGGTAATGGTGGGTTTTTTTTCTAAGAGTAGTAGGATTGTTGAAGTTATAATGTTGCTTCAGGATGTAAAGGAGGAGAAGTTGGAAGTGGATGAGAGGTTAAGTCTGCGTTGAAGCTTTGAGGGATGCGGGGTTATAAAGTAGGGCTAAATGGTTGGAAGAAAGCTTCCTTGGTGAAAAATTACAAATATAGTTAGGTGCAATTTCATATTGCGCCCATACAGTTGCAATTTTTTCTCTTTTCAGTGAGCTGGCACCAGTGTATACATGTACCGGCGCAATCCCAGATTGTGCCATTGTATTTTGGCCAACTCCGGCCAAATCAGCGCTAAATTGGCCAAAAGTGAGCTATATTTGTAATTTTTCGCAAAAAGGGACTATTAATGCAATAAAAAAAACCTGAGCCACAAACGAAAAATGCTCTTTCAATTGTTTTGCCCAATAATACATTGCTAGTTTACTTTATTCTCTACTACACTTATTCTTATTGCATAGGACGACCCAAATATTTTTGCTTCTTATTCTCTATTGGTTATCGACTATCTTGCCTAGGGCTTCCTAGAACTGACCCTGCTCCTGAGCTTGCACGGTCACCATTTTCCACCCTTGCATAGGACCTAAGTTTGAACGAACACCCTCCAGCTGCCTCGACTTCATCCCATTTCTTTTCATAGCCTTCGACTTACCTGAAGTTGTTCATAAATTTCTTATTGCAATAAACTCGACAACCTACCTAGACATAACATTACAAATAACGGGCAAAGAAACTGGGAGGTCAAACAGGGTTTGGGTTCGTGAGCCTCAATGAAGACGACCCTACAGGTTCAGCCATCTCAGTGTTGGATGGCAAGGAGCGATGGGAGACCCGTTGGAGTGAGCCAAGCCAATGAGTGACCATCCGGTGTATATTGAATAATGAAGCAAATTGTTGGAAGAATGAATAAGTGTTTGAGGCAAACTAAGTCCCACATCGGGAAAATTTGAGTCATAGTTCACTACTTATAATAAGGTTTGATATAGAAATATCAAAAGAAAGAGAAGATGGAAGAGAGAGAGGCAATGACATGGTAAAGCATTTATGTTAATGTTTAAAAGTCAAAAATTAGGGCCTTGAGGCTCTTGGGGTCTTGTGATCGATTGGGCTTGCTATGCTGCAAAGTTGTTATTTTTGAATTTAGCTGCGCAGATGCCAACGGAAATATCTGTTGGAAAAGGGTAGCAACCTTTCCTACAAACGTTACTGTTGCAATCCAAACAGAAGCAATCCTTCGTGAACTGATGTGTCTTCCTCGCTATATAAAGGGCTGCGGAAATCAAATCAAAATATCTTTTTCGCTGCTCTTCTTCTCTTCTCCTCTGTATACTCTGGCTTTGTAAAATGCTTTCTTGAGTTCGTCGAACCCTTGCACAATAGCGCATTAGTGCGGCGTACGGTTCGTTCTACCTTGGAAGGCGATTTGTTGATCATCTCCTCTGCGCCTGTGGGAGAGCAATATCGCTTTAAGGGAACAGTATGCACTACTGGGCTCGGACAACTGTATAGTACTTCTTTTCTTCTTCTCTTCTTCCTGCTTGTATCATACGATACTATATACTCAGTGCTGATTCGCACTTATACATATATTGCTTGTTGTTTGCAATAATTCTGCACTGTCGATTAGTTGTAATCAAAGAATCAGTCAACAATCTTAAAGCCATATTTCATTTTTTTGACTGACTTCTTTTGCTTTTAGACAATTGCTAACGAAAGCAAAACTTTGGCAAATAAAACTGTTGTGCCCGCACCACCAAGGGGACCATTGGTTCTCCGACTTTCGCATTCTCGCATAGAGAACGGCTAGAAAAATTCACTGGGTTTGACTTCAAACGTTGGCAGCAAAATATGTTGTTGTTCCTGACCACTTTAGGATTGGAAAATTTCCTTAAAGAGGACCTCCTAAAGTCGATGAATTGGAGCCTGACGCCACCAAAGTCGAGGCACTCACCGCTTGGAAAAGTTTTGGCTTCATATGCAAAAATTACATATTGAACGGCCTGGATAACAGTCTGTACAGCGTGTACAGTACAATGAGGACGTCAAAAGAACTTTGGATGTCTCTGGAAAAAAAGCACAAGACAGAAGATGCTGGCATAAATAAATTCATCATCAGCAAATTTTTGGACTTTAAAATGGTAGACTCTAAGATAGTGATTAGCCAAATTCAAGAGTTGCAGGTTATTATACAAGAGATACATGATGAAGGAATGTCTCTAAGCGAGTCATTTCAAGTGGCTGTCGCACGAGAGAAATTGCCTCCGTTATGGAAAGACTTCAAAAATTATCTGAAGCACAAACGAAAAGAGATGACAATGGAACATTTGGTTGTACGACTCAAAATTGAAGAAGACAACCAAAAATCTGAAAAGAAAGCAACTAATACCATTTTGCCAAAGGCGAATGTGGTCGAAACTGAAAAGAACAACAAAAGAAAGAGGGAAAACAACCCAAACGCAAAGAAGGAAAAGAAGTTTAAGGGAAACTGCCATAATTGCGGGAAGAAAGGACATAAGGCTAGCGAGTTTCGAGGCCCAAAGAATCAGAACAAGAAGAAAGACCAAGTTAACGTTACAGGATTCGAAGAGCTTTCAGAGAATGTCTCTAAAATGAATTTATCAGCAGTGGTTTCAGAATGCAACATAGTTAGCAACAAGAAAGAATGGTTTGTGGACACTGGCGGCACGAAACACATCTGCGCCAACAAGTGGATGTTTTCCGACTATAAACGCACGACACAAAAAGAGCAACTCTTTATGGGAAACTCCTCTACGTCAAAGGTTGAAGGCAAAGGAAGAGTGGTTCTTAAAATAACTTCTGAAAAATAACTTACTCTATATGATGTTCTACACGTTCCAGATATCCGCAAGAACTTGGTTTCAGGATCATTGCTGAGTAAAAATGGTTTCAAATTGGTCTTTTTCTGATAATTTTGTATTGTCTAAAAATGAAGTATATGTTGGAAAAGGGTATATGAGTGATGGTCTGTTCAAAATGAATGTAATGACTATTGTACCAAAAGATAGTGATATAAAATAGACTCTTCTGTTTATATCACTGAGTCATTTAATTTATGGCAAACTAGATTAGGCCATGTTAACTTTGATACATTGCAAAAAATGATAAACTTAGAGTTTATACCTAAATTTACAATAGATTCTAATTACAAATGTGAAACATGTGCCAAATCAAAACTGACTAGAACTTCTTTTCATCAAGTTGAAAGAAATACGGAACCTCTAGACTTAATACACACAGATGTGTGCGACTTAAAAATGCGTCAAACTCGAGGTGGAAAACGGTATTTCATTACCTTTGTTGACAATTGTACGAGATACTGTTATGTATATCTCCTTAGAAGCAGGGATGAGGCAATCGATGTATTTAAACAATACAAAGCAGAAGTTGAAAATCAACTTAATAAACAGATAAAATCATTAAGAAGTGATAGAGGAGGAGAGTACGAATTTCCTTTTGAGGAGTTCTGCAATGAACATGGTATTATACACCAGACAACAACACCATATTCCCCTCAATCAAATGGGATAGCAGAACGTAAAAACCGTACACTAAAAGAAATGATGAATGCTCTACTCATTAGCTCTGGTCTACCAGATAACCTTTAGGGAGAAGCTATACTTTCTGCTAATCACATTCTTAATAAATTGCCTCGAAAGAAGACTTTTAAATCACCGCTTGAACTGTGGAAAGGTAGACCACCGTCCTAAAATATTTGAGAGTGTGGGGGTGTCTTGCCAAAGTAGAAATACCGAAACCAAAAAAGGTCAAAATTGGGCCAAAGACTATAGATTGCATATTTATAGGATATGCTCACAATAGTGCTGCTTATCGATTTTTGGTGTACAAATATTAAATCGATGACATTCATGAAAACACTATTATCGAATCTCGAAATGCTAGATTCTTTGAACATATTTATCCTCTAAAAACCTCTATTGAAACTATTATTCAAGATAGATCTAGAGATTTGGACACTCATAAGGAGAATATTGATCAAAGAACACATAAAAGAAATGTTGAAACAGAGGTAGAGGAACCAAGAAGGTACAACTGACAACAGATTTCTAAGAACTTTGGACCGATTTCTATGCATACATGATAGAAAATGAACCTCTAACCTATCAACAGGCAATGTCATCTCCAGATGCTCCTTATTGGAAGGAAGCTGTAAATAATGAAACAGAATCCGTTTTGCAAAACCATACATGGGAACTAGTGGATCTACCTAAAGGATCATAACTACTAGGATATAAATGGATCTTTAAGAAAAATCTCAAGGCTGATGGCTCAGTAGATAAATATAAAGCTCGTGTAGTAGTCAAAGGATTCAGACAGAAAAAAGATCTGGATTATTTTGACACTTACTCACCAGTAGCTAGAATAACATCCATTAGGATGCTTATTGCAATCGCCTCTATACTAAATTTGGAAATACATCAAATGGATGTAAAAACAGTATTTTTGAATGGTAAGTTAGAGGAAGAAATATATATGCTACAACCTGAATGGTTTGTAAACCCAGGAAATGAATATAAAGTGTGTAAGTTGGTGAAATTACTTTATGATCTTAAACAAGCACCAAAACAATGGCATGAGAAATTTTATGAAACTATGTTATCAAATGGATTCACTATAAATGAATCAGATAAATGTGTTTATATATAATATACACATATTGGATATATCATTATATGTCTCTATGTTGATGACTTATTGATCCTAGGTAATAATAAGGCCATAATAACATCAACAAAAGATATGCTATCCTCTAGGTTCGATATGAAAAACCTAGGACTGGCTGATGTAATATTGGGTGTCAAAATTGTGAGAACACCACAGGGATATGCATTATCCCAATCACATTATATAGCCAAGATACTCGAAAAATTCAAGCAATATAATAAAACTATTGCAAAATTGCGAGTAGATATGAACCAAAATTAGGTTAAGAACACTGGTGACATTATATATCAACTTGAATACTCTCGTATATTAGGAAGTATCATGTATGTAATGAACTGCACAAGACCATATATCGCATATGTTGTAAGTATGCTTAGTAGATTTGCCAGCAATCCTGGTAAACATCATTGGAAAGCGATAATAAGAGTTTTTGGATATCTAAAATATACACAGAACTTTGGTTTGCACTATACAAATTATCCTTCAGTAGTGGAAGGTTACTGCGATGCAAATTGGATAACTGGGTAAAAAGATACAAAATCCACAAGTGGATACGTATTCACATTAGGAAATGGAGCAATTTCATGGAAATCGTCCAAGCAGACGTACATAGCCAAATCAACAATGGAACCAGAATTTATTGCACTGGATAAAGCTGCAGAGGAAGCAGTTCAAAATTTTATAAAAGACATTCTAAATTGGAGCAAGCCAGTGCCTCCAAAATGTATACATTGTGATAGTCAATGTGCTATTGGAAGAGCTAACAATACACTATATAATGGTAAATCTAGGCATATTCGTCATAGACATAAAACAATAAGACAACTTCTCTCTAATGGAGTATCACTATAGATTATATATGGTCAAAAGATAACATAGTGGATCCACTAACAAAAGGCTTGCCAAGAGAGAAAGTTCAAACCTTATCGAAGGGAATGCAACTAAGGCCTACAGATTAAAAAAAAATTCTAAAATGGAAACCCACCTAGTTGACTGGAGTTCCCAATATCTAGGTTCAAAGGGACAACTAAGTTCAAGAAAAACTTGAAAGCACTGTTACTCACTAACCATTCCTATGATAAGTTAGTGCATTATTTTGTTAGAGAATAGGATAAGTACTAATAGTTTCAATGATCTCTATACTTGGTAAATACTAAAGAACCAAGTGGAAAATTAAGAATTTCCTTTATAGAATCACCTACTTAAGTGCGAAGACGCCGCTTCAAAGAGAATTATGAGGCCGAATTCTCCAAGCACTTATTAGCCCAAGCTGGTGTTCGTGGAAAAAACGAACACAAATAGAGAACCAAGAGGTTAAGAAACATTTATCATGTGTTATCTTTAAAAACTTACACAAAAAGGCTTACAGTTCAAAGACAATCTAGTCCACCGATTCGCCAGTAGGTAATGATAAAACACTAGGAAAAGTTCAAGGCCATTGTGCTACTTTTACTGATATGATAAATGTTACTCAAAATTTCAAAAATAGATTAAACAACCACTCATTCATGTGGGGGATTATTGGAAGAATGAATAAGTGTTTGAGGCAAACTAAGTCCCACACCGGGGAAATTTGTGCCTTAGTTCACTACTTATACTGTTAACTGGCCTTTTGGTCCGGTCACCAAAAGTGCTCAAGACATATCGCATGATATTACAGCCCGGAGGTGTCGCCAATATCTTCTTGGGGGCCAGTATTAGAAGACTCGAGTCTGGACACTAGTAGGACGTCGCATCCCTCAGATGCCACCGCCATCAGTATCCATCTGCATCCGAGCTGAAGGAGAGCCGTGCTCCGATCCGAAGGCGAGCCGTCAAGCGGGTCCGGGCGCAACGCCGGTGGGGGTTCGGGGCCCTACTGTCCCAGCGGCGATCGACCTAGTCGGTTAGGTCGAAATTGTGGGCACCACCCGATTCATCTGATTTCTCCATGCTAGAAGCTCAGATTCCTTCACTTTGGACCAGCAAAATGGTGGATTCCTTCATTTCGTGTTGAGGAGCTTCGACGCCTCAAAAGAACCAACCAGCCTTGACAACGCCTCTCACCGAAATCCACTTCGCACCCAGCCAGGTGCGAAATTTTGCACCTACCAGGTGCGAAATTTCGTATCTGGCAGATGCGAAATTTCGCACCTATCAGGTACGAAATTTCGCACCTCACCCCAAGTGCGAATTTCCGAGGCCCGACAGCAAGAGGTGCGAATTTCTGGAAGATGGTCCCCATTTCTACCTACCCCTACCTAACCACTTCCTATAAATACCCCTTCGCCTCACACTTCAAAAGGGTTGGATTCTTGAGCTTTGAGACCTCCATAAAGCATCGTTAATGGCATCTCCTCTTTGAGGAAGAAGAAGGACAAAATCATCTTTTTTCTTATTATTCAATATATGATAATTATGACATCATATATCATGAAAAGTGAATGTAATGAGATGTCATGAGATAGTCTCAACCTTGTAATTCTTCCAAGTGATTAATAATATTCCAATCGACTCTTCAAAGTGGACGTAGGCCCTCACTGAGGCCGAACCACTTTAAATCTCGTGTTATTTACTGTTTATGTTCTATATAATGTTCTCGTCTATGCGACCATATTTATAATTCCTAGTAATTGGGAATCTTGGTGTTTACGACATTTTTTGCCATCAACATTTGGTGCTTTCATTTAGAGATAGAAGGCCTCGACTCACTCGGCCTCGACTCCGCCTCCTGCGAACCTCATGGCTCGACTCCGCCTACCGCGGACCATGAGGCTCGACTCCGCCTCCCGCGGACCTCAGCCTCGACTCTACCTTGCGTGGACCTTGGCCCCGATTCCTCCTCACTCGGCCTCGACTCCGCCTCCTATGGACCTCGACCTCGACTCCGCCTCACTCGGCCTTGACTCCTCCTACCGCGGACCTCGCGGCTCGACTCTGCCTACCGCGGACCTCGTGGCTCAACTCCGCCTGCCGCGGACCTCATGGCTTGACTCCGCCTACCGCGGACCTCGAGGCTCGACTCCGCCTCCCGCGGACCTCAGCCTCGACTCCACCTCGCGCGGACCTCGGCCCCGATTCCTCCTCACTCGGCCTTGACTCCGCCTCCCATGGACCTCGACCTCGACTCCGCCTACCGCGGACCTCGTGGCTCGACTCCGCCTACCGCAGACCACGTGGCTCAACTCCGCCTGCCGCGGACCTCGAGGCTCGACTCCGCCTCCCGCAGACCTCATTCTCAACTTCGCCTCGCGTGGACCTCAACCCCGATTCCTCCTCACTCGGCCTCGACTCCGCCTCATGCGGACCTCGACCTCGACTCCGCCTCACTCGGCCTTGACTCCATCTCCCGCGGACCCCGTGGCTCGATTCTGCCTACCGCGGACCTCGTGGATCGACTCCGCCTACCGCGGACCTCGAGGCTCGACTCCGCCTCCCCTGGACGTCAGCCTCGACTCTGCCTCGCATGGACCTCGACCCTGATTCCTCCTCACTCGGCCTCGACTCCGCCTCCCGCGGACCTCGACCTCGACTCCGCCTCACTCGGCCTCGACTCCGTCTCCCGCGGACCTCATGGCTCGACTCCGCCTACAACGGACCTCATGGCTTGACTCCGCCTACCGCGAACTTCGAGGCTCGACTTCGCCTCCCGCAGACCTCGGCCTCGACTCCGCCTCGCGCGTACCTCGACCCCGATTCCGCCTCACTCGGCCTCAACTCCGCCTCCCACGGACCTCGACTCCGCCTCACTCCGCCTCGACTCCGTCTCCCGCGGACCCCGTGGCTCGATTCCGCCTACCGCGGACCTCGAGGCTCGATTCCGCCTCTCGTGGACCTCGTCCTCGACTCTGCCTTCCGCGGACCTCGGCCCCGACTCCACCTCCCGCGGACCTCGACTCCGCCTCACTTAGCCTCGACTCCGCCCCCCGGGGACAAAGAAGAAGGTTTAGTCTCATCAACAACGTCGTCGTTTGCACCAACACTCTCGACAGTGGCTACTCCAACAGCAATGGGAGCGGCTAGGCGATCGAACTACAGTCACATATTGCGAGGGGGCACAGTACCGTGACCGCTCTCGCTTGATTATCAATGACGGACCAGATCCTACGAACCAATCTCTTCCTCGACACAACTCAATGATCGCTAATCAGGACGATGGGCACGCTATTCCAATGGTCCGCGCTCTTCCAGAATAGGATCCGCATCAATCCGCTCTTTATCAAGATTTGATTATAGATGTCGAGGACATGAAGGAAGACAATCCGGACGTCCATCAAAGGAAACGCCCTCGCAATAGGACCTCGGAACCTCGCCAAAATCCATGGGTCCCGATGTGGATCCCCATCCAACATACCTTCCCGACATGGTCCGAAGGATCATGAGGGAGAGGCGAGGAAACATGCATGATTCATGGGAAGCACACATTAGGCGCAACCCCTTCACCAGGAGGGTAAATGAAGCTGAATGGTCGCGCCGCTTCAGCATGCCACAGATGTCGCTCTATGATGGCACAAACGACCCCTGTACCTTCTTAAATCAATATGAATGGAAAATGGACTCGAGCCGGCGTAATGATCCGGTCAAATGAAAGTACTTCCCAGTCTTCTTATCAGGAACCACTTTGTTGTGGTTCTCTCGTCTCCCACTCGATTCCATCAACAACTTCGGCCAATTAGCAGCAAAATTGGTCAAGCAATTCAAAGTGCACAACCCGACTACGAAGAATGCCCTCACCTTGTCTAACATATGCCAAGGACCCACCGAGTCGATCAAAAGCTACCTCTCCCGGTTCAATGTCGCGCTCGCCGAGGTCAAGGATCCAGATCCTTGCACTGTACTCTGTCAACTAGCCAGGGGTATCCTCCCTACATCCGAGCTCGGGGAATGGATCGATCGGAGGTAGCCAAAAAGCCTCGACGCTTTCTATGAAAAGGATAGGTAATACTTATGTCAAGAAGAGGCGAGACGAAACCGACTCCCTAGGACCGGTCTTCCAAACAATCCACATGTGGATACCATAAATGACACATCAAAAGGAAACATATAGAGAAGTTCTTTGAAAAGGACAAAGGGGCATGTACCTACAAACAAAGGCCGAATAACAGTAGGCAAGGCGGCCGCAACAACGGCCAAGTTCCTACGAAACCCAAGAAGTCTGGCTCTCATAGGACGTACGAGATCTACACCCCCGCTGAATGAAGACTTGGAAACAATCTACTGGGAAATGTGCAATGCGCTCCAATACAAGAAGCCGTACAACAGGGAATCCATTAATCATGAGAGGAAGACTGACAAGTACTGTCGATACCACGACATGTACGGGCACAATACCAATAATTGCCATCAATTCAAAGACGTAATTGAAAAGCTTATAAGCGAGAAGCGCCTTGAGCAGTAAGTCCGAAGAGCATCATGACTCTCGCCAGCATTGAGCAGAATTCCGGCAAAACCTAATGCTCATCCCCATTGGCCACAATTGACACTATTACCTCTCACCCACCCTGAGTGGTGAGAACCCGCTTCGAAATGGATCTTCTTCCACTTTTGGACCCCGTAGCTCCTGCGGCTCAAGCACAGATTCACACGCTTAATAAGAAATATGAGAATGCAACTCTCGCGCTAGGCGTTGAAGATCAACATCAACCTTATGCACCAAAAAAAAAGGTCGACGCATCGTCATTCTACTTCAGCTTGCCCAGAACCGCGCCCGCTCACGGCGCACCGCATCGGAAATTTCTCCTTTCAAAGCTAAGGGCCCACGTCAAGGAAGAACGTTCAGCCTCATTAAAAACATCGCCATCCGCTCCAACATTCGTATGGCGACAACAACAATGACAGAAAAGAGATAATGATCGAACCATCATCACTTACAGCCAAGGAACACGGTAACAAACAAGGACCGTGTAACCAACCATCAACTCAGAAGAGCCCAACTATCGCCACTCGCAACCAGAGTCCCGCTCTTCCAGCAGCTCGATGGACCAAAGTGCTTCCGAATCCGGGTGCACACCAGCTCGCTCAAACTCGATAGCTATACCAAAACCAGACCTCCATCGAATTACGTCACTTCGGGGGGAAGGGGGGAGGGGGGGCGTCAAAAGAACAATCAATAATCCCACCACTGATTTGAAAGCTTTACCCGAGCGGTAGGAAGAAGCTTTCAATATCTTCCTCGCCTGAATTGAATACATGATAAGAAGCACTTCAGATTCGACTGGCTAAGCATGCATTACGGAGGCAAGTACCGATGCTCCTCCACCATCGACTCGGGACTTGGGGGAAACCCCACGAACTTACCAACTAGCCGACGCCACTCCTCGAAATGGTGTCGGTCCCGCTACACTCGGGGGAACCCCTAATCCCGACATCGCTCTAGCTCGATGTGCTTCGATTAGTCAGGCTTTGCAGTTGGAAATGTTGCTCAAGCACCAACGCACGCAGCTTTGGATGGTACTCCTCCTATTGTTTCATGAGTCAGAATTACTCTCGATGTGGCCCTTCCAGTTGGAATCTAACAGGACCTTCCTCTCAATCATCCGACTCCCAACTTGGACGTTAGCACGAGGGGCACCAGTGCCACTATGAGAAATTGAAATCAACTGCTTGCTTTCGAAGATGGGTCAGAGATCGCAGGTGTCATCCGTCGGTACGCTCCAGGAATTATCCATTCACTAGGATCACACGCAAATCTGAGTGGCCCTAACACTCCAACACACGACATGTGGCATTCCATGAAGGCACGACTGACCTCTAATCTATGCAATATCTGGGTCATCGCCAGAAGCGGAATGCGTCATCCCGGCCGTCACCGGCTTTGATGCTCAAGCCTTCGCTGGGCGAACTCAAACTGCTATGAGTTCGTACTTATCATCTACGCTTCTAGCATCCAACTGGGCCCAAGTTCAATTCATTTGACTTCCACAACATCATGCAACCGAAGTTGGAGATTCCCGGATTGCCGAAGGCCTTTCGCCAAGAAGGGGCGCTAGGCTCCAAAGTCCAGGACTAGATCACGACCTCTATAATGCGACGGGAGCCCAGCCTCCAATTGTCGCCGACACGATCCATGGATCGTAAGGGAATCGCGGGGGAACGCCCATGACGGCTGCGAAAGCAGAACGAGGCGTAACCCATTCACTTCGGGCAGCCATAATACCAAATGGCGCCAGTGGCGCCAGCACTCCGACATGCTAACGCTCGCCCCATACTTAAAGAAGCCATGATTCTCGAAGCTTCGATAGCTGCCACAAATGGAACGTGGGCTCATTACACATCGCCGACGCCATAAAGTGCAAGTGCTTCCCCATCCTTATACAAGATGGCTCTATCCGGGATCTCCTGACTACCTAACTCGCCAAAAGACTGGTCGCGTAATCCAAGATGCATGTCGTGATACCCAGAGACATCATCTTAGTCTTGAACAGTTACCAAGGCACCTGTGAACTCTCAAAGGCCATCTCGCTAAATCCAACACCGCCTTTGCCAAAGTCAAGGAACCCACTCCTCGTGTCACGCTCGTCCAGGTTACAAAGGGCATGTCACCTGATTTCAAACTTGGAGCATGGACCAGTCAAAGACAATCAAGGACCCAGAAGATCTTCAGCATAAGTGCCGACTACTTCCTATGCCGAAATCTAGCGTAAAGGAATCAAGTTCCTACCCTCAACATGCTGCCTCATGATAACGCCCAGAGCTCCAACAACCCTGATTCCACCGCACTGCACAATCTTGCTCACGCCGGCAATGTCAAAGGTAGTCATAATAGCAAGAGGAAGCGTCTTTGACCTCCGTCCTTCCATATCTATGCTACTCTCAACAACACCCCCAAGAAAATCTATCTCGCAACCTACAACTCCCAACCGTGTAAAAGGCCCAGACCTAAATGTCCGACGAACGCGCCAAGGGACTCTACAGGATATTGTCGGTTCTACACCGTCTGCAGATACAACACGAACATGTTTCGTCACTTGCAGAACAACATTGAGGAACTCATCCGCATGGAAACTCCGAGCCACTCAACGCTCACCAAAGATTCCCATTGCAAAGGATCTCCGAGCCACTCGACGCTCATCAGGGGTTCCCACTAAGCGGGACCGTCGAGCCACTCGACGCTCATAGAAGATCCGCACTGCATATGGTCTCCGAGCCACTCAATGCTCATCAGAGATTCCCACTAAACAAAAACTCGACCGATAATTAATCCCTCAAGATCACCCCTCCGGCCCGTCAGGACTGTAGCAACAATGAGCATCCATGCCTCATAACTGACCTCGCGCGGGTCGCCTTTTGCACCGATCTAGCTGTTATCAGGCCTCAAGTGCTGTAAGCCCTCCAAATGGCTTATGTACAACCTATAGTCAATCATTACGGCTAATTCTTATACACGAGCGCGCTACACTGGATCAACATCTCCGACCCGGGAACCGGTCCCCTGGATCAAGCTTTAATTAACAACGAGTAGCCCGATACTTCAACTCTAGATTCCTCCATAAGGGTCTCAACATCGGCAACCTCGTATTACAACGAGCCTTTCCTCCATCAGCAGGACTCTCCCCTCGTTAGGAAGGCCCACACTCATACAACGGAAGCACAACGATTGAATTTTCAAACCCTCAACCATGGACAGAGCCGAACTCCCAAAAGCATGGAACAACGAATATCTTCGCCTCTACTCTACATAACCTAGTGAATAATCAATTCAGGCCTTCCAACGATGTCTTGCTTTCCTACAATTCGAGGCATTGCAAAGGCTACTACCACCAGAGATATCCGTCGGAGTGATGTTCAGTTTCCTGTATCACCTCCATTTTTGCTCCGTGCATGACGTGCCTGATTGATCCTGACAAGCAACTGGCGTTCAAACTTTCTATTGCCGCATCGGTGCCCCCAACCACGAGAGTCGGTGTCGCCATCCAAACCTCGATCACACATCGAGGCCAAATCACATTGGCAACGACCGGCACCCCAAGCACGGGAGCCGGCCACGCCACTCGAGTCGTCGGCCCGCGGCGCGACCGAGTATAAATAACCTCTAACTCGAACCTCGGCCCAAGGCCGAGGCCGAGGATAAATCGTTCGCCCAAGTCCCATGCGACTTGGGGCCACCCAACATACAGCCGGGAGCGATGTGCATTTCCCCCCGGCTATAGGTGCTTGTCGAATCTCGGCGCAGCACCGAGACCAACATTAAATCATTTACCCGAAGCCCTAAAGGCTTAGGTGCAGCTCATGGCCATGATCGGACCCTACGCACTGATGATCGGAGCTTTTCTTCGACGAATAAACGACGTCGTCCCTTGCTCCAACCCGATGAACGACGGGAGAACCACACTCTGGACGGACCGCATAACGCGACGACATACGCCTTCGCTACACTTGGGATTTCCCCGGGTAACCCAAGAAAAAACAGCAGGCGCTCAAGCCTGGCTTCGCAAACTATGGATTTCCTGAGCTGAGGGAAACTTACTAGAAGCCTGCGCTCTATCTCACCCCTCTGGAACAACAACCCAGAGCGCGATACTCTGTCTCACCCCTCTGGAACAATAACCCAGAGCGCGGTACTCTGTCTCACCCCTCTGGAACAACGACCCAGGGCGTGACACACAATCACACCCCTCTGGAACAATCAACCTAGAGCGCGGTCTCCGATCGCACTCCTGTTGGTGTAACAACAAGTACGCTTGTGCAAGTACGGGACGTCGGAAAACATGAGAAGAACGTTCGAACACTTAACACGAAATGCAATCTTTACTAATTCATATTCCATTTCACACACATGTAAGACAAACTACATGTCTAACATCTCTTCTCTCTGATGACAGGGTATTCATGAATACCACACCATGTCTTTAAGGACCAAAAGTGAGGACCGCACTCGCATATACAATTGGTTCACCTAAGCCAAAGTATCTTTAATTCCTTTAACAACTACTGATGTTACTCATCCTTTTCTTTTATTTTCTTTTGTCTATACAAGTTCGATACAGGTAGGTCACCACCAATGATGGGCCCTTTCCTTCCAGAACTGCTTCCTCCTCCTTTGCTCTACACAAGAGTAATGGATTTATGAGGCATCGATGTGCGCCTTCCGCCATCATCCTCGCCGCTTTTAATCATCATAGCTCCCCGAGAGAAACACATGGCAACGGCTTAGGGACGATGTAAGAAGCAAGGACCAATCCAGCATAGGTGTCTCCCCAAGCCTTCTTGGCGCCTAACTCCGCTCTCTTCTCAGCATATTCAGAAGTCTTTTGATCAACAAAGTGCCTGGCCCAGAGCCACATAATGGCATCCGCTACAAGTGTGCTAAGGGTCCTCTTGCCCTCTTTTAGCGGGCGTCACCGGCGGCTCTCCTTATTCCTAGCCTGCTCAGAGGCCCTCTCCTTCTCCGCCTCAGCATCGACCTACCTCCTCGCCACCATGACAACAGATTTCTCATGGGCATCCTGACTAGATTTTGCCCGGGCATCTTGTATGGCAGCCTCATCCTGTCCGTCTTCCCCTTCGACTTTGCCACCAGCCGGGCTTCCTGACTCACCACCCAAGCTTGCATTGCTTGCCCGCTTACATAAGCTATGCCCGGTCAACCACAACTTCTCCTCCTCCAAAGAGGCTCACATGAATGTGGTATCCGGAAGTTCACGGTTCCTCCTACTTCTCCAGAGTGTTCCCGCTGTAACTCTAATCGGGACCCGGACGCTTAAGGAGGCGTGGGGGCAAAGCCCGGTGTCACCTCCGCTCTAAAGGGGTGCAGTCCAGCAAAAGAAGCGTCTATTTGACTATTAAGGGTTCATCACTCGCAACCTATTCAGTTGACAAGTACTCGAGCTCGTGGGCGGTCCCTCACCTATCACTACGTTAGCTTACTCATCGCAGGACCTGGGGAGGATCCCTACTAGCCCCCGCGCTGGCGTTTCCATTGCCTCAACCTTCGGGGCAACCATTCTAAAGAGGAAATTACAACTTGCCATGAGGATGATCCAGACCCAAAAGCTCGGGTCTTGGAAACTTCTAACCTCCAGCCAATAATTGGTAGATCAGGCGTAGAAGCCCGAACCAAAGGACAGAGGGATCGATACAATCACCAGTTCCCTGAGGAGCTGGAGAATTTAGGCAAGTTCCCGAGTTCCCATGGCCGGTTCATTGGCTTCACAAAGTCTTAGCGTCCTTGTAACGGCCCGGGTTTCGCCCGACCCGATCGATCGCAAAATCGACCAAGACCGTTCAAAACCCGAATACGTTAACTTTGGGAATACAACAACATCAGAACAATAACAAAAGACTTTTATAAACATCATAATAATGTTACATCAGAGGACAGAATATCAAAGTACATCGAATAAAATTTCAGCGGAAGATAAATTACAGTAAATTAATACAATACACAGCGGAAGACTTTCTATGCTCTGGACACAGCTTTAGGCTTCGATCCAGAATCCTGCTCAAGAGATAAATATCTACAAAAAGCTACTTGACTACCAATTATAAGACAAAAAAATTAGTCAAATTTATTAATGTAACTAATAGCAATAAGGCAAATCCAAGGACCAAGCCGCTAATGCGGAACGGGTTTTATTCTAGTGGATTGCCGGTGCATAAATTAAAGTAAATCGTTAAACAATGCAATGCTTTTTAGAAAAATGAAACCATTATAAGACCCAAGTTCCATCACACAATGCAACGCAAACTGGAGGATCAAGTTTTACCTTATAATGGTCAAAAATGCTTGGTACGATAAAATGGATTTGATATTATTGTTAGTGTATAGATGTTTCAAAAACATTTCAATCATAATGTATCAATCATAGACGGCATAGTACCCCATCCTACTATGTCGCCATACTAGTTCTACAATCAAAACTGCATGCTGTCGTATTGGAAATTGGGTTTCCATCATGAGTCAAGGCTAGGGAGGAGCTCCTTACCGATTCGAGATACTCTAGCTAATATCTCAGGATTCCCCGCAGTGAACCCTTGGATCCTGCAGGGCTGGTCTGCACATACGATTTTGCGGATTAGTTATTCCTGAACACACGTTTCCTGGTCCTATAGGACCTAATATCTGAGGCGCCTCATTCCATCATCCACATAAGTAAAATGCTGGGCCGTGTAGAACCCAAATACCACTTCTAGCTAGAAAGAAACGTGTTGCTCTCCCTGCGTTCCCTTCTCCCGTTTTAGACTCAACCGGTTGTGAGGCTCGTGAAGCTACGTAATACACAAAGCTATGCTTATTCAAGCTGTGCTTTGATCGTCACCACAAGGTTCTGCTTTTTAACAAGAAACCTTGATCATTGCACCTTGGTATGCCACACTGTCAATCCATATCATACTATTATTCCTTTGCCAAAATATACAAAAGGGTGTTAAGCAAGAGAATAAATTCTCCGCCACCAATCATTCATACATTCGGCAGAAAATCAATAAATACAATATAAAGGAGTACAATGTCGGACACATTCCATTTATAAGCCCGTTCTGGGTCTGAACAAAACTATATCCGGTAGATCTCCAAGTACGTTTGGACAACGACCACCGAAACCCTTTTCAAGGTAGCAAATCAATCGAGGGCATCAATAGCCGTCATCCATTCGATGTCGAAGATTACCGGCCTTCAATCACCGTCTTCAACTCTCCGACTTAGGTCGACGTATAATCATTTGAAATGAGATTGAACTCGGACTTTTCAAATGATCCTCGCATATATATATATATATATATATATATATTTTAAAATCATTTCATATCGTTATTAGTATTTAATAACGATCTATCGCTATTTTTATTTATATAAAAATAGCTAAATTTAATTTAACGACACTTCGGGTCAATGGGCGACCCTGGCGCTGTTTTTACTCAAATTTGTTTTACATGTTCCTCTAAATCTAACCGTTGGATTTTAACATAATTCATATCTTGGAAAGGTCTTCCCAAGGCGAACCTAACGGTTTTAGTTTTGGGAAAATTCGACGGTCGGATATTTTGGTATAATCAATTAAAGACACGATTCTAAGACACGAACTACCACGCTCGGTTTGTTTGATTTTAATTTCTATATATATATATATATATATATATATATATATATATATAATTATATATAATTTCGTCATCCATTCCATTCACTATATTTTGCTAAAATCGAATATCCCTATTTGCATATAAAATGTCGAGGTATAACATGACACACAATAATGCTTATTTTTATTTTAATTTACATACACATCCTAAACATAACAATGTATATTTTCTTTTATCTTTCAAATTACACAAAATGTATATTTGGTTTCATTATTCTTTCTAATGAAAATCCATTCATTAAAATATAAATTTCTAATCCTTTTATTTATAGTGAAAAATGTAATTTTCTATTCCTATTTTATTTACATTGAGAAATGTAAACTTTTATTTCATTTTATATTTACATTGGAAAATGTAAATTTCCATATTTCTTTAATTACATATAAAAATGTAACTTACTATTTTCTTCTATTTACATTGAAAAATGTATCTTCTTTTTACCGTCTCTAAAATGATGATAAAAATATATAATATTTATTCTATTCTTTTATCGCATCTAAAGTGACGATAAAAATATACATTTCATTTCTACTCTTTTTATCGCATTTAAAGTGACGATAAAAATATACATTTTAATTCTATTATTTTTATTCACATTAAAAATTCAAACCTTTCTTTTTAATATAATCAACATTAAAATGTGACTTTTCTTTTTAATATAATCTACATTGCATTAAATAACTTTGCAATGTCAAAATCTAATCTTTTCATTACATAAAAATGTAATTTTCTTACTTTAAATCTTAATTACATGAAAATATAAACTTTAACTTAATTACATAAAAATGTAATTTTCTTTTAATTCTTATTTACATTAAGAAAAATGTAACTTTTCTAATTCTCTACTTCTTTTTATTGCATATAAAAGGTCAATAAAGATGTAATCTTTATTTCTATACTTTTTATTCTGACTTACAATTTCTAACAAAAATGTCCTTTTTATTCTAATTTACATTTCCTAACAAAATGTCATTTATATTCTAATTTACATTTTGAATGTAATTTTCCTTTTCATTGCTTATTTACCTAAAAGTAAATTTTCCACTTTCATTGTTTATTTCCATAAAAATGTAAATTTCCTTTCTAGTTTCCTTTATTGAAAATCTATTTACATTAAAAAGGTAAATATCATATCTAAATTCTTTTTATTGAAAATCTATTTACATAAAAATGTAAATATCACTCCTTTATTCTTCTAATGAAAATCTAAGTTTCCACTTTTAATTACATAAAAATGTAATTTTATCTTTCTATAAATCTAGTTACATATAAATGTATTTTTCTTACTTTTTAATTTGCAATGTAAATTTTAATACTTTAATTACACATAAAAATGTAATTTTATTTACTATGCAAATTCTTCCTCTTTAATTACATATAAAAATGTAATTATATTTTACATGCAAAAAAATTATTCTTTAATTGCATTTAAAAATGTGATTTTATTTACAATATAAATCTTTAATTTCATATAACAATGCAATTTTATTTTCAATGACAAAATCTTATCTTTTTAATTACATAAAAATGTAATTTTTATTGCGGTGTCAATCATGTTCATTTCTAATTTAACACATAACGGTGTAAATAATGTCATTTCCAATTTAACACATAACGGTGTAAATAATGTCATTTCTAATTTAACACATAACAGTGCAAATATTCGTTTTCAAACAAATGCAATTTTTTTTTATAAACAAACAAATTATCTTTTTACATTTAACAAAACAAAGACAAAAATGGTACCTTCGTACGTTTACAAAATAATGACAAAATGATGTCTTTGTACATTTTTCAACTAAAATCAATGAAAAATGTAGTTTTTATTATTTCAACTAAAATCAATGTTAATGTCAATTTCTATTCTAACCAATAACGGTGTACATAATGTCAATTTCTATTCTAATACAGGACGATGTAATATGACACTTATATTCTAACACAAAAATGTTATTTTCATACCAGTGTGACATCTTAACAAAAATGATATTTTTATACTAATGTGACATTTTTAACAAAAATGTAACTTTATTCCTAATGCAACAGTTTACACTAAAAATGTTAATTCTTTTAAATGCAACAGTTTACACTAAAAATGTTAATTCTTTTAAATGCAACATTCTTAACGAAAGTGAACCTTTATTCCTTATGCAACATTTTATAAGGTAAAAATGTTACTTTTCTATGCTAACATTTTATATAATAAAAATGATCTTTTTATAATGTTAACATCTCATACATAAAATGAGATTTTATTATGTTATGTTTTCATACTCTAGAAATGTTACTTTTCTTTTTATATGCTAGCATCTTATGTAATAAAATGTTCCTTTGTATACTGACATAAAAATGAGATTTTATTATGTAAACATTTTATACATAAAAATGTTTCTTTTCTAATGTTAACATTCTTAACATCAATATGTGATTTTCTAATATTAACATTCCTAACATAAAAATGTGATCTTTATAATGCTAATGTAAAAATGGGATTTTTATTATATTAACATTTATACATAAAAATGTATTCTTTCCAAATGATGACAATTTTAAATAAAAAAATGTTAATTTTCTATTCTAACAATTTATATAACAAAAATGATATTTTCCATGATGTAAACATTACATATATTTCATACCATCCATCAACACAATATGGTCAGTTCACCACAATACAGTCAATTCAAATAATCTCAAGCATCACAAAATGTTCAATTTGGTGTCACATAACTAATGAACAAAAATAGGGATTTTTGTTTTAACTAATTTCTAATCCAAATAAATAACACAACAAAGTGATTATTTTTATTGATTTGGACATTCTAATCCAAATAAATAAATAAACAATAATGATCTATTTTATTGAAATGGCGATTCTATTCCAAGTCAATAATATCACAAAATGGTTCATTATTTTCAACACATACAGATCTGTGTTCATACACCACAAACAACAAATAATTCAGTCACAATCACATCACAGTAGATCTAGGACATATACAAATAATAGTTACACAGCATTTGAATTAAATAGATTAATTAACCATTTAAAAAGAAGAAATCTCACATCGTTATTGAGTTCTGCGCTGTTTAGATCAAAAATTTGTCAAAAATTCAACTTCCTCAGAATCAGGTCTAGTCAGTATCATCGATCTCGTTCTCACGATCGTGGCGCACCTAAAATCGTTCAAATTTGAGTCCGTACGAGCAAGATATGGTTTAATTAAGATTGGTAAAATTGAATTAAAGTAATTAGTCAACTATAATTTGAAAAAAGTCAACCCACCCTTATCTTCTTCCTCCATTGTTCTAAACCGTTCAATGAAACCCATAGCTTCAAACCTAGGGCTCTACTTATCACAAAATCCGTGACACTTGAAGGAGATCGGATTGTGGCACTTCGAAGAGGAGAGAAAGGGGGTGTGGGCGCCGGGGGTAGGGATAGGCGCGGTGGGGTCCACAAGGGGCGGTGGGGCTGAGTTATGCGCGGGTAGAGGAGGAAATTCCGGCCAATTTACAACTCTAAATCCGATCATCACCTTATGGAATCGAAGGTCTTGAAGAGCACTACAGTATTGTCTAAGTAGGTTTGATTTTTATTGTATGGATTGAGAGAGATTAGAGGATGAAAATCGGATGTTCTTGGCCATAGAAGGGAGGACGGCGGCTGATTTCTAGAGGAAGGGATTAGGGTTTGGGGATTAAGGTGTATATTTATATTATTATATTAATTAATTACCCAATTAAGGCCCGATTTGGCCCGAACTCAGAATTAGGCCTGCTCACTGTCTAACTATAGGTTTTGACGTCTTCCGAACGCAATGGCGCTAGTGACGAAGCCCAAATCCGAAATCTACAGCTTTTTACTCTATTTAAAGTATAAATCATTTATTTTTAATTCATTCGTTCGAATAAATTCACCGGGACCACAAATTAACTTCGAAAAATCCCAAAAAAATATATTTATCTATGTTTTGACGCTGCGGACCTAGGAAAACTAATTTCGTTCAATTCTGAGCCTGTTTGAAAAATGGCCTTTTTCAAGTCGATTAAAATTGACCGAAATTGACCAAACTGAAATCTTTTTGCCACGGTCACAAATTAATTCTAAAAATTATAAAAAATTAACCTTAGCAATAATTTGACATTCCGAATCCAACAAAAGTGGATTCGTCGAAAACAGAGGTCGTTTGAAAAATGGCTATTTTTAATATATATATATATATATATATATATATATATATATATATATAAAAATCCTACAACGACTATTCTGAAATTTAAACTAGGCATAACTTTTAATTCCCGCTATAAAATTTTGATTTTTCGGATTTGTTGGAAAGATATTTTTAAGTAGATTCTAATATTTTTGGTTTCACTAAAATTCGTTAAATTTTGCATCTTGTATGGTCAGTCAAAGTTCGAGTTTGACTTATCAAACAACCGCGCTATTTCTAACCCCTTTTGTAATTAAAATTAAATTATTCATCCTAACTTCAATTTAAATAAATTTTTAATCATTATTATTTAAAATAAATTATTTTAAATATCAAAACCCATTAAAATTAGTTAAAATAAATTTTTAAATTTACCCCAAAATTCAGGGAGTCCTGCCTGTAAACTCATACTTAAACGCAACATGAAGCTAACTCATGCCCCTCGATGCATACCTACAAGCGCATCGAAATGCGGCGATGACACTTGGTTCGGATAACTATGGCAGTAGTTACTAACAAGCATCAGCGCCATTTTTCGAACCGGATAATGACCCCGACATAATTGGGTTGGAGACTAACAACTCGACCATATGCCTGCATCTTGCGCGCATATCCGAGCAATCAGTCCGCATAAGTTCATTTCCAGAATCATTCGCCGACCAATTGTGTTACGTTCAACTCCAATCACCGACCAGACATGAAACATTGAGCAACGATCCGAGCTTGCTAGCTCATCCCTGATGTCAAGCAAAATTTACCAGGTACCAGGTTTTAGGGCAATCCTCTACGAATTGCCGCACCGGGGCAATCTCAAGACCTGATTAGATCCCCTTAAGTCTCTGCACTGGCATCATCTTCACAGCATCCTACAGAGCCGCCGTGTTTAGAGCGCCTTCACCTCGCAACGGAAGAAATCCGAAGCAAAAGTTCAAACCATGGAGGCTTCACGGCTTCCATCAGTACCCAGACTCCACAGAAAACTGATACTCCGGAACATGGTGGCAGCCTTTAGCTTCAATAACTAACGCCACGGCCATCACCAACCTCCAGTACAACACCTAAGTCAAGAGGCAGCCGCATCGTGGTTAGGTTACTGATTAGATCCCAAGACTAACAGCTTGACTACGTGTCGATGTCTTATATAAGCCTTCAAGCTGACAGTCCAGGTAGGTCCATTTCTTGAGGACCGCGTCGCGAGACCAAAAATCACTAATCACTGCCCGCTCATATGGCGCCATGACAAGGATCAAGTTTACAAACTTATGATCAAAGAAAAGGCTCGACAAAGTCATAGGAGTGCTAAGTTATGTCTCGTGCTCCCGTGCATCGGCTTAGTTGTCATCTTCTTAACCAAGATTCGAACTCCCGAAGAGCGTGAAAGATTTAATAAGCATTTGGGACACAAAGTCCAATCCCGTATTCACTCATGCTTGGCAACCTTTGTCCAAATTCCTAATCCCGTTTCCCAAGATCCGCCGCTCCACGTTCTTGGGTACCAAATCTGAAAGCCCTCTTACTTTCCACCTCTCTCTTCCCTTCTCCCGAACATCCTAAATACAAAAGAAGTAGTTTGGCATCCTTCATGCCTTACGATGATTTTCTATCCGGAGAAGAGGAGAAAGGAAGTAATTATAATCAGGGGATCGGTATGCCTCAAACGAATGTTCCAAGACCGGAATTTGAGATCATACATTGAAATATGGCTACATCTATTTATCTTTGAAGCCCTAGCTACCAAGTCAATCACGACTCAACGACCACTTGCGTACTCACCAAATGCTCAATCATCAAAGCGCCCGTGAATGCACATTCCCCGCAAGTGTCAAATCGCCTAAAGCCCGCGACAACGGCACTATGCAGATACTAAGCAGCACGAGTGCGACACTAAACCAATAGCGGCTCGCTCACGATTCCCCAACGAGCGTGCCCGCTAACTAACATGGTTTTCCTATAACTTGTAGGATAAATCCGCAACCCAACTATCATCTCAACTTTCATTCCAAAGCACATCATGTCAAGACAAGACGTACTTTGGGGGGCAAATGTTGACCGACCTTTTGGTCCGGTCGCCAAAAGTACTCAAGGCACGCTCGACTCAACATATCGCGTGATATTATAGCCCCGAGGTGTCGCCAATATCTTCTTGGGGGGCAGTATCAGAAGACTCGAGTCTGGCCACTAGCAGGACGTCGCATCCCTCAGACGCAACCGCCATTAGTATCCGTCCGCATTCAAGCCAAAGGCGAGCCATGCTCCGAGCCGAAGGCGAGCCATCAAGCGGGTCCAGGCACAGCGTCGGTGGGGGTCTGGGGCCCTACAGTCCCAGCAGCGATTGACCTAGCCGGTTAGGTCGAAACTGTGGGCACCGCCCGATTCATCCGATTTTCTCCATGTCGGAAGCTCAGATTCCTTCACTTCGGACCAGCAAAATGGTGGATTCCTTCATTTCGTGTTGAGGAGCTTCGACGCCTCAAAAGAACCAACCAGCCTCGACAACGCCTCTCGCCGAAATCCACTTCGCACCCAGCCGAGTGCGAAATTTCGCACCTACAAGGTGTGAAATTTTGCACCTGGCAGGTGCAAAATTTCGTACCTATCAGGTGCGAAATTTCGCTCCTCACCATTTGCGAATTTCCGAGGCCCGACAGCAAGAGGTGCGAATTTCTGGAAGATGGTCCCCATTTCTACCTACTCCTACCTAACCCCTACCTAACCACTCCTATAAATACCCCATGGCCTCACACTCCAATAGAGTTGGATTTTTGAGCTTTGAGACCTTCATAAAGCTTCATTAACGGAATCTCCTCTTTGAGGAAGAAGAAGGAAAAAATCGTCTTTTTCCTTATTATTCAATATATGATAATTATGACATCATATATCATGAAAAGTGAAATAATGAGATGTCATGAGATAGTCTCAACCTTGTAATTCTTCCAAGTGATTAATAATATTCCAACCAACTCTTCAAAGTGGACGTAGGCCCTCACTAAGGCCGAACCACTATAAATCTCGTGTTGTGTAACACCCCGTGATTTTAAAATTTGAAGAATACTTAAATTCAAATGGGAGAATTAAAGGAAACGGGTTATGCCATTGCGTTCATCTCGGAATTCTGCTTGAGACAGAGTCCGAGTTTATGTGAATTGGACTTAGTATGAAGAAGTTATGGCCTTCCGGAGTATCAGAATTTAAATAAACATTTCATAAATTCAAATTCAAACAGGGGAGCGGGATAGGTGGGAAAATTCCCGCCCAAAGTCCAGTTCGACCAGGGGGTCGACCTACCCATACAGGGCAGATCTGAAAGATGACGCTGTTTTGACATGTTGCTGAGTCATTAGGGCTGAGGTGTTGTTCTATCTTGACTGGATGGTCTTGATTGATTCTAGGTTAATCGGACTGCTCTTAATCAATTAAAATTCTATATAAGCAACCTAAATCTTAACCTAAAATCATACTAATTTGTACCAAGAGCCGCCATCCCGTGAATGGAGAACCTAGAGTAGCTGCTGTCTCTTTCAACTCAAGAAAAAGATTAAAGCAAGAATCAAAATAAAATCTAAATCTAAATAACGATTATTCTACATCAAAGGAGAGCAATTCAGTTTTAGAATACAAATCCCACAAAGACAAGACTATTCTTTTGTTTGTGAGTATAATAGCTTTCACAAAATAATTAATTAATTTAATTATGATAAGTCTTAATTGGAATTATGAGAATATGACTTTGAATCATGTGATGTTAAATAATATGCTAGTTCTTGTGTGAATCTTATGCAAGTTGAATCATATGATAGTTCTTTTATGAATCTTATGCAAGTTTGTGATGTTGGATTACATGTTCTTATATATGCAAGTTTGTGATGTTGGACTATATATTCTTATATGAATTATATGCAAGTTTGGGATGTTAAAATGTATATGAATCTCATGCAAGTTTGGGATATTAAGACATATGTGAATCTTATGCAAGTTTGGGATGTTAAAACATATATGAATCTCATGCAAGTTTGGGATATTAAGACATCTGTGAATCTTATGCAAGTTGTGATTTTAAAACATATGTGAATCATGTAGATACATATGCTAGTTTATATGCAAACATGTGACATTGACCTTTATGTTTGGATCCATATGCAAGTTCACATCTTTATGTTTAGATCCATGTGCAAGTTCACATCTTTATGTTTAGATCCATATGCAAGTTCACACCTTTATGTTTAGATCTATAATTAGATCCATGGCAGTACATAGTTATGCAATTTGCCTATGCTAGTTTTGTATGCGAATCATATGCTAGTTTGAATGAAATTCATATGCAAGTTATTGGCTATGTAAACTTATGTCATGATTCTTAGATCTATTTCATGTGTTATGCAAGTTGTAATGTTGCTTTTCTTTTTATAAGTTAGACTATTGCGAGTCTAACATATGTCATATCAAAACGTATGAATAGCGTAGGGACAATGGGAAAATATTGAATACACATAAATTGTGAATTAGCATAAATGGCCTTAAAAGGCATATAATTAATTTGAGGCATTAATTGGTATAAATTATATACCTGAAAATATGGACATAATTTAGGTGACAATTATGGACATAAATAAATTTGGAATTTATTGACAAATTTGAATAGGGATATTAATCCAATTTGGGGTTAAATAATTATGTGATCATTAACCGCCTAAGACATGAGGTTAGACTCGTTTGTGATGTAAGACTGCCCGGACCTGCCTGGCAAATCCAGCAACCACAAATGTCAGTCTAATGTGAGAGGTCAAAGGCACGAATTAAATGCGTAACAATCGTAAAGACATGAGGTTAGGCTCGTTTGCGGTATAAGACTGCCTGGACCTGCCCGGCAAATCCAGCAACCGCAAATGTCAATCTAATGTGGGAGGTCTTTACAAGATTATGGTTATAATGAATTAAGTAACACTTAACCAAATAAACATGTGGTGGGACATGGGGGTTAAGTAGATCCTTGGGTGGCTTGTGAAATATGATTAGAAACACTTAACCAAGTTGAAACATGTAAGAAGGCATGAATAAGAATGGGGTTAAGTGGGAAACCTTAGTGGGACCAAGCTTAGGTGGAAAGCTTATGTCAGGCATGGGGGCCCTTTTCAAACCAGTAACCCATTAAGTATCTTTGTGAGCTCGACCCAAGTCGAGGACGGGACACGCTTACTGGGTTTGATTGTAAGAGGTCAAAATGGGTTAGCGGTCGCAACGCAAGTCCAACGGGGTCATGTGTGTGCGTGGGCCTGGGCTAGTAGGTAAGAGTTGTTGTATCATGTAGATATAAGCCTTGCATCTTTAGTGGTATCGGGTTGCCACTTTGGGGAGTGATACACCCCACTGTGGGACCAGCACAGGTATCTAAGAGTTAGGGAGCCGATCGCATAGGGGTAGTGGGTACAACTAGTGGGGAAAGGGGCAGGCTGCACCTATGAAGGTAACTAGGGGGTACACGAAACTACCAATAAGATTGTTATGTTCTGTAGATGGGATCAGCTTTTAGGGTGACTAGTAATGGTGCGGTGTAATTAGCTTTGGTGCAGTGTAGTAATTATCCTATAGTGATTAGGAACGAGATTAACGCCAGAATATTACTCCTGGTTGCTTTGTTATGCAAACTTGTTTCACCGTCATACCTCGTTATACCAGTTTATGCCTTATCCTAGTTACTTAATAATTATATTGTTAAAGTTATTATACTCGCCAGACTTTATGTCTGACCCCCTTGTTTTCGTCTCTTTTCTTCCTCCCTCCCCCCTCCCCCCAGGTTCTCAGGGTGTAACTAGTAATAGTGGAGCTTGATCTTGGATCTCTTTCCCTCTCTTTTGGAAGCGCTTGGATTGCTGAAAGTAAAGTTCAACTCATCTCTTTTATGGCTACTTGTGTTTGAATTATGCTTTTTACTTTATGTACTCGGAAAGAAATTTGTCAAGATGGATATTAAGTGTACTTGGTTTTACCGTTGGTTTATGAAGTTGATGAAATCAAACTTTTTCTCCGCTGCAATAAAAGTTGTTTTAAAATTTTCAAGTACCAATATATGTATCTATCTTGTTATATTCTGTTCTATACACTAATAATGCTCCATGGAAGTTAATGCAATCCCTTTGTGAGTGACATTAATGGACGTGGGGTGTTACATGTTATTTACTGCTTATGTTCTATTTAACGTTCTCGATTATGTGACCATATTTATAATTCATAGTAATTGGGAATCCTTGGTGTTTACGACATTTTTTGTCGTCAACATATACTAAGGTTTGATATGTTATATCAAAAGAAAGAGAGGATGGAAGAAAGAGAGGCAATGACATGATAAAGCATTCATGTTAATATTTTAAAGTCAAAGATTAGGGTCTTGGGCTTTGGGACTCTTGGAGTCTCGTGATCGATTAGGCCTCCAAATGCAGATGGGCTTGCTATGCTGCGAAGTTGTTATTTTTGAATTTAGACACGCAGATGCCAACGAAAATATCTGTTGGTAAAGTGTCGCAACCTTTCCTATAGACGTTACCATTGCAATTCAAGCAGAAGCAATCCTTCGTGAACTGATGTCTCTTCCTTGCTATATAAAGGGCTGTGGAAATCAAATCCAAATATCTTTTTCACTTCTCTTCTTCTCTTCTCCTCTGTATACTCTGGTTTTGTAAAACGCTTTCTTGAGTTCGTCGAACCCCTACACTATAGCGCATCAGTGCGGCGCACGGTCCATTCTACTTTGGGAGGCAATTTGCTGATCATTTCCTCTGCGCCTATGGGAAAGCAATATTGCTTTAAGGGAACAGTATACACTGCTGGGCTCGGACACACTGTATGGTACTACTTTTCTTCTTCTCTTCTTCTTGCTTGTATCATACGATACTGTATACTCAGTGCTGATTCACACTTATACAAATATTGCTTGTTGTTTGCAATAATTCTACGCTGTCGATTAGTTGTAATCAAAGGATCAATCAACAATCTTAAAGCGATATTTCGTTTTTTTGACTGACTTCTTTTGCTTTCAGACGATGGCTAATGAAAGCAAAACTTCGTCAAATAAAACTGTTGTGCCCGCACCACCAACGGGACTGTTGGTTCCTCAGATTGTCACATTTTCGCACGGAGAACGGCCAGAAAAATTCACTAGTGTTGACTTCAAACAATGGCAGCAAAAGATGTTGTTCTACCTGACCACTTTAGGATTGGCAAATTTTTCTTACAGAGGATCCTCCTAAAGTCGATGAATTGGAGCCTGACTCCACTAAAGACGAGGCACTCACTGCTTGGAAAAGTTCCGACTTCATACGCAAAAATTACATATTGAATGGCCTAGGTAACAGTCTGTACAATGTGTACTATACAATGAGGACGTCAAAAGAAATTTGGATGTCTCTAGACAAAAGTACAAGACGGAAGATGCTGGCATGAAGAAATTCATCGTCAGTAAATTTTTGGACTTTAAAACGGTAGACTCTAAGATAGTGATTAGCCAAATTCAAGAGTTGCAGGTTATTATATATGAGATACGTGGTGAAGGAATGTCTCTAAGCGAGTCATTTCAAGTGGCTACCGCAATGGAGAAACTGCCTCCGTTATGGAAAGACTTCAATAATTATCTGAAGCACGAACGAAAAGAGATGACAATGGAAGATTTGGTTATACGACTCAGAATTGAAGAAGACAACCGAAAATCTAAAAAGAAAGTAACTAATACCATTGTGGCAAAGGCAAATGTGGTCGAAACTGAAAAGAACAACAAAAGAAAGAGGGAAAACAAACCAGACGCTAAGAAGGCAAAGAAGTTCAAGGGAAACTGCCATAGTTGCGGGAAGAAAGGACATAAGGCAAGAAAGTGTCGAGGCCCAAAGAATCAGAACAAAAAGAAAGACCAAGTTAATGTTACGGAATTTGAATAGAATGTCTATGAAATGAATTTATCAGTTGTGATTTCAGAATGAAACTTAGTTAGCAACACGAAAGAATGGTTTGTAGCCACTTTTGCCACGAAACACATCAGCGCTAACAAGTGGATGTTTTCCGACTATAAACTCGTAACACGGGAAGAGCAACTGTTTATGGGAAACTTCTTTACGTCAAAGGTTGAAGGCAAAGGAAAGGTGGATCTTAAAATGACTAATGGAAAAGAACTTACTCTAAATGATGTTCTGCACGTTCCAGATATCCGCAAGAACTTGGTTTCAGGATCACTGCTGAGTAAAAATGGTTTCAAATTGTTCTTTGTTTCTGATAATTTTGTATTGTCTAAAAATGGAGTATATGTAGGAAAAGGGTATATGAGTGATGGTCTGTTCAAAATGAATGTAATGACTATTGTACCAAAAGAGAGTGATAATAAAATAGACTCTTCTGTTTATATCACTGAGTCATTTAATATATGGCATGCTAGATTAGGCCATGTTAACTTTGATACATTACGAAAAATGATAAACTTAGAGTTTATACCAAAGTTTACAATAGATTCTAATTACAAATGTGAAACATGTGCCGAATCAAAACTGACTAGAACTTCTTTTCATCAAGTTGAAAGGAATACGGAACCTCTAGACTTACTATACACAGATGTGTGCGACTTAAAAATGTATCGAACTAGAGGTGGAAAACGGTATTTCATTACCTTTATTGACGATTGTACGAGATACTGTTATGTATATCTCCATAGAAGCAAGGAAGAGGCAATCGATGTATTTAAACAATACAAAGCAGAAGTTGAAAATCAACTTAATAAAAAGATAAAATCATTAAGAAATGACAGAGGAGGAGAGTACGAAATTCCTTTTCAGGAGTTCTGCGCTGAAAATGGTATTATACACCAGACAACGGTACCATATTCCCCTCAATCAAATGGGATAGCAGAACGTAAAAACCGTACAATAAAAGAAATGATAAATGATCTACTCATCAGCTCTAGTCTACAAGATAACCTTTGGGGAGAAGCTATACTTTCTGCTAATCACATTCTTAATAAAGTGCCTCGAAAGAAGACTTCTAAATCAGCGCTTGAACTGTGGAAAGGCAGGCCACCATCCTATAAATACTTGAGAGTGTGGGGGTGTCTTGCCAAAGTAGAAATACCAAAACCAAAGAAGGTCGAAATTGGGCCAAAGACTGTAGATTGCATATTTATAGGATATGCTCATAATAGTTTGCTTATCGATTTTGAGTGTACAAATCTGAAATCGATGACATTCATGAAAATACGATTATCGAATCTCAAAATGCTAGATTCTTTGAACATATTTACCATCTAAAAACCTCTATTGAAACTATTATTCAAGAAAGATCTAGAGGGTTAGACACTCATAAGGATAATACTGATCAAAGAATACATAAAAGAAATGTTGAAATGTTGAAACAGAGGTACAGGAACCAAGGAGGAGCAAACGACGACGGATTTCTAAAAACTTTGGACTCGATTTCTATGCATACATGATAGAAAATGAAACTCTAACCTATCAAAAGCAATGTCATCTCCAAATGCTCCTTATTGGAAGGAAGCTGTCAACAATGAAATAGAATCCATTTTGCAAAACCATACATGGGAACTAGTGGATCTACCTAAAGGATCAAAACCACAAGGATATAAATGGATATTTAAGAAAAAACTCAAGGTTAAGGGCTCAATAGATAAATATAAAGCTCGTATAGTAGTCAAATGATTCAGATAGAAAGATGATCTGGATTATTTTGACACTTACACACCAGTTACTAGAATAACATCCATTAGGATGCTTATTGCAATCGCCTCTATACAAAATTTGGAAATACATCAAATGGACATAAAAACAACATTTTTGAATGGTGAATTAGAGGAAGAAATATATATGCTTCAACTTGAAGGGTTTGTAAGCCCAGGAAATGAAAAAAAGTGTGCAAGTTGGTGAAATCACATTATGGTCTTAAACAAGCACCGAAACAATGGCATGAGAAATTAGATGAAACTATGTTATCAAATGGATTCACTATAAATGAATCAGATAAATGTGTTTATATAAATACACACATATTGGATATGTCATTGTATGTCTCTACGTTGATGACTTGTTGATCCTAGGCAATAATAAGGCCACAATAACTTCAAAAAAAGATATGTTATCCTCTAGATTCGATATGAAAGACCCAGGACTGGCTAATGTAATATTGGAGGTCAAAATTGTGAGAACATCACAGGGATATGCAATATCCCAATCGCATTACATAACCAAGATACTTGAAAAATTCAAGCAATATAATATAACTATTGCAAAATCGCTAGTAGATATGAACCAAATTTGGGTTAAGAACACTGGTGAAAATATATATCAACTTGAGTACTCTCGTATATTAGGAAGTATCATGTATGTAATGAGCTGCACAAGGCCAGGTATCTCATATGCTATAAGTAAGCTTAGTAGATTTACCAGCAATCCTGGTAACCATCATTGGAAAGCGATAATAAGAGTTCTTGGATATCTAAAATGTACACAAAATTTTAGTTTGCACTATACAAATTATCCTTTAGTAGTGGATGGTTACAGCGACGCAAATTGGATAACTGGGTCACATGATACCAAATCCACAAGTGGATACGTATTCACATTAGGAAATGGAGCAACTTCATGGAAATCGTCCAAGCAGACTTGCATAGCAAGATCAACAATGGAATAAGAATTTATTGCGCTGGATAAAGCTGCAGAAGAAACAGACAGGCTTCGAAATTTTCTGGAAGACATTCCAAATTGGAGCAAACCCGTGCCTCCAATATGTATACATTGTAATAGTCAATCAGCTATTGGAAGAGCTAACAGTACATTGTACAATGGTAAACCTAGGCATATTCGTCGTAAACATAAAACAATAAGACAACTTCTCTCTAATGGAGTTATCACTACAAAAGATAACATAGCAGATCCACTAACAAAAGGCTTTCCAAGAGAGAAAGTTCAAACCTTATCGAAGGGAATGGGACTAAGGCCTACAGATTAAAAAAATTCTAAAATGGAAACCCCACCTAGTTGACTGGAGTTCCCAAGATCTAGGTCCACAGGGACAACTAAGTTCAAGAAAAAATTGAAAGTACTGTTACTCACTAACCATTCCTATGATAAGTCAGTGCATTATTTTGTTGGAGAATAGGATAAGTACTAATACTTTTAATGATCTCTATACTTGTTAAATACTAAAGCGCCAAGTGGAAAATTAATAATTTCTTTTATCGAATCACCTACGTAAGTGCGAAGGCGCCGCTTCAAAGAGAATTATGAGGCGGAGTTCTCCAAGCACTTATGAGACCATGCGAGTGTTCATGGCAAAAATGAACACAAACAGAGAACCAAGAGAGTAAGAAACATTTATCATGTGTTATCTTTATAAACTTAGACAAAAAGGCTTATAGTTCAAAGACAATCTTGCCCACTGATTTGCCAGTATGTTATAACGATAAAACACTAGGAAAAGTTCAAGGCCATTGTGCTACTTTTACCGATATGATAAATGTTACTCAAAATTTCAAAAACAGATTAGTCAACCACTTAATCATTTAGGGGATTGTTGGAAGAATGAACAAGTGTTTGAGGCAAACTAAGTCCCACATCAGGGAAATTTGTGTCCTCGTTCACTACTTATACTATGGTTTGATATGTTATATCAAAAGAAAGAGAAGATGGAAGAGAGAGAGAGGCAACGGCTTGATAAAGCATTCATGTTAATATTTAAAAGTCAAAGATTAGGGCCTTGGGGCTCTTGGGGTCCCATGATCGATTCGGCCTCCAAATGCAGATGGGCTTGCTATGCTGCAAAGTTGTTATTTTTGAATTTAGCCACGCAGATGCCAATGGAAATATCTGTTGGTAAAGGGTCGCAACCTTTCCTATAGACGTTACCATTGCAAATCAAACAGAATCAATCCTTCGTGAACTGATGTCTCTTCCTCACTATATAACGGGCTGCGGAAATCAAATCCAAATATCTTTTTCACTGCTCTTATTCTCTTCTCCTCTGTATACTCTGGTTTTGTAAAACACTTTCATGAGTTTGTCGAACCCCTGCACTGTAGTGCAACAGTGAGGCGTACGGTCCGTTTTGCCTTGGGAGGCGATTTGCTGATCATCTCCTCTCCGCCTGTAGGAGAGAAATATCGCTTTAAGAGAACAATATACACTGCTGGGCTCGGATACACTGTATGGTATGCTTTTCTTCTTCTCTTCTTCTCGCTTGTATCATTCAATACTGTATACTTAGTGTTGGTTCGCACTTATACATATATTGCTTGTTGTTTGCAATAATTCTGCACTGCCGATTAGTTGTAATCAAAGAATCAGTCAACAATCTTAAAGCGATATTTCGTTTTTCTGACTGACTTTTTTTGCTTTCATATGATGGCTAACGAAGGTAAAACTTCGGCAAATAATACTGTTGTGCCCGCACCACCAACGGGACCATTGGTTCCTCCGACTGTCACATTCTCGCACGGAGAATGGCCAGAAAAATTTGCTGGTGTTGATTTCGATCGATGACAGCAAAAGATGTTGTTCTGCCTAACACTTTAGGATTGGAAAATTTCCTTATAGAGGATCCTCCTAAAGTCGATGCATTGGAGCTTGACGCCACCAAAGTCGAGGCACTCACTGCTTGGAAAAGTTCTCACTTCATATGCAAAAATTACATATTGAACGGCCTGGATAGTAGTCTGTACAATGTGTACTGTAAATGAGGACGTCTAATGAACTTTGGATGTCTCTAGACAAAAGTACAAGACGGAAGATGCTGGCATGAAGAAATTCATTGTCAATAAATTATGGACTTTAAAATGGTAGACTCTAAGATAGTGATTAGCCAAATTCAAGAGTTAAAGGTTGTTATGCATGGGATACAAGATGAAGGAATGTCTCTAAGCGAGTCGTTTCAAGTGGCTGCCGCAATAGAGAAATTGCCTCCATTATGGAAAGACTTCAAAAATTATCTGAAGCACAAACGAAAAGAGATGACAATGGAAGATTTGGTTGTACGACTCAAAATTGAAGAAGACAACCGAAATTCTAAAAAGAAAGCAACTAATACAATTGTGGCAAAGCCGAATGTGGTCGAAACTGAAATGAACAACAAAATAAAGAGGGAAAACAACCCAAACGCAAAGAAGTTCAAGGGAAACTGCCATAATTTCAGGAAGAAAGGACATAAGGCAAGCGAGTGTCGAGGCCCAAAGAATAAGAACAAGAAGAAAGACCAAGTTAACGTTACAGAATTCGAAGAGCTTTCAGAGAATGTCTCTAAAATGAATTTATCAGCGGTGATTTCAGAATGCAACTTAGTTGGCAACACGAAAGAATGGTTTGTGGACACTGGTGCCACGAAACACATCTGCACCAATAAGTGGATGTTTTCCGACTATAAACCCGCGATACAGGAAGAGAAACTCTTTATGGGAAACTCCTCTACGTCAAAAGTTGAAGGCAAAGGAAAAATGGTTCTTAAAATGACTTCTGGAAAAGAACTTACTCTAAATGATGTTCTACACGTTCCAGATATCCGTAAGAACTTAGTTTTAGGATCATTACTGAGTAAAAATGGTTACAAATTGGTCTTTGTTTCTGATAATTTTGTATTATATAAAAATGGAGTACATGTTGGAAAAGGGTATGTGAGTGATGGTCTGTTCAAAATGAATGTAAAGACTATTGTACCAAAAGATAGTGATAATAAAATAGACTCTTCTATTTATATCACTGAGTCATTTAACAAATGGCATGCTAGATTAGGCCATGTTAACTTTGATACATTGCGAAAAATGATAAACTTAGAGTTTACACCTAAATTTACAATAGATTCTAATTGCGAATGTGAAACATGTGCTGAATCAAAACTGACTAGAACTTCTTTTCATCAAGTTGAAAGGAATACAAAACCACTAGACTTAATACATGCAGATATGTGCAACTTAAAAATGTGTTAAACTCAAGGTGGAAAACGGTATTTCATTATGTTTATTGACGATTGTACGAGATAATGTATATCTCCTTAGAAGCAAGGATGAGGCAATCGATGTATTTAAACAATACAAAGCAAAAGTTGAAAATAAACTTAATAAAAAGATAAAATCATTAAGTGATAGAGGAGGAGAGTATGAATTTCCTTTTGTGGAGTTCTGCGCTGAACATGGTATTATACACCAGACAACGGCACCATATTCCCCTCAATCAAATGGGATAGCAGAACGTAAAAACCGTACACTAAAAGAAATGATGATTGCTCTACTCATCAGTCTGGTCTACCAGATAACCTTTGGGGAGAAGCTATACCTTTTGCTAATCACATTCTTAATAAAGTACCTCGAAAGAAGACTTCTAAATCACTGCTTGAACTGTGGAAAGGAAGACCACCATCCTACAAATACTTGAGAGTGTAGAAGTGACTTGCCAAAGTAGAAATACCGAAACCAAAGAAGGTCCAAATTGGGCCAAAGACTGTAGATTGCATATTTATAGGATATGCTCATAATAGTGCTGCTTATCGATTTTTGGTGTACAAATCTGAAATCGATGACATTCATGAAAACACGATTATCGAATCTCGAAATGCTAGATTCTTTGAACACATTTACCCTCTAAAAACCTCTATTGAAACTATTATTCGAGAAAGATTTAGAGATTTAGACGCTCGTAAGGATAATACTAATCAAAGAACACATAAAAGAAATGTTGAAACAGAGGTAGAGGAACCAAGAAGGAGCCAACGACAACGGATTTATAAAAACTTTGGACCCGATTTCTATGCATACATGATAGAAAATGAAACTCTAACCTATCAACAAGCAATGTCATCTCCAGATGCTCCTTATTGGAAGGAAGCTGTCAACAATGAAATAGAATCCATTTTGTAAAACCATACACGGGAACTAGTGGATCTACTTAAAGGAGATATAAATGGATTTTTAAGATAAAACTCAAGGATGATGGCTCAATAGATAAATATGAAGCTTGTATAGTAGTCAAAGGATTCAGACAGAAAGAAGATCTGGATTATTTTGACACTTACTCACCGGTAGCTAGAATAACATCCATTAGGATGCTTATTGCAATCGCCTCTATACTAAAATTGGAAATACATCAAATGGATCTAAAAACAACATTTTTGAATGGTGAGTTAGAGGAAGAAATATATGTGCTATAACCTGAAGGTTTTGTTCAGCCCAGAAAATGAAAACAAAGTGTGTAAGTTGGTGAAATAACTTTATGGTCTTAAACAAGCAACAAAACAATGGCATGAAAAATTTGATGAAACTATGTTATCAAATGGATTCACTATAAATGAATCGGATAAATGTGTTTATATAAAATACACATATTGGATATGTCATTGTATGTCTCTATGTTGATGACTTATTGATCCTAGGCAATAATAAGGCCATAATAACATCAACAAAAGATATGTTATCCTCTAGGTTCGATACGAAAGACCTAGGACTAGCTGATGTAATATTGGGTGTCAAAATTGTGAGAACACCACAACAATATGCATTATCCCAATCACATTACATAACCAAGATACTCGAAAAATTCAAGCAATATAATATAACTATTGCTAAATCGCAAGTTGATATGAACCAAAATTGGGTTAAGAACACTGGTGACAGTATATATTAACTTGAATACTCTCGTATATTAGGAAGTATCATGTATGTAATGAACTGCACAAGACCAGGTATTGCATATGCTGTAAGTAAGGTTAGTAGATTTACCAGCAATCCTGGTAAACATCATTGGAAAGCGATAATAGGAGTTCCTGGACATCAAAAATATACACAAAACTTTGGTTTGCACTATACAAGTTATCCTTCAGTAGTGGAAGGTTACAGAAATGCAAATTGGAAAACTGGGTCACATGATACTAAATCCACAAGTGGATTAGTATTCACATTAGGAAATGGAGCAATTTCATGGAAATCGTCCAAGCAGACTTTCATAGCAAGATCAACAATGGAATCAGAATTTATTGCACTGGATAAAGCTGCAGAAGAAGCTGACTGGCTTCGAAATTTTCCGGAAGACATTCCAAATTGGAGCAAACCCGTGCCTCCAATATGTATGCATTGTGATAGTCAATCAGCTATTGGAAGAGCTAACAGTACAATATACAATGGTAAATCTAGGCATATTCATCATAGACATAAAACAATAAGACAACTTCTCTCTAATGGACTTATCACTATAGATTATATACGGTCAAAAGATAACATAGTGGATCCACTAACAAAAGGCTTGCCAAGAGAGAAAGTTCAAACCTTATCGAAGGGAATGGGAATAAGGACTACAGATTAAAAAAAATCTAAATAGGAAACCCCACCTAATTGGGTGGAGATCCCAAGATCTAGGTTCATAGGGTCAACTAAGTTCAAGAAAAATATGAAAGCACCGTTACTCACTAACCATTGCTATGATAAGTCGGTGCATTATTTTGTTGGAGAATAGGATAAGTACTAATACTTTAAATGATATCTGTACTTGGTAAATAGTAAAGAACCAAGTGGAAAATTAAAAATTTCCTTCATAGAATCACCTATGTAAGTGTGAAGGCGCCACTTCAAAGAGAATTATGACGCCGAATTCTCCAAGAACTTATGAGACCAAGTTGGTGTTCATGGAAAAAACAAACACAAACAGAGAACCAAGAGGTTAAGAAACATTTATCATGTGTTATCTTTATAAACTTACACAAAAAGGCTTGCAGTTCAAAGACAATCTAGTCCATTAATTCACTAGTAGGTTATAACGATAAAACACTTGGAAAAGTTTAAGGTCATTGTGCTACTTTTACCGATATGATAAATGTTACTCAAAATTTCAAAAATAGATTAGACAACCACTCATTCATGTGGGGTATTGTTGGAAGAATGAATAAGTGTTTGAGGCAATCTAAGTCCCACAACGGGAAAATTTGTGCCTTTGTTCACTACTTGTACTAAGGTTTGATATGTTATATCAAATGAAAGAGAAGATGGAAGAGAGAGGCAATGGAATGATAAAGCATTCATGTTAATATTTAAAAGTCAAAGATTAGGGCCTTGGGCCTTGGGGCTCTTGTGGTCTCGTAATCGATTGGGCCTCCAAATGCAGATGGGCTTGCTACGCTGCGAAGTTGTTATTTTTGAATTTAGCCACGTAGATGCCAACGGAAATATCTGTTGGAAAAGGATCACAACCTTTCCTACATACTTTACCGTTGCAATTCAAACAGAAGAAATCCTTCACGAACTGATGTCTCTTCCTCGCTATATAAAGGGCTGCGGAAATCAAATCGAAATATCTTTTCCGTTGCTCTTCTTCTCTGTATACTATGGTTTTGTAAAATGCTTTCTTGAGTTCGTCGAACACCTGCACTGTAGCGCATCTATGTAGCGTACAATCCGTTCTACCTTGGGAGGCGATTTGATGATCATCTCCTCTGAGCCTGTGGTAGAGCAATATCGATTTAAGGGAACAGTGTACACTGCTGGGTTTGGACATACTATATGGTACTGCTTTTATTCTTCTCTTCTTCTTGCTTGTATCATACGATACTGTATACTCAGTGCTGATTCACACTTATACATATATTGCCTGTTCTTTGCAATAATTTTGCACTGTCGATTAGTTGTAATCAAAGAACCAGTCAACAATCTTAAAGCGATATTTTGTTTTTCTGACTGACTTCTTTTGCCTTCAGTCTATGGCTAACGAAAGAAAAAAATTGGCAAATAAAACTGTTGTGCCCGCACCACTAATGGGACCATTGATTCCTCTGATTGTCTCACTCTAGCATGGAGAACGGCGTAAAAAATTCACTGTGTTGACTTCAAACGATGGTAGCAAAAGATGTTGTTCTACCTGACCACTTTAGGATTAGCAAATTTTCTTACAGAGGATCCTCCTAAAGTCGATGAATTGGAGCCTACGCCACCAAAGTCGAGGCACTCACTGCTTGGAAAATTCCCGACTTCATATGCAAAAATTACATATTGAATGGCCTGGATAACAGCCTATACAATGAGGATATAAAAAGAACTTTGGATGTCTCTGTACAAAAAGTACAAGACAGAAGATGCTGCAATGAAAAAATTCGTCGTCGGTAAATTTCTGGACTTTAAAATGGTAGACTCTGAGACAGTGATTAGCCAAATTCAAGAGTTGCGTGTTATTATACATGAGATACATGATGAAGGAATGTCTCTAAGCGAGTCATTTCACGTGGCTGCCGCAATAGAGAAATTGCCTCCGTTATGGAAAGACTTCAAAAATTATCTGAAGCACAAACGAAAAGAGATGACAATGGAAGATTTGGTTGTACGATTCAAAATTGAAGAAGACAACGGAAAATCTGAAAAGAAAGCAACTAATACCATTGTAACAAAGGCATATGTGGTCGAAACTGAATAGAACAACAAAAGAAAGAGGGAAAACAACCCAAACGTAAAGAAGGAAAAGAAGTCCAAGGGAAACTACCATATGTGGGAAGAAATGATATATGGCAAGCGAGTGTCGAGGCCCAAAGAATCGGAACAAGAAGAAAGACCAAGTAAATGTTACGAAATTCAAAGATCTTTCAGAGATGCAACTTAGTTGGCAACACGAAAGAATGGCTTGCGGACACTAGTGCCATGAAACACATTTGCACCAACAAGTGGATGTTTTCCGACTATAAACCCGCGACACAGGAAGAGCAACTCTTTATGGGAAACTCCTCTACGTCAAAGGTTGAAGGCAAAGGAAAAGTCGTTCTTAAAATGACTTCTGGAAAAGAACTTACTCTAAATGATGTTCTACACATTCCAGATATCTGCAAGAACTTGGTTTCAGGAGCATTGCTGAGTAAAAACAATTTCAAATTGATCTTTGTTTCTGATAATTTTGTATTGTCTAAAAATGGAGTATATGTTGGAAAAGGGTATGTGATTGATGGTCTGTTCAAAATGAATGTAATGACTATTGTACCAAAAGATAGTGATAATAAAATAGACGCTTCTGTTTATATCACTGAGTCATTTAATATATGGCATGCTAGATTAGGCCATGTTAACTTTGGTACATTACGAAAAATGCTAAACTTAGATTTTATACCTAAGTTACAATAGATTCTAATTACAAATGTGAAACATGTGCAGAATAAAAACTGACTAGAACTTCTTTTCATCAAGTTGAAGGGAATACGGAACCTCTAGACTTAATACACATAGATGTGTGCGACTTAAAAATGTGTCAAACTAGAGGTGGAAAACAATATTTCATTACCATTATTGATGATTGTACGAGATACTATTATGTATATCTCCTTAGAATCAAGGACGAGGCAATTGATGTAGTTAAACAATACAAAGCAGAAGTTGAAAATCAACTTAATAAAAAGATAAAATCATTAAGAAGTGATAGAGGAGGAGAGTACGAATTTCCTTTTGAGGAGATCTGCGCTGAACATGGTATTATACACCAGACAGCAGCACCATATTCCCCTCAATCAAATGGGATAGAAGAACGTGAAAACCGTACACTAAAAGAAATGATGAATGCTATACTCATCAGCTCTGGTCTACCAGATAACCTTAGGGGAGAAGCTATAATTTCTGCTAATCTCATTCTTAATAAAGTGCCTCGAAAGAAGGCTTCTAAATCACCGCTTGTACTATGGAATGGCGGACCACCATCCTACAAATACTTGAGAGTGTGGGTTGCCTTGCCAAAGTAGAAATACCGAAACCAAAGAAGGTCAAAATTGGGCCAAATACTATAGACTGCATATTTATAGGATATGTTCATAATAGTGCTGCTTATCGATTTTTGGAGTACAAATCTGAAATCGATGACATTCATGAAAACACGATTATCGAATCCGGAAATGCTAGATTCTTTGAACATATTTACCCTCTAAAAACCTCTATTGAAACTATTATTCAAGAAAGATCTAGAGATTTAGACACTCATAAGGACAATATTGATCAAAGAACACATAAAAGAAATGTTGAAAGGGAGGTAGAGGAACCAAGAAGAAGAAAACGACAACTGATTTCTAAAAACTTTGGACCTTATTTCTATGCGTACATGATAGAAAATGAACCTCTATCAACAAGCAATGTCATCTCCAGATGCTCCTTACTGGAAGGAAGCTGTCAACAATGAAATAGAATCCATTTTGCAAAACCATACATGAGAACTAGTAGATCTACCTAAAGGATCAAAACCACTAGGATATATGTGGATATTTAAGAAAAAACACAAGGCTGACAACTCAATAGATAAATATAAAGCTTGTATAGTAGTCAAAGGATTCAGACAAAAAGAAGATCTGGATTATTTTGACACTTACTCACCGGTAACTAGAATGACATCCGTTAGGATGCTTATTGTAATCGACTCTATACTAAATTTGAAAATACATCAAATGGATGTAAAAACAGCATTTTTGAATGGTGAGTTAGAGGAAGAAATATATATGCTACAACTTGAAGGGTTTGTAAGCCCAGGAAATGAAAACGAAGTGCGTAAGTTGGTGAAATCACTTTATGTTCTTAAACAAGCACTAAAACAATGGCATGAGAAATTTGATGTAACTATGTTATCAAATGAATTCACTATAAATGAATCAAATAAATGTATTCATATAAAATACACACATATTAGATATGTCATTGTATGTCTCTATATTGATGACTTATTGATCATAGGCAATAATAGGCCATAATAACATCAACAAAAGATATGTTATCGTCTAGATTCGATATGAAAGAACTAGGACTGGCTTATGTAATATTGGGTGTCAAAATTTTGAGAACACTACAGGGATATGCATTATCCCAATCACATTACACAACCAAGATACTCGAAAATTCAAGCAATATAGTATAACTATAGAAAAATCGCCCGTAGATATGAACCAAAATTGGGTTAAGAACACTGGTGACAGAATATATCAACTTAAATACTCTCATATATTAGGAAGTATCATGTATGTAATGAACTGCACAAGACCAGATATCGCATATGCTGTAAGTAAACTTAGTAGACTTACTAGCAATCTGGGTAAACATAATTGGAAAGCGATAATAAGAGTTCTTGGTTATCTAAAATATGCACAGAACTTTGGTTTGCACTATACAATTTACCCTTCGGTAGTGGATGGTTACAACGATGCAAATTGGATAACTGGGTTACATGATGCTAAATTTACATGTGGATACGTATTCACATTAGGAAATGGAGCGATCTCATGGAAATCTTCCAAGCAGACTTGCATAGCATGATCAACAATGGAATCAGAATTTATTGCACTGGATAAAGCTGCAGAAGAAGCAGATTGGCTTCGAAATTTTCTTGAAGACATTCCAAATTGGAGCGAACCCGTGCCTCCAATACGTATACATTGTGATAGTCAACAGCTATTGAAAGAGCTAATTGTACACTATACAATGGTAAATCTAAGCATATTCGTTGTAGACATAAAACAATAAGACAACTTCTCTCTAATGGAGTTATCACTATAGATTATATACGGTCAAAAGATAACATAGCGGATCCACTAACAAAAGGCTTGCCAAGAGAGGAAGTTCAAACCTTATCGAAGGGAATGGGACTAAGGCCTACAGATTGAATTTTTTTATAAAATGGAAACCCCACCTAGTTGACTGAAGATCCCAAGATCTAGGTTCAAAGGGACAACTAAGCTCAAGAAAAACTTGAAAGCACTGTTACTCACTTACCATTCATGTGATAAGTCAATGCATTATTTTGTTGGAGAATAGGATAAGTACTAATACTTTTAATGATCTTTATACTTGTTAAATACTAAAGAACCAAGTGGATAATTAAGAATTTCCTTTATAGAATCACCTACGTAAGTGCGAAGGCGCCGCTTCAAAGAGAATTATGAGGCCGAATTCTCCAAGCACTTATGAGACAAAGCTGGTGTTCATGGAAAAAACGAACACGAACAGAGAACCAAGAGGTTAAGAAAAATTTATCATGTGTTATCTTTATAAACTTACACAAAAAGGCTTGCAGTTCAAAGACAATCTAGTCCAATGATTCGCCAGTAGGTTATAACGATAAAACACTAGGAAAAGTTCATGGCCACTGTGCTACTTTTACCGATATGATAAATGTTACTCAAAATTTCAAAAACAGATTAGACAACCACTCATTCATGTGGGGGATTGTTGGAAGAATGAATAAGTGTTTGAGGCAAACTAAGTCCCACATCAGGGAAATTTGTGCCTTAGTTCACTACTTATACTAAGGCTTGATATGCTATATCAAAAGAAAGAGAAGATGGAAGAGAGAGAGAGGAAATGGCATGATAAAGCATTCATGTTAATATTTAAAAGTCAAAGATTAGGGCCTTGGGGCTCTTGGGGTCTCATGATCGATTGGGCCTCCAAATACAGATGGGCTTGCTATGATGCGAAGTTGTTATTTTTGAATTTAGCTGCACAGATGCCAACGGAAATATCTGTTGGTAAAGGGTCGCAATCTTTCCTACAGACGTTACCGTTGCAATTCAAACAGAAGCAATCCTTCGTGAACTGATGTCTCTTCCTCGCTATATAAAGGGATGAGGAAATCAAATCCAAATATCTTTTTCGCTGCTCTTCTTCTCTTCACCGATGTATACTCTGCTTTTGTAAAACGCTTTCTTGAAACCCCTGCACTGTAGCGCATCAGTGCGGATTACGGTCTGATCTACCATGGGAGGCGATTTACTGATCATCTCCTATGCGCCTGTGGGAGAGCAATATCGCTTTAAAGGAACAGTATACACTGCTGGGCTCGGACACACTATATGGTACTGCTTTTCTTCTTCTCTTCTTCATGCTTGTATCATACGATACTGTATACTCAGTGCTAATTCGCACTTATACATATATCGCTTGTTGTTTGCAATAATTTTGTACTGCTGATTAGTTGTAATCAAAGAATCAGTCAACAATCTTAAAGCGATATTTCGTTTTTCTGACTGACTTCTTTTGCTTTCAGACGATGGATAACGAAGCAAAACTTCGTCAAATAAAACTGTTATACCCGCACAACCAACGGGACCATTGGTTCCTCCGACTATCACATTCTCGCACGGAGAACAGCCAGAAAAATTCACTGGTGTTGATTTCAAACGATGGAAGCAAAAGTTGTTCTACCTGACCACTTTAGGATTGACAAATTTCCTTACAGGGGATCCTCCTAAAGTCTATGAATTGGAGCCTGACGCCACCAAGTCGAGACACTCACTACATAGAAAAGTTCCGACTTCATATACAAAAAATACATATTGAACGGCCTGGATAACAGTCTGTACAATGTGTAGTGTACAATGAGGGCGTCAAAAGAACTTTGGATGTCTCTGGACAAAAAGTACAAGACGGAAGATGCAGGCATGAAGAAATTCATCATTGGTATATTTCTGGACTTTAAAATGGTAGACTCTAAGACAGTGATTAGCCAAATTCAAGAGTTACAAGTTATAATACATGAGATACATGATGAAGGAATGTCTCTAAGCGAGTCATTCCAAGTGGCTGCCGCAATAGAGAAATTGCCTCCGTTATGGAAAGACTTCAAAAATTATCTGAAGCTCAAACAAAAAGAGATGACAATGGAAGATTTGGTTGTGCGACTCAGAATTGAAGAAGACAACCGAAAATCTGAAAATAAAGCAACTAATACCATTGTGGCAAAGGCGAATGTGGTCAAAAATGAAAAGAGCAACAATAGAAAGAGGGAAAACAACCCAAATGCAAAGAAGGCAAAGAAGTTCAAGGGAAACTTCCATAATTACAGGAAGAAAGGACATAAGGCAAGCGAGTGTCGAGGCCCAAAGAATCAGAACAAGAAGAAAGACCAAGTTTATGTTACGGAATTCGAAGAGCTTTCACAGAGTGTCTCTAAAATGAATTTATCAGTGGTGATTTCAAAATGCAACTTATTTGGCAACACGAAAGAATTGATTATGGACACTGGTGCCACGAAACACATCTGCGCCAACAAGTGGATGTTTTCCGACTATAAACCTGCGACACAGGAAGAGCAACTATTTATGGGAAACTCCTCCGCGTCAAAGGTTGAAGGCAAAGGAAAAGTGGTTCTTAAAATGACTTCTGTAAAATAACTTACTCTAAATGATGTTCTACAAGTTCCATATATTCGCAAGAACTTGGTTTCAGGATCATATCTGGGGGAAAATGGTTTCAAATTGGTCTTTGTTTCCGATAATTTTGTGTTGCCTAAAAATGGAGTATATGTTGGAAAAGGGTATGTGAGTGATGGTCTGTTCAAAATGAATGTAATGGCTATCGTACCAAAAGACAGTGATAATAAAATAGACTCTTCTATTTATATCACTGAGTCATTTAATATATGGCATGCTAGATTTGGCCATGTTAACTTTGATACATTACGAAAAATGATAAACTTAGAGTTTATACGTAAGTTTACAATAGATTCTAATTACAAATATGAAACATGTGTGGAATCAAAATTGACTAGAACTTCTTTTCATCAAGTTGAAAGGAATACAGAACCTTTAGACTTAAAACACACAGATGTGCGCAACTTAAAAATGTGTCAAACTAGCGGTGGAAAACAATATTTCATTTCCTTTATTGACGATTGTACGAGATATTGTTATGTATATCTCCTTAGAAACAAGGACGAGGCAATCGATGTATTTAAACAATACAAAGCAGAAGTTGAAAATCAACTTAATAAAAAGATAAAATCATTAAGAAGTGATAGAGGAGGAGAGTATGAATTTCATTTTGAAGAGTTCTGCGCTGAACATGGTATTATACACCAGACAATGACACCATATTCCCCTCAACCAAATGGGATAGCAGAACGTAAAAACCGTACATTAAAAGAAATGATGATTGCTCTACTCATCAACTCTGGTCTACCAGATAACCTTTGGGGAGAAGCTGTACTTTCTGCTAATCACATTCTTAATAAAGTGCCTCGAAAGAAGACTTCTAAATCACTGCTTGAACTATGGAAAGGCAGACCACCATCCTACAAATACATGAGAGTGTGGGGGTGTATTGCCAAAGTAGAAATACCGAAACCAAAGAAGGTCAAAATTGAGCCAAACACTATAGATTGCGTATTTATAGGATATGCTCATAGTAGTGCTGCTTATCGATTTTTGGTGTACAAATCTTAAATCGATGACATTCATGAAAAAACGATTATCGATTCTCGAAATGCTGGATTCTTTGAACATATTTACCCTCTAAAAAGCTCAATTGAAACTATTATTCAAGAAAAATCTAGAGATTTAGACACTCATAAGGATAATACTAATCAAAGAACACATAAAAGAAATGTTGAAACAGAGGTAGAGGAACCAAGAAGGAGCAAACGACAACGGATTTCTAAAAACTTTGGACCTGATTTCTATGCATAATGATAGAAAATGAACCTCTAACCTATCAACAAGCAATGTCATCTCCTGATGCTCCTTATTGGAAGGAAGCTGTCAACAACGAAATAGAATCCAATTTCGAAAACCATACATGGGAACTAGTGGATCTACCTTAAGGATCAAAACCACTAGGATATAAATGGATATTTATGAAAAAACTCAAGGCTGACGACTCAACGGATAAATGTAAATCTCGTATAGTAGTCAAAGGATTCAGACAGAAAGAAAATCTGTTACTCACTAACCATTTCTATGATAAGTCGGTGCATTATTTTGTTAGAGAATAGAATAAGTACTAATACTTTTCATGATCTCTATACATGGAAAATACTAAAGAACCAAGTGGAAAATTAAGAATTTCCTTTATAGAATCACCTACGTAAGTGCAAAGGCGCCGCTTCAAAGAGAATTATGTGGCCGAATTCTCCAAGAACTTATGAGACCAAGCCGATGTTCATAGCAAAAACGAACACGAACAGAGAACCAGGAGGTTAAGAAACATTTATCATGTGTTATCTTTATAAACTTACCCAAAAAGGCTTACAGTTCAAAGACAATCTAGTCCACTGATTCGCCAGTAGGTTATAACAATAGAACACTGTGAAGACCCGCAACTTCCCCGTAAAGGAAAGTGTCGGATAGTTCGAGAACAAACCACAACCGAACACATACAGAAGAATATTTCATTGCTATATTACAACAATGCACCAGATTACAAGAATATACAGAGTACAAATGAATATTACACAGAAATATCAGAGATTTAAATTACATTTAAATACATCGCAGCGGAAAATAATACAATACACAACTAGAAGGAGATATACAGATACAAAGCTTTCCAGATATCGTTCCAGCTGTAAACCAGGGTCCTGTGAATATAAATCTGCAAAACCAAAACTACTAGCTGCCCGTGTCAAAATAAGGGCACCCAGAGTTTAGGTTAAAACAATAAACTCCAGGTCAGTCATGTGACTGGTGTGAGAACTAAAACAGTTATTGATCTTTATTTTCAAAGTTAGGTAAATCAAGGGACCACGCCGTATAACACGGAACGGGTTTCCTCCCAAGAATACCAGTGCATAAAACAAACAGCGCAATGCTAAATAAAGAAAAATGAAGCTGTTATAAGACCCAGGTCCCATCACACAATGCAACGCAGCCGAGGATAGGGTTTTCCCTTATAACAGCCAAAGAATGCTTGATACGTTTAAAACAAATCATTTGATACTATTATAAGTGCATAGTGTATAAAACAACTTCAAATCATAAGTATCAATCATAGGCGGCATGAGCGCCCCATCCCACTATGTCACCATATATAGGTTTACAAATAAAACCGCAAAGTCACGTATTTGGAAATTGGATTTCCGTCTATGAACCGAGGCAAAAGATAGTCCTCAACCGATTCGAGACGCTCTAGCCCGCCCCTCAGGCAAGTACTCAGTCAAGCCTTTGGATCGTCAGGGCCGGTCCACCGATGTGGATTAAAATTCCTGAACACTACGTTTCCCCACCCTATGGGGTGTAAGTCTGGTCCGTCAGCCGACCAGAATGCATCGGCCGAAACCGATATAACCGAGGCGCCTCGCAACAGCAACAACCACATAAGTCAAACTCGTCAGGGCGTGTAAAACCACTGACGCCACTTCTAGCTAGAAAGAAACGCAAGTCCTCCCTGAGGTCCGTCTCCCGTTTTTGGTTCATACCTGGTGTGAAACACGCGAGGTAAACGTTACACAAAGCTACGCCACAAAGGCCGTGCTTTGATCATCACCACAAGACTTTGCTTTTCAACAGAAGCCTTGATCATTTGCATCTTAGCATGCCACACAGGCAAACCATCCTATGCCACCGATATCAGTCACACAGAATGAAATCCGATGTCAGACACACAGTCCATTTACAAGTCCGTTCTGGGTCTGAACGAAACCGGAGGCACCTAGTACCCCGCATATCCATCGATCTCCAAGTACGTCTGGACGATCACTAACTGTTTCCATCTTCTTGGGTGTACAGCCCAATCAAGATCATCAGTTATCCCCCAAACGACGTGAAGACCTCCGGTCTTCGACCATCGTCTTCATCTTCGACTTATCGTCGTATCAGTTATTCAGAATGGGATAAACCCGGCCTTTCCGAATAACTCGCGTATATTTTAAATAAGTGTTACACAAACACAACATACGCCTCATTCCAATTCATTAGTCACTAACCGTAAATTAATCAAGAGAATAATTCCCCAAATATTAACCCCGAAGGCCGAAACCAACATCAGATCAATATCCAGAAAACCATTCTGCTTGGCTAACCGACAGTTAGTTTCTAAATTTCACGTTCAAATCTAATTAAAGATTTAACTATCGCCTGGAGCAAAACTGGTGATACTCCATTCTCGATCTTTTCAATCTAATTAAAGATTCATTAAAACTCCACTTAGTTTTAATCATTATCTGGGTTAAAGAATCAGTGTCATTTAAAACACGATTCACGATAAACCCAAAATCACATTCCATTAATTATCGGGTTAAAGAACAAGTGTTATTTAAAACACTGTTCACGATAAACCCAAAAATCAATACCAATTTAATTCCAATTAAATATCATTTAATTGGTACACTTCATTAAATCTAAATAAAAAGATTTAATCTTTTCTCAACTGGGTTCAAGAACAGTGTTAGTGAAGACACCATTCACGACAAACCCAAATCACATTCGATATTCAATACAAGGCTCTGAATAGAAAATATATCGGCTTATATTCAATATCGAATTCTACGACTAACAAATGTCGTATTGGAAATAACGATATCAATATATATCTTTCAAATTTCCATAACAACACCTGTATAATCACGAATTCCAACATCGAAATATTCCGAAGACAATTTCGATTCAAATCCACTCCAATGCAATCATTGGAAATTTTGGTTATTTTTAAAACCCTTTTCGAATTCAATTTATTTATTTAAAAATAAATAGAATTATAATTCTAGTTCAAAACTAGTTCATTTCGATAAAAATCTATTTTTATCTTTTCAAATATGGAGTTTTTCATCCCAATTCTTTCTAAATCATTTCTTATGATTTTACACAAATTATTACTATTTTTAATAATTTTATCAAGGCCCGTACAGTCGATTTCCATCAACGGCCATCGAACTGCACTTACAGCAACCTTTTTCGAATTTGATTTGGACATAATTCCAAATCCAACCGTTAGATTTCAAATTTCTAATATTCGTTAGAAAGCTCTTTTCGATACGAACCCAACGGTTCCGGTTTTAGGAGAATCCGACGGTCGGATCTCCCGTAATGTCCGTTTGAAATAAATGGTCGAAATTCGCGAACTGCCGCGGCGCGACGCGTTCTATTCAGGCCATTATATTATATATATAATATATATAATATATACTTCGTCGATTTATATTCAAAACGAATTATATAAATAGTTTTAAAATTCGTTTCAAAATCTATTTCAACTTCCATTTCAATTCAAATTAAAATTGAATTCTTCTTTACAAATTCGTTTCAAAATTCATTTCTATTCAATTCAAATTTCAATTCAATTTGAATTCGTTTTCAATTCAATTCATTTCGAAATCGTTTTCAATTCAATTCATTTCGAAATCGTTTTCAATTCAATTCATTTCGAAATCGTTTTCAATTCAATTCATTTCGAAATCGTTTTCAATTCAATTCATTTCGAAATCGTTTTCCATTCAATTCATTTCGAAATCGTTATATATTCAATTCATTTCGAAATCGTTTTTCAATATTCATTTTTAAGATGAATAAAATCAATATAAATATCGTTCACGTCAAAATGGCGTCAATCTAATCAACACGGCTTCATAAATTTCTATTTTCAAATACTCTATTTCAAATATTTCTTTTTCAAAATAGTTGTTATTATCAAAATATTTCGTTCAACACATGACCAATCTCAATGGATGAGTACTGTCAACAAGTGAACTTTTATTTTATAATATTCTTTATTTTTCAAATTGGAATGAGGCCCAATCAATTACCATATAAAGTTAATTATATGGATTTTCATACAACTCATGTATATAATTACATTGAAAAATAATCAACCATCAACCAAAGTGCACTACACTGTATAAGCATCAAATATAGATATTCAACGCTTATAACAGCCTGTCAATCAATCGATCGACACATTTAATCCATCAGGATGAGTGAACTTCAAATTTCATCCCAACACCCGTGTGGGGTTTCAAACAATCAAACGCATATTTTATTTGTGCAGTTGGGCGATGTGTAGAATTTATCGTCTCAATCAATGTCATTCAAATAGGTGTACATAAACAAACCGTCCGGCTTATAAATGAATATTTTATTTTATTCACTTCACGTTAAAAATTTATATTTTTAACGATAAAACATTTTATTTCAATCTATGAATTTCTATTCAATTCATTTACACAATAAAATGATATTTTTATTTTTCTAACATATTTTAGAAAATTTCGGCGGCATAACGGCACGATACTAGAAACGGGACAAGGCCTAGCCTTATCCCCGGACTAGTGAAGGCCCACGCCATTCACATATCAATTTTAATCCATTTCCAATTCAACCAATCAATCAAATCCAAATCAAATAATCTAACCAACTACACAACCAAACAAACAAGTCCATGGTATGTGGACGGGTGTCGGGTGCTTCTAATAAGCACCGTCTGCATCCTAGTATATATATATAACTAGAAAAATAGAATTTGAGTGAGAAGTTCTCACCGAAAGCTATCCAAGCTCCACGGCACTTCATTTGCAGAAGTCTTCGCCGTTTTCGCATCTTCGTCAGCTTCGTCGCCCGTAGCCACTATATATATAAAAATCGAATTTTTATTTCGCTATTCAATATATAAAAATCGAATTTTTATTTCAAAGTTCAACATATAAAAATCGAGTTTTTATTTCAAAGTTCAACATATAAAAATCGAGTTTTTATTTCAAAGTTCAACATATAAAAATCGAGTTTTTATTTCAAAGTTCAACATATAAAAATCGAGTTTTTATTTCAAAGTTCAACATATAAAAATCGAATTTTTAGTTCGAAGTTCAATATATAAAAATCGAATTTTTAGTTCGAAGTTCAATAAATAAAAATCGAATTTTTAGTTCGAAGTTCAATATATAAAAATCGAATTTTTAGTTCGAAGTTCAATAAATAAAAATCGAATTTTTAGTTCGAAGTTCAATATATAAAAATCGAATTTTTAGTTCGAAGTTCAATATATAAAAATTCTATTTTTCTATCGAAGTTCAATATATAAAAATTCTATTTTTCTATCGAAGTTCAATATATAAAAATTCTATTTTTCTATCGAAGTTCAGTATATAAAAATAATCTGATTTTCTTTTCTTTTTTTAAAAACAGTTTTTACTTGCTTTTAAAATCAGTTTTTACTTGCTTTTAAAATCAGTTTTTTTTCTACTTAACAAAATCAGTTTTTGCATCTTTTTTAAAAAAAAAACAGTTTTATAATGTTTTTCAAATCAGTTTTAAAAATAAAGTAAAAACTCAGTTTTATAAATCTAAAAAAAATCGGTTTTATAAATCAAAAAAAAAAAAAAAAAAATCAGTTTTATAAAATAAATTCGGTTCTTATTACTGTTTATATAAAATAAAAATAAATAAATAATTTTAAAAAAACTTACGGGGGGGATTGGCTGCTCGCGCGAGGCTGGAAGTGGAAGAGGGGGAGGATCGGAGGTGGGCTTCGCGGTGGCGAGGTGGGTGTAGATGGGCGGGGGTCCGGTCTGAGGGGGAGGGTTCACGGGGTTTCTTCGTTCGAGAGGGGGGCGCTCGCTGTCCTCGCGTGGAGGAGGGAGGAGGATGGCGACGGAACAGAAGGGGGTGGGTGCGGCGGCCTCCAGCATGGCGGCGCGGTGAACGGAGGCGGTCTTCGATCGCTTTCCCCCTTTTTTTTTATTTTATCTTTTCTAAATTTTTTTCTGTGAATGTAAACGAGAGAGGGGGGGTTATTATAAAAGTTATTTTAATTTATTAATTAATTTAATTATTTTTAATTGCAAAAGGTTGACTTTCACCAACGACCTCTAAACGAGGTCCACCGCCTGTCGCCCATAGCGTTTTACCCCCATTCCAAACACAATGGAATATGTACCGCAAACTGATTCGACTGTTTGAATCAGTTTCCGTTTAATTTGCATTTAAATCGCTATATTGAATTTTAAACGTACATTTCAAATTACCGGGGTCACATATTAACTCTATAAATTGCAGAAAAATATTTTCTAGCTTCGTATTGACGATACGGTCCTAACAAAACTAGTTTCGTCGAATTCTGAGACCGTTAGAAAAATGGCCAATTTCCAGTCGATTAAAATCAACTGAAATGGTCAAAACACGTTTTCCTTTGCCACGCTCACATATTGATTCGAAAAATTATGAAATTTGAAACCTAGCAATAACTCGACATCACGGACCCAACAAAAGTGGTTTCGTCGAAATCCGAGGTCATTTGCAAAATGTCCATTTTTAAGGGCCTGAATTCCATAGCGACTATTCAGAATTTTCAACTGGACATATCTTATCATTTCTAAAGTGAAATCTCAGTTTGTCAACTTCGTTACAAAGATATAGTTATACAGATTCAAATATTTCTTGTTTCGTTCAATTCTGACTTATATTGAATTCTGTATATTCATTTGAAATTAGAAATCGAATTTTCGAACTACCGCGCCATTTTCAATTCCTTTTATAATTATATATAATTATTTATATTCTAACGACGACGCGTATAATATATACGTTCGAATTCTATTCAAAATAAATTTCTCGTCGATTATATTTAAAATAATCTATTTTAAATATTCAAAATTCGCTATAATCGCCAAAATAAAAATTTTAAACTGGCCCAGATTTTACGGGTTGTTACAATCTCCCACACTTAAAACTTTTCGTCCCCGAAAAGGAACAAAGTCGAAAGTGGATTGATTAATCAACTCTACGTTCGATCTGGCTTCCATTCTCCAACTCTTTAGTTTCTGAGAATTTTCAAAATTTCAAAAATTTGGCTAACACCATAAATTTTTGAAAAATTTCGCCATAACCTCCCCTGCACCGGGAGCATCGGGGAATTTCAAATAGCTTCCCCGGTCCTTCAGATCTCAAAAAGAAAAAGAAAAAGCCAAGCGGCTAGCCAATAGGCTCACAAAATCATCATCACCCAAACAAAACAGGAAATTATGTAGTAAACATGTACCTATTTGTCGGGCAAACAAATTTTATTCTCTGCTCTAGCCTCCTTGCTATGACCTGTTCAATGATATACATGTATATGCAAGCAGATGCGACCAATTTCCAATACAATTCAATATTTGGTTGAATTAGGCAAAATGGTTAAAATTTAGCAAACAAATAAACAAACCACACAAACATCAATCAATTAGTGAATTAGAGTTTCAAATTCATAATTTTGATACATATATAGAAAATCATGTTTTGGTGCCAATTTACAACAATGTGTTCTAACTATATTAGTTTTGGTTCTCACACCAGTCTAATGGAAACATATAGAAATCACACCTTCGAAACACGAAAATAAATACTGGTGATGGCGCGCCATCATCAGAATCATGTCCGGGCGACTAGAGTGTGACTCTATATCTATCCAGTATATTAAAATTTCGAATACACGCGGATCAGACGTATACGTAAAATCTATATATACTGGATTGTCCACATCAATATAAATAGATAATCAACTACGAATAATTGATTTAAATTTTCAAAACAAAATTTGTTTTCCTTTTCAAAAATATACTCTTCACACTCGTTCTAGGATTTTACTGATCCTATCTCTAACGAGTCATTCTAATTGGATATTACTAATCCAATATCTGATGAATTCTTTCGTATGGTTCTAATGTGCCTTGTTCTCTGCTTTGTAAACCAAAGCTCTGATACCAAATGTGAAGACCCGCAACTTCCCCGTAAAGGAAAGTGTCGGATAGTTCGAGAACAAACCACAACCGAACACATACAGAAGAATATTTCATTGCTATATTACAACAATGCACCAGATTACAAGAATATACAGAGTACAAATGAATATTACACAGAAATATCAGAGATTTAAATTACATTTAAATACATCGCAGCGGAAAATAATACAATACACAACTAGAAGGAGATATACGGATACAAAGCTTTCCGGATATCGTTCCAGCTGTAAACCAGGGTCCTGTGAATATAAATCTGCAAAACCAAAACTACTAGCTGCCCGTGTCAAAATAAGGGCACCCAGAGTTTAGGTTAAAACAATAAACTCCAGGTCAGTCATGTGACTGGTGTGAGAACTAAAACAGTTATTGATCTTTATTTTCAAAGTTAGGTAAATCAAGGGACCACGCCGTATAACACGGAACGGGTTTCCTCCCAAGAATACCAGTGCATAAAACAAACAGCGCAATGCTAAATAAAGAAAAATGAAGCTGTTATAAGACCCAGGTCCCATCACACAATGCAACGCAGCCGAGGATAGGGTTTTCCCTTATAACAGCCAAAGAATGCTTGATACGTTTAAAACAAATCATTTGATACTATTATAAGTGCATAGTGTATAAAACAACTTCAAATCATAAGTATCAATCATAGGCGGCATGAGCGCCCCATCCCACTATGTCACCATATATAGGTTTACAAATAAAACCGCAAAGTCACGTATTTGGAAATTGGATTTCCGTCTATGAACCGAGGCAAAAGATAGTCCTCAACCGATTCGAGACGCTCTAGCCCGCCCCTCAGGCAAGTACTCAGTCAAGCCTTTGGATCGTCAGGGCCGGTCCACCGATGTGGATTAAAATTCCTGAACACTACGTTTCCCCACCCTATGGGGTGTAAGTCTGGTCCGTCAGCCGACCAGAATGCATCGGCCGAAACCGATATAACCGAGGCGCCTCGCAACAGCAACAACCACATAAGTCAAACTCGTCAGGGCGTGTAAAACCACTGACGCCACTTCTAGCTAGAAAGAAACGCAAGTCCTCCCTGAGGTCCGTCTCCCGTTTTTGGTTCATACCTGGTGTGAAACACGCGAGGTAAACGTTACACAAAGCTACGCCACAAAGGCCGTGCTTTGATCATCACCACAAGACTTTGCTTTTCAACAGAAGCCTTGATCATTTGCATCTTAGCATGCCACACAGGCAAACCATCCTATGCCACCGATATCAGTCACACAGAATGAAATCCGATGTCAGACACACAGTCCATTTACAAGTCCGTTCTGGGTCTGAACGAAACCGGAGGCACCTAGTACCCCGCATATCCATCGATCTCCAAGTACGTCTGGACGATCACTAACTGTTTCCATCTTCTTGGGTGTACAGCCCAATCAAGATCATCAGTTATCCCCCAAACGACGTGAAGACCTCCGGTCTTCGACCATCGTCTTCATCTTCGACTTATCGTCGTATCAGTTATTCAGAATGGGATAAACCCGGCCTTTCCGAATAACTCGCGTATATTTTAAATAAGTGTTACACAAACACAACATACGCCTCATTCCAATTCATTAGTCACTAACCGTAAATTAATCAAGAGAATAATTCCCCAAATATTAACCCCGAAGGCCGAAACCAACATCAGATCAATATCCAGAAAACCATTCTGCTTGGCTAACCGACAGTTAGTTTCTAAATTTCACGTTCAAATCTAATTAAAGATTTAACTATCGCCTGGAGCAAAACTGGTGATACTCCATTCTCGATCTTTTCAATCTAATTAAAGATTCATTAAAACTCCACTTAGTTTTAATCATTATCTGGGTTAAAGAATCAGTGTCATTTAAAACATGATTCACGATAAACCCAAAATCACATTCCATTAATTATCGGGTTAAAGAACAAGTGTTATTTAAAACACTGTTCACGATAAACCCAAAAATCAATACCAATTCAATTCCAATTAAATATCATTTAATTGGTACACTTCATTAAATCTAAATAAAAAGATTTAATCTTTTCTCAACTGGGTTCAAGAACAGTGTTAGTGAAGACACCATTCACGACAAACCCAAATCACATTCGATATTCAATACAAGGCTCTGAATAGAAAATATATCGGCTTATATTCAATATCGAATTCTACGACTAACAAATGTCGTATTGGAAATAACGATATCAATATATATCTTTCAAATTTCCATAACAACACCTGTATAATCACGAATTCCAACATCAAAATATTCCGAAGACAATTTCGATTCAAATCCACTCCAATGCAATCATTGGAAATTTTGGTTATTTTTAAAACCCTTTTCGAATTCAATTTATTTATTTAAAAATAAATAGAATTATAATTCTAGTTCAAAACTAGTTCATTTCGATAAAAATCTATTTTTATCTTTTCAAATATGGAGTTTTTCATCCCAATTCTTTCTAAATCATTTCTTATGATTTTACACAAATTATTACTATTTTTAATAATTTTATCAAGGCCCGTACAGTCGATTTCCATCAACGGCCATCGAACTGCACTTACAGCGACCTTTTTCGAATTTGATTTGGACATAATTCCAAATCCAACCGTTAGATTTCAAATTTCTAATATTCGTTAGAAAGCTCTTTTCGATACGAACCCAACGGTTCCGGTTTTAGGAGAATCCGACGGTCGGATCTCCCGTAATGTCCGTTTGAAATAAATGGTCGAAATTCGCGAACTGCCGCGGCGCGGCGCGTTCTATTCAGGCCATTATATTATATATATAATATATATAATATATACTTCGTCGATTTCTATTCAAAACGAATTATATAAATAGTTTTAAAATTCGTTTCAAAATCTATTTCAACTTCCATTTCAATTCAAAGTAAAATTGAATTCTTCTTTACAAATTCGTTTCAAAATTCATTTCTATTCAATTCAAATTTCAATTCAATTTGAATTCGTTTTCAATTCAATTCATTTCGAAATCGTTTTCAATTCAATTCATTTCGAAATCGTTTTCAATTCAATTCATTTCGAAATCGTTTTCAATTCAATTCATTTCGAAATCGTTTTCAATTCAATTCATTTCGAAATCGTTTTCCATTCAATTCATTTCGAAATCGTTATATATTCAATTAATTTCGAAATCATTTTTCAATATTCATTTTTAAGATGAATAAAATCGATATAAATATCGTTCACGTCAAAATGGCGTCAATCTAATCAACACGGCTTCATAAATTTCTATTTTCAAATACTCTATTTCAAATATTTCTTTTTCAAAATAGTTGTTATTATCAAAATATTTCGTTCAACACATGACCAATCTCAATGGATGAGTACTGTCAACAAGTGAACTTTTATTTTATAATATTCTTTATTTTTCAAATTGGAATGAGGCCCAATCAATTACCATATAAAGTTAATTATATGGATTTTCATACAACTCATGTATATAATTACATTGAAAAATAATCAACCATCAACCAAAGTGCACTACACTGTATAAGCATCAAATATAGATATTCAACGCTTATAACAGCCTGTCAATCAATCGATCGACACATTTAATCCATCAGGATGAGTGAACTTCAAATTTCATCCCAACACCCGTGTGGGGTTTCAAACAATCAAACGCATATTTTATTTGTGCAGTTGGACGATGTGTAGAATTTATCGTCTCAATCAATGTCATTCAAATAGGTGTACATAAACAAACCGTCCGGCTTATAAATGAATATTTTATTTTATTCACTTCACGTTAAAAATTTATATTTTTAACGATAAAACATTTTATTTCAACCTATGAATTTCTATTCAATTCATTTACACAATAAAATGATATTTTTATTTTTCTAACATATTTTAGAAAATTTCGGCGGCATAACGGCACGATACTAGAAACGGGACAAGGCCTAGCCTTATCCCCGGACTAGTGAAGGCCCACGCCATTCACATATCAATTTTAATCCATTTCCAATTCAACCAATCAATCAAATCCAAATCAAATAATCTAACCAACTACACAACCAAACAAACAAGTCCATGGTATGTGGACGGGTGTCGGGTGCTTCTAATAAGCACCGTCTGCATCCTAGTATATATATATAACTAGAAAAATAGAATTTGAGTGAGAAGTTCTCACCGAAAGCTATCCAAGCTCCACGGCACTTCATTTGCAGAAGTCTTCGCCGTTTTCGCATTTTCGTCAGCTTCGTCGCCCGTAGCCACTATATATATAAAAATCGAATTTTTATTTCGCTATTCAATATATAAAAATCGAATTTTTATTTCAAAGTTCAACATATAAAAATCGAGTTTTTATTTCAAAGTTCAACATATAAAAATCGAGTTTTTATTTCAAAGTTCAACATATAAAAATCGAGTTTTTATTTCAAAGTTCAACATATAAAAATCGAGTTTTTATTTCAAAGTTCAACATATAAAAATCGAATTTTTAGTTCGAAGTTCAATATATAAAAATCGAATTTTTAGTTCGAAGTTCAATAAATAAAAATCGAATTTTTAGTTCGAAGTTCAATATATAAAAATCGAATTTTTAGTTCGAAGTTCAATAAATAAAAATCGAATTTTTAGTTCGAAGTTCAATATATAAAAATCGAATTTTTAGTTCGAAGTTCAATATATAAAAATTCTATTTTTCTATCGAAGTTCAATATATAAAAATTCTATTTTTCTATCGAAGTTCAATATATAAAAATTCTATTTTTCTATCGAAGTTCAGTATATAAAAATAATCTGATTTTCTTTTCTTTTTTTAAAAACAGTTTTTACTTGCTTTTAAAATCAGTTTTTACTTGCTTTTAAAATCAGTTTTTTTTCTACTTAACAAAATCAGTTTTTGCATCTTTTTTAAAAAAAAACAGTTTTATAATGTTTTTCAAATCAGTTTTAAAAATAAAGTAAAAACTCAGTTTTATAAATCTAAAAAAAATCGGTTTTATAAATCAAAAAAAAAAAAATCAGTTTTATAAAATAAATTCGGTTCTTATTACTGTTTATATAAAATAAAAATAAATAAATAATTTTAAAAAAACTTACGGGGGGGATTGGCTGCTCGCGCGAGGCTGGAAGTGGAAGAGGGGGAGGATCGGAGGTGGGCTTCACGGTGGCGAGGTGGGTGTAGATGGGCGGGGGTCCGGTCTGAGGCGGAGGGTTCAGGGGTTTCTTCGTTCGAGAGGGGGGCGCTCGCTGTCCTCGCGTGGAGGAGGGAGGAGGATGGCGACGGAACAGAAGGGGGTGGGTGCGGCGGCCTCCAGCATGGCGGCGCGGTGAACGGAGGCGGTCTTCGATCGCTTTCCCCCTTTTTTTTATTTTATCTTTTCTAAATTTTTTTCTGTGAATGTAAACGAGAGAGGGGGGGTTATTATAAAAGTTATTTTAATTTATTAATTAATTTAATTATTTTTAATTGCAAAAGGTTGACTTTCACCAACGACCTCTAAACGAGGTCCACCGCCTGTCGCCCATAGCGTTTTACCCCCATTCCAAACACAATGGAATATGTACCGCAAGCTGATTCGACTGTTTGAATCAGTTTCCGTTTAATTTGCATTTAAATCGCTATATTGAATTTTAAACGTACATTTCAAATTACCGGGGTCACATATTAACTCTATAAATTGCAGAAAAATATTTTCTAGCTTCGTATTGACGATACGGTCCTAACAAAACTAGTTTCGTCGAATTCTGAGACCGTTAGAAAAATGGCCAATTTCCAGTCGATTAAAATCAACTGAAATGGTCAAAACACGTTTTCCTTTGCCACGCTCACATATTGATTCGAAAAATTATGAAATTTGAAACCTAGCAATAACTCGACATCACGGACCCAACAAAAGTGGTTTCGTCGAAATTCGAGGTCATTTGCAAAATGTCCATTTTTAAGGGCCTGAATTCCATAGCGACTATTCAGAATTTTCAACTGGACATATCTTATCATTTCTAAAGTGAAATCTCAGTTTGTCAACTTCGTTACAAAGATATAGTTATACAGATTCAAATATTTCTTGTTTCGTTCAATTCTGACTTATATTGAATTCTGTATATTCATTTGAAATTAGAAATCGAATTTTCGAACTACCGCGCCATTTTCAATTCCTTTTATAATTATATATAATTATTTATATTCTAACGACGACGCGTATAATATATACGTTCGAATTCTATTCAAAATAAATTTCTCGTCGATTATATTTAAAATAATCTATTTTAAATATTCAAAATTCGCTATAATCGCCAAAATAAAAATTTTAAACTGGCCCAGATTTTACGGGTTGTTACAAACACTAGGAAAAGTTCAAGGCCATTGTGATGCTTTTACCGATATGATAAATGTTACTCAAAATTTCAAAAATAGATTAGACAACCACTCATTCATGTGGGGGATTGTTGGAAGAATGAATAAGTGTTTGAGGAAAACTAAGTCCCATATCGGGGAAATTTGTGCCTTAGTTCACTACTTATACTAAGGTTTGATATGTTATATAAACAAAAGAGAAGATGGAAGAGAGACAGGCAATGGCATGATAAAGCATTCATGTTAATATTTAAAAGTCAAAGATTAGGGCCTTGGGCCTTGGGGCTCTTGTGGTCTCGTAATCGGTTGGGCCTCCAAATGCAGATGGGCTTGCTACGCTGCGAAGTTGTTATTTTTGAATTTAGCCGCGCAGATGCGAACGGAAATATCTGTTGGTAAAGGGTCGCAACCTTTCCTACAGACGTTGCCATTGCAATTCAAACAGAAGCAATCCTTCGTGAACTGATGTCTCTTCCTCTCTATATAAGGGGATGCGGAAATCAAATCCAAATATCTTTTTCGCTGCTCTTCTTCTCTTCTCCTCTGTATACTCTGGTTTTGTAAAACGCTTTCTAGAGTTCGTCGAACTCCTGCACTGTAGCGCATCAGTGCGGCGTACGGTCCGTTCTACCTTGTAAGGTGATTTGTTGATTATCTCCTCTGCGCCTGTGTGAGAGTAATATCGCTTTAAGGGAACATTATACACTACTGGGATCGGACACACTGTATGGTACCGCTTTTCTTCTTCTCTTCTTCTTGCTTGTATCATACGATACTATACACTCAGTGCTGATTCGCACTTATACATATATTGTTTGTTGTTTGCAACAATTTTGCATTGCTTATTAGTTGTAATCAAAGAATCAGTTCGACAAAAATTGCTGGGAAAAGGAAGAAGAAATATCATGTTCTTTGATTGAATTTTGCTTGATCATGTAGAGTGGATGGAGAACACAACGTGCGACATACTGGCATGATTTGGTGAGGGTTTGAATATTTCATTTCGCAAAGGAGACTAGGAGCATGTGACATGATTTGGTGAGAGTGAGTATATTTACATTTTATTCCTTGCATCTTTGTTTAATTTCTATCAAAAATCAAAATCCTATTTTAGGGATAACTTTTGTATGCAAGCTCAAACTGATTCGTAATTGAAATTCTGAACAACATGAGGCTTGTTTCAAGACGATCGTCCCCATACCACTTGTATGTAAATGTGGAAACATTACCATGTAAGCATGTGCCAATATAATATGGATACCATCTAGTATGATAATCAAAACCAGGCATGTCATATATGTCAAAGTGCATAGATAAGTATAACAAGAAATATAAACAGTAATGTAGTAAGTAATGACATAAAGAACAAAGCAACCGAAATATCATTAAGTTATTTGAAAGATGGTTCTCTTTTCCTGATATGTTATTATATGTAAATAAAATTTAATCAATGTTGCAAATTGGCCGGGTCGAGCCTTGTTGTTGCTTTGCTACAGATATATGAAAATTCTAGAGTTGGGTATCTCTCTTGTTGAGTTAGGTGTTGTTTCAATAAACGTTTGTAACATCTACTCTGAAAAAGGGAGTTGAATTCGTTTTTGTTTGATTTTAGGTAGTTTAGTTCATGGGAGTTGAATTTTTCGAGGGGTATCGTTGTGCTGGTTCACCCTTTATTTCACGTTGCATGCTTGGTGGGTATGATTGATTCAAGTGTTTATTCGTATTATTCTTTCGTGACACAAAAGTTGAGTTAATTCACTTACAACCAACCTAAAATAACATGTTGAAATGTCCTATTGAGTGTTAGGATTGTTTAAAACTCGCAAATATTTGTTATGTGAAATGATGCACATGTGACCTACACACTTGCGATATATAGGAGTGATTACTATGACATTTGCTGATTTATCTGTGGTTTCTGAATTGCTTAATTTATTTATTCTTGTTGTATCTAACAGTTCTATGATTTTTATTTGATGATAACACACACACACAACACACACACACATATATATATATATGCATATATATATATATATAAATGTGTTTATAATTGTACTATTCTACTACATCACAGACAAAATACAATATTTATATTTAAATAAAATACTAATGCACAAAAATTTAAATATTCAAACAGTATTTTACTGAAATATAATATTTTATTTCTACATTTGAATAGTACAGATTTATAACTCCGCTATTTGTACATCTCACTGTAATACAATACATTTCATTTTGTATTCAACTTCATTTGTGACATTGTTCCCCACTACTACACTCGGTTATACAATCACTCAAATTTTACATTGTTGCCTCACTGCACTTCTCTCGGTCACTCAATCACAGATATCCATACATTCACTCACTGACACATAACTTGTCTTCTGTCTATCAAGCTTTACAATCAGTCCAGTCTTTTGCTTACCTGTCAAAGGAACACACACACGGTAAAATGGAATTAAATATTTTTAAATTCTAGCAGATATAATTTTATTTTTAAAATTTATTTGCCTCACAATTTTGGTGTGTTTCTCATCATATTTCATGACTTTATTTGATTTATGTGGACATCCATCTGTGTCTAGACAACACGTAATATTCACAGTGATACACTGTAAATACCACAAGGTAGACAAATCCTCTAGTGCTTACATATATATACTGCAAGTGCACTATACATGTATACACATACATATGTATGTATATACACATATTTATGTGTAGGAACAATGGTCACTGCAAAATGTTTCAAGCCAGAAGGGACACAAAACCATCAAAAATGAGGATATATTCACATATGTATACACATACATTGTACGTATACACACAGTGGCATATACATACATTGTATGTATATACATAATGGCATACACACATATACACTAGCAATTTTTTCAAATTCAAATGCAACAACCAGTGCATGTATATGATCGAGAAAGACCAAGGCACACAACAAAAGTTCATGTATCAAAATGCCACAAATACATGCATGTATATGACAGTTAACACCACAGGTCAAATGGTGCAACAATGAACAGGTCAGACCAATACAACAAGTCAGAAAATGGTGCAAGCATTTATGGTGGCATGCAAAACTCAAAGCTTGAGCAATTGCATGGGACATGCACAAATACACATCAATATAAAAGAAAGAACAACAATGGTTCAATGTCAAAAACAAGTTCAAGTACAACTCGACAACAGTACAACGAATAACAAAAACATATGTACAGTGTTACAACCAAGAGCAATGTTCGAAGCACATGCATAGCGCAAAACACATAGCATTATGGTACAACAGTAAAGAAATAAACACAGGTCAGTGTGTAAAGCATGGTGCCATAGCTCAAGTGCAAGCAAGGTGTAAACATCAAGACGACACATGCAAGACTCTAATTCAGGTTAACATGATTGTAGACACAACTCAAAGTCAGATACAAGATAATGGAACAAGCACTACAGTGGATGGCTAAATGTCGAGGCAGATCTTAAAACTCATCAACAAACTCATTTTAACCAAGCAAGTGGCCTCAATAGTTCAAGAAAATGGACCACGCACATGCACACATTAATATATATATACACACACACACAAATCTGTATATATATATATATATGTATGTATGTATAAAATACACATGGCCATGAAATGAATTTCCAAAATTTGTAGTTTATGAAGAAACATTCCAGCAAAGTTTTAAAAAAACATTGTGAATAATTAAGGGATAGATTAATTTTTGGCATGTCAAGGGCAGTATCTGTTCAATCTTTTGGTCAAATGGAACATGCATACACAAGTGTAAATGCAACTTCATGTTTCAAGAAAAATTGCAGCAGTTCTCACAAGAGAAATCAAACACAGCAAAGAGAATCAATCAAGCTTAAATGACATGTATATTGACATAAAATGGCAAGTTTTATAAAGTGCAACAAAATCATTAAAGACCAATTTTTGGATATCATAGAGTCCATTTTGGCAACTGCTAATAGGAAATTGAAGTCATATTGTATTTTTTTGCAATGGAAATAACTTTATTCCCAAAATTCAATAGTTTGTTTGAGAAGAAAATGTTTCCAGAATTCGCAAGCATGCTTTTTGGGCATGTGCAAGAAAGTTACCATTCCAAAAATCATGCAAGGCTATGGAAACAATTTATTTTGTTTTCCAGAAAATCATCAGGGAATACAAGGCAACAATTCTCACAAGAATATCTCGGCAAATAAATCACGCAGCATTTCAAAGCCGAAGGAAATAAATCTAAACCAAGGCAACAATCAAGCAAAATCAAGTCAAGCCATTTCAAGCGAAATCCGAGAATTTAGGATGTTATTATTCTATTTAAACACCATCTACATCATAGGAAGATCAATCGAAACCACAACTAATTCGAATTTGACCTGTGGGTTTGCCGAAGCTGGGTAAAATTTGTGTTATTTACTTTTAGTTCGGCCGACATTCTTTTTGGAGCAAAGCTTGCAAATGAAATAAAAATGGGCTAACCTATATTACACTAGGCAAAGGGGTTTTGGTTTTAGTGTTTATTTTATTTTAAAGTGTTTTTATTTTTTTTTATAAACCATTCAGTTTGTTTTCTAGTTTTTCTGTATACTAGGGGCTTACTAGTTTGTTTGTAAAACTCGAGTTTACTAGCTACGGGTTTGTAGCTACGGGAAAATCTGGTTTCGGGGACAGAAAACAGTGTTGGGTTTTGAGCGTGGGATTAGAACAACAGCAGGTTTTGCGAGTGTACAAAACTGTATAGGCAGTTAGCGAGGGATTCTCGAGTTTGTAGGTTTTTATATGCAGGTGTCTTTTTAATTCTAGTAAAAACCTTGGGGAATGCAGCAATAGGCAGGGTTTGCCGAAGCTGGGTAAAATTTGTGTTATTTACTTTTTGCATTTATATTCTCTGTTGTAATCTGTGCTCTGATATTTTTAATATTCGATAAAGATCCAATAAACCCTATTTACCCCCTTCTAGGGTTAATCTAGATCCAACAAGTGGTATCAGAGCTTGGTATTTTCATTAACTTTAGAGTCATGGTGTTCCCTAGTTGTCAGTCCAATAAGAGTCAGTCCAGTCGTATTCCAACTATTTTTAGTGGTACAGATTTTTTAAATTGGAAATCAGAAATGGAATCCTATTTAAAATTTGTTAATATTAAAATTTGTGATATTATTATGAATGGTACTAATGATGCAGATATGAATGACACTGCAATGCATATTATTTATTCTTACATTAATAACGATCAGCTTAACCTTATTTCTCATTGCTCATCTGCACAGGATATCTGGAAAACTCTTAACGCATTGTATGGAAGAAATGATAGCTGCTCAAAACCCCAAAGTGCCAACTCAGATTCAGAATTGTGTTTAAAAGGGGAAACAGATGAAAATTCAAATAGATCAGACATTGGAGAATCAACAGACAATGAGACATGAAATTTCTCTTATGAAGATTTAGTTTATATGTGCACTGATTTAACAAAAGCTGTTGATAAACTCCAATGGAAAAATAAAATTCCAAAATCTAAAAATCTTGAGTTGACTAGCAAAAATATTAATTTGGAATTAAAGCTTGAAAATGTCAAGAAATATGAAAATTCTGATTGCTAAAATTGTTTGAAGTTAGGAAACAATCTTGTTCAACTCAATAAAAATATTCAAAAGCTTGAGAATGAAATTCTGATCTTAAAAGAGAATGAGATTGAGTTGTTAAGTTTGAAGAATTTTCTGCAAAAGGAATTGGATATTTTTAAGACATCTGAACATTCCAAACTTGAAATATTTGAAAAAGAAAGCTTGTTGAAAACTGATTTGATTTTGAAAGAGCTTGAAAATAAGATTGAAAAATTCAAAACCTTTGAAAAACTTGATTCTGAAAAGCACAAAAAAAAAAACAAGCAGATTAAATTATCGATAAGCTGAAGTCACATGTTTATATCTCTAGAGAATGACCAAGTATCTCATCCCTTTAAAAATGGTACAACTCAACAGAAGGATAACGACCATTCACGAAAATCAATATAGAGTCCATTCGCATAGCCAGAACTTGTCTCACTACAAAGCGCATTGTGTTCGCCACAAGATATATTTTGATGGGAAAATTTTACCCGACCTTTGTGCCTAGCTACTTTCGGTTATCCAAATTGATGAGATTGGCGATTATCTAGTGGAATCACCCAGAGTGATGGTCTGAATGTCCGAACATCAAGAATGGATTGCGCCATGAGACGAGGGTGTAACACCTATTCTTTAAGGTCTTAAACTAAGTGCTACAAATGCTTATAATGGTCCAAAGGTCCAGATGCTTATACCTCTAGTGATACCCGTTCTCTAATGTGTAACACCCGTTCTCTATGGCCTAAAGATCCATATGCTTATACCTTCAATGACCCTAATGTAAGCATGATTATTAAATTCCCACCGGTGTCTTCAATTTTACGTTAATTATGTGCGAAAACATGTATAATCAAGCAATTATATCCCCAATAATAATTTAATAAACGATAATATGGTTCACCATAAACTAGAAACAGTTGACATCGTTGTTGTGTGGTTAGATAAGCAAAAGGTGTGGCCAACCACCAACAACAATAAAAAATTAATAGACTCGATATGGCTTATTGTGACACCCCACGTCCGTTAATGTCACTCACTAAAAGAATGCATCAAGTTTCATGAAGCGTTAAAGGTAAACAAAAACAGAAACATTATAAGACAAATGTAAAATAGCAACCGAATAAAAAACTTTATTTATCATAAAACATCGGGGTTCAAAACGTAGTTACATCATAAGTCTGAAATACATAAAACCCAATACATCAACATTAAATTTTTGCCTTGTACTAAAATCATCAGAGTACAATAATAAAAGAAGCATAGTTCCCCATAAATATAGCCGTAGTAAAGAAAGTACGGAATCAAAGAAGCACATCTAGCAACTTCAAGCAGAATGAAAGAAGAATCCTAATTAAGCTTGAGTATTCCCACCCTGAGAATCAGGGGGAACGGAAGAGAAAGAAGAGGAAACAAAATAGGTCAGACATAAAGTCTGGCGAGTCCAGTTACTTTTGCCATATAATTAAGTAAAAGTATCATGACAAGCATATAAACTGGATAAGAGGGATATAACATATAAGGCAGGTATGATAAGGTAAACAGGATAAACTAAACAGAATGTGCAATGCGCTTCTCTACTACTTTTCTCTTTCTATGCACCAATACTAATATAACAGTAACATGATGATCCCAACCAGTATAAGATGGTAGACTTAGGTGTACTTTTAGTGAGAGGTTTTAACCCCATACAATAACAGGTAGCCCAATAGAACCGACGGGTGTTATCCCCAAATGATAATAACGGGCTCCTAAACAAATGTGACTAGATGTACCCTAATTGATCGGCTCCCTAAACCCCGTAGATACCATGTCCCGGCCCCACAGTAGTATGTATCTCTTCCTTAAGTAGAAACCCCGATACAAATAAGATGCACAACCATATCTACATATGTCACGGCGTCTTAATCCTCCCTGGTCTGGACCCACGCATGCACTTGACCCCATCGGAATGCACCGCCCCCGCCTCCTCTCAAGTGACCTCTTTCAACCAGCTCAGTAAGCATGCCCTGATCCCGACCTAGTTCGGGGTTTCCCGTTTGATACCTATATAGGTTACCGACTGATATGGGTCCCACAAACAAGATGACACAAGCTTCCCACTAGGCTTGTATCCCCACTACTAGGTTTTCCACAGGTCATGCCTACTGGTTTTTCAAGATTGCATAACCTCAACAGGTTAAGTTTGTGGGCATATATATACAAATATTACCCACCAACCTAAGATTTACTTAACCCTCCCACTAATTCAAGCAAGTTTACTTAACCCCTACTCAAATTAACAGGTTCATGTAACCCTTAAGGATCAGACAGGTTAAGTATTACAAGTTCACAATAATTTCGATTTATTGTTATAATGCGCTAGACCTCCCATATTAAGCCTACAACTTGTGGATGTTGGATATGCCAGTTGGATCCGGGCAGACTTCCTCCACAAGTCGGACTTAACCTCGTGCCTTAGCACGTTAAGCTAGACCCCTCACATTAGAGTCACCACTTGCAGTTGCTGGATATGCCGGGCGGGTCCGGGCAGACTTCTACCACAAGTGTAATCTAACCTCGTGTTTAAGCGCAGTTATAGTTTCTTATTACTGTAATTCTAGGCATTTCATTCTTTATTTAACAATTATCCTTATTTCATTATAGGTTTCATGCCCTTTTTCCAAGTCATATTCATCATGTACCATATGCCCAAAATTAGGGTCTTTAATCACATTTGGTTTATGCCCCAAATCCATATTTATATATTTAATTCAACTTATGCCCAAATTTCCCAATACAAGTTATGCCCCAATTCTAACGTTTTTCCCCTCGTTCCCAATTTGATGTGTTCGCATATTTCAGCAGTATGCTAAGACTTCAAGGTAGCCTGACCATAAAATAAAAATGGAAAAGAAGAAGGGAAGAGAATAGAAATAATCATAATAACAAGATTGACAAATGATGGCAGAAATCAGCATAGCAACTAATAAACATATAGTGACAAAGTTGGGCAAAATGACAAGGTAGGCATAAAGGAACAGGTCTGATGAACATATGAAAATAGAATTGATTAAGCATAGTGTCATGATCATAGACAGGCAAGCTGAGATCTAATCAGTGAATTAGATGTACAAAAATGGCAGATCTAACATAATAAATAGACATAGGCCTAGATACAATTCATAGTCATGTCAAAATAACTTAGATACTCAGTTTATGGCAGATCTGATATGATTCAATTAGTAACAGGCTTAGATCCAATTTATATCATGTCAAGATTAACTTTTAAGTATTCATATCTAAAAATAACGTAGACTCACTATGATTGGATCTAAGAACAAAAGAATAATTGCAGATGGTGTAGAATAGGTCTATAAATCTGAATAACTTAATTGTAGAGGAAGAATAGCCTATTTTCAATCTAGGCAGAGGCAGCGTCTAGTTCTCCATTGTTTTAGAATAAATAAAACAATGAGAATGGGGTCATATTTATAGCCTAGGGTTCATGAATCTGGTTAGAAAACAAGTCTACATACGCAGAAATATACCAGGCTCGGATCTGGGGGTGTCGACATGGGTGTCGACACCCCCCTTATGGTGTCGACCCATGGGTCGACACCCCTAGGGTAGGGGTCAACCCCCAACGTGCCTGGTTCCTGCGTTGTCTTGCCTTCAATTTTCGGATAGATCTTTTGAATTTCTGAAATGATTATTTATATATATATATATATATATAATTAGCTTACATATGTGTAAAATTCAAACCTTAATATCTTCTTCATACGATGTCCGTTTTACGCAAACTCGGAGTCTATCTCAAGTAGAATTTTGAGACGAATGCAATGGCCCAGTCCCTTTCACCTAATTTTGAATATTTAATTAAGTATTATTTAGTTTATCATCTTTAGTCTTGTTAAAATTACGAGGTGTTACATTCTCCCCTACTTAAAGGATTTCGTCCCCAAAATCTCCAAATTAAGAAGAATGTATATCCTAATATCCATCATCCATCTACTCATCCACCAATCATGGGCATCCATTGTCCTTAAAAGTTTTCTAATGCTTGTATTAACATATGCAACGGTGTGTGTGTATATGTCCCTATGTTAATGCGAAAGATCAGGCAGTCTACTAATTCAGTCGACCTCCTTAATGCAATGTATGTAAGTGCCATGAATCCAACATATATGCAAACAATCCTGTTATAACATGTAAGTTCTATATGCGTAAGCAATCATTCATCCAAATGCAACATCCATATGATGATACACCCGCTTTCATCCATGAAAAGAAAAAAAATGCACACATATCCATATGCAGTATGAGAGTGATTGAGCCAATCTAGTGCCTAATGTGTGTGTATACGCATCCACGAGAAACCACTTGCATCTACTTGCATCCATCAAACATATCATGTCTCAAACACATGTTTACATCCATGGGATTCCTACCTAAAGGTTGAATATTCGATAGATAGAATATACTTAGATGATAGAAACAAGCATTAATAAAAGCTTTGGAAAGGAAATTAAGAACATACCCTTAAAAAGAAAAGGGTACGAAGCGCGAATACTGTCTTTGGTCTCCCAAGTTGCATCCTATTGGTTATCTCCCCACTGAACTTTCATCAACTTGACTTCTTTGTCGCGTAGCTTCTTAACCTCTGATCCACTAATACGGGTTGGAACTCGTCTAACTGTCGCCTCCCGTTCTACCTATACTTCCTCTAGTATACTCGGCTCGACTACTTCTGCGGTATCATGCAAACACTTCCGTAAATGAGAAACATGGAAAACATCATGAACGTCGGATAGTCTCTCTGATAGCTTTACTCTATAGACCAATATAAACATGTATGTATTTTTTTTATTGCATTTACCTTATTTTGATCGTCTTTTTCCATTTAGTTCTCCGTTTTATTTTCCTTCAGAACTCTTGGGTGTTTGTGCCAATTTTTGAAGCAAAAAGACATTTATCTCACTTCCATATAGCTTAGTTTTTTAAAACTTTGCATAACCGATCAACATAATTATCTGTAATACTCTTCTCGATATATTTTTAAAAGTTATAAAAGTGGGTTAGCAAGAGGTTTGATGCATATAGATATAACACCCTTATTTATACAAAACAAGTACATTGAATGAATCCACACTACAAGAAAAGTTGGTTTTGACATCAAACGTTCTCAGCGTTTAAGGATGAAATGCGGTAAACCTTCTTTCTCGAATAACATAATTCACGTGCCAACGCTGACGATACCCTTTGTCTAAAAGTTTGCTACTTCTCTTGTTTACTTTCCAAAAATAATTCGTCTTCCCTCTTTTATCTATTTTGTTGCTCCCAATCAGTTCTCGAAATAATTCATTTACCCTCTTTTTTCTATTTTGCCATTCCCTTAATCGATTCCCCTTTAATTTCGATTATTTTCGAGTTTCTTCTGATGAATTCAATCATATCTGGTTTAACTCCTTGGTCAGGCTTCAGGAATCTCTGATTCCTTTTTTAGGTATATTTGATTCAGTGATTTTTAGGTCATTTTCATTGATTAATTTTATACACTCGATGAACTCGAGCCTTTAATAAATTTCAATTGTTCTACAGGTAACTTTCATCTCTTCATCTTTGCTACCGAACCAACGGAGCTCAGATAATATGAGTAGGCTGGCCGATTCGTAAGGATAATTAAAAGGTACGGGTGAATAAAGAAATTTTCTGAAATATAGCTGATGTTTTAATTAAGTTGGGTGCTTATGTCAGTACTTATAGACCTAATTTCATAATACTAATACAAATTCCTTTTTCCTAGTTTATTGTTGATATCCTTTTGGTTTACATGTTGTGCTTGTTTTAACTTATTGTTTAGAGCTGTGAGACTATATTGTCAATAGCAAGCAGCTGCAGTTTACTTGGCTAAATGGCTATGATAAAAACTGACATGATAGAATAAAGATTTTATTTCTATACATCATGAGTCTATGTATAGCTTATCTCCTTCAAACATTGAAATCTAAGAGTAAGTAGAGTAAAAGATTAAGGTAGCGGAGATGCTTTCATATGCACATGATACTCAATATTAGAAAATCATTAGGGGATTAGCCATGGACTTGCTTTAATAGTATATGGAAGAGAGGTACACACTAATACTTTCATAAATCTTGCATTCTCACCCACCGATACTTTCATAAGCCTTGCATTCTCACTTACAATGTAATAAAAATTCAGAAATAAAGTAGGAATGATTCCATGGTGCAATAAATTTTATGGATGTTAATTTGTTTTCATCTGTGTTGTTGAGTAATATTTCTTGTTTTGTTGAAAAATTGAAAGTGTTAAAATTGGTCAATTTATTAATATAAATTTTGATCAAGCTCTGCTATCTGATTACTGTATAGCGAGAAAATTATATAAACATTTAGATTACTATGTATATGGGTTGCTTAAAACAAAACAAAATATGGAAGTCCACATATGAGAACTTTTATACAGTTCACCTACATCAAGCGTTGAGTAAAAGAGAACTGATATTTGATTGTATTACAATTGGGAGCTAGTAAATATGCTAGGTAAATTCTACACAGACAATTACCATATTCTTGTTTCCACAAAACTCTACATGCCATATGTTCATAGATTGAAATATCAACCCAGATGACATAGTTATATTACCTCTTAGTGAATAAACCAGTTCAGTGTGCAAGTATCATTTAGCACGACATATTAGAATGTCTATTATCACTAGCAGTTTCAGTATGAAACATCAGAAGTAGCACTATTGAAAAAGGTTTGTCTCTAATAAAATTCGGATCTGATGTATATGCAAAAAGGGAAATGGTAGCCACATTTTCTTTGTTTTTTTGCATTAACATTTGTTGTAGAAAAGTTTAATGTTCTTCTCTTTTTTTATTATCCAAGCTACAAGATTTGGCTTCTTATTGCAAAATAGCACATTCCCTTATTTTTATCATTTTCTCATTCTTTGTCTAGCCATTTAATGTTGCATTGAAGGGAAAGCAGTTGCAATTTGTTGAGAGCCGAAAGTTGGGAAGGTGGCTGGCCAGAGGATTTTGTTTACAGTTTAATTTCATAAGTTTTTTATCATATCAAACATGTTGTATTTATCCGAATTATAAGATGCTTTGTTTCTATATTTTCCAAATTAGTGGGATTACTTATTATTTGCTCACCCAATTATTGTAGTGAGAAAAACAAATGTTTTCTTATCCAACTAATTCACTGGTTACCGAGCTTATGAATATTCCATAAAAGTATCTTATTTGTATGTTCAAATTGATTCAGTACATTTGTTGATATAAATTTAACTGCAGTAGTACAACATAAAAATACAGCCGCAACTGATTGATATGATTTTCTTCTACTTTCAGCTATTTTTGAGTCCCTTATCTACATTATTTTATGCAGGGGATTGACTGTCTATCGGTTGTTGCCTATTATGATGATTAATGTAACCGCCTTTTGTTCATAATTCTCTTGTAGCTCCTGATATATAAAAAGTAATTTCATAAAAATTAACTACCAGAATTTTATCAAACATGTCATATAATAATACGAGCAATGTAGGATTTGAATCGGTTAGTTATTATGCAGGAATGGTGGACAGGATGTGTGATGCTTGCGAACGCAGGGTGCTGCTACCTTGTTGTAGTGATGAGTAGTCAAAAAGTTTTGTGGTGCAATTGATGTATTTTAAGCCTAGTTTTTTGTATTGTGTTGAAGATGAAGATGTCAAGTGGACAAGAAGCAAATAAAAGGTATGATCAATTGCGAGTGGTATAAACTCAGTTTCGAACTATAAACTCAGTTTTGAATACAATAATAAGTATGCCCTTATTTTTGGTTTTTCTTCTTCCTCCTCATTTATAGAACCATCAATACTTTAGGTGTTCCATATTTCAGTGTTAACCCTTCCGAATGATAGGATGAAATTTTCATTTAGGATGTTTTCTTATACAGGTCTGTTTAGTGTGTTTTGGTTGCACTTATCACTATCAATATGTGTTTTCCTTTAGCGTATAATATTTTAAAAAGCTTAGGGAGCACGTATGTGTATAAGGCATACGTATTGATTTTTACAAGTCAAATATCCATTTATGGGATTTCGACTGTAGATTATCTTTCCTCTACCATAATGGACTGTCGAGTATAGATCTGAGATGGAAGAGCTTTAAAACTATGTCATTAATGTGCTCATGGAAAAATCTCCCAACTAGCAGTTCTTTTACCTAGCAAAAAAGTAATTGTACACCTTTAAATAATGTTAATATGTATGTAAAACAGTAGATGAATTTGCTTGAGGGCGGGTGTAGTTTTTAGTACAATAGCATAAAAGGAATGCTAGTTTTTAGTAAATCAATTTGCGCTGATGTAGTTTTTAGTAAAAAAACACATGGGCAATATGAACTGGAGCCACATGAAATTTGCTAGAGATTGTAGACTTATAGATCTATATATCGTTCTAAAATTTATGGAGAGTGTCCTTTCTGAAATAAGCGACATACTTGCTAGGATTGTTTCCAAAAACTATCAATAAATATTTGAGTTGTACATGTCTGTTTAGTGTGTTTGGTTGCGTAACAGTGCTCTTAACAACTCTAAAGCAAGTCATTATTGTTCGGACAACATTTCAGCTTGTCTCTCTCTTTGTAAATTTTTGTTGTTATATCGGTTCAATGTAACCTACACACAACATATTCTAAGCTATATCATCAATGGCTTACTGAAATGGTCAGTATTACCATGATGCCGTCATTCATGTCCAATGTGGAGTTACATTATGTATCAATTTTTTTAAAAACACTCGGATTGTTAGCAGTATGACCTATGTTTAACTCTTATAAGATTTTTCAGGGCTGAATTTGGAAGCCTTATATTGCATTATTGTTGCTTCTATGCTTTAAATATATGTTGATGAGGCAAAGTTGAATAGCATAAAAATTGGGAAGATTCCTAATTTTTATGCTATTCAACTCTTGCCTCATCAACTGTATCTTACTGGGTTTGTCTCTTGCACTGTAAGTTAGAGTTGAAGTTCAACTATATCCGATAACCAGTTGACTTCTTTGGTGCTGCTCTAGACAGTATTGTTAACCCATTAATGGTAGTAAGCTTAACAAGTGCATATCCGAAAACTTATTCTACTGCTTGTGGCCTTTCATATGCTATTTTTTCTTGTTAGTCTGCTTTCTTATACTGAATATCAATATGCTTTTCTCCTCAGGTGGAAATTGAGATGTTTCTTTTTGTTGCACTTAAAGAGATAGTGGTTGCCTTTATGAAATCAATCTACCAGTAGATGATTTGTTACTGCTTTAGGTGCACTCTAGTAGTTACATTAATAAGTGGATAAATTTCTTGCCTTATAATTTGACTGTGCTTTATTTCATGCCATGCCATGGGTTGTAGGGATGGTCCGATTTATGTTTCAGTTTAAACTTTTGAAACTGGATATATTCAAAGGTGGCTTGTAAAGGACATGGAAGATATCATGGTTAAATATGATGGAACTATTAGGAATTCTCTTGGAAAATATCTAAGTTAATTTCACAACCTCTAAATAATTTTGATTTACAATTTCGGAGGTTTTTTGTAATTATTGTTATCTGGTTAACTAGTGTGCTATGATGTGTACTCAATGGAGTAAACTAAATTATGTTTGCATGGCCAAAATTGACGATTTATATTGCTGACCTACACCCGTGCTTTTGAAAATTAGAACTGTATTCTTTCATTCATAACTTTTAAACTATTGACCCAAATACGATGATTTTGTACATTCCGAAAAGCTAAAATCATAAGCTATAACTTTCGGTTGAGGTGTTTCCCAAAATATTTATGTTTATTTAGCTAAAAACGTGAAACTAAGTGCAGGCCTACACACTATCATTTCTGTTTTGCTGAGCAAAGTTAGTTTAATCAATTAGTCTGATGTATTTTGTTGTATCAGGTTCATTTTGTGGAGAATCCGATCATGATTGATGAGAACTACTGCCCTAGCGACAAAACTGTCCAAATCAGTACATACATGTTGTTTTACTGGTTAATTTTTTTAAATTCGGGTGTTTACAGACTTATTTTGTACTGATATGCTACTACATATTTTTCAGTAGAAGTAGAAACACGAACATACAGGGATTGAATCTATCTGTATGCATGCACAAGTCCATTTATTCAATTGGAAAACTTTAAGTCTGTTAGCTGCCATAATTTATAGTTGTTTCAATGTTTTTCCCATTTTTTGCTTGAGATTTTAGCATCACCATACGAATTGATCCCAAAAGTGTCATGCTCACATGTGGTCATATTCCTGAGGCATGCACATATGTGACAAATGTGACAATTGTGGTCACATGTGTTGATGCATATGACAAATTGGTAGGATGGGAAGTGTGTGTATGTATAATATTTATAGCTTCTATCTCTATTTTCCTGGCAAGTTAATGTGCCCATTTGGTCATGTGTGGTCCACAGCTAAAGCAACCAAAGCCTAGTCCAATGAGCTTGAATGTATATGGAAATAATATAAATAAACTAACTTCAAATTAGCAGAACATAACTGCTTGTTTCGCCCATGTATGGTTACCTGGAAAGGTCTCTGTGAGCACAAGCTTTTTAGAAACCGTAGCAAGAATTTATTCTTCAACTGATATGCAAATTGAATACTAATATGTTTTTCTAGCCTAAGAATATCTTAGGACTAGGTGAAAATGACCCTTCTATGTCATCTCTTATTTCATCTACACATAGTATGATTTGTTAACATTTTTTCTTTACCATTTGAAACAGAATTGCAGAAATGGTTTATTGCGGCTGAGTCATTGATAGCCAAGCCTTGAGGAGGTCCAAGACACCTTTAACACTTGGTATTTCACTTGGATAAATTGCAGGCTCTTTTGTTTTCAGTTATAAAAGAAAAGAAAAAACGTTTTCTTTCATTTCACTTGTTGAATATACATTGCCATTAGTCCATTCCATCAGGAGATATTGACAAATTTTGATTTTGTTCTCTATTTTTTATTACAGTGCACCGTGTATATCCTATTCGTTAAGGAAGAGGGCACTTTACAATGACATGTTAAGGTAAACATTGATATTATTTTGTATTAAATATTCCTTTTGTATATAGAAATATTTGTATGTTAGTTTTTTTCCCATATTAATTGCATTAAAAAAAATTCTACACAGGCGTATCCATCGTGCTTGTTATTGTCTAAGCAATGAAAGTGTAGAGAGGGGAGTATCAGAACTTTGTCTTGCTACTAAGGTTCATCCTTTTGTTTTTGATTTTTTTTTTAAGATCAGTAAATTGAAATTTTCTCCTGAACTCAAGCATTTATATCTACCTAAAAAACTAATAATCACCATGAAGGATTTTGGTTATGTATAGGCTAATATGTAAGCAGATGCTATATGCAGTGTATCCATACTAACATGTTGCATGTTGAGACATAATTGGAAAATATGACAGCATTCAATGCACTGTAGATCTGTGTATCAAAACAAATGATAAATGTCAACCGATTATGTATTTAATAATTGTATTTGTGTTTTGTGATGTCAACTCTTCTCCTATATGTGGGTCATATATCTTTGAGCCACAATAGATAGTAGCATGCAAAACAAAAAAAAACAAAAAAAATGATTGTGGAGGATTGTTATGTCTACCATGTTGTTGCCAAATCATATATCGATATTCTTCCATAACGAATGTCCATTACTGACGTGCTGCAAGTTATAAAGCGCCACGAAAATAGAAATCAATGAATATAGCTCATTTTATTGAATCATAAAGTTGTGCAATATATAGTAATGAGCTATTGAAACTGAGCATATAGCTCATTTTATTGAAACTGACCATATATCGTAACTGAGCATGTCATTGAAACTGAGCATATATCTCATTCTGTTGAAACTAAGCATATAGCTCATTATAACTTTAATTGAGCATGCATTGAATCATAATACTTGCTGCAAGTTTCACAAACTATAAGAAACAATAAATGATAAATTAAAAAATATTAAGCAAATTAACTAAGTTTTATGAATATTAACTAAATTTATAATAATAACAAAAAATTAGATAAGTTTTACAAAATATTAACTAAGTAAAAGCTCTGGCTTGCAGTTCGGAACAACAACCGCAGGATTGTCGTTGTTCCGAACAATAAGTCTGCGCGCTTGTTGTTCCGAAACAGCAAGCCTAAGAGCTTGCAGTTCGGAACAGGCATCAAAAATTTATAAGACATATTTCTAATATTAACTAGTTCAATCACTTTCGTATAGCATTGCTTGGTAGAATCATCTGTGCAATTAATAATGAGAATTGATCGAGCTTATACTATTTCAGCATGCTTTTGTCCATGTTTCTTTCACTATATTGAGCCTGCCCAATCCTGTAGTGCTGAAGCTTAAGTGGACATGAAGCAATAAAGGGACGAACAATGGAGCAATCTGCAGTGTGGACTAAAAGGAAGCAATAAACAACATGCTTAAATGGTATGTGTTGGGACCAAAGGTTGAAGGGATATGCTTGTTTTTAACATGCATCATAAATAGGTTTGTTTTCATAAGTTTGTCCAATGTTGTATGACGTTTGTTTATGCATTTATATGTAATTAAATTTTGTCTACAGATATTGTATTCATATTACTTTAAGAAAATGATTAATAATTATATTTTCATATGTAAGTTTCTAGTTTGATACGATGTTATGTATATTGTTTAGTTGAAATATAATGAAATGAGTGTAGATTATTGATATAAATATTGCAATGGAACGTGACAGTAGCGGAGTAAAAATATCAGGAACTAACAACAACGTTTATATAAAACGATTAGTTCTATATGAAAAGACAAAGTATATTCACTATAACAGCATAAGGAAAACGCTGTGAAATAATAGTAACAATGTTTATAATTTGTGTTGAAAATGGAAACAACACACTTGAAAACTATTAACAACTCATTATAAACATTGTGCATAAAGTATCAATAGCTTAGAAAAAACACTGTGCATAAAGTATTAATAGCTAAGAAACAACGCTGTGAAACTCACTTTTTAACAGCATTTATTTTCTGCTGTTGAAAATTAGGGGCCTACGACCGCATGTTGCTATACAACGTTTATACCAATGTTGTTATAACTTTTAATAGCGTTTTTGAACCAGTGTTAAAAGCCTTTTTTGTTGTAGTGCCGCTAAGTGCCAGCCCTTTTCATTCTTGTAAATGAAAGATGAAACATCTGCCAAAGCAACAACTACATTAAAGTGATCTCAAATTTCAATAATGAAAACCTATCGGATATATATATAAGGGTTGTATTAACATTTGTCCTAAGGGAACATGTATTTATTAGAGGACAAATAAAATTGTTTTAGATACTTATTATGTCCTTAATTAGACACTAATATAACACATACTAACATGTGCCTTTAGGGCACATCCTAACATTTTCCAATATATAAATAAGAATAATAGTTAACCTTTGGTCGGTGTATAGAAATGTAATACTGTTATGGTTTGTATGCAAGCATTTATAAATTGCAAGCATTAACATGTAAAAATACTTAATTAATACTTAAGTTTCGATTATAAATAAATTTCAAATTTTATGACTAGAATCCCAAGTGTGACGTAACAAGCAATCAAAAAGTGATTTATTACCTATTCATTAATTTTTCCTGCAAAGTATCTACAATTTTTTTTACTAGAGCAAACTTGAATTCTCAAACATCAATTTCCTATTATTTAGCAAACTCGAACCTTTTCTATGTTGAATAATTTATTTTAACCAGCATGATAAACATATTGATGAAAAATACTTAAATCTAATCATTGAATTTATTACGTTGTTTTTTAATATCATTATTAATATTTGTCTTATAAGACAAACTTTTGGTCCGATTGTAAACTTCCCAAATACACTTATATATCTTTAGCTTTACACATCACTTAAGAATATGATCTAACATTTTGCCAAGTTCAAATTACATTTCTACACATTAACAATTCTTCGTATCACCTAAAAATAGAATCTAATAAATAAACATTTTTACACATATTAACATGTATCATTATCACATGCGAAGCGCATGCCGTAACGCTCGGTGTGAATAATTTACATAAAAATTAAGCTTCAGCCTTTTCTGTATTAAACTTCGGCCATCTTATTTCCACACAATTATATACGTGGTTAGCTTTACTAAATCAAAATGGAAGTAATTTAATTCAAAAACATCTATACGGTTAAACAGCTAGTAATAATCAAGTAAAGACGAAGAAGATGGATCTCAGTTCATTTCTCTATGGTCCGACTTTAAACTTCCAAAAATGGCCTTACATATTTTTACCTTTACGCATCACTTAAGAATATGATCTAACAATCTTTATTATTAGTTGTTTTATGAGTACAACCTTTTGGTCCGGCTGTTAACTTTCAAAAATGCACTTACATATCTTTAGCTTTACACTTCACTTAAGAATATGGTCTAACAAAGTTCAAATTGCATTTCTACACATTAACAAATCTTCATATCACATAAAAGTAAGATCTAATAAATAAACATTTCTACACATATTACATATATTATGATTACATGCGAAGCACGTGCCATAACGCTTGTTATGAATAATTTCTATAAAAATTAAGTTTTAGGCTTTTCTTATATAAAAATTCGGCTCATCTTATTTCCACACAATTATATACGTAGTTAGCTTTACTAAATAAAAATGTAAATAATTAAATTTATAAACATTAGTACAGTTAACCAGCTAGTAACAATCATACAAAGTCGGAAAAGATGGATGTTAGACCAACTACATTTAAGCTAATCTTTATATGTCTCGCTTATTTCAATCGTCATGATAAAACGTCAAGAATCTAGCTATTTTTGACTCGGTTAAATTTGAATGAACTGAGACATGAATAATATAAATGTCAGGAATTTAGCTATTTTTTAGTCAGTTAAATTTGAATGAACTGAGACATTTATGAAATAATAGTAAAACAAAGAATTTCTTGCTCTCTCATTGATTTTAGGAGTTATCTCTCTTCTGCTTAATTATCTCTTGATATTTAATATTTAAATCTTTTAATTATCTATTAAATTATCAAACCGACTGTCACGGAGGCTTCCCTACTGTAAGAGCCAAAATCAAGTTGTCCGTCCCAATGAAATTCGGCATCATTTTCATGCATGAATATTTCCTCCGTGTTTTCTCAGCAATGTTGTCTACTTCTCTCCCAAAATCTCATTTTTATCGCTTAATTCTTCTGTCCCAGTCTTGCCAATTCTTCGGTCCCTACTTCTCTCCCAAAATCTCATTTTTATCGCTTACTTTTGCTCTCCCAGTCTTGCCAATTCTTCAGTCCCTACCTATGCTTTCATCTGAATTTATGCTTTTGCCCATTTTGATTGCCCAGAGGTAATGCACCTTCTTTTTCTTCGTCGATTAAGTATTGTTTATTAATTCATTTTCTTGTTCGAGATTGCTCAGTTCATTTTTTATTGACTGATTTTATTTCCTAATGTTAAAGATTGATTTAGACTTTGATTTCGGAATTGGTTCCGATCTAGATTTTAAAATCGATTTCGGATTCGAATTAAACTTGATTTTGATTTCCAAATCAAAATCGAACTACATTCGAATTATAGATGAAATTCTAGAGGTTGAAATTGTCCTTCCATTGTGTTCAGATCAAATTCTAGAAGTGCATATTAATCCACACCAACTGAACTTGGCAGGTTTTCCATTTTTCCTGGCATGGCTTGGGGTGAAAGCTGGATTATTCATGGTGGTTGTGCATCTTGTCCAAACATGAAAGTTAGACATTTTTTATTTCTTTGCATTGGATTTTACGTTAATTGCTTCTAATGCTCACTCATGAAAAAAACAATTTTTTTCCTCTTCTAAATTTAGATTATTGCATTGCTCTATGAAGTGGATTTCACTAATGCTCGTTCATAAGAAAAAGCTTTTTTTCTTCTTATAAAATTAGGCAATTGCACAGAGGTTGCTTTGGGAAGTTGCTGCCATTTTAAAAAAAAAATACACGTATAAATCATGAATTATATCTGATGCTCTACTATGGAAGATAAGCATTGGTTTGCCCAATTCTTTCCTTTGCTCAATGACCTAATGGGATCAGGTAGTGCTTCAAATTAGCAAAATGTTAATGCTACCAGTAAGAGAAAACACAACCGAAGACCTTTATTTCCTCTCTTCACGGATTGCCCACGTGGCACTTCATCCCTCGTCCGCTGTATTCAACATCCACCGTCCATTTACTTATCCGCACTTACTTTTGTAGCCAATATGTATTTAGCCCAAAGCCCAGCTGCACTTATATATAAACTGGGTTATATGTTACATTTGTAATAAGAAAATTCAGATAATAAAAGTTTTACATTTCGTTACTTCACAACAATTATTCTGCATAATCTTTACTTGGTGTTAGAGCCATCTTCAGAGCCTAACAGCATCAAATTCCTGCAAGTTTCTTGTGATAATATAACCATCAGCTAAATTTCATCATTTGGGTATATTTTCTCTCATCGGTAAATTGTTCACATCATTTGAGAGATTAAATATAGTATGTTCATCGGTGCCATGTCTTAAATTCCTTTGAATCCGACTGCATCTTAATAATACACACTATATTCATTTGAAATTTTGTATCAATCACTAAGAATCCAATTCAAGAAAGTTAAAGAAACTCACCAAAAGCTCAGTTAAAAGCCTCGCCAGAGAGTTTCTTCAAAAATTAATATCAGTTCCTACATACCTCCTCATCAAAAACTCTTGGCTGCTTCTTCCTGAGTCTCAGCTGTTCCTTCCTTTCGATCAGAAACAGTATTTGATCCGTAACTTCTTGAGTTTCTTGTTTTCTTTTCATATGGTGGATACATCCACTTCTTCTGCATCAGCTACAGGAACCGACACTGGAACAAATCCAAAAAACCCATTAAATCCACCAAATGGGCATGTACATCAATTAGTTAAAACTGGTATAAGTCCTCAAAGTCAATTAATCACAGTACAATTGCAAGAAGAAAACTACTTGCTATGGAAACTACAAGTTGAAACCGTTATACAAGGTTATGGCTTAGAGGGATTCATCCTTGGTACCACTCATGTTCCTGCCAAGTTCATTACCGATGAAGACAATAGAACAATAGCTAATGAAGCATTTGTGCAGTATCATAGAGAAGACGGTTAATCAGTTCTTGGCTCTTATCTTCTATAAGTGAAGACTTATTACCAACCGTTATTAGATGTTCATCTGCCAATGATATATGCACTACTATAGAGAAAGAATTCAATAACCAATCATCTGCCAAAGTCTTGCATTATAAAAGGCAACTTCAAAATATAAGAATGGAAAACTTGAACATGAGATAATACATAGGTAAGGTAAAGAAGCTGTGTGATATACTTGGTGCTACAGGTAATAAAGTGCCTAATGGGGATCATGTTGTATATTTACAAACGGAATAAATGAAGAATACGAGGCAGTTGTTGCGGTTATCACCACTCAAAGAATTTTCCCTCCTATTGATGAAGTTCATGCCGTTTTACTATCTCATGAACCAAGAAGCAATAAACGAATTCAAGAAATTGATCTTAAGGCAAATCTTGCTACAAGTAGCAAGAACAAAAATCAGAATACCAATAACAAATCTGAAACATCTTACTAGAGATGTGGTGGTGCAAACAGAGGAAGGGGCAGAGCCAGATGGAACAATAGTAACAGACCCATGTGTCAGATTTGCGAAAAGATTGGTCATATTGCACTTAAATGTTACTTCAGATATTCCAACAGTAATCAGAAGCAGAAAAGTAGCAATAATCCCAACGCAAATGTTGCACAAATAAATCAAGAAACAAGTAGTCAAGACAAAGGGAATGACACTGCTAGAGTAGATCACTTGCAAGATGATAATTGGTATCCTGATTCTGGAGCAACCAATCATCTCACGAATAATCAAGACAACCTAAACTTTGGATGCAAGGAATATCGAGGTAATAAATCTATTTCTATTGCCAATGGTAAACATATTCAAATCACTCACATTGGTGACACTTATATTAATGGAAATAAACAACTGCATGTATGTAATCTTCTTAGAGTACCAAAAATCACCAAAAATCTAATTAGTGTATCCCAATTTGCTAAAGACAACAAAGTTTATTTTGAATTTTTTCCAAAGTACTGCTTAGTCAGGGATATTCTAACTAGAAAAATCATATTACGGGGTGACTTGGCAAATGGTCTATATAAATTTTAATTCTGTTAAGTGCAAGAGTGATGTTAGCCAAGAGAAGTGCAGTGCCACATGTAACTTGAATGTTAAGACTAGTAGTATGAATGTTTTTTATTTCTAGCATTGCAAGCTTGGACATACTAGTGTTAAAATTGTATAAACAATATTGAATGACAATCATATCAAATTTGACTCTGTATCCTTACCTTATATATGTGAATTCTGTCAAATGGGTAAGAACCACAGATCGCCATTCACCGACTCTGACACTACATGTACTGAACCCCTTCAGTTAATTGTAATAGATCTTTGGGGTCCATCACCAGTTTATTCTGACTATGGCTATAAATATTATGTATCATTTGTCGATGCCTACACTAGATTTACTTGGATATATTTTCTAAAAACCAAGTATGAAACTCATAATGCAGTCATAAATTACATTACTATGGCTGAAAAGCAACATGATCATAAAATTAAAATTATTCAAACTGATGGTGGTAATGAGTTTAAAAACTTATATAAATTCTTTCAGCAAAAAGGCATTATTCATAGGACCACCTGTCCATATACTTTACAACAAAATGGACTGATGGAAAGGAAACATAGACACTTGGTTGAATCTGGATTGACATTGCTTGCACAAGCAAGTATGCCATTAAAATTCTGGCCAGAAGCCTTTAATACAGTTGTTTACCTAATTAACAGGCAACCAACAAGTGTATTAAAGGACATATCACCATTTGAAAAACTGTACAATGTCAAACCAGATTATAAACAACTTTAAATGTTTGGATGTCTGTGTTTTCCACACCCAAGACCCTATAATACTAATAAACTGAATTTCAAATCAAAGCAGTGTACCTTTCTAGGGTATGCTACCAATCAAAAGGGGTATAAATAGCATTGATAATACTAGAAGAATATATGTCAATAGACATGGGGTGTTTGATGAAAAAGTTTTTCCATATAGTACAAAAGATATAAGCACTACAGGTAAAGTTAGAAACCCAAAAGATTCAATACCTGTTGTGCCTCATATCAATAAAAGCTGGCAGCAAATAAGGAATCATTGATAGCCTGATGTCCAAAGCTCACCAATCAATGACGGTCATGAAAGCTTTGATCCACCTAGTGTGACTTCTCATTCACCTGCACAAGTTCATAGTCAAGAAAGTGATGAGCTCAACAATCAACAGTTAACTCCTGAAAGATCTGAAAGCAACAATGACTCACCACCAACTAGACAACCAGTTCAGAATGGTCATCCAATGATTACAAAATCTAAAAGTGGTATCTTTAAACCCAAAATATTCACTGCTACATCCAGTGCTAATGAACCTAGATCCTTTGATCATGTAATCAAAAACGAACACTGGAAAGCAGCAATGGATGGAGAGTATAATGCTCTAATTAAAAACAATACTTGGGATATTGTATGCCCACCTGCTAACAAAAACATAGTAGGTTGCAGATGGACATACAAATTAAAAAGGAATCCAGATGGGTCAATAAACAAGTACAAGGCCAGACTTGTAGCTAAGTTTTTTACACAAGAGTATGGGTTTGAGTTTAATCAAACTTTTTCTCCTGTTGTAAAACTCACAACTATAAGACTTGTACTAACTACTGCTGCAAGTAAGAATTGGCATATTAGACATTTGGACGTCAATAATGCATTCTTAAATAGTGTTTTGAAGGAAGAAATTTACATGAGTCAGCCACCAGGTTACAGTGTTAATTCAAACTATGTCTATAAACTAAATAACACTATATGTGGCCTGAAACAATCTCCTCGTGTATGGTTTGATAGACTAAAAAACACTTTATACAATTTAGGTTTTCAGTCTACCAAATCAGACAACTCCTTGTTCACAAAAATTAATCACTCATCTACAATATATATATTAGCATATGCAGATGTTCTGATAATAACTGGCAGTAATATTAAAGACATAGATGAAATAACACTATATTTAGATAAACAGTTTTCTATTAATAACCTGGGTAATGTCGATTACTTCTTAGGCATAGAAGTAACCAAAACAAATGACAAATTATTCCTATGCCAAAGAAAGTATATCACTGAGTTACTCAATAAAACAAAGATGTTGAATGCTAATCCTCAACCAACTCCTATGATAAGCAGTCAACAGTATTCTAAGTTTAGAGGAGAAGCAATTTTCAACATCACTGAATACAGGATGGTAGTAGGAGCATTACAATATGCTATATAACCAGGCCGAACATTTCTTATAGTGTTAATAAAGTATCTCAGTTTATGCAGAAACCATTGGATACACATTGGAAGGCAGTTAAAAGAATTTTAAGATATCTCAAAGGAACTATTGACTGTGGTCTCACACTAAAGGGACGTCAACATCTAAACATAGTGGGCGTATGTAGATGGTGACTGAGCCTCGGATCCGATGATAGAGGATCCACAAGTGGCTACTGTGTTTATGTTGGTCAAAGTCTAGTTTCATGGAATTCAAAGAAACAAGCTACAATTTCTACGTCAAGTACAAAATTTGAATATAGAAGCTTAGTTAATGCTGCTATAGAAATAAAACGGATTCAATCCATAATAAGAGAACTTCAAATCACAACTACAGCAAAACCACTATTATGGTGTGATAATAAAAGTGTCGTATACATGTCAGAGAATCCAATGCAACATGCTAGGACATAGCATATCGAGATAGATTTACATTTCGTCAAAGAAATGGTTCAAAGAGGAGAAATATAAGTTAACCACATACCTGGGACTTACCAGAAGGCCGATGTTCTGACTAAAGTAATGAGTGTGATTTTTTTTACCAGATTCTGCTCAAAGTTTAACGTCAGTGAAATCAAAAGTCAAACTGAACCAAGCCAGAACAACAATAGAGGGTTGAGCAACTTTGGCAACGAAACACACGCATCTGGTAACAATAAAGACAGAGGACTTATAATGAAGCAGCTTGGGAGCAACAAGATGAAGATTTCAAGAGCACCCAAAATTGGTGACAATAAAGCTGGAGAATCTGGAACAAAGACACTTGAGCGTGACAAGATGAAAACTTCAAAAGCGCTGCCATGATTAGTGTGAAAACCAGGGTTTGGGAAACTTAGTTCCTAGAGGGGTGTATTACGAATGAGAGAAAACACAACCGAAGACCTTTATTTTTGTAGTCAATATGTATTTAGCCCAAAGCCCAGCTGCACTTATATATAAATTGGGTTATATGTTACATTTGTAATAAGAAAATTCAGATAATAAAAGATTTACATTTCGTTACTTCACAACAATTGTTCTGCATGATCTTTACTGTTAAGCATAGCTAAATTGCATTAGTGCTTCATATATGGAGATTACAATTTAAAGAACTAGAAAACATACTAAATTGATGCCACTCAGCCAAAATAATTTCTCATTTGATGTCAAATTAAAGCAGCTCATAGTTTTTTGTGTACAAAGCAATTACAATTTGCTAAGTTGTGTAAGATTTGTGTAATTTGTAATGTTGAAGAAATTGTGATCGTATTACTAATCAGAACAAAATAATAATTGTACATAACTATCGCTACAAATATATAGTGATATAAATTGTTTATGGGCTAAACAGAAGGCCCAGTAGAAATGGAAATAAAAGCCCATGCGGCTGTGTACATAGTGGATCAGTTTGTATACAATATCTCATATGACCATATGTTTAACACCCCTCCTCAAACCGATCTAGGTTTAATGTCTTCTGCTCTGAACCGCCACTGAAAACCTTCATTTCACTTCTTAATCTCTCAAAATTGCTCTTGGATAGAGCTTTTGCCAAAATATCGGCCTTTTGTTTGAAGGCTGGTACATGATTGATGACCAGCTTTCCTGCTTCCGTTCGCTCTCTGATGAAATGTAGGTTGATCTCTATGTGCTTCATCCTCGAATGTTGTACGGGGTTACAGGATAAGGCAACGGTCTCTTTTTGTCACACCAGATAAGTGGCTTCTTCGTAAGCGAAAGCCCCAATTCTTTGATTAGGGTTTCAACTCAAATGATTTCAGCTGTGGCCAATGCAACTGCTCTATACTCCGCTTCAGTACTTGATCTGGAGATGGTTGGTTGTTTCTTCGTACACCAGGAAATTGGATTTGGTCCCATGAACAAGCAGTAACCGGAAGTGGACCTCCGATCATCTGGGTCATTAGCCCAGTCCGCATCACTATAAGTGCTCAAATTTATGTCTTTTCCTGCTTTTATCACTAAACCATGATCCATTATTCCTCGTAAGTAGGGTAGAATCCGCTTGACAGCCCTCCAGTGTTCACTTAGAGGATTAGCCATGAATTGACATATCTTATTCACGCTAAAACAAATTTCAAGTCCTGTGATAGTTAAATACTGTAGAGCTCCAACTATATTACGATACTGTTTGTTGTTGTCAATAGCATCTCCTCTGTGTTTAGATAAACACAAGTTGCTAGTCATTGGTGTGGATATGGGTTTGGCTTTGTCCATGTTAGCTCTAGCAAGTATTTCACATATGTATTTTCTTTGAGATAGAAAATTTTTTGAATTTGATTTTCTTTGAGCTTGAATGCCCAGAAAATAATTCACCTCTTCCATATCTTTAATAGCAAAAGTTTTATTTTAATGAGTTATGAACTTGTTGATTTCAACGCTATCACTTCCTGTTATGAGAATGTCATCCACATAAACAAGTATAACACACTCTCTTGACTTTGAATTCTGGTGTATAGTGAACTGTCTGATTTTGTTGCTATGTAACCCAAAACAGCCAATGTGTCCTTAAGTTTAAAATACCAGGCCTTGAAGCTAGCTTCAGACCATAAATTGCCTTGTTTAGTTGACAAAAATAATTCTCTTTTCCCTTGCACACAAACCCTTTTGGCTGCTGCATGTAAACACATTCTTGTAGATCTCCATTCAGAAATGCATTACACACATCCAACTGTCTTATATTCCATCCATTGTAAATAGCTATAGTTTAGACGATCCTGATAGTTGTAGATTTAACCACAGGTGAGAAAGTCTCATTAAAGTCAAACCCGTATTGTTGAGAAAAACCCCTTAAAACTAATCTAGCTTTGTGTTTGCATATGTTTCCCTCAGCATCTCTCTTGAGCTTATAAGTTCATTTGCACCCCCACAATGTTATGACCTTTTGGTGCCATGACTAAATTCCATGTTTTATTTTTTATCAATGCTTCATATTCCTCTTTCATGGCCTTACACCAGGGGTTTGTGTTTGACAGCCTCTTCATATGTGACTGGTTATATAGTGTCTGCATTCTCTGTAGTAGTATTGTAAACTTTTGGTTTAAATATACCACCTTTGGCTCTTGTGATCATATGATGCCCTGATGGTTGTCTTTGAGCATTATTTTCATCGCTGTCTGTGTTTAATGTATCATTCTCACTGCTTTCATCTTGATGGTTGTTGCTATTATGACTGTCATAATCTTGATGTTGGTCATCATCATCACCTAAGTGCCCACTTGAACTATATCCAGATCTGGTGCTAGAAATAGTCGGAGTAGCTAGTGTCAGCTGTGGTGTCCCTTTGTCTTCAGATTGCACAGTCCATTCAGTTAATATAGGAATAGGTCCCATTGTTGTTTTTGACTGATCAATTTTTTGATTCCCTTTATTTTTCTTCTCTGCAAAGGGAAACACGCACTCATTAAAAACAACATGTCTAGACACAAATATCTTTCCCTTGTCATCTAAGCACTTGTACCTTTTTGGTTATCTGCATATCCTAAAAAGGTACATGGGCTTGATCTTAGGGAAAGTTTGTGGTTATTGTATGGTCTGAGGCATGGGAAGCACAAGCACCCAAATGTTCTCAAGAATCTGTAGTCTGGTTTGTTCCCAAACGGCGTTTCATGAGGACATTTGTGTTGTAAAACTTTAGTTTGCATCCTATTTATTAAATAAACACTTATGATAAATGGCTCATTCCAATACTTTAGGGGTAAGGAAGACATAGATAACAATGTTAATCCTGTTTCCACTATATGTATGTGTTTTCTTTCTACAATGTCATTCTATTCAGATGTGTAAGGGCAAGTGGTCCTATGAATGATACCTTTTTGGTTAAAAACACGTTTGAGAGGTAAAAACTCACTACCCCCCATCTGTTTGCACAGTTTTAATGTTGCGGTTTACTTGTTTTTCAATGAGATTCATAAAATGTAGCATTATATTATATGTGTCTGATTTTGCTTTGAGAAAGAAAATCCAGGTATACCTTGTACATGCATCCACAATTGATAGATAATACCTGTGTCCTTATCTTGAGCATATTGGTGCAAGACCCTGAAAATCTGTTGTAATTAACTCAAGTGGCTTATAGTAAACTGTTTCAGATTTGGAAAAGGGTAATTTGTAGCTTTTGCCAAGTTGACAATGTATGCAAATATTAGGAACAGGTGAGTGTTTAAAAGGAATATTATTGCTTTTCAATATTTGCATTATAATGTCATAAATAGGATGTCCAAATTTACAACGCCAAGTGTTTAAATCATTTCGAACACAACAATCACTATTATTAGAATTATTAGAATCATTTTCACTGATGCTGCTAATTTGTATGTTAGCATTGCAACACCATGTGTTGTCTTCTTTACCCAATCTTGATTGCATGTTGTTGAATCTGTATAGACCATTACTCAGCCTACCCTGTAATAATATGTCCTTGCTTAGCAAGTCTCTAATTAAGCAATGCTTGGGGTGAAATTCAAAATATACATGATTATCATTAGTGAATTGGGACATGCTAATTAATTTTTTTAACTGTGGGGACCCTAAGAAGATTATTAAGATACAGTTTTCTTTTCATATCTTGCCCCAGTGTGAGATATATTCATAGTTTCACTGTTGCAAGTATGTATAACTTGTGTACCAGAATAATTCTTGTTACCAAGATTCAAATTCTGAAGGTTGTTGGTTAGATGATTGGTTGCTCCTGAGTCTGGAAACCAGTCTTCTGTATTAATGTCATCAGTTTTATTGTTGTCATCACTGCAAGTAGTTTGTGATGTAGAACCCTCTGAATTTATTCTTCCTTGGTAATTAGCTTGTGCCATATTGACATTGATACCTCTTCGACCACCTTGACTTTGTTGAACATTATTGACATCAGTGTTTATTGACATCAGTGTTAAATCTTAAATAGCATATGTTTGTTGTGTGTCCTAGTTTGTCACATTTTTGACATTTTACTCTGTTTGTGTTGTTTGATCTGCCTCTCTGATATGGGTTGCCTCTCGGTCCTTGCTGGTTGCCTCTACCATAGCCAGGTACACTTCTTGGTTGATTGACATTTCTTGAACTCAATGCTAAGTTTATGCTAGAATCACTCTGAATGGCTTTTCTTTGTTCCACTCTACCTTCATGTGCCAATAGTGCTGAGTATACAGTTTGTATGTCAGGTAAAGTGGGTTGTGTGGCTATGTAGGTGACAAGGGATTCGTACTCTTCATCATAACCATTCATTAGCGTTAGAATTTGTTCACTATCTGAAATAAGATGTATAACAGCCTTGAGTTTGTCACACAGAGTCTTCACTTTAGAAATATACTCACACATACTCATATCACCCTTTCTTGCATTTTGAAATTCTCTCCTGTAGTGCATGATTCGTGCTGATGACTGTGCGTTGAATATTTTTTGAATTGTAGACCAAATTTCATGAGACGAACTGCACCCTATAACTTGTGATAACAGATTTGTACTAATTGATGATATGAGCCAAGAAGATAGTAAGTTATCTTGCTTTTGATGGTGAACAAACTCTGGATTGCTGATGATGTTGTTTTGTGCATCTGTTTTCATTGCAGGTGGTGTTGGCTTGGTTCCTTTGACATAATCTTGAAGGTCGTATCCCTTCAAGGCTGTTTCAACTTGGAATTTCCACATCAAGAAATTGTCCTCGTCGAGAGGAACAATGATGACTTGAGTCTTCGTATTCATTAGAGGCAAAGGGAAGGTTGGCGGTGGTCTATTGTTATCAGTTATAGAAGTTGCTGGTGATTGATCAACGCTGCCTCTTGCCATGGTGATAGAAGGTTGCGAGTCAAAGACTAATAGAAATTGTATATATATGGCGAGGCTACTAATCAAGAAGCAGCAGCCTGTACAGAAAGCACATGAGGGCAATGGGAAAGACTCAGTGGTTCCTGCTTCTTTTGAAGATTCAGGAACTGCTGAGTTATATAGTGGCCAGAAAAACCAGATGATGCAATCCTGAATCTATGATGGTCAAAGAAAGAACAGTTGTAGCCGCTGTGAATACAATTCCGGCAAGGCACGCACTGTTCAAGAACTGGTAAGAACAATCGCTACGCGATCAGGAAGGGATGATCTCTGGTGATGAAAACACTCTGAGGAGAGTCAATAAATCATCCTCTTCTTCTGAATAGAATAGACGGTTTTCTTAATTTGCCGTTTGGCTATTCAACTCCGATACCATGTAAGAATTGTGTAATTTGTAATGTCGAAGAAATTGTAATCGTATTACTAATTAGAACAGAATAATAATTGTACATAACTATCACTACATATATATAGCGATACAAACTGTTTATGGGCTAAACAGAACGCCTAGGAGAAATGGAAATAAAAGCCCATGCGGCTGTGTACATAGTAGATCGGAGCTGCCAATTAAGTTAGAACCATCATATTGATTAAAAAAATACAAATCTATGCATGAATATATCTGCGTGAGTTCTTTATGGGCATCTTATGTCACTCGGACTATATAGGATTTCATTAGAAAATGATGGAGTTTTAGTGGTTTTAACTTTTTGATTAAAGCGACTTAGGTATTAGTCATGGACTTGTAGATGTTTGTAATAAATGCAGTGTACACAGTTCTTATATTTTTATATTCTTGGGAACTTTATATCAATACGCTGTTTGATTTTTTCAGATTTTTCTCATATGTTTTTGGTTTTGGAGTTCGAGTGTTTAGGTGGGTGTAAGTAGGAATGGTCTTATTTTATATGTAATATCAACTCTTAATCAATAGAATATTTATAGTTATGTCATACATCTTTTTTTTTTGCATTAGTTACTGGTTGAGATGGTGTGAAATAATTATGTTTGAGGTGGGTGTTTAAAGCAAGTTTATGATTTAGTTTTATAGAATGTTCAAGTGGCATTAATGAGCATTCAGATGGGTGTAAATAGTGACGTCCATGTAATATATCTTAATGATTTTATTCAATTCAAGGCACTAATTTTGGATATATCACATCCAGATTTTGTAGGAAAGAGTTTGAATTTCAAGTAAGTTCTGATAACCCAACATGTGTCTCATCCTAATATGCAGGGGCATAGCCAGAAATTCTACGATGGGGGAGCCAATTTTTTTTTGTCATCTGGGCAGTATTTATGTTAGCATCTGAAGAAAACAATATGAGATACTGAATCTCTGAAAATGACATCTGAAGAAAGGAAAAAAATAACAAGTTGATGTTAGCATTTGAAGAAACAGACCCAGTTAATCTACTTAATCTCTGAAAATGGCATGAGAAGTTGATGTTAGCATCAATGGTTTTTTCCTTTCAGAGATTCAGAAAATGACAATGCTATCACTTCTGCAATGGTCCATGTATTTGTGGTCCATGAAGCCCCTAAAAACATGAATTCCCTCTGCAAACAAAGGACTAAATCTATAACAATTGGTCCCCAATGGTCCATGTATTTGTATTTGAAAATGAATTCTTGGGGGGGCCATGGCCCCCACTGGCCATAAGGAAGCTACGCCCCTGAACTACTCAGGGGCGTAGCCAGAAATTCTACGATGGGGATGCCAATTTTTTTTTGTCATCTGGGCAGTATTTATGTTAGCATCTGAAGAAAACAATATGAGATACTGAATCTCTGAAAATGACATCTGAAGAAAGGAAAAAAATAACAAGTTGATGTTAGCATTTGAAGAAACAGACCCAGTTAATCTACTTAATCTCTGAAAATGGCATGAGAAGTTGATGTTAGCATCAATGTTTTTTTCCTTTCAGAGATTCAGAAAATGACAATGCTATCACTTCTGCAATGGTCCATGTATTTGTGGTCCATGAAGCCCCTAAAAACATGAATTCCCTCTGCAAACAAAGGACTAAATCTATAACAACTGGTCCCCAATGGTTCATGTATTTGTATTTGAAAATGAATTCTTGGGGGGGCCATGGCCCCCACTGGCCATAAGGAAGCTACGCCCCTGCTAATATGATAAATTCGTGTTTACTATATAAAGTTAAAAGGATTACAAATGTAGAATTAATAGCAGATTTACATAAGATAATATTTGATATTTGGGAATATCGAATAGTCCAATAGTTAAGCATTGTTTTCCAAATTTAGTCTTATCTTTCACTTTGTCCTTGAATGAGTTTGATAAATGGCTTCACTTAAGGATGCCCTACCATCTAACTGAAGTATTGATGAATTCTTCTATTCATAGATAATTTCTTTGGACAAAAATGTACAAAATTGTTACGTTTGTGTTGTGTGGAGAAATATTGAGATACTAGCTTATCTTATTGTTAATAGCTCTCTGTTTTAATTATTAGAGTTCTCAACTTTGTACAACTGAATTTTTATTTGTATATATTTTAAAATATCGGCGTTATAAATAAGAACAGCTAGATCCTAAATCAGCTATTAACCATTTAAGGGTCATTTAAAATGGAAATGAGGAGGTTTCATCAAAGGGCCTAATGGTAGGGGAGCAATGCCGACTATTGAAGCAGGTATAGAGTGCAGTAACACTCGAAGGATTGAACTAGCATGCTCGAAGATTGGGATGCCAGTATTGTATGCAATGGCAAACAAAACTTTAAATTCAAAACAAACTTGAAGTAACCACGAGACGAGAATGAGCTTTAGATTATGGATTCTCACAACAGGCAATAACATATAATTCTTGCTGAATCTTTGCTAAAGGACATTTTAAGAATAATTGACCAAGATGTCATTGTGGATTTGTTTTTGTCCTTGGAGCTAATAAAATAGAAATATGAGTCTTGCAACTGTAATATACTGTGAGTTGCCCTTGAGCTAAATTTATATCTCTCATGTTTTTTTCTAAAGTTTTTTAAGTGCTATTTCGAGTCGTTTCTGAATACTTGTTTCAATTTCAAACAGCTTCCAAAACCATGTAACCAAAAACTCGTTGACTATTTGAAATGGCCTCATTGCCTGACATTAAAAGATATAAATACACTTAGAAATAAACTAGTTCAGATTGTAATAGCACCATTCTTATTGTTACCACTTCTCAAAATGTGGGTTACAATAATAACTTGCTACGGACATGCATAATGAAGAAAAAACCAGATTGGACAGGTTCAACCCAACAAAGCCCAGCCAATTTGGACTTAGTTAGAGAGATGGATGGCATCCCGAGTACCTGATAACTTGAAAAAACTCCTTAGTAAAAGATTATTTAAGTAAAGTAATTAAAGGGCGACATCTGTTATTCCAGTCACCATGAATTTCTGGTTATTTTCAATTCTTTTCATTTATTGCTTTTGATTTCCAGGTGTAGAGGTTTTTACGATGAACTAGAGTAATTTATGCAGCGGACCATCTATCTGTTGGTTTTGGAGTGAATCCTTCAAGCTGGAACTATCCCCGGATCACTGGAAAATATTAAAAACCTTAAAGAGCCATCAGTTTTCAGACTGTATCATCTCTTTACATAGTGCACAAAACTCTTGCTTAGAGGATCTGGTATGCAACTGAAATTTAAATCTATTGACCAAGCGTCCCAAAAAACTTAAATGCATTTGGTATTTGTTTTTACTAAATCATGCTGGGCAGTATACTGTGAATGCTAAATTGGTTAACATGTAATACACCAAGAAATTATATAAATAATTGATGAAAAAATGCCCAATGCTAAATTCTTCTTATTTTCTTTTATTGCTGTTTATTTAGGCTCTTCTTTGCAAGGCTAATGCCACAGTTTTCTTAAGTAATTTGTTGCCGCTTTGACGTATGCAATCATAAAGCATGAGTGAATTCATTTTCTTTGTATAGTTAATAAATTATATTGATTTTTACCATGAAAAAGTCTATTATTTTTCCCTGAAAAATTTATTTTGCAGAAACTTTTATTTTGAAATCATTCAAACTATTTAGTTTCCACTGTTTTTATTAAGGTAGATATTAACCAATACCACATGCAAAAGTTAGGTTATTTTGTTCAAGTAGGTATTTTAACCGATGATAGTCTTTGTATATAAATGGATCACACAAGCCAAAATACTCATCGTATAATGATAAAATATTAACATAGCTTTCAATCTCTTTTGATAGTACACTGATTATTAAATTGCTTAGCTAACACCTAATTGTGAGTTAATCTAAACTAGTGGTTATAGCTGGTCTTTTGTTTAATCAATAAGTAACTGTTATAACTGATAAACGAATATTCAGTTAATTTTGTACTAGATTTTGATGATTGAATTGGTGAAATTGGTTTGTAAATAGCTGATTATATTTAACTAATTTAATTAATATACATAGTTTATATGTGAATATATGGTAACCTCATTTTGCCAGTTATTTGTTTTGTTTCAGTTCTACAAATATGACTTTCATGCTCACGATGGAACTAGAGCAAAAAGTAATGGGTAAAGGTAAGCTCTGTGTATTAGAGCATATCCAACTAATCCGGAGTGTGGAAATTCAATTTATGATTTTCCACACTCTGGGATTTAGGGAATCACAACAGTTTTAGGTTCACACGGTTGTTCAACAGACGCGTATATTTACGCGTTTGTTGAACAAGCGCGTGGATTTTCTAAAAATAGGCCCTATATAAAAAGAGGCGCGTGTTTGTTCAACAAATGCGTAGAGCCTACGCATTTGTTGAACAAGCATGTAAACATTTTCGCCTATATCACGCGGATTTTCGTCATTTTCTTTCATAAATTTTCAAAAAATTTCCTTTTTAATTATTTCTACGATGAAACGCCGCCACGTCAAGTTAAGTCTGGAAGACACATCTGCCATTCTCCGACAAATCCTAATGTCGGGCCAGCACATATCCTACCAGATGCCACCGTGACTGCAGAGAGCCTTCGAGTATTGCACGATCTGCCTGCGACATTTACACATCAACTGTATGTCATTGTTGCTACGCCTCAGGTATAATTTTGTAACTTTATTACGTATATCGTCAAATGTTTTACTATACACGAATGTTATGTACTATTATATGTTTATAACAAATAATTATATGTTTAGGTTCGAAATATTGCTATGCGAGGTACTTGGTCACGTTGTATGACACATTTTATGTAGTTACCTCATCCCGTATCAGTTAGACTTCGTGATACACCATTTGGCGATTTTTTAGATTTACCTAGGTTTGCTCATGTTGACCGATGCCTTGTAGAGTCACTTAGTGAGCGATGGTGGCCTACTACGCACACATTTCATTTCGCTGATTTTGAGTTAGGGCTTACTCCTTTAGATTTTTACGTGCTCATGGGCATCGAGGTTGGTTGTCCAGGTCGTCTCCCTGTCCTCTTTGATGTATCATTCGAGGAGTTTGATAGCTTTTCAGAGCAGTTACCGGTTTAGATCCTCAGACCGTTGCTTCAGGTGTCGTTAGCCTACCTACTTTGTAGGCCTATATTATAGCACATTAGACCACTGAGGCTACGCACACCCCCGTTATCAGGGCCTTCTTATTATACCTTTTTGGTTCCACCTTTTTTTGCAATAACAGGGGGACTATTAGACTTGGGTTTTTGGCTAGCCTTGTAGATATAGAGCAGCTTCATTCGTTCGATTGGGGTACATCCATATTAGGCTATTTTTATGTAGCTTTGGTTCTTTACACCGTACAGCACTGCAAGCAGCTATACGGTTTCTGGCATATTCTTCCCTTCTGGTATTACGAGTACATGGAGAACATGCACCCCCGACTTATTAATGAGGCCATCATTACACCTTACATATACTTTCTGAGAATACGACGATGGGTCCTTCTATGCATCTCGCTTGTTCTGCATAGGGTGTGCATAACGAGCTCATTGAGGCGTGCACGTAGATGGATTTGAGGGAGCGGGATGGCATTATTCGGCGTCTATGGCAGACGTACATAGATTTTATAGCTCCTCAACAGGACCACCCGCTCATTTTCCATTCTAGTCTTTTGAGGCGTAGGGTATGCTTACAGGTACCTACATGCCCTTTCCTTTGGTATTTGGGGGAGCGATGTTGGCTACAACTATATGGGTTAGAGCGCAATCCTTCGGATCCACTCCCGTGGGATCAGATGTTCGGGGATATACAGGTAGGATCAGCATATATTGCGGGTATGAGGGCTGCCGGCTGGGTAAACGGTGAGCCTTTTACAGTGCCCGGAGATTTTGATACCTATTGGGCTCGAGTTGCGCCACACGCTTATGCTATACCAGAGTATATTCGGGGTTTGAACTCTGACCATATCGGGCCATCTTCAGTAGCAGGCAGATTCCCGGTGCATCCCCCCACCTTTGCGCCTGTATTGTCTCAGTTCACGCAGAGTGGTGCGTTGAACCATCCGCCACATACTTTTAGGGCGTATGACGTACAGGGTCATATTGTAGAGATTCCATTGCAGTATCCACCTGTTGACCCTCCCGGAGTATCGTCAGCCGGTTTGTATCATTCACATCAGGTACGTAAGAGATATACAATAATACTGGTATAGATTTCATTATAAAAACTATATTTATGTAACGCAAGTTGTCTCATAAACAATACTCACTATATATGGACCATGATAGACGGATATTGGCTGCTTTTGAGCATATGACGTTGGATTACACACAATTAATGTACCAGAGTTTACACGGAGCTTTGGCACAGCAGCAATCTCAGTACGAGGCCAGATTGCTTCCCTACAGACTCAGTTACAGCAGCAGGGTTCTGGTGATGGATCACATATGGATGATGATTTTGATGACGTTAATGATGACAATTCCGATGGGGCAGGTAGCGCTTCTATGAATATTGACTGACGGTTCATGCAGCGTCATGGTTGTATGTTTTTTTATGGCTGACATGTTTTATATTACATGTGTTGTTGATGATGACATGGTTGTATATTTTGGTTATGACTGACGGTATGTTGATGATGACATTATTGTATGTTTTTGTATTATATGTCCTGTGACATGATTTGTATTACTGTACGACTCAAAATTTGTTGATGATGACATTGTTGCATTTTGTTTATATAGGTTTGAAATGGAGTTTGAAATTAAAAATGGAGGTTTAAAATGGAGTTTGAAATTTAAAATGGAGTTTGGTATAATTTATTTTACTTATAAATGGAATTTAAAATGGAGTTTGAAATTTAAAATGTAGTATGAAATTTAAAATGTAGTTTGAAATTTAAAATGGAGTTTGGTATAATTTATTTTACTTATAAATGGAGTTTGAAATTTAAAATGGAGTTTGGTATAATTTATTTTACTTATAAATGGAGTTTAAAATGGAGTTTGAAATTTAAAATGTAGTTTGAAGTTTAAAATGGAGTTTGAAATGGAGTTTGAAATAGAGTTTGAATTGGAGTTTGAAATGGAGTTTAAAATGGAGTTTGAAATGGAGTTTGAAATCTAAATTGGAGTTTGAAATGAAATTTAAAATGGAGTTTGAAATGAAATTTAAAATGAAGTTTGAAATTTAAAATGGAGTTTGGTATAATTTATTTTACTTATAAATGGAGTTTGAAATTTAAAATGTAGTTTGAAATTTAAAATGGAGTTCGAAATAGAGTTTGAAATGGAGTTTAAAATGGAGTTTGAAATTTAAACTCCATTTTAAATTTGAAACTTCATTTAGAACTCCATCTTAAACTCCAATTATAAGTAAAATAAATTATACCAAACTCCATTTTAAATTTCAAACTCAATTTCAAACTCCATTTTAAGTTTGAAATTTAAAATGGAGGTTGGTATAATTTATTTTACTTATAAATGGATTTGAAAATGGAGTTTGAAATTTAAAATGGAGTTTGGTATAATTTATTTTACTTATAAATGGAGTTTAAAAATGGAGTTTGAAATTTATAATGTAGTTTGAAGTTTGAAATGGAGTTTTAAATGGAGTTTGAATTGGAATTTGAAATAAAGTTTAAAATGGAGTTTGAAATGGAGTTCGAAAAGGAGTTCGAAATGCAGTTCGAAATGGAGTTTAAAATGGTGTTTGAAATTTAAAATGGAGTTTGAAATTTAAAATGGAGTTTGGTATAATTTATTTTACTTATAAATAGATTTTAAAATGGAGTTTGAAATGGAGTTTAAAATTTGAAATGTAGTTTAAAATTTAAAATGGAGTTCGAAATGGAGTTTGAAATTTAAACTCCATTTTAAATTTGAAACTCCATTTCGAACTCCATTTTAAACTCCAATTATAAGTAAAATAAATTATACCAAACTCCATTTTTAATTTCAAATTCCATTTTAAATTTCAAATTCCATTTCAAACTCCATTTTAAATTTCAAACTCCCTTTCAAACCTACATAAACAAAATGCAATTTGAAATTTAAAATGGAGTTTGGTATAATTTATTTTACTTATAAATGGAGTTTAAAATGGAGTTTGAAATTTAAAATGGAGTTCGAAATGGAGTTTGAAATGGAGTTTAAAATGGAGTTTGAAATTTAAACTCCATTTTAAATTTGAAACCCCATTTCGAACTCCATTTTAGACTCCAATTATAAGTAAAATAAATTATACCAAACTCCACTTTAAATTTCAAACTCCATTTTAAATTTCAAACTCCATTTCAAACTTACATAAACAAAATGCAGCTTACACCAAACTCCATTTTAAATTTCAAACACCATTTATAAGTAAAATAAATTATACCAAACTCCTTTTTAAATTTCAAACTCCATTTTAAATTTCAAACTCCATTTCAAACCTACATAAACAAAATGCAGCTTACACCAAACTCCATTCTAAATTTCAAAATCCATTTTAAACTCCATTTATAAGTAAAATAAATTATACCAAACTCCGTTTTAAATTTCAAACCCCATTTATAAGTAAAATAAATTATACCAAACTCCGTTTTAAATTTCAAACTCCATTTCAAACCTACATAAGCAAAATGCAGCTTACACCAAACTCCATTTTAAATATCAAACTCCATTTCAAAGCTACGTAACCAAAATACAGCTTACACCAAACAAAATTTCAAACTCCATTTTAAATTTCAAATTCCAGTCCTACGCTACATAAACAAAATGCAACTTACACCAAACTGGCGCATACAAAGCCAACTAAAGTTTACATCCAAGTTATCTGCAATCACACACCTCCTTCTCTTCTTCACCTCAATATCTCAAATCTACGATACTCGGTATACTCGCATTGCACATCATCCATTTGCGAAATATCTGTAAACATGACTGCATCTTCCTCATTTCTTCGTTTTACCTCAACAAGTTGATGAATTGCGTCAATCCTTTCCTGGTGGTGAATGCTTCTGCTCTGGAGTGCACTCAGATACATATCGTTAGACTCCTTTAATAGTTTTCTGATTTCGCCTTCATTTGCTCCGGCCACTTGTTTTTTCTTTGCCGCCTTGGATCCTTCTAGCCTATCATATCGAGCATCGGTAAGGTTTACATCTTCTTCTAAACCCATAGTAGCACTATCCTGTGAATCTCTCGGACTACAACTGTCTCCAAATCTTGTAGCTTTCCCACGACTACTTCTTGATTGGACGTCTTAGACTGTTTTCTGAAGTGAATATTTCCATTTCACACGATTAACCAGTAAGTCATACACATGCATGAACTGATAGAAATGAGGTCCTTGTTTACTATCTGGTTTATATATTTGTTTGAATAACTTGTTTGCGGCAAGTATCTGCATCAATAATATGAAGCTTTTACTACAACGCTAAGATGTAAAGTACAAAAAAAAGTAAACAATTATTACCATATGAGTTTCACTTCCAAATCCGCTTGGGTTACTCTGCTTCAGCTTGAACATCTGCGAATCAAAACATTGAGTTTGACGATTCATTGTACAATAACGATATATGATGGAAGCTACACTTCTATTCCGATCCATGTTCTTCTTGTTGTATGCATTATTGATTCTACCCCAAAATGATTCACCACTTTGATCGGCACCACGGACAGGATCTAGCGAAAGTGAGCAGTATATGTAGCTAAGATCATAGTCTTCATTAGCACTCCAACTTGAACTAGTTAGATTCCACCAGATGGTTGGCCTAGATCTTGTAAATCAAAAGTTTCAAAGCCAATTCTTGCGGCATCGACATCAAAATCAGTAACCATTTTTTTATAGTAAATTTAGATGTGGTAGAAGAAGAGTTGATGTGTACGAAAGTAGATGAGGAGTGGTGTATTTATAGTGTATGAAAAATATAAACATTAGACATAATCGTTGCTAAATTAAGTCATTGGCCTCCTCGCGTCCGTTGAACAGATACGCGCAAAATAAAGCCGTTGAACATTACGCGCTTGTTAAATAAGCACGTAATTCTACGAGCTTGTTGAACAAGCACGTGGACAGTTAGGAGATTCTGCAACTATTAAGCCAAATTTCTGAATAGGTGACAAAATCTGCACCCTATTGGACGCGATTTTGGGTGTGGATTTCACATTTTAAAATATCCGGGTATTTGTTGGAGTTTCCCTTAGTGCAGGTAAAGGTAATTTAGTATATATTTTTTTATTTGTTTTTTATCTTCTAGTCTTTTGAAGTTAAATAATGTATTCACTGGATGTATACTTTATAGTAAGATATGGCTAATAAATATTAAGTGATTAGAAGTATAATGTCATCTGCAGCGGTCCAAATTAATAATGTTGCATTTGTTTCACTTCTATACATTTTTTTTTTGGAATCTGTATAAGATAATCTTTAAAGTTGTTAAAAATATAGCATTAGTCAATATCTTAGAAATTTGTCTTTTAATGCTGCCATGAATTCGGGGTGAGGAGCATAAGAAGTTGGATTTGCTTTCAAAGGAATGCTTTATCAAAGCTTTAATAAGTTATGGCTGAATTTTATGACTTACAAACTGCAAAATATCGACCATTGTGCTTGTTTATTCTTAATGCGCCTTGCTTGTTGGTAGGTGATTTTCAAAATAATTTTGCAGTGTATTCATGTTTCAGAAGAGGAAGAGGGGCAACATCTATGAATCCAGCACTATTAGGAAAGTCAGTATTAACATGACAAATGATGAGAAGAATTCTTTAAAAAAAAGTCAGTACTAACAGACCATTATATTGTTTTCGTGTTAATTTGAAATGCCACGGTAATTTTATATGAGTATTTTATTAATTGCAAATACGCATTAGTCTATGATCCGCTTGATGGTGCCTTTTGGAACCGTAGGTTTCATGTAATTATGTTTGTATCCAACATCATCTTTGTCTTTTTATAAATCTTGCATCGTTCTGCTGAAAATAATGTATGAGGCATGGTAGCCTTTGGTAATGCACAGGAAAATTTTGAAATATAATAATGTAGCTATCATTGTGTTCTAGTTCGCAAGAAGCTTTTGTATCTGATAAACGCACTCTATATCGATGCTAGTCGTGTATATTCCAACTGACCCCTCTTGAATTTTGGTCAAACTGTATTTTTGGTTTTAAGTTAGTTTACATGTATAGTTCATACCATAATTGGATTTATACATTTTCAATTACTTTCATTTTATTTTAAATTATATTATATTTTTTCATTAAAATACTAATAAATAATTTTATATTTTATATGCAACATCTTAACGGTTGATTATTCGGCAGAATCAATTTTTTTGTTGAAAGAAATATCAACGATGGCAGATTCTCCAGTTTAGTTATTTAATTATCTCAACAATGTTAGTTTATATCTCAGCAAATTTAGTTATTGAAATTAACAACGATACTTTTAGTTATTTGTTTAAATAATGTAGTTCATTGATATGTGATTTATTTATTACACTCATTATTGCATTATTCATCTTCTTTAATTGACAATTCACAAATATAATGATGTGTTATAATATAATATATGTTTGATTTGTTATTTCATTTTCTAAAATTAGTAATGATTCATCATATATTAATCAATAGAATTTACATGTTTGCACTCGTTTTCATTTTTTAAAATAACACAATGATTTTTTTTAATTAATTTCTTGTTTAAAAATATAGTTAATAGATTCTTTTTTTCTTTAAAATCAGATAACTTAACAGTCGGTTTTTCCACCGTTATGCGGTTATACTAGTTTAACTAAACATCTCATTATTTTATAGTATGGTATATATATATATAACCTTGTGTATAATTATCTACAAATAATTCATTGATTTACTTCTAGCATTTTATATTTAGGTCCATAAATTTATAGTAGTTACATAATAAAAAATTTAAATTATTTAAATTAATTTAATTAGCTAGTATTCTAATATATATTAAAGAACCATAATTCAATATGTATACGACTCTTGCACAAACAAAAATGATAAAATTATTATTTTTATTCAATTACAACATATAAATAGCATAAAACAACAATAACAAGTTCAATTTTTTATTCGTTTATCATTTAAAAAATACCTATATTTAAAATGATAAAATATATTTATCATTGCATTATTAAATTCTACATTTAACTTAACCTTCCTTTCTCCTAGGATTTATATTTCAATCTATATATATAAAGCAACTATGTAGTGTTAAGTTTAAACTAATAAGATAATGCAATTAAGAAATGTTCATTAGTTCGGTCACCAATGACAATACGAAAATTTCAATAATATGCTTCATACTTATATCTATGATAAAATTGCATTTTCCTTAAACTAAAACACATAAGTTACACGACATGGAGTATAAAATAAACTTAAGGAGCTTTTGTAAAATACACTCCATAAATTTCAAAATACACAAATCTTCTTTCTCAAAAACATGTTTAGGAAACACTACTACTTTTGGTCCGCCAAGCCATAAATAACCGTAGTAAAAACAAAAAATATTTTTGCGTTTGCAAATAAAAAAAGCACTATAGCAAAGATAATTCAGAAGAAAATCGCTTATAAAAATGTGAGACTAAGGGAGAATTTAATTTTTGAGATAAAACAAAGAATAATAGCAAAAAAAAAAAATCTGGGAAAAATATCAAAAATTTGTCTTACATTAAAAAGTGAATTTTAACCATAAGGACAAATTGATTGAAAATTTTAACCATAAGACAAGAGACTAAAAATTTATTCAAAAGGACAAAACATAGTTCAAATTTATTTAAAAGGACAAAACATAGGACAATTTTTTTATTTAAAAAAAAATCATATATATATATATATATATATGTATTGCTTATTTTAGGTATCGGTTTTGTATGTCTATAGGTATCAGTTGGCTCTCTGCAGCTAATAGGTAGCAATTTTGTATGTTTGAAGTATCAGTTTTTAACCTACAGCTTATAGGTACCAGTTTTGTATACTTGTAGGTATCAAGTTTACATGTAACGGTTTTTTTTATAAAGAATGACAGTGGAGGATGGAAACGTTGTCAGAAGAGAGGAGTTGAACTGTTTGGTAGTGTGATGAGATTGTAGATACATTTGAGGTTTTTATGTCTAACCGTTGATGTCTAATGAGATTGCAAAGAGAGGTTGTTAAAATTTTGGGCAGATGCCACATGTACAGATGGTTTTTATGTGGAGATGAAGTTTGGGGCCAGCTCGCGCCTACAGCTCTAACTCCAGCTTATTATTTACAATGAATTATATTATCTCAGCTCAACTGATTCTCCTATATTTTTCTCATCTGAAGAATTGCTATATAAACTTTTTTTTGTTTTGCACCTATATCGATCAACACCTCATTTATCTACAAGTTATATGCTAAAATTGATACCGTCAGACACACAAAACTGCTACCTATTAGCTACAGAGAGCAAACGGGTACCTACAGACATACAAAACTGATACCTAAAATATGCAAAAAAAAAAAAACTTATTGTTTAATTTCCTTTTTTTTTTGAATAAATTTGGGGTATGTTTTGTTCTTTTGAATAAATTTTTAGCCTCTTGTCCTTATGTTTAATTTTTTTAAATAATTTGTCCTTCACAATATTTTTCTATTAAAAAATTATATTTTTTGCAGCAAAAACTTTGTTTCTAAAATTCCTACAACATCCTAGCGAACTATTTCAGTTCTATTCTAATATTTTATATTTGACTTCATATATTAGAGTTAGAGGTAATTAGGGAGAAAGACAAACTTTCCCGAAAAATTAGACGGAAGGACAACAATTTTAATTTTTAGTTTGAAAGACAAACTTTGAACCAAAATTAAGCTGAAGGAAAATGCTAAATGTAATTAGCATTATATTCAGTTTTTTACACTACACAAAAATGCTAGTTTTAATTAGCATTATTCAGTTTTACACTGCAGAAAATGTTAATTATATTTAGCATTGTCCTTCAGCCTATATTTTTTGAAAGTTTGTCCTTCAGTCTAAAAATAAAACTTGACGTAAACTAATTTTTTCCTGAAGTTTTCCTTTCTTTATGCCTATTTTCCACTTAGAGTTAATCAAGAATTTTAAAGGTAGAATCAAACTTAGTAAACTATTAGTTGTTGATGTGTCAAATAACCATATGAACTTTTCAGTATTTGCACAATGTTCATATCAACAAAAAAATAAGGTATATAATTCATTTGGATATACGAATACATCGGTCACATAATGTAATCATATATGTAAGCAACGATTCCAAATTTAATTTGTAATTCATCTATATCGATACATTGATGCATTACATTGTAAAATACTTATTTTAACTAAAGTGCCTACATTTTAAAATTTCTACGGTTACATACAAAACTCATATCAATGTCACATAATTTTGTACATTTACATCAATATATTTTTAATTATCCATGTAATTTTATTTCTAATTTATTAAAATAAGGTTAGTTGATAAATATTCATTAATTCATCTACTAAATCCTTAAATGTGGAGGTTTTAATTTGCATATCACGTTAATATTAAAAAAGGCAGTTAAATAGATTTTCATTTAAATATAAAGATATATAAATCAGATATCATAAATATTTCACATCGATAACATTACCAAAATTAATTTATTATTCATTTATCTCAATAAATTTATATGCATTGTTGAATTCAATTTTTTAATTTTAAATATCCATATTTTGACATTTTTGTAGTTATGTACACTTCATCGACCGTTTCCCGATTTGTCATGTTTTGATTTATGTATTTAAGTTGATTACGAAATATCAAGTATTTTAATAATCTATATATCAGTCGTATAAGTATACATACGCATACTAATAAAATGACAATAAAAACATTGTGTTTAACTATATATATATATATATATATATATCACACACATATATCTATTTATATTATAATTCCCACTAATCTTTAATGATTATTAATTAGTCTGACCGTAAAATACCCAAATTGCCCATATTTATCAAGATCATTTAATTATTCTAACCTTCGGTCCGACCTTGGATTATTCCCACTAATCTTTAAATATTCCAACTTTGTAATGCTATAAAATTGATTGAAAATATTATTTTATTGTAGTTTTCTAAATTATTTGAAACTACATACAAATGACAATATATTTAAAAAAATACATGTATTGTTACAAATTAGGAATAATTATTCTAACTAATCAAGCACATGCAAATATTAAATACATAAATAAATATTCAACAAAAAAGTCTAAAAGGTTTGATATAATGATTCAAATTATTTAACCGTTAATCTATTTATTTAATTAAATCATATTAGTTTCAAATTTTATCTTATATATACGTTACTAACGTTATCCTAAACAGATTAAAATAACATAACATATATCGATATAATTATTAATTAATCTAGATTCATTTATAACTTTTCTAAGTTTTGTTTAAATAAAAGCAATATTTTATTTAGTTTCACAAATAAATTTTTATTATAGTTTAATGTGTATATAAATTAGATTGTATCAAATATACTTTTATATACATATTTGTGCAAGGTGATTACTTATTAAATTTATTCAGATAAGGAAACCTTTTGTTTCCTTTCTCTTAACTTATTTAACTAATAAAGGAGCACAATTTTATTTAAGGAATGAAAATTTTCGTTTTCTTCACTTAACTTATTTCAAACAGACAAGGATGGCAAATGGTATTAATTGGATATAGAAAACTTTACATTTCCTTCCCTTTAATTAAATTGACTAATTGATTAACGATTGATTTATATGAGACATGAAATGTCCGTTAATCTATTTATTTAATTAAATCTTATTAGTTTCAAATTTTATCTTAGATACATTACTTACGTTATCCTAAACAGATTAAAATAACATAACATAACATATATCGATATAATTATTAATTAATCTAGATTCATTTAGAACTTTTCTAAGTTTCGTTTAAATAAAAGCAATATTGCATTTAGTTTCACAAATAAATTTTTATTATAGTTTAATGTGTATATAAATTAGATTGTATCAAATATACTCTTATATACATATTTGTGCAAGGTGATTACTTATTAAATTTATTCAAAGAAGGAAACCTTTCCTTTCTCTTAACTTATTTAACTAATAAAGGAGCACAATTTTATTTAAGGAATGAAAAACTGATTATATGAAACATATTTACTAATAAAGGAGAACAATTTTAATTGGAATTCTATAGTTGAAATATAATATTTCAACATTTCTTAACCATTTGCATATATATGCTTATCATAGTAAAATATGCAAGTTTCATTCATTTATGAGATTTTAATTAGAATCCATAAATTCTTTGAAAATAAAATATTTTTTAAATTTAAATATTTCCCTTTTTAAATACTAGGACATTTCTAATGCAGATGTCATAATTAGTTTCATAAAATTCGGATATAGCTACCTCTGCGTATTTAATTTTAATTGTTTAAATGTGTAAAATCTGTCAACATATACATATATGCGTATACCTATAATTTTCTTCCTTGATTTCTTTCAAATTAGATTGTATCAAATATACTCTTATATACATATTTATGCAAGGTGATTACTTATTAAATTTATTCAAAGAAGGAAACCTTTCCTTTCCTTTCTTTTAAATTATTTAACTAATAAAGGAGCACAATTTTATTTAAGGAATGAAAAACTAATTATATGAAACATATTAACTAATAAAGGAGCACAATTTTAATTGGAATTATGTAGTTTAAATAGAGTATTTAAACATTTTAACATTTCTTAACCATTTGCATATATATGCTTATCATAGTAAAATACGCAAGTTTCATTCATTTGCGAGATTTTAATTAGAATCCATAAATTCTTTGAAAATAAAATATATTTTAAATTTAGATATTTCCCTTTTTAAATACTAGAACATTTCTAATGCAGATGTCATAATTAGTTTCATAAAATTCGGATATAGCTACCTCTGTGTATTTAATTTTAATTGTTTAAATGTGTAATATCTATCAACATATACATATATGCGTATACCTACAATTATCTTCCCTGATTTCTTTCTTTCTATTCAATGATTAGTACCAAATAACCTCTTAAATTTTGTAAAGTTATTAATATATTTCAATTAGTATAATTAGAATACAACTATTTTTTACCTTTCAGAAATTAAAATTTATTTTAGAATTTAATATTGAAATTAATGCTTTTAAATTAATTGGAATTCTATAGTTTAAACAGAATATTTCAACATTTCTTAACCATATGCATATATATATATATATATATATATATCCTTATCATAGTAAAATACGCAAGTTTCATTCATTTGCGAGATTTTAATTAGAATCCATAAATTCTTTGAAATTAAAATATTTTTTAAATTTAGATATTTCCCTTTTTAAATACTAGAACATTTCTAATGTAGATGTCATAATTAGTTTCATGAAATTCGGATATAGCTACCTCTGTGTATTTAATTTTAATTGTTTAAATGTGTAAAATCTATCAACATATACATATATGCGTATACCTACAATTATCTTCCCTGATTTCTTTCTTTCTGTTCAATGATTAGTACCAAATAACCTCTTGAATTTTGTAAAGTTATTAATATGTTTCAATTAGTATAATTAGAATACAACTATTTTTTACCTTTTAGAATTTTAATATTGAAATTAATGCTTTTAAATTAATTGGAATTCTATAGTTTAAACAGAATATTTCAACATTTCTTAACCATATGCATATATATGCTTATCATAGTAAAATACGCAAGTTTCATTCATTTGCGAGATTTTAATTAGAATCCATAAATTCTTTGAAAATAAAATATTTGGTGGGAGCATTGCAGACTTTGGAAAGTGCAACAAGTGTTGTCGCAAGAGTTGTAGTTCCTTTCACTGTTTTCTCGAATGTATTACTGTGCCAACTCCAAATTGTTGTGATAAAGAATGCTGTTGATTTTAGCTTTTAATTCCTAAATGGTTGTCATGTGTGATCTTTTATATTTTATGATACATGGTCCTTGCGGAAATTCTTAAAAAAGTATGATCAAAAACTTTATTCAACTCTAAAATATAAAATATATTTTTTTGTATTTAACTCTAATTTTTCTTTTTTAGGTATTTTTCAAGTACAATGTTTGATGATTGCGGATTTCCAATTTACATGAGAAGAAAAACCAAATATACTGTCAAAGTTAGAAATACAGATTTAGATAACCAGTGGGTGGTTCCTTTTAATAGGGATCTTTTGGTTCGATACCAGTGTCACATTAATGTTGAGATCTGCAATCACGGGCATTGCATGAAATATCTTTTCAAATATTGTCTAAAGGGTCATGACCGTGCCACTGTGTTAGTACAGTCCGAAAAACAAAATGATCAACAATCTGGGGAGAAGAAAACAGTAAATGAGATTAAAACATACTTAGATGGGAGGTAATTTATACTAAAAGAATTGTATTTTAATTTACTCATGATCTTATATTTATTTTGTCTTACATTTGTGATGCATGCCAATTGGGAAAGAGTTATAAACTTGCATTTCCAGACTCACAAACCACATACACTAGACCACTTGAGCTAATTGCCACAGACATATGGGGTCCAGCACATGTTAGTTCTAATTATGGGCACAAGTATTATATTTCATTTATTGATGCTTATTCAAGATTTGTCTGGATATACATGTTAAAATCCAAATAAAAAACCAGTAGTGTTGTTGTTCAATTTATTAATAAAGTTGAAAACAGTACTGGAAATAAGGTGAACATTTTTCAGACAGATGATGGTAGAGAGTTTCTACTCTTAAAATCCTTCTTTGAAAAGAAAGGTATCAGTCATAGGACTACATGTCCTTATACTTCAGAGCAGAAGGGACTAATTTAAAGGAAACATAGGCATATAGTTGAAACAGGTTTGACATTACTAACTCAAGCCTCAATGCCATTTAAATATTGGGCAGATGCATTTTATACAACAGTACATTTGATTAACTTAATGCTTACTAAGGTATTAAAATTTAAATGTCCTCAAGAAATGCGAACTAAAATCACACCTGATTATAAACATTTGAAGGTGTTTGGATGTCAATGTTTTCCTTTCTTAAGGCCATATAATAATCATAAACTAGATTACAGATCCACTGCCTGTACTTTCTTGGGATATTGTTCTAAACAAAAAGGATACAAATGCCTAGATAGTAAAGGAAGAATATATATTTCTAGACATGTAAGATTTAATGAACTTGTATATCCTTTTAGCAAAACAAGTGAGAATTTTTCAGATAAAATTGTAAGTGCTAGACAAATCAGATATGACATACCAGATGAAATTGAAGTGTTAGTACCTGTTCATCATGAAAAACATGACACCAACATTAGCTCTCAACACACCATGCCTTCAAGTAGGCCAGGTCAAGAGCATTCAGCTTCCAGCATTAGTGATAGCGAAGAACAACAAAGACAATATGTTAGTGAAACTCATATTGATCAAGCTGCAGATAATAGTGTCACAAGTGAAAATCAGGATGTAGAGATTAGAGATACAGACAATCAAATCATTGCAGTCAGAGAAGCTACAAATCAGCATCCTATGATTACTAGAGCTAAACGTGGTATTTTCAAGCCAAAAGTTTATAATACTGCTATGGTTACTGAAGAACCATCATCATATTTTGAAGCAGCCCAAGATAACAACTGGAATTCAGCCATGCAGGATGAGTACAATGCTATAATTAATAAAGGAACTTGGACATTGGTTGAAAAACCAGATCATAAAAATATTATTGGCTGTAGATGGGTTTTTAAATTAAAAAGAAATGCTGATGGTTCAATTTCTAAGTACAAAGCAAGATTGGTTGCAAAAGGGTATTCACAATAGTATGGTTTTGATTTTTCAGAAACCTTTTCACCTGTTGTGAAACCAGTTTCAATTAGAATTATATTAACTATTGCTTTGTATAGAAATTGGACCATCAAACAATTAGATGTTAATAATGCCTTTCTTAATGGTGAATTGCAGGATGAAGTATACATGGAGCAACCTCAAGGCTTCATTCAGCATGAAAATAGAAATTTGGTGTGCAAATTGAACAAGGCCATTTATGGTTTAAAGCAGGCACCAAGGTTTTGGTTTGACAAGCTCAAGGCTACACTTGTCAACTATGGCTACACATCATCTAAATCTGACAACTCAATATTTATAAAAATTTCTAATGGTACTATAACATATATACTTATTTATGTTGATGATTTTATTGTTACAAGAAGCAGTGCTGCTGAGATTAAAAACATTACAAACATGTTGAATTCAGAATTTTCTATCAAGGATTTGGGGGACTTAAACTATTTCCTGGGTATAGAAGTTAAAAGAGCATCTGATTCTGAAATTCATCTTAATTAGAAAAAGTATATATCAGAAATCCTTGACAGAGCTCAGATGAACGAGCCAACCCATTGCCTACTCCAACGATTATCAGCACACAATTATCTAAACACAAAGGAGAGATTTTTCAAAATGGAAAATTGTACAGAAGCATTGTTGGTGCTCTTCAATATGCCACTATAACTAGACCAGACATAGCTTTTAGTGTTAATAAAGTAAGTCAATATATGCAAAATCCATTAGACAATCATTGGAAGGCAGTCAAAAGAATTCTCAGATATCTTAAAGGAACTATAGACCATGGTCTAATCCTAAAGACAAGTAATTCCTTAAATATTAGTGCATATGCTGATGCAGATTGGGGATATTGTGATGACAGAAAATCAACATCAGGTTTCTGCATATTTTTGGGTAAAAATCCAGTGTCTTGGTGTGCTAAAAAGCAAAATACTGTTTCTAGATCAAGCACTGAAGCAGAATTTCGGAGTGTAGCAAGTTGTACAGCAGAAGTCATGTGGATACAATCTTTGTTAAGTGAATTACAAATTACTACATCAAAGCATCCTACAATATAGTGTGATAATATTAGTGCTATCTCTCTATCTTCTAATCCAGTGTTACACTCGAAAACAAAACATATTGAGCTAGATCTCTACTTCATCACAGAACAATTTATCAAAGAAATACTAAAAATTGGATATATACCTTCTACAGATCAAAAAGCAGATATACTTATGAAGCCTTTGTCAAAACCTAGCTTCGTCAAGCTAAAAGAAGAACTGAATGTGGACGTGGACAACAAAGCTCAAAGATCCAACAGATTGACTTATGTTCCAGATCTCGGACAAATCTCAAGTTGCTCGTGTTGATGACGCCTCTGATTGTTGTCAGATCAACTCCCTCAGTCCGGTTTTCTTCAGAATTAACCTAGGTCAACTCTGATTCATCAATTCGAACCTCTCTCAACAAATCCAGAGGTCTTGAGCGTTTAAACTCAAGCTTAGCTGGATTCGTCTGTCGTGGAGGCCTGCTTGAAGGAAGATCTTCCATCAATCGGAGGCGATGATGCTAAAGGAGTCGCCATTTTTTTCTCGAGAGCAAACCCTAACCCGAAGTAGGGTTTGAGGGGGCCAAATAGAAATGACGACTTCATTAGGATAAAAGACACTTTATATTTTTGTAATTGGGCTGTATTATAAGGCTAGCCCAAACCATCTTTTATTTCCGCATTCTTTACTTTCGCATTGTGTATATATATATATATATATATATATATATATATATATATATATATATCAGGCTTTGTACAAACAAAACACAACTTTACATTTTGTAAAAACTGCTTCATATCAATAAAAAGAATTCTCAGTTTATATTCAGAATTCCAACTGGTCATTAACTTGAAGCCCATTCTCATGGATCCTGATAGTTTACCCTGCTTCCTTGTTTCATGAAGACTGCGTTAAACTGCATTTTTGCATAACAAAATATACAACGCCTTTTATATATTAGTATACACAATTTCCCTCTCTCCTTTCTTTGGAATGAATGTACTTGTTGTCTTTATGGTGTGTCTTGCTTATCTTTATTTTATGTCATGTGCCATATACCTGTGATGCTATTTTCACCTTGCTGACTTAAGAATGGGCGACTTAGCATTTGACCTTTTGGCCTTCACCACTTTTATTTTTCCATGTCTATGCCATTTAGCATACTGTTGTTTTCAATGTCTTGACCTGCCTTGTACTTGACATTTTGACAATATATACCATCCCACTTAGCATGACCCGCATGCAGTATGTGTATGCTCTCGATTGAACATCATTGATTTCATTACATTGTCTCGCTGCATGTATGCTTACGCTGCCTATTTTCGTGTTGCTTTTTGGATATATTTTATTGCCTATTGATACTGCTGTCTATATTTTCCATTGTTGGTCACTTGACCTGAAAAGTATGGCCCTAGTTATATTTGTTACCCATGTAGTTTGTGTTATCTTTGGTTTTTGACTGGTCTTCCTTTGTGCACTTTGCTACAGCCAACGTGATTATGTCGCCTACCATGTCTTGGACCTGTAATGGTGACAAATACCTTATTATATACAAGTTAGGATTAACTATTATATTTAGTATTTTATTTGAAGTTGATTTACTTGAATAAAGTTAAACCTGACTTGAGTGTTTTGTGCTTTGCATGGAACACTTGGGTCACACTCGAGTGTTGTATGTTTAGAGATTTTCAGCTATCAGTTAGAGACACGAGAAGACGTGTATGCTTTGAATCGAAAACTTTATAAAGTTTAAAGCCATTTATTTTCTGCTATGTAAAATTTATTGTATAACTCTGATATTTTGTGTAAAATGCTTTGTTGTGAGATATTGTAGTTTGTTTATTATGTGATTTTTGTGTCTGATTCTGTTTAAACCCCATTAGCTAAATAACAATCTGTCGTTTCGAGCGGTTCGAGTTGGTTTAATTACTGACCGACTTGAAGCGAACAAAAAGAAGGTCGTTACTCTATTACCAAGCGTTAGACGTGGAGTTGATATATCCTATAGTGGGTTAGATAAACCCTGCATTACAAGGCTTACTCTATTTTCTATCATTTTCACGTCAAGGCAACGTACGACATTGCACAAAATATTTTTCATTGCCTGAACAAAACAAGAAACACTCCATGGATTCTAGAATCTTGAACCATCATTAGTCAAACATTGCTTCATCATCTTCGAAAATTTTAGCTTAAGTCATCGACAAATGTTAATGTTGAACTCATCATTTGTTTTAACCTAAGGATAAAACAGTTCAAACCTAGAATAAGTCTAAATTGTTGATGTTGGCCTCTCCCTTGGACTTAACTACATGATAAACAAGTTATACCCATAACAGTCACTTCATAACCGCTTCCAAAATAAAGTACTCATATATCAGTTCTCAGGTGGTTTCTACCGAGTAATACGCATACCCAATCCCAGCCTCTTTTAAGCTAAATAAATGAATTTCAATTACTTAATTTCTTTTATTCATGAAGTAAAAGAACGATATAAAGGTGTTCTCCCTGAGGATCTTATATTTTGACATTCTTAATGGAAGAGGTGAAACAAAGAAGACCTTCTTATGGTACCTCAAACTATATCAAAATGTGATGCTTACTTATTCTTCCAAAGTTAATTTGGTCAATTTCAACAGTTGACTAATTGGCGATCAAGTATAAAGTAGATGATAACATTTGGAAACCTAGTATTGTTTACTTATTATGTTTTCAACTTTCTCGGTTTATTCTCCTTCGGTTAAGAGTGAAGTTGGTAGGGTTGATTGCTATCGCCTTTAAATCCTACTCGAACATCAATCTTAACTCTTACGAATGAAATGAACCTACTTTGTTGACTTTTATATCATGTGAATGAGTCTACCCGAGGAATCTCAGACTGTATCAATACATGATGCTTATACCTTTTCCACTGTTAATTTAGACAATTTTGATAGTCGACTAATAGACTACCAAGTACAAACAGATGATCATATACGAAAGCAAAGTCTTGTATGCTTGTCACATTTCCAACTTCTCTATTTTTACTCTCACACGTTAAGAGTGAAACTAGTAAGTTAGCGCACTATTGCTTTTATACCCTACTCGAACGTCAACCTTAACTCTTGTGTATAGAATGAACCTACATTGCTAGAATTTAGTGTTGAAAACGCAAACAAATTCTTTCCACAAGCAAACATACAAAGCATGGTTACGTCAAAAAACATTATTTGGTCACACAAATTGTTGTCAAGTCACATAAAGAACGACTAAGCTATTTAAGAATTTCTTAATCCCTTCTTGTTAAAATTTCCTTCTATTTGTTAAAACTTCAATGTAAATTCTTGTATATACATACATACATACATACATACATACATATATAATACCCTTACAACACACACACACACATACATATATATATATATATATATATATATGTGTGTGTGTGTGTGTGTGTGTGTGTGTGTGTGTGTGTTTCCACTATTCAGTTATATTCTTTCAATACATTAAAAAAAATCCATATACTTATCTCAACTGGTGTAAGTATATTAACAAATCTTTTGCAAGATATCTTACTTTAAATAATTAAAGTGGTTAAAAAATGTTACTTAAACATTACTACCATTAACCCCTTTTCTTGTATAAGTTAAATATTTGCCATATATAACCATTTTCAAAATTATTCCATACTTTCATTATCTTCAAAATATATCTTCACAAAGATACAAATATATTCACAAGGGTTGAAAATAATTATTAATTAAAAATTTGCTCCTGCAAAATTGAATCGTTTCACTTTATATTTAAAACATATTTTTATAATTCAAATATATTGCTAAGTATAACAAAAAGTAGAAACAAATATTGTTTAAACATTGTTTAGTATAATATCAAAACTGGCTTACATTTATCATTATTGTTTATGTAACACCCCGTATTTTCTGTAAACATAAGAGTTAAAAATCAAGGTATAATTAATTTTTAGGAGAAGAAATAAGGGAAACGGGTTGCACCATTGTGTTCGTCTCGGAAAAATACGCGAAATAGAGTCCGAATTTGCGTAAATCGGAGTCCGTATGAAGAAGATATGGACGAACGAAGTTAGGCAGAAAAACCGGAAACAGGCCAGAATACACTGGCGCACTTGTGAAGTGCGCCAGTACAAAAATACACTAGCGCACCTGCCAAGTGCGCCCATACAAATCCAGCACCGAATTCTGGAGTGTTCTGAGGTGACGTGTCTTCTTTTGAGTGGCTGGATGATGTGTATTCGAGCTGTGCGATGCTGATGACTTCTGGACTGATCTGAAGGCTCTAAATCACCCTATCCTCCTATAAATACATCCCTAACCTAAACCTAGGTTTCTTACACAATTCTCTAGCCTCCATTGCTCTCTTCTTCTAATTAAAAATAAAAATGGCGTCGCTGCTCTGCTGGAATTAAAACTAGGACTGATGTAAAAGCTAAATCAAATCTCAAATCAAAGGGTAGATCTACAACAACAATTAAAAAGGAATAATTCAGCATTTCTGCATCAACAACAGTTTATTATCCTTTCTTAAACCACGAAAGGCAAGTACAGTTATTCTCCGCTATAAACGTTAATTATAATTTTGATATGCTTTTAAATCTGAGTTTGAGGTTGTATATATATTCTCTTCTGTTAGATCTGTTTTCTGTGACTATTCTGTATTCCTTTCTTCTTTTCTGTTTCTATAGCCAGGCTACCACGAGCCTGTGCCCAATCTCATAAAGAGATTAACGTATGAACGCAAAATTTGGGACAATTAATGAATGATGCGAAATTTGACAAGACTGAATTGAACGTATGACTTTAGATCTGAAGCATAAAATATATTGGACATGTGACTTGGGATTGGATGCATAAATTTGACTATGAACATGTAATTTATATATTGCATGCATAGAGTATGTTGTAATTTAGATCTGTAACTAATTAGAGAAATGAACATATGATATTTAGATCTGTAATTAATTAGAAAAATGAGCATATGTTGTAAACTAGATTTAGATCTTTGCATATTCTGTAATAAAAGAAAAGAGGAACCATTGTATGTTTACATATGATTGGAGACTTTGGACAAAATGCATATAAAAGTCAAGATCTGATTTTTAGAAGATATAATTTAAAGATTTAGAATGTTGGGTATATTTTGCATTATGATTCATGACTTGAAAAGAAGAAGGATATGGAAAGTTAGGTGTAAAGATTTACATTAATTAGGATATATATTATTGTGATTACACCTAAATAGGAATTTTTGGATATATGGCATGCATTGTAATTAATGATTATATTTGGTATAATTTACATGTAAAATGCTAGTTTAACAAAAATTAGAACATATGTTATATGGTAAATTGTGTCCATATTCTGCGCTATGTAAATTTATGCAAACATGGAATATATGTTCATATTGTGAATCATGACAATTATGTAGGCATATGAATTTAGGCCAATTTATGATTAGGCAAGGCATGTAAATAGAACCTTTAGAAATATTAAATTTGCTAAATCTGCTAATTTGCCAAGTTGCCTAAACTGCTAGTTTTGTTATATTGCCTAGACTGCTAATTAGATTGAAGTGCCTAATCTGTTAAATTTGTCGGTTGAAAATGCCTAACCTGTTATATGCCAAAATCTGCTAAGTTGCTAAATCTGTTAAATCCGTTAAGTCATATAAAATCTGTTATCTGCTAAAATCTGTTATCTGCTGTGTCGATATAATCATCCTGATATTGATATAATCTGAATTGGCATATATATTAGACGTGCGCATAAACGGTAAATTATTAATTAATTGGCCGCAAAGATAAACGTGACTAACTCGAGGTTAGAATGAGTTTGCGGCGTAATTCTGCCCAGAACCGCCCGGCACATCCAGTGGCCGCAAACAATAGGTTCTAATGTGAGAAGTTAGTCATAAGCTGCTTAAGACACGAGGTTAGGTATGGCTTGTGGCAGAAGTCTGCCCGGAACCGCTCGGCCCATTCAGCGGCCACAAGCTAGCGACCTAATGTGAGAGGTCTGGGCATTAATAATTAATTAATGCAAATCTAAGATAAGAATGACGTCTAAAACGTATTGGGGGAAAATAGGGTTAAACCAACTGGATTAATAGGTGTAGTAAACCCGTCCATGAATTTGTAGGCCCAATACAAAGTTAGACAAATCTGAAAAATCTGTACATCTGATCTGTTAGTCTGAAAACTTGTTAACTTAATCTGTGAACTAGTAAATCTGAATCCTGTATGTCTGAACTTGTAAACAAGTTAATCTGAGATCTGTTAGTCTGGGGACACAAGGTTAGGAGGGGAATTACTTGTGTCATCTGTTGTTTGGGACCCATATTAGTCAGTAACCCTTTCTGGTATCAAAACTTTGACCCAACAGTAGGTAGGGTCCGGGCACGCTTACTGAACTAATTATAAGTGGTTCATTCTGATAATGGCGAGGGGTGTTGATGGTGCGTTCCAACCGGGTCATGTGCGTGCATGGATCCCGGTCTGCCTCTGAGGATGTAAGACGCCGTGACATCTGTAAATAGGTATGTGCCAATTGGTTGTCACTTTAGGGAGTGATACACCCTACTGTGGGGCCGACACAGGATATTTATGTATTAGGGAGCCGATCGCTTGGGGTAGGGTTTTAGGGTACGCTTAGTTCTGTCAGTTTCTGTTGGTACCGTCTGTTTCTGTTGGGTGGTAACACCTGTCTGTTTCTGTTGGGTGGTAACACCTGTCTGTTTCTGTGTGGTACCGTCTGTTCGGGTGGTAAAGGCCCATTACTAGTGTACACCTAATTCTACATTCTGTTTCCGTAGGGATAAATCCGTTTCTGCTTATGTCTGTTTCTGATCGGGTAGTAAAGGCCCATTATTAGCATTCTGTTTCTGTTAAAGTATTCTGTACCCGTTCCTGCTTCAATTTAGACATTAGGGTGACACCTAATTCTGTTATACTAGTATTAGTGCAGAGAAGTGTAAAACAATAGTTTATGTCATTCTGTTTTTCTGTTATATCTGCTACACCTGTTACAGTTATCTCACATCCAGTTTTATGTTCATATCATATTATTATTATCTGTTCATATGCTGAAAGTCACTGGACTTGCCAGACTTTTTGTCTGACCCTTGTTGTTTCGCCTCCTTTCCTCCGTTCCCCCCCAGGTTATCCAAGGAGGGAATACTTTAGCTTGATCCGGATTTCTCTTTGCTTGAAGTGCTTAAAGTATGGCTTGGCTCTGTATAGCTTCCGTTCCATGGGGATTATGATTTTAAACCATGCATTTTGAAGGCTTTTGTACAAGACTGATATTTTGTACTTGAATTCTGAAATTTGAAAGGATGTAACCATATTAATTTCTTTTTCCACTGTAATAAAGTTAAAAAATTTCAAGTACTGTTTTATCTGTCTTGTAAGTTTCTGTTCTGTTTACTAAAATGCTCCACCAAAGTTAAGGCATTCCCTTTGTGAGTGACCTTAACGGAGGTGGGGTGTTACACTTGGTATCTGAGCTAAAGGTTACTAGATTAGATAAAAGTTTTTGAAAACTATTTCCAAAAAGGTTTTAAAAGGAAGTATTTTCAAAAGTAGACTTTATTTTGAAAAACGTAGTCCCTAAAGCCATATATCTATCTTTTGATCCTCTGTTTGAATCTTTGTTTCCTTCTTTCCTGAGTCTCCGGGGCTCCTGGCTTTCTGGGAGGTAACCTCATCGCGGCATGGTTCCGTAGGCTTGATAAGACTATGCCACCTGTCAGAGGGCAAATAAGCGCCCAACTTCCATCTGTAGCCGCAGTAGTCTCCCCTACGGCTAATTTTCTTTCGAGCTTTGTAGGATTTTTCTGTGCGGTGGAGGCAGCTTTCGAGGGCAAGGGCAGAGGACAGGACCTACTTCTGGAAGGCAGGCGAGCACTCTCAAGGCTAGTGGATAGGATAAAAATAGGAAAATTTCTGTAGAAGGTTTAATTTCCTTATCTGACCTTTGAGTAGAACTCTTTCTGATTCTGACATTCTGATTCTGTAGTTAAGTCTCTACACTATAATACTAGTCTTGATTTGGTTATAGCCTCAAACCCATAGGGGTTATGACTCATCTGTTTGTGATAGATTGGGGGATATCTATGTTAGGTGTCAAGTATGACGCATACATTTTGAGTTTTTATGGGATATGATTTTATCATGCTTAGCTTCCTAAGAATCATTAGGGAACCTGATCTGTACCAGTAGTCTGTAAATATCTAAATACTTTTGATAGGATTTCCAGTTTTGACATTGTCTAAAGAAGGTAATCCTCTGGGTGTCAATTTTATGTTGGTTTCGGTCTTTGGGGTCGATACTTAGGACCCATGTCTAATGGGAACCAAATTTCCGTTCTATCTGTACTCGCTTCCATCATTCGACTGTATCCTATCGATCGAATCTTCGAACTTTAGGTAGAAACTAATGGGTGTAAACATGTGTTTGAGACATGTTATGTTTGATGGTTGCAAGTGGATGCAAGTGGTTGCTAGTGGTTGCCTGTGGATGCATATACACACACTAGGCACTAGATCGGCTCGAAAACACTCTCATACTGCATATGGATGTGTGAGCATTTTTCAATTCTTGTGGATGCAAAATGGTTGATTCAGCACATGGATGTTGCATTTGAGTGAATAATTGTGCACTCATATAGAAATAATATATATCATTAAGATTCTATTGCATACATGTTGGACTCATGGCACTGACATAATTCGCATTAAGGAGGTCAACTGAATCAGTAGACCGCCTGATCTTTGCATTAGATAAGGAACATATACACACACTTTTGCATATGTTCATATAACATTAGAAGTTTTCTAAGGACAATGGATGCTTGTGGATGATGGTTGAGTAGATGGGTGATTGGATGGTAGGACACATTCTTCTTAACTTGAAGATTTTGGGGACGAAATCCTCTAAGGAGGGGAGAATGTAACACCCCGTATTTTCTGTAAACATAAGAGTTAAAAATCAAGGTATAATTAATTTTTAGGGGAAGAAATAAGGGAAACGGGTTGCACCATTGTGTTCGTCTCGGAAAAATACGCGAAATAGAGTCCGAATTTGCGTAAATCGGAGTCCGTATGAAGAAGATATGGACGAACGAAGTTAGGCAGAAAAACCGGAAACAGGCCAGAATACACTGGCGCACTTGTGAAGTGCGCCAGTACAAAAATACACTAGCGCACCTGCCAAGTGCGCCCAAACAAATTCAGCACCGAATTCTGGAGTGTTCTGAGGTGACGTGTCTTCTTTTGAGTGGCTGGATGATGTGTATTCGAGCTGTGCGATTCTGATGACTTCTGGACTGATCTGAAGGCTCTAAATCACCCTATCCTCCTATAAATACATCCCTAACCTAAACCTAGGCTTCTTACACAATTCTCTAGCCTCCATTGCTCTCTTCTTCTAATTAAAAATAAAAATGGCGTCGCTGCTCTGCTGGAATTAAAACTAGGACTGATGTAAAAGCTAAATCAAATCTCAAATCAAAGGGTAGATCTACAACAACAATTAAAAAGGAATAATTCAGCATTTCTGCATCAACAACAGTTTATTATCCTTTCTTAAACCACGAAAGGCAAGTACAGTTATTCTCCGCTATAAACGTTAATTATAATTTTGATATGCTTTTAAATCTGAGTTTGAGGTTGTATATATATTATCTTCTGTTAGATCTGTTTTCTGTGACTATTTTGTATTCCTTTCTTCTTTTCTGTTTCTATAGCCAGGCTACCACGTGCCTATGCCCAATCTCATAAAGAGATTAACGTATGAACGCAAAATTTGGGACAATTAATGAATGATGCGAAATTTGACAAGACTGAATTGAACGTATGACTTTAGATCTGAAGCATAAAATATATTGGACATGTGACTTGGGATTGGATGCATAAATTTGACTATGAACATGTAATTTATATATTGCATGCATAGAGTATGTTGTAATTTAGATCTGTAACTAATTAGAGAAATGAACATATGATATTTAGATCTGTAATTAATTAGAAAAATGAGCATATGTTGTAAACTAGATTTAGATCTATGCATATTCTGTAATAAAAGAAAAGAGGAACCATTGTATGTTTACATATGATTGGAGACTTTGGACAAAATGCATATAAAAGTCAAGATCTGATTTTTAGAAGATATAATTTAAAGATTTAGAATGTTGGGTATATTTTGCATTATGATTCATGACTTGAAAAGAAGAAGAATATGGAAAGTTAGGTGTAAAGATTTACATTAATTAGGATATATATTATTGTGATTACACCTAAATAGGAATTTTTGGATATATGACATGCATTGTAATTAATGATTATATTTGGTATAATTTACATGTAAAATGCTAGTTTAACAAAAATTAGAACATATGTTATATGGTAAATTGTGTCCATATTCTGCGCTATGTAAATTTATGCAAACATGGAATATATGTTCATATTGTGAATCATGAAAATTATGTAGGCATATGAATTTAGGCCAATTTATGATTAGGCAAGGCATGTAAATAGAACCTTTAGAAATATTAAATTTGCTAAATCTGCTAATTTGCCAAGTTGCCTAAACTGCTAGTTTTGTTATATTGCCTAGACTGCTAATTAGATTGAAGTGCCTAATCTGTTAAATTTGTCGGTTGAAAATGCCTAACCTGTTATATGCCAAAATCTGCTAAGTTGCTAAATCTGTTAAGTCCGTTAAGTCATATAAAATCTGTTATCTGCTAAAATCTGTTATCTGCTATGTCGATATAATCATCCTGTTATTGATATAATCTGAATTAGCATATATATTAGGCGTGCGCATAAACGGTAAATTATTAATTAATTGGCCGCAAAGATAAACGTGACTAACTCGAGGTTAGAATGAGTTTGCGGCGTAATTCTGCCCGGAACCGCCCGGCACATCCAGTGGCCGCAAACAATAGGTTCTAATGTGAGAAGTTAGTCATAACCTGCTTAAGACACGAGGTTAGGTCTGGCTTGTGGCAGAAGTCTGCCCGGAACCGCCCGGCCCATCCAGCGGCCACAAGCTAGCGACCTAATGTGAGAGGTCTGGGCATTAATAATTAATTAATGCAAATCTAAGATAAGAATGACGTCTAAAACGTATTGGGGGAAAATAGGGTTAAACCAACTGGATTAATAGGTGTAGTAAACCCGTCCATGAATCTGTAGGCCCAATACAAAGTTAGACAAATCTGAAAAATCTGTACATCTGATCTGTTAGTCTGAAAACTTGTTAACTTAATCTGTGAACTAGTAAATCTGAATCCTGTATGTCTGAACTTGTAAACAAGTTAATCTGAGATTTGTTAGTCTGGGGACACAAGGTTAGGAGGGGAATTACTTGTGTCATCTGTTGTTTGGGACCCATATTAGTCAGTAACCCTTTCTGGTATCAAAACTTTGACCCAACAGTAGGTAGGGTCCGGGCACGCTTACTGAACTAATTATAAGTGGTTCATTCTGATAATGGCGAGGGGTGTTGATGGTACGTTCCAACCGGGTCATGTGCGTGCATGGATCCCGGTCTGCCTCTGAGGATGTAAGACGCCGTGACATCTGTAAATAGGTCTGTGCCAATTGGTTGTCACTTTAGGGAGTGATACACCCTACTGTGGGGCCGACACAGGATATTTATGTATTAGGGAGCCGATCGCTTGGGGTAGGGTTTTAGGGTACGCTTAGTTCTGTCTGTTTCTGTTGGTACCGTCTGTTTCTGTTGGGTGGTAACACCTGTCTGTTTCTGTGTGGTACCATCTGTTCGGGTGGTAAAGGCCCATTACTAGTGTACACCTAATTCTACATTCTGTTTCCGTAGGGATAAATCTGTTTCTGCTTCTGTCTGTTTCTGATCGGGTAGTAAAGGCCCATTATTAGCATTCTGTTTCTGTTAAAGTATTCTATACCCGTTCCTGCTTCAATTTAGACATTAGGGTGACACCTAATTCTGTTATACTAGTATTAGTGCAGAGAAGTGTAAAACAATAGTTTATGTCATTCTGTTTTTCTGTTATATCTGCTACACCTGTTACAGTTATCTCACATCCAGTTTTATGTTCATATCATATTATTATTATCTGTTCATATGCTGAAAGTCACTGGACTTGCCAGACTTTTTGTCTGACCCTTGTTGTTTCGCCTCCTTTCCTCCGTTCCCCCCCAGGTTATCCAAGGAGGGAATACTTTAGCTTGATCCGGATTTCTCTTTGCTTGAAGTGCTTAAAGTATGGCTTGGCTCTGTATAGCTTCCGTTCCATGGGGATTATGATTTTAAACCATGCATTTTGAAGGCTTTTGTACAAGACTGATATTTTGTACTTGAATTCTGAAATTTGAAAGGATGTAACCATATTAATTTCTGTTTCCACTGTAATAAAGTTACAAAATTTCAAGTACTGTTTTATCTGTCTTGTAAGTTTCTGTTCTGTTTACTAAAATGCTCCACCAAAGTTAAGGCATTCCCTTTGTGAGTGACCTTAACGGAGGTGGGGTGTTACAGTTTAGAAACGTTCAATTAAAGATCTAAGTAAATCTGCACTTATTTAACAAGGTAATATACATCCAATTAACTTAACCAAAACGAGCATGCAAGGCATATCTATACTTACAATACGTCCATACAGCTGTATCCTACCACTTGTTGGATCCATCGGCCTTGCCCACTTCCCCATTGCAGTAGCCACCTTGAATCTTTAGCAGCTTATTCCATGGGTTTCACTCACGCTTTAATTTGTCTAACTTGTTCTTTATTTGTCCGGCGTTGTAGTCCTTGCTTGCCCGGTCGTTGAATATAACATTAATCTCCTGGTACCGCTACACAACACGGCGAGCACGTATATCAATGTTTTTGTAACAAACATCGATAAATGTGTTTGTCCGATCATCGTTCTAACTGACCATGGTGCGGACGGATGAAGCAGCAGATTGGCTAGACATTCTAAAAAAATCCAGAAAAAATATATATATAGAAGGAAAATAAGAAAATGAAAAAACGTGAATATAATTTTTTTACCTAAACCGATCGAAGATGGAGCCTATTTTTTTTTTTTTTTTTTTTTTTTTTTTTTTTGAATTGGAAGGGAATAGTTCGATGATTTAGGAATCGAAAGTGGGCTGATTGTATAAAGGGTAATGGGGTGTGACTATTAGAATTTTATCCGACCTCGCTATACGACGTCTGACACGTTGGACGCTCGGATGCCGTCTGATGCAAATAGATAAAGTTCAAATGTTTCATTTGACTGAACTGTTCATTTGGGTCCCACGCCCAATGTGTTCGACGCGTCAAACGTGTCCAATGCATCAGACACAGATGCGAACTTGAACTACCGAAAACCAAAAAAGAACGCTACCTAGGTGCTATAATCCAAAAATATATTTTATGGTTTTGTAAGAGAATCAACTTAGTTTCTTACACTTACATATTTACAAAGTGTAATGGTGATATAATTCCCCAAAGTAAAGATATTTAATAAAATTCTGAAAGCAATTTAAAATATATTGTATTAGATAAAGCTTTTATCATAATTAAATAATTGACTATCTTCAAAAAATTATATATACTTAAGAATACTTCAAGTAGATAATAGTTGTTAATTTTATGGTTGATTCACAGCTAGTTGTCAAACCTACACTAGTTGCCAAGTTACTAACTGATTGTCGAATTTATTAATGGTTAGCAAATTCTTAACAAGGTACCAGATTTCCAACAAATTATTGAGCTTGAGATGGTTGATGAATTTGGAGCAAACTGCCAACTCGGGCTGCACACAACGCATATCCAATTCGACCCAACCCACATAAACCTAACCCAACTCATCCTAGTTCGGATCGGATATGGGTTACAATTTATAATCCGTACTATATACGGGTCGGGTTTGATATTTTGTTCAACCCAACCTTAGTTTAACCCAACCCAACTCTTTATTAAAAAACTAATTTAATATCACCCCATTTAAAATTGTAATAATATAATCCTAGAATATTGTTAATGTATTCTATAGTAAATATGCAAAAAAAAAAAAAAAAAAAAAAAAAAAAAAAAAGTCAATCCAAACTAGATAGAATTTGACAAATATATTTTAAAGAGCATTTTAATATATTTTAGAATGAAATGCTTGTTCTACCATATAGTAAATTAATTTTATGTGATGTGTTTTAGAATGAAATTTTAATAAAATATGTCTTATAATGAATCCGTTATTTTAAATGCATTATCCTAGCTAAAATCTAATATATTATGTAAAATATTTTAATATTATTTAAAAAATCTCTTGTATTCTCATTGTTTATTATATTCAAGCAACCCAACCCAACCCTACTAAACCCGACTCAACCCATACTTTAACTCAACCCATATCCAACCACATATAGGGTTAGATACGGGTTGAACTACCTTAAACTCATACCTATGCGGGTCAGATGAGTTATTTGGTCTAATCCGACCCAACCCATACTTTGTGCAGCTCTACTGTTAACGATTAACGAAATCCCAAATTTGCAATGAGTCTCTAAACAGAGGGTTCAAATCGTCTGGTCCCAAATCCACCTGGTCCCCTGGATTCAACCAATGATGCCTCATGATTTCAACATTTTTGTAGTTAAACCCCTAAAACAATGTGGGTTTAATTGCAAAAGAGTTGAAATCAATGGTTGAGTATAAGAGCCAAGATGATCTGCTCCCCTAAATAGATGTCCATCATTTTAATCATTAGAACCCAAACAAATTACCTAATTTCCATCATGATACGAACAATGCGATGGCTATTAGCCTATTACTATCCATATAAACATCCAAGTTTCTATTAATAAATAAAATAATGTACGTCAATAAACTTTTGAATCCGAACAGCAAAATTCGCAAAAATACGTAAAGTATACTGTATACAGGTCCAATAGCTAAATGAACCCAAGACTGTGATAATTAACAGTGATGTCATCCTGGTTTATGTAAAAATCTACGACTGCACTTCTCTCCAACCATTCAGCTATCAAACGACAACTCAAAAAGATCCCAATCCAAACACGATCTGAATTACAAACCCTAGGCTACATTCATACTCCTCTAAATAAAATCCCTTAAGAAGGGAAATCCCTAAAGAACGCGCAGAAGCAACAGTAGAGGTTGAGGAAGAAGGCCGAGGTGGCGACTTGTCTGTTCAAGTTAAGATAACGAAGGAGTATCTACAGCTTGGAGAAGATGAGGGAAAAGACAGTCGACGATCGAGTTCGTTGGCAAAAGAAAGGCAATCGACATCAAGGAGTTCAGGCTATGCTTCCCACTTTGTGTTGATGCAGGTTTGCCAGCCAACTGTCTTGATGATTATTTAATATCTTAACTACAGAAATTAAGTTGGCATAATTTGCTACATTGTTAATTCTGTTGTTGATTGATGGCTGAAAGCAGTCTTTGTTTTATTCTAAAAGCAGTAGTTTGTTATAATCTAAGTAGTGTAAATTTCGTCTTTTCCCGTGCTGTTCATCTAGAAAAATATAAAAAATCTTAGCTTCCGTTGCCGGGATTTGAACCCGGGTCTCTCGGGTGAGAGCCGAGTATCCTGACCAACTAGACTACAACGGATTTGATTCATTAGCTTAATCATTCTTTTTTGGATTAAATTTTACATTTTGTTTTGAACGAATTCTGCTGCTATTGACATTCATTTTTTTTTCTTTTCTGGCCACCGATATAGTTTTATTAGAGTTCAATACCTTTGTGCTTGTTTTGAATTTTGGGTGGCTGTTCACGTGAAGGAAATAGTATTTGGTGTTAGGAAGAAGGGAAATCTAATTGTTTAAGACGGATTAAATAGTAGAACACTTTATGATGCGGAGATTTTTTTTTTTTCCATTTGTATCTATGATATTTCATAACCTGAACGTTTGGAAAACATAACTAGATTTGTCGTTGAATCAAATTGTTCTCAATCCATATTTGTTTGCAATTAAAAACTCATTTAGGTTAACCAATTGTGAATTATGAACGATTAGGTACAGACTTGAACATGCAGAGAGTGAATAGGACAATAAATATCCTGCCCACAATTTGTGAATAGGACAATAAATTTCCTGCCCACAATTTTCATATATTTAAATAACAACTAATCAGCCAAAAAAAAATGATTTATTTAAATTTACAGAATATTAAAATAGAATTTATATTGTGTGGTCATATGTAAAATAACAAATCATATTATGAATAATTTCATTATAGATTGCATCCACGAAAGCACGTTTCTAGTAGTAATATCCATAATTTTATTTTATGTTTGATGTACTTATTACATTCTCTCACTCTATGTTTTGATATATAATAATACCATTAATCTCTACTTGAAAACGACCAAGCGAACTACCACAAGCGTTGCAGCTTGGACTTTTGAAGTTGAGAAAAATATGAATGCAAGTAAATAACTTTGCAATAAAAAGAGGAATTTTATTATTGCAGAAGTGAATGATTACATTACATTGTAACAATGTACACAATGATATATTTATAGGTGGAAAACTAAATGGGCTTCGGCCCAAACACCGCCGAACCATGGATGTAAATAAGATACCGTGTAATGCATCGCCTCATTCAGTATGTGATCCTTAACACAAGTGTTAATTCATTTTGACCCATTTAAATAACGACTAGTTATTTATAATTTTTGTTACTAGCTGACCACACGCTATCACAAGATCAAATATAGAAAACAATCTCTTATTATTTATAAAGGACCAATTATATTAGTTTTAAATTATTCTCAACATGCTTTCACATATGGCAATTCTCCTGTCGGATTATTTGTTGCTTTGAATGATGTGGATCACTTGTAGTCATGTGTTTTTATTAATATACTCAGTATTCCATTTTGGATCAAGACAAAGAAAAATAAGTTTAGGATAAGAATAATTGCATTTGAGAATACATAAAGACATGGAAAAAAAACCGATTTAAAGTTTAAAAAATGTTAAATCAAAGGAAAACCCCAAGGAAGGAAAATTTGAATCTTTAAACACAAAAAAGAAAGGTTTTCTAACAAAATTAGCATCATTTAATCTTTCAAGAAATATTTTCCTTTTAGTGTTTTAAGTCCTAAAATCAAATTGAACATTTGAAACAAATTAAGGATTTTGATTTTTGTATGAGGTGGCTGCTGTGATAATTATAGAGGGTTATATATGTTAAATTTGGGCAATTCAAATTTATCAAAGAAGAACCAAATTTAGTTAATCGATTCTATCAATGATTAGGTTGTATGTGGAAATAATAAAAAGTAAGTTATATGAGAATAATTTATGTTGGAAGGATACAAGTTATTTACTCAAGTAATATTCAAAAGAGCAAAGAAACCCATTTGTCTATTAACTGATTTTACAATATTAAAAAAAGAAAAATTGGTGATAGAGATTAATTCAAGTAGGAAAATTGTAGAAAGCAAGGTCACCATTATGCACTGAAATTAAGTATATTACATTTGAAGGTTCCAAGACAAATGGGAAATCAATTTAATTACTTTTCAAGTAATTGTTTCGATCGTAAATCTGTTTAAATGAAGTTTATCTCTTTGTGTGTGTGTGTGTGTGTGTGTGTGTGTGTGTGAGAGAGAGAGAGAGAGAGAGAGAGAGTATACCTCGTTCTCTTTTTCTTCAATAAATCCTTTTTTACACAATTAAATCAATTTAGATCACAAAAAAGTCTCCGGGGGAATTAATTTTTGAATTTTAATTATACATTAACCTTTTTTGTTTACTACCTATGATTTTTGCAATCCCTTTTATATTCTTTTAGTTCAATAAAGTAAAGGACAGTTGGGTATGTGGACGTACCAGACTTCTTATTCAACAATTTGGACAAACCAAATTTTATTTTCATTGTTTGATGATTATCATTCATTGAAGTGGCGGTTGATAATTAATTGATAGACTAAATCTCTTTTTGTTGCTTCTGTGGCTAGTTGTTCCGCAACAGTTTTGGCACTTAGTGCAAACTAATTAAAATTTCACACAAATTTTACTGTAAAAATATTCATGAGATTTTAGCAATTGTTTGATGTTTTAAACTACTAATTTGGATTGACTTATTCATTATTTGTTATTCTTACAAATATTTTAAATGTATTTCAAAAACAATGAATTTAAGATATTATGGTACTGTATTTTGACTTTCTATGTTCTTAATTAACTGATGCATCGAAGTTTTAAAAAAATAAAGAATTAATGAATAATGAGTTTTCTTGAGAGCGATTTCACATTATTTCGAAATTCTGAAAGACGCTCGTCAAAATTCGAAATAAGTATGTTGATAAGTAAAATGTAATTATATTTCTTAAAGTTGTGTTTATACACAAATATCTATTTATACAAATGATGTTCAAAATATACTTCGAAGCCTAAAAATTCAGATTCAATATCAAGGTAACCCCGTTTATGAAACACTTGGGTATTTTTACTGGATCAACATTCTAATTGTGACCATGGAACTTTTTTTTCAATGAATAAATGCAAAGCTTAGAGTAGTTCAATGGTGGAATTTGCATTTCAATGTTAATTGGTGTATGTTCAACTGCCATCAACTATAGATTTATAAAATTATTTTATAGCTAGGTTTTTTCCAAGATACATGCGCAAGGCTCATATTTCTAAAAAAAAAAATTATTGCCCAAAGCCCAATTTAATCTTGGACTAGGCCTTTTGGCGTGAATCGCATAATACGTGAAGCCATCTTAGTATATTTATATAAAAATGGAAAGAAAAATGATGGACCAAATTCTTATCATTAATGGTCATCAATGTTCACTTAAAATCATTGTTTTTATTATCGTAGCCAATCGCGGTCCAACCTCGAACAACTCTAAAGCATGGACCACTTTGGTCCAAAATTCAATCCGGCCTCATTTCTACATGAATCATAGGTTGGTCCTTCAAACCAATGAATGGTCCAACTGTCCATTTTACATGGTTGCACCGTTTATTTTTCTTTTAATTCATCGCTATGTTACTCTGTCTCATCCTTTGGCATGTTTGTTACATTTTGAAGAAAACAAATAAATTCACATTTCAAAATCTAAAAAATAAGCTACACCATTTTGTTTTTCGTCAATGCAAGCACTTCTATGACCATTGCAATTTTTTAAAGTTGGCAATCACCCTACTTCTATTATTGTGCACGACAATTGTTTATACAAATGCAGTTGATTTAGTGAAGTTGTGCATAGCAGTTCAATATTTTTGTGTGGTTCATATTTGCATAAAGTTCTAATTTTTTTTTCTTCATTATTATAATTGTTTGATCGATTGAATCATCAAAACCATAAACCTTGAGTCATTACCGCTCGGTTATGAGAACTATGCTTAAACCTTTCTAAAATTCGACATTAATTTTTGTGAAGGGACAAACATGAATCTATTTTTTCACTAAATAATAAGTTAGAAAGAACAACAAATTTTATACTTTAGTTTGTGTGAAGGGACGGATATGAATTTGATTTTGTACTAAATAATCACTTAGGAAGGACAATAATGTTTTATGATTTACAAACTGAAAGCTGCAGATAAAATAAAATAAAATCACTAAAAATATATATATATATTTATTCATTGTTTCATTTTCAACTATTTTAGTTACATCATTGTATATTTTGTGAATTTGTGCGCTTTCTAAGTTAAAATTTCATAATTTGGGCATTTACACACACACACACACACACACACATATATATATATATGTATGTAGACACACACACACACACACACATATATATATATATATATATATGTATGTAGACACACACCCACACACGTATGTATTTAAGAAGCGTCCTGGGACACCCGTGTTTTCCAGTACCCCTAACTTACCGTGATTTACACTAATCCAAATCCAACAATTTTTTTTTTTGATGTTCTAGAACGCTCCTCTCTCTCTCTCTCTCTCTCTCTCTCTCTCTACACACGCGCGCGCGCTCACACACACCCATACATACATATACACACTTATTTTTGAGGTTTCAATGCATAACTTAAAGTTCGATGGCCTTTTTTTCTTGAACCTGAATTTCGGTCCGTTTCATTTCAATTCCTAGTGAGACCTAATTAAACGAAACGAACAAGATCTCAGTGTTTCGGCCGAAACCTCAAGCCTTGGTCTTATTACTAAAATTGCAGTATCATTACAATTACTAAATATAGGTTATCCAATGGAAATTACTATTTGAATTACTTGTTTGTAATATTAGTGTTATTTGTTTGTAACACTGATTAATTTGTGTTCAACATGCTTCTGACTGTTGGACGCATTTGAAGAGCTCTCAATTGTTGGGTGGCTTTTCCACAGGCTCGCATCTATTGGACCCCAATAAAGTTGATGACAAAGAAAATAATACCAATCGTTAAGAACTCAAAACTGCATTAATCTGCATGAAACAGATTTGGGAACCATGTCTTGCGTTGATAAGTAGGGTTGCACAAAGTATGGATTGGGTCGGATTAGACTAAATACTTCATCCGACCCGCATAAGTATGGGTTTAAGGTAGTTCAACCCGCATCCGACCCTATATGAGGTTGGATATGGGTTGAGTTGAAGTATGAGTTGGGTTGGGTTTAATAGGGTTGGGTTGGGTTGCTTGAGTATAATAAAAAAATGAGAATATGAGAGAATTTTTCAAAAATTAAAATAAAAATATTCACCATAATATATCAGCTTTTAGTTAGCATAACGCATTTAAAATAACTAATTCATTATAAGATATATTTTATTAAAATTTCATTGTAAAACACATCATATGAAATTAATTTACTATACAGAAGAACAAGTATTTCATTTTAAAATACATTAATATGCTCTTTAAAATATATTTGCCAAATTTTATATGGCTTGGATTGACGTAAAATATGTTTTTTGTATATTTACTATAGAATACATGAACATCATTCTAGGATTATACTATTCTAATTTTAAGTGGGTTGATATTAAATTAGTTTTTTAATATAGGGTTGGGTTGGGTTAAAATAAGGTTGGGTTGAACAAAATATCAAACCCGACCCGTATATAGTATGGGTTATAAATTGTAACCCACATCCGACCCAAACTTGGATGGGTTAGGTCGGGTTTATGTTGGTTGGGTCGGGTTGGTGGGTTGAGTCGGGTTGGATATGGGTCGTGTGCAACCCTATTGATAAGTGCAAAATACTTCTTGTAATGAGAGAAGTATTTTATAACAACTATCAAACAAAGCAAGGATTAATGACTTTTGATTGTTTTTCTTACCTAAGATGATTTAGTTTCTTTGTAAAAAAAAAAATCACATTATAACTTGCCAGTCAAACCCTCTTGGATGTTAATGATTTATTTAATAATACTAACTTGTTTAGAGGGTTTGCACAAAATCTAGTAAAATCCGAACTATTTAGAAACTCTACTAGATATTCATTGTGAATTCATTATGGCTTCAATAATCAATACTGCTCATGGATAGAAACATCATTGTATTTGTTGCCGTTGTTTAATTTTTAACCAATGATTTAGGTTTCATTTTTGTATTTAGTGCTACATATACAGCAGTTTCAGGGCTGCTCGCGTATTGAGCATATATAAAACTGAAATTAACCCTGGCATACCCAATTAGTTTGCTTTGAGAATTTTAACACTATTGTTTTGGTACGTAATTGTTTTTATATATGCCTTTCTAGATTCACGTTTTATGTTTCACTCATATTACCTACGTTGGTATGTTATTGTATGTACACATACACAGCGTTAGGGTCTTATAATGTTGTATTTTTTTTTCCATAACGTTTTTTATTTTCTTTTATTTTTTATCAGATTTTTTAAAGAGTTATGTTTAAAAGTGTGATGCTCCGCCTAGACTCTTTAGTCAGCGTTTTAAAGACCTTCCCGCTTAACAATCTAATATCAAAACTCTAAATAACCTTTATAGCAACTTATTTGAACCGCGCGGATCTTCTAATTTAAGAAAAAACAACTGAATTATTATTCGTTATTTTCCCATAAATAATTTAACAAATATGTCATGATCTTAGGCTCAGTCGCTAAACAATTGTATGCCTTATCAATTTTGCATGATACCATACATTATAAATACATATTTATGAACCTATGTCAAATTGAATCTTTTATGTTATAAAACTAAAAAGTTAGCATTACTGCACTAAAAATATTACTATATAATTTCAAAATTACTATTTCCAAAAATTATTGTTTTTAAAATTTGATATACTAATTATAATTAGTTAAATTCCTTTTAATATCTAGGTAAGAAAAAATAATTAACGAACATACGACACTATAACCTTTAATCTTGCATGCACCCCCATAAATCTTGCATTCACACGGTTAGACTTTGGTTCGGTCTTCAAACGATACGATACAGCTAAAGTTGCTAGCTTATAAACAACGACGAAACTAGGATTTTTGTTAGCATTGGGCCAAACTGTGCAAGTGATTTGATATTTGATGGAAACACGTAAAATTTTAGTGCATTGTTGGAAGCATGGCTATTTATACCAAGGTTTGAAAAACCCGGTTTCCGGTTCCATTTCGGTCAGGTAGAAAAATTAAGATTTCGGTGCCGTTCCGGAAATTCCGGTTTGACAATTCCGATGTTTTTATTTTTTAAATAGTTTCGACACATCCAGCATTTTGTACATATGTTTACACTAATGTTTCAGCACTCTCACTTAAGCCAACCCATTCTATCAGCATTCTCACTCCATCAGGTTCAGCTCTTTGTTGCTATAGAAGACCCTATGGTTGCGCTCTTACTCCATACGAATCCTTGTTCTCAAGTAAATAGGAATTGCAGTGAAGTCAGCTGGGCTTTTAGTTTTTGGGCTAGGGCAGTTGCCGACACCGGTTACGTCACTGCTTATAAAGCACGCAATATGTTGGAATTGGAGGCTTCTATACATCTTTTTATAGCTTACATGTCATTTTATGTCAAAGCTGCTGAATTGCAATTTTGTTACAGTTAAGTTTTTGATAACCTTTGGTCAGCTGGAAGTATACCAGAAAAAGTAATTAACAGTGGTTGGATCCAGTAATGCCTTTTAAAGGGTTGTTGCTATAGAAAACTTATTTAGGATCACATGAATAACACAACATAGACCGCTTTATGTCTAACTATGTGCAAAATGACAATTGTTCAGTATGTAACGCTCAAGAATAATTGCACCTAAAGTTCAGTGTAACGTTTGAGGTACTAAACAAGTTTGTGGGGGCTGTTGCACATGTACATAACATGCAATTTTAGCTTGTGTTTTATGTCCTCTTTAATAAATTATGCTTGTCGGTTACAAGGTTTGAAATTCCGGTTTCCGATTCCGTTCCGGTAATTTGATAATCTTAAAGTTTCGGTTTCATTTCGGAATTTTTGGATGTTCCGCTTTAATTTCGGTTCCGGATTTCTTTGTTGTTAAATTTGGTGATACAAAATCACAAATTGATTAAAGCAAATTTTCAAAGAATGAAAAGTAAATATTTTATAATGGGAATGCATTGATTGCATTTGATGAGGTGACAGAAAAATAAATGAAGGGATTAATTTCTTCCATCTATGCTAAAGAAACAGATTGATTTACTTCCTATGTTTGCACATTTGTTATTATGCTAATTTGCCTCCATTATATTATTACCATATGTTGGTAATTTAATTGATGACTCACATAGATTTGCACTGGCTATATATTGAGGGATAGACTTTAGTGTAAACCCATCCTGGCTTGGAGCCAGTGATCCTCAATGGTGTCTCTTCTTGTTAAATCTGATTGAGGTTTGGATATGTAAACTTTTATTTTGTAATCTCTTGTAATTCTCTCATGTGGAATAAAATCTCTCTGTTGGACTGGACATACACTATCTCGAGGATAGTGGAACCAGTATAAATATTGTGTCTCTTTATTTCTCTGTTATAATTATTTACTATGTTGTTGATGTAATAGAATAATTGCTATCAATTTAGATTGGTGTTCAATTGGCAAATCTAGATCCTGCTTATTGTTCTTCCGCAAATGCGCAATTTTGCACAACAGATTGGTATCAGAGCGAAGCGATTTGTTTTAAATTGTGCATCAATTATTTATACAAAGGTTGGTAGATTCAGTGGTAATTATGCTATTACTATTTTGGAGAAAAGAAGACTTTGGTGGAGGAGATTATGTTGAGAGTGAAGAGCATTCCAATCTTGGAACTTTGACGTGATATGGAGTTTATTGTGAAGAAGCCCTCTGATATGGATGAGGGAAGATGGAAGAAGATGAAGATGTTGACAATTGGTTTGATTTGCCTATACCTTGGTGATTCGGTTCATGTTTTCGACAAGGGTATTCACGTTGATGATGCTCGAGGGATCCAGAGTGATCGAGGAAGGAGCTCAGATCAAGTGTTAGACGGGCGTCGATGTGTATTGCAAGCACTTTTAGACCGTTGGTTTATGCGTGGTGTAGCTCATGGTGGTAGATGCATCTTTTGCAGGCGGTGGGTGAAGCTTGTAATGGTTTTGATTAAGTGACAGAAAAGAGATTTTTTGGCGATTGAGAGAATTATTTTTTGGCATTGGCGGTGTTGAGATTACTTTGGTGTCTGCCTTCTTTGTTATTTTGGATATTTGCAACATTTGTTGGCGGGCGGGGACGTAGTCTGAGCTCGTTAACAATTGTGTCATGGGGGGTGGCTTTGCTGGAACCCATTTGGTAAATATTCATTTTTTGGTGTATCTCATTGTGAGATTTTGATTGAAGGTGGAGTTCTGTTGAAGAGCTTTATGTTTTGAAGAGAATTTGATTGGAGATGGGGTGTTGCAGATATGTAATTTTGCATCAAGGTGGAGTGTTAAATTTGGTGATACAAAATCACAAATTGATTAGAGCAAATTTGCAAAGAATGGAAAGTAAATACTTTATAATGGGAATGCATTGATTGCATTTGATGAGGTGACAGAAAAATAAATGAAGGGATTAATTTCTTCCATATATGCTAAAGAAACGGATTGGTTTACTTCCTATGTTTGCACATTTGTTATTATGGTAATTTGCCTCCATTATATTATTATCATATGTTGGTAATTTAATTGATGACTCACATAGATTTGCACTGGCTATATATTGAGGGGTAGACTTTAGTGTAAACCCATCCTGGCTTGGAGCCAGTGATCCTCAATGGTGTCTCTTCTTGTTAAACCTGATTGAGGTTTGGATATGTAAACTCTTATTTTGTAATCTCTTGTAATTCTCTCATATGGAATAAAATCTCTCTCTGTTGGACTGGACGTACACTATCTCGAGGATAGTGGAACCAGTATAAATATTGTGTGTCTCTTTATTTCTCTGTTATAGTTATTTACTATGTTGTTGATGTAATATAATAATTGATATCAAATTAGATTGGTGTTCAATTGGCAAATCTAGATCCTGCTTATTGTTCTTCCGCAAAGGCGCAATTTTGCACAACATTTGTAACTATGATTACATTGTCAAATGCAGTATTAAAAAATAAGCTTGATCAATCTACACATTCGTATTTATGATGAAGGATTAAGTGAGCTCTATAATATGTAAGTCCACAAAAGTAAAATGTTGAAGTATGTGGAAGTCCAACTACTATTTTACTTTTACAACAAAGAGGCCCTAGGCCCAAATATGCTTAAGTCGAACGTCGAAGCACAGTTAAGAAAATGATCTTCATATGCCATCAGCTAGAACATTATTATATTTCTTTCTTTACAGCTTTTCATTTTGTATTGAATCTACTCAAAACTATGAAAATCCATATTCTATTTCGAGCATACAGATCAAAGTGTCGTGACATAATATGAATGATAAACAACCTATTTAGTCAAAAGATCGATGACCTAATTAGTGGCATCAACGAAGCCGTTTCAGCCCAAAATCGCTTCTCAGGTTTTAGGTTTATTTTCGTTTGATTTTTTTTTTCCTTTTTTTCTATGCAGCTTTTAGTACAATTATTTTGATTTTTCTGTTGGAATTTCAGTTTTATGGTTTTCCCCACAAGCTGTCATCCAAAACGGTAATTTTGCTGAATTCCGACCCGGTCACAGTCGGAACTGGACTGGAATGGCTGGTTTTCCGGCGTGCCGACCGGAATTTGAAACCATGGTTGGTTACGTAAAATTTTCAAATGTTACGCACATAAACCGGAAATGAATACTTTAAAAAAAAGTAATAATTATGTAAAATGTTATTTGTTCCACCATCACACGTTGTTGGAAATTTATGTGTGAATTATTAAAATATTTGAATAAGTGTATGAGTGGCTCCTTAATGTGAATAGTCCCACATCATGGGATTATATGAAAGAAGCAAGTATTTATACTTGTTTCTAAAAAGCTTTGATGGGGCCTTGGGGCTCCCAATACATGCTTTGTTGTGAGGAGGGAGCCCATGCATCATGACCACCACACACGCGCGTGACGGCCCGGCCCGGTTTGGGCTTGGGCTTGGGCTTTGGGCCTTGGCTATGTGGTGTAGACACTTATATTTTTGGTCCAGAAAACACTGCATTTTTCGAACCTGTTTTTTTTAAATCCGGATATTTCTGAACCGACTTTAATATGAAGCGGTAAAAAAAATTTTGACCAAGTATTTCGCAAATTCTATCTCCTCCACTGACCAGTATTTTCGAATAACCTAATCCTCGTCTATATATTATCATCAGATCAGACGAGATCCATATAGAAAAAAATTCTGCTTTTCTCTTCCTCCGCCGTTAAAAAAAATATTCTTAAGAAATTTTCGAGCAGTTAAAAATCAGAAAGTGCAAATCTGCACTGGTTTGTTTGTGCAAAGCAAATCAGTTATTAATTTCGGAGAGGCTGTTTTATCCTAGAGGCGGCGGCGAAAGTACGAACTGGTTTTGCACCACCGACCAGATCGCCGAATCGTCTTCAAGAAAGCGACAGAGTACGTGACTCAGCCATTTGTTTTCAACAAATTGAAGACGCACAGAAACAATGGCTTCGACAATAACTGTAGATGATGCTGCTCCTCCCTCTGCATTCCAGTCATTGGTGACTGCTGCCCCGTTTCGTTTCGAAGGGCTACACTTCAAACGATGGCGTCAGAAGATGGAGTTCTACTTGACGGTGAGGAAGGTGGCTGCTGCTCTAACCACCGACAAACCGCAGTTGCCAGATAAGCCTGATGGAACTGATGAAGCGCAGATGACATCCTGGACTGAACAATCAAAACAGCAGCAGAACTGGATAGAACAGGACTATCTGTGCAAGAATTTTATTCTGAACGGATTGAGCGATGATCTGTATGATTACTACAACTCAGAAGACAAGACAACAAAGCAGATCTGGGAAGCGCTGTAGAAGAAATACGATACAGAGGAGGCAGGGGCGAAGAAGTATGCTGTGAGCCGCTATCTGAAGTACCAGATGACAGACAATAGGTCAGTAGAGATGCAGTCTCATGAGCTGCAGAAAATAGCTCATGAGATCATCTCCGTAGGTATGGTTTTAGATGAACAGTTTCAAATTGCTATTATTATTGACAAACTGCCCCCAGGTTGGAAAGACTTTAAAATTTTCTTACGGCATAAGACTAAGGAATTTTCCTTAGAGAGTTTGATCACTCGCCTTCGCATTGAGGAGGCAGCACGCAAACAGGACCAGAAAGAGGAAGTGTTGTTTGTTTCAAACAACAACACTAAAAAGACCAAACCCGCAGTTCTGAAACCAAATCAGAAGTCTTTCAAGAATCAGAACAGACGCAACAAACAGAATGGGAATCCGCAAGGAAACCCGAAAGAACAACAAAAATCAGCCCAAAAGAATGACTCTGGACAGTTGTTTCTATGTTACAACTGTGGAAAACCAGGTCATATGGCACGAAAGTGTTGGAACAAGCCTAGCTCTGTACCACAGGCTAACTTGACTGAAGAGGAGCCTCTTATGGCTATGATTACTGAGATTCACCTTGTTGGTGGATCAGAGGGTTGGTGGGTAGACACTGGTGCTTCTCGCCATGTCTGCTATGATCGTGCTATGTTCTCCACATACACGGCTGCTGAAGATCAGAAAGTGTTGCTGGGAGATTCTCACACCACTAAAGTTGCAGGGGTTGGAAACGTGGAGATCAAGTTTACCTCTGGAAAGACTGTGATCCTCAAAGATGTTTTGCATACTCCAGAGATGAGGAAGAATCTGGTTTCTGGCTATCTCCTTAATAAGACAGGGTTTACTCAATTTATGGGGGCTGACTTGTATACCATTGTGTATAAGGGAAACTTTGTAGGAAAAGGTTATGCTTGTGAGGGAATGTTCAAATTAAATGTTGAATCTAATAAAGTGAATAATTCTGCTTATATGTTGTGTGATTTTAATATTTGGCATTCTAGATTATGTCATGTTAATAAGAGAATAATTCATAACATGAGCACTCTAGATATGATACCTAAGATAGCAGAATCTAAATCTGATAAATGTGAATTCTGTACACAAGCAAAAATCACAAAGAAACCTCACAAGTCTGTTGATAGAGAATCTGAACCCTTAGACTTGATTCATTCTGATATATGTGAACTTGATGGTACTTTGACTAGACATGGACATCGCTATTTTATCACTTTTATCGATGATTGTTCTGATTTCACATATGTATATCTTATGAAAAATAAAAGTGATGCTTTTGAAATGTTTAAAACATTCAAAACTGAAATTGAGAATCAAGTAAATAGAAAAATTAAGAGACTTCGTAGTGATAGAGGAACAGAATATGAATCTAATTCAATTCTGGACTTCTATAAATTACACGGTATTGTACATGAGAGAACTGCACCCTATTCACCTGAAATGAACGGTAAAGCTGAAAGAAAAAATAGGACTTTTACCGAATTAGTAGTGGCCATCCTACTAAATTCTGGTGCAGCAAAACATTGGTGGGGGGATATTTTATTGACTGTATGTTATGTTCTAAATAGAATCCCTAAATCTAAGAATAAAATTTCACCTTATGAAATTTTAAAGAATCATAAACCCAATGTCTCATACTTTAGAACTTGGGGTTGTCTAGCATATGTTCGCATTACAGACCCTAAGAGAATAAAATTGGCAAGTAAAGCATATGAATGTGTATTTGTAGGCTATGCTATTAATAGCAAAGCATATCGATTTTATGATATAAATGCACAAAACATAATTGAATCAAATGATGCCGATTTTTATGAAACTAAATTTCCTTTTAAATTAAGGAATAGTGGGGCACATCAAGTACGCCTATTAGAACAGAACTTGATAAAAGTTCTGAAGTTGAACCTAGAAGAAGTAAAAAGCAAGAACCGTAAAAGATTTTGGTTCGGATTTTAGCGCTTTTACTATAGAGGAGGATCCCTTAAACCTCCAAGAGGCCTTATCTTCAATAGATGCCGATTTCTGGCGAGAGGCTATAAATGATGAGATGTATTCTCTTGAATCCAACAAGACTTGGCATTTGACAGATTTACCCCCTGGTTGTAAATCTATAGGCTGTAAATGGGTACTTAAAAAGAAACTAAAACCTGATGGTACTATAGATAAATACAAAGCAAGACTAGTAGCTAAAGGTTTTAGACAAAAAGAAAATATAGACTTCTTCGATACTTTTTCACTTGTAACTTGAATAACATCCATTCGGGTATTAATCTCACTTGCTTCCATTCATAATTTACTAATACACTAAATGGATGTTAAAACTGCTTTTTTGAACGGTGAATTAGACGAAGAAATTTATATGGACCAGCCTGAAGGATTTGTAGTACATGGTCAAGAACATAAAGTATGCAAATTGGATAAATCATTATATGGTTTAAAACAAGCACCTAAGCAATGCCATGAAAAATTTGATAACTTAATCATTTCAAATGGTTTTAAAGTTAATGAAAGTGACAAATGCATTTATTACAAATATGAGAATGACATTTGCACTATTATATGCCTTTATGTAGATGACCTACTCATCTTTGGGTCAAACATTCATGCCATAAATTCAGTCAAATCCTTATTAAGTGCCAATTTTGATATGAAAGATCTAGGTGAGGCGAGTGTAATCCTTGGTATTAAAATTACTAGGTCAGAAAAGAGAATTTCTTTGGATCAGTCTCATTACATTGAGAAGATACTGAAGAAATATAATTATTTTGACTGTAAACCTGCATGCACACCATACGATCCAAGTGTAAAGTTATTTAAGAACACTGTTGAAGGTGTAAGACAGTCTGATTATGCGAGCATCATTGGCAGCCTTCGGTATGCCACTGATTGTACTAGACCCGACATTGCCTATGTCGTGGGATTATTGTGCAGGTTTACCAGTAGACCTAGTATAGAGCACTGGCATGCTATTGAAAGGGTCATGAGATACCTTAAACGAACTATAACCTTGGATTACGTTATGAAAAGTTTCCAGCTGTACTTGAAGGATATTCAGATGCAGACTGTAATACTTTATCTGATGATTCTAAAGCGACCAGTGACTATATATTTAGCATCGCTGGAGGAGCTGTTTCTTGGAAATCCAAGAAACTGACTATTTTGGCTCAGTCTACTATGGAGTCTAAGATGATAGCACTAGCCACAGCTAATGAAGAAGCAGAGTATTTGAGAAATCTGCTAGCTGAGATTCCCTTATGGGAAAAACCGATATCGGCTGTGCTGATATATTGCGATAGTACCGCGGCTATTGCAAAAGTTCAGAACCGTTATTATAATGGTAAGAGACGACACATACGTCGTAAGCACAGCACGGTTAGAGAGCTAATTTCTACAGGTACCGTTAGAGTAGATTACGTACGTAGTAAAGAAAATTTGGCAGATCCTTTGACGAAAGGACTGTCAAGAGAGAAAGTCCATAATTCTTCCAAAAGAATGGGACTATTGCCCTTAGATTATTAAGTCACACACAATGGTAACCCGACCTAAATGACTGGAGATCCCAAGAAATAGGTTCAATGGGTAATAACAAGTTGTGTAGTGATAGAAGTTGAACATGCTATATAATAAACTAAGAAGCATGTATTCCTGAAGTGATAGAGGATGAGTTAATAGAAACTCTTAATGGGATCTATACTCCATTTGGAGTGGAGTACCTACCTTCAGGAGTACTCTTGATAGACTCACCTATGTGAATGTGGAAATGAGGCCGTTTCCTAGGGAGTTTTGGGCAAAACTTCTAGAGCGTTCTTTAAACTGGGATGGACGTGTATGACCATAAATGCATGGGCTTATTTGATTGCACTATAGAAAAGATTGTGTGTGGTTTGATGTCAGGAATAGAGTTCAAGACTACGTGTCACTCTAGTAAAAACTGAATCTTACTCACTATGTAAAGGTTCAAGTCGGATGACACCTTTGTTTATGCACAGTCTTATGTTTTTTTAGAAACTGCTCGATAATATTTTAAAAATTCAAGTGGGGGATATTTGTTGAAAACAAATGGCTGAGTCACGTACTCTGTCGCTTTCTTGAAGACGATTCGGCGATCTGGTCGGTGGTGCAAAACCAGTTCGTACTTTCGGCGCCGCCTCTAGGATAAAACAGCCTCTCCGAAATTAATAACTGATTTGCTTTGCACAAACAAAGCAGTGCAGATTTGCACTTTCTGATTTTTAACTGCTCGAAAATTTCTTAAGAATGTTTTTTTAACGGCGGAGAAAGAGAAAAGCAGAATTTTTTTCTATATGGATCTTGTCTGATCTGATGATAATATATAGACGAAGATTAGGTTATTCGAAAATACTGGTCAGTGGAGGAAAATAGGATTAAAAAAAACAGGTTCGAAAAATGCAGTGTTTTCTGGACCAAAAATATAAGTGTCTACACCACATAGCCAAGGCCCAAAGCGAACCGAACCGAACCGGGTCGGTCAGTCGCGCGCGTGTGTGGTGGTCATGATGCATGGGCTCCCTTCTCACAACAAAACATGTATTGGGAGCCCCAAGGCCCCATCAAAGCTTCTTAGAAACAAGTATAAATACTTGCTTTTTTCATATAATCCATGATGTGGGACTATTCACATTAAGGAGCCACTCATACACTTATTCAAATATTTTAATAATTCACACATAAATTTCCAACACACGTGTATTTACGTTTCACATGTGAATGGTGGACTCCACCTATTAAATAAGTTCACATGTTATTTTAAATTTGTAAAATGATGCATAGTTAATGATGCTTCATCAAGCATGTTAACGCCTCAACCGTACCCTATCAAGTATTTTTTTTTTGCAATGATGAATTTTCAATAATAAATCTGTAATGAAAACCAAGTTTGAAAAGGAAAATAAAACGCTCATATCAAAAAAAAGAAAAAAGAATCTCAATTTCTGAAACTACATACTTATGCTTTCATTTGATTCCATTAATGACTCATATTTTTGGTGGACTGGTTCTTAGTAAGTATACTAAGTTTGTATTCAGCACAGAGTTCTTTTTACTACAATATCTTTAATATTTTTGTACAAAGTTTTATACATTGTTAGCAACGATATCTTATTATTTGTTGTACGGAATTATTTTATGCTTGGCAACGATAAAACAACGTATGAAGTACGTCTCCCTTCTTTTGTTAAATACGTCTTTCCTACCATAGGGATAAAATTTGATTTAAATTTTATGGTTGATGAGTCCAAATACAGCTAAGCACAAAATTTGATCTGCTGATAAAATATCATTTGGTTTAGAGTAAATTATAAAATCAAACAGCAATACGCAAGTAATTTCACATTGCAATCCTCGATTCTGATTTAACACATTCTTATTCTCAAAATGCGCATCCTAATTTTTATATTGTATAAAGTCGGGAAGTAAGCCTGTAAGTGTTCTATAGTAGATGCTAAACAGCTGATTTATATCTTAGTATTCACCGTTCTCATACATCCACCTAATCTATTAGTTAATCCACCCTAATTTTAAGGGTATTTCCTATTTTCATCGTTTGCTCTAATTTAAAAAAAAAATGATTAGTTAATCCACACAATATCTACTTTTTATCTTGTTCTCAACGTTTTCTTTGATTCTCTTTCTTCCTTTCCTTAATCATCAAGTCACGAATGCATGTAATTCATAAAAGAAAAAAAATACAAAGATTCCCAGATCTAGTTTCTTCTTCTTCATGTATCATGCATCGTGAAAAGGATCAAATGCTAAAGGCTAAAGCCTAGTTGTAGAACAGTAAAGGGAGCAACAGTGAAATTATAATCAGCAGTAGTCAAGAAAGGCAAAGCGTGTTCTTCTGAGAACTGACAAACTTCATCACTGGAAGAAACTAAGTTGCATGCTATTGATCAAATCAAAAGCATGATCATGGAAAAGCACACTAGTCATAAGAAACAAAAGTTAACTATAATGTCAACACACAAATATATTACTGGTACCCATATTACAATTAAACGCATTATCTATATTCTCACTAACTGTAATGGAATCATCGTTACTAGAAGCTATTGGTACTCAGACATATTTAGGTTTAAATTTACACCGATAATATAAGAACAATTTTGAGACGGACAACATGTTTCTAAAGTTTGATGGACTGTTGTCGTGCCATTATGTGCACTGTTTTTTGTTTTTATTTCAAAGTTTGGATGTGAAAAGGCCACAACCGAAAACATGCATGCATTTTAGCATGTTTTGCAAAATAAAATAAAGAAACCTCTTAAACCTATGGTGCTTTCTTTTATAGCTACCCATAAAAACCCAGAAGAACGAAGATTTAAACCATTTAATCATATCGTCACCAGTTCAATCTGTAAACTAAAATTCTAAACCATTCTCTCTCCACAAACAAAAAACACATGGTCCTTTTAAACTGTTGTGCTTTTAATCATCCAGCACAGACAAAATACACAAAAAGAAAATGAACGTGTTGCCTGCATTTTTAATAATAATAACTCATTAGTTCTGTTACATTATATCCTTAAAAATGTTGAAGGTTGGGGCCTTCAGCTTGGGCGTTGCATAACTTCTCATTACAATAATGGTCATTCCCTGTGTTGTTACCAAGCTAAATGTTTGTATTCACGCTGGGTAATGTTCCTGCGCAAGCCTGGTATTTTGTATACTGAGAACTATGAATTATTTATCAGTTTATCCACAATTTACCAGTTAGTCCACGGTGGATCAATTTACAAATAAATTGGTGGATTAACTAATTGAAATTAGATACGTGGATAAACTAACTAAATTAGTGGATATGAACAAAATTTCCCTTAATATAGCTAAACACACTTTTCTGCATGTGTCTTAGGCGTGCATGCAAATATGGCATATGATCATACCACACTTGTACAATGAACAAAACTGTATGTGCATAAACATGATCATTGGTTATTATATCATTGCACCTTAATTATGTATCTGCTCCTCTATAACTATAAAAGCATCAAATGCTTGGGTAGTATACTTCAAGTTAACACTCATTTTGAAGCTTTAAATTACATAATAGAACCTGGAATCATAACATATTGAACATTAATTGCTACTAATGAAAGGGAACTGATTTCATATAATTTTAACCTCTTTGATATTTCATTAGGCAATAATGTTACATGAATTCTCTTTTAATCTTTATTGTAAAGAACATTAGGAGACCACACGAAAGGAAGCATGGTAACAGCAATCCAAACACCATCACCCCAAACGAATGCATTGTCCGTGAACTGTTAGATATTTATTTTGTTTGAAATAATCTTTGGCCTGCTGTTATTTGTTATTTAATAAAGTCCTATTCTGAAGTAGGAACTATTCTTTAGGAAAGATAAACTTTTAGTAGCTTCTGTTGATTTTATGTAAGGCTATATAAAGGCCATACTGGTTCATGAATAAATTATCTGCTTTGCTGTTTCGTATATCATTTAAGAGTTTCAGAAAACTAACATTTGGTATCAGAGCGAAATGTCAACCTCAGAGAAGTTTGTGCAACCATCCATTCTGAAGTTTGACGGCCATTATGATTATTGGTCAATGACGATGGAAAATTTTCTGAGGAGCAAGGAGATGTGGAGTTTGGTAGACGAAGGAATCCCTGCAGCGGCAATTGGAACAACAGCAGCGAGTGAAGCACAGAGAAAGACCGTGGAAGAAGCCAAGCTGAGGGATCTAAAGGTCAAGAATTTCCTATTTCAGGCAATTGATAGAGAAATTCTGGAAACAATTCTGGACAAGAGGACATCAAAGGCAATTTGGGACTCAATGAAACAGAAATATCAAGGGTCCACGAAGGTGAAAAGGGCACAACTTCAAGCATTAAGAAGGGAATTTGAGTTGCTTTCCATGAAAGAAGGAGAAAAGGTAGATAGCTTCTTGGGGCGAACCTTGGCAATTGTGAACAAGATGAAGACAAATGGTGAGACAATGGAGCAAAGTACAATAGTTAGTAAGGTACTCAGATCATTGACTGCAAAATTTAATTATGTTGTTTGTTCAATAGAAGAGTCAAACGATTTAAGTACTTTGAGCATTGATGAATTGCATGGAAGTCTACTTGTCCATGAACAAAGGATGCAGGGATACCAAGAGGAGGAACATGTGTTGAAAGTGGCACAGGATGATAGATCAGGCAGAGGAAGGGGTCGAAACATGTTTAGGGGAGGACGTGGTAGAGGTAGAGGAAGACAACCCCTAAATAAAGCACTCATTGAATGTTACAATTGTCACAAGTTAGGACATTTTCAATCTGAGTGTCCTGACTGGGAAAAGAAAGCTAATTATGCTGAATTGGAAGAAGAAGAGCTCTTGCTAATGTCTTATGCAGAACTTCATCAAGCAAAAAGAGAAGAAATATGTTTCCTTGATTCGGGTTGCAGTAATCACATGACGGGGAACAAAGAATGGTTCTCGGATTTGGAAGATTTCAATCGGACGGTGAAGCTTGGCAATGATACAAGAATGGAGGTGGTAGCAAAAGGAAGTATAAGGATGCAAGTGAATGGCATAATCCAGGTAGTATCTAATGTTTATTATATTCCTGAGCTTAAAAACAATTTATTAACCGTAGGACAACTTCAAGAAAAAGGGTTAGCCATTTTAATTCGGGGTGGAAATTGTAAAGTATTTCATCATAAGAGGGGACTAATTATGCAAACTGATATGAGCGGGAATAGAATGTTTTGTGTGTTAGCATCTATGCCACATAAAAATTCAATGTATTTACAAGCTGAAGACGAGTCAGAGAAAGAAGCTCACATGTGGCACTGTCGATTTGGGCACTTAAACCACAAGGGGCTGAAATTGTTGTCTCACAAAAGGATGGTGGTTGGCTTACCTCTCTTGAAATCTCCTAAGGAGATATGTACTACCTGTTTAACGAGGAAACAACATAGAGAATCCATACCAAAGAGAAGTCAGTGGGGAGCATCAAGACAGCTTCAACTAGTGCATTCAGATATATGTGGTCCAATCAAACCAGCTTCACACAGTGACAAGAGGTACATTCTCACTTTTATTGATGATTTTACCCGCAAAACTTGGATTTATTTCCTACATGAAAAGTCAGAAGCTTTTGTTACATTTAAAAATTATAAAACTAGTGTTGAGAAGGAGACAAGTGCATTCATAATTTGCTTGAGGACAGATAGAGGTGGCGAGTTCACTTCAAATGAATTTGGAGAATTTTGTAAATCACATGGCATCAGTAGGCAATTGACGACTGCTTATACACCTCAGCAAAACGGAGTTGCCGAGAGAAAAAATAGGACAATTATGAATGCTGTTCGATCCATGTTAAATGAAATGCAAGTGCCTAAAACTTTCTGGTCTGAGGCTGCGAGATGGTGTGTGCATATTCTGAATCGAAGTCCAACAGCAGCAGTTGAAAACAAGACCCCCGAAGAGGCTTGGAGTGGTGAGAAACCAATGGTGGATTATTTTCGGATTTTTGGTTGTGTGGCACATGTTCATATATCAGATCAAAAAAGAAGCAAACTAGATGACAAGAGTAGAAAATGTGTTTTTCTAGGCGTTAGCGACGAGTCCAAGGCATGGAGATTATATGATCCGAACTAAAAAAAAATCATTGTTAGTATGTTGTGTTTGAAGAAGAAAAAAACTGGGATTGGGGTAGATCAGTTGAAGAAATGAGGCGAGATATATTAGAATGGCGAGATGAAGATAATGATAATGAAGTGAATGACATGACCGAAGAAGAAACCGGTGGAACAAATAACTTATGCAGTAGCTCCGGAAATTCCAATAGCAGCTTCGGAAATTCCAATAGTCCTTGTAGTTCAAAAAGCTCTAGTAGCAGCTCCAGCAAATCGAGAAGTCTGATTGATTCATCTCCAAATGAGACAAACTCCGAAGATGAAGAATTTGTTGAAGGGAGGAGTGTGCGAGAAAGAAGAGCACCAGGTTGGATGATAGATTATGAAGTAGGAGAAAGATTCCCTGAAGAAGAAAGCTTAAATGCAATGATGATGGTGACTGAGAGTGACCCGACTTCGTTTAAAGAAGCAGTGAAAAACGAAAAATGGAGGGATGCAATGTCAGTGGAAATTGAAGCCATTGAGAGGAACAAAACCTGGGAGCTTACTGTGTTGCCTAAAGGAATCAAACCTATTGGAGTCAAGTGGGTTTTCAAGACAAAACTTAATGAAGATGGGAAGGTGGATAAATTCAAAGCTAGACTTGTAGCAAAAGGGTACGCACAACGCCATGGAATAGATTATAATGAGGTGTTTGCTCCAGTGGCCAGACTCGACACCATCCGTGTAATCCTTGCAATAGCTGCACAATTTCGCTGGGAAGTTTTTCAACTTGATGTGAAGAGCGCTTTTCTTCACGGAGAACTCAAGGAAGAAGTATTTTGCAGCAACCCGAAGGCTTTATAAAGAAAGGAGAAGAGGAAAAAGTCTACAGGTTAAAGAAGGCTTTATATGGCCTTAAACAAGCACCGCGTGCTTGGTACAGTAGAATCGAAGCTTATTTCATTCGAGAAAACTTTGAAAGATGCCCCAGCGAACACACACTGTTTACAAAGTCAAAAGAAGGTAAAATATTAATTGTTAGTCTTTATGTTGATGACCTTATTTTCACTGGAAATAATGAAAACATGTGTGATGAGTTTAAAAATTCAATGATGTTGGAGTTTGATATGTCTGATCTGGGAAAGATGAAATATTTTCTTGGAATAGAAGTTAAACAATGTGCAGGTGGAATTTTTATTTGTCAAAGAAGATATGCAGGAGAAGTGTTAGCAAGATTTGGCATGGCGGATTGTAATGCTGTAAAGAATCCAATAGTGCAGGGTACGAAGTTGTGCAAAGAAGAGGGTGATGTTAAAGTTGATGAAACACTATTCAAGCAAGTGGTTGGAAGCCTTATGTATTTGACAGTGACTAGGCCCGACATGATGTATGGGGTTAGTTTAATAAGCAGGTTTATGGCCAATCCTACAATGTCACACTGGCTCGTAGCTAAGAGACTTTTAAGGTATTTAAAAGGTACAACTAATCTGGGAATCTTTTACAAGAAAGGAGGAAGCATCTTGAAGCTCATGGCCTTTACCGATAGTGATTATGCCGGTGACTTAGACGATCGAAGAAGTACTTCTGGGTTTGTGTTTATGTTAGGGTCTGGAGCTATTTCTTGGGCCTCAAAGAAACAGCCAGTAGTCGCTCTCTCAACAACAGAAGCGGAGTACATAGCAGCAGCTTCGTGTGCGTGTCAATGTATTTGGCTTAGAAGGGTGTTAGCAAAACTTGGAGTTGAAGAGAAGACAGGGACTGTGATTATGTGTGATAACAGCTCAACCATACAGCTTTCAAAAAATCCAGTATTTCATAGAAGAAGTAAACATATTGATGTGAAATTTCATTTTCTTAGAGACTTAGTGACAGATGGGATTGTTAAGCTAAGCTACTGCACATCTGAAAATCAAATTGCGGATATTATGACAAAACCATTGAAGTTGCAGCAGTTTGAGAAGCTTCGTGCTATGCTTGGAATGGTCGAAATGGATGAAATAAGCTAAGTTCATATGAATTAGCTTAAGGGAGGAATTGTTAGATATTTATTTTGTTTGAAATAATCTTTGGCCTGCTGTTATTTGTTATTTAATAAAGTCCTATTCTGAAGTAGGAACTATTCTTTAGGAAAGATAAACTTTTAGTAGCTTCTGTTGATTTTATGTAAGGCTATATAAAGGCCATACTGGTTCATGAATAAATTATCTGCTTTGCTGTTTCGTATATCATTTAAGAGTTTCAGAAAACTAACATGAACAGGACCGGTTCATGTCGATTGCCAATTATGCGGTCCAGATCATGTGGAAGGTCCTCCCACCACAAGTCAAAATCGTGGAGGATGCTAAGTGTTTGGTTCAGGAATGCGTGTCTGAATTCATCGGCTTCATCACGAGCGAGGGCAGAGACAGTTGCAATCTTGAGCGGCCCAAGTCCACTACTGCCAAAGATGTGCTTTGGGCCATGGAGGAGCTTGGCTTTGATAACTACGTCGTGCTTCTCACCCGCTTCCTTCAAAAATATCGTCCCATGGAAGGGAATACCCGTGGCTCCATGAGCGGCGAACCTTCATCCTCCAACAGGGAAATTAGCTCCTTGGTCTTGAATCCTTGTGGGGGAGGAGCACTGGATCCCCGTCGGTTTCATTGTCCTACTGTTAATGACCAGCAGGTTGGAATTTATGATGGCGCAAATATGGGAAACTATTACTATGCAATGTCCGGTTATGGTCCTTATGGAGGATCGGCTGTTGTAGGTGATGATGGAAGTGGGGGAACCGGAGGAATTTCTCACCAGCCTCTATTGATGGCTTTCATTCTGAAGCTAATCATAAGTAGTCAATAACGTTATTTATATGTGAGATTGGAGTATGCCTATGCGTGAACTGTGTGGTGGTATTTTGAGGACCCATGTGTTGGTGAGTAATATAGGCTACTGACAATGGCTTCTTAGTTGCACAAAAGTTTGAATTTGTTTACAGCATACTTCTACATTATGCATGGATGCATAAAAATTCTTAGAAGGGTTATGTCAGATAAGGCGTTGATTATAGTACAAAATATACTAATGTGCTTTTTTTGGGTACAAATCAAAAAGTTGTTCACTTACATATGTAATTTTTTTATTTAGGTATTTGTGTTTAGTTATAATAGATTGTTCAGTTTTGTTACCGCTGAATTTATGTTTCTTGATGATTTGAAACTTTTCCAAAAAATTCTTTGTAAACTTGTGGATGAGAAATGAAAAGTGAATACTGAATGCTCACTTCTCCTTGACTTCGGTATTGGACTAAAAACAAAAAACATGTTTAGATGTTTCCTTTAAGACACTTTGTGATATTTCCTTACCATATAAAATTTGGGAAACACCACCACCAAACGAATGCATTGTCCGTGAACAAATCGTCTATGTTTTATAAAGTTAAAATATATAAACTTTATATTGTTTATGTTTTATATTTTAAATTTGGTTTTATGTTTTATTTGATTAAAAACAGGGTCAGTAAACTTTTTAAATCAATTTAAAGGTGAAGATTTTGAAAAACGATATTTTAATGTTATTTTGATGACTCTTAAAAGGACCATTTTGAAGACAGTCTCGGAATCCGATGAAATCACTTTTATTGGATCCGGAATATCGAAATATGATAGGATTTAAAGTTTTAATTCAATCGGAGTTCGTATACGATATATAAACGTAAGTTGAAATTTCACTCGAAATTTGATTAAAGCTAGAAATAAGGTGATTTTTCAAACGGACTCCAAATTTGACGAGACTTGCTTCGTTGGAATCGTAATTCCGTAACGTAGTGAGATTTTAAATTTTGTAATTTTTGGAGTTAGTGTGTGGTCGTACGACCAGAACGAATTTTGAGACGTATAATTAATTCAGGGATTAATTAAATCGTTTTACACAAAAACCTATAACTAATGGAATTTATTAAACTCAATGTCCTTTATGACACATGTCAAGAGCTTCCAAAGTTGTCGTTAGAGTGTAATTAAGCCTCTTTATAATTTTATTATAGATTTTATTTTCATTTTAATTCTTATTTTCCATTTTTTAAAGCTTAATCTCTATTTTTTCCCATTCCTCCTTGTTCCACGCTGCCACCATCCAAGCTCCACCAGTCCCTCCACCGCAAGCGCGACCTCCCATCACCCCCTCAAGCCCTCTCCAAGTCGTGGGCCCATCCTCCAAGCCAAATAACCCATTTCCCTTTTTAATTTGCAAAAGCCATCTTTAAACCCTAAATCAACTAACTCCTTCTCCTACCTTTTCCTATTGGCCCCACCTAGCCATGCCTGGACCCCACCCTCACCCACAACCCTATGCCACCTCTGACCAGCCAAGGCCGTGAGCCCTAGCCCACCTAAACTCTAAGCCCACTAAAAATCACATCTTTATACTTAATACTCCAAATCTAAGTGTGTTTGATTGTGTGAGTTGTTTAGCTAGTGTATTAAGTCGGAAAGGAACAATCTTTGGTCCGACAAGCTTGTAAGGTCCTACCAAGAAGTGTCGAGGTGTTAGGACTTAGGATTCTTGGGGTGAGAGTTCCTTAACTTAATTCAGTTAATTAGACAGATAAATGTAGTTTACATGTTAGTTAAACTACGAATTGTTTGGTTGATATGTATGATTGAGTTAATATTGAATGGAGATAGGAATTGGAAGTTAAATTAGTTAATTATCATGTTAAAACACTGTTAAGATGTGCATGATAGTTGGTGTAGGATTAAACACCTATTTGCAAGTCAGATGATTTGTTAACATTCGCTTGTTTAAGTGAAACTGACTGAGTTAAAATATAACTTGAAATGAACAAGTTATTGTTGATTGTTTGAGTTTGTGGCTGACATGAATCGGTTAAGTAATTTATTAATTACTATTTATTGGTTGAAAACCCCACATGGGTTTTGGGATGACAGTTAGCCCATAGTCTCCCAAGTGTGTATATAAGTTCACATGGATTGTGATGTAAACTCCACATGGGTATTGGGATGATAATTTTACACAACTCCCGAGCGGGTAGATAGTAATCACTAGTTTGTGATGGAAATCCCACAGGGTATTGGGGTGATATTTGATTTACACTAATCCCCAAGTGTTTAGTTTGTATGTCAATCGGTCGATTGACAGGCCGATATAAGCGTTAATTGTTTATTTAAGGCTCATACGGGTGAAGTTGCACTTTGGATATGAATTGGATGTTCAATAGTTGTTTATAACTATTGTTGGATGCATATGATATATGAAATCCATATAAATGGAATTATATGGTATTTGGTTGAATATCATGCCAATTCAGAATAAAACTTATTATTTTAATAATATAATATTCGGTGAAAAATGAAAGCTTGATTTTGACGTTCGGTTTTGGATGGACGCGAAGTTATTAGAATATCGATGAATATTTGTAACTGGAGCGAATGGTTTTGAAGTAAATTTCACCTGCTTATTGCATATCAAAGTTTTTAATTCGAAATGAATAATAACTTCTGAAAGTGAAGTTCGGTTAGGCTATTTAGAAAGCGTTTTAAACGAGATTTCTTTTCGAAAGTTTCTTGTTTGTTTTTATAATGACTATCAGGAAAGTTTGTAATTAAAATAATGAGTTTCGAAAAATAATATTATTTTAATGATTAAAATAATATTAAATGACTTAATGTTAAAATACTTGATTTCTATGGAAAATAAATGGAATGGCGTTTCCAATGATCATTATATATATTTTATAAAATATTTTGGAAGCATTTCGATTTCTTTTTAATTATAAATCAATTTGGGCTTGAATAGGACGTGTCGCACAACGACATTTTGCGATTCAACTCGTAACTTCGAATTAACGTACTTGGAGATCCGACCATCGGATTCTCCTGAAATGAAAAGAGCTGGGTCTAAAATAATATGAGTTTTTAAATGAAGTAAGAAATTTTGAAATTCAATGGTTTGATTTTAATATATGTCCAAATCTGTTTTGGAAAAGGTCAGTATGGATGCAGTTCGGTGGCCGAAATTGGAAACTGACTGCAAAGGCCTTAATAAAATTATTGAAAATATGAATAAATTTTGTTAAATCATAATAAATGGTTTAAAAAGATTTTGGATGAAATATTCCAAGTTTTGAAAAAATAAAAGATATTTTTATCTGAATGAGCTAGTTAACAACTAGAGTAAAGAATCCAGTGGTTTTTAAATAACGTACTTGATTGTAATGGTCTAAATATAATCAGAGTTTCCCAACATATGAATTGGATTGGATTTGAATGGAAATAGTCTTCAGATATTTCAGTATTGGATTCCGTGATTATACGTATACTGTTTTGAGGAATTTAGAAGATATAGATATCGTTATACCCTATACGGTACTTGTTGGTTTCATAATTTGGTAAATATAAGTCGATACGATTCTATTCAAGGCCTTGTATTTGATATCAAATTGGATTTTGGGTTTGTTGTGAATGGTGTCTTTAATAACACTGTACTTAAACCCAGTCGAAATGGAATTATGGAATAAATCTTTTAATTAAGATTTAATGGTATTTTCTAAGGTGAGGTTTTCCAATATAATAAATTAAATTGGAATCAAATGGAAGATTGATTTTGGTTTTATCGTGAACGATGTTTTAAATAACAATTGTTCTTTAACCGAGTTAAAGACATGATTAATTTTCTAATGTTGAATAATGATTTTTGAAGATTAAAACTATAATAGAGTTTTAATAAATCTTTAATTAGATTTGGAATGCAAAGAGGTAATTAAATTTACCGTAACATGATGGGTGTTAGATATGGAGTACTACCAGTTTTGCTTCATGGGATGAATAGGTTGGGAATGAGATAACGAAACGAAATATTATCTTTCATGTAAAGCTCATTAATCTCGATAAGGCTTATAAACCTTAAATTGAGTTAGGTTTGTGAAAAGATATTATAAAATCTTTTGAAATGATTTCCAAATAAAGATTTAAATAAGAGTTAAATGATATAAATCTTTTATAAGATTTATGGGGGTAATTCCCTATGTAATGAATATTTGAATAAAAGAATATTCTGGATTGGAATGAAATTGATGATATGTTTACATATCACTTGATTTTAAAGATGCGTGAATTATTCGGAAAGACCGGGTTTAACCCATTCTGGATACCTATTACGGCGATTAAAAGTCGAAGATATGAAGATGGTGGTTGAAGACCGGAGATCTTCACATCGTTTGGGCTATTGCCAATGTCTCGATTGGGTCGTACAAGTGGTGGTCGTCCAGACGTACTTGGAGATCGACCAGAGATATGCGAGGACCTCTCTTATGTATTAGACATATGAGACGAGGAATAAGGTACTTCCGGTTTCGTTCAGACCCAGAAAGAACTTGCAAATGAATTGCGTGTTTGACATTGTACTTTATGTTGTATCAATTGATCTCTACCAAATATATATCTATTTGGTAGCGGAGAATTTATTCTCTTAGCTTAACACCCTTCTCTGAGGCGTATTAGCTAAGAGGTTATATATTGGTAGACATCAGTTGTACGGTATGATTTGACAATGTGGTATGCTAAGATGTAATGATCAAGGCTTTTGTTGAAAAGCAGAGCTTTGTGGATGATGATCAAAGCATGTCTAATATGGAGAAGCTTTGCGTCGAGACGTGACTTCGTCGAGCTTCACTCCCTGGTATGAGCCAAAAACAGGATGAAGGACAGTAGAGAGGACATGCGTTTCTTTCTGGCTAGAAGTGTTGCTTTAGTGTGGAGCCCAGACAATTACTTATGTGGATGTTTGAATCAAGGGCCCTCTGATGTGGCCGCACAAGGCCATGGTGGTCGACGTACTGACCAGGAGGTCTAATAGGACCGGGAAGCGTATTGTTCAAGTAGTGTCTAATTCACGAGAATATGTGGACCGGCCCTGCCGCTCCAAAGGATATTGTTTTCCCTCGAACATTTTGCTAGAGATGTTCCGATGTTCGGATGAGGAAGATCCTTTGCCTCGGCTCATGATGGAAACCCAATTTCCAATACGAACCTTGCATTTCAGTTGTAAACCTATATTGCGACATAATAGGATGAGGTATTATGCCATCTAAGATTGATACATTTATTTCGAAATTGTTTTCTACACTATGAACTAATAATAGTAAAAGAGAAATTTCGCGTATCAAGCATATTTGGCTATTATAAGGTAAAACTCTATTCTTCGGCTTGCGATTGCATTTTGTGATGGGACCTGAGTCTTATAATAGCTTCATTTTTCAAAAAGCATTGTGAGTTTTGTTTTATGGTATTCATGTGGAGGAAACCCGTTCTGTGTCATACGACATGGTCCCGTGATTTACCTAACTTTAAATAAAGCTTTTAAATAACTGTTTTTTAGTTCTCACACCAGTCCCATGACTGACTCGGAGTTTATTGTTTTCCACCTAAACTCTTGGTGCCCATATTTTCCACACGAGCAGCTAGTAGTTTCGATTTAGCAGATTTTCTATTAATAGGATCCTGGATTATGGCTGGAGCTATACCCTGGATTATTTTGTAATCTTCTGCTATTTGTATATTTATATTTCTATATTTCCGTTGTTTTGTAATTCATTATTCTTTGATATATTTTTCTGCCGTGTATTATTTGTTCGCCCTCCAATATTCTTGTACTCTGATGTAATATTGGTGTAATAGCAATGAAAAGTTCTCTTGTTTTGTGTTCCGATGTGTCGTGTTCTCATAACGATACGCCTTCTTAATCGGTTTAAGTCGGTTTAGCGATCAATTTGAATCGGTCGGGAAGGGGGTCATTACATGTGGTATTAGAGCTTTGGTTTACAAAGCTTTGAGAACACGACGCATTAGAACAAGATAAAAGAACTTGTCAAAGGTAGGATTAGTAACATCCTATAAAAGAATCCTCATTAGAGATAGGATTAGTAGTATCATAGAATGAGTAACTCATTAGAGATAGGGTTAGTAATGCCCTAGAATGTGTTGAGAGATATATGTTTATAAGAAGCGTATTTGTGATTACTATATTTATATATAATCTAATTTTAAATTATACTTTGAGTATAAAGAAGTTTATGTTTTAATAACATATATGATTTAAAAGTTAATCAATTGGATGTTTGTTGGATGTGATGTTTGATTGTTAGTTTAACTACTTATGATGTCTGATTAGGATAAGTGAACGGGATTTTCAGCGATTTTGGACAGTCGATAAATTCTGACACATTAGGTTAGACTTATAAAGGAAGTTATATTTGCGATTTTGGATAGTTAATATACATGAAACCATTAGTTGTTCTACTTAAAAGAGTTTGTTTTAACTTATGTTCTAATTTTAATTTTTTTATTTCAAATTGTAGAGAGGTGGGCATTTTCCCGTCAGACAGTACGTGGTAGAGTTTGTGCAGTCTTCATCTTCTTCTAGTAGTTTGTTCGATAGTTTGGATGACAAATCTTTAGACTCCGTGTATACTGATAGCATAGATAGCATTTCTAGCCATGGTAGTGATAGCGATTATATGTCGGATGTTACTTCTTATATACCACTTGAGATCATGGACACAAACTTTGATTCGGATGATGCCTCCATGGACTTGGACTCCGATGAGTCCGAGGATTCTAGAGCATATGATGACTTGATGCTAGAGGACGATGATAGATTTGTGTTAAATGAGTATGGTCATGCAGTTATAGGGGATCTAGTCCCCACACCATCTCCAACAGATGTGGATCAGCCACCTCCTATAATAGAGATTACTCTAGATTTCATCCTGGAGGCAGTCCCCGATATAGTATATTATGATGTCGGTTTTGGTTTACCCGTCTTGCCACATCCTGAGCTAGATGCGCTCATATGGCAGGAAATGACGTTAGTACCCGAGGTGGATATTATTATGGATGACTTAGCTCAGTATATGGTACCATAAGAGCCACCTGTTTGGGATTTCGCTCCCAAGTTACAGGATCTAGTCGAGCTACCAGTTGCTCCAGTATTACCCGATGCAGACGAGCAACACCCTACTCTAGTATTGCCTGATCCTATTTTACAGATAGAGGAGGCAGTTGAGCCGTAGATGGAGCTTCCAGATGAGATAGAGATTGATGAGGCAGGCTATGATGTAGACGTGGACGACGACAAGGATCCCGATGATTTCAGTGTCGAGGAGGAGATAGCTCTCCTAGTTGGGCTGATGAGCCTCTTGATTATGTAGTAGATTACGTCTTGGTGCGATCTAGCCACTAGTTGTATATTTTGGGTATGACATTTTGCCATTGTATGGACCGCCTTAAGTACGTAGCCGTACGCAGGTTTGCATAGTCAGATGCATATACATAACTTATACCATAAGTGGCACTACACACTAGGGTATATGTTATGTATGAAATATAGTTGATATTTTTGGTCATGACTTGAAAATATATGATATATAATACTTTTTGTTTTAAAATGTTTCAGTAATGTTTTAGTATTGCTTTTATTTTCTTTCTTTTGCTTTGTTCCTTTTTGGGGGACAAAAAGTTTTTAAGTGGAGGAGATTGCGACAACCTGTATGTTTAGTTAATTTACAATTTGAATTTTTAATCTCTTTTAATGAATTTTAAAATGGAAAATGTTGATTTTGGATTTGATAAAATTTGAGAATAATATCTTAAAATCCCGTTGGAGATTATGGGGGAATTTAGTGTTAAATCGGATGGTATCAATTTTTACTTCCAATTTTCTAATGAACTTGATAGATCCAAGATCCTACAGTCATATCCAATTTTCATTAGAGGCCGCATGTTTATCATTTCTCAATGGGATCCAACAATTGGTTGCTCTCAAAAAAAGATTAAAAAGGTTCCTATCTGGATCCATTTATCCAAATTCCCCTAATTCTTTGGACTTTCGTATAAGTTAGTTAGCATGTCACATTGGTAGACTAATATGTTTTGATTATAGCACTAAGAAACTGCAGTGATTCAGGTATGCTAAGGCTTTAGTTGAAATAACCCCTGATGTTGATTTTCCTGATTGTTTAGAATTGGCTGAATTAAGTAATTGTCCCTCTGTAAAGCTTAAATATGACTAGAAGCCAAATGTTTATGTCAACTGTAAATGTTTTGGTCATTGCACTGTTGACTGTGATAAAGGTTGTAAGGATTATAGTTTTGATGGAATGCAATGTGATGGATTATGTGACGATAATAATGTAGATAATGTTATGAATAACAAGCAGTTTAGGAGTAGTGATCAAACCGATATTGGTGAGAAGGGATGGACCAAAGTTGTCTCCAAGAAGAAGATGATATGGAGAAAGAAGAATGTAGTAGAGAAGGAGTCAGTAGTGAATGATAAGGGTATTTCACTTAATGATGAGGACAATGCAAGGAAATATAAATCTTCTACTAGCTTGGATAATGGAAGTAAGGTATCGGATACACAAGCAGCATACATGTCAGGTGGAAATGCAAGCATCTTTAATGATAAAGGAAAGGCAAATGATCAAGGCAAGGATATTCGTGTATCTGGTGTCAGTGATAATGATCAATTTGGTGAATTTGGTTTAAATTCTTTGTTTAATGAAGAAGCAACTGTTGTAGAGGGTTTGAATGGCATGCCTTCATCTTTAGCCAATACAGCAGTTGTTAATTCAAAAGCTTCTATGTCATGTGCATCTACCTTCAGTTCTAAAGCCCCTTCTTCATCTTCTAACCATAACTTGATGGTTTCTTCTGGTAATTCTTCAACATCACCTTGCGCCAAGTTATCTCCTCCTTCGAAAGTAACTCTACCTTCTGCCTGTAAATCGGCTTCAACTCCAGTTTCAGGTTCAGGTTTAATCTTCCTCGCTATTAAATCTTCCTTATTATCTTCAGTAGTGCCTGCAAGTTCCCGTCCCTCGTTTAAAACTAAAAGTAGCAAATTAAAAGGCAAATTCTGGGATGATTTAGACGAAGGAATTAGCTATAGTATGGAGGATGTGATGTCATCGAGTAGCAATTTAAAAGCTAATAGGAGGCACACTAGGAGGAATCTAGTCTGATCTGATTTTGGTTTTTGATGGAATTTTGTTGGTGGTGGAGATGCTTGTTAGTGGTGAACTCTTGCTCAATGGATAATCTGTTTTGGGTTGTTTGGGTTCTATACAGTAGAGATTTATGTTGGAATGCTCAGGTTCTGAAATTGTTTGGTTGGTAAAAGTGTTTTTTGCAGATTGTGGGATGATTTTTTCTCTCCTGTTTCCTAGCGATCGGTTATAGTATCTCGATATTGTTGAGGAGCTTTTTTTATGTTGTATATAGCTGTAATTCGAATTAGTAATTGTGTGCATTGAAATTAGTTGAAATATATTGAGATAGGATTATATCAGTAGGATATTTGGTAAATTGCGGATGTAAAGTCGTATATATAGGAGTTGTAAATATTGTAATTTGTATTGAGTAATGAAAAAAAATCGTGCTTCCCTTTCAAAAAAAATTGAGAATAATTTTAAATTTAGTTTTATGTTTTATTTGATTTAAAACAGGGTTAATTAACTTTTTAAATCAATTTAAAAGTGAAGATTTTGAAAATCGATATTTTAATGCTATTTTGAGGACCGTTAATCGGAATTCGATGAAACCATTTTAATTGGACCCAGAATGTCGAAATATGATAGGAATTAAAATTTCATGTCAATCGGAGTTCATATGTGAGCGTACGGTATATAAATGTAAGTTGAAATTTCAATTGAAATCCGATTAAAGCTAGAAATAAAGTTATTTAACGGACTCCGAATTCGACGAGACTTGGTTTGTTGGAACAATAATTCCGTAACGTAGCGAGATTTCAAATTTAGTAATTTTTGGAGTGAGTATGTGGTCGTACGACCAGAACGAAGTTAAAGACGTACAAGTAATTCAAGGATTAATTAAATCGATTTACAAAAAAACCCATAGCTAATTGAATTTAGTAAACTCAAAGTCCTTTGTGGCACATGTCAAGAGCTTCCAAAGTTGTCATTCAAGTGTGCTTAAGCCTCTTTATAATTTTATTATTGTTTTTATTTTCATTTTAATTCTTATTTTCCATTTTCTAAAGCTTAACCTCCATTTTTTCCATTCCTCTTCCTCTTTCTTGCTCATGCTGCCATCATCCAAGCTCCACCAGCGCCTCCACCGCAGGTGCCACCTCCCATCACCCTCCCTCCAACCCTCCTCCATGTCATCGGCCCATCCTCTAAGCCAAGCAATTCGTTTCCCTTTTTAATTAGCAAAGAAACCACCTTTAAATCCAAAATCAACTAGCACCTCCTCCTGCCTCCTCCTTGTGGCCCCACCTAGCCACGCCTGGACCTCACCCACAACCCTGCGCCACCTATAACCAACCAAGGCCGTGAGCCCTTGCCCCCCAAACTCTAAGTTTACTAAAAATCCCATCTTTATACTTAATACTCTAAATCTAATTGTGTTTGAGTGTGTGAATTGTTCTTCTAGTGTATTGAGTCGGAAAGGAACAATCTTTGGTCCGTAGCAAGCTTGTAAGTTCTTACCAAGAAGTGTTGAGGTGTAAGGATGCTTGAGGTGAGATCTTCTTAAATTAATTCAGTTAATTAGACAGTTAAATGTAGTTTACATATTAGTTAACCTATGAATTATTTGGTTGATATATATGATTGAGTTAATATTGAATGGAGATAGGAATTGGAAGTGAAATAGTAAATTATCATGTTAAAACACTGTTAAGATGTGCATGATAGTTGTTCTAGGATTAAACACCTATTTGCAAGTCAAATGATTTGTGAACATTCACTTGTTTAAGTGAAATTGACCGAGTTAAAATATAACTTGAAATGAACAAGTTATTGTTGATTGCTTGATTTTATGGTTACCTGCTTGAAGACAGAGGTTTCAATAGGAAGTGGATTGAATGGTTGAAAGGAATGTTCTCAGCTAGTAAAGAAAATATCTTTGTTATTGGTGTGGCCGGTAAAACTATCGGTTCTAAGAGAGGATTAAGGCAAGGTGACCCTCTCTCGCCTTTGCTTTTTGACTTAGCTATTGATGTATTTACTCAAATTCTAAGAGTTAGTTGTGTTAATGGTGTTCTGAAGAGATTGGGTGATGAGGTTGTCATGAGTGGAATCACCACTTTGCATTACACCGATGACACAGTTGTTTTCAGCAGGCCAAACTATAAGTATATTGTTGCCCTCAAGCTATGCAGTTAAAGCCCCGCAAAATCCCGCTATATCCCGTAGTGCCCTCCGGCCACTACGCTATTTCAATTTAGCGCCGATGAATAGTAGCTCTGCTTAAGGCCCTGCTATTTTCCACTGCACCTGCTAAATCAATGTTATTTAGCACCTGCTTTAGCAGTATAAATATACAAAGCATGATTTGACTAGTTATCTTTTAAAACAAATAAAAAAAGTTAATTAAAAGATCAAATTTTAAGTCATAAGTGCCTTATGTAAGACATATATTTGTTGTAATCCTCGAATCTAGTGTGCATAACCATGATATTTGTAACACCCCGCCTCCGCCAGGGTGACTCTTGCAAGCACTCTGACTTTGGAGGGACGTTTGAATCAGGTAAACATGCATAATGTTATATCAAGGCAGAACAAGAACATATGTATATATGTAAACAGAGTAAATAACATAGATAAAACAGCGTAAGATTTCAAACCATTTCAAAACAAGTCTGGTACAACATAATGTCAACTTTCCAAATACACAAGTCTAGATAAAAACAACATTGCTGAAAAACTGAAATACATAAGTACTATCCCCAAATAAGTGATAACCATAGCTAGCTTCATGTCAAGACCGTACATGAGCTAAAATCCCACGAGCAAGCGATCAGAAATCCAGCTAAGCTCCAATATTCCCTCCCTGAGAACCTGGGGGGGGGGAAGAAAAGAGGCGAAAGAAAACAGGTCAGTCAAAAAGACTGAGTAAGCCCTACTACAATCAATGTAAACTGATAAAGTTAACTGTCATGAGCAGCAGGGATGAACATAAGGATAATTACATACTAGCATGGTGAATATCTAACAGATAGTTCAAAGGAGTCATCACATAATCAAGGTGAAGTTTTTCACCACAGGTGTACCAGCATTCTAACATGTCATGTATAAACAAGAATTTATCCCTTGGCCTAAACTTGGCCCAATATCGGATGTTGACCTAAGTCAAGATCCAACTTCTTAGTACCAATAATAGTATAACAGGATTAGGTGTTACCCTAATGTCTACATCGAAACAGGACGGAACAGAATGGCCCATAGATAGAGTTCAGGAAAAATGGGCTTTTGTCACCCTAACAGATAAAGTACAGAAACGGAATGCTAACAATAATGGGCCTTTACCACCCTAACAGAACGAGTACAGAAACGGAATACTACAATTAGGTGTACACTAGTAGTGGGCCTTTACCACCCTAACAGACGGTACCACGCAGAAATAGACGGGTGTTACCACCCAACAAAACAGACGGTACCAACAGAATCAGACAGAGCTAAGTGTACCCTAAATCCTACCCAAGCGATCGGCTCCCTAATACATAAATACCCTATGTCGGCCCCCCGATAGGGTGTATCACTCCCTAAAGTGGCAACCAATTGGCACAGGCGTATTTACAGATGTCACGGCGTCTTACATCCTCAGAGGCAGACCGGGATCCATGCACGCACATGACCCGGTTGGAACGCACCATCAACATCCATCGCCATTATCAGAATGAACCACTTATAATTAGTTCAGTAAGCGTGCCCGGACCCTACCTACAGTTGGGTCAAAGTTTTGATACCAGAAAGGGTTACTGATTAATATGGGTCCCAAACAACAGATGACACAAGTATTCCCCCTTGTGTCCCCAGACTATCAGATTCAGATTAACTTATTAACAGAGTTCAGACATACGAAGTTCAGACGATCAGTTTTTAGACTAACGGATCAGATAACAGATTTACAAACTTGCCTAACTTGGTGTGGGTCCTACAGATCCGCAAAACAGGTTCGTTTAATTTATCAATCAAGTTAGTTTATCCAGACCAGGTATCCAATCGGTTCTCAGCCTTATCAAATTACTGTGTTGGATTGGCTAAGTATAGTTCAACTTAACCCCGTTAAATTACCGAGTTCAGATTGGTTAAGTGTAGGTTAACTTAACCCTAACCACTAGTCGTATTTTTCGGTTAAGTGTCATTAAGAAATCAAGCCCGGTTTCACTTAACCTACTCATTCATGTCAAATTGGTTAAGTGTCATAAATCAAATTTACTTAACCTTATCATGTAACATTAATTAATTTAATGCACCTTAACCTCTCACATTAGACCTCGTTGTGGTTACTAGTTAAGCCGGGCGGGTCCGGGTAGCTTTACACCACAACTTGGTCTAACCTCGGGTTCAAGGTACAACATGACAAACTTCTCACATTGGGTCCTATTGTTTGTAGCAACTAGTTAAGCCGGTCGGTTCCGGGTAGGTTTACGCTACAAACTCAACCCAACCTCGAGTTGGTCACACTTATCTTTTCTAAGTGTCATGTCCATCATGTTTCCAAAACATGTTACAAGTTTTCAAGCATTTGGGTAGACCTAACTTAATAGGTAAATTCCCAAAGGGTAGACCTAACTTAATAGGTAAATTCCCAAGCTTATGTTTTTATGTCTTTTAAGTTTACCCAACCCCAAACGCAATCCCGTCGCTTACATATCGCAATAGCGCATAAAGGATAGAAAGAGGGAACTTGGCATAATCGTGACATAAAGGTGTTGAAGCCACAAGTTCAACATGGTGGCATATGAAATGTACATATGTTCATATACTTGCATATTACATTTTAGGCCTCAAAAGCATGCATAAAACCAAACTTGGCATATTGGTGATACATGGTGCTAAATGACATGTAGACATGGCCATAAGTTCGCACTTAGCCTCACATGCAAGTTATCATAAGAGATATGATAACTTACATGTTGCCAAAATGCAACCTTTAGCATAAAGCTTGAAGCTTTATGCTCATAAACCCAAGATAAGCTTGCATAACATGATAACATGAACAAAAGGATCAACCCAAACTTGCATAACATAACTTGCATATCATATGACAAACTTGCATATCAAACTTGCATAACATGACATGATGAACTTGCATATCATAGCATGACATACTTGCATATAAACTTGCATATTACAACATGATAAACTTGCATATCATAGCATAGTAAACTTGCATATCATAGCATAGTAAACTTGCATATCAACTTGCATATTACAACATGATAAACTTGCATATCATAGCATAGTAAACTTGCATATCATAGCATAGTAAACTTGCATATCAACTTGCATATTACAACATGATAAACTTGCATATCATAGCATAGTAAACTTGCATATCATAGCATAGTAAACTTGCATATCAACTTGCATATTACAACATGATAAACTTGCATATCATACATTTAACTTTAGAGTTTAAGTATGAAAGTAGAATAGGGCTTACAATGCTTATGAAAACACACAAAACTATGACAAAGCCCCTATGCAACCAATTAGACCCAAAATGCAAGCTCCAAATCAATAAAAATCCTTGCTTTATGATGCAAATATAAAAACTTGACTTGAATGCAAGCTAATGATGCTTATACATGCTTGAAAACACTTGTATGCATGTAAAACTCTCATAGAAACAATTTAGAAATTTGATGAAGAGAGTGGAGGCCATGAGAGGTAAAATTTTGTCATAGTTTAGTTGCTAGAATGAATAATGATGATTTAGGGTTAGGTTAAGGTCCTATTTATAGATTAGGCAAGTATTTTAGGCCATTAGATTAACCCTAGGTTAGATTAGGACCATCAGATCTCGGAAGCTTCCAGAAAACAGCCCAAAACACTGCCAAACACTAAAATGGTGCACCAGGCCAAACTGGCCGAGCACCCCCTGTCGACAGCCAAGTCGATAGGGTTGTCGACTTGGGTCCAACCAAGTCGACTCCCAAGTCGACAGGGCTGTCGACTTGGGTGCTCTTGCGGGAATTTTCCCGCCTGGCCCAAACTGGCCCAAATTTCCAAATTCAAACTTGAATTTGAAATCTGTTTTTACTTAGAAATTTTCTGAAAACTTCGTTGGGCCTTAATCGGGTCATACGGACTCCGATTTTCGAAAACTCGGACTCTATTTCGCATATTTTTCCGAGACGAACGCAATGGCATAGCCCGTTTCCCTTGATTCAGATTTTAGAATTAAATTCTGCCCCGATTTATGTTATAACAGGTTATTGAAAATACGGGTTGTTACATTCTCCCCTCCTAAAGGATTTCGTCCCCGAAATCTTCAAGTTAGGAAGAACGCATCCTACCATCCATCATCCATCTACTCAAATCATCATTCACGAGCAATCATTGTCCTTAAAGGATTCTAATGCGGTATGAACATATGCAAAAGGTGTGTGTATATGTTCTTATCTAATGCAAAGATCCTCAATGCAAGATATGTTAGTGAAATGAATCCATTATGTATGCAAATAGTCATAATCATATAATACTATATGTGTGCACAAACATTCATCCATATGCAACATCCATGTGCCGAATTAACCATCTTGCAACCATAAGAATTGAAAATGTACACACGTCCATATGCAATATGAGAGTGTATTTCAAGCCGATCTAGTGCCTAGTGTGTGTTTATGCATCCACGAGCAACCACTAGCAACCACGTGCATCCACTTGCAACCATCAAACATAACATGTCTCAAATACATGTTTACATCCATAGGATTCCTATCTCAACAAGATACAGTCGAGTGATGGAAGCGAGTACAGATAAAACAAAAACTTGGCATATATACTTACAGACTACTAGTACAGATCATATTTTTCCCAAATGATTCCTAGGAAACTAAGCATGGTAGAAACCCAGAATGTATTCGTCATAGTCACCCTCATGCTCAACACAGATACTCTCAAACCCCAATTTATCACAAACAGATGAGTTATAACTCTCAGGGAGTTTGAGACTATTACCAGATCAGAAACAAGACTAGCATTAAAGTATCGAGTTTCCATTACAGAATCAAAATACCAAAAAAGAGTTTCAAACTGAAAATCAGACAAGGAAAATTAACATCCTACAGACAAATTATTCTAGCCCTAATCTATTCATTCGCCATGCGAGTATTCACTGTTCCTTCTGATGTAGTCCCTTTCTTCTTCGGGCAGTCCCTAGTGAAGTGTCCCATCTCTCCACAGTTAAAGCAAGTACCCTTCCTCTTTCTGCAATCCTTGTTTAGATGAGTTGAGCTTCCACAAGTAAAGCACTTCTTTTCCTTCTTATCTTCAGACTTCTCCTCCTTCTTTTGCATTTCCTTTTTGGGCCCCGTTTTCTTGTTTTGAGACTCATTCACCTTGACCTCCTTCTTTGCACTCTTGTTCTCTTCATTGAGCAGGGCCTTATCTACCAAACTCTCAAACGTGGCCCCCATGGGCACATGAGACATAGCTAACTCCTGTAACGGCTCATTCAATCCTCTAGCAAAACGAAGAGCCTTCTTCTGCGTAGTACTCACCATATCCAAGCCAAAACGAGCTAACTGATTGAACTTGTTCACATATTCTTTGACAGACATGTCTCCTTGCTTCAAAGCAATAAACCTCTCCATTTGCAAATTCTCTTCAGCAGAAGACAGAAACTTAAGCTCGAATCTTGTCCTGAAATCGGCCCAAGTCTCAACGGGTCTAGTACCATTGGTGACTTCCCACCAATAAGCGGCTTCATCCCTCATAAGCCAAACCGCCAACAAGATCTTTCTCTGATCATCTAATCCAAAGATAGCGAATAAATCCTCGGTCTCTTTCAACCAATTCCGGGCCTCTACAAAAGTCTCGGTACCTAGAAAGTTCTTGCCACCCATTGTTTTGAAGTCCTTGCAAATCTTCGTGAACTCTACTGGAGGATGCTGAGGGGGAGGAGGAGGAGGAACCTCAGCGACAGGAGGAGGAGGAACATTGACCACCGGAGGAGGAGTAACATTTGCGGGGCCGGCTTCGGTCGCCCTAGCCTCCATAAGTCTCCTATACCAAACAGGAACTTGCACTCCCTCTGGGATAACAAAGTTATCTGTCATACTGAAACGAAGGAAAAGATAGATTCAGAACGAGGGAACTAAGAATAGATAGCTAAGGATTGTGCTAATGGCTTTTTGGGGAATAGCCTTTAAAATAAACTAGACTTTTCTTTGGAAAATACTTTATACTTGGTTTTGAAAATAGTTTTCAAAAAGTTTTCAAAAAACCTTTTTGTTCCTTCTCGTAAACAATATGCTCTGATACCAAATGTAACACCCGGCCTCCGCCAGGGTGACTCTTGCAAGCACTCTGACTTTGGAGGGACGTTTGAATCAGGTAAACATGCATAATGTTATATCAAGGCAGAACAAGAACATATGTATATATGTAAACAGAGTAAATAACATAGATAAAACAGCGGAAGATTTCAAACCATTTCAAAACAAGTCTGGTACAACATAATGTCAACTTTCCAAATACACAAGTCTAGATAAAAACAACATTGCTGAAAAACTGAAATACATAAGTACTATCCCCAAATAAGTGATAACCATAGCTAGCTTCATGTCAAGACCGTACATGAGCTAAAATCCCACGAGCAAGCGATCAGAAATCCAGCTAAGCTCCAATATTCCCTCCCTGAGAACCTGGGGGGGGGGGGAAGAAAAGAGGCGAAAGAAAACAGGTCAGTCAAAAAGACTGAGTAAGCCCTACTACAATCAATGTAAACTGATAAAGTTAACTGTCATGAGCAGCAGGGATGAACATAAGGATAATTACATACTAGCATGGTGAATATCTAACAGATAGTTCAAAGGAGTCATCACATAATCAAGGTGAAGTTTTTCACCACAGGTGTACCAGCATTCTAACATGTCATGTATAAACAAGAATTTATCCCTTGGCCTAAACTTGGCCCAATATCGGATGTTGACCTAAGTCAAGATCCAACTTCTTAGTACCAATAATAGTATAACAGGATTAGGTGTTACCCTAATGTCTACATCGAAACAGGACGGAACAGAATGGCCCATAGATAGAGTTCAGGAAAAATGGGCTTTTGTCACCCTAACAGATAAAGTACAGAAACGGAATGCTAACAATAATGGGCCTTTACCACCCTAACAGAACGAGTACAGAAACGGAATACTACAATTAGGTGTACACTAGTAGTGGGCCTTTACCACCCTAACAGACGGTACCACGCAGAAATAGACGGGTGTTACCACCCAACAAAACAGACGGTACCAACAGAATCAGACAGAGCTAAGTGTACCCTAAATCCTACCCAAGCGATCGGCTCCCTAATACATAAATACCCTATGTCGGCCCCCCGATAGGGTGTATCACTCCCTAAAGTGGCAACCAATTGGCACAGGCGTATTTACAGATGTCACGGCGTCTTACATCCTCAGAGGCAGACCGGGATCCATGCACGCACATGACCCAGTTGGAACGCACCATCAACATCCATCGCCATTATCAGAATGAACCACTTATAATTAGTTCAGTAAGCGTGCCCGGACCCTACCTACAGTTGGGTCAAAGTTTTGATACCAGAAAGGGTTACTGACTAATATGGGTCCCAAACAACAGATGACACAAGTATTCCCCCTTGTGTCCCCAGACTATCAGATTCAGATTAACTTATTAACAGAGTTCAGACATACGAAGTTCAGACGATCAGTATTTAGACTAACGGATCAGATAACAGATTTACAAACTTGCCTAACTTGGTGTGGGTCCTACAGATCCGCAAAACAGGTTCGTTTAATTTATCAATCAAGTTAGTTTATCCAGACCAGGTATCCAATCGGTTCTCAGCCTTATCAAATTACTGAGTTGGATTGGCTAAGTATAGTTCAACTTAACCCCGTTAAATTACCGAGTTCAGATTGGTTAAGTGTAGGTTAACTTAACCCTAACCACTAGTCGTATTTTTCGGTTAAGTGTCATTAAGAAATCAAGTCCGGTTTCACTTAACCTACCTATTCATGTCAAATTGGTTAAGTGTCATAAATCAAATTTACTTAACCTTATCATGTAACATTAATTAATTTAATGCACCTTAACCTCTCACATTAGACCTCGTTGTGGTTACTAGTTAAGCCGGGCGGGTCCGGGTAGCTTTACACCACAACTTGGTCTAACCTCGGGTTCAAGGTACAACATGACCAACTTCTCACATTGGGTCCTATTGTTTGTAGCAACTAGTTAAGCCGGTCGGTTCCGGGTAGGTTTACGCTACAAACTCAACCCAACCTCGAGTTGGTCACACTTATCTTTTCTAAGTGTCATGTCCATCATGTTTCCAAAACATGTTACAAGTTTTCAAGCATTTGGGTAGACCTAACTTAATAGGTAAATTCCCAAAGGGTAGACGTAACTTAATAGGTAAATTGCCAAGCTTATGTTTTTATGTCTTTTAAGTTTACCCAACCCCAAACGCAATCCCATCGCTTACATATCGCAATAGCGCATAAAGGATAGAAAGAGGGAACTTGGCATAATCGTGACATAAAGGTGTTGAAGCCACAAGTTCAACATGGTGGCATATGAAATGTACATATGTTCATATACTTGCATATTACATTTTAGGCCTCAAAAGCATGCATAAAACCAAACTTGGCATATTGGTGATACATGGTGCTAAATGACATGTAGACATGGCCATAAGTTCGCACTTAGCCTCACATGCAAGTTATCATAAGAGATATGATAACTTACATGTTGCCAAAATGCAACCTTTAGCATAAAGCTTGAAGCTTTATGCTCATAAACCCAAGATAAGCTTGCATAACATGATAACATGAACAAAAGGATCAACCCAAACTTGCATAACATAACTTGCATATCATATGACAAACTTGCATATCAAACTTGCATAACATGACATGATGAACTTGCATATCATAGCATGGCATACTTGCATATAAACTTGCATATTACAACATGATAAACTTGCATATCATAGCATAGTAAACTTGCATATCATAGCATAGTAAACTTGCATATCAACTTGCATATTACAACATGATAAACTTGCATATCATAGCATAGTAAACTTGCATATCATAGCATAGTAAACTTGCATATCAACTTGCATATTACAACATGATAAACTTGCATATCATACATTTAACTTTAGAGTTTAAGTATGAAAGTAGAATAGGGCTTACAATGCTTATGAAAACACACAAAACTATGACAAAGCCCCTATGCAACCAATTAGACCCAAAATGCAAGCTCCAAATCAATAAAAATCCTTGCTTTATGATGCAAATATAAAAACTTGACTTGAATGCAAGCTAATGATGCTTATACATGCTTGAAAACACTTGTATGCATGTAAAATCTCTCATAGAAACAATTTAGAAATTTGATGAAGAGAGTGGAGGCCATGAGAGGTAAAATTTTGCCATAGTTTAGTTGCTAGGATGAATAATGATGATTTAGGGTTAGGTTAAGGTCCTATTTATAGATTAGGCAAGTGTTTTAGGCCATTAGATTAACCCTAGGTTAGATTAGGACCATCAGATCTCGGAAGCTTCCAGAAAACAACCCAAAACACTGCCAAACATTAAAATGGTGCACCAGGCCAAACTGGCCGAGCACCCCCTGTCGACAGGGCTGTCGACTTGGGTCCAACCAAGTCGACTCCCAAGTCGACAGGGCTGTCGACTTGGGTGCTCTGGCGGGAATTTTCCCGCCTGGACCAAACTGGCCCAAATTTCCAAATTCAAACTTGAATTTGAAATCTGTTTTTACTTAGAAATTTTCTGAAAACTTCGTTGGGTCTTAATCGGGTCATACGGACTCCGATTTTCGAAAACTCAGACTCTATTTCGCATATTTTTCCGAGACGAACGCAATGGCATAGCCCGTTTCCCTTGATTCAGATTTTAGAATTAAATTCTGCCCCGATTTATGTTATAACAGGTTATTGAAAATACGGGTTGTTACAATATTATTTGATTATGTCATATAATATTAATTAATATTTATTTCTTCTACACAAAGATTATGAGAATGATAATTAATTAATTTTAATTATATAGTTTTACATCTAATTAACATTTTTGCACCTCCGCTATATCCTCGCCATTTTCCCGCTTTATCCCCGCTACAACTTTTTACACCTCTACCGCTATAGATACGCTAAGCGCTTCAATTACACAACCCTCAAGTTTATTTTATATGCTTTTGAGAGCCTTTCTGGTCTGTAGATAAACTTTCACAAAAGTTCAGTATTAGTGGTTGGGGATGTTGATGGTGTAGACGTTAAGATTGCTGATATGTTGAATGGTAAAGTGGGTGCTTTTCCTTTGAATTATCTTCGTCTATGCATTCAGCCAGCCAAGTTGCTTAAGGATGATTGGTATTCTCTCATCAACAAAGTGGATACTAGATTATCTAGATGGAAGGCGAATTTTCTTTCTAAAGCTAGTAGGTTGGTATTGGTTAACTCGGTCCTTTCAGCTTTTCCTTTGTATTGGCTCTCATTTTACAAATTTCCAGACTGGGTTATAAAAAAGATTGATGCAGTGAGGAGAAGTTTTCTTTGGTCTGGTAAAGGTGAAGTTAGTGTTGCTATGTGTTTGATATCATGGAATCAAGTTTGCAAGTCTAGAAAACAAGGTGGTTTGGGAGTGCTTAGTTTGTTTGAAATGAACTCTGCTTTGCTTTGCAGATGGCTTTGGTGTATCTCTTCTCATAAAGATACACTTTGGTGTGATTGGGTAATTAATACTTAATATAATGGTGCTTTTTCTCTTTATAGTAATATTAGTCACCCTTCCGCTTTTTGGAAAGGGGTATTGAGATTTTATCAAATATTCAAAATTCAGTTCAGTGTGAAGGTGAACAATGGGAGTTGGTATTCTTTTTGGTTTGATAAATGGCTTCTTTCGATTGCTTTGGTTTCCGAGCTTGGATGCTTATTTGAAATTTCTTGTGACAAGTATGCGACTTTATCTGATATGTATGATCCTAATTCTTCTGGACTTGAGTGGAAGTTGAATTTTAACAGAATTATTGAGGGGAGAGCATTGTGCCAACTTTTGGAGATTTTTAAACTTTGGAGGGAGTTTCTCTAGTTGATTCTGATGATGTGTGCTTGTGGGGTAACAAGTCTACCATTTCTGTTAAGAATTGTTATGTGTTGACTAACTTTTCAAGAAGAAGACTTGTGGTTTTTCATGCATGTGGAGTTATTATGAGATTCCTTTGAAGGTTCGAATGCATATGTAGACTATCATGCATGGAAAATTAAATATCATGAATTTGTTGAGAAAGAAAAATATTAACATTTATATTGCTTGCATCTTTTGTGGGGATGAAGTGGATAATTACACTCATTTGTTCTGCGAATGTGATATGGCATTTTATATTTAGAACAAAAGCTTGGTCAATGCAAACTTTGATCTTGTCAGGATTCAATTCGTGATCAGTTGTTGTTTTGGGAACACGTCCCAATAAATAATCTAGCTTATTTTAATTTTGCATTTTGTTGGGTTCTTTGGTATGAAAGAAATAGTAGATGTTTTAAGATTGTTGCTAAGTCTTCAAATGCAATTTTATTCCAAGTTCTTAAGTTTTTCTCTAAATGGGCTAGAATTGACAGTTGGGAATTTGTTGATTTGATTGCAGATAAGAGCAGAGCTAGGGTGCATAGTGGGCGCTCTTGATCGACTCCATGCTGCTTTGGGTAGATGTAAAGTTTGACTGATGTTTCTTTTGATGTGCTTATTGCTCAAATATGAGCTTCTTTTATGTATTTTGTTTGTTAGCTTCTGCGTGGGCATATGTGCTGCAACTATGTTTGTAGCTCCTTGCGTGAGTGTTTTGGGATGCTTTTTTTCTTTGTTTGCTCATAGGTGAGCATCTCTTTTTGCTTGTTTTGTTGTCGTTGGAACTTTGTATTTGTTGTATTTAATATATGGCGTGGAACTCAGCTGAGTTTCCATTACATTTCAGCTCAAAAAAAAATCTCGGCCTTTCTCTTTCATTTGAAAATTATAATCTAATATATTCCAACGTTTCTTATTTCATAGAATTCTGACTTAAAACGGATTCTGTATATTCAGTTGAAGTTCAGAATTCAATATTACGAACTACCGCGACGTTACGAGTTCGTTTTAAATTAAATATAAAATAAACGTTCAAGTGTTGTTTAATTAACGAATTCTATATATAAATCTACTAATATTCCAAATATAATATTTAAAACAAATTTAAATATCCAAATTCGAATGACTGAAAAATCCGAGTCGTTACATATATTCATCAACTGTCGTGTAACATGCATGAACTTGTAAATTATACATTTTCAAAAGATCAAGTGACTTATCGTAATAAAAAGATACAAAGCTAGAAAATAACATTATCGTGATTCTATGACAAATCCATACGAAAATATTGTCAATAATTTGATCGAAAATTTCCATTTTAAAAATTTTCAAAAATCAAATTATGAATATTTAAGAAACCATTGCTCTGATACCAAATAAGAGTAATGCGGAATAAGGATCTTAAGTATATATTCTTACTAGAGGGGTTTACTTAAATTTATGAATCTTCTTGAAATCTTTTACATATGATTATAAATTTGTACTTACTGATCATAGAACAAAATAACAAGTAAAGTAAACGCTATAAAGCAAAGAAGGAAAGAATACGCCAGACTTTATATTAGTTTGGATTTACCGTACTTCTAGTCCTGCACAAATTCTATATGGCTTTTATCACTATCAATTCAATTACATTTCTTGATTTCAAGGCTACAAGAATACACCCTCTTGAATCTTAGACCTCTGGGCACAACCAACTTGATGTACGAGCGAACAAGTCACTCCCGATTAGTTTCCGAACACAATCAAACCCAACTTTATTTTAGAGCTACCAAATCATGTCCATGTAAGTATTTTTTTTATAAAATATGTAGACTTAAATCTTTTGAATTTCACAACAGTTTCTTCTGATTTTGAGAAAATGATGATATATTGATGTGAAATCAAATTGGAGTTGAATTGACTTGATTCCATTTGAAAATTGGTAGAATATAGTTATAGATTTCTTTGAAAATGAGAAAGAAGAGAGAGGAGTGAAGAATAAGTAAACTTTCTATTAAAATTCATTTTCGGAAGAAGGGTACTTATACAGTGAAGAAAGATGGCTGTTTGTGAAAGGTTATGATGAAAAGACACTTTATCAGAGCATTTTAATTTAGAGAAATCGATAACTACACCGACATACACCCTATAAATATGTCGACATATATGTAGTGTTTTTGAAAAATAACTTTTGTTTTAAAATGGTTTGAAACGTTAAAATTATATAAAATGATTTACATAGAATTATTTAAACATAATAAATGTCTATTTTAAACATAACAAGGATTACGAAACTTTATCAAAGTAACTTTAAAGAAATTAGAATAAAGTATACTATATACTAAAAAAATTATAATAAATATATTAAACTGTAAAATATAGATATCTAAACCATAATATCAAAATATAATATCAAATTATAATAATTGAGGCCTATTATAATATAAAACCAAACATAAACATAATTTAAAATCAAAATAAATGTATAAAAATCAAAGTATAAATATTAAAATAAAAAATGCAAGTATAATATTCAAATTAAATTAAATATTATAAAAAGTATATAGAAGTATTTTAAAGTAAAAATAATAAAATTTAAAAAATCCTTTTCGAAAACGATTAGGAAAATCATTTTGAAAATGTTTTAAAAATGGGAATATTTTGAAAACATTTTCTAAAAGAATAAAGAGAGATTAGGTCACTACAATTAGAGTTTTAACATTAAATCTAAGACTCAATAATTTATCTAGAACATCTTGAATTCTTGAACTCTTTAATACTCATGAGTCTTTATGCCCTAACTCTTGAATCTTTGTATCAACATCAATCCTGATCTTCTATCCTGATACAGTACAATTTTTGTTACCAACACTTATCTAAAAATTTGTACTATATGCAGTGTATATCTAGGTAATCATTAGTAACATGTGTAAGTATCTTTATTTCATTAGCTAAGGTTGTTATCTTCAAACCTATCATTCATGGTACCAACAATTCAAGTATCTCAAACAATCATAACTTAAATTGTTTCTGAATCTCTTTTAAAAAATCCAATATAAGGCACCATCAATTTCTAACACTGACCCTTTCCTTGAACTTAACCTTGGAACAGACAATCCAGCTTTACTGCATAAGTTTGAAATACGAACATTGACGTCTCTTTTAGCCTTGACTTTATGATTGGTAGTTCAAGTCTATTACATTCTATTTGATAACCACCTCCAAAGTAGGAAAAATCATAGATTAGTTTTGAAGTTGTTTTCGGTAAGTAAAACACATACTGATCCTAACCTTTTCAAAACTAAATCGATCAATTTCAGAATAACTTGCTTCCCGTTCGTTATCCAGTAAAAGAATGATGTGAAGGAGTCCTTCTCTATGGACTTATATATATATACGATATGTGTGTATATGTATACATACGTACATATATATATATATATGCATGTGTGTATGTGTGTGTATATATATATATTCTTAAAGCATGAAGTGATTCATATAAACGAGTCCTCTATGTCAATAAGTGATGCTTCCAATTGTCGACTAATCGACTATCAAGTAAAAAAAAAAAATAGACTGTCATATAAGGGGGAAAAAGCCTCGAATATTACCATGTTTCCAACTTTCTTGATGTATATTATCCCTCATCAAAAATGAAGCTAATAAACTAGATCATTATTGCTCCTCAAGCTTACTTAAGAATCATCCTTAACTCCCGTAAATAGAATAAACCTAGTTTTACACCATAATTGCATCACTTCAAACGAAAGGAGGACTGTGCTATTTTGACCAGAGAACTTTCCTTTCATTCATGTTGGGAAGAAAAGTATCTATAAAACATTCGTCTCACCTCTGAGTGTAAGCGAATCACTTTAAGTTTAAAATTGTTGCTTTGGATATCAGTAAGGCCATACACATTAAGATGGATTCACCTCAAAGATGTTTTGCTTTGAAATCTGCCAAAGGAAACAATTCTCTTCTTCCAAGGGAAATAAGGGCATCGTTTGATACCCTTTTTGAATATTGGTATCGCTCTTCTCCTTTGGTGTCTCATCACTACTTTCATATTTCCTGCAACATCTTGATTTGCTTCGTTCAGTAAACATAGATGGAGCTAAGTCACCTCACCATAATAGCATAAGCCAACATTCCATGATTACTCGATTTGCTTCGACAGCCAAAGCACCAAGAAGAACTAGCAAAACTAAGGTCGAAGCACCTAAATCCGATGCAAGGCAAATCAATGCATATGAAGCACACCTGGAAAAGATGAATCAAAAAGACTAAGACGGTTGAAGCCGAAGCCGAAGCCGAAGCCACAAAAGGAATTAGGGGCAAAGAAAATCCAGATCCACACCTATAATTAAAGGTAGGTGACACTATTCAGGGAGCCGAAAATTTTTTCTCATTCTCCACATTTCCAATTTCTTGTAATCTAAACTGAATTATAGGCTATTTTTCAAGATCGATTCGACGACGTGTATTCAAACAATTATACTTGCATAACATATCAATGACATATGTACATTTTGACACTTGACTTAATATTCCATATGCACACCATATTGGAACTTATTTGACTATTATTCTGAGCGTATTTATCACATATTTGACTATTTTGTTGGATTCAAACTGAATCATTTTGACTTAAATCATAATGCTTCGATTGAGCTTATTCAAAATCGGTTCACTTTAACTTGAATAGAATCCATATTCAACGATGTTGGTTCTGAGGCTCCGCAAGAGCTTCCAATTGATGATTTACGCTTGATAACATTTACTTGAAGCTAGGATTCTACTTTACCATAGTTATTTGACTTTGAATTGAGCATAAGATCTTAACGCTTACCTTTACACTAATCATTTGGAGTGTTAAATCATTTATAGTGCTAGAAGGAGGGCTCGAACCTTCGACTTTGTTGAACTACACTTACTTGCACATTAAGGTTTAGAGGAACAAAGCATAGAGGACATTTGAAATTATGAAGAAAAAGGTTAAATGAACTGATGATAGTTGAACCATTCACCCAATACAAAATACATCTGACAACATGAAGTATAGGTGCTAAGAGTGAAGACAATGTATATGGGACACTAGAAAAGGCTATTGGAACCTTATGACTCTAATAAGTGGATAAACAGTCCATTCGAAATGAGGCCAACTCCTATTTTTATTTCAAAAACCAATGCAGCAAGGACAATTTTTTCTAAAGATAAAATAAGAAATTCAACAAAAGGAAAAAGGGACCATCTTTGAAAATAGAGTAAGGAAGACTTTAGGGAACAGAGAATGAAATGGAAAGAAGCTCCTAAATCAACCTTATAAGTCTCATAATCCCCTAAAAAGGAAGGCTGTTAGTGGAAAGAGCAAGGTGGTTCTAAAATGTTTAAAGCCAATAAAAGAAAGCTTTAAAATATCAGTCCCTAAAAGGAAGCCTCTTAGTTACCTTTTATGAGAACAACTATTTAGTGACCAAAGATTACCTCCATTATTGTCCATACAAGAAGTATACAAGAAATGAAAGAAACCAAGGAATAGCTTATTGCCTCTATCACTGTGCAAATGGCTATGGTACTAATCGATGTCAAACTCTTGAAGGTGATATAAATTGCTTTGCATGGCAATGAAAGCTATAGGAGTTCGTCAAAAAAAATCATCAATGAACTTTCTTCTTCTAAATAGGGTCAAATGAAACAAAGTTTATCTGAAGTCCTCGGCACTTTGAGGCATATTATGGTGCAAGAAAGTTTTTTGCAAATTCAAAGCACCAAGTCCTCGACACTTCTGATGCAATTTTTAGCATGTCCGAGGAGATAAAGCCTTTAGCGTCATTCACATAGCCTCATTAACGCACCTCATAAAGAGATGATATCCTTGATCTTTCTCAGGGTAAAGTCCTAGCACATCCAGGCATCTTCTAGAGGAGAGAAGTCCTTAGCACATCCAAGGTCGTCCGTATAGCCTCGCTGAAGCACCATCTAAAGGGAGAAAGTCTTTGAGATACCTCAAAATGAAGTCCTTTCCGTATGTGCATCTTATAGAGGAAGACACTCCTTGGAACATCCAAGGAGAAAAACTTGAGAGACATCCTAATAAGACACCTATTAAAGAGGGACCATTGGCAATCAATTATCGCTAGGCAAGAGACTCTGCTCACCAATAACATAAGAGGTATCAATCATCAAACAACCATGGATGGATACCGGTTTTTTTTATTGTTCCCAATTATTAGAATTTTATATTCTTATTGCTAGATTTCTAGAGTCATATTACTAAATTTTCTACTCTACTTGTTTTCTGACCTATCATTATTATTAGATATGAGTCTAGTCTTCCACTATTATTTCCTGATATGGAGTTTTGGTTTTCTATTATTAGAATTTGATCTACTACCAATTGGTTTTCGGATTATTGAGTTTCCATTATGAAATTCTTGGCATTCAATTGTTACTGAGTTTATGAATTCTTAGGTCTCAACAATTTTAGCATACCATTATTAAGCAGATTTCTAACATTTTGGTTTTCTGATATTGCTAAAGTTGAATTTCTTGTTTTTGGTACGAATTTCTAGCCTTTTATTGCCAAACATACTAGCGAAATTCTTCAGCAATACCCCCAAATAACTAATGCGAAGCCAAAAGATAAGGTGTTATGCTCGACTCGAAGCACAAGCTGATATTCCAAAGCTGAATCCCTACTTTGAACTGACATTATTAAATCCATTTCACCAGTCAAAGCCCTTTTCGAGGGTATGGAGTCAAAACACTTGGATATAGATATAATATAAGTCGAAGTGAATCAAAGCAAGATAAGTTTGGTCAGAACAGTTCAATTCAAGCCATGATGATTCAATTCAAATTGTTGGAAATAAATTAAAATTGCATTTTATGAAATCATATATTGCATGTGTTAATTGCAATATATATTTCCTGATTTGCTTATTTGCTTATATTTGGTATTATATTATTGTGATCTTACCCACAATTTTCCTTTGAATTAGAATAAGCATGTATAAATGAAGCATCTTTTGTAATCAAGTAATTGAGCAAAACAAAAGCAATAAAATTTGTCTTCCACAAAACTTCTTCATCTCTTCCTTTCAAATATTCTACAAACTGGTATCAGGGCGAGGTTCAACAAAAATGAACAACTCTTTATCTGTTCCTTTTGTACCTCAATTAACCAAAGAAAATTATGGTAAATGGAGTGTTCAAATGAAAGTTTTTCTTGTATGTCAAGAAGTATGGGAGATCGTTGAAAGTGGTTATATCGAAGTTGAAGACGAGGGAGAATTAACACAAGCTCAAAAGGAGAATTTAAGAAGATCAAGAAAAAAAGACAAACAAGCTTTGCTTCATATTCATCAGGGAGTACAAACAAATAATGTCGCTTTTGAAAAAATACAGCATGCCACTTTTGCAAAGCAAGCTTGGGATATTTTGCAAAGCTCATTCAAAGGAGACGATAAAGTAAAAAGAGTTCGTTTGCAAACACTTCGAGACGAGTTTGAAGATCTAAAAAAAGGATTTTGAACCTGTTTCAGATGATTGTTTACGAGTTTTATCTGTAGTCAATCAATTAAAAATGAATGGTGAAACTATGGATGATATTTGTATCATTGAAAAAATTCTTCGTTCTTTGGATTCTAGATTTGACTATATTGTTGTAGCCATTGAAGTGTCCAAAAATCTAAATTCCATGACCATTGACGAGCTCACGGGTTCATTGCAAACTCATGAAGAAAGACTCAACAGGAAAAACAAAAATAAAGATTTGGATCAAGCACTTCAATCAAAATTGACTCTGAATGAAGAAATGGAAGATTTTAAAAATTAAAGAGGTAGAGGACGCGGTCATGGAAGAAATTCAAGAGGAAGAGGGACATATGCTCATGGAATACGCGATTATTCAAGTGAGGAAATTTGTAACATCTCGGATTTTTAGCGACTGAATAATAATTCTATTCAATTATTTTAAATAGCCGTTTATTAATTTAATTCACTTGAGTTCAATAGTTTTTCATATTTAATTAATAAAGTATGGTTTGTTTTCAATCAGAGTCGGAAGCAAAATCTTGGTCTATTTGTATACATTTTACCTTAGAAAAATCACTGATAAGAATTTGAATGTAGTCGAATATTACGGTTGGACAATATGACTGAACATACTTTAAAATATTTCCTAACAGTAGCATGTTCTTTTCAATTCATCCGCCCAATAAATTTAAAATTTTGAAGCTTACTCCTATATTTAAAACTTCGTCAGCTTTGTTCCTTTCCCATACAAAAACGAATGCCTTTCGTACAACTTTCATTTTCAAAAGCCAGCAAACAACCAGCATTAAAATCAAAACAAATCCTGTAGTATCTGGGTAAAGTCTCTAATAAGACTGCATGCTACTATTAGTCAAAAACTACAGCATAGTAAATAGAAAAATATGTGTCGATATTTTTGGTCATCTTACCACTGTTGAAAGCGATGTTCACTTCTGATACTTTAAACATCGTTCTCGTCCGTTCATCGAAAATGTATATAGAAATACAGTTTGGCATAATCTTTTCACTTGTTCGGATAGGATTTTGTTGTAGTCAAAAGTTGCAGCATGATTTGTTTGCATCCCAGTATCTTATACGAGAAGGAAATAAATATACAATATACAGTCACCATCATAGTATAATAAAAATAATTGTGAAGATTATATTGAAAGCTATTCCATTCCTTCCATTGGAAGCCACCAGATTCCTTTGCGCTGAAGCCACCCAGTTCCTTACCGCTGAAGCCACGCTGGATTGTGTTCCGAAAGCCACTAAAATCTCTCTATATAATAAAGGAACAAGCCGACTTTTACCCTTTACTTCCCTTCAGCGAAAACCCCTAATTCACAATTACTCTTTCCACGATTTTATTCTGCCAGTAAACCAAAAGAATTCAACCACTTCGAAAATCAAATTGGGAAAAACTAAAATCAACCTGTACAGCCTTTTGAAAACTCAACGTTCGCTTCTAGAGCTCGAAGTCACCACGGTGCCTCGAAGTGAAGTCGGCGTTGAGCATATGGTCGGAGGCGAGGGTGTTAAGCGAAGCTGGGTGGAGTACGGATCGACGCAACGTTCAGGATGTGAAGGGGGTCGCGATGTGGAGTTGGACCGCACAGTCGAGACGTGGACCCGTGGATCAGGGAGTGAGGAACAGTGATGTGAAGGCACCACTAGATCGAAGTTTTCCCCTTTATATAGCGATAGAATTAGAACGAAGGAGGAAATTAAAATCTTGATTAGCTTAATTAAGATAATTACGTGATACTGGAAAAGGAAGTTGAGTTGGTTAGACATGAGGTTGAGAGGATGGAGTCCTGGTCTTTGTGATTTAACATGAAGGAATGAGGAGAGTAGCAGTAGGGGGTCGGTAAGGAAAAATACGATGAGGAAAAGGGATTACTTAGTGGGTTATCATATATTAAACTGGAGTTTAGATAACTATACAAGTTTTCTTCCAATCCAATGATACATAAACACTCAGGTACTGTTTGGTTTTTGGTCATGTTGAACTTACCAGAGCAAGTATAATCGGTTAAAGAAAAGTATTAGCTCCAGCTGTTGATTGTGAGCACCGCAGGGCCAACGAACACAAAAACCAGTGGAGGCTTTTGGCTCGCTGTTCTGATCCCGAGTTTCGTAAGAGGGGGGGGGTCTGATTTTGTTTCTTTGATGTTGTGGGTTCATGGAGATGTTCGGTGTGGACGTGATAGCGTTGACAGGTGGAGGGGAAGTGGAGTTGAATGGTGGAATCACCATGTGTTTTTGGTGAAGAAAGCCATAGTGGAAGTAAATTCGGTAGGTACTGTGTTTTTACGGGGAGCAGATGGAAGAAAGTGGGGCGATAAAAAGGATTAGCATCAGGGTTAATTTAATAAATAACAAAAATACCAATCGGTGGTCAGTATTAACATTTAGATGGGTTTGTCTTCAGGCAAATGAGGAGTTGCTTTGTTTATACGCAGAAATACAAAATCCTCAGCAAAGCTTCATGAACGTAAATATGATGATTGAGAAGAATTGGCTAGAAGTTGTTCAAGGATTAGCTTAAAGGTTTCAGTTATGGAAAAATGGAATTTTGACTGCAAATAAGAAGACAGTGGCCTCTGAAACTAAGGTACGTAACCTCCGACATAAACTGGCGTCCTCAAAATTTCCAACTGCAGTAATCATGGATTATGATTAATAATATTATTAATTAATAAAACCTTAATTATTTAACAATGAATACACGATTATATAACCATCATATATTATTCCTACGTAAACAGAATTGGACGCGACCAGATCCATTGAAGTCGTAACGACGAGATCTACGATGTAGAACAAATGTGACCATGAACATGGCTATTGGAATTTCATGATAAAATCAAACGTTTGTTTGATTGTAAACGAAACAAATGTGGAATCATCAACTGCAAAATAAGGTGAGTAAACTCACTAACTCTGACTTGTTTATATTTTTATATAAACGAATTTTAAATTTATTTATAGTAATTTTATACCGTGTGATAGTTGTTTGGATGATTGGTTGATAAAATTGGTTGAAATAATTGATATAGTTACATCGTTGATCGATTATTAGTTCTGTTTTCTATGATATTTCATATTGATGTGAAATTAATATTATTGGAATTGATTAATATCTGTGGATGTAGGGAAACAGGTTGGAGGGATCCAACTAGATTCCTCAACATTTATATTACTGTTTTTTGTACTATATGATGTGTTATATAATCTGTGATTAATCTTGTTGTGTTTAAACATCACTGACCCTAAAATTTTGGTATTTAAATACCGTAAAATATTTTCGAATTGAAAATGAAATTTGAGATTTAGGAAGGAAATATATTTTTCCAAAAATTAAAGTGTAATCTCGAATGGAGTCAAAAAGTAAAATCTTGTTTTAATAAAATAAGAAGTTGATTTTAAACAAGTTTATAAATTAAGTGAATTATTTATCGTTGGATAAATTGAAATATAAATTCAAATTTGAATTTATATGGAAAAGTTGAAATCAGATTTGAAACTAATATTTAACATGAGATTTGAACTTATAAAAATATAAAGGAAATCATAAACGAGATTTTTAATGATTGGAATAAAAATTAGATTTGTTTGAAAATTCTGAATAAAAGTAATAAATGGAATTTGGGTTTAAGATATTATAAATACAAAATCAAGCTGATTTGATTGTATATAAAAGGAATATATTCATGATTAAAGTGAATAATGGTTTAAAGAAAATATTTTGCAAATGGAATATCTAAAAAGGGAATTTAGATTTGAAATATGAATCCGAAATGGAACTTGGATCAAAAAAAGGAAATGGATAATCGTTTTTAAAGAATCGATGAGTTTTATTCCAACATTTGGGATATATAATAAATAAGGAAAATGTTTTGTAGACTAAAATGGTTATAAAGGTTTTTGGTAAGAATTTAGAGAGCGTAAATTCAAAAGTGAATTTTAGATTTTGAATTATCCTAAAATGGTAGATAAATTCCGAAGTTCAGAGTATAAATCGAATATAGATTATTTGAGAGAAAGTTATTTATTGGAATTCGGTTATATCGAATTTAGGGAAGTAGTCATTTTTACTTTCCGTTTTGAATCAAATTTATTTATTTATTTATTTACTTATTAATTTATTTATTGAAATTAATAAGTACAAGTTATTGTTTTATAAACTAAATATTTGGAAACAGCGATTATAACGCTATCCTTATAATAAATGTTTTGTAAATCCAAACAACGATTATAACGTTGCTGTTATAATAAATGTTTTGTAAATCTAAACAGCGATGTTAATGCTACCATTATAATTAATGTTTTATAAATCAAATGGTTGGTAACAACGATTATAATGCTACCGTTATAATCAATGTTTTTTCGTAAAAGAAACAGATCCTTAGATTGAACCTGAGAGTCGCGTAAGCGATGTTTTGTTCGAAGTTGTGAGCTTTGACTATTTCAAAATTGAGAATGTTGTTCAATTAAGGTCGGAGAGGTAATTATACCCCAACTTGATTGACTTCACGATTGATGGAGGAATGGTTAAGGTTCGATAGTGAAGATTGGTTAGCAATATGGTTAGTCAATAATTGATTAATGGTTTGAGTTATAATAACAATGTTTTATAACATCGCGTTAAGTTAAAGGATTTTGAAATGTTTCCCAAATAAAATGAGAGATATTTTCTATGCATAGAAAATAAAATGAATTGGTCAACGAGGAATTAATAAATGAAAAATGGAAATATTTTCCGATATTAATAAAGGTTGTTTTCTGAATATAGAAAATAAGAATTCGTGAATATTTAGAAATGTTTTGTAATTGGAATAAGAGATATTTTCTCGAATAAAGAAATTAGGATATCGGAAATGTTTTTCCAAGAATCGAGAAAGAATATAGAGCTTTGGAAGGATACGAAAGATAGGAAAACAGGAATTGGGAATAATAATTTAATTAGAAATTAATTTAAAAGGACCCAGTGTTGTTTGATGCTTGATCGATAGAATTTCCTTTTGGAAATAGAATCGTTGGTTGTATCGGTGTTCCTTTGATAGTTAAATCACCGACTATCAAAATTTTATTTTATACCTCCTTGTAAATATAGAGAGACCGAGATCAGTTTTTTACCTGAAAACCACTCCGTATTGGCATAAGCGTTACAAATCAATTTATGCTGAAGATATATGAAGACAGAGTTAAGGGCAAGGGCTGTTTTATCAATCCTAGGTGGAATTTGCCCAAGATGGATTAATAGAATGATGCCTTCGGTTTGTCCAGTCCTAGGGCAACATATATGAACGGATCTGACAAGGTGGCATTCAAAGGAAATGGTGACCAGATGTTCTGAAAAGTTATTCGTGACCTCAAGCCTCATTACTTGGGAAATGACAAAAATTGGGCAGGAAGCATGGCCAAGTTGGTCATTCCGATTAGGGGTATTATCACCTGATCTAGAGTAATTTCATTTGTTTCTTATTCTATTTCGATTTTGTATGCTTTCAGTAACGGTTGCTGATCACAACCGTTGATGATAATATGCTCGATACACTCAAGTTAAATGAGTGGTTAGCCATGTGTGGCCGGGTTGCAAGATGTTCTTGTTGAATCCCAGTGTATCCTCTCTAGAGTACACTGATCGGAAGGTGGTTCTGTATCTTGTCATAGTTGGAATCCAATCTCCAATAAGCGCCCTACGGTTTTTGAGTTAATATTATATATGGAGCGTGAGATGCAAGCGTTCCCCCAGATTACTATTTATTTGATGTAGACACTATTATAATATTACTGGATTTGATATCAAAAATATTTTTGGATATCGTAAGGTAAAACCATCCGTGTTTATGTGTGGATCGGTCTTACGATTATCATTTCTTTCGACATGATTTTTGAAAGTTGAACAAATGATTGGAGTTTACTCACACCAGTCCCATAACCGACCCAGAGTTTATTTTGTTTGTTTTCTCTAAACTCTTGGGTACCCAAATTTGTACGGGCAGTCAAGTAATCAGGATTTTACAGATTAACTTGGAGAAGCTTGAAGCAGGAGGCTTCATCAGTTCGCTATAGACTATCATATTTTTTCGTTGTGTACTATGTTATATCTGGAAACCGGTGTTTATAACTGTTCGAGGGATAACTGTTATGCTCTGATAATGGTATGTATATGCAATTACTGATTTGTATTTCAAAAGTTATATTATATAACATATTTTATTTGTTCTGCTATGAGATTTGTGTTCATCATTTTCTTCTATTATAATCATTCTATCTTTCTATTTCCCATCCTCTAGCTTCTTTCTATTAATAATTCGTATTTTTGTGCAATTTGGATTGGACATATGGTGAAATTAGTCAACTCAAATCGGGCCATTAAAAAAATTAAAGAGGCGATTGGTATAATCATAAACCAAAAGGGAGAGAACATGGAAATTAAAGAGGAAGAGGCCATGGCTATTTTGAATGTTTTAATTGCCACAGACCTGGTCATATGGAAAACGATTGCTGGTACAAAAAGGATGGAAAACATGATGCTAACTTGGTATATGCAAAAAAAAATCAAGAGCAAAATAATGATGAAATTTTGTGGCTTGTATCAGAATGTGGAGATTTTGATGATGCCTGGTATATAGATAGTGGTGCTAGCAAACATATCACAGGTAACAAAAAATTATTTTCGAAGTTGTGTGAAAATAATTATGGAGAAGTTAAAGTCAGAGATGGATAAACATACAAAGTTAGTGGCGTTGGTGAAATTGAATCCACAACCAAAACTAGAAGAATGGAGAAAATGTCTGAAGTTTACCTTGTACCTGGTCTGAAATATAACTTACTTAGCGTGGGTAATCTTTTAAAGAAGGGATATGATATTCACTTTCATGATATGGCCGGTCACTTGTCAAAGAATAATCAGGTCATTGCTAGAGTTGGTGTAGCCTCAAATAATCTTTTTTCTCTCACACTTCAAAACCGAAACATGTCTTGTTTCTTTGGCGTCGATAAAAATATCTCTAAGTTATGGCATGATAGATATGGTCATTTACATTATGACAACTTGAAGATGCTCTCAAGAAAGATGATGGTCAAAGGATTGCCGCAAATTAATCGCTTTGATGAAGTTTGTGAAGAATGTCAACTTGGAAAGCAGCACAGATATCCATTTCCCAAACAATCTTGTTGGAGAGCAAAAAGACCATTGCAGCTTATTCATTCAGATCTTTATGGTCCAATGCCAATGACATCTTTGGGAGGTAATCGGTATTTTATTTCTTTCATTGATGACTATTCAAGAAAAACTTGGGTGTACTTTGACAAAGAAAAATCTGAAGCTTTTCATAAGTTTAAAGATCTCAAAAAAGAAGCGGAGACTTTTACAGGGCTTAAAATCAACACTTTACGAACTGATCGTGGAGGTGAATATCTTTCAAATGATTTTGAAAAGTATTGTTTAAACAATGGCATTCGGCATGAAACGACTGTCCGTTACACTCCACAGCAAAATGGGGTGTGTGAAAGAAAAAATAAGACAATCATGGAGATGACGAGATGTCTTTTCAAGAAGAAGAGGCTACCTAAAACATTTTGGGTGGAAGCTGTTTCTTGTGTAGTTTATTTGATTAACAGATCGCCAACAAGAAGTCTATAAAATTGCACACCGCATGAAGCATGGTATGGTATAAAACTAAATGTTCAGCATCTAGGATATTTGGGAGTATTGCTTACTCTCATATTCCTAATGCAACAAGAAAAAAGTTGGATGACAAGTCGGAAAAATGTATTTTCATTTTCTATAGTGAACGAACCAGGGCATACAAATTGTATAATCCAACTACAAAGAAGATTGTGATTAGCCGAGATGTTCGTTTTGATGAATGTTCTTTTTTTTGAGAATTTGGAAGTCGAAAACAATAACATGTCCATTCCTTTTTCCAAAACCGAGGAAAATATTTTTTCGGATTTGGAAAATATGGAAAATGACACCATAGAAGAATATGTTAAACCACCCCTTTCACCTCTTCCTTCATCTAGCCAAAATTCTGTACCAAGCGCACCAAAAAAGATGAGAAGCATTCAGGAATTATATGATGTCACTGATGAAGTTGAATCAAATAATGTTGTGTTCTTTGCCTTTTTTGCAGGGGAAGATCCAATTTCTTTTAATGATGCGAATCATGAAGAAAAATGGAGAAAAGCCATGAAAGATGAGATTGACTCAATTCAAAACAATGATACATGGGAGCTTACAAATTTGCCACCACACAAGCATTCTATTGGAGTAAAATGGGTGTACAAAACAAAGATGAATCCAGATGGATCTATTAACAAGCACAAGGCAAGACTAGTTGCAAAAGGGTACAAACAAAAAGAAAGAGAAGATTTTACAGTGGTGTTTTCTCCCGTTTCAAGACTTGAGACTGCTCGTTTACTTATTTCTCTAGCTGCTCAAAAAAATTGGAAGTTGTTTCAAATGGATGTAAAATCAGCATTTCTGAATGGCATCCTTAAGGAAGAAGTGTATGTTGATCAACCACCTGGGTTCGTGAAGAAAGGAGAAGAGAATAAAGTATACAATTTGAAAAAGGCTTTGTATGGGCTGAAGCAATCACCCCGAGCTTGGTACAGCTGCATTAATTCATATTTTGAAAAATATGGCTTTCAAAAATGTCCATATGAGCACACACTGTACATCAAAAGTAGCTCAGAAGGAAAATTAGTGATTGTCAGTTGTTACGTTGATGATCTAATTTTCACAGGAATTGATGAGAAGATGTTGCAAGACTTTAAGCATTCAATGACAACAGAGTTTGAAATGATAGATTTGGAAGAACTTCATCATTTTCTTGGCATTGAAGTTCACAGATCTAAGAATGGAATATTCATTTCACCGGAGGCTTATGCAAAAAAGTACTAAAAAAGCTCAAAATGGAGAATGCTAATCCAGTTTCATCACTATGCATCACGGGGCTGAATCTATCAAGAGAAGGTGAAGGAAAGTTTGTTAATCCTACCATGTTTAGAAGCCTTGTTGGAAATTTGATGTATCTAACTTCTACAAGGCCTGACATTATGTTTGCGGTTGGCTTGGTGAGCAGATTCATGGAAAAACCATACTCTAACCATTGGGTAGCTGCAAAGAGAATATTGAGATATGTGAAAGGAACCATCGACTATGGAATACTTTATGAAGCTAACATTCCAGTCAATCTTGTTGGTTATACAGATAGCGACTTGGCAGAAAGTATTGATGATAGCAGAAGCACTTCGGATTATGTTTTTCATCTTGGAAGCGATGCAATTTCATGGAGCTCTAAGAAGCAATCAATCTTTGCACTCTCAACTACAGAATCAGAGTACATTGCAGCATCTTATGCAGGATGTCAATTAATTTGGTTGCGTGGAATTTTGGAAAATCTTAAACAACAACAAGATAAACCAACAAGACTATTTTGTGATAATAGTTCTACTATTTCAGTCACAAAAGATCCAGTGCTTCATGGGAGGACAAAACACATCCGCATTCGATATCATTTTTTAGGGGAGCTTGTGAAAAATGGTGACATTAATGTTGAGTATTGCAAAACAGGTGATCAAAAGGCTGACATTTTGACAAAGGCACTAAGTGGGCAAGTCTTCCAAAGAAGTGCGGTAAATTTGGGAATAAAAAGCAAGTTTAATTTAGGGGAATCATTGTTGAAAATAAATTAAAATTGCATTAAATGAAATCATATATTGGTTATATTTGGTATTGTATTACTATTTATTATGATCTTACCAAGAATTTTCCTTTGAATTTGAATAAGCGTGTATAAATGAAGCATTTTTGTAATCAAGTAATTGAGCAAAAAAAAAGCAAAAAAATTTGTCTTCCCCAATACTTCTCCATCTCTTCCTCTCAAATATTCTACACAAATTAGATCATGTGGTCAATTATGCAAATATGTCAGGTCAATTCAAGTCAAATAAGTCTAAATATTCTAACCATAAGCTTGATCAGTCCAAATATCCATATTGTCATTGATGAGTGATGCAAGTACAATTGTTTAAGTCTAAATCCTCAAATTAATATTGACGAATAATCCCCAATTCAATTTAGGGTTACAAGAAACTAAAAAAGAAGAGAATGAGAAAATATTTTTCATTCCCTTGAACAATGAATGTCCCCCATTTATAGATGAGGGTCTTGTTTTCCTTTGCCCTTAAGGTGCTTTGGCTTCAACGAGTGCGCTTTGCATGTATTCACCTAGTTTGTATTAGTTTTCGATGCTTTGGCCATGACTTCTATTATTCTTTGATAAGCCTTTGTAGTTAAACTCAAACAAGTGTTCAAGAGGTGGAGGTGGCACACTTCAGTCAAAACGAAAAGAGGATTGCATCTGAAACAGCAAGGCAATTGGCTTTTGTTCAACTGAAGAATTGATGCATCCTTACTATACGAAATGATATAAAGCACTGTAGGAAGTTTGGAGAGCACGATGCAATCCACAGTGAAAAGAGACGATACAAGGTAGATGATACGACTCTACTTGCTCCTGGGAATGATTCTGAAGCAGCATGGCAATTGGATCTTGTCCAACCAAATAATTGATGCATCCTTGCTAAATGTAGTAAATTAAAGCACTATAGAAATTTGGAGCAAATGATAATAGTTTAAAGTGAAGAGAGGCTATATATGCAAGGTAGACGAGATGACTCTACTTGCTCCTGAGGATGGTTTTAAGAGTGAAGCACTTTTGAGGCGAGGCCACTTTCATGATTCTATCTAAGCAACCTCTGGATACTGATGTCATTAGAAGGCATCTTGCTTGTCTTTGAAAGAGAGACAGTCTGCAATGCACTAACTTTAATCGCCTAATTCAAAGCCGAATGGCTTCCTTAGTCGAAGGAACTCTGTTGTGCTTCCTTATGAAGTGATATAGTTTTTGGTGTAACAACTACCATTCTTGGTACATAACATTTTCAAGTTATATTTCCAAGTAATATCTTCAGCCTAGACAATTATAACAACTTATCCTCAAAAAATGTTGATGTATACAGTATAGTAATGCATTGGAAATAAAATTTTTTTATGGTATATGAATGGAAGTATCCACCGCATCTCCATAAGCTCCCAATAACATTAATTCAAACCTTCCTTTCCTTGGCTACTCAAAAGAGCGCATATGGTAGTAAGGGGAATATAAAAACTATCGGTCAAACATAAGTCTATGTGAGGATCACAAAGATGCAACCAATATACAACAGTACATTACACTACAAAAGGTAGCTTAAATTGCGACGGGGTGGGGCAACGGTTAGCGACGGCTAAAAAAGCGGCCGTCGCTAACCGTTGCTCGATCTGCAGAATAATAACTGCCGAACCATCCTCTTCCTCATTATATTTTTTTTCCCCAAAATCATTCCTAAACCCTACCCGTCGCCATTTCTTGCTGCTCCGATTCCAAGCCTCCAATTTCGCTTCCAAGGTATTGATTTCATTCTACTATGTCTTCTAACTCTAGTTTATGCTTAATTAAGGTTAATTAGAGGCTTTGGTTGCTAATTTATATGAGTTTGCAAAATTGAATGTTTATGGATATGAAATTGGTTGTCTCGAGGGATGTTTATGACAACGGTTGTGTTGTAAGTTGATTTGGGGTAAGTGTCATTGATTAGGAGGGTAAAATCGATGAATATTACATATGTAATTGATTTAGGAGGTTGAAAACAATGATTATCACGTGTTTAATTAAACGTACGATGATTGTGTTGTATGTAGAATGTGTGGTATGATGATTTGAAAATGAATGGAATTAATGTAATTGTTTAATGGTAGTAAATTGATTATTATTCAAATGGTGCAACGATGTCCCTAGTCTACATGCATGCACTGTTATGTCCCCATCGGATGCAAGAATGGTCGGTCCAAAAGAATGCACTTGCAATTGAAAAAAATTTGTTTTGTTACTATAATATTCAGTAATCAAATGTTAATTAAAAATGTTAATTCAAAATGGTTCGTAATTTAGGTTTAGATCGGTAAGAATCTTGTTAAATGTAATGAAAATCATATAACTCAACTCTTTGAATTTTTTATGAAATGAAATAATTAACTTGAAAGCTTAGTTTATCTTTCAAAAATTTAAACTAGCTAAAATTAATTTTATAATTTATACATTAAACTAAAATGAATCAAAACTTACTAAAACTAATTGTCATGATAGTTTACAAATTGAAATTATGAAAAATTATTATGTAGACGCTATATAGTCAAGACGCGCACATAGGCGTAAAAAGGCGTAAGGCGCAAGTAATGGGCTTTTTTGAAGTTTAAGGCGCACCTTTTACTGAAACGCAAAAAAGCGCAAAAAGGTCCAAAGCGCAAAAGGTGCGCTTTTTCATTTGATGTGTGTTTCTTGTTTTAAACTTAGGTTGAATGTGTTTTGACTAATTATGTGAACCCCTTAGATAAATTTGGCCCCGTCCGACAAGTGTTGTATATGATCGTTATATGGATATTCGATTTTCCATAAAACGGAAATCTATATTCATCTGATACAATATTCGTTGGATTTGTCCTTGTATTGGACAAGTTACAAATATAATAATGTAACCATATTTTATAAATCATTTCAGTTTAAACGATTAACAAAATTTCGATGGCACTTCCTTTTTGTTCCCTGTGTACGCGCATTTGTGTACGATACAGGGACCAAAGGGAAGTGCTGCCGAAATTTTGTTGAACCGTTTAACCTAAAAGGATTTATAAAATATGCTTACGTTATTATATTTGTAATGGGAAGTAGGTAGACCGGCCGTCAAAGTAGAAAGAAATAAACAAAAAAAACTGAAAACATGAAGTAGTTGTAAATGAAATTTTACAAGATTTCAATTAATTCAAAGTGTTTGATCGAATTTTCTAACATATTTATTGAAAATCAGGAAAATGTTCGATTATTTTCGTGATCGTAGTTGGATGTATCAACCGCGTACCGGTAAGAAAGGGTCGATAAAGGAATATTTTTGTAACGGTGTCCAAGAATTTATTAGATTCGCTAAATCTAATAATCGGAGTAACGTAGACATTCGATGTCCGTGTAATAAGTGCAAACATTTGAGGCATTGGAAGCCAGATGTAGTAGAAGTACATTTGTATAAATTTGGTTTTGTGTCGAATTATTACTTATGGGATCGTCATGGAGAGCTTGTTCAACCTACGTCTAACCCTGTAGTGGTAAAGGACGATAGTACAATGATGAATGATAATACGACGACAAATCCAATAGAAAATATGGTGCAAGATGCAGCACGATCAATGTTTCCCATCATTGATCAAGGCGACGATGAGAATGAAATTGCTGAAGAACCAATGGAGGAAGCAATTTTTTTTTTATGATTTATTGAATTCTGCTAAGAGGCCATTGTGGGAAGGGTGTACAAGTGGAACCGAATTATCTGTAACCGCTGAATTCATCACTATGAAATCAAAATTCAATCTTATAGAAACTGCATTTACATCAGTTGTACAAACTGCAAAATGTCATATGTCGCCTAATAATTTGATGTGCGATAGTCATTATAAAGTGAAAAAACTTATGTCTGCTTTTGGACTACCGTATCAGAAGATAGATACATGGGTTAAAGGTTGCATGTTGTATTGGAAAGAAGTCGCTTATCTTAGAAAATGCAAATTTTGCAACTAGATATAAACCAAGGAAAAAGAAAGGAAAAGAAGTTCCATATAAAAGAATGCATTATCTACCGATAACTCCCAGACTTCAACGACTATATGCATCTTCTGCTACAGCGTGTCTTATGCGATGGCATAGCGTGAGAACAGCAGAAGAAGGAACTTTGATACATCCGTCTGATGATGAAGCACGGAAACACTTTGATAGGACTTTTCCTGAATTTGCTGCAGAGAGCCGTAATGTTAGGCTCGGTTTATGTACGGATGGATTTTCGCCGTTTTCTCAATTTGGTAGTAAATATTCATCATGGCCTATCATTGTTACTCCGTATAACTTACCTCCATGGATGTGTATGAAAAATCCATATATGTTTCTAACGGTTGTCGTCCTTGGTCCCGATGATCCGACACAAGGAATTGATGTTTATCAGCAACCGTTGATTGAAGAGTTGAAAACACTATGGAATGAAGGGGTCGAAACATACAATATTTCGAGAAAAAGGAATTTTCATATGTTTGCTTCTGTATTATGGACTATTAGTGATTTTCCTGCGTATGGAATGCTTTCAGGTTGGAGCACATCCGGGCGTCTAGCTTGTCCTCATTGTATGGATGAGTCACGAGCATTTTCATTAAAGTATGGGAAAAATATCTTGGTTTGATTGTCATCGATGGTTTCTATATCCTAATCATAAATTTAGAACGGATAAAAAGAACTTCAAAGCTAACAGAGTAGAGAATATGCTACCGCCTAAAGTTTGGACAAGTGAAGAGATATATGAAATTGTAAGTGAGTACCCAAAGATACACGAAAATGGTAAGCAGGTTGAAATTCCAGGTAAATTGGACATTCATAATTGGTGTAAACAAAGTATATTTTGGGAGTTACCTTACAGGAAAAATCTAAAACTTCGGCATAATATTGACGTCATGCACAATGAAAAAAACGTTTTTGATAATGTTTTTAATACAGTTTTGAATGTAAAGGGGAAAACCAAGGACGACGCGAATTCACGACGTGATATGTTACACTTCTGTAAACGACCGGAACTTCACTTGTTTGCCAAGAATAAAAAACCCAAAGCATGCTATGAGCTAGACAACAAGTAAGTAAAACTCGTGCTAAAGTGGGTGGAAGGATTACGATGTCCTGATGGGATTTCTTCTAACCTCCGTAGATGTGTGGACTTTAAAAACAGTAAATTGAGTGGGATGAAAAGCCATGATTGTCATATAATGATGGAATACTTTTTACCTGTGATTTTCGAGGAACTGTTGCCCACAAAAATATGGAGTGTTATAGCAGAATTAAGTATGTTTTATAAACAACTCTGTTCAACGACGTTGAAGATAGATCGTTTACGTAAGCTTCAATTAGAAATCCCTGTACTTCTCTGCAAACTTGAGAAAATATTTCCACCGGTTTTTTTTATTGTAATGGAACATTTACCTATTCATCTTCCGTCCGAAGCACTCCTTCGAGGTCCAATGTAATATGGATGGATGTATCCATATGAGAGGTTATTCTGTGTATACTCAATACTGTTGATAGATTACAACTTAGATTTTTGTACCAACATATAAATTAAATTACTCTTATTATAGGTACTTGAATCACTTAAAGAAAAAAATTAGGCAAAAAGCTCGAGTAGAAGGTTCGATTTGCAAATCGTACCTTGAAGAAGAAGCTTCATTTTTCTCTCTCATTACTTTAGTGAAGATGTGAACTTGTCTTTCATATCTTTTCCTCGTAATGAAGAAGCCGTTGAACAGGTGTCTTCTCAGACAATCTTATATATTTTTAGACAACACGGAAGACCTGCTGGAAAATGTGTAGAAATATGGTTAAGCGATAAAGACTATAATGTGGCACACACATATGTTCTGTTAAATTGTGTGGAAGTTGCACCATTTGTCAGGTTATATAAAATTCATGTTCAGTTCAATTATATATACATCTATATTTATTTGTCTATATTAATAGAAAAGGAACATAACACATATTTGCAGTATATACGAATCACAACATCCATCTGGTGATCTCAGCAAAGAATTTGCTGTATGGTTTTCGGACTATGTTCATAATCCCAAAAACTGTGTTGTTAACGAAGGATTATGACATCTTGCTATTGGACCAAAAAGAAACGTCAAGACTTATCCAATATACTTTGTCAATGGATTTAAATTCAACACCAATGATTACGGAGCTGAAAAATTAACGTATAATAGCATTGTATTTGTCAAAGGTAGTGATGATCCAGAGGAGCATATAAAAGATTTTTATGGCGTCTTAACGCAAGTTGTAGAGTTGACATATTATGTTCGTCCCTTAGAGAAAATTTATCTATTCAAATGCAACTGGTTTAGCAATGTTCCTGGTTCTGGAGTTAACGTGCACAAAGATTACAAGCTAATAGAAATAAGGCATACATCGCATTACTATAAGTATGATCCTTTCGTGTTAGCCAAGCAAGCACTACAAGTGTATTTTTCTCCGTATCCATCCTTAAAAAAAGACAAAGCAGATCGGTGGGTAGTTTTTAAAACAAAGGTAAGATTTACATTTGATGGAAATAATATTCTAGACGAAGCAGCGTATCAAGCGGATCTTGAGCCGAATACTGAAGTTATAATAGCTAATGACATTGATGTCGGGTCGTTGAATGATGAAGCGAATGTGTTAGTAGATGCATTTGAAAGTACTGAAGAAAATGATATAGAGTATGAGACTGAGTCTGCATCCGAAGATGATGAAGACTGATGTTATGTATTTATGTTATGTACTATTATGAGCTATATATCATGCTGTGTACTCTTCTAAGCTATGTAATAACAATGTTAATGTTGAATATGTATATGTGTTATGCATTGTTCTTGTCATGTACGATTTATGTAATGATAATGATGACTGAAGTTAATAATTCAAGTTATTTTGTATGCATTATATGATTGTAACAGATATGTTAGATAGACGCCGCTCGAGGAGTTCATCTCAGCCGACTCCTTCACCATCTCCTGCGCCAGGTGTAGGTCCTAGCAGCTCTGAGCCAGATCTGCGGCGATGTGTAGAGGTTGTTCCGAAGAGTGCTGGGTAAGTATCTAATTTATTTCAGTTTAAATTAGTTAAAAATATATGGTTTATCTATGTAAACATGTACACATCACCGGGTTTCAAATCGAGCCAGCGGATTTCATTTTAAAAGTGTAGAAGCAGTCGTACACGAGTAGGATGTTTGGGACTTGGCCTCATTGGGATAGTATCCCACCCCACATCAAGAACGCCATTCTAGCCGATTTGCTGGTAAGTATTTATTTATTTTATTATTGGAAATTCATATATACTATAAATAATTCAAAATAAATTTAATTTGCAGGCGGTTGTCCGTGTAGAGGAGCAGGACATGCAGGTTTTTTTTTGACACACTGGAATATCAAAATGCGAAAGAATTACCGAGAAACAATTTCCAAGGCGAAGACATCACGAAAGAAGCCTTAAATGGATGGCTGACGATGTTTGGGCTGTATTTCTAGCATATTGGGATACTGAAGCAGCGAAAGTAAGATATAATGAAAATAATCACATTTATGTTGATTGCATTCTTTTATTTAATAATGTATCAAATTTAATAGGAAGTATCAAAAAGGAATAAAGAAAATAGAGCTAAGAATCCTGGTTTACATCGCGGTGGTTCAAAATCATTCCAGCAGCATATGAGAGAATTGGTATAAATTTGAAATAGTTTTTAGCATATGTTCACGTAAAAATTGAGTGCATATCATTCATTTTTATTTTTAGTAATTTTATTACTGTATATATACTCATATGGTAAAGTATAGAAGGAACCTACGATGGCAGAGGTTTTCAGACATACTCATGCGGTGGAGCATACTGATGACGAAGGGAACGTAACATATGATTGGCCGGACGACAAGGCTGCGGGCGTAATGGTAATATACTTATTAATAATTAAAATATTTCATATTCGTTCATATCACATTATATTATTAAATTATATGGCATTTGTATTGAAATTATATTGGTATTGTAGGGGAGATATGAAGCAGAGTCAGCTAGAGTGACTCAGGCCAGTGGACGAGATGAGCTTACGGTTGCAGAGTGCGATCGTATTTGGGATGCTATTATTAAGCCGCCTACTCGTAATAGGCGATACGGCTTCGGCAATCAGGAGGTACCTTTTTTAATTTAAGTTTACATTTAAAATGTATTCAATTAACATGCATTCTTTTACCTTCTTTTTATATTAACATGTTAAATTGACATTATAGTTATAGAAGCTTCAAATTGACATGTGTATTGATCTTCAAAGTCCATGTATATATTACAAGTCCATTTATAAATGTGAACTTGAACTATTTCGTAGGCTATTGATTTTCAGCGAGGATATAGGAAGTCCATGGAGCAGGAGGCGATAACTCAGTTGAAGGAGCAACTGGAAGAGATGAACGATTGGTGAAGAAGTCAGCTGGCTCAGGAGATAGACGAGCGCATTGCATGCTATTATGACGAGCATGGATCGATGCCAGACGAGGACGATGGTGGGGATGCTACAAGCGAAGAAGAAGAAGAAGACGACGAGTAGTTTGTTTGTTCTTGTGCTTGGGTATGTATATACACTTACTTTTTTATTTGCTTTATGTACGTACGATGATATTTGATGACTGTAGGGTGTGGTTTGATGTATTTTGATGTTTTGTGATGATGGGACGATGATATACGGTGATGATATTGCTTTTTGGATGTATGACGATGGTATGTTATGGTATTGTGATGAATTTAGTAATGTTTTGGATATACTGTGTGTTGTAGTTATATTTATGAGTGCGTATTGATGAATTTGGAATGATATTGATGGATTGGTAGTGGATTGGTTTTGATGTGGAGGCTTGTTGGAAAGGTATGGCTGTGTAGTGCATAAAAAGGGTTCCAGATTTGTGACGGCTAGCGATGGATTCCAGCAATTTTTTTTACGTCGGCTAGCGACGGCAAACAACGAACGAAAGCGACAGCTTGTTGGACAATATTAGCAACGACTTTTGCAACGGCTTCACGGCAAAAAAAACCACCTGCCTTCTAATGATGCCACGTGGCAAGTATCCGTTGCAAGTCGTTGCTAAACGAGTGACGGAGCCGTCGCTTTTTCCGTCTCTTTTTTCCCTCGCGACGACATTTATAGCGACGACAAATAGCGACGGTTTGCATCGGCCGCCAACGGCTATTTGCCGTCGCTATTCACTGTTCATCTTGTAGTGTTATAGGTCGCTTGAATCACCATAAAGCTTATCCACTTGAAAGGACCGTCCATTTAGTAAGTACTAAAGGTGATACAATAGATAATGTCTTGGGTGATGAATATAAAAAATTGTGCTACTTGTATCGTGTGAACAACATTTAAGTAAACCTAAAATAGCGAAGGTACTCACGCATATGGACCACCCATGGAGATCTCTTCAGTCAAGCTAAATCTAATCTCCTATATAAGGGTTAGTAATTACCTTTGATGTCATATTTCTCTAGATAAATATATAAATTATGAGAACCATAGTTTGTCCACATTCAAGCATGTGTTCCTAATTATTTAACTCCTCTACGCAACATCTATAACCATGTGCTAGACATAGAGTTGATATATCCTATAGTGGGTTTGATAAACCCTGCATTACGAGGCCTACTCTATTTTCTATCATTTTCATGTCGGGGTAACGTACGACATCGCACAGACTATTTTTCATTGCCTAAACAGAACAAGAAACACTCCATGGATTCTAGAATCGTGAACCTTCATTAATCAAACATTACTTCATCATCTTTGAAATATATAGCTTAAGTCATTGACAAATGTCAACGCTGAACTCACCATTTGTTTTAACCTTAGGATAAACATTGCAAACCTATAATAAGTCTAAAATGTTGATGTTGGCCTCTCCCTTGGGCTTGACTACATGATAAGCAGGTTATATCCATAACATTCACTTCATAACCGCTTCCAAAATAAAGTACTCATATATCAGTTCTCAGGTGGTTTTTAACGAGTAATACACATACCTAATCCCAGCCTTTTCAAAGCTAAATAAATGAATTGCAAATACTTAATTTCTTTTATTCATGAAGTAATAGAATTATATAAAGGTGTTATCCCTGAGGATCTTATATATAGACATTCTTAATAGAAGACGTGAAACAAAGTCCTTCTTACGGTACCTCAAACTATATCAAAATGTGATGCTTACTTATTCTTCCAAAGTTAATCAGGTCAATTTCAATAGTTCACTAATTGGCTATCAAGTATAAAGTAAATGATTGCATTTGGAAATCTAGTATTGTTTACTTATCATGTTTTCAACTTTCTCGGTTTATTCTCCTTCGATCAAGAGCGAAGTTGGTAAGTTAGATTGTTACCATCTTTAAATCGTACTCGAACATCAATCTTAACTCTTATTAATGAAATGAACCTACTTTGTTGGCTTTTATTTCATGTGAATGAGTCTATCCCAAGGAATCTTAGTTTGTATCAATACATGATGCTTATACATTTTACACTGTTAATTTATGTTAGAGAATACGATGTCATTGATTGGACTAGATGATATTTTGTCTTCTTTTATTGCATTAATTAAGCTAGAGGATACATTGCTTGATTTGCACATGTAGTTTATAATCAGTATTGTACTAATTTGGACCAAATATGCTCTAGAATATTAAGTTTAGAATGTTTCTTTCTTATCTATAAGTTGAGGTAAAGTATAACATTGCAATTCAATTAATAAAAGAGAGGAAAGAGATAGGAGAGTCCAAAAAAAAAAAAAAAGGGTCTGGCTATTCGCACCCCATTATTTGCTCATCATCCCCCGAATAAAATTTTAAAATTTCATTTCCAAATTTTCCATTTAACAGCTGATTAGATAGTTTGTCTAATGTTGCAAAATGACTAAAAAATAATAATTCTAACTATATATATGAGTGTTCGATGTTAAATTGCAAACTATAATTAAATTTGAAATCAGCATTTTACATGGTCTTTGTAAAAAAAAGATAGAAATTACAAATATTGATTAAAAATTTTTTAACAATTATTAAAAAATTTAAAACTGTACTATCAACGATGTTTATCGTTATGCATTTTGAGATCGAGTATGTTAGCAGTAACGGAAATTACAAAGATATAAACAGTAAATAAATAAATCATTAATGTAGATGATATTGTTCAAATAAATCGACGCTGAAATAATATGCAATAAGGGCATTTTTGGATTAAACGGGGTGGGAAGAGCAAATGATGGGGTGCATATTTTATTTTCTAGTTAGTTAGTGGGGGGTGAAGAGCAATTAACGGGACCCAACAAAAATTCGTTCGTTTCCGTCGTTTTGCTCAAAAGCGTCCACTTCTTTAAAAAAAAAACTCAAAACACGAAACAAAAACTATCTCGTAGAAAAACAAGAAAAGAAAACTCAGAAACTAATCGTTGTGGCTTCGAGGACGGATTTTTGGTGATTGCGAATTAGGGTTTCAGCAAGAGTTTTGGAGTTTTGATTTTCGGTTGACGGGATTATGGATCTGCTATCGGATGTCAGAGCGTCGAAGAGCAAGGAGGAGCACGACGTCGATGGCGCCAATACTGGAGGACGCGATGCCGCTAATGACGGAGAGCATGGATCCGTACTTTGATTTCAGGCGGTCGATGATGGAGGTTAGGGTGGGTGTGAAGTTACGGTTTCAGGGTTTCTGGTTGTGATAGGCTTTCGGCAGTGGAAGTGAATTGGGTGATCTACATTGTAGGTGGCGACGGTGCTTTGCTAGTAGATTTGTGTGGGGTGCGGGTCTCAGATGTGGTCGGTTGAAGGTGTTAGCGTGGGCAGTGGAGTGGGATGTTGTGTATGGAATAGTTTGTGAGTGAAGGAGTTTGTTTCAGGAGCGTTGAAGTGTTGTTGCTAGATTTGTTTTCGATTTGGGGTCGAGTTTGCAGAGTTTCAACGGGGTTTGATGTGGTACGAGTGTTGGAACTTTTGGACAGTGAAGAGGAAGCAGGCGTTCGAGAATTTGGTGCTCGGAAGTGGTGTATGCGGAAGTGGTTTGGTTCCGGTCGCGATTGTGAGGTTACAATTTGGGTATTGAGGCACTATCGTGGATGATTGGTGCAAGCAGCATTAATGAAGTGTATGTGAAGATAGGAGGCGTGATGATTATGGGGGTATTTGATTAACAGGTTTGTGTAGAATTTGGTTGTTTTTCTTTGTAGACGGGTCTGGTTGGGTATGCGAATTGGAAGATTGCGGAAGAGATATGGTGAAGGGTGGTGCAGACAAGTGCTGAATGGACTGTAGTTGTTTAAGAAGGGGGTAGCTGTTAAGGATATTTGTTGATATAGTGGGACGACAGTGGAAAAGTAGGCAATTTGTGACGTTAGTCTGGAAGGGAAGTGTATGATGTTGAAGCAGTCTGTTGAAGAAAAAGACAGTGGTGGTTTGATGTATAAAAAAAGGGAAATAAAGAAGGTGGTGCAGAAAGTGTGACAGGAAGTCTTGTGTTGATGGAGTAGTGGTTCATTTTAGTTGTAGGATGGAGTGTGTGTGATTACTTTGAGGAAGGAAAGGTTTTGTATGAAGTTAGTTGTGGGTTTTGCAGCAGTGGATATTTGGTTTCTGATTACGGTAGTAAGAGTTTTGTATTTGTTTGAATGGTGTTTGGGTGCTGAAGTGGTTGTCAGGAGTCAGGGCGTTTGTGTGTGTTTTGGTTTGTGGGCTAAGTTGATGATGGACTAGTTGGTTTTGTGTCAGGATGATGATAAGTTTGTTTTGTGCTGATGGTTGCGTGAGTTGAACTGGCGACTGATGAAGTTGAAGTTTGAGTTGTGTTTTGGCGATGATTGTCGAATCAGGTTTGGGGATTTGGTGTAGTTGTGTTCGTTTTTGCATATGTGTTGTGGTAGCTATTGGTTTATGTGAAGCAATTTCGAGTTCGCTGGTTTGTAGTGGCAAACTCACAATTTTCCGCATCGTGAGTTTGAGGGGGATGTTAGAGAATATGATGTCATTGACTGGGCTAGAGGATATATTGTCTTCCTTTATTGCATTGATTAAGCTAGAGGATATATTGCCTGATTTGCACATTTGGTTTGTAATTGGTATTGTATTAATTTGGACCAAATATGCTCTAGAATATTCAATTCTAGAATGTTCCTTTCTTATCTATAAGTAGAGGCAAAATATAGCATTGTAGTTCAACTAATCAATCATCTTTTGTAATAATCAATCAAGTAATTAATAAAAATGTAGCATTTCATGTTTTACTGTTTTATCTCTCTCACTCCTCTCTTGATCAAATTCTAACAATTTAGACAATTTAAATAGTCGACCAACAGACTACCAAGTACAAACAGATGATCATATATGAAAGTAAAGTCTTTTATGCTTGTCACATTTCCAACTTCTCTATTTTTACTCTCACTCGTTAAGAGTGAAACTGGTAAGTTAGTGCACTATTGCTTTTATATCCTACTCGAACGTCAACCTTAACTCTTGTGTATAGAATGAACCTACTTTGCTAGAATTTTGGGTTGAAAACACAAATAAATTCTTTCCACAAGCAAACATACAAAGCATGGTTATGTCAAAAAAGAATTACTAGGACACACAAAAAGTTGTCACATAATGAATGCCTAAGCTATCTAAATTTTTTTTAACCCCTTCTTATTTAAATATCCTTCTATTAATTAAAACTTCAACGTAAATTCTTGTATACACATACATATATATATACACACACACACACAATCCTTGCACTATCCAGTTATATTCTTTCAATACATTAAAAAAATCCATATACTTATCTCAATTGGTGTAAGTATGTTAACAAATATTTTGCAAGATATCTTACTTAAAATAATTAAAGTGGTTAAAAAAATGTTACTTAAACATTACTACCATTAACCCCTTTCCTTGTATAAGTTAAATATTTACCATATATAACCATTTTCAAAATTATTCCATACTTTCGTTATCTTCAAAATATCTATTCACAAATATACAAATATATCCACAAGGATTAAAGATAATTATTAATTAAAAACTTGCTCATGCAAAATTGGATAGTTTCAGTTTACATTTAAAACATCTTTTATAGTTCAAATAAATTGCAAAGTATAATAAAAAAGTAGAAACAAATATTGTTTAAACATTGTTAAGTATAAAATCAAAACTGACATATATTTATCATTATTTATTAGAAACGTTCAGTTAAAGATCTAAGTAAATCTGCACTTATTAAACAAGGTAGTATACTTCCAATTAACTTTACAAAAATGAGCAGGCAAGGCATGTATATACTTAACATACCTCGATGCAGTTATATCCACTACAACAAAATGACCCTATTACAACGGTGGAACACCGTTGTAATATACATTTTACAACGGTGGGCAAACCGTCGTGTATTAAGAAGTTGTAATAGACTCATATCTTTTACAACCTTTTTACACTGTTGCAACACTGTTGTAATATGTATATTTTACAACTTTTTTCCACCGTTGTAGTAATACATATTACAACATTTTTGCACTGTTGTAGTAGTACATATTACAACTTTTTTCACCGTTGTAGTAATTCCTGCAACAATTAATTATAACAATACGATTTTTGTTTCGTTATACATTACATTTCATATAAAAATAAATAATTATATTGAATAAAATGATACTACACTTAACTGAAATAATAAATTAAATATTTTATTTCAATATTTGAATTAGTACAACTTTCTGATCCACTATCGTACAACTCACTTTTACATAATACAGTCATAATAATACATACATTCCTCACTACAAATTGATCACTCAATACACTCAGTTACATACACACTTTCGTATAAATATACATACACACTGACACACACCGAGTCTTTATGCTCCAGCATCCAATCCAGTTACCTATCATAGAATTTTACACATGTTAATATAGGACGGTTGATCTTCATAAATTCGCTTCTTAACATCGCAATCCTCGGGTAAGAAGAGGGAGAACATATCATTATACCACGAAATTCCACTCAAAATTATTTGTAATCTAAAATAGATTTGAAATTCAAAACAGCATTAAAAATGCATCACTAAATGCAACCTATTCTACCATAGACAAAATGCTTCAAATGTCTATTTGGAAAGAAGAAATTAAAAACATTGAAAATGCAGCCATAACCTACCACAATTGAAGGATAAAACTCCAACCAAACCCAAAACAGGGCACGACACAGCGAAGACCAATACTACACAAGCACTCAAGTAGAAACAACTCGTCAAAGACCACACATCAACCAACAAACAGAACACAAACTCACCCAAGATCCAGAAGAGCAGGGAACTCACCCACACGATGAGCACCATATATCAACAAATTTTGCAAACTACTACTAAAGTGTGGTTTCAGAAAAAAAAATATGAGTATATCCAAGTGCATTTGATTTCACCTTTTATTTGCACCATCATATAAATCCTCAGGCAATGAATCCAGAGGCTGGTTACTAGCCTCCCAAAATTCAGACTACATCCAACAGAAAATCCAATTAGTAATGAAATGACAAATCAAATTATACATGTGCACATATAGCCAAGTTAATAAAGTGCATAAAATTTACAGAAGCCTGATAATTGATGGAAAATGAGGAAACTCACCTCGTTTTCAGGAGTTTGTCTGCTAACAATGTTGTCATCCCCAAGGATATTCTCTCTTAAGTTCTTCTTCCGAATGCATATAGCAAGCCTGCACATCAGAAAGACGGAGAACTGAACAATGGTGTCCATCAATGAACACTTAAATAAAGGGGTATGACAAGCGCAATTATCATTTTTCATGGCGCAATCGTAGCACACAAAATGATGGCTTTCACACTGCAAATTAAAACCAAGTAATATTGATCATTGTGTTAAGTAACCAAACATAAAAATATTATTATGTTGAAATATAGCTACCTAAGAAATGGGTCCTTTTAAAGGTTTCCTACAAATAAGGAGTTGATGATTAGAGATTCTACCATTACGTATGAAATATTGTTGCTTTCTGCTACTTTGATGCCGAGTTTATTATCCTCCATCGTTTAACTTGTCTTTGTGAATGATCTGATGAGATAATAAAGGTGAGTTATCACCTGACCATTATATTATTTATATAGTAGTCTGAATTAAGGAGATAATGGTCAGAATAGAAAGCGTATAGCCCATTCAGCTTATATTTGATACGATGACTTCTTGAATTCCTTGCTTTATTCATTCTCAATTCAGACTTTGGCTCTTCCGATGCATTTATGTTGAAATTTATGTTTTCCAAATTTTACATAGCTCGATGTTGGTTGTTTATTATACCACAATATCTGAATATCAATCCTAATTTCAACATAAATTTCTCCCTAATATGTTGTCGCATAAAATAGAATTGAGAAAATAAGTAGAAACAAGTAAATTCTACCCAAATGAATTGCAAAATAGACCAGATAGCTAAAGATCCAGATAGCCGAACTTAAATTTGATTTTAAATCCAGATTTTTTAAAAAACCAGATGGCGAAGATCGTCAAAACCGATTAGCAAGCCTAACCAAAAATAAAAATGAAACAAATCCTACTAAAAATCCAAAAATTAACAAAATAAAAGCTCAAACCTTCTTATTTTCATTTTCAGGGTTCGGCTGGTGGACAGAGCAGCGCTAGGATGTTGGTCGGCCCACAACGACTGTTGCTAACAGAGGTAGCGGTGGAAACAATCAGGCGCGGTGAGGGTTTTTGGGTAGCAGGCGATTTGGTGACAAGGTAGGGCTCAGGCGGTCTTCGGGAAGGTGACGCGGTGGCTTCCCAAAAGGCGGAGGGACAACAAATACGCTGCTTTGACTGCAGCAGTGGATGGAGTTGACATCGGAGAGCACGGAACATGGTACAGAGGCGGGTGCCTGGGTAAGGACTGGAAGTGGAGAAGGAAGTTGGATGAGGAACTGGTTAATTGGTAGAGACGGAGAAAGAAGGGGGCGAAAATCAAGTCACCATGGTAGAATTAAAGAATGCGTTAATTGGTATTGATGAAGAAAGACGGAGAAAGATGGATGAAACCTTATTTTGAGTTAGGGTGCGGTACTGGAGAGTTGGCCTGGAGAGTTGGCCCGCCTAAATTTTCGATTTGCCCGCCTAAATTTTCGTTTTAAGGAATACAAGAACACGTGAGCTGCTTTGATTATTTGTATCTAAGAAACGCTGTAATTATTAGCAAAAAAAAATATTTTTGAATCTAAGGAAAGCTTCTAAGCACTTTCTATTAACTAATTTTATTTAACAGCTGTTATTAATGATTTTTTGTTAACCATCAATCGTCAGTTAAACAGTTAATACTTATTCATTGATTACTAATTATTAATTTTTTAATTATTAATTAGTAATAGAAATAATTTCATATTTTGAATTAATTATCAATTTTATTTTATTTCATATTCTGATCACGTTTGTTAAGTCATCTAAATATTCATTTCGATTTTAAGGTTCAATTGTCATAAGACAAAAAAAAAGTAACTAGATTTTAAGGTTCAATTGCCAAGCTATTACTTATTTAATATATGTTTTTATCATTAATTTCAATTATTATTTTAGTTAATTATAAATTATTATTTACTACTGATTTTTTACTTACAATTGTTACTAACTTAACGATTGTTGTTAAATTTTGAGTAAGATTCAAATTCAACAATACACGAAATGTACCGTTTCGGACGGGGCGCTGCCCCGCACCCCACCGGGGGCGCTGCCCCCTGGACCCCCGCGACCTGACCGGGCAGGTCGAACCCCGTTAGCGGGGGCGTTGCCCCCGCACCCCCACCTTGGGGGGTTGCCACCCCCCTGGACCCCCCCTCCGTAGGGATCATATTTAACAAAAGATTTTGGAAAAACTTTCAACAACGATTACTTATCAAAAAATATTATATACTAAATATTAATTACCACTAATAGTCATGATTAATTATAAATTAAATATTTATTAATTGTTATTTACTTATTGATTACTAATTAATTGATTATTAACCGCTCATTAGTTATTACTTACTAATTAATTACTAGTACTTAATAATGAAGTAGATATAAATAATTATTTTTAATTAAATATTTAATATTTATATATTGATTATTATTAAATAATTACTAATTGGTTGTTAATTAGTAATTATTAGTAGGAATTATTTATTTATTGATGTATTTTTAATTAAATATTTAATATGTATTTATTGATTATTAATTAATAATTACTAATTGGTTGACAATTACTAATTATTAGCATGAATTATTTATTTATTGAAGTATTTTTAATTAAATATTTAATATTAATATATAGGTTATTAATTAGTAATTACTAATTAGTTGTAAATATTAATTATTAAAAATTATTTAATGAAAATAATTAATATTAAAATATAGTCATATATTACAACAGTCAAAAAATAAAAGTTGTGATAGGCTTTTATTACAACTGTCAAAATAACACAGTTGTTAAAAAATAAATTTATTACAACTTTTCTGGAAAAAAGTTGTAAAAAACATTTATTACAACGGTGCTTTAACCACCGTTGTAAAATTAAAGTTGTAATATGGTGTTTTTGTTGTAGTTACAACGGTGTTTATACCACCATTGTAAAAAACCATTTATTACAACGGTGCTTTTACCACCGTTGTAAAAACTCATTTATTACAACGGTGCGTTTACCACCGTTGTAAAATTAAAGTTGTAATATGGTGTTTTTGTTGTAGTGATCCTACCACTCGTTGGATCCATTGGCCTTGTCCACTTCCCCGTTCTAGCAGCCACCTTGAATCTTTAACATCTAATTTCACGGGCTCCACTCACGCTTTAATTTATCAAACTTGTTCTTTATTTGTTCGTTGTTGTTGTCCATGCTAGTCCGGTTGTTGAATATAGCAGTAATATCCTGCTACCACCACGCAAAACGGCAAGCACGCATATCGATGTTTTTGTAACAACCATCGACAAACGTGTCTGCCCGGTTGTCGTTGGGAAGATAGTGATAATTAACAGTGACGTCATCCAGGTTTATGTATAAGTCCTGACTGCACTTCTCTCCAACCCTTCAGTTACCAAATGTCAACTCAAAAAGTCTCAAATCCAAACACGATCTGAATTACAAACCCTAGATTTATGCTACATTCATACTCCTCGAAAATCCCTAAAGAAGGAAAATCCCTAAAGTACGCGCAGAAGCAACGAAAGAGGTTGAGGAAGAAGGTCAAGGTGGCGACTTGTCTGTTTAAGTTAAGATAACGAAGAAGTATCTATAGCTTGGAGAAGATGAGCGAAAAGACAGTTGATGGTCGAGTTCATCGGCAAAAGAAAGGCAATCGACATCAAGGAGTTCAGGCTATGCTTCCCACTTTGTGTTGATGCAGGTTTGCCAGCCAACTCGTGTTGATATTTATTTAATATCTTAACTATAGAAATTAAGTTGGCATAATTTGCTACATTGTTAATTCTGTTCTTAGTTGATGGCTGAAAGCGGTCTTTATTTTAATTTTAAAAGTAACTTTGTTGTAATCTAAAAGCAATCAACTTTCACCCATTTCCATATATTGCTTTCGTAGGAAAATGGTCCGTAGGATCAAAAATTTTTTTTTGATATATTCCCTTGCCGAGAGTTGAACCCGAGTCTCTCGGCTGAGAGGCGAGTATCCTAACCAACTAGACTACAACATGTTTGATTCATTTGCTTAATATTTCATTCTTAATTTCAGTTTTACCTTTTGTTTTGAATGAACTATGCAGCTATTGACATTTGGTTTTTTTCTTCTGGTCACCATTATAATTTTATTAGAGTTCACTGCGTTTTCTTTGTACTCGTTTTGAATTTTGGGTGTCTGTTCACATGAAGGAAATAGTATTTGGTGTTACGAAGAAGGAAATCTAATTGTTTAATATGGGCTTTAATTTTGGCGTGAGAAGAAAAAAATCCGAGTGTAAATAATAGCACATTTTATGATGTGGAGACAGTTTTTTTTTTCATTTGTATCAATGATATTTCATAACCTGAACGTTTGGAAAGACAATTAAATTTGCTGTTGGATGAAATTGATCTCAATGCATATTTGTTTGCAATTTAAAAACTCATTTAGGTTAACCAGTTGTGAATTATGAACGATTAGATATAGACATAAGCATGTAGAGAGCGAATAGGCCAATAAATATCCTACCCACAGTTGTCGTATATTTACTAAACAACTAATCATTCAAAAAAATATGATTTATTTTAAATGTACAGTATGTTAAAATAGAATTTATATTGAGTGGTCATATGTAAAACAACAAATCATATTACAAAAAAAAAAAAAAAAATCATTATAAATTACATCCACCAAAGTACATTAATTATAATATTCTTAATTTTATTTTATTTGGACGTTATTTGATGTACTTCATATTGTTAAAGAACTTCAAATTATCACAAAACAATTGGCAATGTGAAGAGTGGACTCATAATATTTTATAAAGTCCCCAATGTGAGACTTGTCTCAACACGCCCCTGCACGTATGACATATTCTGAGCCTAACACGTGGATCTTATGGGGTGATGTGGACAAATGTGACATTTATTGTTAGGATTGCCTCGCATGTTATTAAGGTAGGAATAACGATTTGAATAAATAGTCCCACATTACGAAATAAATTGAAGACGTAGAGTACAAATATGAGTTAGTGGGCATGTAATATCAGGGATTCCTTTTGTTTCAAGGATGTGTATGCCAACTCATATGCGTGCACCCTATGTGGAAGGAATGGGGCCTTGTTCCGACCGTCGTTACATAACAGTTGTGTGCACACAAATTAAACCTGGCTCTGATACCATGTTAAAGAACATCAAATTATCACAAAATCAATTGGCAATGTGAAGGGTGTACTCATAATATTTTATAAATTTCTCTTTTTGTTGCTTTTGTGGCTAGTTGTTCCACAACAGTTTTGGCACTTAGTGCAAACTAATTAAAATTTCACACAAATTCTACTGTAAAAACATTCACGAGATTTTAGCAAATGTTTGATGTTTTAATCTACTAATTTGGATTGACTTATTCACTATTTGTTATTCTTACAATTATTTTAAATGTATTTCAAGAACAATGAATTTAAGGTATTATGGTACTGTATTTTGATTTTCAATGTTCTTAACCGATGCATCGAAGTTTAAAAAAAATAAAGATTTAATGAATAATTAGTTTTCCTAAGAGTGATTTCACATTATTTCGAAATTTTTGAAAGATGTTTGTCAAAATTCCGAATAAGTATGTTGATAAGTGAAATGTAATTATATTTCTTAGAGTTGTGTTTATACACAAATCTCTATTTATACAATTGATGTTCAAAATATATTTCGAGTCTAAAAATCCAGATTCAATATCAAGTGAACTATTAGAAAATTGTGTCTTTGCGGAAGCGACCAGGATCTTATTCACTCAAATACTTAAAGATGATTTCCATGAAAAAAACAACAAAGATATGAAATCACACACGCAAACAAGATATTACACCCAACCACCCTCTTTATTGATTCAACAATACAAATTTTGTTTACATATAATGGATCGACAATAAAAAATAAAAAAAATTACAAGAATCAATAACCTTGTTGAGATAGGGAAAGAATTCTAGATGACTACAACTTTTATTGGAGAAGGGGAACAATGAAGAACAACGACAACCTTTGGATTAACTATTTCAGTCTTAATTCTATGCCCTTAATCCAATCCTAGGTGCTGCTAATATAGGAGAATAGAAGGCCTAGGCAAATATCCAATTTATCCCTCAGAAATACATTCTGAATAAAATTATTCATTTCTTTCCTTCTAGGATACTATCAATCAATCAATTAACCAATCAATCAGCCAATCAATCAAATCAATTAGTCAATTAATTAATTAATCAATCAGATCAATCAATTAATCAAATCAATCTTCATTAACATATGTGATTTCATGTCACAAACCACATTACGCCCTAGATGTCCTACCACAATGAAAATCCATGGTGTTGCTAGCTACAATGTTGACATTGCTATGCTATTTTTTTCTATTGCAATGCATGCTTCAATGTGTTAGCGTAGACATCAACATGTGTTGCAGTAACCGTAAATATATTCAAATTAAAAAAATTAATGAAGTTAGTAATCCGCGTGACTCTAATCTAATGGCCAATGTTATCAATCCGTGTCAATGTGATTTTCCTTCACGAACCCTATCTTCTTTGCCCCAAATTTTCATTTTCCTGCTTAAACTAATTCATGCCATCTTCCATGCCAATTTCTCAAATCAAATCTATTTCAATCCGTGTGACTAGGTCACCTTTCCTTTCCTTCCGCCGCCTCTACTCTTTTTCGTAATCTCTTCATTCCACAATCCACGCACCTGCAAAACCAAATCCACCACTTCCTGAACCCCCACCATAGTCTCGAGCTATCACAACGATACCACTGCCCATCAAGTGGTCCAACTTGTTCGCGAAATATCTCATGAATCCCATGCTGAAGCCCCTACAGTTGTTACGAACTATCTCATGAACTATCTTATGAGTCTCATGCAATTTGTTCACGGTTGTGACGAACTGTCCCATGAATCTCATGTTGAAGCCTCTACAGTTGACAATACTACAATGGAGATGGACGCAAACAAAAGTAAGGTAAGCAGTGATGTTAACTTGAAATATTCTAACATGTCTGGGGTGTTTGATTAAAATTGCTATCCAGAACGTAATTTCTGTTTTGAAAAGAGTACAGTTTAAAATTGCTTTAAGTGATTTTTTGGGGCAAGGTGTTGTACCTCTATATGCAGGGATTATGATAAGATAGTTTTGTTTTGATGGCAAATGTGAACATTTTGATTTGCAATCGTTTGGGAAGATGCTGACAAAGTTTGTGATGGTCGGACTTAGGAGAAGATGGAAGGTGATTGAGTTTTGGTGTGTGGATGGTTATGTATGCTTGGTGCTCAATTGGTTGGTTGTGGAAACCAAGGAGGAAGTGTCAAAATAGTTTTGAATGATGGAGATTGATGTGAGATTGGAGTGCAGTTGGAACTGGGGGCGATTTTGAACATAGGATTACCAGTATAGTACTGGTAAAAGACTTTTGTTACTTCATGCAAATCGTAAATCTTTCAGATCTGGTGTGCGTATGCTTAAGTGCCAGAATTTTCATGCTCGACCTTTTGAACTTAGTGCATACTACTTCTCTTTTGCTTGCAAGGTTAGTAATATAATTCACAATATAGTATTGAAGAACAAGAAAATTTTATAGTAATTAATCATATCTATGTATTCAAGTTTCAAAAACATTTCCCGATCAGGGAGAAATGAAGGTACATCTACCAAACATTAATGATTCAGATTTCAAGTCTTGGTTCCATCACAAAAGGAAAATAAAGGTGAGAAATGAATCTGAGAAAGTTCATATCAGTTTATAGGGATGTCTAGTCTTTAAAGGAAGTTAACGGCGACCAAATGTGAATATGTTATTAGTAAGAAATGTGAATACCTTATCAAATCTACTTGTGGCAAACCTTATATTTCAATGAAGACCACTTATGTGCAATTTCATATTTTAACAGCATAAATTACTGAACTTTTTTCGAGATTGTAATCTTACATAAACCTAGGCCCGACCAGACGCATAGTCTACCGAGACAACGACCTAGGGCATCAAATCATCCAGGGGCATCAAATCACATTTGAGGCAACAAAAAAAATTACATCGTAAACTTTCCAGCGTGAATCACTTCTTCCATGCTCGAATTCCAATCCATTCGATTGCAGCAGCAGCTGCTATTCAACTTCATGCTCCGGTAAGTGTTGTTTCCTCTTCTCTACAACTTGATATTATTATCTGCAACTAACATGAGTAATCACAATCAGAGATTAATGTTGCTTCAAAGCTAAAAAAAATCTAGTTGGGTGTACTACGGGTTTATGTACAAAGTCTTTTTACATTTAGATACAATGATGTATGTATTTTATTTGAGTGCACTCGGATTTGTACCATGCTTATGCTTAGCCCCACTGATGTTTACATAAATTCCTAATCCAATAGCGAAGCGTGGAATAGTTCATGATCTCAAACATTGAGGTATTCTTCTTTTTTGTAATGTACCATGTCCATTTGATTATAGAAGTTATCTACATGTGCATGTTTTAGTATTTAATGGAATGTACTCATTATCACATGTCTTATACATTTATTTATCACTGCACTTTATTACCGATTTTTATGCGAATTGGCTGGCTGGTGCTGCACATTGCACCAGCAAGCTCACAGTGGCTTGCAGCAGCAAGCCACTGTGCGCTTGCAAGCTTAGCACCAGCAAGTGCACATTTTCTTACTGGTGAAAGCTTGTTCAAAAAACACGATTTATAACCTTGCACTTTCCGAAGTATTCTTCCTTTTGTAATACTAGTATTCTCCCTTTCTTGGGCCATTTTTGGATACTATTATATTGTTGAAGAAACTGTGTGATGCGTGGCATATAGAAATTATATTGAAGTTATTTAAGTCTTTCTCTTACTATTTTTGAAAAAACCTTTCCTTTTTATGGTCTGGTTTATAACTTTATCTTATTGTCTGAATGTTTTTCTATTCTGTAAAGGCTGCTAATTTCTTTTTGCTGACAATCGAGAAAGCATTGTAGCATGAAATGAGGTTAAAAAAAAAATCTCATACAGAACTTTATGCTGATTTCTTTTTATTGACAATCGAGAAAACTCTTCAGGTTATACATTTGTGATGTTTCATCATACAAAACTTTATGTGGATATAAGAACACACGTTGACATTATCTCCATTTGTATACACAAAATATCGAAAACATACCTGAGAAGTGCATTTATCCTTAACTGACATCACATTTATACACTAATACCAAGTTTTTTAATAGCTACTACTCCAACTTGAAGCAATATTTGTTTATTAAGTTTTTAATTCATTTTCTCAACACTTTTCTAATATCTAGCCTACCATTTATTTCATTGATGTCTTCAGGGGAATAACCTATAAGCAATGGGAAATTGCTACAGACTGCAAAGTTTCAAGTAATGACACTTTCAGATAATGTAAGTGATCACATTTGTTTGTGAATCTTTACTGTTGCTTGGAAGTTATCATGAATGTATGTGATGCAGATCAATTCAAGGCAATCAATGATGAGGGAATGCCGATGTATCAGAGGCCATTCATGTATCTTTTATTGCTTATCGTTGTATGTGTGACTCTGCATATGAGTGAATCCAGTGATAATATTGCGGGAAATGTTTGTAAATATGAATGATTGTGTAGTATACTCGTGATTGTACAATTGCCGAGTCAAAATTTTGTACCATTTGAAATGTTGAAATAAAATATTTATTTGAATAAAATACTATGTTTAAATAATATTAATTGTAATATTATGAATTTTTTGATTAATTGCAGTTGAGGTATAATAACTTTTAACAGTTGTAAAACAAATACGAACAACCGCTAGAAACAGTTGTAAAAAAGGTAGACTTTATCACGATTGCAGATATAACTAGTTTTGATAGACATATTACAACTGTTTTTGGCAGTTGTGAAAGGGTATTTTTTGTTATAGTGGTACCTGTGGCAACATTTATACCGATGTTACCATAGGGTCGCAAAGATGTTGTCTTTGACTCTAAGGCAACGCGGCAAAAGGCAACCCCGGGAAAGTATTGTCGCAGATCATTTTTTGCCTATAGAAACACTTTTTGACATCTACTGTATCACTTCTCTGGGATTGCCGTAGACCATCTATGGCGCAGTGCCACAACACTCCACCTTGATATGAAATCACATCACATCAAATGAACTTCCAATACACAAATCATCTAGCTCTTTCAACGACGCGTACTCTCAATTAAACCATTGCAAACACAACCCACTGCTTGCCAAAAAAATGCGTCTTCCCCCCGAGATGCACCACACAATACTAACGGTCTAAAAATGTTTGTAATACCACAAGGATCTCCACCTTGTGGATTTTCTGTATCGATACCCGTCTACCACTTGATCTGAGCTCGCTCCTTGATCACTCCGGATCTCTCGAGCATCATCAACATGAAGACCCCTGTCTATACCATCAGCAGTGACCAAATTAACCTCTCCACCTTGCCGTGGACTAGGTTCTTCAACCGTCGCTCGTCTTCCATAGTTGATCACATAACCAACCAATCTATATAGGTTTTCCTCCTCCAAGGCACCTCTCAGCACAACACGACTACCCTTCTTCACTCTCAAAACTCCACATTGAGTATCATAAGTGCAACCATGGCGATCCAACTGACTGAGAGTAATGAGGTTATGCAAACTCGCGGGTACATGTCTAACCACAGAGACTTCTCTCACCATGCCATCATGCAAACGAAACCGGATAGATCCAACACCACAAACTGGTAGCACTACTCCATTGGTTGTTCTAATCACGTCACATCCTTACAAATGTGAAAATTGGATCCTGAATCCATCTTTCAAGGATTAACTTCTCTAAACATGACATCACAAGAAACATCACTAAAGGAACTTGCAGCAAGACCTGCCTGTGCCTCATCACTACTACAATCACCATCCGCAACCTTCTTCTTATCCCTTTGATAAGCATGAAAATCTTTTCATATGTGACCTTGCTTATTACAATAATAACAAGTGATGGCACCTTTACCATTAGCCCCTTTCTTCTTCATCCTTGTATCTTTCCCCGAGTCCTTTGCTATCATAGCCTTACCTCGAACTGAATTCAAACCCGACCCTTTTCTTCTTAGTTCTTAATTCAAAAGGCTGCTTTGTACCGTTTTCAAAGAGATAACTCCACTAGCATTGGAGTTACTCAATGAAACAACCAAAGTTTCTGAAAGCGAACTCATCAGCAAAAGAGCCTGCAACTCATCATCAAAATTGACCTTTAGATTTGCCAATTGATTGATCACATCTTGAAATTCATTCAGGTTCCCTGCAACAGACTTCGGCTCATCCAATCTTAGTTGAACAAGCTTTCGAACCAGAAAAGCCTTACTTGTAGCACTCCTCGACTCATACAAAGATACCAACTTGTCCCACAAATCCTTTGCGGATTCACAACTAGCCACATGATGGAATACCAAATCATCAAGGTACCGTCGAATCATGTCAATCGCCTTCTTATCCATCTTCTTCCACATTCCATCATCCACACCTGAGGGCTTCTCCACATTTCCATCTATCGGATCATGAAGATCATTGAGGTAAAGCACATCCTCCATCTTAGGCTTCCTGATCCCCCAATTTCTTCCACCAAAAATAGTCATCTTCGGAAACGCCATCATATCCGACATCAAAAAAATGATTTTTTTTTCAATCCTAAATCACTCTAAGCTTTGCGATGAACTCACTCCGATGCCAATTGTTTGGAAAATTGTGCCTTTGCAGAAGTGACCAAGATCTTATTCACCCAAATACTTAAAGATGATTTCTATGAAAAAACAATAGATATGTATTTACATGCGCAAACAAGATATTCCATCCAAATACCCTCTTTATTGATTCAACAATACAAATTTTGTTTACATACAATGGATCTATAACAAAAAATAAATAAAATTACAAGAATCAATAATCTTATTGAAATAGGGAAATAATTCTAGATGACTACAACTTTTGTTGTAGAAGGAGAACAATGAATAACAGCGGCAACCTTTGGATTAACTATTTCGATCTTAATCTCATGCCCTTAATCCAATCCTAGATGCTACTAATATAGGAGAATAGAAGGCCTAGACAAATATCCAATTTTCCCCTCAGAAATATATTCAGAATAAAATTATTCATTTCTTTCCTTCTATGATACAATCAATCAATCAAATCAATTAGTCAATCAATTAAACACTACTCCATTTATTAAACACTTGGGTATTTTTATTGGATCAACATTCTAATAGTGACCATGGAACTTTTTTTTTCAATGAATAAATGCAAAGCATAGAGTAGTTCAATTGTGGAATTTGCATTTCAATGTTAATTGGTGTATGTTCAACTGCCGTCAGCTATAGATTTATAAAATTATTTTATAGCTAGGCTTTTTCCAAAATACGTGCGCAAGGCTCATATTTCTATAAAAAATTGCTCAATTGCCCAAAGCCCAAATTTATCTTGGACCAGGCCTTTTAGCATGAATCGCAGAATACGTGAAGCCATCTTAGTATATTTATATAAAAAGAAAAAGAAAAATGATGGACCAAATCCTTATCATTAATGGTCATCAGTCTTACTTATAATTATTGTTTTTATTATCATAGCCAATCACGGTCCAACTTCGAACAACTCTAAAGCATGTACCACTTTGGTCCAAAATTCAGTCCGGCGTCAATTCTACATGAATCATAGATTGGTCCTTCAAACCAGTGAATGGTCTAACCATCCATTTTGCATGGTTGCACCGTGGTTCATTTATTTTTCTTTTAGTTCATCAGTATGTCACTCTCAGTCTCCTCCTTTGTTATGTTTGTTACATTTATAGGAAAATAAATAAATTCACATTTCAAAATCTAAAAAACAAGCTACACTATTTTGTTTTTCGTCAATGCAAGCACTTCTATGACCATTGCAATTTTTTTAAGTAGGCAATCACCCAACTTCTTTTATTGTGCGCGACAACTGTTTATACAAACGCAGTTGATTTAGTGAACTTGTGCATAGTAGTACACAATTTTGGTTGTAAAGCTCTGTTGGTTGCTTATCTAGCACTTCTATGTCAATATTTTTGTTTGCTTCGTATTTGCATAAAATTCCAATTTTTTTTCTTTGTTATTTCAATTTTTGATCGATTGAATCGTCAAAACCCTAAATCTTGAGTCATTACCGCTCGGTCATGAGAACTATGCATGAGAACTATGCTTGAACCTTTCTAAAGTTCGACATTTATTTTTGTGATGGGACAAACATGAATCTATTTTTTCACTAAATAATAAGTTAGAAAGAACAATAAATTTTATACATTAGTTCCTGTGAAGGGATGGATATGAATTTGATTTTGTACTAAATAATTACTTAGGAAGGACAACAACATTTTATGATTTACAAACTGAAAGTTGCAGATAAAATAAAATTTAAATCACTAAAAAATATATTTATTCATTGTTTCATTTTCAACTGTTTAGTTACATCATTTGTATATTTTGTGAATTTGTGCGCTTTCTAATTTAAAATTTCATAATTTGGGCATTTACACACACACACACAAGTATATATATATATATATCTATATATATATATATAAGAAGCGTCCTGGGACACCCGTGTTTTGCAGTACCCCTAACTTACCGTGATTTACACTAATCCAAATCCCACAAGTTTTAGGATGTTCTAAAATGCTCCTCTCTCTCTCTCTCTCTCTTCCTCTACACACACACACACAATATATATATATATATATATATATATATATATATATATTTAAATTTACTTATTTTTTAAAGTTCGATGGCATTTTTTTCTTGAACCTGAATTTTGGTCCATTTCATTTCAATTCCTAATAAGACCTAATTAAACGAAACGACCAAGATCTCAGTGTTTCGGCCGAAGCCTTAAGCCTTGGTCTTAATACTAAAATTGCAGTATCGTTAGCATTACTAAAAATAGGTTATCCATTGGAAATTACAATTAGAATTACTTGTTTGTAATATTTGTATTATTTGTTTGTAATACTGATTAATTTGTGTTCAACATGCTTCTGACTACTGGACGCACTCGAAGAGCTCTCAGTTGTTGGGTGGCTTTTCCACAGACTTGCACTATTGGACCCAATAAAGTTGATGACAAAGAAAATAATACTAATCATTAAGTGTTGCAAAAATAAAAGAAGAACATTAGAAATGAGAGAGAGCAGACATTTTTTATTCATTCAGATCACTTTACAACATACACAAGCTCTCTATTTATAGGCTTTACATGTCTCATCAATTACAATAGTGTCCCTTGCATTGAGCGTATTCACCCTTAAAAACGTTATATATTACAATACTCTCCCTTGAATATGCGTATGCAAAGATGATAAGATTGATTGCCTCATTAAAAACCTTTTTATGAAAACGCATTCTACGCATCATAGGATCGTAGAATATTTATTTTTGTCACATACGAAGTCGTATGGTCATGTAACTTTGGGAGATGACTATTAGGGTCATTTCCCATGTTCATGATTTTTCCCGATTTTTAAATGACCATTTTACCCCTAGTTATCACTGTTTTGGCCATAACTTTTGATTGGAAAGGAATTTTGACCTGAAACCACTTCCATTGGCTTCGGATGATGGTTTCTCTTTCCGTAGAGTGGTCACATTAGCCAAACGGACTTACCGTTTGGGAGATATGGCTGAAACAAGTTTCAGACGGTGAAAAACAGCTTAATTGGGCTTAACCGGGTGATTAGCAGCTAGGCCCACAGGGGAATTTCGGGTTTAGAGGTATAGGAGGACTGATTAGGGTTAGGTTATCACTTTCTTTTCAGTTTTGAGCCGCCACAAACCTTCTTGAGACGTTGATAATGGCTTCCATCCTCTAAAATCACCCCAAAACACATTTTTAGCAAAGATTAAGCCTAGACTACATCAAAGCAAGGCCAAATAGCAACAAAGCAAGGTTGGAGCTGCTGCTATACATAGGAATTCGACCCAAACAGAGAGTATTTCAGATTTGGTGTTTCATTTGTGGCCAAGGTGAGTGATTTGCATAGTTTTTGCGCTAATTACGGTGATTAAGGGTAATTAGTGAAGATTAGCGAATTTATACGTAAATAAATTCTGGAAAAATTCTTAAAATTCTAAAATAATGTTTTAAGGTTCTGTTAGAAATTTGGGTTAATTTCGATGTGTTTTGCTAATCGTATGCTTAAAACATGATTAAGAGGGATTATAGGAAAATATGAGGTTTTAGCCACTTTTGATCCATTTTGGTTCATTTGAATTGTTGTTAGGTGTTTGTGGTTGTTCTTACATGTTGCTATGACTCTATGGTATGTTTTATGATTGATTAGAATAGTTAGATTGGTTGAAAACGTCGTCGAATGGCGTAGAAAGCTCGCTGGAAAGTTGCAGAAATGTGCAGGTTCCGAACCGGATCGGATCGGAGTAGAGGGTCGGATCGGATTTGTGAACTGACCAAGGAAATCTGAACTGGATCGGAGCTTGTCACTGGAGGAGGATCGGCGAGAAGGAAGGCTGTTTGCTTAGAGTTGGAGTGGACAAGGGGGATCGGATCGGAACTAGGGAGCGGATCGGATCGAAACTAGGGAGCGGATCGGATCGGAGTTGTGGAGCGGATCGGATTGGAGAGGATCGGATCGGAGTAAGCTAAGGGGGCGGAGCGGATCGGCAATTGGAGAAGGACAGGATCGGGTATGGGAACTTAGAAGGGAGCAACCACCGAACCAACCAGAGAATAGGCACTACACTTCCGAACCGAACCGAGTGGAGAACCCGAACCGAACCAAGTGGAGAACCCGAACCGAAGGAGCACCGAACCGAATGGAAAAGATGACTACCGAACCGAACCGACGAAGATGATGACTACCGAACCGAACCGAATTCCAGGACTGCGCGACAACTCTTCTGAAGACCCACTCCAATTCGACCAAACCCGAGATGCAAAGGAAGTCCAAATGAGAAGTTAGAGCTCAGGATTCAGATGGGAATCAACGAGTTCGCTTCATGGTTGGGCTTTGCTGCGGGACGCGTGCCAAGGAGTTATCGACGTCTATAGCTTTGGACCACTATGGTAGGAGGTACGAAGGCGGATTCAGGGCCATTATGGCATCGGTAGAACCAAGGGCTACGACCAATGAAGTGGGTCATTGAAATGTTTGGTCATGACTCCAAGTGTTTGGCTTGGTCACAGCAGGGTTTCTACAAGTCGGGATTCGTCGTTACCTCAGTTTGTCTAGTGTTCCAAAGTGGTAGATGTCGTACGCTTTACGCACTGAGTGAGAGACGTGAGGATGGTTGCTATGGATGATTTGTTTGCTATCATTGTGACATACACACCCCACCCCCGTAGTCTGACACTATCTATTATGGCACCTTGGAGTATTGTACGGTATGTGGTACTAACTCTTTGGTTGCATGTCCAGGTTCAGGTATGGTTTAGTATACCTGTTATTACTCTGTTTAGATGCTTATCGCTCATACCAGGCTTTATGTCTGACCCAGAGTTTTATGTCTCCTCTTATTACTCTGGGTGCTCACACGAGCAGACTAGAGACAGGTTGGCTGGTGATGCACGGGTAGATGATCCGGAGACGAGCAGGAGGCTTCCACGTAACATATATAGTATTCTCCCTGTGTTGTTGAAGATCACCGCTTGGGCATTGTTGGTGTATCTTCTACTTTAGCTTTCTTTTGTTTAGAGACAGTAAATTTGGAAAATTGTAATAAGCTGTATATGGATTTCCGCTGCTCTGATGATTGATGTTGATTTTAGTTATCAGCTTATGCACTGTCTCGCCTGTTTTATGTCAAGTATGTTATTATTATATTTTATCCCATGCGCTGTGAGACATTCTACAGGTCCTTTGATTAGTTCATTCTCTTCTTTCTTTTCTTCTGACGACCGTTCTGTGCTAGCTGGGCATGTGTACAGCGCACTTTCGGAGGAAATGCAGGCTGGTGCGGGACGGGCTGTCACACTTGGTATCAGAGCTCTAGGTTGCGTAGTTAACCTAGGGAAGTTATCAGGGAGAGATAATACACGTATACGAGAGAGCGTATTTGTGATTACTTTGGTTTTCAAAAGCTATATATATATATACTATTAGTAGTATAAGGATGAAGTCGTACTGCACTAGCACCACTATGGAGTCGTTAATCGTTTCCTTTTTCAGATTGACGATGAGCCGATATACTAGAGGTGCTGGTAGGGGAGCCAATAATGGGAATGCTGCTGACATGAGGACGATGTTTACTGACCTCATGAGAGAGATGCTTAGAGATGTACAGAGGGCAGCTCCCAATGGTGGAAATGGTGGTGGTCCAATAGTGCAGGCGCCGAGGGTCGACTTCGCCAAGTTGAATAAGTATTATACTAGCCTTGGTGGGAAGCCGTTCCACGGAACGGAGTCGGCTACGGATGTTCAGGATTGGGTGGATAGTTGCGAACGTATCTTCGAGGATTTGGGTATCGAGGATGCGATGAAGAGAAAGCTAGCGTCCCGTCAGCTGCAAGGGCGGGCAATGAATTGGTGGAATGCTATAAAGGCAGCTACTCCCGAAGACCAGATTACTTGGGAGCAGTTTAAGGCTCGCTTTAGTGAGAAGTTCATTCCAGCTGCTCAGAAGTCAATGTTGTTTAAGAAGTTCTTGGAGCTCAAGCAGAATGGCAGAGCTGTCTCGGAGTATATTGCTGAATTTGACACTTTGTCAAAATATGGGTTATCTCTTATTGATACTGCCGAGAAAAAGAATGAGAAATTCATAACGGGTTTGGATCAGTACTTGGGGGAAAAACTTATTAACCACATCGATGAGACGTTTGAATCGATTGTGGGGAAAGCGTTAAGATCGGAAAGTCTCTACCCTAAGTCGAAGACTGAGGTTGCATCCGCAGATGAGCCAAAGCCACAAGCTAGTGGTGGAGGCAAAGGTGGTTCTCAGAATAAGAGAAAGCAGAATCAGGCTAAGGACGGCCAGAAGAAAAAGAATAAGCAAGATGTGGAGTGCTTCAGCTGTGGTAAGAAGGGCCATTATGCTAGTAATTGTCGGGCCAAGCCAGCGGATAGGAAGTGCTTCAACTGTGGCCAAATGGGACATCACAAGGACAAGTGTCCACAGCCCCCTAAAGAAAAGCAAATGGTGAAAGCATATGCTCTTAATGCTATTCCTTCTTCGTCGAATGCCCCAACTGCGGCGGAGAAGGGAAAGAATGTCGTCATTCAAGGTATGCTTTCTGTTTACGATATTCCTGTTAGAGTTTTGTTTGATACCGGAGCTTCCAGTTCTTTCATATATAGTGACCTGGTAGATAGGTTGGGATTGGAGCACGAAATTGTCGATAGACCTTTAATAGTGACGAACCCGATTGGTGGTTCGACTAGCCTTAGCATGATTTGTCGCAATGTGGTCTTATCGAGTCATGGATGCATGTTTGTTTGTGATTGCTTTGTTTTGGGCTTTACTGGGTTTGGCATTATTTTGGGAGTAGATTGGCTCCAAAGATACGGGGTGGTGGTAGACTGTGAGGGCTTGTTGGTGACAGCTAGAGCGGATGATGGGCGGAGGATAGTGTTTGGTGGTCTACCCAGTAAGGGGGTATTGGCTAGTTTTCTAAACTCCCTCGACATTCCGCATAGTGAGTTGTCAGGTTTGCCCGTGGTTGGCCAGTATCCGGATGTTTTCGAAGAAGTGACCGGACTTCCACCACACCGAGAGATTGAGTTCCGTATTGATTTGGTAAAAGATGCCAGACCTATAGTGATGCCGCTTCGTCGTATGGCACCAAGGGAGCAGCGAGAGCTCGAGGTGCAAGTCAGCGATCTTTTGAAGAAGGGATTTATCAGAAGGAGTGTTTCTGAATGGGGAGCACCAGTTGTGTTTGCTACCAAGGCGGATGGTTCCCTTCGTTTGTGTGTAGACTACCGCGAGTTGAATAAAGTGACGAGGAAGAACAAGTATCCTCTACCGCGGATAGATGATTTGTTCGATCAGTTGAGTGGCGCGAGAATATTTTCTCAGTTGGATCTCGCGACAGGTTTTCATCAGCTTAGAGTGGAAGCTGAGAGTATAGCTAAAACGGCATTTCGGACGCCGTCTGGGTTTTATGAGTGGTTGGTCATGCCATTCGGGCTGACCAATGCCCCAGCATATTTTGTGGATCTTATGAATAGGGTATTCAGAGATCAGTTGAATAAGTTTGTCCTTGTGTTCGTTGATGATATTTTGGTCTATTCGAGGACAGAGGAAGGACATAAGGAACATTTAAGAGTAGTGATGGAGGTGTTGAGAAAACACCAATTGAAAGCAAAGTTTTCTAAGTGTCACTTCTGGAAGAGGGAAGTGAGGTTCTTGGGCCATGTTGTATCAGAGAATGGTATTGCCGTGGACCCGGCAAAGGTGGCTACGGTACAGGATTGGCCTACGCCCAAGAATGCAACAGATGTAAGAAGTTTCTTGGGGTTAGCGGGATATTATCGTAAGTTTATCCAAGGTTTCTCCAAGATAGCAGCACCATTGACCCAGTTGACCAAGAAGAATCAAGCTTTTGTCTGGGATGAAAGGTGCGAGAATGCATTTAAGAGTCTAAAGGACAAGTTGACAAGCGTACCAGTGTTAGTCATTCCTAAGGGGGATGAAGAGATGACGGTATACACGGATGCCTGTGGTACCGGACTGGGTGCTGTATTGATGCAAGGCGGTAGGGTTGTAGCTTACGCAAGTCGGCAATTGAAACCGCACGAGAGAAGATACCCTACCCATGATTTAGAATTGGCAGCGATCGTGTTCGCGTTAAAGATGTGGAGACACTATCTCTTGGGAGAAAGATTTGAGCTGTTTACAGACCATAAGTCGTTAAAGTATCTCTTCTCTCAGAAAGATCTGAATCTCCGTCAGCAGAGATGGTTAGAGTTCTTAGCTTCCTATGATTTTGACATCGCATACACACCAGGAAAGGGCAATGCGGTGGCTGATGCATTGAGTAGAAGACATGCCAGCTTAGGGGCTATGTTCCTTGAATGGAAGCAACTGGAGTTTATCGCGGGGTTTGATTTCAGACCAAAGTGCGAATTGGATCCAGAAATGTTAGCAAGTTTGACGATCAGACCCACTTTGATTGAGCGGATCGGCTCTAGTCAGAGGGACGATCCTAACCTATTGGAAATCATCTCTAAGTTAGAGATGGGTATCGATGAGGAGATGAACAAGTATGGGCTTGATCGAGATAGATGGCTTAGAAAGAATGGAAAGCTTGTTGTACCCAATGTCAATGGATTGAGGGATGAAGTGCTTAGAGAATGTCATCACTCAAAGCTGACTATCCACCCCGGTGGTAACAAGATGTATCGAGATATGAAGCAGACTTACTACTGGGAAGGAATGAAAAGAGACGTTGGGAAGTTTATATCCAAATGCATGAATTGCCAGCTAGTTAAAGCCGAGCAAAAGAAGCCTAGTGGGTTGTTGCAACCATTAGAAATTCCCGAATGGAAATGGGAGCAAGTCTCGATGGATTTCATCGATGGTTTACCAAGGACTAGATCGGGATATGACAGCATTTGGGTAATTGTGGATCGATTGACTAAGAGCGCAAGATTTATACCAGTCAAATCGACCAGAACGGCAGCTAAGTTAGCAGAATTGTATATGAAGTGGGTAGTGAGATTCCATGGAGTACCTAAAAGCATTGTGAGTGACCGAGACCCGTTGTTCACTAGTGGGTTTTGGAAAAGCTTGCAAGAGGCTCTAGGGTCAAGATTACATCTCAGTACCGCATATCAACCTCAGACCGACGGTCAGACGGAAAGGGTGAATCGTATTTTGGAAGATCTCTTGAGAGCATGTATATTGGATTTTGGTGGATCATGGGATGACCATTTGCATCTAGTAGAGTTTGCATATAATAATAGCTACCAATCCAGTATCGGTATGGCTCCGTTTGAAGCTTTGTATGGAAGACCGTGCAACTCACCATCATGTTGGATAGAGACTGGCGAGAGATTTATACTTGGACCAGATGTGGTGAGGGAAACTTCAGATAAAATCAAGACCATTCAACAACGAATGAAGGCTGCCCAAGATAGACAGAAGAGTTATGCTGATAAGAGGAGAAGAGACTTAAAATTCTCCGTTGGCGACTTGGTGTTTGTCAAGATTTCTCCGTTGAAGAGCGTAATACGATTTGGCAGGAGAGGCAAGTTGGCACCAAGATTCGTTGGCCCATTCCCTGTTCTTGAGCTAGTCGGGAATTTGGCATATAGAATTGACTTACCAGAGAAGATGGCAGGAGTTCACAACGTATTTCATGTTTCCCAACTAAGGAAGTTCGTTCACGACTCAGATATGACTATTTCACCTGATCAGTTAGAGGACTTCGAAGTAGAACCCGAGGCGGTTGGGAACCGCAAGCCGGCCCGTATTGTCGAGCACGACATGAAGCAACTTCGAAGGAAGGCGGTGAAGCTAGTCAAGGTTCAGTGGGGCGAGGACGAGAATGATTGTACTTAGGAGACAGAGGAGAACATTAGGGAGACTTATCCGGAACTCTTTGCCTGGTAAGATTTTGACTTAGATTCAGTTTTCTACATGCTAGGGTAGGCTTGTTTGTTTGTTTTGCATGTTTGATTGTTGTATATGGCTGTTAGGCATGCGGAATCTTTTGTATGTTTTGGGTTAAGGAATTTCGGGGACGAAATTTCTTAAGGGGGGGAGAGTGTAACGACCCGCATTCTACGCATCATAGGATCATAGAATATTTATTTTTGTCACATACGAAGTCGTATGGTCATGTAACTTTGGGAGACGACTATTAGGGTCATTTCCCATGTTCATGATTTTTCCCGATTTTTAAATGACCATTTTACCCCTAGTTATCACTGTTTTGGCCATAACTTTTGATTGGAAAGGAATTTTGACCTGAAACTACTTCCATTGGCTTCGGATGATGGTTTCTCTTTCCGTAGAGTGGTCACATTAGCCAAACGGACTTACCGTTTGGGAGATATGGCTGAAACAAGTTTCAGACGGTGAAAAACAGCTTAATTGGGCTTAACCGGGTGATTAGCAGCTAGGCCCACAGGGGAATTTCGGGTTTAGAGGTATAGGAGGACTGATTAGGGTTAGGTTATCACTTTCTTTTCAGTTTTGAGCCGCCACAAACCTTCTTGAGACGTTGATAATGGCTTCCATCCTCTAAAATCACCCCAAAACACATTTTTAGCAAAGATTAAGCCTAGACTACATCAAAGCAAGGCCAAATAGCAACAAAGCAAGGTTGGAGCTGCTGCTATACATAGGAATTCGACCCAAACAGAGAGTATTTCAGATTTGGTGTTTCATTTGTGGCCAAGGTGAGTGATTTGCATAGTTTTTGCGCTAATTACGGTGATTAAGGGTAATTAGTGAAGATTAGCGAATTTATACGTAAATAAATTCTGGAAAAATTCTTAAAATTCTAAAATAATGTTTTAAGGTTCTGTTAGAAATTTGGGTTAATTTCGATGTGTTTTGCTAATCGTATGCTTAAAACATGATTAAGAGGGATTATAGAAAAATATGAGGTTTTAGCCACTTTTGATCCATTTTGGTTCATTTGAATTGTTGTTAGGTGTTTGTGGTTGTTCTTACATGTTGCTATGACTCTATGGTATGTTTTATGATTGATTAGAATAGTTAGATTGGTTGAAAACGTCGTCGAATGGCGTAGAAAGCTCGCTGGAAAGTTGCAGAAATGTGCAGGTTCCGAACCGGATCGGATCGGAGTAGAGGGTCGGATCGGATTTGTGAACTGACCAAGGAAATCTGAACTGGATCGGAGCTTGTCACTGGAGGAGGATCGGCGAGAAGGAAGGCTATTTGCTTAGAGTTGGAGTGGACAAGGGGGATCGGATCGGAACTAGGGAGCGGATCGGATCGAAACTAGGGAGCGGATCGGATCGGAGTTGTGGAGCGGATCGGATTGGAGAGGATCGGATCAGAGTAAGCTAAGGGGGCGGAGCGGATCGGCAATTGGAGAAGGACAGGATCGGGTATGGGAACTTAGAAGGGAGCAACCACCGAACCAACCAGAGAATAGGCACTACACTTCCGAACCGAACCAAGTGGAGAACCCGAACCGAAGGAGCACCGAACCGAATGGAAAAGATGACTACCGAACCGAACCGACGAAGATGATGACTACCGAACCGAACCGAATTCCAGGACTGCGCGACAACTCTTCTGAAGACCCACTCCAATTCGACCAAACCCGAGATGCAAAGGAAGTCCAAATGAGAAGTTAGAGCTCAGGATTCAGATGGGAATCAACGAGTTCGCTTCATGGTTGGGCTTTGCTGCGGGACGCGTGCCAAGGAGTTATCGACGTCTATAGCTTTGGACCACTATGGTAGGAGGTACGAAGGCGGATTCAGGGCCATTATGGCATCGGTAGAACCAAGGGCTACGACCAATGAAGTGGGTCATTGAAATGTTTGGTCATGACTCCAAGTGTTTGGCTTGGTCACAGCAGGGTTTCTACAAGTCGGGATTCGTCGTTACCTCAGTTTGTCTAGTGTTCCAAAGTGGTAGATGTCGTACGCTTTACGCACTGAGTGAGAGACGTGAGGATGGTTGCTATGGATGATTTGTTTGCTATCATTGTGACATACACACCCCACCCCCGTAGTCTGACACTATCTATTATGGCACCTTGGAGTATTGTACGGTATGTGGTACTAACTCTTTGGTTGCAGGTCCAGGTTCAGGTATGGTTTAGTATACCTGTTATTACTCTGTTTAGATGCTTATCGCTCATACCAGGCTTTATGTCTGACCCAGAGTTTTATGTCTCCTCTTATTACTCTGGGTGCTCACACGAGCAGACTAGAGACAGGTTGGCTGGTGATGCACGGGTAGATGATCCGGAGACGAGCAGGAGGCTTCCACGTAACATATATAGTATTCTCCCTGTGTTGTTGAAGATCACCGCTTGGGCATTGTTAGTGTATCTTCTACTTTAGCTTTCTTTTGTTTAGAGACAGTAAATTTGGAAAATTGTAATAAGCTGTATATGGATTTCCGCTACTCTGATGATTGATGTTGATTTTAGTTATCAGCTTATGCACTGTCTCGCCTGTTTTATGTCAAGTATGTTATTATTATATTTTATCCCATGCGCTGTGAGACATTCTACAGGTCCTTTGATTAGTTCATTCTCTTCTTTCTTTTCTTCTGACGACCGTTCTGTGCTAGCTGGGCATGTGTACAGCGCACTTTCGGAGGAAATGCAGGCTGGTGCGGGACGGGCTGTCACAAAAACCCTATGGGAAAAATCATAAACAAGGAAAAGAGTACAATTTTCATCTCTAGGTAACATATTGACAATGTTCCATTGAGGATTGATACTTCTGGATTAAAATAATGCCTCGTTAAAAACCTTACTAACAAAAACCCAATGGAAAAAATACTAGTGAAGGAAAAGAGTACACTATAGCATTATATATGCTCCCCCCGATTTGTAACGCATTATTCAAATAGTTTGGTGATGGAAACGACACATACCAATTTTATAAACCATCTTCTGAAATGTTGACTTTGGAAGTGCTTTGGTGAATAAATCTGCTGGATTTTCTTGAGACTAAATTTGCTTCAGTTTTATCTTATTGTCTTTTTGAAGTTCATGTGTGAAAAAGAATTTGGGAGAAATGTGCTTCGTCCTATCACCCTTGATATATCTTGCTTGAATCTGAGCTACACATGTGGCATTGTCTTCATAAATAATGGTTGATCTCTCTGTAGTTGAGCGAAGTTGACATGTGTTTTGAATATGTTCGATTAATGATCTCAACCAAATACATTCTCGGTTTGCTTCATGTAGTGCTAGTATTTCAGAATGATTGGATGATGTTGCTACCAATGTTTGCTTTGTAGATAGCCATGAAATAGCTGCATTGCTGTTTGTAAACACATATCCAGTTTGTGATCTTGCTTTATATGGATCAAAAAGATAACCTGCATCAGCATAACCAATATAATCGGAGTATTGCCTATGTTTTAATACAATAAGCCTAAATCAGTGGTTCCTCGCAGATATCTCAAGATATGTTTTATTCCATTCCAGTGTCTTTCAGTTGGTGCAGAACAATATCTTGCTAGAAGATTGACTGAAAATGCAATATCTGGTCTCGTGCATTGGGCTAAATATAGCAATGCACCAATTGCACTGAGATGTGCGACTTCTGGACCAAGTACATTTTCATCATCTTCTTTTGGTCAGTAAGGGTCCCTTTTAATATATAGTGATCTGACAACCATAGGTGTACTAAGTGGATATGTTTTATCCATTCAAAAACGCTTCAGGATTTTCTCAATATAAGTTGATTGATGGATTAATATGCCATTTTTACTGTGCTCAATCTGTAGACCAAGACAGTATTTGGTTTTGCCAAGATCTTTCATTTCAAATTCCTGTTTTAGGTAATCTATTGTTTCATTGATCTCTTCTGGAGATCCAATCAAATTTATATCATCAACATATACCGCTAAGATAGCAAATCCCTTTACCGATTTCTTTATAAAGATACATGGAAAATGAGATTGTTTTTGTACCCAGCTTTTACTAAATATTCACTAAAACATTTATACCACATTCTTCTAGATTGTTTCAAACCATCTCGTGATCGTCTCAATTTTAATGAATACATTGACTTTGATTTTGCTTCAGGTAATTTATATCCATCTGGGATTTTCATGTAAATATCGGTATCTAATTCACCGTATAGATAAGCTGTCACAACATCAGTCAATCTTATGTCAAGCTTCTCAGAAACTACAAGGCTTATTAAATATCGAAATGTTATGACATCCATAACAGGAGAATATGTTTCTTTGAAGTCAAAACCTGGTCTCTGCAGGCAACCTTGTGCAACGAGCCTTGCTTTGTATCTCACAACTTCATTTTTATCATTTCGTTTTCTAACGAATACCCATTTGTAACCGACTGGTTTAACACCTTCTGGTTTTTTCTCTACTGGTCCAAATACACCATGATTTTGGAGTGAATCTAGCTCAACTTGAATAGCTTCTTTCCATTTTGTCCAATCATGTCTTTTTCGACATTTATTTATGCTAGTTGGTTCATTATCATTATCCTCATTATAGTCATGACTTTCAGTTATTTCAGTAGCTACTGCGAATGAGAATACATCATTAATTGTTATTTTACTTCGATCCCATATTTCGCCATAATTCGTATAAAACATTGAGATCTCATTATTATTAGGTACCGTTTTATTTTCGGAAGTTTCTATTATTTCTTCTGGGATAATAGTTCCTTTACTGATTTTAGGAGAATTGAGATTTTCTTTTGAGTTATCCTTCTGGTTTGCTAATTGATGATTTTTCATTAGACTTTCTTTTTCTAGGCGCCAAGTCTTTTGAGCCTATCGGTCTTCCACGTTTTTGTCTAGCTTTAGATTCATTTGCTGCTATTGGTCCTTCGGGGATTTCAATTCTAGCCGGTGTATTTGCTGCTGGAATATGAGATTTATTTATTTTTGCAGCATTATTAAATGCATCTGGCATTTGATTTGCAATATTTTGAATATGCAAAATTCTTTGTACCTCATATTGACATTGTTTGGTACGTGGATCTAAATGAAACATAGAGGGATTATTCCATGAAATTTCACGCCATTCTACTGGAACGGTCTTTTCTCCCCCTAACGGTGGGAAATTTGCCTCATCAAATTTGCAATCTGCAAATCTTGCAGTAAAGACATCACTAGTAAGAGGTTCCAGATAACGAATTATCGAAGGTGAGTCAAATCCCACATAAATTCCCAACCTTCTTTGAGGACCCATTTTAGTACGAAGTGGGGGACTAATGGGTACATGCACAACGCAACCAAATTTTCGTAGATGTGAAATATTTGGTTGGGATCCAGTTAAAAGCTGTGACGGTGAAAATTGATGATAAGCCGTTGGTCTAATTTTAATCAATTTGGATGCATACAAAATTGCATGTCCCCAGGCTGTAACAGGAAACTTTGTTTGCATAAGTAAAGGTCTTGCAATAAGTTGCAAACGCTTAATTAATGATTCTGCCAGACCATTTTGAGTATGAACATGAGCTACTAGATGTTCAACTTCAATTTCCAGTGATAAACAATAATCATCAAATACTTGAGAAGTGAATTCTCCAGCATTATCTAGTCGTATTGATTTGATTTGATGATCTGGGAAATGTGCTCTTAATTTAATTATTTGAGCAAGTAATTTGGCAAATGCCATGTTTCTAGTAGATAGCAAACATACATGTGACCAAAGAGTTGATGCATCAATTAACACCATAAAGTATCTAAATGACCCGCAAGCAGGATGAATCGGACCACATATATCACCTTGAATTCTTTGCAAAAATGCTGGAGATTCAGAGGTGATCTTACTGTACGAAGGTCGAGTAATTAATTTTCCTTGTGCACATGATGTACATATGTAATTATTTGGTAAATTCAACTGATTTGATAAATCATGCCCATTTGAGTTCTTAGCAATTTTACGCATCATTGTTGATCTAGGATGACCAAAACGATCATGCCAAAGAATCAGTTTCTTTGTATCTGTGAGCTTCTGGCTCATGTTTATAAAATGAGATTCAACTATGCCAATTTTGGTAAAGTATAATCCAGTTGAAATTGTACCAAATTTTTCTAAAATAAGCTTCTGGCTTCCAATTTTAGAAATAACACAAAGATATTCTTTGTTGTTTTCATTTATAGTTTCAGTATGATATCCATTCATTCTTATATCTTTTAAGCTAAGCAAATTTCTTTTAGAATTGCTTGAATATAGTGCATTTTGAATGAATATATGTGTACCATTTGGTAACACTATATGGGCTCTTCCGGACCCTTCAATTATATTGGCTGAACCAACTATAGTTGAAACTTTATATGAAATATTTTCAGATAGTTCAGAAAAAAACTTCGGGTTTTTCAATATCGTATGAGTAGTTCCACTATCAGCCAGACATATATCATCGTTTAAAAACAGTCGATCCATACCTTAAGAATTAAAAACAATACAGCTAGTCAATAACTGGAAAAAAACTTATAAATATAAATAAATATCCACGATAATAAACTAATTATCATGTCCAACTTACACATTATTTCCGCAATTCCATAAGAATAAACTAAAAGGGAAACAAATAAACAAAAGTTTCAAACTACATGCTAAAAGAAAAATGAAATAAAATAAAAATCACAGAATAAGCTTCGGGCTACTTATTGGTTGGTTCGGTCATTTCTTCAAATATAACATTTAATTTTTCATCACTGAATAAATTTCCATCATAGTCTTCAAAGAAATCATCTAACTTCAGGTCAGTATTATCGGACAATCCCTTAGTATTATTTGTCTCGATATTCTTCGATTGTTTTCTTTGATGATCTACAAGTGCGTGACCAATGACCAGTGCGCCCGCATCTATAGCAAACTTCCTCAAATTTTTGTTTTGTTTTCTACAACTAAATTATTGCTATTTTCAGACTGCCTTTTAAAATCAGTAGTTTTGTTGCATCCAAAACCACTATAACCACCTCTGCTGGGGTTATATCCAGGTCCATGTCCACGACCATGTCCTCTGCCTAGTCAGCCATGCACCACCTGTGTCCGCGTTCTCGAAGGCACCCCTCTCTTTCAAGAGGATTCGCGGCATGTCAAGCCCTGGTAAGGTTCTTCGCTTTGCATTGAATTAAACCACATGCTCCACCGCTTGTGCGGGCCCCCGTCAATTCCTTTGAGTTTCATTCTTGCGAACGTACTCCCCAGGCGGGATGCCACGACCTCTTCCGGAGTGGGCAAAGTTAGCATTAACTTCAGGCAATGCAGCTGAACCAGTTGGTCTTGAGGAGTGGTTTTTAAGAAGTAGTTCATTGTTTTGTTCAGCAATCAACAGACATTCAATGAGTTCAAAATATTTTATAAAATGACGCTCTCGATATTGCTGCTGCAGCAGCACATTCGAGACATGAAATGTTGAGAAGGTCTTTTCCAACATTTGCGCATCACCTACTTTTTCTCCATATAATTTTTGTTTAGAAGTAATTCTAAACGTAGCGGAATTGTATTCCCTTACGGTTTTAAAGTCTTGAAACCTCAGGTTCAACCACTCTTGCCTTGTATTTGGAAGTATGACCGTCTTCCAGTGGTCATAATGCTCCTTCAAGGAGTTCCATAGGCGGAGAGGATCTTTTTTAATTAAATATTCTGATTTTAGATCATCGTGGATATGGCGTCTTAAAAATATCAGAGCCTTTGCTTTGTCCCGCTAGGACATATTATTTCCATTTTTAATGGCATTCTCTAAGCATTGAGATTGTAAATGGATTTCGGCATCCAGTATCCATGACAAATAATTGTCTCTAGAAATGTCCAAAGCCTTAAATTCAAGTTTAGCAATGTTTGACATTTTTCGAACTACACACAGAAAAATTGTATTAAAAAAATTTGTATGATAAAAAAATATTGACAATGAACAACTATATGTAAGCTACTTCATTGTTGGAACTAAAACCTGCTGTCAAATAAAATCAAGCATATCCTTATTTTGAGCTCATGCGCCATATATGTTGAATATAATCAAAGTAGAACAAAAGTCATGTATTAATAGGATACAAATCAATAATATCTACCACAAAATTTAATGTCTGAAACCAATCATCATTTAAAGTCTGAAACTAAGCAGGGACGTGTTTCAATGATGAAACATTTCAGTAAAATACAAAAGTAGAAACTGGAAACAAGCAGGACGTGTTTCAATAATTAAATATTTCAGTAAAATATGAACATGAAATTATAATGAAGATGTGATTGTAAACAACAAAATTAAATTCGTAAATCTGAATAGCACATGTGATAGACGGATGCATTAATACAGTAGCATTCTCATTATCTGATAGCATAAATAAATAATGCAAAGGTGGCGAAGTACCTTATTGATGGTAAGGAATATATAAAAAAATGAAGTTTGTTGTTAAGAAGAAGATGAAGTGACCGCTTGTTATTGTTCAAATCATGCGCTGAATATATAATAGTAGGTAGACTTGAGAATAGGTAGGCCTTATGACTCAGTAAAATAAAATTTAAATGTACTAGGCGTTGGACAATTTAAATGTACGTAGAAGTAGAACTAAAGACTAGGTAAAATAGATGAACTAGAAGTAAGATCCCTGAATACTATGAATACCAGTTCAAAATCCTCTTAGAAGATATTAAATATCTGAACGTACGTGTAAAATAGAACAAAGGATCATACGACAAAAGCTCTTTAAAGAAAATGCTCAAAGTTTTATTCAAGATAAATATGAAGAAGCAATAAAATAATAATAATAATAATAATAATAATAATAATAATAATAATAACAATAACAATAGAACATCATGCTGATAACGTGGTGCAAAAATAAAAGAAGAGCATAAGAAATGAGAAAGAGCAGACATTTTGTATTCATTCAGATCACTTTACAATATACACAAGCTCTCTATTTATAGGCTTTACATGTCTCATCAATTACAATAGTGTCCCTTGCATTAAGCGTATTCACCCTTAAGAACATGTATATTACAACAATAAGAACTCAAAATTGCATTAATTTGCATGAAGCAGATTTGGGAACCACGTCATGCGTTCATAAGTGCAAAATACTTCTTATAATGGGAGAAGTATTTCATAACAATTATCAAACAATGTAAGGATTAATAAATTTTGATTGTTTTTCTTACGTAAGATGATTTTTAACTTTTTTGTAACATAATAACTTGCAAGTCAAATCCTTTTGGATGTTAATGATTTATTTATTAATACTAACTTGTTTAGAGGATTTACACAAATTCTAGTAAAATCTGAACTATTCAGAAACTCCGCTAGATATTCATCGTGAATTCATTATGGCTTCAAAATTGCTCGTGGATAGAAACATCATTGTATTTGTTGTCGTCGTTTACTTTTTAACCAATGATTTAGTTTTCGTTTTTGTATTTAGTGCTACATATACAACAATTTCAGGGCTGCCCGTGTATTGAACGTAAAACCGAAGCTCTGGCGTACCCAACCAATTTGCTTTGAGAATTTTAACACAATTATTTTGGTACTAATGACTGTATTAGTCATTGTTAAACTAAACTTTCATTTTTTTTAAAAGTTTCTCTGCGTTCTCTGAGCACTGCAGCTATGGCTGCTAAATCTAAATCTTTCTTGAATCCTATCTTTGATAATAATCCCAATCTCAAGGAGGGATCTTCTTCTTCACCTCCCCTCTCCTTCTCTCCTTCTCTCCTTCAAGTCTTCCTAAATCCACTCCTGATTTCTTAGTGGATGAGGATGGATACACAAGAGTTACCAACCGCAAGAAAGGATACAGACCTTTTCAGAATTCAAACGTTTCTGTTCATATGAAGAGGGGGCTGGAAAATCTAGTGAATACCCTCCACAATCAAGACAAAAGCCAAATCCAGCCTCTAATGGCGCACGATTTCAGGGTAAAAATCGAAAAAGATCCCACAGGAAACAATACAATCTGCAAAGAACCTTAAAGCTAAAGGCACAAAGGCGTCATCTTGGGTAGACATGGTAAAGATCGGTGTAACGTCCCGCCTTTTTGACTGCTCTAAAAGAGTAATTAAAACAACTTAGAACGTTCAAATCGATGGTTTGTTATTTAGCTTACAGAGTTTAAAGACAAAATCGGCACAGAAAACACAAAATAAATAAACACACAGTATTTGAACAGCAAAATAAACTTTATATATATAATCAGAATTTCTGATCTAATAATTCTATACAGCGGTATGAAAATACATTTTGAAAACAAAGAAATATTTACCGTTTAAAAATCTTCAGAGTGCGCATCTCTTGAAATCCCAAGCTTCGCCAATCTTCGAGTCCTAAACTGTAATCTTTAAATCTGAAATGCTCGGATCTGACCCAAGCGTTCCATGTAAAAACATAAACACTCGAGTCAGGATTAAATCATAGTTCAAGTAAAACAATTTCAATAAGAACTGGAATATAAAAGTTAATCCGACAATTATTTAAATTGTGAGTATATCAAACCATGAACAGACCGCCGAAATCAAAACATACAGGAATAGTGATATATTCATGGATAAGTAAATACCAATGCATGGAATATCACGTAAGAAAATACTTTATCAAACATATACGGCGGTAGAAACAAAATATTCATGGTGTAGAGGGTTCATGCCAAGTCAGGAGACATGGCATCCCAGAAAATGCATCCAGACAGGTTTTAAATTATATCCATTATGGTTTAAATAAAACATTAAGGGTAGAGAGGCAAGCCAATATATGCAGATCCCTTGTTTACTGCATTTAATGCAAAAACACCCCATATTCTTGGAATAAAATAAGACGCAATGAGCCATCATAAGAGTAGAAGGTGGTTCCATTTAACGCAAGGGACAACCCATATAGGAGTGCAAAGTAGTTCCAAATTATCAAGACATAACGCAAGGAACAACATACAACAGGGTCATATCTAATGCTTGCTTTCAAGGGTATCAATACAATAACAAGCAGGATAACCATATGAGTATCCATGTATTCACTAACTTGTGTCCTGTAAATCACTAATATGGAAAATCTGAAGTGTAAACATAGTTGCATACCATTTATATTAAACTTAAGTTTTGAGTGAACGAGTTAGACTCGACTGTTAGTTGGATTGTTGCAGTGTCGTTCGTTTCATTAGTTTCCACTCTGACTAGGCGCAAACTGAGTGGAAGAATATGGTTGGTACACATAAGAGCCCTTGTTGAAAGTTCATGTTTCCTAACGGTTGATATGTGATAAAATTGAATAATGGTTACATAAGTAAATACTCACTGGATAGAGTATTATCTTCATATGTGCTACCATTTGATAATGGCGACATCAATAAGTTTACGATGTTAGCAGATTGAAGACAAATTAGCTTACAGTGTCATTGGTTTTATGGTAAATTGGCTTAAATAAAGTCTTATAATTTAATTTGTATACGTTACGGAATATCAATATTTATTCAGTATAGAGTAGTAAATCTGTCATGATACATAACAATGGGTAGTTTGCTCATTATTCCAATAAGTTATACAACAAATATACACAGCAAAGACTTATGAATGGACAACAATTTATATATGTATGTATGTATGTATGTATGTATGTAGGCAAGAATGAAGCCAAACTTGAAATCCAATCAATGATGAAGTGAGGATAGCAAAGACTTACTGAATATAAACAATCTATTTATGCGTACAATACACTATGCTGGATGTAATCTTGGGCATCTAGTGCAAATCATATACAACCCATAAAATGAGCAGGAATGCTTTTCAAGTGTATGCTACTACCAGAAGAAATGCCAGACATTTTAGCATATAATATTACATATTGCCGAAAGCGATCTACTCATTACATCTTTCATAAGGACCCTAAATATGAAATGACAATTGTTAGATCATATGGTTGCATGCCAATTCAGAAGGATTAAAAGAGCTAAACAGTAACTCAAATACCCTCAGCACAACATTATGCAGACCTCTCCGTAGGTGGAAATATATCCAAATTAAACTATAACACTCCTTATTTCTGTTATCACTAAAGTTACTAATTTAATAATAAATGTGTAAATGGGAGATGTATCTAATGTGCATACAAATTTAATAATAAATGTGTAAAGAGGAGATGTATCTAATGTGCATACAAATTTAATAATAAATGTGTAAAGGGGAGATGTATCTAATGTGCATACAAATTTAATAATAAATGTGTAAAGGGGGGATGTATCTAATGTGCATACAAATTTAATAATAAATGTTAATAATGTACATTAAGAAAGTAATTGTGAACATAATTGGCTTCTCTTTAGAACGGATGGCTTTGATTAACCTTGGCTTCATCGACGGCTCAAATTAACTTGCAATCCTATATAAACAGCCCCTAGTCTCCTTCTCTTTGCACCATTCTTCTCTAACCTTATGCTGCACAAATTCTTGATGGATATGGCTTCTTCTTCTTCCTCTAAATCTAAATAAATAAATTAAAATAAAATATAAATCAAGACGAGGATATCCTGCTCAAGTCTTTCAAGAGATGATTCAAAATAAGTTAGGATTCAAGTAAAGATTCAACGACTTCAAGCAACGCTATCTTTCTATTCTTTTCTAGATCCAATCAATGTAAGTCGGTTACTTTTTAGATTTTAACGCCTTTCCTATTTGTGACATGAAATTAAAAGAATATAAGAAATATGCCTTATCATTTCATTGAATCTGTGCTTGTTTATGACTTTGGATCTGATTCTTGATTATGGCCTAGAACACATTGTGACTAAATTGCCAATGCTTAAGATTATGACTATGGAACTGTGACCTTTGAAACCATAAGCCTTTGACTATGAACATAAGCCTTTGAATATGAACATAAGCCTTTGACTAGGAGTATAAACCAATGCCTATGACTATGACAAGGACAATAGTGGATAATTACCTATGATTCATGAACATGATATTATTGCCTAGGATTATGACTGTGAGATTGGATCTAAACTTGATTATCTATTCAGTTTATTCTTAATTATCCTTGGATCTTGATTATGGGAATTTATCTATTAAGTTAGATCTACCCATATACTTGAATCTATGTTATTTGTTCAACCCTTTTTATGTCATAATATTATCAGATCTATAGGCCTTCGATGCTTTAATCAATTTATTCAGTGTAATTTGTTAGATCTGTGATTAGTGAATTATCATCTTCTGCCAGTCATTATGTCTATCTTTTCATGGCATTTTGGTTCATTCCCTTTTTATCCACGAATCTAGATTTATCTATAATCTAGGATGAAATCACGATTACACGAACGATGGGAATACGATTTGGGCAAATCATAAATTTGACTTAAATATGGTTGTAAACTTAGAAATTGGCATAATGTGGAACATGAACATAATTATGATTGACATAATTTAGAACATGTATTATGGCATGTTTATTAGAACACAAATTTGAAAATTTGACATGAATTATGGAATATGTAATTTGACATATTAAATTTAGTATTGGCAAGTAAGCTAAGTTTTAGGCGTAAACGGTAAACTAGAATAATAATAATTCTAGTCTTGCCATAAACTGTAAATTAGGATGTTAAATCAGAATTGGGTCAATTAAAGTTAATTTGGCATAATAAGTATATTAGCACAAATTTTGAATTTAGTCATAATTGTGAGTAATTGTCATGTTTAGAATAATCATGGTTAGTGACACTTAATTTGGTATAATTTACATACCAAAAACTATAAATATGATATATAGGGAAAATGGGCCATAATAATAAATATTGACAATGTACATTAAAAGAGTAATAATGGAATAAGTAAATTAGGGAAAATTTACTTATAGAATTTATCCTAATGAGAAAAGTAAATTTAGACAATACGAACATGTTTAACCCGAGGTTGGATTGAGTTGTGATGTAAACCTACCCGGACCCACCCGGCTGTCCAGTGATCACAACAATACCTATCCAATGTGGTAGGTTAAGGCATTGAGCCCGATAAAGGCCCGAGGTTAGACTGAGTTGTGGCGTAAGACTGCCCGGAACCAACCGGCATACCGGCAGCCACAACAATACCTGTCTAATGTGAGTGGCTGGTGCTTTAATAAGACAATTAAAGTTAAGCTAGAATGGGAGGGTTAAGTCCATAAGAACACTTAACCAACTTAACATAGTTAAGCTAGAATGGGAGGGTTAAGTCCATAGGAACACTTAACCAACTTAACACAGTTAAGTTAGAACGATAGGGTTAAGTTAACTAGAACACTTAACCAACTTAACATGGTAACAAGACAAGATTTGTAGGGGTTAAGTAACTAAGAAAAACACTTAGCCAATTTAATATGTTAACCAGACTAGAAAGTGGGGGTTAAGTAAATTCAATACACTTGGCCAATTTAACATGTTAACTAGACTAGAGGTTGGGGATAAGTAAAGTTAATACACTTAGCCAATTTAACATGCTAACTAGACTAGAGGTTGGGGTTTAGTAAATTTAATACACTTAGCCAATTTAATATGTTAGCTGGACTAGACCGTAGGGTTAAGTAAGCTTGAACACTTAACCATCAGAGTGTGATAAATGAATAGGGTTAAGTTAAAAACATGAAGGGACAATACTTAACCATTAAAACATGTTAATCAAACCAATGTTAGGGTTAAGTTAACTAAGGGAACACTTAACCGTTATAACATGTTAGTTAAAACAGATAGGCAAGGTTAAGTTAAAAAGGAACACTTAACCAATACAAGATGAATGGGTAGAGTTAAGTAAATACTTAACTAATATAACTTGATGCTGGTAGGGTTAAGTCAACGTGAATTTCTGATAACACTTAACCAGTTTAATATGACAAAGGAATGGGTTAAGTTAACTTGAATTGACTAATGACACTTAACCAATCCAACTTGACGAGAAAGAGGACTAAGTAGTAAACCTTAGTTAAAAAGGGCTAAGTAGTAAACATTAGTTAAGAAAACGAAGATTCAATACACTAAGTGGTGAACCTTAGTTAGAAAAACTAAGTAGTAATCCTTAGTATAACACGAAGAGGAGCGAACGTCCATCTGATCTTAAAGAAGGCTCCAACGAATTGGGTTACGAAGCCGGAGGCTTTGAGGGGACGTAAGGGTACTCTTGGTATCCCTCTGTGAGAATGCAGATGATCCGCCTGGGCTCACAGAGGTTAAGGTCTGCGTGAGAAGAACCAAGGGTATGCCTTGGTTGCAATATATGGCAACCTAAAGACTAGGATGGACCAGCGTGATTCGGCGAGACCATTAGCCCTGTGATAGCGACTCGTCGTCTACCTACCATCTTGAGTCAGTCGAGATACGTAAAGCGGAAAGGCGGAGAACTCCAAAAGACCATATACTTGCTATCTAGTTATGGGTGAGGATGGCTATAGGTTAGTGGGGGCATAGAGGGCCTGCGTATAGTTCTCATTTTTCAAGGTGTGCCTTTCATTAGTTGAGGGAGGGGTCGAGTGGGACCATAGCCACTGGAAAAACAGACCTTAGCATCTACATCGGCAGATATCTGAAAGCTCCCGACCGAGTTCCGTGTTTCTAGAGCAGCCCTGCCACGGGACTCGGGTCGCACATTTCAGGACATGTGCATCTAGACAGCGATAACGATTCATGACACATACGTGGGAAAAGTCTAGGAACATATACTGCTCTAGGTAGTGTGTCCTAGACTAGGGGCATCGTTCGACAGGTAGCGTAATCCCTAGTTGGACCTAGGTGGCATAAACCCTGAATCTGTGAAGCATTAGATAAGCCGCGTAAACCCGAGTGGAATCTAGGAAGCACTTTGATATAAAACCCTAGATTAGATCTAGGTAATAAATAATAAATGTACGCCTAAAGGCAACCACAATTACTGGGATTGGGATCGCGTTATCATTTTAGACAGATTACTAGTTGGGACACTAGATAGGTGGTGCAAAGACATAGAAACCATAATAACAGGTTAATAGCGAAGCGGAGAAAGTATTAAAGCATATCCAGTTTATCTTGTCTTAGCATATCTTGTGTTAATCTTATCCTATCTTGTTGGCCCTATCATCATGGTATTGTCTTGTATTCAGTTAATTCATGTCGTTTTGTTTTTCCTTGTTCACATGCTAGAAGTAACTAAACTTACCAGACTTTATGTCTGACCCAGTTTTCTTTCGTCTTCTTTTCTTCCGTCCCCCCCCCCAAGGTAGTTAAAGAGGGAATAGTATAGCTCAGGTTAGATTGGACCGTCACTCTTCCCAAGCTCGAAGATTCTTTGACAAAGTGCTTTGGACTCTCTTTTTCTGCTGTTATGGCTGGCTTATGCTACATTGGGGAATATAAATGTTATTTTATGCTTCTTTATTTTGTAAGACAGATGATACTCTGATATTGGAAAACAATTATTGTACAAACTATTTTATCAATAAAGTAAAGTTTTATTTTCCGATGTTTTAATTTTGTTTGTCTTGTAATTTATCCGCATCTTTTACCCTAAATGCTCCACAGAACTTACTGCATTCTCTTTGTGAGTAACACTAACGGATGTGGGGTGTTACATAAACACACATGTAGCATGTAGAGGTTACATGGAACATGCAATAGAGTCAAACAGTTCTAGCGTTCAAGATTGCACATCATAGAACAGGGCACTTCTTTTATATTAACTTCAATAAAAACTAAATGAATACTTAATCCTACATTTTATTAAATTCCGAGTACATCGAATACAATATCCGTGCATATCATTTTTTTAAGGGGACGAATGGTCCCCGAAGCCTGCACGTACACACGTATACAAGTGCACGTGTGCACTGTCCCAACGTTCCGTAACCAATAAATAACAAGTGTATGATGTTCAAAGAGTGGGCACAGATATGAAATGAAACAGGGCGGTATGCATGTGGCCTGCAACAATGTAACCCCAAACTGGTGAAAAAGAAAATAAACGACTGAAACCAGTGTAGACATGAAGATTGCATGCACAAATGCGAAGGGTACATATGATTAAAATGTACTGCAAATAAACCTAGAGATGATCCATTTACCATGCAATTTTACTATGTGCATTTCCTATAAATATTACAAGTTTAAAGCATGGCCTTGGGTATGTAAATTAAATCAGGGGACTGCGCCATTCTTTCATCAAATAACGTAGTGTTGCTACAGCAAGTCAATGGGGGCAGAACTGTTGCCGATCATAAAACTGCAGTGTATTATACATGACCCAATGATTAAACATGTAACATAATTATGTTGCTCATACATATACAGTCTTGATTAATGCTAAGTTTAAATGCAAAGGATATGATTGACTGTGCCGAACAAATAAAGGATTCCTTTTATTTACTGATTTAAAGGAAATGGGGATGATTTATTCCCCACATTGGCAACACACATCAAAATGAAGGGGATAGGTTAGCTTTCTAATATCCAACACCACAGCTAAATTATGCAAAAGGTAACGCATAACCCAAGTTCAATGGTTAGCGCATGCAAGTCATATAGCTATATCGCAAAACTGGAAACAATAAGTATGTTAAATACCAAAATAACAAGGTCAGGGTAAAGTTCGGGTTTACTACAGGGCAAAAGAGTAGTTCACATGTGTTAGTATTCAAATACAAGTATAACTGAAAATTTTAAGGTGGAGTAACATTCAACAAATGGAACCAAACTGGGCAACATTAACTTAACAGCACTTGTGAACATAACCGGAGGCACAAATGCAGGCTTAAAGGTAAGCCCAGGTGTTGGTGGTAAGATCATTTGCCCAATACAGAAGTATCTTTAAAGATCTAACTGGTAAGTGATATTTGTTCTCCTTATTAACTTAGGATTTTTTTTTAAACTGAAACTAAAATACTTGAAAACATGAGTTAATCGTGAGTGAGATGCTCACCTGTAAAAGCGAAGAACAAAAGGTAGGAAGCGGTTGCGACTAGTGAACTATGACACCGGTGGCTTCGATCGATGGCTGGAGTTGAACGACGAACCAGTGACGCTCAAGATCGCTGGAGTTTTGCATGAACGTTGAAGTGGTTCGGATGGCTTGCGATTTGGCTTCGAATTGGGGATAACGGTTTCGATTAGGGTTTGGGGAAAAACAATTGGGCTTCTGCCATTAAAGAATGAAGAGGCTTCGGATTTTTTTGCTGAAAGAGAGAGTGGAGCCAAGGATTTCAGTCAAAAGAGATTAGGGGAAATTTTTTCCAATTTTTGTTGCTGAGGGAAATGAACGAGGAAGTGATTTTATAAAATGAGAAAAGAGAAGATAAGAAGAACGTAAAATCACTAGATTATAGGGTCTGCGCGAATTCAGTTATAGGTTAGCGTGTAAATTTCAAGCGTAGGTTATATTTGGATAGGTAATATTCGGGGAAGGTGTTTATTTGTTTGCACTCCAAAAATCTAATCCTACCACAAATTATCACTATGTTTTAATTTTTTGTATTATCATAAATAACTCCAAATTGCAACGAAATTGGACGAGCTATTACGTCTCGATGTTTTGAACCCAATAAAATTTGTTTGGTCAGAGGCTAATGCTGTTTGTATACGACATTGATATAAATTTTGAAACACTCACTGGTTCACCGTTTGTTCACAAAACTACTCCTTTTAATTCTAAATAGAAATGTTAAGTTTTAATTTGTACAAATACACACTTACCCAGATCAAATTTCCATATATTTCAATAAATTTCTGATTTGTTTTAATGTAAAAAAACGTTTATTTTTTAAATTCCACCATTTAAATTCTTCAATCGAATTCCAATTTTGATTCGAATATTCAGCCAAATTCAATTCAAATATTTAATGTTAAATATATGATTCCCAATCAACCATTTTGAATTAAATCCAATTCACCCACAAACAATGTAGTTTGATTTTATATTTCTAATCCATACATCAAATATGAAATTGATTGTTCATAATAAATCATTAATTAATTATATTTTCCAATTGTCGAAATTCTGGGACGTTACAATCTACCCCCCTTTTAAAACTTTTCGTCCTCGAAAAGGAAATATCGTTAAGTTTATAACAATGTACACTTCAAATTTCCATACTTATCTGAAATTTTCCCATAATTAATTTAAATATCGATATTTAAGCCCATTGATCATATTCAATTAACTTAGTCAATCAATTTAATTTTTTACAGTTGGAGATCGATTTTTGATCAACACGATTTCTTTATCTTTCGAACCAGTGTTTTATTTATTTCCACATTCTTTGAAACTATACTCAATTTCCTCAGACCAATTTCTATCTCAATTTATTTTGAGATATTTCTCAATTCTCATTTTATCAAATCTTCTAAGATATTCAAAATCATAAAATTTCCTTTTCAAACCAAACTCTTTTTAAACTTCAAATCCTGTATAAGTCGGATTTGTGCATCTTAAACTATTGCAAATTTCTTTATAAGCTTCATCCGTCAACCAAATCTTCTTACATTTAAGCCATTAATCTTTCTCAACACTCATTAAAGAGTGTAATTAATATCTCCTCTTCAAGTCACAATTTTTCGACTTGAAAATTTCCAAAATCCGAAATCATTGGTTTAACTTATTATTCCAAAATTCTCTTTCTTAACTTATTAAACTAGATATAATTTAATTTCAAATTATTGATTTAAAAATATTTGATACCTCGAAGCTTAACAAGTCTATTGTCGTTCTCACAGATGTTAGGCATACGTTGGTCAGGTGCACGACTAAAATCTCCAAGTACTAAATATCCTTGCTTCAACTTTAAGTGAAAAAAATTCCTTTAAAACAGATACGGAAAGTACCAATGTGATATTGATATGTTGATTGTTCGTGAATCGCAAATGCACAATGGTTCCGTCTGGATCCCCTAGAAAACATATGTATCCATAGGAAATCACTTCCTTGTGAATTTCGTCATGGACATATCAACGGAAGATATTTTAGAATCGAAAGGAAAATCGAGGTCACTGAGCATTGACTGCTTTAGCTTAGGGTCACGAAAACAAATCATGAAAATGAATCAAGACACAAGGATCAATCAAGTCACAAGGACAATTCTCGTCACGAAGACGAATCAATTCACGAAGACACAGTGCTGCATCAACCGGGTGGCTCCACATCAATAAGATATCTCGAACATTGCATGGCTCCATTCTACCTTTAGTAACTCCAATGGTTACATCTCTTTCACTTGTAGATATGTCGTGGGGACCGTAGGTACACAATGGTTACGCTTGATTCCCTCAGGAAATATCCATACCCGTAAGCTTTCACAGCTCTACGGATTACACCATCATCACGACTGTAGATTGCAGCAGACACAATGGTTACGCTTGGTTCCCCCAAGAAACATCCTTCCGCCATAGGTCATCTGCAGCCCTGTGAATTACGCTACACGGTTGTGTTCTTTCAGACAACTCGAGTTTTATGTCCGGACGACCTATTACCACCAGCAGCACATCTCAAATAAACTCGAGATTCAAAGAAGAAGGAAGGTACTTTCCTTATTTTGCTTTGAGAAAATATAATACTATGTACATATAGTATTTCATTCCAAAATCCTCATAAATCATACATAAATTTTCTTTCCAAATCTTCTCAGACATCTCATTGTGTTATATAAGATTTCATTTTAATTAGCTTACCTTCCAATCCAGTGGTTTCCAAATTCACCATATTCTTTTCTCATATAAATTCTGAAAACTACTATGTTCAATATTTAAAATCGAATATCCTCAAATTTCATTCCAATTTCAAAATTTCAGTTTTGATCTCTTAATCAACTCAGCTATTTGATAACTTCTCAAACTCAGATTTATAAATTTATTGGTTATAAACCAAAATTTCTCCTAATTTCCCAATTATCAAGTTCCTTGCTTAATTCAGATCTTTATGCTTCCAAAATCTCAGAAATTTCTCTTATAACAAATTTCTCATTCACGTATTATTCCTCTTCCATATTCACACCCTTGACCGTCAATTAGCAAACGAACTTCCTAAGTATTAACCCCGAAGGCCTAAACCAGCATCAGATCAACACTCAGGAAATTATTCAACTTATCTAATCTCCAGTCAGTTTCCAATTTTGTTATATCTATTTATTAGCTTCTTGTCAAAACATTTATTACGCAACTCTCGGATTCAGTTTACGAATCCGCTTCCCTTTACATTCTGGCACCCTTCGTTATCGTCGTGGGGCTCTTTGTTCTTCAATTCTAGTTATTCTGGTTTATCAAAACACGTTAACCTCTCACGATCTTTTGAAAAGCATTTCCCATTTATCATATTTAATTTTTTATAACTCTTATTGGAAAACGTTTCCATATATTCGAAAATCTTTATTTTCCATAGAAAATATATTTTATTCATCATGAAAACATTTCTAAATTTGTTAGTTGGATTTAAACAAACATTAAATAAAACATCGTCATTCTCATTCAACTGTTGACACTCATTAACTTACTTTACTTAACCATCTCTTGCTATCGAACCTTAACCATTTCTCCGTCAATAGTGAAGTCAATCAAGCTGGGGTATAATTACCTCTCAGACCTTAACTGAACAACCTTATTAACTTCGAAATACATAAAATTCACAACTTCGAATACCAACAAACACTCATTCTCGTAACTTCCGAATTCAAGTTAAGAATTTACTTCTTTCATGAAAAGTTAACAATAATTCACGTCTTCAAAATATGTAACGTTAAAATTATACTTTATTCTTAAATCTGAATAACTAATTTATTAATAGTATATTAAATTTTAAATTAAAGCGGAAAGTAAATAGTACTTTCCTAAAATTCGACATAATTATTCCATAAATAACTTCCTTTCGGATAATCCACTTTCCGATAATATATTCCGAACTTCAAAAAAATTGCATCTGATTTATATTCTGAATTTCAGAATAATCCCACCGTACCGGTCAACTCTATTTCTTTTGTTCCCATTTTTATTTGCAACATTTTTGCTCTTAAAAATTTTACTTCTAAAAAATGAATATTATTCCTTTTATCGAAATATGAACTCATCACATCAAATTATTTTTTATTTCGTTCGAATATAGATTCAAATTTCTCTTCATTCATATCCCACTTCATTTATAATACAATTCACTTCTTGCTAATTAATCAACTAGTTCATAATTTACTACTGAATTCATATATTTGATAATATATCATTGGTTTTAAACCAATTATAATTTATCTTGTCATGTCCTGAATCAAATTCAACACACTCGCATTCTAATTATATCTCTTTTCCGATTTTATTTTCATTTGTATTCCAAATATCAAGATAAAATTCATCGTCACATTTTCTTGAAACGATTTCGAAATCCCCCTTTTTCATTCAAATTCTTATCTGAAATTTATTTCCAATAAATTTTCCAGTCGACTAAAAGTATATGATTGGAGTAATTTATTCGTCTATTCTCTTATATTTATCTCCCCTAGATACCATTCGGTGACGGATTCAAGACTCAAAATCTAAGTGAACTTATCAAAGAAAGCTCTCACATACCTAGATTCGAAGACTGGAGATTTCGGAAAATTTTAAATCTCAAAATAAATTTTTATTTCCTCTGTATCCGTTAAAAATACTAATTTTCAAAATATACAATATTCCAACATAATTTCATTTTAAATTTACTTTAAATTCATTTCAAAATTTGTATTTTGAAATCTTTTTATTTTCAAAATCCACTTTTCTAGAGTTGATTCTTCTTATTTCAAACTTGATAAGTCACGCTTTGAATAAACCAAAGCTCTGATACCACTTGTAACGTCCCGCCTTTTTGACTGCTTCAAAACGGTAATTAAACCAACTTAGAATGTTCAAATTGACGATTCGTTTTTTAGATTACAGAGTTTGAAGACAAAATCGACACAGAAAACATAGAATAAATGAATACACAATATTTGAACAATAAAATAAACTTTATATATATAATCAGAATTTCTGATACAATAATTCTATATAACGGTATGAAAATACATTTTGAAAACAAAGAAATATTTACTGTTTAAAAATCTTCAGAGTGCGCGTCTCCTGAAATCCCCAACTTCGCCAATCTTTGAATCCTAAACTGTAATCTTTAAATCTGAAATGCTCGGATCTGACTCGAGCGTTCCATGCAAAAATATAAAACACTCGAGTTAGGATTAAATCATAGTTCAAGCAAAACAATTTTAATAAGAACTGGAATATAATAGTTAATCCGACAATTTATTTAAATTGCGAGTATATCAACTCATGAACAGACTGCCGAAATCAAAACATACAGGAATAGTGATATATTCATGGATAAGTAAATCTCAATGCATGGAATATCACGTAAGAAAATACTTTATCAAACATATACGGCGGTAGAAACAAAATATTCATGGTGTGGAGGGTTCATGCCAAGTCAGGAGACGTGGCATCCCAGAAAATGCATTCAGACAGGCTTTAAATTATATGCTTTATGGTTTAAATAAAACATTGAGGGTAGAGAGTCAAGCCAATATATGCAGATCCCCTGTTTATTGCATTTAGCAAAAACACCCCACATTCTTGGAATAAAATAAGAGGCAATGAGCCATCATAAGAGTGCAAGGTGGTTCCATTTAACGCAACGGGCAACCCATATAGGAGTGCAAAGTAGTCCCAAATTATCAAGACATAACGCAAGGAACAACATATAACAGGGTCATATCTAATGCTTGCTTTCAAGGGTATTAACACAATAACAAACAGGATAGCCATATATGTATCCATGTATTCACTAACTTGTGTCTTCTAAATCACTAATATGGAAAATCTGAAGTGTAAACATAGTTGCATACCATTACTGAACTTAAGTTTTGAGTGAACGTGTTAGACTCGACGGTTAGTTGGATTGTTGCAGTATCGTTAGTTTCATTAGTTTCCACTCTGACTAGGCGCAAACTGAGTGGAACAATATGGTTGGTACACATAAGAACTCTTGTTGACAGTTCATGTTTCCCAATGGTTGATATGTGAAAAAATTGAATAATGGTTACATAAATAAATACTCACTAGATAGAGCATTATCTTCATATATACTACAATTTGATAATGGCGACATCAATAAGTTTACGATGTTAGCAGATTGAAGACAAATTAACTTACAGTGTCATTGGTTTAATGGTAAATTGGCTTAAATAAAGTCTTATAATTTAATTTGTATATGTTACGGAATATCAATATTTATTCAGTATAGAGTAGTAAATCTATCAAGATACATAACAATGGGTAGTTTGCTCATTGTTTCAGTAAGCCGTACAACAAATAAACATAGCAAAGACTTATGAATGGACAATATATATATACAACTTGAAATCAAAATGATTTACACTCAATGGTGAAGTAAGGATAGCAAAGATTTACTGAATATAAACAATCTATTCATGCTTACAATAAACTATGCTGGATGTAATGTTGGGCATCTAGTGTAGACCACATACAACCCTTAAAATGAATAGGAATGCTTTTCATGTGTATACTACTACCAAAAGAAATGCCATTCATTTTAGCATATAATATTACATATTGCCGAAAGCGATCTACTCATTGCATCTTTCATAAGACCCTAAATATGAAATGACAATTGTAAGATCATATGGTTGCATGCCAATTCAGAAGGATTAAAAGAGCTAAACTGTAACTAAAATACCCTCAGCACAACATTATGCAAATGTCTCCGCAGGTGGAAATATGTCCTAATTAAACACACATGTAGCATGTAAAGGTTACATGGAACATGCAATAGAGTCAGACAGTACTAGTGTTCAAGACTGCACATCATGGAACAAGGCACTTCTTTTATATTAACTTCAATAAAAATTAAATGAATACTTAATCCTACATTTTATTAAATTCCGAGTACATTGAATACAACATCTGTGCATATCATTTTTTTTAGTGGGCGAATGATCTCGGAAGCCTGCACGTACACACGTATACAGGTACACGTGTGGACTGCCCTAGCGTTCCATAACCAATAATTAACAAGTGTATGATGTTCAAAGAGTGGGCACAAATATGAAATGAAACAGAGCAGTATGCATGTGGCCTGCAACAATGTAACCCCAAACTGGTGAAAAAGACCATAACCAATTGAAACCAGTGCAGACATGAAGACTGCATGCGCAAATGCGAAGAGTACATATGATTAAAATGTACCGTAAATACACCTAGAGATGATCCATTTACCATGCAATTTTACTATGTCCATTTCCTATAAATATTACATGTTTAAAGCATGGCCCTGGGTATGTAAATTAAATCAGGGGACTACGCCATTCTTTCATCAAGTAACATAGTATTGCTACAGCAAGTTAATGGGGCAGAACTGTTGCCGATCACAAAACTGCAGTGTATTATACATGACCCAATGATTAGGCATGTAACATAATTATGTAGCTCATACATATACAGTCTTGATTAATGCTAAGTTTAAATGCAAGGGATATGATTGACTGTGCCAAAGAAATAAAGGATTCCTTTTATTTACTGATTTAAAGGAAATGGGGACGATTTATTCCCTACATTGGCAACACACATCAAAATGAAGGGCAAATTGATTATTCTAAAGAAATGGACCAAGAAATTAATTCTTGGTCATGATTTACTAAGCACTATGTCGATATGGATTAGACTTTCTGAGTTGAATCTTAGATTATGGGATAAAGAGATTTTCAGTGTTATAGCGAGCCTAGTCGGAATTCCTATTAAAATGGATGAACAGACAACGAAAGAAAATCGTTTGAGTTACGCTCGCATGCTTGTGGAGATTAGTGCAGACGCGGATCTTCCTATCGAGGCATCAATATACATGCACGACGGTGAAGTTATTTCACAACAGATTTCGTGAACTTATTCCGGATAGATGCAGAGTTTGCAACTGCTTTGGACACTCTCTCGATCAATGCATTAACAAAGAACGGAGAGAGTTGCCAAAAGATGTGGCAAATCCTGAATATGTCACTGATGTTAGTGAGGCTGAGTTGATCTCAAAAGTCACTAACATTGATTCCACTAAAACTGGAATTAATTCAGATGAATTTGCCAATCATCTTCACAATAGCGCATGCCCTCATTTGTCATCAATTAATGATGCAATGAATATAGATGCTACATCTCACTCCCAAATGGAAATGGGTAAAAAAGATCAAATCTTGTCTGCACAAACACATATTGCATCTGCAAGTTCTTCTGATAACTTGCAGACTACTAATGCTCCAATTAAAACTGTGGGAACCATCATTGAAATCCCCACAAAATCAAAGAAGCAAGACATTACAGTTGGTTACAATCGTAGCACAGAAGAGGGTACTAATGTAAATCAGGTCATTGAGCCCTTTCCCCTCACGAAAGACTCAAGTTTACATACAAATTTAAGGGATAATACAAAATTGGTAAATGATATAGATTGTGAATATCTCCTCTCAGCTGACCCTATCTTCACTGATTCATCTCCACTGGCAAATGATCTTGCTCCTTCCAAATCTTCCATCACATATGAGAACATACAGGATGCAGTCAATCAAACTCTTGCTGCATCAAAATCTTCTAACCTGCCACACCTATAATTAAGAAGAAAAGGGGAAGAACCAAAAGTCTTACAGACATAACATCAGCAGAAGAAACTGAGGATAAGAATGATCATGAGTTTAGAAAGAGGTACATTAGCAGAATGCTAAGTGGGAAAAACAACTGCAGCCAACAAACAACAACAATTACAAAAAGAGTGGCAAACAGTTGGGGGTAAAGGTAGACAATAAAAAGCATAATAGTCCACCTTATAGGTTACATATCCTTTTTTCTTAATCATATTTTTTATTTTATGGATATCATTGCTTGGAACATTAGGGGTTTAAACTCCCCTAAAAGACAACTTGAACTTGCCAATTTTTTGTTGAAATACAAACCTAGTATCATAGGTTTGGTTAAGCATAAGCTTAGTGATCAAAAAATTAATGATCTGCAATTTAGAAAATTTTCTAGTTGGAATATTATCAATAATAACCTGATGGGGCGAAATGGTAGGATTATGGTACTACACAATCCTATCATTTGGACCCTTATCAGTTTTTTTTATTGATTTGCAGTACAAACACTGCACATCCAGGAATAAATGTGGTTTTGTTATTAAGATCACCTTTATTTATGCATCCAATTTTGAAAATGATAGGCTTAAGCTTTGGAATTGTATTGAGCCGTTAAGTCAAACTAGTAAAAGTCCCTGGATCTTAATTGGGGATTTTAACACTGTGTCTCATAATTATGAAAAGAGAGGTGGCAATTTCATCCTTTTATCTAAACTTGAAACAATTGCCAACTTCATCCTAAAATCCAGTTTAATAGAACCGTCTATCCAAGGTAATAAATATACATTGAAGTCTGATGAATATAGAAATATTCACTGCAAATTGGATAGAGTTTTATTTAATCAGGATTTTATTAATACATTTTCTAATGTGAAGTGCAATACTCTCTGACAAAGTTCCAATGATCACACACCCATTCAAATCCCATTTCAAACTAATAAAGGAAACTCTGGTAGATTTCCTTCAAGATTTGTAAATGGATGGGTCTATGAAGATTCATATAAATAGGTGGTTTCTAACAGCCTTAAGAATAATTTGCATGGAACTGCTCAATACAAACTAAATAAAACATTGCAGGTTATTAAAAATAATCTTAAAAATTGGAACAACTCTAGGAATAGGAATGAGATCAATATCATTAGGGAAGATTGTGAGAAACTTCAAAATGACCTTGATGATAATTGTTCTAGCAAGACTAAAGTTGATTCCTTTTTTAAGGCCCAAGCTAATCTCATCAATGCCCTTCATATTAACTCTGTTAACCTTAAGCAAAAGCTAAGGTTGCCTGGTTAACTTATGGTGATGAATCTAGTAATTTTTTTTACACTAGGATGTCAAATAGAAATTACAGGAATGATATTGGTAAAATATTAGATGATAAGGGGGAAATAATTAATGAAGCCTCTTCCATAGAAAAAGAGGCCATTAATTATTTCTGTTCCTTATACAACACCTCTAATAACTCCAATATATTTCCTGATATTGAGTTTAAGTTCACTATTAATTGTAATAGTTCTGATATGCTTCTTGCCCCTGTTAGATAGGATGACATTAAAAACATTATTTTTAATGTCAACAATGACAAGAGCCCTAGCCCTGATGAGTTTGGGGCTAAATTCTATAAAACCCATTGGGGTGAGATGCAAACTATTTTATATGATTGTGTTTTTGAATTCTTTAGATCTGGTAAGTTGTTGAAGAATACAAATCATACCTTTCTTACATTGATCCCTAAAGTAGAGATTCCTAGTGGTCTTGATGATTACAGACCAATTGCTTGCTGTAACATTATTTATAAGATCATTTCCACTTTGCTTTGTAATAGATTAAAATGTTTTTTAAAGTTTATTATCTCTGAGAATCAGAGTGAATTTATCCCAGAGAGGTTAATTTCTGAAAATTCCTTATTAGCCCATAAACTAATAAGGAATTTCAATGTCAAAAATAAGAATCTCATGTGCATTAAAATTGATTTGCATAGAGCATTTGATAAAATTAATAGAAATTTTATCATTTAAATTATGCAGAAAATGGGATTTGATGTTAAATTTTGTGCTCTGATTTTTGAATGCATAAGTAATGTGACCTACTCTGCAATGATTAATGGCACTTATAAAGGCTTCATCCATAGCAATAGGGGAATTAGACAAGGGGACCCACTGTCCTCATATCTATTCTCTATTGTTATGGAATACTTTTCCATGAAAATGGAAATTGAAGTTTTAAAAGGGAACATTAAGCCTACTAGCAGATGCAATCCACATATAACACATTTACTTTATGCAGATGACATGCTTTTTTAAAAAAGCTGATAGGAATAGTGCAAATGCTGTTTCCAGAATTTTGGATAATATGGAGAAACATGCAGGTTTATCTGTAAATTCCAACAGGAGCAAGATTTATTTTAGCAAGGGAGTTACTCATAAAGAAGAAATTCTTAATCTTTTAAAATTTAAGGGTGGAAATCTCCCTGTTAAATATCTTGGTTTGCCATTAAGTGTAAATCGGATTAATGAGAGGGACTGCTCTAGACTGTTTGACATAATTCATGGTAAACTAGAAGGTTGGTCAAGCAAGTTGCTCCCATTAGCCGGTAGAACGGAAGTTACACATACTGTTATTACTATAGTTATTATATATTGGATACAACTCACAATATTCCTATAATATCATTCAAAAAATTGAGAAAATATGCTCTAATTTTATTTGGAGAGGTAAGTATCATAAATTGGTTGGGACAAGGTATGTAAACCAAAAAAGTTTGGTGGACTTGGGCTTATGAACGTAAGAGATATTTTTGAAGTTTGCAAGCTCAATTTATTTCGGAAATTCCTAGAGGGCAAATCACTTTGGGCTAGATGGATGAGGGCTAATTACTTAAATAAAAAAATTTGGTTAGCCAGAAAGGAAAATCATCATTCTTATGTCTGGAAAAATATCTTGAATTGTAGAGAGGTTGAAAAGCTAATTGTTAGAAAGCTACAAGATGGTAATCAAACCAGCCTATGGTTTGATCCATGGATTAGTGGCAACTCACTCATAAACCTTCTAGGATGGAATAACCTTTATATTCTTGGTGGTGTGAATGGAAATGTGCAAAAAATCATTACTAATAATTGTTGGAGCTTTCATAACAGTTCTGATGCTTTTATTTTTAAAAATGTTATTAATAGTATTATTGTAACACCCCACATCCTTTAGTGTCACTCACAAAGGGAATGCACTAAGTTCTGTGGGGCATTTAGGGTAAAAGATGCAGATAAATTACAAGACAGACAAAATTAAAACAGCGGAAAATAAAACTTTACTTTATTGATAAAATAGTTTGTACAACAATTGTTTTCCAATATCAGAGTATCAACTGTCTTACAAAATAAAGAAGCATAAAATAACATTTATATCCCCCAATATAGCATAAGCCAGCCATAGCAGCAGAAAAAGAGAGTCCAAAGCACTTTGTCAAAGAATCTTCGAGCTTGGGAAGAGTGACGGTCCAATCTAACCTGAGCTATACTATTCCCTCCTTAACTACCTAGGGGGGGGGGGGGGGGACGGAAGAAAAGAAGACGAAAGAAAACTGGGTCAGACGTAAAGTATGGTAAGTTCAGTTACTTCTAGCATGTGAACAAGGAAAAACAAAACGACATGAATTAACTGAATACAAGACAATACCATGATGATAGGGTCAACAAGATAGGATAAGATTAACACAAGATATGCTAAGACAAGATAAATTGGATATGCTTTAATACTTTCTCCGCTTCGCTATTAACCTGTTATTATGGTTTCTATGTCTCTGCACCACCTATCTAGTGTACCAACTACTAATCTGTCTAAAATGATAACGCGATCCCAATTCCAGTAATTGTGGTTGCCTTTAGGCGTACATTTATTATTTATTACCTAGATCTAATCTAGGTTTTTAAATCAAAGTGCTTCCTAGATTCCACTCGAGTTTACGCGACTTATCTAATGCTTCACAGATTCAGGGTTTATGCCACCTAGGTCCAACTAGGGATTACGCTGCCTGTCGAACGATGCCCCTAGTCTAGGACACACTACCTAGAGTGGTATATGTTCCTAGACTTTCCCCACGTATGTGTAGTGAATTGTTTATCGCTGTCTAGATGCACATATCCTGAAATGTGCGACCCGAGTCCCGTGGCAGGGCTATTCTAGAAACACGGAACTCGGTCGGGAGCTTTCAGATATCTGCCGATGCAGATGCTAAGGTCTGTTTTTCCAGTGGATTTGGTCCCACCTGACCTCTCCCTCAACTAATGAAAGGCCAAGGTTAATCAAAGCCATCCGTTCTAAAGAGAAGCCAATTATGTTCACAATTACTTTCTTAATGTACATTATTAACATTTATTATTAAATTTGTATGCACATTAGATACATCCCCCCTTTACACATTTATTATTAAATTTGTATGCACATTAGATACATCTCTCCTTTACACATTTATTATTAAATTTGTAACTTTAGTGTTAACAGAAATACGGGGTGTTACATTCTCCCCTCCTTAAAGGATTTCGACCCCGAAATCTTTAAGTCAAGAAGAATGTAAATCCTTCCATCCAATCATCCATCTACTCAACCATCAAACACAGGCATCCATTGTCCTTAAAGACTTCTAATGCTTGTATGTTCATATGCATAGTGTGTGTACATGTCTTTATCCAATGCAAAATCAGGCGGTCTACTGATTCAGTTGACCTCCTTAATGCAAATCACGTCAGTGCCATGCGTCCAATATGTATGCAAATCCTAGTGATACATATTATTTTTATATGAGTGCACAATCATTCACTCAAATGCGACATCCATATGATAACACATTAAGTTCAATTCATAAACAAATACATATATGTAAATGAAATATGAAGGCGTCTGAGCTGATCTAGTGCCTAATACGTGTGTATATGCATTCACGAGCAACCACTAGCAACCATTCGCAACCATCAACCATAACATGTTTCAAATACATGTTTACATCCAAAAGGGTTTCTACCTAAGGATCGATGATACGTCCTAGAGGATATACTTTAAAAGCTAGAAATTAGTATGCATAGAATTCCTAAAAAAAGGAATCAAGGATGTACCCTTAAGAAAAAGGGTATGTGGCGCGTATGCCTTATCTTCAATCTCTCGTATCACGTCTTCTTGAGCTTTACTCAACTGTACCTTAATAGATTCAACTTAACGATTGCGAAGTTTCTTGACCTCCATTTCCAAAATAAACAAATGTCAACCATGATACTGAATGTATATACTAGGATGATCAGAGGTCTCTCCTCTTAGCTTATCCATCATGCCATAACTATGAGGGTCAAAAGGTCACTACGTACTTTTTACCTCTCTTAAGGTTAGTCCTTCTCTATATAGAGCGCCTGCCACAACTATTCATCTCTCAAGCAAACCATCCTAGTCGAACTCAACATCCCTCAAGTACAAGCCCCAAAGGCCTAAACCAATATCAGACAAGCACCCGAGGAATGTCTCCTCCGAATTTGGACGATCTACGTGAGATGATCTAAGCAAAAACAACCAAACACTTGAGCACTAGTTGGGATCTTTTACTATACAAGTACTAAGGTGCAGAGACTCAACTATGGAAGCAAATATGAACAAATGCGAAGTGCAAAAACCAAAAGAAAGAGTACAAACAGAAAAGCTAGACTCTTCCAACAGAACTTTACTACCTTTCTCCTAGGTACGCTTAGTGGTGAAAGCATGTACTTGCCCTTCTGAAAATCTTGTCATTTGTTCTTAATTATATGCCCTATTCTGCCATAGTAAAGATACTCCTTGTCTTAGGTTTTATAATCCCTTCCTCCTTCGTGAGCCAAGTCTACATCCATGAATTCCTCATCCTTGGGTTGTGCTCCTTAGCCAAACTCCTCATCCTCTTTCGTGTGTAATCATGTTGACAAATCTCTCGAAAGCTGCCTCCATCGTACAGAAAACCCTACTAAGCTTGAAAGAAAACTAGCCGTAGGTGAAACTATTACGGTTATAGATGGAAGTCGGGCACTACTTCGCCCTTCGATGAGGTTACCTCCCAGAAAGCCAGGTGCCCCAAAGACTCAAGAAAGAAGGGGACAAGAATTCAAACAGAGAATCAGAAGATAGTGCGTATGGCTTTTGGGGAATATGCCTTTAAAACAAAACTTTTCTTTTGAAAATGCTTCTTTTAAAACTGTTTGAAAATAATAATTTTTTTTCAAATCTTTCATCTGATCCAGTAACCTTCAGCTCTGAAACCACGTGTAACACCCCACATCCTTTAGTGTCACTCACAAAGGGAGTGCACTAAGTTCTGTGGAGCATTTAGGCTAAAAGATGCAGATAAATTACAAGACAGACAAAATTAAAACAGCGGAAAATAAAACTTTACTTTATTGATAAAATAGTTTGTACAACAATTGTTTTCCAATATCAAAGTATCATCTATCTTACAAAATAAAGAAGCATAAAATAACATTTATATCCCCCAATGTAGCATAAGCCAGCCATAGCAGCAGAAAAAGAAAGTCCAAAGCACTTTGTCAAAGAATCTTCGAGCTTGGGAAGAGTGACAGTCCAATCTAACCTGAGCTATACTATTCCCTCCTTAACTACCTGGGGGGGGGGGGGGTGGGAGGGGGGGGGGGGGACGGAAGAAAAGAAGACGAAAGAAAACTGGGTCAGACATAAAGTTTGGTAAGTTCAGTTACTTCTAGCATGTGAACAAGGAAAAACAAAACGACATGAATTAACTGAATACAAGACAATACCATGATGATAGGGCCAACAAGATAGGATAAGATTAACACAAGATATGCTAAGACAAGATAAACTGGATATGCTTTAATACTTTCTCCGCTTCGCTATTAACCTGTTATTATGGTTTCTATGTCTCTGCACCACTTATCTAGTGTCCCAACTAGTAATCTGTCTAAAATGATAACGCGATCCCAATCCCAGTAATTGTGGTTGCCTTTAGGCGTACATTTATTATTTATTACCTAGATCTAATCTAGGGTTTTATATCAAAGTGCTTCCTAGATTCCACTCGGGTTTACGCAGCTTATCTAATACTTCACAGATTAAGGGTTTATGCCACCTAGGTCCAACTAGGGATTACGCTACCTGTCGAACGATGCCCCTAGTCTAGGACGCACTACCTAGTGTGGTATATGTTCCTAGACTTTCCCCACGTATGTGTCGCGAATCGTTTATCGCTGCCTAGATGCACATGTCTTGAAATGTGCGACCCGAGTCCCGTGGTAGGGCTATTCTAGAAACACGGAACTCGGTCGGGAGCTTTCAGATATCTTCCGATGCAGATGCTAAGGTCTGTTTTTCCAGTGGCTATGGTCCCACCTGACCCCTCCCTCAACTAATGAAAGGCCAAGGTTAATCAAAGCCATCCGTTCTAAAGAGAAGCCAATTATGTTCACAATTACTTTCTTAATGTACATTATTAACATTTATTATTAAATTTGTATGCACATTATATACATCCCCCCTTTACACATTTATTATTAAATTTGTATGCACATTAGATACATCTCCCCTTTACACATTTATTATTAAATTTGTAACTTTAGTGTTAACAGAAATACAGGGTGTTACAATTATGATTGATCATAACAGGTTTAAAGACTCACAGGAGTGGAAGCTTTGCTCAAAAGATAAATTCTCTTTTAAAAAAGTTTGGTAGTTTTTAATTGGAGATGAGGTGGAAGCTGTTTGGCATAAAGTTATTTGGTGTAAAGCAAATTGTCCTAAAATGGCACATTGTGCTTATTTTGCTTTATTAAACAAACTTCCTACTAGAGAAAAATGCAGTAGATGGAGTATTAATTCTGATTATACTTGTTTACTTTGCAAAATAGATATAGAAAGCTCTAATCATTTATTTTTTGATTGCACATTTTCCCAGTGCATTTGGCATAATGCCAAATGTACTTTCGGATTCAATCATAGATTTGCTACTCTAAATATTTGGGACATTGTGGATTATATTTTGAAATTACACAAGCCCAATACCATCTATTTTAATAGAGCATGTTTACTTAACTACTTCTATTTATTATATATGGAGGGAGAGAAATCAAAGGTTGCATAACAATAAAGAAAATAGTTGTTATCAACTCTGGAAGTTAATTACTAATGATTGTCAAATTATTTTGAAAAAAAAAGTAACAGGCACAGGGTGGATAGCATGCATAATCAAACTATTTATAATAGAGATGTTGATTATAATAAGCAAGTTGAATATTTATTACTAAATGGCAAGCAACCTCTCCAAAAGATGGCTAGGAAGCATTTCAACACATATCACAGTGATATGAATGACTTCAATGGAAATCTAAAAAATCACTTTAACTTCCTGGTTGGAGAAGATCATCCCAACTCTATTAACAGTGATCAAATCTGCAAGGGAAGTGGCCAAAGTTCATTAGGCAATAATATATTTCACAATAATCTGAACAATAATTTGCTATTATCACATGATACAGGGAGAGGTGATGCTCTTCCATCTTGGAAAGACTTAGAATTTTTTTAAAGATGCTCGTGATAAATCAGGCTTCCTCCCTGGGGCACCCATCAACTGTCACTGCGTGGGAAGTAAACAGATCATTAACCAAAAAAAGAGTTTTTATTCTTATAAATCGAGTAGTAAGGCTCTGTTTTTACCTAATGCAGAGCGAGGCTCCACCAGTAGTGATCCTGATCTTAAAGAGCACCTAAAAAGGAGGAATTTTGCATAAGAGCTCAGTGGTTTTCATAGAATCAATGATAATTACTACAAAAGTATGCTGAACAACCAAGTTTATCACTTATCATGCTGGGCAGAAGGTGAAAACAGCATCAAGGGAGCTATTGAAGCCATTAGAGACTCAATTAGTAAATAGAGAAGCTTCGAAAGCTTGGTGTTCTTAGATCGGAAGGTATTGAGCAACTCTCCTAATACGAAGCATCAATGTACTAATTAGATGGAATACAAGCGCAAATCTAATGAAAATACACTTGATAAAAGAGTAAATGAAGTTGAGAACTTCATTTGGAAGCCTCCATGAAGAAGACGATGTTTATTTTTCTAATGTGATCGCCATTTCTCATTTCCTATTTAGGGTTTCAGTGTTTTGTTTGAGCCGATTGCGGCTAGGGTTTTAAATACCCTGTTGTTGGTATTCGGGTACTTAACTCATGTATATGGGTTTACTTTTGGGCCTTGGTCCTCGTTTTTCATTTTTCAGAAAAAATGATTGTATTAGTTTGCTAATGCACCTGCCAACTGGCATTCCACTTCTCTACAAATACCGAACCAGTCTTGATTTCCGGTTCTTCGTCTTCACATTAAATAAACAAAGAAAGTATATAAATAAATTTTCTCTGTCAAAAGGTCACAAATGGACGGTGTTGCATCAAACTTCAGTGAATTTCAGAGTAATAACAACCTTTCTAAAATTAAATTTGCAACTAGTTTACAAAACCACGCCCTAACTATGCAAAAATCTTTTCTGTCACATGCATGCGATTCAGGTTTTATGTTTACTTGTATCACCTACGTTACTATGAGAAAATTGTTTTGTTTACACGCATGCCTTTCTTGATTCACGTTTTATGCTTCACTCATGTTACCTACTTTGGTATGTTATTGTATATACAACACAACTCTAGGGTCTTTTAATGTTGTATTTTTTTTCCCATAACCTTCTTTAGGTTCTTTTATTTTTTATTAGGTTTTTTAAAGAGTTTTATGTTTAAAAGTGTGAGGCTCCGCCTAGACTTTTGAAGACCTCCCGCTTGACGATCTAATATCAAAACTCTAAAAAAAAACCTTTTAGAGCAACTTTTTTGAATCGCACAGATCTTCTAATTTGAGAAAAAAACAACTGAATTATTCTTCATTATTTTCCATAAACAATTTAACAAATATGTCATGATCTAAGGCTCATTCGCTAAGCAATTGTATGGCTTGTCAATTTTGCATGATACTATACATCATTGATACATATATATGAACCTGTGTCAAATTGAAATTCTTTTAGGTTATAAAACTAAAAAGTTAGCATTACTGCACTAAAGAAATAACTATATATTTTCAAATCAATATTTACAAAAATAATTGTTTTTAAAATTTGATATACTGATTATAATTAGTAAAATTAGTACATTAGTTTAATTCATTTCAATATTACGGTAAGTAAAAACAGAAAAAGAAAAATAACGAACATGTGATCCTATAACCTTTAATCTTGCACCCCTTTAATTTTGCACCAGCACGTTTAGACTCAGGTTCGGTCTTCAAAACGATACGATACATTATTGGTTATTACAATTTTGGAATTGAAGACCTTAGCCAAAGCCGTTAGCTTATAAAGCAAGCAATATGTTGAAATTGGAGGCTTCTATAAATTTTTTTATAGCTTGCATGCCATTTTATGTCAAAACTACTGAATTGCAACTTTGTTACGGTTCGATTTTTGATAACCTTTTGTCAGTGTTTGAATCCAGTAATGTCTTTAAACGATTGTTGCTACAGAAATTTTTTTTCGGATCACATGAATAACACAATATAGACCGCTTTATGCCTATAAGTATATGCAAAATGACAAGTGTTCTAATGCTCAAGGGTTATAGCACCTAAAGTTTAACGTAACGTTTGAGGTACTAAACAACAAGTTTATGTAACTGTTGCACATGTACACAACATGCAATTTGAGCTTGTGTTTTTATGTCCTCATTAATAAATTATTCTTGTTGGTTACATAAATTTCAAATGTTACATGCCGAAAGACATACATTTAGGAAAAAAGTAATAATTTTATGTAAAATGTTATTTGTTCCACATCACATGTGTATTTGCATTTCACATGTGAATGGTTGACTCAACCTATTAAATAAGTTCACATGTTAATTCAAATTTGTAAAATAATACTTCATCAAACATGTTAATGGTACTATTTCAAGTATTTTCAACGATGATGAATTTTCAATAATAAATCTATCATGAAAGCAAAAGAAAAATAAAACATTGATATTGAAAAAAAAGACTCAATTTCTGAGTCTGCATATGCTTTGATTTGATTCCTATTTATGACTCAAATTTTTTGTGGACTGATGCTTAGTAAGTAACTAAGTATACTCAGTTTCTCATTTGTTTGTATTCTGCATAGAGTTCTTTTTACTACAATATCTTATTATTTTTGTACAAAGTTTTATGCATCCTTAGCAATGATATCTTACTATTGTTGTACCGAATTTTATACTTGGCAACGATAGACAATGTATGAAGTAAGTCTCACTTCTTTTGTTAAATACGTCTTTCCTAGAGTAGGGGTAAATTTTGATTATAAATTTTATGGTTGATGAGTCCGAAAACACCTAAGCTCAAACTTTGATCTGATACAATATCATTTAGTTTAGAGTAAATTATAAAATCAAACAGCAATAGGAAACTAATTTCATATTGCAATAGTTCAATTCTGATTTAACACATTCTTGTTCTCAAAATGCACGTCCTAATTTTTATGTTGCATAAAGTCGACAAGTAAGCCTTTAAGTTTTCTATAGTAGATGCTAAACAATTGGTTTATACATTGTTCCAAATTTGGCTAATCTTTGTATTCACCATTCTCATCTGTATTCAACAGTATATTTGGTCAACCAATTCGATTAACACTCGTCTCTTCATGTGACTTAGGCGTGCATGCAAATATTGCGTTCAAATATGGTTATTATGTTATTGCATCTTAATTATGTATCTGCTCCTCTAATGCGTGGGTAGCATGCTTTAGGTTAACATACTCATTTTGTAGCTTTAAATCGTATAGTAGAACCTGGAATCATAACATTTTGAACATTCATTACTACCAATGAAAGGGAACTAATTTTATATAATTTAAACCTCATTGATATTTCATTAGGCAATAATATTACATGAATTCTCTTTTAATTTTTTGTGTAAAAAACATTAGGATACCCCACAAAAGGAAGCATCGGTAACAACAATCCAAACACCACAACCCCAAACGAATGCATTGTTCGTGAGCAGGACCGGTTTATGTCAATTGCCAAATGCCAATGTGGTCGATCATGAGGAAGGTCCTCCCACCTCATATCAAGATCATGGAGGATGCTAAGTATTTGATTTAGGAATGTGTGTCTAAGTCTCAGCCGGCCCTGACCCAGTGCTAACTGGGCCATTGCACGGGCCAGCAGTATCGCGAGGGCATAAAAACAATGGTGGTCTGCAGAAACACGCAAGTAAAAAACGATGAAGGTGGAAGAAAGAAAGTCACATAAGAAGAAAGGATAATTCTATTTATACACTTATAATTCCTTAACATACACCGTAAAATGAAATAAAATAGCATACACCAAAAATTTCTTTTCATACACCATGTCTTTCACAAAATTATCCTTTTATTTTTTCATCACCTTTCCTCTCTTTTACCATAAAACTGGGAATTCATTGCAATATATTTATCTAAAACTATAAGAAAACTTTTGTTTTAACACTAGTATCTTAAATTATTTGATTGTTTTATTATTAAATCACTTTTAATTTTAGATGATGGAAATTTGAACTTATGTTTTTAAATATTAGAACGTTAAACAAGTTAAATTTTGGTGTTAAATTTAAATATGATTAGATTTGAATGACAGATTGAAGAATTTAGTACTCTATATAACATTAATTTTAGTAGTTAGTTTTAAATTTTAATTTTTATATTTAATTAAGTGAAAACTGTTAAAATTGATTGTATATAAATGTTGTTTGTAACAATATGAATATATTTTAATCCTCAAAAGAAATATAAAATTAATTCAACTAGTGATATAAATTAATTTATAATATACTAACTTTAAGAGAGATATTATATTGAGTATACAGAATGCAAACAAGGGAGAATTGTATATATTTTCATTCTTTAATATTGGTTCTTTTTTAATAAAGTCATTTTAGTCTAAAATTTTATTTAAAATCTATTGGCATAGGTAAACAATTTGCCAAGAAGAAATGAAGAATTTTTTTGTTTCGATGTAATCTTCTAATGGGGATAGGGTTTCCGCCGCACTTCATCTTCTCAAAATTAAATCGTTTTCGCCCCTCCCTCTCTATGCTTTACACTTCATTTTTTTCCCTTACACTTCCTCCTCATATTCTATCGTTTGTAGCATGTTCCTTTTTGGATTTATTTCCATCGCATCTCAAGCAGGTGCCTTTTCGTTACATATCCTTGCTCGGTCCTTCTTTTCCACCTTAATCTACCTTTCACATGTGAGTTTCCCAGCTCCTTCTCCGAGCCGCTGATTTTCACTGCACCGTCCTTTTATTTGTTCAACCTTCATATCTTACAACTGCCCCCTGCGCATTGTGGTCTCCGTTTCTGAGGTCGTTTTTGATTCAGATTGAGCTAAATTCGATGTCTATGCTGTTGACAAGTTGTGCGATGTTCTTAAATCTTAGTTAGCTAGCTTACGGTGGTTTTAGTTTGGGTCTTCATCTTGTGTCATGGCTTCGTTTGTGGTTTGGTGTCTTAACTTGGTTTTATTTGTTTTTGATATCTACAGCTTTGATGTTACGTGGTGTACAATAATGAATTATCAACTTGGTATATCAGGTTGTACAGTTTTAGATGATGAGGAGGAATAACTTTTAAATCATAGTATACCATGGAATATACTATGATTTAAAAGTTATTCTTTCTCATCATCTAAAACTGTACAACCTGATTTACCAAGTTGATAATTCATTATTTTTTGATTCAGTGGTATTGTCCAAAGACAACATACTATCGGAGAGAAGTATTCATGCAATGGAGGTTATCTTGCGAGTTTTGAGCGCTCCAGTAAATATGAATATCAATGTCTTTGAAGATAATTTGTTTGTTGTTTGGATTAACCCTGACAAAGAGCCTGATAAAGCCCACAAGCTTCTAGTTGCATTACGTCGGGAATTCGCTGGAAGGTAAGCACATTAATAACATATTTAACGGGTAACTGAAATTGTAAATCGACTACTATACGTTTTGTTTTTACAGACTTGGTTATCCAATAGAAATATTTTAGTTAATTGCGAAAGAAAAGATTGCTCTATTTCGTGTGGTTGCTGTTGGAAATGCAAATGAGCTATTTGAGGGATTTAAGCAGACATCATCGCCAAGGTATCGGTAAAAAGATAAATTGATATATGTAACTAAAGGGTCGCTAGAATCTCTCAGAAAATCTTGGGGATACGACGACTAACAATTGCAGAACTCTGTCCAATATCCATGCTTAATCATTTGATATTGAATACACGTTCCAATGCTAAAGCTTTGTTTTTCCAACAAAGGACACTCTTATTTTATTTTATGGTACTAATTCAACATGTTTGTATTCAAATGTGCACGTGCAGTACATGTACCAACATACTGATATAAATGAAAGGAATTCCTTTTGCATTCAAAGACTCTTTATTTACATTATGGAACATTGATGGTCTGGCTTGGAAATGAAGAAACCTGATCCAAATGACTTTTACGGAGAACATGCATGTTTTAGGCATCAATCATTATTTTTTGAAGTTTAATGATAAGTTTTAATTTTATTTGTACTGAGTTTTCCTTTGTCATCATTCAGATTAGGTCCTTTGACTTATCCAATTATCCTTTGCTATGTTGCATGAACAAATCATAGCTTAATAATGTTATTGTCATGTTATCAATAACTAATTACTTTTTTTATTAAAATTATTGGCACCTATGTCGGTGGTCTTCACCATCAATCAAAGCTTTCACGAAGGCTAACATGTTCACTATTGGTTTAGCTAATAATTTGACAACACGCTTTTTTCATACGCGAATCAATCCATATTGGCGGGCCAAATTGATCTCAATCCATATTTGTTTGCAATTTAAAAAATTTGTCTACATTAACCAGTTATGAATTATGAACAATTAGATACAGACTTCAACATGTAAAGATCGAATGGGCCAATAAACATCCTACCCACAATCGTTACATAATAAATTACAGCCAATCACTCAAAATAAAATACTGGTTTATTTTAATTTTACAAAATATTAAAATAGAATTGATTTTGAGTGGTTATATGTAAGACAACGAATTATAATACAAAAATTATTCATTATTGATTATATCCACCAAAGTACGTTATTAGTATTACTATAATATTCTTAGTTTTATTTTATTTGGACATTATCTGATGTACTTCATACATTCTCTCGTTTTAGGTTTTGATATGTAGATGGTATAAATTTCTACTTGAAATTGACCAAATGAAGTATCGCTACCGCTAGACATGATAGCTTGGACTTTTGAAGTTAAGAAAAATATGAATGCAAGTATTAATTCATTTTAACCTATGTAAATAACAACTTGTTATTTAGAATTTTTGTTACTAGCCAACCAAACGTTATCACAAGATCAAATATAAAAAACGATCACTTATTATTTATAAAGGATCGATTATATTAATTATAAATTATTCCTAACACACTTTCATATGTGGCATTTCTCATGTCGGATCACTTGTTGCTTTGAAAAACATGAAGCTCATGTAGTCATGGATTTTTATCAATATACTCATGGAAACTAAGCAGGTCCGTATACTCTCGAAGGAAATTAATTTGTTTATGTCCGCTTCAACTTATGCCACATACTAATCTGGACTTTTTTTTTGAAATTGGATACTTAGATGAGGTAGCACACGTTAGTACTAGAAGTTTTAGGTAGTATGTAATATACTACATATCAACATATTTTTGAATCGTGGTACGTAAGTTTCAAATTTATGACCTTTCGCATCACAGTTGAAGCGCTTAACCATTGGAACAATGAAGCTCAAATGTTGGTTAAGTATTTATGTATTACACTTAAATTCAATATCATATTAGAAAACCACTTGTTGTATGGTAAGTTGTTTGATTGAATAGTGTATTAGTATCTATCAAATTATTTTCTCGATGTAGGATTACTCTCAACGCATCCCTTGCATGTACGTGGTCCTTTTTCAACAAGATCAAATGTTAGTTGTTTATGCAGAGCTGGCTTGTCAACACATACTTTTGATATAGATAATGCTATAATCACATGCATTTTTTTCCAAATATTGGGTATCAAACATCCATGGATGCAAAGGATATTGAATAATTATTATTTTTCATTAATAATCGATAAATCAGAAGCACAATATATATTTTTTGGTTTGACATTAAATTTTCTTGTTGATTTCAGAAGTATGCATAATCATGGTTATAAAAATATACAAAATCAAAAAATCACATTAAACGCAAATGATATAAATTATTAATTTAAGAAAACAAATATTATTGTACTAAAATACGCATAAAATAAACTACCTTGACAAAAATTGAATGAATATTTTTTGAAGGTGGATGTCATTATATCCACATTTGTTTATTTGGATATCAGATATTATTCCATTTTTCTTATATACGGATACAAATAAATTTCACATTTTTTGCGTATCCGGTGCCATCTTAATGTAGAGCAGGCACGGCTTGGGTGCACGCGGATTGAACCTACTAAAATTGTTGAATAAAAAAGGAAACAAAAAGAAGCGGGGAAAAAGAAGAAACAAATAACCAATACTGATTGCATCTTTATTGATAATTGATTTACTTGATTCAACAATACACAACTCTTGTTTATATCTAGGTTAATTTATGCCCAAGTTATTACATAATTGGAAAGTATTATAATTAGAGAAAATACAAATATAGTTGGTGAATAATAAATAGTGGGATCTTCTGCAATACTCATTGAAATTCCCCCCTAAAGCTCAAGATGCGTTTGAAATTTTCAAACCAAGCAATGCGTAAAAGGAAATCTAAAATCAATAGTGTCATCTAACTTATCTAATGATTAAAAATATTGTTTTTAAGTGCTACCAAGGAGTGTAACGTCAAACACGAGTTTATAGGCTATTGCCAGAAATGCGGACGACTATAAATCATAAACATGGAGCCAAAATATTAAAAAGAAAATTGAAATAATAAAATTCTTATAGGATCAACAGTGGAATTCAAATCAGGATTGAAAGAATAATTCCAATAAAAAATCGGGAGCTGTAATCTGAGAAATGATTACAGGAATAAGTAGATTCATATGTGATTGGAAGAGTAATTCCAATAAAAAATCCGAAAAGGGAATTAAAAAACAAGGAATTCATATGAGAATGGAAACATGATTCCAATCTGGATTCATACGAGTCTTTGTCAAAAGAACGTCAGCCGAGAATGATTTTGGAATCTACAAAATGGAACAACGACCTTGGATTGTTTGCAAAAACTGAAAGCACGACGCCAAGCTCAAGGTCTTCAAGCTCTAAACTTCTGCCATGAACATATACTCAAAGATCCTCATTTTTAATAACACCACAACAGCTTATACTTTCAAATGAAAGCAAGCTTCTTCATCAATGAGTACAAATGTCTCAATCGTTACATCTACTAGCTCGTTATAACCGACAAATATTTCTCTCACTAACCAAATTTGACAATAGCTAATCAATTCAATGTTTTTGTTCAACTAAAATCTTGGCAACTAAACAACTAGGCAGTGTAGACCAAGCATTTTAAGAGAATTGGGCTTGGAAATAAATTGATATGATGAGCTGTTGGTTGTTATTGTTGTTAAATGTGGAATTCGACGATAAAACATTAAGGCATGAGATTTGAAATTTTTATCCGATGAGTTTTGAAGTAATGTTATGAATGAGATGAAATTATTGCGGTAATAAATCAAATGATGAAGTTGGCATTAGGATCATAAACTTCTCTTATACCATGTTAAAATTATATAATAAAGGGAACAAAAGTAGAAGAGGGGAAGAAGGAATGATTTACCAGTGAAGGCTACATCTTTATTTATAACTAAACTACTCGATTTGACAACACTCAACTCGGAATTATATCTAGATTACTCAACGCCAAGTGATTATATAATCGGAAAGCATTGTAATTATAACGTCCCGTATTTTTGAAAAATGAATAATTTATTTATTTAATTATTTAAATATTAATTTGTCATTATAAATGACTTGAATTTAATAAAATTGGAATATTAAATTAATATTTATAATGGGATAATAAATTGTAAATGGGGAAATAGTAGATTTCACAATATTGTGTGAATTGGATGATTTAACTGATTTATTTCAGTTTAGAATTTAATTATAATATCGAATTTATTTATAAACGACATTTGAACGTATAATTATAATATAATTAAAAACGAGCTCGTAACGTCGTGATAGTTCATAGTTTTACGTTTTGAACTTCAATTGGATATACATGATTCATTATAAGTCGGATTTTTTTTGAAACAAGAAACGTTCGAATCTATTGAATGATATTTTTCTAATGAAAGTGAAAAATCAATTTTTTGTCTTGTAGATTGCGAGTTATGTTCAAATCAAATTTTCAAAAAGTCGCTATGAAATCGTTTATAAATTATAATGATTTATTTAATAATATCAAAGTTTTAAAACGTGAAAGGCGTACGTGAGGCGTTTTCAAGTCTACGAGGCGAGACGTAAGCCTCGAAATGTTGAGGCATAAAATTTTCGGGTAAAAATAAAACGCAAACAAATAAAGAAAATCTGACAATTTAAATTAACCAACGCAAAAAATGAAAAACAAATAATTTGAGATCCAACTTTTACCAACTATATATTTTCATTATAGATTAAAAATAAATGATCGAAACTCATATGATTCAAATTTTGATTTCTTAAAACTATTTAAAGATTACATCAAACTCCAATTTTGATACGTTCTATCAGTTCAAATTGATTTCCAAATTTTATTTCGAGATTTAAAAGTTTATTGAAAAATATTCTTTAAATAACAGTGAGAAAATTCATTACGTTGCTCATGATCATTATTTCATAAACAATCTTACTTAATCATGTCGATATTGAAATTGAAAAGTAAAAAATGCTAATTTTTATTTTTTGAAGTTTTGTCTTTTTTTATTTCCATTAAATAATTAAAGTTAATGACATTTATCTGTATCAATATCTGTAGCTAAAGATTAAAAGGTTTTTAAATCATATGCCTCAGTTGTTTGAGGCATGCGAGGCGTACGATTTATGCGCTTTGTAGGCCTTAAGTTATTGAGACGTAAGCTTTAGGGGTAAAAAGCCTTTTGGAATAAGCCTCAAGGTGTTATTTTTTATTTTCTCGAGACGGGCCTTGAGGCGAGTATCGAGATGGGTTTTTTAAAACAATGAATAATATATATAAGGGTTTGTGTGTGTATACATATATATATTGAATATTGATTTAACCTTGTTTTGAAATATCGAGTTATAAATCCAGATATGTTTATTTTGAAGATATATGATATTCTATTTGGATATATACGATAATATTAATTTATTATTTTTAAATTTAATTGTTTTTGAATATATTAATATTTTATTAGTTTATTTAGACCTTAGAAAATAACCGTTTTGCAAACGACCTTTGTTTTCGACGAAACGAATTTTATTAAATCCGTAATGATTAATTATTGCTAGATTTCAAATTTCGCGCCAATCAGAGTTGTTTTGTAACCATGTACAATTTAAATGTAAATCGATCAATAGTTTGACTTTAAAATAGCAATGTATGAGAAAACAGACTCGAAATTTGACGAAACAAGTTTCGTTGGGTTCGTAATACCGAACCATAGCTGAATGTCCATTTTCATCGAAATTGGATATCATATGTGATCGTACGAATTTTTAAACGATAAATACAAGCATCAAAACAATATAAATTAATATAAAATCGAATAAAATATTGTTTTCTTTACCCTATAAATATACCTCACTTTTACCTAACCCTAACCTATTCTCTCCCTGGTCAAATTGTGCTGCCGCCACTTACTATCTTTTTCTCCAGCAAAAACGAGTTAGACAATCAATTAAAATTCGAACAAAAATCGATAAATTGTAAAGCTAATATTTTTGAGTTCGGATAGGCTAAGGCTTTCATTTCTCTGAATTTGATGGGTTGCTCACACGTTCTGGGCTGTGCAACTTTGATTAGCGGACTAGGGTTCAAAGAAAATGAATTTCAGGGGAAAGTTGGTTGGTTTCGTGATCGTATTTGGCTTTACACGTATTGGCAATTTTTCAGGATTTTAGAGAAGTAAAGATGTCGATCCATTTTGCTGATGCCGTGACTTTGCGCGGCTGTAGGTCGAAGTTTTCAAGAACGGTGCGAGCTGTTTTGTTTGGTTATGGGTGGATGGAGAGTTCAAAATGAAGAATGGTAGTGAAAACCGTGAAGTAATGGAAGATGGGTGGAGGAAGATATATGCGTGAATGCCATGAAAAGCAACGTGCGATTTTTTTCCACGGAGGAGAAGATAAGCGGTATAGTTAGGAAGTTAAGACGTGGGATTAGTATTAAAGAGGTATAAATTAACTAATTAGATCAGTGTTATGTAATGGAGTATGAAAGGAGCATGGATTTTTCAAAACACAACATTTATATGAAAGGTTCAGCAGGTTTGCACTTGAGTGAATAAGGAAGACAGGTTACTGGGAGGTAGGAATGACAATGGGGCGGGTTGGGGTAGGTTTCTCATGCCTCAGACCCGACCCGAACATTTTAAACCCCGCCCCAGACCCGTCTCATAGATCTGGTGCAGGTCTGGAATTTCGCCCTGTACCCAAAACCCATACGGGTTATGGTAGACCCGCCCCGGCCCGCGACGCGGTGATATTGTGATCTAATGTACACAAATTTATATACTTATATTTTTTATCACTAAATGATAAATTATATACATATTATAGTGTGTTCACAATGATAAAAGAATATAATAAAATGAGTTGTAAGATAATAGTTCAAAATGTATGCATTTGTTATTGTATAATTATCATTGATGCAATCTAATACTATGAAAAATTTATAGTTTTTTAATTGAAAGAGTATAATATTCAAGTTATAACCATGTACACCTAAGAATATTAACGAGTAATAATTATAGTTATAAAGTGATTTTAATGATCTTTCAATCATGCGGGTCGGGTTGGGGTGGGTTAGCCGTGCCCCAGACCCGAACCTGGACCTCCAAAAGCAGGTCACGGGTCTACCCGCCCGGAGAACCCTATGGGGCAGGTCTAAATGGGTCAAAATAGGTGCGAGTTAAGCGGGTTTGGATCCTAGACCCGTCCTATTGCCATCCATACTGGGGGGGGGGGAGGGGGGGGGGGGTTAGGCGGCTAATTCAAGATTAAGGGAAATTAAGGTTTTCGATTAAGTTAATGATCTTTAAATATATATATATATATATAACTTGTAATAATCGTATCTTGTTCGTACATAAATAGAATTCAACGAAACAAGATCCATTGGGATCATATGGACGAGGGCTACACAGCGGAATCAATATGGAATGATTTGGAGTTTGTCTCAATTTATGGAAAATAAAACGCCTGATCGGACTTGTTGACCGTTATTCGTTATTTAACGATTAACAACCAAAGTGAGTAAACTCACTAACTCTGTCCAGTTTATAAATTTTATTAACGTATTTTAAAATTGATATGCGATGATTGAATGCTATGTGATGCTTGTTTTGATGAATTGCTTATAAATTGGTTGAAATTATTGATATAACTATATATATATATATATATATATATATATATATATGGAACGGTGGTTAAATTTTGATTCTATTTATCGTAATATCTCATATTGAATTGAAATTGATGTTAAATACGTTGATTAACATCTGTGGATGCAAAGAAACTAGTTGGAGGGATCCAACTGGATTCTTCAAAATTATTACTATTTGTTTTCATATATTGTGATATATGATGGATTAATTGTTCTGTGATAATTTGGTTATGTTGAAATGCTTGAATAGTACATATCCTAGAATAGTTGGTATTTTAAATACCGTAAACATATATTTAATTGAAGTGGGAAAGAGTTTAGGGTTTTAAAAGGAAAAATCTATTTTTAAAATATAGAAATGTAATTTCGAATGGACTAGAAAATAATAACTTGTTTTTAATAAATAAAACAAGTAGTTTGATTTATATCGAAGTTTATAAATGAAGTGGGAATTTGGGGTCGTTTTAAAAAGGAACGATGGAAGTTATTTTGATATTCGAAATGTAAAAAGGATTGAAGTAAATCTATAAGGACCTATAATTAAAATTCGACGATGTCGAATGTTTTTAAAATGAATTATGTTTTAGAAATTTATATATATTATAAAATAGAACTTGGTAAGGAAGTTTATATTTGTTTCAAAATCAATAAATTATATTTCGATATGAAAGCGATATAGACTTATAAATGTATTAAATAAAATAAACTAGTAAGTTGATGCGTAAACGAAAATTGATAATTAAAATGAAATGTGAATAAGAAGTTATAAAATGACCCGATAATTGGAATTTGAACATATAATAGTATTTTAAATTGAAATCAAGTTTTGATTTGATAAAACGAGTCTAGATTTCTGTAAAGGACTAATATTCACGTTTTAAAGTGAACAATGATTTAAAAGCAAATGTTTTGCAAATTGGAATGATTATAAAGGGGAAACTGGTAAATATTTGGAAGTGATAAATTCAGAAATGAATTTAGAAATTGAGTTGACTTGAATGGTAAATTATTCCAAAGTTCAGAATGTTAATTGAATATAAGTTATTCGAAAGAGAGTTATCAAATATAGATTTTTCGAAAGAGAGTTAATATGTTGAAATTCGATTATATCGAATTCGGGAAAAAAACTATTTACTTTCCGATTCTTAATCAAGATTTAATTAATTAATTATTCAAATTAATGAATAAAAGTTATATTTTAAAGTTAGATTTTTTTGGAAGTAGGGATTATAACGCTATCGTTATAATCAATGTTTTTCATAAAAGAAGTGGATTCGTAAACTGAATTCGAGAATTGCGTAAGCAATGATTTGATAAGAAATTAAGAAATTGAGTTAAGGAAATTAGAAACTGACTGGAGTTTAGTCAAGTTGAATGACTTTCTGAGTGTCGGTCTGATGTTGGTTTCGGCCTTCGGGGTTGATACTTAAGGGGTTGTTCTCTTACTAGTTTACAGTCAGAGACCGATGATTGTGAAAGGTTAGTGATGCGTGAATAACAAATGGAAATGTTTCCAATGTTAATAACGTATATTTTCTAAATATAGAAAATAAGAATTTGTGAATATATGGAAACGTTTTTCTGAGAAGCGTGAGAGGCTAAACGAGTTGGAGAAATATTTGGGTAAAGATATCAAAGAGAAATTGGGAAACGAATAATTTAATGATAAATTAATTTAATGGGGCTCGGTGTTGTTAATGATTGATCGATAGAATCTCCATTTGGAAATAGGATCGTTGTTCCTTTGATAGTTAAATAACCGGCTATTAAAGTTTTTGATCATTTTTCTGTTGTCAATATAGGGAGATCGAGATCAGATTTATTATTTGAAAACCACTTCGTATGGGCATAAGCGTTGTGAATCAAATATGCCGAAGATAATTGAAGATGAAGTGAAATGCAAGGGTTGTTCTGTTATTCCTAGGTAGAAATTGCCTAAGATGAATTGATGGAATAGTGCCTTCAGTTTGTCTAGTTCCAGGACAACTTGTATGGACGAATGTCTGACAGAGTATGCCTAACAAATCATATACGTGAATCTTTTCAAACGTATCTACGTTGGTGGCGGAGCAATTCGTTTCTCTTAGCTTTTGCCCGTGATATTTTTGGGGAAATCAATAAACGATTTTGGCAGATTTGACGATGTGACATTCAAAGTAAATGAAGATGTAGCATGTCAAAAAGATAAGCGTAGCCTTAAGCCTCACAACCGAGAAATGGTATAAAATCAGGTAGGTCGCATGGCTAAGTGGGTAGCTCCCAATTTGGGTTATTATCACCTGATCTAGAGAAAGTTCATTTGCATTTTTAATATATTTCAATGATGTCCCTTTCGGGGAACAGGTGCTGATCCCAATTGTTGATGATAATACATTCAGTACACTCAAGTGAAATGAGTGACTGGTCATGTTTAGCTTGAATTGCAAGATGTTCTTGTTAAACCCGGTGTATTCCTCTCTAGAGATACACTGTCGGAAGGTGGTCCCATATCTTGCCATTTGGAATCCATTCTCCAATAAGAGCCCGTTGTTTTTGGTTGTATAATATGTATATGGAGCGTGATATGCAAATGTTCTGCTAAATTGTTATTTACTTGATGTAGACACCATGATAATATCAAATAAGTATTGTTTCAAAGAATGTTTTGGATTATCATAAGGTAAGAATCATCCGTGTTTATGTGTGGATCGATCTTACGATTATCCTTTCTTTTGAAAAGGATTTTTAAAAGTTAAACCAAAGGGTTTGAATTAACTCACACCAGTCTCATGACTGACCCAGAGTTTATTTTATTTTGTTTTACCTTAAACTCTTGGATGCCCAAATTTGTACGGGCAATCATGTAGTCGAGATTTTACAGATATACTTGGAAGAGCTTGGAGCAAGAGGCTTCAACATTTTATAGCTATTGATTATTCCCACCATGTTGTACTTGGATTATGTTATATATGTACAAGCAGATTTGTATTTCAAAGTTATGTTATATAATATATTTTATTCGTTTCGCTGTGAGATTCGTATTATTTTGATGTTGTATTTATGTTCTTCTTCTCGTTCTATTCTGAACTTCTTTCTATCTATTCTCACCCTCTAGCTTCTTTCTATTAATGATCTAGTACATTTTTGGTGCTTGGTTAGTCGACACGGTATTTATCAATAATCATGATCGAGAATCTATTGGTTCATTACAATAATTATGGAAAATGCATGGGTAAATAATAAATATGAGATCTGATAAACACCTTGTCCAAATTGGTCAATACACTTGAAAATGATGCAGGAGATGAGTTCGATTCTCGCCTTACGAAGTCAAACCCACTTGTTATATAGTATATTATATACTACCATAAATTTTTATATAGAATATCATTTTCTAAAAAAATATAAGATCATACCAAAATAACGTCCTACTCCGAAATCCACCATAACAAAGAGCATTACTGAGTAATACTGTCTATTAGAGCAGAGAATAGGGATGGTTAGGAGCGACCATCTGTTATCTTAAATTAGACGAGTATCGGATATGCCGATTGGGTGTATAATAATTTTTTTCTTACCTCCAGTGGATCAATGTACTCAATTCATCTAATATAAAACTGCGATGGCTAAGGATCGAATTTAGAACAAACTAAAACACATCACAGATAACAGATTTTAGAACATAATACATATTGGTATAACCACAAAATACGACATATACAAGTTTTTGTTTATATCTAGGTCAATTTATGCCGAAGTTATTACATAATTGGAAAGCATTATAATTAGAGAAAATACAAATATAGTTGGTGGATAATAAATAGTGGGATCTTCTGCAATATTCATTGAAATTCCCCCTAAAGCTCAAGATGCGTTTGAAATTTGTCAAACCAAGCGATGAGTAAAAGGAAATCTAAAATCAATAGTGCCATCTAACTTATCTAACGATTAACAATATTGTTCTCAAGTGCTTCCACGTAGTGTAACGTCAAACATGAGTTTATGTCTAATTGGTAGACTATTGTCAGAAATGCCAAGGACAATGAATCATAAACATGGAGCCAAAATATGAAAAAGAAAATTGAAATAATAAAATTCTTATAGGATCAAAAGTGGAATTCAAATCAGGATAGGAAGAATAATTCCAATAAAAAATCGGGAGCTATAATCCGAGAAATGAGAACGAGAATAAGTAGATTCATATGTGATTGGAAGAGTAATTCCAATAAAAAATTCGAAAAAAAATAAAAAAAATAAGGAATTCATATGAGAATGGAAGCATGATTACAATATGGATTCATAAGCGTCTTTGCCAAAAGAACGTCAACCGAGAACGATTCTAAAAGCTAAAAAATGGAACAACGACCTTGGATTGTTTGCAAAAACTGAACGCACGATGCCAAGCTCAAGATTTTCAAGCTCTAAACTTTCGTCATGAACATATAATCAAACATCCTCATTTTTGATAACACCACATCAACCTTATACTTTCAAATGAAAGCAAGCTTCTTCGCCAATGAGCACAAATGTCTCAATCGTTCCATCTACTAGCTCGTTATAACTGGCAAAAATTTCTCTCACCAACCAAATTTGACAATAGCTAATCAATTCTATGTTTTTGTTCAACTAAAATCTTGGTAACTAAGCAACTAGGCAGTGTAGACCAAGCATTCCAAGAGAATTGGGTTTGGAAATAAACTAATATGATGAGGTGTTGGTTGTTATTGTTGCTATATGAGGGATTCGACGATAAAACGTTAATGCATGAGATTTGAAATTTTTAATCCGATGAGTTTCAAAATAGGGTAATGAATATGATGAAGTTCGCATTAGGATCATAAACTGCTCTTATATCATGTTAAAATTATAGAATAAAGGGAACAAAAAATAGAAGAGGGGAAGAAGAAGTGATGATTAACCAGTGAAGGCTACATCTTTATTTATAACTAAACTACTCGATTTAACAACACCCAACTTGGATTTTTATCTAGATTACTCAAAGCCAAGTAATTATATAAATTGGAAAGCATTATAATTATGAAAAATGCATGGGTAAATAATAAATATAAGATCTAATAAGCATCTTGTCCAAACTGGTCAACACACTTAAAAATGATGCAAGAGAAGGGTTCGATTCTCGCCTTACGAAGTCAAACCCACTTGTTATGTAGTATGTTATATACTACTATAAACTTTTATATAAAGTATCAATTTCCAAAAAATATATAAGATCATACCAAAATAACGTTCTACCCCGAAATCTACCCTAATAAAGAGCATTATTGAGTAATACCGTCTATTAGAACGGAGAATAAAGATGGTTAGGAGCGACCATTTGTAATCTTAAATTAGATGAGTATCGAATATACCGATTGGGTGTATAATATTTTTTTTTCCTTACCTTTGGTGGATCGATGTACTCAATTCATCTATTATAAAACTGCGATGACTAAGTATCGTATTCAGAACAAACTAAAACACATCACAAGTAACAGATTACAAAACATAATACATATAGGTATAACCACGGAATATGACATATACAAGTCTTACATACTCAAATGATTTCATAAACTATATACATGTACATCATGTCCCAAAAATAAATATACAGTGACACAATACTCAACTACACAACTTAAGAAATAGCTTCAAGAGAGGTACTCCAAGGATGTACAGCTAAAGACGAATCAACAAAAAGCTATGAACCTGTGTTAGGGTTTCTTTAGGATTACCATACAATTTGATTTTAGAAGAGGGAATAAGAAAACAATAACAAATGAATTCCTCCAAATAAACATTTATTAATGCACCAATTGATTACAAAGAAAAACCTAAAATTGAGAAGATATCTGAATCTCTAAAAAATAAAAATAAGGTTTTCTCCCTTCTAAGTATAAATAAATCTATCTCTAAAGAGATGTTTATATAGGCAAATACAAAGACAATGTCAATACCTAATTGGGCCCTAAAATATCTCAAAATAAGTCTTTCCATAAAACTTGGTCAAAATAAGACCATATCGGCTTAGACGTCTAACCTGGATGGTCAAACGTCTAATCAAACTCTCGGGAAATAGTTCCCTGACAACTCAGACTTCTGACCTGATGCCTCAGATGCCTGATCACCTATTTTGTCTATTTTCTGTCTCTTTCAGCTGCAACATCCAATATCTCGAGTTTACCAAACTCCAAATCTCTATCTTCAACATCCATGTGATATATATCACAAATCACAATACCTGAAACAACTCGGTCTAACCTGAGTATAAATCTATAACATGTTTTAACCTACTTCAGTACTATGTTATAAAACGATGTTTATTTTACCACTAAATCAATTGATTATAGGAAGAGTGGTCTCATTGTGTTTGTCGAATTCGTCAACTTAATTTTCTGATATTGGATTATCCTCTGTGTGTTTTACTTTCATAAAACGTTAAATTTTAATATTATGTATTGTGTGCGAAACGATAAATATTATTGCAAAAGTATTCAGATTAATTGTATTCATTAAATATCATTAGTCACTACTTTTTTGTGTCACGTTGATTGTGTTATGCTCTGTGCATTATTTTCTTTTTAGCATTTAATATATTATGTAGCCATTGTTAAAGAATACATTAAGAGACAAAATATGTGTAAACCATGCCATAATTATCAAAAGGCCAAGCAATGCACCACTTCACGATATGTCTTGCTTGTGAAATTATGCAAAACCCATGTAGAATACTGTCTATTAGAGCGAAGAATAAGGATGGTTATGAGCTATCATTTGTAATTTTAAATTAGATGAGTATTGAATATGTCGATTAGGTGTATAACATTTTTTTTTTCCTCCAATGGATCGATGAACTCAATTCATCTAATATAAAACTGCGATGGCTAAGGATCGTATTCAGAATAAACTTAAACACGTCACAGACGTATTACAGAACGTAACCACATAATACGACATATACAAGTGCTACATACTCAAATAGTTTCATAAACTATATACCTGTACATCATGTCCCAAAAATAAATATACAATGACATAATACTCAACTACACAACTTAAGAAATAGCTTTAAGAGAGGTACTCCAAGGAGATACAGCTAAACACAAATCAACCACAAGCTTTGAACCAACAACTTGGTCTGACCCGAGTATAAATCTATAACATGTTTTAACCTACTTCAGTACTATGTTATAGAACAATGTTTTTTTACCACTAAATCAATTGATTATAGGAATAGTGGTCTCGTTGTGTTTGTGGAATTCGTCAGCTTAATTTTATGATGTTGGATTATTCTCAATGTGTTTTACTTTCATAGAACGTTAAATTTTAATATTATGTGTTGTGTGCGAAATGATAAATATTATCGCAAAAGCATTCAGATTAGTCGTATTCATCAAATATCGTTAGTCACTACTTTTCTGTGCCTGGCAAATCGTGTTATGCTTTATGCATTATTTTCTTTTTAGCTTTTAATCTATTATGTAGCCATGGTTAAAGAATAGAGCAAGAGACAAAATATGTGTAAACTATGCCATTATTATCAAAAAGGCCAAGCAATGCACCACTTCACGATATGTCTTGCTTGTGAAATTATGCAAAATGCATGTAGAATTATCATGTGAAATTGGCACCTTTAGATTTTCATCTCTTTAATACCTGTTGCTATTGCCATTGCCATTGCCTATTATCTTTCTGGGTATTGTATACAGTAAGCTTTTCTTATTTAAGAATTTTTTTTGAAGTTAAACATAGGTCTTTGAGCTGAGAGCCAAGCATCCTATAACCGATGCAACTATAATGTATTGATGGTTTTAATATCGGAATATTGTATGTACTATCATTTTGATTTGCACGAAGAAACAACCTGCATTGTATATTACTTCTTTACTTTGAAAGCTCATAACTGCGACAATTATATGATATTGAGATGAGCTGCGTACTTTTGTCTTTACCGTTCAATAGCTTCGATGTTTTAAATGAACATAGATAAAAGTGGATATTTTATTGAAACATAATTTTGCATTTGGATGAACGTTTATTACGTGTGATTAATCAAGAAATTTAATGAAGTTCCACTTCATTTCTGGTGAAGAAAAGTTTACCGTACGATAGCAATCACTTGTACCAAAATGTTGATGATGTTTCTTAGCTATTATATTTCTGACTTTCAATTTTATGCTTACTTTCTTGAACTAAAATAAAGCAAAAAGGACAAGTGAAACAAAAAGAAGCAAAATAATAATAAAAGATTAAAAGGCATTTGGTTTCTTCATTTAATTGGAAATGTACGAGTACTTTGACATTTTCGGCAAAAAGATATGTTGATTTAATCTATAAAAAATAGAAATAATCATGCCTGTCTACTATATAATGCAAAGATTTATCTTTTGTGAAGCTTTTTTTTACATCACCAGAAACACCCTTGTTATAATTTGAAGTAATCAAATCTTACTTGTTAATTGCGAAAGAAAAGTTGAAGATCCTATTTTAACTCAATTTCCTTTCTCATTCTTTGTAAAATATCCATGCACATTCAATTGATATTGAATGTATGTTTCAGTGCTAAAATGTTTGGATCCTATAATGTTTTCAAATAAAAGACACTCTTATTTTGTGGTACTATCAACATATTTTTTTACGTGCAAGCGCAGTGCATGTAGCATTCAAAAACTCTTTATTTATATTATGGAACGTCGGCAGTTTGGCTTGAAAATGAAGAAACCTTATCCAGTCGACTTTTGCAGAGAACAAGCTTGTTTCAGGTATCAATATTTAACTGAAGTCTAACGATCAGTTTTTCTTTTATTTATACTGAGTTTTTCTTTGTCCACATTCAGATTAGGTCCTTTTGACTCATCTAATTATCCTTTGCTATGTTGCATGAACACACCATAGCTTAATAATGTTATTGTCATGTTATCAATAACTAATTACCCTTTTATTAATAAAATTATGGACATCAATGTCGGTGGTCTTTACCATCAATTAAAGATTTCACAAAGACGAACATGTTCACTGTTAATTTAGCTAATACTTTAACAGCACACTTTTTTCATACACGGCACTTGTTTAGACCAAGTTTCGACATTCCACCCCATACGGCGAGATCTTGTCATTTCATTTTCATTTTGGCATCGGTTGGGGTAAAATATGCTCAATATTCCATTTTGGATTGGGACAAAGAAAACTTCTAAAAATTTTAAATAAGAAAAAAATTATATTTAAGACTACTCAGGTAAAAAAATGATTTGAAGATGTAGAACATGTTATGCCAAAGAAAAAGACAAAAACGAAAGGTTTTCCAACAAAACCAGCATCGTATAGTTTTTCAAGAAGTATCTTCCTTTTAGGGTTGTAATTCCTAAAATCGAATTGAAAATTTTGAAACAAATCGAGGAATTTGATTTTTGTTAAAGGTGGCTGTTGTGGTTAATAATAGAGAGTTATTTATGCTAAATTCAAATTTGTCAAAGAATGTCAAAATTTAGCTAATAGGCTCTATGAACATGATACAAGTTGCTTGGTCAAGTAACATATGAATCGAGTAAAGAAGTCCATTCGTGAATTAACAGATTTTACAATATTAAAAAAAGATTGTTGACAGAGCTTTTAATTCAAGCATGGAAATTATGGAAACTAAGGTCGCATTTATCTATCTGCATTTAAATCAAATATAGTACATTTGAAAAGGTTCCAAGACTATTGGGCAATCAATTTAATTAATTTACAAATAATTCTTTCATTTTTATGTCTGTTTAAATGAAGTTCATCTATATTTTGTGTGTGAGAGTATACGTCATTATCTTTTTCTTCAAGAAATCCTAATCTTGACAGTCAAATCAAATTAGAGGTCTTTAGCACAAACAAGTCTTCAGGGAAATTAATTATTGAATTTGTAATTGTATGTTAACCTCTTTTCTTTACTATCTATAATTTTGTAGTCTCTCCGGTATCCTAAAGAATAGTTGGGTTCATGGACATACCAACTTTTTTGTTCAACAATTTGGACATACCAGCTTTTAATTGTTTGGGGATTATTATTCATTGTATTGATGGTTGATATAATCAACAAACTAGGTCTTTTTTGTTGCTTCCATGTCTAAGTATTCATAACTGTTTTGCACTTAGTGCAAACTAATTAAAAATTCACACAAATTTTACTGTAAAAACATTGATGAAATTTTAGCAAATATTTGATGTTTTCATCTACTAATTTGGATTTACTTATCCATTATTTCTTATTCTTACAAATATTTTAAAAGAAAAATGAATCGAAGATATTAGGGTACTGCATTTTGATTTTCATTGTTTTTAACTGATGTATCGAATTTTTGAAAAATAAAAATGTAATTTATGATGGTTTTTCTAGAGAGTGATTACACATATTTCAAAATTTTTGCAAGACGTTTGTCAAAATCCCCGAATAAAAAGTATGGTGAAAAGTAAAATGTGATGATTATATTTCTAAAAGTTGTGTTTATACACAAAACTTTATTTATACAAATGATGTACAAAATATATTTCAAGCCCAAAACTTTAGGTTCAATGTCAAGGTAACCCCATTTATGAAATACTTGGGTATTTTTACTAGGTTAGCATTCAAATGGTGATCCTTGGGTCCGAGCTAGTCGGACGATGGACTAGAGCCCAATTTGAGTATATCGTCCAATTTTTTTAATTTGTGGTTCAAGAAATAGTGGATAACTTATTCTAATGACTGTATTAACGCTATTGTTTTGAAAGTCTTTAACACTATGGTTTTGGATCTAATGACTATTAGTTTGCTAAAGCACCTGCCAACTGGCATTCCACTTCTCTACAAATACCAACCCAATTTTGATTTCTGGTTCTTCATCTTCACATCAAATAAACAAAGGAAGTATATAAATAAAATTTCTCTGTCAAAAGATCAGAAATGGATGGTGCTGCATCAAACTTCAGTGAACTTCAAGGTAACCCAAACAACCTTTATAAATTCAAATTTGCAACTACTTTACAAAATCATGCCCTAACTATGCAAAAACCTTTTTGCTTAGATGCATGCTTTTTAGGATTCAGGTTTTATGTTTTACTTATGTCGCCTACATCGCTATGAGAAAATTGTTTTGTTTAGCATTCCTGTTAAGATTCATGTTTTATATTTCACTCATATTACCTACATTGGTATGTTATTGTATTTACACATACACATTATTAAGGTCTTATAATGTGTGTGTTTTTTTTTTCATAACTTTCTTTATGTTCTTTTAATTTTTTTGTCTGAATTTTTTTTAGAGTTCTATTTTTAAAAGTGTGACGCTCTGCCTAGACTCTTTTAGCCAGTGTTTTGAAGATCCTCTGTGTGATAATCTAACATTAAAACTCTAAAAAACCTTTAGAGCAACTTATTTGAAGCACATGGATCTTCTAATTTGAGAAAAAAAACAATTGAACTATTTTTCATCATTTTCTCATAAGCAATTTAACAAAAATTTCATGATCTTAGTTACCAATCAATTGTATACCTTATCAATTTTGCACGATTCGATATATATTTATGAACCTCTGTCAAGTTGAAATTCTCTTATCTTATAAAACCGGAAAGTTAGCGTTACTGCCCAAAAAAAATTTCTATACAATTTTAAATTAATATTTCCCAAAATAACTGTTTTTAAAAATTTGATATATTAATTATAATTAGTTAAGTTTATACATTAGTTATTCTTTTAAAACATTTGGATAAGAAAATAAAGAATAATGAACAAACTACACTAGAACCTTTAACCTTGCACTGACACGGTTAAACTCAGGGTTTGGTCTTCAAAACGATATGTTACATTATTGGTTATCGCAACATGTTGGAATTGGAGACCTTAGCTAAAGCTGAAACTGCTAGCTTATAAAGCATAGATATGTTGGAACCGGAGACTTCTATAAATCTTGTTATAGCTTGCATCACATCTTATGTCAAAAGCTACTGAACTGCAATTTTGCTACAGTTTGGTCTTTGATAACCTTTAGTCAGCAGGAAATATACCAGAAAAAGTAACAGCGGTTGAGTCCAGTAATGCCTTTAAACGATTGTTGCTATAAAAAACTTAGTCAGCTGGAAATATACCAGAAAAAGTAACAGCGATTGAGTCCAGTAATGCCTTTAAACGATTGTTGCTATAAAAAACTTATTTTTGGTCACATGAAAAACACAATATAGACTACTTTATGCCTTTAATTATATGCAAAATGACAAGCGTTCAGCTTATGTTATGAAACGTTAAAGAGTAGTAACACCTGAAGTCCAACGTAACGTTTGCAGTGCTAAACAACAAGCTTGTAATGTAGTGTGCAATTTGAGCTAGTGTTTTATGTCTTTTTTAATAAATTATGGTTGTAGGTTATGTAAAATTTCAGAACTCCCATACATAGAGCCGAAAGATATACTTTTAGAAAAAAATAATAATTATGTGAAATGTTAATTGTTCCACCATCACATGTGTATTCACATTTCACATGTGAATGGTGGAGTCCACCTATTAGATAAGTTCATATATTATTTCAAATTTGTAAAATGATGCATAGTTAGAAATGTTACATCAAGCGTGTGTTAAGGGTGCTATATCCGGTATTTTTTCACAATGGTGAATTTTCAATAATAAAGGTTTAATGAAAACTAAGTCTTAAAAGGAAAATAAAACGAGGATCAGAAAATATAAATCAAAATTAAAAATTTAAAACTAAGTACTTACGTTTTAGTTTGATCCTTATTTATCACTGTAATTGTTGGGAGGGCTGATGCTTATAGAGTATAGTCAGTTTCTCATTTGTTTGTATTAAGCACAGAGTTAAATTGTACTTAACTACGTACTGACTAACGTCACTTGCATGGGTTAGCAATATCTTATTTATCTTTATTCAAAATTTTATATATTGTTGGATTCTTTTTCTTAGGCACACATATAATAAAGATGTTAGCAAAGTTTTATTATGCAGTTTATGGTTGATGAGTCTGAAAACAGCTAAGCTCAAAATTTGATATGATAAATTAACATTCAGTTTAGAGTAAACTATAAAATCAAACATCGATATGCTACTAATTTCATATTGCAATAGTTGTTTAATTCTTATTTAACACATGCTTATTCTCAAAATTCACGGCCTAACTTTTACGAGTCTTTTAATTTGATAATCATGTTAAATTTGATCTATGGTCAGACGCTGAAAAACTGGTTTATACATTGTTCCAGATTTGACCAATCTTTGTATTCACCGTTCCTTTCATGTGTCTTTGGCATGAATGCTTGGGTAGTATGCTTTAAGTTAACATACTCATTTTGAAGCTTTAAACTGATAGTAGAACCTGGGATCATAACATTTTGAATGTAATTACTACTAATGAAGGGAAACTGATCTCAGAATTTCAACATCTCTGATGTTTCATTGGGCAATAAAGTTGCGTAGAAAACTAGAGAACCAAACAAGTGTTTCTAAAACCAATTGGTAATAGGAATAACGGTCTCATAGTATATACACAGGAAACATGACACAAATTGCTAACAGCAACCCAAACACCACCACTCCAAACAAATGCATTGTCCATGAACAGGACCGGTTCATGCCGACTGCGAATGTGGTCCGAATCATGCGGAACGTCCTCCCACCTTATGTCAAGATTGCAGAGGATGCTAAGGACTTGGTTCAGGAATGCGTGTCCGAGTTCATCGGCTTCATCACGAGTGAGGCCAAAGACAGATGCAAGCATGAGCGGCGCAAGACCATTACTGCCAAAGATCTGCTCTGGGCCATGGACAAGCTCGGATTTGATAACTATGTGCCGCTTCTCGCCCGCTTCCTTCAGAAGTATCGTTGCATGCAATTGTGAACAGTAGCGTGAAAAGTCTGAGATAACCACGTTATTTGTATTCGAGAGTAGTTTATGTCTATGTGATTTGTGTAGTGGTATTTTGAGGACCTTTGTGTTATTGAGTAAAATTGGCTAATGACTGCGGCGGCTTTGTTGCATCAAAATTTGGATTTGCTTACGAACTTCTATTTAGGTATACATGCATAAAATTTCTTGTTAAGGGTTATGTTAATAAACCATATAACGCATTGATTAGAGTACAAAATACACTAATGTGCGTTCCTTGTGTACACATCAAAAGTTGTTCATTACATGCGTAGGTTTTATCATTTGTATTTCTGTTTAGTTAGCATTTGTATTTCTGTTTTGTTATTATAGATTATTTGATTCTGTTATAATTGAGCTTACTTATGTTTTTTGTACATACTTAGATTATCTGATTCTGTTATAATTGAGCTTATGTTTTTTTCCCACTTATTTTGGTTTTTAATGGTTGTTAACGAGTGTCATGGTGTATAGATTAACATACCGTACTTGGAAAACAACTTAGAAGAAGTTGAAAATTGATGGTAATTTGTGAACGGCAGGGATAATTTCCTATTTTCAAACTTGCTGAAAGAGTTTTTTGTAAACAAATGGATGAGAAATGAAATGTGAATATTGAATACTCTCACCTCTCCTTGACCACAGTATTGGATGTGCCATGTATATGTATATGTATGTGTGTACACATACAAGCATATATATATGCGCAAGTGTTCGGTTGCACCCAAAAAATGGAGTATCCCAAATATTTTTTTGATATCAGCTCCGCATTTATATTAAAGAAAGTGAGTGGGAAGTGAGTGGAAGGAGAGAGAAGAGGAAATACTTGGTGTAAATAGGAAGATAAATTGGGTGCTACACTGTTACGGGTGTCATTGAACCTACTTTATATATATATATATATATATATATATATATATATATATATATATATATATATATATAGAAAAACTCTATTTGGACACAAAATGATGACATAAAATTGGATACAACAAATCTCAATCACTAGATGTTCCCATGAGTTCCACTTTCCACATAAAGACAAACAAGTCCAATGGTCCAAGCTTTGGAAAGTCTACTTAAACACAAAAATTTGACACAAATTGGAGACATAAATTCTCAATCATTGGATTTCCTCCTGATTTTCACTCTCCACTTAAAATAAATTAATCCAATGGTTGAGATTGTGTCCTTTGATTTTTGTTCAAATAGTCGCTCCTAATATACATATATATATATATATATATATATATATATATATATATATATATATATATATATATTTGTGTGTGTGTGTGTGTGTGTATGTATGCGAGTGTTCAGTGACATCCCAGACAGTGTTAGTACCGCTTTAGCTCCCATGTTTTCCATCATATATCCATTTTTTCCCTCTCTCTCTCGTAGATGTTCAATACACAAATATATAATCATCTACCAAAATTTGAACTCATTTCGACATTCGTAATATTTTCAAAATCATAGCTCCAATATCCACCGTTCAGACATTTATTCGAACCGTTAAATTTAAACATCAAATACATTATTCTATGAATGTCAGATCGAACTCAAATTTTGGATAGATGGTAATATATGTGTGGATTGAACATCCACAAATTCTTATTGGATTTGGATTGGTGTAATTCACGAACGGGTAGGGGTGCTAAAGGTTTGCTACAAAACATGAGTGTCCGAGAACACTCCTCTCTCTCTCTCTCTCTCTCTCTCTCTATATATATATATATATATATATATATATATATATATAAGGAAAGTCTATTTGAACACAAATTGGTGACACACAATTTAATACATAAATTGTAGATCATTGGATCTCCTTCTGAATTCCATATATATGAGATGTTTCCTTCTTTTCCAGGCATGCTTTTCTTCCATGAGTGAAGCATTTTAGTATACTTTCTTATAAAAGATTAATGGTTTAATGCTAGTATTTATCGATATGTTGATGTTATTTTTAGGCTAAAATAAAACATATGTTGGCCTAAGGCTCAAACGATGCAAACATAATGGGTATATCCATCCACCCGATTAAATATAATACAACATGACCTTAGCCGACTCCAGACACTCTCATTTTAACAAACTTCAAAAATAAAGTAACCCTAGATGATTTATGTTAAAAATAATAGGGTGATTGTTTGTATTCTCCAATTATACAATAGGTAATCCTTCTTGGGGGTTTCAAGTCTTTTATCCGCTTTTGGTTGGAATCTCTTTATTGAAGCAGATATCTCTAAGTTAGATCATATTGTTGAGATCTATGATTGTTTGCTTTCCAAGATCTTAAGCTTGGTGCTTTCATCTTTGTTTCATACAGATAAGAGATATATATTATTGTTTATTGTCGAGCTTACTTCTATAGAAATTATATTTTACTCTCTGATATTATGCAGTCACAGCTTTTCGCCTTTCTACCGCAAAATAAGCTCTTTAGGAAAGCTATTGGGAGTACAGTAGTCCCTCCTTGCCATATCAGGTGTGAAAGGCAACATCTTAGTATTAATCCTTGATTTATCGACTGATTTATATTTAATAGTTGCTTGATTACTTTCCTTACATGATTCAGTCCTGTCATGAGCTCAAGGATGGCCATTCCCCTGAGTTAGCCTATTGAGAAGCTACATTGACCTAAGATGAGAGATATACCAATCATTTCTTCCACGGGAAATCTCAGATGAGATTTTCCCACTTTGTAAGTAATTATTGACCTCTCTTCATAATTTTTAGTTCATAAATGTTTTGATTTTGGTATTGACTTTTGTTGCTGGAATTCTTGACTTTAGAAACAAAATTTGTATTCTATTTCTATGTATTTTCATAATAATATGCTATATGTTTCGAATATTTTATGTAGTTTATAGTTTCTCTTTTTCCATACGAAATAAATGATAGTAGTTAAAATACTACTAGCTCTGTTAAAATCATTCTTCTTATTTTTTTGGTAAAGCCAGCCAGTTTTCTTGTGGTGTGCCATTTTTATTGCGAAAACTAAGAACATGTGTTCTGCACATGTACAGAACGGTTAAAATGGTTTTATAGTGGCCAGACCACTTAAATATACAAAACAAGTGTAAGGATAAGGAGTCACAACAACTTGATAGAATGACCATCTAACCATAAAAGTGGTGGATAAAACCCTTCCTGTGTCCTCAACAGAACCATATACATGACCAAAACCAGAAAAAGGAAATGAGTTAAGTGTGGGGTGAAATGGTCAGATCACAAGTGTAAGCATGTTTCCTATCCTATGAAGCATTGCTAAAAACCGTCCTGTTCACTTCTCCTTCGTCGTCCTCAGTTGCTAGGGTAAGGCCAAAATTGTATTCTTCAGAGAACAAATGTCTACTCTCATTTGCATCCTCACCAGCAAAAGAATAGCACGTACCAGTCTGAGAAGCAAGTCTCATGTCCATAGGAATAAGGCACCAAGCAAGCTCACCAGGATACCGACCAATAAGAGACCAGTCAATAGACGATGGGAAATCATAGTTGACATCTATAACATGAGAGGGAGCAAACTAAAGACCCACAACATGCAAAGAAACTATAGTTGGAGGCAAGACAGACCCAAAAAGCATGTTAGGAGGAGGTAAATCTAGCAAAGGGACATCAGACTTGAGGCATGCCGTAGGAGGAGATTACCGAGGCGAAGGAGTCACAAGAAAAAGTTTGGTTATAGGGATCCCCATCCTGACAGGAGGACGAGGGAGGGGAGTTATATCTTCAAGCGGAACAAGGACAACATCATAAGGAATAAAATGAACTCCAATGTGTGACCGAAAGATTGCCATGTTGTATAGATCAGGCTTCCAACTATAATGAACTAGAACATCAACATCTAACCCATCAGCAACACGAACCCTAAGAGAAAAAGAAGGAGGATTCTTTAGGTGACTTCAGTCAAAGCCTTAACGCAAAATAATCTTTTTTTGTCCACAATATTATCATCATAACAAATAACTTTACCAACTAAGCAAGTACAATCTTAGGTTGCAGGATAAATGAAATGCGTGAGAAATGCACCCACACTGGAATGGACATAACTTGTTCCTTAGCTTTTAGGACAGACGGGCTCCATGCTGTAATGGGAAATGATTTACCTTCATGATTATAGGTTTAGCTTCAAGATTACGTCGTCTCTTCTCACTTTTCTCAAATCTAAAAAAGAGAATATCATAGTTGAAATGAACGTTAAAATCACCATGAGGTTTCAACACCTGCCAGCATCACTCCTTGAATACATTGTACCCTAGATTTGAATCAAGAAAGAATCCAATGAGGAACCCTTCCAATAGTCATATGCAATTTGTATGACATTTGATATTGGAATCATAACACTATTATCTTCCTCATAAACTAAAAATCCAAGGTGAGTTGTCACCTGCGTTCTTGGAAGCTTTGTAAAAAACGGAGGTACAAGCAGGTTTATCAACACATGGTACAGAAGGAACACGCACAACATTATCAGTACCAACACTGGCTATTTGTTTATTCAGTCAAGCATCTGGCATGAAATTAACATATTCACACAAAACTTTATGACTACACTGCTTTACTGCAGTGAAAACGCATCGGGTTATCATCATTTCCACGCATAACCTCGACATTCCATCTAGTACGGTAGCAAACACAGACTCTTTTTTCCACATCCGACTCAGCCCCAAAATGACTACATTCAGAGCTAAAAGCTTGTATCGGCTTCTTCTACACTAATATAGGAAGCAAAGTCGGAGAGCAAGCTAAGCTAGCAGTGGGTTGTAGAATACCGGAAATAGGATTGGCACCGTTTGAAAACAAATTTTCTAGGGTATAAGCAAAATCGTAGAATTGGTCATTTTGTCTAGGATTTGAAGGCTAAGGGGCACGACCAAAAGTTGAAGAAGGTGGAGCAGGTGGCACAGAAGAGGCCAAGCCATTAATATAACTAGAAATAGGTTTAGATAGGGTAGAGAATGCACGACCATATCTAGTTGTAGAAGCAGTAGGGTACGGCGGCTCACATAGGTGCAACATAGGCCGAGGAGAGATGGGCTTGCAGAAATGCAGAGGAGAAGAAGGTACAGAGGTGATTGATTAGAAGTCACTTATAACGTTAACGACCAAGGTGGCCTTTACAACCCTTGCAGGAAGGTGAATACATGATTACAACTAAGTTTATTCTTTATGTTTTTTTAATTCTTCTTTGATACATTGAATGCTTTCTATAAGTTTTTGAAGTTTTGTATGTTGATTGATCTTTAACTTGTCTTTGGAAATATATCATTTATGTCTAGTACATGGTAAAATAATAGATGGTTTATATTTTCAGAATCATTTTTGCAAAGAAGACATAAGATGTTTCCGTTTTCACTCCATTTGGACCATCTCTCCAGTAGTCAGCCGATTTAACATAGCAAAATAACCATAGCAGGTCATTTATGGACAATTTTCTTTATTCCAAATAATTTTGTCCTGGAACTTCGGTTTATTCACCTTTTATGAATTCCCATAAAATTTTAAAAGAAAATATTCTTTTTTTCTAGATCCAACCATCTTCATTAAACTAGTACTACTTTTTATTAACTTATTACAAAACTTAAAATTGAAGCTGCTGATTTTAATTGGTTATTCTGTAAATAATTTGAATTACACTTTCAACTTTATTATTAGCTCTACTAAATTTAAAAGAATTCCCCAGCGATATTCATCCATCAAGGATTTTCCATTGATCCAAAGGTCTAACCAAAGGCTGCTTGCTGGCCATCTTTGAATTTTTTTGTGATAATTTTGCTTCAACTTCTCAGCACTTTAGAGGACTTCTCCAGGGTATGTAAGTGATGATTTTCCATTGACATAGTCCAAAATGTCTTTCACATATTTAGCTACTATCCATTTGTACCATGAATAATTTCCTTCTATAAACTTCAAAATAGTTTTTAAATTGCAAACATCACTCAAATTCTTAAAATTTCTTAGACCTAAGCCATTAGAATTATTTGATTTTGTGATTATACTCCATGCAACTTTGTGATATTTACCTTACAATAATTTATTTTCACATAACTTTTGAATTTTTTCCACTGCCTTAAGTGAAATGTTGTGAGATTGTATCTAGCACATTTTATTGATATAATGACTATATTTGCGAGTTCCAACCTTCTTGCTATTGATGAAAATTTGTTGAACCAATGGTTAATTTTTTTGCATGATGTCATGCAATTTTGCACAAACCCTATCCTTAATTTGATTAGAACTAAGAGGAATCCCAAGTATTTTACTGGAAGATCTCCTTCCTGAAATTTTAAAATTCTGACTATCATATTCTTAACGCTACATGTTTTACTAAAATAAATTGTGCTCTTATTTTCATAGATATGTAACTCGGCATAAGATTTGATATTTACAAGAAAAACCTAATGATTCTACAATCTAAGCATCTTCATTTATAAAGATTAGTAAATCATGAACATATAATAAATGAGTGACATGAGGAACAATTATGTTTAACAATTTATGTTTTTAAAAAGTTTTTCCTTTAAATTTGTATTGAAAAACATTCTATAGCAATAATGAGTAAGCAAGGAAAAAAAATGGATATTCTTGCCTTATTCCTCTATTGTATCTATGAGACCACATGGGTAGCCATTAATTTGTATGGAATATGTTACAATAAAGATATATTTTCACCAAGTTACAATTTTTTTCATTAAAACCTTATTGCTCTTTATTTAAATAATAAAATGTTTGTTAATTTTATCAAAAGTCTTTTGCCGACTACTTTTATGCACATCATATTTCTCTCACCTTATCAAAATTTATAAACATTTCATGGGCTGGTAATGTTTTTTAGTTGTTAGTCTACCTGAAATAAAAGCACTTCGGTTAAGTATTCTAAAAATACTTTTATATTATAGCTATAATTTTATAAATAAAGTTACAACAGGCAATATGCTAGTAATCTCCTAAACAACCATGGACTTTTACGTTTGGCACATGGGTAATATATGTATTATTAATGTTTTTCAAAATTTTCACGATATTGAAAAATTCATTTTTAGCTTCAAGAAGAATTTATTTTATATACTCCTAATGATTTTATACCTCAGAACCATTAAGATCATAGCTTTTAATATTAGTAGCATCAAACATGAAATTATTTATTTTCACTAAACAAATCAAATTAATGAGAAATTCTTCACCGTTAGCATGTAGCAAAAATTTTGTAACTACATTTGAAAAGTTACTTGACTCCGCTCAAAATTATAGAGATTGGAGAAGTATTTCATGGCATTTTTTTTAATTGAGAAGCTTCATTTAAAACTGTAACGATCTGAATTTTGACCATTTTAGTCGACAATAATCCACACATGTCGTCCAAAACAAATCTAAAATACAGATAGTTGTTTGGTTAGAATAAGAAAAGGACGAAAAGAAAAAGAAAAATCATAGAATCTAGCAGCAGAACGACAAAATATAACAAATAAATAACAGTTCATGAAGCTGTTAAAACATACATTTTATTATGCTTTACAACAATTATCAGAGTTAAACTATCATAAAACATACCAATAAATACAATAGAATAATATTAATAAATACATCTGTCTAGCTCCATCTTTATCTTCATAACGGTGTCTTCGATAGCTGAAAAACTCAGGCTGACCCAAGTACAAATGAAATGACAAAAATTCTTAGATCAGAACTAAAATATTATCATATCAGTCAAATCAAACCATGTAATAATGTGAGTGTCACAACATCAGAGATATTTACGATAATTCACACCTCATATCCAATGTATTCGTCAGTGCAGTAACTCAAGAGATGTTACGGGATTATCCGTCTCTTAAGGATCTGTTAAACTGGATACTATATAATATAATATGCTATTATAATAATGTCTACGATAAATGTACTATTGAAAATAGCATAAGTGAGATTACCATTATTACCTTACACTGTTTATAACATTGTCGTAAATATTGCATATAAAACATCTGTTAAACGGTCAATGGGTAGGGATGCGCCGATATACGACAACGTTAAATCAAAATCGTAGTGGGTTTGATTAGGGTAATATAATACGACATTGGGGCAATACTCATTAGTAGGAATCTACTAGATTGCTGACCCAAGATGGTGGTAATGCATAGCCACAGCTATCGCCCACCTTAAACAATACTCTCAAAATTAAAGGTGCACCTAGTCAGTTATTAAGTAAGAAATATAGTACCGAAGAAACATGTCTGCTAAGAGGAACTAACTCACATTGGCCTGTATATGGCTATTGTTTTAGAAATTTTAGTCATGATCCCAAGGTCAAGACTATCCATCATCGTTCTCCTACTTCATTCCATTAACGTTCACCAAACAAACCTACTTCATTCTGGATTCTCCACCACGTACACAGTTGTTAAAGTGGTTTTCGGTATTGGAAGAGTACGACAATATCTGATCCTAGCCACTTTTACAACCAAACGTTTATATTTTTGACACCGGTTGGATCTTTTTACATTTCAAATGGTTCATACTTCATATCAAAATATCAGATTTTGCTTTAAACCACTTCAAATTCCAAATATAATATACCTTCATATTAAAATATTTATTTAAACCAAATTTAGAATCTTGAAACAATTCCAAAATCTTAAAACACTTTGAATATTTAAAATAGTCGAATTTGTATATATATTAAAATAGTTTAAATATATTTGAAACAGATTGAAAATAAATAGTTATCATATAAAAGGTTTATATATAGTTTGAATTTAAATTATGACTTATCATAATAGTTGATTTCTGTAGTAGTTTAATAAAATGGATAATATATATAAGTTTAAATAAATAGTTTAAAAAGTAAAATAGTTATTTAGAAAAATAGTTTATATAATGGGTTAAATGTGACGACCCCAAAACCCCGTACGACGGTGTCAAGGGTAATCTTTGGAATATAACACATAAACAGATAATAGCAGAACAGAAATAAATAATTACACCAGATAATGAACAAATAATACACTGGATAAACGTAATCATCAGAGTTACACAGTATATAGGATCATACTTAGTACAAATACAGTTCAGTTATACATAAATGTCTACAGCGGAAAACAAACATAATATGTACAATAGGAGCTGAACATCATAAAAAGAGATAAATGATAGAATCCATCTTCAGCTCCAGCTATCCAGAAAGAGCTTGCTAAAACCCGAACACAAGGATGCCCGTGTAGAAAAAGGGGCACCCGAGTTTGCAAGTGAAACAAACTATGAGTCAGTCATGGGACTGGTATGAGAAATCTACTTAACACATTTATAATATGGCTAATCTCAGGACCACGCCACTTTCGCGGAATGGGTTTACTCCATTGGATTGCCAGTGCTTTAAAACAAATAATTCTCTTAAACATCGCAATGCTTTTTATAAAAATGAAGCCGATATAAGACTCAAGTCCCATCACACAATGCAACGCAAACCGGAGGATCACTACAACAAAAACACCATATTACAACTTTAATTTTACAACGGTGCAAAAAGCACCGTTGTAATAGATCCTTTTTTACAACGGTGGAAAACGCACTGTTGTAATATATGTTTTTTACAACGGTAAAATAATCACTGTTGTAAAGAACATATATATTACCATATCACAACTTTAATTTACAACGGTGCATTAAGCACCGTTGTAATAGATTCTTTTTTACAACGGTGTAATAATCACTGTTGTAAAGAACATATATATTACCATATTACAACTTTAATTTTACAACGGTGCAAAGGCACCGTTGTAATAGATCCATTTTTACAACCTTGCAAAACGCACTGTTGTAATAAACATATAAATCACAACTTTTCATTTTATTCGTTGTAATTGAGATGCCTAGTGCAGACTTCATGTTTATAATATCTATATTTAATAACTAATTATATTGATACTTAATAATAATAATTAATAATAAACTTAGAAATCAATAATATTTGTCAATTATTATTAAATAATTAATAGTTAATAAGTAATAATTACTATTAATAGTCAATTATTATTAAACAATTACATTTATATTGATTATTTATAATTAATAACTAATAATTACTATTAATACTTAGCAATTAAGAAGAATAATTAAAAAATATCGTTAATATTACATAATTACTATTAAATAGTTAATAATTAAAATATACTAATTAATGCTAATCATGAATAATACATAAGTAACTATAATTAAATTACAATATAAATAATAATTATTAAATAATTAACAACAACAATAGTAATTACTATTAGATAATGATAATGATAAGTAATTAATAATAGTAACTAATAATAGTAACTAATAATTAAAAAAATTGTTTGAAAATAAATATTAACCAAAGTTGAAAATTAATGTTAAATAATAAAAATAATCAGTAATTAAAATATAATACTAAATAATACCAAATACTCTTAATTTATAATTGATAATGTTGAAAGTTTTACCAAAACCTTTTGTCGAATATGATCCCCTACGGAGGGGGGGGTCCAGGGGGGGTGGCAACCCCCCTAGGTGGGGGTGCGGGGGCAACGCCCCCGCTAACGGTACATTTTGTGTACTGTTGAATTTGAATTCAACAGGCAACGGTAACAACCGTTCAACAAGCGAATCTTTCGTGCCTTAGAGCGAATCTCAATCAATATTTATCAACAGATAATTACTTTTTAATAAGTAATAATTAATTAAATACTAATTAAACATTAAAATATAATTCTAAGTAATAATAGTAGTATATTTAAATCAATTGTAATAAATGAATCTCTAACAAATCTTCTTTTCTTGCCACTTGTAACCTATGTCGATTAGAGTTCTTTCTATTTTACAATTGCAATAATTCATAAGTAATTATAGTTAATTAGATGATAATACTAAATAATAGTTACTTTTTAAAAATTACTATTAAATATTTAATAGTATATAATCAATAACATTTACATAATAATTAACTTTTAATAGTTGGAATTCTATTACAACTTTACTTTTTCATCAATTGTAATTAATGTTTTTTTTCAATTCGTTTGAATAGATGTTTTGGCTCCAAAGCAAAATTTTGGCTCCAAAACAAAATTTTAACATGCATTCACCGCTCTGTCCCCTTGAAAATCTTAATTTAGTTTCCCCAAATTACACGCTTCCCCAAATTAACACTCTTCTTCTCCATTCATCTTCCTCATCAAATATTCTCAAGCCAGCCCCAAAGTCTGAAAACTCGGCCTCCACTTGCGGATCCTGCCTCCACCTGCGGATCCTGCCTCCACCTTGCTTCTCCCTCCGCCATCGGACACCCTCTCTTCAGCCCTACGTGCATCTCCGCCTTCGCCTTACACCATCTCACAACAAATCTGCACCAGAGAGCGAGCCACACCCTCGCATCCAAGCTCCCACTTCCCTGAATCTGACCACACATCCGAAACCCATGCCTTAGGCCTCCACATCGACCAACAGAGAAACCTTGTCATAGTTCGATTTATTTGTTTCCCTTTGTTTTGGTACGGCGCCACCCATCATCGATTATCTGAAACATTTTCCGTCTAAGACTGCGATCAATATTGCAGCTACCTTTGTTGAAGTTACGCAATCCTCAAAGTAGAACCATACAGTTGAAGTCGAAACAAGTGAGTGTATATTTTTGCTGAAGTTAATACTTTTCGCAATCCTCAAAGTTGAATGTATTGTTTAACTGGTTCACAGCTGTCCGACAGCAATAATCTCCAAGTAAAGCTCCAGGTTCATCTTCATCGATCGTCTTGTTCTAAGTCTATAGTTTGCGGCTTGTCAGTCATCAAATTAAAACCAGCACAGAAAGCATTAAGGTATGATTCTTACTTTTTCTCATAGTTGAAATAGCTCAACAGATGAAACAGTAGCAATAGAATATGTGTTTTTGGGCAATGAAGCAGATTGTTTGTTCAATTTTGAGCTAAAACTGTGAACTTTTTATTTGTGATCGTTTGAACCATAAGTCAAGTTCTGAAGTATCCAGTCTACATAAATAATATTACACTAAATCAGTGAGCATTGTCATCTTTGATACTAAGTTTCCCTACTCAAGTCTATTGTCATTTACAATTGTTATCTCTTTGTGTCCATGAGTGTTTGTTTGCCAGTTTCTTTTGGTGATAAACTGCTGTTTATCCTCTAGCAACTTTTGCATTGCCCATATTTGAAACAGGAATTGTCTCATGGTGACAGTACAATTATTTTGGTGAGCTATTGCTGTTTGACAGTATAGTTATTGTCCAATTATTATATATTAATATACTGACTGAACATTCTATTATACTTAATCTACAGGTTTACGGCCTTCATAGAACGATGCATTGCTAAGCCTAGAGCTAGACCGTCTACCTCGGATTTGTTGAGCGATCGGTTTGTAGTGAGGAATGTATGTATTGTTATGACTGTATTATGTAAAAGTGAGTTGTACGATAGTGGATCACAAAGTTGTACTAATTCAAATATTGAAATAAAATATTTAATTGATTATTTCAGTTCAGTGTAGTATCATTTTATTCAGTATAAATATTTATTTTTATATGAAATGTAATGTATAAAGAAACAAAAATCATATTGTTATAATTAATTGTAGTGGGAATTACTACAACGGTGCAAAAATGTTGTTATACGTATTACTACAACGGTGGAACACAGTTGTAAAATATACATTTAACAACGGTGTCGCAACGGTGTATAAAAGTTGTAAAAGATTTCAGTCTATTACAACTTCTTAATACACGACGGTGGCTCCACCGTTGTAAAAAGTCTTTTACAACTGTTTTCCACCGTTGTAATAGGGTCATTTTGTTGTAGTGGATAGAGTTTTACCTTATATCGACCAAAATATGCTTGATACGAGCAAAACAAATCATTTAAAATGTAAACTTTGTCGTTTAATTCTTAATCAGACTCCAACTGTAAAATAGTAAGAGAACGATCCCCTAAGTATTAACCCCGAAGGCCGAAACCAACATCAGAACAATACCCAGGAAACCACCCATCTTAGCTTGTTTGCAGTTAGTTTCTAATTTTATACACAATCATAAATATCAATCATAGACGACATGAGCGTCCCATGCCACTATGTCGCCAAATATAGGTTTATAATCAAAACCGCACGATGTCGTATTTGGAAATTGGATTTCCGTCATGAACCAAGGCATAAGATAGTCCTTACCGACTTCGAGACTGTCTAGCCCGAGTCTTAGGATCAGAGCTCGAGTGACCCTTGGATCGTCAGGGCCGGTCCACCGATGTGGATTAAAATTCCTGAACACTGCGTTTCCCCGCCCTTTGGGGCGTAAGTGAGCCAACAAATGACTCCATCGGTCCCGGATCGACCGATATAACCGAGGCGCCTCGCAACAGCAACAACCACATAGGTGAAAATAATATAATTGTCAGCCAGTTCAAGCACCGACACCACCTCTAGCTAGAAGGAAACGCATGCCCTCCCTGATGTCCTCTCCCGTTTCTGGTTCATACCGGGGTGTGAGGCTCGCGAATTCACGTTATACACAAAGATACGCCACACAAGCGGTGCTTTGATCATCAACCACAAGACTTTGCTTTTCAACAGAAGCCTTGATCACTGCATCTTAACATGCCACACAGGCAATTCACGCCATGTAACTGATGGCTATCAATCACGCAGAATGAATTCCAATGTCAGACACACAGTCCATTTACAAGTCCGTTCTAGGTCTGAACGAAACCGGAGTCACTATATACCTCGCATACCCATCGATCTCCACGTACGTTTGGACGATCACCACTCATTATCCATATTTCGGGATGCCTCCCAATCAGGACATCAGTTACCATCCAAACAAGGTGAAGATCTCCGGTCTTCGACCACCGTCTTCATCTTCGATTTCTTATCGTCGATTCAGTTATTCAGAATGGGATAAACCCGGTCTTTCTGAGCAACTCGCGTATATAATAAACAAGTGCTACACAAACACAACATACGCCTTATTCCAATTCATTAGTCACTAACCGCAAATCAGTAAGAGAACGATTCCCCAAATATTAACCCCGAAGGCCGAAACCAGCATCAGATCAAAACCCAGGAAACCATTCGACTTAGCCAACCTTTAGTTAGTTTCTAAATTTCATATTCCATACCGTTTATAATATTTTATAACGATTTATCACTATTTTTATTTATTTTAAAAATAGCCAATTTATTCAAATGACGCTTCAGGCCATAACGCGGCCGTGACGCTGTTTTTCTTCAGATTTGATTTACTCATATCTGAAAATCTAACCGTTGGATCTTCACAAAATTTATATCATTAGAAAGACCTTTTCAAAACGAATCCAACGGTTCCAGTTTTGGGAAAATCCGACGGTCGGATCTCCCGGTACAATCGTTTGAAGTTTCGATTTCAAAATACGAACTACAGCGTCGTTATTCGATTTAATTTAATTATATAAATATAATCGATTCTGGCGCTGTTTTTCTTCAGATTTGAATTAAACATTCCAGAAAATCCAACCGTTGGATCTTTACAAAGTTGGTGTCGTTTGAAAGATATTTCCAAAGTGAACCCAACAGTTTTGGTTTCGGGAAAATCCGATGGTCGGATCTCCCGCACTAATCGTTTGAAGTCACGGTTTCAAAACACGAACTGCAGCTTCGTTATTCGATTTAATTTAATTATATTTATATATATATAAATATAATCTATTCTTCGATTTCAAAACCATATTCTTTTCATATATTTGATAAAAATGATATTTTTATCCAACAGACTTTTATTTCAACACTTCGCTGTTTTTAACAATTCATGTATATAATAAAAATGTGATTTTTATTGCAAAACAATTTATTTCAAAACACGACTATTTTATATAGTTCATATAGATGATAAAAATATGATTTTTATTATAAAACAATTTATTTCAAACACGAATATTTTATATAGATGATAAAAATATGATTTTTATTATAAAACAATTTATTTCAAACACGAATATTTTATATAGTTTATATAGATGACAAAAATATGATTTTTATTATAAAACAATTTATTTCAAACACGAATACCATTCAACACATGAATTTCTTTTCAACGAATGAATTTCAATTCAACACATGAAGGTTTTCTATTCAACACACGAATATAGTTTCAACACATGAAAATAGTTCTAACACATGAATATTATTCAAAATTTCGGTAGCATAACGGCAGGGTAGTTAAAACCGGGGCCGTCCCTGGTACGGCTCCTCGCTCTACCCTAAAGCCTCGCAGCTTTTGACAATGGAGATTTCATGCATCTGGTTCGCACGCATGCGGCATGTATTTTTTTTCTTTTTCACAAACTAATCCTATGTGGTTTTAACCAAATAATTCTCAACCACAAACGGGTATTTTTCAACCACAATCAATCAATTTCAACCACAAACAATTCTAATCAACCAATTTTCACACCAATCTCAACCAATAAATATCGTCCATGGTTTGTGGACGAGGGGCGTATATATATATTTTATATAAGCATTTCACTTCTATTTCAACACATATATAATTTTTACAACGCATATATAACTTATATATCGAACGTACAACTTATACAACGCTTATACAAGAGGTGTACAACGCTTATATAACTCATACATCGACTATATAATTTATACATCATCGTTTTCCATATCGTTTATAATTTATAAATCTCACATTGGGTTCCACTCCACCAAAAATAGTGGAAGGATCAGAAAAATATGCGGTCTCTTCTAATATGTAGAAGACATCCACACGAGTCCACTGTCTCTTGTTTCACTGAATTTCGTCTAGAAACGAAAAAGATATGATTTTTACAGTGAAATCAAAAACCGTAGCGCTTTAAAGTGCTATAATATAGTTTAATTAAAATCAGCCGTATACCTCTCTGAAATCTTCAAAACTAGGTTTGGATTTTTCTTCGAATCCGTGTAGCTATTTGTCGATCGGCCTTTGCAGCGTCGGAGGGGGAGGAGCGTCGCACCTGCGCGCGATGGTGGGGCCCACTCGGTGGTCGGATCTGACGGCGGCGGCGGTTTGAACACTCCGACTTCGTGACGTCGGTTCTCACAAATCACTCAATGGAAAAATCCAAACTTGGTATGGATTTGAAGATCTCGAGGAGCTCTACAAAATCTTCAACTGGAGGGAAGGGTAATGGTGTATGGATTGATCAGAAAATGAACGGGAAAGATTGAACTGGTATCCGTCGTTTATCGCGATGGGAGGGAGAGAGGTGATGGAGAGAGAGAATATGAGTTGGCCCAATGAGATTTTTTTATATTTACAAATTTTTAAATTTCGAAAATACCCCCTTTCACACACGAACCCCCTTTCACACACGAACCCCAATCCAGACCCAACGACTGTCATCCCTAGCTAAATACCCCCATTCCGAACACAATTGGATATGTTTCGAAGGCCCATTCGACTGTTTCAGTCAGTTTTCCTTCAAATTAAAATATAAAATATTCAATATTTAATTTGAACGTACATTTCAATTTGCCGGGGCCACATACTGATTCTAAAAATTCCCGAAAAATAAATCTAGCTATGTTTTGATGATACGGTCTCAACAAAACTAGTTTTGTTGAATTCTGAGACCGTTTGAAAAATGGCCCTTTTCTGGTCGATCCAATTTAACAGAAATCGACCAAACACATTTTCCTTTGCCACGCTCACATACTAGCTTCAAAAATTATGAAATTTCAAACCTAGCAATAATTTAACATCTCGGATCCAACAAAAGTGGTTTCGTCGAATTCTGAGGTCGTTTGCAAAATAGCCATTTTCAAGGGCTATATAAACTCTATAGCGACCTTTCTGAAAATTCATTTGGCCATAACTTTTGCTTCCCGCTATGAAACTTCGATTTTTCAGATTCATTAGAAAGATATTCACTAACAGATTTAAATATTTTTGGTTTCACTAGAATCCGTTTTGTTTTGCACCCGGTACAGTCAGTCAAAGTTTGAATTCAAATTTTGAAACTACCGCGTCATTTCAGGCCTTGTTTATAATTAGAAATAATTATATTTATTTTCAAACATCGATTCAAACTTTCTTTTCGTTGTTACTATTTAAAATATTTATTTTAAATATTTTAAATTCACTAAAATAGCCAATTTAAATTTTTTAAATTGGTTCAGATTTTCCGGGTTGTTACATTAAAATACTATAGTTTGATTTAGAATTGTTTCTTCTAAATTTAAATAAACTTGAAGTCATATTCCAATTTCAATCAATTCAATTCAAATCTTTCCATTCGAATCAACTTCCATTTTAAATTCAGTTCAATTGAATTCAAATAATTAAGTTCCCATTTAGAATTATCATTTTGAATGATTTCAATTTATTACTGATCTTGAGTTCACAACTCAGATATCACTTTAAATCAATGTTAATTTAAAGTAAATTTAAAAGGTGGATAAAACAACTAAAATTTTCAGTAGATTTCAATTTCATTTTTAACTTTAGTTTACAATATTAATAATTTCCTTTAGCTTTTATGTTTCAAAATCCAAAGTTCAAGTTTAAAGGAAATCGATTTATAAAACATCTTTTTTTTGGCAAGGCTATCCAGTATTTTTGTAGTGGGTCGTGACACCTTCATTATAACTAGTAATGATACATGGTGGAACATGTGATAGATAACTCTATTAGCTACAATCGGCTTTCAAGTGGACCGTCCACTAAATCTAACTAGATTACAAAACAGGAGTTAAAGAAACTGTAACGAACCAACCAATTCCCGATCCTGCTCATCGACACAAAACACCCTGTCGACTAACCAAGCATCGAGAATTAGCGGATCATTAATAGAAAGAAGTTAGAGGATGAGAAACAGAAAGAAAGAAAAATTAGAATAGAAGAAAACGAAGAATACAAATGTCATAGCGGAACGAATAAATTATATTTAACAACATAACTTTTGAAATACAAATTTGGTAACTGAATATACATATCATCATAGCACAACAGCTATTTTCTGGAATATTTATAAACACCTGTTTCTAGATACAATATAGTACATAGAGGAAAATATGATAGTCTATAGCTAATTGATGAAGCCTCCTGCTTCATGCTCCTCCAAGTGAATCTGAAAAATCCCGACTACTTGACTGCCTGTACAAATTTGGGCACCCAAGAGTTTAGGGTAAAACAAAATAAAATAAACTCTGGGTCAGTCATGAGACTGTTGTGAGTAAACTCCAACTATTGGTTTAACTTTTAAAAATCCTTGCCAAAGAAAAGATAACCGTAAGACCGATCCATACATAAACACGGATGGTTTTACCTTACGATAACCAAAACATTTTTGATATCAAAATCCGGTAATAATATAATAGTGTCTAAATCAAGTAAATAGAAATATAGCTAAACACTTACATCTCATGCTCCATATACATAATATAAAATCAAAAAAACCGCAGGCACTTATTGGAGAATAGATTTCCAACTATAACAAGGTATGGGACCACCTTTCGATAGTGTGTCTCTAGAGAGGAATACACTGAGTTCAACAAGAACATCTTGCAACCCGACCACACATGGCTGGTCACTCATTTAACTTGAGTGTACCGATCATATTATCACTAACAGTTGTGATCAACAACCGTCACCGAAAGCATACAACAGCGAATAGAATAAGAAGCAAATGGAATTTCTCTAGATCAGGTGATAATACCCCTAATGGGAATGATCCACTTGGCCATGCTGCCTGCATGATTTCTGTCATTTCCCGAATGATGAGGCTTGAGGTCACGATTTCCTTTTTAGAACATCTTGCCATCGTTTACTTTGAATGTCACATCGTCAGATCCGTCAAATTACTAATTGACGTCCACAAATACACTCTGGGTGTTAGGCTAAGAAAAGTTTCCTTCTCTGCCACTAAACTTGGTATACTTGAAGAAATCAATGTACGTTACCACCTAGAAATACTCTGTCAGACATTCTTCCATATACATTGTCCTGGGACTGGAAAAAATGAAGGCACCATTCTATTAATCCATCTTGGGCAATTTCTACCTAGGATTAACAGAGTAGCCCTTGCACTTCACTCCGTCTTCAATTATCTTCAGCATGTTTTGATGCGCAATGCTTATTCCCATACAAAGTGGTTTTCAAGTAATAACCTGATCCCGGTCTCTCTATATTGACAACGGAAGTATAAAATAAATTAAAACTTTGATAGTCGGTGATTTAACTATCAAAGAAAACATCCATGCAACTAACAATCCTGTTTCCGAATGGAAATTCTATCGATCAACCATCAACAACACTGGGCCCCTTTTTAAACTAATTTCTTATTAAATTATCATTTCCCAATTTCCCATATCTTTCCATATATTTCTCAAAATCCGTTTTAGCCTCTCACAATTCTTGGAAAAACATTCCAAATATTATAACTCTAATTTTTTCATATTCCGGGAAATATACACTATTTACATCGAAATTTTTTTCCATCTCGTCAAATTTCTTATTTTTTTATATTTAGAAGCTATACGTTATTAATGTTGGAAAACATTTCCAATTTCCATTTTTAAACTTCTCATTAACCACTTCATTTCATTTTCTATACTTAGAAAACATCTCTAATTTTATTTGGAAAAAGTTTCCAAATTCCATTTTATTTGAATTTAACCGTTATTATAACTCAACCCATTAAATTTTCATTAACTAATTGTATCACTAACCTATCCTTGCTACCGAACCTTAACCATTTATCAGTCAATCAAGTTAGGGTATAATTATCTCTCAGACCTTAACTGAACAACATTCTCAACTTCGAAATAGACAAGGCTCGCAACTTAAATCTTAAAAACATTGCTTATGTAACTCTGGGATTCAATTTAAGAATCCACTTCTTTTACTGAAACTTTGATTATAATAATAATAACGTTATAATCCTTGCTTCCTCAATATCTAATTTCACAATGTAATCTTGATTCATTAATTTGGATGAATTAATTAATTAATTAATAAGTAAATAAATTAATAATTTAAATATTTAAACCTTTATTTTAAACGAAAAGTAGATAGTAATTTCCTGAATTCGATATAATCGAATTCAATAAATAACTCTTTCTTGAATAATCCATATTCGATTAATATTCCGAACTTCGGAATAAATCTATCTTTCCAGGTTGACTCAAATTTCCTTGTACTTATTTCCACTTGTAAACATTTGCTTTCAATCGTTGTTCACTTTCAAATATAAATATCATTCCATAAATAGGAATCAAAATTTATTTTATCATATCAATTTGATTTTTACTTGCAAATATCATTATAGATTCAAATCTAAATTATTGATTCACTTAATAAACCCACGTCACATTCTATTTCATTTATAAATTTTGTTTATAAAACTGCTACTAGCACCTTTTTGTTTATAGAAAATAATTCAATTCCCTTTTTAGACGTATTTGCAAGCTGTACATTCCATACCTAGGAAACCAACTTTATTTGACTCCTTAAATTCCCTTCTCGTTTAATAATATTAATTTAAAATAATATTAAATTATTGGAAAGCATAGAATTTTGTTTTCATATTTATAACTATTGAAATATTAACTTCTTAACATATTTTATTTAAAATATAGATTCACACCAGATAGAATTTAAACATCCTTTCTGAACTAAATCGTTTAATAAGATTCAACATAGTCGAATTCTAAATATAAATCCTTGGGTTTATCTCAATTTATATTCCAATCTTTGGAATAAAATCCATCGTTCTTTTTTGAAAATGATTTCTTGTTCAAATTTCCATTTGAATGCATTTTTCCTTTATAATCGTTAAGTTCCAAACCCAGTTATAAATATTGGTTTCAAAACCCACTTTCACTTTTTATATAAATCCAGACTTGAATTTATATCTAAATTTATCCAACGATAAATATTTTACTCAATTTATAAACATCGTTTAAAATCAATTGCTTGTTTATTTATTAATACAAACTTCTATCTTTTAAGTCCATTCAAAACTAAATTTCTATTTTAGAAATAAATTTTCTTTTTAAAATCTCAAATTTCTTTTTTATATTCAAAAATATTTTTTGATATTTAAATACCAAAATTCTAGGGTCAAGATAATTTAAACACAACATAATCAATCACCGTTATATATCACATCATATATCACAATCAATGAAAAACAGTAATATAAATGTTGAGGAATCCAGTTGGATCCCTCCAGCCTGTGTCCCTACATCCACAGATGTTAATCAACGTAAATAATATTAATTTCACTTCAATATAAGATATTATGGTAAACATAATCAATATTCAACCAACAATTATATATATATATAACCAATCAATCATTTCAACCATTCATCCAAACAACCATCACACAGTATAAAATTACGATAAATAAATTTAAATCTCGTTTATATAAATATAAGCGAGTCAGAGTTAGTGAGTTTACTCACATTAGTCGTCTATCGTTAAAAAATGATAAACGGTCGATTATTCCACTCAGGCATTTTATTCTACCATATTTTCCAACGAACTCCAAATTATACCGGACTAGCTCGATAGCGTAGTATTCTTCGATACAATTCCATCAGCACCTGTTTCGCGTAATTCTATACATATATGAACAGGTTACATTGGTTGCAAGTTGTACACAATTTATACGTCATTAGTTAATTAATAATTAAATTAATTAACCTTAATAATTGTTCAACTTGATCTACATTTATACCGGTACAATACACTTCTTTCTGCTAAATGGTCCAAGGCCGCATATACCACATAAATACATGATGCCATTAACATAACTTGATCACCACTATCATCTTCCACGCATCAATATTCAACTCACCTATTCCTTCACTTCAATCAGAGCACCACCACATCAAGGCCAACCCCTCCTCCATGTCATGTCCAACATCACTTCATCGTTGTATAGTAAGGGCAGCAAAACTCTTCATCATTAAACCCAAAAACAAAGTAACACGTGCAATTTCTTCGTGGGAACCTAAAACCAGCATCGACTTTCCTTCTTCTTCATATCCATTTGATACACCTCGACATCCCTCCCTGTTGTTACGTTTCAGACCAACACAGCTCCAATCATTAGTAACCCGGGAACCATTTTTACATGTATTTCTCCCAACTTTGATGCAAGACATTAATTTCCACAAAGATCTTGAATTTAATTTCTGCTTTGCAAAGTCGGGATTGACCTGATAAACCCGTGATTAACAATCACGTAATCCCCTTTATTATTGTTTTGTTTACGATAAAACTCCAGACCCTCATTCCAAAAAAATGGAACCGATCCCCTCCTTCTCTCCTCAGCCGCGCCCCACCACGGCGATCATTCTCTGATCAGGTACAATGAAAACATGTGTTTCTCCACGTCACTTCGTTTCCCCAATCCTTCCTTGTCTTCACGAAAATTCGATTGTTAGTTTACTACTCATGAATTCGAGTGACAGGAAGTTGAGTCGCGCCCTACAACATGTATATAGGGTTGAATCCCTTTCGATGCTGAGTTTGTAGAATTAAACAAAATTAGATTTGGTTAACAATTTGATTTTTAATGATTTTCATTGAAATTAAAAGCTTGCGTTTATACGTGAAGGGTTGGAATTCTTCTGCTGGGTGAAGGAGTGATATGTGAATATAAATAGAAGAAAATGGGTAGGGTCGTTTTCATTAAGTACTGCGTATGGGTGAGTTTTTTTCAAACTTAGCTGTGTACATAAGGGACTGTTTTTTTCAATGGCATGTGAAGTTATTTAAGGTTTACATAGTATAGGCATGTGAATAGTTTTTCTTAGCTTTTTAGCCTAGCCTGCGGTATAATAAATTTGATCAAACTTATCATATGCGTTAAGGTTTCTGTATAGATTTTCTCCCCAAGCGCATCTTATCGTTGAACCAAATGAAAGAATTTTTTTGCCAGCTACTCTTTATAACATACTTGATGTTTGAAAGCTGCGTTATATATATATATATATATATATATATATATATTCAAAGCCGAGATTGTTGAATGAAAGAAACGTGCCGCGTAAAGATTTATTTTCGGATACATAGAGATTTTCAAAAGATTCGTAGGGGTTTGGATAAGATTTTGCAACGATATTTTGATTAGATGTTGAAACGATGTAGCATACAGGTTGCGCCGAGATTTTTAAAACAATGTCCAGAAAGCGGCCTTTTTTGTAAATATCTTCGCGGTTCCCGACTCCAATAAGAGCACAACGACCGACATTTCTAAGTTTAACTGTTATTTGAAACACACTTGAACAACATCGAGATTTAATCCAAATGTATGGAAAATATATGAATTTATTATTGATAATAAAAAATTGGTTTCAAATTAGAGAATTTCTAGGCATTTCTAATTCATAAACGATAACTCCAAAATAAACGTATTCTGATTTTAAACTCGATATTTCAAATTAAAATGACATTAAGATTATTTAAGATTGATTTATTTATAAAATAAACCGTTATAATTTATAAACGATTTCATAGCGATAATTTTAAAATTTGATTTTGACATAACTCACAATCTATAAGACGAAATCTCGATTTTTCACTTTCATTGGAAAAATATAGTCAAATAGATCCGAACATTTCTTGTTTCAAAGAAATCTGACTTGTATTGGATTTTGTACATCCAATTGAAGTTCAAAACATAATATTACGAACTACCGCAACGTTACGAGCTCGATTTAAATTAAATTTTAAATTGAAGTTCAAACATAATATTACGAACTACCGCAACGTTACGAGCTCGATTTAAATTTAATTATAAATTATTCGTTAAAACATCGTTTTAAATAAATATATTCCCCATAATAATTGTTTTATATTTCCAATGCATCATTTAACCCAATTTAAATGATTTAAAATTAAGGCTAAAAATCCGGGTCGTTACAGAAACTCTCGAACTACTATTACATTGCATTTTACAAAAAGTTAAATCATAACATGAAAATAGAAAATGAACGAAAGTTCATAGCAAAAGAGAGCATCCATTTCCGGAGTAAATTGCAGAAGATATCCATACTAATAACTAGCAAAAAATAACAACTTTGGATGCCAAGGTAGTCACCTAACACTAAATGTTAACATCAAACCACAAACATGACTGTATAATGGTTCCAAAGCATCCTTTACCACTAAAGCACGGCACAATCACAAAGAAAACTGCAGACAGCCACACCCAATTCAGAGCAGAACCTATAACAAGCAGCAGCAAGAAATGTCGAGCCTAAACAAAGGCAAGAAATATCGTTGGAGTAGAAACCCACCACAAAATTACCTTCAGTATGAAAGCAGCAAAAAGCAACAAAAGAAAATTGATGCTATGGCAGGGCAGATGACAATATCCAAAATTGCAACCTTGAGAAGCAGAGTCTACCTACAAGTGCTCACACAGCCTAACCCAACCATAATGATCAAGAAAAAAAAAACCAAACTAAGCAACTAAAGTTCCACACAAACAAAACCAGAATACCACAAAACACTCAGGTCGAATACACCTACAAACCTAGTTCGGCAACAACCAACCGCCCACACAAAGAACGCTCAAGATCAAAAGAAGAAAAAAAATACTCACCAGCATGTCTATGAGAATCGATCCACAATCATATAGTGATCTGCCTTTTGGCAAGCACTCGTGCAAATCTGAACAAAAACGTAAAAGTGTGGGAGTCACGAATGAAGTCAAAAAAGGCTGAAAGGAGCAACACCACGAGGTAAGAGTAGTGTAATGACAGATCTGGTCGAAAGTAGAGTTGGTGGGATATATCTCGAAGAAAGCAATGGATATAGGTTAGGGTTAGGGACAAATCAAAGTGAGACAACCACGATGCCAAAAGCTATATTTGGTAAAGAGGAGAGGTTAGAAAAAGGCGAATTGATTTGTAAGAGAATCGAAGAAAGTAGACCGAAGAAATTGTTAGGAGAAAGAAATGGAGAACATTGGAGGTGAATATATAGTTGCCATTGAGGGTGAAACCTTCGAATAATTGTGAGAATTGTTAGTTGATAAAACATCTTTTGTATTGTCTTTAAAACAATATTTCAAGATTCAAGGTTAAAACAAAATTTATTTAAACAACAAGTGCCCGCATATAATTTTCTATCCTATAGCCAAGTTATAACTAAAATTATATTTTAGTTTTTTGGGAATGGATATATTTCATTCCGATCCAAATCAGGGATCATATGTATTTATCATTTCAACCTATTTTCTTAATTCACTTTAAAAATTATCCTGGGTTTATTTGATGTTTGTAACATCTACGGTAAATGATTGGGATTAATCAACACAAACAATAGTCATACAAAAATAAGATGAATAACATGATGAATCGTACAATTAAACATTGATATATCAAACATGCCAATTAAACGCATCCATCGAATTAAATCCATCCAAACAATTCAATATCACATCCATTTACTAGTTGTCAGGTTTAAACTAGCTATTAGATTTAGCCTAAATATAACAATTAAATTAAATTAAATTGTACTATCGATGGAAAGATAAATATGAAAATTAAACAAACAAACAACAACCAATACAATCATATCATAACATGATTTTAATTCAACTAATAACCAAATATTTAGTTAAGTGTGAGTGGGTTTAATCACTCACCTTTGGTTTTGAACTCATTTGAAGTCCAAATATAGACCCATAACTAAACAGTCTTAGAAGCTCTTCAAACCTGCGTCATATTGTCCGAAATTTTGATACGATTCTAACGAAACAAACCGTGCATCAATCCAAGTTCATATGAGAGAGTTATGCACGTTTTAAGATTAGGAATTTTAAATTAAAACAAAAACATACAGAATATTTCAACCAATCATCTTCCGCCACGTCAGCCTTCATCCATCTTCCTCTCTTTCGTTCCTAGGTTGAATGCAACTACACCCATCATGGCCGTGAATTTCCATCCCCAACCATGCCTCCCCACGACTTCCGGACCCCGATTCAACACCACCACGTTTATCGTCCATGAGCCCACCTACGCCCCAAATCCGATCTCTCACGATGGTCCCCTCCGCCTCCCGCACCTTAAAAATCGTGCTGCCTTTAAGGCTGAATTTTGGTGATTTTACTTCGAGCGATGACGAACCACCATACGAATTGAAGATCTCGTGAAGATCTATGACTTTGCAGTTGGAAATTTATCGAATTGATGCACGGAGCGGAAGAAAATAAGGAGGAAGTTTGAAAGATTAGTATCCATCGAAATTAGGGCTAGACATGAAATAAATAGGGTTTTCTAGATATTTTAATATCGGTTAGCGTGTTTTAAAGCCAAAAACGAGCCTGTGTCCAAATCAAGCTTGCTAACAATCGAACTATAGGTTTAAAGGCCTTTTGAAGCAATGAAACTAGTATCAAATTCAAATTCCATCGTTTACAGCGGTTGTTCTTAAAATTTTAAATTATTCTAATTAAATTGCATAAATAATTACCTATGCGTTTTAGACTTGCACGACCAAACTATAAGTTTAATTGATACGAAATTTGAAACCTTACAATAATTTACAATTCCATATCCAATAAAACTGATTTCATTGAATTTCGAGATCGTTTGCAAAATGGCTATTTTAACAATTTAATTAATATATATTATAATTAGTTTTCATTTATTCACTTTCAAGTTCAATTCAAAAATTTATGACTTTATTCAAATCAAAATAGAATTCAAATTAAATTTATAAAACAAATTTCATTTATTTTGAATTTAAAATTTTATTATTTACTAAATTCAGTTGGGATTTCACTTACGAATTTACTAACTTGTGACGACCCAAACTTCTGTAGAACAAAAGTAAGGATAATCATAGGAGTATAACAGAATTAAAACAATAACAGATCATAGTTACATAGCAGAACATATAAATCATTTGCAGCGGAAAGGAAATGTCATCACAAGCATTATCACAGAACATCAGAGTACGCAGTACATGATACACTTAGCTATACAGGTGTCTAAAACAGGGAAATAAATAAATTCTCAATCTCCCAAAATACATCAATATCCAATACTGTCTCATAAACTCAAGAAGAAAATAAAGATAAAAGAAAAGATCTTCCAACATCTCCATCAGCAAGCTCTAGTCCAGAAAACATCCCTACCTGAAACCTGTCAATTGGCTGCCCGTGTGGAAAGAGGGCACCTGAGTTTGCAAAGTGAAACAAACTACAAGTCAGTCATGGGACTGGCATGAGAAATCTTACTAAACTAATAATATGGCTAATCACTGGACCACGCAGCTAACGCGGAACGGGTTTAATTCCATCGGACTGCCAGTGCATAAGTTTTATAAATTTTAAGCCCCGCAGTGCTTTTTAGAAAATGAAATCATTATAAGACTCAGGTCCCATCACACAATGCAATGCAAACGGAGGATAGAGTTTTACCTTATAATGATCAAAAATGCTTGATACGTAGAAATTAATATTTTTAATATTAATACTAGTGTATAATATGTTTCAAAAACACTTCAAAGTAAATATATCAATCCTAGATGGCATAGTACCCCATCCTACTATGTCGCCATATATAGGTTTACAATCAAGACCGTAATATCGTATTGTAGGTTGGTTTCCATCATGAGTCAAGGCTAGGGACGATCTCCTAACCGATTCGAGACACTCTAGCAATGTCTCAGAATTCGGACGCTGGCGAACCCTTGGATCCTGCAGGGCCGGTCCACAAATACTTTAGTGAATTAGTTATGCCTGAACACATGCTTCCCGATCCTATTGGACCTATAAATTAGCCATTGGCGACCAATAAAAATCCAAGGCGCCTCATTCCATCAACCAAATAAGTAAAAATGCCGGGTCATGTAAAAACCCAAACACCACTTCTAGCTAGAAAGAAACGTGTGCACTCCCTGCGTTCCCTTGTCCTATTTTTGACTCTACCGGCGTGTGAGGCTCGCGAGGTAACGAAATACACAAAGCTATGCCTAAATAGGTTATGCTTTGATCATCATCCACAGGGCTCTGCTTTTCAACAAAAGCCCCGATCAATTGCATCTTCACATGTCACATTAACAGTCCATACCATGCGATCGATAATTACCAATATATAACCTTCGAGCTCATGCGTCTCAAAGAAGGGTGTTTAGCAAGAGGATGAATCCTCCGCCACCTCAGAAATATATTAATAGATATCAATTTAATTACACGACATGAAATTCAATGTCGGGCATACATCCATTTACAAGTCCGTTCTGGGTCTGAACGAAACCGGAGTCACCTAGGTGCTCACGTATCCGGACGATCAACAAGTGTGTCCGGACAACTACCACTTTAACCCTTTATTGGTAACTAGCCAATGCCAGGCATCAATAGTTATCCTTTCGACGTGAAGATCGCCGGTCTTCAATCGCCGTTTTCAATATCTTCAATTTTAAATTGCCGTAAAATTATTTGAAATGAGTTGAACTCGGTCTTTTCAAATAATTTTTTGAATTATTATCATTTAAACCATTTAATATCGTTAATATTAATAAATAACAGTTTATCACTATTTTTATTTATTAAAAAAAAATTAAACGACGCTTCGGGTCAATGGGCGGCACTGGCGCTCTTTTTACCAAAATTTGTTTTACACATATCTTAAAATTTAACCGTTGGATTTTGATAAAATTTATATCATCGGAAAGATCTTCCCAAAACGGTCCTAACGGTTCCAGTTTTGGGTAAATCCTACGGTTGGATTTTACGGTATAATCGTTTGAAGTTACGATTGCCGAAACGCGAACTACCGCGCACGATTCTTTTAAATTTTAATTTATATTTATATATAAATATAAATCATTTGGCGATTCCTACAATTTTTATTGTATATAAAGTAACAATAAACAATTTAACATCTAAATCAATTCTTTTATTTCATATGAAATGTCGATAAAAATGTGACTCTTAAAAACTAGCCTTTATTTACATCTAAAATGTAAATAAAAATGCGACACTCTATTTTATTCTTTTATTTACATCTAGAATGTAAATAAAAGTATGACTTTTATTTCTATGTTTTTATTTACATCAAAATTACAAATAAAAATGTAACATTTTAATTCACGTCCTTATTTACATCTAAAATGTAAACAACATGTAACCTTTATTATAATGTTTTGTTTGCAGCTAAATTTACGAACAAAAATGTAACTTTTCTTACGGCGTTTAATTGCATCCAAATACGCGAATAAAAATATAATCTTTTAACTACGATGTTTATTTGCATCTAAATATGCGAATAAAAATGTAATTTTTTTCTATGATGTTTAATTGCATCTAAATATGCGAATAAAAATATAATCTTTTAACTACTATGTTTATTTGCATCTAAATATGCGAATAAAAATGTAATCTTTTTCTATGATGTTTAATTGCATCTAAATATGCGAATAAAAATATAATCTTTTAACTACGATGTTCATTTGCATTTAAATATGCGAATAAAAATGTAATCTTTTTCTATGATGTTTAATTGCATCTAAATATGCGAATAATAATATAACCTTTTAACTACGATGTTTATTTGCACCTAAATATGCGAATAAAAAATATGTAATCTTTTAACTACGATCTTTATTTGCATCTAAATATGCAAATAAAATGTAATCTTAATTTTAATGTTTTGTTTGCATCTAAAATAGAAAAAAAAATGTAATTTTAATTCTAATGTTTTGTTTGCACCTAACATTGCAAACAAAAATGTAATTTTAATTCTAATGTTTTGTTTGCACCTAACATTCCAAACAAAAATGTAATTTTAATTCTAATGTTTGGTTTGCATCTAAAATTGCAAACAAAAATGTAATTTTAATTTTAATGTTTTGTTTGCATCTAAAATTGCAAACAAAAATGTGGCTTTAATTCTAATGTTTTGTTTGCATCTAAAATTGCAAACAAAAATGTAATTTTTCATTTTAATGTTTATTTGCAACGGAGAAGGCAAATAAAAGAACATTTTTATTTCAACGTATATTTGCATTAGAGAATGCAAATAAAAGAACATCTATTTTTCAATGTATATTTTCATTAAAGAATGCAAATAAAAGAACAATCTTTAATTCAATGTATATTTGTATTGGAGAATGCAAATAAAAGAACAATCTTTAATTCAACGTATATTTGCATTGGAGAATGCAAATAAAAGAACAATCTTTAATTCAACGTATATTTGCATTGGAGAATGCAAATAAAAGAAAAATCTTTAATTCAATGTATATTTGCATTGGAGAATGCAAATAAAATAACAATCTTTAATTCAATGTATATTTGCATTGGAGAATGCTAATAAAATAACAATCTTTAATTCAATGTACATTTTCATTGGAGAATGCAAATAAAATAACAATCTTTAACAATCTTTAATTCAGTGTATATTTGCATTGGAGAATGCAAATAAAAGAACAATCTTTAATTCAATGTATATTTGCATTGGAGAATGCAAATAAAAGAACGATTTTTAATTCAATGTATATGTGCAACTCTATCTCAATTCAATGACATATTTTCAATTGTATTGACCATTCTATTAAATCCAATAAAATGACAAAATAATATTTTATATTGAATTTACAGTTCTATTCCAATTAAATAAAAATGGTGAAATAATGTTTTATATGGAATTGACAATTCTATTTCAATTCAACAAAATAATCCAAATAATGTTTTTATTTTGAATTGACAATCTAATTCAATTCAACAAAATGATCAAAATAATGTTTTTAATGTCGAATTGACAATCTAATTCAATTCATCAAAAATAACCAAAATAATGTTTTAATGTTGAATTGACAATCTAATTCAATTCAACAAAAATAATCAAAATAATGTTTTAACGTTGAATTGACAATCTAATTCAATTCAACAAAAATAATCAAAATAATTTATTTTTATTGAAAGGGTAATTTTAATTCAAATCAATTACATAACAATATGATTTATTTTTATTGAAATGGAAATTCTAATCCAAATCAATAACACAACAATATGATTTATTTTTATTGAAATGGAAATTCTAATCCAAATCAATAACACAACAATATGATTTATTTTTATTGAAATGGAAATTCTAATCCAAATCAATAATCTAATAAAAATGATTATTTTTATTGAAATGGAAGTTCTAATCCAAATCAATAATCTAACAAAAATGATTATTTTATGGAACACATACAAATCTATGTTTATACATCACCAATAAAACAGATATATCATCCACAATATCATCACATAACAGATCTGAATTATACATATTCAATCGTTACAAAACAACTAAATTAAATAATTAACTAATTATATAAAAAGAAGAAATCTCACAGTCGTAACGCAAATTGGTCCAAAATTTGAACTGCTCGGAATTGGATCTAGTCTGGACAGCAGCGTAGATCTCAGTTTCACGATTGAATAGGATCTGAAATCGTTCAATTTCGATATCATATGCGTTAGTTACGATTTATTTTAGATTGTAACATTTTTTAAATTAATTAAATATTAAAAAAGAAAGGGATTTTCACCTTCTTCCTTGTTACAGAACTAGGTCGCTGTTTTTACTAATTAGTTTAATCCTAGGTCTGAATTTTCCAAACACCTCAAGCAGTCGGACAATGATCAGGAGATGGCACCTCGACCACCTAGAAGAGGCGCACAATCGGCAGCAAGGGGGGCCCACTCGATGGTGACCCTGGACCACGGCGGCGGTGCAAATACTTGGCGTTGGAGGTGCTGAAACTCAACGAAAACTTAATGGTTTTACGATCCAACCGTACAGAATCAAAGAGAAGGAAAATCTCTTCGAAAGTTTGAACTAGAGTGAGGAGTTTTATTGAGAGGATCGGTGGATATTAGTGGTTGAATTCAGGACATTTTTAGCCATTGATAACATGGTGGCGGCGGCTATTAAGAAGGTGAATAGTGATTAGGGTTTAATTTGTATTATTTACAATATTAAAATGTAATTTTTACAAATAAATACTTACATCATAAACTAATCCGATTTCAGTCCAACCAGAGTTGACCCTACCCAATAGCCCCTGTTCTAGATCCAATGGGCTAGGTCTCGTCAGCCCAAACGACTGTCTATGGTCTGAAATCTTTAATTTATTATTTAAATCATTTAAATAATTAATTTGATCGTATATTTAAATTCACCGGGGCCACATACGATCTCAGAAAAATCCAAAAAAAATTATTTCTGTCTTTGTTTTGACGATACGGTCCTAACAAAATTAATTTCGTCGAATTCTGAGACTGTTCGGAAAATGGCTATTTTCAAGTCGACCAGATTTGACTGAAATTGACAAAACACATTTCTGTTTTCCATGCTCGCATATTAATTCAAAAAATTATGAAAATTGAAACCTAGCAATAATTTGACATTCCGAATCCAACAAAAGTGGTTTCGTCGAAACGGAGGTCGTTTGAAAAATGGCCTTTTATACGGGCTATAAATTATACTATAACGACCATTTCGAATATTCAACTGACCATATCTTTTGATTCCTGCTATGAAATTTTGATTTTTCGGATTCGTTGGAAAGATATTTTCAAACAGATTTAGATATTTTTGGTTTCACTAAATTCGTTAAATTTTGAATTCAGTACATTCGATCAAAGTACAGGTTTGACTTTTCAAACTACCGTACTATTTCTAATTCCTTTAGAAATCAAAATGAATACATTTGCTCTAACTTCGATTAAAATAAATTTTTAATTGTTATTATTTAAAATAAATTTTTAATCGTTATTATTTAAAATAAATCATTTTAACTATTCAAAATTTACTAAAATGGCCAAAATAAAAATTTTAAATTGGTTCGGATTTTCCGGGTTGTTACAATCTCCCCCACTTAAAAGCTTTCCGTCTTTGAAAAGGAAATAATAGTTAAGTAGGAAACAAAACGGAAAATGCAAGGTATTATAAATGTACCTCAACATAAGAGTCACTCGGAGATATCCACTCTGCACTTGGGATAGGCCTGTTTGATGCTATCCTCAGTCTCCCACGTACAGTCTTTAGGATCCCCGCTCCACTGCACCTTGACTAAGTGGATCCTCTTGTTCCTCAGCACTCGGGTTTCTTTTCCCACAATCTTCAGTGGCTCCCTTCTCACTGCTAGGGTCAGGCTAATCTCCAAATCTCATTGCGCTGCTTCCTCCACAACAAAATCTAGATCATGAACATGCTTCCGGAGTTGGGACACATGAAATACATCGTGGACCCCTGGCAAAAAGTCGGGTAGCTGCACTCTATAGGCGAGAGTTCCAATCCTTTCGAGAATAGGAAATGGACCAATGAATCTCGTCGCCAATTTCCCAGTCTTTCCAAATCGAACTACACCTCTCAATGGGGAAACCTTCAAGTATACAAGATCACCGACAGAGAATTCTAAATCCCTTCTTCGAGTGTTAGCATAGCTCTTTTGTCGGCTTTGGGCAGCAAGCAAACGCTTCTTAATAAAATCAACTTTGTCCGATGCTTCGAGAATCATGTCGGGACCCAATACCAATCGATTACCGGGTTCCACCCAACATGCGGGAGATCGGCATGGCCTGCCATATAATGCTTCAAATGGCGACATCTATAGGTTTGCTTGGTAGCTGTTATTATAAGAGAATTCCACCAAGTGCAAATGATCTTCCGATGACCCACCAAAATCTAAGATGCATGCTCGCAACAAATCTTCCAATATGCGGTTCACCCTCTCAGTCTGGCCATCTGTCTGAGGGTGGTAAGTCGTGCTCATATTCAGCTTAGTCCCTAGCTCTTCTTGGAAAGCTTCCCATAACTTGCTAGCAAATATCGGATCGCGGTCACTGACAATGCTGCTGGGAACTCCATGCAATCCGACAATCTCTCTAAAATAAAGTTGTGCCAAACTCCAAGCTGTTCTATTGGATTTGACAGGAATGAAATGGGCAGTCTTTGTGAGGCGATCTACAATCACCCATATGCTGTCATTGCCTTTCCTAGACCGGGGTAAGCCATCAATAAAGTCCATAGAAATTCCGTCCCATTTCCAACTTGGAACCCCTAGCGGTTGCAATAGACCTGCTAGCTTTTGCTGATCACTTTTGACTTGCTAGCAGGTGGGACATCTAGAAACATAAATAAAGATGTCTCTCTTCATCGCCTTCCACCAAAAAGTACGCTTAAGATCGCGGTACATCTTGCTTACTCCAGGATGCATGCTGAGCTTAGACTTGTGGCATTCGTCCATAACTTCTCTTTTTATCTCGAGAATATCTGGCACACATATTCGCCCTTTTAGCCTGAGGGTTCCCTTGCTGTCTATTTGGAAGCTTGGCGCTTCATCCTTTCGAACTTGCTCACTGATCATCTGAATAAATCAATCACCTTTCTAGAGAGCAGAGATCTTATCGATCAAGGTAGGGGTAATAATGAGATTTGCAAGGATAAGGTTAGTGCTGGCCGTATTATTTATGCTAAGAACATCTGCCACTACATTGGCTTTCCCTGGAGTATATAAGATGTCCAGGTCATAGGGTGCAAGGAATTCAAGCCAACGTTGTTGCCTCAAGTTCAAATCTCTTTGGGTGAATAGATATTTTAAGGATTTGTGGTCAGTATACAGCTCAAATTTCTCGCCCAAGAGATAGTTCCTCCATATCTTTAAAGCAAATACTATTGCCATTAGCTCAAGATCATGAGTGGCATAATTCTTCTCATGCGGTTTTAATTGGCGGCTAGCATATGCGACAACCTTGTCTCTTTGCATTAGCACTGCACCAATACCTTAAATAGAGAAAAGAATAATGTGTTAAAAATAAGATTTGACATTAGAAAAGTGTCATTTCTGACATGTTTATTTAGGTGAAAAGGATAGCCTTCTCTAGAGGTGTTTGTCCAGACTTTTAGATCCTAATTGCCATCAATAATGGTCAACACAGGAGTAGTGATCAATTTCTGTTTCAGCTCCTGGAAAGCTGCCTCACATTCGGGTGTCCAAATAAACTTGGTATGCTTCTTAGTTAGCTTCGTCAATGGACAAGATAATCTCGAGAAATCCTTAATGAATTTCCGATAATAACCAGCCAGACCTAAGAAACTTCTTACTTCAGTGGGCGTAGTAGGTTGCTTCCAGTCTTTGATGGCCGAGATCTTTTCTGGATCTACGGAGATGCCTTCCTTAGATACAACATGCCCGAGGAATTTCACCTCTTCTTGCCAGAATATGCACTTGGAGAATTTGGCTTTCAGCACATTTCTACGCAAAATCTCCAAGACTTCTTTCAGATGTTTTTCGTGTTCAGCAGTGGACTTAGAGAAGATAAGGATATCGTCGATGAACACCAGCACAAATTTATTTAGAACATCTCGGAAGACTCTATTCATCAGATCTACGAAGTATGCTGGAGCATTGCATAAACCGAAGGGCATCACTAGCCATTCATAAAATAAGTCAGGTCCTCTGAAGGCGGTCAAAGGCACACATTCTTCGGCAATGTGTAGTTGGTGGAAACCTATAGCTAGGTCCATCCTAGAAAATTCGTGCTCCATTCAAGCGGTCTAGCAGATCATCAATGCGGGGCAGTGGGTATCTATTTTTCAGAGTCTGCTTATTTAGGTCACAGTAGTCCACACATAGCCTGAGGGTACCGTCTGACTTTAGGACGAAACCACTGCTGCACCCCAGCTTGAGAAACTAGGTCTGATCAGACCCTTCCACAAAAGCTGCTTGGTTTGATTGCTCAGCTCCTCTCTTTATTTCAGTGACATCCTCCGAATAGGGAGTACAACTGGCCTTGCATTAGGAACTAAGTCAATTCAGAAATCGATTTCTCTACGCGGAGGTAAGCTGTCTACTTCTTCGAACACATCCGCATAGTCTCTGACGATAGGAATATCCTTAATAGAAGCAGGCATGACTTCTAAAGAAGACCAGAATTCTTTCCTATCTGTGGTTGAGCCGTGGCATGGAATAGCAATGATGTCTCCAAATTTTGTTTTGATTCTGACTACTCTTTCAACACAAAGTAACTCAGCCTCATATTTCGTTAGCCAGTCCATTCCAAGTATGATATCATACCCGAAGAAATCCATGATGATCAGATTAAAAGGAAATTGGAAGTAGGAGTAAGAAACAGACACTCTACAATATTGATCGAGAATAAGCGAACCTCCTATCGGACTATGGGCTCTAATTGGTTCTTTGAGTTTCCTGGGTTTCAATTTAAGCTTTTTAATCGTGTCAACAGATATGAAACTTCTAGATGCATCCGTGTCAAACAAAACGGTGATAGGAATGTTTTTAATGCTAAGTGTACCTCCTAAAACATCAGGCGTATCTGCTTCGGAAGAAGCCGGTGCAGCCGCTCTGTCATAGACATGTGCCACCTGAGATTTCTTGAGCAAAGGGCAATCCTTGATGAGGTGTCCAGGCTTGTGGCAGTTGAAACATTCTCTTGGGCCACAGGGATTCTGTCCACTGCTCTGACTCGGTCCAGACTCGTTCCTTTTGGGCCTCTTCGGAGCTCGACACTTGTAGTCAAAATGCCCTATCCTCTGGCAATTAAAGCACTTGACTTTAGATCTGTCCCTCTTCTTCTTCTTCTTTTGGGGCTTGGCGGTGGAAGAGCTGCCCGCCTCAGTTTTCTTGTCTGACTCCTTCTTCTTGTTGTTGGCTTGATTCTTTTCTTTCTCTTGTTGGGAACCCTTCTGATCAATCTCTTCAAATCTGCAGGACATCTCGATTACTTTAGCAAATGGGCGCTCGATGTAACGACCCAGGAAAAAGACGACCTTGATTATCCGATATACAACACATATCGAACATCAAGGGTCGACAATTACCGAATAGTTAATGAAAGAATTTAGAGGGTGAGGATAGATAAGATAGAAAATTAGAATAGAAGAAGAAAAAGAAGAACACAACATTAGAGTCACACGAATCTCACAGCGGAACGAAAAAAATATAATATATCACATAACTTGAAATCAAAAGCAGTATATGCATACAATACCATTATCAGAGTACAACCCTTGCATCACAGCGGAAATAAACAATAGCTATATAAGTCCTGAAGCCTCCTGCTCCAAGCTCTCCAAGTCTATCTGTAAAATCCTGACTACTTGACTGCCCGTACAAATTTAGGCACCCAAGAGATTAGGGAAAACAAAACAAAATAAAACTCTGGGTCAGTCATGGGACTGGTGTGAGTAAACTCAAATCATTTGGTTTAACTTTTCAAAATCCTTTTCAAAAGAAAAGATAATCGTAAGAACAATCCACACATAAACACGGACGGTTTTTACCTTACGATAACCCAAATCATTTTTGGAAATCATATCTTATCTGATATTATAATAATGTCTAATCATAAGTAAATAAAATCTAGTAGAACGCTTGCATCTCACGCTCTACATATATAATGTACAATCAAACTCGCAGGCACATATTGGAGATTGGATTCCGACTTTGACAAGGTATGGGACCACCTGCCGATAGTGTATCTCTAGAGGCGAATACACTGGGTTCAACAAGAACATCTTGCAACCCGGCCCACACATGACCGACCACTCATTTCGCTTGAGTGTATCGAATATATATCACCAACGGTTGGGATCAGCAACCGTCTCCCGAATGGAGCGGCATCGATAGATTTAAGAAGCAATTGGAATTTCTCTAGATAGGTGATTATACATCCTACTTCGGAGCGACCGACTTAGCCATGCTGCCTGCCCGATTTTTGTCATTTCCCGGTTGATGAGGCTAGAGGCCACGCTTATCTCTGACAGATCATTCACTTTGAATGCCACATCGTCATACTCGCCAAATCACAAATTGATTTCCCCAAAAACACCACGGGTATAAAGCTAAGAGAAACGAATTCCTCCGCCACCAAACGTAAGTATGTTTGAAGAGATCAACTTACGCGATCTATTGAATATACTCTGTCAGGCATTCTTCCATACACGTTTGTCCTGGGACTGGACAAACCGAAGGCACTATTCTGTAAACAGGATAGCCCTTGCACTTTACTCCGTCTTCAATATATTCAACATACTCGATTCGCAACGCTTATGCCAATACGGAGTGGTTCTCTGGATAATAATCCAACCGGTCTCTCCATATTAACAACGTTAAAATGGTCCAAACTTTGATAGTCGGTGATTTAACTATCAAATGAAAACATGTCTGTGTGCAAACAACGATATTATTTCCAGATGGGAATTCTATCGATCAATCATCATTCATCATCAAATTATCATGAATTTATCCTTTTCCTTGTTCTTGTTTCCCTATATTCATAAATTCTTATTTACTATATTTAGAAAATATACGTTATTAACAATGGAAAATATTTCCATTTCTTGTTTTCTATATTCAGAAAACATTCCTGATTCTCTTTTGGAAAACATTTCCAAAATTCCTTCATTGGTTTTAAACAGATGTTTAAATAAACATCGCTATGCCATCACCAATTATTACGCTCTTTTAACTAAATCTACTTAACCCCTTTCACTCTCGAACCTTATCCACTTCTTAGTTAAAACTGAAGTCAATCAAGTTGGGGTATAATTACCTCTCAGACCTTAACTGAACGACATTTCTAACTTCGAAATAAACAAAGTTCAACTTTAACTCTTTAAGAAGCTTCCTTGCGAAACTCACGGATTCTATTTACGAATCCACTTCCTTTATAAAATCATTTGATTATAACCATAAATGTTATAATTCCATGCTTTCAAAATATGTTAACTTAAATATATTTTCATATCTTAATTTGGATAAATAAACAAACAACTACTTTATTAACAAATAAGTAAACTTGATTTGAAACGGAAAGTAAACCTTACTTCCCTTGATTCGATATAATCGAATTTCCATGTACAATTCACTCTCGAATAATCACTATCCGATAACTCTCTTTCGAATAAACTATATTCGATTCCTCTGTTCGAATAACTAATATTCGATAATCCTTTTCTTCGAATAACTATATTTGAAAATCCCTCTTCGAATAAACCATATTCGATAATTCTCTCCTTCGAATACTATATTCGATTTAACACACTTCGAACGAACTATATTCGATTACTCTTCTCGAACACACTATATTCGATAACTCTACTTCGAATAAGTGATATTCGATTAATCCCTTTTTTGACTAACTCTACTTAATTTACTAATACTCGACTAATTCGACTTAGTTAACTTCTATTGATTAATTACTATTTGATTTAACACCATTTGCTTGACTCTACATCGCAGCGATCACAATGGTTACGCCTGATTCCCCCAGGAAACATCCGACCGCCGTAGGCTATCTGCAGCCCTGCGAATTTCGCTAGCAGTCGTGCTAAATGGCAACTTATCTTGAATAATTATGTCTGTTTTAACTTTATCTCGAATAATTAAATTCGATCAATTCAAATTGAATAACTAATATCCAATTAACTCTTATTTCTATATTTGAATAACTCTAGTTCGATTTGACTCTAATCGATTACTTTAACTGATTAACTCTAACTAACTAACTCTAAAAGTTTAACTTTAACGGTTTAAATCTAACAGCTTAACTCCAATGGTTTAACTATAACAGTTTAACTCCAACTGTTTAACTCTAACATTTTAATTCCAACTGTTTGACTTTAACAGTTTAACTCCAACTGTTTAACTCTAACAGTTTAACTCCAACTGTTTGACTCTTTTGAATTAACTCCTTTGAGTTTTCTCTTTTGAATAATTCATTTGGAATAATTTCTTTGAAATACCTCCTCTGAATTTATTCCCTTTCTATTTGTTTACTTAACAAATAACTTCTTCCCTTTTCACTTCCATCTATTTAACAAATAAATACTTCTTTTATCCTTTCCATTTATTTAACAAATAAATATTTCTTTTAAATTTCCTTTATTCACTAAATGAATATTCCCTTTTCAATTCCATTTGTAAGTGTTTTACACTTTTTCCCTATCCAATTCTATTTTCAAATAGTTTACAAATATTTCCTTTTTCTATTTATTCTATTTGCAAGCAGTTTGCAAATATTTTCTTATTCCTTTGTTTACCAATATTTTCCTTTATATCTGTTTTACAAATATTTCTCCTCTATATTTGTTTTTACAAATATTTCTCCTTTATATTTGATTTCACAAATATATTCCTTTATATTTGATTTCACAAATATTTTACTTTACTCAAGTTCTTTGATTCTATACTTATTTTCTTCTATGAAATTCTTTTCCATTTATATATAAAATCTATTGATTTTATATAAACAATTCATTTTCAAAATATACTTTGAAAATCTCCTTTCACTTCCCGGTATCACTTATGGTATAAAAATACCAAATCAAAAGGTTTGATCATCATCCAAACACACAGTTTCAACAATAAATGATATAACACATCATATATCAGAATATATGAAAAACAGTAAATAAATGTTGAGGAACCCAGTTGGGTCCCTCCGACCTGTTTCCCTGCATCCACAGATGTCAGTCAACATGATTAACATGAAGGTAAAATATTCTGATAAACAGAATCAATATTTCGATACGATTTATATATATCGTTATCGATGATTTCAATCAACTGACTAGCAGTTCAACCAAACAATCAACACACAGCAATCCAACCAAGATTTATCAATTCTAAAAATACTTTATAAAAATATAAAGTGTTCAGAGTTAGTGCCCTTTATATTTTCTTGGCCCGTTCAAAGCAACTCAGCCCGCCTAACACCCTTCTTCCCCAAAGCCGAATACGCTCCAGGCAAAACTTCAATGTCACGCCCGATCTTCCTTTGCTTCCATCTCATCTTCCTTTCATTTTTAAATCCCACTAAAATCACCAAAATTCACTCCATCGAAATCTCTTCCAACTCATACAGACATCACCAGGCGCGCACCCCTCATCTCCGTTGCATCGTCGACCCACAGTCCCCGTCTACAGTAGCAGCATCGACAGTTTTAACACCGAAACCCTCCCAAAATCTCACCACACAGTCAAAATCCAACTACGAATACAAAAATAAGTTCCAATCCATCGATTATTGCTTAAACTTCGCGAATCCTTCTACCCTATGGTTCGCTGAACTTGCGTTGTTCATTCAGGTGACAAAAGAGAAGTTCTAACCTAAAGAAAACCACATAGAAGCGTAGAGGAACACGGCAGAAGCCCGATTAAACTCATTTCCAGATTTATGGATTTATTTTGGATTTTATATGAATTTTGAAAGAGGAACTTTGCTGTAGAATTTTTATTAGAGGTGGCGGCGCAGTTTTTTTTTTTTGCTGCGGAGAAAAATGGGGTTAGGGTTAGAAAAGTTAAGGGTATTATATAGTAAAGAAATATTATTTTTTTATTCGATTATTAAATAAATTTCTAAGCAAACGCTACTTTTCTGTGTTCTCTAAAATTCCCGTGATCACATACAATACCCAAAAATTATGAAAACTGACATGCAGCTACATCTCGACATTACGGACCTAACGAAACTTGTTTCATCAAATTCCGACTCCGTTTACTCACACAGCGTATTTTTAAAGGTCAAAAATTGACTGTTTTCACTCTAAAAATCCGTAGGGCCACATACGGACTCTAAAATCACGAAACTTGAAACCTAACTAAAAAATTGACATTGTGGATCCAACAAAATTAGTTTCGTCGACAACGGAGTTCGTTTGCAAGACTAGCTATTTTTAAAGCCCTAAATAGCCCTTTTAAATATATAAATATATTTAAAAACATTTAAATTAAATATTTAAAAATAAATATTATCGTGTATATTCACATATGATATATCACAGCTCTAAAATAATCATATCAGAGTATATAACTCAATAATTAAATTTCAGTGTAAATCGATATTCAATTTATATAGAAAACCCTTTTATAATGTAAATAAAGCGTTGCAAAATATAAAGGAATTCCATAACGACTAATTTAAAATTTGATTTGGACATAACTCTCAATATACATGACGAAATCTCTATTTTTCTCTTCCACTAGAAAAATATACTCCACCAGCTCCACGCGTTTCTAGTTTCACAGAAATCCGGCTTAAAACGGACCCTGTATATCCAGTTGAAGTTCAAATCGCCAAATCGCGAACTGCAGCGCCATTTCGAGCTCTATTATAATTATAATGTAAATTATATATTCAAATGGCGCATATAAATATATTCGTCGATATATTTTAATATAAACTGGATCATATCGATTCTATATTGCCCATTCACACAATATTGTCAATTCCACTATTTCTGACTATTTCAGAAATATATTATTCTATTATTTAATATAATTAAATAATCCATATAATCGAATTAAACAATCTTATATTTCCAAATTCACTATATAAATAATTAAATAAATTAAATATTATATAGCTGAAAATATGGGTCGTTACATTCTTTCCCCCTTAAAATAATTTAGTCCTCGAAATTGCTAAGGTAGAAAAATGAACTTTATAACTAGGTTAAAATTATTTGGTTACTCTGATTTCACTAAACCAATCTATTCTAATTAATTTATTAATTTATTTCTATAAACGAAAATTTTCAAAAATTCTGAAAATTTTCTAACACCTGAATTTTTTAAAAAATTTCGCCAGCACCTCCTTTGTACCGGGAGCATCGGGAAAATCCCCAAACCGCCACACAGGCCTCTCCACCCCAAAAGAAAATCAAACAGCCAAGTGGCTTGCCAAACAGGCTCATAAATCTCATCAATTCATATGAATATAGAAGTGTACCATTTTGTTGGGCATTCAACTCTGCTATCAATTTAGCATATACCAATATCATCCCAATCAATCTCCAATCCATTTTTTATCTCCAACACAACCATTCGCTTAACCAAGCCAAATTTCAATCAAACTGCAATTCCAATCTCAATTCAAAATTCTTACTCAACAATTCATTTATATTCCAGATTATCTCTGATCCAGTCCGATTCTACTCGACACCATTCTATTTCAATTCAATTTCCACTGAACTAGTTTCAATTCAATTTCAAATTTGCTTGCACAAATTTCTATTTAATTTTTGTTTATTTCAAATAATCTGTTTCTGGGAGTTTTTAAACAACTTTGCCTTTTTCAAAAATCAAATATCCTTTTCTGGAATCTCAAAACAACTTGTTTTCTCAAAACAATTCAAGAACAAAAATTTTGGTAGTAATCCGTCACTTGCAAACTCGAAAATGAACACCGATGGTGTCCGGATCATCATCGGAATCTATTTTCCAGCTATCGAAGTGAGTTCAATACTATATTACTTTTAGAATCATTTCTAAACACTTTCATTTTGAAATCCATTTCAAAATATCCCTTTCAATGCTTGTAACAAATTTAACATCTCCCAGGATCTTAAAATTCACATATATTTAACCCAGATTCATTTACACATACTTTTTCATATTTTCAGAATTTTGATTTCATTTCTGATTTAAATTCAGATTTAATTCATCTGATTTCATATATTTCACTTATATGAATTCTGATTGATTATTTACATAACCATTTCACATTTTATAATCTTATTTGATTATAAGAACAACCAACACATCCAATATACTATAATACTTCAAATATCAAAACTTTGTTCATATCAAAATAAAATTTGGGTAAAATTATTTCATTTACCCTTTTTCAAAACATACTGTGTCGGTCCATCATATTCAAGCGTTTAGAAACCCCTATCGATACAGTGGATCAAACTGATCGACTAGAATTCATAAACAACCCAACCAATGAATCTCCTCAATATAAAACAATTTGTATAAAATCTACAAATACGTTCACTCTTATATATACACTCAAACTCAGTCTAGGGTATTACTAACCCCATCTCTACTGAATCACGCCACAGAGCCAAGGTAATCACTTAACCTTCAGCTCTGATACCAACTGTAACGACCCGGGAAAAAGACGACCTTGATTATCCGATATACAACACATATAGAACATCATGGGTCGACAATTACCGAATAGTTAACGAAAGAATTTAGAGGGTGGGGATAGAGAAGATAGAAAATTAGAATAGAAGAAGAAAAAGAAGAACACAACATTAGAGTCACACGAATCTCACAGCGGAACGAATAAAATATAATATATCACATAACTTGAAATCAAAAGCAGTATATGCATACAATACCATTACCAGAGTACAACCCTTGCATCACAGCGGAAATAAACAATAGCTATATAAGTCCTGAAGCCTCCTGCTCCAAGCTCTCCAAGTCTATCTGTAAAATCCTGACTACTTGACTGCCCGTACAAATTTAGGCACCCAAGAGTTTAGGGAAAACAAAACAAAATAAAACTATGGGTCAGTCATGGGACTGGTGTGAGTAAACTCAAATCATTTGGTTTAACTTTTCAAAATCCTTTTCAAAAGAAAAGATAATCGTAAGACCAATCCGCACATAAACACGGACGGTTTTTACCTTACGATAACCCAAATCATTTTTGGAAATCATGTCTTATCTGATATTATAATAATGTCTAATCATAAGTAAATAAAATCTAGTAGAACGCTTGCATCTCACGCTCTACATATATAATATACAATCAAACTCGCAGGCACTTATTGGAGATTGGATTCCGACTTTGACAAGGTATGGGACCACCTGCCGATAGTGTATCTCTAGAGGTGAATACACTGGGTTCAACAAGAACATCTTGCAACCCGGCCCACACATGACCGATCACTCATTTCGCTTGAGTGTATCGAATATATATCACCAACGGTTGGGATCAGCAACCGTCTCCCGAATGGAGCGGCATCGATAGATTTAAGAAGCAATTGGAATTTCTCTAGATAGGTGATTATACATCCTACTTCGGAGCGACCGACTTAGCCATGCTGCCTGCCTGATTTTTGTCATTTCCCGGTTGATGAGGCTAGAGGCCACGCTTATCTCTGACAGATCATTCACTTTGAATGCCACATCGTCATACTCGCCAAATCACAAATTGATTTCCCCAAAAACACCACGGGTATAAAGCTAAGAGAAACGAATTCCTCCGCCACCAAACGTAAGTATGTTTGAAGAGATCAACTTACGCGATCTATTGAATATACTCTGTCAGGCATTCTTCCATACACGTTTGTCCTGGGACTGGACAAACCGAAGGCACTATTCTGTAAACAGGATAGCCCTTGCACTTTACTCCGTCTTCAATATATTCAGCATACTCGATTCGCAACGTTTATGCCAATACGGAGTGGTTCTCTGGATAATAATCCAACCGGTCTCTCCATATTAACAACGTTAAAGTGGTCCAAACTTTGATAGTCGGTGATTTAACTATCAAATGAAAACATGTCTGTGTGCAAACAACGATATTATTTCCAGATGGGAATTCTATCGATCAATCATCATTCATCATCAAATTATCATGAATTTATCCTTTTCCTTGTTCTTGTTTCCCTATATTCATAAATTCTTATTTACTATATTTAGAAAATATACGTTATTAACAATGGAAAATATTTCCATTTCTTGTTTTCTATATTCAGAAAACATTCCTGATTCTCTTTTGGAAAACATTTCCAAAATTCCTTCATTGGTTTTAAACAGATGTTTAAATAAACATCGCTATGCCATCACCAATTATTACGCTCTTTTAACTAAATCTACTTAACCCCTTTCACTCTCGAACCTTATCCACTTCTTAGTTAAAACTGAAGTCAATCAAGTTGGGGTATAATTACCTCTCAGACCTTAACTGAACGACATTTCTAACTTCGAAATAAACAAAGTTCAACTTTAACTCTTTAAGAAGCTTCCTTGCGAAACTCACGGATTCTATTTACGAATCCACTTCCTTTATAAAATCATTTGATTATAACCATAAATGTTATAATTCCATGCTTTCAAAATATGTTAACTTAAATATATTTTCATATCTTAATTTGGATAAATAAACAAACAACTACTTTATTAACAAATAAGTAAACTTGATTTGAAACGGAAAGTAAACCTTACTTCCCTTGATTCGATATAATCGAATTTCCATGTACAATTCACTCTCGAATAATCACTATCCGATAACTCTCTTTCGAATAAACTATATTCGATTCCTCTGTTCGAATAACTAATATTCGATAATCCTTTTCTTCGAATAACTATATTTGAAAATCCCTCTTCGAATAAACCATATTCGATAATTCTCTCCTTCGAATACTATATTCGATTTAACACACTTCGAACGAACTATATTCGATTACTCTTCTCGAACACACTATATTCGATAACTCTACTTCGAATAAGTGATATTCGATTAATCCCTTTTTTGACTAACTCTACTTAATTTACTAATACTCGACTAATTCGACTTAGTTAACTTCTATTGATTAATTACTATTTGATTTAACACCATTTGCTTGACTCTACATCGCAGCGATCACAATGGTTACGCCTGATTCCCCCAGGAAACATCCGACCGCCGTAGGCTATCTGCAGCCCTGCGAATTTCGCTAGCAGTCGTGCTAAATGGCAACTTATCTTGAATAATTATGTCTGTTTTAACTTTATCTCGAATAATTAAATTCGATCAATTCAAATTGAATAACTAATATCCAATTAACTCTTATTTCTATATTTGAATAACTCTAGTTCGATTTGACTCTAATCGATTACTTTAACTGATTAACTCTAACTAACTAACTCTAAAAGTTTAACTTTAACGGTTTAAATCTAACAGCTTAACTCCAATGGTTTAACTATAACAGTTTAACTCCAACTGTTTAACTCTAACATTTTAATTCCAACTGTTTGACTTTAACAGTTTAACTCCAACTGTTTAACTCTAACAGTTTAACTCCAACTGTTTGACTCTTTTGAATTAACTCCTTTGAGTTTTCTCTTTTGAATAATTCATTTGGAATAATTTCTTTGAAATACCTCCTCTGAATTTATTCCCTTTCTATTTGTTTACTTAACAAATAACTTCTTCCCTTTTCACTTCCATCTATTTAACAAATAAATACTTCTTTTATCCTTTCCATTTATTTAACAAATAAATATTTCTTTTAAATTTCCTTTATTCACTAAATGAATATTCCCTTTTCAATTCCATTTGTAAGTGTTTTACACTTTTTCCCTATCCAATTCTATTTTCAAATAGTTTACAAATATTTCCTTTTTCTATTTATTCTATTTGCAAGCAGTTTGCAAATATTTTCTTATTCCTTTGTTTACCAATATTTTCCTTAATATCTGTTTTACAAATATTTCTCCTCTATATTTGTTTTTACAAATATTTCTCCCTTATATTTGATTTCACAAATATATTCCTTTATATTTGATTTCACAAATATTTTACTTTACTCAAGTTCTTTGATTCTATACTTATTTTCTTCTATGAAATTCTTTTCCTTTTATATATAAAATCTATTGATTTTATATAAACAATTCATTTTCAAAATATACTTTGAAAATCTCCTTTTCACTTCCCGGTATCACTTATGGTATAAAAATACCAAATCAAAAGGTTTGATCATCATCCAAACACACAGTTTCAACAATAAATGATATAACACATCATATATCAGAATATATGAAAAACAGTAAATAAATGTTGAGGAACCCAGTTGGGTCCCTCCGACCTGTTTCCCTGCATCCACAGATGTCAGTCAACATGATTAACATGAAGGTAAAATATTCTGATAAACATAATCAATATTTCGATACGATTTATATATATCGTTATCGATGATTTCAATCAACTGACTAGCAGTTCAACCAAACAATCAACACACGGCAATCCAACCAAGATTTATCAATTCTAAAAATACTTTATAAAAATATAAAGTGTTCAGAGTTAGTGAGAATTACTCACATTGGACGGTTTATCGTTGAATAACGATAATCGGTCATTGATTTGGTTCAGACGTTAAATTTCACCATAAATCCAAACGAGCTCCAATTGACTTGTGGTCAGTTTCATTGTGTAGTGCTCGTCCATACGGTCCCAACGCAACTTACGGTTCGTCAATCTGATTTCGTATGACCAAGATATGATGTTAACAATTTTTGTACGAATTTAAACTAAAAATAAACAAGGATTTACTATAATGGGCTTTACCCCTTTATATTTTCTTGGCCCGTTCAAAGCAACTCAGCCCGCCTAACACCCTTCTTCCCCAAAGCCGAATACGCTCCAGGCAAAACTTCAATGTAACGGCCGATCTTCCTTTGCTTCCATCTCATCTTCCTTTCGTTTTTAAATCCCACTAAAATCACCAAAATTCACTCCATCGAAATCTCTTCCAACTCATACAGACATCACCAGGCGCGCACCCCTCATCTCCATTGCATCGTCGACCCACAGTCCCCGTCTACAGTAGCAGCATCGACAGTTTTAACACCGAAACCCTCCCAAAATCTCACCACACAGTCAAAATCCAACTACGAATACAAAAATAAGTTCCAATCCATCGATTATTGCTTAAACTTCGCGAATCCTTCTACCCTATGGTTCGCTGAACTTGCGTTGTTCATTCAGGTGACAAAAGAGAAGTTCGAACCTAAAGAAAACCACATAGAAGCGTAGAGGAACACGGCAGAAGCCCGATTAATCTCATTTCCAGATTTATGGATTTATTTTGGATTTTATATGAATTTTGAAAGAGGAACTTTGCTGTAGAATTTTTATTAGAGGTGGCGGCGCAATTTTTTTTTTGCTGCGGAGAAAAATGGGGTTAGGGTTAGAGAAGTTAAGGGTATTATATAGTAAAGAAATATTATTTTTTTTATTCGATTATTAAATAAATTTCTAAGCAAACGCTATTCTGTGTTCTCTAAAATTCCCGTGATCACATACAATACCCAAAAATTATGAAAACTGACATGCAGCTACATCTCGACATTACGGACCCAACGAAACTTGTTTCGTCAAATTCCGACTCCGTTTGCTCACACAGCGTATTTTTAAAGGTCAAAAATTGACTGTTTTTCACTCTAAAAATCCGTAGGGCCACATACGGACTCTAAAAATCACGAAACTTGAAACCTAACTAAAAAATTGACATTGTGGATCCAACAAAATTAGTTTCGTCGACAACGGAGTTCGTTTGCAAGACTAGCTATTTTTAAAGCCCTAAATAGCCCTTTTAAATATATAAATATATTTAAAAACATTTAAATTAAATATTTAAAAATAAATATTATCGTGTATATTCACATATGATATATCACAGCTCTAAAATAATCATATCAGAGTATATAACTCAATAATTAAATTTCAGTGTAAATCGATATTCAATTTATATAGAAAACCCTTTTATAATGTAAATAAAGCGTTGCAAAATATAAAGGAATTCCATAGCGACTAATTTAAAATTTGATTTGGACATAACTCTCAATATACATGACGAAATCTCTATTTTTCTCTTCCACTAGAAAAATATACTCCACCAGCTCCACGCGTTTCTAGTTTCACAGAAAACCGGCTTAAAACGGACCCTGTATATCCAGTTGAAGTTCAAATCGCCAAATCGCGAACTGCAGCGCCATTTCGAGCTCTATTATAATTATAATATAAATTATATATTCAAATGGCGTATATAAATATATTCGTCGATATATTTTAATATAAACTGGATCATATCGATTCTATATTGCCCATTCACACAATATTGTCAATTCCACTATTTCTGACTATTTCAGAAATATATTATTCTATTATTTAATTTAATTAAATAATCCATATAATCCAATTAAACAATCTTATATTTCCAAATTCACTATATAAATAATTAAATAAATTAAATATTATATAGCTGAAAATACGGGTCGTTACACTCGATGTGTGCAGTCACCCTGTTATGGTACCTCCTCGCCAGACCATTGATAAACCTCTTATTTTTCTGTAGCGGGTCTTGGACTAACTCTGGGGCATAACTGGAAAGCTCATCAAATTTCTTAACATACTCCAAAATAGTCATGCTCCCTTGTTGGAGGTGGGCGAACTCATCATGAAGGCGCTCAACTTCGTGGGGTGGAATGAATTTCTCATTAAATAGCTCCTTGAATTTCCCCCAAGTCACATCGGCCTCATTACCCCCAACCATAGCTGTTTCCCACCAAATTTGGGCCTGGTCCTTCAGAAACCAAGTTGCCATAAATAGCTTTCTGTGGTCTTCGAGCTCTAATCCTTCCAAAATCTTTTCCATCATCTTAAGCCATGCTTACGACTCCATCACCGTCTCTTGGCCTGTATAATGCACACCCCCTGATTCTTTATTTTCTTTGCCACTTTGTCAAGATCGAAGGCACGTGGGGGTGGTGGTGGTGTCTCAACTTCTGGGGTGGCCTGTTCTTGTTCTTGGGCTGTAGGAGTCTCGTCTCGGGCGGGTCCTCTTGCCCCACCTCTGCCTCTTCGTGCTCTTGTACGTGCTCTAGTACTCATTTCTCAAGCAGTCTGTATCATCAAGGAAAGAGTCAAACCAAGAGCAATGATAATTTCCAAAGGAAAGATTTTTAAAATAGAGGGATATGATAAGATGATAATGATGTAATGACTGATTAATATGTGCTATTCTGTTGTGCTCATTCTATGACATTACTAATCCTATCTCAAATGAGCTACACGTCTTAGAATACTACTAATTCTATTTAGATGAATTGTTCTAAAAATGTTATACTCCAAATGCCAAGGTTAACCTTTAGCTCTGATACCAAATGTGATGACCCAAACTTTCGTAGAACGAAAGTATGGATAATCATAGGAGTATAACAGAATTAAAACAATAACAAATCACAGTTACATAGCAGAACATATAAATCATTTGTAGCGGAAAGGAAATGTCATCACAAGCATTATCACAGAACATCAGAGTACACAGTACATGATACACTTAGCAATACAGATGTCTAAAACAGGGAAAGAAATAAAGTCTCAATCTCCCAAAATACATCAATATCCAATATTGTCTCACAAACTCAAGAAGAAAATAAAGATAAAAGAAAAGATCTTCCAACATCTCCATCAGCAAACACTAGTCCAGAAAACATTCCTACCTGAAACCTATCAATTGGCTGCCCATGTGGAAAGAGGGCACCCGAGTTTGCAAAGTGAAACAGACTACGAGCCAGTCATGGGACTGGTATGAGAAATCTTACTAAACTAATAATATGGCTAATCACTGGACCACGCCGATAACGCGGAACGGGTTTAATTCCATCGGATTGCCAGTGCATAAGTTTTATAAAATTTAAGTCAAAAACAACACAATGCTGTTTTAGAAAATAAAATCATTATAAGACTCAGGTCCCATCACACAATGCAACGCAAACGAAGGATAGAGTTTTACCTTATAATGATCAAAAATGCTTGATACGTAGAAATTAATATTTTTAATAATAATACTAGTGTCTAATATGTTTCAAAAACACTTCAAAGTAAATATATCAATCCTAGACGGCATAGTAAATATATCAAAATACATTAAAATGCTCTTTAAAATATCTTTGTCAAATTCTATCTTGTTCGATTTGAAATGAAATATGCTTTTTTGTATATGTTCTATAGAATACATAAACTTTATTCTAGGATTAGACTATTCTAATTTTAAGTGGGTTAATATTACATTAGTTTTTTAATATAGGGTTGGGTTGGGTTAAAGTAAGGATGGGTAAAACTTGATATCCCACCCAACCTATATATAGCATTGGTTACAAATTGTAACCCATACCTGAATTAAATTTCGATGGGTTAGGTCGGGCTAGTGAATTGGGTCAGATTGGATATGGGTCATGTACAACCCTATAACAAGAAACGTAATTCTTTTGAAGTTATGAAATCTTTTTGAGCTAGTTGGTAATATGGTATCTCGTAAGACCATGCCGCATATAAACATAGGCAGGTGCTTATCATACGATAACCAAAACATTTTTATTCAAAATCCATAATGTATGTATACAAGTACTTAAAAAATAGCCAAAATGCTTACATCACATGTTTTAGTATAATTGGTTTACATCTAAAATCGTAAAGGCACATATTGAAGATTGGATTCCATACTATGGAAAGACAAGTGACTAACTTCTATGATGCACCCCTAGAAAATGCATCGGAGGGTGGACTTATAACCCTTTACGAACTGGAATTGGACTACCTTTCGAACATGACAATCAGGTTACCTCATCTTCGACATCGTAACACGATGCCACTCTCTACAATTCCTAAGCGCAACCACAACTGAAGAATATACAAAAAACACAGATGATGATTCTCAATGGTGGCCCACCACATGGCCCTGGAGCATACCCCTATTTTTGCCATTTTTATGGTTGATGAGGCTAAATGCCAAGTTTTTACCTCTCTTTAATAGTTTTCAATTGGAATGCCCCATCACTATTTCCAACACACCAACTGATTCCTAAAAATATAACCTTGAGTTCGTATGCCTTGATGAAGGGTATTTGGTATAAGAGGGTTTATTTCCTACACTATGAACAAATGTACGTTTGTAAAAACCAATGTACATAGATTAGAAATACAATGTCATACATTCGTCCATATGAATCGTTCTAGGTTTGAACGAACCGAAGTCACTTATTTTACAACAACTTGTTAGGAATTACCCTTAGGAATAGTAACAAGTAGTACTTACAATACGAAGATTCCCGAACATAGGGAACATTTGTAGTGATCCAAATTTCCGGTACCCTTTGAGCTTACCAAACAACACCAATCCAACCCAATTTGTAGTGGAAACCAGGATGCTAACTGAAAGAATTTAGAGTGTGAGAAAAAGATAAGAAAGAACGATTAGAATAGAAGAAGAAGAAGAAGAAGAAACACCACAACATAGAGTCTCACATCACAGCGGAATAAATAATAATATAGAAATAATCTTTATTGAGAGCTTAAAAAAATACTTATAATCATCAGAGTACATCAATTCATCTGAACAATTATAATAATTTATCCCCACACAGCATAATATAATATCATATGTCTGAACCTTCCAGCTCGTCTCTTCACAGTATCCGATAACTTGAACTTGTACAACCCGGTCTAACCCGAGCATTACAAACACCGGGTCAGTCTGGTGAACTAGAGTGAGAAAAACTCACAAAGTTTTAAGGGGAATCATCCAACTTGATTTTTAAGTTTAAAATCTTTTCGAAAGAAAAGGATAACTGTAAGACCAAATCCACACATAAATACGGACAATATTTACCTTATGATTACCCAAAACATATTTGAAAAATATATTCTTTTGATATTATGATAGTGTCTAAATAAAAATATATATATTGATCCAGCAGAACGCTTGCATCTCACACTTTACATATATAGTATACAATCAAAACCGCAGACACTTATTGGAGATTGGACTCCGACTATGACAAGGTATGGTGCCACCTGCCGATAGTGTATCTCTAGAGGGGAATACACTGGGTTCAACAAGAATGTCTTGCAACCCATCCCACACATGACCGGCCACTCATTTCGCTTGAGTGTATCAAATGTATATCACCAACGGTTGGGATCAACAACCGTTACCCGAAAGGGACAGTATCGATAGATTAAAGAAGCAAAAGGAATTTCTCTAGATATGTGATTATACACCCTACTTGGGAGCGACCCACTTAGCCATGTTGCCTGCTCGATTTTTCTCATTTTCCAGCTGATGAGGCTTAAGGTCATGATTTATTTACTTAGTTATATTTTATTTTCATTCTTAGAGAAGGTCTGGTCACCATCCACTTTGAATGCCACATCGTCAGATCCGCAAGAATATCACTAATTGACGTCCACAAAAATATCTAGTTGTTAAGCTAAGAGAAGTGCGCTCTACCCGCAATCAACAAAAATACATTTGAAGAAATCAACATACGTGATCCCTTTGGAAATACTCTGTTAGACATCCGTCCATACAAGTCATCTAGGAACAGGATGAACCGAAGGCACCCTCCTACCACAACCTAGGAATCACCCTATAGATCAGTAGCCAGTACTCATTACAAATCCGTAGATTCCAACCACGACAGAATCACATGTTATCTTTGGCCGCTAAACCAGAGATTATGAGTAATTCTTCCGCTTATGAAGATCTATTGTCTTTAGTGCTCCATCTTCAATCTTCATCTTCGCGTATTTGCTGGTCGGAATGGTTTTTGAATATAAATTCGATCCCGGTCTTTCCATACCAACAATCGTATTGGTCGGATTTGATAGTCGGTGTTTTAACTATCAAACAATTGATTATGTGAATAAAATGAGCTTATTAGTTTAGTACTCAGCATCACTTGGACTTTTATATTATAAATAATTAACAAATAGTTAATTAAACTTCTACGTCCTTTAATATTTTTAAACATAGAATTTAAATTTCTTTTCGATATACCTATCTTCTGAAAACCATTTCCCCTTAATATTTAGAAATATATTTAGTAATGATATTCAGTCTCCTACTATACTTATTATTTCAAAATATTAGTTACAACATTATTTATTTGTTTCTATATGCCAATAATCATTAGTTCCTAACCGTAAATTGGTAAGTGAATAACTTTCCAAGTATCAACCCCGAAGACCGAAATCAACATTAGATTAATAATCAGAAAATCACTCAACTTAACCACCTCTAGCTAGGTTCTAATTCTAATCATAACTCATCATGTAACGACCCGTGTTTTCCGACCATATGAATCTGAATATTTAAATTAGTTTTAAATATTATATTGGAAATATTAATGGGATTTAATATTGAATTCGTTATTTAAACGAATTTCGACATTATATATTTACATAATTATAAATAGAGCTTGAAATATAGCGCTGTAGTTTGAAAATTCGAGTTTGAACTTCAACTGGACATACAGAGTCCGATATAAGTCGGATTTCTGTGAAACAAGAAACGTTGGGAGCGTGTTGACGATAGCTTTCATATGAAAGTGAAAAATCCAGATTCCGTGTTATTGGTTGCGAGTTATGGCAAAATCAAATTTTGGAAAAAACGCTGTGGAAATCGTTATCGACCGTTAAAATAGCCGTTTTGCAAACGGACTCTGTTTTCGATGAAATTAGTTTCATTGAGGCCATATCGCTAAATTATTGTCAGAAAGTCAAATGGCGTGGCAAACAGATGTCGTATGTGACCACAACAACCGTAAACGCCCGTTCAAATTCTATAGCGCGCATTCAAATAAATATAAGGAGTATTTGGGCGTAACTTGAGCAGACGATCGAATTAGGCCGTGGAACCAGTTCCGTTGAGTTCGTATCGTCGATTAGAGTCAGGATAGGTATATAGTTTGTTATTTTTAGAGATCGAGAAATTTGGCGTTAAAAAGGGTAGGGCGGTTCGGGGTAAAAACAACCTATCGGGCAAACAGTCTCAGAATGCGACGAAACTAGTGCCGTTGGGTTCGTATCGAAAAGTTATTACAAGAAATCAAGGTTTCAAGTTCATTCGATTTAGCTGGTGGTCGTGGTAAATTAAAAAGCATGTTTATTTCTGGTTTTATAAGGGAATTTTTTTCAAACGAAGTCGGATTTCGACGAAACCTGTCCCATTGGGTCCGGAATACCTTTTTACATCGAGATTAGGTTTTTTATCAGTAGACAGAAGTTGTCTGTAGGGGTTTCTGCGTGTTACTTTACCACGAAGTTTCATTTAATAATATTTAATTTAACCCTCACCCTATAAATACCCTTTTAAATCAGTCCAACCCTAAAATTTCAGTTCGTTGGTCAATACCCTGTCGAGCCGCCACTTCTCTTTAAAACGAACGACCTAATTCCCCAATTCTTTTTCCACTTTAACTTTAAATCCATCCATTAATCCTAGCAATCCTTAATTACCAAATCCTTCAACTTGGTGAGGCCTGTCGATCCACCGGTGGTGATCGGTAATTACTTACTAGGGTGGTTAAAATCGCAGCTCAAAGTGGCATCGGTTTTGGGGCTTTTGCCTGGGCTGTGGGCGACGATGACGGGATGGCGTTGGAGGCAAGGAGAGGCGGGTAGAGGCGCACCGAATGCTGGCCTCTGATGAAGTTCTGGCGATGTATACATGGCGCGGTGGTGGGATTTGTGAGGACAGCGTGTTGTTCTTGCGAAGGGGTTCGGTTGGAGTAAAATTGCAGACCAGCGAATGGTCATGGAGGGGCGAGGTTTAAGGTAGGAGAGGCTGATGGATTAGGGGTTCGAAGGGGGCCGACTGATCGGAGTCTGGTGATGGTGTTTGGGCACGGTAATGTGGAAGTATAATTGTGGGGTAAGAGGCACTGTATTGCAATGTGGACTTGGGGCCAGCGTTTCCATATCAACGTTTTGATGAGCAGTTACTGCTGTTTGGAACGAACCCAAACAGACCATGAACATTGGGACAAGAGGCAACGAAGAGAAGTTACGAGGTGTCTTTTTCTCCAACCAAATGAGGTGCGGGATCATTTAGGTTGGACGTTGGTTTCTGGAAATCAACAAGGCATCAGGGAATGGATTAACAGTGTTTAAAAGTAATTTACCCCTTTTATAGTAGAATTAAAGATTAAGTCCAATAGTTAGTTAACGTGAATACTTATATAGTACGAGTAATGCAGGCCAATGATGTGAGCAAGGAAATCAATAGGGTTTGAGAACTGATGGGTACTGTTGGTTCAGGAAATCACGAGAGCAGATAAAACAAAAGGGAAAGTGCCGGCCTGGAAATATGGGTGGCCCTAAAGTTTGTAAATATAATTAACTTAATACTGAAACTAGTTAGCAAATAATTATTATAAATAAATAGTATACTAATTTAAAGTGAAATTTTTGGTTGTAGGAAAACTGTTCTGGTATTGATAAACAACGTGAGGAAAGAACGTAATGTCGACCATTAAAATTTGCCAAACCGATGTAATTAGTTATTTAAGAAACCTAATTATCATACATAAATCGTTAGCTTAAATTATTGATAACACATTCATATATTCTCAGAAGTCGATGATTCAAGATATGCTGGAACCATATCGGCGGGTGCTATACCAGGGAACAGAATTATATGAAACTGGAATCAACTGGAATTTCTAATTAAATTAAACATCGGTTTAATTTAATTGAAACCAACAGTTTCAACGAAAAATCAGATCAAGGTGAGTTAAACTCACTCAGTTACCCTTTTTATATTTTATATAAATTGGGTATTTTTATTTTGTGTGCTCTGCTTGTGAATGGTTGACTGCTTTGCTAGATATCTATTTAACTGTTGATTTAACCGCTGAAATTAAACTGTGTATAATTTCAGTGGAATATCAAATCGTTATTTTAACGATTGGACCCAACGGAGGTAACTCACCCTGTTGGTTACGTTTATTTATAAGCATGCTTAGTTGTTTGAATTGTTCGGTTATTTGATTGGTGGTAAATGGTTGTTATTTATTATCAGTTGAATGTGATTAATTTGATTTGTAAATTTTGACTGCATGTTCAACATCTGGTTGGTTTAGACTAATAAGTGGGATTGGTTGGGTATTTGGCAAAGTATGGCCTATTAAATCAATTGTTTACAAATGGGGGTTCACCGTCAGGTGAATCGATAGAGTTGAGGTTAAAAATTTATTTTAACCAGAGTTAGATTTTGAATTATAATATTTTGAATAAAAGATATTAAAGAGATAAATAAATATTTTATTTGTTATTAATTTATTTTATAAAATAAATGCTGATGTTAATCATATTTACAAGTAGGAGTATGAGAGGGGAATCGAGTGGTTAAACTTTGATAATTGTTGTGTAAAGGAAATAATCAATGGGATTATTTAAATTAATTATATACTTAATAAATTTAAAGTGTGGATTAAGTGGAATTGGTTAATAAAATAAATCGAGTTTTTGAGAGAATTAAATCGACCGTTTTGAATTGATTATCAAATTAATGTGTGTGGATTAAAATAGTTGGTTAAATATTATTTAAATTCAAATAAGATTTTAAAAAAGGGATATGCCATTAATTTAGTTAATAGGGGAATTAACTACTGAGGTAGTTAATGATTGAAATAAACTATTATTCTAATTAACTTAGAAAATTACTTTGTAATTGAGATGCATTTAAGAAGTAAACGATTTTGGAAAATAAAATCCAAGGGAACGGTGAAAGGAGTTATGAACAGGTTTTATGTTAAACTTGAGGTTTATACCAAAGTTATAAAGAAAATTTTAGGCCAATACGATAGCTTAGATTAGACGGACCCAATATTTGGGTTAAGTAAAAGAAGATGGGGATAAAAGGATCGATATAGACCAGTGTTATATATACTTGAGGTTCAAGATGGGAAAGCGAAATTTTAGGTTAATGTTACTTAAAATTTGGATTAAGCAAGAAAGGGGAGTTGAAATAAGATTCCTAAGTGGGTAATGCTTAAATATATGTTTAAAAGGAGATTGGTAAAACTGATTTTGGGTAAAGAAGTGGGTCGTAGAGTTGTATAACCAAATCCAAATTATAAAGGGAAATGGTTTTGAGACTGGAATAGAATAGTGGTTTGATTACAACTTATATTTGTCCAAGGATGAGAACGGTGTTAATCAAGGTCTGAGAGGTAATTAAAATACCCCAACTTGAACAACATCGGTATTATCTGAAGATAGTATTAGTTGGTAATCGTAAGAGATGTTTGTGGATATGTTTTGAAAATCTAAACAGCGATTTTAGCGCTGTTGTTATAATATATGTTTTGTAAATCTAATATAGCGATTGTAGCGCTTTTGCTATAGTAAATGGGTTGTAAACCTAAACAACGATTATAGCGCTGTTGTTTTGTAAATCTAAATAGTAATTATAACGCTATTGTCATAACATATGTGCTATAAATTTCTTTGTTAAAACTAATGGATTTCCGAATTTAAAAGATGATTGGAAGGAAGATTTAAGTGGGAAATTGAATATAGTTATTCGAGCTAGAGTTAGTCAAACATAGTTTTTCAAGATGAGTGCCATTTCGTACGATTGCTAGCGTAATTCGCAGGGCTGCAGATAGCCTACGACGGTCGGATGGTTCCTGAGGGAATCAGGCGTAACCATTGTGATCGCCGCGATCTAGAGTCAAGCGAATGGAGTTAAGTAAAATAGTAGTAAATCGATAGGGTTAAAGAAGTCGAGTTAATCAGTTAGAGTTAACCACTTTGAGTTAATCAATTGGAGTTAATCGATTAGAGTTAAATCGAATTAGAGTTATTCAAATATCATATTTTTAAATATTAACAGAGTTATAAGTTTTGGATTAACGAAGTAAATCAAGTGTTAAAAGGCCAGGTGATGCCGAATACTTAACCAGTGAACTCATTGGTGTGTCATGATTGAAACACTGTATATTTTGATAGTTAAAACACCGACTATCAAATTTGTCCAATACAATTGTTGGTATGGAAGGACCGGGATCGAATTTATATTCGAAAACCATTCCGACCAACAAATACGTGAAGATATCAGAAGATGATCGAGGTGGAGCATTGAAGACTGTGGATTTCCATAAACGGAAGAACCACTAATATTCTCTGCCTGGTAAGCAGAGATAAGCTGTGATTCTGTCGTAGTCGGAATCTACGGGTTGCAAGGACTTCTCGCTACTGATCCATGGGGTGATTCCTATATTGGATGCAGTAGGAGAGTACCTTCGGTTCATCCTGTTCTTGGATGACCTGTATGGACGGATGTCAGACAGAGTATTTCCAAAGGGTCACGTACGTTGATTTCTTCAAACATGCGATAGTTGTTGGCGGAGATTTGTCGTTCTCTTAGCTTCCAGCTAGAGTATTTTTGTGGACGTCAATTAGTGATATCTGACGGATCTGACGATGTGGCATTCAAGTGAATGACGACCAGATGATCAGAAGTTAATTCTGGCCTCAAGCCTCATCAGCCAAGAAATGACAAAAATCGGGCAGGCAGCATGGCTATGTGGGTCGCTCCCATTAGGGTGTATAATCACCTATCTAGAGAAATTCCTATTTGTTCTTAAATCTATGTTTCGATGCTGTCCCTTGTCGGGAGACGGTTGCTGATCCCAACCGTCGGTGATATACATTCGATACACTCAAGCGAAATGAGTGGTCGGTCATGTGAGGGCCGGGTTACAAGATGTTCTTGTTGAACCCAGTGTATTCGTCTCTAGAGATACACTATCGGCAGGTGGTCCCATACCTTGTCATAGTTGGAAATCCAAACTCCAATAAGCGCCCGCGGTTTTGATTGCATACTATATGTGGAGCGTGAGATGCAAGCGTTCCACTAGATTGTTATTTACTTGTATTTAGACATTATTATAATATCAGAAAAGATATTGATTTCAAAAATGTTTTGGGTTATCGTATGGTAAAAACCGTCCATGTTTATGTATGGATTTGGTCTTAAGATTACCTTTCTCTTTGGAAATATTTTTGAACTTAAAATCAAGTTGGATGATCACCCTTATTACTGTGCGAGCTTATCTCACTCTGGTTCACCAGACTGACCCGGTGTTTTGTAAATGCTCGGGTTAGCCCGGGTTGACAGGATCAGGTTATCAAAAGCTGTGAAGAGACGAGCTGGAAGAGTTCAGCCGTATGATATTACTACTATTCCGCTGTGTGTTATATAGAAGGACAAATTATTACAGCTGTCCAGATGTTGATGTACTCTGATAATGTAAGTATTTCAAAAGTTCTCAGTAAAGATTTATTTTAGTATTATATTTTGTTCCGCTGCGATGTGAGACTCTGTGTTGTGATGTTTCTTCTTCTTCTTCTATTCTAATATTTCTATCTTATCTATTCTCACCCCCTAACTTCTTTCTATTAATGATCTGGAATGTTCGATGTCTGAATGGTCAACATGGTAGTTTGATGTTGATTTTCGGAGTCGAAAACCCCAGTTCGTTACAGTGGTATCGAAGCTGAAGGTTAAGTGATTACCTTGGCTCTGTGGCATGACTCAGTAGAGATGGGGTTAGTAATACCCTAGATTGAGTTTGAGTGTATATATACGAGTGAACGTATTTGTAGATTTGATATAAAAAAATTGTTTTATATTGTGGAGATTTATTTGTTTGAGTTGTTTATGAATTCTGTTCGATCGGTTTGATCCACTGTATCGATAGGAGTTTCTAAACACTCAAGTACGATAAACCGACACAGTATGTTTTGAACGAGGGTAAATGAAATAATTTACCCAAATTATATTTTGATATAAAGGAAATATATGTATTGGAAATATTATGGTATATTGGATGTGTTGGTTGATTATAATTGAAATGGTTATATAAATAACCAATTGGAATTTGTATAATATAAAAGCAGATTTATTAAATCTGAAATTAAATCAGAATTTGAAACTAAAATTCCCAAAAGTGGGAAATGAGTTTGCAAATGAATTTGGATTGAATATATGAGAATTTTAAAATCCTGGGAGATTTTAAATTGTTTTGCAAACATTGAGGTGGATATTTTGAAATAATTTCAAAAGGAAGTGTTTAAATATGATTTTGAAAATTTATATAGTATTGAACTCACTTTGATAGCAGTGAAGTAACTCTGAGGATGCTGGCCACATCATTAGTGTTCATTTCCGAGTTCTAAGTGACGGATTACTACTAAAAATCTTGCTTTGAATTGCTTTGAGAGAAACAAGTTGTTTGAATCCTGAAAAGGAATATTTGATTTTTGAAAGAGCTGAACTGCTTAAAAACTCCCAGGGAAAATTGTTCAACAAAAACAAAATTTAATAGAAATTTGTGCAAGCAAATACGAATTGAATTGAAACCAATTAACTAGGAATTGAATCGGGATATAATATATCAAGTGGAATCAGATTTTGAACTGGGAGGCGGGAATCTGAAATGGTGTTGGACTGGTAAGTTAAGAGTTGAAATTGATAATGGAGGGAAATTGAGTTAAGAATGGAATTTGGCTTGGACGCGTGAAAGATTTGGTTTTGAGGATAAAATTGGAATTTTGTTGGAAATGCAATTGTATATGCTGACAGGGCAGCAGATGGAAAGGATATAATGATATGCCCGACAAAAAGGTACACGTTTACTTTTATATGGGTTTGGTGATTTATGAGCCTATTTGGCAAGCCGCTTGGCTGTTTTATTTTCTTTTGGACTGGAGAAGGCCTAGAAAGGCGAGTTGGAGTTGTATCGATTAAGCCATACAAAGGAGGTGCTGGCGAAATTTTTCGAAAATTTAAGATGTTAGAAAATTTTCGATATTTTTGAAAATATTTATTTACGATATTGAATTGATTTTCGATTTATAATAAATTGGATTTGAAAGTTAATGGGTTTGTAACGTTCTTTCTTACTTTAGCAATTTCGAGGACGAAATTATTTTAAGGGGGGAAGAATGTAACGACCCGTGTTTTCCGACCATATGAATCTGAATATTTAAATTAGTTTTAAATATTATATTGGAAATATTAATGGGATTTAATATTGAATTCGTTATTTAAAAGAATTTCGACGTTATATATTTACATAATTATAAATAGAGCTTGAAATATAGCGCTGCAGTTTGAAAATTCGAGTTTGAACTTCAACTGGACATACAGAGTCCGATATAAGTCGGATTTCTGTGAAACAAGAAACGTTGGGAGCGTGTTGACGATAGCTTTCATATGAAAGTGAAAAATCCAGATTCCGTGTTATTGGTTGCGAGTTATGGCTGAATCAAATTTTGGAAAAAACGTTGTGGAAATCGTTATCGGCCGTTAAAATAGCCGTTTTGCAAACGGACTCTGTTTTCGATGAAATTAGTTTCATTGAGACCGTATCGCTAAATTATTGTCAGAAAGTCAAACGGCGTGGCAAACAGATGTCGTATGTGACCACAGCAACCGTAAACGCCCGTTCAAATTCTACAGCGCGCATTCAAATAAATATAAGGAGTATTTGTGCGTAACTTGAGCAGACGATCGAATTAGGCCGCGGAACCAGTTCCGTTGAGTTTGTATTGTCGATTAGAGTCAGGATAGGTATATAGTTTGTTATTTTTAGAGATCGAGAAATTTGGCGTTAAAAAGGGTAGGGCGGTTCGGGGTAAAAACAAACTATCGGGCAAACAGTCTCAGAATGCGACGAAACTAGTGCCGTTGGGTTCGTATCGAAAAGTTATTGCAAGATATCAAGGTTTCAAGTTGATTCGATTTAGCTGGTGGTCGTGGTAAATTAAAAAGCAAGTTTATTTCTGGTTTTATAAGGGAATTTTTTTCAAACGAAGTCGGATTTCGACGAAACCTGTCCCATTGGGTCCGGAATACCTTTTTACATCGAGATTAGGTTTTTTATCAGTAGACAGAAGTTGTCTGTAGGGGTTTCTGCGTGTTACTTTACCACGAAGTTTCATTTAATAATATTTTATTTAACCCTCACCCTATAAATACCCTTTTAAATCAGTCCAACCCTAAAATTTCAGTTCGTTGGTCAATACCCTGTCGAGCCGCCACTTCTCTTTAAAACGAACGACCTAATTCCCCAATTCTTTTTCCACTTTAAATTTAATTCCATCCATTAATCCTAGCAATCCTTAATTACCAAATCCTTCAACTTGGTGAGGCCTGTAGATCCACCGGTGGTGATCGGTAATTACTTACTAGGGTGGATAAAATCGCAGCTCAAAGTGGCATCGGTTTTGGGGATTTTGCCTGCGCTGTGGGCAATGATGACGGGGTGGCGTTGGAGGCAAGGAGAGGCGGGTAGAGGCGCACCGAATGCTGGCCTCTGATGAAGTTCTGGCGATGTATACATGGCGCGGTGGTGGGATTTGTGAGGGCAGCGTGTTGTTCTTGCGAAGGGGTTCGGTTGGAGTAAAATTGCAGACCAACGAATGGTCCTGGAGGGGCGAGGTTTAAGGTAGGAGAGGCTGATGGATTAGGGGTTCGAAGGGGGCCGACTGATCGGAGTCCGGTGAAGGTGTTTGGGCACGGTAATGTGGAAGTATAATTATGGGGTAAGAGGCACTGTATTGCAATGTGGACTTGGGGCCAGCGTTTCCAAATCAACGTTTTGATGAGCAGTTACTGTTGTTTGGAACGAACCCAAACAGACCGTGAACATTGGGACAAGAGGCAACGAAGAGAAGTTACGAGGTGTCTTTTTCTCCAACCAAATGAGGTGCGGGATCGTTTAGGTTGGACGTTGGTTTCTGGAAATCAGCAAGGCATCAGGGAATGGATTAACAGTGTTTAAAAGTAATTTACCCCTTTTATAGTAGAATTAAAGATTAAGTCCAATAGTTAGTTAACGTGAATACTGATATAGTATGAGTAATGCAGGCTAATGAAGTGAGCAAGGGAATCAAAAGGGTTTGAGAACTGATGGGTACTGTTGGTTCAGAAAATCACGAGAGCAGATAAAACAAAAGGGAAAGTGCCGGCCTGGAAATATGGGTGGCCCTAAAGTTTGTAAATATAATTAACTTAATACTGAAACTAGTTAGCAAATAATTATTATAAATAAATAGTATACTAATTTAAAGTGAAATTTTTGGTTGCAGGAAAATTGTTCTGGTATTGATAAACACCGTGAGGAAAGAACATAATGTCGACCATTAAAATTTGCCAAACCGATGTAATTAGTTATTTAAGAAACCTAATTATCATACATAAATCGTTAGCTTAAATTATTGATAACACATTCATATATTCTCAGAAGTCGATGATTCAAGATATGCTGGAACCATATCGGCGGGTGCTATACCAGGGAACAGAATTATATGAAACTGGAATCAACTGGAATATCTACTTAAATTAAACATCGGTTTAATTTAATTGAAACCAACAGTTTCAACGAAAAATCAGATCAAGGTGAGTTAAACTCATTCAGTTACCCTTTTTATATTTTATATAAATTGGGTATTTTTATTTTGTGTGCTCTGCTTGTGAATGGTTGACTGCTTTGCTAGTTATCTATTTAACTGTTGATTTAACCGCTGAAATTAAACTGTGTTTAATTTCAGTGGAATACCAAATCGTTATTTTAACGATTGGACCCAACGGAGGTAACTCACCCCGTTGGTTACGTTTATTTATAAGCAGGCTTAGTTGTTTGAATTGTTCGGTTATTTGATTGGTGGTAAATGGTTGTTATTTATTATCAGTTGAATGTGATTAATTTGATTTGTAAATTTTGGCTGCATGTTCAACATCTAGTTGGTTTAGACTAATAAGTGGGATTGGTTGGGTATTTGGCAAAGTATGGCCTATTAAATCAATTGTTTACAAATGGGGGTTCACCGTCAGGTGAATCGATAGAGTTGAGGTTAAAAATTTATTTTAACCAGAGTTAGATTTTGAATTATAATATTTTGAATAAAAGATATTAAAGAGATAAATAAATATTTTATTTGTTATTAATTTATTTTATAAAATAAATGCTGATGTTAATCATATTTACAAGTAGGAGTATGAGAGGGGAATCGAGTGGTTAAACTTTGATAATTGTTGTGTAAAGGAAATAATCAATGGGATTATTTAAATTAATTATATACTTAATAAATTTAAAGTGTGGATTAAGTGGAATTGGTTAATAAAATAAATCGAGTTTTTGAGAGAATTAAATCGACCGTTTTGAATTGATTATCAAATTAATGTGTGTGGATTAAAATAGTTGGTTAAATATTATTTAAATTCAAATAAGATTTTAAAAAAAGGGATTTGCCATTAATTTAGTTAATAGGGGAATTAACTACTGAGGTAGTTAATGATTGAAATAAACTATTATTCTAATTAACTTAGAAAACTACTTTGTAATTGAGATGCATTTAAGAAGTAAACGATTTTGGAAAATAAAATCCAAGGGAACGGTGAAGGGAGTTATGAACAGGTTTTATGTTAAACTTGAGGTTTATACCAAAGTTATAAAGAAAATTTTAGGCCAGTACGATAGCTTAGATTAGACGGACCCAATATTTGGGTTAAGTGAAAGAAGATGGGGATAAAAGGATCGATATAGACCAGTGTTATATATACTTGAGGTTCGAGATGGGAAAGCGAAATTTTAGGTTAATGTTACTTAAAATTTGGATTAAGCAAGAAAGGGGAATTGAAATAAGATTCCTAAGTGGGTAATGCTTAAATATATGTTTAAAAGGAGATTGGTAAAACTAATTTTGGGTAAAGAAGTGGGTCGTAGAGTTGTATAACCAAATCCAAATTATAAAGAGAAATGGTTTTGAGACTGGAATAGAATAGTGGTTTGATTACAGCTTATATTTGTCCAAGGATGAGAACGGTGTTAATCAAGGTCTGAGAGGTAATTAAAATACCCCAACTTGAACAACATCGGGATTATTTGAAGATAGTATTAGTTGGTAATCGTAAGAGACGTTAGTGGATATGTTTTGAAAATCTAAACAGCGATTTTAGCGCTGTTGTTATAATAATTGTTTTGTAAATCTAATATAGCGATTGTAGCGCTTTTGCTATAGTAAATGGGTTGTAAACCTAAACAGCGATTATAGCGCTGTTGCTTTGTAAATCTAAATAGTAATTATAACGCTATTGTCATAACATATGTGCTATAAATTTCTTTGTTAAAACTAATGGATTTCCGAATTTAAAAGATGATTGGAAGGAAGATTTAAGTGGGAAATTGAATATAGTTATTCGAGCTAGAGTTAGTCAAACATAGTTTTTCAAGATGAGTGCCATTTCGTACGACTGCTAGCGTAATTCGCAGGGCTGCAGATAGCCTACGACGGTCGGATGTTTCCTGAGGGAATCAGGCGTAACCATTGTGATCGCCGCGATCTAGAGTCAAGCAAATGGAGTTAAGTAAAATAGTAGTAAATCGATAGGGTTAAAGAAGTCGAGTTAATCAGTTAGAGTTAACCACTTTGAGTTAATCAATTGGAGTTAATCGATTAGAGTTAAATCAAATTAGAGTTATTCAAATATCATATTTTTAAATATTAACTGAGTTACAAGTTTTGATTTAACGAAGTAAATCAAGTGTTAAAAGACCAGGTGATGCCGAATACTTAACCAGTGAACTCATTGGAGTGTCATGATTGAAACACTGTATATTTTGATAGTTAAAACACCGACTATCAAATTTGTCCAATACGTTTGTTGGTAGTGAAAGACCGGGATCGAATTTATATTCGAAAACCATTCCGACCAACAAATACGTGAAGATATCAGAAGATGATCGAGGTGGAGCATTGAAGACTGTGGATTTCCATAAACGGAAGAACCACTAATATTCTCTGCCGGGCAAGCAGAGATAAGCTGTGATTCTGTCGTAGTTGGAATCTACGGGTTGCAAGGACTTCTCGCTACTGATCCATGGGGTGATTCCTATATTGGATGCAGTAGGAGAGTACCTTCGGTTCATCCTGTTCCTGGATGACCTGTATGGACGGATGTCAGACAGAGTATTTCCAAAGGGTCACGTACGTTGATTTCTTCAAACGTGCGATAGTTGTTGGCGGAGATTTGTCGTTCTCTTAGCTTCCAGCTACAGTATTTTTGTGGACGTCAATTAGTGATATCTGATGGATCTGACGATGTGGCATTCAAGTGAATGACGACCAGATGATCAGAAGTTAATTCTGGCCTCAAGCCTCATCAGCCAGGAAATGACAAAAATCGGGCAGGCAGCATGGCTATGTGGGTCGCTCCCATTAGGGTGTATAATCACCTATCTAGAGAAATTCCTATTTGTTCTTAAATCTATGTTTCGATGCTGTCCCTTGTCGGGAGACGGTTGCTGATCCCAACCGTCGGTGATATACATTCGATACACTCAAGCGAAATGAGTGGTCGGTCATGTGAGGGCCGGGTTACAAGATGTTCTTGTTGAACCCAGTGTATTCGTCCCTAGAGATACACTATCGGCAGGTGGTCCCATACCTTGTCATAGTTGGAAATCCAAACTCCAATAAGCGCCCGCGGTTTTGATTGTATACTATATGTGGAGCGTGAGATGCAAGCGTTCCACTAGATTGTTATTTACTTGTATTTAGACATTATTATAATATCAGAAAAGATATTGATTTCAAAAATGGTTTGGGTTATCGTAAGGTAAAAACCGTCCGTGTTTATGTATGGATTTGGTCTTACGATTACCTTTCTCTTTGGAAAGAATTTTGAACATAAAATCAAGTTGGATGATCGCCCTTATTACTGTGCGAGTTTATCTCACTCTAGTTCACCACACTGACCCGGTGTTTTGTAAATGCTCGGGTAAGCCCGGGTTGACAGGATCAGGTTATCAAAAGCTGTGAAGAGACGAGCTGGAAGAGTTCAGCCGTATGATATTACTACTATTCCGCTGTGTGTTATATAGAAGGACAGATTATTACAGCTGTCCAGATGTTGATGTACTCTGATAATGTAAGTATTTCAAAAGTTCTCAGTAAAGATTTATTTTAGTATTATATTTTGTTCCGCTGCGATGTGAGACTCTGTGTTGTGATGTTTCTTCTTCTTCTTCTATTCTAATATTTTTATCTTATCTATTCTCACCCCCTAACTTCTTTCTATTAATGATCTGGAATGTTCGATGTCTGAATGGTCTACATGGTAGTTTGATGTTGATTTTCGGAGTCGAAAACCCCAGTTCGTTATAGTGGTATCACAACTGAAGGTTAAGTGATTACCTTGGCTCTGTGGCGTGACTCAGTAGAGATGGGGTTAGTAATACCCTAGATTGAGTTTGAGTGTATATATACGAGTGAACGTATTTGTAGATTTGATACAAAAAAATTGTTTTATATTGTGGAGATTTATTTGTTTGAGTTGTTTATGAATTCTGGTCGATCAGTTTCATCCACTGTATCGATAGGAGTTTCTAAACACTCAAGTACGATAAACCGACACAGTATGTTTTGAAAGAGGGTAAATGAAATAATTTACCCAAATTATATTTTGATATAAAGGAAATATATGTATTGGAAATATTATGGTATATTGGATGTGTTGGTTGATTATAATTGAAATGGTTATATAAATAACCAATTGGAATTTGTATAGTATAAAAGCAGATTTATTAAATCTGAAATTAAATCAGAATTTGAAACTAAAATTCCCAAAAGTGGGAAATGAGTTTGCAAATGAATTTGGATTGAATATATGAGAATTTTAAAATCCTGGGAGATTTTAAATTGTTTTGCAAACATTAAGGTGGATATTTTGAAATAATTTCAAAAGGAAGTGTTTAAATATGATTTTGAAAATTTATATAGTATTGAACTCACTTTGATAGTTGGGAAGTAACTCTGAGGATGCTGGCTACATCATTAGTGTTCATTTCCGAGTTCTAAGTGACGGATTACTACTAAAAATCTTGCTTTGAATTGCTTTGAGAGAAACAAGTTGTTTGAATCCTAAAAAGGAATATTTGATTTTTGAAAGAGCTGATCTGCTTAAAAACTCCCAGGGAAAATTGTTCAACAAAAACAAAATTTAATAGAAATTTGTGCAAGCAAATACGAATTGAATTGAAACCAATTAACTAGAAATTAAATCGGGATATAATATATCAAGTGGAATCAGATTTTGAACTGGGAGGCGGGAATCTGAAATGGTGTTGGACTGGTAAGTTAAGAGTTGAAATTGATAATGGAGGGAAATTGTAACAACCCGAAAATCTGGGCCAGTTTAAAATTTTTATTTTGGCAATTTTAGCGAATTTTGATTATTTAAAATGGATTATTTTAAATAATATCGACGAGAAAATTTATTTTGAATATAATTAGAACGTATATATTATATACGTCGTCGTAAGAATATAAATATTTATATATAATTATAAATAGAATTGAAAAATGGCGCGGTAGTTCGATAATTCGATTTCAAACTTCAATTGAATGTACCGGGTGCAAAACAATCCGGATTTTAGCGAAACCAAAAATGATAGGATCTAATTGATAATATCTTTCTATCGAATCTGAAAAATCAAAATTTCGTAGTGGGAATCAAAAGATATGTCCAGTTGAAAATTCTGAATAGTCGCTATGGAATTCAGGCCCTTAAAAATGGACATTTTGCAAATGACCTCGGATTTCGACGAAACCAGTTTTGTTGGGTCCGTGATGTCAAATTATTGCTAGGTTTCAAATTTCATAATTTTTCGAATCAATATGTGAGCGTGGCATAGGAAAACACGTTTGGCCAGTTTCAGTTAGTTTTAATCGACTGGAAATTGGCCATTTTTCAAACGGTCTCAGAATTCGACGAAACTAGTTTTGTTAGGACCGTATCGTCAATACGAAGCTAGAAAATATTTTTCTGGAATTTTTCTAGTTAGTATGTGACCCCGGTAATTTGAAACGTGCGTTTAAAATTCAATATAGTGATTTCAATGAAAATTCAAAAGGAAACTGATTGTAACGATCAAATCGGCTTGCGATACATATCCCATTGTGTTCGGAATGGGGGTTAAGCGCTATGGACGACAGGCGGTGGGCCTCGTTTCGAGGTCGTGGGTAAAAGTCAACTTTATGAAATAATTAAATAAAAAAAATATATATATATTTTTAATTCCCTCTCCCCGTCATCTTCCTGCCCCCCCCCCCCCCCCGACTTCATTTAACAGAATCAAACGAAAAAAAAAACCTAATTCTAAATCGCGCCGCCCCCTGACCTCGAAGCCGCCGACGAACAAATCGCCCCCCCCCCCCCCCCCCGCACGACCTCCCGCCTCCCAGTTCGAGCCCCGAAGCCACCGCCTCCCAGTTCGAGCCCCGAAGCCATCGCCTCCCCGTTCGAGCCTCGAAGCATCGCCTCCCCCGTTCAAACCCCGAGCTGCCCCTTGAAGCGAGCGCCGACGCCTTCTTCCCCCCCCCCTCTGTAAGTATTTTATTTTGTTATTTTATTTTAATGATTTAAAGAAACTGTGTTTTTTTTAATTAAATTTAAAACTGATTTTATAAGGATTAAAAACTGTTTTTTTTTTAGAATTCAAAACTGATTTTAATAAGAATTTGAACCTGTTTTTTTTAAGAATTTAAAACTGATTTTAAAAAAGTATTAAAAACTGATTTTTAAAAGTTATAAAAACTGATTTTTAAAAGGTATTGAAGACTGATTTCTTTAAAAAGAAAAATCATATTTTTATATATTGAAAGTCGAAGTAAAAATCATATTTTTATATATTGAAAGTCGAAGTAAAAATCAGATTTTATATATTGAAAGTCGAAGAAAAATCAGATTTTTATATATATTGAAAGTTAGTTTATTTTAAAACTGAAAGAATTTATGTTGTTCATATAAAAGAATTGATTTTGTTCATATAAAAGGATTGATTTTGTTTATAGAAAAGCCTTCGTTTTTGAAATAGAATTTTTATAAATATGAAAGCATGAAAAGATTTAGGTTTTTAAAATGATAAGGACGAGATTTTTATAGAAATAAAAATAGAATTTTTATATATTGAACTTCGAAATAAAAATAGAATTTTTATATATTGAACTTCGAGATAAAAATAGAATTTTTATATATTGAACTTCGAGATAAAAATAGGATTTTTATATGTTTAACTTCGAAATAAAAATATGATTTTTATATATTGAATAGCGAAGTAAAAATTCGATTTTTATATATGTAGTGGCTACGGGCGACGAAGCTGACGAAGAGGCGATAACGATGAAGATTTCTATCAAAGAAGAGTCAAGATGATTGGATAGCTATCTGTGAGAATTTCTCACCTTTCAATTTATTTTTCTAGTTATATATATATACACTAGGATGCAGACGGTGCTTAGTAGCACCCGACACAATTGTCCACAGACCATGGACTTGTTTGTTTTGGTTGCATAGATTAGTTTTGATGATTTGATTTGAATTTAGTTGTTTGGTGAATATGATTGATGTGTGAATGGCGTGGGCCTTCACTAGACCGGGGATAAGGCTAGGCCTCGTCCCGTTTCTAGTATCGTGCCGTTATGCCCCCGAAATTTTCTAAAATATGTTAGAAAATAAAAATATCATTTTATAGTGTAAATGAATAATAAAAATTCATATGTTGGAATAAAATGTTTTATCGTTAAAAATATAATTTTTAACGTGAATATGAATGTAGTGAAAGTGAATAAAATAAAATATTCATTTACAAACCAGACGGTTTGTTTATGTACACCTATTTGAATGACGTTGATTAGGTCGATAAATTTTACACATCACCCAACTGCACAAATAAAATATTTGTTTGATTGTTTGAAACCCCACACGGGTGTTGGGATGAAACTTGAAGTTCACTCATCCTGATTGATTAAATATGTCGATCGATTGATTGACAAGCTACTATAAGCGTTAAATGTCTATATTTGATGCTTATACAGTGTAATGCACTTTGGTTGATGGTTGATTATTTTTCAATGCTATTATATACATGTGTTGTATGAAAATCCATATAATTAACATTATATGGTGATTGATTGGGCCTCATTCCAATTTAGAAAATAAAGAATATTATAAAAAGTTCATGTGTTGACAGTACTCATCCATTGAGATTGGTCATGTGTTGAACGAAATATTTTAGTAATAAAATTTACATCTTCATCGATATAAAATAAAAGTTCATGTGTTGACAGTACTCATCCATTGAGATTGGTCATGTGTTGAACGAAATATTTTGATAATAACAACTATTTTGAAAAAGAAATATTTGAAATAGAATATTTGAAAATGGAAATAGATGAAGCCGTGTTGATTAGATTGACGCCATTTTGACGTGAACGATATTTATATCGATTTTATTCATTTCGAAATGAATTGAATTGAAAACGATTTCGAAATGAATTGAATTGAAAACGATTTCGAAATGAATTGAATTGGAAACGATTTCGAAATGAATTGAATTGAATACGATTTCGAAATTAATTGAATTGAAAACGATTTCGAAATGAATTGAATTGAAAACGATTTCGAAATGAATTGAATTGAAAACGATTTCGAAATGAATTGAATTGAAAACGATTTCGAAATGAATTGAATTGAAAACGATTTCGAAATGAATTGAATTGAAAACGATTTCGAAATGAATTGAATTGAAAACGATTTCGAAATGAATTGAATTGAAAACGATTTCGAAATGAATTGAATTGAAAACGATTTCGAAATGAATTGAATTGAAAACGATTTCGAAATGAATTGAATTGAAAACGATTTCGAAATGAATTGAATTGAAAACGATTTCGAAATGAATTGAATTGAAAACGATTTCGAAATGAATTGAATTGAAAACGATTTCGAAATGAATTGAATTGAAAACGATTTCGAAATGAATTGAATTGAAAACGATTTCGAAATGAATTGAATTGAAAACGATTTCGAAATGAACTGAAAACGAATTCAAATTTAATTGAAAGCGAATTGAAATGAATTCAAATTGAATTGAAATTTGAATTGAATAGAAATGAATTTTGAAACGAATTTATAAAGAAGAATTCAATTTCGATTTGAATTGAAATGGAAGTTGAAATTGCTTTTGAAATGAATATTAAAACTATTTATATAATTCGTTTTAAATAGAAATCGACGAAATATATATTATATATATATATAATATAATGGCCTGAATAGAACGCGCCGCGCCGCGGCGGTTCGTAAATTTCGACCATTGATCTCAAACAGACATTACGGGAGATCCGACCGTCGGATTCTCCTAAAACCGGAACCGTTGGGTTCGTATCGAAAAGAGCTTTCTAACGAATGTTAGAAATTTGAAATCTAACGGTTGGATTTGGAGATACGTCCAAATCAAATTCGAAAAAGATCGCTGTAAGTGCAGTTCGATGGCCGTTGATGGAAATCGACTGTACGGGCCTTGATAAAATTATTAAAAATAGTAATAATTTGTGTAAAATCATAAGAAATGATTTGAGAAGAATTGGGATGAAAAACTCCATATTTGAAAAGATAAAAATAGATTTTTATCGAATTGAACTAGTTTTGAACAAGAATTATATTTCTATTTATTTTTAAATAAATAAATTGAATTTAAAAAGGGTTTTAAAAATAACCAGAATATCCAATGATTGCATTGGAGTGGATTTGAATCGAAATTGTCTTCGGAATATTTCGATGTTGGAATTCGTGATTATACAGATGTTGTTATGGAAATTTGAAAGATATATATTTATATCGTTATTTCCAATACGACATTTGTTGGTCGTAGAATTCGATATTGAATATAAGCCGATATATTTTCTATTCAGAGCCTTGTATTGAATATCGAATGTGATTTGGGTTTGTCGTGAGTGGTGTCTTCACTAACACTGTTCTTGAACCCAGTTGAGAAAAGATTAAATCTTTTTATTTAGATTTAATGAAGTGTACCAATTCAATAATATTTAATTGGAATTGAATCGATATTGATTTTGGGTTTATCGTGAACAGTGTTTTAAATAACACTCGTTCTTTAACCCGATAATTAATGAATGTGATTTTGGGTTTATCGTGAACCGTGTTTTAAATGACACTGATTCTTTAACCCAGTCGAAGATTAAAACTAAGTGGAGTTTTAATGAATCTTTAATTAGATTGAAATGATCGAAAATGGAGTATCACCAGTTTTGCTCCAGGCGATAGTTAAATCTTTAATTAGATTTGAACGTGAAATGGTAATTGAATTTACCGATAACACTGTGGTGTTAGATATGAAGTATTTCCAGTTTTACTTCATGGGATGAATAGGTTGGGATTGGGAAATTAAAACAAATGGTTACTTCGGTAAGGTTCGCTAATCCCGACTAGTTTGAATTGATATTCAAAAATGGATTAAAGAATAAATTCAAGGAATTTATCTTTGATAAAAGTAATGGGAACCTTTCCCTATGAATATGAAATCAGAAACTAACTGTCGGTTAGCTAAGCAGAACAGTTTTCTGGATATTGATCTGATGTTGGTTTCGGCCTTCGGGGTTAATATTTGGGGAATTATTCTCTTGATTAATTTGCGGTTAATGACTGATGAATTGGAATGAGGCGTATGTTGTGTTTGTGTAACACTTATTTAAAATATACGCGAGTTATTCGGAAAGACCGGGTTTATCCCATTCTGAATAACTGATACGACGATAAGTCGAAGATGAAGACGGTGGTCGAAGACCAGAAGTCTTCACGTCGTTTGGGTGATAACTGATGATCTTGATTGGGCTGTACACCCAAGAAGATGGAAACAGTTGGTGATCGTCCAGACGTACTTGGAGATCGATGGATATGCGGGGTACTAGGTGCCTCCGGTTTCGTTCAGACCCAGAACGGACTTGTAAATGGACTGTGTGTCTGACATTGGATTTTAGTCTGTGTGATTGATCTCTATTAAATATATATCTGTTTGGCGGCGGAGAATTTATTCTCTTGCTTAACGCCCTTCTCTGAGACGTACGAGCTCAGGGGTTATATATTGATGGATATCAAACGCATGGAGTGAATTGCCTGTGTGGCATGCCTAAGTGGCAATTGATCGAGGCTTCTGTTGAAAAGCAAAGTCTTGTGGTGATGATCAAAGCACGGCCTTTGTGGTGTAGCTTTGTGTAACGTTGATTCGCGAGCTTCACACCCGGTATGAACCAAAAACGGGAGACGGACCTCAGGGAGGGCATGCGTTTCTTTCTAGTTAGAAGTGGCGTCAGTGGTTTTACACGCCCTGACGAGTTTGACTTATGTGGTTGTTGCTGTTGCGAGGCGCCTCGGATTGATCGGTCGTTCTCGAACCGATGGAGTCTTTTAGTTGGCTCGTTTACGCCCCATAGGGCGGGGGAACGCATGTTCAGGGTTTAAGTTTAATCCACATCGGTGGACCGGCCCTGACGATCCAAGGGCTCACCTGAGTCTGGGTCCTGTGGCTCGGGCTAGAGAGTCACGAATCGGTTGAGGACTATCTTTTGCCTCGGTTCATAGACGGAAATCCAATTTCCAAATACGTGACTTTGCGGTTTTATTTGTAAACCTATATATGGCGACATAGTGGCATGGGACGCTCATGCCGCCTATGATTGATACTTATGATTTGAAGTTGTTTTATACACTATGCACTTATAATAGTATCAAACGATGTGTTTTAAACGTATCAAGCATGCTTTGGCTGTTATAAGGTAAAAACCCTATCCTCCGGCTTGCGTTGCATTGTGTGATGGGACCTGGGTCTTATAACAGCTTCATTTTTCTTTATTTAGCATTGCGTTGTTTGTTTTATGCACTGGTATTCTTGGGAGGAAACCCGTTCCGTGTTATACGGCGTGGTCCCTTGATTTACCGAACTTTAAAATAAAGAATTATAACTGTTTTAGTTCTCACACCAGTCCCATGACTGACCTGGAGTTTATTGTTTTAACCTAAACTCTGGGTGCCCCTATTTTGACACGGGCAGCTAGTAGTTTTGGTTTTGCAGATTTATATTCACAGGATCCTGGTTTACAGCTGGAATCATATCCGGAAAGCTTTGTATCCGTATATCTCTTCTAGTTGTGTATTGTATTATTTTCCGCTGCGATGTATTTAAATGTAATTTAAATCTCTGATATTTCTGTGTAATATTCTTTTATACTCTGTATATTCTTGAAATCTGATGCATTGTTGTAATATACAGTGAAATGTTCTTCAGTATGCGTTCTGTTTTGTCGTGTTCTCAAACGATAGGGCGTTTCGAACGGCCTGGATCGGTTTAGCGACTGGTTCGGACCGAGCGAAATTCCTTGCCGTCACAGTTGGTATCAGAGCTTTGGTTTACAAAGCTCAAAGAACAAGACACATTAGAACCATACGAAAGAATTCATCAGATATTGGATTAGTAATATCCAATTAGAATGACTCGTTAGAGATAGGATCAGTAGTATCCTAGAACGAGTGTGAAGAGTATATTTTTCAAATGAAAACAATTTTTGTTTTGAAAATTTAAATCAATTATTCGTATCTGATTATCTATTTATATTGAATCGGACAGTCCAGTATATAAAGATTTTGCGTATACGTCTGATCCGCGTGTATTCGAAGTTTTAATATATTGGATAGATATAGAATCATACTCTAGTGGCCCGAAGATGATTCTGATGGTTGAGTACTCATCGTCAGAATTTATATTCGTGTGACGAAGGTGTGATATCTATATATTTCCATTAGACTGGTGTGAGAACCAAAAATTAGATAGGGCCTATTGTTGTGAATTGGCATTAAAAACATGATTTTTGTATATGTATTAAAATTATGAATTTGAAAAGCTAATCAACTAATTGATTGATGTTTGTGTTGTTTGTTTATTTGTTTGCTAATTTTTAGCCATTTGGCTTAATTGAATCAAAAATTGAATTATATTGAAAATAGGTCGCATTTGCTTGCATATACATATGCTTATATTGAACAGGTCATAGCAAGGAGGCTAGAGCCGAAGAATAAAATTTGTTTGCCCAACAAATAGGTACATGTTTACTACATAATTTACTGTTTTGTTTGGGTAATGATGATTTTATGAGCCTATTGGCTAGCCGCTTGGCTTTTTCTTTTTCTTTTTGAGATCTGAAGGACCGGGGAAGCTATTTGAAATTCCCCGATGCTCCCGGTGCAGGGGAGGTTATGGCGAAATTTTTCGAAAATTTAGGGTGTTAGCCAAATTTTTGAAATTTTAGAAAATTCTCAGAAACTGAAAAGTTGGAGAATGGAAGCCAGATCGAACGTAGAGCTGAATAATCAAACCACTTTCGACTTTGTTCCTTTTCGGGGACGAAAAGTTTTAAGTGGGGGAGATTGTAACAACCCGAAAATCTGGGCCAGTTTAAAATTTTTATTTTGGCAATTTTAGCGAATTTTGATTATTTAAAATGGATTATTTTAAATAATATCGACGAGAAAATTTATTTTGAATATAATTAGAACGTATATATTATATACGTCATCGTTAGAATATAAATATTTATATATAATTATAAATAGAATTGAAAATGGCGCGGTAGTTCGATAATTCGATTTCAAACTTCAATTGAATGTACCGGGTGCAAAACAATCCGGATTTTAGCGAAACCAAAAATGATAGGATCTAATTGATAATATCTTTCTATCGAATCTGAAAAATCAAAATTTCGTAGCGGGAATCAAAAGATATGTCCAGTTGAAAATTCTGAATAGTCGCTATGGAATTCAGGCCCTTAAAAATGGACATTTTGCAAATGACCTCGGATTTCGACGAAACCAGTTTTGTTGGGTCCGTGATGTCAAATTATTGCTAGGTTTCAAATTTCATAATTTTTCGAATCAATATGTGAGCGTGGCATAGGAAAACACGTTTGGCCAGTTTCAGTTAGTTTTAATCGACTGGAAATTGGCCATTTTTCAAACGGTCTCAGAATTCGACGAAACTAGTTTTATTAGGACCGTATCGTCAATACGAAGCTAGAAAATAATTTTCTGGAATTTTTCGAGTTAGTATGTGACCCCGGTAATTTGAAACGTGCGTTTAAAATTCAATATAGTGATTTAAATGAAAATTCAAAAGGAAACTGATCGTAACGATCAAATCAGCTTGCGATACATATCCCATTGTGTTCGGAATGGGGGTTAAGCGCTATGGACGACAGGCGGTGGGCCTCGTTTCGAGGTCGTGGGTAAAAGTCAACTTTATGAAATAATTAAATAAAAAAAAATATATATTTTTAATTCCCTCTCCCCGTCATCTTCCTGGCCCCCCCCCCCCCCCCCGACTTCATTTAACAGAATCAAACGAAAAAAGAAAAAAGAAAACCTAATTCTAAATCGCGCCGCCCCCCTGACCTCGAAGCCGCCGACGAACAAATCGCCGCCCCCCCACCGCACGACCTCCCGCCTCCCAGTTCGAGCCCCGAAGCCACCGCCTCCCAGTTCGAGCCCCGAAGCCATCGCCTCCCCGTTCGAGCCTCGAAGCATCGCCTCCCCCGTTCAAACCCCGAGCTGCCCCTCGAAGCGAGCGCCGACGCCTTCTTTCCCCCCCCCTCTGTAAGTATTTTATTTTGTTATTTTATTTTAATGATTTAAAGAAACTGTGTTTTTTTTTAATTAAATTAAAAACTGATTTAATAAGGACTAAAAACTGTTTTTTTTTAAGAATTCAAAACTGATTTTAATAAGAATTTGAACCTGTTTTTTTTAAGAATTTAAAACTGATTTTAAAAAAGTACTAAAACTGATTTTTAAAAGTTATAAAAACTGATTTTTAAAAGGTATTGAAGACTGATTTCTTTAAAAAGAAAAATCATATTTTTATATATTGAAAGTCGAAGTAAAAATCATATTTTTATATATTGAAAGTCGAAGTAAAAATCAGATTTTATATATTGAAAGTCGAAGAAAAATCAGATTTTTATATATATTGAAAGTTAGTTTATTTTAAAACTGAAAGAATTTATGTTGTTCATATAAAAGAATTGATTTTGTTCATATAGAAGGATTGATTTTGTTTATAGAAAAGCCTTCGTTTTTGAAATAGAATTTTTATAAATATGAAAGCATGAAAAGATTTAGGTTTTTAAAATGATAAGGACGAGATTTTTATAGAAATAAAAATAGAATTTTTATATATTGAACTTCGAAAAAAAAATAGAATTTTTATATATTGAACTTCGAGATAAAAATAGAATTTTTATATATTGAACTTCGAGATAAAAATAGGATTTTTATATGTTGAACTTCGAAATAAAAATATGATTTTTATATATTGAATAGCGAAGTAAAAATTCGATTTTTATATATGTAGTGGCTACGGGCGACGAAGCTGACGAAGAGGCGATAACGATGAAGATTTCTATCAAAGAAGAATCAAGATGATTGGATAGCTATCTGTGAGAATTTCTCACCTTTCAATTTATTTTTCTAGTTATATATATATACACTAGGATGCAGACGGTGCTTAGTAGCACCCGACACAATTGTCCACAGACCATGGACTTGTTTGTTTTGGTTGCATAGATTAGTTTTGATGATTTGATTTGAATTTAGTTGTTTGGTGAATATGATTGATGTGTAAATGGCGTGGGCCTTCACTAGACCGGGGATAAGGCTAGGCCTCGTCCCGTTTCTAGTATCGTGCCGTTATGCCGCCGAAATTTTCTAAAATATGTTAGAAAATAAAAATATCATTTTATTGTGTAAATGAATAATAAAAATTCATATGTTGGAATAAAATGTTTTATCGTTAAAAATATAATTTTTAACGTGAATATGAATGTAGTGAAAGTGAATAAAATAAAATATTCATTTACAAACCAGACGGTTTGTTTATGTACACCTATTTGAATGACGTTGATTGGGTCGATAAATTTTACACATCGCCCAACTGCACAAATAAAATATTTGTTTGATTGTTTGAAACCCCACACGGGTGTTGGGATGAAACTTGAAGTTCACTCATCCTGATTGATTAAATATGTCGATCGATTGATTGACAAGCTGCTATAAGCGTTAAATGTCTATATTTGATGCTTATACAGTGTAGTGCACTTTGGTTGACGGTTGATTATTTTTCAATGCTATTATATACATGTGTTGTATGAAAATCCATATAATTAACATTATATGGTGATTGATTGGGCCTCATTCCAATTTATAAAATAAAGAATATTATAAAAAGTTCATGTGTTGACAGTACTCATCCATCGAGATTGGTCATGTGTTGAACGAAATATTTTAGTAATAAAATTTACATCTTCATCGATATAAAATAAAAGTTCATGTGTTGACAGTACTCATCCATTGAGATTGGTCATGTGTTGAACGAAATATTTTGATAATAACAACTATTTTGAAAAAGAAATATTTGAAATAGAATATTTGAAAATGGAAATAGATGAAGCCGTGTTGATTAGATTGACGCCATTTTGACGTGAACGATATTTATATCGATTTTATTCATTTCGAAATGAATTGAATTGAAAACGATTTCGAAATGAATTGAATTGAAAACGATTTCGAAATGAATTGAATTGAAAACGATTTCGAAATGAATTGAATTGAAAACGATTTCGAAATGAATTGAATTGAAAACGATTTCGAAATGAATTGAATTGAAAACGATTTCGAAATGAATTGAATTGAAAACGATTTCGAAATGAATTGAATTGAAAACGATTTCGAAATGAATTGAATTGAAAACGATTTCGAAATGAATTGAATTGAAAACGATTTCGAAATGAATTGAATTGAAAACGATTTCGAAATGAATTGAATTGAAAACGATTTCGAAATGAATTGAATTGAAAATGATTTCGAAATGAATTGAATTGAAAACGATTTCGAAATGAATTGAATTGAAAACGATTTCGAAATGAATTGAAAACGAATTCAAATTTAATTGAAAGCGAATTGAAATGAATTCAAATTGAATTGAAATTTGAATTGAATAGAAATGAATTTTGAAACGAATTTATAAAGAAGAATTCAATTTCGATTTGAATTGAAATGGAAGTTGAAATTGCTTTTGAAATGAATATTAAAACTATTTATATAATTCGTTTTAAATAGAAATCGACGAAATATATATTATATATATATAATATAATGGCCTGAATAGAACGCGCCGCGCCGCGGCAGTTCGTAAATTTCGACCATTGATCTCAAACGGACATTACGGGAGATCCGACCGTCGGATTCTCCTAAAATCGGAACCGTTGGGTTCGTATCGAAAAGAGCTTTCTAACGAATGTTAGAAATTTGAAATCTAACGGTTGGATTTGGAGATATGTCCAAATCAAATTCGAAAAAGGTCGCTGTAAGTGCAGTTCGATGGCCGTTGATGGAAATCGACTGTACCGGCCTTGATAAAATTATTAAAAATAGTAATAATTTGTGTAAAATCATAAGAAATGATTTGAGAAGAATTGGGATGAAAAACTCCATATTTGAAAAGATAAAAATAGATTTTTATCGAATTGAACTAGTTTTGAACTAGAATTATAATTCTATTTATTTTTAAATAAATAAATTGAATTTAAAAAGGGTTTTAAAAATAACCAGAATATCCAATGATTGCATTGGAGTGGATTTGAATCGAAATTGTCTTCGGAATATTTCGATGTTGGAATTCGTGATTATACAGATGTTGTTATGGAAATTTGAAAGATATATATTTATATCGTTATTTCCAATACGACATTTGTTGGTCGTAGAATTCGATATTGAATATAAGCCGGTATATTTTCTATTCAGAGCCTTGTATTGAATATCGAATGTGATTTGGGTTTGTCGTGAGTGGTGTCTTCACTAACACTGTTCTTGAACCCAGTTGAGAAAAGATTAAATCTTTTTATTTAGATTTAATGAAGTGTACCAATTCAATAATATTTAATTGGAATTGAATCGATATTGATTTTGGGTTTATCGTGAACAGTGTTTTAAATAACACTCGTTCTTTAACCCGATAATTAATGAATGTGATTTTGGGTTTATCGTGAACCGTGTTTTAAATGACACTGATTCTTTAACCCAGTCGAAGATTAAAACTAAGTGGAGTTTTAATGAATCTTTAATTAGATTGAAATGATCGAAAATGGAGTATCACCAGTTTTGCTCCAGGCGATAGTTAAATCTTTAATTAGATTTGAACGTGAAATGGTAATTGAATTTACCGATAACACCGTGGTGTTAGATATGAAGTATTTCCAGTTTTACTTCATGGGATGAATAGGTTGGGATTGGGAAATTAAAACAAATGGTTACTTCGGTAAGGTTCGCTAATCCCGACTAGTTTGAATTGATATTCAAAAATGGATTAAAGAATAAATTCAAGGAATTTATCTTTGATAAAATTAATGGGAACCTTTCCCTATGAATGTGAAATCAGAAACTAACTGTCGGTTAGCTAAGCAGAACGGTTTTCTGGATATTGATCTGATGTTGGTTTCGGCCTTCGGGGTTAATATTTGGGGAATTGTTCTCTTGATTAATTTGCGGTTAGTGACTGATGAATTGGAATGAGGCGTATGTTGTGTTTGTGTAACACTTATTTAAAATATACGCGAGTTATTCGGAAAGACCGGGTTTATCCCATTCTAAATAACTGATACGACGATAAGTCGAAGATGAAGACGGTGGTCGAAGACCAGAAGTCTTCACGTCGTTTGGGTGATAACTGATGATCTTGATTGGGCTGTACACCCAAGAAGATGGAAACAGTTGGTGATCGTCCAGACGTACTTGGAGATCGATGGATATGCGGGGTACTAGGTGCCTCCGGTTTCGTTCAGACCCAGAACGGACTTGTAAATGGACTGTGTGTCTGACATTGGATTTTAGTCTGTGTGATTGATCTCTATTAAATATATATCTGTTTGGCGGCGGAGAATTTATTCTCTTGCTTAACGCCCTTCTCTGAGACGTACGAGCTCAGGGGTTATATATTGATGGATATCAAACGCATGGAGTGAATTGCCTGTGTGGCATGCCTAAGTGGCAATTGATCGAGGCTTCTGTTGAAAAGCAAAGTCTTGTGGTGATGATCAAAGCACGGCCTTTGTGGTGTAGCTTTGTGTAACGTTGATTCGCGAGCTTCACACCCGGTATGAACCAAAAACGGGAGACGGACCTCAGGGAGGGCATGCGTTTCTTTCTAGTTAGAAGTGGCGTCAGTGGTTTTACACGCCCTGACGAGTTTGACTTATGTGGTTGTTGCTGTTGCGAGGCGCCTCGGATTGATCGGTCGTTCTCGAACCGATGGAGTCTTTTAGTTGGCTCGTTTACGCCCCATAGGGCGGGGGAACGCATGTTCAGGGTTTAAGTTTAATCCACATCGGTGGACCGGCCCTGACGATCCAAGGGCTCACCTGAGTCTGGGTCCTGTGGCTCAGGCTAGAGAGTCACGAATCGGTTGAGGACTAACTTTTGCCTCGGTTCATAGACGGAAATCCAATTTCCAAATACGTGACTTTGCGGTTTTATTTGTAAACCTATATATGGCGACATAGTGGCATGGGACGCTTATGCCGCCTATGATTGATACTTATGATTTGAAGTTGTTTTATACACTATGCACTTATAATAGTATCAAACGATGTGTTTTAAACGTATCAAGCATGCTTTGGCTGTTATAAGGTAAAAACCCCATCCTCCGGCTTGCGTTGCATTGTGTGATGGGACCTGGGTCTTATAACAGCTTCATTTTTCTTTATTTAGCATTGCGTTGTTTGTTTTATGCATTGGTATTCTTGGGAGGAAACCCGTTCCGTGTTATACGGCGTGGTCCCTTGATTTACCGAACTTTAAAATAAAGAATTATAACTGTTTTAGTTTTCACACCAGTCCCATGACTGACCTGGAGTTTATTGTTTTAACCTAAACTCTGGGTGCCCCTATTTTGACACGGGCAGCTAGTAGTTTTGGTTTTGCAGATTTATATTCACAGGATCCTGGTTTACAGCTGGAATGATATCCGGAAAGCTTTGTATCCGTATATCTCTTCTAGTTGTGTATTGTATTATTTTCCGCTGCAATGTATTTAAATGTAATTTAAATCTCTGATATTTCTGTGTAATATTCTTTTATACTCTGTATATTCTTGAAATCTGATGCATTGTTGTAATATACAGTGAAATGTTCTTCAGTATGCGTTCTGTTTTGTCGTGTTCTCAAACGATAGGGCGTTTCGAACGGCCTGGATCGGTTTAGCGACTGGTTCGGACCGAGCGAAATTCCTTGCCGTCACAGAAATTGAGTTAAGAATGGAATTTGGCTTGGACGCGTAAAGGATTTGGTTTTGAGGATAAAGTTGGAATTTTGTTGGAAATGCAATTGTATATGCTGACAGGGCAGCAGATGGAAAGGATATAATGATATGCCCGACAAAAAGGTACACGTTTACTTTTATATGGGTTTGGTGATTTATGAGCCTATTTGGCAAGCCGCTTGGCTGTTTTATTTTCTTTTGGACTGGAGAAGGCCTAGAAAGGCGAGTTGGAGTTGTATCGATTAAGCCATACAAAGGAGGTGCTGGCGAAATTTTTCGAAAATTTAAGATGTTAGAAAATTTTCGATATTTTTGAAAATATTTATTTACGATATTGAATTGATTTTCGATTTATAATAAATTGGATTTGAAAGTTAATGGGTTTGTAACGTTCTTTCTTACTTTAGCAATTTCGAGGACGAAATTATTTTAAGGGGGGAAGAATGTAACGACCCGTGTTTTCCGACCATATGAATCTGAATATTTAAATTAGTTTTAAATATTATATTGGAAATATTAATGGGATTTAATATTGAATTCGTTATTTAAACGAATTTCGACGTTATATATTTACATAATTATAAATAGAGCTTGAAATATAGCGCTGCAGTTTGAAAATTCGAGTTTGAACTTCAACTGGACATACAGAGTCCGATATAAGTCGGATTTCTGTGAAATAAGAAACGTTGGGAGCGTGTTGACGATAGCTTTCATATGAAAGTGAAAAATCTGGATTCCATGTTATTGGTTGCGTGTTATGGCTAAATCAAATTTTGGAAAAAACGCTGTGGAAATCGTTATCGGCCGTTAAAATAGCCGTTTTGCAAACAGACTCTGTTTTCGATGAAATTAGTTTCATTGAGACCGTATCGCTAAATTATTGTCAGAAAGTCAAACGGCGTGGCAAACAGATGTCATATGTGACCCAACAACCGTAAACGCCCGTTCAAATTCTATAGCGCGCATTCAAATAAATATAAGGAGTATTTGGGCATAACTTGAGCAGACGATCGAATTAGGCCGCATAACCAGTTCCGTTGAGTTCGTATCGTCGATTAGAGTCAGGATAGGTATATAGTTTGTTATTTTTAGAGATCGAGAAATTTGGCGTTAAAAAGGGTAGGGCGGTACGGGGTAAAAACAACCTATCGGGCAAACAGTCTCAGAATGCGACGAAACTAGTGCCGTTGGGTTCGTATCGAAAAGTTATTGCAAGATATCAAGGTTTCAAGTTGATTCGATTTAGCTGGTGGTCGTGGTAAATTAAAAAGCATGTTTATTTCTGGTTTATAAGGGAATTTTTTTCAAACGAAGTCGGATTTCGACGAAACCTGTCCCATTGGGTCTGGAATACCTTTTTACATCGAGATTGGGTTTTTTATCAGTAGACAGAAGTTGTCTGTAGAGGTTTCTGCGTGTTACTTTACCACGAAGTTTCATTTAATAATATTTTATTTAACCCTCACCCTATAAATACCCTTTTAAATCAGTCCAACCCTAAAATTTCAGTTCGTTGGTCAATACCCTGTCGAGCCGCCACTTCTCTTTAAAACGAACGACCTAATTCCCCAATTCTTTTTCCACTTTAACTTTAAATCCATCCATTAATCCTAGCAATACTTAATTACCAAATCCTTCAACTTGGTGAGGCCTGTAGATCCACCGGTGGTGATCGGTAATTACTTACTAGGGTGGTTAAAATCGCAGCTCAAAGTGGCATCGGTTTTGGGGCTTTTGCCTGGGCTGTGGGCGACGATGACGGGGTGGCGTTGGAGGCAAGGAGAGGCGGGTAAAGGCGCACCGAATGCTGGCCTCTGATGAAGTTCTGGCGACGTATACATGGCGCGGTGGTGGGATTTGTGAGGACAGCGTGTTGTTCTTGCGAAGGGGTTCGGTTGGAGTAAAATTGCAGACCAGCGAATGGTCCTGGAGGGGCGAGGTTTAAGGTAGGAGAGGCTGATGGATTAGGGGTTCGAAGGGGGCCGACTGATCGGAGTCCGGTGAAGGTGTTTGGGCACGGTAAAGTGGAAGTATAATTGTGGGGTAAGAGGCACTGTATTGCAATGTGGACTTGGGGCCAGCGTTTCCAAATCAACGTTTTGATGAGCAGTTACTGTTGTTTGGAACGAACCCAAACAGACCGTGAACATTGGGACAAGAGGCAACGAAGAGAAGTTACGAGGTGTCTTTTTCTCCAACCAAATGAGGTGCGGGATCGTTTAGGTTGGACGTTGGTTTCTGGAAATCAGCAAGTCATCAGGGAATGGATTAACAGTGTTTAAAAGTAATTTACCCCTTTTATAGTAGAATTAAAGATTAAGTCCAATAGTTAGTTAACGTGAATACTGATATAGTATGAGTAATGCAGGCCAATGAAGTGAGCAAGGAAATCAAAAGGGTTTGAGAACTGATGGGTACTGTTGGTTCAGGAAATCACGAGAGCAGATAAAACAAAAGGGAAAGTGCCGGCCTGGAAATATGGGTGGCCCTAAAGTTTGTAAATATAATTAACTTAATACTGAAACTAGTTAGCAAATAATTATTATAAATAAATAGTATACTAATTTAAAGTGAAATTTTTTTCTGCAGGAAAACTGTTCTGGTATTGATAAACACCGTGAGGAAAGAACGTAATGTCGACCATTAAAATTTGCCAAACCAATGTAATTAGTTATTTAAGAAACCTAATTATCATACTTAAATCGTTAGCTTAAATTATTGATAACACATTCATATATTCTCAGAAGTCGATGATTCAAGATATGCTGGAACCATATCAGCGGGTGCTATACCAGGGAACAGAATTATATGAAACTGGAATCAACTGGAATTTCTAATTAAATTAAACATCGGTTTAATTTAATTGAAACCAACAGTTTCAACGAAAAATCAGATCAAGGTGAGTTAAACTCACTCAGTTACCCTTTTTATATTTTATATAAATTGGGTATTTTTATTTTGTGTGCTCTGCTTGTGAATGGTTGACTGCTTTGCTAGATATCTATTTAACTGTTGATTTAACCACTGAAATTAAACTGTGTTTAATTTCAGTGGAATACCAAATCGTTATTTTAACGATTGGACCCAACGGAGGTAACTCACCCTGTTGGTTACGTTTATTTATAAGCAGGCTTAGTTGTTTGAATTGTTCGGTTATTTGATTGGTGGTAAATGGTTGTTATTTATTATCAGTTGAATGTGATTAATTTGATTTGTAAATTTTGCCTGCATGTTCAACATCTGGTTGGTTTAGACTAATAAGTGGGATTGGTTGGGTATTTGGCAAAGTATGGCCTATTAAATCAATTGTTTACAAATGGGGGTTCACCGTCAGGTGAATCGATAGAGTTGAGGTTAAAAATTTATTTTAACCAAAGTTAGATTTTGAATTATAATATTTTGAACAAAAGATATTAAAGAGATAAATAAATATTTTATTTGTTATTAATTTATTTTATAAAATAAATGCTGATGTTAATCATATTTACAAGTAGGAGTATGAGAGGGGAATCGAGTGGTTAAACTTTGATAATTGTTGTGTAAAGGAAATAATCAATGGGATTATTTAAATTAATTATATACTTAATAAATTTAAAGTGTGGATTAAGTGGAATTGGTTAATAAAATAAATCGAGTTTTTGAGAGAATTAAATCAACCGTTTTGAATTGATTATCAAATTAATGTGTGTGGATTAAAATAGTTGGTTAAATATTATTTAAATTCAAATAAGATTTTAAAAAAAGGGATTTTCCATTAATTTAGTTAATAGGGGAATTAACTACTGAGATAGTTAATGATTGAAATAAACTATTATTCTAATTAACTTAGAAAATTACTTTGTAATTGAGATGCATTTAAGAAGTAAACGATTTTGGAAAATAAAATCCAAGGGAACGGTGATAGGAGTTATGAACAGGTTTTATGTTAAACTTGAGGTTTATACCAAAGTTATAAAGAAAATTTTAGGCCAATACGATAGCTTAGATTAGACGGACCCAATATTTGGGTTAAGTAAAAGAAGATGGGGATAAAAGGATCGATATAGACCAGTGTTATATATACTTGAGGTTCGAGATGGGAAAGCGAAATTTTAGGTTAATGTTACTTAAAATTTGGATTAAGCAAGAAAGGGGAATTGAAATAAGATTCCTAAGCGGGTAATGCTTAAATATATGTTTAAAAGGAGATTGGTAAAACTGATTTTGGGTAAAGAAGTGGGTCGTAGAGTTGTATAACCAAATCCAAATTATAAAGAGAAATGGTTTTGAGACTGGAATAGAATAGTGGTTTGATTACAGCTTATATTTGTCCAAGGATGAGAACGGTGTTAATCAAGGTCTGAGAGGTAATTAAATTACCCCAACTTGAACAACATCGGGATTATCTGAAGATAGTATTAGTTGGTAATCGTAAGAGACGTTAGTGGATATGTTTTGAAAATCTAAACAGCGATTTTAGCGCTGTTGTTATAATATATGTTTTGTAAATCTAATATAGCAATTGTAGCGCTTTTGCTATAGTAAATGGGTAGTAAACGTAAACAGCGATTATAGCGCTGTTGTTTTGTAAATCTAAATAGTAATTATAACGCTATTGTCATAACATATGTGCTATAAATTTCTTTGTTAAAACTAATGGATTTCCGAATTTAAAAGATGATTGGAAGGAAGATTTAAGTGGGAAATTGAATATAGTTATTCGAGCTAGAGTTAGTCAAACATATTTTTTCAAGATGAGTGCCATTTCGTACGACTACTAGCGTAATTCGCAGGGCTGCAGATAGCCTACGGCGGTCGGATGTTTCCTGGGGGAATCAGGCATAACCATTGTGATCGCCGTGATCTAGAGTCAAGCGAATGGAGTTAAGTAAAATAGTAGTAAATCGATAGGGTTAAAGAAGTCGAGTTAATCAGTTAGAGTTAACCACTTTGAGTTAATCAATTGGAGTTAATCGATTAGAGTTAAATCAAATTAGAGTTATTCAAATATCATATTTTTAAATATTAACTGAGTTATAAGTTTTGATTTAACGAAGTAAATCAAGTGTTAAAAGGCCAGGTGATGTCGAATACTTAACCAGTGAACTCATTGGAGTGTCATGATTGAAACACTGTATATTTTGATAGTTAAAACACCGACTATCAAATTTGTCCAATACGATTGTTGGTAGTGAAAGACCGGGATCAAATTTATATTCGAAAACCATTCCGACCAACAAATACGTGAAGATATTAGAAGATGATCGAGGTGGAGCATTGAAGACTGTGGATTTCCATAAACGGAAGAACCACTAATATTCTCTGCCTGGCAAGCAGAGATAAGCTGTGATTCTGTCGTAGTTGGAATCTACGGGTTGCAAGGACTTCTCGCTACTGATCCATGGGGTGATTCCTATATTGGATGCAGTAGGAGAGTACCTTCGGTTCATCCTGTTCCTAGATGACCTGTATGGACGGATGTCAGACAGAGTATTTCCAAAGGGTCGCGTACGTTGATTTCTTCAAACGTGCGATAGTTGTTGGCGGAGATTTGCCGTTCTCTTAGCTTCCAGCTAGAGTATTTTTGTGGACGTCAATTAGTGATACCTGACGGATCTGACGATGTGGCATTCAAGTGAATGACGACCAGATGATCAGAAGTTAATTCTGGCCTCAAGCCTCATCAGCCAAGAAATGACAAAAATCGGGCAGGCAGCATGGCTATGTGGGTCGCTCCCATTAGGGTGTATAATCACCTATCTAGAGAAATTCCTATTTGTTCTTAAATCTATGTTTCGATGCTGTCCCTTGTCGGGAGACGGTTGCTGATCCCAATCGTCGGTGATATACATTCGATACACTCAAGCGAAATGAGTGGTCGGTCATGTGAGGGCCGGGTTACAAGATGTTCTTGTTGAACCCAGTGTATTCGTCTCTAGAGATACACTATCGGCAGGTGGTCCCATACCTTGTCATAGTTGGAAATCCAAACTCCAATAAGCACCCGCGGTTTTGATTGTATACTATATGTGGAGCGTGAGATGCAAGCGTTCCACTAGATTGTTATTTACTTGTATTTAGACATTATTATAATATCAGAAAAGATATTGATTTCAAAAATGGTTTGGGTTATCGTAAGGTAAAAACCGTCCGTGTTTATGTATGGATTTGGTCTTACGATTACCTTTCTCTTTGGAAAGAATTTTGAACTTAAAATCAAGTTGGATGATCACCCTTATTACTGTGCGAGTTTATCTCACTCTAGTTCACCAGGCTGACCCGGTGTTTTGTAAATGCTCGGGTTAGCCCGGGTTGACATGATCAGGTTATCAAAAGCTGTGAAGAGACGAGCTGGAAGAGTTCAGCCGTATGATATTTCTACTGTAACACCCCGCCTCCGCTAGGGTCACTCGCAAAGGAATGCACTAGCTTTAGAGGGGCATTGTTGGTAAACATGCACAGAAATATCACAAGACAGAACATATAAAATAGCGGAAGTAAAATCGAACTTTCATAAACATTAATAATTAAGGTCTAAAGCCTTTTACATCAGAGTACATCAAAACCTGTCTTGCAATAATAAAGAAGCATAAAAACCTTTTCATAAATTATTCCCCAAAGTAAAGCGGTGAGGCAGCCATAGCCAAGAGAAGACCAAGCTATACATCAAGCCATACATGATGACCTTCAACAGAAGAAGTCCGAATTAAACAACATCATTTCCTCCCTGAAACCTGGGGGGGGGGGAACGGAAGACAAAGAGGCGAAAGAAAACGGGGTCAGTCATAAAGACTGGTAAGTCCTATCTACTTCCAGTATAAAAACAGGTAAAGGTAACATGACATGCATAAACTGAAAGTAAACATAAGGATGACTACAAGATAGATAAACTAAACCAGGGTAACAGGCTGAACTACTGTAGCAAGCTAAACTAAGGTATCGTGATAAACCACGGTGTCATGATAAATCAAGGTATCACATCGTCAGGTTTCTATCAAGTATACTATCCCAAGGTATCTACCCCGCCTAATATCCCACGGTATCTATTATGTATATTTTTCCTGGTTCTAACATGTATATCTGCTCTGCACCCTCCGTACTAGTATCCCAGCCTTGTTATGTGTTAACCATGAATGTCCCTTACTCAAAGTCGTGTAATGGTCCATGTCAACCTAATATATCGCATATATAGGTTACTCAAATCATATGTTTCTTTCCATGTATATAAGTTCAGTCCTTTGCCGTACCTCGTACGGGCTTCCTCATGTCGTATTATCCTTGAAATCGTTTGGACTGTCACCCTTGTTCTAGCTAGGCTCTTCCATATGAATCATCGTTTGAACTACTAGGACTTACGCCACCTAGCACCACTAGGGATTACGCTTACCTATTGCACGCTTTCGTATTTCGGTTTGGGTTAAACCACCTAGGCCACTAGGGATTACGCTAACCCTCAACCGCGCCCTTTTTCCCACGCATTCATCGTGAATCGTTTTTCTATAACTGTATGCACATGTATCACATCGTGCCATCCGAGTCCTGTCACAGGGCAAAACAAGAAATACAAGACTCGGTCGGGAGCTTTAGATTTATCTGCCGATGCAGATACTAAGGTCTGCTTTTCTACACGTGGCTATGGTCCCACGAGACCCCTCCCTCAACTAGTGAAAGGCAACACAAGAGAAAATCTTGCATGAGAACTACACTCCGGCCAGCCCACATCCTACGACCTACCTCACCCATAATTAGATAGCAATTATGGTATGTTGGGTGTTCCCTGCCTTTCCGTACGTACACGCTTGACTCAAGATGGTAGATGATCGACGAACTTGCTATCTCGGGCACCTTATGTATTCGTCGACTCACTGCTATCCACCCCAGTCTTTAGGTCGCTCGCATAGCAACCAAGGCATATTCTTGGTTCTTCTACCGCAGACCTCAACCTCTCGTGAGCCTGGTATAATGACCTGGCAGCTCACAGAGGGATCCCAAGAATATCCTCACGTTCCCCGAAGCCGCTGCTTCGTTACCCAGTTCGTTGGAGCCTTTATCTAAATCAGATAGCCTGCTCCTACACGCATACTTAAACGTTGACCTAACGTATCAGGTTACTAATCTATCTAAGAAATGGTCCAAATTTCCTTGACTAAGAATTATTACTTAGTTTCCCTTAACTAAGGTTTACCACTTAGCCTTATTTCCATAATCCTTGTTAACTATGGTTATTTACCTAATCCTCCGAATTAGGGTTTATCTAATGGGTTAAGTGTCACTTAAGTTCATAACTTAGCCCGTCTACAAACCATGTCAAAATTGGCTAAGTATCCAAGTCCAATACTTAACCCTACAAACCATGTTTCAAGTTGGCTAAGTATATTAAGCAATCCATAACTTAACCTCGTCTAATTATCATTTTAGATTGGTTAATTATATAAATTAACTTGACCTTGTCAAATTACCGAGTCAAATCGGTCAAGCGTATTCAAGTGATTCGTGACTTAGCCTTATCATGTTTTCACGTTATATTGGTTAAGTATGGGTTAACTTATCCCCCATAAATTCACGAGTTAGGTTGGCTAAGTATAGGTCACTTAACCACATCCAATTAACGAGTTAGATTGGTTAAGTTTAGTTCACTTAACCACATCAAATTAACGAGTTAGATTGGTTAAGTTTAGGTCACTTAACCACATCCAATTAACGAGTTAGATTGGTTAAGTTTAGGTCACTTAACCACATCAAATCTTCATGTATAATTGGTTAAGTATAAGTTGCTTAACCCCATTAAATTATCACGTTAAGTTGGTTAAGTATTGGTTACTTAACCTCATTGAATTACCAAGTTTAAATTGGTTAAGTGTTTAACTTAACCCCATTGAATTACCGTGTTTAGATTAGTTAAGTGTGGATTACTTAACCCCATCTAATTATCGTGGTTAGGTTAGTTAAGTCTTAATTACTTAACCTCATCTAATTACCCAGTCGGATTAGTTAAGTGTAAATTACTTAACCCCATCCCCTAATCATCTTGCATGGTTAAGTGTCATTAAGGAAATCAAGCCCGGTCCCACTTAACCTACCCATTCGTGTCATATCGGTTAAGTGTCATTAGTCAAATTTACTTAACCTTATCATGTGGCATTAATTTAATTAATGCACTCTTAACCTCTCACATTAGACCTTGTTGTGGTTACTAGTTAAGCCGGGCGGGTCCGGGTAGATTTACACCACAACCTAGTCTAACCTCGGGTCTTAAGCGCGACATGACCAACTTCTCACATTGGGTCCTATTGTTTGCAACTACTAGTTAGGCCGGTCGGTTCCGGGTAGTTTTACGTTGCAAACTCAACCCAACCTCGAGTTGGCCACACTTATATTATCTAAGTTCATCATGTTTCCAAAACATGTTACAAGTTTTCAAGCATTTGGGTAGACCTAACTTAATAGGTAAATTCCCAAAGGGTAGACCTAACTTAATAGGTAAATTCCCAAGCTCATGTTTTTATGCATACTTACATGCCAACTTCCATGTTATCTTTCAAGTCATATTTTCAAGTATAAACACATGTCATATTCAAGTTAAGATTTCGCGACATGTTCATGTTTATCTAACTACTCAAAATCGTGTTTTCCCAACGCAAGCAAAGCGAGTCAACATAGTAAGGATACTATGTCACATATTGGTCTCAAAACATGCATGATGCCAAAAAGGGCTTGGCTTCCACATGCATAACATCATAAAGGAATTGGCCATAAACATGCATAGTGTCATAAGGTAATTTGGCCACAAACATGCATAGCATAAAAGGGGATAACTTGCATAAGTGTTCATGTCATAAACCTATCATGAAGGGATAAACATGCACATGTCACTTATGTCATAAGAAGGGGTTGGTTTTATGTACATGCATAAGCTCCAAAGTTCAACTTATGCAACTATTTCACAAGTCAAAGTGGCTCTAAGTGTTCATGCTATCATACTACAAGTAAAGGTCCAATCTTGCATGGCAAACTAAGTCCAATGCAACATGAATAGCATGGTTTAGTCGCTATAACATCACCCAAAGTCATATGTTCATGTTAAAGAGGCAAACTAGGTTCCCATAGGCTAACATACTCATGTTACTTTGCATTTTATCCCATGTCACATCAAAATCATCGTTTAAATCTACAAGTAGCTAGAACTTACATAGTTAGGCCTAGGGAAAGAAGCATGAATCATCTTGGCTAAGAAAGGTGCCTCCTTTGTTGAAGAATCGTCATGGAACTCGCATAGCAACGTTAATCTTCCTCCGATTTGGTGTAGCAAACTTGCACCTCTTGATTTGAACCCGATTTAAGTGCTTAGGCTTTAGGAAAAGGGGATGGAGGCCATGATCACTTAGCATTTGGGCAGCACTTCGTGGAGAGGGTGAGTTATGAGGGTTTAGGGTAGCCTTAGGGGTGTTTTTATAGAGATTAGGGTGTGTTTTAGACCATAGGATTAGATCTAGGATAGATTAGGACCATCAGATCTCGGAAGCTTCCAGAACCAGCCCAAGAACAAGACCAGGTGAGACAAACAGGTGCGCCAGGCAACTTGCCCCGGCCACCCCCTGTCGACAGGCAAGTCAACAGGGCTGTCGACTTGGTCTGGGCCCAAGTCGGCAGGCCTGTCGACAGCCCTGTCGACGTGGCCTAGGTGGGAAACTTCCCGCCTAGCCCCAGATCTGATTTTCAAAGCTATTTCCGAAGTTCAAATTTCCAGAAATCTTCTTTGGGCCTTTAACGGGTCATACGGACTCCGATTCTCGAAAACTCGGACTCTATTTCGCGTATTTTTCCGAGACGAACGCAATGGCACAGACCGTTTCACTTGATTCAGAATTTATAATTTAATTCTGTCTTGATTCTTGATTTAACGTGTTGTAAAAATTCGGGTTGTTACAACTACTATTCCGCTGTGTGTTATATAGAAGGACAGATTATTACAGCTGTCCAAATGTTGATGTACTCTGATAATGTAAGTATTTCAAAAGTTCTCAGTAAAGATTTATTTTAGTATTATATTCTGTTCCGCTGCGATGTGAGACTCTGTGTTGTGATGTTTCTTCTTCTTCTTCTATTCTAATATTTCTATCTTATCTATTCTCACCCCTAACTTCTTTCTATTAATGATCTGGAATGTTCGATGTCTGAATGGTCAACATGGTAGTTTGATGTTGATTTTCGGAGTCGAAAACCCCAGTTCGTTATAGTGGTATCACAACTGAAGGTTAAGTGATTACCTTGGCTCTGTGGCGTGACTCAGTAGAGATGGGGTTAGTAATACCCTAGATTGAGTTTGAGTGTATATATACGAGTGAACGTATTTGTAGATTTGATATAAAAAAATTGTTTTATATTGTGGAGATTTATTTGTTTGAGTTATTTATGAATTCTGGTCGATCGGTTTCATCCACTGTATCGATAGGAGTTTCTAAACACTCAAGTACGATAAACCAACACAGTATCTTTTGAAAGAGGGTAAATGAAATAATTTACCCAAATTATATTTTGATATAAAGGAAATATATATATTGGAAATATTATGGTATATTGGATGTGTTGGTTGATTATAATTGAAATGGTTATATAAATAACCAATTGGAATTTGTATAGTATAAAAGCAGATTTATTAAATCTGAAATTAAATCAGAATTTGAAACTAAAATTCCCAAAAGTGGGAAATGAGTTTGCAAATGAATTTGGATTGAATATATGAGAATTTTAAAATCCTGGGAGATTTTAAATCATTTTGCAAACATTAAGGTGGATATTTTGAAATAATTTCAAAAGGAAGTGTTTAAATATGATTTTGAAAATTTATATAGTATTGAACTCACTTTGATAGCTGGGAAGTAACTCTGAGGATGCTGGCTACATCATTAGTGTTCATTTCCGAGTTCTAAGTGACGGATTACTACTAAAAATCTTGCTTTGAATTGCTTAGAGAGAAACAAGTTGTTTGAATCCTGAAAAGGAATATTTGATTTTTGAAAGAGCTGAACTGCTTAAAAACTCCCAGGGAAAATTGTTCAACAAAAACAAAATTTAATAGAAATTTGTGCAAGCAAATACGAATTGAATTGAAACCAATTAACTAGAAATTGAATCGGGATATAATATATCAAGTGGAATCAGATTTTGAACTGGGAGGCGGGAATCTGAAATGGTGTTGGACTAGTAAGTTAAGAGTTGAAATTGATAATGGAGGGAAATTGAGTTAAGAATGGAATTTGGCTTGGACGCGTGAAGGATTTGTTTTTGAGGATAAAATTGGAATTTTGTTGGAAATGCAATTGTATATGCTGACAGGGCAGCAGATGGAAAGGATATAATGATATGCCCGACAAAAAGGTACACGTTTACTTTTATATGGGTTTGGTGATTTATGAGCCTATTTGGCAAGCCGCTTGGCTGTTTTATTTTCTTTTGGACTGGAGAAGGCCTAGAAAGGCGAGTTGGAGTTGTATCGATTAAGCCATACAAAGGAGGTGCTGGCGAAATTTTTCGAAAATTTAAGATGTTAGAAAATTTTCAATATTTTTGAAAATATTTATTTACGATATTGAATTGATTTTCGATTTATAATAAATTGGATTTGAAAGTTAATGGGTTTGTAACGTTCTTTCTTACTTTAGCAATTTCGAGGACGAAATTATTTTAAGGGGGGAAGAATGTAACGACCCGTGTTTTCCGACCATATGAATCTGAATATTTAAATTAGTTTTAAATATTATATTGGAAATATTAATGGGATTTAATATTGAATTCGTTATTTAAACGAATTTCGACGTTATATATTTACATAATTATAAATAGAGCTTGAAATATAGCGCTGCAGTTTGAAAATTCGAGTTTGAACTTCAACTGGACATACAGAGTTCGATATAAGTCGGATTTCTGTGAAACAAGAAACGTTGGGAGCGTGTTGACGATAGCTTTCATATGAAAGTGAAAAATCCGGATTCCGTGTTATTGGTTGCGTGTTATGGCTAAATCAAATTTTGGGAAAAACGCTGTGGAAATCGTTATCGGCCGTTAAAATAGCCGTTTTGCAAACGGACTCTGTTTTCGTTGAAATTAGTTTCATTGAGACCGTATCACTAAATTATTGTCAGAAAGTCAAACGGCGTGGCAAACAGATGTCGTATGTGACCACAGCAACCGTAAACGCCCGTTCAAATTCTATAGCGCGCATTCAAATAAATATAAGGAGTATTTGGGCGTAACTTGAGCAGACGATCGAATTAGGCCGTGGAACCAGTTCCGTTGAGTTCGTATCGTCGATTAGAGTCAGGATAGGTATATAGTTTGTTATTTTTAGAGATCGAGAAATTTGGCGTTAAAAAGGGTAGGGCGGTTCGGGGTAAAAACAACCTATCGGGCAAACAGTCTCAGAATGTGACGAAACTAGTGCCGTTGGGTTCGTATTGAAAAGTTATTGCAAGATATCAAGGTTTCAAGTTGATTCGATTTAGCTGGTGGTCGTGGTAAATTAAAAAGCATGTTTATTTCTGGTTTATAAGGGAATTTTTTTCAAACGAAGTCGGATTTCGACGAAACCTGTCCCATTGGGTCCGGAATACCTTTTTACATCGAGATTAGTTTTTTTATCAGTAGACAGAAGTTGTCTGTAGGGGTTTCTGCGTGTTACTTTACCACGAAGTTTCATTTAATAATATTTTATTTAACCCTCACCCTATAAATACCCTTTTAAATCAGTCCAACCCTAAAATTTTAGTTCGTTGGTCAATACCCTGTCGAGCCGCCACTTCTCTTTAAAACGAACGACCTAATTCCCCAATTCTTTTTCCACTTTAACTTTAAATCCATCCATTAATCCTAGCAATCCTTAATTACCAAATCCTTCAACTTGGTGAGGCCTGTAGATCCACCGGTGGTGATCGGTAATTACTTACTAGGGTGGTTAAAATCGCAGCTCAAAGTGGCATCGGTTTTGGGGCTTTTGCCTGGGCTGTGGGCGACGATGACGGGGTGGCGTTGGAGGCAAGGAGAGGCGGGTAAAGGCGCACCGAATGCTGGCCTCTGATGAAGTTCTGGCGATGTATACATGGCGCGGTGGTGGGATTTGTGAGGACAACGTGTTGTTCTTGCGAAGGGGTTCGGTTGGAGTAAAATTGCAGACCAGCGAATGGTCCTGGAGGGGCGAGGTTTAAGGTAGAAGAGGCTGATGGATTAGGGGTTCGAAGGGGGCCGACTGGTCGGAGTCCGGTGAAGGTGTTTGGGCACGGTAATGTGGAAGTATAATTGTGGGGTAAGAGGCACTGTATTGCAATGTGGACTTGGGGCCAGCGTTTCCAAATCAACGTTTTGATGAGCAGTTACTGTTGTTTGGAACGAACCCAAATAGACCGTGAACATTGGGACAAGAGGCAACGAAGAGAAGTTACGAGGTGTCTTTTTCTCCAACCAAATGAGGTGCGGGATCGTTTAGGTTGGACGTTGGTTTCTGGAAATCAGCAAGGCATCAGGGAATGGATTAACAGTGTTTAAAAGTAATTTACCCCTTTTATAGTAGAATTAAATATTAAGTCCAATAGTTAGTTAATGTGAATACTGATATAGTATGAGTAATGCAGGCCAATGAAGTGAGCAAGGAAATCAAAAGGGTTTGAGAACTGATGGGTACTGTTGGTTCAGGAAATCACGAGAGCAGATAAAACAAAAGGGAAAGTGCCGGCCTGGAAATATGGGTGGCCCTAAAGTTTGTAAATATAATTAACTTAATACTGAAACTAGTTAGCAAATAATTATTTTAAATAAATAGTATACTAATTTAAAGTGAAATTTTTGGTTGCAGGAAAACTGTTCTGGTATTGATAAACACCGTGAGGAAAGAACGTAATGTCGACCATTAAAATTTGCCAAACCAATGTAATTAGTTATTTAAGAAACCTAATTATCATACATAAATCGTTAGCTTAAATTATTGATAACACATTCATATATTCTCAGAAGTCGATGATTCAAGATATGCTGGAACCATATCGGCGGGTGCTATACCAGGGAACAGAATTATATGAAACTGGAATCAACTGGAATTTCTAATTAAATTAAACATCGGTTTAATTTAATTGAAACCAACCGTTTCAACGAAAAATCAGATCAAGGTGAGTTAAACTCACTCAGTTACCCTTTTTATATTTTATATAAATTGGGTATTTTTATTTTGTGTGCTCTGCTTGTGAATGGTTGACTGCTTTGCTAGTTATCTATTTAACTGTTGATTTAACCGCTGAAATTAAACTATGTTTAATTTCAGTGGAATACCAAATCGTTATTTTAACGATTGGACCCAACGGAGGTAACTCACCCTGTTGGTTACGTTTATTTATAAGCAGGCTTAGTTGTTTGAATTGTTCGGTTATTTGATTGGTGGTAAATGGTTGTTATTTATTATCAGTTGAATGTGATTAATTTGATTTGTAAATTTTGACTGCATGTTCAACATCTGGTTGGTTTAGACTAATAAGTGGGATTGGTTGGGTATTTGGCAAAGTATGGCCTATTAAATCAATTGTTTACAAATGGGGGTTCACCGTCAGGTGAATCGATAGAGTTGAGGTTAAAAATTTATTTTAACCAGAGTTAGATTTTGAATTATAATATTTTGAATAAAAGATATTAAAGAGATAAATAAATATTTTATTTGTTATTAATTTATTTTATAAAATAAATGCTGATGTTAATCATATTTACAAGTAGGAGTATGAGAGGGGAATCGAGTGGTTAAACTTTGATAATTGTTGTGTAAAGGAAATAATCAATGGGATTATTTAAATTAATTATATACTTAATAAATTTAAAGTGTGGATTAAGTGGAATTGGTTAATAAAATAAATCGAGTTTTTGAGAGAATTAAATCGACCGTTTTGAATTGATTATCAAATTAATGTGTGTGGATTAAAATAGTTGGTTAAATATTATTTAAATTCAAATAAGATTTTAAAAAAAGGGATTTGCCATTAATTTAGTTAATAGGGGAATTAACTACTGAGGTAGTTAATGATTGAAATAAACTATTATTCTAATTAACTTAGAAAATTACTTTGTAATTGAGATGCATTTAAGAAGTAAACGATTTTGGAAAATAAAATCCAAGGGAACAGTGAAAGGAGTTATGAACAGGTTTTATGTTAAACTTGAGGTTTATACCAAAGTTATAAAGAAAATTTAAGGCCAATACGATAGCTTAGATTAGACGGACCCAATATTTGGGTTAAGTAAAAGAAGATGATAAAAGGATCGATATAGACCAGTGTTATATATACTTGAGGTTCAAGATGGGAAAGCGAAATTTTAGGTTAATGTTACTTAAAATTTGGATTAAGCAAGAAAGGGGAATTGAAATAAGATTCCTAAGTGGGTAATGCTTAAATATATGTTTAAAAGGAGATTGGTAAAACTGATTTTGGGTAAAAAAGTGGGTCGTAGAGTTGTATAACCAAATCCAAATTATAAAGGGAAATGGTTTTGAGACTGGAATAGAATAGTGGTTTGATTACAGCTTATATTTGTCCAAGGATGAGAACGGTGTTAATCAAGGTCTGAGAGGTAATTAAAATACCCCAACTTGAACAACATCGGGATTATCTGAAGATAGTATTAGTTGGTAATCGTAAGAGACGTTAGTGGATATGTTTTGAAAATCTAAATAGCGAATTTAGTGCTGTTGTTATAATATATGTTTTGTAAATCTAATATAGAGATTGTAGCGCTTTTGCTATAGTAAATGGGTTGTAAACCTAAACAGCGATTATAGCGCTGTTGTTTTGTAAATCTAAATAGTAATTATAACGCTATTGTTATAACATATGTGCTATAAATTTCTTTGTTAAAACTAATGGATTTCCGAATTTAAAAGATGATTGGAAGGAAGAATTAAGTGGGAAATTGAATATAGTTATTCGAGCTAGAGTTAGTCAAACATAGTTTTTCAAGATGAGTGCCATTTCGTACGACTGCTAGCGTAATTCGCAGGGCTGCAGATAGCCTACGGCGGTCGGATGTTTCCTGAGGGAATCAGGCGTAACCATTGTGATCGCCGCGATCTAGAGTCAAGCGAATGGAGTTAAGTAAAATAGTAGTAAATCGATAGGGTTAAAGAAGTGGAGTTAATCAGTTAGAGTTAACCACTTTGAGTTAATCAATTGGAGTTAATCGATTAGAGTTAAATCGAATTAGAGTTATTCAAATATCATATTTTTAAATATTAACAGGGTTATAAGTTTTGATTTAACGAAGTAAATCAAGTGTTAAAAGGCCAAGTGATGCCGAATACTTAACCAGTGAACTCATTGGAGTGTCATGATTGAAACAATGTATATTTTGATAGTTAAAACACCGACTATCAAATTTGTCCAATACGATTGTTGGTATGGAAAGACCGGGATCGAATTTATATTCGAAAACCATTCTGACCAACAAATACGTGAAGATATCAGAAGATGATCGAGGTGGAGCATTGAAGACTGTGGATTTCCATAAACGGAAGAACCACTAATATTCTCTGCCTGGCAAGCAGAGATAAGCTGTGATTTTGTCGTAGTTGGAATCTACGGGTTGCAAGGACTTCTCGCTACTGATCCATGGGGTGATTCCTATATTGGATGCAGTAGGAGAGTACCTTCGGTTCATCCTGTTCGTGGATGACCTGTATGGACGGATGTCAGACAGAGTATTTCCAAAGGGTCACGTACGTTGATTTCTTCAAACGTGCGATAGTTGTTGGCGGAGATTTGCCGTTCTCTTAGCTTCCAGCTAGAGTATTTTTGTGGACGTCAATTAGTGATATCTGACGAATCTGACGATGTGGCATTCAAGTGAATGACGACCAGATGATCAGAAGTTAATTCTGGCCTCAAGCCTCATCAGCCAGGAAATGACAAAAATTGGGCAGGCAGCATGGCTATGTGGGTCGCTCCCATTTGGGTGTATAATCACCTATCTAGAGAAATTCCTATTTGTTCTTAAATCTATGTTTCGATGCTGTCCCTTGTCGGGAGACGGTTGCTGATCCCAACCGTCGGTGGTATACATTCGATACACTCAAGCGAAATGAGTGGTCGGTCATGTGAGGGCCAGGTTATAAAATGTTCTTGTTGAACCTAGTGTATTCGTCTCTAGAGATACACTATCGGCAGGTGGTCCAATACCTTGTCATAGTTGGAAATCCAAACTCCAATAAGCGCCCGCGGTTTTGATTGTATACTATATGTGGAGCGTGAGATGCAAGCGTTCCACTAGATTATTATTTACTTGTATTTAGACATTATTATAATATCAGAAAAGATATTGATTTCAAAAATGTTTTGGGTTATCGTAAGGTAAAAACCGTCCGTGTTTATGTATGGATTTGGTCTTACGATTACCTTTCTCTTTGGAAAGATTTTTGAACTTAAAATCAAGTTGGATGATCACCCTTATTACTGTGCGAGTTTATCTCACTCTGGTTCACCAGACTGACCCGGTGTTTTGTAAATGCTCGGGTTAGCCCGGGTTGACAGGATCAGGTTATCAAAAGATGTGAAGAGACGAGCTGGAAGAGTTCAGCCGTATGATATTACTACTATTCCGCTGTGTGTTATATAGAAGGACAGATTATTACAGCTGTCCAGATGTTGATGTACTCTGATAATGTAAGTATTTCAAAAGTTCTCAGTAAAGATTTTTTTTTAGTATTATATTTTGTTCCGCTGCGATGTGAGACTCTGTGTTGTGATGTTTCTTCTTCTTCTTCTATTCTAATATTTCTATCCTATCTATTCTCACCCCCTAACTTCTTTCTATTAATGATCTGGAATGTTTGATGTCTAAATGGTCAACATGGTAGTTCGATGTTGATTTTCGGAGTCGAAAACCCGAGTTCGTTACACGTCATCAATCCATTATATTCCGTTTCTAATTCATTTAACCATTTCCATTTTGAAAATCTCATTTCAAATTCCATTGTTAAGTAACGTTAATTTAAAACTTAACGTTTTACCTCATGCTCACTTTTATAAACATCGTTTATAAGAGACTAGCTTAATATGCATCCCTTTCAATCCTCTTCCCTTTTCTTAATTCAAACACTTATCTTAAGCTATCGTATCAGCTAAAAATCTATGTTATAACTTAGTTATAAACTCAATTTCAATATAAACCAGTTCCTCAATTCTTTTCAAAAATCCAATTGTATTTCAATATCCACTTTGATTACTTACATTAATGAATCTCATTACGAATTTGATCACTTACATCATTATTCATTTTCGTTATCATTAGCTATCGTAGAAATTGTTAACTTCTTATTTAACAAAATTAAACAGTAAATTTGTTTTAAAAATCTTAAAGTTAAAACAAATCTTTGTTAAACTATTAGATTAAACTAAATTAATCAAATAAACAATTCCATTTAAATTAGTTTACTTCATCGGATTAAACCATGACTGTCTTGTTAATCAACTCCACTTAGTTCTCCTTTTAAATTAAAATATAGTTAATTTAAATAATCTCATTTAATTGTCTTTTGAAAATGTTCAATCAAACTCTTAACCGTTGGGTTGATTTCTGCTTATCTGCTTGTAAATCATATTCATACGAATTTTGATTTATAAAACCCCATAATAATTGCTTATAACTTAAATAATAATAATAATGATTTGTTTTCTTTTATTAATCTTTATTCAAATATGTCGATTACAATGTCCATCTTTAGTTATAAAATAAATTTTATAACTTCATTACCGTTGATTCACCTGACGGAAATCAATATTTTTAAAACCATATATTTTATGACCAACTGCCACCAATTACTCAACCAATACTGTCTATTGGTTAAAACAAAACAGATATAGATTCAGCAATCAATGATCAAATCAATCATCCAATCATATCGGTTAAACAATGCATATAATTGTAATATGAAAATAAACAATACATTTGAGGAATCCAGTTGGATCCCTCCAACCTGTTTTTCCCTACATCCAAATACGTTATCTCAACAATATCATTTTATTTTAAATAAACATATATAATATTCAACCATCAAACAATAACTGCAATCCACACATCTATATTTCAATTTAATACGTTTATATTATTATAAACGTAACCAACGAGGTAAGTTATCTCAATTGGGAATAATCGTTAAAAATAACGATTTGATTAAATTAAATTAAATGAACGTTTAATTTAATCAGTTCAATCAACACATACAAATATATATTCAACATCCATCAAACAGTTAACAATCAAAGCACACAAATATTTAAACCCGACTTGTATAAAATATAAGTGGGATAAAACTGAGTGAGTTGAACTCACCTTTATCGCTGGAAAAGTTCGATTTAAATTAAATTAAACAGGCGTTTAATTTAATTAAAAACCCCAATAGCTGTCATTCCTGACCAAACCAGCCCCATCGTTTTGCGCTTGTCGATACGGGCTGACGTCATTTGTTCCTCCCATTCCATTGCTGTACCACATGGTTATAAATTTAATTAATACGTTGTTCACCTACTATACTTAATATTATTAAAACTCTAAAAATAACTATTATTTACAAATCTCTCCTTAATGTTACAATACTTTTCATTCTTTACATGAAATGGGTTACCCATATTTCACTACTTTTAGACATATTATAAAATGATCAGCCACAAATAGATCTCCCAGGCACGTTATATAACTATCCCTTGCTCCTTGCGTTCATTTAATTTAAAAAGGGTGATCGGGCATACTGTACATACTTGCCACGTTAACCTTATCTATACGTATAAATTAGAGTATGTTCTAAAACTGGTTAGGCATTATAATACTACCTACAGTGCTACTCCGAACATGCCTTAGTAAATTTCTTTTTGACTTCTTACTTGTTCACGTGAGTAGCCCGATACAATTTTGCCCCAGGTTTTTCAAAAGCAAACGCCGGTTGGTTTCTTTTTCATTAAGCTCACCGAGCTCAATAATATAACCTGCCCCGTTTAGAATATCTACATCAGCTTCTCCTCCATCTTACATTCACTTCCCCTCGCATGAAAGAACAACAGTGCTACCCCATTTCGTCCCTTATATCACCGCACTCTAAACCACTTCATGCGCCACACTCCTGACACTGGAGCACCTGTCTCCGTCGCCACCTACGTTATAAAACAAACCCCCTGCAAACCATAGCCTTCTTCACGCTCCAGAAAAAAGACCACATGTTGTCTTCTCCATTTCCTGGAATATCTCGCACTCCAGCTCCTTCCCCATACACTTTGAAACCAACCCACTACACTAAAAACGTCCCCCTCTTTGCTGCTCCTTACCCACATATCTCTAATCTCCGACAACCGCTCCACCATTATCACCCCTCCGACGCCACTAAACCATTGCCATCTTCCATTTCCCCTCCATACAGCTTCGCCTGGCACCACCAGTATCACCTCCCCAGCCTCTGACTACTTCACCTCGTGTCACAAGTAAACACAGGCTTAACACATCTGGGTTAGAGTTTGCATTTGTTACTATGACTGGCGCCTTTTTTTCAAAAAAAAAAATTGGAGTTTTTATTATACTTACAAGTGAGCTTACAATTTTAATTTGTTTGCGGGAAAGGAAAGAAATGCCCTAATGAAATTCTGTACAGGAAGAACGAGTATTTATAGGAGAACCAAAAAAAGATTAGATCAATGTCCCTCACTGATCAGATAGCTGTGTACAACTTCCCATTTAGGTCTGTGCATGTATTTTATATGTCACGGTAGGTTAGCAGAAGTATATAGTCTGCGCATGTTTTATTTCGTTTTGTAGCTGAGGATTTTGCCTCAGATTTCTTCTTTTCATTTGATGGGGAGTTCGATTTGAAATCACATCCTGCTTGATTTGAAAACACGGTATGAAACTGTGTATTAAGGTGTGCAGCTCATGCCTATACTAAGGAACAAAAAGAACCATAGGGTAGGTTCACCAATTGTAGCATGTGTAAATTAGTGTGTGTAAACTGATTGGTTTATTAGAACAACCTAGACATATATTTCCAAATTTTCATGTGTACATTAAATTCGAAAAGAAGGGAGTAGAGTACTGGGTATATTTTAGGCAGCATCTAGGGTAGATACTTGAGTTATTTGGGGCTTAAATTTATATATATTTTATTTATTTATTTAATACGGTATTAAGTTTACCGTTAACCATTGTTTACCACTAATTGTTAAATTTGTATAGTCATGCACAAACTACAAACACAATAAAAATGGATACACTGCCATGTCTCAATGTTCCGGTCCTAATGAAATTAATTTCGTTGAAAACGGACTCCGTTAGCACAATGTCGTTATTTCACCTTTAAATTGCACGTACCGATAAAACAACTCTGAATCGCTCCAAACTGGAAAATATAGCAATAATAAGCTATACGTATTCCAATAAAATTTGATTGTCGAAAACGGAGGTTGTTTGAAATGAAAACTATTTTTGAGGCATATATAATACCGATAAATATAATTAAGTCCGAAATAAATTTTATTTAGATAATAATAAATTATTATCATCATATATCTTCAAATAAAATATTACACTGCTTAAACATAAATCACTATATGATTTAAACTCAATATTTACAAATCCTGAAACGATATTCAAATTATATAGAAATTCTTATATAAATCGTTATAATTTATAAACGATTTCCACAGCGACTATTTTAAAACTTAAATTGGACATAACTAACAATATATAATATGAAATATCCAATTTTATTTTTTATTAGAAAAATATAATCAAATCAATCCAAACGATTCTTGTTTCACAGAATTACGATTTAGAATGGATTCTATATATTTAATTGAAGTTCAAGCCGTAAATTACGAACTACCGCGACATTTGGAGTTCGTTTTATAATTATATATAAATTATATGTCCATATATCGTTTACTAAACGAAGTATATATTATAAACCCATTTATAATTCCAAATCAATATTTAAAATAATAAAATATATTAAATATCGAACTACCAAAAATACGGGATGTTACATTCCTTCCCCCTTAAAAGAATTTCGTCCTTGAAATTACTCAAGTAAGAAGAATGCTCCAATCCCCATTTAAATTCAAAATAAACCTTTAATATTTAAAAACACCCAATTGATTTCCATTCAATTACTATTCATTCCATCTCCAAATCTTAAATCTATTTTATTTGATTCCATCTCAATATCCATTCAACCAAGACAAGTTCAAATTCCATATTTAATTAACTAATGGATAAATTGATAGGAATAACCCGAAGTTTGACGCGTCTTCCCATATTAATCCGAAGTTTGGATTATTTTTAATTAATCCCAAGTTTGGGGGGTCCCTTCCCATATTGATCCCGATGGCTTATTAACTTGTTGTAGTCGGTTATCAAACTTGTATTCATCTTCCCCAAACTAGTTTCCCACTCCAGAAAAATCGTTTGGGGAAGATGAATTTAAGTTTGATAACCGGCTACAACAAGTTAATAAGTCATCAGGATCAATATGGGAAGGGACCCCCTAAACTTGGGATTATTTAAAAATAATCCAAACTTCGGATTAATATAGGAAGACACGTCAAACTTCAGATTATTTCTATCAATTAATCCTTAACTAATTGATCTTCTAATTAGTTTACTTCCCTTTTATATGATTCATTTTAACTCCACATTAAAATTCTCATTTACTAATTCATTTTGAAATATCGTAACCCATTTCAAATTTTTGTAATTCAATTTGAATTCCACTCAAATCAACCTTACACACCAATATTTAATAATTCAATAAATATTACTTCTTTTCTATACAAAAATATAATTCGGGCAAAATTATTTCATTTACCCACTTTACAAAACAATATCATGTCAGTTGCTAGTTCAGAATCTGAACCAATCAAATAACACAATACAAAACATTTGTATATAAAATCTACAAATACGCACTCTCATATATATACACTCAAACTCTATATAGAGTATTGCTAACCCCAAATCTATCGAGTAAAACCACAGAGCCAAGGTTATCGCTAAACCATTGCTTTGATACCAAATGTAGCAACCCAAATTCCCGGTACCCTTTGAGCTGACCAAACAACACCAGTCCAACCCAAATTGTACCGGAAACTCGGATGCTAATAGAAAGAATTTAGAGGGTGAGAAAAAGATAAGAAAGAAAAATTAGAATAGAAGAAGAAGAAGAAAAACCACAACACAGAGTCTCACATCGCAGTGGAACAAAATATAATATAGAAATAATCTTTATTGAGAGCTTAAAAAAAATACTTATAATCACCAGAGTACATCAATTCATCTGAACAATTATAATAATTTATCCCCAAACAGCAGAATAATATAATATCATACGTCTGAACCTTCCAGCTCGTCTCTTCACAATATCCGATAACTTGAACCGGTACAACCCAGGTCTAACCCGAGCATTACAAACACCGGGTTAATCTGGTGAACTAGAGTGAGAAAAGCTCGCAAAGTTTTAAGGGGAATCATCCAACCTGATTTTTAAATTTAAAATCTTTTCGAAAGAAATGGATAATCGTAAGACCAAATCCACACATAAATACGTACGGTTTTTACCATATGATAACCCAAAACATTTTTTGAAAACAATACTCTTCTAATATTATGATAGTGTCTAAATGCAAATAAATATCAATCTAGCAGAACGCTTGGATCTCACGCTCTACATATATAGTACACAATCAAAACCGCGGGAGCTTATTGGAGATTGGATTCTGACTATGACAAGGTATGGAACCACCTGCCGATAGTGTATTCCTATAGGGGAATACACTGGGTTCAACAAGAACGTCTTGCAACCCGGCCCACACATGACCGACCACTCATTTCGCTTGAGTGTATCGGATGTATATCACCAACGGTTGGGATCAAGAACTGTTTCCCAAAAGGGACAACATCGATAGATTAAAGAAGCAAAAGGAATTTCTCTAGATAGGTGATTATACACCCTACTTGGGAGCGACCTACTTAGCCATGCTGCCTGCCCAATTTTTGTCATTTCCCGGTTGATGAGGCTTGAGGTCGTGATTTATTTATTTAGTTATATTTTATTTTCATTCTTAGAGAACATCTGGTCACCATCCACTTTGAATGCCACATCGTCATATCCGCAAGAATATCACTAATTGACGTCCACAAAAATATCTAGTTGTTAAGCTAAGAGAAGTGCTCTCTTCCCCGCCATCAATAGAAATACGTTTGAAGAAATCAACGTACGTGATCCCTTTGGAAATACTCTGTCAGACATCCGTCCATACAAGTCATCTAGGAACAGGATAAACCGAAGGCACCCTCCTATCTCATCCTAGTAATCAATCTATAGATCAGTAGCGAGTAGTCCTTGCAAATCCGTAGATTCCAACCACGACAGAATTACAGGCTATCTCTGGCCGCTAAACCAGAGATTATGAGTAATCCTTCGGCTTATGAAGATCTACGGTCTTTAGTGCACCATCTTTAATCTTCATCTTCACGTACTTACTGGTCAGAATTGTTTTCGAATATAAATTTGATCCCAGTCTTTCCATACCAACAACCCTATTGGCCAGATTTGATAGTCGGTGTTTTAACTATCAAATAATTGATTATGTGAATAAAATGAGTTTATTAGTTCAGTCTCAGCATCACTTGCCTTTTATATTATAAATAATTAACAAATAGTTAATTAAACTTCTAAGTCCTTCAATATTTTTAAATATATTATTTAAATTTCTTTTCAATATACCCATCTTCTTAAAACCATTTCATCTTAATATTTTGAAAAATATTTAGTAACGATATTCAGTGTCCTACTGTGCTTATTATTTCAAAATATTAGTTACAACATTATTTATGCGTTTCTATACGCCAACAATTATTAGTTCCTAACCGTAAATTGGTAAATGAATAACTTTCCTATTATCAACCCTGAAGACCGAAATCGACATCAGATCACTACTAAGAAAATCACTCAACTTAACCGACTCCAGTTAGGTTTTTAATTCTTATCTTAACTCGTCATCAATCCATTATATACGAATTCTAATTCATTTAACCATTTCCATTTTGAAATTCTCATTTCAAATTCCATTGTTAAGTAACATTAAATTAAAACTTAACGTTCCTGCCTCATGGTCACTTTTATAAACATCGTTTATAAGACTGTAGCTTAATATGCATCCCTTTTAATCGTCTTCCCTTTCCTGAATTCAAACGCTTATTTTAAGCTATCGTATCAGCTAAAAATCTCTGTTACAACTTAGTTATAAACTCAATTTTAATATAAACTTGTTCCTCAATTCTTTTCAAAAATCCAATCATATTTCAATATCCACTTTGAGTACTTACCTTAATGAATCTCATTACGAATTTGATCACTTACACCATTATTCATTTTCATCATCATTAACTATCATAGAAATAGTTAACTTCTTATTTAACTAAATTAAACAGTAAATATCTTTTAAAAATCTTAAAGTTAAAACAAATCTTCGTTAAACTATTAGATTAAACTAAATTAATCAAATAACTAGTTCCCGTTAAATTAGTTTACTTCATCAGCTTAAACCATGATTGTCTTGTTAACCAACTCCACTTAGTCCTCCTTTTAAATTAAAATATATTTAATTTAAATAATCTCATTTAATTGTCTTTTGAAAACGATCAATCAAACTCTTAACCGTTATTTCTGCTATCTGCTTATAAATCATATTCATACAAATTTTGATTCATAAACCCGCTTAATAATGGCTTACAACTTAAATAATAATAATAATGATTTATTTTCTTTTATTAATCTTTATTCAAATATATCGATTCAAAATCCATCTTTAGTTATAAAATACATTTTATAACTTCACTACCGTCGATTCACCTGATAGAAATCTATATTTTTAAAACGATATAATTTATGGACAACTGATACTAATTACTCAACCACTACTGTTTATTGGTTTAAACAAAACAAACATAGATTCAACAATCAATGATCAAATCATATCGGTTAAACAGTGCATATAATTGTAATATGAAAATAATCGATACATTTGACGAATCCAGTTGGATCCCTCCAACCTGTTTTCCCTACATCCAAATATGTTATCTCAACAATATAATTTTATTTTAAATAAACAGATATAATATTCAACCATCGAACAATAACCGCAATCCACACATCTATATTTCAATTTAATATGTTTATATTATTATAAACGTAACTGACTAGGTAAGTTACCTCAGTCGGGAAAAATCGTTAAAAATAACGATTTGACTAAATTAAACAAACATTAAATTTAATCAGTCCAATCGACACATACAAATATATATTCAGCATCCATTAAACAGTTAACAATCAAAGCTCACAAATATTTAAACCCGACTTATATAAAATATAAGTGGGATAAAATTGAGTGAGTTGAACTCACCTTTATCGCTGGAACAGATCGGTTAAATTAAATTAAACAAGCGTTTAATTAAATTAAAAACCAAATAGTTATCAATCCTGACAAAACCAGCCTCATCGTTTTTCTCTTGTCGATACGGTCTGATGTCATTTGTTCCTCCCATTCCATTGCTGTACCACACAGTTATAAATTTAATTAATACGTTGTTCTCCAACTATAATTAATATTATTAAAACTCTAAAAATAACTATTATTTACAAATTTCTCCTTATTGTTTAAATACTCTTCATTCTTTACGTGAAATGGGTTACCCATATTTCACTACTTTTAGACATATTATAAAATGATTAGCCACAAATAGATCTCCCAGGCATGTTATATAATTATCCCTTGCTCCTTACGTTCATTTAATTTAAAAAGGGTGATCAGGCATACTGTATATACTTGCCACGTTAACCTTATATATACGTATAAATTAGAGTATGATCTAAAAACTGATTAGGCATTATAATACTACCTACAATGCTACTCCAAACATGCCTTAGTAAAATTCTTTCCCACTTCTTACTTGTTCACTTGAGTAGCCCGATACAATTTTGCTCTAGGTTTTTCAACAGCAAAGGCCGACTGGTTTCTTTTTCTTTAAGCCCACTAAGCCCAACAATATAATCCGCCCCATTTAGAATAGCTACATCAACTTCTCCTTCATCTTACATTCTTTTCCCCTTGCATGAAACAAAAACAGTACTACCCCATTTTGTCCCTTCCATCATCGCACTCTGAACCACCTCCTGCGCCATGCTCCAAACACCGGAGCACCTATCTCGTCGCCACCCACATTATAAACTGAACCCCCTACAAACCGTAGCCTCCTTCATGCTCCAGAACAGAAACTGCATGTTGTATTCTCCATTTCCTGAAATATCTCTTTCTCCAGCTCCTTCCTCATACACATTTGAAACCAACCCACTACACTGCAAACGTCCCCCTCTTTGCTTCTCCTTACCCATAGATCTCCGATCTCCGACAACCGCTCCACCATTGTCACCCCTCCGACGCCACTTACCCATTGTCATCCGCCATTTCCCCTCCATACAGCTTCGCCTAGCACAGCCGGTGTCGCCTCCCTAGCCTCCAACTATTTCACCTCGCGTCACAAGTAAACGCAGGCTTAACACATTTGGGTCGGAGTTTGCATTTGTTACTGTGACTGGCGCCTTTGTTTTAAAAAAGAATGGAGTTTTTGTTATACTTACAAGTGAGCTTACAATTTTAATTTATTTGCGGGAAAGGAAAGAAATGCCCTGATGAAATTCTGTACAGGAAGAACGAGTATTTATAGGAGAACCAAAAGAAGATTAGATCAACGTCCCTCACCGATCAGATAGGTGTGTATAGCTTCCCATTTAGGTCTGCGCATGTATTGTACATGTCACGGTAGGTTAGCAGAAGTATATAGCATGCGCATGTTTTATTTCGTATGGTAGCTGAGGATTTTGCCTGAGATATTTTCTTTTCATTTGATGGGTAGTTTGATTTGAAAACACAACCTGCTTGATTTGAAAACATGGTATGCAACTATGTATTAAGGTGTGCAGCTCATGCCTATACTAAGGAACAAAAAGAACCATAGGGTAGGTTTATCGATTGTAGCATGTGTATATTAGTGTGTGTACACTAGTTAGTTTATTAGATCAACCTAGACGTATATTTCCAATTTTTCATGTGTATATTAAATTCGAAAAGAAGGGAGCAGAGTGCTGGGTATATTTTACATAGCATTTAGGGTAGGTACTTAAGTTATATGGGGCTTAATTTTATATATATTTTATTTATTTATTTAATACGATATTAAGTTTACCGTTAATTGTTAAATTCATACAGTCGCGCACAAACTCCAGACGCAAAAAAAAACGGTTACACTGCTATTTCTCAATGTTCCAGTCCCAATGAAATTAATTTCGTTGAAAATGGACTCCGTTTGCACAACGTCGTTATTTTAAGTTATCGGTTCGCCTTTAAATTGCACGTACCGATTAAACAACTCTGATTGGCTCCAAACTGGAAATATAGCAATAATTAGATATACGTATTCCAATAAAATTTGCTTTGTCGAAAACGGAGGTTGTTTGAAATGAAAACTATTTTTGAGGCATATATAATATCGACAAATATAATTAAATCCAAAATAAATTCTATTTAAATAATAATAAATTATTATCATCATATCTCTTCAAATAAAATATTACATTGCTTAAACATAAATCACTATATAATTTAAACTCAGTATTTACAAATCCCGAAATGATATTCAAATCATATAGAAATTCTTATATAAATTGTTATAATTTATAAACGATTTCCATAGCGATTATTTGAAAATTTAAAATGGACATATATGAAATCTCCATTTTTCTTTTTCATTAGGAAAATATAATCAAATCAATCCAAACAATTGTTGTTTCATAGAATTACGATTTAAAATGGATTATGTATATTCAATTGAAGTTCAAAGCGTAAATTAAGAACTACCGCGACGTTTCGAGTTCATTTTATAATTATATATAAATTATACGTCTATATATCGTTTAATAAACGAATTATATATTATAAATCCATTTATAATTCCATATCGATATTTAAAATAATATATTAAATATATGACTACCAAAAATACGGGACGTTACAACATTGCTATAATATATATCCTGGTAGTTAACTCGATACGCTCAACAAGCAGTCCTTTCTATCTCAAAGGTCTCTGCCTTCAACTCTAGTCGTCAACCTGTCCTTGATTTAATCATCTTTATTACTTTCTACATTAATCACTCAGTTGGATCGAAGTGGTTTTCGAATACTTGGTCCGACCCTGGTCTATTCGAAATGACCATTGTAGTTTCCTGTAAACTCAGCCTTGGTTCTTTAGAGAATAAAGAAAAAAATTACGAAGTTCGCCTCCTAATTGTTAGTGGAAGGATTTCATTATCTTTTGTCCTTAGAGAACTAAATGAGTTTTATATGCATAATGAATCATTGGTAGGTATGATTATGACATATAGCTCATGTGTTTCCCCAAGATATTTTCAAAGTAAGATTTTGGTCCAAAATTGATAGCCAGGTATTTAACTAATGAAAACACACATTAATTATATTTCACGTGGTAATCACCATGTCTTGTTTAATTAATCATTTATTAGTTAAATTTCTTATCTTTTACCCTAAAACATTCACATACTCACCCATCGATATATGTATTTATTTCGATACTAATTAAGACGGGTTCTCGTCTCTGATTTACTCTTGATGGTTTGCTAAAACCCGAATCACTTAATTTACAATCTAAGACTTTGTCTTTTAAGTTACAAATCATTTCAGGAATATATTGATTTAAACTTCAAAATCAACTCACGATCTCAATCTAATACTATTCCTTGAATATAGTTGAAACCATTCAAGTTGGGTGTTTGTTTACCTCTTAGACCTTAACTCTACCACACCATCATTTTTAGAATAATTCAAGTTTACTATCTCAATTCTAAATGTTAACATAACTTGACAAATTTCGTGTACCATTCTTTGCAAAACTAGTACTAAAAACTCGACTTCCTTTTAAATTCATTTTACAATTCCTAACACGTTTATTTAATTCCTTTCATTGAAAAATTCCTTTATCAAAATCCACTCACTAGATTTAAACCTACATTCAAATCCAATATAAAATTAAGGGTTGTTATTAAGTTAATTCAATTAATTTGAACCCTGCTAGTTGATAAATTAACTAACTTTAACAAAGCGATTTATCTTGAATACATTTTGTAAGATGTTTCATTCCAATCAAAATCTCGTTATTGAATAAATTGACTAACTTTCAATCACACTAAAAAAAAGAAACTAACAAGTCTAATCCTTTTTACTAAAGCAATTAATTAATTTAAACGTCTTATTTAAAATAATTAATCAACTTAAAACATCAATAATTAATAAATTAATTAAAAATAATCACGTATAAGAATGAAATCAACTTAATTACTTTTAAATTAAGATAATAACAATCTTAACAATAAATTGTTAATTAATAATTAAATATTAAATAATAATTAATAAATACTAATCCTTAAGACAATAAATATTTATTTACCCTTTAAATAAATAAATAATAATAGCTACTCTTTAAAATAAATAGTTTAGAAACCAAAATAATATTTATTTAAAAAATAAATAATAATTTAAACCTTTATTAAAAATTTAATAAATATTTAAAATCTTTTTAAATAAATAATTAATCTTAACCTTTAAATTAGTTATAATTCATCTTTTAATAAATCATTAAGTAATAACTAAACTTTGATTATAATAATTATAATTAACTTAGGTACAAACTAAGTTTAAAACGTCATAAAAATAATAATTTATAAATCAAAATCGTTAATAACAAATTCTTAAGCTGTAAACATCATTAATAAATAAATAATAACTAAAATGCCTAATTAATAAGATAAACATTAAATAAACAAATTAACTTAAATGTTCTAGATAATACTTAATAAGAATCTTAAATCTTTTATAAGTACTTTTAAAACCGATCTAAATTCGAATATTTGGCGGTTAATACCAGTTTCGTTTAGGAACTTAAATTACTGAAAACAATTTCAATTTGAGACTTAAAGATCGCAATGATACTTGAATAAGTTACCATAAATTTTCACACACAAGTAAGTTCATATGCCATTGTCACACACAATATTGTTAGGATACAAAGGTTCTGACACACAACAATCAACGATCCATAATTAAGTAACTATTTAGTCCATATAAATCAATATTGATAGCAATTTATTTTACAATTAAGCTAACACTCAGCAAGCACAGAATGAAATATTAGTATTCTCAATAGATAATGATCTACATAATTCAAATTTGTTTGACAATATTTATTTGGCCCAATAAACAACACATATTACAGACATGTGATTTAAACGATGTTATTATTTTAGATAACACTATTTAAAATCTGTCTGTCTCAAGATGTCATATATTTCAACCTAACCAAACTGATAAGTAAACTATACTAAGATGTTGTGCTCATGAATATGAATGCAACACAAAGTTCGTTCGTTAATTAGATGTAAAACATTCAAGTTTCGCAACTTTTAAATTTGTGTAATCGTTAGTATTATATTAGTACAGATATATATGAGTATCTCACCTAAGTCGGCCCAAGCCCATCAGCCAAAAACCCAACCCACAACGCACTTTTTTCTCCGTCCTTCTTCTGTTTAAAATCCTAAAGACATTATCGAGCATCCCTGTTTAACTTGCACCTCAATCCTGACCATCGAACCCAGCAGAATTCAACCCTTAAATTTCGACAATAATACATAAACTCGTATTACTTGCCAAAGCCCAAATATTGAAAACACCAGATGGTTAATAGAAAGAATCTAGAAGGTATGAAAAAGTTAAGATTGAAAGACGAGAATAAAAGAAAAGAAGAGAGAACCAAATTACCCAACAATACACAAAGTCTCACATCGCAGCGAAACAAAATATAATAGATAAATAAATCTTTATTGAGAGCTTGAAAAATACTTACAATCATCAGAGTACATCAGATAATACAATTTGGATGGTTATAATAACTTGTCCTCATATACAACACACATCAGAATACATACTGAATACATATCATAACTCTAGACTTCTCCATCTCATCTTTGGACTTCACAACATCTGATAGCTTGAAATATTAAACTCGGTCTGACCCAAGCACTCCAAACATCACTGATTAGTCCGGTGAACTAGCATGAGATAACTCTCAAAATTTATAGGTATCATTCAACTTGATTTTATCTTTTCCAAAGAAAAGGATAATCTTACGACCAGTCCACATATAAATACGGACAGTTTTTACCTTACGATAACCAAAAACATTTTGAAATCATATCTATTTTGATATTATAATAGTGTCTAAATCAAATAAATAACCATCTAGCAAAACACTTGCATCTGACGCTCTACATACATAGTTTCTAATAAAAAACCATGGGCTCTTATTGGATTATGGATTCCGACTATGACAAGGTATGGAACCACCTTCCGATTAGTGTATTCTAGGAGGATACACTGGAGTTTAACAATAATGTAACAACCCGGAAAATCCGAAACAATTTAAATTTTTTATTTTGGCAATTTTAATGAACTTTGAATATTTAAAATGAATTATTTTAAATAATAACAACAAGAAATTTATTTTGAATAGATTAGAACGTATATATTTATTTGAATCGACGTTAGAATATTTATTTTTAATTATAAAAGGAATTGAAAATGGCGCGGTAGTTTGAAAATTCGATTTCAAATTTCAAATGAACGTACAAGATTCAAAATAAACCGGATTCTAGTGAAACCAAAAATATTAGAATCTAAATGAAAATATCTTTTCAATGAATCTGAAAAATAGAAATTTCATAGCGGGAATAAAAAGTTGTGCCCATTTGAAAATTCAGAATAGTCGCTATGGAATTTTGGCCCTTAAAAATAGCCATTTTTCAAACGACCTCCGTTTTCGACGAAACCACTTTTGTTGGACCCGGGATGTCAGATTATTGCTAGATTCCAAAATTTATAATTTTTGGGATTAGTATGTGAGCGTGGCAAAAGAAAACGTGTTTTAACAGTTTAAGTCAATTTGGATCGACCAAAAAATGGCCATTTTTCTAACGGTCTTCAAATTTAACGAAACTAGTGTTGTTAGGACTGTATCGTCAATACAAAGTTAGAAATAATTTTTCTGGAATTTTTAGAGTCCGTATGTAGCCTCGGTAAATTGAAATGTGCGTTCAAAATTCAATATATAGATTTATATTTTGATTTTGATGGAAACTGATCCAAACGGTCGATCTGGGTTACGAAACATATCCCATTGTGTTCGAAATGGGGGTGATACGCTAGGGACGACAGTCGTTGGGCCTCATTTGGGGTTCAAAATAAAAGTCAACTTTTTATTGAAAATTGAATTAAATAAATTAATTATATAAACACCTCACCCCTCAACACTCTCTCTCCCACTCACGATCGATTAACATGGAAAAAAATGGGAACGCACCGCGGGTCTCGTCATCACGTCCCCCCCTCTCGCGCGCGCCGCCGGCCAAGGCCTCCCCTCCACCTCCGTCGAGCGATCCACCCTCCCCTTCCTCGCCCTACCCTCTTGTCACGAGCCCTAGAAGCCGAGATCCCACCGACCCCATACCCGCCTGAAGGCCCAGCGTCGCTACCCCTCTGTCGCACCAACAGGGCCCCATCTCGCGCCGCGCCTCCCCTCCGATGACCCCCCTCGGCCTCCACTTCCCCCCCGACGCCAAACCCCTTCCTCCGATAGAAAAAGTAATTATTTTCTGATTTTAATTTCGTTTTTATATATAAATAAGCAAAGATTTAAATTCTGATTTTTATATATATGTTAAGGTAATAAAAATATGATTTTGATTGTGTATACCACATTATAAAGATATAATTTTTATTTACATTTTTAACATATAAAGATTGGATCTTTATTTATGTGAACAATAATAAGATGAAGCTTAGAATTTTTTTAAATGTAAAGAGTTATTATTTTTAAAATGAAAAATGGTTTGATCTTTAAATGTAAAAAGTTAAGATTTTTATCTTTATAAACAATTGATTTCATAGAATATATAAAAGTATGGTTTTTAACATGAAAGATATTATTTTTATTATAGAGGGAAAGGCGAGATTTTTATATTATAGAGAAAATAAAAAAATATGATTTTTTATATTATATAGATAATAAAAATATGATTTTTACGTAATAGAGAATATAAAAATGTGATTTTTATATAGGTAGCAATGAAAAAATATAATTTTTAGCTATATAAAAATTCGATTTTTATATATGTGAAGTAGCGATAAAAATTCGATTTTTATCTGTATAATAGCGGTATAAAAATGTGATTTTTATCTACGTAGCGTTGTTATAAAATTATGAAATTATTTTTAGAAAGATAAGGATAAAATTTTTAGCCAAATAATTATTGATTGGTTAAAAATATAATTTTTAACGTAGGTATACTACATAGATCGACAATCAAAGCACGGTGGAGCGGAACCCAAAGGTGAGAACTTCTCACTTTTATTTTAATTTTCTAGTTAAAATATATACTAGGATGGAGACGGTGCTTAGTAGCACCCGACACCCATCATCCACAGACCATGGATGACTTGTTTGTTCGATTGATGTGTTGTGAAAATTGATGGTGTGATGTGGAATGGAATAAATATTTTATAGTTAAAAATATAATACTTAACGTGTATATGAATAAATCAAATATTTATAAACAAATCGGATGATTTGTTTATGTACACACATTTGACTGATATTGATTGGGACGATAAATTTTACACATTGCCCAACTACGCAAATAAAATTCATTATTTGTTGATTGAAACCCCACATGGGTATTGGGATGATATATGACATACACTAGTCCCAATAATTAGCTGTATGTCGATCGATTGATTGATAGGCTGTTGTAAGCGTTAAATACTTATATTTGATGCTTATGTAGTGTAGAATGCACTTTGGATGATGGTTGACTGTGTTTGATTGTTGTTGTATACAAGTGTGTATGAAATCCATATAAATCAAATTATATGGTAATTGACTGTGTCTGATTCCAGTTCAGAAAGACTGAATATTTTTAAATAACGATTATTTTAAAATAATTAATATTTTGAAATGATATCCAGTAATGGATCAAAAATGTGATTTTGATGTCCGATTTGGGATAGACACGAATATATTTAAATATATAAAGTCGTGTTGATTAGATTAACGCCATTTTGACGTGAACGATAATTTTATCGATTTTATTCATTTTTATAATGAATATCGAAAAGGAATTGATTTCGAAATATAATGTTTTGAAAATATTATCATTTATATATCGATGATATGGAATATACAATTTTGATTTGAAATTGAATGGGAAGTTGAAACCGTTTTTAAATCAAATTTAAAACGATTTATAAAATACGTTTTAAATGGAAATCGACGAAATAAATATTATATATTATATATGTAATATAATGGCCTGAATAGAACGCGCCGCGCTGCGGCAGTTCATGAATTTCGACCATTGACTTCGAATGGATATTACGGGAGATCCGACCGTCGGATTCTACTAAAACCGAAACCATTGGGTTCGTATCAAAAGACCTTTGTAACGAATATTAGAGATTTGAAATCTAATGGTTGGATTTAGAATTATGTCCAAATCAAATTTGGAAAAGGTCGTCGTAAGTGTAGTTCGATGGCCATTTATGGAAATCGATTGTACGGGCCTTGATAAAATTATTAAAAATATCAATAATTAGTGTAAAATCATAAGAAATGATTTGGAAAGAATTGGGATGAAAAATTCCATATTTGAAAAGATAAAAATATATTTTATCGAAATGAACTAGTTTTGAACTAGAATTATAATCCAATTATTTTTAAAATATATAAATTAGATTTGAAATGGTTTTAAAAATAACCAGAATTTCCAGTATATGAATTGGAATGGATTTAGATCGAAATTATCCTCGGAATATTTCGATATTGGATTTCGTGATTATACGGATATTGTGGAGGAATTTGGAAGACATATATATATATATATCGTTATTCCAATATGATATTTGTTGGTTTCAGATTTTGATATTGAATATAAGCCGATATATTATATATTCAGAGCCTTGTATTTAATATCAAATTGGATTTTGGGTTTGTTGTGAATGGTATCTTTAATAATACTGTTCTTAAACCCAATGGAGTTAAGAAAATTAGAAACTGACTAGAGATTAGGTAAGTTGAATGGTTTCCTGGGTATTGATCTGATGTTGGTTTCAGCCTTCGGGATTAATACTTAGGGAATTGTTCTCTTACTAATTTACGGTTAGAGACCGATGGAATGTGAATTGGGTTTATTATGAACTGTGTTTTTAACGACATTCGTTCTTTAACCCGATTTATCGTGAAATGTGATTTGGAATTTATAAATCTTTCGTTAAGATTTAAAGGAGATTTTCCAAAGTAAAATTTTCCAATTTACCTTATTAAATTGGAGTTGAATGAAATTCAACCTGGTAGTCATCGAAGTAAGCTTTTGTAGAGGAAGACGGATAATATATATGGAATTTAAAAGGCCTTGTCGTTATTCCATTTATATTATCGGTTGGATATGGAAGTTTATATCAATTATATATATGTCGATTTGTTTTCCATGAAGATTCCGTTGTTAATGGAATGTGATTTTAGGTTGTCGTGAATGGTATCTTTAATAATATTGTTCTTAGACCCAATGGAGTTAAGAAAATCAGAAACTAACTGGAGATTAGTTAAGTTGAATGGTTTCCAGGGTATTGATCTGATGTTGGTTTCGGCCTTCGGGGTTAATACTTAGGGAATTGTTCACTTGCTAATTTACGGTTCAAGGATGATGGAATGGAATGTGATTTTGGGTTTATCGTAAACCGTATTTTAAATGACATTGGTTCTTTAACCCAGTTAAAGACAGGATATGATTCCCAAGTTAAACAATCGTTAATATTGATTTTGGGAAGATTAAAACCAAGTGGAGTTTTAATGCATCTTTAATTAGATTGAAATGATATCCAATGGAAGATTAAAGAATAAATTTAAAGAATTTATCTTTGATAAAATTAATGGGAACCTTTCCCATAGTATAAGAATATTTGAATAAAGGAATATTCCGGATTGGAATGAGGCATATGTTGTGTTTTTATAACACTTGTTTATTATATACGCAAGTTATTCAGAAAGACCGGGTTTATCCCATTGTGGATAACTGATTCGACGATGTGTCGAGGATAAATACGGTAGTGGAAGGCCGGAGGTCTTCACATCATTTGGATGATTACTGATGTCTTGATTGGGCTATACACCTAAGGCAAGGTAATAAGTGGTGATCGTCCAGATGTACTTGGAGATCGACCGGATACGCGAGGGCCTCTCCCCTGTATTGGACATATGGGGGAAGAATAAGGTGCCTCCGGTTTCGTTCAGACCCAGAGCGAACTTGTAAATGGATATGTATCTGACATCGGATTTCATTCTGTGTGATTGGTAGACATCGGTTGCATAGCGTGAATTGCCCGTGTGGCATGCTGAGATGCAAATGATCAAGGCTTCTGTTGAAAAGAAGAGTCTTGTGGTTGATGATCAAAGCACAGCTTTAATATAGCGTAGCTTTGTGTAGCGTTAATTCGCGAGCCTCACACACCGGTGTGAACCAGAAACGGGAGAGGACCTCAGGGAGGGCATGTGTTTCCTTCTAGCTAGGAGTTGTGTCAGCGTTTTACTAGCCCTGACATTTTACTTATGTGGATGATGGATTGCGAGGCGCCTCAGTTATATCGGTTGATCCGGGACCGATGGGGTCATTTGGGTCATTTGCGCCCCATAGGGCGGGGAAACGTAGTGTTCAGGCATTTTAATCCACATCGAGTGGACCGGCCCTGACGATCCAAGGGACGATGCATTCTGTTCCTGAGGCTCGAGCTAGAGAGCCTCGAAGCGGTAAGGACAATCCATTGCCTTTGTTCACAGATGGAAATCCAACTTCCAATACGTGTCTTTGCGGTTTTGATTGTAGAAGCTAGTATGGCGACATAGTGGTATAGGGCACTTATGCCGTCTATGATTGATACTTATGATTGAAATTGTTTTGACACTATACACTTATAGTAATAATAAAACATGAAATTTTACGTACCAAGCATTCTTGGCTATTATAAGGTAAAAACTCTATTCTCCGGCTTGCGTTGCCTTGTGTGATGGGACCTGAGTCTTATAATAGCTTCATTGTTCTTTATTTAGAATTGCGATGTTGTTTTATGCACTGGTATTCTTGGGAGGAAACCCGTTCCGTGTTATACGGCGTGGTCTCTTGATTTACCTAACTTTAAAATCAAATTTATAACTGTTTTAGTTCTCACACCAGTCACATGACTGACCTGGAGTTTATTGTTTTAACCTAAACTCTGGGTGCCTCTATTTTCCACATGGGCAACTAGTAGTTTTGGGTTTACATATTTATATTCACAAGATCCTGGATTACAGGTGGAATGATATTCGGAAAGCTCTATATCTGTGTATCTTTTTCAGTTATGTTTGTATTATTTTTCCGCTGCTATGTAATGTATTGTAATATCTGATATTTAGTAAACGTGTAATATTTATTCATACTCTGTATATTCTGTATATTCTGTATATTCTTGTATTCTGATGAAATTGTTGTAATAAGCAATGGAATGTTCTTCTGTTTGTGTTCTGATTCGTCTTGTCCTCAAGGTAATCCGTTCTTCCTCTTCTCCTCGGAGACCGGGGAAGTTCTGGGTCCTTATAGTGATATCAGAGCTTTTGGTTACAAAGCTCGGAGAACAAGGCACATTATAACCAAACGAAAGAATTCATCAGAGATTGGATTAGCAACATCCAATGAAAATGACTCGTTAGAGATGGGATCAGCAGTATCCTAGAATGAGTCCGAAGAGTGTTGTTTTTTTTTAAAATAAAGATGAAAACATCTTTTGTTTTGAAAATTTAAATCAATTATTCGTATTTGAATATTATTTTTATATTGATTTGGACAATCCAGTATATAAAGATTTTACGTATACGTCTGATACACGTGTATTTGAAGTTTTAATATACTGGATCGATATATTATTACATTCTAGTCACCCGGACATAATTCTGGTGATGTCGCGACATCATCAGCATTTGTGTTCGAGTTTCGAAAGTGGGATAACTATATATTTCCAATTGACTGGTGTGAGAACCAAAACTAGATAGGATTATTTGTTGGGATTTGGCATCAAAAACATGATTTTTGACTATGTATTAAAGTTATATGTTTGAAACAATAATCCACTAATTGATTGATGGTTGTGTTATATGATCATTTTATATCTAATAAAACCATTATGTGAAAGAACGGTACATATAACCAAATTGAATCAAAATGTTGAACTGTATTGAAAATTGTTTGGAAATGCATGCATGTACATATATATGTGTGAACAGGTCATAGCAGGGAAGCTAAGAAGAGGAATAAAATTGTTTGCCCGACAAATAGGTACATGTTTATTGTATTTCTTGGGGTTTTTGAAGATTTTATGAGCCGATGGGCTAGCCGCTTGGCCGTTTCATTTTCTTTTGGAATTGGAGAGGCCTGTATGGTGATTTCGGGATTTTCCCGGTGCTCCCGTGCAGAGGAAGTTATGGCGAAATTTTTCGAAAATTTAGGGTGTTAGCCAAATTTTTGAATTTTTTTGAAAAGTTCTTAGAAACTGAAAAGTTGAAGAACTTAAGCCGTAATGAAAATAATGAAAGTAGAGTTTTCCTTTATGAGGACGAAAAGATTTTAAGTAGGGGAGATTGTAACAACCCGGAAAATCAGAACCAATTTAAAATTTTTATTTTGGCAATTTTAATGAATTTTGAATATTTAAAATGAATTATTTTAAATAATAACAACGAGAAATTTATTTTGAATAGAATTAGAACATATATATTTATTTGGATCGACATTAGATTATTTATTTTTAATTACAAAAGGAATTGAAAATGGCGCGGTAGTTTGAAAATTCGATTTCAAATTTCAAATGAACGTACAGGATTCAAAATAAACCGAATTTAAGCGAAACCAAAAATATTAGAATCTAAATGAAAATATCTTTCCAATGAATCTGAAAAATTGAAATTTCATAGCGGGAATAAAAAGTTATCCCCAGTTGAAAATTCAGAATGGTCGCTATGGAATTTTGGCCCTTAAAAATAGTCATTTTGTGACCTCCGTTTTCAACGAAACCACTTTTGTTGGACCCAGGATGTCAATTTATTGCTAGATTCCAAAATTCATAATTTTTGGGATTAATATGTGAGCGTGGCAAAAGAAAACGTGTTTTAACAGTTTCAGTCAATTTGGATCGACCAGAAAATGGCCATTTTTCAAACGGTCTTCAAATTTGATGAAACTAGTTTTGTTAGGATCGTATCGTCAATACGAAGTTAGAAATAACTTTTCTGGAATTTTTAGTGTCCGTATGTATCCTCGGTTAATTGAAATGTGCATTCAAAATTCAATATATAGATTTATATTTTAATTTTGATAGAAACTGATCGAAATGGTCAAACTGGGTTACGAAACATATCCCATTGTGTTCCAAATGGAGGTAATACGCTACGGACAACAGTCATTGGGCCTCGTTTGGAGTTCAAAAGGAAAGTCAACTTTTTATTGAAAATTAAATTAAATTAATTAATTATATATACACCTCACACCTCAACACTCTCTCTCCCACTCACGATCGATTAACAGGAAAAAAAGGGAAAGCACCGCGGATCTTGTCATCGCGCCCCCCCTCTCGCGCGTGCCGCCGGCCAAGGCCTCCCCTCCATCTCCGTCGAGCGATCCACCCTTCCCTTCCTCGCCCTACCCTCCTGTCGTGAGCCCCAAAAGCCGAGATCCCACCGACCCCCAAACCCGCCTGAAAGCCCAGCGCCGCTACTCCTCCGCCGCACCACCAGGGCCCCGCCTCACGCCGCGCCTCCCCTTCGGTGAACCCCTCGGCCTCCACTCCATCCCGACGCCAAACCCCTTCCTCCGATAGAAAAAGTAAGTATTTCTGATTTTAATTTCATTTTTTTATACATAAATAAGCAAAGATTTAAATTCTGATTTATATATATATGTTAAGGTAATAAAAATATGATTTTTATTGTGTATACCACATTATAAAAATATAATTTTTATTTATATTTTTAACATATGAAGATTGGATCTTTATCTATGTGAACAACAATAACATGAAGGTTAGAATTTTTTTAAATGTAAAGAGTTATGATTTTTAAATGAAAAAAGGTTTGATTTTTAAATGTAAAAAGTTAATATTTTTTGCTTAATAAACATTTGATTTCATAGAATATATAAAAGTATGGTTTTTAACATGAAAGATAATATTTTTATTATAGAGGGAAAGACGAGATTTTTATATAATAGAGAAAATAAAAAATATGATTTTTATATTATATAGATAATAAAAATATGATTTTTATATAATAGAGAATATAAAAATGTGATTTTTTATATAGGTAGCAAAGTAAAAGTATAATTTTTAGCTATATAAAAATTCGATTTTTATATATGTGAAGTAGCGATAAAAATTCGATTTTTATCTATATAATAGCGGTATAAAAATGTGTTTTTTGTCTATGTAGCGTTGTTATAAAAGTATGAAATTATTTTTAGAAAGATAAGAATATAATTTTTAGCCAAATAATTATTGATTGGTTAAAAATATAATTGTTAACATAGGTATACTACATAGATCGACAATCAAAGCACGGGGGAGTGGAACCCAAAGGCGAGAACTTCTCACTTTTATTTTAATTTTCTAGTTAAAATATATACTAGGATGCAGACAGTGCTAAGCAGCACCCGACACCCGTCGTCCACAGACCATGAATGATTTGTTTGTTTGATTGATGTGTTGTGAAAATTGATGGTGTGATGTGGAATGGAATAAATATTTTATAGTTAAAAATATAATTTTTAACGTGTATATGAATAAAATAAATATTTATAAACAAATTGGACGATTTGTTTATGTACACACATTTGACTGATATTGATTGGGACGATAAATTTTACACATCACCCAACTACACAAATAAAATTCATTATTTGTTGATTGAAACCCTAAATGGGTATAGGGATGATAAATGACATAACTAGTCCCAATAATTAGCTGTTTGTCGATCGATTGATTGACAGGCTGTTGTAAGCATTAAATACTTATATTTGATGCTTATGTAGTGTAGAATGCACTTTGGATGATGGTTGACTGTGTTTGATTGTTGTTGTATACAAGTGTGTATGAAATCCATATAAATCAAATTATATGGTAATTGATAGTGTCTGATTCCAGTTCAGAAAGAATGAATATTTTAAAATAACGATTATTTCAAAATAATGCATATTTTAAAATAATGAATATTTTAAAATAATATTCAGTAATGGATCAAAAATGTGATTTTGATGTCCGATTTGGGATGGACACGAATATATTTAAATATATAAAGCCGTGTTGATTGGATTAACGCCATTTTGACGTGAACGATATTTTTATCGATTTTATTAATTTTTATAATGAATATCGAAAAGGAATTGATTTCAAAATATAATGTTTTGAAAATATTATCATTTATATATCGATGATACAGAATATTCAATTTTGATTTGAAATTGAATAGGAAGTTGAAATCGTTTTGAAAACGAATTTAAAACGATTTATAAAATACATTTTTAATGGAAATCGAGGAAATAAATATTATATATATATATTACATATAATATAATGGCATGAATAGGACACGCCGCGCTGCGGTAGTTCGCGAATTTCGACCATTGACTTCAAATGGACATTACGGGAGATTCGACCGTCGGATTCTCCTAAAACTGGAACTGTTGGGTTTGTATCGAAAAGAGCTTTCTAACAAATATTAGTGATTTGAAATCTAACAGTTGGATTTGAAATTATGTCCAAATCAAATTTGGAAAAGGTCGTTGTAAGTGCAGTTCGATGGCCGTTTTTGCAAATCGACTGTATGGGCCTTGATAAAATTATTAAAAATATCAATAATTAGTGTAAAATCATAAGAAATGATTTGGAAAGAATTGGGATGAAAAATTCCATATTTGAAAAGATAAAAATAGATTTTATCGAAATGAACTAGTTTTGAACTAGAATTATAATCAAATTATTTTTAAATAAATAAATTATATTTGAAATGGTTTTAAAAATAACCAGAATTTCCAATATATGAATTGTAATGGATTTAGATCGAAATTATCCTCGGAATATTTCGATATTGGATTTCGTGATTATACGGATATTGTGGAGGAATTTGGAAGATATATATATCGTTATTCCAATACGATATTTGTTGGTTTCATAATTTGATATTGAATATAAGCCGATATATTTTCTATTCAGAGCCTTGTATTTAATATCAAATTGGATTTTGGGTTTGTCGTGAATGGTATCTTTAACAATACTTTTCTTAAACCCAATGTAGTTAATAAAATTAGAAACTGACTGGAGATTAGGTAAGTTGAATGGTTTCCTGAGTATTGATCTGATGTTGATTTCGGCCTTCGGGGTTAATACTTAGGGAATTGTTCTCTTACTAATTTACGATTAGAGACTGATGGAATGTGAATTGGGTTTATTGTGAACTGTGTTTTTAATGACATTCGTTCTTTAACCCGATTTATCGTGAAATGTGATTTGGAATTTATAAATCTTTCATTAAGATTTAAAGGAGATTTTCCAAAGTATAGTTTTCCAGTTTAACATATTAAATTGGAATTGAATGGAATTCGATTTGGTAATAATCAAAGTAATCTTCTGTAGAGGAAGACGGTTAATATATATGGAACTTAAAAGGCCTTGTCGTTATTCCATTTATATTATCAGTTGGATATGAAAGTTTATATCGATTTTATATATCGATTTGTTTTCGATGAAGATTCCATTGTTAATGGAATGTGATTTTGGGTTGTCATGAATGGTATCTTTAATAATGTTGTTCTTACACCCAATGGAGTTAAGAAAATCAGAAAATAACTGGAGATTAGTTAAGTTGAATGGACACCAGGGTATTGATCGGATGTTGGTTTCGGCCTTTGGGGTTAATACTTAGGGAATTATTCACTTGCTAATTTACGGTTAAAGGCTGATGAAATGGAATGTGATTTTGGGTATATCATGAACCGTGTTTTGAATGACATTGGTTCTTTAACCCAGTTAAAGACAGGATATGATTCCCAAGTTAAACAATCGTTAATATTGATTTTTGGGAAGATTAAAACCAAGTGGAGTTTTAATGCATCTTTAATTAGATTGAAATGATATCCAATGGAAGATTAAAGAATAAATTTAAAGAATTTATCTTTGATAAAATTAATGGGAACCTTTCCCAAAGTATAAGAATATTTGAATAAAGGAATATTCCGGATTGGAATGAGGCATATGTTGTGTTTTTATAACACTTGTTTATTATATACGCGAGTTATTCAGAAAGACCGGGTTTATCCCATTGTGGATAACTGATTCGACGATGTGTCGAGGATAAATACGGTGGTGGAAGGCCGGAGGTCTTCACATCATTTGGATGATTACTGATGTCTTGATTGGGCTATACACCCAAGGCAAGGTAATAAGTGGTGATCATCCAGATGTACTTGGAGATCGACCGGATACGCGAGCGCCTCTCCCCTGTATTGGACATATGGGGGAGGAATAAGGTGCCTTCGGTTTCGTTCAGACCCAGAGCGAACTTGTAAATGGATGTGTATCTGACATCGGATTTCATTCTGTGCGATTGGTAGACATCGGTTGCATAGCGTGAATTGCCCGTGTGGCATGCTGAGATGCAAATGATCAAGGCTTCTGTTGAAAAGCAGAGTCTTGTGGTTGATGATCAAAGCATAACTTTAATATAGCGTAGCTTTGTGTAGCGTTAATTCGTGAGCCTCACACACCGGTGTGAACAAGAAACGGGAGAGGACCTCAGGGAGGGCATGTGTTTCCTTCTAGCTAGGAGTTGTGTCAGCGTTTTACTAGCCCTGACATTTTACTTATGTGGATGATGGATTGTGAGGCGCCTCAGTTATATTGGTCGATCCGGGACCGATGGAGTCATTTGGGTCATTTGCGCCCCATAGGGCGGGGAACGTAGTGTTCAGGCATTTTAATCCACATCGAGTGGACCGGCCCTGACGATCCAAGGGACGATGCATTCTGTTCCTGAAGCTCGAGCTAGAGAGCCTTGAAGCGGTAAGGACAATCCCTTGCCTTTGTTCACAGATGGAAATCCAACTTCCAATACGTGACTTTGTGGTTTTGATTGTAGAACCTAGTATGGCGACATAGTGGTATGGGCACTTATGCCGTCTATGATTGATACTTATGATTGAAATTGTTTTGACACTACACACTTATAGTAATAATAAAACGTGAAATTTTACGTACCAAGCATTCTTAGCTATTATAAGGTAAAAACTCTATTCTCCGGCTTGCGTTGCATTGTGTGATGGGACCTGAGTCTTATAATAGCTTCATTGTTCTTTATTTAGAATTGCGCTGTTGTTTTTGCACTGGTATTCTTGGGAGGAAACCCGTTCAGTGTTATACGGCGTGGTCTCTTGATTTACCTAACTTTAAAATCAAATTTATAACTGTTTTAGTTCTCACACCAGTCACATGACTGAACTGGAGTTTATTGTTTTAACCTAAACTCTGGGTGCCTCTATTTTCCACATGGGCAGCTAGTAGTTTTGGGTTTACATATTTATATTCATAGGATCCTGGTTTACAGGTGGAATGATATTCGGAAAGCTCTATATCTGTGTATCTTTTTCAGTTATGTTTGTATTATTTTTCCGCTGCTATGTAATGTATTGTAATCTCTGATATTTAGTAAACGTGTAATATTTATTCATACTCTGTATATTCTTGTATTCTGATGAAATTGTTTTAATAAGCAATGGAATGTTCTTCTGTTTGTGTTCTGATTCGTCTTGTCCTCAAGGTAATCCGTTCTTCCTCTTCTCCTCGGAGACCGGGGAAGTTCTGGGTCCTTATAAATAACATCTTGCAACTCGACCACACATGACCAGCCACTCATTTCGCTGAGTGTACCGAATAATATTATCACCAACAGTTGGGCCTACATATTCATTATCCAAAGATACAAAAGCGACAAAAGCATAAATGAATTTTCTCTAAATTGTGACAATACACCCTAATGGGAGCGACCCACATAGCCATGATGTCTGCCTCATTTTTATCATTTCCCAGTCGTGAGGCTTGTGGTTACTATTACCTTTTAGAACATCACATTACCATTCACTTTAAATGCCATATTGTCGGATCCGCCAAATCACTAATCTACGTCCACAAAATTACTCTGGGTATTTAAGCTAAGAGAAACGAATTCCTCCGCCATCAACAAGAGTACATTTGTAGAAATTAATGTATGTGATTCTTTGGAAATACTTTGTCGGACATTCATCCATATAAGTCATCCAGAAACTGGATGAACCGAAGGCACCCTCCTATCCCATCCTAGGAATCACCCTATGGATCAATAGCGCGTAGTCCTTGCAATCCATAGATTTTATCCACGATAGAACCATAGTTTATCTCTGGTTGCAAGTTAGAGATTTTAAGTAATTCTTCCGCTTTATTAAGATCCTTGGTCTTCAATTGCTCCATCTTGATCGGCTTCTTCCTTGTTTACATGTTTGTTGGTTCAGAATGGTTTTCGAATGTAAATTTGATCACGATCTTTCCATACCAGCAATTGTATAGGCCAGATTTGATAGTCGGTTTTTAGGTATCAAATAAACAATCATTCATTCATAAAAAGAAAATAAGTTCACTGATTCAACACTCAACATCATTTAACCTCTTTAATTAATCAGTTGTTAATTAAAATCTTCCAATATTAGGAAACATTTCACTTTATCTTATTTATAGGAATATTCAATTATCATTTCATCGATACTTTACTAACTTCCCGTTGTAAATTGGTAAGTGAATAAATGTCTAAGTATACAACCCCGAAGGCCGAAACTAACATCAGATTGATGCCTCGAAAGTTACTCGACTCAACGAACGTACAATCAGTTCCAATTTCTTAAAAATTACATCATATTCCTTTGAAAATCATTTCTCATAACAATAGTGTTACGACTTATGGATTCCTTATTATATACGAAAACAATAATCTTTATTGTTGAAATTTATGTTTATCGATAACTTATCCATTTAGGTTTACTTCTCATAACTCACTTAACTTCTTTCATAAGATCATTTACTAAACTATTATTCATTCTCAAACTAGTACAATAATTTCTTACCTTCTTTTCCAAAACAATTTCTCTTAACGTTTATAAAGCACATATTATTACTTCTCAACTATAATCGATATTCATTTATTCGCTAATCTCCTACATGTACCCCTTTTTAATCACATTTCGTATATTTATAAACATGGTTTGCAAAAATGTTCATTAGTTATGGAAAATCACTTTTCAACTCTTATATTAATCCTCGTATACTCACGATCCCATTAACTTATTTTTATTCTTTAAATCAATCCAATTCACTTAACTACATTAAGTCTTATCCGCATTCCCCATTGATTAATTATAAATTAGTTATCTCTTATTCTAGAACTCAAAATCTAATTATTTTATTAAAAATAATCTCATTTCCAGCTCTTTTATGTTTTTACACGACTGTTATACCACTTTAAAATCATTAATACTGCCAGTTAATCACGCCTACAAATTACTAAATAATGTCATAAGTTTTTTTAGTTATAAATTTAAATGATTATAAAAACATAAATAAAATTTCATCATTTACTTTTAAAAACAAAAGTCGTATTTCAAATATATATATATATATATTATAACTTTGAAAACATTCAGAATCAATTTGACATCAATTCCAAAAATCTTTATTTTATTGACGGTACTACAGAGGCAAATGTTTACTAAACTACCAAATCATGAAATATCAACTAATTTCACATCAAATCATACACATTAATTCACATTGATAAATGTTATCAATATCAGTGAGAAATCCTATTGGATTCCTCCAACCTAACTTTTCCTGCACTACAGATTTAGTATTTCAACATATTATATATATATAATTTAACAACTACTGGTGAGGAATCCACTTGGATCCCTCCAACCTGTTATTCCCTACATCCAAATAGGTTGCGTCAAATAAAATCATCCAATATAATATATAGATATAATGTCAATAATCAACCCATAACACCATTCCAAGCATTCATCTTTTAATTTAATACGTTTATATTACTATAAACGCAACCAACAAGTTAAGTTACCTCAATTGTTTTCAATCATTAAAAATAACGAATGATTTCAATTAAATTAAACGAACGTTTAATTTAATAAATTCATTCAATGTATATAAAAATATCAAACATACGTCAACAAACATCAAACAATTATCAAACATAGCACATAAATTAAATCACAACTTATAAGAATTATAAATGGGCCAAACTGAGTGAGTTAAACTCAAAGTTTTAAAACTCAAAAGGTGTATATGAGGCAAATTTCAGGTCCATGAGGCGAGACGTAAACCTCAAAACGTTGAGGCATAAGATTTTCAAGTAAAAATAAAACGCAAAACAAATAAAGAAACTCTGACATTTTAAATTAACCAATGAAAAAATTATAAACAAATAATTTAATATCCGACTTTTACCAAGTATATATTTTTATTATAGAATTAAAATAAATAATCGAAACTCATATGACACAAATTTTGATTTCTTAAAACTATTTAAAGACCCTATCAAACTCCAATTTGGATATGTTCAATCAATTAAAATCGATCTGCAATATTCATTTCGAGATTTAACGAAGTTTATTGAAAAGCATTCTTTGAATAACAATGAGAAAATTCATTATATTTCTCATGATGAATACTTCATAAACAATCTTAACTGATCATGTCTGCAGCAACCCAGAAAATCAGAACCAATTTAAAAATATATTTTAAGGAAATTTTAACTGAAAATGCGTTTGAATTTAAAAATTCGATTAGAATATAACCCTTAAAAATAGCCATTTTGCAAATGACCTCCGTTTTCGACGAAACCACTTCTGTCGGATCCGGAATGCCAAATTATTGCTAGGTTTAAAATTCCATAATTTTTGGAATTAATATGTGTGTGTGGTAAACTAAAACGTGTTTGGTAATTTCAGTTTAAATTGGATCGACCAGAAAAAGGTCATTTTTCAAACGGTCTCCAAATTCGACAAAATTAATTTTGTTAGGACCGTATCGTCAAAACATAGCTACATTTATTTTTTAGGAATTTTTGGAATTAGTATGTCGCCCCGGTAAATTAAAATATATGTTCAAATTCGATATTAAACGTTATATATTTTTATTTACATAAAAACTGACTGAAACAATTGAATAGGCTTAAAACATATTTCATTATGTCCGGAATGGGGGTATTTAGCTAGGGGTGACAGTTGTTGGGTTTGATTTGGAGTTCATATGGATTAATGGGTATTTTTGGAATAAAATAATTAAATAAATTAAATATAAATAGAATGGGCCAATCAGATTTTTGACCCTAATTTCATTTTTCTGAAACCCTCACCGCTCTCAATAGCGATTAACGGTGGAATCCTCTTCAATCCAAAATCCCACTCGATCTTGAAATCCAGGCCTCCATTCATGAAAATTTCCAAATGGAAATTGGAGAGCCTCGTGCGATCTCTAGTTCCAACGGAGGAGATTGGATCTGGAGGAGTGTTTTTCTCATAATTGACCCTAGGAGTGCCGCCGCTCGCTCTTATCTTCCACTCCATAGGGTGCACTGAGTTCAGCAAAGTAGGTGGCGGCTGGGAGCTCTCTCCGAGGCGAAGAAGGTGGTGCAAGCCGATCGTCTCCAGGCTTCACGGTTTGGGGTGAAATTCGAAACATAGTTTCAAATAAATGGGTTAAACGATGGTCTGTGTGTTGTGTAGAAGAATGTGATGTTAATTTTAGTTAATTATTCATTAATTAACTTTAAAAATGTCATGAACCTTTAAAAATTCACCACTTGCTCATATGGTGACGAAATCCCATAAAACAGGAACCGTTGGGATCGTGATAGTGTCTACTACATTCTAGAAGAGACTGGAACGTATTTGGAGCTCTCTACAATTTAAGGAGTGGAACCCAATGTGAGATTTCTAAATTCAAATAAAATGGAGAAAAATATAATAGGTTGCAGACGGAGCTTAGTAGCTCCTGACACTACTTTCTGTTAAATCATGGATGATTGTGTGATGATTGTGGTGTAAAATTGATTGTGTTTGCAAAAAAAATTGACTGTGTGGTGAAAATGAATGGTATTGTGGAAATTATGGAAATGAAATTATTGTAATGCTGCAAGGCCTAGGTTAGCAGAGGAGCCGTGCTCAGACACGGTGCCGATGCTAAATACCCTGCCGTTGTAATGCCGAACTTTTCTGAAATGAACTATATAAAATAGTTGTTGTTTGAAATAAATTTTTTGAACAATAAAAATAACATTTTTATTGTATGTATGAACCACTAAAAATATTCATGTGTTGATTGAAATGTTTATTCATTGAAAATATTATTTTTGACATGTATACGAAATGTTAAAAATAACTATGTGTTTAAATAAATGTTTATTCATTGAAAATATTTTTTTAACATGTATATAACGTGTTAAAAATAACCATGTGTTTAAAAAAATATTTATTCATTGAAAATATTATTTTTAACATGTATATGAAGTGTTAAAAATAACCATATGTTTAAATAAATGTTTATTCATTGAAAATAGTACTTTTAACATGTATGTGAAGTGTTAAAAATAACCATGTGTTAAAATAAATGTTCGTTCATTGAAAATATTGTTTTTGACATGTATATGAAGTGTTAAAAATAACCATGTGTTAAAATAAATGTTCGTTCATTGACAATATTATTTCTAACATGTAAATGAAGTGTTAAAAATAACCATGTGTTAAAATAAATATTTTTAGTTAAAATTATTATTTTTAACATGTATATGAAGTGTTAAAAATAACCATGTGTTAAAATAAATATTTTTTAGTTAAAATTATTATTTTTAACATGTATATGAAGTGTTAAAAATAACCATGTGTTAACAAATGTTCGTTCATTGAAAATATTATTTTTGACATGTATATGAAGTGTTAAAAATAGTCGCGGGTTAAAATAATTATTTGCTAGTTAATATTATTATTTTTAACATGTATATGATGTTTTAATAATAGTTGTGTGTTAAAATAATTATTTGTTAGTTAAAAATATTATTTTTAATATGTTAATGAAGTGAATTAAATTGTCATGTATGGAAATGAATATTTGTTCGCTAAAAACATTATTTTTAGCTTAGATATGCATATATATACATATGCTAAACATGCAAATGGATTGGTTGTTGAGTAGTGAAATATATTGTGTGCCCGACAAATAGGTAAACCTTAATGAGTTGGCTGTGCAATTTTATTCATTATATAAACTCCTGTGAATGCCATTGGATGCGGTGTGCTGGTTGTTCTGTGTGAGATTATAAACAACGCCATAGGATAGTAAAAATTAATTTTGAACTACACTACATGGCATACTTCGTGAAGATAGCATACTCTATCATACACCCTATAAGCATTTGGAGCTTATGTGACAAGGTTGGGATTACCATACGGGCAAGACGCTCGTATGGCGATGACTAAATTATAGGTTGAACTGAGGACTGATATGGACTAAATAAAATATAACGGTAAATTTTCAGATGAAATAAAAACCCCACACGGGTCTGGAGTTGACAATAATTCACGTCTCTATTGTTTTTAGATACAACACATGGATTATTTATTTTCCAACACTGGACAAGGTGACGAGATTTATCTTTGGAGTTATGATCTTTACACACTCCCTTGGGCATAGAATACTAAAAATTGTGTATGTTGTTTCTAGATTTATTGGGTGCCTAATACGGCCCAATAAATTTCCAAACCCCTCCCCGTACAAAGGAGGTTATGGCGAAATTTTTCAAAATTTAAAGGCGTTAGCCAAATTTTTGAAGTGAAAATGATTTGGAAATCGTCGAATGAATTATATTTATATATATATATATATATTAAAATAAAACAAATCACGCGCGATAGTTCGTGTTTTGGAATCGTACCTTTAAACGATTATACCGAGAGATCCGACCGTTGGATTTTCCCAAAACTGGAACCGTTGGGTTCGCTTTGGAAAGATCTTTCCAACGATATTAAATTTGGTAAGATTCAATGGTTATATTTTGAGAAATGTGTAATTCAAATATGAATGAAAACAGCGCCAGGGCCATCGAATAACCTGAAACGTCGTTCAATGAAAATGGACTATATATATATATATATATATATATATATATAGTGATAAATCGTTATAAAATATAAACGATATGGAATGGAAATAAACCGATTTTATTTGGTTTATTGGATATTCTGATGGTTAGATGTAGTTGACATGAAATTATTATGCTGAATTGAAACGTGAATGTCAAATAATCTGACCAAGGAAAGAATTGGCTTGAAATTTGTATATATGTGGATTATTTGAAAAGGCCGAGTTAATTCTCATTTCAAATAATCAAATGACGACTAGAAGTCGAAGATGCTGCAAGACCGATAATCTTCACATCGAATGGATTGCTACTGATGCCTTTGATTGGAGTTGCTGCCTTGAAAGGGTTACCGTGGTAGTTGTCCGGACGTATTTGTCGATTGTTCGAATGTGCAAGGGCCTCTCTCCTGTATTGGACATATGGGACGAGGAATAAGGTACCTCCGGTTTTGTTCAGACCCAAAACGAACTAGTAAATGAATGTGTGTCTAACATTGGATTTCGTTTTATGTTGATTGATTTCTATTAAATATATATCTGTTTGTGGCGGAGAATTTATTCTCTTGCTTAACACCCTTCTCTAAGACGTATGAGCTTAGAGGTTATATATCGATGGACATCAGTCGCATGGCGTGGAATGTCAATGTGGCATGCTAAGATGCAAGTGATCAAGGCTTTTGTTGAAAATCAGAGCCTTGTGGTTGATGATCAAAGTACAACTTTAAACATCATAGCTTTGTGTATAGCGTTAATTCGCGAGCCTCACACCCCGGTATGAATCAGAAACGGGAGAGTACTGCAGGGAGAACATACATTTCTTTCTATATAGGAGTGGTGTCATGGTATGGAGCCCAGACATTTTTACTTATGTGGATGATGGAAAGCGAGGCGCCTCGGATATATCGGTCACAATGAGGCCGATGGATGATATGATCGAAATGACCAGATTTACGCCTCATAGGGCGAGGAAACGTATTGTTCAGGAATTAATAATCCTCAAATGTAAGAGAGGACCGGCCCTGAAGATCCAAGGTTCAGTTGCGATTTATCCTGAGACATGATAGGCTATATTGTCTTGAATTCGGTAAGGACGATCCCTTGTCTTGGTTCATGATGGAAATCCAACTTCCAATACGACATTGTGCGGTTTTGATTGTAAACCTATATATAGCGACATGATATATGGTACCTATGTCGCCTATGATTGATACATTATGATTGAAATTGTTTTTGAAACATATATGCACTAGTAATAATATCAAATGATTTTGATTTATGCGTATCAAGCATATTTTGGCCATTATAAGGTAAAACTCTATCCTTCGGCTTGCATTGCATTGTGTGATGGAACCTGAGTCTTATAATGGCGTCATTTTTCTAAAGAGCATTGCATTGTTTAAAGGATTTATTTTATTTCATTTCATGCACTAGCAATCCAAAGGAGTAAACCCGTTCCGCGTTAGCGACGAGGTCCTGTGATTGACCTGGTTATTTAATAGGTCAAGTAATATTTCTCATACCAGTCCCATGAATGACTTGTAGTTTGTTTCATTTTGCAAACTCGGGTGCCCCTATTTTCTACATGGGTAGCCTTGTATTTAGGTTTTGGTTTGGTTTATTTTGGCTATGGATGGAAGCTGTGGAAGATGATGATGGTCCTTTATCATTTCTATTATACTGTTTCAGACACTATTATGTATATTATGTTTGATTCCGTTGCAGAAATTGTATATTAAGCTGAAACCGTATTCTGTACTAAGTATGATCCTGTTATGCTATGTAACTCTGATGTTTATATTATTTCCAGTGTAATTTGATGTACATTATCTGGTGTAATGATATATTTCTGTTCTGCTGTTACTGTTTATGTGTTATATTCCACTGATTATCCTTGCTTCCATGGCATGGGGGTTTGAGTTGTCACGATGTTGATATTAAAATTGAAAAAAGTAAAAATGCTAATTTTTATTTTCTTAAAATTGTCTTTTTTATTTCCATTAAATAATTAGTTTAATGACTTTTATCAGTGTCAATATCTGTAGCTAAAGATAAAAAGATTTTTAGGTCATATACCTCAGTTGTTTGAAGTATGCGAGGCGTACGCTTTATGTGCTTTGTATGCCTCAAGTTGTTGAGGCATAAGCTTTTGAGGTAAAAAGCTTTCTGGAGTAAGCCTCAAGGCATTTTATCTCTTATTTCCTTTAGGTGCTTCTTGAGGTGAGTAACGAGGCGGGTTTTTTAAAACTATGGTTATACTCACTTTGATTCCATTTATTGCTGAAACGGTTTGGTTCTCCAGTTATATTTAACGAGTGTTTAACTTAATTATAAATTCCAGCTGCTTCCAAATTCATCCAAACTGTTCCAGAATGTAGATCTCGTCATCACGATCCCGACGTAACTTGTTTGGTCCAATTCTGTTAACATAGGCACAAGTTATGACATTTATAATATACGATTTAAATTAATTTAATTAACTCTAAATTAACATTTATATCTACTAATTACATTGCTCAAATTTTCAGGTCGACTCTAATTCATTTGAAAAACACGGCCTAACATTCTTATTCCCTGTTTCGATTGTTCTCCTCAACCATACTTTTCTTTGGAAAAAAATGCGGGCTTGACCCAAATTCTTTAATAGTTAAAGGACCCGTTCCTTTGTTCAAACTTCACTGCTTCGTTCACTGCTACTTCATCCTTCGTTCTATTCTGCTGCACCAAAACCACGATTTCCTCATGTCCATCACCGCCACTACAGGCGACCGATCTCTACCTCCTCATCGGCACTGCTACCTCCTTCAACTCCGGTGTCCTAAAGCTCACCCACGATAGCAACTACTCGCTGCTCCAATTCGAAATGGTTCGAACTCACTGCCTCCTTTATCCTTCATCGTTCGTTACGTCAAAGGTCACCAGACTCTGGTATGCCACTGCCTTCGACCCAACCCCAGCCCCTTCTCCTAAAACAATTCGCCCCAACGTCTCTGCGACCGCTATAACTCTTAGGTTATACAGAAAACCTTCGAACCTCTATAACTTTAGCCATTGACCATTTGAACTCAGCCGCCACCACCAGACCATAGATCTGACCCCCATCTACAACATTGTTATTGATACTTTTTTCTACTATCTGCTGATTCGAGAGTTTTATTAAGATGTTAGTCATGAAGGAAGGCTTTGGTTTAATCATGCTCACTGGAAAAAATGGGAAGGCATAATGCGTGTATATGTATACACATGAAGGAAATAGGATAGGATCAATTTCATTTCAAAGCATGTGCGTAGGGTGGCTTCAAAAGGGGTTGGGTAGCTGTAGTTTTAACTGGATAAGACTAAACAATGCCTTATACATAATAGAATATATTAGGCTCGCATGCTGATTTAATTAGAAACTTAAGAAGGAAAAAAAATAAGTTAGGCTAGTTTGTTTACGGTAGAAATAATGTAGGTTATACATTGGGTAGGCTTCATATAATTTATTTTGAACGTTTTGTTTTGGTCGGTACATTTTGTATTATACAGTTATTTAATCCAACCATTATTTACTTTGAACGTTATATATACGCATCGTCACACCCGAACTCAAAATACAATGAAAATGGGCACACTGCTATGTCTTGACATTTCAAATTCAATAAAACCTGTTTCATCGAAATCTGACTCCGTTTGCAAAAGGGCATTATTTTAATTTCAATTTATCGGTCGATTCACATTTTAATTTCATCTGCTCACAAAACAGCTCCGATTGGCTCCAAATTTGAGATCTTTTTATAATTACCTATACGTATTCTAATTAAATTTGTTTCATCGAAAACCGAGGTCATTTGAAAATTGGCTATTTATAAGGCTTATATAATATCGATATATTATTATTTAATTCTAAACCAAATTAATTTAATAATAATAAATTAATATTATCGTATGTATTCAAATAGAATATCCTATAGTTTCAAGATAACGTAATTTGGATTTTTTAAATGCAATGTTTTATAATTTCATCGTTACATCGATATTCAATTTATATTAAAATTATTTTATCATATTAAATAAATCGTTATGGTTTATAAACGATTGCATAACGATTTTCTGAAAATTTAATTTGGACATAACTTAAAATATATAATATGAAATATCTATTCTTTTCTTTCATTAGAAAACTATAATCAAATAAATTCGAACAATTCTTATTTCCAAGAATTCCGACTTATATTGGATCTTGTATATTCTACTGAAGCTTAAATCGTAAATTATGAACAACCGCGACTGCTGTGAGCTCGTTTTAAATTAAATATAATTTTATACGTTCAAATGTCGTTTAATAAACGAATTTTTTAATATATTACCAAATAAATATTTAAAATAAAATAAATATGTAACTACCAAAATACGGGATGTTACAACCGCATGACACTAGCTTCGCCACCCGAGAAACCCTACAACACCAAAAATTTTGGGTGACACTTATTTGCACCAATTCCAACCAAAACCACAATCAAATCCTTATAGAAAACCACAAACCACTTTCTAAATCGCTCAACTTTAACAATGCAACTTGCTAAACTAAACTCTATCACCTTTTTATACTTACAATTTCGGTCATGCCTTACTGGAAAGAACCAATACCCTCAACTTGACTCGAATTGTTCTCCAATCATATAAGACTAAACATAAGGTTATATTGCAATATGTTTCAGTTCAAAGTGTATTGGAAGCTTAAGTAAAAACTTAGTTTTTATTTTAACAAACTTTGCTCACTGACTTGTTTTATCTACAATACTCATGAAATATTATATATATATGTGTGTGTGTGTGTGTGTGTGTGTGTATTTAGATTTGGCTGCTGCCATTGATTTGAAAAAGAGTTAAAAAGGAAAGCAAGAAATGCAAGAAGAAGAGGAGCAATACACAGAGGAAGTGATGAATATGTATACAAACACACATACACGCGCACACACACTCATACACACACACACACATATATATATACACACACATACACATAAATGAAATATACTTAAAATAAATATTTAATTGGAAAGTTATAGGACCTTATTACCCCTTATATCATTTCAAATCTTGTACCTTAAGTCATAATACTACATGCACTAAATGCATTATACAAAAAATATTTTTGTGCACTATTTTAGTACTTATGTAACTTATACTTTAAAATATTAAGTTTTCAAGTACTTAACTCGTAATGATGCCTCCTTTATATTACTTATAAATATTTTTACATTATTTTTTTCCATATTAAGTAAGGAATTTAATATTATAAAAAATATAACTTATATAAATATTTTACTTAGATTATAAGTAAAGGTAAAATCATCCTTTATATATATAATATGCCTTATATTACCTTATTTTTATTATTATATATATATATATGTATGTATGTATTGATATATCTAATCACATAAAACACGTTTTCTAACGAGTGCTCATTTTTCACTTAAATACTCATGTATATATTTTTTCTAAAATCTTAGTATACATTTATTTTTTTAAAACAAAACTCAAAACTAAAATTTAACTGGTAAATTTAAAAAGGCTATCTGACAATCATTATTCAAATAATTTAAAATAAAGTTTCTATGATAAAGTACATTTAAAATGGAATTTAATGATTATAAACACAAATCAAATATATGAATAAATTAAATATTCATAAATCAATTTGATAAAAATTTTGGTTGTTACAACTAAGATCACATATGAATCATTTCATACAACTTCATTTCAAGTTATTAAACATTATATAACTTAAGTTCATACAAGTATAATACACCAATACATCATATGAGTATATACAAACAACAAATTTGTTCTACTTAGTAAGTGTTTTCAACAAATTTAGAACTTATTCTTACTTCTCAACTTAATTCAAGTGCAATAAAAACTTGACTTTTCATGTTTAAAAACACTTAATTTCCGAACAATTTCTATAATCAATATGATTATATTTCTATAGTTCTATCATACTTAAATTCTTATTATAAACATAATCAATCTCATTGAAGTTTATAATTCATTCAATACTTGTTCAACATACTCTAATATTCACTAAATGTATAAAACTAACACGTTCGTTTCACTTAACTGCTTCAATAAATTCATAGCTAGTTTAAACCTATTATTTTTTAAATTCTATATTCTAAAACCTCCATTTTATAATATTAGTCTCGGTTCGCGAACTACCAAATTGTAGTTTTTTTTGAAAATTTGATTTAGCCATATATCACGATCTACAAGATGAAATCTAAAATTTTCTCTTTTATTAGGAAACCTAGAAAATTCTTGCTTGGAAGAATTCTGACTTATATTGTATTATATAGATTCCTTTAAACTTCTGTTTGGAAAATTATGAACTACCGCTACGTGACGAGCTCAATTTAATGAAATTTAATTATTTCATTCAACCTCCATTAAGTTTATAAGTTATAAACATATTATTTTATATTTCCATGTAAATTAGTTAAACATTCAAATCCGACTTGGAAATGTCGATTGTCCAAGATTGTCGAACACTCCATTTCATTAATATATGAAACCTACCATACTTCATTTCAAATGAGATGCAAAATCATAGAACTCTGGTACATATACTACATTCATTCATGAATAACCCTGTTGAAACTTCAGAATTAAACTTCCAAATTTTATACTTCAAATATTTTGGATTCAAAACAGAAATCTATTTTAATCTAAATTACTACCGTTGGTATCAACTTCTTACTTAGAAACTCGAAAATGAACACTGATGATGTCATGATCCTCATCAGAATTATTTTCAATGACCAAAGCAAAATCAGTGCTTCTAGAATCTTTTAAAATCCTTTTATTCTCATAAACACTTTCAAACAATCATGATATTTCTTTCAAGCTTTGAAAATCGTTTTCAAACTTAACAAAATTCTAGATTCTTTAATTTTTGTCTCAGATCTATTTCATACTTGTAAATATTAATTATAGACTACACTTGCTTATTTCTTATTTAAATTTATTACCAATCTTCCCCATGATTATCAATATAGCCAACCCATGCAAGAAAAGAATAAGATTGCTCCTATCCAAACACGGTAGTCAGTGCCTAGAAATTGGTCATTGATCAATTAGAGCTAACGCTCATAAGTAGATGAACATGACCATCAATCAACAAATAATCTATATAGTATAGGAATGCCTCATTTTGAAGCATTTGAAATGACTAAATCACCTTTTGAATTTTTAAAAGAAGGTAAGGATACTTTTGTCCCTAAATTTTTTCACATTTTTATCTACTTACTATAAAACATGGTAGCCACGTACCCACTCCATGTTCCAAATCTGTTGTGCACATGTTTTCAAAAGGTTTCTCTTCCCTAATACATTTCTTCATCTTTTTCCCTAACCATTTAATTATTTCATAAAAATTCGACTCTATCATTTCAAACGAGGTTCAAATCTATGTCGTCCTCCATTCAGATCTGTTGCCCTTCACCAATTCATGAGGTCTTTTCCTCACCATCAGTTTCTACTTCTTCATGGGTATGTAAGAACCACAATTTATTTTTCTTTAGTCAATCTTGATGGTGAAAAAATAGGTTCTTTGCTTTAATTATAGATTTCGACCTCAGATATGTAGAAGTTTTGAGTTGTTTTCTTAATTGCGGTTGTATTCTATTAATTGCCGATTAGTTTTGTTATCCTCTAGGTTAACTTTTATTCTACTAATCGTGGAGCAACTTTCTTTTTTGCTGCTATATTATGTTAAATTCATTTTTTATGCTTTCTAGATTAGTTATGAATTAGTTACCGTTTTACTCTATTAATTTTTACTTCAGTTTAGTTGACTATTGGATTCACACATGAAAGAGGAATTGACTCTAGTAACTTCTTAATTTCACATCTTGGATTATTATAAAAACAGAACTTACTTTTAAAAATCTATTAAAGAAGGAAGACTTATCAAAATGCTGGCTATGCTGTTACTAAGATAATAGGAGACTAAGTTTTATAATTTCAAATCTTACTGTAGTTTGGATTATGGACTATGCTGCTTATGTAAGGTTGTAACATCTAAAAGGAACAACTAGTTTTTTTGTAACACAACAGAGGTTTTTTATTGATCCAAAAACTGTAGAATATCCATTGCCTCAATTTCGTACACACAAGTGACTCCTATATGGTTCTTTGTAACCAAACCAGATAATTTATGATATAATCCACTTTCAACTAATTCTACACACACAAAATAATTTTAAGATTTCTCAGGTCACCCCTGATGTCATTACTTCATTACTATGTTGTTCTGGAAAAATCCCTATATATTTGTAGTTGCGTGATGCATTTTTGATGACTAAATAGCCAATAAGAAAAGGTAAGTAATTAGCCAACAGTTAGAAATCTATTCTTTATGATATGTGAATGAAATTAATAACTTTTGATCCTAACTCTTGAGATCAACAAGCTGACAATATAAATTATTCATTCACAGTTCTGTCAAATTTCGCAAAACATAAGCCATGCTTTTAAGAACTACACCCATACCTTTAAGCATTACACCAATGATTTATTTATCAAACATTTCTCCTCAAAATATTAGTAAAATATCAAACAGACTTATAAAAAACTACTAACCCATGATTCATTTGCTTGCAAAATCATTGGAATTAATATAAAATCAAAAATCTGTAGTATATACTACAAACCATGATGTTGATAGAAACTCATTGAATACAATAGGACAATATTTTAATAGGAGCAAAACAAAACTTGTTACTATAAACACATTATGTTGAAATTGTGTTCACTACTTATTTTATAGATAAAGTTCAGTTACTTGTGCAACTCTTGCATTTACAACAAATAACACACGAACTTAAATCTTATTATTATGCATGTATTTCCAAATTATGCAATTTCTAAGTTTTCCCAACTTAACGTAAATGCTAATTAATTCCACCATTAGGCTAATTGGTATGAGAGATTGAAATTTCATGTCATGATCATGAAAGCGCTGCCTAAGAGGATGGTAGAATGATACCAACAGACAATGGTTCCTCAATTTAAGAGGTAAGAATGACTTACTAAATTATTTTTCAAACTGATGCTTTATCGTGGTTTGCGGTTGTTTTTTGATCTCCATGTTAATCTCCAAGCTTCTATAATTTAATATGTAAAGTCATATTATGCATATAACATTATATTTTTGAATATTTACATGAGTTTTTGTGAATATTAATGGCATGTAATATGTATGTCCGTACTCAAATTAAAAATGCTAGTCATAAGTTGTTGTAAATAATTAGCTTTTATACTAAAAACGATGAAAACGACATGATATGTTGCATATTCTGTATTAGCATATGCATTCAGTTGATTGAGTTTGATTTATGAATGGTAGGATCTTTAAATTAGAATGGAAAATAAAATTACTGTGTTGTAGGAGAATAGGAAAGAACTATCACATGGTGAGTTAAACCAAAAGGATGTTGGAATATAAAAGACAAAAACAACCTATCATCTTCTACAAAGAAAATGGGCATATTTGTGTAAATATTTTACATATGACCATTCAAGTTAATATCTTATCACATGAGCAAGAATTTGTATTAAAGGATGATGTTATATTGTAACGACCCGGATTTTTCGATCATGTGACTTCGAATATTTAAATTGGTTTTAAATATTATATTTGGAATATTAATGGATTATTAATATTGAATTCGTTTGTTTAACGATGATTTAATGTTTATATTTATATTTAAGATAAAACGAACTCATAACAGCACGGTAGTTCGTAATATTGAATTTTGAACTTCAATTGAATATACAGAATCTGTTTCAAGTCAAAATTCTGTGAAACAAGAAATGTTGAAACCTATTAGATTATAATTTTCCAATAAAAGAGAAAAATTAAGATTTTTGTTTACATATTGTAAGTTATGTCCAAATCAAATTTTGAAATAGTCGCTATAAAAATCATTTATAAATTATAACGTTTAAAATAAATAAAGATTTTTATAGAATTCAAATATCGTTTAACTCAGGAATATTAATGTTGAGTTATAATTTCATATTAGTTATATTTGTAATGTTATATTATTTTATTTGAATAATATAACGACAATAATTTATTGTTGTTCAATTTAATTGTTTTGAAATTAAATATACTATATCGATATTATATAAGTGTTAGAAATAACAGTTTTTCAAACAGCCTCCGTTTTTGACAAAACAAATTTTATTGAAAAACGTATCGCTAGTTATTGCTATTTTTCAAGTTTGGAACCAATCAGAGCTATTTTGTCGATGGACGAAATTTAAATGTGAGCCGATGAAATTAAAATAACGTTTCTGAGCAAACAGATTCAGTTTTTAATGAAACTAATTTTATTAGAACCATAACGTCAAGACCTAGCAGTTGTTCTGGTTTTGTTACATCTGAAAAATGTGTATGACGATGCGTATACTTAATGTATAGTGATTAATAACGGTGGAATAATTTTACCATATATAAGCAAATAAACTAATATAAATTTATATACCTTACCTAGCTCATCATTGCAAACTTAAAATTTGTAAGGCATTTCCACTACACATGGGTTAGGAGAATGGACTATATATATGTCCGCAACATTTGATAAACATAAAAATTTGTACTTCTATTAAATGAGAATCTCCAAGTATTAAGCAATAAGTTTGAGACAGAGAAGGATACATATGAGTTTTTATTTGATTTTATTTTAAATTTTTAAAACCATGTAAACTTAAATCGGCAATAAGAACGGTACTAATCTCGTTCTTAGCATGGTAGATATATTACATTTTGGCATGGGTAACATCTCTCGAGTCAAGAGTTGAAGCGTTTGGCCTATTTGTAAAGCAAATGGTTGATACCAGCATCCATCCTCACATGTGCATCATATCCCCTATTGATGAACCATCCACTTTTTCATGTACAACTTTGAAACCCATCCTCGTGTAGAATTTCACTGGTTGCCAATACAACAAACATACCATTCATTTAGTTATACATATTTTTCAATGTATATAATGTCATACGGGGCATGATAAAACAAAGAAATCACTTAAATCATAAGCTAACTCTCCCCAGTAGCGTACATGCCTTAAGTGTAGACGCAGACTAAAATGGAACTTAAAATCAATCATGAGATACTCAAATTGAAAACACACTAGCCAATCTATGCTGAACCAATCACCAACTTTGTTCTTTAAAATAAAAAGAAAACGTACAACACATACCCTTCAATAACCTATCCTATTTGTTTCTTTTCCAATGTGCCTACAGTTATGTTTTCACATCCCAAACAGCTAAACCACATGGATAGTTACAGTTTCTACGCTGTAAATATACATCACTGCAGATCTATCCCGAAGTCATAACCTATCCTATCATTCACTACCTTGCGTCCCAAACTACCCAAACCTTGATGGCCAAGGAACCCCCGTTATAAATACATGACTTTCTCCCTTTTCCATTCAGCAAACTGAGATCAAACTTCCATTCTTTTTACGTCTTCCCAGTTCACGAAATAAAAAGTATTTAACCGCACCTCCCCAAAATATAAACCGTAACCACCTTTCAAAAACGAGGACGTGGTGAGTTGCTGGAGAATAGGTGTGTTGAGGCGTGAGGGTTAAATGGGGAAGAAGCGAATGAGAAGTGTGGTGCAGTGACGAGTTGGCGTGGCGACTTGAGTGGTTTCGAAATGCAGAGCTAGAAGGAGAAGAAGCACGTGAGGTGGGAAGGATTGCGGTAAGAAGTATAACAGATGGGGTATAAATGTGTAGTTGGGGAAGAATTGTGAAATGGAAGAAGTAACCAAAATGAAGTAATCGCCTGGAATGGATACGCGTTACAGACAAGATGGGAAGAAGAGGAGTACTGTTCCACGCGGGTATGCATGTGGGTAGACTGTGCTTTTGGGGTCTTCCGCAACATATATTTAAGAAAAAAAAATATAAAGGAGAAAAGACGAAACTGAGAGGATGGAAGAAGCAACATGGAAGGGAAGGTTAGCACGCGAGAGGAAATATAACAACAGCATGGGGTAGTTCATGCACACGTTTGGCCAAAGTAGGGTGGTATGGAGCAAATAAGGTTTGGCATTTACAATTGTGGTAGCGTGGGTACTGGTATATGTTGTGTAATGTCCCGACTTTTTTGACTATTTTTAAATCATTTTAATAAAGAATTAAAATGAGGATTCTATTTAAAAATATATACTAAGGAGATTCTTGAAAAAACAAATATACATATGAATGAGCATATGTATGTAATCTTATTATTATTATATATATACTTGATAAAATCTTTGATTTAAAAATGTAAAACAAGTATATATTATTTAAAAAGGAATTTCATATAGAAATGAAATACTTCATAGTATTATTTTGCCAAACTAAGGAGTTGAAAACAAAGGACTAGAACATAAACAAAAATAAAGGAGCATGTGCTCATTTAAAAATAAAGGAGGGATTGGAAAACAAAAACACCACAACATGTTGCCTACAACATGAAACATTACGGCCAAAACATGAATTACATAACACATGAACCACTTATCATCTTAAAATATCCAAACAAAAGACAAAAAGGAAATCTCTAGCAAGACAAAACAATTTCCAAGAAGAGACAAGCATTTAATGAAACATACTTGACATAGTAACCATGATCTTCCTTAGCCATTGCCTAAAAATCCTATAGTATAGTTAGCATGTACATGTTATAGTATAGGAGAAATATCTCAGCAAAGAAGGAAACGAATGAGAACATTAGTTAAGATTTTAAAATCCAAAGGGTGGGTCCTTACATTTAATGCAAGTATGGTTCAAGCTTCTAGAAACACTACCTAGGAGCATGTCATTAGCTACAAGCCTAAGTAAGAAAATTTTTAAAGTATTTGAGCTCCTCATTTCTGACCGTAGGTATAGATAGAAGAGGGGTGAGGCTATGAGAGTTTACTGTGTGAACATGTGCTCAGAAATTCATATTTTAATACATGACTTTACCTATATATACCACTCAAATTCTCTCATACTTTCACACAAACAAACTGAGTTTCCATTCAAAAATCTGAAGTCAAATTTCTGGATCATTTGAGAGCAATTTGGTGAGTGAAACCTTTATAAAACTTTCTGTTTTTTTTTTAAAACACAGTAAACAGATTTGTAAAGAAATGATCTGCCATGTTTTATTTGTAGTCATTGTTTGAAAATATCAGTCAGTAGATCATGGGATAGAATACCTTAAGTTCATCTCCATATATGGATTCATCTAAAATATTTATCATAGTATGTGTGTGTGTGAATGATGGGATGATCACCAGTATTTAATTTCCTGCATATGTTCTGTTAACACAGAATTTGTTCATGTATGGCTAAACCCAGGATGATCCATTTGGTTGATGAAAATAGGTAAATCTAGTATAAAAACATCGTACAACCAAATCTCGGATCGAAGAAATACTCATTTGAAATATATAGGTTCACACACAGGTCACACAGTAAGTTCTCTGTATACACCAAATCAAAGTCGAAAATCAAATGCAACGAAAACCTGTTTTGTTGTTATGAATTGAATTCCCAATAAAAATGATGATTTTTAAAGTAAGAATCACGATTTTTAAGCTTGTACACTTCGAGAATTTTAAACATGAACGGAAATGGTGTTTTGACCAAATTCCGATCACCGGAGAAGTGAGGGGTCAGGCGATCGTGAGGGAAGGAGCATCGGAGACCAGGTGATCAGGGAAAAATGTAATCAGATTTTTCTAATGCATAGATTTTGTAAACGAATTGGATTTAAGGTTTTTTTTTGGGTGTAAATGGGTTCATCGGTTTAGAGGCGACGAACGGGGTCCACGGTGGTGCGAGTTGGCCGAGGGTGAACGTGGAGTGACGTTGGGTCTTGGGGAAGATAGTGGCAGTGGTGCGAGGCGCTCCGGTGGTCGGAGGTGATGGGGCGGGCTCGGTTTTGGTGGAGTACTTTTACTATTTCTAACTGGAAAAAGATGTGGAGCATCGATTTTGAGGAGGAGGTGATGTTCGGAGGTGGTGACTGGTCGGTTGGGGTCAGTGGAGGAAGTGGAGTTTGTGGGCATCGGTGCGGTGGCCCCTCATGTCGTCGTGGTGGCGTGCATGTGCACGGTGCACCACCGTGTACTGTGAAATTGGACGAAGTACCAAGTGCTTGGAACTTTGGCACTTGCCAAGTGTTTGGCACTTCGGCGAAATGCCAAGTGTTGACACTTTGGCAGTGCCAAGTTCCGGTACTTTGGCACTACCAGAGCCCAGTTCTGGCACTTGAAAATCCGGTACTCTGGCAGTGCCAAAGTCCGGTGTTCTTCGTCAAGTGAATACGAGACTTTTAAATTTAAATATAATTTAAAAATATAAATAAAGTAAATAAATAAGTAGTTTTATTTAATTAAGCAGACGACAAGCGAGAAGTCGAAACTGAGAACCAACAAGTTCGACAATGAAAGATCAACCAAGTTTGAAATATAAATTAGACGGGAATAAATAATTTAAACAAATTATTTGAATTATTTATAAAGTGACTAATCATTAAAGGATAAGAACAAAGGGACAAATAGCTCAAACATCATTTGAACAAAAAGGAAGAATACACCGTGTGCGGAGCACGGGAAATTTCCAAAGAATGTACACAACACTGTCAAAAATCATATACACCTCAACTGACTATATAAAAGATAAAATTGACGGTGCTAATGCAAACCAGATAAGCAAACACTGTTTGAAATATATATATATATATATATTATCCGAAATGGAGTGATACTCCCGAGTTGATCGATAAAAATTCATCGACTGTAAAAGATTTCGTGCATCGTTTGAATAGTCCGGAATCAACGATTCCACTTCGAATCGAAGTAGACGACGCATAATCGAGATACTGAAATCAACGAGATGCAAGCGTTATTTTAAAAAAAGATATTTTGGTCTGTTCAAACCCAGAACATACCCGAATGGACGAGTGTCTGACAGCGTGTGTCAGTCAGATTTTACACATCGGTTTTATGTAAGTATATTACGTTGGTAGCGGAGGAATTCGTTTCTCTTTGCTTTATTACCCGTAATATATTTGGGTAACCGAATGGGTATTTCTGACGGATAGGACGATGTGGCATTCAAAGAATGAAAAGAAGAAATCTGTCTGAAGAACAACGTGACCTAAAAACATCACAACCCGGAAGTAACAAAAGTTGGGCTAGGCAGCATGGCTAGTTGGGTCATACCCAAGCAGGGTATATTATCACCATCTAGAGGATTTCCTTATCTAACTTCTTAAAATCTATTTCGCTGCTGTTGCATTCGGAAACGGTAAATCGAGCTCAACCGTAGGAGTGATAATATATTCGTCACACTCAAGCTAAATGAGTGGACAGTCATGTGTGGCCGGGTTACAAGACGTTCTTGTTAAACCCCAGTGTATCTTCTCTAGAGTACATTGTCCGGTGGGTGCTCCCATACCCTGTAAGTTGGAATCCAAACTCCAATACGCACTCTGCGACTTTTAAAGTTGTATAATATATATGTGAACGTGAGATGCAAGCGTTTCACTAGATTTTAAATTACCTGTTACAAACTATTATAATATCAAATGTTTTTGATATAAAAGAGATTAGATCACTTCCAGATATTAGACATGGATGGATCTAATGATTTTTATGTTAAAAGTAATAACATGGATCAATATAAACACCTTGGCACCTATACCCTGTTTTTACTGTCTAACTATGTTTCCTCACACCAGTCCCCTGACTGACCCAGAGTTTATTTTTGTGTTTCTTAAAACTCTTGGGTACTCATAATATTTATTATGAGTAGACAAGGAGGTTCAGGTAAGGCAAGTGGACATGATGCTGAACCAGTTCAAGACCTAGTAGCATATGTGTTTTTTTAATTATCAGTTCGAATATCTATGTAGTGTAATATGGTATTGTATGAACCATGATGATGTAATATTTATGTACTCTGATGTATCAGGCTTTGTGATGTAATATATAAATATTTTGTGAAATTCCGCTGTGAGATTCTGATAACTTCTTACTCTTCTATTCTATAAATTCTACCTTTCCTATCTCATCTTCTAAATTCTTTCAATAATGACATGTTTTCCGGGCATGGAAAATCGCGCCGTTATAGTTGGTATCAGAGCTTAGGTTTTCTGAACACCTAGGCTTAGAGTGAGCATCGAGGGAGCGTATTTTTACTAAAAACTATTTTAGTATGGGTCGTCCTTAGTTCTCAACCATAGTTATTAACCTTAGTTATCAACCCTAGTCATTTGGTTAAAGTTACCCCTAAAGACTGGTTTCTGAATGAGTATTAACTCTCGAATCATTTACTCAGAAGTTGACAATGAGTTCTCAAGCAAGGCGAGGACGAGGAGCAAGTCGGGAAACTACGACAAATGGGCACACTGTTAATCAGACCCAAGTGGAAACGACTGAAGTAGTCCAAGCTCCAACGCAGCCAAACTTCGCTATGATTTGTAAGAACTACACTACTCTGGGAGGAAAAACTTTTAAGGGAACAGAATCACTAGTTGACGTCCAAGCATGGATTAGATCGTGTGAAAAGATTTTTAAGGGACTGAAACTGGATGACGAGTACAAACGACTGTTAGCATCATGGAATCTGGAAGAAGCTGCAGCTATCTGGTGGGATGCCCAGACTGCAAATACTCCAGAGGAGAACTTTACTTGGGCTATGTTCAAAGAAGTTTTTGAAGCTCAGTATCTGCCTGCAACTAGGAAAACCAGGATGTACCGAGACTTCATCGATTTGAAGCAAGAAACCATGACTGTCACTGAGTACGAAAACAAGTTCAATGCAATGTCAAGCTTTGGACCAGAGTTGGTAAATACCTCGCTGAAAAAGAACGAGATGTTCGTAGTTGGATTGAAGGATAGTCTGCAAGGCCGTATGATGAGGCATCTGAAAGATCCATTTGTTGAACTTGTAGATTTAGCACTCAGATATGAAGCTCTGGACGCTAAAAACCCAACTGCAGCAAAGGCTCAAACTGGAGAAGCAAGTGGAGGGAATCCCCAGAAAAGGAAATTTAACCTTGATTGGAAAGATAACAAGAACCAAGGAAAAGCAGTTCAACAGAAAATTGAGAATCGTTTCAAGAATGTGATGTGTCACAACTGCAAGAAGAAGGGACACATTGCCAGGTTCTGTAAAGAAAAGAGCAACAAGAAACCACAACAACAGCAACCACAACAGCAGCAAAGGAAGCCTCAGCAACAACCACAGCAGCAACATCAGCAAGTTCAGAGGAATGAGATGGTATTGAAGAACATCTGTTTCAACTGTCACCAGCCTGGGCATATGGTGAAAGACTGTCCGCTGATGAAAAGGGCAACTCAAACAAAAGTGTATGCCATCAAGAATGAACCATCTGGCTCTCAGAATGTGAAAGGGAAGGGAGTGCTAGAAGGTACTTTACAATTTAAAGGAATTTACCTTCGAGATTTGTTTGACACTGGCGCTTCACACAGTTTTATTTCTTCTGAAACTGTAAACCTATTTAGCCTTAAACCAATGATTTCCCCAAATCCAATTTGTGTATCAAATCCTATCGGTGGTAAAACGGAGTTAAAAATGTGTTGTGAGGATATAGCGCTGTTATATCTCTTACATTCCTTTCGGTTTGATTTCTATGTCTTAGATTTCAAAAGTTTCAATTTTATTCTCGGATTGGACTGGCTAAGCGAGTTCCAAGCCAAGATAAAATGTGATAAAGAAACCATAACCTTGATCACGAGCCTAGACCGTAAAGCTAGAATACCCTGTGGAAAGAAACCATAACCTTGATCACGAGCCTAGACCGTAAAGCTAGAATACCCTGTGGAAAACCCGGTATTCATACCTGTAGTTTCCTATACGCCCTAGAAGCACCCCAAGAGAACCTTGAAACACTGGACGTGGTTAGAGAATTCAAGGATATTTTCGAAGAAGTCGGAAGTTTACCTCCTCATCGTGAGATAGAATTCCAAATCGATTTAATCCCAGGAGCAAGACCGATAGTACAACCAAAGAGACGTATGGCACCAAAGGAAGTTGTGGAACTGGAGAAACAGACTCGGGATTTGCTGAAAAAAAGATTAATCCGACCTAGTTTTTCTACTTGGGGCTCGGCGGTAGTTTTTGTAGTAAAATCTGATGGGTCATTACGACTATGTGTTGACTATAGAGAGTTAAACAAAGTGACCATCAAAAACAAATACCCTTTACCCAGAATCGATGACCTTTTTGATCAATTACATGGAGCGACCGTATTCTCTCAAATGGATTTAGCAACAGGATTTCATCAATTGAAAATCGCTGAGGATAGTATTCCTTTAACAGCATTTAGAGGCCTGGATTTCTTTTATGAGTGGTTGGTTATGCCATTTGGTCTAACCAACGCACCAACATTTTTCGTGGATTTGATGAACAGAGTCTTTAGAAAAATTCTAAACAAGTTTGTTCTAATTTTCATTGACGATATTCTGATTTACTCAAAAACTGAAGAGGAGCATCGCTATTACCTCAGAGTAGTATTAGAAACCCTGCGGAAAAATGTGTTGAAAGCAAAATTTTCAAAATGTCATTTTTGGAAGTCTGAAGTGAGATTTTTGGGGCACATCGTAAACGGAGGTGGAATATCGGTAGATCCGGTGAAAGTTGAATCAGTACAACAGTGGAGGCAACCTCGTACACCAACTGACATTCGAAGTTTCCTAGGATTGGCGGGATATTACCGAAGGTTTATCAAAGACTATTCTAAGATATCATCCCATCTAACGAAATTAACGAAGAAAAACCAGAAGTTCATTTGGACCCCGAAGAGTGAAGAATCTTTTCAAGAGTTAAAAGACCGCTTAACCAATGCACCGGTATTAGCTGTTCCCGATGGAACGAGCAAATTTGAAGTTTACACTGACGCTTGTGGAACTGGATTAGGAGCCGTGTTGATGCAGAACCGTTGTGTGATTGCATATGCAAGTAGGCAATTAAAAATACACGAGAAGAATTATGCAACTCACGATTTGGAGTTATTGGCCGTTGTTTTTGCATTGAAGATATGGAGGCATTATCTTCTGGGTGGAAAATTCGAACTGTTTACAGATCATAAACCGTTGAGGTACTTATTTTCCCAGAAGGATTTAAATTTGAGACAACAACGATGGTTAGAGTTTCTTGCATCGTATGATTTGGATATCATCTATACGCCGGGCAAGGCAAATGTAGTAGCAGACGCTTTGAGTAGAAATGCGATTCTATCCCTATTGGAAGTCACACCGACTCTCCAAGAAAGGATTATGAGAAATCAGAGAAGAGATGCTAAACTGGAGAAGATCATACAAGGAGTCGCGAATGGAAGGGAGTCTGATTTCGAATTGAACGACCGAGGAGTGTTAAGAATCAACAATAGATTATGTGTTCCGGATGTGGATGGATTGAGACAAGAAGTTTTGAAAGAGTGCCATGCATCAAGGTTGAGTATTCATCCGGGAATTCATAAAATGACTAACGATATGAAAAGAATATTCTGGTGGCCAGGAATGATGAAGGATGTCACAACTTTTGTGAATGAGTGTTTGTGTTGTCAGCAAGTCAAGGGAGATCATCAAAAGACTGCTGGATTGTTGCGATCTTTAGAAATACCCAACTGGAAGTGGGAAATGATATCAATGGATTTTATCGATGGATTACCAAGGACCAGAAGAGGTTTTGAAGGAATTTGGGTAATTGTCGATCGACTGACAAAAAGTGCACATTTTATTCCTGTAAAACCAACATGTACAGCCGCATCATTAGCCGAAGTCTTTATGAGAGAAATTGTGCGATTACATGGAGTTCCATCAAGCATTGTAAGCGATCGAGATCCCATCTTTACAAGTAACTTTTGGAGAGCACTACAAAGAACTTTGGGAACGAGATTGAATCTCAGTACAGCTTACCATCCTCAAACGGACGGTCAAACTGAGAGAGTGAACCGGATATTGGAAGATTTGTTAAGAGCGTGTATTCTTGATTTTGGAGGATCGTGGGAAGATCATCTACACCTAGTCGAATTTTCTTATAACAACAGTTATCAGGCGAGTATACAAATGGCACCATACGGAGCATTGTATGGGAGACCCTGTAAAGCACCAGCATGTTGGATTGAATCCGGAGACAAATTAATACTTGGACCAGACATGATCCGAGAAGCAACAGAGAAAGTAGAATTGGTGAAGTTAAGAATGAAAGAAGCCCAGGATCGACAGAAAAGTTATGCCGATCAAAGACGAAGAGATCTTGTATTTGAGATAGGAGACCTGGTATTTGTGAAGATTTCACCAATGAGAGGAGTGGTGAGATTTGGAAAAGATGGAAAGTTAACTCCGCGATATGTTGGACCTTTCCGAGTTATGGAGAGAATTGGTTTTCAAGCCTACAGAGTAGAATTACCAGAACATATGGCAGGGATCCACAACGTATTCCATGTGTCTCATTTAAGGAAATGTTTGCACGATCCGTCTTTAATTCTGGAACCATCTGTTCAGCAAGAAATAGAGATTGAACCAGATTTGACTATAATTCGACGACCATTTCGTATTATCGACAGAGAAGAAAAGCAACTTCGCAACAAGGCAGTAAGTCTGCTTAAGATTCAGTGGAGCGATAATCCGAAAGATTGCACGTGGGAGGCCCAGAACCATATCAGGAAATTATACCCGGATTTACCTACAGATTAGGTATGTTTTACTGTTTGATTGTTTGGATGAAATGAAACCTTGGATTTCTTCATTTCTGTAAGCATTGGCATATACATTTGTGGATTCGGTTAATTAGGACTTATGAACTCCCTTGCTATGATTTTATCATTGACGAGTTCTTTTCCTTGTTTACTTTCAGATGGCACCACTGATGAAGAGGACCGCTAGAAAGAGACTTACATCACACCAAACAGAGAGACTACTAGCCAAGCAAGCAAGAGTGGGTGATTCTGAAGATGTTAGAGGAAGGATACCAAGTGAGGATGAAGGCACACACAGGACCTCGGATGAGTCGAATGTAGGCAGAGAGGAACCCATGGAGCAAGATCCAGACAGCACGGAGCCCTCAGAGGATGATGGTGTACTTATGATTGAAACCGGTTGTGGAAATGATGATAGTGAGGATGATGACAGTGACCAAGAGGGAGATGAGGCTGAGGATATGAATATGGATGGGGATAATGAAAAAGAACCCGAGGAGGAAGAAGAGTTTGTACCTGAGACACCGATAGCTGATATGGGAGAGCAGCCAACGGAATTTGTGGACCCAGCAGTGGTGATATGGGAGAAACTGAAGCAAGCACTTGTAGAGTATCACGAAGTAGGAGGATGGGTTGAGATTTTCGGAGACTTTGGTTATCCTTGGATTCAGGTGTACATGATTCCGCCCGTAGAGGTTATAGAGATCTCTGATGATGAAGAGGTGGTACCGACTAACCCGGAGATTATGGATGTTTTTGTGCCATCAGACGACGACGATGAGGTGGTCGAGGTAGTAGATATTTCCGATGATGAGTGGATCATGATCGATGGTGACTCGGACGAGTAGAGTGGAGTAGACTAATGGGTGTGGACTATGTATGTGTATATTATGTAGCTATAACTTGATGTAGTCAAGTATAGCCTATCTATGTAGTATGTTGTGTATGTCTATGATTAGTTAGGTGTAGCACTAGTAGTATGTTATCTAGACCAGTGCTAGTATCGAACTAATTGTATAATTAGGATGCACTAAGCAAATATGATATGTAGTAGCATCTTTTGGGAAAAACCGTCTATTTTCTTACTTTTAAATTTCGGGGACGAAATTCTTATAAGGGGGGTGGACTGTAATGTCCCGACTTTTCTGACTATTTTTAAATCATTTTAATAAAGAATTAAAATGAGGATTCTATTTAAAAATATATACTAAGGAGATTCTTGAAAAAACAAATATACATATGAATGAGCATATGTATGTAATCTTATTATTATTATATATATACTTGATAAAATCTTTGATTTAAAAATGTAAAACAAGTATATATTATTTAAAAAGGAATTTCATATAGAAATGAAATACTTCATAGTATTATTTTGCCAAACTAAGGAGTTGAAAACAAAGGACTAGAACATAAACAAAAATAAAGGAGCATGTGCTCATTTAAAAATAAAGGAGGGATTGGAAAACAAAAACACCACAACATGTTGCCTACAACATGAAACATTACGGCCAAAACATGAATTACATAACACATGAACCACTTATCATCTTAAAATATCCAAACAAAAGACAAAAAGGAAATCTCTAGCAAGACAAAACAATTTCCAAGAAGAGACAAGCATTTAATGAAACATACTTGACATAGTAACCATGATCTTCGTTAGCCATTGCCTAAAAATCCTATAGTATAGTTAGCATGTACATGTTATAGTATAGGAGAAATATCTTAGCAAAGAAGGAAACGAATGAGAACATTAGTTAAGATTTTAAAATCCAAAGGGTGGGTCCTTGCATTTAATGCAAGTATGGTTCAAGCTTCTAGAAACACTACCTAGGAGCATGTCATTAGCTACAAGCCTAAGTAAGACAAATTTTAAAGTATTTGAGCTCCTCATTTCTGGTCGTAGGTATAGATAGAAGAGGGGTGAGGCTATGAGAGTTTACTGTGTGAACATGTGCTCAGAAATTCATATTTTAATACATGACTTTACCTACATATACCACTCAAATTCTCTCATACTTTCACACAAACAAACTGAGTTTCCATTCAAAAATCTGAAGTCAAATTTCTGGATCATTTGAGAGCAATTTGGTGAGTGAAACCTTTATAAAACTTTCTGTTTTTTTTTTTAAAAACACAGTAAACAGATTTGTAAAGAAATGATCTGCCATGTTTTATTTGTAGTCATTGTTTGAAAATATCAGTCAGTAGATCATGGGATAGAATACCTTAAGTTCATCTCCATATATGGATTCATCGTAAAATATTTATCATAGTATGTGTGTGTGTGAATGATGGGATGATCACCAGTATTTAATTTCCTGCATATGTTCTGTTAACACAGAATTTGTTCATGTATGGCTAAACCCAGGATGATCCATTTGGTTGATGAAAATAGGTAAATCTAGTATAAAAACATCATACAACCAAATCTCGGATCGAAGAAATACTCATTTGAAATATATAGGTTCACACACAGGTCACACAGTAAGTTCTCTGTATACACCAAATCAAAGTCGAAAATCAAATGCAACGAAAACCTGTTTTGTTGTTATGAATTGAATTCCCAATAAAAATGATGATTTTTAAAGTAAGAATCACGATTTTTAAGCTTGTACACTTCGAGAATTTTAAACATGAACGGAAATGGTGTTTTGACCAAATTCCGATCACCGGAGAAGTGAGGGGTCAGGCGATCGTGAGGGAAGGAGCATCGGAGACCAGGTGATCAGGGAAAAATGTAATCAGATTTTTCTAATGCATAGATTTTGTAAACGAATTGGATTTAGGGTTTTTTTTGGGTGTAAATGGGTTCATCGGTTTAGAGGCGACAAACGGGGTCCACGGTGGTGCGAGTTGGCCGAGGGTGAACGTGGAGTGACGTTGGGTCTTGGGGAAGATGGTGGCAGTGGTGCGAGGCGCTCCGGTGGTCGGAGGTGATGGGTCGGGCTCGGTGGAGTACTTTTACTATTGCGAACTGGAAAAAGATGTGGAGCATCGATTTTGAGTAGGAGGTGATGTTCGGAGGTGGTGACTGGTCGGTTGGGGTCAGTGGAGGAAGTGGAGTTTGTGGGCATCGGTGCGGTAGCCCCTCATGTCGTCATGGTGGTGTGCATGTGCACGGTGCACCACCGTGTACTGTGAAATTGGACGAAGTACCAAGTGCTTGGCACTTTGGCACTTGCCAAGTGTTTGGCACTTCGGCGAAATGCCAAGTGTTGACACTTTGGCAGTGCCAAGTTCCGGTACTTTGGCACTACCAGAGCCCAGTTCTGGCACTTGAAAATCCGGTACTATGGCAGTGCCAATGTCCGGTGTTCTTCGTCAAGTGAATACGAGACTTTTAAATTTAAATATAATTTAAAAATATAAATAAAGTAAATAAATAAATTAATTAAATAAATAAGTAGTTTTGTTTAATTAAGCAGACGACAAGCGAGAAGTCGAAACTGAGAACCAACAAGTTCGACAGTGAAAGATCAACCAAGTTTGAAATATAAATTAGACGGGAATAAATAATTTAAACAAATTATTTGAATTATTTATAAAGTGACTAATCATTAAAGGATAAGAACAAAGGGACAAATAGCTCAAACATCATTTGAACAAAAAGGAAGAAAACACCGTGTGCGGAGCACGGGAAATTTCCAAAGAATGTACACAACACTGTCAAAAATCATATACACCTCAACTGACTATATAAAAGATAAAATTGACGGTGCTAATGCAAACCAGATAAGCAAACACTGTTTGAAATATATATATATATATATATATATATTATCCGAAATGGAGTGATACTCCCGAGTTGATCGATAAAAATTCATCGACTGTAAAAGATTTCGTACATCGTTTGAATAGTCCGGAATCAACGATTCCACTTCGAATCGAAGTAGACGACGCATAATCAAGATACTGAAATCAACGAGATGCAAGCGTTATTTTAAAAAAAGATATTTTGGTCTGTTCAAACCCAGAACATACCCGAATGGACGAGTGTCTGACAGCGTGTGTCAGTCAGATTTTACACATCGGTTTTATGTAAGTATATTACGTTGGTAGTGGAGGAATTCGTTTCTCTTTGCTTTATTACCCGTAATATATTTGGGTAATCGAATGGGTATTTCTGACGGATAGGACGATGTGGCATTCAAAGAATGAAAAGAAGAAATCTGTCTGAAGAACAACATGACCTAAAAACATCACAACCCGGAAGTAACAAAAGTTGGGCTAGGCAGCATGGCTAGTTGGGTCATACCCAAGCAGGGTATATTATCACCATCTAGAGGATTTCCTTATCTAACTTCTTAAAATCTATTTCGCTGCTGTTGCATTCGGAAATGGTAAATCGAGCTCAACCGTAGGAGTGATAATATATTCGTCACACTCAAGCTAAATGAGTGGACAGTCATGTGTGGCCGGGTTACAAGACGTTCTTGTTAAACCCCAGTGTATCTTCTCTAGAGTACACTGTCCGGTGGGTGCTCCCATACCCTGTAAGTTGGAATCCAAACTCCAATACGCACTCTGCGACTTTTAAAGTTGTATACTATATATGTGAACGTGAGATGCAAGCGTTTCACTAGATTTTAAATTACCTGTTACAAACTATTATAATATCAAATGTTTTTGATATAAAAGAGATTAGATCACTTCCAGATATTAGACATGGATGGATCTAATGATTTTTATGTTAAAAGTAATAACATGGATCAATATAAACACCTTGGCACCTATACCCTGTTTTTACTGTCTAACTATGTTTCCTCACACCAGTCCCCTGACTGACCCAGAGTTTATTTTTGTGTTTCTTAAAACTCTTGGGTACTCATAATATTTATTATGAGTAGACAAGTAGGTTCAGGTAAGGCAAGTGGACATGATGCTGAACCAGTTCAAGACCTAGTAGCATATGTGTTTTTTTAATTATCAGTTCGAATATCTATGTAGTGTAATATGGTATTGTATGAACCATGATGATGTAATATTTATGTACTCTGATGTATCAGGCTTTGTGATGTAATATATAAATATTTTGTGAAATTCCGCTGTGAGATTCTGATAACTTCTTACTCTTCTATTCTATAAATTCTACCTTTCCTATCTCATCTTCTAAATTCTTTCAATAATGACACGTTTTCCGGGCACGGAAAATCGCGCCGTTACATGTTGAGACTGGCGGGGTTGCATGAGTGCATGATGAGGAGTATTAGTTTAGATAGGGGGAAATTATAAAGGGAAGGTTGTGTGTTCGAAGTGTGGCAGCTTGACTGTTTGGCGAAGAAATGGATGGACTGACATTCGGATGACATGGAGGAAGTGTTGGCACGGTGCACGGCTGAGCATGAACGAGTGGGCGTTGAAGTGGAGAGGTACTGCCGAAGAGAGAGTGTCGTGTTTCTGGGGGCATACAGTTGCATTGCGGTGGAAAGTCATGGAGTTGCTGTGACGAAATAGCATAAGTGAATAGTGGAAGAATGTAATAACCCGAAAATCTGGGCTAATTTAAAATTTTTATTTTGGGCAATTTTAGTGAAATTTTATTATTTAAAATGAATTATTTTAAATAATGTCGACGAGAAATTTATTTTGAATATAATTCAAACGTATATATTCGTTTGAATCGACGATAGAATATAAATATTTATTTATAATTATAAAAGGAATTGAAAATGGCGCGGTAGTTCGATAATTCGATTTCAAAATTCAAATGAATGTACCGGGTGCAAAATAAACCAGATTTTAGTGAAACCAAAAATATTTGAATCTTATCGAGAATATCTTTCCAACGAATCCGAGAAATCAAAATTTCATAGCGGGAATCAAAAGATACGTCCAGTTGAAAATTCTGAATAGTCGCTATGGAATTCAGGCCCTTAAAAATGGCAATTTTGCAAACGACCTCGGATTTTGACGAAACCACTTTTGTTGGATCTGTGATGTCAAGTTATTGCTAGGTTTCAAATTTCATAATTTTTCGAATCAATATGTGAGCGTGGCAAAGGAAAACGTGTTTGACTAGTTTCAGTTGATTTTAATCGACTGGAAAATGGCCATTATTCAAACGGTCTCGGAGTTTGACGAAACTAGTTTTGTTAGGACCGTATCGTCAATACAAAGCTAGAAAATATTTTTCGGGAATTTTTCGAGTTAGTATGTGACCCCGGTAAATTGAAATGTGCGTTCAAATTCAATATATAGAGTTATATGTTGATTTTGACGAAAACTGATCGAAATGGTCGAATCAGCTTACAATACATATCCCATTGTGTTCGGAACGGGGGTAAATAGCTGGGGGCGACAGTCGTTGGGGTTCGTTTGGAGTTCGGCGTAATAAACAAGTAAAATTAAAATAAAATAATAATATATATATATATTAGTATATAACCCTAAGAAAGGATCAAAGCCCTCATCTTTCTCTCACGTGGTCAACCCTCCCAGGAAGTCGCCCTCTTCCCTGATCGAACGCGATTAAAAGCTCCAAACAAAACCTCTTAAAATCTTTCCATTCACGCATCGATTCAAGAAATAATCCGAAGCAATATTTTAGAGTGTAGTGTGCTCTTTCAATCAACAAGGGTTTGAACATTTTTGGTTGAGTCTATCGTGGGATTTTCCAGCGAAAGGGTCCGTCGTTCAACCTCAATTTTAGGCAGGGAGACGGCGCCGAGTTCAAAGCAGTTCCAGGTGGAGGTAGGCGACGCTGGCGGCTCCAAAGTGGCGGGCTCCGATCTCCTCCACGACGTCGGTGGCGATGGCAAACTCCAACCGTAATGGTGGAGCAACATGAAACCGAACACAGTAAGCTTCTCTTAGTTTTTATTTATTTATTATTTATTTTATTTTTTATATGTAAATCAACTGTTTTAAAACTGAAATAAAAATTGTTTTTAAAATATGTTTTAAAATAAATAACACTGAACTGAAAAGGGAATTTATATATATATATATATATATATATATATATATATATATATATATATAAAGCATAGAACGAAAAATTGGGATTTTTATACATTGAATAGCAAAGTAAAAATTCGATTTTTATATATTGAATAGCAAAGTAAAAATTCGATTTTTATATATTGAATAGCAAAGTAAAAATTCGATTTTTATATATTGAATAGCAAAGTAAGAATTCGATTTTTATATATTGAATAGCAAAGTAAAAATTCGATTTTTATATATTGAATAGCAAAGTAAAAATTCGATTTTTATATATGTAGTGGCTACGGTCGACAAAGTAACAAGAGGCAAGAACGACGAAGATTTCTACAAAGAAGAGTCGAGGCGTTTGATTTAGCTATTCGGTGAGAACTTCTCACCTTTAATTTTATTTTTCTAGTTATAAAAATATACTAGGATGCAAACGGTGTTTAGTAGCACCCGACACCCATCGTCCACAGACCAAGGACGGCTTGTATGCTTGTTTGTTTGATTTTGATGTGTAGTTGATTGTGTGATGTGATGTGAAACGAAATAAAATATTTATATAGTTAAAAATATTTTATAGTTAAAAATAGAATTTTAACGTGTATATGAAATGAAATAAAAATAAACAAATCGGACGATTTGTTTATATACACACATTTGACTGATATTGATTGGGACGATAAATTTTACACATCGCCCAACTGCACAAAAAAAATCTGTGTTTGATTGTTTGAAACCCCACACGGGTATTGGGATGATATTTGACGTACACTAATCCCAATAATTAGTTGTATGTCGATTGATTGATTGACAGACTGTTATAAGCGTTAAATATTTATATTTGATGCTTATACAGTATAGAACGCACTTTGGATGATGGTTGATGATTTATCGTTGTTGTTAGATACGTGAGGTAGAAAATCCATATAATTAACATTATATGGTAATTGATTGGGCCTCATTCCCTATTTGAAATAGAAACATTTGAAATAGAAATATTTGAAAAAGAAACATTTGAAATAGAAATATTTGAAAAAGAAACATTTGAAATAGAAATATTTGAAATAGAATATTGGAAAATAGAAATATATGAAGCCATGTAGTTTAGATTGACGCCATTTTGACGTGAATGATATTTATATCGATTTTATTCATTTTATAATGAATATCGAAAGTGATTTCAAAATCTGATATTTTGAAAAGAATTGAAATTCGAATTGAAACTGAATAGAAATGAATTCGAATTGAAATTGAATAGAAATGAATTCGAATTGAAATTGAACAGAAATGAATTCAAATTGAAATTGAATAGAAATGAATTCGAATTGAAAATGAATTGAAAACGAACTGAAATTGAATTAGAAATCAATTTGAATTAAATCGATTTGAAATGAAATTAAATGAATTTATGTTGAAAAATTCGATTTTGATTTGAATTTGAAATAGAAGTTGAAATCGTTTTGAAAACGAATTTAAAACGATTTATAAAATACGTTTTGAAAGGAAATCGATGAAATATATATAATATATATATTATATATATAATGGCCTGAATAGAACGCGCCGCGCCGCGGTAGTTCGCGAATTTCGACTATTGACTTCGAATGGATATAACGGGAGATCCGACCGTCGGATTCTCCTAAATCTGGAACCGTTGGGTTCGTATCGAAAAGAGCTTTCTAACGAATATCAGAAATTTGAATTCTAACGGTTGGATTTGGAATTATGTCCAAATCAAATTTGAAAAAGGTCGCTGTAAGTGCAGTTCGATGGCCGTTGATGGAAATCGACTGTACGGGCCTTGATAAAATTATTAAAAATAGTAATAATTTGTGTAAAATCATAAGAAATGATTTGGGAAAAATTGGGATGAAAAACTCCATATTTGAAAAGATAAAAATAGATTCTTATCGAAATGAACTAGTTTTAAACTAGAACTATAATTCTATTTATTTTTAAATAAATAAATTGGATTTGAAAAGGGCTTTTAAATTAACCAGAATTTCCAATAATTGAATTGGAATGGATTTGAAACGAAATTGTCTTCGGAATATTTCGATGTTGGGTTTCGTGATTATACAGTTATTGTTATGGAAATTTGAAAGATATATTTATATCATTATTTCTAATACGATATTTATTGGTCGTAGAATTTGATATTGAATATAAGCCGGTATATTTTCTATTCAGAGCCTTGTATTTAATATCAAATGTGATTTGGGTTTGTCGTGAATGGTGTCTTTATTAACACTGTTCTTGAACCCAGTTGAGAAAAAGATTAAATCTTTTTATTTAGATTTAATGAAGTGTACCAATTAAATAATATTTAACTGGAATTGAATTGATATTGATTTTGGGGTTTATTGTGAATAGTGTTTTAAATAACACTTGTTCTTTAACCCGATAATTAATGGAATGAGATTTTGGGTTGTCGTGAACGGTATCTTCAACAATACTGTTCTTAGACCCAAAGGAGTTAAGAAAATCAGAAACTAACTGGAGATTAGTTAAGTTGAATGGTTTCTGGGGTATTGATCTGAGGTTGGTTTCGGCCTTCGGGGTTAATATTTTGGGAATTGCTCACTTGCTAATTTACGGTTAGGGACTGATTGAAATGTGATGTGATTTTGGGTTTATCGTGAACCGTGTTTTAAATGACACTGATTCTTTAACCCAGTCAAAGATTAAAACTAAGTGGAGTTTTAATGAATCTTTAATTAGATTGAAAAGATCGAGAATGGAGTATCACCAGTTTTACTCTAGGCGATAGTTAAATCTTTAATTAGATTTGAACGTGAAATGGTAATTGAATTTACCGATAACACCGTGGTGTTAGATATGGAGTATTACCAGTTTTACTTCATGGGATGAATAGGATGGGATTGGGAAATTAAAACAAATCATTACTTCGGTAAGGTTCATTAATCCCGACTAGTTTGAAGTGAAATTCAAAAGGAAGATTAAAGAATAAATTTAAAGGAATTTATCTTTGATAAAATTAATGGGAACCTTTCCCTAAGAATGTGAAATTTAGAAACTAACTGTAGGTTATCTAAGTAGAACGATTTCCTAGGTATTGATCTGATGTTGGTTTCGGCCTTCGGGGTTAATATTTGGGGGATTATTCTCTTGATTAATTTACGGTTAGTGCCTGATGAATTGGAATGAGGCGTATGTTGTGTTTGTGTAACACTTGTTTATAATATACACGAGTTTTTCGGAAAGACCGGGTTTATCCCATTCTGAATAACTGATACGACGATAAGTCGAAGATGAAGACGGTGATCGAAGACCGGAGGTCTTCACGTCGTTTGGGTGATTACTGACGATCTTGATTGGGATGTACACCCAAGAAGATGGAAACATTTGGTGATCGTCCAGACGTATTTGGAGATCGATGGATATGCGGGGTACTAGGTGCCTCGGTTTCGTTCAGACCCAGAACGAACTTGTAAATGGACTGTGTGTCTGACATTGGATTTCAGTCTGTGTGATTGATTTCTATTAAATATATATCTGTTTGGCGGCGGAGAATTTATTCTCTTGCTTAACGCCCTTCTCTGAGACGTACGAGCTCAGGGGCTATATATTGATGGATATCCATCGCATGGAATGAATTGCCTGTGTGGCATGCCTAAGTGGCGAATGATCAAGGCTTCTGTTGAAAAGCAAAGTCTTGTGGTTGATGATCGAAGCACGGCCTTTGTGGCGTAGCTTTGTGTAACGTTTACTTCGCGAGTTTCACACCCGGTGTGAACCAGAAACGGGAGAGGACCACAGGGAGGGCATGCGTTTCTTTCTAGTTAGAAGTGGCGTCAGTGGTTTTACACGCCCTGACGAGTTTGACTTATGTTATTGTTGCTGTTGCGAGGCGCCTCGGATTGATCGGTCGTTCTCGAACCGATGGAGTCATTTAGTTGGCTCATTTACGCCCCATAGGGCGGAGAAACGCATGTTCAGGCATTTTAATCCACTCCGTGTGGACTGGCCCTGACGATCCAAGGGTCACTCGAGCTCTGATCCTGAGGCTCGGGCTAGAGAGTCTCGAATCGGTAGAGGACTATCATTTGCCTCGGTTCATACCATAAATGATAACCCAATTTCCAAATACGTGACTTTGCGGTTTTATTTGTAGAGCCTAGTATGGCGACATAGTGGGATGGGGCGCTTATGACGTCTAGGATTGATACTTATGATTTGAAGTTGTTTTATACACTATGCACTTATAATAGTATCAAATGATTTGTTTTAAACGTATCAAGCATTCTTGGCTATTATAAGGTAAAAACCTTATCCTCCGGTTTGCGTTGCATTGTGTGATGGGAAATGGGTCTTATAATAGCCTCATTTTTCTTTATTTAGCATTGCGCTGTTTGTTTTATGCACTGGTATTCTTGGGAGGAAACCCGTTCCTTGTTAGCGGCGTGGTCCCTTGATTTCCCTAACTTTAAAATAAAGATTTACAACTGTTTTAGTTCTCACACCAGTCCCATGACTGACCTGGAGTTTATTGTTTTAACCTAAACTCTGGGTGCCCTTATTTTGATACGAGCAGCTAGTAGTTTTGGTTTTAAAGATTTATATTCACAGGATCCTGGTTTACAGCTGGAACGATATCCGGAAAGCTTTGTATCCGTATATCTCTTCTAGTTGTGTATTGTATTATTTTCCGCTGCTATGTATTTAAATGTAATTTAAATCTCTGATATTTCTGTGTAATATTTATTCATTTATACTCTGTATATTCTTGTAATCTAATGGAATTGTTGTAATATACAATGAAATGTTCTTCCGTCTGCGTTTTAATTTGTCGTGTTCTCAAAATAATCAGGCGTTTCGAACGGTCTAGATCGGTTTAGCAACTGATTCGGATCGAGCGAAATTCCTTGTTGTCACAGTTGGTATCAGAGCTTTGGTTTACAAAGCTCAGAGAACAAGGCACATTAGAACCATACGAAAGAATTCATCAAATATTGGATTAGTAATATCCAATGAGAATGACTCGTTAGAGATGGGATCAGTAGTATCCTAAAACGAGTGTGAAGAGTATATTTTTAAGATGAAACGAATTTTGTTTTGAAAATTTAAAATCAATTATTCGTTTTTTATTATTTATTTCATATTGATTAGGACAATCCAATATATAAAGATTTTGCGTATGCTCCTAGCTAGCGTCTATTCGAAGTTTTAATATACTGGATAGATATAGAATCACACTCTAGTCGCCCGGAGATGATTCTGATGATAGTTCGAACATCATCAGAATTGGTATTCGAGTTTCGAAGGTGTGATATCTATATATTTCCTATTGACTGGTGTGAGAACCAAAATTAGATAGGGCTTATTGTTGTGATTTTGCATCAAAAATCTGATTTTTAGACTATATATCAAAGTTATAAATTTGAAATGATAATCAACTAATTGATTGCTGATTGTGTTGTTTGATTATAGTTTGATTAATTAAAATGTTGAACCATTTAGCCTAATTGGATCAAATATTGAATTGTGTTGAAAAATGATAGCAATTGCATGCATATACATGTACTTACATTGAACAGGTCATAGCAAAGAGGCTAGAGCAGAAGAATAAAATTGTTTGCCCGACAAATAGGTACATGTTTACCATAATTTACTGTTTTGTTTGGGTGATGATGATTTTATGAGCCGATTGGGTAGCCGCTTGGCTTTTTCTTTTTGAGATCAGAGGGCCTGTATGGCAATTTCGGGATTTTCCCGGTGCTCCCGGTGCAAGGGAGGTTATGGCGAAATTTTTCGAAAATTTAGGGTGTTAGCCAAAATTTTGAAATTTTTGAAAAGTTCTTAGAAACTGAAAAGTTGAAGAACTTAAGCCATAATAAAGTAATGAAAGTTGAGTTGGTATTTAAAACAACTTGCGGCTTCGTTCCTTTTCGGGGACGAAAAGTTTTAAGTGGGGGAGATTGTAATAACCCGGAAATCTGGGCCAATTAAAATTTTTTATTTTGGGCAATTTTAGTGAAATTTTATTATTTAAAATGAATTATTTTAAATAATATCGACGAGAAATTTATTTTGAATATAATTCGAATGTAGATATTCGTTTGAATCGACGATAGAATATAAATATTTATTTATAATTATAAAAGGAATTGAAAATGGCGCGGTAGTTCGATAATACGATTTCAAAATTCAAATGAATGTACCGGGTGCAAAATAAACCGGATTTTAGTGAAACCAAAAATATTTGAATTTTATCGAGAATATCTTTCCAACGAATCCGAGAAATCAAAATTTCATAGCGGGAATCAAAAGATACGTCCAGTTGAAAATTCTGAATAGTCGCTATGGAATTCAGGCCCTTAAAAATGGGAATTTTGCAAACGACCTCGGATTTCGACGAAACCACTTTTGTTGGATCCGTGATGTCAAGTTATTACTAGGTTTCAAATTTCATAATTTTTCGAATCAATATGTGAGTGTGGCAAAGGAAAAAGTGTTTGACCAGTTTCAGTTGATTTTAATCGACTGGAAAATGGCCATTTTTCAAACGGTCTCGAAATTTGACGAAACTAGTTTTGTTAGGACCGTATCGTCAATACGAGGCTAGAAAATATTTTTCGGGAATTTTTCGAGTTAGTATGTGACCCCGGTAAATTGAAATGTTCGTTCAAATTCAATATATAGAGTTATATGTTGATTTTGACGAAAACTGATCGAAATGGTCGAATCAGCTTACGATACATATCCCATTGTGTTCGGAACGGGGGTAAATTGCTGGGGGCGACAGTCGTCGGGGTTCGTTTGGAGTTCGGCGTAATAAACAAGTAAAATTAAAATAAAATAATAATATATATATTAGTATATAACCCTAAGAAAGGGACAAAGCCCTCATCTTCCTCTCACGCGGTCAACCCTCCCAGGAAGTCGCTCTCTTCCCTGACCGAACGTGATTAAAAGCTCCAAACAAAACCTCTTAAAATCTTTCCATTCACGCATCGATTCAAGAAATAATCCAAAGCAATATTTTAGAGTGTAGTGTGCTCTTTCAATCAACAAGGGTTTGAACATTTTTGGCTGAGTCTATCGTGGGATTTTCCAGCGAAAGGGTCTGCCGTTCAACCTCAATTTCAGGCAGGGAGACGGTGCCGAGTTCAAAGCTGTTCCGGGTGGAGGTAGGCGACGCTGGCGGCTCCAAAGTGGCGGGCTCCGATCTCCTCCACGACGTCGGTGGCGATGGCAAACTCCAACCCTAATGGCGGAGTAACCTGAAACCGAACACAGTAAACTTCTCTTAGTTTTTATTTATTTATTTATTTTATATTTTTTTATATGTAAATCAATTGTTTTAAAACTGAAATAAATATTGTTTTTAAAATATGTTTTAAAATAAATAACACCGAACTGAAAAGGGAATTATATATATATATATATATATATATATATATATATATATATAAGAAGCATAGAACGAAAAATTGGGATTTTTATATATTGAATAGCAAAGTAAAAATTCGATTTTTATATATTGAATAGCAAAGTAAAAATTCGATTTTTATATATTGAATAGCAAAGTAAAAATTCAATTTTTAAATATTGAATAGCAAAGTAAAAATTCGATTTTTATATATTGAATAGCAAAGTAAAAATTCGATTTTTATATATTGAATAGCAAAGTAAGAATTCGATTTTTATATATTGAATAGCAAAGTAAAAATTCTATTTTTATATATTGAATAGCAAAGTAAAAAATCGATTTTTATATATGTAGTGGCTACGGTCGACAAAGTGACAAGAGGCAAGAACGACGAAGATTTCTACAAAGAAGAGTCGAGGCGTTTGATTTAGCTATTCGGTGAGAACTTCTCACCTTTAATTTTATTTTTCTAGTTATAAATATATACTAGGATGCAGATGGTGTTTAGTAGCACCCGACACCCGTCGTCCACAGACCATGGACGGCTTGTATACTTGTTTGTTTGATTTTGATGTGTAGTTGATTGTGTGATGTGATGTGAAACGAAATAAAATATTTATATAGTTAAAAATATTTTATAGTTGAAAATAGAATTTTAACGTGTATATGAAATGAAATAAAAATAAACAAATCGGACGATTTGTTTATATACACACATTTGACTGATATTGATTGGGACGATAAATTTTACACATCGCCCAACTGCACAAAAAAAATCTGTGTTTGATTGTTTGAAACCCCACACGGGTATTGGGATGATATTTGACATACACTAATCCCAATAATTAGTTGTATGTCGATCGATTGATTGACAGACTATTATAAGCGTTAAATATTTATATTTGATGCTTATACAGTGTAGAACGCACTTTCGATGATGGTTGATGATTTATCTTTGTTGTTAGATACGTGAGGTAGAAAATCTATATAATTAACATTATATGGTAATTGATTGGGCCTCATTCCATATTTGAAATAGAAACATTTGAAATAGAAATATTTGAAAAAGAAACATTTGAAATAGAAATATTTGAAAAAGAAACATTTGAAATAGAAATATTTGAAATAGAATATTGGAAAATAGAAATATATGAAGCCATGTAGATTAGATTGACGCCATTTTGACATGAACGATATTTATATCGATTTTATTCATTTTATAATGAATATCGAAAGTGATTTCAAAATCTGATATTTTGAAAAGAATTGAAATTCGAATTGAAACTGAATAGAAATGAATTCGAATTGAAATTGAATAGAAATGAATTCGAATTGAAATTGAACAGAAATGAATTCAAATTGAAATTGAATAGAAATGAATTCGAATTGAAATTGAATTGAATTGAAAACGAACTGAAATTGAATTAGAAATCAATTTGAATTAAATCGATTTGAAATGAAATTAAAATGAATTTATGTTGAAAAATTCGATTTTGATTTGAATTTGAAATAGAAGTTGAAATTGTTTTGAAAACGCATTTAAAACAATTTATAAAATACGTTTTGAAAGGGAATCGACGAAATATATATAATATATATATTATATATATAATGGCCTGAATAGAACGCGTCGCGCCGCGGCAGTTTGCGAATTTCGACTATTGACTTCGAATGGATATTACGGGAGATCCGACCGTCGGATTCTCCTAAAACCGGAACCGTTGGGTTCGTATTGAAAAGAGCATTCTAACGAATATTAGAAATTTGAAATCTAACGGTTGGATTTGGAATTATGTCCAAATCAAATTTGAAAAAGGTCGTTGTAAGTGCAGTTTGATGGTCGTTGATGGAAATCGACTGTACGGGCCTTGATAAAATTATTAAAAATAGTAATAATTTGTGTAAAATCATAAGAAATGATTTGGGAAAAATTGGGATGAAAAACTCCATATTTGAAAAGATAAAAATAGATTTTTATCGAAATGAACTAGTTTTGAACTAGAACTATAATTCTATTTATTTTTAAATAAATAAATTGGATTTGAAAAGGGCTTTTAAATTAACCAGAATTTCCAATAATTGAATTGGAATGGATTTGAATCGAAATTGTCTTCGGAATATTTCGATGTTGGGTTTCGTGATTATACAGTTATTGTTATGGAAATTTGAAAGATATATTTATATCATTATTTCTAATACGATATTTGTTGGTCGTAGAATTTGATATTGAATATAAGCCGGTATATTTTCTATTCAGAGCCTTGTATTTAATATCAAATGTGATTTGGGTTTGTCGTGAATGATATCTTTATTAACACTGTTCTTGAACCCAGTTGAGAAAAAGATTAAATCTTTTTATTTATATTTAATGAAGTGTACCAATTAAATAATATTTAATTTGAATTGAATTGATACTGATTTTTGAGTTTATCGTGAACAGTGTTTTAAATAACACTTGTTCTTTAACCCGATAATTAATGTAATGGGATTTTGGGTTGTCGTGAATGGTATCTTCAACAATACTATTCTTAGACCCAAAGGAGTTAAGAAAATCAGAAACTAACTGGAGATTAGTTAAGTTGAATGGTTTCTGGGGTATTGATCTGAGATTGGTTTCGGCCTTCGGGGTTAATATTTTAGGAATTGCTCACTTGCTAATTGACGGTTAGGGACTGATTGAAATGTGATGTGATTTTCGGTTTATCGTGAACCGTGTTTTAAATGACACTGATTCTTTAACCCAGTCAAAGATTAAAACTAAGTGGAGTTTTAATGAATCTTTAATTAGATTGAAAAGATCGAGAATGGAGTATCACCAGTTTTACTCTAGGCGATAGTTAAATCTTTAATTAGATTTGAACGTGAAATGGTAATTGAATTTACCGATAACACCGTGGTGTTAGATATGAAGTATTACCACTTTTACTTCATGGGATGAATAGGATGGGATTGGGAAATTAAAACAAATGATTACTTCGGTACGGTTCGTTAATCCCGACTAGTTTGAAGTGAAATTCAAAAGGAAGATTAAAGAATAAATTTAAAGGAATTTATCTTTGATAAAATTAATGGGAACCTTTCCCTAAGAATGTGAAATTTAGAAACTAACTGTAGGTTATCTAAGTAGAACGATTTCCTGGGTATTGATCTGATGTTGGTTTCGGTCTTCGGGGTTAATATTTGGGGGATTATTCTCTTGATTAATTTACGGTTAGTGCCTGATGAATTGGAATGAGGCGTATGTTGTGTTTGTGTAACACTTGTTTATAATATACACGAGTTATTCGGAAAGACCGGGTTTATCCCATTCTGAATAACTGATACGACGATAAGTCGAAGATGAAGACGGTGATCGAAGACCGGATCTCTTCACGTCGTTTGGGTGATTACTGACGATCTTGATTGGGATGTACACCCAAGAAGATGGAAACAGTTGGTGATCGTCCAGACGTATTTGGAGATCGATGGATATGCGGGGTACTAGGTGCCTCCGGTTTCGTTCAGACCCAGAACGAACTTGTAAATGGACTGTGTGTCTGACATTGGATTTCAGTCTGTGTGATTGATTTCTATTAAATATATATCTGTTTGGCGGCGGTGAATTTATTCTCTTGCTTAACGCCCTTCTCTGAGACGTACGAGCTCAGGGGCTATATATTGATGGATATCCATCGCATGGAATGAATTGCCTGTGTGGCATGCCTAAGTGGCGAATGATCAAGGCTTCTTTTGAAAAGCAAAGTCTTGTGGTTGATGATCGAAGCACGGCCTTTGTGGCGCAGCTTTGTGTAACGTTTACTTCGCGAGTTTCACACCCGGTCTGAACCAGAAACGGGAGAGGACCTCAGAGAGGGCATGCGTTTCTTTCTAGTTAGAAGTGGAGTAAGTGGTTTTACACGCCCTGACGAGTTTGACTTATGTGGTTGTTGCTGTTGCGTGGCGCCTCAGATTGATCGGTCGTTCTCGAACCGATGGAGTCATTTAGTTGGCTCATTTACGCCCCATAGGGCGGCGAAACGCATGTTCAGGCATTTTAATCCACTCCGTGTGGACCGGCCCTGACGATCCAAAGTTCACTCGAGCTCTGATCCTGAGGCTCGGGCTAGAGAGTCTCGAATCGGTAGAGGACTATCTTTTGCCTCGGTTCATACCATAAATGATAACCCAATTTCCAAATACGTGACTTTGCGGTTTTATTTGTAGAGCCTAGTATGGCGACATAGTGGGATGGGGCGCTTGTGCCGTCTATGATTGATACTTATGATTTGAAGTTGTTTTATACACTATGCACTTATAATAGTTTCAAATGATTTGTTTTAAACGTATCAAGCATTCTTGGCTGTTATAAGGTAAAAACCCTATCCTCCGGTTTGCGTTGCATTGTGTGATGGGAACTGGGTCTTATAATAGCCTCATTTTTCTTTATTTAGCATTGCGCTGTTTGTTTTATGCACTGGTATTCTTGGGAGGAAACCCGTTCTGCGTTAGCGGCGTGGTCCCTTGATTTACCTAACTTTAAAATAAAGATTTACAACTGTTTTAGTTCTCGCACCAGTCCCATGACTGACCTGGAGTTTATTGTTTTAACCTAAACTCTGGGTGCCCTTATTTTGACACGGGCAGCTAGTAGTTTTGGTTTTGCAGATTTATATTCACAGGATCCTGGTTTACAGCTGGAACGATATCCGGAAAGCTTTGTATCCGTATATCTCTTCTAGTTGTTTATTGTATTATTTTCCGCTGCTATGTATTTAAATGTAATTTAAATCTCTGATATTTCTGTGTAATAGTTATTCATTTATACTCTGTATATTCTTGTAATCTGATGGAATTGTTGTAATATACAATGAAATGTTCTTCCGTCTGCGTTTTAATTTGTCGTGTTCTCAAAACAATCAGTGTTTCGAACGGTCTAGATCAGTTTAGCGACTGATTCAGATCGAGCGAAATTCCTTGTTGTCACAAAGAAAGGGGTGGAAAGATATACAGGGACGTGTGAAGCCTGGGTAAGTATATATACCCTTGCCTAATCGGGTTTTAAAAGGTCTAATTGTGTATTATGCCTAACATTATTACGTCGTTTAATCATAAATTAAGTCATGCCTAATGAAGTTGTAGCGCCTAAACCATATTTAATGTGGCCGTAATATGAGGTAGTAGGCAAGTTCTGAAAGAAGTTCACATGCCTAAGCATTTAGTTAATACGCCTAGACATTGTTTCAAGGATATTTAATTTATAATGCACTGCGGTAAGGAACTTTTATAATGTGCCTAACTGAGATATAAATAATCAGGTAGATTAATATTTAATTTAGAGTAACTAACAGAAATAGTTAATTTAGAAATAGGGTAATAACTATTTAATTTAATTTAGGATGTATATAACGGACTCATATGTTAACAGCCTTGGACAAAACCGAAGATGTGGAACCATGTCGATGAGCGTAATATTTTGAAGCTGGGTTGGACAAATTTTGGCATAGCTGGTAGTTTTGATTAAATTAAACGCAGTTTAATTTAATTAAAACCAATTGTTTTAACATCAGATGGAAACCCAAGGTGAGTTAAACTCACTCAGTTCTTCTCCCACTTATATTTATTATAAGTCGGGTTTAATGTTTGTTTTCTATATTTGCTAATTGTTGGGTGATTTAATGGTTGTTTGGATGTTTGTTAAATATTTTAAATCAGTTATTTAAATTAAACGTTATTTAATTTAAATGAAATGACATCGTTATTTTAATGATTATTTCCAATCGAGGTAACTTACCTTGTTGGTTACATTTATAATAATATAAACATATTGAATTGAATTGGATGTTTGAATGGGTGTTATTAGTTGACTGTTATCAGTCAAATTTATTATTTATTTCATATGACCATTATATGAACTGTTGAACTCATATGATTGGATTATTGAATTGGTTATTGATTGTTAAACCCAAATTCAATATTTGTTTGGTTATTAACTAATGGGTGATATTGGTTGAGGAATTTATAGCAGATGGCCAAAATACAAACTATTTTTAAAAGATAGATTTACCGTTAGATAAATTGATAGAAATGAATTTATGAAATTTATTTATAACTGAATTTTTTTTAAATATATTATTTTAATTAGGTTTATAAAAAGGAAATAAACCAACCATATTTACATTGATTATTTTAACCACCAATCACCATTTTTAGTACCAAAATCTATCCGTGTGCGGAGCACGTGCCTCATCTAAATTATTAAATGATCTTATAGAGATGATTTTTATATTTACAAGACTGATAAGCAAGTGAGCGGATATTAATGTGATGTTTAATAACCGAGGTTAATTGTTTTTAAGAGACAATTTAAAATTAGATTATATTGATTTGATTAATAATAATCTAATGGAATTAGTTACATTAATTTAATTTGAAATTAATTTAAATGGAAAGACGAACTAAGATTTGATCAATGAGTTAATCATGTGTAGAGTTGACTAAGTCAACTGTGTTACTCGAAATTGAATATGTAATTAGTTATTAATTTAATGGAAATAGTTAATGGATAATTAACCATTTTTAAATGTTGATATTTGTTGGATGATGATCAAAGTGGTATCTTGGGATTTAAAATGTATAAAGGAAGGGTTATGAAGTTTTAAACCATTGTTTATAGTAAAGTGATGTTTCAAGCAAGCTTATATAAATAATAATATAAGTTAAGTTTAATTCGAAGTTTAAATTAAATCCTTACTGAAGTTTTAGTTTGGACAGAGTTATAAAACATAAGATTTATTGAATGTTATTGGAACGAGTTAGTAGAAATGACATATGAATGGAAACGAAAGGGAAACGAAAATGGAAATCCAAGTTTGAGTTAAAGTATTCAGGGGAATTGAGTTATAATGGTGTGATATAAATTCGCTATATAAAATAAGAGATGATGTTTCATCAAGAGACAACTAAAATGAGATTTTTTTTTGATTTTGGGAATGAATATCGGTTTTGGTATTACAACTGATATTTATCTTAAGATAAGAACGTTGTTGGTCAAGGTATGAGAGGTAATCAAAATACCCCAACTTGAACGACTTCAAAATTATCGAAGGGTGATATTAGTTGTAATGGTCAAGATGTTAGAAGTAATTTTGATTTTGAGAAATAATAATGTAACGTTCTTTGAAAATTTTGGGTATATATATATATGATGGGGTTCCAGATTAAAAGGAATTAAAAGGGGATTGAGAATATGAAGTGACATTCCCAAAATAAAAGAAATAAAAAGGAGATTTGGAAAATATAAAGATATTTTTAAAGTAAGGAGATGATATTTTGAATGGGTTTATCCAAAAAGGAAAGTGGCGATTATGATATTCAAATAACGAAACAAAGGAGATATGGTAACGATTGTTTAAAAGGATAAGTTGAATCGGTTTCCCAAATTTAGATAATAAGTAATGTTGCAACAATGTTTTGAAATGATATTTAAAGGCAGAGTGGAATAGGATTTTAAGATATTTTTCCAAGTATATAAATAAAATAATTTGAGAATATTAATATATTAAAACTGATATATTATTTTTAATGGCCAAGTGACGCTGTATAATAAACCAATGGGTCTAGTTTATTTTTATGATTGTTTATTTTGATAGTTAAATAACCAACTATCAAAATCATACCTAATGCGTTGTTGTTATGGACAGATCAGGATCGAATTTATATTCGAAAACCATTCCGACCAACAAATACGTAAACGAAGAAGATATCTGATGCTGATCGAGATGGAGCAATTGAAGACCGTGAACCTTCATGAGCGGGGGAACTATTGTTGAATTTCTCCAGCTGATCCCTAGAGATATATATTTGACAATGATTCTGTCGTGATTGGAATCTATGGATTGCAAGGGCTACTCACTACTGATCTATAGGGTGATACCTAGGATGTGGTAGGAGGGTGCCTTCGGTTTTTCCAGTCCCAAGACAACTTGTATGGACGGATGTCTGACAGAGTATTTCAAAAGGGATCATGTACGTTGCAACAGTTGTGGCGGAGAATGGCCGTTCTCTAACTTAATGGTGGATCTAACGATGTGGCATTCAAAGTTAATGGTGGCCAGATGTTCAAAGAGATGAATATAACCTCAAGCCTCACAGCCGGAAAATGACAGAAATCAGGCAGGCAGCATGGCTATGTGGGTCGCTCCCATTAGGATGTATAATCACCTATCTAGAGAAATTCCTTTTACTTCTTTAAACTATCTCGAAGTTATCCCTTTTTGGGAAACGGTAGTTTGAGCCCAACCGTTGGTGATATACATTCGATACACTCAAGCGAAATGAGTGGTTGGTCATGTGTGGGCCGGGTTACAAGACGTTCTTGTTGAACCCAGTGTATTCCCCTCTAGAGATACACTATCGACAGGTGGTTGCATACCTTGTCATAGTCGGAATCCAATTTCCAATGAGCGCCCGCGGTTTTGTTTGTGTACTATATATGTAGAGCATGAGATGCAAGCGTTCTACTAGATTCTATTTATTTGTATTTAGACACTATTATAATATCAGAATAAGATATTAATTTCAAAATGTTTTGAGTTATCATAAGGTAAAAACCATCCGCATTTATGTGTGCATTTGCTCTTACGATTATCCTTTTCTTTCAAAAGGATTTTGAACTTTAAAATCAAGTTGGATGATATTATAAACTTGGCGATTTTTTCCTCACTCTGGTTCGCCAGACTGACCCAGTATTTGTAATGCTCGGGTTAGACCGGGTTGTACAAGTTCAGGTTATCGGATGCTGTGAAGTCCAAAGACGAGTTGAAGGTGTTTAGATGTATGATATTATCTAGTATTATTCCGCTGTGTGATGTATATGAGTACAGATTGTTATAATTGTCCCGGTGTATGGATGTACTCTGATGATTGTAAGTTTTATTTCAAAGATCTCTATAAAGTTTATTTATATATTATATTTTGTTCCGCTGTGATGTGAGACTCTGTGTTATATTAGTTCTTCTCATTCTTCTATTCTTAACTTTCTTTCTTTCTTATCTTGCCCTCTAATATTCTTTCTATTAGCTTTCTGGGTTTTTGATACTTGAGTTCGGGCACTGTATGCATTAGTGTTTGGATTCGAGTGTCGAAATTTCTGGGATGCTACATATATAATAAGTATAATGTTTATAGTATCTGTAGCGTGGAATGGGAAATTATTAGCAAGTAGTTAAAGATCATTTTTTTTTCCATTGATTTTTGTGTAGTTAGATATTATACATATTCATGATTACGATGCAATGAATATATATATATATATATGTGTGTGTGTGTGTGTGTGTGTGTGTGTGTAATTTGGATATACACTAAATAAAAAAAATAAGATTTTGCCAAATAATGTACTTACTCGCAATCATATTACCATCATAGCGGATTAAGGACGAATTAGTAAATGGAAACTATTTATACACAACGTATCATGTATCAAACATAATTTTTGACAAATAAGCAGTCCCTTCTTTACTAGTAAGGAATTACTTCATCATCAAATTATTTTTATCCTAAATGAATAACATTAAGGACCAATCCCTATACATTTTGCTATCAACCTTCAATCCCTATACATTTCGATGCCAACCTTTGAATATGAATTGTTGGGTATGAATCATAAATTAAGATGATAAAAGATAGTCAAAATTGCTGCAAAATATTCTTATTGTGAGTCGTGGTTATTATATTGTTCTCTCGCTTTAGTTGTGCATGACTTTTGTTCAAAGATTTATACTACATTAATATTATCTTCTATTTTTGGTTCTTTACAGAGATTTGCTGCTCTTAATTCAACAAACATGGAATGTTTACTGTTACCGCTACTGAACTTAGTGCTTAGCAACACAAAAAAGGAAATGCAGATAAAGAAAGAGAAACTGTAGACATAATAGTTTTCAGTAGGATGAACAATTGTATTAGATGAAGTGGGAAAATCTTCTAATCTTATTATTACTATGTGGTTGGATAATGGGTCATGCACAAATAAAGATGACGTGTACAATAAATCAAAAGTGGAGGATAACTAAGATAGTTTGACTCTTGCATTGCATGTTGACATGGAGAAATAACTAGGATGACTTAAATGAACAGATATTTTAATATAGATGGAAAATCTTGCACAAATAAACTAGATAGGGACAATACATCAAAAGAGGATGATAATTAAGATAGTTTGACTCTTGCATTGCAAGATGACGAGGAGGAAAAACTAGGATGACTTAAAACACATTTTTTTTTAATATAGATGGAAAAGATTGGGTCTGAGCAACATGTTATTGAGAAAGGTGTGGAAATGGTGGTTGGTTTAGTGCACGCAGGATCTTGGTTCATATGTGGGTCCTATTGTTATTGCAGTATGCAGTCTTTAATAATTTAATGAATTATGGTAAACTAATAATGTTGTTATTTACGATCATATAATTATTTATCTTATTTTTCATTATTTGTCCTTCATTACTAGGCGTTCTTGAGTTCTCATTATGTAGGTGCTCCCTTTACACTGCAATTTTGAGATGGGGAACAATGTAAAAAAGTATTTGGCCAATCATGAGACACCAACTACAAAAGAAATTAGATTCGCATATGCATTGAGCATAGATGTACCTTTGACAGATCAAGACACTCCAGCTACAAAAGAGATTAAATTCGCTTTTACTATGAACAACATTCAAGGGGCCGTGATCAAGGTAATAAGCCTTATGACCCTGAAGTGCTGGCCCCTATTGGTGATTGGGACAGAGATACAGGTTTGGTATGGGACCGAGATAAAGATATAGTTAAAACTGGAAATACGGACACAGGTAAAGATATCAAGGTGGATGATGAATTGGGAATGTCCTATCAGCGAAGAAGGAGCTTCAATAGGAGCTAAAGCTGTCGAAGAATAAAGTAGATGAGCATGAACTGCTAGTGTCTGATTTGTAAAAGAAATGGAAGAAATTTTATGATGCATTCTCTGGAGCAAAAAAAATTAGAAATTACAATAGCGGTCAATGCTGAAAAAGTTGCATAAATGCTTCGTCGGACTAAACAATATGATGAAAGTGTTAGAAGCTCTAAACATGTAACAAACGGGAAACTCGATGTCCGAATCTAAACACTAATATATCCTCTGTATTCACGTGCCCAAACTCAAGTACTGAAAAACCTAGAAAGTTAAGAGAAAGAAGTTAAAGGGTGAGAAGGAAGAAAGGAAGGTTAGAATAGAAGAAAAAGGAGAACATAAACACATTAGAATCAGAAAAGATCGAAATCTCACAGCAGAATGAACAAAATATAATATACCAATACTCTTTACATAAGAGAAAACTGTATACATAGATAAATAAATCAGAGTACAAAATAAATCAACGTATACAGTCGTAACAATATGTATGTACAATAATTGATAAATACAACACACATAGCAGAAATAAATTAATATAATAAATACTAGAATATGCCTCAATCCCAGCTCCTCTACTGCAGCTCCAAGTAAATCCTATCCAACCTGGAAATATACTCGGTCTAACTTGAGCACATTTGAGGAAAAAGAAAAACCTCCCGGATCAGTCTGGAATACTTAACAATGAAACATACATCACAAATAACTTTCATAATTTTTGAAAACACTTTTTCAAAAGAATGGAACTCTCGTAAGACACGACCGCACATAAAAATGACATGTGTTTTTCCCTTACGATAACCCAAACACTTTATTATAAATTCAATGATAACAATTTGTAAATATAACTACTTATCAATTTAGTCTAAATTGTTACATTAATTAAATTCCAGCATACTAGGTATACAGCTGAAATTGTAAAAGGCTCGTATTGGAGTTTGGATTCCATACAATGACAGGGCACTGAGGTACACCCCATCATAGTACCTCTCTAGATAAGTGCACCGAGGTCGCAAGAACATCTTGCACCCCTACCAACATAGAATCACCCTACCACTTAACTTGATAGTACCGAATATGTCACCACCATGGTTGTGACACCCCATGTCCATTAATATCACTCATAAGAGAATGCATTAAGTTTCGTGAAGCGCAATAGGTAAACGGTACAGAAATTCACAAGACAAACATAAAGTAAGAAGTGGAAATTTCAACCTTATTATTAAAAACAAAACATAGTCTCAAAACAGGTTACATCATCAAACTAGATACGTCAAAAACCATGAATCTCAAATTTGTCTCATAATGCAAAATAACAGTGTGCAATAATATAAAACCATATCTCTCATAGCAAACTATAACAGAGTAGAAAGTAAGTCAAAGCGGTACATCTCAGAAAGTTCAGATCCAAGCTAAAAGAGAAATTCCTAATCCACTCCGAGGACCGGGGGAAAGGAAGAAAGAAGCGAGAACAAAAGGGTTAAACATAAAGTCTAGAGAGTTCCAGTGATTTTCAAATATGCGTAAAATAGAGACACCGAGACGGGTAAACAAGACTGGATGAGAAAGTACAATGTCATATAAGGCAACCGGTAAACCAGATAAAACAAGAATAAACAGTGATCGAGTAATGCTTCTCATTTATATCATATTAATAGGTTATGTCTGTACCTATACTAGTATAACAAGATTAGGTGTTAACCTAATTACTTAACAGAAATTACAAGATTTGACGGCAGCATTAAAAAGTATGATTAGGTGTACCATAGTTACATAACATGATTAGGTGTTAACCTAATTACATAACAATAGGATTAGGTGTACCCTAATTACTATCCATGCGATTGGCTCCCTAATACGTAAATACCCTGTGTCGGCGCCAACGGTAGGGTGTATCACTCCCTAACCCAACAACTTTTATAATACAGACTTATTTACTGGTGTTACAATGGCTTAGTTTCCCTAATCGGACTCATGCACTCTCATGATCCCACCGGAACATGCCCGTACCCACCTTCCCCATTTCGACCCTCTTATTATCCAGTTCAGTAAAGCGTGCCCTGGCCTCTAGTGTGAGGCCCTCTAACAAAATACCAACAGGGATACTAAATGATATAAACCCCACACAACAAGACTGACACAAGCCAGACCCCCTAGGCTTGTGCCCCCAAGTAACTAGGATTTAAGGGTCCCCAAAACCCGATACAATAGCAGAATGAGGGACCTCTTAGCTTATTAATAATCATGTTTAACCTAGCAGGTTTAGGTTTACTAATAAGCATGGCTGTAATATTACATGTTATTATGTGTGTACAACCCTTTCCCAAAATACCTGCCCAGATGTATGTGTAATTTCTATAGTGATTCAATTTACTAACCTACATCTCGTACTTACATAATTTTAACTTGTCATTTTACTTATTGTCTTTATTAAGTCAAGTCTACCACATTTATACATATGCATACTATTCAATTATGTATCAAATTACAATATGTACAAGTATATGCATATTATCATCTTTTTATTACATTCCTATTTATAGCAAGTACAAGTATATGCATATTACCCCTTTCCCAAATTACAGTCAAACGGTCCTCAATTTAACAATATGCCTAAATCCCCTTTTTTCATGTCATTTATTATCCCAATTTTACTATATGCAAACTTTAATCGGACATGGCCTAGGCTTTCAAAGGCCTAGGCTTAGCGTAAACAAAAAGGAAGAATAGAGGAAGGAGATCAAATCACATAGGCATACAGGCAAGACTGGAAATAAACTAAAACAATAAAAATGGGGAAAAGGAAGATAAATACACATAACTAGTTAACCATCTGACAGTAAAAGCATATATTTTACTTATAATAACGGCATAGGTGAATAACAGGTACAACAATTATTTTATAAACAGTGTATGTTCTAAACCTAATTTTATTTACTGTCATGATACAGTTTTAGGTATCACATCTGAAAATAACATGGAACTCACAGCGGGTCTTGGCGAAGAAGAGATTAGATCTCTCTTATATATATATATATAAGAAAAGTCCACTTCTATCTCATTTACTGTTGTATGTGAATCTTGTATTTTGAATTATCTTTGTAGATCTAGGCTTCAGCAGCATCTCCCCATTATATATATATATATATATATATATATATATTGGAAAAGATTCATGGAGGAAGAGTATATGAAGAATAATTATGTGTATTGAAATGAGAGAGAGCCACATATTCATAGATTTACATTGCTAATCTTAACCTTTAGATATTAGGTTTTCAATCTACGCTATACACGTAGCGTTGAGTCAGCGAATGAACCTAGCCAACAAAACTGTCAAAATACAAAATTCTGAACCAGACCTGGATCTGGGTGGGTCGATCCATCAACTAACTGGGTCAACCCAAGTAGGGCATGGGTCGCCCCATGTACACTGGTTTCCGCATTGATTTATCGGTTGTCTTCAGTTTGAAGTAATTTGCATTATATGCATATATAACTTCCTTATATGTATACAAATTTCAAATGCTCGTAACTTCTTCATACGTTATCTAATTCACGAAAACTTGGGGTCTATCTGAACCAGAATTCCGAGACGAACACAACGTTAAAGCCAATTTTACTTAATTTTGAATATTTAATTAAGTAATTCCCGTTTTATTGTCTTTAAGGTATGGTTATAGTGTATTAAATTTAAGGGTGTTACATTCTCCCCTACTTAAAGGATTTTGTCCCCGAAATCTCTAAGTTAAGAAGAATGTTGCTATCCTAACAACTACCTACAACTGTGCATCTACTTGTTCATCATCCACAGGCAGCCATTGTCCTTAAGAATTTCTAATGCATGTATAAACATATGCAAAGGTGTTGTGTGTATATGTCCCAATACTAATGCAAAAATCAGGCGGTCGACTGATCCAGCTGACCTCCTCAATGCAATATATGTTTGTGCCATGTATCTAATATGTATGCAAAAAGTCCTAGTATAATATATAAACTCTATATGTGTGCACAATCATTCACCAAAATGCAACATCCACGGGATGATTCACCCATTTCCATCCATAGAAAATTAAAATGCACTCACATCCATATGCAATATGTAAGTGCTTGAGTCGATCTAGTGTCTAGTGTGTATATGCATCAACGAGCAATCACTAGCAAACACTTACATCCACTTGAAACCATAAATCATAACATGTTTCAAACACATGTTTCCAACCATTGGATTTTATCTGAAGATCGAAGGTTCGAATGATAGGATAAACATACTTGAATGATAGAAGTAAATGCAAAGTAAAAGCTTGGAAAAGAAATTAAGAACGTACTAAAAAAAAAAGGATAAGAAGCGCGAATCTTGTCTTCGAGTTCCCACGTCGCATCTTCACAGTCTTCTCCCCACTATACCTTTACCAATCCGATTTTCTTGTTGCGTAGTTTCTTATTCTCTGATCCAAGAATATGAGTTGGAACTCTTCTTCTCGATGCTAACTTCTCAACTTTCACATCCTCAAGTGTTCTTGGCTCTACTATCTCAACCGTATCATGTAGCCATTTCCTAAAATGGGAAACATGAAACACATCAGGTATGCCTGCTAGTCTGTCTGATAGTCTGATCCTATAGGCCATCTGACCTATCCTCTCCACTATAGGGAACGACCCTACGAATCTTGGCATCAACTTCCCTACTAAACCAAAGCGAACTACATTCCTCAGCGGTGATACTTTAATGAAGACCATATCTACCACTTAGAATTACAAATCAGTCCTCCTTTTATTGGCATATGATTTCTATTTATCCTGAGCTACTTTCATTCTTCGGTGGATAAGATCAATCTTCTCGGAAGAATCTCGAATCATCTCAGGTCCAAATAGAAGTCTATCCGCAGACTCCCACCAACAAATCGGCAATTTCCAAGGTCGTCCATATAACGCTTTGAAGGGTGCCATGCCTATACTCGATTGGCAACTCCCCCCCCCCCAGGTCTAGTATACATAGTCTTAGAAGATCTTCAAGGACACTGTTCACCCTCTCTGTTTGTCCATCTATCTGAGGGCGATACGCCGTGCTCAAATGTGGCTGTGTACCTAATGCCTCTTGTAATCTCTTCCGAAAATTACTAGTGAAGATGGGTTCATAGTCGCTAACTATGCTGGAAGGTACCCCATGAAGTTGAACTATCTCCCGAAGATATATCGATGCTAGCCAAGTTGTCGTCATTTTATTTTTGATAGAAATAAAATGAGTGCTCTTCGTAAGTCTGTCCACTATCTCCCAATTGCTCGTATTGCCCTTCTTGGATCAGGGAAATCCATCTATGAAATCCATAGAGACACTCTCCCACTTCCATTGTGGGACAACCAAGGGCTGAAGCAATCCACCTGGTTTCTTCTGTTCAGCCTTTTCTCGTTGGCTAGTCAAACATCGAGCTATAAATTCATCCACGTCTTCCTTCATGTGAGTCAAAAAGAAAACTCTCTTCATGTCTCGATACATCTTGTCGCAGCCCGGATGGATAGTCATCTGAGAATGATGAGCTTCCTCAAGCACTATCTTTATCAATTCCCCATTCTAGGTACACATAGCCTTCCATGTCATCTTAGCCACCCTTTCTCTTCTACAGTATATCTAGCAAGGTGACTAGAAGGCTCTCCTCTACCAAGCTTGTCCATGATGTCTGATATCTGCATGTCCTCCCGCTGCATAGATCCAATACGCTCCAATAGAGTAGGTCACACCTCCAATGATGCTAACAGTTCCAATGTGAAATTTGTAGATGGCTTAAAATCGAAGGTCAATATAAACTCCAAGCTCCGCCTTTCTACGAATAGAGGAATTAAATTCATCTTCTTCCTAATCAACGCGCCCGCCACTACATTACCCTTGCCTGATGTATAAGCTATCTCAAAGTCGTAGGACGCTAGGAACTCCATCCACCGTTGCTGCCTTATGTTGAGATTCTTCTGTGAGAACAAGTATTTGAGCGACTTATAACCCGTGTATAGCTCAAATCTCTCTCCAAGTAGATAATGTCGCTAAAACTTCAATGCGAATACTATAACAGCCAATTCCAGATCATGGGTAGGGTATTCTTCTCATGAACTCTCAACTGTCTGCTACCATAGCATACTACCCTTCCTTCTTGCATCGAAACGACACCAAGTCCTGTGCCACAATCATCTGTGTAAACTATGAACATCTTGCTTCCATCAGGGAGAGTCAGAACTGAGGCTGTTGTCAGAGCCCTTTTCAACATATGAAAGGCATCCTCGCAATCAATGCTCCATGAAAAATCCAAGTTCTTCTTCCTCAATTGGGTGAGCGGGGCTGACACCCTTGCAAAGTCCTTGATAAACTTTCTATAATAGCCCGCCAACCCTAGAAAACTTCTTACCTCCGTCGCATTCTTTGGAGCCCTCCAATCTTGAACTACGACGACTTTAGCGGGGTCCACTGCTATCCCGTACTTGGAGACCACATGCCCTAGGAACGTTACTTCTTTTCTCCAAAAGTGACACTTAGAAATTTTTGCCTTAAGCTGATGCAATCTGAGTGTGCGTAGAACATATCCTTAGTGTTTGGCATGCTCCTCCTCGTTCTTTGAGAAGATCAGAATGTCATCCATAAAGACCACAAAATAGGCGGGTGCATTGGTTAGCCCCAAAGACATAACGAGCCACTCAAAGAACCCGTCTGGAGTTTTGAATGCAGTCTTATCAAAGCTCTCCTCTGCCACCCTTAGCTGATGAAATCCCATGGCCAAATCCATTTGCGAGAAAACTGATGCGCATACTAGCTGATCAAACAAGTCGTCAATCCTTGAAAGTGGGTGCCTATTCTTCTTGGTGAGCTTATACAGCTCTCTATAATCCACGCATAGATGAAGTGAGCCGTCTACGTTAGTTGCAAAAATGACTAGAGCAACCTACTCTGATATGCTCTGTCTAAAAAATCCTTTCTCGAATAGCTCCCGTACTTGATTGCTGAGCTCCCTCCTCTCTCTCTAGAAGCCATGTAACGCACCGGTAGAGCAACTGGCTTAACATTATCTACCAAATGAATCTGGAAGTCTATCTCACACCTTGGAGGTAGTCCCTTAACCTCATCAAACACGTATGGATAATCTTTGACTGTGGTTATAGATCACAAATAGTTAACAGAAGTATCAAGTGATTCTAGAAAATTGAGCATCACCGACCTTCGTGGGTCACAGGAAATTTCGAGAGTTCTACCATGACAAGTAAGAAGTCTAACTACTCTCTTTTCACAATCAAGGATGGCACCATACATGGCTAACTAATCCATTCATAAAATCAAACCATAGCCCATTAAGCCCAGCACCTATGCATTACATTCAAACTCAACACCCAAAATAGAAATTCTCAAACTCCTACATATCATGGATAAATGAGCCGTACCTCCTATAGGGTTTGAGACCACTATAGGATCAGAGACTATACTACTATTAAGGTGCAAATTATCTACTAAAGAACTGGATATAAACAAATGAGAAGCGCCAGAATCAAAGAGGGTTCTAATAGGATAGTAGAAAAGGTAAATCAAACCTTCAACAATGACTTTTCTACCTCAATCGGATCCACTAGCCTCAAGAGCATGTACTTGTCCAGAAGATCCCGCCCTTTGTCCTTGCTTGCTAGGGTATTGCTCAGTGAAGTGTTCCTCTTGACCATAATTAAAGAAGGCTTTCTTTGTCTTTCCGTCGTCCTTCACAAAAAGAACCATAGCTCCACAACCATGACACTTGATAACTTTCTTGATCTGAGCCTAGTCAGGCTTCCTTCCTTTCTTTTGTGCTCCCTTCTTGGGCCATTATTTCTTTTTCTCGCCCTTTGCCTGTGTCTCCTCGGTCTTACTGTCTTTCTTCTCATCCTAGTCAACTTTGTGCATTAGAGCCATGTCAACCAGCCTCTCAAACTTCGCCCCCATTGGTATATAAGATAATGCAAGTCCTTGGAGAGGTTGATTCAATCCTCTTGCAAACCTAAGTGCCTTCTTATGGGTGTATGCACCAAGTCCAGACCAAACCTCGCCAACTGATTAAACTTATTAACATAATCCTTAACATACATGTCCCCTTGTTTCAAAGCCAAGAATCTCTCCATCTGTAATCCCTCTTCCGCCTGAGATAAAAACTTCATCTTGAATCTCTGTCTGAAATAATTCCAAGTAGCTACTGGTTGTCCTTCCTGTAACACCCCACCTCCGTTAAGATCACTCACAGAGGGAATGCCTTAACTTCGGTGGGGCATTATACGTAAAAGATGCAGATAAATTACAAGACAGACAAATAAAGCAACGGAAAATAAAGTCGTTTTATAAACAACTTAATTTAGTAAAGCTTTTACAACAATTTCCTCAATCATACTTAAATGTAATACATAGAACTTCTGTCTTGATTTAAAAACCTCCAAGAATAAAAAAAAAGCATAAAAACAATGATATTCCCCGATAAAGCATGAACCAGCCATAGCAGTGGAAGAGAGAGAGTCCAAAGCGATACACTAACTAATATTCAAGCTTGGAAAGCGAAGAGGTCCAAGTTAGGCTGAGCTATTCCCTCCCTGACTACCTGAGGGGGGGGGGGAAATGGAAGAAAAGATGCGAAAAACAAACTAGGTCAGACATAAGTCTGGTAAGTCCAGTGATCTTTCAGCATGCAAACAAGATAAAGGATCATGGCATGAATAAACCGAAAATAGGACAATACCATAAAAACAACGTAACTAAAGAGAAGATGAGTGCAAGGTGAACTGAATGCGCTTCTACTTTTTCTCTGCTTCGCTACTACTCTGTTAATCTGATTTCTATATTTATCTCTGCACCACCTAATTAGTGTCCTAATTAGTAATCTGTATAAAATGATAATCGTGATCCCAACCCCCGTAATTGTGGTAGCCTTCAAGTGTATATCTATCGTGAGGATTCCACCTCAATCAGCCTAATTGCCATGAACATGTTAGATGTACCCTAACTACCCTATCGATCGGCTCCCTACTTGTATTCATGTTTCATGTGTCTGTGTCAATCGGCCCTCTCTTGCATGTAGATCCCTGTGTTGGTCCCACCATAAGGTGTATCAGTCCTTATGATAGTGACCCGACACGATTCAAGATGCACAGTGTATAACTACTGGTACCCAGTGCCTTCTTTTTCCCACTCCGGAGTATGTGCACGCCCGTAAACCGTCGGAACCTACACTGACGTAACCCTGCCGCTGCTTTGACTGCTTATAATTAGCCTAGTAATCGTGCTCCACCCTGCCTAGTTCAGGGTATCGTGATACCTCCATGTGGGTTACTGCTGAAATGGGTCCCCGTTACTAGGGTTTCCTATTGGTTAAGTTTGTGGGCCTATATTTACTAATATTACCCACCAACCCGATATGTACTTAACCCTCCCATCGATTAAAGCATTTTTAATAAACGGTTAAGTTTTGTGGGCCTATATGTACTAATATTACCCACCTACACGAGATGTACTTAACCCTCCCATCGATTCAAGCATGTTTATTTAATAGTTAAGTTTTATGGGCCTATATTTACTAATATTACCCACCAACCTGATATGTACTTAACCCTTCCACTGATTCAAGCATGTTTATTTAATGGTTAAGTTTTGTGGGCCTATGTTTACTAATATTACCCACCTACCCGATATATACTTAACCCTTCCATTGATTCAAGCATGTTTATTTAATAGTTAAGTTTTGTGGGCATATATTTACTAATATTACCCACCAATCCGATATGTACTTAACCCTCCCGCACATTAGGCCATATTAGTTAAGTGTTGTCTGCTTATGTTAACTTAACCCGCTCATTCATCATGTCATGTTGGTTAAGCATTTCTTATTAACTTGACCCTCCTTACTTATCATGTTGGATCGGTTAAGTGTTTCCTATTAACTTAACCCTGTTCATTCATCAAGTTATATTGGTCAAGTGTTTCTTGTTAACTTAACCCCATGTATTCATCTTGTTGTATTGGTTAAGTGTCATCAATCAATTCAAGTTAACTTAACCCACCTACGTGTCATGTTACTTTGGTTAAGTGTTTCCTTCTTGTGTTAACTTAACCCTACTACAAATCAAGTTATATTGGTTAAGTGTTGCCCTCTTATTTTAACTTAACCTTTACATAAATCAAGTTATATTGGTTAAGTGTTTCTAAATTTACTATATTGGTTAAGTGTTGCCCTCTTATTTTAACTTAACTTTTCGATAAATCAAGTTATATTGGTTAAGTGTTTCTAAATTTACTTAACCTCACGCACTTGTCTAATTAACATGTTATAAAGATTAAGTGTTCTAAATTTACTTAACCTCACCCACTTGTCTAATTAACATGTTATAACGGTTAAGTGTTCTAAATTTACTTAACCTCACCCATCAGTTTAGTTAACATGTTGAATTGGTTAAGTGTTTCCTTAATTGACTTAACCCTACTAATCTTGACTTGGCTTTATTAAAGCACCAACCACTCACATTAGACAGGTATTGTTGTGGTCACTGGATGTGCCAGTCAGTTCCGAGCAGTTTTACACCACAACTCAGTCTAACCTCGGGTCCTTTATGGGCTCAATTCACTAACCACGCACATTAGGCAGGTATTGTTGTGGTCACTGGATGTGTTGGTCGGTTCCGGGCAGTTTTACACCACAACTCAGTCTAACCTCGGGTTAGGCATGTTCGTCTTTTCTAAATTTACATATTTCTTATTTATGACAAATTCCATATGTAAATTATTCCCAATTTAATTATGCCATAATTATCCTTTTAATTATGCTCACAATTAATGGTATACTAAATATACCATTTCATGAACCAATCTATGCCATGTAATTTTTCATGTTTATCCTACATATTTATATGTAAATTATAAATCAATTATTGTCATGGCCCACTTTCCTTCTAAATCACGTTCAAAATTTTAGGTATATAGATTATACCATTTTCATGCCACTTATCATGCTTATGTGTCAAACATGCCAATTACATGTAATTTCATGTTTTCCCCAACGTTACCCCCGTTGTACGTTCGCAAAATTACGTAGAATGTTAGGCTCGATATTTTAGCCTAACTTATAAAACAAAAAGAGGAAAAAGGAACTTTGCAATATTCCAACATCATACAAAAGTATGGATCTAACTACACATATGTCACATGGATTTGGCATAGAACAATATACTTTTAACTATGAACTTGCAAATTTGATCTATGCAACATGAACCACAAGCATATGAATTTACATAAAACTATAAAAGTCAAACTTGGCATGTAGTGGTGAACTTGCAAATTAGATCTATCATAAAGGCATATGGGTCTAACATAAAAAGTTGTAGATCTAAACATATAAGGTCGTAGATCTAAACATGTATGCATAATGGCTCTAAACAATTAGGCATAAACGACATGACTTAGCCTAAAACTTGTATGCATCATAATATCACCAAACTTACATATGATAATTTCATTCCCAAATTCCTATACAACATCATAGGTTTGCTCACCAATTTCCACATAACATGATAGGTTCGATGGACCACAATAGTTCATAGGCATATATGATAGAATAGACATGAATAAACATGAATCAGCATCACATACAACTTGATACAATTCTATTTTACAATTCATTACAAATCATGTCTTTAGTTTATTCACGTCTGAAAGATAACTACACTTACAATCAAAAGGAAAAACTTGATTTCAAGGATCTGTATTCTAAAACTGAATTTCTCGCCTTTGATGTAGATCGTTGAATTCTCTTAGTTGAATTAGATTAGTTTTGATTTTGATGTAGCTTCTATCTTGCCTTTGTGTTAAAAGAGAAGACGGCAATTCTAGGTTCACCATTGATAGCATGACGGCTCTAGGAATATTTTTGTGTGGCTTAGGGTTTAGATTTAGGTTGGTTTTATAGAAGTTTGATTTAATAGGAACCGTCAGATTAACCTAGAGCAAATCAAAGCCATTCAGACAAGATAGAATAGCCACATCAGCCCTAATGACTCAGCAAGGAGTCCATCAGAACCAATCAGATGTCACATCTACCTTAGAGAGAATCGGCCAACAGGTTGACAGCCAAATACCCTGAATCAACCCCTAGTCGACCCAGCGGGGGTCAGGTCGACCTCAAAAATGGGCTGGTTCGGTTATTCCCCCTCCCGATTCGCTGTTTTGAACTTTTTTGCATATTTATTTATTTAATTTTTATATATATCTATATATATTTTTCTCATATGCATACAAACTTCAAGGCTTAATAACTTCTTCATAAGGTATCCGTTTTATGCAAATGAAATGTCTATCTTGACCAAAATTTTGAGACGAACGTAATAGCGCAACCCATTTCACTTAATTCTTCTTCTAAAAATTAAGTGTTCTTGAATTTATTAATTTTAATATTCTCAGAAAATTCGGGGTGTTACATTCTCCCCTCTTTAAAGGATTTCGTCCCCGAAATCTTCAAGTTAAGAAGAATGCATCCTAACATCCAATCATCCATCTACTCATCCATCATCCACAAGCATCCATTGTCCTTAAAAGACTTCTAATGTCATATGAACATATGCAGAGTGTGTGTGTATGTCTCTTATCTATTGCAAAGGTGTAAACCAATATCAGACAAGCACCCAAGGATTACCTCCTCCGAATTTGGACGATTTATGTGAGATGATACTAGTAAAACAACCAAATAATTGAGCACTTAACCGACTATGGCTATCCTCGCCAATCCTGCTCCAAAACTATCGTTGATCGCATAACTGGCTTTGCATTGTCAACTAGATATATGCAGAAGTCTATCTCGAGTTTTTAGGGGGAAAACTCCTAACCTTAATCAAAAAAACATCTGCATACTCATGGACTATTCTAACGGATCGAAAATCGTCGATAACTACATAAAGTGATTCTAGGTAGCTAAGACAAACTGATCCCTTAGGATCGCACGAAATTTCGAGGGTATTCCCGAGGCAAGTCGAAAGTCTAACTATCCTCCATTCCAATTACTAGCTAACTAATTAATGCCTAGAATCAACCCATAACCCATGAAACCAAAAAAATAAGTATTTCAAATCCTTACAAAACAAAGATAAATGAGCCAAACCACAAATTGGACTTGAGACCATAATGGGATCCTCTACTATACAAGCTCTAGGGTGCAGAGACTCAACTATGGAAGCAGATATAAACGAATGCAAAGCGCAAAAATCAAAAAGAGTACTAGCAGGATGATCAAGAAGAAAAACTAAACTTTTCAACAGAAACCTTACTACCTCTCTCTCAGGTATGCTGGTGGTGAGAGCATGCACTTGCCTTCCGGAAAATCCTGTCTTTTGTTCTTGCCCTTAATTATACGACCTGTTATACCAAAATAAAGATACTTCCTCTTGTTTTAGGTTTTACTATTCTTTTCTCCCCTCCTTTGTGAACCAAGTCCATATCCATGAGTTCTTCATCCTTGTGTTGTGCTCCTTAGCCAAACTCCCTGGTCTCTCGAAAGCTGCCTCCATCGCATGGGGAATCCTACAAAGCTCGAAAGAAAATTAGCCCAGGTGAAACTACTACGGCTATAGATTGAAGTTGAGCACTTGTTTTCCCTTTGACAAGTATCGTAGTCTCATCGAGCCTACGAAACCATGCCGCAATGAGGTTACCTCCCAGAAAGCCAGGAGCCCTAGAGACTCAGGAAAGAAGGAAACAAGGATTCAAACAGAGGATCAAAAGATAGTGCATATGGCTTTGGGGAATACGCCTTAAAACAAAACTTTTCTTTTGAAAATGCTTCTGTTAAAACTATTTTGAAAATAATTTTTCAAATCTTTTATCTAATCCGGTAACCTTCAGCTCTGATACCAAGTGTAACACCCCACCTCCGTTAAGGTCACTCACAGAGGGAATGCCTTAACTTCGGTGGAGCATTATAGGTAAAAGATGCAGATAAATTACAAGACAGACAAATAAAGCAGCGGAAAATAAAGTCATTTTATAAACAACTTAATTCAGTCAAGCTTTTACAACAATTTCCTCAATCATACTTAAATGTAATACATAGAACTTCTGTCTTGATTTAAAAACCTCCAAGAATAAAAAAAGCATAAAAACAATGATATTCCCCGATAAAGCATGAACCAGCCATAGCAGTGGAAGAGAGAGAGTCCAAAGCGATACACCAACTAATCTTCAAGCTTGGAAAGCGAAGAGGTCCAAGTTAGGCTGAGCTATTCCCTCCCTGACTACCTGAGGGGGGGGGAATGGAAGAAAAGAGGCGAAAAACAAACTAGGTCAGACATAAGTCTGGTAAGTCCAGTGATCTTTCAGCATGCAAACAAGATAAAGGATCATGACATGAATAAACTGAAAATAGGACAATACCATATAAACAAGGTAACTAAAGACAAGATGAGTACAAGGTGAACTGAATGCGCTTCTACTTTTTCTCTGCTTCGCTACTACTCTGTTAATTTGATTTCTATATTTATCTCTGCACCACCTAACTAGTAATCTATATAAAATGATAATCGTGATCCCAACCCCCGTAATTGTGGTAGCCTTCAGGTGTACATCTATCGTGAGGATTCCACCTCAATCAGCCTAATTGCCATGAACATGTTAGATGTACCCTTACTACCCTATCGATCGGCTCCCTACTTGTATTCATGTTTCATGTGTCTGTGTCAATCGGCCCTCTCTTGCATGTAGATCCCTGTGTTGGTCCCACCATAAGGTGTATCAGTCCTTATGATAGTGACCCGACACGATTCAAGATGCACAGTGTATAACTACTGGTACCCAGTGCCTGCTTTTTCCCACTCCGGAGTACGTGCACGCCCGTAAACCGTCGGAACCTACACTGACGTACCCATGCCGCTGCTTTGACTGCTTATAATCAGCCCAGTAATCGTGCCCCACCCTGCCTAGTTCAGGATATCGTGATACCTCCATGTGGGTTACTGCTGAAATGGGTCCCCGTTACTAGGATTTCCTATTGGTTAAGTTTGTGGGCCTATATTTACTAATATTACCCACCAACCCGATATGTACTTAACCCTTCCATCGATTCAAGCATTTTTAATAAACGGTTAAGTTTTGTGGTCCTATATGTACTAATATTACCCACCTACACGAGATGTACTTAACCCTCCCATCGATTCAAGCATGTTTATTTAATAGTTAAGTTTTATGTGCCTATATTTACTAATATTACCCACCAACCTGATATGTACTTAACCCTTCCACTGATTCAAGCATATTTATTTAATGGTTAAGTTTTGTGGGCCTATATTTACTAATATTACCCACTAACCCGATATGTACTTAACCCTTCCACTGATTCAAGCATGTTTACTTAATAGTTAAGTTTTGTGGGCATATATTTACTAATATTACCCACCAATCCGATATGTACTTAACCCTCCCGCACATTACGCCGTATTAGTTAAGTGTTGTCCGCTCATGTTAGCTTAACCCACTCATTCATCATGTCATGTAGGTTAAGCAATTCTTAGTAACTTGACCCTCCTTACTTATCATGTTGGGTCGGTTAAGTGTTTCCTATTAACTTAACCCCGTTCGTTCATCAAGTTATATTGGTCAAGTGTTTCTTATTAACTTAACCCCACGTATTCATCTTGTTGTATTGGTTAAGTGCCATCAATCAATTCAAGTTAACTTAACCCACCTACTTGTCATGTTACTTTGGTTAAGTGTTGCCTTCTTGTGTTAACTTAACCCTACTTCAAATCAAGTTATATTGGTTAAGTGTTGCCCTCTTATTTTAACTTAACCTTTCCATAAATCAAGTTATATTGGTTAAGTGTTTTTAAATTTACTTAACCTCACCCACTTGTCTAATTAACATGTTATAAAGGTTAAGTGTTCTAAATTTACTTAACCTCACCCACTTGTCTAATTAACATGTTATAACAGTTAAGTGTTCTAAATTTACTTAACCTCACCCATTAGTTTAGTTAACATGTTGAATTGGTTAAGTGTTTCCTTAATTGACTTAACCCTACCAATCTTGACTTAGCTTTATTAAAGCACCAACCACTCACATTAGACAGGTATTGTTGTGGTCACTAGATGTGCAGGTCGGTTCCGGGCAGTTTTACACCACAAATCAGTCTAACCTCGGGTCCTTTTTAGGCTCAATGCACTAACTACCCACATTAGACATGTATTGTTGTGGTCACTGGATGTGCCGGTCGGTTCCGGGCAGTTTTACACCACAACTCAGTCTAACCTCGGGTTAGGCATATTCGTCTTTTCTAAATTTACATATTTCTTATTTATGACAAATTCGATATGTAAATTATTCCCAATTTAATTATGCTATAATTATCCTTTTAATTATGCTCACAATTAATGGTATACTAAATATACCATTTCATGAACCAATCTATGCCATGTAATTTTTCATGTTTATCCTACATATTTATATGTAAATTATAAATCAATTATTGTCATGGCCCACTATCCTTCTAAATCACGTTCAAAATTTTAGGTATATAGATTATACCATTTTCATGCCACTTATCATGCTTATGTGTCAAACATGCCAATTACATGTAATTTCATGTTTTCCCCAATGTTGTACGTTCGCAAAATTACATAGAATGTTAGGCTCGATATTTTAGCCTAACTTATAAAACAAAAAGGGGAAAAGAGGAACTTTGCAACATTACAACATCATACAAAAGTATGGATCTAACTACACATATGTCACATGGATTTGGCATAGAATAATATACTTTTAACTATGAACTTGCGAATTTGATCTATGCAACATGAACCACAAGCTTATGAATTTGCATAAAACTATACAAGTTAAACTTGGCATGTAGTGGTGAACTTGCAAATTAGATATATCATAAAGGCATATGGATCTAACATATAAAGTTGTAGATCTAAACATATTAGGTCGTAGATCTAAACATGTATGCATAATGGCTCTAAACAATTAGGCATAAACGACATGACTTAGCCTAAAACTTGTATGTATCATAATATCACCAAACTTACATATGATAATTTCATTCCCAAATTCCTATACAACATCATAGGTTTACTCACCAATTTCCACATAACATGATTGGTTCGATAGACCACAATAGTTCATAGGCATATATGATAGAATAGACATGAATAAACATGAATCAGCATCACATACAACTTGATACAATTCTATTTTACAATTCATTACAATTCATGTCTTTAATTTATTCACATCTGAAAGATAACTACACTTACAATCAAAAGGAAAAACTTGATTTCAGGGATCTGTATTCTGAAACTGAATTGCTCGCCTTTGATGTAGATCGTTGAATTCTCTTAGTGGAATTAGATTAGCTTTGATTTGATTTTGATGTAGCTTCTGTCTTGCCTTTGAGTTGAAAGAGATGACGACAATTCTAGGTTCACCATTGATGGCATGACAGCTCTAGGAATATTTTTGTGTGGCTTAGGGTTTAGATTTAGGTTGCTTATATAGAAGTTTGATTTAATAGGAACCATCAGATTAACCTAGAGCAAATCAAAGCCATTCAGACAAGATAGAATAGCCACATCAGCCCTAATGACTCAACAAGGAGTTCATCTGAACCAATCAGATGCCACATCTGTCTTAGAGTGAATCGGCCCATGGGTTGATAGCCAAACACCCTGAATCAACCCCTAATCGACCTAGCGGGGCTTGGGTCGACCTAAAAAATGGGCTGGTTCGGTTATTCCCCCTCCCGATTTGCTGTTTCGAACTTTTTTGCATATTTATTTGTTTAATTTTTATATATATCTATATATATATATATATATTTCTCATATGCATACAAACTTCAAGGCTTAATAACTTCTTTATAAGGTATCCGTTTTATGCAAACCAAATGTCTATCTTGACCAAATTTTGAGACGAACGTAATAGCATAACCCATTTCACTTAATTCTTCTTCCAAAAATTAAGTGTTCTTGAATTTGTTAATTTTAATATTCTCAGAAAATTCGGGGTGTTACACTTCCTGTGTCACCTCCCACCAGTAAGAAGCTTTGTCCTTCAGTTGTCAAGCAACCAACTGTTTCTTCCTCCTATCATCGATCTCAAAAAGACCAAACACGTTCTCCGTTTCTCTTAGTCAGTTCCATGCCTCAACAAAGCTCTGCTACCACGGAACAGTTTTCCTCCCATGGTGCAAAAGTCTTTGCATAGTTTAGAAAAGTTATATACTCATGGAGGTGGAGCTACTACGGCTACAGCAGGGGGTGGGGCATCTCCTTGAACTCCCGCAGGTGCCATAGCCTTAAGATACCAATGGAACAATGTAGGTAGTGGAATGCCCTGAGGAAGATTGGGCACCCTAGACATGCTCGAAAGAGAAGAAACAAAAGATTCAATGAGAGATAGAGAGAATATTGAATATGGCTAGAGGGGATATGTTTTTCAAAAATAGATTTTTATTTGAAAATACTTTGCTTTTGAAAATAATTTTTCTAAACATTTTATCCAATCTTGTAACCTTCGACTCTGATACCAAATGTGACACCCCACGTCCGTTAATGTCACTCATAAGAGAATGCATTAAGTTTTGTGAAGCACAACAGGTAAACAGTACAGAAATTCACAAGATAAATATAAAGTAAGTAGTAGAAATTTCAACTTTATTATTAAAAACAAAACATAGTCTCAAAGCAGGTTACATCATAAAACTAGTTACATCAAAAACCATGAATCTCAAATCTGTCTCATGAAGAAAAATAACAGGGTGCAATAATATAAAACCATATCCCTCATAGAAAACCATAACAGAATAGAAAGTAAATCAAAGCGGTACGTCTCAAAAAGCCTAGATCCAAGCAGAAAGAAAAAGTCCTAATCCACTCCGAGGAACTGGAAGGAAAGGAAGAAATAAGCAAAAACAAAAGGGTCAGACATAAAGTCTGGTGAGTTCGAGTGATTTCAAATATGCATAAAATAGAGATACCAAGAAAGGAAAATAAGACTGGATGAGAAAGTACAATTTCATATAAGGCAATAGGTAAACAGGATAAATAGGATAAAACTGGAATAAACAGTGATCGAGTAATGCTTCTTATTTATATCCTAATAACAGGTTATGCCTGCACCTATACTAGTGTAACAGGATTAGGTTTTAACCCAATTACTTAACAGAAACAACAAGATTAAACAGCAGGATTAGATGTACCCTAGTTACATAACAGAATTAGGTGTTACCCTAATTACATAACTTCAGGATTAGGTGTACCATAATTACTACCCATGTGATCGACTCCCTAATATGTAAATACCATGTGTCGTCCCTGAAAGTAGGGAGTATTACTCCCTAACCCATCAACTTTTATAACATAGATCTATTTATTGGTGTTACAGCGGATTAGTTTACCTAATCAGACTCATGCACACTCATGACCCCGTTGGAACACACCCGTACCCACTTTCCCTATTTTGAACCTCTTACTATCCAGTTCAGTAAAGCGTGCCCTTGCCTCTACCAAGTGTGAGGCCCTCTAACAAAATATGTAGCGATCTAAACTTCCCGACCGGCCTAAACCGAACAAGTAGGCGGATTGCTTTGAGAACACGACGCATCGGAACACAAACATGAGAACATATCATTGCAATTACAATAACTTATATCAGAGTACAAGATGTCAAAGTTCAAATAAATAATATACGGCTGAAAAATAATAAGATCAGAGGTTTAAATTACAAAACAGCGGAAATATATATACATAAGCATAATGTGCATAGGAAAACATCAACTACCACTGCTGAAAGAAATACACGGATACAAAGCATTCCATATATAGCTCCACCCGTAATCCAGGATCATGTGAAAAGAAATATCTGTGAAAACCAAAACTACAGGTTGCCCGTGTGGAAAATATCGGCACCCAGAGTTTAGGTGGGAAACAATAAACTCTGAGTCAGTCATGGGACTAGTGCGAGAGCTTAAAACTGTTATTAACTTCATTTTAATGTTGGGTAAATCGAGGGACCACCCATATAACACGGAATGGGTTTTCTCCCAAGAATACCATAAAAAACAACGCAATGCTAAAACGAAAAGAATGAAGCTATTATAAGACTTAGGTCCCATCACATAATGCAATGCAAGCCGGAGGATAGAGTGTTACCTTAAAATAGCCAAATATGTTTGATACGCGAAATTTATCTTTCATTATTATAAGTGTAGAAATCAACTTCAAATCTAAATGTATCAATCATAGACAGCACAAGTATCATATATTATGTCACCATATAGGTTTACAACTAAAACTGAAAAGTCGCGTATTGGAAATTGGGTTTCCATCTATAAACCGAGGAAAGGGATCTTCCTCACCGATTTCAAGACACTCTAGCAAATGCCTCAGGATCACACATCTGGGCAACCCTTGGATCTTTAGGGTCGGTCAGTCATCACTAATTGGCAATAACATAAACAAGACGTTAGCCAGTTCTATCGAACCTCTCACAAGGTCAGTATGTCAACCAAATCAAGGGCCTTTTAGTCGGTCTAGAAAAAATTCGAGGTACCTCGCCTTTCACAATCCAAAATCTAACATCAATAAAAGTAAAATGCATGGTCTCTATAACATGACATCACTTATAGCTAGAAGCTAACTTATGTCTATTTCCCTGCAGTCTCTATTCCGTTTTTGGTTCACACCGGGGTGTAAGGTTCGCGAATTAACTCTATACACAAAGCTGTGCTACTTAAAGTTGTGCCTTGATTACCAACCACAAAGCCCTGCTTTTCAACAAAAGCCTTGATCCATGCAACTCAGCATGCCACATTGTCAATACATACCATACCATTGATTTCTACCAATATATAACCTCTAATCTTGTACGTCATAGAGAAGGGTGTTAAGCAAGAGAATAAATTATCCTCCACCAGATATATATTTAGTAGAGATCAATAAATATAGCGCAAAGTACAATGTCAGACATATAGTCCATTTGCAAGTCCGTTTGGGGTCTGAACAAAACCGGAGGCACCTTATTCCTCGTCCCATATGTTTAATACAGGAGAGAGGCCCTCGCATATCCGGTCAATCTCCAAGTTTGTCTAAACGATCACCACTATTACCTCATCTTGGGTGTACAACCCAATCAAGACATTAGCAATCATCCAAACAATGTGAAGACCTCCGGTCTTCAACCACCATCTTCAAATCTTCGACTTTTAGTTGTCGTATCAGTTATTCAGAATGGGTTAAACCCGATCTTTCCGAATAACTCACATATCTTATAATCAAGTGCTATAAAAACACATCATACGCCTCATTCCAATCCAGAATATTCTTTTAGTCATATATTCTTGGAAATCATTTCAAAAGATTCTATAATATCTTTTCACAATATAAACCAGATTAAGGTTTATAAAACTAGTCGCGATTATCGAGCTTTACCGAAGTAATCGTTCTTTTTATTATCCCAATGCCAACTTATTCATCCTAGAGAGAAAAACCGGTAGTACTCCATATCTAACACCCACTGTGTTATCGGTAAATTCAATTACCATTTAACATTCAAATCTATTGGAAGATTTAACTATCGCATGAAGTAAAACTGGTGGCACTCCATTCTCAAACATTTCTTGAATTCACTAAATTTAATTATCTTATTCACATTCTAATCTAATTAAAGATCCATTAAAACTCCACTTAGTTTTTAATCTCAAAAATCATTACTTGATGATTATTCAATCTTTTAGGAAATTAATCATGTCTTTAACTGGGTTAAAGAACTAATTTCATTTAAAACACAGTTTGCGATAAACCCAAAATCATCTTCCGTTCTTATGGAACCTTCACGGAAATCAGATCAATCATAATCTATATAAATTTCCGTATCAGACTAATACTATAAGTGGAATAACGACAAAGCCATTTTAAATTCCATAAATAGTAACGGCCTTCCTTTATAGAAGCTCATCTCAATTATTACTACAATTCCAATTTAATATATTAAATTGGAAAACTTAACTTTGGAAAATTTCATTAAATCTTAATTAAAAGATTTATAAATTCCAAATCATAACTTCATTGTTATTTGGGTTAAAGAACAAATGTTATTTAAAATGTCATTCACGACAAACCCAAAAATCCAATTTCAATTCAATTCCAGTTAAATAAATTAATTGGTAAACTTCTCTATATCTTAATTAAAAGATTTATTCTATTCTCAATTGGGTTTAAGAACATTGTTATTGAAGACACCACTTACGACAAACCCAAAATCCAATTTGATATTAAATACAAGGCTCTGAATAGAAATCATATCGGCTTATATTCAATATCAAATTCTAAAACAAACAAATATCGTTTTGGGAATAACGATATCTATACCTTCCAAATTCCTCAACAATATCCATATAATCATGGAATTCAATATCGAAATATCCGAAGATAATTTCCATTCAAATCCAATCCAATTTTTATATTGGAACATTCTGATTAGACTGAAACCATTTCAATTCTTTACTCAAGTTGGTAAACAACTTATTTAGATAAAAAATATATTTTATCTTCACAAATTTGGTATATTTCATCCAAAATCATTTCAAATCATTTATTATGATTTTACATAACTTATTCATATTTTTAATAATTTTAATAAGGCCATTACAGTTGGTTTCCAATATCGGCCACCGAACTACATCCATAGCGACCTTCTCCTAAATTGATTTGGACATACCTTAAAATCTAACCGTTAGATTTAAAATCTCTTATTATCATTTGAAAAATCTTTTCGATACGAACCTAACGGTTCTGGTTTTAGGAGAATCCGATAGACGAATCTCCCGTTATGTCTATTCAAAGACAATTGCAGAAATTCACGAACGGTCGCTGTGCGACACGTTCTATTCAAACCATTATAATATATAAAATATATTCTATCAATTTCCATTCAAAATGTATTTTATAAAACGTTTATAAATTCGTTCTAAAAACGATTCCAACTTCCACTTCAATTTTAAATCAAAATTGAATATTCCATATCATTATAATATTAAAATGATAATATTTCCAAAATATCAGATTTTGAAATCAAATCTTTTCAATATTCATTATAAAATGAATAAAATCGACAGAAACTTCGACTTAAAATGGCGTATATCTACTTAACTCGATTTCATATTCATTTTAGTTATGAATATTTCATTATTTTAGTGTCCATCCAAAATCTGACATCAAAATCATATTTTGATTCTTCACTCAATATTATTTTAAAATATTAGTTATTTTTGAATTGGAATCAGACTCAATCAATTACCATGTAATTTTATTTATATGAATTCCATACATAGCATGTGTTCAAAAATAGTGATAAACAACTATTAAACATTCAATTCACATCCAGAGTGCAATTTACAACTGTATAAGCATTAAAAAATTAAATAACGCTTGTAATAGTCTGTCAATCAATCGGTTGGCATACAATTAAATCCAAGGGAGATGTGAATTAATTATTATCCCCAGACACATGTGGGGTTTTCAACCATCAAACAAATATTATTATTTGTATAATTGGGTGATGTGTAAAATTATCGTCCCAACACCTGTGTGGGGTTTACATTACATCACAATCCATGTGAACTTATCTATATTTGAGAGACGGGTGGGTAAATTGTCATCCCAAATTAATTCATAATATAAACGTTTTATTTAACAACGTATATTTTCATAGTTTAATAATGATAACATTAAAACTGTAAACATCCATTAATCGCCAAACAAATATTGCAATCATAGGCAATCAATATATGTTCAGTTATAAAAATAAATGGTTATACAAAAGAATTGAGTGAGAGAGTTCTCACTATTGGTTTCCACTCCATCAGTCTTTAATTGACGATTGTAGTACTGTTTGGGTTTAAATTTGCCTTAAATTCTAACTTGCTCCATTTTTGTTTTGGTCAGTTCCATGTTGTAGTGTTCGTTGCCACGATTCCAACGTACCCAAAATCACTGAATTTCGATGTCATATGGAAAAGATACATCATTTTAAACATTAGATAATTTAATACGTCATTAGCCTAAAATAATTAATCACTAATTACCATTTTAACTCAATCCCGCTTTCTAATTATTCTCCCCGATTCAACGTTCAGGCTTCAGTCGAATGAAGCTCGCACCATTCTCCTCAAAACGCACACCCATCTATGCTTCCTGACGACGATCCAACATTACCACAATAAAGCCCTTCGAACCCTCCCCTAGCGCCAAGATATGGTGCTGATAGCACCCTTATGTGCCACGGGAAACGAGCTCAAGTGCAATCCTTTGAGCTCCAAATTCGCACAGAATACAATGTTAAATACGGTCATATTCATTCGTTTTGTAGAGCACAAAATTTTGTACGTTTTTCACGTTATAAGTTTTGCAAATCATTGCGTGGATTTGGAGATTTTCTTGGATTAAAAATTGAAGAACTGTAGCCAACGGTTAGAGCTGGCGGCGACAACGAGAGAAAAGAAAGGATAGGGTTTTGGGTAAAAAGATGATATATATACATATATTTTATATTATTTAATTCCAATATTTCTTGTTTATCGCTCCGAACTCCAAACGAATCGCAACGACTTTCGCCCCCAGCCAAACACCCCCATTCCGGACACAATGGGATATGTTTCGTAAGTCGATTCAATCATTTCGATCAGTTTTTGTCAAAATTAAAATATAATTTCAAATATTGAATTTAAACATACATTTTAGTTTACCACGACCACATACTGACTCCAAAAGTTACAAAATTTGAAATCTAGCTATGTTTTGCAAAAACAGTTCTAACAAAAGTAATTTTTTCGAATTTGGAGACCGTTTGAAAATTGGCCTTTTAACTAGCTTATTAAAATTCAACTGAAATTCAATACGCGTTAAAATTTACCATGCTTACATACTAATTCCAATTGACCTGAAATTTTAAACCTGACAATAATTTGACATTCCATATCCAACAAAATTAATTTCATCAAAAACGGAGGTCGTTTGCAAAATGGCTATTTTTAAGGGCTTAAATAATATTAAAATATAAATAAATTCCATAGTGACTATTTTAAATCTTATTATGTTCATAACTTACAACTTACAACTTGAAATCTAAATTTTTCGCATTCACTAGAAAGATATAATTAAATAGATTCTAACATTTCTCGTTTCATCAAATTCTGACTTATATTGAATTCTATATATTCATTTAAAGTTCAAAACTAAATTTTCAAACTACCGCGCCATCACGAGTTCGTTTTAATTAAATTTTAAATTTATACTTTCTAATATTGTTTTAAATTGATTATAAGTCATTTATTCTAAAAATAAATCGATTAAAATATTTAAAATCCATTAAAATCAATTAAAAATAGAATTTAAATTGGTTCCAAAAATCAGAGTTGTTACGATCTCCCTCACATATAACTTTTTCATCCTCGAAAAAGAAGCGAGCTAAAAGTTGTTTAACCAACCAAATCAGCTTTCATTCTGACTTTCGTTCTTCAGCTTTTCAATTTCTAAGAACTTCTAAATTTCTCTGAAATTTGGCTAACACCACTAATTTCTGATTTTTTTTGCCATAACCTCCTTTTTACGGGTTGATCTGAACAAATTTATTAGGCCTATTATGTTGTATATAACGTTGTTGTATACACAATTATATGATTTTTGTTTGATGATAACAACCAAATAAATATTATTATAAATGTGTTTGAAATCGTACTGTTAAACATATACATCACTGACTGAAATATAATATTTATATTTAAATGGAATACGACCATACAGACATTGATATAAACATACTGTATTCTATTTAAATTGAATATTTTATTTCAATAACACAACAGTATGAATCTTATAAACTCCTCTATTTAAACACTCACAGAATATTTGTACTAATAAATAACAGAACAAAATAGACAAGTTTGTTTGACAACAATAAAATAATATTTTATTTCAATCAAACTTGTTTATTACAGACATCAGTACATTTCAAATTTGTTTATTACAGACATCAGTACATTTCATATATACACAGCTCCTCACTGCAACACTCATACATTCATTCAGTTTACTTTTCAGTATACAGACTTTTATACATTCTTTTTATACACGCTGTTTCATCTTCTGTCTTGTATCTTCAGTCTTCTGTCAATCTTCACTGCTCACAGTCAGTCCAGTCATCACCTCATCACCTGTCACATGAAACACACACACAGTACACTGCAATAGAAATTAAAAAAAAAACTGAATACATGCAGATGTGAATTTTATTTTTGAAATTATATTTGCCTCAGAATTCGGTGTGTTTCTCATCATTTTTCTGACTCGATCTGATTTTTTTTTCCGACTGATGGCTGCATATACACACGTGTATAAATACACGTGTGCACTGCCACGCCAATCAGTACGCAGCTGAGGAGTAGCCACTAGGACCTGCTCAACTCAGTGCAACTGACAAGTCGAACATGGACAAGCCAGCATTCATGAAAGCCAAATAACAAGTCAGCAAATAAATAAAAAAAAAAGTCAAAGTGCACAAACAAGTGCAGCTCAAACATGGTCGAGCCAGCAAAAAAGAAGTGGAGTTCAAATCAGCAAAGAAACTTCAACAAACTCAAATCAAGATGGTGTAACTACAGCTCAAACATGATGATGCATGTACAAAGTTGTCGAGCAAACATATATGAGTCAAGCCAGTGTGAAGTTCAGCAGGGCATAGCTAAATGCAAATATACACACACACAGCATAGTACAAACTGTATGCAACATGTTTGATATTGGGCCGAGAACAATGAACAACAAATCATGCAACATCAAGGCAAGCACAGTTTCACATATATTGATACATGAACACAAGAAACCTTCAAAAGTGTAGCTGTGTGTACACAACATGATTGGAGCAGCTTTCAAAGTAAAAGGGCGAGCAAAAGTGAACATAAATACATGGTACAGTACATATGCACGACACAAGACATGCAAGTCAGTAGTACAACATCAAAGTACAAAACAGCATAGCACAAGCTTTAGGTTCAAAACTGGGTTCAACACAACACATGACCAAATAATGATGATGCACAACTCAACATTAAAGCAGCAGTTTGTGTTTTTATTTTGGTTCAAGTAAATTCAGTTTTTCACAAGGTGGTCGAGCCATGCTCAAAGTTACAAGTGGCATGAATGAAGACATCAATTCTGCATAGTCAGTCAAGAAGATCGTGCTTTATATTTGGCAAAAGAATCAGTATTTTGCTTGCAGAAAATCATGCAGAGAAATGAAAGCATATTCGTTGTTTCCAGTGTTGGGGATATACATGTTTGACAAGTATTCAATCCATGAAAATCAAGTATACAATCAGCATAGGGATTGATTTTTTTTTCAGGAAAATCAGAGGAGCAATATATGGAAAGAAATCACATTTTGAGCTTAAATAGGTTTGATTTTTTTTTCTGTGAATCATTCAGTGCTCAATCAACAATTCGAAATCATATGAAGTAGGTCACGGCATCAATTAAGGCAAGAAAACATTTATAGAAATCTTGCTTCACTATTGAGCATGATTTATTTTCAGAAATCAATCTCGGCAACCATATATATATAGAAATCAGCATTCAAATCTCACAATTAATTGAGCAAGTGTATTTGCTTTTTGAAGTTAAATCCAGATTTGAAAATCAATTCAGTGCAGGGGATTCCAGAAATGACAAATCAATTTTTGGTAAGAAATATCACGCAGGAAAACATTATTCTTTGTTTCCTGTTCTTGAACCTCGGCAGTATCATTTCAAGGAAATAAAAAAGGGCAACAAACAATTTTCAAATTCATCAATTCAAAGCCGATTCAGTCAAGGGAATTAAAAGGGAAAGCATCGCAATTTCAGATCGAATCACTTAATTGAAATCAGAGAGCAAGTTACGGATTATATAATCCTATTTATCACCGATTCATCATAGGCAGAGATGAGACATTGAAAATCGAAATAACACAAGCAACAATCTCAAGCATAAATTAAAAATCAAAAAAAGCTCACCATTTTATTGTTTTCGATCGAAGGCAAAATCCCTAAATCAGCGACGAGGAGCAACACCGACTAAGCATCAGGCAACAATTTGTTCAGAAATCATATTCAAAGTCGCAGATCGATTTGGAAAGTAAAAACCCTAGCATCTTTTAATTTCCAGAACAATCGGTCGCCATTTTCAAAGAAAAAGAGAAAGGGAATCGGGTGCAACAAAACTAAAGGGGCCGGCCAAGCATATGTGAAAAAGGGGATGACCCCTTGTCCTTTAACTCCTTTATTTCTTATCCTAGGGTTTTTATTTTAATTTTGTTTTTTTTTGTTTTTGTTTTGAATTGTAAAACCGTTCAAACAGAGTCTAGAGCTGTAGAGTCTAGGATATCAGTCAGTGTGTTGACTGACAGGTTCAGAGTCTGTAAATCTGAGTAAAAAAAAAATTACAGGGTCATAAACAGGGGAATCTGATTGAGTGGATATCGGTCAGTCTAGGGTTTTGAGCGTAGGGTTGGTACAGGAGCAGAGAGTGCGAGTTTACAGTGTCTGTAAGCGGGATCTGTTATTAACACCTAGTAGAAACCTTAGGAATGCAGCAGTAGGCAGGGTTTTGCCGAAGCTGGGTATATCTGTGTGTGATTTATTTTCTGCATTTCTGATTCTGCTATATTCTGTGGTCTGTTTATTATTTTAATAAACTGTCAAGTTTTTAATTTAGTTAAAAATTGTGGAAAACCCTATTCACCCCCCCTCCAGGGTTATTCTAGATCCAACATATTAGGCATCCAATAAATCAATATATCACATAAAAATAAATTGTGCACACCCATTGTGAATTGCATACCCTTCTCCCCCTATGCCCACATACCGTAACTAAAACAAGAGAGACATGTGTATTTTTGTCACCTCAAGACCTATGTAGGGTTCGTTATTAAATCCTGCAATTTACCGTTATAGATTATTAAGTCCATAATCAATCCTCAGTTCAACCTGTAATTCAGTATTTGCCATATAAGCATCTTGCTCATATGGTAATCCAAACCTCGTCATATAAGCGCCAAATGCTTTTATGGAATATGATATGATGTCTTCAATAATATGGTATCCGGTGTGATCCATAATTTATTGGTTACTATCCTATGGCGTATGTTCAATTTCACACAGAGTAACCATCACAGCGCATCCAATTCTTTCACAGTAGTTTAATAATAATAAAAGTGCGCACCAACTTATAAAGGTTCACCTATTTGTTGGGCACGCAAATTTATTTCTCTACTCAGCTTTAAGTCCATAACCTGCTCGACACACACACACACACACACACACACACACACACACATATATATATATATATATATATATATATGTGTGTGTGTGTGTGTGTGTGTGTGTGTGTGAGTGTGTGTGTGTGTGTAATCCAAAAGGAAAAATCTTGTCCATGGCGACAGGCTAATCACTTGCTTTCGTTTCATGTGTGAGATTATCCTTTCTCCTCATCCTATCTAATTTCTGTTTTTTTTCAATCTGTTTTCTATTTGTATTCCATCTGCGTCTTATCTGATTTCTATTTCTATTTTACAAATCAAAAGTTGGTTCTAGATCTGAGATCTGAAGACGCTCGTTTCTGAACCATGATTCATCTTCAAGCAAAGTATTATGATCTTCCCGTTGTTGGATCTAATTTGTTCTAACTCTGGATGATCAAGCCACTATTGATTTGGGTTTCGGCATTGCCGGCGCAACTAATTTTGCATCAGTTCCAAATCGTCCAACCGATCCTTCAGTTGGGAGAACTACATTGATTCAATGCTTTGGGGTAAGAATCGTTGTTGTTGGCTTGGGCAGTTTTGCGGTTTTCACTTTGTCTCAGATCTATCATTAGTTGAGTTAAAAGTTTCAGTTGAATTGGATTGGAAATCTGCTGCTTATTTTTTAAGTCCATTGCATATGGATTTTTCAGTTTTTTATGATGTGAATGCTTTAAGAGATAATGGAGAGGATCAGTTTTCAGTTTCATTTGTTCTTAGCTTTTGGGATCTAAACATCAGATGTAATAATACACAGTTTTATAGGATCAGGCCATTATGTATTAATTGCATTTGGATTCATAGTGTTCGATTCTAGGTCTAAGATGGATTCATAGATGTCTATGAATCATCAACCAGATTTAACATCTGAAATTAGAATTCTGGGATTTAGATGTATTTCTATCTTGCTATGGGCTGTTTGTTTGAGGATATGTTTGTCATATTCAATGTTTGGATTATGTAACACCCCGTGTTTTCGATAAACCTTAAAGTAACGAATTAAAGAATAATTAATTCTAAATGTGAGAATTAAGGGAAACGGGTTACGCCATTGTGTTCGTCTTGGAATTCTGGTCGAGATAGAGTCCGAGTTTGCATGAATTGGCCTTCGTATGAAGAAGTTATGGCCTTCGGAAGTTTCAAAATTTTAAAATTAAAATTTAAACACGGAAGAGGGCAGAGCAGGAAAAATTCCCGCCCAGGCCAGGTCGACCCTAGTGTCGACCTGGGGGTCGACCTACCCCCCTCCGGGCAAATCTGAAAGGATGACGATTTCTGACTCCCTGCTGAGTCATTAGGGCTGAGGTGTTATCCTACCTTGACTGGATGGTCTTGATTACTTCTAGGGTTAATCTGACGGCTCTAAATTAATTAAACCATTATAAAAGCAACCTAACTCTCAACCCTAAATCACAAAATTTCATACTAAGAGCCGCCATGTCGTCAATGGTGAACCTAGAATAGTCGTCATCTCTTTCAACTCAAAGGCAAGATTGAAGCTATGTCAAAATTAAATCTAATCTAATTCAACTAAGAAAATTCAACGATCTACGTCAAAGACGAGCAATTCAATTTCAGAACACAGATCCCAGAACTCAAGAATTCCTTTTTGTTTGTAAGTGTAGTTATCTTTCAGATGTGAATGAATTAAAGACATGGTTTGTAATGAATTGTAAAATAGAATTGTATCAAGTTGTATGATGCTGATTTGTGTTTATTCATGTCTATTCTATCGTATATGCCTATGAATTATTGCGGTCTATCGAACCTATCATGTTATGTGGAAATTGGTGAATAAACCTATGGTTTTATGAAATTATCATATATACGTTTGGTGATATTATGATACATGCAAGTTTTAGGCTAAGTCACGTCGTTTATGCCTAATTATTTAGATCCATTATGCATACATGCTTAGTTCTACGACCTTGTATAATTTTGTGATTATATCTATATGTTGTATGTCAATTTAGAAATTATGCCATGTTTATGCAAGCTAAGTGATGCTATCATGTTATGAATGCATGCATGTTTATAGGTTAAAAACATGATTATGTAAACCTATATGTTTAGATCTACAACTCTACATGTCAGAACCATATGCCTTTATGTTAGATCAATATTAGCATGATTCAATCCCTATGCAAGTTCACTACTATATGTCTAATTAGATTTTGGTAGTTCTTTGTAAAACTATTATTTTATGACTTATGTTGCATAGATCCAGTTTGCAAGTTCATAATTAAAAGTATATTATGCCAAGTTCATGTGACACATCTGTAGTTAGGTTCATATTTTTGTATGATGTTGGAATGTTGCAAGTTCCTCTTTTTCCCCTTCTTAGTTTATTAGTTAGGCAAAATGTTGAGCCTAACATCCTAAGTAACTTTGCGAACGTACAGCGGGGGTAACGTTGGGGAAAACTTGAAACTAAACGTAATTAACATATTTGGCACAAAACCATGTAAATGGTATGGCATTGAAATGATATAATTTACTTACCAAAAATTATGAATTTGATTAAGAAAGAAATGGGCCATTACTATAAATTGTTGACAAATTTACATATAAGCATAAAAGGATAAATATGTAAATTTAGAAAAGACGAATATGCCTAACCCGAGGTTAGACTGCGTTGTGGTGTAAAACTGCCCGGAACCGACCGGCACATCCAGTGACCACAACAATACCTGTCTAATGTGGGTGGTTAGTGCATTGAGCCCAAAAAGGACCCGAGGTTAGACTGAGTTGTGGTGTAAAACTGCCCGGAACCGACCGACACATCCAGTGACCACAAAAACACCTGTCTAATGTGAGTGGTTAGTGCTCTAATAAAGGTAAGGCAAGAGTGGTAGGGTTAAGTCAATTAAGGAAACACTTAAACAATTCAGCATGTTAGCTAAACTGATGGGTAGGGTTAGGTAAATTTGGACACTTAACCAATTTAACATGTTGGCTGGAAAACCATAGTAGCGAGGGCCCCTTTCAATAGTAACCCACATAGAAGTATCATGGGACCCTGAACTAGGCATGGGGGCACAATTACTGGGCTGATTATAAGCGGTCAAAAACATCGACGGTGGTGCATCAGTGTAGGTTCCGGCGAAGTACGGGTGTGCACGTACTCCGGAGTGGAAAAAGCAGGCACTGGGCATCAGTAGTCATACACTGTGCATCTTGAAATCGTGTCGGGTTGCCACCATAGGATCTGATACACCCCGTGGTGGGGCCAACACAGGTATCTACAGTCAAGCGGGGCCGAATGACACACGTGATAAAAGCATGCGAGTAGGAGCCGATCGATATAAGGGGATCATTTCACCAAGAACACGTGGTGCTAGTTGGACAAATATAAGTAGGTGCAGAGAATTAAACATGGGTGCGATGTATATTCGGTTTATCCTGCCTTATATAGTTTTATGTTAGTTTGTTGTTCTAGTACTGTCCTATTTTCAGTTTATTCCTATCATGACCTTTTTCTTATTCACACACTGAAAGGTCACTATACTTACTCAGACTCATGTCTGAAGCATTTTTCTTTTGTCTTCTTTCCTTCCGTCCCTCCCCCCTCAGGTAGCCAGGGAGGGAATAGCTCAGCTTAATTTGGACCGTTCATCTTTCCAAGCTTGAAGACTCTGTGATGTACGGCTTGGAATCTCTTAATTTTTGGCTATGGCTTTGGACACACTAGACTTGGGGATTTATGCAGTTTTATTTATGCTTCATGCTTCTTTATATAATAATCAAGACAGAAATTATGATGTAATGATTTGAAAGTTGGCTTGAACAGTTTGATATAATGTTTTGTTATAAACCACGTTTGAAATAAAGTTAGTTTTATTTTCCGCTGCTTATATATATATATATCTGTCTTGTAAATTTTCTGTGTCTTTTACCTATAATACTCCACCAAAGTTAAGGCATTCCCTTTGTGAGTGACCTTAACGGAGGTGGGGTGTTTCACTTGGTATCAGAGCTAAGGTTTACTAGATCAGATAAAAGTTTTTGAAAACTATTTTCAAAAAGAAGCATTTTTCAAGAAAAAGTGTTATTTTATTTTAAAAGGCATCATCCCCCAAAGCCATATGCATAATATTTCTATCCTTTGTTTTGAATCTTTCCTTTTTCGTTTCAGTATGTCTGGGAATCTTAATCTTCCAGAGGGTGTACCGATACCCGGCTGGTTCAGGAGGTACCTAGAGGCTAGGGCCAACGACGCAGGCCCAGCAGACATTCCTCCTCCCCCAGCTGCAGCGGTTCCTCCTCCTCTCGTGCAAATGCTTTCTCAAAAATATGTAGGGACTTTCGAGCCATGGGAGGAAAGAACTTCAATGGAAATGAATCCTTCGTGGAAGCAAGAAACTGGCTCAAAGAAACTGAGGATTTGTTCGATATCTTCGAAGTGGATGATAGGCAGAAGATACAATTGGCGGTATGGTTGCTCAAAGATGAAGCTTCCTATTGGTAGGAAGTCACTAACACTGAAAGACTAATTGAAACTTGGATGGATTTTAGGATGAGGTTTGAAATGAAATTCCTCTCACAAGCTGAACGAAGCCTACAGATGGAGAAGTTCTTAGATCTCAAACAGGGAAGTATGTCGGTCAAGGAATACGTTAACCAATTCAATCAGCTTGCTTGGTTCGGATTGGAGTTAGTGAACACTCCACATAAGAAGGCTCTCCGCTTTGTTAAAGGATTGAATGAGCCACTGCACAGCATAGCTATGTCCCATATACCTATGGGTGCGACTTATGAGAGACTGGTGGACATGGCACTATTACAAGAAGAAGATAAGGTTGGCAAGAAGGAGACAAAGGTGGAAGCATCCCAGAATAAGAAAGGGGAAGGATAACAGAGCAAGAAGATAGACTCCAAGAAAGGCGGGAAGAACAACAAAACCGGTGATAAGAGGAAGTGCATTTTTTGTGGCATTCCTGGACATCTGGTTAAGGATTGCAGGAAGAAGAAAAGGAAGATGGATAGTTGTTTCCATTGCGGCGAGGCAGGACACATGGCTAGGGACTGCCGAAGAAAGCAAGGGCAAGGGCAGAGAGTAGGATCTACTCGTGGAGGGAAGGTTCACACTCTCATGGTACCTCCGCAAGAACATGGTAGAAATGTTTCCGTTGAGAGTTTAGTTTATCTTTTTGATCATCCTGTTCGTACACTCTTTTATTCTGGCGCATCACATTCTTTTATATCTACTGCTTTAGTTGAATCGCTGCACCTAGACACCAGTTTAGTAGAGGATCCCTTGGTTGTTTCAAATCCAATTGGGGGCTCAACTTATTTGTCAATGATTTGTTTGGATTTGGAAATTTCTATATTTAGTGTGGGGTTTAGATGCAATGCCTATGTTTTGGGCTTCACGGGTTATGGGTTGATTCTAGGCATGGATTAGCTATCCAGAAATGGTGCCATCCTCGACTGTGAAAAGAGGGTGGTTAGACTCATGACTCGCCTTGGTAACACTCTCTATATTTCTTGTAATCCCATGAACTCTGTTATGCTTAGATATCTAGAATCTCTTGATGCATCTATTGAGAATTTGCAGTCTGTTAGAGTAGTCCGTGAATACTCGGATGTCTTTGAAGAGGTTAAAGGGTTACCTCCGAAACGGGAGATAGACTTCCGCATATACCTCGTTGATAATGCAAAACCCGTCGCTCTACCGTTAGACACATGGCTCCAAGGGAGAGGAAATAACTCAGCAAGAAAGTTAAAGAGCTGCTTGAGAAGGGGTTTATAAGGTGGAGTATTTCTGAGTGGGGTGCTCCAGTAGTGTTCGGAACTAAAGCGGACGGTTCGCTTCGCCTATGCGTTGATTATAGGGAGCTAAACAAGCTGACCAAGAAGAATAGGCACCCACTCCCAAGAATAGACGACTTGTTCGATCAACTTGTAGGTGCATCGGTTTTCTCCCAACTAGATTTAGCTACCGGGTTTCATCAGCTGAGAGTGGCTGAAGACAGCATTGACAAGACCGCGTTCAGAACTCTGGATGGTTTCTTCGAGTGGCTTGTCATGACTTTTGGCATGACAAACGCATCCGCTTACTTCGTCGATTTGATGATCATGGTGTTTAGGGAGTTCCTCAATAAGTTTGTGGTGGTCTTCATAGACGACATTTTGATTTTCTCGAAGAGTGAGGAAGAGCATGCTCAACATCTAAAGGAAGTCATGGACACTCTTTGTGCACACCAGTTAAAAGCCAAATTCTCAAAATGCCACTTATGGAGGGAAGAAGTAAGGTTTCTTGGACACGTGGTGTACAAAGAGGGATTAGCTATGGACCCTGCAAAAGTAGTTGCAGTCCAAGATTGGAAGGTCCCACGGAATGCAACCGAAGTCTGAAGCTTCCTCGGGCTAGCGGGCTTTTACCGGAAGTTCATCAAAGATTTTTCGAAAATCTCAGCTCCACTTACAAAGTTGACAAAGAAGAACTTAACTTTCACTTAGGATTTGGATTGCGATATTGCTTTCCAACGCTTAAAAAGAGCTCTAACAACAACCCCAGTTTTGACATTGTCGGATGGGAGCAAGATGTTTACCGTATACACGGATGCTTGTGGTACGGGACTAGGTGTTGTCTTGATGCAAGAGGGGAAGGTAGAAGCTTATGGAGGCAGGTAGTTGAAAGTACATGAGAAAAACTGCCCAACCCACGACCTAGAGTTGGCTGCCATCATCTTTACGCTTAAGTCTTGGCGCCATTATCTCCTAGGTGAGAAGTTTGAATTATATACTGACCATAAATCGTTGAAGTACCTTTTCTCGCAGAAAGAACTTAACTTGAGGCAACAAAGGTGGGTGGAATTCTTGGCATCCTATGATTTCGAGATTTCCTACACCCCTGGCAAGGGAATGTAGTAGCAAACGCCTTGAGTAGAGAGAAGCTGACCTTAAGCCCTCTCTTTTTTGAAAGGCAGAGCTTGGAGTATATAGCCAACTTTGATTTTAGACCCTCTGTCGATCATGTGACTAGTTTGTTAGCATCGATAGAAGTGCGGCCTACTCTTTTGGACTCAATAGGGACCGCACAACGTGAAGACCCTCAGCTAGTTGATGTGATAGATAAGTTAAGTAGGGTTGAGACCTCTAGTCACCTCAATAGATACTCCATCGATGATAAGAGTTGGTTGAGGCGGGATGGACGGCTATGCGTCCCACAAGCAAGGGATTTGCTGAAGAAAGTTCTTGAAGAAGCACACCATTCCAAGTTGACCATACACCCCGGTGGAGACAAGATGTATAAATACGTAAAAAGGGTTTTCTTTTGGGATGGTATGAAGAGGGATGTAGCTGAATTCGTCTCGAAGTGCTTAGTATGCCAGCAAGTCAAGGCGGAACATAAGAAGCCTGGTGGTTTGCTTCATCCTCTAGAGGTCCCACAGTGGAAATGGGATAGAATCTTGATGGACTTTATTGATGGGCTGCCTAGGTCAAGAAGAGGCAATACCAGTATTTGGGTAATAGTGGACAGGCTCACAAAAAACGCTAACTTCATACCCGTTAAGAGTAGAAGGACTACCTCATCTCTAGCATCCATATATCTTAAAGAGATAGTCCGACTCCATGGGATACCCTCTAGCATTGTTAGCGACCGAGATCCTATCTTTACGAGCGAGTTTTGGAAGAGCTTGCAAGAAGCTATAGGCACACAGTTATGCTTAAGCACGACCTATAACCCTCAAATCGATGGTCAGACGAAGTGGGTGAACATAGTATTAGAAGACCCCTTGAGATTATGCATTCTTGACTTCGGAGGAACATGGGAGGATCATCTTCCTTTGGTGGAGTTTGCCTACAACAATAGATACCAAGCCACCATAGGTATGGCACCCTTCAAAGCTTTACATGGAAGACCATGCCGATCACCAACGTGTTGGTGGGAATCTACAGATAAACTCATACTTGGACCAGATATGATTAGAGAAACTTCAGAGAAAGTGGACTTGATATGAAAAAGAATGAAGACTGCCCAAGATCGACAAAAGTCCTACGCAGATAAGAGAAGGACCGACCTTGAGTTTGAGGTTGGGGACAGGGTTTTCCTTAAAGTATCTCCTTTGAGGAATGTCGTTCGCTTCGGATCCACAGGAAAGTTGGCACCAAGATTTGTAGGGTCGTTTCCTATCATTGAAAGGATTGGGAAGATGGCTTATAGAGTAGAGCTGCCCGAAAGATTGGCTGGAGTTCATAATGTCTTTCACATTTCTCACTTACGAAAGTGCTTACATGAGTCTGCGGAAGTGGTGGAACCAAGCATATTAGAGGACGTAGAAGTAGAATGAGAGGCGATTGTGAGAAGAGTTCCAACCCGTATCTTGGGTACAGAAGTCAAAAAGCTACGTAACCGCGAAGTCGAACTTGTAAAAGTTCAATGGAGTGATGCTGAGGAAGACGCGACTTGGGAGACTGAGGCCAAAATACGCGCAACCTACCCTTTTCTTTTTGAGGGTGCATCTTTGATCTCTTTTTCCTTAAGTTTGTTCATACTCGTATCTATCTTTTTAGTATTTTCCTCAGTGCCGTTCTCGATCCTTAGGTAAAAACCATTGGATGTAAACATGTATTTGAAACATGTTATGATTGATGGTTGCAAGTGGTTGCAAGTGATTGCTAGTGGTTGCTCGTGGATGCATATACACGCACTTTAGGTATTAGACCGACTCAGTCACTTTCATATTGTATATGCATATATGTACTTATATATGATTGAAACTTGATGTGATATCATGTGGATGTTGCATTTGTATGAATGATTGTGCACTCATGTAGAAAGTATGATTAGGGAAGATTGCATACATTATGGACACATGACACCGACATGACTTGCATTAAGGAGGTCAACTGAATCAGTAGACCGCCTGATTTTGCATTAGATAAGGACATATACACACACTATGCATATGATCATGAAACATTAGAAGTCTTTTAAGGACAATGGATGCCTGTGTTTGATGGTTGAGTAGATGGACGATTGGATGGTAGGATATACGTTCTTCTTGACTTGAAGATTTTGGGGACGAAATCCTTTAAGGAGGGGAGAATGTAACACCCCGTGTATTCGATAAACATTAAAGTAACGAATTAAAGAATAATTAATTCTAAATGTGAGAATTAAGGGAAACGGGTTATGCCATTGCGTTCGTATCGGAATTCTGGTTGAGATAGAGTCCGAGTTTGCGTGAATTGGACTTCATATGAAGAAGTTATGGCCTTCGGAAGTTTCAAATATTTAAAATTAAAATTTAAACATAGAAGAGGGCAGGGCAGGAAAAATTCCCGCCCAGGCCAGGTCGACCAAGAGGTCGACCCAAGTGTCGACCTACCCTATAGGTCGACCTGTGGGTCGACCTACCCCCCTCCCCCCCCGGGCAGATCTGAAAGGATGACGATTTCTGACTCCCTGCTGAGTCATTAGGGGTGAGGTGTTATCCTATCTTGACTGGATGGTCTTGATTACTTCTAGGGTTAATCTGACGGCTCTAAATTAATTAAACCTCTATAAAAGCAACCTAACTCTCAACCCTAAATTACAAATATTCATACTAAGAGCCACCATGCCGTCAATGGTGAACCTAGAATAGTCGTCATCTCTTTCAACTCAAAGGCAAGATTGAAGCTACGTCAAAATTAAATCTAATCTAATTCAACTAAGAAAATTCAACGATCTACGTCAAAGACGAGCAATTCAATTTCAGAACATAGATCCCAGAACTCAAGAATTCCTTTTTGTTTGTAAGTGTAGTTATCTTTCAGAGGTGAATGAATTAAAGACATGATTTGTAATGAATTGTAAAATAGAATTGTATCAAGTTGTATGATGCTGATTTGTGTTTATTCATGTCTATTCTATCGTATATGCCTATGAATTATTGCGGTCTATCGAACCTATCATGTTATGTGGAAATTGGTGAATAAACCTATGGTTTTATGAAATTATCATATATACGTTTGGTGATATTATGATACATGCAAGTTTTAGGCTAAGTCACGTCGTTTATGCCTAATTGTTTAGATCCATTATGCATATAGATCTACGACCTTGTATAATTTGGTGATTATATCTATATGTTGTATGTCAATTTAGAAATTATGCCATGTTTATGCAAGCTAAGTGATGCTATCATGTTATGAATGCATGCAAGTTTATAGGTTAAAACATGATTATGTAAACCTATATGTTTAGATCTACAACTCTACATATTAGAACCATATGCCTTTATGTTAGATCAATATTAGCATGATTCAATCCCTATGCAAGTTCACCACTACATGTCTAATTAGATTTTGGTAGTTCTTTGTAACACTGTTATTTTATGACTCATGTTGCATAGATCTAGTTTGCAAGTTCATAATTAAAAGTATATTATGCCAAGTTCATGTGACACATCTGTAGTTAGGTTCATATTTTTGTATGATGTTGGAATGTTGCAAGTTCCACTTTTTCCCCTTCATAGTTTATTAGTTAGGCAAAAATGTCGAGCTTAACATCCTAAGCAACTTTGCGAACGTACAACGGGCGTAACGTTGGGGAAAACTTGAAACTATACGTAATTAACATATTCGGTTCATAACCATGTAAATGGTATGGCATTGAAATGATATAATTTACTTACCAAAAATTATGAATTTGATTAAGAAAGAAAGTGGGTCATGACAATAAATTGTTGACAAATTTACATATAAGCATAAAAGGATAAATATGTAAATTTAGAAAAGACGAATATGCCTAACCTGAGGTTAGACTGAGTTGTGGTGTAAAACTGCCCGGAACCGACCGGCACATCCAATGACCACAACAATACCTATCTAATGTGGGTGGTTTGTGCAATGAGCCCAAAAAAGACCCGAGGTTAGACTGAGTTGTCGCGTAAAACTTCCCGGAACCGACCGACAAATCTAGTGACCACAACAACACTTGTCTAATGTGAGTGGTTGGTGCTCTAATAAAGGCAAGGCAAGAGTAGTAGGGTTAAGTCAATTAAGGAAACACTTAAACAATTCAGCATGTTAGCTAAACTGATGGGTAGGGTTAGGTAAATTTGGACACTTAACCAATTTAACATGTTGGCTGGAAAACCCTAGTAGCGGGGACCCATTTCAGCAGTAACCCACATATAAGTATCATGGGACCCTGAACTAGGCAGGGTAGGGCACGATTACTGGGCTGATTATAAGCGGTCAAAAACATCGGCGATGGTGCATCAGTGTAGGTTCCGATGGAGTACGGGCGTGCACGTACTCCAGAGTGGAAAAAGCAGGCACTGGGCATCAGTAGTCATACACTGTGCATCGTGAATAGTGTTGGGTTGCCACCATAGGATTTGATACACCCCGTAGTGGGACCAACACAGGTATATACAGTCAAGCGGGGGCCGAATGACACACATGATAAAAGCATGCGAGTAGGAGCCGATCGATATAAGGGGATCATTTCACCAAGAACACGTGGTGCTAGTTGGACAAATATAAGCAGGTGCAGAGAATTAAACATGGGTGCGATGTATATTCGGTTTATCCTACCATATATAGTTTTATGTTAGTTTGTTGTTCTGGTACTGTCCTATTTTCAGTTTATTCCTATCATGACCTTTTTCTTATTCACACACTGAAAAGTCACTAGACTTTCTCAGACTTATGTCTGACCCATTTTTCTTTCGTCTTCTTTCCTTCTGTCCCCCCCCCCCCTCAGGTAGCCAGGGAGGGAATAGCTCAGCTTAATTTGGACCGTTCATCTTTCCAAGCTTGAAGACTCTGTGATGTACGGCTTGGAATCTCTTAATTTTTGGCTATGGCTTTGGACACACTAGACTTGGGGATTTATGCAGTTTTATTTATGCTTCATGCTTCTTTATATAATAATCAAGACAGAAATTATGATGTAATAATTTGAAAGTTGGTTTGAACAGTTTGCTGTAATGTTTTGTTATAAACCACGTTTGAAATAAAGTTAGTTTTATTTTCCGCTGCTTATATATATATATATATATATATATATATATATATATATATATGTCTTGTAAATTTTCTGTGTCTTTTACCTATAATAATCCACCAAAGTTAAGGCATTCCCTTTGTGAGTGACCTTAACGGAGGTGGGGTGCTTCAGATTATTTTATGATCATGGAACTGGAAGGTAAACTTGAAGATGAGAAATATTGGGTCTTCATGTAGAATGGAACTTCTGGTTTGGATTAAAGTATACTGGTTTGGATATGGATCTACAGAATACAGCTCATATGGTGTTTAATCAGTATTTAAATTGTTGATTTAATTTCTTGTGAACCCTTTTAAGTGGTGGAATTTTAGAGTTTAGATATTGGTTAAAGAGTGTTTGGTACTGTTGTATTCAATTCAGTGTGCTTTGAACAGAAGTTTATATAAGTGGTGTTGTTTTTGGATTACCCAAAAGTTCAAGTTTAAAGTTGGTTCTCTTCGAATTTAAGTTTTATTACTGCATACATGGCATCTAATCTGAAGTACTTAATGCACTGGTTTTAAATGTTGGGGCTTTCTATCTAGATAGATGACTGATGAAGATTATATGCAAGAGGAGTGTCTGGCTTTTGTATGGAGCTGATGCATTGTTTAGTTTGGCTCAAGAGGAGTTGTGAGAGGTGCATACAGTGCACGGAAGCGGGAAGAAGGCCTTATCATAGGCCGTTTATTACTAGTTAGGTTTTTCAGTTTTTTTTTTCTTTTATGTTTTGCTTATGTTCAGGTTAGTATGCTAACCTCTTTCTTGTATGTCTTTTTCGATAGAAATAAAGTGAACCAATTTTCAAATATATATATATATATATATATATATATATATATATATATGTCTAATCCAAACAAAATTTTCAATTCAATTCAACTTTAGATTTTATTTGGCTTTATTTTCTCTTCATTCTCGCATTGGTTTTATTATTCCATTATTTTTATTAGTTAAACTAATAATCACACATCACAACCGGCAATCAATTAGTTAATTAACTTTTTAAATATATAACTTCTGTATATTCAAAAATCTAGTTTTAATGCGAAATCACAAACAATAAACTCTAACAAAGTTTTTATTGTTCCTACACTAGTCAATTGGAATCATATACGTATCCCACTTTCGAAACTCGAACATAAACACTAATGATGTCATGATTATCATCAGATTCGTCTCCGGGCGACTAGATTGTAATTCTATATCTACCTAGTATATTTTAGACTTCGTATACATGTCGACTAGCCGAGCGTATATTCAAAATCTTTCTATACTCGATAGTCCAAAATCGAAAATAAAATAAAATACTCAAATTTTTATAATAAGATATAATTTTCAAAACTAAATTCGTTTTTAATAAATAACACTCTTCAAACTTATTCTAGGATATTACTAACCCAATCTCTAACGAGTCATTCTTATAGGATGTTACTAATCCTATCTCTGATGAATTCTTTCGTTTGGTTCTAATGTTTCTTGTTCTCAAGCTTTGTAAACCAAAGCTCTATTACCACCTGTAGCGACCCTAACTTCCCGGCCAGCCTAAACCGAACAAGTAGGTGGATGGCTTTGAGAACACGACGCATCAGAACAAAAACATGAGAACATTTCATTTCTATTATAATAATTTATATCAGAGTACAATATAACGAAGTTCAAATAAATAATATACAACGGAAAAATAATAATATCATAGATTTAAATTACAAAATAGCGGTATATATATAAACATAATGTGCATAGGAAAACATCAACTACCACAGCTGAAAGAAATACACGGATACAAAGCATTCCATATATAGCTCCAGCCGTAATCCAGGATCCTGTGAAAAGAAATATCTGCGAAAACCAAAAGTACAAGTTGCCCGTTTGGAAAATATGGGCACCCAGAATTTAGGTGGGAAATAATAAACTCCGAGTCAGTCATGGGATTGGTGTGAGAACTAAAACAGTTATTAACTTCATTTTAATGTTGGGTAAATCAAGGGACCGCGCCGTACAACACATAACGGGTTTTCTCTTAAGAATACCATAAAACAAACAACACAATGCTAAAAGGAAAAAAATTAAGCTATTATAAGACTCAAGTCCATCACACAACGCAACGCAAGCCGGAGGACAGATTTTTAACTTATAATAGCCAAATATGTTTGGTTCACTAATCCCGACAAGTTTGGATAAACCTTAATTTGGTTTGAATTGATATCCAATGGAAGATTAAAGAATAAATTTAAAGAATTTATCTTTGATAAAATTAATGGGAACCTTTCCCAAAGGATATGAATATTTAAATAAAAGAATATTCAGAATTGGAATGAGGTGTATGTTGTGTTTTTATAGCACATGTTTATTATATATGCGAGTTATTCGGAAAGGCCGGGTTTATACCCATTCTGAATAACTGATTCGACGATAAGTCGACGATCAAGACGATGGTTGAAGACCGGAGGTTTTCACATCGTTTGGAAGATTACTGATGTCTTGATTGGGTTGTACACCCAAGACGAGGTAATAAGTGGTGATCGTCCAGACGTACTTGGAGATCGATCGGATATGTGAGGACCTCTCTCCTGTATTTAACATATGGGATGAGGAATAAGGTGCCTCCGGTTTCGTTCACGCCCATAACGGACTTGCAAATGGATAGTGTATCAGACATTGTATTCCTTTGTACTGTATTCGTTGATCTCTGCTAAATATATATATGTTTGGTGGCGGAGAATTTATTCACTTGCTTAACACCCTTCTCTGAGACGTACGAGCTTAGAGGATATATATTGGTGGAAATCAATGGTACGGTATGGATTGACAGTGTGGCATGCTAAGATGCATGTGATCAAGGCTTCTGTTGAAAAATAGAGTCTTGTGGTTGATGATCAAAGCACGACTTTTATATAGCATAGCTTTGTGTATAGCGTTAATTCGCGAGCCTCACACGTCGGTGTGAACCAGAAATGGGAGGGACTTCAGGGAGGGCATGCGTTTCCTTCTAGCTAGGAGTGGTGTCATGGTATGGAGCCCACACATTTTACTTATATGGATGATGGATAGCGAGGCGCCTCAGATATATCGGTCACTACGGGGCCGATGGATGACTTGGTCGTTATACTGACCAGACTTACGCCCCATAGGGCGGGGAAACGCATGTTCAGGGATTTTAATCCACTTAAATATGGATCGGCCCTGACGATCCAGGTGCAGTTGCGGCTGTTTCTTAGACATGGGACAGATTGTTTGGAATTCGCACAGGATGATCCCTTTGCCTTGGTTCACAGATGGAAATCCAACTTTAAATACGACATTGTGTGATTTTAATTGTAGAACTAGTATGACGACATGATATATGGTATGTATGCCGTCTATGATTGATACATTTATAGTTGAAGTTGTTTTTAAATACTATGCACTTGTAATAATATCAAAATGATTTGTTTTAAACGTACCAAGCATGTTTGGCTATTATAAAGGAAAACCCTATCCTCCGGCTTGCGTTGCATTGTGTGATGGGACCTGGGTCTTATAATAGCTTCATTTTTCCAAAAAAACATTGCGTTGTTTGTTTTATGCACTGGTATTCTTGGGAGGAAACCCGTTCCGTGTTACACAGCGTAGTCCCTTGATTTACTTTATTTTAAAGTAAAGTTTTAAATAACTGTTTTAGTTCTCACACCAGTCACATGACTGACCTGGCGTTTATTGTTTTAACCTAAACTCTGGGTACCACTATTTTCCACACAGGCAGCTGGGAGTTTTTGTTTTGCAAATATTATATTCACCGGATCCTAGTTTACAACTGGAGCTATAATTGGAAAGCTCTGTATCTGTATATCCCTTTTAGTTGTGTTATGTATTGTCATGTATTATTTTTCCGCTGCTATGTAATGTACTTTAAAATCTCTGATATTATCCAATGTGTAATATTTATTCATACTTTGTTATATTCTTGTACTCTGATGTAATTATTGTAATAAACAATGAAATGTTCTGTCATTTGCGTTCTGATTTGTCGTGTGCTCAACTCAATCCGGGCTTTCCCGTAAGGGCGAGTTTGGGTCGTTTCATTTTGGTATCGGAGCTTTGGTTTACAGAGCTCGAGAACAAGACACATTAGAACCAAAAGAAAGAATTCATCAAAGATTGGATTAGTAATACCCAATAAGAATGACTCGTTAGAGATAAGATCACTAATATCCTAGAACGAGTGTGAAGAGTGTTGTTTTTAAAATAAAAATTAAAAACAAATTTTGTTTTGAAAATTTAAACCTTATTCAACATATTTGAATATTTATTTTAAGTTGATTTGGACAATCTAGTATATGAAGATTTTGCATATACGCCTTGCAAACGTGTATATGAAGCCTCAAATATACTGGACAGATATAGAATCACACTCTAGTTGCCCGAAGATGATTCTGATGATCGCTTGAGCATCATCAGCATTTATGTTCGGGTTTCGAAAGTGGGATATTTATATATTTCCAATTGACTAGTGTGAGAACCAAAACTAGATAGGATTTACTGTTTGTGAATTGACATCAAAAATACGATTTTGTATATATATGAAAGTTATGTGTTTGAAACGATAATCAACTAATTGATTGTTGATTGTGTTGTTTGATTAATTAAAATTTTGAACCATTAAGCCAAATTGAATCAAATATTGAACTGAATTGAAAAATAATTGCAACTGCATCCATATACATGTACATACATTGAACAGTTAATAGCAGGGAAGCTAAGAAGAGGAATAAAATTGTATGCCCGACAAATAAGCACATGTTTGCTAATTTATTGGGTTTGGATGATTTTATGAGCCGATTGGCTAGCCGCTTGGCTTTTTCTCTTTCTTTTGGATTGGTGAGGGCCCTGCGTGGCTAGTTGCAGTTTTAAATGTCTCCCAGTACAAAGGAGGTTATGGCGAATTTTTTTGAAAATTTAGGGTATTAGCCAAATTTTTGAAAAATTAGAAAATTCTTAGAAACTGAAAAGTTGAAGAATGAAACATAGAATGAAAGTTGAGTTGGTTGGTTAAACAACTTTCAGCTCCGTTGCTTTTCGAGGACGAAAAGCTTTTAAGTGGGGGAGATTGTAACAACCCGGAAAATCAGAACCAATTTAAAATTTTTATTTTAGCGATTTTAATGGACTTTGAATATTTAAAATGATTTATTTTAAATAATAATGACTAAAAATTTATTTAAATCGAAGTTAGAACGAATAAGTTTATTTTAATTATATAACGAGCCTGAAATGGCGCGGCAGTTTGAAAGTTCGATTTCAAATTAATGTACAAGATTCAAAATAAATCGGATTTCAGTAAAACTAGAAATATTTGAATCTGTTTGAAAATATCTTTCCAAAGAATGTGAAAAATCCAGATTTCATAACGAGAATAAAAAGTTAGGTCCAGTTCAAAATTCAGAATAGTCGCTACGGAATTTTATAAAATATATAGCCCTTATAAATAGCGATTTTGTAAACGATCTCCGTTTACGACGAGACCACTTTTGTTGGATCCGGAATATCAAATTATTGCCAGATTTCAATTTTCATAATTTTTGGAATCAATATGTGAGCGTGGCGGATTTAAATGTGTTTGGTAATTTAAATTTGAATTGGATCGACCAGAAAATGGCCATTTTTCAAACGGTCTCCAAATTTGACGAAATTAGTTTTGTTAGGACCGTATCGTCAAAACAAAGCTAGTAATATATTTTTTGTAATGTTTGGAGTCAGTATGTGGCCCCGGTAAATTAAAATGTACGTTCAAATTTAATATACATTGATTTTTATTTTTATTTAAAGAAAAACTGATTAAAACAGTCGAATTGGCTTACGAAACATATCCCATTGTGTTCGGAATGGGGGTATTTAGTTCGGGGCGATAGCCGTTGGGTTTGATTTGGAGTTCGGACGAAAATTTCACAATAATGAAATTAAGAGAATTAAATAATAATTTAAAAATATTATAAATAACCCCTTTAGTCAAAAACCTTGACCTTGCATACCCTTGGTCAAACCCCCCCCCCCCCCCCCCCCAAGCAGCCATCGTTCTCTTACAATCGACGATCCAAAAAGCTCCCATATTCATTCGATTTTTAATCCAAATCCATTTAATGAAATTTGAAATTACAAAAGGCAATATCGATCAGTTTGATGGCCTCTACGATCTCAACGGTTGAGATCGTGTTCAGTTGATAGAAGGAGCCAGATTTCCTTCTCGAACTGCTGTCGTTCGCACTAGGATTCAAGGCATGTGGGCCCACCGAAATGGCCACGATGGCCATCGCAAGGGGACGGTGCTCCAGCGATCGAAGGAGCTGGGTCAGATCAGGGTCCGGTGTTAGTTAGGAGGAAGCGACGGTGAACTTTGGTTGGAGCTATTGGGTTTTTGTTCGGTCCTGAAGAGAAACGACAGGAAGAAGAAAAGGGAAACCAACAGCAACGTTTTTAAAATGTTATAAAAGGTGCATATTTAAAAGTAATTATATAATTAATATTGTTAATTAGAAAGTAATTAATTTATTAATTATATTAGTTAATGGTAATTATATAGTTGTAAATAAAAATATGATTATTATAAAATAGCTTTGTAAATTCAAAATGTTGTTATTAAATTATAAAATAGCTTTGTAAATTAAAAAGGTCGTTTTTAAATTATAAAATAGCTTTGTAGATTAAAAATAGGATTTCTATAAATAACATAATAAGAAAAAATGTAATTTTTATATAAAAAGGCATAAAATAAAAATACCATTGTTTTAGATATAAAAATAGCTTTGATTTTAAAAAATAAAAATAGCTTTGATTTTAAAAAATAAAAATAGCTTTGCTTTTAAAAAATAAAAATAGCTTTGCTTTTAAAAAATAAAAATAGCTTTGATTTTAAAAAATAAAAATAGCTTTGATTTTAAAAAATAAAAATAACTTTGGTTTAAAAAAATAAAAATAGAAAATAGCTTTGGTTTAAAAAAATAAAAATATCTTTGATTTTAAAAAATAAAAATAGCTTTGATTTTAAAAAATAAAAATCGCTTCCATTTTAAAAATAAAAATAGCATTAGTTTTAGAAATAAAAATAGCATAATAAAAATATGATTTATATATATATAATAGCGGAATAAAAACATGATTTTTATATATGATGTCGTTATTCAAAAAATCTAATTTTTAATTTAAACCGCGTGAAACAGATTGCAATGGAACCGAATGGAAGCGAACAGAATCCAAACCGTCCAATAAAGAATGACGGAGTGGAAACCAAAGGTGAGAACTCTTTCTCACTCAATTTATTTACAGTTAAATATATACTAGGATGCAGATGGTGCTTAGGAGCACCCAGCACCATTGATTGTACAAACCATGATTGTTTGTTTGGATTGAATTAACTGTGTTGTGTTTATTGAATGAATAAAATATATAAAATATTCATGTATGGAATAAAATATTTGAACAATAAAAATATCATTTTTATTGTACATATGAACTGTATAAAATTGTCATGTGTTGAAATAAGTATTCATAAACAAATCGGACGATTTGTTTATGTACACCCACTTATCTGATACTGATTGGGACGATATATTTTACGCATCGCCCAACTGCACATATAAAATCTGTATTTGTTGATTGAAACCCCACACGGGTATTGGGATGATATTTGACGTACACTAATCCCAATTGTTTAGTTGTATGCCAATTGATGGGTTGACAGACTATTGTAAGCATTAATTATTTATATTTCATTCTTATGTAGTTGTGTAGTGCACTTTGGCTGATGGTCGATTGTTTATCGTTGTTGATATATACATGTGTTGTATGAAATCTATATAAATAAAATTATATGGTAATTGATTGGGTCCGATTCCAATTCAGAAATAAGGAATATTTTAAAATAACGAATATTTTAAAATAATGAATATTTTAAAATAATATTCAAAAAAGAATCAAAATATGATTTTAATGTCCGATTTAGATGGACACGAAAATATTTAAATATATAAAGCCATGTTGATTAGATATGCGTCATTTTGACACGAATGGTATTTATATCGATTTTATTCATTTTTATAATGAATATCGAAAAGGAAATTATTTCAAATCTGATATTTTGAAAATATTATCATTTAAATAATATAATGATAAGGAGTATTCAAATTTGATTTAAAATTGAAAATGAAGCTAGAATCGTTTTTTAAAACGATTTATAAAATACGTTTTACATGGAAATCGACGAAATATATAATACATATTATATATATTATATGGCCTGAGTAGAACGCGCCGCGCCGCGACCGTTCGTGAATTTCAACCATTGATTTCGAATTGACAATACGGGAGATCCGACCGTCGGATTCTCCTAAAACTCGAACCTTTGGATTCGTATCGAAAAGAGCTTTTCCAACGAATACAAGAGATTTGAAATCTAAAGGTTGGATTTGGAATTATGTCCAAATCAAATTTGGAAAAGGTCGCTGTAAGTGCAGTTCGATGACCGTTTTGGGAAATCAACTGAAAGGGCCTTAATAAAATTATTAAAAATACTAATAATTTCTGTAAAATCATACTAAATGATTTGGAAAGGATTGGGATGAAAATTTCCATGTTTGTAAAGATAAAAATATATTTTTTTATCAAAATGAACTAGTTATTAACTAGATTTGAAATCCAATAATTTTTAAATAAATTGGATTGGTGAGTGGTTTCAAAATAACCAGAAATTTCCAAAGAACAAATTGGAATGGATTTGGAATGGAAATAATCTTCGGAATATTTCGATCTTAGATGCCGTGATTATAAGGATATTGTTATGGAAATTCAAAAGATATATTTATATCGTTATTTCCAATACGATATTTGTTGATTTCGGAATTTGATATTGAATATAAGCCGATATATTTTCTATTCAGAGCCTTGTATTTAATATCAAATTGGATTTGGGGTTTGTCGTGAACGGTGTCTTAAATAACACTATTCTTAAACCCCGTTTGAAAAGAATAAATCTTTTAATTAAGATTATTAGAGTTTCCAGTTACATTTGGTAATTGGAATAAAATGGAATGTGAATCGGGTTTATCATGAACTGTGTTTTTAATGACATTCGTTCTTTAACCGAACTAATAGTGAAATATAATTTAGAATTTATAAATATTTTAATTAAGATTTAGGATAATTTTCCAAAGAAAAGGTTTCCAATTTAATAATATAAATTGGAATGGAATGGAATTCGATTTGGTAATAATCGAAGTGAACTTCTGTGGAGGAAGATTGTTACTATACATGGAATTTAAAAGGGATTGCCGTTATTCCATTTATATTATCGGTTGGATATGGAAGTTTATATCGATTATATATGTTGATCTATTTTCCGTGAAGGTTCCATAATTAATGGAATATGATTTTGGGCTTATCGTGAACTGTGTTTTAAATGACATTAGTTCTTTAACCCAGTTAAAGATAAGATTAATTTCTTAACTTTGAATAATCATTAAGTAATGATTTTTGGATTAAAACTGAATTAGAGTTTTAATGAATCTTTAATTAGATTGAAATGTGAATGAGATAATTAAATTTATCGAATTCGTGAAATGATCGAGAGTGGAGTATCACCGGTTTTTCTCCAAGCGATGGTTAAATTATTAATTAGATTTAAACGTGAAATGGTAAATTATTTTAGTGATAACACCATGGTGTTAGATATGGAGTATTACCAGTTTTGCTCCATGGGATGAATAGGTTGGGATTGGGAAATATAATAAATGATTACTACGGTAAGGTTCGCTAATCCCGACTAGTTTGGATAAACCTTAATTTGGTTTGAATTGATATCCAATGGAAGATTAATGAATGAATTTAAAGAATTTATCTTTAATAAAATTAACGGAAACCTTTCCCAAAAGAAATGAATATTTAAATAAAAGAATATTCAGAATTGGAATGAGGCGTATGTTGTGTTTTTATAGCACTTGTTTATTATATACGCGAGTTATTCGGAAAGGCCGGGTTTATATCCATTCTGAATAACTGATTCGACGATAAGTTGATGATGAAGACGGTGGTTGAAGACCGGAGGTCTTCACTTCGTTTGGATGATTACTGATATCTTGATTGGGCTGTACACCCAAGACGAGGTAATAAGTGGTGATCGTATAGACGTACTTGGAGATCGATCGGATGTGTGAGGACCTCTTTCCTGTATTGGACATATGGGACGAGCAATAAGGTGCCTCCTGTTTCGTTCAGACCCAGAACGGACTTGCAAATGGACAGTGTGTCTGACATTGTATTCCTTTGTACGGTATTCGTTGATCTCTTCTAAATATATATCTGTTTGGTGGCGGAGAATGTATTGCCTTTCTTAACACCCTTCTCTGAGACGTACGAGCTTAGAGGATATATATTGGTGGAAATCAATGGTACGGTATGGATTGATAGTGTGGCATGCTGAGATGCATGTGATCATGGATTCTATTGAAAAGAAGATTCTTGTGGTTGATGATCAAAGCACGATTTTAATATAACATAGCTTTGTGTATAGCGTTAATTTGTGAGCCTCACACCCCGGTGTGAACCAGAAACGGGAGGGACTTCAGGGAGGGCATGTGTTTCCTTTTAGCTAGGAGTGGTGTCATAGTATGAAGCCCAGACATTTTACTTATGTGGATGATGGATAGCGAGGCGCCTCGGATATGTCGGTCACTACGGGGACGATAGATGACTTGGTCGACATACTGACTAGACTTACGCCCCATAGTGCAGGGAAACGCATGGTCATGGATTTTAATCCACTTAAAATGTGGATCGGTCCTGACGATCCAGGTGCAGTTGCGGCTGTTCCTGAGACATGGGCTAGATTGTCTCGAATTTGCATAGGATGATCCCTTTGCCTTGGTTCACCGATGGAAATCCAACTTCCAATACGACATTGTGCGATTTTAATTGTAGAACTAGTATGCTGACATGATATATGGTATCCATGCTGTCTATGGTTGATTCATTTATATTTGAAGTTGTTTTTAAACACTATGCACTTATAATAATATCAAAATGATTTGTTTTAAACGTACCAAGCATGTTTGGCTATTATAAAGGAAAATCCTATCCTCCGGCTTGCGTCGCATTGTATGATGGGACCTGGGTCTTATAATAGCTTCATTTTTCCAAAAAGCATTGCGCTGTTTGTTTTATGCACTGGTATTCATGGGGGGAAACCCGTTCCGTGTTATACGGCGTGGTCCCTTGATTTACTTTATTTTAAAGTAAAGTTTTAAATAACTATTTTAGTTCTCACACCAGTCACATGACTAATCTATAGTTTATTGTTTTAACCTAAACTCTGGGTGCCCCTATTTTCCACACGGGCAGCTAGGAGTTTTGGTTCTGCAGATATTATATTCACAGGATCCTGGTTTACAAGTGGAGCTATATTCGGAAAGCTCTGTATCCGTATATCCCTTTTAGTTGTGTTATGTATTGTTATGTATTATTTTTCCGCTGCTATGTAATGTACTTTAAAATCTCTGATGTTTTCCAATGTGTAATATTTATTCATACTCTATTATATTCTTATACTCTGATGTAATTATTGTAATAAGCAATGAAATGTTCTGTCGTTTGTGTTCTGATTTGTCATGTTCTCAACTCAGTTCGGGCTTTCCCGTAAGGGGGAGTTTGGATCGTTTCATATAACCTCTTACGTCATAGAGAAGGGTGTTAAGTAAGAAAATAAATTATCCACTATCAAAGAGATATATATTTAGCAGAGGTCAACGAATACAACGCAAAGTACAATGTTAGACATACAATCCATTTACAAGTTCGTTCTGGGTCTGAACGAAACCGAAGGCACCTTATTCCTCGTCCCATATTTCTAATATAGGAGAGAGGCCCTCGCATATCCGGTCAATCTCCAAGTACGTCTAGACGATCACCACTTATTACCTCGTCTTGGGTGTACAACCCAATCAAGACATCAGTAATCATCCGAATGATGTGAAGACCTTCGTTCTTAAACCAACATCTTCAAATCTTCGACTTTTAGTCGTCGTATCAGTAATTCAGAATGGGTTAAACCCGGTCTTTCCGAATAACTCGCATATCTAATAATCAAGTGCAATAAAAACGCATAATACGCCTCATTCTAATCCAGAATATTCTTTTATTCACATATTCTTGGAAATCTTTTCAAAAGATTTTATATTAACTTTTCACAATATAAACCAGATTAAGGGTTATAAAACTAGTCGGGATTATCGAAACTTACCGAAGTAATCATTCCTTTTATTATCCCAATCCCAACTTATTCAACCCATGAAGCAAAACTGGTAGTACTCCATATCTAACACCCATTGTGTTATCGGTAAATTCAATTACCATTTAACGTTCAAATCTAATTAAAGATTTAACTATCGCATGGAGTACAATTGGTGGCACTCCATACTCGAACATTTCTTGAATTCGGTAAATTTAATTACCTTATTCACATTTCAATCTAATTAAAGATTCATTAAAACTCCACTTAGTTTTTAATCTCAAAAATCATTACTTGAGGATTATTCAATCTTTTAGGAAATTAATCATGTCTTTAACTGGGTTAAAGAACCAATGTCATTTAAAACACAGTTCATGATAAACCCAAAATCATCTTCCATTATAATGGAAACTTCACGTAAATCCGATCAATCATAATTGATATAAATTTTCGTATCAGACAAACACTATGAGTGGAATAACGGGAAAGCCTTTTTAAATTCCATAAATAGTAACGGTTTTCTTTTGCAGAAGATCATCCCGATTATTACTAAATCGAATTTCATTCAATTCCAATTTAATATATCAAATTGAAAAACTTTACTTTGGAAATTTCATTAAATCTTAATTAAAAGATTTATAAATTCCAAATCATAACTTCACTGTTGATTGGCTTAAAGAAAAAAATGTTATTTAAAGCATCATTCATGACAAACCCAAATTCTATTCCAATTAAATTAATTAATTGGTAAACTTCTCTAAATCTTAATTAAAAGATTTATTCTATTCTCAGTTGAGTTTAAGAACAGTGATATTGAAGACACCATTCACGATAAACCCAAAATCCAATTTGATATTAAATACAAGCCTCTGAATAGAAATCATATCGGCTTATATTAAATATCAAATTCTGAAACCAACAAATATCGTATTGGCAATAACAATATTTATACCTTCCAAATTCCTCAACTATAACCATATAATCACGGAATCCAATATCGAATTATCCGAAGATACTTTCAATTAAAATCCAATCCAATTTTTATATAGGAACATTCTGGTTAGATTGAAACCATTTCAATTCTTTACTCTAATTGGTAAACAACTTACTCAGATAAAAATATATTTTATCTTTACAAACTTGGAATATTTCATCCAAAATCATTTCAAATCATTTATTATGATCTTACATAATTTATTCATATTTTTAATAATTTTAATAAGGCCCTTACAATCGGTTTCCAATATCGGTCACCAAACTACATCCATAATGACCTTTTCCAAAACAGATTTGGACATATCGTAAAATCTTGTCGTTAGATTTCATAACTCTTATTATCGTTCGAAAGCTATTTTCGATACGAACCCAATGGTTCTGGTTTTAGGAGAATCCGATGGTCGGATCTCCCATTATGTCAATTCAAAGTCAATGGTCGAAATTCGCGAATGGTCGTTGTGCGACACGTTCTATTCAAACCATTATAATATATATAATATATTTCGTCAGCTTCCATTCAAAACGTATTTTATAAAACGTTTATAAATTCATTTTAAAAACGATTCCAACTACCATTCCAATTTTAAATCAAAATTGAATATTCCATATCATTATAAGATTAAAATGACAATCTTATCAAAATATCAGATTTTGAAATCAAATCTTTTCGATATTCATTATAAAATGAATAAAATTAGCAGAAAATTCTGTTTGACTTAAAATTGCGTATATCTACTTAACCTGGCTTAATATTCATTTTTTTTACGAATATTTCAATATTTTTGTGTCCATCCAAAATTGACATCAAAATCATATTTTGATTCTTTAGAGAATACTATTTTAAAATATTCGTTAATTCTGAACTAGAATCGGATTCAATATGGATTTGAGACATAACATGTATTCAAAAATAGTGATAAACAACTGTTAAACATTCAATTCACATCCAATGTGCAATTTACAACTATATAAGCGTTAAATAATTAAATAACGCTTATAACAGTCTTTCAGTCAATCGGTTGACATACAATTAATTCCAAGGGAGATGTGATTTAATTATCATCCCCAGACCAGTGTGGGGTTTTCAACCATCGAACAAATCTTATTATTTGTATACTTGGGTGATGTGTAAAATTATCATCTCAACACTCGTGTGGGGTTTACATCGCAATCCATGTGAACTTATCTAATATTTGGGAGACGGGTGGGTAAATTGTCATCCCAAATTAATTCATAATATAAACGTTTTATTTAACAATGTATATTTTCACAATTTAACAATGATAACATTGAAACTATAAACATCCATCCATCACCAAACAAATACTGCAATCACAGGCAATCAATATATGTTCAGATATAAAAATAAATAACTGTACAAAAGAATTGAGTGAGAGAGTTCTCACTATTGGTTTCCACTCCGTCAGTATTTAATTGACGGTTTTAGCACTGTTTGGGTTTAAATTTGTCCCAAATTCTAACTTGCTCCATTTTTGTTATGGTCAGTTACATGTTGTAGTGTTCGCTGCCACGATTCCAACATAACCAAAATCACTGAATTTCGATGTCATATGGAAAAGATACATCATTTTAAACATCGGATAATTTAATACGTCATTAGGCTAAAATAATTAATCACTAATTATAATTTTAACTCAATCCCCCTTTCTAATTATTCTTCCACAATTCATCGTTCAGGCTTCAGCCAAATGAAGCTCACACCGTCCTCCTCAAAACTCTCGCCCATCCATGCCTCCTGACGACGATCCAACATTACCACAATAAAGCCCTTCGAATCCTCCCCTAGCGCTAGCGATATGGTGTTGCTCGCACCCTTGTGTGCCTCGGAAAACAAGCTCAAATGCGAGCCCTTTGAGCTCCAAGTTCGCACATAATACAGTGTTAAATACAATCATATCCATTGGTTTTGTAGAGCACAAAATTCTATATGTTTTCCATTTTATAAGTTTTGCAAATCATTGTGTGGATTTAGAGATTTTCTTAGATTTAAAATTGAAGAACATGGCCATCGGTTAGAGCTGGCAGCGACAACTAGAGAAAAAGAAAGGGCTAGGGTTTTGGGCAAAAAGATGAAATATATATATATATATATTATTTAATTCCAATATTTCTTGTTTATCGCTCTGAACTCTGAACGAATCCTAATGAAATTCACCCCTAGCCAAATGCCCCCATTCCGGACACAACACGATATGTTTTGTAAGCCGATTCGATCGTTTCGATCATTTTTTATCAAAATTAAAATATAATTTCAAATATTGAATTTAAACATACATTTTAGTTCACCACGACCACATACTGACTCCAAAAATTACGAAATTTGAAATCTAGTTATGTTTTGCAAATACGGTTCTAACAAAATTAATTTCGTCGAATTTGTAGGCCATTTGAAAATTGTCCTTTTAACTAGCTTATTAAATTTTAACTGAAATTCAATACATGTTAAAATTTACCATGCTTACAAACTAATTTTAATTGACTTGAAATTTTAAACCTGGCAATAATTTGATGTTCCGGATCCAACAAAATTAATTTTGTCGAAAACACAGGTCGCCTGCAAAATGGCTATTTTAAGGGCTTAAATAATATTAAAATATAAATAAATTCCATAGCGACTATTTTAAATCTTATTCTGGTCATAACTTACAATTTACAACTTGAAATCTAAAATTTTCACATTCGTTAGAAAGATATAATCAAATAAATTCTAACGTTTCTCATTTCATCAAATTCTAACTTATATTGAATTATGTATATTCATTTAAAATTCAAAACTAAATTTTCAAACTGTTGCGCCATTATGAGTTCGTTTTAATTATATTTTAAATTTATACGTTCCAACTTCGTTTTAAATAGATCATAATTCATTTATTCTCAAAATAGATCGTTTAAAGTATTTAAAATCCATTAAAATCAATTAAAATTAAATTTTAAATTGGTTCAAAAAATCAGGGTTGTTACAATCTCCCCCACTTATAACTTTTTCGTCCTCGAAAAAGAATGGAGTTGAAAGTTATTTATCCAACCAACTAAACTTTCATTCTGGCTTTCGTTCTTCAACTTTTTAGTTTCTAAGAACTTCTAAATTTCCCTGAAATTTGGCTAACACCTCAGATGTCTGAAAAATTTCGCCATAACCTCCTTTGTACGGGTTGACCCGAACAAATTTATTATGTTGTATTAGGTATCCAATAATTCAATATATCACATACAAATCAATTGTGCACACCCATTGTGACTTATATACCCTTCTCCCCCCATGCCCACGCACCGTAACTAAAACAAGAGAGACGTGTGTATTTTTGTCATCTCAAGACCTGTGTAGGGCTTGTTATTAAATCCTTCAATTTACTGTTATAGGTTATTAAGTACATATTCAATTCCCAGTTCAACCTGTAATTCAGTCATCGCCATACAAGCATCTTGCTCATATGGAAATCCAAACCTCGTCATATAAGCGCCAAATGCTTATATGGAATATGTTATGATGTCTTCAATAAGACGCTTGCAATGTGATCCATAATTTATTGGTTACTATCCTATGGTGTATGTTCATTTCACACAAAGCAACTATCACAACGCATCCAAATCATTCACAGTAGTTTAATAATAATAAAATTGTGCAACCAACTAATATAGGTGCACCTATTTGTCGGGCACACAAATTTATTTCTCTACTCAGCTTTAACTCCATAACCTGCTCGATATATATATATATATGTCTAGTCAAAACAAAATTTTCAATTCAATTCAACTTTAGATTTTATTTGGCTTTATTTTCTCTTCATTCTCGCATTGGTTTTATTATTCCAATATTTTTATTAGTTGAACTAAGAATCATACATCACAACCAGCAATCAATTAGATGATTAACTTTTCAAATATATAACTTATAAATAATCAAAAATCTATTTATAATGCCAAATCACAAACAATAAACTCTAACAAAGTTTTTTTTGTTCCCACACCAGTCAATTGGAATCATATAGATATCCCACTTTTGAAACTTGAACAAAAACACTGATGATGTCATGACTATCATCAGATTCATCTTTCGGCGACTATTTTGTGATTTTATATCTACCCAGTATATTTGAGACTTCGTATACATGTCGACTAGCCGGGTGTATATTCAAAATCTTCCTATACTCGATAGTCCAAAATCAAAAATAAAAAAAAACTCAAATTCTTATAGTAAGATATAATTTTCGAAACTAAATTCATTTTTAATAAATAAAACTCTTTAAACTTATTCTAGGATATTATTAACCCTATCTCTAACGAGTCATCTATTACCTATAATAGAAAATAGAATCCTTTATATGCTGATGTGGAAACGTTAATTGCTGTTTACATCCGACGTGGCATGATTATACGCCGCTTCAATTTTACATTCTTGTAGATTGCCAAAAAGGAAAAAAAACCGAGTTCCAACAAAAATCATTACCCCCAATACATCGATAACTTCCTCCCCACTTCTCCGCCTTCCCAAATTCAACTTATGATTCCGGTTGAGGCTATACGAATTCCGATTTCACTCGATTTCAACTTCTTCGATGCAGTCTGTCTACTACACCGTCCACTCCGGTGATGGTAAAAGTTTGTTTGCTTCCCTCCTCCAACGCAATCCGCCTTTCGTCAACAGCGCAGATCTGTTCTTATACTCCCAACCAAAGATTTTTTTTGGTCACGCTTCATCCTCCTCTTGACTTTGCCAACTCCGACGGTGAGTGTTAATTAACGATGTAATTCCTTTGCAATTTAATTCCAATGCGTCAGCGTTCCCCTCCTTTACCATTTGTCTGCATTTTTCCCATCTGTGTTTATGTAATATATTTCCTACTGTTCAAATATGCCTTCCTAAAATACAACATTGAATTATTTCGTTGAACATGGGTGGTTTAGTATAACTCATTATTATATCCCTTGGTGTTGATAGTTCAGTCTTCAGACGCGAGAATCATGTACTTTATAATTACTGCTAGACTATCAACATTGTCATACCTTGCTAACCATTTATCTATTACTGGGTATGCAATAGTTTAAATTTCCTTTACTACACAGTTTTGTATCTTTGATTTATTATAAAGGAAAATAATACACATGAACAGAACTATCAATGAGCACTATTAGGATCAGCATGAATATATTTAAATATTATTTGAGCATAAATTTGGCCAACGGTAGTTGAAAACATTTTGTTAAAAGTGTTGGGGATTATTAAACAATTTATGATACATCGGCTTGTAATATGAAACTAACATTTCTGACTTTTTTGCGTACGAAAAGATATGTATAGCATTACGTCCCTTACTTTGAATTAGTAGCAAATGAGTTTGAGTTTCGTTATTTATTACCGAGGCTGACAAGGTAAAAATGTGTAAAATATACGGCCCGTTGATGCTGAGGTAGATGTATAGTTTTGCTGCATTGTTTAATAATGCATTATACATCCAATTACTTACGTATCAACTGAACATATTGCATGTCTTTGTAGTCATACCCCTTATTTGCTTTTTTATTTGATTATTTATACATATTTTAGTATGATATTGGTGGCAGTCTTTAATAGGTTGACTTCAGTTTGTCCGATGGCTTGGTAATAAGTATCTGTAGTCATTATTGTTCTATTCTACTAACTTCAATACTCTTCGTTTGTTCCATTCATGTGTAGTGTGATATTTGTGTAGTCGTTAGGCAATTGATCACCCAAGGTACATGCAGGTAGATAATGGATGTTATAAGTGTGACCCGCTAAAATTATTTTTCTACTTACTGTCTCACTACATATCACTTGATTACTATATTTTTTAAGTTACTTGAATTACTTTCAGTAAAATTATTTATAGAAAATTTGTGTTCAGGTATATTATCTCTTCCATGCTTTTATGTGATTTCAATATATTGCGAGATAGACTGTTTAAAAAATTTAATCACTGATTATAGTGTTTTACATCCACACATAAAAATTCAGATCTATAAAATGTAATAGAAAATATGTATATTGCTCTTGAATTACCATGTTCAACAAACAAAATTTTATGTATGTGAAATAATGCCTTTAAGATGAAGTTCATGAAACATGGCAACTGTTAGATTGCCAAATTTTATATTTTTATAGGGGTTACAGGTCTAATTATGGATGCTTTGTGTATGAAATGTTTAGATTACATATATAACTTGATATTTTTGTCCCCTGAGTTGTGATTGGTCGCATGATATAAGTTTTCCGTAGGAACAATATAAAACTATCCTTTTGCTTTGCAGTTCTTTTTAGACTGAATTCCATTAGAGCGTGTTATAGAGGATATAAGCATTGTTGAATTGTCATCCAATTTAATTTGCTTTTAAGATGCAAATATGCAAAATTAGTTTATAACTGTGGAACCACCAATGTCATGTTGCCATCTCTATATCTATCCCTTTAAAACTGTTTCTATCAGCTAAATGAATGTGTTTCCAACGTTTTTTGCAACTACACCAACTGAACCAATGCCTCTTGAAGTAGCAGATTAGTTTTTTTTCTTTCCATATCATTCATGCTAGAATCACTTCAGATTTGCTCACTCAAAGCTTTAACACTCCCTTTTCAGCTTTAGACAACAATTTCTTTTTCTACCTTCTTTTACAGTTTGATTGACTACATGTACCTTTATTACTTAAAGACCAAAACTTCAACACTCACCTATAAAATAGTCTTGCTTAATCCCTTTTTTATGTTCATATATGCATATTTGACATTAACTTGCATGGCATAGACATACGCTTAATAACAACAAGAGCGAAAAAAGGTTAAATGGTTATTTTAGTAGATAACCTTAACTCTTTAGCGTTTACAAATGCATTATTAATAGTAATTATATTGGAAGATATGCTTTGCTTTATTAAGATGTTCGATTCCTAAGATTTTAAGTTTAAAAATGATTTTTTTACTTCTATGCATTATTGTTACTTAGCCTTTTTTTTGACGTCGAATCATTGCGTGCTGTTTCTTAAACCAAGTTGTGTATTATTTATCTTTGAGGATGTATTGATGTTGCTATTTTTTCTGTTATCTTTTTGATTGCAGATCTTTGTACAATATAAGTGAGTTGCAGGCAGATTTGGTTGCACCGTGTTAAATGTATTATGTTCACAATATGTGATATCTAATGTAGTGGTAGCTTCGATTACAAAAGAAAATGGAGGATGATTAGAAAAATATAGCTCGAGCCCGTATGTGAAGCATGAGTTCGCACTTGTGAGGTGTAACGAGTGATTCTCATTACGGTGAAATAGCGATAATTATAAATGCAATTAGTCAAGTTTTTGAATCGCGCAATGCATCATTATCTTGATCAATTGTTTAGATTTGAAATGCAGAATTAAGCCATATATACTGTGCATAAATATTTATACCCACAACAAAATTTTCACTTTAAACTTACAATTTTTGTAAGATTTATGTCCTACCTGTGGACCTGTGGTTGGGGTATTAAGGTGATTCTTTTTTCATTTTGTGAAAGATCATCATAGTTGTAGTATGTTAATATTGAAGCATAATTTTCAAACTTTTGAGTCATTTCCTAAATTGTCGTTTGATGTTGGTCATTTGTTAAATTATTGTATGATTAATAAATTATGTATCTAATCTTCATTAACTTTGTATTTATTTTATATACTTGTGCATAAAAGAAAGCTTGAGCGCATTCAAATATTGATTCATTGATAATTTTTTAAGTTAGTGTGCTCCTCTTGCGAGGGTGGTACCAATAATTCTATTAAATAAAACACCAAAATCACAAAATAATAATAATGGGAATTATTCAGTAGGAATAAGAAGGTTCATCGCTTTGATGATCAACAAAATGGGACATGTAAGAGCGTGCCTAAATAAAATTCAAACTTGATAGAGATACGTGTATATTGTCACAGAGCTGGAAGATTTAAAAGGTAGCTGCTGCAAAAATAACTAGATTGTGTGAACTGCTGAATTGTAATTGCAACTTGCGTGAACTTGACTTGGCTTGCAATTGTGATATGAGGAACGTGCAACAAGCTGAAACAATGCAAATATTACTTCCAATACATACTTGTGTGTACCAGCTGCAAGCAAATAGGCATAAAGTAACAAATAACTTGGTGCACTACCGTTGCGGAGGCAAAACTGGAAAATGCAAATGCTTGAAGCTTGCAAAGGTAAGCTGGAGGAATGCAAAACTGGAAATAAATAGACGAAAGGAATGATTATAATGCCTACTGAAGCATGTTCTATTATTCGTTTTTTGATTACTTGAAATAAGTAGATAAACAATGTTATTTAACTTAAATTTCACAACTTTTGATTAGAATGCTCAAAATAAAACAATGTTTTATTGTTTTACGTTTTAATTCGATGCACTAAATCTGTCAAAAATTATGTTTTGTGACTAATATATCTTAATATTGGCTTACTATAATATATGAGTAGAATCATTATTCATTCGTATTGTTGATTTTTTTTTCCCCTGTGTTTTACGTTTTTTTAACCTCGGTTATTACTATGGCGTAATTTTGGGTTATACAATTTGTTTTTGCTTTTCATCAAATATTACATGTTAAGATGTGCTCATACGTTCGCACATGTAAAATAACCTATCATAAGACATTATGATCGCTTGCAAACCCGAGGCAAGTTTACCTAAGTCAGTCTCATGCATTTTCATAAATAAGTTAAAAATCTATTATAACGGGATTTCCCATCCACATAATGTGAGACGACCCGTAATTTCCCCGGTAAGGAAAGCCCGGATTACCTTGAGAACACGACAAAATAGAACGCAGACAGAAGAACATTTCATTGTTTATTACAACAATTCCATCAGAATACAAGAATATACAGAGTATGAATAAATATTATACAATAGAAAAATATCAGAGATTACAATAAATTACATAGCAGCGGCAAAACAATATAAAACACAACTGAAAGTAATACACGGATACAGAGCTTTTCGAGCATCGTTCCAGCTGTAAATCAGGATCCTATGAATATAAAGCTGCAAAACCAAAACTACTAGCTGCCCGTGTGGAAAATAGGGGCACCCAGAGTTTATGTTAAAACAATAAACTCCAGGTCAGTCATGTGACTGGTGTGAGAACTAAAACAGTTATTAATCTTTGTTTTTAAAAGAGAGTAATTCAAGGGACCACGCCGTATAACACGGAACGGGTTTCCTCCCAATAATACTAGTGCATATAACAAAACAGCGCAATGCTTTTTGGAAAAATGAAGCTATTATAAGACCCAGGTCCCATCACACAATGAAAAGCAAGCCGGAGGATAGGGTTTTCCCTTATAATAGCCAAACATGCTTGGTACGTTTAAAACAAATCATTTGATACTATTATAAGTGTATAGTTTCAAAACATTTTCAATCATAAGTATCAATCATAGACGGCATGGGTACCATATATCATGTCGTCATACTAGGCTCTACAAATAAAACCGCAATGTCACGTATTGGAAATTGGATTTCCGTCATGAGTTGAGGCAAGGGGCAAACTTCTCTCCGTTCGAGACACTCTAGCAAATGTCCCAGGACCCCACTATGATCGTTGGAATCGGTTGGGCCGGTCCTCTCCTAACTTTGGAGGATTGGCAATTCCTGAACACACGTTTCCCGGTCCTAACAGACCTATATCCGAGGCGCCTCGCATTCCAACATCTACACATGTAAAAAGTATATAAATGTCAGGGCTGGTAGGTCACTGACATCACCCATAGCTAGAAAGAAACGGCGTGTTCTCCCAACGGTCCATATCCCGTTTTTGACTCATACCGAGGTGTGAGGCTCGCGAATTCACGTTATACACAAAGTTGCGCCACACAGGCCGTGCTTTGATCATCAACCACAAGACTTTGCTTTTCAACAGAAGCCCTAATCATCTGCCACTTAGGCGTGCCACACAGGCAATTCACTCCATGCGACTGATGTCCATCGATATACAACCTCTGAGCTCGTCCGTCTCAGAGAAGGGCGTTAAGCAAGAGAATAAATTCTCCGCCGCCAAACAGATGTATATTTAATAGAGATCAATCAACACAGAATAAAATCCAATGTCAGACACACAGTCCATTTACAAGTTCGTTCTGGGTCTGAACGAAACCGAAGGCACTTTCCTCGCATATCCATCCATCTCCAAGTACGTCTGGACGATCACCAACTGATTCCCTCATCTTGGATGTACAGCCCAATCAAGATCATCAGTAATCACCCAAACGATGTGAAGACTTCCGGTCTTCCACCACCGTCTTTATCTTCGACATATCGTCGAATTGGTTATTCAGAATGGGTATAAACCCGGCCTTTTTGAATAACCCGCGTATATAATAAACATGTGTTTCACAAACACAACATACGCCTCATTCCAATTCAGAATATTCTTTTATTCAAATTTTCACATTCTTAGGGAAAGGTTCCCATTAATTTTATCAAAGATAAATTCTTCTAAATTTATTCTTTATTCTTCCTTTGGATATCATTTCAAACCATTTTATGGTTTTCCAAACTAGTCGGGATTAGCGAACTACACCGAAGTAATTATTTATTTTATTTCCCAATCCCAACCTATCCATCCCACGGAGAAAAACTGGTAATACTCCATATCTAACACCACGGTGTTATCGGCAATTATTAATTACCATTTCACGTTCAAATCTAATTAAAGATTTTACTATCGTTTTGGAGCAAAACTGGTGGTACTCCAATCTTGATCACTTTTCAGATTTGATAATTTAAATTACCAATTCACATTTCAATCTAATTAAAGATTCATTAAAACTCCACTTAGTTTTAATCTTCGCAAAAATCAATATCCTATCTTTAACTAGGTTAAAGAACCAATGTCACTTAAAACACGATTCACGATAAACCCAAAAATCAATTCAAATTCAATTCCAATTAAATATTGTTTAATTGGTACACTTCATTAAATCTAAATAGAAAGATTTAATCTTTTTCTCAATTGGGCTTAAGAACAGTGTTAATGAAGACACCATTCACGACAAACCCATATCACATTTGATATTAAATACAAGGCTCTGAATAGAAAATATATCGGCTTATATTCAATATCAAATTCTACAACCAACAAATATCGTATTGGAAATAACGATATAAATATATCTTTCAAATTCCCATAACAATATCTGTATAATCACGAAATCAACCATCGAAATATTCCAAAGACAATTTCGATTCAAATCCATTTCCAATTCGTATATTGGAAATTCTGATTATTTTTAAACCACTTTCAGATTCAATTTATTTCAAAAATAAATTGATTTTAATTCTAGTTCAAAACTAGTTCAGTTCGATAAAAATCTATTTTTATCCTTTCAAATGTGGAATTTTTCATCCCGGTTCTTTTCAAATCATTTCTTATGATCTTACACAAATTATTGATATTTTTAATAATTTTATCAAGGCCCGTACAGTCGATTTCCATCAACGGCCATCGAACTACACTTACAGCGACCTTTTCCAAACTTGATTTGGACATAGTTCCAAATCCAACCGTTAGATTTCAAATTTCTAATATTCATTGGAAAGCTCTTTTGGATACGAACCCAACGGTTCCGGTTTCAGGAGAATCCGACGGTCAGATCTCCCGCAAAATCAATTCGAAGTCAATGGTCGAAATTCACGAATTGCCGCAGCGCGTTCTATTCAGGCCATTATATATATATATATATATACACACACACATATATATATATAATGTGTTATATATCTATCGTCGATTTTCTTTTTAAAACGTATTTTATAGATCGTTTTAAATTCGTTTTCGAAACGATTTCAACTTCATATTCAATTCGAATCGAAATTGAATATTCCACATCATCGATATACAAATGATTATATTTTCAAAACGTTATATTTTGAAATCACTTCTTTTTCTATATTCATTTTAAAAACGAATATAATCGATATAATATCGTTCACGTCAAAATGGCGCATCTCTAATCAACACGGCTTTATATATTTCAATAAATTCGTTATTCTATTCAACAAATGAATATATATTTTATTCAACACACGAATATTCTCAACACATGAGCACTACCAACACATGACTATTTTTTTTATTTAATATATTTTATAAAATTATAGTATCTATCGTTTGATTTTTAAATCAGACTCCAACCGTAAAGTAGTAAGAGAATGATTCCCTAAGTATTAACCCCGAAGGCCGAAACCAATATCAGATCAATACCCAGGAGCCCACTCATCCTATCTATTTTCCAGTTATTTTCTAACTTTAAATATGATAAAGATGTAAATTTTATTGTTAAAATATTTCTTTCAACACATGATTATTTTCAACACATGATTATTTATATTTTATAATATCCTTTATTTCCCCAATTGATATGAGGCCCAATCAATTACCATATAATGGTAATTATATGGTTTCCACACAACACATGTATATAATAGCAACGATAAAGAATCAACCATCATCCAGAGTGCACCACACTGTATAAGCATCAAATATAGATATCTAACGCTTATAACAGACTGTCAATCAATCGATCGACATACAATTAAATAATTGGGTTAGTGTATGCCAAATATCATCCCAATACCCGTGTGGGGTTTCAAATCAACAAACACAGATTTTTATTTATTCACATACCCGTTAAAAATTATATTTCTAACGACAAAATATTTTTAACAGTAGAAATATTTTATTTCATCTCACAATACACAATAAATTTTAACCACAACAAACAATCAAACATACAAGCCATCCATGGTCTATGGACGATGGGTGTCGGGTGCTGCTAAGCACCGTCTGCATCCTAGTATATATTTTAACTAGAAAAACAAGATTTAAAGTGAGAAGTTCTCACCGACTAGCTAAACCAATGCCACGACTCTTCTTATGTAGAAGTCTTCGTCGTTCTCGCCTTTTGTCAATTTCGTTGCCCGTAGCCACTATATATATAAAAATCACATTTTTATATGGTTGCCATGTATATAAAAATCACATTTTTACACCGCTACTATATAGATAAAAATCCCATTTTTACCTTTGCTACTATATAGATAAAAATTCTATTATTTTTTTACCTTACTATTAATATTATATTTTTATTACTCTACATGATTAAAAATCACATTTTTATTCTTCCTATGATATAAAGATCAAATCTTTTTGCTACAACATATATAAAGATCGTATTTTTACCTTGCTACTTCTATAAAGATAATATTTTTATATCCTCTATTATATAAAAATCATATTTTTAATACTTCTACTTTATAAAAATCATATTTTTCCACTGCCTTCATGATAATAAAAATCAAAACTTTATTATTTAAAAATCATTTCTTTTCTACTTTAAACATCCCGCCTTTCCACTACTAAAAATCTAACCTTTCTATATTATAAAAATCGAACTCTTACTACTTTACTTAAGTAAAAATCATATCTTTATCCAATAAAAATCCTATCTTTTCATAGTTAAAAATCCGATCTTTTCATAGTTAAAACCATTTGATTTTTATATACAAAGTAAAAATCAAAATAAAAGAAATCAAAATCAAAGGAAAATATAAAAACTTACAGCGAGGTGGGGCGGTTCAGGTTGGTCGTCGGAGAGGGAGGGGTTGCGGCCAGAGGTGGTGGAGGCTGTGGCGCGGGGGGGAGGGGGGGTTCGGAGGTGGCTAGGGTTTAGGGGAAAAAAGGGGGGCGCGCTCAACGCGAGGAGGAAGGAGGAGGTGAGCAACGAGAGGGGGGGCGTTCGGAGGTGGCACCCCACCTTGAGGCGGCGACGGACCTATCGGGGAGGGGTGGCGGTGGATCGCGATCCCCCTTCTTTCTCCTTTTTTTTTATTTTTCTGTATAAAATCGATGACGGGGGGCCTTAGAGGATATAAGGAGAGAGGGGAGAGGTTTTTATTTTATTTAATTAATTTAATTTCAAAAAGGTACTTTTTATTTCGACCTCAAAACGGGACCCACCGCCTATCGTCCCTAGCGTTTTACCCCCATTCCGAACACAATGGGATATGTATCGTAAGCTGATTCGACCATTTCGATCAGTTTCCGTCAAAATCCAAATATAAATCTATATATTGAATTTGAATGCACATTTCAATCTACAGGGGCCACATATTAACTCTAAAAATTTCCGAAAAATATTTTCTAGCTTCGTATTGACGATACGGTTCTAACAAAACTAATTTCGTCAGATTCTGAGACCGTTTGAAAAATGGCCATTTTCCAGTCGATTACAATCAACTAAAACTGGTCAAACGTGTTTTTCCTTTGCCACGCCCACATATTGATTCAAAAAATTCCGAATTTTGGAATCTAGCAATAACTTGACATCACGGATCCAACAAAAGTGGTTTCGTCGAAAACCGAGGTCGTTTGCAAAATTTCCATTTTTAAGGGCCAGAATTCCATAGCAACTATTCTGAATTTTCAACTGGGCATAACTTTTGGTTCCCACTATGAAATATCGATTTTTCGGATTCGCTGGAAAGATTTTCTCAATAAGATTCAAATATTTTTGGTTTTGCTAAAATCCGGTTTATTTTGCACCCGGTACATTCATTTGAATTTTGAAATCGAATTTTCGAACTACCGCGCCATTTTCAATTCCTTTTATAATTTAAAATAAAATATTTATATTCTAACGACGACGTATATTAATATATACGTTTGAATTCTATTCAAAATAAATTTCTCATCGTTATTATTTAAAATAATCATTTTAAATATTCAAAATTCGTTAAAATAGCCAAAATAAAAATTTAAATTGGCTCGCATTTTCTGGGTTATTACAATCTCCCCCACTTAAAACTTTTCGTCCCCGAAAAGGAACGAAGCCGAAAGTTGTTTAACAAATTGACTCAACTTCCATTATTTTGATTACGGCTTAAGTTCTTCAACTTTTCAGTTTCTAAGAACTTTCCAAATTTTTCAAAAATTTGGCTAACACCCTAAATTTTCGAAAAATTTCGCCATAACCTCCCCTGCACCTGGGACTTCGGGATATTTCATATAGCCTCCCATGGCCTTCTTCAATCCAAAAGAAAAAGCCAAGCGACTAGCCAATCGGCTCATAAAATCGTCATCACCCAAACAAAACAGTAAATTATGGTAAACATGTACCTATTTGTCGGGCCAACAATTTTATTCTTCTGCTCTAGCCTCCTTGCTATGACCTGTTTAATGTAAGTACATGTATATGCATGCATTTGTAATCATTTTTCAATACAGTTTAATATTTGGTTCAGTTTGGCCTAATGGTTCAAAATTTCAAACAAATAAACAAACAACACAACCAGCAATCAATTAGTGGATTAACGTTTCAAATTCATAATTTTGATATATATATACAGAAAATCATGTTTTTGATGCCAAATCACAACAAATAATCCTATGTAAGTTTTGGTTCTCACACCAGTCTATGGAAGTATATAGATACCACACCTTCGAAACACGAACATAAATATTGATGATGTGGCCACATCATCAGAATTATCCCCGGGTGTCTAGAATGTGATTCTATATTTATCCAGTATATTAAAACTTCGGATATACGTTCATGACGCGTATACGCAAAACCTTTATATACTTGATTGTCCAAATTCAATACAAATAAAATATTCAAATACGTATAAAACGATTTAAATTTCAAAACAAAATTTGTTTCCATTTGAAAAATATACTCTTCACACTCGTTCTAGGATACTACTGATCCTATCTCTAATGAGTAATTCTCATTGGATGTTACTAATCCAATATCTGATGAATTCTTCTGTATGGTTTTAATGTGTCTTGTTCTCGAGCTCTGTAAACCAAGGCTCTGATACCAGCTGAGACGACCCATAACTTCCCCGGTAAGGAAAGCCCGGATTACCTTGAGAACACGATAAAATAGAATGCAGACAGAAGAACATTTCATTGTTTATTACAACAATTCCATTAGAATACAAGAATATACAGAGTATGAATAAATATTATACAACAGAAAAATATCATAGATTACAATAAATTACATAGCAACGACAAAACAGTATAAAACACAACTGAAAGTAATACACGGATACAGTGCTTCCCGAGCATCGTTCCAGCTGTAAATCAGGATCCTGTGAATATAAATCTGCAAAACCAAAACTACTAGCTGCCCGTGTGGAAAATAGGGGCACCCAGAGTTTAGGTTAAAACAATAAACTCCAGGTCAGTCATGTGACTAGTGTGAGAACTAAAACAGTTATTAATCTTTGTTTTTAAAAGAGAGTAATTCAAGGGACCACGCCGTATAACACGGAACGGGTTTCCTCCCAAGAATACTAGTGCATATAACAAAACAGCGCAATGCTTTTTGGAAAAATGAAACTATTATAAGACCCAGGTCCCATCACATAATGCAACGCAAGCCGGAGGATAGGGTTTTCCCTTATAATAGCCAAACATGCTTGGTACGTTTAAAACAAATCATTTGATACTATTATAAGTGTATAGTATCAAAACATTTTCAATCATAAGCATCAATCATAGACGGCATGGGTACCATATATCATGTCGCCATACTAGGCTCTACAAATAAAACCGCAATGTCACGTATTGGAAATTGGATTTCCGTCATGAGTTAAGGCAAGGGGCAAGCACCTCTCCGTTCGAGACACTCTAGCAAATGTCCCAGGACCCCACTATGATCCTTGGAATCGGTTGGGCCGGTCCTCTCCTAACTTTCGAGGATTGGCAATTCCTGAACACACGTTTTCCAGTCCTAACAGACCTATATCTGAGGCGCCTCGCATTCCAACATCTACACAGGTAAAAAGTATATAAATGTCAGGGCTGGTAGGTCACTAACATCACCCATAGCTAGAAAGAAACGTCGTGTTCTCCCAACGGTCTGTATCCCGTTTTTGACTCATACCGAGGTGTGAGGCTCGCGAATTCACGTTATACATAAAGCCGCGGCACACAGGCCGTGCTTTGATCATCAACCACAAGACTTTGCTTTTCAACAGAAACCCTGATCATCTGCCACTTAGGCTTGCCACACAGGCAATTCACTCCATGCGACTGATGTCCATCGATATACAACCTATGAGCTCATACGTCTCAGAGAAGGGCGTTAAGCAAGAGAATAAATTTTCCGCCGCCGAAAAGATGTATATTTAATAGAGATCAATCAACACAGAATAAAATCCAATGTCAGACACACAGTCCATTTACAAGTTCGTTCTGGGTCTGAACGAAACCGGAGGCACTTTCCTCGCATATCCATCCATCTCCAAGTACGTCTGGACGATCACCAACTGATTCCCTCATCTTCGGTGTACAGCCCAATCAAGATCATCAGTAATCACCCAAACGATGTGAAGACTTCCAGTCTTCCACCACCGTCTTTATCTTCGACATATCGTCGAATCGGTTATTCAGAATGGGTATAAACCCGGCCTTTCTGAATAACCCGCGTATATAATAAACACGTGTTTCACAAACACAACATACGCCTCATTACAATTCAGAATATTCTTTTATTCAAATTTTCACATTCTTAGGGAAAGGTTCCCATTAATTTTATCAAAGATAAATTCTTCAAAATTTATTCTTTAATCTTCCTTTGGATATCATTTCAAACCATTTTATGGTTTTCCAAACTAGTCGGGATTAGCGAACTACACCGAAGTAATTATTTATTTTATTTCCCAATCCCAACCTATCCATCCCATGGAGAAAAACTGGTAATACTCCATATCTAACACCACGGTGTTATCGACAATTATTAATTACCATTTCACGTTCAAATCTAATTAAAGATTTAACTATCGTTTTGTAGCAAAACTGGTGGTACTCCAATCTCGATCACCTTTCAAATTTGATAATTTAAATTACCAATTCACATTTCAATCTAGTTATAGATTCATTGAAACTCCACTTAGTTTTATTCTTCACAAAAATCAATATCCTGTCTTTAACTGGGTTAAAGAACCAATGTCATTTAAAACACGGTTCACGATAAACCTAAAAATCAATTCAAATTCAATTCCAATTAAATATTGTTTAATTGGTACACTTCATTAAATCTAAATAGAAAGATTTAATTTTTTCTCAATTGGGCTTAAGAACAGTGTTAATGAAGACACCATCCACGACAAACCCAAATCACATTTGATATTAAATACAAGGCTCTGAATAGAAAATATATCGGCTTATATTCAATATCAAATTCTACGACCAACAAATATCGTATTGGAAATAACGATATAAATATATCTTTCAAATCCCATAGCAATATCTGTATAATCACAAAATCCAACATCGAAATATTCCAAAGACAATTTCGATTCAAATCCATTTCCAATTCGTATATTGGAAATTCTGATTATTTTTAAAACCACTTTCAGATTCAATTTATTTCAAAAATAAATTGATTTTAATTCTAGTTCAAAACTAGTTCATTTCGATAAAAATCTATTTTTATCCTTTAAAATGTGGAATTTTTCATCTCGGTTCTTTTCAAATCATTTCTTATGATTTTACACAAATTATTGATATTTTTAATAATTTTATCAAGGCCCGTACAATCGATTTCCATCAATGGCCATCGAACTGCACTTACATCGACCTTTTCCAAATTTGATTTGTACATAGTTTCAAATCAAACCGTTAGATTTCAAATTTCTAATATTCATTGGAAAGCTCTTTTCGATACAAACCCAACGGTTCCTGTTTCAGGAGAATCCGACGGTCGGATCTCCCGCAACGTCAATTCGAAGTCAATGGTCGAAATTCACGAACTGCCGCGGCGCGTTCTATTCAGGCCATTATATATATAATATATATTATATATCTATCGTCGATTTCCTTTTTAAAACATATTTTATAAATCGTTTTAAATTCGTTTTCGAAATGATTTCAACTTCATATTCAGTTTCGAATCGAAATTGAATATTCCACATCATCGATATACAAATGATTATATTTTCAAAACGTTATATTTTGAAATCACTTCTTTTTCTATATTCATTTTAAAAATGAATATAATCGATATAATATCGTTCACGTCAAAATGGCGCATCTCTAATCAACACGACTTTATATATTTCAATAAATTCGTTATTCTATTCAACAAATGAATATATATTCTATTCAACACACGAATATTCTCAACACATGAGCACTGCCAACACATGACTATTTTTGTTATTTAATATATTTTATAAAATTCTGGTATCTATCGTTTGATTTTTAAATCAGTCTCCAACTGTAAAGTTGTAAGAGAATGATTCCCTAAGTATTAACCCCGAAGGCCGAAACCAATATCAGATCAATACCCAGGAGCCCACTCATCCTATCTATTTTCCAGTTAGTTTCTAACTTTAAATATGATAAAGATGTAAATTTTATTGTTAAAATATTTCTTTCAACTCGTGATAATTTTCAACACATGATTATTTTCAACACATGATTATTTATATTTTATAATATTCTTTATTTCCCCAATTGGAATGAGGCCCAATCAATTACCATATAATGTTAATTATATGGTTTCCACACAACACATGTATATAATAGCAACGATAAAGAATCAACCATCATCCAGAGTGCACCACACTGTGTAAGCATCAAATATAGATATCTAACGCTTATAACAGCCTGTCAATCAATCAATCGATATACAATTAAATAATCGGGATTAGTGTATGCCAAATATCATCCCAATACCCGTGTGGGGTTTCAAATCAACAAACAAAGATTTTTATTTATTCACATACCCGTTAAAAAAAATATTTTTAACGACAAAATATTTTTAACTGTATAAATATTTTATTTAATCTCACAACACACAATAAATTTTCACCATAACAAACAATCAAACATACAAGCCATCCATGGTCTGTGGACGACGGGTGTCGGGTGCTGCTAAGCACCGTCTGCATCCTAGTATATATTTTAACTAGAAAAACAAGATTTAAAGTGAGAAGTTCTCACCGACTAGCTAAACCAATGCCACGACTCTTCTTATGTAGAAGTCTTCGCCGCTCTCGCCTTTTGTCAATTTCGTTGCCCGTAGCCACTACATATATAAAAATCACATTTTTATATGGTTGCCATGTATATAAAAATCATATTTTTACACCGCTACTATATAGATAAAAATCTCATTTTTACCTTTGCTACTATATAGATAAAAATTCTATTTTTTACCTTGCTAGTAATATTTTATTTTTATTCCTCTACATGTTTAAAAATCACATTTTTATTCTTCCTATGATATAAAGATCAAATCTTTTTGCTACAACATATATAAAGATCGTATTTTTACCTTGCTACTTCTATAAAGATAATATTTTTATATCCTCTATTATATAAAAATCATATTTTTAATACTTCTACTTTATAAAAATCATATTTTTCCACTGCCTTCATGATAATAAAAATCAAAACTTTATTATTTAAAAATCATTTCTTTTCTACTTTAAACATCCCGCCTTTCCACTACTAAAAATCTAACCTTTCTATACTATAAAAATCGAACTCTTACTACTCTACTTAAGTAAAAATCATATCTTTTTCCAATAAAAATCTTGTCTTTTCTTAGTTAAAATCCGATCTTTTCATAGTTAAAAATCGATCTTTTCATAGTTAAAAATTCGATCTTTTCATAGTTAAAACCATTTGATTTTTATATACAAAGTAAAAATCAAAATAAAAGAAATCAAAATCAAAGGAAAATATAAAAACTTACGGCGAGGTGGGGTGGTTCAGGTTGGTCGTCGGAGAGGGAGGGGCTGCGGCCAGAGGTGGTGGAGGCTATGGCACAGGGGGGGTTCGGAGGTGGCTAGGGTTTAGGGGGAAAAGGGGACGCGTGCTCAACGCGAGGAGGAAGGAGGAGGTGAGCAACGAGAGGGGGAGGGGCGTTCGGAGGTGGCGCCCCACCTTGAAGCGGCGGCGGACCTATCGGGGAGGGGCGACGGTGGATCGCGATCCCCCTTCTTTCTCTTTTTTTATTTTTTTGTATAAAATCGATGATGGGGGCCTGAGAGGATATGAGGAGAGAGGGGAGAAGTTTTTATCTTATTTTATTTAATTAATTTAATTTCAAAAAGGTACTTTTTATTTCGACCTCAAAACGGGACCCACCGCCTGTCGTCCCTTGCGTTTTACCCCCATTCCGAACACAATGGGATATGTATCGTAAGGTTATTCGACCATTTCAATCAGTTTCCGTCAAAATCCAAATATAAATCTATATATTGAATTTGAACGCATATTTCAATCTACCGGGGCCACATATTAACTCTAAAAATTTCCAAAAAATATTTTCTAGCTTCGTATTGATGATACGGTTCTAACAAAACTAATTTCGTCAGATTCTGAGACCGTTTGAAAAATGGCCATTTTCCAGTCGATTAAAATCAACTAAAACTGGTCAAACGCGTTTTCCTTTTCCACGCCCACATATTGATTCAAAAAATTACGAATTTTGGAATCTAGCAATAACTTGACATCACGGATCCAACAAAAGTGGTTTCGTCGAAAACCGAGGTCGTTTGCAAAATTTCCATTTTTAAGGGCCAGAATTCCATAGCGAATATTCTGAATTTTCAACTGGGCATAACTTTTGATTCCCGCTATGAAATATCGATTTTTTGGATTCGTTGGAAAGATATTCTCAATTAGATTCAAATATTTTTGGTTTCGCTAAAATCCGGTTTATTTTGCACCCGGTACATTCATTTGAATTTTAAAATCGAATTTTCGAACTACCGCGCCATTTTCAATACCTTTTATAATTTAAAATAAATATTTATATTCTAACGACGACGTATATAATTATATACGTTCGAATTCTATTCAAAATAAATTTCTCATCGTTATTATTTAAAATAATCATTTTAAATATTCAAAATTCGTTAAAATAGCCAAAATAAAAAATTTAATTTGGCTCGCATTTTCCGGGTTATTACATAATGTATTGTAAAGCTCGAGAATTGCAAGAAAACAGAAATAGATAGCGTTAATTGCTCCGTCTGTCCTAGCTACAGTAGAGAGAGCAAGTATGGCCATGGACGCATAATGAATACCACAAAATTAGAAGAATAATCCTCCAAATGAAGTTAAAGCGTATAGACTCTCTTAATGCCTGAGAAAGAGACATTGAATCTCTATAACCGCTCTAATGTTGTTAAAGTGTGTAATATTTTTAAACGCAACTTACACGGAAGAACAAAAAAATGAAGCTGGATTATAAGTCGGTAGGAGGCCGCAAAATCTTTACGAATTAGAATTGATAATGATATGATTTGCACAAGTGATAGAAAGGAATAAAACATGAAAACTGCAAATAAAGAGTAATGTGGATGTTGCAAGGTGTATTGCGGGTAGAAATGAAGGATAAGAACTGCTAATCATGTGCTCGGGTCGATAGAAGAAAGGTTTATAGTATGAACTGCTAATGAGCAGACTGAGAAGAAATCTCCAATTTAGATGTCTTCACACTTTCTTTTTATAGTGAAACATGCCATAGAATATTAATAGATTTTGTTGCATTGCCTATGACAAAAACAACCAACCTACTCTTATTTTATGTCACGTAAGTACATTATTTTGTTCTTATTTTCACAAGAGTGCCGTTTAAATATAGCGCTCTTCCTGAACAGTTGTGATTTTTATTTTGAAAACAACGATTACGTTACCAGCTAAAAGTTGTAGAATTATTTGAAACATGTCACATTAAGATATCACATATGAGAATATGCCATTAGGAAAACTGCTGTAAGATCTGTAATGATTCAATGACTAATCTCTTACATTTCCGGAGCAAAGTTTATGATGTATAAACTTCACATGAAGAATTATTTTATGTATATATCATGGTTACAGGTGCCTCTTAGGTCTAACATGCGCTCTACCCTTGCATGTCATTGTTTACGGCTAATTAAAAGCCAAACACAAAGCTAATTTATGTTAACAGCATATATGATGCATTTATGATTTGTTCAAAGCATAATACCCATGCGATCGATATTAGGCTGAACATAGTTCGAGATGCAACTGATGTGCTCATTTTCTTCTCCCTGTATTTCAAACATCATGTATTTATAGGTAATTTTTCCACTGCTCTTCTAATTGAATTTTTTGCAGGTTTAATTATTGCTTTGGGACGTCATTCTCCGTTACTATCGTGATTTAGCAAGTTTTATTAGGTAATTTACAATAGTTCATTCTGACATTAGAGAAGCCTGAACTCTTTAATAAGCTTAAACGAATAATAAAATTGTTGTTCGTGTCCATTTTCTTGTGTTGTATCACATATTTCAATAATAAATTTGTCTGTCCAAACTGCTAGCTTATTAGTTCGGAAATGCAGGATTTTTGGTGTGTTTGCGTGCGGGTAAGGGATAACCATACATTGTAATCCAGACAGCTGGTTTATAGTATTGTTTCTTCCATATTTTTTCGCATATGAAAACTGAAATAGGCCACCATGTTATTTTATCTTTTTTTCAAATCAGATGTGGGAGATCAGCGAATTATACTATATTTTATCCCGACTGTCATTTGAGAGTGATACGAGTATGATTTTTTTTTTTTTTTTGTGTTGCCCACATATATTGGTAACTAGCAGTACATAGAAAATTATGTACAGTAAAAATGTAATGAAACATGAATTGCAATAAGTCCAATATGCAATTGGCATGCTAAATTCAGGTGTACAACAAAATTAGTTTAGTCCTCTACTGTGTCAGCATCCACACTTCGCACTATAAATTTTATCAGTGTTACACATTCTATATAAAAAAATTAGCAGTTTTATTTATAAAATTTTAATTCGATGGCCTTTTCATTGTCTTCGTCCTGTCATCATGAAGATACTCTAGAATTACGTATCTACATTCAATATAGTATTTGTTCTTGATTCGATAATTGTTGTTTAAGTATAGAAGTGCATTCACTATGTTTCCTACGCGCATAACAGACAGATCAATAGCTGAGATATGTGAAATTAGTTAATTAAGTTGGTAACAAGTTAAATTTATTCGACATCAGCTTTATGCTACATAATCCCTTTTTCTACTGATATTCGGGTTCATGCTAAATTATGTCTTTTGTTATCAGTAACTAAACAATATTATTGTCAGGTTTTATATAAAAAACAAAGTAGTGGACTTGATGGCATTTTTTTCTTCTGCTGGCAAAACAGAGGTAATCATTTAGTTTATTTTTAAATTATCTGTTAGTTTAATATTATGTTTTCTTACTATATATGTTTATGTTGTTATGGTGAATGTGTGAGGGTTTCACTGTTTTTTTGAACAGGAAAATACCGTGAAGGATAAAATGAACAAAGAATTGTTCCATAAGTACAAGGGGGCAAAATTTTATCCATAAGGACAAGTGTTAGTGTAAAGGGATGAATTATAGTGGGCCCCTGAATTCCTCCCTTTACACTAAATTTTGTCCTTGAGGATAAAATTTAGCCCCCTTATCTTTATGGAATAATTATAGTAACCAAATATATATGCATGTTTGTACATGAATATTATTTTTTTGGATTCCCAGTCATATATGTTTTTTCAAGTCAATAATATTCATATATTTTGTTAACTTATATTGTGTAATCAATATTAACACATATCAAAATCTTTAACATAAATACTCCGTAAAATGGGCGCACTGTCTAAACTAAATAAGGGGGTAAGAACTAAGTATAAAATATTTAAATCATGTCTGTGCATCACAATAATGTAAAGCAATGCTACATTACTAACATTATATATTAAAGCAGCAACAAAGTTCCATGTTCTGCTGTGTGAACGACGGTGGCATGATAAAAAATATAAATGAGTACAAGTATTGTATTTTTAAAATGAAGAACAAATAGAAATGCCGCTTAAGCAACGATCAGTTCCTGCTTTTAGATGGATGTGTTCACCTGTGGAATGTCCATTACAACATTTTCCATGAAGTAAATCACCATTTCAACTTTCAATTTACGGTTAGCTGCATAAAACATGTGGTTTTGTAAAATATGGTTTATGATATATTCTTTGGTATTCTTTGAAATCAAGAAACTAATCACTTTATCATCAGTTTACTCTCTTATAGCATCTCCCACGAACTTATTTGACTCATTTCAGCTATTACTTACCAGGATTGGAAACCATATACGTTTATTCATAAAATCCTAATACCAGATAGTATATACACAATTCATTTAGGCAATCATTTTAGCGATGAACTCATAAAATAAAGTTTGGAATATTTTTATGGATTTTCAAAAAGAAAATAACACTGTCATAATTACAATCACTGGGTGTAACACACTATACCCATGCATTTTATACAGAGCGTACCAGCACCACCATAGTGTAAACCTGAAGCAGTATTGCTAATCAATATACCAAACTGTAGGAAAAGAGAAAAGAATCAGGAATGGGAAACTGATGATAGAAAAACTGACAGTGCTAAATAATAGACGAGCTTGAGACGGAGAAAACAAATAGCATTGTGTTATATAATTCCTTTAACCATATTAGATGGTTAGGTGATAAATAAAAGGTATAACAAATGTAATAAAAATGTAGTGGATAACATGTACAAATTAACACAGTGTGACAGAGTTCAATATAGTAAACAAAATTTTGTGCCAATCAGTAGGCATGCCGGAAAACGAAGATGTTAATACCATACAATACTGATGATTATTAGTCAAACGGGAAGGTGATAATAAAATTAAACATCAAAATTAAAATAAAAGGAAGAAATTTAAAAGTCAAAATGGACACAAAATTTGTGTTGCCTGCATCAATGAACTATCTAAACCAATCTTTTATGGTTATGACATTTGTTTCTGCTAACTAAATATTTTTAACTTTATAGGTAGGGTATAATGTAATTGTTCATGTATACATGCTTGCAAACGTTTTTATTTTATATTACCATGTTGTTCTCTGTGAACAAGCGATTTGCAATATGTTATAACGCACTGCATATGTGTGATATTTATAATGTCTTAACTAATTTAAAATGTAAGCATGTATTGCAGTAAAGTAGACTTTACATAGTGCATGTTTGCGATCTAATGGCAAATTTTAACATTACAGGCATTGCACATGACGGTATTTGGTCTAATATTAACCTAGTGCTTTTGGCAAAGAAGGCTGTCTAAACCAAACTGAGATTCCTAGCTCAGCAAATAAGGCATCTAATTGATTTATGTAGACTGATTCAAAGAGGCCTTAAATGGCTATTTAAATGATTTCATTCATTATTGTTGTAATTGTGTTTATGCAGCGTGTTAGATGTATGCACAGAAGACTTCAATAATTGAATGCCATGAAATGTACGATACATGTTTTTTTTAGTTCAATAGTTTTTTCTTTTAATTCTTTCCTCCTCTATTGTCCATACCCGCCTCTTTTGCTATGTGTACATATAGAAACAATATATCTTTGGATTGTAGCAACTGATTATAATTGCATGTGAATAAGAAAACTAATATTCAGCATGCATAATTATTTTGTTGGACTGAAAATGATTATTTGTTAAACCAAATATGAAAATGACACTGGTTGAGGTATTTGATTGTGATATAATGTTGAGTTTTTTAACCAATATCTATACAGGCATGTCACATTCAATTCAATAATTACAGGAACTGTTCATTTGTAGTTCTCTAGCGTCCTTTGTCCATGCAAAAAATACATAACTCATAGCTGATTAGTTAAAAAACGTACATGAATTATTTAGTATTATTTTAAGTCAGTATAGATTGTTTTATGCACTGTTTTAAAGATCCAACTGAACCTCGGTTCGACCGTGTTTAACCTTCGACCTTAGAGCGTCATGGTTTTGAAAATGAAATTACCTTATGTGTGCACATACCCACGGTTTAAGCTCAAAACCGTATAAAAACCTCTGGTCCGACCTCTTTGAATCTTACGGATTTCCAAATTTGCGAAAAATTATTTGCTTCACTCTTCATTTTTTACTATAATAAAATTAATAAATACTTTAATAGCATTTATCATTAAAATTGAATGGTATAATTCATTTTTATGTAAATTTTACAAACTATTACTGAACAAATACTTTTTCGCAATACAAAATTAGTAAATTTACAACTTTGTTATGATAAGTCATTATATAATTATTTCAATTATATAGTTTCGACATGGTTGTTTGTCATAATTTGTTAAAATTTATCTATATTTAAAGCAACTTTACATTGAAAAATAGACATAAACTATCATCGCAGTTTTCACAGTCTAGCCGGTTGAACCGCGAAAACCTTGGACTTTTCACTACCATCGGTTCGGGTCTTCACAAGTATGGTATTATGTATGTCATATAATAAAATCAGTTTTTACTGTAGTAAAATAGCTCACTTTTTTAGGAAGGCATCCATAATTTTTATATTTCAATACTTACGTGAATATACATGTTGAAGGCTTCCTTTTTCTTGGTTCAGGGTAATGTAAAACGGCTACCTGGTACTATCACCAGGTTATCACTAGGATGTAATGTTCAAGAATTTTTTTTTTTGGGGGTGGGGGTGTAATTATAGGACACTAAGACAGCACGGTTGGAGTATAAGAGAGATTTTAAATAAATAGCCTAGCCAATGTATGCTCCTGGCTCTCTTCCATTTTCACGCTGAAGAGATGTACAGCAGCCCATCCATTCTCAAGATATATATGTACGATATTTTTTTCGATTTGTAACAGTGTTGCCTATACTGATAAATTCTTATAATACAGTGTAAAGTCTTTTGACCATGTGCAGTACACTATCTACTACCTAAATTTATATATAAATCAGTGTAAACAATATTTCTGCATGCATTCAAACCATATATATGAGACCGTAAGTTCATATGAAAAAAAACTGTCTCCTCCATTTTCCCGGTCAAACAAGTTACTATTTTAAATTAACAGTTATATTTAATTTGAAGGCAGTAGTTATGTAACTTCATTTGAAGGCAGTGGTTATGCGAGAAGTTACAACGTCATCCACTCTTATAAATACTATACAGTACTTGATTTGCCTACTCCATCATTTCACGTCAACACCCTCTATTCTCTGTTCCTACTTTTTACCTTCCAACTTACAAACCATGGGTGAAATTTATCAACCACTGTCAGCATTAATACATGGCACAAATTGGGTTTGCATCAAAGTTTGGGTTGGACGCCTATGGCATTCAGTCAAGCAGGAAAGCAAAGAAACATGTTGTCTCAACTTACAACTTTTGGATGCTCCGGTTTTAATTTCCCTCCACTGTATGCTAGCATTTCTTTCATTTGCAGACCTAATCACCTATACATATATTGTGCATTAATATTGTTCAAGGAAACCAGAAGCTAGCTTTGGTTCCAAAACCACTGATGCAAAAATATGAGCAAATCTTCACTGAACACCATTTGTATGAAATAGAAACGTTCAACGTTATCAACTCAGATATCAACTACCGTGCAGTGGACGAAGACTTAACTGTGTTCATCCGCTCTGATACAGTTGCCAGGAAAATAGAACAACCTGATGCTTCAATTCCACAATACAAATTCTCTATAGTCAAAGATATACTAACAAGTAGAGTTGGCAAAACAGGTCCACTGACCGGTATGCAATAAAAAAATCAATATAATGTACATATGGTAAATTATTATTTTCTATTTTTAATTACTCCTTCTTGCTCTGATCCTAGACATATCGGGTATTCTTCGAGGTATCTCAAACATAACTAATTTGACTACTAATAAAGGTTTTCCTACCATCTAAAAGATTTGCAGATACTTAGTGAGAGGTAACCTTACTTTATTGTACATCATGCTACTCTACCGCATCTCTAACCCAAACCTTTGCAGCTTTGCTGGACAGGGGAAGTTGATTGTCGCAACTTTATGGTCAGACAAAGCTAAATTAATTGATGAATCCGTGACTGACATAAAGGACCAACCTGTTACCGTGGTGGTTACATCAACTATCATTAAATATTATACCGAGGTATCACATTTGCCATACAATTACTGCTTACATCCTTGATCTTAACTATGACGTGTTTTTTCTTCTACAGGTGAGTTCTCATTCAACTCGACTAATGCTACAAAGGTTTACATACACATTGATGAGCCACAAAGCAAGGAGCTGCTCACATGGTACTACTTTTATTTATTATATCCTCACTGTTGCTACTTGATAACATATCCTCATCACAAATAAAAAATTATGCAGGAAACTCACCTCCATACTGGAGAACAACGATGTGCATTGCATTTCTTCTTCTTCATCTATTGTTCCCGCCCGCCAAACCATATCAGAAGTTCTTCATGCTATAAGAAACTCAACCTCATCCGTATATAACTTATTATATTCGCTTACTATTTCATTATTTATTTTCCTATTCTTAAGTTGTCTTTTAATTATCAGGGTGCAAGATATTCATTTGCAGCAACAATAATGAATGTAAATATAACAGCGGGATAGTTCTATGTTTCATGTCCAAACTACAAGAAAACTCTAAAGGATGTGGATAAGCAGTTTTTCTGTCCAAAATGTTGTAAAACAATAAATTCTCCTACTAATCGTTTTCGATTAGCAATGGACGTTTGCGACAACACCGCGTCAACAACTGTTGTTGCTTTTGACAAAGAGGCTAAAGGGTTGGTTAACCACTCGGTTGACAACATGGTGGGACTTGGTGATGGACAGGTTGATAAAATCTTTGACTCACTATGCGGTGCACAAGCTGTGATAGAAATAAGAACAACCGATTATGACATTTCTAATAAAAGGGGGAACTTAACTGCTACAAAGTTTGTGTTGGTGAAACAGGAAAGCTCGCAAGTGGCAGTTCAAATAAAACAAGAAGACGTCGGCAACCACACTTCCTTTACTGCTTCCAATCACAAGATATCCACGGCGAGAAAGGGCAAAAAAATTGCTATCGATGAAGACCTTGACAACGAAGCCAAACTGCTGGAGAAAAACAAGTGGGGAAGAAGGAACAAAAAAAACTAACGATATTCTTATCAACGAACCGAATGAATCCGAAAACAAGATTTCAAAAACTGCTGAATTCAAAATCGGTCGTAAAAGGAGAACTAACGCTTGAATTCATCCTCAATGCCTGCTGAAAAGTGTCTTCTTTTACATGTTCCCTACTCTATGTCACGTCTTTTCATTATGTTCATGTACTTTGTATTTATGTACTTTGTTTTATATTTCTACTATGAATATGTACTATTTTCTTTGTTTGTAATCAATGTATGGTTGTGTGTTATATGCTTCTTTTGTTTTATCTCTTTTCAGCACTTTACGGCTGTGTGTTGAGTATTTTACCTTCTTGCTTATTTTTTTGAATTGTTCTTTTGTTACTCATCATCATCAGGTTGTGCTCTTTTTTCATAACACTTATACCAATTTACATATACATAAACATTACAAATTTCACTTTAGACCAAAGCAGTTGAGTGAAATCTACCAAAGTTTAGCTGTGTAACTCATACTGACTTGGATGTACATACAAAAAAACTTATAAATATATATTTTAACAAAGCGTTAAAAACTTAAGATCACATAACTACTGAATTTGGAACCAAATTAACTAATTTAAATTTAAAATTGTTGTAAATTGACTAATTAATTTTTAACCAAATTCTATTACAGCACTTTAAATTCATAGACACTTTAAAAAGAAAAGGAGGAAAATTAGACTGCATTGAATTTGACTTATGTTAATTAACTAAAAATGCGCAATAATAATAGGAAGAATGTATTAGCGGAGGATTTTAAACCATATCATTAATCAAATATTTGCTCAATTGGTACATCAGCCATAAATAATGGAATATGACACTACCCGTAAGCGTAGCACATACCCACTTTGAACATCTATAGACGTCACCTCTCGTCTTCGTCTTCATTGCAATTTTTTCGAATGTACACATAAAAACTACGTTAACTTTTTTTTACAAACCACTGCTTATATCACCATCTTGCTACATTCATCACTCATAAAAATCATCCTTTTTGTTAAGGAATATTGAAGCAATAATGGGATATTATTTAGCTTCCTTATCTTTAGGCTTGATTGATAGTCTAAAATCTCTGATTGTAATTTCCTTATCTTTAGGCTTGATTGATAGTATAAAATCTCTGATTGTAATCTAGAACATTCCTTTGTAACTTATATATATCAATCAATGAATGAATGGAAGAGCAATTCGATTCTCTCAAAACAATCTCAACATGGTATCAGAGCATCAGGATTTTTAATTCTCTCAAAAAAATAAAAAAAATTAAACTGCTTCCATGGCCGGCGACCAGGAACCACCACAACCGCCGCCTTCAACAAAAATCGACCCCTCATCTCCATACTATCTTGGTCCTCATGATCGACCCGGCGACTTCATAACCCCAACTCGTCTCCGTGGAGATAATTATGATGAATGGTCCAATGACGTACAAATGGCCTCTTCGCAAGTTTTTACCCCGGAACAATGGAAACTTCTTGCTTCTTTTATTGGTAATACTAAAATTTCTAATGACCGTTTAACTGGTGAGTTTAATTGTAATTCATGGATTATTGATACCGGTGCCTCACGACATGTTACTTGCAATGATCTGTGGTTATTTGATGTAAATAATGTTACTTGTCCGGTTGGTCTCCCTAACGGAAAATCTGTAATTGCTACGAAAGAAGGGTCCATTCGTTTGTCTAAAAATTTAATTCTTAAACATGTGCTTTTTGTCCCGGAATTATGTTGCAATTTAATTTCGGTTTCGCAAATTATTGATGATTTAAAATGTACTGTACAATTTACTCCAACTACTTGTGTTATACAGGACCAGTTGAGGGGGCCGATTGGAACGAGCATTAGAAGGGATGGACTTTTCTACTTTGAGGGAGACAACTATGAGCAACAGATTTCGGTGAATGCGGTTTCCTCCACTTTGGATTTATGGCACAAAAGGATGGGTCACCCCTCTGAAAAAGTAGTGAAACTTCTTCCTCCTGTCTCTAGTTATAGGGGTAGTTTAAATAAAGTTTGTGATGTTTGTTTCCGGGCAAAACATTCTCGTGATAAATTTAATTTGAGTGAAAATAAAGCCTCTCGAATATTTGAAAAAGTTCATTGTGATTTATGGGGACCATATAGACATCCCTCTTCCTGTGATGCAAGGTATTTTTTGACTATCGTTGATGATTTTTCGAGGGTTGTTTGGCTTTATTTGTTAATTGATAAAACAGAAGTGTTTAGTATGTTTATGTCTTTTGTGGCCATGATTGATAGACAGTTTTCTCAAACCATTAAAGTAGTTCAAACTGATAATGGAACGGAATTTAATTGTTTACTTGACTACTTTAATGATAATGGGATTTTATTCCGAACTTCTTGTGTTGGGACTCCACAAAAGAATGGCCGGGTTGAACGTAAGCATAAACATATTTTAAATGTAGCACGGGCTCTACGGTTTCAAGCAAACTTACCAATTTATTTTTGGGGTGAAAGTGTTTTAACTGCTGCTCACTTAATTAATCGCACACCTACACCTTTACTCCAAAATAAATCACCTTTTGAAATTCTTTTTAACAAGTCACCCTCATATAATACAATTCGTACCTTTGGGTGTCTTTGTTTTGCCCAAAACCAAAAGACGAAGGGGGATAAGTTTGCTAGTCGAAGTCGAAAGTGTGTTTTTATGGGTTATCCTTTTGGTCAAAAAGGGTGGAAATTATTTGATTTGGATTCTAAGAAATTTTTTGTCTCTCGAGATGTGAAATTCTTTGAGGATGTTTTTCCCTTTCTTGTTCCGGAATCTACAAATATTACACCCGAAAATATTGTCCCAATACATAACCATGTGGATTTTGATTTTGCTGAGTGTACTTCTGATTGCATGCCTAACTCTACTCCAAATCAGCCCACTACTCCCAGACAGCCCACTCCACCAAATCAGTCTGATCCATCAAACCCTCCCACACATCCAAGCCACGAAATAAATCCCACCATACCAGATCAGCCCGCCACTACTGAAATGGATCAGCCCACCCCAGAAACACCTCAGCCCGCAAATATACCACACTCAACCACTAATGATCCGGATCAAGAGGATATGAATTTAGGACGTGGTTTACGAACGAAGTTTCCTAATGTCTGACATAGGGATTTTGTTACTCATACTATTTTGACAGAAAGTCCATCTTCTTCGAATGACTCGCCCCATAAGCATCCCTCAGGTACTCCTTATCCTATAGCACATTATGTAAATTGTAACAGTTATTCTTTGCGATATCGAAATTTTCTTGCAGCTATAATTTCAGGAAAAGAGCCACGTTCGTTTAAGGAGGCTATGAAGGATGAAGGATGGAGAAGCTCAATGCAGGATGAAATACGGGCTCTGGAAAAGAATGAAACATGGACTATGGAAGAACTCCCTCCGGGAAAGAAGGCCCTTGGAAGTCAATGGGTGTATCGTATCAAATACAAGTCCGATGGAACCATCGAACGACTAAAATCCAGGCTCGTTGTTTTTGGCAATCATCAAACAGAAGGCATTGACTATAACGAGACCTTTGCTCCGGTCGCTAAAATGGTCACCGTACGAGCCTTTCTAGCTATTGCAGCCTCCAAAAACTGGGAGTTGCACCAGATGGATGTTCACAATGCCTTTCTACACGGTGATCTTGATGAAGAAGTATACATGAGACTTCCACCTGGCTTTGAGTCATCATCTCCTAACAAGGTATGTCGCCTCCGGAAATCCTTATATGGTTTAAAGCAGGCTCCTAGATGTTAGTTTGCCAAATTAGTATCTGCCCTGAAAGACTACGGCTTTCTTCAGTCTTACTCTGATTACTCTCTATTTACCTACACTTCAGGTTCCATTCAAATAAATGTTTTAGTTTATGTGGATGATCTGCTTATATCCGGAAATAATTCTGCAGCTTTACAAACATTTAAAGCTTATTTGTCTGACTGTTTTCATATGAAGGATTTAGGGAGTCTGAAATATTTTTTGGGTATCGAGGTTGCTCGGAGTACCTCGGGTATATTTCTCTGTCAAAGAAAGTATACTCTTGATATTTTGTCTGAAACAGGTTTATTAGGCTCTAAACCTGTCGGATCTCTAATTGAACAAAACCATAAACTTGGTTTAGCCACAGGTGCTCTATTGTCTGATCCTGAATCTTATCGTAGACTTGTTGGCAGATTGATTTATTTGGCAGTTACTCGGCCCGACCTTGCTTATTCCGTACATATTTTATCACAATTCATGCATCAACCCAGGACTGAACATTGGGAGGCGGCCTTGCGGGTTGTACGATATTTGAAAGGTACTCCCGGACAGGGTATTTTATTACGATCCGATAGTGATCTTACTTTGCAGGGATGGTGTGACTCTGATTGGGCAGCTTGTCCACTTACTTGACGTTCTTTGACGGGGTGGTTAGTCTTTCTGGGACAATCTCCTATTTCTTGGAAGACTAAAAAGCAAAACACTGTGTCTCGTAGTTCTGCAGAAGCTGAATACCGATCCATGGCTGCGATTACTTGTGAATTGAAATGGCTGAAAGGTTTATTGTTAAGCTTAGGTGTGCAACATCCTAAGGCTATAAAATTGTTTTGTGACAGTCAGTCTGCTTTACATATAGCCAAAAATCCGGTGTTCCATGAGCGGACAAAACATATTGAAGTTGATTGTCACTTTGTTCGTGATGCAGTGTTTACAGGTCTTATTGATCCTTCTTATGTCCCTACTCATACACAACTGGCTGATGTTTTCACAAAGGCACTTGGTAAATCGCAGTTTGATAATTTATTATCCAAGTTGGGTATTTTCTCTACGGAAGCTCCAACTTGAGGGGGGGGGGGGGGTGTTAAGGAATATTGAAGCAATAATGGGATATTATTTAGCTTCCTTATCTTTAGGCTTGATTGATAGTATAAAATCTCTGATTGTAATTTCCTTATCTTTAGGCTTGATTGATAGTATAAAATCTCTGATTGTAATCTAGAACATTCCTTTGTAACTTATATATATCAATCAATGAATGAATGGAAGAGCAATTCGATTCTCTCAAAACAATCTCAACACTTATTTCTCTATTTCCATCTAGCACAACACTCCTACCTCCGCAATTTTCCCTTACCAATCCCTTAACTTCAACATATTCTTAGCTTTCCGTGTGCACATCACGGGTTTCAACCTCTTAACTAACCCATATTATCTCACATACACATTTCCATCTATTATTTTGACCACGTTTACATGAGGCACTTCAATCTCATGCTTAACTGTACCGCAAACGTTGGACACGCACGCACCTAACACTGTGTTTACAGTCCACCATGATACCAAGATTTCCTTCCACATACATTATATAACTACATATTTCTAGCAATTTACGTAGTTAAAACCAAGACCAAATATTTTTACCCTTTGTTGCAGCAAACTAATTTTGTCACAACCATATATCGTTTCCTTCCCTACACCATCTACTCTAACCTATGTTTACATGATTAATTCAAGAGTCAACTCTTTTCATGTCAAACCAAACACTACAACAAACAACAAAGTCCAACTCCATTTCGTTTTGCCTTTACACCTACTACTCATTACATGCCCGTGTGCGAAGCACGGGTTCACAACTAGTTAGGATGTTACTAATCCTATCTCTGATGAATTCTTTCGTTCGGTTCTAATGTGTCTTATTCTTGAGATTTGTAAACCAAAGCTCTAAGACCATATGTAGCGACCCGAACTCCCCGGCCGGCCTAAACCGAACAATTAGGCAGATTGCTTTGAAAACACGACACATTAGAACAAAAACATGAGAACATTTCTGTAATGTCCCACTTTTTAGACGACTTTGTTTAATAATAAATAAAGATTTTAATGAGATAATTAAAATGAAATTAGATTTAATAAGCGAACTTTAAACTTGTGTAAGCATATATATATATATATATATATATATAATTATATAAAAATATATATATGAGTATATATATATGTGTGTGTATATATATATATATATATATATATATATACATGTGTTTTGACTTATGAGACTTAATACAAATCTTGCAATCAAAAATCCATACATTAGAAATATACGCATACATAAAAACAAAATGCATATGTTAATAATATGATTACTTAAACGGATTAAGATAATCTTTTATTTAACATATGATTGCTATTAAACAGGTAAACCTATGCAAGAGCATATCTAATTCATAATGGATATATTTGTTTGGTCCAAAGCTAAGCTGTACATAACTCGTTTGTTGAAATGCCAAAAGGAAATAACAAAGAGCATTCTCATGTAAACAACAAGTAAAAGTACATGTTAAAACAATTATGTGATATTAAAATGGCAGCAACTATGGATTTCATTCCCTACACTAGAATACAAATCATAGTGATGTGATCTCTTTTAAAAATCATACTCCTAACCTAGTCCAGGTCTTAGGTGCTACAGCAACAATCATTAATGTGATTTAACTAGAAATAGTGTGGTTGATATAGGCTAACCATTCCCTAGAAACTAGGCTGTAGCAACTTGCAATTATAAAAGAGGATTGTTAATGACACCACCGATTCGGTTAAGGGGTGTCATTTTGTTAAGGGGAAACCGACGTTGGAAAATTTGTTAAGGGGCAACATCAGGCAAACTTTTACGGGACAAAAATAACCCTGTAAAAACGGTAAGAGTATACCGTTTTTATTTAATAAAAACGGTTTCATTAGACCATTTTTTCTATTTCTATAAGAAACTTTAACAAACAACGAAAACAGTAAGAGTATACCGTTTTCAAATTAAGGGTATTTTGGTCTTATTATTTCGTATTGTTAAGGGGTGTCTAGCCTGTAGCGTTCGCCCCTTAACAAAAATTGAAAAAGCCACTTTCGTGACACCCCTTAACCAAAAAAGGGGTGTCATTAACAATCCCCTTATAAAAACCTCCTTAGCAAAATATCAACACAAATATGTTTGTTTATGTCAAAACAAAATCCAAGAATGATCGGATGCATTTATGAGTCATGGTTCAAATGCTTCTAGAAGCAAGATAAGGACAGGAAATGAGTAAAAATCTGGTATTAGAATATCCTGGCTACACATATTTTTACATAGAATAGGATTAAGGGAATGGGGAGCCTAACATACTATAGTTTTAAAACAGGAAGCCTATAGCCTTAAAAAAATAAAGCAAGTAAATTTGTTAATAGGAAATCTTGTTATAAATAGCACCAGAGTTCTCATACTTTCCTCACAAAAACAAATTGAACCAGAGAGCAAACAAAGCAGAAAAGTTATAACCAGATTTTTAAAGTGCAGGAAGAATAGAGAAGCACGGGATTTGTGAGTAAACCCATTTCTTTTATCTTCTGTTTACAGTCTCTGTTCTTATTGATAAGTAATATAGGTGAGCTGCATAAATATTGCTGATGGATACATTATCAGTTTATTCAATCATGATTCTCTATTGTGAGATTTAAACACGCTGAATACATATTATACTTCAACCTGCAACTTGAACATCAGTAAGTGAGTAAACTTCACATTTAAACTTTGCCTAAATTATCCTTTGATGTGTTATTGAATAATGCAAATTGTTTAAGTATACATACTTGTTTGGGATTGAGTTACTACTCGGTTATTGAGGCCTGTAAATCCAAGTTTACTTCTACATATGAAATACAGTGGGTGACGATAGAGGTTGCATTTTCCATGTCGGTAATATCGTGCACATATGAGTATTAGCTAATTAAAAATTCATGACTTAAGGGAACCTTAGCCTTGTTTAACGCCTTAAGGTGATAGCATAAGTCTTTAGTACATCTGGAGTAGCACAAAAGAATGGGTGACGGGTTAACAAACATAGTGCATTACACGTTTTCTTATAACAGCTAGGTACTACAATTCCTTAAAGGAAAACATATAAGTTCATATTATGCACAGAATGCCTCACACACCAATTGCTTGCACATGTACACCTTTGTGTGCACTGAGAAAATCAGAAGTGGTGTATGCCTTGAATTCGATTGTTTGGGTTAGTATAGTCATGAAATTAGCGAAACAAAACTAGAAATAGAAGAAGGAGAGCACTGTTTTGGAGGGGTTCGAGCCATGTGGATTAGCCTAACTATACAGTATAAGGTAGGATAGGGAGGATTGTGTGCTAACAGGTAAATAAGGAAGTGAAGTAAGAAAAGAAGTAAGGGGATAACAATAGATCAGAGGAAAGGAAAGGTGACTGGATTTAAGTGGCGGCATGGTAAGGTACACTGTATTTTTGTTTCAAAGAATTGGAGAAATTCTGGTGACATGGTCGGATTCAGGAGGGCCAATGGAGTTTGTGGTAAAGAGGTCAGTAGGTGGTTTGTGATGTGTGAGGATGTTCAGATCAGTGTGAAGTTGGAAGGAATGTTTGTGCATGTGCACAAACACGCTACTGTGCACCATGAAGGTCTTCCGGTACACATGCAAGAAAGGAGCAGCAACATCGGATTGATAACAGTTAAGGCGTGCATTATTTGATTGATGAAATCATGCGGCGGACCTTAAAGCAAGCTTAAGTAGGGTTGAATGAAAAGAAAAGGGAGGGCGCAATATGATGGCCGAGAGTTTTTGAGCCTTTAAGGCTTCAGTAAGCTTAAAACAAAAATAAACATAAAAAAAAAAGTAATTTTATGGAACAAATAAAAAGAGAAATGGTGTATGGATGTTAACGCCCGGAAAAAGCAGACACCAATGACCAAACAAGGACCATTATCAAAAGAGTTGTATTTGATCAAGTTAATAATTAAATAAATGGAACATTATATTGTTTCTTCCCTAATTAAATTAAATTAGAATAAGATACCGATCTCGAGTCTGAATAGTTGAACTGTAACTGATGTTTTGTAGTAATCAAATGGACGTTGTCTGATCATTAGTAATATCGTGTTACAAACGAACTCAATGGTTGAAATGAAATAGAATGAAGTACCGTGTGCGAAGCACACACTTTAGTCGCTCATTTATAAAAAGATAGTTAAATGTATGAATTTAAACAGTGCAGATATATGGTTCTGTTTGGTTGAAGCTCGTAAAATAAAGGGTTTATAAAATAAATTATACTTAATTCAGTTCAGTTTAAGCTGATAACTATATACTTGTAGAAATGTTTAAGATCAAATGAATAAAACAGCTCTTAAGTATCAACTAATAGTGAAAGACATTACGTAAATTGTTTCGAAGAGGCCAGAATTATATTCCACTTCGCTTCGAATTAGACGTTGCGTGTCAGAGATTTTTTAAGATAATTGAAGATGGAGATATGCAAGGGCTATTTTGAATAGCGCCTTCGGTTTGTCCAGTCCCAGGACAACTTGTATAGACGAATGTCTGACAGAGTATTTTCAAAGGGATCACGTACGTTGTTTTCTTCAAACGTACCAGTTGCTGGCACAGAAGGGAAACTTCTTTAGCCTGTCAACCAGAGTATTTTTTTGGAAATCAATTAGTGATTTCCGATGGATTTGACGATGTGGCATTCAAAGTGAATAGTGGACATGTGTTCTAGAAGACAACGTAACCTCTAGCCTCACAACCAGGAAATGACAAAAAAAATCGGGCTAGGCAGCATGGCTAGTTAGATCATACCCAAGCAGGGTGTATTATCACCATCTAGAGAAATTCATATTGTTTTCTCATCTCTTTTTTCTCACTGCTGCAGCATTCGGTAGCGGTTGTTGATCCCAACCGTGGAGGTGGTAATATATTCGTTACACTCAAGCTAAATGAGTGGACGGTCATGTGAGGCCGGGTTGCAAGATGTTCTTGTTGAACCCCAGTGTATCCTCTCTAGAGTACACTAATCGGCAGATGCTCCCCTACCTTGTCTGTTGGAATCCAATCTCCAATAAGCGCTCTGCGGTTTTAGATTTTATACTATATACGTGAATGTGAGATGCAAGCGTTTCACTAGATGATTATTTATTTGATAAAAACTATCGTAATATCAAATGTTTTGATATAAAATATTTGGGTCATCATCCATATATTAGTTATGGATTGGTCTAAAGATTTCCAAAGTAAATAAATCTGTCCAATATGGAAAACCTTATTCCTTATTTCCCTGTTTACAATCTTTTTAACTGTGTTTACTCACACCAGTCCCCTGACTGACCTAGAGTTTATTTTCTGTATTTCCTAAACTCTTGGGTACTCATAACAATTGTTATAGGTAGACAAGTGATCCAGGTGCTAATGGAAATCCTTTGAAGTATTGTGGAGTACGAGTTCAAGAACCTGTCTAGTAGTTGCATTTATCCCTAAGTATCCAGTTTGTGTATTGGGCCAGTATCACGTATGATGTTGTATTCTAATGTTGTAATATGATGTAACAAACTCTGATATGTAATGTGATATTATATTTTGTTAAAATTCCGCTGTGAGAATCTGATGTTCTTCTTACTCTTCTATTCTATTAGTTCTATCTTTTCTATCTCATCTTCTAACTTCTTTCTTCTAGCTTTCTGGATGATCGATACTCGAGTTTGGACACAGTTGTGTTAAATGTCGAAATTCGAGCGTCGAATTTTCCGGGACGCTACAATTTCATTGCTATTATAATAATTTATATCAGCGTACAAGATATTAGAGTTCAAATAAATAGTATACAGCGGAAAAATAATAATATCAGAGGTTTAAATTACAAAACAATGGAAATATATATACATAAACATAAAGTGCATAGGAAAACATCAACTACCACAGCTGACAGAAATACACGGATACAAAGCATTCCATATATAGCTCCGGCCGTAATCCAGGATCCTGTGAAAAGAAATATCTGCGAAAACCAAAACTACAAGTTGCTCATGTGGAAAATATAGGCACCTAGAGTTTAGGTGGGAAACAACAAACTCCGAGTTAGTCATGGGACTGGTGTGGGAACTAAAATAGTTATTAACTTCATTTTATTGTTGGGTAAATCAAGGGACCATGTCGTATAACACAGAATGATTTTTCTCCCAAGAATACCATAAAACAAACAACGCAATGCGAAAAGGAAAAAAATGAAGCTATTTTAAGACTCAGGTCCCATCGCACAATGCAACGTAACGCAAGCCGGAGGATAGAGTTTTACCTTATAATAGACAAATATGCTTGATAAGAGAAATTCATCTTATATTATTATTATAAGTGTATAAATCAACTTCAAATCTAAATGCATCAATCATAGACGAAATAGGTACCATATATTATGTCGCCATATAAGTTTACAACTTGAACTGAAAAGTCGCATATTGGAAATTGGGTCTCCATCTATGAACCGAGGCATGGGATCTTCCTCATCGATTTCGAGACACTCTAGCGAATGCCTCAGGATCACACCTCTGGGCAACCCTTGGATCTTCAAGGCCGGTCATTCGTCACTGATTGGCAATACCATAAACCATACGCCGGTTCTATCGAACCTCTCACAAGGTCAGTATGTCAACTAAATCAAGGGTCTTTTAGTCGGCCCAGATCAAATCCGAGGTACCTCGCCTTTCACAATCCAAAACCCAATATCCACATAAGTAAAATGTCTGGGCTTCATATCATGACATCACTTCTAGCTAGAAGCTAACACATGTCCATTTCCCTACAGTCTCTATCTTTTTTTGGTTCACACCGAGATGTAAGGCTCGTGAATTAACGCTATACACAAAGTTGCGCTACATAAAGCTATGTTTGATCATCAACCACAAAGCCCTATTTTTCAACAAAAGCCTTGATCCATGCAACTCAGCATGCCAAATTGTCAGTCCATACCATACCATTGATTCCTACTAATATATAACCTCTAAGCTCGTATGACTTAGAGAAGAGTGTTAAGAAAGAAAATAAATTCTCCGCCACCAAACAGATACATATTTAGCAGAGATCAACGAATACAGCGCGAAGTACAATGTCAGACATACAATCCATTTACAAGTTCGTTCTAGGTCTGAACGAAACCGGAGGCACCTTATTCCTCGTCCCTTATGTCTAAAACAGGAGAGAGGTCCTCTTATGTCAGGCCGTTCTCCAAGTATGTCTAGATGATCACCATTTATTACCTCGTCTTGGGTGTACAACCAATCAAGACATCAATAATCATCCAAACGATGTGAAGACCTCCGTTCTTCAACCACCATCTTCAAATCTTCGACTTTTAGTCGTCGTATCAGTTATTCAGAATGGGTTAAACCCGATCTTTCCAAATAACATGCGTATCTTATAATCAAGCGCAATAAAAACACATAATATGCCTCATTCCAATCCAGAATATTCTTTTATTCATATATTTTTGGAAATCATTTCAAAATATTTTATAATATCTTTTCACGATATAAACCAGAATAAGGTTTATAAAACTAGTCGGGATTATAGAGCCTTACCGAAGTAATCATTCTTTTTATTATCCCAATCCCTACTTATTCATCCCATGGAGCAAAACTGGTAGTACTCCATATCTAACACCCATTGTGTTATCAGTAAATTCAATTAACATTTAACGTTCAAATCTAATTAAAAATTTAACTATCGCATGGAGTAAAACTGATGGCACTCCATTCTCGAACATTTCTTGAATTCGGTAAATTTAATTACCTTATTCACATTTCAATCTAATTAAAGATTCATTAAAACTCCACTTAGTTTTTAATCTCAAAAATCATTACTTAATGACTACTCAATCTTTTAGGAAATTAATCATGTCTTTAACTGGGTTAAAGAACCAATGTCATTATAAACACAGTTCATGATAAACCCAAAATCATCTTCCATTCTAATGGAATCTTCACGCAAATCATATCAATTGTAATTGATATAAATTTCCATATCAGACAAACACTATAAGTGGAATGACGACAAAGCCTTTTTTAATTCCATAAATAGTAACGGTCTCCCTTTATATAAGCTCATCTCGATTATTACTAAATCGAATTTCATTCAATTCCAATTTAATATATCAAATTGGAAAACTTTACTTTGGAAAATTTCATTAAATCTTAGTTAAAATGTTTAAAAATACCAAACCATAACTTCATTGTTAATTGGGTTAAAGAAAAAATGTTATTTAAACCATCGTTCACGACAAACCCAAAAATCCAATTTCAGTTCAATTCCAATTAAATTAATTAATTGGTAAACTTCTCCAAATCTTTATTAAAAGATTTATTCTATTCTCAATTGGTTTGAAGAACAGTTATAACAACCCGGAATTTCTGAACCAATTTAAAATTTTTGTTCTAGCTATTTTAACGGATTTGAAGAATTTAAAATGATTTATTTTAAATAATAACGACTAAAAATTTATTTAAATCGAAGTTAGAACGTATAAATTTATTTTAATTATAAAACGAGCCTGAAATGACGCGGTAGTGCGAAAATTCATTTTAAATTTCAATTGAATATACAGAATTCAATATAAGTCAAAATTGAGCGAAACAAGAAACATTTGAATCTAACTAACTATATCTTTGTAACCGATGGGAAATATCGAGAATTCATAACATAAATTGAAAGTTATGTCCAGTTTAAAATTTAAAATAGTCGCTGTGGAATATATATATATATATATATATATATATATATATTAATATAATATATAGCCCTTAAAAATAGCAATTTACCAAAGTACCTCCGTTTTCGATGAAACCACTTTTGTTTGATCCGGAATGTCAAATTATTGTTAGGTTTCAAATTTCATAATTTTTGGAACTAATATGTGAGTGTGGTGAATTTAAACGTGTTTGGTACTTTCAGTTTGAATTTAATCGACCAGAAAAAGGGCTATTTTTCAAATGGTCTCCAAATTCGACGAAATTAGTTTTGTTAGGACCATATCATCAAAACATAGCTAAATTTATTTTTCCGTGATTTTTGGAGTCAATATGTGGCCCCGATAAATTAAAATGTACGTTTGAATTCAATATATATTGATTTATATTTTAATTTAAAGAAAAATTGATTGAAAAAGTCGAGCTGGCTTATGAAACATACCCCATTGCGTCCGGAATGAGGGTATTTAGCTAGAGACAATAGTTGTTGCGTTTGATTTGGAGTTCGGATGCAAAAACCCTTTTTTTCACGAATTAAGTAATATATTATATATATTTCATCGAATCAGAATTTTTCCAAAAAAGAAAAACCTGCTCATTCAACGCAGCCGACGGCGGAAAAAGCTCAAAACTTTGAGCTCCAAAATCTCCAGTGCGAATTAATCCAAACCCTAAAACATAAATTGAAGTAAACTTTTCCCTTTTCAAATCCATGCCAAAATCGTATCTTTTCGTGGATTATTGAGTTCGATTTTTCGCTGAAAAGGGGCCAACTTTCGACCGGGATTGGGGGCGCAGGGGACCACCGGAGTTGGTGGTGTTTGGGGCGGAGGTCGGTGACACGGCCTCGACTTCGTGGCGAGGTCTGATCGGCGGCGGCGGCAGGCGAATGCTCCTTTGGAGCTGATGGGTTCGACGATATTTGAAAAGGGAAGGTGATTATCAGTTAAATTAATTACTTAATTCATGTTTTTAAACTTTGTAACCTCGTAACTTTTGCATACGGAAACGAATTTAAGTGATTTCAGTTACAATGCGATCGTGTCGAAGAGCATACAACATGGAACTGACCAGAACGGAAACGGAGCCAGTTGGATTTTGAGCTAAATTAAACGGTCATTTAATTTAGTTTAAAAAACGGAAATTCAGAAATAAAGAAGGCGAAGTGGAACCCAATATGAGAACTCCTTCTGACTAAATTACATTTTATCATGTTATTGTATTCATGTATAAAAATATATAGAATTGCCAGTGTAGATTTTTATCAGTTTTAATCATTATAAATTGTATACGGTGCCTGTTCGCTCACCTCCCTCGTCCACAAACCATGGACGATTTATTTGACTATATTATGTGATGATTGATCACTATAAGAAAAGGTTAATTTCTTAGCATGACCTTACGATATTTTTTATTCACGTGCTGTAATATGTTTAGTTTGAGTGAAAAATAAAAAAAAAATCCGCCTCTCACACGCTATCAGTAGTTAGGGCGTGAAATTATTTAATTTCCCTCCATATCATTAAATCTCACTGCTAAGAAACAGTTCCCAAAACACATCAGTTTCGTCCAAAATCAAATTCCCCAAATAATTCGACAATCCAAAATCAAATTTCCCAAATTAATTCGCCACTGAGGAATCTTCACCGCAGTTTCATCCTAGATCGGGGTTGGACAATTTATCTCGCTGTCACCTGAACAAATTATTAGCTACTGTAAGTTTCTCTATCGACTTAACAATGATTTCGGTTGTAATTTTGTTATGCTATCTGAACGCCATCTGAACAATGTATTACAATTTTTTTGGGCCATCTGAGCAACGTGAAATGTTTTTTCTTTGTTGATGTTGAGCATTCACAGCCACTTAATGTCTTTTTAAAGAATTAATCTAAACAGTTGTTAATTTATGTATTAATGGTTTAATTTTGGCAGGGACGGCGCTAGGAAAGCCATGAGAGGGGGGGTTCGTATTTAGATCGAACATTTATGAAGAACACTATAAATTTTTTTGGTAATGATTCAAGGAAACACAGCTCTAAAAGGACATATGTGAAAGTGTAAGCTTTTATGTGGTTAGTTTAAAATTGTTCCTCCAAAATGCAATACAACTGTAGGTGTTAGTGGCTCCAACATAGCCAACAATATGAATGATTGATAAACCATCAGCTTTTTATTTTGATTTCATTTATACAAGCAGAAAAAAAAATATGCATGGATAAGAATACGGTCAACTTTAACTAAGCAGTAATGTGTGAGAAAAAGAGTTGTCTTGCATAGGGATGGAGCCAACTAATAATTTATTTTCAAGTTAGCAAGCATGACTGAATGTTGCTTTGGTATCATTGATAGTATAATAGTTTTAGTTGTGAAATAGTTTGAGAGATTTGATGAAAAAATGATTGTTAATTTTTTTTAAGAAACGTAGATCTTTAATTTCTTTCCAGTATTTGTGTTACAATATGCATAAGAGCCAATATTTACACGTTTTGTTTTTGCAAGAGATAAGCTAATAGAATAATGTAGAATGGTAATGTTAGAAGGAATAATTTAGATGAAATATTCTAGCAAATAATTTTTATCACTATTCAAAAAAACTATTTTCTAGATGCCTCATTAGCTAAAATATTGAATTGGTAGAAGATAGCTCAGTCAAATGAGAAAATTTAATGAAAGAGCATGCTCTTTAATTAAACATGTTCAGTATATTTAACTTCAGATTTGGGGTTGACTCAAGTTGGCAAGCATTGGTATTTTGCTTGGGTTATTTCCAATGTGACTGGTTTATTTGCTAAGTATTTTATGGTGCTGGTGTTTTTTGTTCGATATGTTATGGTGCGCTGTCGCTGAGAGCTTTGGGAATCTTGCTTGTGGTTTAGGAATATGCGGTGGCTCCTGTTCTGTTTTGGAGCGAGCTTGTTTTTTAAGTGCCTTTTATGTAGTTTGTGGTGTTTTATTTGGGTGTGTTGTGTTTTGGTTTGAGATGGTTTTACTTTGTCTGTATAGTATTTGTTCGGTTGTATGGTCATTTTGTAACTCGCTCAAATCTTCTTGTAACTCTTTGTTCATGTAATTAAGTACCCACTTTATGTTCAAAAAAAAACTTCAAATTATAATTTGCAACTATGGAAATCATGCAAAAAGGATAGTTACTTCAGTTAGAGGTTTCAATAAAGAGAAAATTTAAAAAAAATATAAGTAGCAGAAGATGTGGATCTGCCACTATGGGCTGCAAAAGAAATCTTCAGAGAATTCTTTGTTTCACACTCTGAATGTACACCAAAGATCTAAACTTGTTGCGAAAGTGCATTCAACCTGACCATTAAACCCAATTGAAATTGCTTTTTGGACTCGAAACAAGTACCTAATCCAAAATTGAATAATGCATTATTGATTTCATCTAAAATTTATGTTTGGTCTTTCTTTTGAATTTGTGGAATAAGATGGCTTTAAAAATTATAAAATGTGTATGCGATGAACTGCCATTAATGTGATTTTATATATTTACAGAATTTTATTATCCTATTGATTTGTCATGGAGCTTAGTTTAGTGGATAATATTCCGGTTATACAGCTAGTTTTTACGAGTAAATATAAAAATGATACGAGGTAGACATGTAAATGTTATAGAAATATTTTATATGGCACATATAACTGTCTGAAAGTATGAAATATATGTGATATTAACAAATTAAACCATTACATAATAGATAAACATCATTGCCCAAGTACTTAAACACTTCGACATTATGCAAAATGTCATGCTTTCGAACCTTGCTTTGTGGGATTTAACTGACTTGCCATGTGGTATGTTATATAATATCTAAAATAGCATATAAACCACCCATAAAACAACATTACATAATCGATACAGCCAATATCGTATTACCATAATAGATATCTTTTGGCCTTTAGAAAACCATGATATACAGAAATATAGTTATCAATTTCATCTTATAAATAACTTACGTTTGTTATTCATTTCATGTAACAACCTTTATGTTAATTCAACTAAAATAATATTTCATTCTGGTCAGAATAGACAACAAAAATAAAATAGATATTCTTTATTTGAATATGACCTATGTGATCTCATGGCTCATATATACAGGAGTCCTTTATTTAAATACGACCTATGTGATCTCATGGCTCGTATATACAGGAGTTTGTGAATGCTTGTAGTAGTTGCAATCTACTATTGCCAGCAACCGACTATAATTTGTCCCCTTGATATTCCTTATTAAGCAATGTATGGACATAAATAACACTCTTATCTAAATGAAAATTTTATAGATTGGTTGTTGTTTCTGTCAATACTCTAAAAAATTGAACATATACGAAGCTGTACATGGTTCTTATAATCCTTGGGTACATGTGAGGTTGGTTGGGGAGTTGTGGGGAAAAGGGGAGGGGGTGTTGGTGGAGGGTGGTGTGGTGGGTCCTTTTTGTCAAAATACAACATACTACGGAATATATCAATGTAGCATGCAAGATTGAGAAAGGTATGTAATTAGGGGAAAAAGTTATAGGGAAAAGCTAGTTTGACACCAATACTGACTATTTTTGCAAGAAATATGAATGCTTTGCCTTGCAGATAACAAGGCATAAGAAATAAAGTTGCATAGAATACTGACATACAGAATTCAAGTACAGGACTGTATGTAATATGTATATATAGATGTATGAATTGTTTTATTGCATAATATCCATTAAGTACTGTTAAAAAGTGAACCTTCTGGTTTTAGAAATAATATGTGCTTGATAGACGTAGGTTCACATGCATGTACATTTATGTGTCTAAAATGAACTATCATCTTAGGAAGATATTCATGCTTACTAGTTAGTGCAAGGCAAGAGTGTGTGTGTATATGTTCCAAACTTCTGGTTCTAATTATATTGTATTTCTACAAAATAATTATAGAGCTCCATATGAATCAAACAAAAGAGCAGAATTTTTTTTCCCTCCATGTCCAGGATTTGAACTCAAGACATATAAATCTTCACATGTGAAATGTTACCTCCTTAGTAACAGTCCCTAACACAGTGCAAACTACATAAAGAAAATGTATTGAAGGAATTGCCTCTTGATTTGTATCATATACTTGCGAGAAAAATAAATTTATTTTGAATAAACAAGTAACTGGTACATCTAACACATAACTGCTTAGTTTTGGGTATAAAAACCTTTTAATAATTTGTTTTCTAGTTAGCAAACATTGTTTATGTCCATTGAAAATGTGGCTATGAATAAATTAGTGTTGAGTATCAGTGTGTGAAATGTTTGTGCGCTTATAGTTGCATGTGTGTTATTAACATTGTGCGTGAATGACCACTTTTTTGTCTGGAATTAATTGTTACTTTGGTTTTTAGATATTTGCCCATCTTCATATTATATATGATGATGGAAAAAGATTGGGTGGATTTGTCAAGAACTGAGAATTGTCAAGTACTTGTGCAGAGCTATAGAAAGAGTCGTACACCTGAAATGTGATATACAATGTTTTTTAGCCTTTATTTTTGTTTGATTAGGCTGTAAATGAATATACAATGTCTTTTAGCCTTGTATTTTTGTTTGATCGGGCTGTAAATGAATTCACAAACACAGTTAGCACATGCAAAGATAATTTAAGAACGATGCAATCTGTCTAGCATAGTCTTACATTTTTCTGAAAAAAATATTTTCTCTGAAGTCGAAAAATTTACAGTAGAAGTCAAGTAGTCCAATATTCGCTGGCAGAAACGTCATTTGAATCGGGTGATCATCCCTCGGACAGATGTTTGAATCGTTTGAACCAGTGAGGTTAATTTAAAAGATAGTAGTTCTGAAATGAATATACTGATATATGAAGCATGACTGAAAGGATTTATGGTTGGGTTAGTTGTGTGTTTGAATGTGACTGTCAGGTTAGTAGTTCGGTTAGAGGCAACAACTTATTTTTTCACCGTTTCCTTATTTTCTTAATGTTTAGAGCAAATTAGACTTGAAAACATAGTATCAGAGCCATGAATGATATTTAGTTCGGTTAAAGCTTTACATAAATAATATTTAGTTATTTTAATTTTTAAGTTGCGACTGAACAGACTTGAACACGTAATATCAGAGCCATAAACATCGCAAACGGTGTCACAAAATTCATAAAATTCGTTATTAGCTCCATTTTTGGTATCACGGTGTAATTTTTGGTGAGGGTGACTATTTAATTTCGAATGTTTAGATGTTTTAAGGGCATGTATAAGGAAAGTCTGTAAAGCGGCATATTGCATTTAGCGCAAAGCATAAAATACTTCATTGCAAAATTTCACTCCAAAGCATAAATCTTTACAGAGTGAAAATCTATGTAGAAGCTAATTGTGGATGGAGTTTTATATATCTTTTCAGTTTTATATATCAAAATTAGACATCGGTATGCATGTTAACTTCAGAATTGTGGTGTTGCCATTGTTTTTTATATTTTTGCTTTTATTTCATGCTGGGGTTCCTAATCTGATTTTTTTTTACTTGACGCAGGAGATGTACGTGCTACTCCACAAAAAGGCAACAATTCTTGTAGATCAAGGCCACAACTTTAATTTCTACAGATTTGCAAGAAGCATGACCTCCATATGATTTCTATCATTCCTTTATCTTTCCTTTTGTTTTTTAAAAAATAGTATGATGCAGCTCTTTTGATTTTAGTGCTGAATATTATGGCTTGTATGCTTTATATGTATTACTAACTTTGGTCACTACTTACTTGTTCTACAATATTTATATGATATCGTTTTGGTGTAATGATATTGTAGATGTATATATCGTTAATGTTAACGGTGAGATGTTTAATATAATATGGCGTTGACTATGAGATGTGTAATAATATGCTGATAATGAAATGTGTTTGTGTATTACTCTTGTGACAACCCCATTCCTGATAAGACGGTGGCAAAGGTTATCTTTGGAATATAACACATAAACAGATAACAACAGAACAGAAATAAATAAATAAATACACCAGATAATGCACAATAGAATACACTGGATAAATATAATCATCAGAGTTACACAGTATGTAGGATCATACTTAGTACAAAATACAGTTCAACTATACATAAATGTCTACTGCGGAAAAGAAAACATAATATGTACAACAGGAGCTGAACGCATAAAAAGAGATAAATGATAGAATCCATCTTCATCTCCAGCTATCCAGAAAGAGCCTGCTAAAACCTGAGTACAAGGCTGCCCGTGTAGAAATAGGGGCACCCGAGTTTGCAAGTGAAACAAACTACGAGTCAGTCATGGGACTGGTATGAGAAATCTACTCAACACATTTTTAAATATGGCTAATCACATGACCACGCCACTTTCGCGGAACGGGTTTTCTCCATTGGATTGACAGTACTTTGAAACAAATAATTCTTTTAAACATCGCAATGCTTTTTATAAAAATGAAGCCATTATAAGACTCAGTTCCCATCACACAATGCAACACACACCAGAGGATAGAGTTTTACCTTATAATGGCCAAAATATGCTTGATACGAGCAAAACAAATCATTTATATTATTGCTAGTGTATATATGTTTCAAAAACAATTTCAATCATAACTATCAATCATAGACGACATGGGTACCATATATCATGTCGCCATATGTATATATATACAATCAAAACCGCACGGTGTCGTATTTGGAAATTGGATTTCCGTCATGAACCGAGGCAAAAGATAGTCCTCACCGAATTCGAGACAATCTAGCGCAGGTCTCAGGCAAGTACTTAGTCAAGCCTTGGATCGTCAGGACCGGTCCACCGATGTGGATTAAAATTCCTGAACACTTCGTTCACCCGCCCTATGGGGCGTAAACTGGTCATATCTGACCACACCATCGGCTCCGAAGAGACCGAAGCAAACCGAGGCCTCGCTTTCCATCATCCACATAAGTAAAATACCCGGGCGTGTAAAACCCAAAGCACCACTCCTAGCTAGAAGAAAACGCATGTCCTCCCTGAAGTCCTTTTCCCGTTTCTGGCTCATACCGGGGTGTGAGGCTCGCGAAACTACGTTATACACAAAGCTACGCCACACAGGCCGTGCTTTGATCATCAACCACAAGACTTTGCTTTTCAACAGAAGCCTTGATCATCTATCACTTAGGCGTGCCACATAGGCAATTCACTCCGTGCGACTGATTTCTATCGATATATAACCTCTGGGCTCGTACGTCTCAGAGAAGGGCGTTAAGCAAGAGAATAAATTCTCCGCCGCCAAACAGATATATATTTAATAGAGATCAATCAACACAGAACAAAATCCAATGTCAGACACACAGTCCATTTATACGTTCGTTCTGGGTCTGAACGAAACCGGAGGCACTCAATACCTCGCATATCCGTACAATCAACAAGTACGTCCGGGTGGCTACTACTTCAACCCCGTCAAGGTAGCTACTCCTATCATGAGCATCAGTAGCACCCCTCCTTTTGACGTGAATATTATTGGTCTTGCGCCGTCTTCTTATGATTTTACATAATTTATTCATATTTTTAATAATTTTAATAAGGCCCTTACTGTCGGTTTCAAATATCAGTCACCGAACTGCATCCATAGCGACCTTTACCAAAACTCATTTGGACGTATCTTAAAATCATACTGTTAGATTTCAAATCTCTTATTATCATTCGAAAGATCTTTTTGATACGAACCCAATGGCTCTTGTTTTAGGAGAATCCGACGATCGGATCTCCCGTTATCTAAATTCAAAGTCAATGGTCGAAATTCGCGAACGATCGCTGTGCAACACGTTCTATTCAAACCATTATTATATATATATAATATATTTGGTCAATTTGCATTCAAAACGTATTTTACAAAACGTTTATAAATTCATTTTAAAAACGATTCCAACTTCCATTTCGATTTTAAATCAAAATTGAATATTCTATATCATTATAATATTAAAATGATTATATTTTCTAAATATTAGATTTTGAAATCAAATCTTTTCGATAATCATTATAAAATGAATAAAATCAACAAAAAATTTCGTTTGACTTAAAATGGCATATATCTACTTAACTCGGTTTCATATTCATTTCAGTTAAGAATATTTCATTATTTCGTATCAATCCAAAATCGGACATCAAAATCATATTTTGATTCTTCACTCAATATTATTTTAAAATATTCGTTATTCTTGAATTGTAATCAGAGTCAATTAATTACCATATAATTTTATTTATATGGATTCCATACATAGCATGTATTCAAAAATAGTGATAAACAACTAATAACATTCAATTCACATCCAGAGTGCAATTTACAACTGTATAAGCATTAAATAGTTAAATAACGCTTATAACAGTTTGTCAATCAATCGGTTGACATACAATTAAATCCAAGGGAGATGTGAATTAATTCTTATCCCCAGACCCATGTGGGGTTTTCAACCATCAAACAAATATTATTATTTGCATACTTGGGCGATGTGTAAAATTATCATCCTAACACTCGTGTGGGGTTTACATCACAACCCATGTGAACATATCTAATATTTGGGAGACGGGTGGGTAAATTGACATCCCAAATTAATTCATAATATAAATGTTTTATTTAACAACGTATATTTTTAAAGCTTAATAATAATAACATTAAAACTATAAACATCCATCAATCACCAAACAAATATTGCAATCGTAGGCAATCAATATATGTTCAGTTATAAAAATAAATAACTGTACAAAAGAATTGAGTGAGAGAGTTCTCACTACTGGTTTCCACCCCATGAGTCTTTATTTGACGATTTTAGTACTGTTTGGGTTTAAATTTGCCTCAAATTCTAATTTGCTCCATTTTTGTTCTGGTCAGTTCCATGTTGTAATGTTCGCTGCCACAATTCCAACGTACCCAAAATCACTGAATTTCGATGTTATATGGAAAAGATACATCATTTTAAACATTGGATAATTTAATACGTTATTAGCATAAAATAATCAATCACTAATTAGCATTTTAAATCAATCCACTTCCTAATTATTCTTCCCCGGTTCATCGTTTAAGCTTCAGCCGAATGAAGCTTGCACCGTCCTCCTCAAAACGCATGCCCATTCATGCCTCCTGACGACGATCAAACATTACCACATTAAAGCCCTTCGAACCCTCCCCTAGCATTGGCGATATGGTGCAGCTCGTACCCTAGTATGCCTCGGAAAATAGACTCAAACGCGGGCCCTTTGAGCTCCAAATTCGCACAGAATACAATGTTAAATACGATCATATCCGCTGGTTTTGTATAGCACAAAATTCTCTATGTTTTTCATGTTATAAGTTTTACAAATCATCATATGGATTTGGAGATTTTCTTGGATTAAAAATTGAAGAACCGTGGCCATTGGTCAGAGCTGGCGGCGACAACGAGAGAAAAAGAAAGGGCTAGGGTTTTGGGCAAAAAGATGATATATATATATATATATATATATACATATATTGTTATATTATTTAATTCCAATATTTCCTGTTTATCGCTCAGAACTCCAAATGAATCCCAACAACTTTCGCCTCTAGCCAAAAAAACCCATTCTAGACACAATGGGATATGTTCTATAAGACGATTTGATCATTTCGGTCAGTTTTTGTCAAAATTAAAATATAATTTCAAATATTGAATTTAAACGTACATTTTAATTTACCATGACCACATACTGACACTGAAAATTACGAAATTTGAAATCTAGCTATGTTTTGCAAATACGGTTCTAACAAAATTAATTTCGTCGAATCTGGAGACCATTTGAAAATTGGCCTTTTAACTAGCTTATTAAATTTTAACTAAAATTCAATACACGTTAAAATTTACCATGCTTACATACTAATTCCAGTTGACCTGAAATTTTAAACCTAGCGATAATTTGAGGTTTCGGATCCAACAAAATTAATTTCATCAAAAACGGAGGTCGTTTGCAAAATGACTATTTTTAAGGGCTTAAATAATATTAAAATATAAATATATTACATAGCGACTATTTTAAATCTTAATCTGGTCATAACTTACAATTTATAACTTAAAATCTAAAATTTTCACATTCGTTAGAAAGATATAATTAAATAGATTTTAACATTTCTCGTTTCATCAAATTATGACTTATATTGAATTCTGTATATTCATTTAAAGTTCAAGACTAAATTTTCAAACTACCGTGTTATTACGAGTTCGTTTTAATTAAATTTTAAATTTATATGTTTTAACTTTGTTTTAAATAAATTATAAGTCATATATTCTCAAAATAAATCGATTGAAATATTTAAAATCCATTAAAACCAATTAAAAATAAATTTTAAATTGGTTTCAAAAATTAGGGTTGTTACAAAATACCAACAAGGATACTGACTGATATGTGTCCCACACAGCATGATTGACACAAGCTAAACCCCTTAGGCTTGTGCCCCCAAGTAACTAGGATTTAAGAGTCCCCAAAACTCGATATAACAACAGAACGAGGGACCTCTTAGCTTATTAATAATCTTGTTTAACCTAGCAGGTTTAGGTTTATTAATAAGCATGGTTGTAATATTACATGTTATTATGTGTGTACAACACTTTCCCAAAACACCCGCCCAGATGTATGTATAATTTCTATAGTGATTCAATTTGCTAACCTACATCTGGTACTTACATAATTTTAACATGTCCTTTTACTTGATGTCTTTATTAAGTCAAGTCTGCCATGTTTATACATATGCATACTATACAATTATGTCCCCAAATTACAACATGTACAAGTTTTTGCATATTATCCCTTTTTATTACATTCCCAGTTTACAGCAAGTATATGCAGATTCCCTTCCCAAATTATAGTCAAAAATCCTCAATTTAACAATATGCCTAAATTCCCCTTTTTCATGTCATTTATTATCCCAATTAGTATATGAAGACTTTAATCGGACATGGCCTAGGCTTTTAAAGGCCTAGGCTTAGCGTAAACAAAAACGAAGAATAGAGGAAGGAGAATCAAATCACATAGGCATACAGGGAAGAATGGAAATAAACTAAAACAATAGAAATGAGGAAAAAGAAGATAGATACACATAACTAGTTAACCATCTGACAGTAAAAGCATACATTTTACTTATAACAATGGGCACAGGTGAATAACAGTGAAGAACATGTATAGCAATTATCTTATAAACACTGTACGTTCTAAACCTAATTTTATTTACTGTCACGATATAGTTTTAGGTATCAGATCTGAAAATAACAGGGAACTCACAACGGGTCTTGGTGAAGAAGAGATTAGTTCTCTTATACATATATATCATTGTAGAAAAGTCCACTTCTATCTCTTTTAATGTTGTATGCAAATCTTGTATTTTGAATTATCTTTGTAGATCTTTGCTTCAGTGGCATCTCCCATTATATATATAATGATAATAGATTCATGAAGGAAGAGAATATGAAGAATAATTGTTTGTATTGAAATGGGAGAGAGCCACCTATTTATAGATTTACATGGATAATTTTAACCTTTAGATATTAGGTTTTCAATCTAGGTCATACACGTAGCGCTAAGTCAGTGAATGAACCTAGCCAACAAAACAGTCAAAATACAAAATTCTGAACGCGACCTGGATCTGGGTGGGTCAACCTACCAACCCGCTGGATTGACCCACTTAGCCCTGGGTTGACCTAAGGGTCGACCCATGCAGGGCATGGGTCGCCCCATGTATGCTGGTTTCTGCGATTATTAATCAGTTGTCTTCATTTTGAATTAATTTGAATTATATTCTTACATAACTTCCTTATACGTATACAGACTTCTAATGCTTATAACTTCTTCATACGTTGTCCAATTCACGCAAACTTAGGGTCTATCTGAACCATAATTCTGAGATGAATGCAACAGTAAAGCCAATTTTACTTAAATATTTAATTAAGTAATTTCCATTTAATTGTCTTAAAGGTATGGTTATAGCGTATTAAATTTTGGGATGTTACACTGGTTGTGATCAGCAACCAGCATACAATAATTAAACGGTCAACGGTTCTAGATCAGTGATAAACATACCCTAGTGGGTGCGACCCACATAGCCCTGCTACATCACCCCTGGTTTTAGTCATTCCTGGTTGATGAGGCTAAAGACTACGTTTTTATCTTTTGCAAATAGCACATTTCAAACTTTGAATGTTCATTGCCTTTCACTGGAAATGTAACAATTATTGACACGCTTTTTGGTCAAAGCTGTCATACGTCAAGTTTCTGGTTAGCAACGCGCTCAAGCATCAATAACGTCGTCAGAAAACGTAAGGCTTTTGATCGAAGCCATCACACGTTAAGTTCATGCTCAATAGAACTTTCAGGAAAATTTGCCTGAAACCCCTTTAGATGACCTCTTTTGGGCCCAAAAACATGGGTTACGGTGCTTTGTACCGTAACTCTTGTAGCCCTCTTAGTTAGCTTCAAGTACAAATTTTGTTTAGCTCAAACGAACTTACGGTTTGAAAGTTATGTCCGTTTTTATGAGCATATGCAGAAATATCTCCATGGTCTTTAGCAGATCCTTGGGCTTTTAGGGCTGCATCATGTGTCAATCACTCTAAAAGGCTTGCGTGCACCGTTCTTATCACTTAAAACTACTGGTGCTACTCAACTTGGCATAGTAAGAATCAACAAGAAAATCTCATAATTTTTGCATCCCTTGAAATGCCAAAATGCATATATCATATCCCTCGTGGGATGCGAAAATATGCATTTTGCATCCCTTGGGATATGAAATCGCATCCCTCTGGCGATACGATTTCGTATCCCTTAGGGGATAAGATTGCTGTACAACTCGCATCCCTCCGACGCACCTCACATCCTTCGTCTCACATCCCTCACCTCACATCCCTCACCTCGCATCCCTCACCTCGCATCCCTTGCCTCGACTCCCTCTCCTCGCCTCACTTTCGTCACCTCGCCACAGTTGACATCCTTCAAGGATGGGAAAATTCGCATCCCTTGGATGTGAATACGCAAGCCCTCATACCTTCGGGATGCGAATTGGGATGCGAAATTTGCATCCCTCATTAGGTGAGGATGCGAAATTTCCCAAAACGCGAGTACAGGATGTGAATTTTTGAGGGGTGTTGTTTTGGGATGCAAAATTCTGCTGTATGGTCCCCAAATCTCACCTAATCTTACCTAACCCAGTCTATAAATACCCCCAAGCTTGGAACTCAATGGGGTTGGATTCTCTTGGCATTTTTTGACCTCTTAAAGCTCTCAAGCATCATTAATGGCTTCCATCTTCTTCTCCATGACTATTGGACATAGCATGGACCACTAAAACGTTACATACATGTTTTCCATCAACTTTTGGACATCTACAAGGACGTTCACATTTCTTTTGGACATTTTTGGATTTCTCAGACATTGAAGCTATTTTTCGGGCACCTTGACAGAGTCAACACAATTTTCACTCAACGAAGAAGACGAAGGGCATTTTATGAAAAGTTTAGAATTAACAATCATTTTTTGTTATATTGCAACGCTTTATACTCAAATATTGTTCAAACTTGTACAACAATTGTAGTCAGAACTTATATGATGAATGATTACTATAAAGTAGACGTAGGTGTTAGTGCTGAACCACTATAAAAAGCTATGTTCTCCCTGTATTTACTTACATCACTTTGGATTACCGGGTTTCTACGACACATACACTCAAGGGTTGGCGTGCGTTGAATCCATGACAATTCCCCACGTTAACACTAATAACATTCATCCATACAAGTCATTCAGGAACAAAACGAATTGAAGGCATTACTTCTACTACATCCATAGGATTAGTAGCAAGCAACCTTGCACTCTCAATACTTTGTTTTTGCACAAAAATTCTTGCATATTTCAGCTCGAATGTAATGTCAGTTCGAAGTGGTGTTGGATCAAGTTCCAACCCCGGTTCCTCGAACCAATACGTTATAATTTAAAAAGGAATTTATTGATAGTCGATTCTTTAACTGTCAGATCTAAACAGCTTTGTACATCAACAGCACAGACCTTTTTAATTAAACCAGTCATTGAAATCATTTCATCGATTCTTAAAAAACCAATTTCATATACTTATCTCAATTGAATAAGTATATTCACATATCTTTCGTTTTCATTACTTTGAAAACCATACCCATACACTTATCACTTCGGAATAACCGTATTCATAAAACTATACTATTTTCATTTCTTAGAAAATACCGCTATATTCTTAACTAAATGGTATAAGTATAGTCATGATTCATATCTGGACCAAACAATGTCACACAATACATTGTTTTACTATAAAACTCAACTGGTTTTATTTAAATTCTAAACTTTACAAATTAAGTACTGTTTGGATTACAAGAATGTAAAGAGTAGTTGAATAGTTTATTTGGCAGAGCTTCCACATAGAGAGTTCCAAAAGATAACTTTTCTGAATATCATACCCTCTCATTTATAGATGTAGCTCGATTCGGATTGGTCTGAAATCACGAAGAGAACCCAAGGTTGTGGATATGATTAAGTAAGCAAAGCACAAACCAGATCACCTATTTTATGTTTCAAATCGGGATCAACCATGGGGATCAGATCATTATCATCCTAGTCCAATAAAGTTATTATGGATCATTTCGAAGTGATCAATCCATTTCCCTTGAGTTTCCTTGATGTAGTCTAAGTATCATTGACTAGTCGATTCGATGTACTATAAACCATGTTGATTTGAAATATTTTATGTCAACTTCGTGTCTCAAAGCCATACTAACCCCTTTGGTTGATACTAATCCAATCCTGGATCGTTGAGTTGTGTCAACCAGAATGTTTAGTCCATTGACTTTCGATGTCTATCCAATTTCAATGCTTCTATGAAGCAAATCCAGTTACTTGTAACTCCCTATTATCATCCATACTCGATTGTTGAGCTATCTATCCAACTCTTTGGGTTATCCGCCTCGGTAGATGTTTAACTCAAGCATCTAAGTTCAAAGCGTAACAACCTTGTAAAAAGGTTGTTTGACAGCATATGTTGTAATTCACTTTTCTTAGTCGTAGCACATGGTACATTCATGGCATTCATGTGTAATCATCTAGTTGTCCAAAAGACAAGTCATTTTGGGTAAAGAAAAGATAAAAAGAAGAGGAAAACAAAATCTCATAGTGCATGGCAATAATATATAATAAAATATAGAATAGAACATAGTAACTTACAAAATGATACATTAAAGCCATAAAAGGTATTAACTTTAGCCACGGACGGTTATTGTTTCCTATCTTGACAAATCTAAAACATAATAAATGCATATAAGGAAAATAAGGTAAGTAGATCTATAACATTGGAGCCACCCACCTCAAGCTTCTCCCAAATGTATGTGTGGAAACTGGAATACTTGGTGTAAGGAAAAATCGATCTAATCGAGTTCCAATTCATGTTTTAACAACTTAAATAAGGATCTTAGCAAGAAAATAAATCAAAACTTATATGAATTTGGGATTAAAACTTTATACCTGAAACGTCGATTCCAGATGAAAGCTAAATCGAATTCGAAATAGACAAGATGTGGAAGAATCGAATCAGGAGCGCTCCAAGTGTCGAACCTCTACAGATATCCATGAGAACGATTTCCTACTCAATCGAATTGAAGAGGAAGAAAGGGCGTGGCGCTAGCCGCCATTGCTAGGGTTATGTTCGGCCTTTCAGATCTGATCTAAAAGGAAAAAGGAACAAAATGGTTTTGGTGGTTCTTTTTTTTAGGGTAACGATTTTACCCTTGATAAAACCAATATTTTTCCATAATGTTAGGATATAACCCTTATACCATTTCAATCCAAATCAAATTGCAAACGGTTAGAAATTTTATTTATAAAATAAAATGGCCTTTTCCCTTTACTACGTTCTATATGTGTGACCCTATAGGTTATTACAATGTTGGCAATGATTTTAAATTATATTTAAAATCATAAACAGTGATTGGCATCTAACAAACGTCGCTGCTACCTAGGTTATAATAATATCAATGATTCGATACAACCTTTCCGTGACCAGTGTATCAATGTAATATAATCCTTTTAACCATTATATCCAGGATTAAACTAGAGACATGGATCGTATCACCCTCTTAATAATTTAATCCGTTTTCTTGATCGATGAGTAGACAGTTTAAAACAAATCAATATTTGAGCACGACCATGCATTTCATAGTCTCACTCAATCAAGAGGCCCATGGATATCACTATATATATATATATATTGTAGAGTTAATTTCCATCTAAATCATTCGTAATTTTCATTCGATTCGAGATGTATCCAATAATCACCGTTATCATTACCATGTCACAGGTAACTTTAGATGATATCAAAACACAAATATCCTCAAATAAAATTATAATGATTTCAGGTCTGAGGACCATTACATCACTGTCATTATGAGAATAACTTATGATATTGTTAATTATATTCTGTATAGTTATCTCGCGGTGGGTCAGCCCAATATGCTATTCTCCAATACGTATTTATGTCTTGACTTTAATATCACATATATTAATGATCAATGAGATGTGATCATCAGTCAATCAACATACTAGTCTCAACGCTTTATTGTTGTCCTATATAAACAGTAAAACTCGACTAGGGACATTTAAGAATAGTAATACTCAATATATTATATAATGTCAAGTTCAAGTCTTACTTTTGACTATATAATTTCGTATTATTATTCTAAGGACTTCTATTATATTATATTATATTTATATTATGTAGTAAATATAACATAACAGAATATTTTTATTCCAAATAAAACAACAACGTTATTAATCACATCAAATGGATTGCCTCTAGGGCGTAAACTCTAACAATCTCCCACTTGCACTAGAGTCAATCACTCATATATCGTATACTCATGAATCTAGTGTGACTATTAAACTTCTGCTGCGATAGAGTTTTAATTTAGTAGGTCTACAACATTACAACTTTTGCAACTTTGCAGATATGTTAATTTCTTGTGTGAACAATTTCACATAAGAATTATATTTCTTAAATATATGTTTGGATTGATAATGAGTTTAACGTTTTAGGCCTGAGAAATAGCCACATTGTTATCGCAATGTAAGTCATTGGATCAACAATGAATTAAGTTCAATTATGAACTTCTTAATCCAAACATTTTCTTTCTTAGAATCAGTATATATTTCTTGTTTTAAAACTAACATTATTTACAATAATTAATGTGTTATCGAATAACATTAGAATTATTGTGTCCCTCCCACTCAATTTCTTGTTTATACAAGATTCAGTAGCATTTTGTGTTTTTGAGACATTTCGAATTCTATTCCCATCGGTATCTTAGAGACTAGCTCTCCTTTATAAAGGATACCAATTCGAGCAATAAACATTTTTATTCTTAAAGAATTCATATAAATAATATCCATTTATTTCCTGTGGATATTAAACAAAATAGTCATTTAATTTGTGTACGATCTAATCTGAGGAAGGATGTTTAATAAACACCTTGCATTCCAATGCATTAGACATACTAGGACATTTCCTAGTCCATATCTCATATGGCGTCATTAAAATCGTTTTAGTGGGACTAAATGCAATTGTTCTAAATTTAATTTGTTGGAAGATCTATATGACTTATCATTGATCGTATCATATCTTAGAAGGTGCGATTTCTACTTTCAGATATACCATTTCAATATGGTATTCTTGTTGGAGTGAGTTGTGAAACAATTTCAAACTCATCTGAATAGTCATTAAATAGTTGGCTTAAATATTCTCTTTCGATCTGTTCGAAAAGTATTCATTTTCTTTTAAAATTGGTTTCTAACTTCATTTTGAATTCTTTGAACTTTCAAAGGATTTTGATATGTGTTTCATAGGATACACAGATCCTTATCTACTGATATCATCAATAAATATAATGAAGTAATAAAACCTGCCTCTACTTTATGTATTCATTGCTCCATTTACATCATTATGTACAAGACCCAATACTTATCACTCAATCACCATGTCAAGTGAAAGGTGATCCAGTTATTTTACCTAAACAAACAAGATCTGTATTCTTCATACGATTCAAAATCAAATGATCTCAAAATTCCATCATTATGGAGTTTTGTTATATACTTGTTTATTGGGCTAACCGGTAATGCTAATGGTATGTAAGATTAAAATCACTAAATTTAATCCACTCATTGTTAATGTCAAATACATTATAGTTAAGGATTTACAAAGATCATTAACTATTTGTGAAATTCCATACGATATTCCATTTAAACAAAATGAATAACAATTAATCCTTTTATTACAAATGAAATTCAAACTTGTCTAAACAAGATCTATTATAACATTTATCTTAAGTGGAATTTCATAATAACAATTATTTTATTTATTTAAGTAAGCTAGTATATTCAACAAGAATCAACAACCTATGGATAATCCAGCAACATTTGCTTCATTTCCAATCGTAAGTCCACTTGTCCTTTTAATCAAATTTCTACTTATTCTGCAATTTCTATAAATCAACATACATTTATTTGATTTATATCTAGTATATATACTAGAAATGTATAAGCAGATTATTATAACATTTATATCTTATTCAGTTGAAGTCACACTTTAACCTTTTATTTTAGATCCTCTATATTTGTTAGAACAATTATGTTTTAATTTGTTTGAGGACAATCCTCAAATTTCAATGTTAGTCAAGAAATTTGATTTAATTCAATTTATCCTTCTTAAGGATTTATTTAAATTATCGGAGTTATTTATTATTTAATATCTACAGTAGATAATAAATAATAACTGATTTTTAATATTTATTTGATATAAACACAAAATTTTGACAATCAAACTTTATATTTATATTAATGTATAATTTAAACTGAAATACGCTCCCACTCAAATTAACATCCCTCTGTTTATATATATGTATCGTTATATATATATATATATAATGGAGTTCCAAGATCCATATCTAGTCCTACCTTGACCTAGCTTTGGCTAATCCCCAAAACACAACCTTTTAGGTAGACATCTTGTGCCAATTATATCGTGTATATAATTCTGGATCGCATGATGAACATTTTGTTCAGTATTATTCATTTGCTCAAATATAGAATAATTTATGCTGTTGTCTCTAAGGCCATAATCTTATTATGCAGCCTTAGTTAAATCAGACCCAATAATACAGTCGAAGCACCACAATTACTCCTACCGTATATAACCAATATAAGAGGATGCACAACGCTTTGGCGTTACCTACACCCAATGATATTGGACATTGATGGGTGTACCATTGGAAGATTTCACCATGATTTAATATAACAAGATTTTCTTTAGAGGGAATTATAACTCATAGTGGAAAATAATATTACAGTTATTTACACGTATCAAAATACATGTATTTTACATTCATAATGTAAATCGGATTAAATAAATATATATGTAACGAACATATACATACTTTATATATGTAACAAACATATACATGCTTAAATTCTGCAATATAAAGGGATCATGCCTATAATTGTTTTGAACATTTCAAAATATGGGATATTTTTAACTCTAGAATCAAACATTAAATTCAAATCTTATATGAATTTTAATTAACCAATTCAATATTTATATATACACATTTATATCTAATACGGTATATATATGAACATTTTTTTTTTCAATATCCATACGCCCACAAGTAAGTCCCTTAACCACAGTGGCATTGATATCACATACCAGATTTATGATTATTATCAATGAAGACCATATGAAACTGTAATGTAAAATATAATTTCAGCATTATATAAACATGCACAGACTAGGCCAACTATAACTATTATAATCAGATTATATTGATACACAGTCTTACATGATGGGGTCATAACAGAACAAGTATAATAACAATTAAATGGCCAAACTTTAACTCACACAGTACAATATGTTACATGTATATTCCAGAAATTTGCATTTAGCATCAGCGTCTTATATTATAAAACATATACATATTTTTTGATTTACGTGTGGAACCTAAGACTTCACTCAAGCCATTGCTTGTCGGTCTTAGTAAACCCAAAAACATATACATATTCATTAACATTTTAAGTCAAACTTAAAAATATGTTTACATATATTCAAGTTCAGCGCATATCTCATTGAAACAATTTCAATGTACTATTTAATGATGATGATGCTCATTGAAAAACTTAGACGATCATCCCATTGAAATAATTTCAGCATGCATAATTATCCATCTGCCCCTTTCAGGTCAAACCTGTAATTCAATTATCAATATAATAACAAATCAGAATATAAACTATACCAATTTTAGCTTAATTATATCATGTACATCCTGCTTCAATATTAATATACAGTATATTATTTGTTCAAATCCCAACTACAAATCAAATTTGTAGTGGAGGTTTTCAATATAAGCAGAATATCAAAATATATCAAATATATTTATATAATATTGCTTAAACCAAGATTTTATATATAAATACATTATGATAATAAGGGGACATGATGATTTTACCTTTGATCATGAACCATGTATATATGTTACATAGGCTAATATAATATATAAATACGAAATACTTATACTTATACATATATAACATTTCATTAATGTAATATGTATACTTCACTGCATATAATGCACATGGAATTTTAGCCGATCAATATATATAATAGTTTCAATAATAATCAAAATTGAACAAGTTGCTGCATTTGGTGACAAGTGATTTAAAGGAAAAAACATAGAATAAACTAACTATTCATACATGAATACAGCTTGTAATAAGGATTATCCTATTGGTAAAACCAGTTAAGAATTGTACAAATACATGCCTAAACACATATGTATTCATCAAAACATGTTTTAATTTTATACTGTATAAGTAGTGAATTATTTTGATGAATCACATTCACCAATAATCACATTCACACTTATCTTGAAAGAGCACCGATCTCTGTTTATACACAGAATAAACAAACTCCTGTTTTTAAGTATATGCCAGTTAAAGAACCAATTTTATTATCAGCGACATATTCAAAAGCATGTATATCAAAATATACATACACAATATAACTTCAATTATATTGGCAAAATTATAACAGATCTATCAATCAAATAACAATATTTGAAACTGGCAAGTTTTTTGTTTCAAGTCTTAAACAATTGAATAGATCAATCAAATTGATATCAATTCATATTTAGTGTTTAAGAAAGATCAATTTTAAATCCAATCACTTATCAATGTTATATAGATTCAACATTTGAATCATGGATAGACCGATATTTCCTCAAACTGACAATTCAGAGTGTTGGATGAATCAAACCATTATTTAGTTATCATCAAATGATAGGTCTAATACATATACAAACTTTCTAATCCAAAACAATTTCAGATATTTATACATATTTGATGGTGTCAAGCAACAAAACACGTTCCTAAGAAAAAGTGTAATACCGCATTGATTATACAATACTGGCGTCATTAGCAAATTCAGACCGTCAATCAAATTGCGATTTATTCACTAATACCAGCTAATAAGCATATATGTACAGAGGTGAAAATTTAGTTAAGCTACAATATTTTCTCGGCAGTATAATCTCAGACCTAATCTCAATAAGTATGTAACTACACATCTTAATATGTGTTACATAGATGTTGCTGTGTACATACTACATTGTGATTTGCACACAGATTTAGATCATGAATCAAATCATGGGTCTTTGCGTCGATTATTATATTCATGTACATTTATGAACCAAGCAGGTCAAACTTGCCAATCATATACTATTTATGTAACTATTACTTAACTATACATGAATCACATTAACAATTATTTTATTGTTGATTCATATATCTACTTAGTCTATCAATTAATATGTATCTGTAGATCCAACTTCATACATCAAGTATGAATGTGTATTTATATCACACACACGCACACACACACACACACACACACACACACACACATATATATATATATATATATATATGAACATGTAATCCAGCACCATTCTTATCACTTGATTGTACATATATATATGATGATAGGCAAATCGAAGTCATGCAACTTATAATATACATCATGCATATATTTTGTGTTAGAATTAGGTTTCAGATAATATTAGTTTTCACAAAACAAAATTGAGTGACTCAATTTATCTTATGTGACTAACAAGTCATACTTGTTACTCAATTTGATCCAATTCATACATTCTCGAAGATATTTAAGATAAGTGATAATTAGTTCTAAACTATAGTCTGTCACAACATAATTGATCAAGTATTTCAGGAGCTAAATCTTTGCAGATAGTTCTAATTTGCATATTTTGATTAACATCAGGATTAAAATGTACATATCAAAATATATATGTTTTATGACTGAAGTTCATCAAGTATCCATGATCAATATCATGAATATGCAGAATAAAAAACACTTTACTATGAATCTTTTATTCAATCAATCTATCAAGAATCAATTATGTCTTATGATCAAAATAAATATATTATATATAACAAAATCAGGATTTTGATGTTCATAAACCAAATAGATTTTGATTTCACTTCTAGATATAAAGATAAAATCCAAAATTTTGTTTTAACAAATTTCTATATGCATGATTTCTGTAAATCAAGAATAATCAAAAGACTATCTTACTGATTCATTAATCGGTAAAATCAATTTTAATCAAAAAAAATTTATGATAAAATCTAGAATTCGTACTTATCGATCAAACAGTTCGGAAATAAATTTAGCACTGTTTACATGTATAAATAGATCAGTACATGGCATTATATCATGTCCATGTATGCATTGTTAAATCGTATTGGATTCAGTAGATAGAATTGATATTCGATATCAATTCATAATCAAATGAAACAGTTTTTCATTTTATAATCAAACCAATACAGTAAATCTGTAACGACCCGGATTTCGAGCGACTTTGGTTATCGACATAAACACGATGTCAATAGCCAAAACATCGAAAAATCCTGGTAATTAGTGAAAGAAATTAGAGGGTGAGAAAAGATAAGATAGAAACTTAGAATAGAAGAAGAAGAAGAACACAACATCAGAGTAACACGAATCTCACAGCGGAACGAATAACATATAATAGATAACATATCCTTGAAATAAATCATTATATGTATACAATACATTATCAAAGTACAACACTTACAACACAGCGGAAATAACTATAGCTATATGATCCTGAAGCCTCCTGCTCCAAGCTCTTCCAGTATATCTGTAAATCCCGACTACTTGACTACCCATACAAATTTAGGCACCCAAGAGTTTAGGGAAAACAACAAAGTAAACTCCGGGTCAGTCATGGGACTGGTATGAGTAAAACAGTTTAAAACAGTTATACATGTATATGATATCTCATAAGACCACGCCGCATAACGGAACGGGTTTTTCCCTTATGAGAATCCAAAATATCTTTATATCAAAAACCTTTTGATATTATAATAATGTCTATCAACCACAGTATATATATAATCATCTAGCAGAAACGCTTTCATCTCACGTTCTACATATATAGTATACAATCAAAACCGCAAGCACGTATTTGGTAATGGGTTTCCAACTATGACAAGGTATGGAATCACCTTTCGCTAATGTACCTCTAGAGAGGAATACACTGGGTTCAACAAGAACATCTTGCAACCCGGCCACACATGACCGACCACTCATTTCGCTTGAGTGTATCGAATGTATATCACCAACAGTTGGGATCAGTAACCGTTTCCCGAATGGGACAACATCAACAATAGATTTTTAGAAGTAAATGAAACTCTAGATCAGGTGATTATACACCCTACTTCGGTGCGACCGACTTAGCCATGCTGCCTGCCCGATTTCTTTCATTTACCGGATGATGAGGCTAGAAGCTACGCTTTATCATCACATCAGATTTACTTTGAATGCCACATTGTCAAATCCATCAAATCACTGATTTACGTCTACAACAATACATTATGTGTTAGCTAAAAGAAGTTTCCTCCTCCGCTTCCACTCTTGGTACGGTTGGAGAAATTATACGTGATCGTCTGGAATTACTCTGTCAAACATCCGTCCATACAAGTCATCCAGGAACATGATGAACCGAAGGCACTATTCTATAAACAGGATAGCCCTTGCATAACTCCGTCTTCAATTTCCTTTGGCATATATGATTCATAACGCTTATGCCAATACAGAGTGGTTCTTTGGATAATAATCCAACCGGTCTCTCCATATTAACAACGTTAAAATGGTCAAAACTTCGATAGTCTGTGATTTAACTATCAAATAAAACAAGTGTCCAACCAACGATAATATTTCCAAATGGAAATTATATCGATCAAACATCATTTAACATTCATCTCTTTATTTCATTAATTTTACTTATCTCCTGTTTCCCTATATTCGATATTTCCTATTTTCTAAATTGGGAAAAATATACGTTATTAACAATGGAAAACATTTCCATTTCTTTGTTTCTTTATTAGAAAACATTTCTGGTTTCTTATTTGGAAAACATTTCCAAAGCTTCTTCATTGGACTTAGACAGATGTTTAAACAAACCATCGCGATGCCAACTCAAATCATTTCCTTTTACTGCCGAACATTAACTATTCCTTAGTTAAAACGAAGCCAATTAAGTTGGGGTAGAACTACCTCTCAGACCTTAACTGAACAACATTTCTAACTTTGAAATGGGCAAAGTTCACTTTGTATTCCATTTACTAACTTCCTTACTTAACCCTCCTTCGAATAGCTATATTCGATTGACTCTTTTTACTTAACTCCTTTGGACTAACCCCTATCAATTAACTCTATTGGACTAACACTATTTGACTAACGCTATTTATTTACTCATTTCACTTACTCTTTTCGAATAAACTATATTCGATAATTCCTTTTACTTTCTATTCGAATAACTATATTCGATTTACTCATTTGCTTCTATTCTAATCGATTAAACTAACATCGATTATCTCCTTTCAACTTTATTCTCTAATCGATTAACTAACATCGATTAACTTCTTTTTAACTTTATTCTCTAATCGATTAACTAACATCGTTAACTTCTTTTTAACTTTAACACTAATCAATTAACTAACATCGATTAACCTCTTTTACTTTAACACTAATCGATTAACTAACATCGATTAACTTCTTTTTAACTTTAACACTAATCGATTAACTAACATCGATTAACTTCTTTTACTAAACTACGTTTTCCGTTACAACTATTTCCTTTTTATAACGTTTACTTACCGTTACAAATATATCCTATTTATAACTTCTATTTACCGTTACAAATATATCATATTTATAACTTCTATTTACCGTTACAAATATATCCTATTTATAACTTCTATTTACCGTTACAAATATTTCCTATTTATAACTTCTATTTACCGTTACAAATATTTCCTATTTATAACTTCTATTTATTTTCTAAATAAATATCCCTTTTATAAAACCGTGTTCGTTTTATAAATAATTCCTTTTATAAAATCCTGTGATTTTATAAAATTCCTTTATTTCAATATACATTGAAATAAATTCTTTTTACATCCCAGGGTCTTTTATGATATTTACAATATCGAATAAAAATGATCAACATCATTCCAACACCCACAATCCATAACAGATTATATAACACATCATATATCACAATATATGAAAACAGTAAAATAAATGTTGAGGAATCCAGTCGGATTCCTCCAACCTGTTTCCCTGCATCACAGATGTTAAACAATATAGATAACATCACTTTCAGTTCCATATGATATATTCTGTTAAACAGAATCAATATAGAAAATTTAACTAACTGACTAGCAGTTCAATCAAACAATCAACATACAGTCAATCAGTCAATATCTAACAGTTCTAAAAATACAACATGAAATTATAAACTGTTCAGAGTTAGTGAGATTTACTCACATTGGCGCGTTAACTGTTAAATAACGGTTTGCGTTATTTGATTCAGTCGGACAATTTATTTCGCCATAAATTGTAACGAGCTCCATTCCATTCCCGGTCAGTTCCAGTGTAGCCACCATCCCTACGATCCCAACGGATCTGACCGTTCGCCATTCTGATCACGAATGCTCAAGTTACACCGGTTACAAGTTTATATACAACTTATATTGAAAATAACTTGGATTTTGATTCTTTAATGGGCCTTACCCCTACTATTTGAATTCAGCCCAATTCCCTTGCATCCGAACCTCGTTAACACGGTACTCCATCTCCACCAATTAAAACTTTCAGGCATCCTCTTCAGACAAACACCGTTTGCTGGGTGTTATCAAACTCCGGCTGCTCCCTTCTTAAGGATCCAGACCCGCAACCCTACACTGTTTTGAACGACAGTCTATACCAAACTTCAGCATCCAATTGATCAAACCATTTATTTGCTAATCCATGTTTACCCAGTTTTAATCAGTCTCCTTCCACGTCCTGAAGCTCTCGAAATGGCCATTGCGCCTTCATAGCTTCTCCATGATTACATGCTCCTGTAGCTCCAAACAATACTGTGACTTTCATTTCCTCACGAGTTTCAGAATAAAGCACCCCACTGGCCTTCTATTCAACGTCCTGATCTGCACGCTGCTCCCCTACTTCATTTACATACTCACTTAACTCAACGGAAAACACCACTCTACTCAAGTATGAAACCGCATGCTCCACACTCGCGCCTTCTCATCACTAACGCACCCACTTCCTTGCGAGCTCCTCACAAAACAAAACACGTTCCATTTACAGCACCTTAAAACTGAAAACCCACTCCTTAAGCAACACAGTGACCCTCCCTTGAAATCTCAGTAAAACGAACCCTAACCACTCGAACTCGTTGCTGGAAAATAACTCAGTAAAAACAAAGTGTCGGGTTCTTTAAAACTCACATAGACGTGTAGAAAACCTCTCAGCACCCAAATATAAATGTATTGTACTTTCTGTATTTTCTATGAATTTAGTTTTGATTGGTTTGTTCGCCGGTTTCTCATTTTGCGTTTGAGAAAGTAAGTGGCGGCGGAAGTATTTAACAGAGGGACAAGACAAATTAGGTTAGAAGAATGTATTGTATTTATAGAGAAAGGGGATGTAGATATGTGGCTGAGCAAACTATGCGTGGCTTCCTTTTGATCGGGGAGAAAATGATGAAGTTACTAAGGAGAACGTGGCTCCTTTTATGCTCATAAATTTTGTCATACATTTGAGAATACCCATTATGTGAAACTCTGTTTGTCTATGCACTGATATGAAAATATCATTAAATCGAGTAACGTGCCGTGATCCCAAAAATATAAAAATACCGGTAGGTGAACTCATATTGTGAAACTTCAAAATATTGTTTACAGGGTGCGAAATACTTCAAATAAAAAGTTGCTTATTTAATTAATTAAAAATTACCATAAAATTCTAAAAATTAAATTATCACTACGTCTCAGAAGAACCTTGTCTAAATTCAACCCCGATATCAAATTATTTTGAAATAACCGTTATGGCCGATAAACGATTCTATAGCGACTATTTTAAAATTTGATTTGGACATACATCAAAATCTACATGACGAAATCCCGATTTTTCTCTTCCACTAGAAAGATATACTCTACCAGCTCCACACGTTTCTTGTTTCACAGAAATCCGATTTAAAACGAATCTTGTACATTCAGTTGAAGTTCGTATCGCCAATTTACGAACTGCAGCGCCATTTCGAGCTCTATTTTAATTATATTATAATTATACGTTCAACTGTTGACGATTGAATATATTCGTTATTCAAATTCAATTCCAAGCTGAATGAAATATCACAGATGATCCGGTTCACATCATATCGTCATTTCGGCCAATTCTGATTATTTCAGAATTAAATATATTATTTAATTTATTATGTTAATTAAATATTTACCATTATTTAATTCCATGACCATTACATTCTCTAAAACCACCATTTATATAATTAAATAAATTAATGATAATACCTCTGCCAATGCGGGTCATTACAATCTTCCCCACTTAAAATAATTTCGTCCTCGAAATTGCTAAAAGGTAGAGGACGACCCTAACGACTGGTTAGAACACATTTGTTCACTTCTTAACTTCAGTTTCAACTGAACCAATTTAATTTCAATTAAATTATAAATTCTTATCAACGAAAATTTTCAAAAATCCTGAAAATTTTCTAACACCTTAACTTTTCAAAAAATTTCGCCAGCACCTCCTTTGTACTGGTCAATCGGTCAAACTCCCACTCTTCTCTCTGGGCCATCTCCAACTCAAAAGAAAACCAAACAGCCAAGCGGCTTGCCAATTCGGCTCATAAATCTTATATCCAATAGAAATATAAACTGGTACCTTTTGTCGGCATATCAACTCTGTCACTTCCATATGCTATCAACTCAGCATATACAAGAGTTACCCCAATCACATCCAATCTGTTTTTATCCACGACCCAACCATTCACTTACATCCGAGCCAAATATCATTTTAACTCGAGTTTCTTCTCGATTCCCAACTCTTAACTTGATTATCACATCACACTTCAAATTTGAATCTCACAATCCAATTTGTCTTGATATCATTCTAATTCAATCTTAGTTACCACTTTACTGGCTTTACTTTAATTCAAATTTTGCTTTCACAAATTTCTGTTAAATTTGTTTTTAATTCAAACAGTCTTTCCCAAGGAATTTTCAAACAGTTTACTCTTTCAAAAATCAAATTTTCCTTTTGAAATTCAACTGAGCCCAAAATTAATATTCCATTAGTTAATTCACTTCTCTATTTCTTTATCAATATTTGTTAACCAAATATTTTCAATACCTATATTGGCCTTTTATGTTATTTGGAAAACATTTCCGAATATCGCCTTCCTTTATTTTCTAAACTTTATAAAATATATGTTATTTATAATTGGAAAATATTCCAATTACTTAGCTCTTTTCCAATCTCGTTTATTTCTATACTTAGGAAATATTCTTTATTCTATTTCCAAGTTTACACTTATTTGGGGTTTAAAACGGATGTTGTGTAAAACATCGTTACGACAACCCAAATACTATATTCAACTAACTCTTATTCAACATTGATTTTCGAGCCTGAAATCTTATTGTTTATTGGTTAATAATGAAATCAATCAAGTTGGGGTATAACTACCTCTCAGACCTTGACTGAATAACATTTATAACGTCAAAACAGATATGACTACTTACTCGAATAATCAATACCATACAACTACTTCTTCGCTTTTAAACACATATACACTTTCTCTTTCTATTCTTTCGAGATTTTATTCTAGACTTCCTTTTTGATTATACTATCCTATTTCTAAGTTCGTTTCCTTATCGACTTCTATATATTATCGATACGTTGATTTCTAACTATCAAATTATCTTAAAAATATTCTAACTCCTTAAATTCCCGGAAAAATTTGCCATAACCTCCTTTGTACTAGGAGCATCGAGAAAATCCCCAAACTGCCACACAGGCCTTCTCCAATCAAAAAGAAAAAGAAAAGCCAAGCGGCTAGCCGATACGGCGCATAAAATCTCATATATGAATTAAATACATACCTTTCCGTCGAGCATTTTATTTATAACTCTTCCACCTTGTTCCAAACCTGTCTCATGTATATCCATACATTTCTAATTCATTTCAACTTAATCCAATCATTTTAACTTAGTTCGTTAAGTGATTTTCATATTACTGGTTTTCCCATTTCACCTTCATATTTGAGTATAACATGTTCAAATATATTTTAACTTGTTTATCCACTAATTGAATTCCATTTCAATTTTTATGTTCTATATTCGATTTCGAATATCCATTTACAGATCCAATCCACCTTTCAAAGTTCAACTTCAACTTCAAAACTCGATTAACTAATTCCTCTCGACTTAGTTAATTCTATTCAATTTCTATATTTGAATTTCGTTTCAAATTCTATATTTGAATTTCATTTCAATTCTATTTGAATCTTCTATATTCAAATTTCAAATTCAATTCTATTGGAATCTGCTTTATTCAAATTTCATTTTCACTTCTATTTGAATTTTCCTAATTCAAATTCTATTTGAATTTCATATATTTAAACTCCTTTAAATTTCTATATTCAATTTGAATTACAAATATTCAAATTCCTTTTTAAATCCTTTATTCAATCTCTATGTCACTTCTCTTATTCAAATTCTATTCGATTTTTTTCCATATGTCTAATTCTATTTGATTTCTCATATGTCAAATTCTATTCGATTTCTATATTCGAATTTTTCTCTTTTCAAATTCTATATCTGAATTGATATATTCAAACTCTATTTCAATTCCATTGAATTTCATATATTCAAACTCCCTTTGAATTTCTATATTCAAATCCCCTTTGAATTTTCTTATTTACCTTCTATGTTTGAACTTCCTTTGTTCTAATTCCTTTTCAAACTTTCTTTATTCATTCTTCACATAAGTCTCGATTTCAATTCCTTTTGAAATCGATATTACTACCTTTGGAAATTAGATTTCCCTTTCAACTTGACACTTGTATTTTTTTATTTCTGAATTATCCAATGATAATTCTTTTCACTTCGTTTATAAAAGAACTATTTATAAACTTCATTTACAAAGGGACTTCTTGTTTTATTTCTTTTAAAACAAGTTAGTATTTCAAATCTATTTCAAAATTCAAATTCTATATTTGAAATCCCATTGGAAATTCAACACAACTTGTCTTTCCCAAAACACATTCAAAACAGTATCTTTGGTAGTAATTCGTCACTTACAACTCGAAAATGAATACTGATGATGCAGCTGTCATCATCAGAATCTATTTTCCAGCGATCGAAGTGAGTTCAATATTATAAAACCATTTCTAAACATTTCCACTTAATTCACACTGCTTGTAAAACAATTTAAAATCTCCCAGGATCTTAAATTTTCCTTATTTTTAATCCAAATCTATTTACAAACACATATCCAATTCTCCAGAATTCTAATTAAATTTCTGGTTTAAAATTTCAGATTTAACCCATCTGATTTCACGTATTTCACTTATATGAATTCTGATTGGTTATTTACATAACCATTTAATTTATAATCTTACTCGATTATAATAACAACCAATATATCCAATATATTCAAAATATACGTTGGGTAAACTATTTCGTTTACCCTCTTTCAAACATACCATGACGATTCATCGTATTCAAGTGTTTAGTAACTCCTACCGATACAGTGGATCAAACTAATCGACCAGAATCCATAAACAACTCAACCAATGAATCTCCACAATATAAAACAAATTTTTATATCAATAACAAATACGTTCACTCGTATATATACACTCAATCTCAGTCTAGGGTATTACTAACCCTATCTCTACCGAGTCACGCCACAGAGCCAAGTAATTCTTAACTTAAGCTCTGATACCAACTGTAACGACCCATAAATTCAAGTAGGCTTTGCAACCATCCTCTCCTCCCCAAAGCAGCAAGGTAATACCCCACTGTGGCTTACATTGGTACCCCAGCACCACATTTTACGGCCAGCCTTTCGACTTCGCACTAAGCAACCAACCCTACCAAAGGGACATGTAGGAGTAAGAGTCTCCCGTTCTCCACCTAACGAAAAGCGAGAACCCCCTATCATGCGACACATGCCTTAAAGCACGCAACATGGACTGGTATGAGTAAAACAGTTTAAAACAGTTATACAGGTATATGATATCTCATAAGACCACGCCGCATAACGGAACGGGTTCTTCCCTTATGAGAATCCAAAATATCTTTATATCAAAAACCTTTTGATATTATAATAATGTCTATCAACCACAGTATATATATAATCATCTAGCAGAAACGCTTTCATCTCACGTTCTACATATATAGTATACAATCAAAACCGCAAGCACGTATTTGGTAATGGGTTTCCAACTATGACAAGGTATGGAATCACCTTTCGCTAATGTACCTCTAGAGAGGAATACACTGGGTTCAACAAGAACATCTTGCAACCCGGCCACACATGACCGACCACTCATTTCGCTTGAGTGTATCGAATGTATATCACCAACAGTTGGGATCAGCAACCGTTTCCCGAATGGGACAGCATCAACAATAGATTTTTAGAAGTAAATGAAACTCTAGATCAGGTGATTATACACCCTACTTCGGTGCGACCGACTTAGCCATGCTGCCTGCCCGATTTCTGTCATTTACCGGATGATGAGGCTACAAGCTACGCTTTATCATCACATCAGATTCACTTTGAATGCCACATTGTCAAATCCATCAAATCACCGATTTACGTCTACAACAATACATTATGTGTTAGCTAAAAGAAGTTTCCTCCTCCGCTTCCACTCTTGGTACGGTTGGAGAAATTATACGTGATCGTCTGGAATTACTCTATCAAACATCCGTCTATACAAGTCATCCAGGAACAGGATGAACCGAAGGCACTATTCTATAAACAGGATAGCCCTTGCATAACTCCGTCTTCAATTTCCTTTGGCATATATGATTCGTAACGCTTATGCCAGTACAGAGTGGTTCTTTGGATAATAATCCAACCGGTCTCTCCATATTAACAACGTTAAAATGGTCAAAACTTCGATAGTCTGTGATTTAACTATCAAATAAAACAAGTGTGCAACCAACGATAATATTTCCAAATGGAAATTATATCGATCAAACATCATTTAACATTCACCTCTTTATTTCATTAATTTTACTTATCTCCTATTTCCCTATATTCGATATTTCCTATTTTCTAAATTGGGAAAAATATACGTTGTTAACAATGGAAAACATTTCCATTTCTTTGTTTCTTTATTAGAAAACATTTCTGGTTTCTTATTTGGAAAACATTTCCAAAGCTTCTTCATTGGACTTAGACAGATGTTTAAACAAACCATCGCGATGCCAACTCAAATCATTTCCTTTTACTGCCGAACATTAACTATTCCTTAGTTAAAACGAAGCCAATTAAGTTGGGGTAGAACTACCTCTCAGACCTTAACTGAACAACATTTTTAACTTTGAAATGGGCAAAGTTCACTTTGTATTCCATTTACTAACTTCCTTACTTAACCCTCCTTCGAATAGCTATATTCGATTGACTCTTTTTACTTAACTCCTTTGGACTAACCCCTATCAATTAACTCTGTTGGACTAACACTATTTGACTAACGCTATTTATTTACTCATTTCACTTACTCTTTTCGAATAAACTATATTCGATAATTCCTTTTACTTTCTATTCGAATAACTATATTCGATTTACTCATTTGCTTCTATTCTAATCGATTAAACTAACATCGATTATCTCCTTTCAACTTTATTCTCTAATCGATTAACTAACATCGATTAACTTCTTTTTAACTTTATTCTCTAATCGATTAACTAACATCGATTAACTTCTTTTTAACTTTAACACTAATCGATTAACTAACATCGATTAACTTCTTTTACTTTAACACTAATCGATTAACTAACATCGATTAACTTCTTTTTAACTTTAACACTAATCGATTAACTAACATCGATTAACTTCTTTTACTAAACTACGTTTTCCGTTACAACTATTTCCTTTTTATAACGTTTACTTACCGTTACAAATATATCCTATTTATAACTTCTATTTACCGTTACAAATATATCCTATTTATAACTTCTATTTACCGTTACAAATATATCCTATTTATAACTTCTATTTACCGTTACAAATATATCCTATTTATAATTTCTATTTACCGTTACAAATATTTCCTATTTATAACTTCTATTTACCGTTACAAATATTTCCTATTTATAACTTCTATTTATTTTCTAAATAAATATCCCTTTTATAAAACCATGTTCGTTTTATAAATAATTCCTATTATAAAATCCTGTGATTTTATAAAATTCCTTTATTTCAATATACATTGAAATAAATTCTTTTTACATCCCAGGGTCTTTTATGATATTTACAATATCGAATAAAAATGATCAACATCATTCCAACACCCATAATCCATAACAGATTATATAACACATCATATATCACAATATATGAAAACAGTAAAATAAATGTTGAGGAATCCAGTCGGATTCCTCCAACCTGTTTCCCTGCATCACAGATGTTAAACAATATAGATAACATCACTTTCAGTTCCATATGATATATTCTATTAAACAGAATCAATATAGAAAATTTAACTAACTGACTAGCAGTTCAATCAAACAATCAACATACAGTCAATCAGCCAATATCTAACAGTTCTAAAAATACAACATGAAATTATAAACTGTTCAGAGTTAGTGAGATTTACTCACATTGGCGCGTTAACCGTTAAATAACGGTTTGCGTTATTTGATTCAGTCGGACAATTTATTTCGCCATAAATTGTAACGAGCTCCATTCCATTCCCGGTCAGTTCCAGTGTAGCCACCATCCCTACGATCCCAACGGATCTGACCGTTCGCCATTCTGATCACGAATGCTCAAGTTACACCGGTTACAAGTTTATATACAACTTATATTGAAAATAACTTGGATTTTGATTCTTTAATGGGCCTTACCCCTACTATTTGAATTCAGCCCAATTCCCTTGCATCCGAACCTCGTTAACACAGTACTCCATCTCCACCAATTAAAACTTTCAGGCATCCTCTTCAGACAAACACCGTTTGCTGGGTGTTATCAAACTCCGGCTGCTCCCTTCTTAAGGATCCAGACCCGCAACCCTACACTGTTTTGAACGACAGTCTATACCAAACTTCAGCATCCAATTGATCAAACCATTTATTTGCTAATCCATGTTTACCCAGTTTTAATCAGTCTCCTTCCACGTCCTGAAGCTCTCGAAATGGCCATTGCGCCTTCATAGCTTCTCCATGATTACATGCTCCTGTAGCTCCAAACAATACCGTGACTTTCATTTCCTCACGAGTTTCAGAATAAAGCACCCCACTGGCCTTCTATTCAACGTCCTGATCTGCACGCTGCTCCCCTACTTCATTTACATACTCACTTAACTCAACGGAAAACACCACTCTACTCAAGTATGAAACCGCATGCTCCACACTCGCGCCTTCTCATCACTAACGCACCCACTTCCTTGCGAGCTCCTCACAGAACAAAACACGTTCCATTTACAGCACCTTAAAACTGAAAACCCACTCCTTAAGCAACACAGTGACCCTCCCTTGAAATCTCAGTAAAATGAACCCTAACCACTCGAACTCGTCGCTGGAAAATAACTCAGTAAAAACAAAGTGTCGGTTTCTTTAAAACTCACATAGACGTGTAGAAAACCTCTCAGCACCCAAATATAAATGTATTGTACTTTCTGTATTTTCTATGAATTTAGTTTTGATTGGTTTGTTCGCCGGTTTCTCATTTTGCGTTTGAGAAAGTAAGTGGCGGCGGAAGTATTTAACAGAGGGACAAGACAAATTAGGTTAGAAGAATGTATTGTATTTATAGAGAAAGGGGATGTAGATATGTGGCTGAGCAAACTATGCGTGGCTTCCTTTTGATCGGGGAGAAAATGATGAAGTTACTAAGGAGAACGTGGCTCCTTTTATGCTCATAAATTTTGTCATACATTTGAGAATACCCATTATGTGAAACTCTGTTTGTCTATGCACTGATATGAAAATATCATTAAATCGAGTAACGTGCCGTGATCCCAAAAATATAAAAATACCGGTAGGTGAACTCATATTGTGAAACTTCAAAATATTGTTTACAGGGTGCGAAATACTTCAAATAAAAAGTTGCTTATTTAATTAATTAAAAATTACCATAAAATTCTAAAAATTAAATTATCACTACGTCTCAGAAGAACCTTGTCTAAATTCAACCCCGATATCAAATTATTTTGAAATAACCGTTATGGCTGATAAACGATTCTATAGCGACTATTTTAAAATTTGATTTGGACATACATCGAAATCTACATGACGAAATCCCGATTTTTCTCTTCCACTAGAAAGATATACTCTACCAGCTCCACACGTTTCTTGTTTCACAGAAATCCGATTTAAAACGAATCCTGTACATTCAGTTGAAGTTCGAATCGCCAATTTACGAACTGCAGCGCCATTTCGAGCTCTATTTTAATTATATTATAATTATACGTTCAACTGTTGACGATTGAATATATTCGTTATTCAAATTCAATTCCAAGCTGAATGAAATATCATAGATGATCCGGTTCACATCATATCGTCATTTCGGCCAATTCTGATTATTTCAGAATTAAATATATTATTTAATTTATTATGTTAATTAAATATTTACCATTATTTAATTCCATGACCATTACATTCTCTAAAACCACCATTTATATAATTAAATAAATTAATGATAATACCTCTGCCAATGCGGGTCATTACAAAATCCTAATAATCAATTCGGAGTAAACCTAGCTAATGAAATTGTAATTCATACGAAGATGCAAAAACACGAATAAACCCCAAAATTAAAGTTCAATTTATAATTTCTCGCAATAACCATGCTCCAATACCACTGTAAGAAAAAATCGATCTAATCGAGTTCCAATTCGTGTTTTAACAACTTAAATAAGGATCTTAACAAGAAAATAAATCAAAACTTATATGAATTTGGGATTAAAACTTTATACCTGAAGCGTCGATTCTAGATGAAAGCTAAATCGAATTCGAAATAGAGAAGATGTGGAAGAATCGAATCAGGAGCCCTCCAAGTGTCAAGCCTCTACAGATATCCACGAGAATGATTTCCTACTCAATCGAATTGAAGAGGAAGAAAGGGCGCGGTGCTAGCCGCCATTGCTTGGGTTATGTTCGGCCTTTCAGATCTGATCTAAAAGGAAAAAGGAACAAAATGGTTTCGTTGGTTCTTTTTTTTTTAGGGTAATGATTTTACCCTTTATAAAACCAATGTTTTTCCATAATGTTAAGATATAACCCTTATACCATTTCAATCCAAATAAAATTGCAAACGGTTTGAAATTTTATTTATAAAATAAAGTGGCCTTTTTCCCTTTACTACGTTCTATATGTGTGACCCTATAGGTTATTACAACGCTGGCAATTATTTTAAATTATATTTAAAATCATAAACAGTGATTGGCATCTAGCAATACGTCGCTGCTACCCAGGTTATAATAAGATCAATGATTCGATACAACCTTTCCGTGACCAGTGTATCAATGTAATATAATCCTTTTAACCATTATATCCAGGATTAAACTAGAGACATGGATCGTATCACCCTCTTAATAATTTAATACGTTTTTCTTGATCGATTAGTAGACTATTTAAAACAAATCAATATTTGAGCACGACCATGAATTTCACAGTCTCACTCAATCAAAAGGCCCATGGATATCACTATAAATATATATATATATATTGTAGGGTTAAATTCCATCTAGATCATTCATAATTTTCATTCGATTCCAGATGTATCCAATAATCACCGTTATCATTACCTTGTTACGGGTAACTTTAGATGATATTAAAACACAAATATCCTTAAATAAAATTATAACGATTTCAGGTCTGAGGACCATTACATCATTGTCATTACGAGAATAAATTATGATATTGTTAATTATATTCCATGTAGTTATCTCGCGGTGGGTCAGCCCAATATGCTATTCTCCAATACGTATTTATGTATTGACTTTAATATCACATATATTAATGATCAATGTGATGTGATCATCAGTCAATCAATATACTAGTCTCAACGCTTTATTGTTGTCCTATGTAAACAGTAAAACTCGACTAAGGACATTTAAGAATGGTAATACTCAATATATTATATAATCTCAAGTTCAAGTCTTACTCGAACTATATAATTCCGTATTATTATTCTAAGGACTTCTATTATATTAATATTTTTATTACGCAGTAAATATAACTTAACAGAATATTTTTATTCCAAATAAAACGACAACGTTATTAATCACATCAAATGGATTGTCTCTAGGCATAAACTCTAACATTTGGCTACTAATATAAATTTAAGCACCAAAGAGTTCTACGAAAAGAAAGAAAAACTCCAGGTCAGTTATGGGTCTGTTGTAAGTAAACTCTAAATAATTGACTTGTTACATTTGAAATACCTTTCAATATAAAGGTATCTCATAGGACTACCCATATGTAGACAATAGCAGTTTTGTACCTTATGATAGCCAAATCCATTCTATGAAAAAATCCAGTGATATTATAATAATGTTTTGGGTTTAAAATAAACATGGAACGTACCCAAAATTATTATATTTATTAAACTCTAGCATAATAAATATATAACTAAGTCTATACTGGAGAATGGATTCCGTCAATCAAAGGCCGTAGGGGTACCATCTATCATGGTAGACTTCTAGATAAAATGTATTAAGGCCAACAAGAACATATTGCACCCTTGCTACATAGTTGCGACCTACCTATTGCTAGATAGCACCGAATATAAACATCACTCGGTTGTAATCAACTATCGCACTGGTCCCCAACGTATACATTCAAAGAAATGATATTAATCTAGATCAGGGATGACCAAACAATAATGGTAGAAATCTACCTAACCCTGCTGCATATCTAATCATTATTAATATCTGATTGTGAGGTTGAGGCTATTTTTAACTTTTCATATAGTAATCTCACTTGTAATGCTAACATTATCCTCCAAATGACAATGTAATGCTACCATTCGTCCATACAAATTGTTTAGGATACGAACGAATCGAAGGCGCTACTTCTACTATATCCATTTTCGAATCATTCGCAGGATTAGTAGAAAATAACCCTTGAACTTTAAAGATCTTCATCTTCAAAGATGTTTCTTATTCGAATGCATATATTGGTTTGAAGTGGTTTTCAGATAACTCATGCTTACCCAATCCCGGTCTCTTCGAACCAACAATCGATAGTTTAAAAATGGTCAATGTATCGATAGTGGATAATTTATTTATTTTGGATGCGTATAAATTTTCATATGGACATAAGACATTGTAAATTTATCCCCACTTCTTGATTTTGAAAAGGACCATCGCTTGATTAAAAATGAGGCCAAACAAGTGAGGTAATTAACCTTCACTCGACACTCATTCTTACTTCTTAGGATAAAGACGAGTTTCTGTGCCTCGGGATTCGGTGAATTAAAGTATATAATTATCTATCTTCCACATAATGAATTTATCATGACCCATTTATTGAAATTAGCTATATTATATTCAACACATTGCTAATATTTTGACTTCTTTATCCTTTGTCCGTAATGAAGCAAGGTAAGTTAGCATTACCAAGATACCTCAATTCGAGATCTTACAAATGAAGGACTACGAACTGGCTTATGGTGCTAAATATAAGGTGTTTTCTTTTAAAAAAGTCAATGTTTTAATATAACTTATTATACTTTTTTGGCTACTTGATGACTCTGCAAAGGGAATCCCTTGCTTTTTAAACACTTCTCAAGTAATTAAATAATAATTTAAAACGTTTTAATTAATTTGTTAATTAATGATTAAACCCTTACTAAATAAATAATTAAATAATATATAAATTGTATTTAATAAATAATCATATAGTAATTAACCTTTAATAAATAAATAAATAGTTAACTAACCTTTAATAGTTAATTAAATAAATAACCTACAATGAATGATTGCATAATCAATTATTATATTTACTAAATAATCAAATAGATAATAATTATTTTTAAAACCTAAATTATTTTTAAAATTCTTTAAAAATATCAAGATGGAAAGTCTTTTTAGTTTATAGAAAAAATGGTCGATTTATGAACTAAATCCATAACATCTATTGCTATGAAGGCCATAACCTTTAATATTAGATTATACGTCAAAATAGCCTTCACCTTCTACATATAATCACTCAAGTAACTTTGTATAATGGTTTGCAAAAAAAAATAGAGTTTGGAGATCTTTTTAAAGCATTTGGAAACTAAAAGGAATCAAGCTTACGTAAAACACACGAGATCTCAATGTCAAATACAAGCAAATTTAAGTGTAACTTTTCAAACAACATTCAACTATCCATATACATAAGAACATACATGTATACAAGTGCATATAATATCCATGCAACTTAAAAAGATCATTTCTTACAAATGATTACTTAGAGCATCTCCAACAGCCGGTTGATTCATGTTCTTAATCATGAATCAAGGCCAAAAACCATCCCAACAACCATTCCAACGTGTAATATTCAGTGGAATATTACGGGACCAATTCAGAGTTCTGAATTGGTCCGGCACGCGCCGATAAAATCGGCTCGCTAATCCCACCCCTTACATAACAGCTATTTCGTCCCAACGGTTATTTCCTCCTCGTTTTTGCTTCCCAACAGCCATAAAACGGTTAAAACTTTTCAAATGGCTATATTTTCAGTTATAAAATGATTCCATTCCACCTTTGTACATCACAACATATTCACAACTTATTTCTACATCTCTTTACTCTAAACAAACTCTTGCTATATAATGTCTTCCCCATTCGGAGAATTTTCACATCCGATGATTGATGGAAGCCAGTTTTCCTAAGGAAACACGAACAATATATTTGAAACTCCGTTCAGTAGGTAAGGAACCGGTCCGTGGACAGACCAAGTGGATATCGATCTATGCAACATCTATTGTCATTTTTCGCAAGATTTGGCAACGGGGAACGATCAAACAGCCGTCACGTTTTGGAAAAAGGTTGAGAAGGCCTTCGTTCAGAAGCATCCAGAATGCCTAAGGACATTATCGACGATTCAAGGCCATTTTGGGAAAATAAGCCATCAAACCGAATATTATGAGTCACAAGTATACAAACAAAAGATAGTGAATCCAAGTGGCATGGGGGGAGATAATCTGGTATTTTTTTATTTGTACGTACATTATTAGTAGTTGTTAGCATGTTTATTGATACATTTTCTTTTGGTAATTAGAAACGACTGGCAAACGAGGAGTTCAAGAAGATTTTTCCTTGAGAAAATAGGACAAAAAGGCCACACTATTACCAGTTTATGCATTGTTATGATCTGCTTACTTGTCAACTGAAGTGGAACTCAGGACTTTCCAAGAGCCTCCACGATGTTCAAAGTGCTAGCAAGGGCAAGAAAAAAGTTAAAAATCTGGGTATTCTTCTAGTCCAAGCGGGTCAACCGCCAATATTTCTCAATGTGAAGGGGAAAACCTACTTGATGAGTTCAATGCCACGATTGATGAAGATTTTAGACCTGAGGGAGCCAAAGCGGTGAAAAGAAGGGGCAAAACAACGGTTGAGCTTGAATCAAAAGTGAACGCATGACACGAAGAACACAGTCGTAGAGCGGAAAAAAGACTTGTAGAAGCTAAGAAAAGAACAGAAGTACAAGTAAGTCCTTAGGAGAGGATTTGGTTGTAGTAGCACTGGAGCTAGCATTACTTCGATTGTGACGATTATGGTTAACCCTTTGCCTAGTTGTGTGTTTTCGTGGACATGTTTCGGGTTTATTAACTTCAGCTATTTGTGTATCTGGAACGAATCCACCCACTTTCTCCTCCTCCATGTTCCGTTCGTACTCATCAAACATTTTATTCATAATTTCATCATTGATTTCCCCATCGCCCATTTAAGCTGCACTGAAATAAAAAAACGCGTTGTCCAATACAAAGAAGTACTTGAACACGTAGAAACAAAAAAAATTAGTGGTTTCTTACCTTAATGTCTTGGTTGATGTAGAAAGTACAAATAATGGTCTTGGTTGGGAGACGAAGTATGAACTATTTAAATAAGTGGAGGTGATTATTGATAAAGCTCTATCATCATTACTCGAGCTGTAGCTTCGAGTCATATGACATGACTACACTATGACCTCAACAGTTGAGTTGCTCTGGCTTTGTCGTACAACATTTGATGTTACTAAACGCTGCAACCTTTAAAACCTAACGTGTGAACTGCTTTAAGAAAGCAAAACACAAAATCCGGGGACTTGTCAACCTTTACGACCACTTAGCCCTCCTCGTTTAAATCCAGCACTCTCGAAGACTAACGCTGTCATATTATTTATTTTATCTCCCTACCACTTTTCTAGTAGTTCGACATGTCTTCTTGGGAATACGATGATGAAACCATGGTCCAAATGTACGAGCAGTACAAAAGAATTAAGCAACAAGTCGAGTTTGTGCCCGAAACGCAATTGGATGATCAAGTGCAAGCAACCGAAGTGGAGACCGAGCTCTTTAGTGCCACACAACCGAACATTGCCGTCCAACATATTGGACCTCTTCAAAAAACCCACAATGCTCGGTTAAGGGAAGTAATTGCTCGGGAGAACCCAGATAGGTCAAGCTCCAGCATGACAGGTCGTTCAGTACTCTGCTACTGCTGATTAGAATGTAATGTGGTTGTTTCTAAAAGTCAAAGCAACGCAGGTCGGCGCTTTTATGGTTGCAAATCGTACATTACTGCACTTAATCGACACAGGGTTTGATCGACCACTGACGGAGAGGGGTGTCACGTACGCTGTACAGATGCAAGCAGAGGTAGGTCGCCTTAAAAGGGTGACTGTTGCAGCAAAGGCTAAAATGTTGTATGGGTTCCCCCGTGCATCCAGAAACTAGGGTGTAGCTATATCGTACTACATCTTATTTCCCTGTACTGTGTTTAACGTTATGTGGCACTATATCGTAGTTGTATGTTGTGCCGGATATCCACTACATGCATGTACCCATGTATTTTTCTATATTGAATGTAGTTTCTATATCGTAGTTTGTATGTTATGTCATGCTCATCCACTATTACGGACCTCTTCAAAACATATTTCTGTCAACTGACTCACAACTTGTCTCCCTCAAACAACTCGGGTCGTCCCCATTTAAATTAAACATTTCAACACACAAAGGAGTTAAAAATAGGGTCGTTCTCTTTCACGTAAGCTGCCTATTGCTTTGGAAACCGCATCATGTAAAGCAAAGTAGAACCAGTGTCCGTTCACATCATGACAGTAAGAAAAGCAGATTCCCTGCAGTATTAAGTCAGACGAAACAGTGACTGGTAACATCATTATCTATTTTATTGATTTGTACTCCCCGCGGCTATATATGTTACTTAATTTACGCACATAATATCTCACTCAAACAACTTTGTACTCATTCTAGTACTTCCTTCTCCTTTTATCACTCGCTCAAAATGCCTTCTTGGCCATCAGATACTGACTCTGATGAACAGGCGTGGGAACAGAGGAGACTTCAGCAGCTCGAAGACGAATTCGATTTTCTAATCCAAATAAGGCCCCAAGAAGTTCAAGTACGACATGTTCAACCATCACATGAACAGGGGCATGTACATCCGCCACAAGAAGTTCAAGTACAACATGTTCAACTATCGAATGAACAAGCTCTCGCTCAACCACCACAAGAAGTAGAGTTCTATCGAGTACCACCATAGGAACATGAAGGTGAATCTTATCATGTACTTTGCTACTGTGGTCATGCGGTCGAGTTGTGGTTCGAGCAGAAGGCGACAATATTGGTCGGCGCATGCAGAAATGTCCATCCTTCCAAATGGATGCAGCTACACAGAATGGATTGACGAGCCGTTGTGCCCAAGGGGAATAGTATATGCAAACAAACTCGAACGAGAGATTAGGCGTCTCGAAAATAATGTTCAAGACTTGCGAATGAACGCAATGCAACTCCCTTGAGATTGAACGTGTTGCTTTGATGTTTTAGTAGGCATTTAGTATTATTCGTTGTTGTATTTGTAACGGTCGGTTGCATCTGTATGCTTATTGTTATGCGAAAACCTACTAGTTGAATCATTTTAATCTTAACCACTTGTTAAACCGATATATATAAAAATTTCAACTTTGTCTATTTTCAAAATATAATCTTTCCTAAAAAAATCAAAACTTTATAGGGAAAGCAAATCAACCCCCCCCCCAAACCCCCGCGTCGTGTATAGGCGCGGGAGACTCACTAGCCGATTTGATCGGCTCACGGGAGACTCGTAAGCCGATTTTATCGGCTCACGAGATTGCGAGCCGATAAAATCGGCTCGCGCCTGTTGGGAGATATCTAAGATATCTCCCAACATGTTACGGGCCGTAACGTTATGACCCGTAACACTGTTGGAGCAAGTCAACAACAAGTCATCGCATGCATCATATCCAAGCATTTATTTCCCATAACATAAGCATAAGCCAAAATGACTATTATTATCATCAATAAGAAATTTTAAAATGTTTGTTTTAAAAGTGAGTAATCTCGCAAAAATTGATAAGAACTCAAACCCTAGATACCATAACTTTTCACCAATCCATTTTTAAAAGCATTAACTTTGTACATTGGAAGGTGATTTTGGGCTTGATTTAAGCATGCATAGGAACAACCTTGCTTAAGGAAGGCGCAGTCATGATATAAAAATGGTTATGGTCTTTGTTTTTAAATGGGAGGAGGCATATAGAAGAAAGGAAGCATTTAAGTTACAGTTTAAAAGTTTAAATTAGTAGGGAAGAAAGAGTTTTTATTTTTATTTTGTAGTAAAAGCCGTGGAAATGAAAGAGTAAGCCTAGGGAAGAAGAGATATAATTGTGAAAATGAAAGAAATGGAAATGTGAAATGGAGAGAATAATAGGTACTTATACACATGTATATCACCCTTTTATCATTCACCAAATGATGATACTTCACTCCCTGGTGAGTAAATGGCACCTACTTCTCTTGTCATGGAAAACAGCCACTTACCTTGTTTGTCAGCTTATGCATACTTATTTCTTTCTTATGTGTACACTTATTATTTTTCCTTTTTCTTTTTAAATTATAACATAATTTACTTAGTTTTCCTTAGCATGTTTAACTAAAGCCTGTGTTATTCATACATATGTATACGAATAAATAATCTAGTACACACAATACATTTTGGCAATTTTTAGACACTAATATATTGAAAATCCATCAAGGGGGTTTGAACACATTTTTTATTTTTCTTCAAACTAACTATTTTTTAAAATTCATTTTGAAAACATCCTTACCATGATAAGTTATTACTTAATAAATGTTTACATAGGTTATAAAATCCATTTATTAACTAATAGAAATATATCAAATATTCATCTTTAAAGTGATTAAATCCCAGGTCATTACATTTTGTATCTTACGCTTTGACTCGAAATTTTCCCTCTTCTTATTCTTCTATTGCAAAAAATTTCTTGATTTTTTAGCATCCTCCTTTGCTTTATCTTTGGAAATGGTATTGAGTAAAGCCATATTCACTGTATCCTCGTAAGTAATACCAATATGAATGTGACTTAAAGTTAAACCATGAAGAGGCTAGTTCATCCCTTTATAAAATTTGAAAGCATTTTTGTATGTTGTGCGAATCAACTCCTTCACAAATATGGTAGTCCATTAAAATTATTGAAAAACTCCTTGATCATTAGGTCCCCTGCTTCAAGCAGACAAACTTCCCTAATGAAACACCTACTTCCACCTGACAATGGAACTTTATCTCTAATCTAGCACGAAACTCCTCCCATAAATTTTCACCTCCATCGGCCTCAGACTCGGTAATCTCCCACCAATCTCAACACCTCACATAATAACTACCATGGAACTAACTGCCTCCTTATTACTATTGTCAAGCCCTATAGAATATTTTTTTTCTCAAAAGTGGTCCATATCTTTAAATCAATGGAAGATTCAATCACAATGTATGGCTTACCCCTAAGAATAATGCAATCCTTACATAACTCAACAAAATTTATAATAGTAGGTAGGCCAAAAGGAACCTTACATCTCTCTCTCTCTCTCTCCATGGGATCCCTATTCGGATTTTTCTCGGCCAATCCCTTCTTGAAGGTACTGATAGAACCTCATCTGCTCGGTATCTTGGCCATATCACTGGAGATGGAACCTGCACAGTCACTCGTCTTATATTTGTGAACTTTAAGAATTTCATTAACAATTTTCCATAGATTGAAGAAACACACATTAGAAATAAGAGTTAACATAAGCACAAACAGGAGACAACACATGCACAAATTAGAGAGATTTTGATATAGAAAAATTTGAAAAGCTTTTTGGAAAATATTTTATTTATACTTATATAAGTATACATACATATATATACCTTTTCAAATCCATTATGAAAACCTTTGTAACCCTTCGATAAAGCCAATTTTTGTAAAACCTTTCAAGAACATTCTCTCAATACGGTCATAATCCTCTAAGGAACTTTGAACCTATCCTTGGCACCAGCTATGACAAATTACACTTGCTAACATGCCGTTCTGAAGTCTAAGTGATTTTCAAACTCGAATAATGTTGAGAAATATGAGCTATCGAGGTTTTTCCTTAAATAATACAAAGGTTGATATAAATGGATCTAATATAGGATATAAACTGTTAAAACTCAAAATGGAAGGAATAAAAATATATGAAATAGAAAAACATCCATATGTATAAATCAAAATCTCAGAGAATTAACACGTGATCCAATACATAGCATATAGAAAAATATATCTCAAAATATGATACATGAAGTAAATGTACCGATGAGGTAGAACAACATATAGATAGTAAATAGGATAAAAGTAATATCTAAAGATAAGCTCGAGTCCCTAAGTATTATCTGTGACGATCCCAAAACCCCGTGACACGGTATTAAGGATAATCATTGGAATATAACACATCAATCATCATTAGCAGATCACAGATAATAGCATAAACAGAAAATAGGATAATTTACACACATATGACAGCGGAATCATATAGATATCATCACATCAGAGAAGCACAATACAGGATACAACTTAGTGCATAATGATACATAATCAGTCACCATCGCCAGAGGCGGAATCATACATAAAGAGTACACAAAAGGAATATCAGTCTACATCGCCAGTGGCGGAATCATAATATAGATACAATAATGGCGGAGAAAATCCAAGTCAGCACGGTGTAGTCAAGCCTCGCCATGAGCCAAAAGATGCGTCAGAAACCTGTAACTAGGCTGCCCGTGTGAAAATGAGGGCACCCGAGTTTGCAAGGTGAAATAAACTACGAGTCAGTCATGGGACTGGTATGAGAAATCTACTTAACTTATTAACAACAATAACAAGGCAAATCAAAGGACCACGCCACTTTCCCGGAACGGGTTTACTCCAATGAGTGCTAGTGCATGAAATAAAATAACTATTAAATCAACGCAGTGCTTTTTATAAAATGAAGCCATTATAAGACTCAGGTCCCATCACACAATGCAACGCAAGCCGGAGGATAGAGTTTTTACCTTATAATGGCCAAAGATGCTTCATACGAATAAAACAAAAGTGCTTGATACTATTACTAGTGCATATATGTTTCAAAAGCGATTTAATCATAAATATTAATCCTAGGCGGCATAGCTACCATCTACTATGTTGCCATACTAGTAATACAATCACATCCGCATATTTCGTATTGGAAATTGGATTCCTTCATGAGTCGAGGCAAGGGGCAAGCTCCTCTCCGTTCGAGACACTCTAGCAAATGTCTCGGGACCGCACACAGCAATCCCCTGGATCCTCCAAGGCCGGTCCTCTCTTACTTTTGAGGATTGGCAATTCCTGAACACACGTTTCCCGGTCCTTACAGACCTATAATCGAGGCGCCTCGTATTCCAACAACCACACAGGTGAAAAGTAGATATAAATGTCAGGGCTGGGAGGTCACTGACACCACCATAGCTAGAAAGAAACGTCATGCACTCCTTGGGTCCTTCTCCCGTTTTTGACTCATACCGGGGTGTGAGGCTCGCGAATTCACGTTATACACAAAGCTACGTCACACAGACCATGCTTTGATCATCAACCACAAGACTTTGCTTTGCAACAGAAGCCTTGATCATATGCCACTTAGGCGTGCCACACAGGCAATCCACTCCATGCGACTGATTTCTGTCAATACATAACCCCTGAGCTCGTACGTCTCAGAGAAGGGCGTTAAGCAAGAGAATAAATTCTCCGCCGCCAAACAGATATATATTTAACAGAGATCAATCAACACAGAACAAAATCCAATGTCAGACACACAGTCCATTTACAAGTCCGTTCTGGGTTTGAACGAAACCGGAGGCACCAATTCCTCGCATATCCGTACAATCAACAATATGTTTGGACGGCTACTACTTCAATTCCTTCATGGTAGCTACTCCAATCACGAGTATCAGTAGCGCCCATCCATCCAATGTGGAGATCGTCGGTCTTCAACCGTCTTCGACTTCTCAACGTCGATCGATTATTTGAAATGAGATAAACTCGGCCTTTTCAAATAACCCACGTATATTTAGATTTTTAAGCCAATTAATCACATGGTTGAACTATTCAACATTCACATTTCAGTTATTTAGTTATAATTTTCATGTCAAATACACTCAACCATCACATACCAAGCAAACACAACAAAATTGGTTCATTTTCACTCTATATCGTCTATAGCACTTTATAACGACATATCGCCATTTTTATTTAATTTAAAACGACCATATTTAATTAAACGACGTTTCAGGTCATGTCGATGCACTGGCGCTGCTTTCCACTAATTTTGTTTTACACATATCTGACAATCTAACCGTTGGATCTTCAAAAATTTTACATCATTTGGAAGGTCATTTCAAAACGAATCCAACGGTTCCAGTTTTGGGAAAATCCGACGGTCGGATCTTCCACACTAACCATTTGAAGTTACGATTTCAATTTACGAACTGCAGCATCGTTAATCGATTTAATTTAATTATATTTATATATATATATAAATATAATCGTTTCTGGCGCTGTTTTTCTTTAGTTTTGAATTAAACATTCAAGACAATCCAACCGTCGGATCTTCACAAAGTTAGTGCCGTTGGAAAGATATTTCCAAGGCGAACCCAACGGTTTAGGTTTCGGGTAAATCCAATGGTCGGATCTTCCGCACTATTCGTTTGAAATCACGGTTTCAAAAAGCGAACTGCACGGCCACGTTTCATTTTAATTCTATTTATATTTATATATTTATATAAATATAGCTCATTCAAAATTTCCTATATTGTTTCCACTTCAATTATTTCACTAACGCCTTAAATTTTTGGAAAATTTCGCCATAACCTCCTTTGTACGGGAGGGTCTGGGAAAATTCCCAAATAGCCACACAGGCGTCTCATATCAAAAAGAAAAAGAAAAAGCCAAGCGGCTAGCCAACAGGTTCATAAAATCATCACCCAAACAAAGCGGTAAATGTGTACCTATTTGTCGGGCACAAAATTCTATTTCTCTTCTCTAGCCCCTTTTGCTTTAACCTGTTCAATAGATATGCATGTACATATATACAATTTCTAACATTTATCATTTTCCATTCAATTTCATATTTGATTTGCTTTGGTTTAAAAACACCATTCATTCGAATGTTGCATGCATAGGCTAAAATCATATCATTAGCTAGTTAATGTATATTTCAACTCATGCACGTTTATTTGAACAAGTGGCTATTTTTAACACTTCACATTTCAAAGATGATAATTTTGGCGAACTAAAATAGATTTCAACACATGACTATTTTATTTAGTTCCTATGCATGTTAAAAATAATATTTCTATCACGAATATTTATTTTAACGTCCGCATATCTTTAGCATATCACACATATGATAAAAATGATATTTTTATCATTTATAATATTTATTCAACAAATAGATGTTTCAACACTTCATAGTTTCAATAAAAAATGTAATTTTTATTGTTTAATCTTTTTATTCAACACATGAATATTTCCACTACACACACTTCTCAACAAATGAGCATTTCCACACATGGACATTTTATTTTTGTTGTTCATATTAGAAAGATGAAATTTTGATTGTTGAAACTATTTATATAAGGCGAATATTTTGCATACTTCATATATATATAAAAATGTGATTTTTGTTGTTTAAACACTTCACTCATCCACAAATGAATATTATTTTCACACAACACTTTTCAACACATGAACAATTTCCACACATGGATATAGTTTCAACACATGACTTTAATTTCTATGCATGAAAATAATTTCAACATATGAAAATAATTCTAACACACAAAGATTATTCAAAATTTCGGCAGCATAACGGCAGGGTAGTTAAAACCGGCACCGTCCCTAGTACGGCTCCTCGCTCTACCTTAAAACCTCGCGGTTTTTGACAATGGGGATTCATGCATCTAATTCGCACGCAGGCGGCATGTTTATTTTTATTTCCACAAATATTTCCAATTCATTTCAATCACCAATGGGTATTTTTCAACCACAACCAAACAATATCAACCACAAACAATTATTCAACCATTCGTATTTTTCACCCAATATTTCACACCAATTCACCACAATAAATATCGTCCATGGTTTGTGGACGAGGGGAGTATATATATATATATATATAATATATTTGCTATACTTCACTAGCATTTCAACACATATATCAATTATCCTATGCATGTAAAAATTCATACTTCGCTCATATAGCTTACACTACGCATGTACATGAGGTATACAACACGTATGTAATTTATATTTCGCTTATATAAATTATACATGACATTTTCCATTCAATTTCACGTTAATTTAGATTTCTCACCTTGGTTTTCTGAGCGCTAAAAATCGATACGATGTCAGAAAAATCCGCAGCTTCTTCTATTGGGTAGAGAGCTTCCTTGCGGTCTCGATGTTTCCTGTTTCATCGAATTTCGTCAACACACCAAAAAGATATGATTTTTCAAAGTGTAAAGATCAAAGAAAAACTCACTTTCACGAGCTTCAAAACTAGGTTTACAATTTTCGAGAAATCCGTGGCACGTGGGGACGATCAGGGAGTTGGACGTGGAAGAGGGGAGAGAGGGCTTTAAATCGGTGGTGGTTTGGTGGCGTTCGGTGGCGTTCGGGGCGGCGGCAGGAAGCGTTCGACTTTCTGGCGTCGATGCAGGCGGAGGAGGCGACGAGGGGGGCGGCGGTTGGGTCGGATTTGAAGAGGAGGCTGGGGCGCGTCGAATGGTGGCGGCGGCGAAGGCTATAGGTGGCGGTAGCGGCGGCGGCGGAGGAGAGAAGGTGGTGAACGCGTTTCGCCGTTGATCGGGGGGGGGGGGGTTTCTTTTTTTTTTTTTTATAAATTTATGAAAGGAAAAATATGATTGGCCGAGACTATATTAAATTTTTAAATAGTGTTTTCTTAAACGAACTCCTTTTTAAACCCAACGACTGTCGCCCCTAGCTAAATACCCCCATTCCGGACACAATGGGATATGTTTCGTAGGCCAATTCGACTGTTACAGTCAGTTATTTTTCAAATTAAAGTATAAAACATTTAATTTTTAACTCTGAACGCACATTTCAATTTGCCAGGGCCACAAACTGATTCGAAAAATTCCAGAAAAATAAATCTAGCTATGTTTTGATGCTACGGTCCCAACAAAACTAGTTTCGTCGAATTCTGAGGTCGTTTGAAAAATGGTCATTTTCTGGTCGATCCAATTTAACAGAAATCGACCAAACACATTTTCTTTTGCCACGCTCACATACTAGCTTCAAAAATTATGAAATTTGAAACCTAGCAATAGTTTGACATCCCGGACCCAACAAAAGTGGTTTCGTCGAATTCCGAGGTCGTATGCAAAATATCAATTTTCCAGGCCTATATATTCTATATACCGACTCTTCTGAAAATTCATTCGGCCATAACTTTTGATTCCCGTTATGAAACTTCGATTTTTCAGATTCGTTAGAAAGGTATTGACTAACAGATTTAAATATTTTTGGTTTCCCTAAAATCCGTTATATTTTCCACCCTGCACAGTCAGTCAAAGTTTGAATTCAAATTTTCAAACTGACTCACTATTCCTAACTCACTATTTTATTGAAATATTCTATTTCAATTGTTCAAATTCCTTTGAAATAATCAATTTAAAAATTTTAAATTGGCTCGTATTTTCCGGGTTATTACAATCTCCCCTACTTAAAACTTTTCGTCCTCGAAAAGGAAACAACAGTAAAGTAGGAAATAAAATGTAAATGCAAAGTAGTGTAAAAGGTACCTTGCACCGGAGTTAGTCAGAGATATCCACTCTGCATTTGGGGTAAGCTTGCTTAATGCTTTCCTCAGTTTCCCAAGTACAGTCTCTAGGATCACTGCTCCACTGCACTTTAACTAAATGAACCTTTTTGCTTCTGAGTTCTCTAGTTTCTTTGCCAACAATTTTTAATGGCTCTCTTTTGAGTGCTAATTCTGGAGTTATCTCCACATCCTGTTGCGCTGCTTCTTCTACAACAAGATCCGGATCATGCACATGTCTCCTAAGTTGAGATACGTGAAAAACATTGTGCACTCCAGGCAACCAATCTGGCAATTGAACCCTATAAGCAAGAGTTCCAATTCGCTCAAGTATAGGAAAGGGACCAATAAATCTCGGTGCCAACTTCCCAGTCTTGCCAAATCTGATTACTCCTCTCATCGGAGAAACCTTTAAATAAACATGATCACCAACATCAAATGTCAAATCTCTCCTTCTAGAGTCTGCATAACTTTTCTGTCGGCTTTGGGCGGTTTTCAATCGCTTCTTGATGAAATCCACTTTATCAGATGCTTCCCTAATCATATCGGGTCCTAGTACAAGTCTGTTGCCAGGTTCTACCCAACATGCTGGAGATCTGCATGGTCTGCCATATAATGCTTCAAATGGTGACATTCTCAAACTTTCTTGATAGCTATTGTTATATGAGAATTCTGCCAAATGCAAATGATCTTCCCATGACCCACCAAAATCGATTATACAAGCCCGCAATAAATCTTCCAGAATTCTATTCACCCACTCAGTTTGGCCATCTGTTTGAGGGTGATAACCGGTGCTCATATTCAGTTTTGTTCCCAATTCTGTCTGGAAAGCCTCCCAGAATTTGCTAGTAAATAGGGGATCTCTATCACTGACTATGCTGATGGGAATTCCATGCAGCTTAACAATTTCTTTGAAATATATCTGTGCTAGACTTTGGGCAGTTCTATTGGACCTAACAGGTATAAAATGGGAAGTCTTCGTGAAGCGATCTACGATTACCCAAATGTTGTCCTTACCTTTCTTGGTTCGCGGCAAACCATCTATGAAATCCATGGAAATCTGTTCCCATTTCCAGCCTGGGACTTCTAATGGTTGCAACAGTCCTGCTAGCTTCTGTTGGTCACTCTTGACCAATTGACAAGTAGGGCACCTGCTAACATACAAAGAAATATCTCTTTTCATTGCCTTCCACCAGAAAGTGCGTTTGATATCGTTGTACATTTTACTCACCCCAGGATGGATGCAAATTTGGATTTATGGCATTCGTCCAGCACTTCTCTTCGAAGGCCTGGAATATTTGGGATGCAAATCCTGTTATTTAACCTGAGAACCCCCTTATTGTCAATATGGAAACTCGTGGTTTCACCTTCCTTGACTCTCTTACTGATTCTCTGAATGAATTCATTGTCTTTTTGAAGGGCTGAAATCCTATGAATCAATCCAGGTGTAATTATAAGATGGGCAACGATTGCGGTCTTTCTACTAAGTGCATCCGCCACTACGTTAGCTCTCCCCGGCGTATACAGGATATCAAGATCATACGCTGCAAGAAATTCTAGCCAACGCTGCTGTCTCAGATTCAGATCTTTTTGGGTATATAAATACTTCAATGATTGATGATCTGTGTACAGTATAAATTTCTCGCCCAACAAGTAATGCCTCCAGATTTTCAAGGCAAATACGATGGCCAGCAACTCAAGATCATGAGTCACATAATTCTTCTCATGCGGTTTCAATTGGCGGCTTGCATAAGCGACTACTTGGCCTCTCTGCATTAACACTGCCCCAAGACCTCTAATAGAAGCATCTGTCCAAACCGTTAAATCCTGATTGCCATCAATAATAGTTAACACTGGAGCGGTGGTCAGCTTCGATTTCAATTCCTGGAAAGCTTCTTCACAGTCGGAAGTCCACTTAAACTTCTCATGTTTCTTTGTGAGCTTCGTTAACGGACCGGATATCTTCGAAAAATCCTTAACGAACTTTCGATAATAACTAGCCAACCCCATAAAACTTCTAACTTCTGTGGGAGTAGTGGGTTGTTTCCAGTCTTGAATCGCTGTTATTTTGCTTGGGTCAACATAAATTCCTTTCTCTGACACGACATGGCCAAGAAATTTAACTTCTTCTTGCCAGAAGACACATTTAGAGAATTTGGCTTTGAAGACATTCTTCCTTAGAATCTCCAATACTTGTTCTAAGTGTTTTTCATGCTCGGGTTTTGATTTGGAGTAGAATAAAATATCATCGATGAATACGAGGACAAATTTATTCAGAACTCCCCTGAACACTCTATTTATTAGATCGACAAAGTATGCTGGAGCGTTGCATAGGCCAAACGACATTACTAACCATTCATAAAATATGTCTGGGCCTCTGAAAGCGGTCAAAGGAACACACTCTTCTGCTATTCTCAATTGATGAAAACCTGTAGCTAGGTCCATTCGGGAAAATACTTTCGCCCCATTCAATTGGTCTAGCAAATCATCAATGCGGGGTAGTGGATATTTATTTTTAAGCGTCTGTTTGTTAAGGTCTCGGTAATCAACACATAATCTAAGAGTACCGTCTGACTTTGGGACAAACACGACAGCTGCACCCCAATTGGAAAAACTCGGTCTGATTAGACCTTTCCACAACAGTTGACGAGTCTGATCGCCTAATTCTTCTTTTTCTTTCGGAGTCATTCTACGAATTGGATGCACCACTGGTCTGGCATTAGGAATTAGATCGATTCGGAATTCTATTTCTCTTTGCGGAGGTAAGTTTTCAACTTCTTCAAACACATCCGCATAGTTTCTTACAATCGGAATCTTTTCCATGGAAGGGGGATAAGTTCTAATGCTGACCAAAATTCTTCCCTATTCGGATTCGAACCATGACAGGGAATATATATATGTCCAAGCTCCGTTCGAATTTTAACAATTCTTTCCGCACACTTCACTTCGGCTTCATATTTCGTTAACCAATCCAGCCCGAGAATAATATCGAATTCGGGAAAATCCATAACGATTAAATCAAAAGGAAATTTGTAGAAAGAATAGGAGATTGGCACTCTACAATATAAACCGAGAGTAACAGGACCCCCTATCGGGTTATGAACTTCAACCGATTCTTTAAGCTTTCGCTGTTTTAACTTTAATTTGTGCACTGTGTTTTTAGCAATAAAACTACGCGATGCACCTGTGTCAAATAATACAGAAACAGGAATATTTTTAATTGTAAGGGTACCTCCCAAAACATCGGGTTTACCGGCTCCGTCGGAAGCAGCTGGCGGGCTAGACCCGTCATAGACATGAGCTACAGTAGCTTTCTTTAGCAAAGGACAGCCTTTGACCAGATGATCGGTCTTGCGACAGTTGAAGCACGAGCGAGGGTTCTGAGAGCCTTGGCTCGAGCCTTGAGAGTTTGTTTTCTGTTTCTTCGGAGCTGTGCAGACGTTTGAGTAGTGCCCCGGCTTACCACAGTTAAAGCAACTTCCTCTTGGCGGCTTGCCAGTCTGAGGTTTGGAAGATGCTGCTTGGCTTGACTCGCCCTGATTTACAGCAGGCTTGCGCTTGTTTCCGGCTTGGCTTCTAGCGCGATCCTGATCCAGATGTCTTTGATCCAGGTCTTCATAGTTGCATGTCATTTCCACTAGCTCATTGAAATCCAGCTTGACATGGGCCATGGCTCTATCATGATATTGTCGTCTTAGTCCAAAGATAAACCTCTTATTTTTGGATTTCGCAGTGGCAACGAGCTCTGGAGCATAGGGCGACAGCATTGTAAATTTGTTCAGATAATCTTGCACGGAAAGATCCCCTTGCTGGAGATTGGCGAAGTCATCGTGCATTCTTTCTAGAGCTTGTTCTGGGACATATTTCTCCTTGAAGAGTTCTTTAAATCCATCCCATGTTCTTCCAGCTTCTCTATTCCCGGCGGTAAGAGATTCCCACCATAATTCGGCTTGTTCCTGTATAAGCCAGGCGCCCATAACAGCTTTGTCTTCGTCTCCTAGCCTTAGGCCTTCAAGAATTTTCTCGCATGTTTTGAGCCATGCAAGAGCCTCTATTACGGTGCCAGTTCCCGAGAAGGTCTTGCCTCCTAAGTTCTTATATCTCTTAGCTACACGGTCGAGCTCGAAGTATTGAGCTGCCGGAGGTTGTATCAAAGGTCCTTCTTGAGCTGGGATTTCTCCCCTACCTCGGCCTCGGCCGGCACAGCCTCCTCTCGCGGCGGCTGCTCTGGTAGCCATTTGTCAAATTCTGTATAAGTAACGAAAAAGTCAGCTAACAGAAATGATAATCTATTGCATAATTAAGCAGAAATTCTACGGAAAGATAACGATAGACTGATCAATTGTTTTTGCTAATCTGCTCAGCTCATTCTAGGACTTTACCAGTTCTATCTCTAATGAGCGACTCGCCTTAGAATACTACTGATTCTATTTTGACGAAGTGTTTAATGTGTTAGACTCCAGAACTAAGGTTAACCAAAGCTTTGATACCAGCTGTGACGATCCCAAAACCCCGTGACACGGTGTTAAGGATAATCATTGGAATATAACACATCAATCATCATTAGCAGATCACAGATAATAGCATAAACAGAAAATAGGATAATTTACACACATATGACAGCGGAATCATATAGATATCATCACATCAGAGAAGCACAATACAGGATACAACTTAGTGCATAATGATACATAGTCAGTCACCATCGCCAGAGGCGGAATCATACATAAAGAGTACACAAAAGGAATATCAGTCTACATCGCCAGTGGTGGAATCATAATATAGATACAATAATGGCGGAGAAAATCCAAGTCAGCACGGTGTAGTCAAGCCTCGCCATGAGCCAAAAGATGCGTCAGAAACCTGTAACTAGGCTGCCCGTGTGAAAATGAGGGCACCCGAGTTTGCAAGGTGAAACAAACTACGAGTCAGTCATGGGACTGGTATGAGAAATCTACTTAACTTATTAACAACAATAACAAGGCAAATCAAAGGACCACGCCACTTTCGCGGAACGGGTTTACTCCAATGAGTGCTAGTGCATGAAATAAAATAACTATTAAATCAACGCAATGCTTTTTATAAAATGAAGCCATTATAAGACTCAGGTCCCATCACACAATGCAACGCAAGCCGGAGGATAGAGTTTTTACCTTATAATGGCCAAAGATGCTTCATACGAATAAAACAAAAGTGCTTGATACTATTACTAGTGCATATATGTTTCAAAAGCGATTTAATCATAAATATTAATCCTAGGCGGCATAGCTACCATCTACTATGTCGCCATACTAGTAATACAATCACATCCGCATATTTCGTATTGGAAATTGGATTCCTTCATGAGTCGAGGCAAGGGGCAAGCTCCTCTCCGTTCGAGACACTCTAGCAAATGTCTCGGGACCGCACACAGCAATCCCCTGGATCCTCCAAGGCCGGTCCTCTCTTACTTTTGAGGATTGGCAATTCCTGAACACACGTTTCCCGGTCCTTACAGACCTATAATCGAGGCGCCTCGTATTCCAACAACCACACAGGTGAAAAGTAGATATAAATGTCAGGGCTGGGAGGTCACTGACACCACCATAGCTAGAAAGAAACGTCATGCACTCCTTGGGTCCTTCTCCCGTTTTTGACTCATACCGGGGTGTGAGGCTCGCGAATTCACGTTATACACAAAGCTACGTCACACAGACCATGCTTTGATCATCAACCACAAGACTTTGCTTTGCAACAGAAGCCTTGATCATATGCCACTTAGGCGTGCCACACAGGCAATCCACTCCATGCGACTGATTTCTGTCAATACATAACCCCTGAGCTCGTACGTCTCAGAGAAGGGCGTTAAGCAAGAGAATAAATTCTCCGCCGCCAAACAGATATATATTTAACAGAGATCAATCAACACAGAACAAAATCCAATGTCAGACACACAGTCCATTTACAAGTCCGTTCTGGGTCTGAACGAAACCGGAGGCACCAATTCATCGCATATCCGTACAATCAACAATATGTTTGGACGGCTACTACTTCAATTCCTTCATGGTAGCTACTCCAATCACGAGTATCAGTAGCGCCAATCCATCCAATGTGGAGATCGTCGGTCTTCAACCGTCTTCGACTCTTCGACTTCTCAACGTCGATCAATTATTTGAAATGAGATAAACTCGGCCTTTTCAAATAACCCACGTATATTTAGATTTTCAAGCCAATTAATCACATGGTTGAACTATTCAACATTCACATTTCAGTTATTTAGTTATAATTTTCATGTCAAATACACTCAACCATCACATACCAAGCAAACACAACAAAATTGGTTCATTTTCACTCTATATCGTCTATAGCACTTTATAACGACATATCGCCATTTTTATTTAATTTAAAACGGCCATATTTAATTAAACGACGTTTCAGGTCATGTCGATGCACTGGCGCTGCTTTCCACTAATTTTGTTTTACACATATCTGAAAATCTAACCGTTGGATCTTCAAAATTTTTACATCATTAGGAAGGTCATTTCAAAACGAATCCAACGGTTCCAGTTTTGTGAAAATCCGACGGTCGGATCTTCCACACTAACCATTTGAAGTTACGATTTCAATTTACGAACTGCAGCGTCGTTATTCGATTTAATTTAATTATATTTATATATATATATATAAATATAATCGTTTCTGGCGTTGTTTTTCTTCAGTTTTGAATTAAACATTCAAGACAATCCAACCGTCGGATCTTCACAAAGTTAGTGCCGTTGGAAAGATATTTCCAAGGCGAACCCAACGGTTGAGGATTCGGGTAAATCCAATGGTCGGATCTTCCGCACTATTCGTTTGAAATCACGGTTTCAAAACACGAACTGCACGGCCACGTTTCGTTTTAATTCTATTTATATTTATATATTTATATAAATATAGCTCATTCAAAATTTCCTATATCGTTTCCACTTCAATTATTTCACTAACGCCTTAAATTTTTGGAAAATTTCGCCATAACCTCCTTTGTACGGGAGGGTCTGGGAAAATTCCCAAATAGCCACATAGGCGTCTCATATCAAAAAGAAAAAGAAAAAGCCAAGCGGCTAGCCAACAGGCTCATAAAATCATCACCCAAACAAAGCGGTAAATGTGTACCTATTTGTCGGGCACAAAATTCTATTTCTCTTCTCTAGCCCCTTTTGCTTTAACCTGTTCAATAGATATGCATGTACATATATACAATTTCTAACATTTATCATTTTCCATTCAATTTCATATTTGATTTGCTTTGGTTTAAAAACACCATTCATTCGAATGTTGCATGCATAGGCTAAAATCATATCATTAGCTAGTTAATGTATATTTCAACTCATGCACGTTTATTTGAACAAGTGGCTATTTTTAACACTTCACATTTCAAAGATGATAATTTTGGCGAACTAAAATAGATTTCAACACATGACTATTTTATTTAGTTCCTATGCATGTTAAAAATAATATTTCTATCACGAATATTTATTTCAACGTCCGCATATCTTTAGCATATCACACATATGATAAAAATGATATTTTTATCATTTATAATATTTATTCAACAAATAGATGTTTCAACACTTCATAGTTTCAATAAAAAATGTAATTTTTATTGTTCAATCTTTTTATTCAACACATGAATATTTCCACTACACACACTTCTCAACAAATGAGCATTTCCACACATGGACATTTTATTTTTGTTGTTCATATTAGAAAGATGAAATTTTGATTGTTGAAACTATTTATATAAGGCGAATATTTTGCATACTTCATATATATATAAAAATGTGATTTTTGTTGTTTAAACACTTCACTCATCCACAAATGAATTTTATTTTCACACAACACTTTTCAACACATGAACAATTTCCACACATGGATATAGTTTCAACACATGACTTTAATTTCTATGCATGAAAATAATTTCAACATATGAAAATAATTCTAATACACAAAGATTATTCAAAATTTCAGCAGCATAACGGCAGGGTAGTTAAAACCGGCACCGTCCCTAGTACGGCTCCTCGCTCTACCTTAAAACCTCGCGGTTTTTGACAATGGGGATTCATGCATCTAATTCGCACGCAGGTGGCATGTTTATTTTTATTTCCACAAATATTTCCAATTCATTTCAATCACCAATGGGTATTTTTCAACCACAACCAAACAATATCAACCACAAACAATTATTCAACCATTCGTATTTTTCACCCAATATTTCACACCAATTCACCACAATAAATATCGTCCATGGTTTGTGGACGAGGGGAGTATATATATATATATATAATATATATTTGCTGTAGTTCACTAGCATTTCAACACATATATCAATTATCCTATGCATGTAAAAATTCATACTTCGCTCATATAGCTTACACTACACATGTACATGAGGTATACAACACGTATGTAATTTATATTTCGCTTATATAAATTATACATGACATTTTCCATTCAATTTCACGTTAATTTAGATTTCTCACCTTGGTTTTCTGAGCGCTAAAAATCGATACGATGTCAGAAAAATCCGCAGCTTCTTCTGTTGGGTAGAGAGCTTCCTTGCGGTCTCGATGTTTCCTGTTTCATCGAATTTCGTCAACACACCAAAAAGATATGATTTTTCAAAGTGTAAAGATCAAAGAAAAACTCACTTTCACGAGCTTCAAAACTAGGTTTACAATTTTCGAGAAATCCGTGGCACGTGGGGACGATCAGGGAGTTGGACGTGGAAGAGGGGAGAGAGGGCTTTAAATCGGTGGTGGTTTGGTGGCGTTCGGTGGTCGGTGGCGTTCGGGGCGGCGGCAGGAAGCGTTCGACTTTCTGGCGTCGATGCAGGCGGAGGAGGCGACGAGGAGGGCGGCGGTTGGGTCGGATTTGAAGAGGAGGCTGGGGCGCGTCGGATGGTGGCGGCGGCGAAGGCTATAGGTGGCGGTAGCGGCGGCGGCGGCGGCGGAGGAGAGAAGGTGGTGAACGCGTTTCGCCGTTGATCGGGGGTTTTTTTTTTTTTTTTTAAATTTATGAAAGGAAAAATATGATTGGCCGAGACTATATTAAATTTTTAAATAGTGTTTTCTTAAACGAACTCCTTTTTAAACCCAACGACTGTCGCCCCTAGCTAAATACCCCCATTCCGGACACAATGGGATATGTTTCGTAGGCCAATTCGACTGTTACAGTCAGTTATTTTTCAAATTAAAGTATAAAACATTTAATTTTTAACTCTGAATGCACATTTCAATTTGCCAGGGCCACAAACTAATTCGAAAAATTCCAGAAAAATAAATCTAGCTATGTTTTGATGCTACGGTCCCAACAAAACTAGTTTCGTCGAATTCTGAGGTCGTTTGAAAAATGGTCATTTTCTGGTCGATCCAATTTAACAAAAATCGACCAAACACATTTTCTTTTGCCACGCTCACATACTAGCTTCAAAAATTATGAAATTTGAAACCTAGCAATAGTTTGACATCCCGGACCCAACAAAAGTGGTTTCGTCGAATTCCGAGGTCGTATGCAAAATATCAATTTTCCAGGCCTATATATTCTATATACCGACTCTTCTGAAAATTCATTCGGCCATAACTTTTGATTCCCGTTATGAAACTTCGATTTTTCAGATTCGTTAGAAAGGTATTGACTAACAGATTTAAATATTTTTGGTTTCCCTAAAATCCGTTATATTTTCCACCCTGCACAGTCAGTCAAAGTTTGAATTCAAATTTTCAAACTGACTCACTATTCCTAACTCACTATTTTATTGAAATATTCTATTTCAATTGTTCAAATTCCTTTGAAATAATCAATTTAAAAATTTTAAATTGGCTCGTATTTTCCGGGTTATTACATTATCAATGGGCCGATCACCTGCCATCCATGCTACTTGATGGAGGAAAAGATGGAAAAGGGTTTTAGTTCCACATTTTTTGCATGTAAAGATTTTTTATAACAAAGTTTAGAAGATGTTTTGAATTATTATATAATGCTTTAACATTAACATGATGATTTGTTGATATTTTGATGTGTATTAGCATATATTCAATTCATACATTACGTCATTCAGACAATTATTACTTAGCACCATAGAGAAGAAACTGAAAACTAGTTTGCAAAACTTTTGTGTTACTGAAAAGATACAAAAGTTTTTCTTTGCATGTGAATGAATTTAATAATGCCCCATTGTTATCTAGATCATGTGTTTATGTCGTTATACTATAATCTTACTTCTCCTTACTTTATTTATCAACATGCTATTCATAGGCATCTACAATACATGTGATACATTTGTGTCCATATCTTGTTGATCAACATGAACCTACAATGCATTTATTAGATGATATTTACGTAATTCACATGAGGCTTTATGAAGCATACTTTATTTGGTATGAATTCCATATTTTTTATGCTATTTTTCCTTTGTCTTATAGAACCCATTTTGTCTAATGATTGAGGGATAATTAATTTCAATCCACATTGATATGCATCATTTGTTCTTTCATTGTGGTGTAGGCAGCTTTCATTTTTGATAAATTACATCTCTTGTTATATATATCGTTCTAATTATTGTTGTAACTCTATAACCAATAGTAAAATGACTTATGTTGTATATACTTAACAGAAGACAAATAAGAATGCTTTTTGACATAATTATATATATGCAAAAAAAAATCTACTAATTTCAAGAAAGAATTGGCAAATTACATAATTTGTTGTTTTCGACGGGGAGGTATTTTGTAACAACCTGCAACTTTTAAGTTGTTAAATTCGAATTTAAATATAATAAAATATAGTTTCAAATTTAAACAACACTTTTAATGGATATTTTTATTCTAATTTATAGAGTTTTGCCATATATTTTAATTTGTAATATAATTAACTGTCTGTCTGATGTATTTTACGCCAAACATCAATTTTTTTTGAAATTTCACAAAATAATGTATAGTTAACGCAATCGTATTTTCTTTTCTCGTTTGTGACTTGTACATGAATGGAATGTTGTGTAATGGGATATCGGTAAATTTTAGTTTTGGAAACATAATATATAATACAGCTTGTAGACTTGATGATTTTTGATAGTTTGTGTTATTAAAAATTACTTTCTACATATTTAGCATTTTCAAATATTTATCAAATATCATGCATTAAGTTCATAGTTTTCATTAGTAATTTTAGAACGAACGGATATTCTGACGATGTTGACTGATCTGAAAATTCAGATCATTATAGTTGGTAGCAAAGCTTAGGTTAGATGCCAAAGAAAAATTCACCTAGGTTAGTAATTAAACTTAGGAATTTTAAAACAAAATTATAGATTGTATTTTTTTATACTTAACTTTTGTCAACTGTTTGTATTTCATTATGTTTTTCTATTCTCAGAATTTCGGGGATGAAATTCTTTTAAAGAGGAAAGAATGTAACAATCGCAATTTCCGAGTCGTTAAATTTAAATTTAAATACAATTAAATATTGGTTTTAAATTTAGATTACAATTTTAATGAAGTATGTTTCAGTTTAATTTATAGATTTTCTTCATGATTTTTAATTTCACAAAATAAGTTAATTTATCTATTTTATGATCTATTTTTAATTTCACAAAATCGTATTTTTATTTTTGTTGTTCGCAACTCGTACATGAACTTAATTTTGTGTAACAGAGTACCCAAAACTTTTTAACTTAAAACATATATACATAATGCACACCATACTTTCTTATTTAGTGCTCATCTGACTTCTGGCTTCTCGTTGCACCTTGCTTTGCATTTGATAAAGCATGTTGCATTTAATGAAGCATGCTGAAACTATTGTTTTGCATGCTTTACCTTAGCCTCAAAGTACACACATACGTAAATACACATACGCATGCAATACACATAGCAAAAGTATGGATACGACATTCATTTTATGAAACTCACGCAACGCACAGACAATGAAAGCGCAACACATTCCTTCTTCTCCCCTTCCTTTCTTTTCGTTGTTGAATAATATGTCCCAACTGTGGTTCACGGATGTGCGTGTGTTATTTGGGAAGATAGTGCATGTGTGTGTCTAGTGTGCTGTATATGCACTATGGAGCATTTGTGCACATAGGAAGTTGCGTGTGCATGTCATGTGTGCATTGTGTGTGTATACATGTATATATGTATTGTCATGTGTCGTACGAAGACATGTGAGTGGCTGTATAGACGAGCTCAGTGGAGGAGAGTGTTGGCGAGGCATACATGGGCAATGGATGTGCCTAGGGATGACCCTGAGCTTTGGAAGACCCTAGGCGAAATGTAGGGAAAGAGAAGGAAAAAGTTTACGCAAATGTAAAAATTGTTATTGGGAGGAATCGAATTGCACACCATCATGAGGTTGCCTCATGCCTAAACCACTTTGTCACTTCCCCCTTTTTAAATAGTTTCTTAACACAAAATATAAAAATAAATAACGGAAGTTGAGGCCCTCGTTGGAGGCCCTAGGCAGCCCCCTAGCTGGCCTATTCCTAGGGTCGAGCTTGGCCTTGCATGGAACTGCATATGTGTGTTTACACGTGTGCGCGAGCATGGTGTGCACATATATATCTTCTTTGAACTTGTATTTGGGTCATGCTTTCTTTGACCACAGGTGCAAGGGCGATAGTAGAGTAAAAAATTGGAGTAGACTTGTTGTGTGTTGAAAGACGTGAGGTGTGGTTTTCTTTTAGTTTTAGTTTTATAGTTTAATTGTTTTGATTTATAAATCAATAAAACTTAAATTTAAACATGTTAATTTTGCCTAAACCAAATCCATGTTACCCATGGTTTTTACCGGTATGTTCTTAACAAAGAATAAAACATATTAGCTTACTTATTTACTACATTTAGTTAACTATAAAATAACGAGAAAATAATAGTTAAAAATTTAATTACGTTTAATGTAATTAAATAATTATATTTTATTAGCGACATCTATTAGTAGAACTAAACACCGTTCTGCTATTAACTTAGACATTTGTTTTTATGTCAATTAAATAATATTTGAAAATAAATATTTTGAAGATGATAAATGAGTTATAAAAGAATTTTATAAACAAAAAGAATTTCAATTAAATCCCGATGTTTAAAATATTTTAAAAACAACAATAACGTGATTTGAAAGTATTTGTTATATTAATGCGAAATGATTTGTCATCTCAGGATACAAAATGATTTGTTATGTTACAGACGATTTCATGTAACGTTGACTTAAAACTGGGCATAAGGGCAACTTCAGTCGATTAAGGGTTGAATATTCAGGGACCTGAATATTCAACCCTGAATTGGGGTTGCCGGGCTAGTGGTTCTGGCGCCTACTTATTAGGAGCCAGAACCTAGCGCCTAAATTGTAGGCGCCAGGATCCTGGCGCCTAATAAGTAGGCGCCAGGATTCGAAAACCCCCTTTCCTGCCATTTTTTTTTCATTTCATTCCTCTTCGAGCTTCATTTCATTTCCTCATGGCCCAAATTTACCGACCTTCCGTTTATGAAATTGAAGAACAATTCGATATGTTTCACGTGGATCAGCATGAAATATATCGTAATTCTGCAATGCATAACCGGCTTCAAAAAGATCTAATGGATCACATTTGGAATGCTTACGGCAACCACTAGATTATATTTCAGAGGCTATGTTTTATTACGCTTGTTTCCATCTATATTTCAGAATCTTTGTTTTATTATGTGTGTTTGCATTGAAGTGTGTTAGCTTTGTCGTACGTAATACGTTGAATTATTTTTATTTATTCAATACATACACACTGGCTTAAAGAAAATAAGATACCATTGATTAATTCAAACTAGAAAACAATACATAGATGAAAACAATACATATGACCGTTTATGGCCGTTGAAACTTCTATACGACCATTTATAGCCATTGTTAGCTCAAAAATGTGACCGTTTATAGCTGTTGGAATAGGTAACAAGGTAAGAGGAGATGTTATACAAGCAGCACGTGAGAAGGGAAGGGTTCATGGAACCCTTTATATGATTTGCTCTTGGAAAAAAGAGATGTATGTTATCCATTTATTCCTATATGTTTTTATAGTAGTACTTGATATGGTGCCACGTAGAAAATGATAAAACGCAGCGACATGATCCAAATGTATGACTCTACGACTGCACTCATCTGCTGCCCTTGGTCTACCACATCTATCTTCGAAAAGCCCCAAATCAAAACACGATCGGAATTATAAAGCCTAGCTATATACTTGATTCATCCTCCTCAAACATCCTTAAAGAACCCACACAAGCAACATCAGACAGTTGACGCTCGAGTTATTAAACGAAGGTTGAGATAGAAGGCAAAGATGGCGGGTTGTCTATTCAAGCTAATAAAACGAAGAAGTATCAACAACTTGGAGAAGATGCGAGAAAAGGCAGTTGGCGATCAAGTTTATTGTTTGGGGGGGGGGGGGGGAGTAATCGACGTGAAGACGTCAGAGAGTTTAGGATATGTTTCCCACTTTGCATTGGCAAAGGTTTGGCAACCAAGTCATATTGACGACTATCTAATAACTTAATTATAGAAATTATGCTGCCATAATTTGGTACATTTTTAATTATGTTCTTAATTGATGGCTGGAAGCAGTCTTTGTTTTATTCTAAAAGGAAGATGGTAGATCGACCGATTTATTTGCCGTAAAAATCACCGAATGTCAAATCACACGGTATAAAATCAACGCGATTCACAGAGGGGAAGTGATCCAACATCTCCTGTAAGTGCCGCGCTTTTTTACTTATCACTTTTCGGTTGTTCTAGCATTTTGGTTTCTAAAAATTATTTGTTATAGTACAAGTAGTGAAAAACCCGTCTTTTCCCGTACTGTTCATGTAGAAAAATATAAAAAGCTTCCATTGCCGGGACTTGAGCCCGGGTCTCTCAGGTGAGAGCAGAATATCCTAACTAACTAGACTACAACAGATTGGTAGTTCTAATTTATGTGGAATATTTCATTTTTATATTCAGTTTTACCTTTTATTTTGAATGAACCCTGTTGCTATTGATATCCAGTTTATCTTCTTCCGGCCACATTGTCATTTTATTAGAGTCCAATACTTTTTTTGTATTTATGTCCGCCACATTTTTTTTTTCTTCAGCGCTACGTACACCCCACCCGCCAAAAGAGAAGAAGACTTATTCCCTACTCAGAGTGAATGGAAAGAATCAACCACAAATCTGTTGAACGAAGGGGGATGATTCATTACTCTCAGCCACTAGAAGCACACAGAATGGATGACTTGACAAAGAGGTTAGTTTCTTTTTTTGAAACGAACCGAACTTTCCCGGTAAGGAAAGCCCGGATAGAGTTGAGGACAACACACATCGGAACGCAGACGGAAGAACATTTCATTGTATATTACAACAATTCCATCAGAATACAAGAATATATAGAGTATTAACAAATAAAATACATTCGATAAATATCAGAGATTACAATATATTACATAGCAGCGGAAAATAATACAAAGCACAACTGAAGGAGATATATGGATACAAAGCTTTCCGGATATCGTTCCAGCTGTAAACCAGGATCCTATGAATATAAATCTGCAAAACCAAAACTACTAGCTGTCCGTGTCAGAATAAGGGCACCCAGAGTTTAGGTTAAAACAATAAACTCCAGGTCAGTCATGGGACTGGTGTGAGAACTAAAACAGTTATTATTCATTATTTTAAAGTTCGGTAAATCAAGGGACCACGCCGTATAACACGGAACGGGTTTCCTCCCAAGAATACCAGTGCATAAAACAAATAGTGCAATGCTAAATAAAGAAAAATGAAGCTGTTATAAGACCCAGGTCCCATCACACAATGCAACGCAAGCCGGAGGATAGGGTTTTTACCTTATAATAGCCAAAGAATGCTTGATACGTTTAAAACAGATTATTTTGATAGTACTATAAGTGTATAGTGTCAAAAACAATTTCAATCATAAGTATCACTCATAGGCGGCATGAATGCCCCATACCACTATGTCGCCATATATAGGTTTACAACTAAAACTGCAAAGTGTCGTATTGGAAATTGGATTTCCATCTATGAATCGAGGCAAAAGACAGTCCTCTACCGAATTCGAGACTCTCTAGCCCGAGCCTCAGGCAAGTAATCTTTCAAGCCTTAGGAGCCACAGGGCCGGTCCACCGATGTGGATTAAAATGCCTGAACACTACGTCTCCCCGGCCTATGGGGCGTAAATGAGCCAACGAATGACTCCAACGGTTCGATAACGACCGATATATCCGAGGCGCCTCGCAACAGCAACAACCACATAAGTCAAACTCATCAGGGCGTGTAAAACCACTGATGCCACTTCTAGCTAGAAAGAGACGCATGCCCTCCCTAGATCCTTGTAACACCCCACGTCCATTAATGTCACTCACAAAGGGAATGCATTAACTTCCATGGAGGTTTTAAGTGAATATAGAACAGTAAAATTACAACAAGACAGATATAAAATAGTACTTGGAAATTCAAAAACTTTATTTCATTGTAGCAGAAGTCAAAACATGTTTGATTACATCATAACACCATATTCAATGTCAAGTACAATATCTATCTTGATAAAACAAGTACATAATCCCATTACATGAATAGCCATTAAAAAGAAAGATAACAAGCTGGACTTTACTTCAGCAGTCCAAGCTTTCCAGAAGATAAGCGATCCAACTAGACTCCACTAGAACTTGGCCCAACCTGCGGACCTGAAGGGAGAAAAAGGATGGAAAAGAGGGGGTCAGACATAAAGTCTGGTGAATATGATAATTCTACAATGCTATTACCAAAATAACTGGACTAAGGCATAAGCTCGAAAACAAGAAAATGTCTATGAAGAGCAGATTAAGGACATAGACAATCGCTAAAGGCAACGTTATAGGCGCTCCTAAATACTAAAGGATAAACACTATACTGCACCACACCAGTCACCCTAAAGATTCATCCCACTTAGCTTCACTTAGAAACTTTCCCCATGGCTTTACGTACCCCTAGCTGACTACATAGGTGCCGCCTGCCCCTATCTCCACTAGGTGTACCTGACTTCCCATTATTCGATCGGCTCCCTAACTCGTAGATACCCGTGCTGGCCCCACAGTGGGGTGTATCACTCCCCTAAAGTGGCAACCTGATACAACGGACATGCACGGCTTATACCTACACGATGCAACAACGTCTTACCTACCAGCCCGGGTCCACACACGCATATGAAACCCGTTGGACTTGCGTTGCCACCGCTCCCTGTTTTGGCCTCTTATAGTCAAACCCAGTATGCATGTCCCGTCCTCGACTTGGGTCGATCCCACAAAGATACGTTTTGGGATACTGGTTGAAATGGGCCCCCACTATTTACCACAAGCATTCCACCTAAGCTTGTCCCCATTAGTCCATCCCACTTAACCCACTTAGTCATGTTCATTTACATGTGTGTTTGGTTAAGTCTAATCGTATTTCAAATGCCTCTAAAGGCAACCACCAGATTCCTCATGCCACCCAAGGCACCTACTTAACCCCCATGTCCCACCTTACATGATTATCTGGTTAAGTATTTCTTAGTTCATTAAGGCCATAACCTCATAAAGACATCTCACATTAGACTGGCATTTATGGCAGCTGGATTTGCCGGGCGGGTCCGGGCAGTCTTACACCATAAAAGAGTCTAACCTCGTGTCTTTACAACTGTTATGCTTTAGTTTGGGCCTAGGACCTCTCACATTGGGCCGACATTTGTGACTACTGGATTTGCCGGGCGGGTCCGGGCAGGTTTACGTCACAAACGGGTCCAACCTCGTGTCCTAAGCATTGATTATTAATAATAATCCACTTTCCCCCAATTTTAATAATTCCCTACTTGAATTATTAATTACTTCCAATTTTTAACAATGTCCATAATTGACTCAATTATGGACATCCATTCCTGGTATGCAAAATCTTACAAAATTGCACCCAATTTATTAATTCCTAATATTACCCCTACCCCACGTTTGAACGTTTATTCGCAAAATATATGTTAGACTCGTATAGCCTAACTCATAGCCTAAAAGAGATTATCATAATAACAACATGTATATGTGACCAAATGAATCATAATAAGGGGTGAAACTTGCATATGTCCAACTTGCATAGATTATACATGTCATGGACCTAAAGGTGTCAACTTGTTCAAAATTCACCTAATATGATCTCAATCAATTTTCATAAACTTACATATGAACATGTGTGAATCAACATCATCTAATTTTTTTACAACATGGTTTTATATGGGTACACCTAACTCAATAGGCAAATTCCCATAATCAAGTTTTATTTAATTATAGTTTCAAGTTTATGGGTACACCTAACCTAATAGGCAAATTCCCATAAACAAGATCCATTTAAATTAAAAAAAAAAACATAACTTTAAGCATGATCCAACAACATGATTTTTCAACATAATATAGCATGATTTATAACATGGCATAGTATGATAGTATAACATAGCTTGACATGATTCTCAACATAGCACGACATAGCATAAGAGAATTTACAACATAGCATGACATAGCATATATAATTTACATCATACGACAACATAATAACATAATAAGAGATCCACAATATATAGAATTTACAATTACAAATCACATCACTTTCTTGTGATCCATTCATAACTGAGTCAAATTAGTTTGTAATAGTCTTGTGAGAATCATTATACTCACCAACAAAAGAAAAGAATTAGAGAAAGAGAGATCTTTTGATTTGATTTGTGTAGATTTAGTTGTAGATGATTAGGCTTCCTCTTCTTAGTTTGTGACGGCTATGCTGAACTCCATGGCAGCAGCATGACGGTAGCTTCTCTAATTTTACAAGTGATTTAGGTCTAGGGTCTACCCACTTATTTATAGATTTTTAGAATTCATTTAGGCCATTAGATTTAACCTAGAAATAACCGCAGCCGTTCAGACAAGATGGGGTTTATCTTGTTGACTCAGCAATGAGTTAGAAGTGACTCAGCATATTAATAAACTTCTATTCATGTCATAAATATATATATATTTTCTACAATGTACATATTAGATACATCCCCCTTTACTTATTATTGTTTTTATATACATATTAGATACATCCCCTCTCTCACACACTTATTAATATTTTTATATTCATATTAGATACATCCCCTCTCTTACACATTAATATTTTTATATTCATATTAGATACATCCCCTCTCTTACACACTTATTAATATTTTTATATTCATATTAGATACATCCCCTCTCTTACACACTTATTAATATTTTTATATTCATATTAGATACATCCCCTCTCTTACATACTTATTAATATTTTAGCAACTTTAGTGTTAATAGAAAATTCGGGGTGTTACATTCTCCCCTCCTTTTAGGATTTCGTCCCCGAAATCTTCAAGTCTGGAAGAATGTATATCCTACCATCCAAACGTCCATCTACTCATCCATCATACACAGGCATCCATTGTCCTTACAGACTTCTAATGCTTTCATGTTTAAATGCACAGTGTGTGTATATGTCCGTATCTAATGCAAAATCAGGCGGTCCACTGATTCAGTTGACCTCCTTAATGCAAATTATGTAAGTGTCATGAATCCATTATGTATGCAAAAGATCCTAATTGCTTACATACTACTTCTATATGCGTGCACACCCATTCAACCGAATGCAGCATCCATATGATGGTACAACCATTATACATCCATTATACTAAATACATCCATATATATGCAATATGCAATATGAAGTGACTGAGCCGATCTAGTGCCTAAAGTGTGTGTATATATGCATCCACGAGCAACCACTAGCAAACACTTGCATCCATTTTGCATCCATCATACATAACATGTCTCAAACACATGTTTCAACCATAGGATTATCCTAACTAAAGGTCAAAGATACTAATGAGAGGACATACTAAAGATAAGATAAGATAAGCTAAGCGATAAAGGAGAAATTAAAAGACATACCCTCAAAAAGAAAAGGGTACAACGAACGCATCTTCTCTTCTGTCTCCCAAGTTGCGTTGCTCTCATCATCTCCCCATTGCACTTTAACCAGTCTGACCTCTCGATTCCTCAACTTTTTGATCTCCGACCCAAGAATGCATGTAGGAGCTCGTCTAATTGTTGCATCACGCTCTATTTCCACCTCTTTAAGCAAGCTCGGCTCTACCACCTCCGCGGTCTTGTGCAAACACTTCCTCAAATGTGATACATGGAATACGTCGTGTACTCCACTAAGTTTCTCAGGCAACTCCACCCTATATGCCATCTTCCCAATCCTGTCTTTTACAGGAAACGGCCCTACAAACCTTGGTGCTAATTTCCCCACGGACCCAAAGCGAACAACATTCTGTAACGGAGATACTTTGATAAAAACCATGTCCCCAATGTCAAACTCAAGATCTGTCCTCCTCTTATCAGCATACGATTTCTGCCTATCTTGTGCTGCTTTCATCCTCCTTCGAATCAACTCAATCTTCTCCGAGGTTTCCCTAACCATATCGGGCCCAAGTAGGATTTTATCGGTAGATTCCCACCAACATGTAGGCGAACGGCAAGGCCTTCCATAAAGAGCTTCGAAAGGTGCCATGCCAATACTAGACTGAAAGCTATTGTTATATGCGAATTCTACTAACGGAAGGTGCTCTTCCCATGTACCCCCAAAGTCTAGGATACAAAGCCTTAAAAGATCCTCTAGAATGCGATTCACCCTCTCGGTCTGGCCGTCTGTCTGAGGATGATATGCGGTGCTCAAACATAGCTGAGTCCCTACCACCTCTTGTAAACTCTTCCAAAATTTGCTAGTAAAGATGGGGTCACGGTCGCTTACTATACTAGAAGGAATACCGTGCAAACGAACTATCTCCTTAATGTATACAGAAGCCAACCACGGAGCAGTCCTCTTACTTTTCACGGGAATAAAATGGGCGCTTTTAGTAAGTCTATCTACTATAACCCAAATCCCCGTGTTACCCTTCCTTGATCTTGGTAATCCATCCACAAAATCCATTGAGATGCTTTCCCATTTCCATAGTGGAACTTCTAATGGGTGAAGCAACCCACCGGGTTTCTTTTGTTCTGCTTTAACTCGTTGGCACACCAAGCATCTAGCGACGTACTCGGCCACATCCTTTTTCATACCGGCCCAAAAGAAAACCCGCTTCATATCTTTGTACATCTTATCCCCGCCGGGATGAATGGTCATTTTTGAGCGATGAGCATCATCAAGAATGGCCTTCCTTAAGTCTTCGTCTTGTGGTACACAAAGTCTATTATCCCTTCGTAACCAACCCTTATCGTCTAGGGTATACCTACGAAGATGGCTTGACGACTCCCCCCCCCTTTGAGCTTTTCTACTATCTCAACCAACTGTGGGTCGTCTCGCTGTGCCTCACCAACCCGTCCTAGAAGTGTAGGTCTAACCTCCAAGGATGCTAACAGACCGGGTACTAAGTCAACGGAGGGTCTAAAGTCAAACATAGAGATGAATTCTAAGCTTTGTCGTTCAACAAACAACGGACTCAAGGACAACCTTTTCCTACTTAAGGCGTCTGCCACCACGTTACCCTTGCCCGGGGTATATGCTATTTCAAAATCGTAGGAGGCTAAGAATTCCATCCACCGTTGCTGCCTTAAATTCAAATCCTTCTGAGAGAATAAGTATTTTAATGATTTGTGGTCAGTGAACAGTTCGAATTTCTCACCAAGAAGATAGTGACGCTAAGACTTAAGCGCGAAAACAATTGCGGCTAGCTCTAAGTCATGCGTGGGGTAATTCTTTTCATGAACCCTCAACTACCTTCCACCATAGGCTATTACTCTTCCCTCTTGCATGAGGACCGCGCCAAGTCCCGTCCCACAAGCATCAGTATAGATGGTAAACGGTTTATTCCCGTCTGGCAGCACTAAGACTGGGGCTGAAGTTAAGGCTCTCTTTAAACGTTGGAACGCATCATCGCAATCTTTGTCCCACGTAAAAACCAGGTTCTTCTTCGTTAACCGTGTTAATGGAGCTGATATTTTTGCGAAGTCTTTGATAAACTTCCTATAATAGCCAACCAACCCCAAGAAACTTCTTACTTCGGTTGCATTTTTAGGGACCTTCCAATCTTGGATGGCCATCACCTTTGCGGGATCCACTTCTATCCCTTCTTTGGAAACCACGTGCCTTAAGAACCGTACTTCCTTCCTCCAGAAGTGACACTTAGAAAATTTTGCCTTAAGGTTATGCGCTCGAAGGGTTTCCAACACTTCCCTAAGATGTAGGGAGTGCTCTTCTTTATTCTTAGAAAAGACTAAGATGTCATCCACAAAGACTACCACGAATTTGTTAAGGTATTCCCTAAACACCCTACTCATCAAATCAACAAAATATGCAGGGGCGTTTGTCAAACCAAAGGGCATCACTAGCCATTCATAGAATCCGTCAGGAGTCCTAAAAGCAGTCTTATCTATACTATCCTCAGCCACTCTCAGTTGATGAAAGCCAGTGGCTAAGTCCAACTGCGAAAACACTGAGGCGCCAACTAACTGATCAAAGAGATCGTCAATCCTCGGCAGTGGGTGTCGGTTCTTTTTAGTAAGCTTGTTTAGTTCTCTATAGTCCATACAAAGTCTAAGAGACCCATCCGCCTTTGTGGCAAAAACTACTGGAGCACCCCACTCCGATATACTACGTCTTATGAACCCCTTCTCAAGCAACTCCTTTACTTGCTTATTGAGTTCCCTCCTTTCACGAGGAGCCATGTGGCGCACTGGCAAAGATACGGGTTTAGCATTATCCACAAGATAAATTCGAAAGTCTATCTCCCGCTTTGGAGGTAAGCCCTTCACCTCCTCAAACACATCCGGATACTCCCGGACCACTTCTACCGATCGCAGGTTCTCTACAGAAGCGTCAAGAGATTCAAGATAACTTAGCATAACGGAATTTATGGGATTACAAAAGATGTCGAGAGCATTACCAAGGCGAGTCACAAGCCTAACTACTCTCCTTTCACAATCAAGAATGGCCCTATTTCTAGACAACCAATCCATTCCTAAAATTAGCCCATAGCCCGTGAAGCCCAATACATAAGCATCACATCTAAATTCAACGCTAAGTATAGAGATTTTCAAATCCAAACATATCATGGTCAAATGAGCCGAACCCCCAATTGGATTTGAAACGACCAAGGGATCCTCTACTAAACTGGTGTTCAAGTGCAGTGATTCAACTAATGATGCAGAGATAAACGAATGAGATGCGCCAGAATCGAATATGGTACGGACAGGATGATCAAACAGAAAAACTAAGCTTTCAACAGAAATTGTTCTACCTCTTTCTTGCAGCGGTGGGGCCGCAATAGCCTGAACTTGCCCCCTTGCCTGCCCTGGTGCCATAAGAGCCTGCACCTGTCCTCCCGAGGTAGACCCTGCCCTCTGCCCCTTCTTTGGACAGTCCTTCACTAAATGTCCCGCATCTCCACAATGAAAACAACCAGTCTTCTTTTTCTTTCTACAATCTTTGCTGAGATGGCCAGGCGTCCCACAATTGAAGCATTTCTTCTTCCCTTTGCCATTATTGTTTTTACCACCCTTCTTATTTTGCTGTTGGGGTTTCTTCTGATCCCCTTTCTTTTCAACTGCCTTATCCTCATGCATAAGTGCCATTTCTACTAGCTTTTCAAAGGTGGCTCCCATAGGGATGTGGGTCATAGCCAACCCTTGCAACGGTTCATTCAAGCCTCTAACGAACCTCAAAGCTTTCTTCTCTGGCGTGTTCACCAACTCCAAGCCAAACCTTGCTAACTGATTAAATTTATTGACATATTCCTTTACTGATGAGCTCCCTTGCTTTAGTGCCAGGAATTTTTCCATATTTAAGTTCTCCTCTGCCCTTGAAAGAAACTTTGCCTCAAACCTTCGTCTGAAATCCGCCCATGAATCAACTGGACGTTCCCCGTTAGTGACCTCCCACCAAAACGAGGCCTCTCCCTTCATTAACCAAGCAGCTAGACGGACTTTCCTCCCATCTTCCACTTCAAAGATATCCAACAATTCCTCAGTCTCCTTAAGCCAATCTCTGGCCTCCACAAACGTCTCAGTCCCTTGAAAAGTTTTTCCTCCCATAGCCTTGAATTCCTTGCACGTCTTTGCAAAAGTGTCAACACGAGGAGGAGGAGGAGGAGGAGGAATGGGTGCAACTAGGGGTGGAGGAGTATCCGCTGGGCCTGCAGTGGTGGCCCTAGCCTCCAAGTATCTCCTAAACCACCCTGGAATCGTCACACCTTCTGGGAGATTAAGATCTTCAGCCATGCTGAAACGAAAAAGGAAAGATTCAAAATGGAGAATTCGAAAGATAAGGATATGGCTATTTGGGATTATGTTTTTCATAAAAACTCTCTTTAAATAACATGTTTTTTTTTTTGAAAGCACTTCTTCCAAAAATACTTTAGAAAAAAAAATTCTAAATTTTTTTTTTTATCTGTTCTGGTAACCTTATGCTCTGATACCACGTGTAACACCCCACGTCCATTAATGTCACTCACAAAGGGAATGCATTAACTTCCATGGAGGTTTTAAGTGAATATAGAACAGTAAAATTACAACAAGACAGATATAAAATAGTACTTGGAAATTCAAAAACATTATTTCATTGTAGTAGAAGTCAAAACATGTTTGATTACATCATAACACCATATTCAATGTCAAGTACAATATCTATCTTGATAAAACAAGTACATAATCCCATTACATGAATAGACATTAAAAAGAAAGATAACAAGCTGGACTTTACTTCAGCAGTCCAAGCTTTCCAGAAGATAAGCGATCCAACTAGACTCCACTAGAACTTGGCCCAACCTGCGGACCTGAAGGGAGAAAAAGGATGGAAAAGAGGGAGTCAGACATAAAGTCTGGTGAATATGATAATTCTACAATACTATTACCAAAATAACTGGACTAAGGCATAAGCTGGAAAACAAGAAAATGTCTATGAAGAGCAGATTAAGGACATAGACAATCGCTAAAGGCAACGTTATAGGCGCTCCTAAATACTAAAGGATAAACACTATACTGCACCACACCAGTCACCCTAAAGATTCATCCCACTTAGCTTCACTTAGAAACTTTCCCAATGGCTTTACGTACCCCTAGCTGACTACATAGGTGCCGCCTGCCCCTATCTCCACTAGGTGTACCCTACTTCCCATTATTTGATCGGCTCCCTAACTCGTAGATACCCGTGCTGGCCCCACAGTGGGGTGTATCACTCCCCTAAAGTGGCAACCTGATACAACGGACATGCACGGCTTATACCTACACGATGCAACAACGTCTTACCTACCAGCCCGGGTCCACACATGCATATGAAACCCGTTGGACTTGCGTTGCCACCGCTCCCTGTTTTGGCCTCTTATAGTCAAACCCAGTATGCGTGTCCCGTCCTCGACTTGGGTCGAGCCCACAAAGATACGTTTTGGGATACTGGTTGAAATGGGCCCCCACTATTTACCACAAACATTCCACCTAAGCTTGTCCCCATTAGTCCATCCCACTTAACCCACTTAGTCATGTTCATTTACATGTGTGTTCGGTTAAGTCTAATCGTATTTCAAATGCCTCTAAAGGCAACCACCAGATTCCTCATGCCACCCAAGGCACCTACTTAACCCCCATGTCCCACCTTACATGATTATCTGGTTAAGTATTTCTTAGTTCATTAAGGCCATAACCTCATAAAGACCTCTCACATTAGACTGGCATTTATGGCAGCTGGATTTGCCGGGCGGGTCCGGGCAGTCTTACACCATAAAAGAGTCTAACCTCGTGTCTTTACAACTGTTATGCTTTAGGTTGTGCCTAGGACCTCTCACATTGGGCCGACATTTGTGACTACTGGATTTGTCGGGCGGGTCCGGGCAGGTTTACGTCACAAACGGGTCCAACCTCGTGTCCTAAGCATTGATTATTAATAATAATCCACTTTCCCCCAATTTTAATAATTCCCTACTTGAATTATTAATTACTTCCAATTTTTAACAATGTCCATAATTGACTCAATTATGGACATCCATTCATGGTATGCAAAATCTTACAAAATTGCACCCAATTTATTAATTCCTAATATTACCCCTACCCCACGTTTGAACGTTTATTCGCAAAATATATGTTAGACTCGAATAGCCTAACTCATAGCCTAAAAGAGATTATCATAATAACAACATGTATATGTGACCAAATGAATCATAATAAGGGGTGAAACTTGCATATGTCCAACTTGCATAGATTATACATGTCATGGACCTAAAGGTGTCAACTTGTTCAAAATTCACCTAATATGATCTCAATCAATTTTCATAAACTTACATATGAACATGTGTGAATCAACATCATCTAATTTTTTTACAACATGGTTTTATATGGGTACACCTAACTCAATAGGCAAATTCCCATAATCAAGTTTTATTTAATTATAGTTTCAAGTTTATGGGTACACCTAACCTAATAGGCAAATTCCCATAAACAAGATCCATTTAAATTAAAAAAAAAAAACATAACTTTAAGCATGATCCAACAACATGATTTTTCAACATAATATAGCATGATTTATAACATGGCATAGTATGATAGTATAACATAGCTTGACATGATTCTCAACATAGCACGACATAGCATAAGAGAATTTACAACATAGCATGACATAGCATATATAATTTACATCATACGACAACATAATAACATAATAAGAGATCCACAATATATAGAATTTACAATTACAAATCACATCACTTTCTTGTGATCCATTCATAACTGAGTCAAATTAGTTTGTAATAGTCTTGTGAGAATCATCATACTCACCAACAAAAGAAAAGAATTAGAGAAAGAGAGATCTTTTGATTTGATTTGTGTAGATTTAGTTGTAGATGATTAGGCTTCCTCTTCTTAGTTTGTGACGGCTATGCTGAACTCCATGGCAGCAGCATGACGGTAGCTTCTCTAATTTTACAAGTGATTTAGGTCTAGGGTCTACCCACTTATTTATAGATTTTTAGAATTCATTTAGGCCATTAGATTTAACCTAGAAATAACCGCAGCCGTTCAGACAAGATGGGGTTTATCTTGTTGACTCAGCAATGAGTCAGAAGTGACTCAGCAAACACTCAGCATATTAATAAACTTCTATTCATGTCATAAATATATATATATTTTCTACAATGTACATATTAGATACATCCCCCTTTACTTATTATTGTTTTTATATACATATTAGATACATCCCCTCTCTCACACACTTATTAATATTTTTATATTCATATTAGATACATCCCCTCTCTTACACACTTATTAATATTTTTATATTCATATTAGATACATCCCCTCTCTTACACACTTATTAATATATTTATATTCATATTAGATACATCCCCTCTCTTACACACTTATTAATATTTTTATATTCATATTAGATACATCCCCTCTCTTACATACTTATTAATATTTTAGCAACTTTAGTGTTAATAGAAAATTCGGGGTGTTACATTCCTTCTCCCGTTTCTGGTTCACAACCAGGGTGTGAGGCTCGCGAATCCACGCTACACAAAGCTATGCCACATAGGCCGTGCTTTGATCATCACCACAAGACTTTGCTTTTCAACAGAAGCCTTGATCAATTGCCACTTAGGCATGCCACACAGGCAATTCACTCCATGCGTTTGATATCCATCAATATATAACCCCTGAGCTCGTACGTCTCAGAGAAGGGTGTTAAGCAAGAGAATAAATTCTCCGCCGCCAAACAGATATATATTTAATAGAAATCAACCACACAAAATAAATCCAATGTCAGACACACAGTCCATTTACAAGTTCGTTCTGGGTCTGAACGAAACCGGAGGCACCTTGTACCTCGCTTATCCATCGATCTCCAAGTACGTCTGGACGACCACTAACTGATTCCCTCCTCTTGGGTGTACGGCCCAATCAAGATCATCAGTAATCACCCAAACGACGTGAAGACCTCCGGTCTTCAACCACCGTCTTCATCTTCGACACCACGTCGAGTAAGTTATTCAGAATGGGATAAATCCGGCCTTTCTGAACAACTCGCGTATATAATAAACACGTGTGACACAAGCACAACATACGCCTCAATACAATTCAGAATATTCTTTTATTCAAATATTCTTATACTTTGGGGAAGGTTCCCATTAATTTTATCAAAGATGAATTCTTTTAAATTTATTCTTTAATCTTCCTTTGAATATCACTTCAAACTAGTCGGGATTAACGAACCTTACCGAAGTAATCATTTGTTTTAATTTCCCAACACCAACCTATTCATCCCATGAAGTAAAACTGGTAATACTTCATATCTAACACTACGGTGTTATCGGTAAGTTCAATTACCATTTCACGTTCAAATCTAATTAAAGATTTAACTATCGCCTGGAGCAAAATTGGTGATACTCCATTCTCGATCTTTTCAATGTAATTAAAGATTCATTAAAACTCCACTTAGTTTATATCTTTAACTAGGTTAAAGAATCAGTGTCATTTAAAACACGTTTCACGATAAACCCAAAATCACATTCCATTAATTATCGGGTTAAAGAACAAGTGTTATTTAAAACACTGTTCACGATAAACCCAAAAATCAATTAAAATTAAATATTATTTAATTGGTACACTTCATTAGATCTAAATAAATAGATTTAATATTTTTCTCAACTGGGCTTAAGAACAGTGTTAATGAAGACACCATTCACGACAAACCCAAATCACATTTGATATTAAATACAAGGCTCTAAATAGAAAATATACCGGCATATATTCAATATCAAATTCTACGACCAACAAATATCATATTGGTAATAACGATATTAATATATCTTTCAAATTCACATAACAATATCTATAACATCACGAAATCCAACATCGAAATATTCCGAAAACAATTTCGATTCAAATCCCTTCCAATTCAATCATTGGAAATCCTGGTTAATTTTAAAACCATTTCAAATTCAATTTATTTATTTTAAAAATAAATTATTATTCTAGTTCAAAGCTATTTCATTTCGATAAAAATCTATTTTTATCTTTTCAAATATGGAGTTTTTCATTCCAATTCTTCCCAAATCATTTCTTATGATTTTACATAAATTATTAATATTTTAATAATTTTATCAAGGCCCGTACAGTCGATTTCCATCAATGGCCATCGAACTGCACTTACAGCAACCTTTTCCAAATTTGATTTGGACACAATTCCACATCCAACCGTTAGATTTCAAATTTCTAGTATTCGTTAGAAAGCTCTTTTCGATACGAACCCAACGGTTCCGGTTTTAGGAGAATCCGACGGTCGGGTCTACCGCAATATCCATTCGAAGTCAATGGTCGAAATTCACGAACTACCGCAGCGTGGCGCGTTCTATTCAGGCCATTATATTATATATATAATATATATACTTCGTCGATTTCCTTTTAAAACGTATTATATAAATCATTTTAAATACGTTTTCAAAACGATTTCTACTTCCTTTTCAAATTCAAATCAAAATTGAATTTTTCCTTATAAATTCGTTTTAAATTCATTTCAAATTGATTTCAATTCAAATCGATTTTTTTAATTCAATTTCATTCAATTTCAATTAGAATTCATTTCTATTCAATTTCAATTTGAATTCATTTCTATTCAATTTCAATTCGAATTCATTTCTATTCAATTTCAATTCGAATTCATTTCTATTCAATTTCAATTCGAATTCATTTTTATTCAATTTCAATTCGAATTCTAATTCTTTTCAAAATATCAGATTTTGAAATCACTTTCGATATTCATTATAAAATGAATAAAATAGATATAAATATCGTTCACGTCAAAATGGCGTCAATCTAATCAACACGGCTTCATATATTTCTATTTTCAAATATTCTATTTCAAATATTTCTTTTTCAAATATTTCTATTTTCAAATATTTCTATTCAAATATTCTATTTCAAATATTCTATTTCAAAACTGGAATGAGGCCCAATCAATTACCATAGATTTTATTTCTATGGATTTCCATACAACACATGTATATATCAACAATGACAAATAATCAACCATCATCCAAAGTGTATTCTACACTGTATAAGCATCAAATATAAATATTTAACGCTCATAACAGTCTGTCAATTAATCGATCGACATACAACTAATTATTGGGATTAGTGTATGTCATATATCATCCCAATACCCGTGTGGGGTTTCAAACGATCAAACACGGATTTTATTTTGTCCAGTTGGGCGATGTGTAAAATTTATCGTCCCAATCAATATCAATCAAATCAGTGTATATAAACAGATCTCCGATTTGTTTATAAATATTTATTTTATATACACGTTAAAAATTCTATTTTCAACTATAAAATATTTTTAACTATATAAATATTTTATTTCATTTCACATCACATCACACAATCAACTACACATCAAAATCAAACAAACAAGCATACAAGCCGTCCATGGTCTGTGGACGACGGGTGTCAGGTGTTACTAAACACCATCTGCATCCTAGTATATATTTTAACTAGAAAATTTAAATTAAAAGTGAGAAGTTCTCACCGACTAGCTAAACCAAATGCCACGACCCTTCTGATGTAGGAAATCTTCATCGTACTCGCCTTTTGTCGCTTTCGTCGTCAGTGTTCACTACATATATAAAAATCACATTTTTAGTTCGCTCTATATGGATAAAAATCACATTTTTATACCGCTACTATATAGATAAAAATTATATTTTTATCACGCTATTCTCTATATAAAAATTATATTTTTTATATTCTGTCTACTTCACGATGAAAATAAAGTTCATATTTTTACGTTGCTATAATATATATAAAAATCGAATCTTTTCATATTTAAAAATCTCACCTTTCCTATATTAAAAATATGATCTTTTCACTTTTAAAAATACGATATTTTCAAAGTTAAAAATCCCGTCTTTATAAAGTTAAAAATCAAATCTTTATGTTATTAAAACATTATAAGAATCATTACCATAAATAATAAAGAAAATCAGATTTTTCAAACTTGCTTATATATTTAAAATGAAAATAAATAAGGAAATGTAAATAAAATAATTAAAACTCACATTTTTATTGAAGGAGAGGGGTTTCACGTTGGGTCAGTGGCCAGAGGGGGGCGTCTGCTCATCGACGTCGGTCTGGGGTCAGCGAAGGGGCGGCGATGGCACTGGTTGGGTGGTGGCGGCTGTGGTGGGTTCCGGGTCTGGTGGCGTCGGGTTTCAGGGCATGGGGCTCGTGGGTACGGTCGCGAGAGGGGTGAGGAGGAGAAGGTGCGGGGGGGGCGATCATGGAGGGGGCGGCAGCCTTCTGAGGCGCCGGCGACGCCTCTAAGGGGAGGGGGCGACGGTAAATTTAGGTTAAGTTTTTTTTTCCTCTTCTGTTGATCGAAGGAATGAGGGCTCAGGGGAGAGAGTGTATATATTATAATATATATATTTAATTATTTTATTTTCAAAAAGGTTGACTTTTTAACTCGACCTCTAAATGAGGCCTACCGCCTGTCGTCCATAGCTAATTACCCTCATTCCGAACACAATGGGCTATGTATCGTAAGCTGATTCGACTGTTTCGATCAGTTTCCATCAAAATCAAAATATAACTCTATATATTGAATTCGAACGCGCCTTTCAATTTACCGGGGCCACATACGGACTTTAAAAATTCCCTAAAAATATTTTCTAGCTTCGTATTGATGATACGGTCCTAACAAAACAAGTTTCATCGGATTCTGAGACCGTTTGAAAAATGGCCAATTTCCAGTCGATTAAAATCAACTGAAAATGGTCAAAAGCGTTTTCCTTTTCCACGCTCACATATTGATTCGAAAAATTACGAAATTTGAAATCTAGCAATAATTTGACATCACGGATCCAACAAAAGTGGTTTCGTCGAAAACCGAGGTCGTTTGCAAAATTTCCATTTTTAAGGGCCGAAATTCCATAGCGACTATTCTGAAATTTCAACTGGACATATCTTTCTATCCCCGCTATGAAATTTTGATTTTTTGGATTCGTTGGAAAGATATTCTCTATTAGATTCAAATATTTTTGGTTTCACTAAAATCCGGATTATTTTGCACCCGGTACATTCATTTGAAATTTGAAATCGAATTATCGAACTACCGCGCCATTTTCAATTCCTTTTATATATATAAATAAATATTTATATTCTAACGACGATTCGAATAAATATATACGTTCGACTTCTATTCAAAATAAATTTCTCGTCGATATTATTTAAAATAATTCATTTTAAATATTCAAAATTCTCTAAAATTGCCAAAATAAAAAATTTAAATTGGCTCGGATTTCCGGGTTATTACAATCTCCCCCACTTAAAACTTTTCGTCCCCGAAAAGGAACGAAGCTGAAAGTTGTTTAACAAACCAACTCAACTTTCATTGTTTTCTTTACAGCTTAAGTTCTTCAAATTTTCAGTTTCTAAGAACTTTTCAAATTTTTCAAAAATTTGGCTAACACCCTAAATTTTCGAATTTTTTTGCCATAACCTCCCCTGCACCGGGGACTTCGGGATATTTCATATAGCCTCCCATGGCCTTCTTCAATCCAAAAGAAAAAGAAAAAGCCAAGCGGCTAGCCAATCGGCTCACAAAATCATCATCACCCAAACAAAACATTAAACGTGTACCTATTTGTCGGGCAAACAATTTTATTCTTCTGCTCTAGCCTCCTTGCTATGACCTGTTCAATGTAAGCACATGTATATGCATGCAAATGCGACAAATTTTCAATACAATTCACTATTTGTTTCAAATTGGCTAAATGGTTCAAAATTTTAATTAATCAGACAATAGTCAAACAACACAACCATCAATCAATTAGTTGATTAGTTTTTCAAATTCATAACTTTGATATATAGTCAAAAATCAGATTTTTGATGCCAAATCACAACAATAGGCCCTATCTAATTTTGGTTCTCACACCAGTCAATAGGAAATATATAGAAAGCCCACTTTCGTCACTCGAACATAAATACTGGTAATGTGATCACAATTATCAGTATCATCCCCGGGCGACTAGAGTGTGATTCTATATCTATCCAGTATATTAAAACTTCGTATACACGCTAGTTAGGCGTATATGCAAAATCTTTATATATTGGATTGTCCAAATTCAATACAAATAAATGTTCAAATACGTATAAAACGATTTAAATTTCAAAACAAAATTGTTTTCATTTTAAAAATATACTCTTCACACTCGTTCTAGGATACTGCTGATCCTATCTCTAACGAGTCATTCCCAATGGATATTACTAATCCAATCTCTGATTAATTCTTTCATATGGTTCTAATGTGTCTTGTTCTTTGAGCTTTGTAAACCAAAGCTCTGATACCACGATGAAACGACCCGAACTTCCCCGGTAAGGAAAGCCCGGATAGAGTTGAGGAAAACACACATCGGAACACAGACGGAAGAACATTTCATCGTATATTACAACAATTCCATCAGAATACAAGAATATACAGAGTATTAACAAATAAAATACATTTGATAAATATCAGAGATTACAATATATTACATAGCAGCGGAAAATAATACAAAACACAACTGAAGGAGATATACGGATACAAAGCTTTCCGGATATCGTTCCAGCTGTAAACCAGGATCCTGTGAATATAAATCTGCAAAACCAAAACTACTAGCTGCCCGTGTCAAAATAAGGGCACCCAAAGTTTAGGTTAAAACAATAAACTCCAGATCAGTCATAGGACTGGTGTGAGAACTAAAACAGTTATTATTCTTTATTTTAAAGTTCGGTAAATCAAGGGACCATGCCGTATAACACGGAACGGGTTTCCTCCCAAGAATACCAGTGCATAAAACAAACAGCGCAATGCTAAATAACGGAAAATGAAGCTGTTATAAGACCCAGGTCCCATCACATAATGCAATGCAAGCCGGAGGATAGGGTTCTTACCTTATAATAGCCAAAGAATGCTTGATACGTTTAAAACAGATTATTTTGATAGTACTATAAGTGTATAGTGTCAAAAACAATTTCGATCATAAGTATCAATCATAGGCGGCATGAATGCCCTATACCACTATGTTGCCATATATAGGTTTACAACTAAAACTGCAAAGTATCGTATTGGAAATTGGATTTCCATCTATGAACCGAGGCAAAAGATAGTCCTCTACCGAATTCGAGACTCTCTAGCCCGAGCCTCAGGCAAGTACTCTGTCAAGCCTTAGGAGCCACAGGGTCGGTCCACCGATGTGGATTAAAATGCCTGAACACTACATCTCCCCGCCCTATGGGGCGTAAATGAGCCAACGAATGACTCCATCGGTTCGATAATGGCCGATATATCCGAGGCGCCTCGCAACAGCAACAACCACATAAGTCAAACTCGTTAGGGCGTGTAAAACCACTGACGCCACTTCTAGCTAGAAAGAGACGCATGCCCTCCCTGGATCCTTCTCCCGTTTCTGGTTCACAACCAGGGTGTGAGGCTCGCGAATCCACGCTACACAAAGCTATGCCACACAGGCCGTGCTTTGATCATCACCACAAGACTTTGCTTTTCAACAAAAGCCTTGATCAATTGCCACGTAGGCATGCGACACAGGCAATTCACTCCATGCGTTTGATATCCATAAATATATAACCCCTGAGCTCGTACGTCACAGAGAAGGGAGTTAAGCAAGAGAATAAATTCTCCGCCGCCAAACAGATATATGTTTAATAGAAATCAACCACACAGAATAAAATCCAATGTCAGACACACGGTCCATTTACAAGTTCATTCTGGGTCTGAACGAAACCGGAGGCACCTTGTACCTCGCTTATCCATTGATCTCCAAGTACGTCTGGACGACCACTAACTGATTCCCTCCCCTTGGGTGTATGGCCCAATCAAGATCATCAGTAATCACCAAAACGACGTGAAGACCTCCGGTCTTCAACCACCGTCTTCATCTTCGACACCACGTCGAGTCAGTTATTCAGAATGGGATAAACCCGACCTTTCTGAACAACTCGCGTATATAATAAACACGTGTGACACAAACACAACATACGCCTCAATCCAATTCAGAATATTCTTTTATTCAAATATTCTTATACTTTGGGGAAGGTTCCCATTAATTTTATCAAAGATAAATTCTTTTAAATTTATTCTTTAATCTTCCTTTGAATATCACTTCAAACTAGTCGGGATTAACGAGCCTTACCGAAGTAATCATTTGTTTTAATTTCCCAAACCCAACCTATTCATCCCATGAAGTAAAACTGGTAATACTTCATATCTAACACCACGGTGTTATCGGTAAGTTTAATTACCATTTCACGTTCAAATCTAATTAAAGATTTAACTATCTCCTGGAGCAAAACTGGTGATACTCCATTCTCGATCTTTTCAATCTAATTAAAGATTCATTAAAATTCCACTTAGTTTTGATCTTTAACTGGGTTAAAGAATCAGTGTCATTTAAAACACGTTTCACGATAAACCCAAAATCACATTCCATTAATTATCGGGTTAAAGAACAAGTGTTATTTAAAACACTGTTCACGATAAACCCAAAAATCAATACCAATTCAATTCCAGTTAAATATTATTTAATTGGTACACTTCATTAGATCTAAATAAAAAGATTTAATCTTTTTCTCAACTGGGCTTAAGAACAGTGTTAATGAAGACACCATTCACGACAAACCCAAATCACATTTGATATTAAATACAAGGCTCTGAATAGAAAATATACCGGCATATATTCAATATCAAATTCTACGACCAACAAATATCGTATTGGAAATAACGATATTAATATATCTTTCAAATTCCCATAACAATATCTATAACATCACGAAATCCAACATCGAAATATTCCGAAAACAATTTCGATTCAAATCCCTTTCAATTCCATCATTGGAAATCCTGGTTACTTTTAAAACCATTTCAAATTCAATTTATTTATTTTAAAAATAAATATAATATTATTCTAGTTGAAAACTATTTCATTTCGATAAAAATCTATTTTTTTCTTTTCAAATATGGAGTTTTTCATCCCAATTCTTCCCAAATCATTTCTTCTGATTTTACACAAATTATTAATTTTTTAATAATTTTATCAAGGCCCGTACAATCGATTTCCATTAATGGCCATCGAACTGCACTTACAGCGGCCTTTTCCAAATTTGATTTGGACATAATTCCACATCCAACCGTTAGATTTCAAATTTCTAGTATTCGTTAGAAAGCTCTTTTCGATACAAACCCAACGGTTCCGGTTTTAGGAGAATTCGACGGTCGGATCTCCCGCAATATCCATTCGAAGTCAATGGTCGAAATTCACGAACTACCGCAGCGCGGCGCGTTCTATTCAGGCCATTATATTATATATATAATATATATACTTCGTCGATTTCCTTTTAAAACGTATTATATAAATCGTTTTCAAAACGATTTCTACTTCCTTTTCAAATTCAAATCAAAATTGAATTTTTCCTTATAAATTCGTTTTAAATTCATTTCAAATTGATTTCAATTCAAATCGATTTTTTTAATTCAATTTCAATTCGAATTCATTTCTATTCAATTTCAATTTCAATTCGAATTCATTTCTATTCAATTTCAATTCGAATTCATTTCTATTCAATTTCAATTCGAATTCATTTCTATTCAATTTCAATTCGAATTCTAATTCTTTTCAAAATATCAGATTTTGAAATCGCTTTCGATATTCATTAAAAAATGAATAAAATTGATATAAATATCGTTCACGTCAAAATGGCGTCAATCTAATCAACACGGCTTCATATATTTCTATTTTCAAATATTCTGTTTTAAATATTTCTTTTTCAAATATTTCTATTTTCAAATATTTCTATTCAAATATTCTATTTCAAAACTGGAATGAGGCCCAATCAATTACCATAGATTTTATTTCTATGGATTTCCATACAACACATGTATACATCAACAATGGCAAACAATCAACCATCATCCAAAGTGTATTCTACACTGTATAAGCATCAAATATAAATATTTAACGCTCATAACGGTCTGTTAATTAATCGATCGACATACAACTAATTATTAGGATTAGTGTATGTCATATATCATCCCAATACCCGTGTGGGGTTTCAAACAATCAAACACAGATTTTATTTGTGCATTTGGGCGATGTGTAAAATTTATCGTCCCAATCAATATCAATCAAATCAGTGTATATAAACATATCTCCGATTTGTTTATAAATATTTATTTTATATACATGTTAAAAATTCTATTTTCAACTATAAAATATTTTTAACTATATAAATATTTTATTTCATTTCACATCACATCACACAATCAACTACACATCAAAATCAAACAACCTAGCATACAAGCCGTCCATGGTCTGTGGACGACGGGTGTTAGGTACTACTAAACACCGTCTGCATCCTAGTATATATTTTAACTAGAAAAATTAAATTAAAAGTGAGAAGTTCTTACCGACTAGCTAAACCAAACGCCACGACCCTTCTGATGTAGGAAATCTTCTTCGTACTCGCCTTTTGTCGCTTTCGTCGTTAGTGTTCACTACATATATAAAAATCACATTTTTAATTCGCTCTATACGGATAAAAATCACATTTTTATACCGCTACTATATAGATAAAAATTATATTTTTATCACGCTATTCTCTATATAAAAATTATATTTTCATATTCTGTCTACTTCACGATGAAAATAAAGTTCATATTTTTACGTTGCTATAATATATATAAAAATCGAATCTTTTCATATTTAAAAATCTCACCTTTCCTATATTAAAAATACGATCTTTTCACTTTTAAAAATACGATATTTTCAAAGTTAAAAATCCCGTCTTTATAAAGTTAAAAATCAAATCTTTATGTTATTAAAACATTATAAGAATCATTACCATTAATAATAAAGAAAATCAGATTTTTCAAACTTGCTTATATATTTAAAATGAAAATAAATAAGGAAATGTAAATAAAATAATTAAAACTCACATTTTTATTGAAGGAGAGGGGTTTCACGTTGGGTCAGTGGCCAGAGGGGGGCGTCTGCTCATCGGCGTCGGCCTGGGGTCAGCGAAGGGGTGGCGGCGGCACTGGTTGGGTGGTGACGGCTGTGGTGGGTTCCCGGTCTGGTGGCGTCGGGTTTCAGGGCATGGGGCTCGTGGGTACGGTCGCGAGAGGGGGGAGGAGGAGAAGGTGCGGGGGGGCGATCGTGTGGGGGGGGGGCAGCCTCCTGAGGCAGCGGCGACGCCTCTAAGGGGGGCGACGGTGAATTTAGGTTTAGTTTTTTTTTCTCTTCTGTTGATCGAAGGAATGAGGGCTCAGGGGAGAGAGTGTATATATTATAATATATTTATTTAATTATTTTATTTTCAAAAAGGTTGACTTTTTAATTCGACCTCTAAACGAGGCCTACAGCCTGCCGCCCATAGCTAATTACCCCCATTTCGAACACAATGGGCTATGTATCGTAAGATGATTCGACTGTTTCGATCAGTTTCCATCAAAATCAAGATATAACTCTATATATTGAATTTGAACGCGCCTTTCAATTTACTGGGGCCACATACGGACTTTAGAAATTCCCTAAAAATATTTTCTAGCTTCGTATTGACGATACGGTCCTAACAAAACTAGTTTCATCGGATTCTGAGACCGTTTGAAAAATGGCTAATTTCCAGTCGATTAAAATCAACTGAAAATGGTCAAACGTGTTTTCCTTTGCCACGCTTACTCTTGATTCGAAAAATTATGAAATTTGAAACCTAGCAATAATTTGACATCACGGATCCAACAAAAGTGGTTTCATCGAAAACCGAGGTCGTTTGCAAAATTTCCATTTTTAAGGGCCGAAATTCCATAGCGACTATTCTGAAATTTCAACTGGACATATCTTTCTATCCCCGCTATGAAATTTTGATTTTTCGGATTCGTTGGAAAGATATTCTCTATTAGATTCAAATATTTTTGGTTTCACTAAAATCCGGATTATTTTGCACCCGGTACATTCATTTGAAATTTGAAATTTGAAATCGAATTATCGAACTACCGCGCCATTTTCAATTCCTTTTATATATATAAATAAATATTTATATTCTAACGACGATTCGAATAAATATATACGTTCGACTTCTATTCAAAATAAATTTCTCGTCGATATTATTTAAAATAATTCATTTTAAATATTCAAAATTCTCCAAAATTGCCAAAATAAAAATTTTAAATTGGCTCGGATTTCCGGGTTATTACATTTTTTATGTTGAAGTTCTATTTTGACTTGCCGTCAAACGACTTGTGTTTATTATTTTTTGTAACACCCCACCTCCGCCAGGGTGTCTCTTGCAAGCACTCTGACTTTGGAAGGGCGTTTGAATCGGGTAAACATGCATAATGATATGTCAAGGCAGAACAAGAACATATGTATATATGTAAACAGAGTAAATAAGATAAGTAAAACAGCGGAAGATTTCAAACTATTTCAAAACAAGTCTGGTACAACATAATGTCAACTTTCCAAATAAACAAGTCTAGATAAAAACAACATCAACTGAAAAACTGAAATACATAAGTACTATCCCCAAAATAAGTGATAACCATAGCTAGCTTCATGTCAAGACCGTACATGAGCTAAAATCCCACAAGCAAGCGATCAGAAATCCAAGCTAAGCTCCAATATTCCCACCCTGAGAACCCTGGGGGGGGGGGGGGGAACGGAAGAAAAGAGGCGAAAGAAAAACAGGTCAGTCAAAAAGACTGAGTAAGCCCTACTACAATCAATGTAAACTGATAAAGTTAACTGACATGGGAAGCAGGGATGATCATAAGGATAACAACATACTAGCATGATGATTAACTAACAAGGTAGATAAAGGTGTCATCGCATAATCAGGTTTAAGGTTTTTGCACCACAGGTGTACTAGCAAACTAACATGACTTGAATAAACAAGTATTGATCCCTTGGCCCAAGCTTTGGCCCAATAACATGAAATGACCCTAATACGAGGTCCAATAACATGAAGTGACCCTAATACGAGGTCCAATAACATGAAGTGACCCTGATACGAGGTCCAATAACATGAAGTGACCCTGATACGAGGTCCAATAACATGAAGTGACCCTGATACGAGGTCCAATAACATGAAGTGACCCTAATACGAGGTCCAATAACATGAAGTGACCCTAATACGAGGTCCAATAACATGAAGTGACCCTAATACGAGGTCCAACCAAGCGGTCTAGTCGATCGGCTCCCTATAAGCCTAACTCGTCACGTGTTGGTGTCAATACGGCCCAAACATAATTGTAGTCAGAATGTGCAGGGTCTCCCGTCGGGTGTATCAAGCCCTAGGGTGTCAACCCCTGGACACCATAAACATAAGTGCACAGTCTCGATCTACTGGTACCCGTGCATGTTTTCCCCTTCTTCGGACAATGTGCACGACCATAGTCCGCCCGGAACTACACCGGCGTACCACTCTGCCGTCGTTTTTGGTCACTTACCTCAAGTCCAGTAATCGTGCCCCCACCCTAGCCTAGTCCCTAGGGTCTTAATGATACAAACTTGGGATTACTGCTGGAGTGGACCCCCATCGCTAGGATTTTCTAGTGGGTTAAGTACGGTTTAACCCTTTTTCTAATCATGGATTAACTTGGTTAAGTGTAACGATGAGTTCACGACTTAACCCCGATTAATCTACCAAGCCCAAATTGGTTAAGTATTAAGTGGACCACGGCTTAACCCTAATCATGAGGCATTAATTAATTTAATGTGCCTTAACCTCTCACATTAGACCTTGTTGTGGTTACTAGTTAAGTTGGGCGGGTCCGGGTAGCTTTACACCACAACTTGGTCTAACCTCGGGCTCAAGGTACAACATGACCAACTTCTCACATTGGGTCCTATTGTTTGTAGCAACTAGTTAAGCCGGTCGGTTCCAGGTAGTTTTACGCTACAAACTCAACCCAACCTCGAGTTGGTCACACTTATATTTTCTAAGTGTCATGTCCATCATGTTTCCAAAACATATTACAAGTTTTCAAGAATTTGGGTAGACCTAACTTAATAGGTAAATTCCCAATGGGTAGACCTAACTTAATAGGTAAATTCCCAATCTTATGTTTTTATGTCTTTTAAGTTTACCCAACCCCAAACGCAATCCCATCGCTTACATATCGCAATAGCGCATAAAGGATAGAAAGAGGGAACTTGGCATAATCATGACATAAAGGTGTTGAAGCCACAAGTTTAACATGGTGGCATATGAAATGTTCATATGTTCATATACTTGCATATTACATTTTTAGGCCTCAAAAGCATGCATAAAACCAAACTTAGCATATAAGTGATACATGGTGATAAATGACATGTAGAAGTTGCCATAAGTTCGCATTTAGCCTCACATGCAAGTTATCATAAGGGATATGATAACTTACATGTTGCCAAAATGCAACCTTTAGCATAAAGCTTGAAGCTTTAAGCTCATAAACCCAAGATAAGCTTGCATAACATGATAACATGAGCAAAATGATCAACCCAAACTTGCATAACATAACTTGCATATCATATGGCAAACTTGCATATCATAACATAGCAAACTTGCATAACATAACATGATAAACTTGCATATCATAACATGGCAAACTTGCATAGCATAACATGGTAAACTTGCATATCATAACATGGCAAACTTGCATAGCATAACATGGTAAACTTGCATATCATAACATGGCATACTTGCATAACATAACATGATAAACTTGCATATCATAACATGGCAAACTTGCATAGCATAACATATCAAACTTGCATAACATGACATAGTAAACTTGCATATCATGGAAAACTTGCATATCATAATGATCAACCAAACTTGCATCATTCATTTAACTTTAGAGTTTAAATATGAAAGTAGAAAAGGGCTTACAATGCTTATGAAGACTCAAATGAGTATAGGCAAATATAAGATTGAGACAAAGCCCTTATGAAATCAAATAAACCAAAAATGCAAGCTCCAATAGAAAAACCCTTGAGCCAAAATGATCAAAACTCTTGCTTTATGATGTAAATATGGAAACTTGAATTGAATGCAAGCTAATGACACTCATACAAGCTTGAAAACACTTGTATGCATGGAAAATCTCTCATAGAAATTTATTTAGGAATTTTATGAAGAGAGTGGAGGCCATGAGAGGAATGATTTTGCCATAGTTTAGTTACTTGAATGAATAATGATGATTTAGGGTTAGGTTAGGTTAGGGGCTTATTTATAGAGATTAGGATTAGTTTCAACCTTAGGATTAAACCCTAATTCCAATCTCAGCCCTTAAAACCGAATCTGGCCCCAAAACCCAACCAAAACCCCAAAATGGTGCACCAGGCAAAACTGCCCGGCTGAGCCAAGTCGACAGGGCTATCGACTTGGGTCCAACCAAGTCGACTCCCAAGTCGACAGGGCTGTCGACTTGGGTGCTCTGGCGGGAATTTTCCCGCCTGGCCCAATCTGACCTAATTTCCAAATTCAAACTTGAATTTGAAATCTGTTTTTTACTTTGAATTTTTCTGAAAACTTCGTTGGGCCTTAATCGGGTCATACGGACTCCGATTTTCGAAAACTCGGACTCTATTTCGCGTATTTTTCCGAGACGAACGCAATGGCATAGCCCGTTTCCCTTGATTCAGATTTATAAATTAAATTCTGCCTCTATTTACGTTATAACAGGTTATTGAAAATACGGGTTGTTACATTCTCCCCTCCTTAAAGGATTTCGTCCCCGAAATCTCTAAGTTAGGAAGAACATATCCTACCATCCAACATCCATCTACTCAAAACATCATCCACGAGCAATCATTGTCCTTACAAGATTCTAAATGTTGTATGAACATATGCAAAGGTGTGTGTATACGTACTTATCTAATGCAAATATCATTAATGCAAATTATGTTAGTGAAATGAATCCATATGTATGCAATTCCTAACATAATGTATAACATCTATATGTGTGCACATAACATACATCCATATGCAACATCCATGTGATAACACAAAAATTTTCATCCATGAATAAGCATAAACACTCATGCATATGCAATATGAGGAGTGTGTGAGCCGATCTAGTGCCTAATGTGTATAATGCATCCACGAGTAACCACTTGCAAACACTTGCAACCACTTGCAAACATCAAGCATAACATGTTTCAAACACATGTTTCATCCAAAGGGTTTCTACCTAAGGTTCTCATGACAAGATTAACATGATAACAAGATAAACAAGACAAACATGGATAGCAAAAGAAAGATATGCTACAAAGAGATCGGGAAGATAAGCAAGATATACTCCTTTTGGATTACAAGAAATCCCTTCCTAACCCAACCCATATTCTATAAAAGCCCAAAAGGTTTAGTCAACCTAACGGACCCCTTCAAACCCTGACATGTATTACTAGCCAATAAGTCATACCTCCCGACAGAAATAGGACCGAGAATGGGACCGAGAGGATATACGTAAAAAGATAACATGCGAGTAAGTTCCACAGGAAAACAAGGATCAAGGATATGCTCTTAAAAAGAGATATGATGCGCGTATCTAGCCTCCAGTCTTCTAAGCCACATTTCCTTGAGCTTAACTCCACTGTGCTTTGACCGTCTTTTACTTACTCTTCTATCATTCTTGGCTAAAACATAACTATGACCTCATGGTTTCATGCAAGCTCTCCAAAATTCACCAGTGAATCCTGGATCTCGTTTACTTACTATAAAGTATTCCACGCAGCAGAACTTTTCTTGGAAATACCAATCCACGTTGCCAATTGCTCTTACCAACGTGATTTTCTATAACTCATGCTTAAACGAAATGAACCATCCGCCTGTGAATGATAGGCCGTGCTTAGCTTCAGTTGCTTGCCCATGATTTCCCGTAGACTATCCCAAAACTGGCTGGTGAAGATTGAGTCATGGTTACTAACTATACTTTAGGGAACCTCGTGCAACCGCTTTATTTCTTGAAAGTAAACTGTCGCTAGCTATGATGCAGTCCTTTCGCTCTTTACCGGAGTGAAATGAGCACTCTTCGTGAGTCTACCTACTATGACCCACATGCTCTTATTCCCTTTCTTGATCTAGGCAGTCTATCCACGGAATCCTTCGTGACGCTTTTCCCTCTTCCATTGCGGGGACCTCCAATGGATATAATAGCCCACCGGGCTTCTATGACTCGGCCTTTAACCTGTTGGCACAACATGCACCTTGGGACAAACTCGGCCACCTCCTCGGGTGATGTGCATCTTCAAGAACCTTCTTTCTCTCATCGCGTCTTAGCCATCCCTTGTCATCTATAGCGAGGTGACTTACCATCTCGCCTCGAATCAACTTGTCCATGATCTTGACTAACTGCGGGTCTTCTTTCTGTGAAGTCCCTACTCGATCCAGAAGGGTAGGTCTAAGCTCAAGGGACGCTAACTAACTAATTAAACTGAGAGAACTTCTTAATTCAGTTGCATTCCTTGGAGTCTTCCAATCCTGAACTGCAACTATCTTAGCGGGATCCACCGCTAAGCCTTGCTTAGATACTATATGCCCAAGGAATCTAACTTCCCTTCTCCAAAAGTGACACTTGGAGAACTTGGCCTTCAACTGATGCGCTCTAAGCGTACCCATCACCTCCACGAGATGCCTTGCATGCTCTTCCTCATCCTTAGAGAAGATCAGAATATCATCTACGAAGACCACGACAAACTTGTTCAAGAACTCCCTGAACACCCTACTCATCAAGTCCACGAAGTAGGCGGGTGCATTAGTCAAACCGAATGGCATGACCAGCCATTCTAAGAATCCATCTGGAGTTCTGAACGCAGTTTCGCCTATACTATCCTCAGCTATTCTGAGCTGATGGAACAGATGTTCCTACAAGCTGATCAAACAAATCATCGATCCTTGGCAATGGTTGTCTATTCTCTTTGTTTAACTCACGATAATCAACACAAAGTCGAAGAGAACCATCTGCCTTGGTAGTAAATACTACAGGCGCTCCCCATTCAGATATACTTCATCTAATGAAGTTCTTCTCAGGCAACTCCTTGACTTGCTTTCTTAACTCTCATCTTGCGGGGCCATGTGCCTAACCGGCCACGAAACTATCTTGGCATTATCAACCAGATAAATGCGGAAATCTATCTCTCGTTTAGGGGTAACCCCCTTCACTTCACCCAAGATATCAGGATATTCTCGGACCACCCTAACCGATTGCAAACTATCGATAGACGAGTTGAGGGACTCAAGATAACACAACATGACGGGACTCATAGGGTTACTAGAAATTTTTAGGGTATTACCGAGGCGAGTCATGAGCCTCTCAACCCTATGCTCGAAAATCAAGAATGGCCCCAAAACTGGACAACCAATCCATGCCCAAAATCAACCCATACCCCATGAAACCGAGAATATAAGCATCACGCGAGAATTCTATACTCAAGATAGAGATTTTCAAATCCACGTAGATAATAGACAAATGGGCGGAACCCCCAATTGGATTTGAAACACACACGGGATCATTAACTAGACTAGTACTTAGGTGCAAACTTCCAACTAAACCAGATGAAATAAACTATGCGATGCACCAGAATCAAACAAAGTACGAACAGGAAAATCAGAAATGTAAACAAGACTTTCAACAGAAATACTACCTCGATCGGGAACTGGAGCGGCATTGAGAGCATGAACTTGCCCTCCCGAAGGTCCAGCACGCTGAGTCTGACCCTGGCCTTGCCCTTGCTTCTTCGGGCAATCCCTAGTGAAGTGTCCCATTTCTCCACAGTTAAAGCAAGTGCCCTTCCTTTTTCTGCAATCCTTGTTTAGATGAGTCGAGCTTCCACAAGTAAAGCACCTTTTTTCCTTCTTATCTTTAGACTTCTCCTCCTTCTTTTTCATTTCCTTTTTGGGCCCCGTTTCCTTGTTTTGAGACTCATTCATCTTGACCTCCTTCTTGTCACTCCTATTCTCTTCATTGAGTAGGGCCATATTCACCAAACTCTCGAAAGTTGCCCCCAAGGGTATATGAGACATGGCTAAACCATGTAATGGCTCGTTTAATCCTAGAGCAAAGTATAGGGCCTTCTTCTGAGCTGTGTTAACCAAGTCTAAACCGACCCGAGCCAGTTGATTAAACTTATCTATGTATTCCCTAATAGTCATGTCCCCTTGCTTCAGTGATAGGAACCTTAGTCCAAACTTTCCCCTAAAGTCATCCCAAGTCTCAATTGGCCTAGTAGCGGTGGTGACCACCCACCAACGTGCAGCTTCTTCCTTTAGCAACCACACTGCCAATAAAACCTTCCTACGGTCATCTATATCAAAGAAGGCAAAAAGATCTTCGGTTTCTTTCAACCAATTCCTTGCCTCTACATAAGTCTCGGTTCCAATGAAATTCTTGCAACCCATCGCCTTAAAGTCTTTGCAAATCTCCGCGAGATCCTCTTGTGGATGCTGAGGGGGAGGAGGAAGAGGAACCTCAGCGACATGAGGAGGAGGAACATTAACTACCGGAGGAGGAGGAGGAGGAACATCGGGGGGGCCGGCTTCGGTCGCCCTAGCCTCCAAAAGTCTCCTATACCAAACAGGTACGTGTACTCCCTCCGGAATGGCAAAGTTATTGGACATACTGAAAACGAAGAAAAAGATACATTCAGAATGGAGAAAAACGAAGGGATTTTTGCTAATGGCTTTTTGGGGAATAGCCTTTAAAATAAACTAGACTTTTCTTTTGGAAAATACTTTATACTTGGTTTTAAAAATAGTTTTCCAAAAGTTTTCTAAAAACCTTTTTGTTCCTTCTCGTAAACCATATGCTCTGATACCAAATGTAACACCCCACCTCCGCCAGGGTGTCTCTTGCAAGCACTCTGACTTTGGAAGGGCGTTTGAATCGGGTAAACATGCATAATGATATGTCAAGGCAGAACAAGAACATATGTATATATGTAAACAGAGTAAATAAGATAAGTAAAACAGCGGAAGATTTCAAACTATTTCAAAACAAGTCTGGTACAACATAATGTCAACTTTCCAAATAAACAAGTCTAGATAAAAACAACATCAACTGAAAAACTGAAATACATAAGTACTATCCCCAAAATAAGTGATAACCATAGCTAGCTTCATGTCAAGACCGTACATGAGCTAAAATCCCACAAGCAAGCGATCAGAAATCCAAGCTAAGCTCCAATATTCCCACCCTGAGAACCTGGGGGGGGGGGGGGGGACGGAAGAAAAGAGGCGAAAGAAAATCAGGTCAGTCAAAAAGACTGAGTAAGCCCTACTACAATCAATGTAAACTGATAAAGTTAACTGACATGGGAAGCAGGGATGATCATAAGGATAACAACATACTAGCATGATGATTAACTAACAAGGTAGATAAAGGTGTCATCGCATAATCAGGTTTAAGGTTTTTGCACCACAGGTGTACTAGCAAACTAACATGACTTGAATAAACAAGTATTGATCCCTTGGCCCAAGCATTGGCCCAATAACATGAAATGACCCTAATACGAGGTCCAATAACATGAAGTGACCCTAATACGAGGTCCAATAACATGAAGTGACCCTCATACGAGGTCCAATAACATGAAGTGACCCTGATACGAGGTCCAATAACATGAAGTGACCCTGATACGAGGTCCAATAACATGAAGTGACCCTGATACGAGGTCCAATAACATGAAGTGACCCTAATACGAGGTCCAATAACATGAAGTGACCCTAATACGAGGTCCAATAACATGAAGTGACCCTAATACGAGGTCCAACCAAACGGTCTAGTCGATCGGCTCCCTATAAGCCTAACTCGTCACGTGTTGGTGTCAATACGGCCCAAACATAATTGTAGTCAGACTGTGTAGGGTCTCCCGTCGGGTGTATCAAGCCCTAGGGTGTCAACCCCTGGACACCATAAACATAAGTGCACAGTCTCGATCTACTGGTACCCGTGCATGTTTTCCTCGGCTTCGGACTATGTGCACGACCATAGTCCGCCCGGAACTACACCGGCGTACCACTCTGCCGTCGTTTTTGGTCACTTACCTCAAGTCCAGTAATTGTGCCCCCACCCTAGCCTAGTCCCTAGGGTCTTAATGATACAAACTTGGGATTACTGCTGGAGTGGACCCCCATTGCTAGGATTTTCTAGTGGGTTAAGTACGGTTTAACCCTTTTTCTAATCATGGATTAACTTGGTTAAATGTAACGATGAGTTCACAACTTAACCCCGATTAATCTACCAAGCCCAAATTGGTTAAGTATTTTGTGGACCATGACTTAACCCTAATCATGAGGCATTAATTAATTTAATGTGCCTTAACCTCTCACATTAGACCTTGTTGTGGTTACTAGTTAAGCCGGGCGGGTCCGGGTAGCTTTACACCACAACTTGGTCTAACCTCGGGCTCAAGGTACAACATGACCAACTTCTCACATTGGGTCCTATTGTTTGTAGCAACTAGTTAAGTCGGTCGGTTCCGGGTAGTTTTACGCTACAAACTCAACCCAACCTCGAGTTGGTCACACTTATATTTTCTAAGTGTCATGTCCATCATGTTTCCAAAACATATTACAAGTTTTCAAGAATTTGGGTAGACCTAACTTAATAGGTAAATTCCCAATGGGTAGACCTAACTTAATAGGTAAATTCCCAATCTTATGTTTTTATGTCTTTTAAGTTTACCCAACCCCAAACGCAATCCCATCGCTTACATATCGCAATAGCGCATAAAGGATAGAAAGAGGGAACTTGGCATAATCATGACATAAAGGTGTTGAAGCCACAAGTTTAACATGGTGGCATATGAAATGTACATATGTTCATATACTTGCATATTACATTTTTAGGCCTCAAAAGCATGCATAAAACCAAACTTAGCATATAAGTGATACATGGTGATAAATGACATGTAGAAGTTGCCATAAGTTCGCATTTAGCCTCACATGCAAGTTATCATAAGGGATATGATAACTTACATGTTGCCAAAATGCAACCTTTAGCATAAAGCTTGAAGCTTTAAGCTCATAAACCCAAGATAAGCTTGCATAACATGATAACATGAGCAAAATGATCAACCCAAACTTGCATAACATAACTTGCATATCATATGGCAAACTTGCATATCATAACATAGCAAACTTGCATAACATAACATGATAAACTTGCATATCATAACATGGCAAACTTGCATAGCATAACATGGTAAACTTGCATATCATAACATGGCAAACTTGCATAGCATAACATGGTAAACTTGCATATCATAACATGGCATACTTGCATAACATAACATGATAAACTTGCATATCATAACATGGCAAACTTGCATAGCATAACATATCAAACTTGCATAACATGACATAGTAAACTTGCATATCATGGCAAACTTGCATATCATAATGATCAACCAAACTTGCATCATTCATTTAACTTTAGAGTTTAAATATGAAAGTAGAAAAGGGCTTACAATGCTTATGAAGACTCAAATGAGTATAAGCAAATATAAGATTGAGACAAAGCCCTTATGAAATCAAATAAACCCAAAATGCAAGCTCCAATAGAAAAACCCTTGAGCCAAAATGATCAAAACTCTTGCTTTATGATGTAAATATGGAAACTTGACTTGAATGCAAGCTAATGACACTCATACAAGCTTGAAAACACTTGTATGCATGGAAAATCTCTCATAGAAATTTATTTAGGAATTTTATGAAGAGAGTGGAGGCCATGAGAGGAATGATTTTGCCATAGTTTAGTTACTTGAATGAATAATGATGATTTAGGGTTAGGTTAGGGGCTTATTTATAGAGATTAGGATTAGTTTCAACCTTAGGATTAAACCCTAATTCCAATCTCAGCCCTTAAAACCGAATCTGGCCCCAAAACCCAACCAAAACCCCAAAATGGTGCACCAGGCAAAACTGCCCGGCTGAGCCAAGTCGACAGCCAAGTCGACAGGGCTGTCGACTTGGTCCAACCAAGTCGACTCCCAAGTCGACAGGGCTGTCGACTTGGGTGCTCTGGCGGGAATTTTCCCGCCTGGCCCAATTTGACCTAATTTCCAAATTCAAACTTGAATTTGAAATCTGTTTTTTTACTTTGAATTTTTCTGAAAACTTCGTTGGGCCTTAATCGGGTCATACGGACTCCGATTTTCGAAAACTCGGACTCTATTTCGCGTATTTTTCCGAGACGAACGCAATGGCATAGCCCTTTTCCCTTGATTCAGATTTGTAAATTAAATTCTGCCTCGATTTACATTATAACAGGTTATTGAAAATACGGGTTGTTACATTTTTCCTCCAGCGGCTTCGTTTAATATGAAATGAAAAGAGAAATAAATGTTGGGTACTTGTTCACGTGAAGGAAATAGGATTGGCGTTTAATATGTTAGTCTTTTGTGAAGTTTTTACATTTCCAGAAATATCCTTGTGTAGTATTTAAAGTACTCAAATCTTAATTGCGAAATAAAAGTTGAAAGATCCTATTATTTTCCTTCTCATTCCGTCTCCAAAATCCAGGCATTTTCATTAGAAATTGAATACATGTTTCAATGCTAAAATGTTTAGGTCCTATTATGTTTTTCCAACAAAAGATACTCTTGTTTTATAATACCAATTCAACATTTTTTTTATAACGTGCACATGCAATGCATGTACCAACATGCTGATATAAATGAAAGGAAATCACTTTTCATTCAAAGACTCTTTATTTATATTATGGAACGTTGGTGGTCTGGCTTGGAAATGAAGAGACCTTATCCAAATGATTTTTTTTGCAGAGGACATGCTTGTTTCAGGTATCGATCATTAACTTTTTAAGTTAAACAATTAGTTTTCTTTTATTTGTACCAAATTTTCCTTTGACCACATTAATATTAGGTCCTTTGACTTGTCCAATTATCCTTTGCTATGTTGCATGAACAAACCATAGCTTATCTGTAACTATTTACCTTTTTATTAATAAATTTATGGACATCAGTGCTGATGGTCTGTACCATGAATTAAAGCTTTCATGGTGATCAACATATTCGCTGTTAATAATTTAATAATACACTTTTTCCATACATGACGACATTTTGATGTTTAAACCAAGATTCAACATTCCACCTGACATGTCAAGATCTTTGTCATTTTATTTTGTTTTTGGTATTGATTGAGGCAAAATATGCTCAATATTCCATTTAGATTGGGACAAACAGAATTTAAAAAGGTTTAAAAGAAGAAGAATTATATACGAGAACACATAAAGAAGTGAAAAATATATATGATTTAAAGTAGTAAAACATGTTAAATCAAAGAGAAAATAAAAAAACCTTGGGAAGGAAAATTTGAATGTTTAAACACAAATATGAAAGGTTTTGCTAACAAAACCACATCATGTAGTCTTTCAAGCGTATTTTCCTTTTAGCGTTCTAAGTCCTAAAATCGAATTCAAAATTTTTGAAACAAATTTAGGATTTTGATTTTTGTTAGAGGTGGTTGCTGTGGTAATAACGGAGAATTATTTGTGTTAAATGTAGGCAATTCAAATTTGTCAAAGAAGAACCAAATTTACCTATTTGGTTCTATTAATGATTAGGTTATATGTGGAAGGAATAATATAAAAAAAAGATATATGAGAATAATTTATGTTGGAAGGATACAAGTTATTTACTCAGATAATATATAAATGAGTAAATAAATCCATTTGTGGATTTTCCGATTTTACAATAGGTAATTTTTATATCTATTCATACTTCCGATCAGTTAATCCACATCTGAGTTAATCCACATCTGAGTTAATCCACGGAATAATGATTAGTCGATGCGCATGTGGATTAACTGATCAATCAACCAAATGTCTTTTTTTGCTTTCTATTTCATCGACAAACACAACTTTGGTGATCAAAAGGAACATTATTACTACTTAATACATTAGTGAGAGAAATGAATCAAAAAACCAAATGATCTGTCTGATATTAATATTTACTTATACTGATTACCCAATGGAATATCATGTCTCCATAAGAACAACATTTATCTAAATTATCTCATATAAAACCTTAAATTAGAATTATTTACTCTTGGTATTTCTTTTGACTGATACTTTCTTTTCCATGCATCGAAACTACTTTTACACTTTCTCGTCCCTACATATTAAATTTTTAAACACTCATTTATTTCATGGATTATCATATTAGTATTTTTGTAAGAAAAATGAAAAAAAGTTAATGCTCAATTCTATGATGCAGCTTCATAATTCATAAAAGATTAAGATGATTCCCAAAAGTTAAAACCAACTCTTCATATCAAATACCAAATAATTCACAAATTATTTGTAATATAGTTGAGCAGTATGATACTCAATCATATCGAAAGAACAACATTAAGCAGAAATTGATGTTGTTGATAGTTTGATATAATTAGAGATCCGATGAGTGCATAACATAGATTGTGAATTTATTATGAAAAAGTGGTTGTGTTGAGCATGGTCATTGATATTTTCCAGTTAGAAGCTTATACAAATGATCATAATCTTAAGAAGAAGTGACTGCTTTTTAACAAAACAAAAGCATTACGCGGATAAACTAAATAATTTTATATTTAATGCAAAAGGAAAACCATGCTTAAAAGTAGGGTGGATGAACTAAATAATAGTGTGGATGCAAATAAAATTTACCTTTACAATATTAGAAAAAGATTATTGATGAAGATTGATTCAAGTAAGGAAATTATGGAAACCAAGGTCACCATTATCTGTTTGCATTGAAATCAACTATATTACATTTGAAATGGTTCCAAGACAACTGGACAATCAATTTAATTAAGGTAAATTTTACATCAATCCACAATTTCTTTTAGATAGTCCACAATATAATCTCATTAAGTTAATCCACAAATTATTTGTAAGTTATCCACGAGTGGATTAACTGATAGAATATGATATTTTTATTCATTCCGCCTTACTCTTATATTTTGCTTTGTATAAATTTATTTATGTACATATGGAATATAATATCTATACAGTAGATTACAGTATTCTTACATATATATAAAAACTCAAATTCATACTCCGTCTGGTTGAAACACAATAAAATTAGGAAATTCCATTTACGTATCCTTATAAGCTTGAATCTTTTTAAGATTTGAGCTCTCATACTAAGAAGACATAAAAGATCTAGGATCACTGATAAATAAGAGTATTTTTTAATTATGATAAATTTTGTTTAACAAATCAGAATTACTTTTACTAATGTAATAGAACAAAATGGTGACCTATAATATAAAATAGAAGAAAGAAATATGCATGATGGATAAACTAATCATTTTTTGAAATTACGTCAATTTAAAGAGATGTTACTTTTATGGGTGGATTAGGAGATCAATACCGTGGATTCATATAAAACTTACCTTTAATTAATTTTCAAGTAATTCTTTCGTTCTTAAGTTTATTTAAATGAAGTTCATTTACATTTTTGCGTGTGAGAGAGCATACATCATTATCTTTTTCTTTGATAAATCCTTACTTTTAAAGTCAAATCAATTTAGAAGTTCTGAGCACAAAGAAGTCTTCAAATAAAATTATTATTGAATTTGTAATTATAGGTTAATCTCTTCTTTTTACTATATATAATTTTGTAATCTCTCTTATATCCTTTTTGTATAGTAAAATAAAGGATAGCCGGGTCCGTGGGAATACCAACTTTTTTGTTCGGCAATTTGGACAAACCAACTTCACCGTTTGGTGATTATTGGTCATTGAGTTGACGGTATATTTTCCATATAATTACACATATAATTGTTTAATTTGTTGAAAAAAAGAGTATAAACTTCATAGAAAAATAAGACAAACGAAACATACTGATTAATTATAAATATTTAAAACACAAAAAAAAAAAAAAAGTTTGTTCATCACTTCATTTTTAAATTACATAATTTATATATTTTGTGAATTTGTGCACTTTCTAATTTAAAATTTTATATTTTCAATATTCATATATATGAAATCCAGATAATTCATTTTTTGTGTTTTTTCTTCAGAATTTAAAGTTCAATGACCTTTTTTTGTCGAACCAGAATTATGGTCGGGTCATTTTAGTTCCTAATGAAACCTAACCGAAACGATTGAGATCTCGGTGTTTCAGTCGGATCCTCAAGACTTGGTCTTAATATTAAACTACAGTATCATCAGCGTAGGTTATCTAATGGAAATCACAATTAAAATTACTTGTTTGTAATATTAGTATTACTTGTTTGTAATACTGATTAAGTTTTGTTCAACGTGCTTCTGACTGTTGGGCACATTCAGAAAGCTCTCCACTGTTTGGGTGGCTTTTCTCATATGTTTGTATTAGAGCATCTTCAATCCTTCACAATGTGAAACCTGTGTGACCCCAAGGACTAGACAATGTAAAATGAATTTATTTGCATATTACAACCAGAAAAATTTAGATGTTGCAATGTATATGTGCTTAAATGTTAGAGTTTGTTAATGTGTCAAAAAATAAGTGGGGGTAGCCTTTAATATTGTGAAATACAATATCTAGAACTAGACATTTTATTTCACAATGTCTAACAATAAGATTGCCACATCATATTACACATGTCATTAACATTAGCATTGAACACTAAAAACAAAATGAAAATGTTAATTATCTATACGGCATGCACTTTACATTAAACAGACATATGCATTGAAGATGCTCTTAGGCACAAATTTCTTTTTTACTGCATTATCTCTACTATATTGTACTTAAATATTGATTTAAGTCACCTGCGTGGTTAGATTTTATACAGTTTTATACATCGTTAGAATTTCTCTTTCCTCTCTTATGCGCACATATAATAAAGCCGATAGCAGCGATATCGTATTATTGTTGCACCGAGTTTTGTACTTGGCAACGATAAACAATGTACGAAGTGCATCTCATTTCTTTTGTTGAATACGTTTTTACTACCATTAGGGATAAAATTTGATTATAAGTTTTATGGTTGATGAGTCCAAGAATAGCTAAACTCAAAATTTGACCTAATAAAATATCATTTAGATTAGAGTAAATTAAAATTCAAACAGCAATACACAACCAATTTCATATTGCAATAATTGTTCAATTCTTATTTAGCACATGCTTATATACAATCCAGAAGTAAGCCTGTAAATTTTCTACGGGGTTTATTATTTGAGTAAGTATTTTGCGAAGATCTATATATTTAAGTTGAGGTTTTTAATTTGATGACCATGTTAAATTTGATCTACAATAGACACTAAACAAATGGTTTATACATTGTTCCAAATTTGACTAATCTTTGTATTCATCGTTCACTTCTGCTTTCAACAATATATTGGTCGACAAATTTAGGTAACCACGCTTCTCTTCATGTGTCTTAGGCATGCCTGCAAATATGGCATATGACCATACACTGGTACAATGAACAAAATTGTGTGAGAATCTACATCATTGGTTATTATATCATTGCACCTTAATTATGCATCTTCTCCTCTATACGAGCATTGAATGCTTGCGTAGTATACTTCAAGTTAACACTCATTTTGAAGCTTTAAATTGCATAATAGAACCTGGAATCATAACATATTGAACATTAATTGCTACTAATGAAAGGGAACTGATTTCATATAATTTTAAACTGTTTGATATTTCATTAGGCAATAATGTTACATGAATTCCCTTTTAATTTTTTCTTGTAAAAAACATTAGGAAACCCCACGAAAGGAAGCATCGGTAACAACAATCCAAACACCAACCACCCCTAACGAATGCATTATCTGTGAGCAGGACCGGTCCGTGCCGATTGCCAATGTGGTCCAGATCATGCGGAATGTCCTCCAACATGATCATGTCAAGATCACAGAGAATGCTAAGGACTTGGTTCAGGAATGTGTATCCGAGTTCGACATGCAGAATGTCCTCCAACATGATCATGTCAAGATCACAGAGGATGCTAAGGACTTGGTTCAGGAATGTGTATCCGAGTTCGACGGCTTCATCACGATTCACGAGCGAGGCCAAAGACAAATGCAAGCGCGAGCAGGGCAAGACCATTACTGCCAAAGATGTGCTCTATGCCATGGAAAAGCTTGGCTTTGATTACTACACCCCTATGGGTTTCACTGTCCTACTGCTAATAACTAGCATCTTGGAATTTATGGTGGCGTAAATATGGGGAACTGCCATAATATGACTGGTTATGGAGGATCGGCTGTTTCATGTGGTGATGGAGGTGGAGGAACCAGTGCAAGTTCTCGCCAGCCTGATTCTATTGATGGCTTTCCTTCTGCAGCAAATTATAAATAGACAATGACGTTGTTTGCGTGTGAGGGTGATCAATTCTTGTGTGTGATCTGTGTAGCGGTTAGGGGTGAGCCTTCATCCATTCAGTTGGTTTTGAGATAAAAAAAAAAAAATCAAATCGAACTGAAATCGATTTTTTTTTTTCAAATTAAACAGAACTGAACCAAAATATTTTCAGTTAATTCGATCGATAACCGATTTAACCGAACTTGAAGGATGTGTTATTGTTTAAATGATGAATTCATTCGAAGTAAAATTTAAATTCATGTTTGGAGAATTTTATATACTAAATTTTATGTTTGTAATAAATTTTGACCTATTTGTACCACTTGTTTTTGTATTTTGTCACTAAACCAAATTATTTAAAGCACCACATTACCATAAAATTAGACAATAAAGTAAAAGTTCGGTTAATTCGGTTAAACCGATAACCGAAAAAAAATATTTTACAACCGAATTCAAACTAATTTAGTTTTAAAACTGAAATGAACCAGTTTAGTCGATTAATTCGGTTTGAACCGAATATTGCTCACCTTTAGTAGCAGTTTCCGTCCGCATGTTTAAATTTGGTATTATAAGGACTGTTGTGCTATCGAATAAAATCGACTACTGACTTTCAAAGTTCTTTTTTTTTTTAGCAAACTTAAATAATAGGAAAATTTGCTAGTTTAGGTATATTTTTAGAAGTTATAACGAAAATATGCCAGTTTTATAACTTATTACAGAAATATACCACTTTTAATGAACTTGCGGTATCCTAGATAACACCTGCATATTTTTTATATTAGCGTCATTTGAGATTACGCTCAGAAGGGTATAAACTCTTCTGGACCCTCCCGTAACATTTATACACTAGCGTAGTCACAGATAACGCTACTAAGCGTTATCTGAGATAACGCTTAGACGGGTATAAACCCTCCCGAACCTTTCTTCCTTTCCTCATTTCCCCTTTCTTTCTATTTTTTAGCAAAGACGAAATTTTTTGCCCCTATCAGATCTAGTCCAAAAATCGAATTTTTCCTTTAAAGTTAACTTCCATGGCCTCCTTTTATTCTATACCGCCTCCTAATAGTAAGTTTACCTAACTTTATTGACTAAATTTTGTAATTTCTGAAATTTAGGGTTTTCATGTTTAAGGATTTCTACTCTAATATCTTGTTTTGTGCAAATGATGTGTTTTTAAGTTCTTATGGTGTACAAATTATAGTTTATATCAATAATTTCACGATTTTTGGTTTAGTACGTGTACGTTTAAAGTTAAATTAATGATTAAAGTTCAAATTATGCATATTTAGTAGGTGTTTGTGCACGTACATGTGTATGTTCATGTTTACGTTTAGTATGTGACGTAAGAGAATGTGGTCGAAAAAATAATGAAAATACTGAAGTATGATGGAATGTGGAATGGAAAATCACAAGTTCGTTGTGTACTTGTTGATTGAGTAATGTACTAATGCATGCTTCTTAACGGTTTATGGATTATGAAGAGATGGAACCTGTATCGGTAGATCTGTGCAGTTAAAGCGCTTACCGGTTCTATAGCGACGGAGGTGCAAAAAGGTGTAGCGGAAGTGGAGATAAAGCAGGGAAATAGCAGGGATAACGATCCGTATTTTTATGGGTAATAATTAATTAATTTAATTATTTAAATAGTGATTTAGAGAATTAAATGGTTGTTTAATTAAATAACTTTGAATATTTAATTAGTATAATAGTTAAATAATATATTTAATTTTGAAATAATCAGAATTGGCTGAAATGGCGATATAGTGTGAATTGGGAAATTCAAAATATATAATTCAGTTTAGAGTTGAAATATATTATCGAAGTTTGAACGTATAATTATATTATAATTAAATTCGAGCTTGAAATGGCGCAGCAGTTCGTTATTTGGCGATTTGAACTTCAACTGAATGTACAGGATTCATTTTAAGTCGGATTTCTGTGAAACAAAAAACGTTCGGGGCTGGTGAAGTATATTTTTCTAGTGGAAGAGAAACATCGAGATTTCGTCGTGTAGATTTTGATTTATGTCCAAATCAAATTTTAGAAAAGTCGCTGTGGAATTCCTTTATAACTTATAACGATTTATTTATATTTATAAAAGGAATTTCATTTTTTAAATCGAATATCGATTTAATCGGGATTTGAAATATCGAGTTAGAAATTCATATAGGAATATTCTAGAGCTGTATGATATTCTGTTGTGAATATATACGATAAAATTTATTCATAAATATTAAATTTAATTATTTTTAAATATATTTATATATTTAAAAGGGTTATTTAGAGCTTTAAAAATAGCCAGTTTTGCAAACGACCTCAGAATTCGATGAAACTAATTTTGTTGGATCCGCAATATTAAATTATTGCTAGATTTCAATTTCGATGATTTTTAGAGTCATTATGTGGCCGTACGGGATTTTAATGTAAAAAACAATCGATATTTTGATAGTTAAAAATACGCTGTGTGAACAAACGGAGTCAGATTTCGACGAAACCAGTTTCGTTGGGACCGTAATGTCGAACATTTTCGTAATTTTTGAATATCGTGTGTGATCACACGAATTTTTAGAAGGCGAAATGAATATTAAAAACTAAAATATCCTAAGTGTTTGTGGACCTAAACGAGCCACCCACCCATCTCTTACAACCACACATAATATATGATCCCCTATATAACTTCTCTTGAGCCGTCGGTTCCCAGGAAAACCAAAACCAATTCGCCCATTTTAAAAATCAAAAGAAAATCATGAACAAATCCTACAAAAATTTATAAATCATGAGATTGGTATTCTTGAGTTTCCAATGGGATTCTCTTTATTTCTATATAACTATTTATTGGGTCGGTGTAGTTTATGTACGCGGTTTTCAATTGCAGCGATATTAGGGTTCGTGTTTTTGGGGATGTAAGACTTTGAGGCTCGAATTCGATAAGTGTTTGGGATTAAGGGGATCAAGTAGCTCAGGTTGCCAAAAAATTGAAGGAGTTCGGTGCAATTTTGAAGCGACCCGAACTTCCCCGGTCTCCGAAGAGATGAGAAAGAACGAATTACTGTGAGGACAAGACAAATCAGAACGCAGACGGAAGAACATTTCATTGTGTATTACAACAATTCCATCAGATACAAGAATATACAGAGTATAATTGAATAAATTACATTCGATAAATATCAGAGATTACAATAAATTACATTCGATAAATATCAGAGATTACAATAAATTACATAGTAGCGGAAAATAATACAAAGCACAACTGAAGGTGATACACGGATACAGAGCTTTCCGGATATCATTCCAGCTGTAAACCAGGATCCTGTGAATATAAATCTGCAAAACCAAAACTACTAGCTGCCCGTGCGGAAAATAGGGGCACCCAGAGTTTAGGTTAAAACAATAAACTCCAGGTCAGTCATGTGACTGGTGTGAGAACTAAAACAGTTATTTAAAGCTTTACTTTAAAAGAGAGTAATTCAAGGGACCACGCCGTATAACACGGAACGAGTTTCCTCCCAAGAATCCCAGTGCATAGAATAAACAACGCAATGCTTTTTCGAAAAATGAAGCTATTATAAGACCCAGGTCCCATCACACAATGCAACGCGAGCCGGAGGATAGGGTTTTACCTTATAACAGCCAAACATGCTTGGTACGTTTAAAACAAATCATTTGATACTATAATAAGTGTATAGTGTCAAAACAGTTTCAATCATAAATATAAATCATAGGCGGCATGAATGTCCCATACCACTATGTCGCCATACTAGTTCTACAATTAAAACCGAGATATCTCATATTGGAAATTGGATTTCCGTCATGAGTCGAGGCAAGGGGCAAGCTCCTCTCCGCGTTCGAGACACTCTAGCAAATGTCTCAGGACTACACACTCTGGGCAATCCTGGAATCGGCTGGGCCGGTCCTCACTTACGTTAGAGGACTGGTTATGCCTGAACACACGTTTCCCGGTCCTTACAGACCTATAATCGAGGTGCCTCATTCCCACAACCACAAAGGTGAAAAGTATATAAATGTCAGGGCTGGTAAGTCACTGACACCACCAAAGCTAGAAAGAAACGTCGTGCTCTCCCAGCGGTCCGTATCCCGTTTTTGACTCATACCGAGGTGTGAGGCTCGCGAATTCACGTTATACACAAAGCTACGCCACAAAGGCCGTGCTTTGATCATCAACCACAAGACTTTGCTTTTCAACAGAAGCCTTGATCCATGCAACTCAGTATGCCACACAGGCAATTCATGCCATGCGACTGATGTCCATCGATATACAACCTCTGAGCTCGTACGTCTCAGAGAAGGGCGTTAAGCAAGAGAATAAATTCTCTGCGACCAAACAGATGTATATTTAATAGAGATCAATCAACACAGAATAAAGTCCAATGTCAGACACACAATCCATTTACAAGTTCGTTCTGGGTCTGAACGAAACCGGAGGCACTTTCCTCGCATATCCATCCATCTCCAAGTACGTTTGGACGACCACCAACTATTTCCATCCTCTTGGGTGTACAGCCCAATCAGGATCGTCAGTAATCACCCAAACGATGTGAAGACTTCCGGTCTTCAACCACCGTCTTCATCTTCGACATATCGTCGAATCGGTTATTCAGAATGGGTATAAACCCGGACTTTCCGAACAACCCGCGTATATTAAAAACAAATGTTACACAAACACAACATACGCCTCATTCCAATTCAGAATATTCTTTTATTCACAAAATCACATTTTTAGGGAAAGGTTCCCATTAATTTTATCCAAGATAAATTCTTTAAAATTTATCCTTTAATCTCCCTTTGGATGTCATTTCAAACCAAATTATGGTTTTCTAAACTAGTCGAGATTAGCGAACCACACCGAAGTAATTATTTATTTTATTTACCAATCCCAAACTATTCATCCCATGAAGCAAAACTGGTAATACTCCATATCTAACACCACGGTGTTATCGGTAAAGTTAATTACCATTTCACGTTCAAATCTGATTAAAGATTTAACTATCGCTTTGGAGCAAAACTGGTGATACTCCATTCTCGCTCAATTTCTAAATTTGATAATTTAGATTATTAATTCACATTTCAATTTAATTGCAAATTCATTAAAACTCCTTTTACAGGGTTAGAGAACTAGTGTCATTTAAAACACAGTTCACGATAAACCCAAATCACATTCTATTTATTATCGGGTTAAAGAACTAGTGTTATTTAAAACACAGTTCACGATAAACCCATGAATCAATTCTATTTAAACCCATTTCAAATCCAATTTATTTGTTTTTAAAAATAAATGGGTTTTAATTTCAGTTCAAAACCAGTTCATTTCGATAAAAATCTATTTTTATCTTTTCAAATATGGATTTTTTCATCCCAATTTTTCCAAAATCATTTCTTATGATTTTACACAAATTATTACTATTTTATCAAGGCCCGTACAGTCGATTTCCATCAACGGCCATCGAACTGCACTTACGACGACCTTTTCCAAATTTGATTTGGACGTATCTCCAAATCCAACCGTTAGATTTCAAATTTCTAATATTCGTTAGAAAGCTCTTTACGATACGAACCCAATGGTTCTGGTATTAGGAGAATCCGACGGTCGGATCTCCCGTAATGTCCGTTTGAAATAAATGGTCGAAATTCACGAACTGCCGCGGCGCGGCGCGTTCTATTCAGGCCATTATATTATATATAAAATATATATTTCGTCGATTACTATTTAAAACGAATTATATAAATAGTTTTAAATTTGTTTCAAAAACAATTTCAACTTCCATTTCAATTCAAATCAAAATTGAAATTTTCCCTTATAAATTCGTTTTAAAATTCATTTCTATTCAATTCAAATTTCAATTCAATTTGAATTCAATTCAATTCGTTTTCAATTCAATTCGAATTCGTTTTATATTCAATTCATTTCGAAATCACTTTTAAATATTCATTTTAAAATGAATAAAATCGATATAAATATCGTTCACGTCAAAATGGCGTCAATCTAATCAACACGGCTTCATATAGTTCTATTTTCAATTATTCTATTTCAAATATTTCTTTTTCAAATATTTCCTATTCAAATATTTCTATTTCAAATATTTCTATTTCAAATATTTCGTTCAACACATGACTAATCTCAACGGACGAGTACAGTCAACACATGAACCTTTATTTTATATTGATAAAGATGTAAATTTTATTATTAAAATACTTCGTTCAACACATGACTAATCTCAACGGTTGAGTACAGTCAACACATGAACCTTTATTTTATATTGATAAAGATGTAAATTTTATTATTAATATACTTCGTTCCACACATGATAATCTCAACGGATGAGTACAGTCAACACATGAACCTTTATTTTATAATATTCTTTATCTTCTAAATTGGAATGGGGCCCAATCAATTACCATATAAAGTTAATTATATGGATTCCATACAACACATGTATATAATAGCAATGATAAATAATCAACCATCATCCAAAGTACACTACACTGTATAAGCATCAAATATAGATATCTAACGCTTATAACAGCCTGTCAATCATTCGAACGACATATTTAATCAATCAGGATGAGTGAACTTCAAATTTCATCCCAACACCCGTGTGAGGTTTCAAACAATCAAACACAGATTTTATTTGTGCAGTTGGGCGATGTGTAAAATTTATCGTCCCAATCAATGTCCTTTAAATAGGTGTACATAAACAAACCGTCCGGTTTGTAAATGAATATTTTATTTTATTCACTTCCACGTTAAAAATTATTTTTTTAACGATAAAATATTTTATTTCAACACATGAATTTCTATTCAGCTCATTTACACAATAAAAATGATATTTTTATTTTTCTAACATATTTTAGAAAATTTCGGCGGCATAACGGCATGATACTAGAAACGGGACGAGGCCTAGCCTTATCCCCGGTCTAGTGAAGGCCCACGCCATTCACACATCAATCAAATCCATTCATTTCACCAAACAATTCAATTCAAACCAAATAAACTAACCAACTACACAACCAAACAATTTAACAAACAAGTCATCCATGGTCTGTGGATGACGGGTGTCGGGTGCTACTAAACACCGTCTGCATCCTAGTATATATATATAACTAGAAAAAGGAATTGAAGAGTGAGAAATTCTCACCAAAGCTATCCCAACTTCACGACACTTCCTTTAGAGAAATCATCGCCATTCTCGCCTTTTGTCGCTTTCGTTGCCCGTAGCCACTATATATATAAAAATCACATTTTCACTTCTCTTTTCAATATATAAAAATCGAATTTTTACTTCTCTATTCAATATATAAAAATCGAATTTTTTCTATGTTATTCAATATATAAAAATCAAATTTTTTTCTATGTTATTCAATATATAAAAATCGAATTTTTACTATGCTATTCAATATATAAAAATCGAATTTTTTCTATGCTATTCAATATATAAAAATCGAATTTTTTCTATGCTATTCAATATATAAAAATCGAATTTTTTCTATGCTATTCAATATATAAAAATCGAATTTTTTCTATGCCATTCAATATATAAAAATCGAATTTTTACTATGCTATTCAATATATAAAAATCGAATTTTTACTATGCTATTCAATATATAAAAATCGAACTTTTTACTATGCTATTCAATATATAAAAATCGAATTTTTTACTATGCTATTCAATATATAAAAATCGAATTTTTACTATGCTTTTCAATATATAAAAATCGAATTTTTACTTTTACTCCATAGGATAAAAATTCTATTTTTATATCGCTACTATAGATAAAAATTATATTTTTCCTTCGTTATTCTCCATATAAAGATCTCGCATTTTCTATTTTCAAAATCGAATCTTTTCTAAAAATAAAGATCCTATCTTTAAGCTGAAAATCCTATTTAAAAATAAAAATAATAATCATAGCCTTTTAAATAAATAAAAATCAAAATTTTAAACTATATAAAATTCAGAAATTTAAACTACAGCAAAAACTTACTTTGGCTTTCAGAGAGGGGGGGTGTTGCGGGTTTCAACAGTGGAGGGGCTGAAGGATGAACGGAGGGAAGGTCGGTGGGGGTGAGGCGGTGGTCCAGGCGGCGGAAGGGGGACTGGCGGCTTGGGGGTTCGAAGAGGGAGGCGGCGGTTGCTGGGGATTGGGGTGTCGCGAGGAGGGAGGAGCGGGAGAAGCTGGAGGGGGGAGAGGTGTGCGCCACCCTCTGGCGGCGGCGGTGGTGGCTGCGCCACCCTGGGGCGCGGCGGCTCATCGATGCCCTTGCTCCCTTTTCTTTTTATCGTTTTCGATTATGAGAAAATAAACCGGGGGGGGGGGGGGGGGACAGAGAGGTAATAAGGGGAGGAAAAAGATTTTTTTCTTTTATTATTTTTTTATTATTTCAAAATGTTGGCTTTTACATACGACCTCTAAACGAGGCCCACCGCCTGTCGTCCATAGCTAATTACCCCCATTCCGAACACAATGGGATATGTATCGTAGGCTGATTCGATCAGTTTCCGTTAAAATCAACATATAACTCTATATATTGAATTTGAACGCACATTTCAATTTACCGGGGTCACATACGAACTTGAAAAATTCCAGAAAAATATTTTCTAGTTTCGTATTAACGATACGGTCCTAACAAAACTAGTTTCGTCGAATTCCGAGACCGTTGGAAAAATGGCCAATTTTCAGTCGAGTAAAATCAACTAAAACTGGTCAAACGCGTTTTCCTTTGCCACGCTCACATATTGACTCGAAAAATTATGAAATTTGGAATCTAGCAATAATTTGACATCACGGACCCAACAAAAGTGGTTTCGTCAAAATCCGAGGTCGTTTGCAAAATTTCCATTTTTAAGGGCCTGAATTCCATAGCGACTATTCAGAATTTTCAACTGGACATATCTTTTGATTCCCGCTATGAAATTTTGATTTTTCAGATTCGTTGGAAAGATATTATCAATTAGATCCTAATGTTTTTGGTTTCACTAAAATACGGATTATTTTGCACCCGGTATGTTCAATTGAAGTTTGAAATCGAATTATCGAACTACCGCGCCATTTTCAATTCTATTTAAAATTATATATAATTATTTATATTCTAACGACGGCGTATATAAATATATACGTTCGAATTACATTCAAATTAAATTTCTCGTCGATATTAGTTAAAATAATCTATTTTAAATATTCAAAATTCGCTAAAATTGCCAAAATAAAAATTTTAAACTGGCTCGCATTTCCGGGTTATTACAATCTCCCCCACTTAAAACTTTTCGTCCCCGAAAAGGAACAAGGTCGAAAGTGGTTTGATCAATCAACTCTACGTTCGATCTGGCTTCCATTCTCCAACTTTTCAGTTTCTGAGAATTTCCAAATTTTCAAAAATTTGGCTAACACCCTAAATTTTCGAAAAATTTCGCCATAACCTCCCCTGCACCGGGAGCCACGGGAAAAACCCGAAATTGCCATATAGGCCTTCTGATCTCAAAAAGAAAAAGAAAAAGCCAAGCGGCTAGCCAATAGGCTCATAAAATCATCATCACCCAAACAAAACAGTAAATTATAGTAAACATGTACCTATTTGTCGGGCAAACAAATTTTATTCTCTGCTCTAGCCTCCTTGCTATGACCTGTTCAATGTAAGTATATGTATATGCAAGCAAATGCGACCAATTTTCAATACAGTTCAATATTTGGTTCAATTAGGCATAATGGTTCAAAATTATCAAACAAATAAACAAACAACACAAACATCAATCAATTAGTGGATTAACGTTTCAAATTCATAACTTTGATATATATATATATTGAAAATCTTGTTTTTGATGCCAATTCACAACAATAAATCTATCTATATTAGTTTTGGTTCTCACACCAGTCTAATGGAAATATATAGATATCACACCTTCGAAACACGAACACAAATACTAATGATGCACGTGCTATCATCAATACCATCTCCGGGCGACTAGAGTGTGATTCTATATCTATCTAATATATTAAAACTTCGAATATACGTTCATGACGCGTATATGCAAAATCTTTATATATTCGATTGTCCAAATCCAAAATAAAAAATATATTCAAATACGTATACTTGAATTTAACTTTCAAAACAAATTTTGTTTTCAAAATTTTATTTTAAAAATATACTCTTCACACTCGTTCTAGGATACTGCTGATCCTATCTCTAACGAGTCATTCTAATTGGATATTGCTAATCCAATATCTGATGAATTCTTTCGTATGGTTCTAATGTGTCTTGCTCTCGAGCTCTGTAAACCAAAGCTCTGATACCAAATGAAGCGACCCGAACTTCCCCGGTCTCCGAAGAGATGAGTAAGAACGAATTACTGTGAGGACAAGACAAATCAGAACGCAGACGGAAGAACATTTCATTGTGTATTACAACAATTCCATCTGATACAAGAATATACAGAGTATAATTGAATAAATTACATTCGATAAATATCAGAGATTATAATAAATTACATTCGATAAATATCAGAGATTACAATAAATTACATAGCAGCGGAAAATAATACAAAGCACAACTGAAGGTGATACACGGATACAGAGCTTTCCGGATATCATTCCAGCTGTAAACCAGGATCCTATGAATATAAATCTGCAAAACCAAAACTGCTAGCTGCCCGTGCGGAAAATAGGGGCACCCAGAGTTTAGGTTAAAACAATAAACTCCAGGTCAGTCATGTGACTGGTGTTAGAACTAAAACAGTTATTTAAAGCTTTACTTTAAAAGAGAGTAATTTAAGGGACCACGCCGTATAACACGGAACGGGTTTCCTCCCAAGAATCCCAGTGCATAGAATAAACAACGCAATGCTTTTTCGAAGAATGAAGCTATTATAAGACCCAGGTCCCATCACACAATGCAACGCAAGCCGGAGGATAGGGTTTTACCTTATAACAGCCAAACATGCTTGGTACGTTTAAAACAAATCATTTGATACTATAATAAGTGTATAGTGTCAAAACAGTTTCAATCATAAATATAAATCATAGGCGGCATGAATGTCTCATACCACTATGTCGCCATACTAGTTCTACAATTAAAACCGAGATATCTCGTATTGGAAATTGGATTTCCGTCATGAGTCGAGGCAAGGGGCAAGCTCCTCTCCGCGTTCGAGACACTCTAGCAAATGTCTCAGGACTACACCCTCTGGGCAATCCTGGAATCGGCTGGGCCGATCCTCACTTACGTTAGACGACTGGTTATGCCTGAACACACGTTTCCCGGTCCTTACAGACCTATAATCGAGGCGCCTCATTCCCACAACTACAAAGGTGAAAAGTATATAAATGTCAGGGCTGGTAAGTCACTGACACCACCAAAGCTAGAAAGAAACGTCGTGCTCTCCCAGCGGTCCGTATCCCATTTTTGACTTATACCGAGGTGTGAGGCTCGCGAGTTCACGTTATACACAAAGCTATGCCACAAAGGCCGTGCTTTGATCATCAACCACAAGACATTGCTTTTCAACAGAAGCCTTGATCCATGCAACTCAGTATGCCACACAGGCAATTCATGCCATGCGACTGATGTCCATCGATATACAACCTCTAAGCTCGTACGTCTCAGAGAAGGGCGTTAAGCAAGGGAATAAATTCTCTACCGCCAAACAGATGTATATTTAATAGAGATCAATCAACACAGAATAAAGTCCAATGTCAGACACACAATCCATTTACAAGTTCGTTCTGGGTCTGAACGAAACCGGAGGCACTTTCCTCGCATATCCATCCATCTCCAAGTACGTCTGGATGACCACCAACTATTTCCATCCTCTTGGGTGTACAGCCCAATCAGGATCGTCAGTAATCACCCAAACGATGTGAAGACTTCCGGTCTTCAACCACCGTCTTCATCTTCGACATATCGTCGAATCGGTTATTCAGAATGGGTATAAACCCGGACTTTCCGAACAACCCGCGTATATTAAAAACAAATGTTACACAAACACAACATACGCCTCATTCCAATTCAGAATATTCTTTTATTCACAAAATCACATTTTTAGGGAAAGGTTCCCTTTAATTTTATCCAAGATAAATTCTTTAAAATTTATCCTTTAATCTCCCTTTGGATGTCATTTCAAACTAAATTATGGTTTCTAAACTAGTCGAGATTAGCGAACCACACCGAAGTAATTATTTATTTTATTTACCAATCCCAAACTATTCATCCCATGAAGCAAAACTGGTAATACTCCATATCTAACACCACGGTGTTATCGGTAAAATTAATTACCATTTCACGTTCAAATCTGATTAAAGATTTAACTATCGCTTTGGAGCAAAACTGGTGATACTCCATTCTCGCTCAATTTCTAAATTTGATAATTTAGATTATCAATTCACATTTCAATTTAATTGCAAATTCATTGAAACTCCTTTTACAGGGTTAGAGAACTAGTGTCATTTAAAACACAGTTCACGATAAACCCAAATCACATTCTATTTATTATCGGGTTAAAGAACTAGTGTTATTTAAAACACAGTTCACGATAAACCCATGAATCAATTCTATTTAAACCCATTTCAAATCCAATTTATTTGTTTTTAAAAATAAATGGGTTTTAATTTCAGTTCAAAACCAGTTCATTTCGATAAAAATCTATTTTTATCTTTTCAAATATGGAGTTTTCCATCCCAATTTTTCCCAAATCATTTCTTATGATTTTACACAAATTATTACTATTTTATCAAGGCCCGTACAGTCGATTTCCATCAACGGCCATCGAACTGCACTTACAACGACCTTTTCCAAATTTGATTTGGACGTATCTCCAAATCCAACCGTTAGATTTCAAATTTCTAATATTAGTTAGAAAGCTCTTTACGATACGAACCCAACGGTTCCGGTTTTAGGAGAATCCGACGATCGGATCTCCCGTAATGTCCGTTTGAAATAAATGGTCGAAATTCACGAACTACCGTGGCGCGGCGCGTTCTATTCAGGCCATTATATTATATATAAAATATATATAATATATATTTCTTCGATTACTATTTAAAACGAATTATATAAATAGTTTTAAATTTGTTTCAAAAACAATTTCAACTTCCATTTCAATTCAAATCAAAATTGAAATTTTCCCTTATAAATTCGTTTTAAAATTCATTTCTATTCAATTCAAATTTCAATTCAATTTGAATTCAATTCAATTTGAATTCAATTCAATTCGTTTTCAATTCAATTCGTTTTCAATTCAATTCGTTTTATATTCAATTCATTTCGAAATCACTTTTCAATATTCATTTTAAAATGAATAAAATCGATATAAATATCGTTCACGTCAAAATGGCGTCAATCTAATCAACACGGCTTCATATAGTTCTATTTTCAATTATTCTATTTCAAATATTTCTTTTTCAAATATTTCCTTTTCAAATATTTCTATTTCAAATATTTCTATTTCAAATATTTCGTTCAACACATGACTAATCTCAACGGATGAGTACAGTCAACACATGAACCTTTATTTTATATTGATAAAGATGTAAATTTTATTATTAAAATACTTCGTTCAACACATGACTAATCTCAACGGATGAGTACAGTCAACACATGAACCTTTATTTTATATTGATAAAGATGTAAATTTTATTATTAATATACTTCATTCCACACATGACTAATCTCAACGGATGAGTACAGTCAACACATGAACCTTTATTTTATAATATTCTTTATCTTCTAAATTGGAATGGGGCCCAATCAATTACCATATAAAGTTAATTATATGGATTCCATACAACACATGTATATAATAGCAATGATAAACAATCAACCATCATCCAAAGTGCACTACACTGTATAAGCATCAAATATAGATATCTAACGCTTATAACAGCCTGTCAATCATTCGATCGACATATTTAATCAATCAGGATGAGTGAACTTCAAATTTCATCCCAACACCCGTGTGGGGTCTCAAACAATCAAACACAGATTTTATTTGTGCAGTTGGGCGATGTGTAAAATTTATCGTCCCAATCAATGTCCTTTAAATAGGTGTAAATAAACAAACCGCCCGGTTTGTAAATGTATATTTTATTTTATTCACTTCCACGTTAAAAATTATTCTTTTAACGATAAAATATTTTATTTCAACACATGAATTTCTATTCAGCTCATTTACACAATAAAAATGATATTTTTATTTTTCTAACATATTTTAGAAAATTTCGGCGGCATAACGGCATGATACTAGAAACGGGACGAGGCCTAGCCTTATCCCCGGTCTAGTGAAGGCCCACGCCATTCATACATCAATCAAATCCATTCATTTCACCAAACAATTCAATTCAAACCAAATAAACTAACCAACTACACAACCAAACAATTTAACAAACAAGCCATCCATGGTCTGTGGATGACGGGTGTCGGGTGCTACTAAACACCGTCTGCATCCTAGTATATATATATATAACTAGAAAAAGGAATTGAAGAGTGAGAAATTCTCACCAAAGCTATCCCAACTTCATTACACTTCCTTTAGAGAAATCATCGCCATTCTCGCCTTTTGTCGCTTTCGTTGCCCGTAGCCACTATATATATAAAAATCACATTTTCACTTCTCTTTTCAATATATAAAAATCGAATTTTTACTTCGCTATTCAATATATAAAAATCGAATTTTTTTTATGTTATTCAATGTATAAAAATCGAATTTTTTTCTATGCTATTCAATATATAAAAATCGAATTTTTACTATGCTATTCAATATATAAAAATCGAATTTTTTCTATGCTATTCAATATATAAAAATTGAATTTTTTCTATGCTATTCAATATATAAAAATCGAATTTTTTCTATGCTATTCAATATATAAAAATCGAATTTTTACTATGCTATTCAATATATAAAAATCGAATTTTTTCTATGCTATTCAATATATAAAAATCGAATTTTTATTCAATATATAAAAATAGAATTTTTACTATGCTATTCAATATATAAAAATCGAATTTTTTACTATGCTATTCAATATATAAAAATCGAATTTTTTCTATGCTATTCAATATATAAAAATCGAATTTTTACTATGCTTTTCAATATATAAAAATCGAATTTTTACTTTTACTCCATAGGATAAAAATTCTATTTTTATATCGCTACTATATAGATAAAAATTATATTTTTCCTTCGTTATTCTCCATATAAAGATCTCGCCTTTTCTATTTTCAAAATCGAATCTTTTCTAAAATAAAGATCCTATCTTTAAGCTGAAAATCCTATTTAAAAATAAAAATAATAATCATAGCCTTTTAAATAAATAAAAATCAAAATTTTAAACTATATAAAATTCAGAAATTTAAACTACAGTAAAAACTTACTTTGGCTTTCGATGAGGGGGGGTGTTATGGGTTTCAACAGTGGAGGGGCTGGAGGATGAACGGAGGGAAGGTCGGTGGTGGTGAGACGGTGGTCCAGGCGGCGGAAGGGGGACTGGCAGCTTGGGGGTTCGAAGAGGGAGGCGGCGGTTGCTGGGGATTGGGGTGTCGCGAGGAGGGAGGAGCAGGAGAAGCTGGAGGGGGGGAGAGGTGTGCGCCACCCTCTAGCGGCGGCGGTGGTGGCTGCGCCACCCTGGGGCGCGGCGGCTCATCGATGCCCTTGCTCCCTTTTTTTTATTTATTTATCGTTTTCGATTATGAGAAAATAAACGGGGGGGGGGGGGGGGGGTGGGGGCACAGAGGTAATAGGGGGAGGAAAGAGATTTTTTTCTTTTATTTTTTTTTTATTATTTCAAAATGTTGACTTTTACATACGACCTCTAAACGAGGCCCACCGCCTGTCGTCCATAGCTAATTACCCTCATTCCGAACACAATGGGATATGTATCGTAGGCTGATTCGATCGTTTCGATCAGTTTCCGTTAAAATCAACATATAGCTCTATATATTGAATTTGAACGCGCATTTCAATTTACTGGGGTCACATACGAACTTGAAAAATTCCAGAAAAATAATTTCTAGTTTCATATTGACGATACGGTCCTAACAAAACTAGTTTCGTCGAATTCTAAGACCGTTGGAAAAATGGCCAATTTTCAGTCGAGTAAAATCAACTAAAACTGGTCAAACGCGTTTTCCTTTGCCACGCTCACATATTGACTCGAAAAATTATGAAATTTGGAATCTAGCAATAATTTGACATCACGGACCCAACAAAAGTGGTTTCGTCGAAATCCGAGGTCGTTTGCAAAATTTCCATTTTTAAGGGCCTGAATTCCATAGCAACTATTCAGAATTTTCAACTGGACATATCTTTTGATTCCCGCTATGAAATTTTGATTTTTTGGATTCGTTGGAAAGATATTATCAATTAGATCCTAATGTTTTTGGTTTCACTAAAATCCGGATTGTTTTGCACCCGGTATGTTTAATTGAAGTTTGAAATCGAATTATCGAACTACCGCGCCATTTTCAATTCTATTTAAAATTATATATAATTATTTATATTCTAACGACGGCGTATATAAATATATACGTTCGAATTACATTCAAATTAAATTTCTCATCGATATTAGTTAAAATAATCTATTTTAAATATTCAAAATTCGCTAAAATTGCCAAAATAAAATTTTTAAACTGGCTCGCATTTCCGGGTTATTACACGTTTTTTTTCGTTCGACGTACAGTAGCCATCCGTGGCTGCTGTCGACGCACTGAGGAATCCCGATCCAAGCTGTACAAAGATGGTATGGAAGGGAAGAGTGTTCGATAAGGAGTATTAAAGTGGTATTGGTATGTGATCTGGTGGATGAACTCGAAGGAGGAAGTAAAGGGAATGGCCTGTCGTACGGGTATGTTACTGAGCAGGTGATTAAGCTTTTGGGGAAGAAGTGTTTTGCGGGTTGGGTTTGAAGTGAATGGGCCAAAGGAAAATGAAAGGGGTAAATCCGGTTTAATAAATCAAGTTGAGTTTGTTTTTATTTTAAATAGTTCAAACTTATAAATTCGATATCGTTGACATATATTATCAGAATTTTACGAAACTGGATCCGTTGGGCTCGTATGGACGGTGGCTACACCATGGAAGTGACTGGGAGCGAATCGGAGCTTGTTACAATTTATAGCAAAATAAATTGTACGTCTGAATCAAGCGATGATTATCGTTATTAACGATGATCGTCCGATGTGAGTAAAACTCACCAACTCTGAACAGTTATATTTTTGTATCGTATTCTTAGAACTAATAATTTTCTGTTGATTGCTGTGTGTTAACTGTTTGGTTGAATTGCTTGTGTATTGGTTGAAATTATAGATAACGATATATATATAAGTCGCTAATCAATTATTGATTCTATTTAGCAGATTATTTCATATTGGAATGAAATCGATGTTAATTATATTATTTAACATCTGTGATGCAGGGAAACAAGTTGGAGGAATCCAACTGGATTCCTCAACATTTATTTTACTGTTTTTCATATATTGTAATATATGATGTGATATATAATATGTTGTTGATTATTGTGTTTGAATGATATCAATCACTGTTAATTGGTATTTTAAATACCATGAAAAATACTGGGATGTAAAAAGGGGATTTTCAAAGTATATTTTGAAAATAAATTATTTATATAAAATCAATGGATTTTATATATAAAAGGAAAAAGGATTTTATATAAGGAAATAATTATAAAATCAAAATAGTTAAAAAGGAATATATTTGTAAAACAAATATAAAGGAAATATATTTGTAAAACAAATATAAAAAAAATTATTTGTAAAACAAATTAAAAGGAAATTGTTTGTAAAACAAATATAAAGGAAATATATTTGTAAAACAAATACAAAGGAAGATATTTGCAAAACAAATAGAAAGAGAAATATTTGTAAAACATTTACAAATAAAATAGAAAAAAGGAAAATTTGTAAAACATTTACAAATAGAATTTAAAAGGAAATATTTGTAAAACATTTACAAATAGATTAAATAGAAATATTTATTTGTTAAATAAATAGAAAAGATAAAATAAATATTTATTTGTTAAATAAATAGGAAATATTTGTAAAAATATTTACAAATAGATAATAGAAATATTTATTTGGTAAATAAATAGGAAAGATAAAAGAAATATTCATTTGTTAAATAAATAGGAAATATTTGTAAAACATTTACAAATAGATTAAATAGAAATATTTATTTGTTAAATAAATAGGAAAGATAAAAGAAATATTTATTTGTTAAATAAATAGAAAAGATAAAAGAAATATTTATTTGTTAAACGAATAGAATTGAAAAGGGAATAATTATTTGTTAAGTCAACAAATAGAAAAGGAATAATTCAAAGTATCCAAAGGAGATAATTCAAAGGAGATAATCCAAAGGAGATAATTGAAAAGGAAATGATTCAATGGAGTTAATTCAAAGGAGTAAATCGAAATGAGTTAAATCGAATATTAGTTATTCGATTAGAGTTAGAGTTAACCAGTTAGAGTTAATCGATTAGAGTTAGAGTTAACCAGTTAGAGTTAATCGATTAGAGTTAGAGTTAATGAGTTAGAGTTAATCAGTTAGAGTTGACCAGTTAGAGTTAACCAGTTAGGGTTATTCAAATGGAGTTAATCAAGTCGAACTAATTAAGATGAGTTAATCAAATCGAGTTAATCCAAATTAGTTAATCAAAAGGAGTTAGTCGAATATTGGTTATTTGAATAGAGTTAAAGGAGTATCGAATATAGTTTATTCGAATAAAGTTTAAGGAAAGGAGTTATCGATTTTAGTTTAATCGAAAGGAGTTAATCGAATATAGTTTATTTGAAGAGAGATTTATCGAATATAGTTTATTCGAAAAGAGAGATTTTCGAATATCGTTTATTCGAAAGAAAGAGTTATCGAATATAAGTTATTCGAAGTGAGTTAATCGAATATAGTTTATTCGAAAGAGAGATTATCGAATATAGTTATTCGAGAGGAGTAAATCGAACATGGTATTCGAAAGTTAAGTAAATCAAATATGGTATTCGAAGGTAAGTAAATTGATAGTTATTCAAAAGAAGTTAGTCGAGTATGGTTAGTCGAGTCGAGTTAATCGAATAGAGTTAAGTCGAACATTAGTTAATCAAATATTTGTGAATCGAATATGGTATCCGAAAGTAATAAATAGAATATGGTATTCAAAAGGGAGTTAATCGAATATAGATATTCGAAGGAGAGTTAATCAAATCGAGTTACTCGAAAGAGAGTTAATCATCGAATTCGATTATATCGAATTCGGGAAAGTATTATTTACTTTCCGGTGTTCAAATCAAGATTTATTTATTTATAAATTAGGTGTTTATTTATTTATTCACATTAAAGAATAAAGGTTAAAATTGAAATTAGATATTTCGAAAGGAGGGATTATAGCGTTATCGTTATAACCAATGTTCTGTAAAAGAAGTGGATTCGTAAATAGAAATCCGAGAGTTACGTAAGGAAGTTTGTTAAAGATTTAAAAGATAAACTTTGACTATTTCGAAGTTAAAACATTGTTCAGTTAAGGTCTGAGAGGTAATTATACCCCAACTTGATTGACTTCCTTCTTAACTAAGTAATGGTAAGGTTTAATAGTGAAGGAGTTTTGGAAATGTTTTCCAAATAAGAATCAGAAATGTTTTCTGATAATAGAAAATAAGAAATGTTGAATATATGGAAACAGGAGATAAGTAAATTAATGAACTAAATAGATAAATGTTCAATGATGATTGATCGATAAAATTTCCATCTGGAAATAATATCGTCGTTTGCACACGAGTTTTTCCTTGATAGTTAAATCACTGACTATCAAAGTTTTGACCATTTTAACGTTGTTAATATGGAGAGACCGGTTAGAACCACTCCGTAGTGGCATAAGCGTTGCGAATCATATATACCAAAGATAATTGAAGACGAAGTAAAGTGCAAGGGTTGTTGTATAAATCTTAGGTAAAAATTGTCTAAGATGGATGTACTAAAAAGTGCCTTCGGTTTGTCCAATCCCAGGACGACCTGTATGGAAAAATGTCTGACAGAGTATATTTAATAGATCGCGTAAGTTGATCTCTTCAAACGTATTTAAGTTTGGTGATGGAGGAATTCGTTTCTCTTAGCTGTATACGCATGGTATTTTTGGGGAAATCAATTTGTGATTTAGCGGGTATGACGATGTGACATTCAAAGTGAATAAATGTGTGATCTATCAGAGATAAGCGTGGCCTCTAGCCTCACAACTGGGAAATGACAAAAATCAGGCAGGCGGCATGGCTATGTAGGTCGCACAGGTGTATAATCACCTGATCTAGACTTTCATTTACTTCTAAAAATCTATTGTCGATGCTGTCCCATTCGGGAAATGGTTGTTGACCCCAACCGTTGGTGATATACATTCGATACACTCAAGCGAAATGAGTGGTCGGTCATGTGTGGCCGGGTTGCAAGATGCTCTTGTTGAACCCAGTGTATTCCTCTCTAGAAGTACACTAGCGAAAGTGATTCCATACCTTGTCATAGTTGGAAATCCATTACCCAATACGTGCTTGCGGTTTTGATTGTATACTATATTTGTAGAACGTGAGATGAAAGCGTTCCTGCTAGATGATTATTATATTGTGGTTGATAGACACTATTATAATATCAAAGCTTTTTGATATAAAGATAATTTGGATTCTCATAAGGGAAAAACCCGTTCTGTTATACGGCGTGGTATTATGAGATGTCGTTTACTTGTTCAAACTGTTTTAAACTGTTTTACTCATACCAGTCCCATGACTGACCGGGAGTTTATCTTGTTTTGTTTTCCCTAAACTCTTGGGTGCCTAATTTTGTATGGGCAGTTAAGTAGTCAGGTTACTGGAAGAGCCTGGAGCAGGAGGCTACAAGATTATATAGCTATAGTTATTTCCGCTGTGTTGTAAGTGTTGTACTCTGATAATGTTATTGTATAAATATACTGTTTTTATTTCAAGGATATGTTATCTATTATATGTTGTTCATTCCGTTGTGAGATTCGTGTTACTCTGGTGTTGTATCTTCTTCTTCTTCTATCCTAAGTTTCCATCTTATATTTCCTCACCCCCTGTTTTCTTTCATTAACTACCGGTATTTTTGATGTTTGGATAATCGATGTGGGTTTTATGTCGATGACCAAAGATCGCAAATTTTCGGGACGTTACACGGAGGCACAAAAAGGCTCATTAGATGTAAAACGAAATATTTGAAAATTAATTAATTATCTTTCTCATATTATATGTATGCAAGAAACTAATATTAATTTATCTTATATAAAAAATCAATGATATTATAGTCATGCATGCTAAATTTGATGAGTGTAATTGATTATTACCATTTATTGCGAACTTGTGCCTTAAATTTACTCTTTACGCTAAATCTACTAATTTTTTTAAAAAGAGAACTTGTCAAATCAAGCATTATATATTAATATGGCTTAAGCGGATGCTAAAAAGCCTTGATTTAGCGGATGCAGCGGAAAATAGCGGGGCTAGAAGCGGAGCTACTGTTTATCAGCGCTATATTGAAATAGCATAGTGGTTGAAGAGCGCTACGGGCTATAGCGGGGATATTGCGAGTCTTTAATGGGGCTTTAACTGCATAGCGGTAGATTGAACCTGGCCTGGTTGATCCAAGGCATATGAAGCGTCACCAAGCCGAAGGTATTAACTTAATTTCTTGTTAAGAATCACTGGCTGCCTTCCAGGTGGGTGCATTGTAGCTCATGCACTGGTTCAGGTCTTCATGCTTATTAGATTTATTCAAGCCTCAAATGTTGCTTCACTTAATCTTAGGTAAAAGCTGCTTTCACTTGCAACAGCTAGCAGTTGAGCAATGTATTTTGAAGCAGTTTTTACTTTCTTTGAAGCAGACTGTGTAGTGCAATTAGTATAAATTCGTGATGCTATAGGGAAGTGATTTCATAGGGTTATCTGTTTTTCACTTGTAGCAAAAGAAAAAAGATAACCACATGAAAACACTTCGCATGTACAACATCACGAATTTTTATTATTTACACTACACAGTCTGCTTCAAAGAATGTAAAAGTTGCTTCAAAATACATTGCTCAACTACACAATTTGAGATAACGCCAGTTTAAACAAAAGTGATATACTTTTGTAATTAGTTTTAATAGTGGCCTATTTTCATTACAAGTTTTCAAAATTGGCCCAAACCAAAAAAAGTTCCTAAATAATATGCATCGAGGCATAAAATTTCTTACAGACCTTATGCTAATAGACCATAATCATATAACGCATTGATGAATGACAACCATACAAATATATTACTGTGTGTTTGCTGGGTACAAATAAAATTTGGATGTGCCCTTATTGTGTAACCTATGGAAGCAACAGGCTTGCTTTTTCAATAAATGGAAGTGTTTTGATAGGAAATTCCTTAATTTTAGACCAAATTTAGAAACTAAAAAGTTGCTACAAAAATAGACCGTTTTTTGCTACATCGCCTGCTCTAGTTACGGGTGGCATCAAATTTCCTTTTAAGTTATGGCATTTGAGATGTCGTCCGCCTGGGGAATATCAAACATTGTCAGTTTGTGGCATTTCGAATGTTGTCAATACATTTCTAAAAAAATAAGTTGTAGTGTTCGAGATATCGCTTCTACATATTTAACTTTCTGAATAGGATTTGCATGACCAGCATTTAAAATACGGCCTGTGCATGTGCAGTTGATGCAACATAAATTAGTCTATTTTCGTAATAAGTTTGAGACTAGTTTTAAATTGTAATTAGTTTTTAAAGCTGAACTAAATCTAAAATATTTCCATTTCGATATTCTTCTTATAAAAGGTTACTGGCTCAATAATTGCATTTGAAGATATGCTAGGTTTGAGTGGGCTGTTTTATTTCAGTAATACCAATGTCAATTTGGGACACATATACTCAATACGTGAATTGTGTATACACCTTTGTGCTTATTAAGTAGGACAAATTTTCAAAATAGGCTAACTTTTAAAACATATAGCAGATATAGTCTTGTTTCAAAAGTATTAGCAGAAATAGGCTAGTTTTTGCCACCTTAGTGATGAGTTGGCAACGCCTTTAAAAAACATAACTGGGGGCGCATTTGGCAAGTGGGCCCCTTATCAAATAAAATTAAAAATAAAATCATCCTACGATATAATCTTTAATATAACCACAATTTTATGTGGAAGTTTGTTATCTTATCTAATTCTTGTGATTGAATGTGATGTCGTATGGCTTTACCTTGTAGAGATGATTACTAGGTTCATTTCTCATCTTCAGAATTTTTACGGACTTTTTCTATGTTTATTTGGTCCCTTATCAAATATAGTTTCGCTCGTAAATTTTGATTAAAATGGAATTTCGACCTAAAACAGCTTTTATTGGATCAAAATGACGGTTTCTCTTTATGAGAGTGGTTACATTAAAAAACAGGCTTATCATTTGAAAGTTATGGCTATGTGAGCTTTGCTGGTTTAAATAGCTTAAACGAGTAATTACGAGCCACTAATGGTAGATCCTGCGACTAATTTCGAGATTAGGAGATGGGGAAGCGGAAATTAGTTATTTTAACTTCATTTTTCCTCTTTTTGAGCACACCCAACCTCCATTCAATCATTTCTTAAGCAAAAATCCACATCCAAAAACCTAAATAATCAACCAAATCATCAAATAAAAAGAAAATTAGTGAGATCTACATTTAGGAGAGGAGATAGGGATGTGTGTAATTATTACATATATCTAACCCGCTGACCAATCTTGTTCAAAATAAGAGGTGTTTTCTTTTAACTATGTACTTGATATAATGTGTTATATTAATTAATTAATTTACTTAAAAGTACATATAATAGAAACTTCATGAATAATATGTTTTATGATAGTAGTTACAAAGTGTTGTAACCGTAAGTAACTTGTCACAATAAAAACAAAATATACTTTTTTAAATTTTCTCAGTCAAGATGTATCAAGACTGGATATCGATATATCAATCGAGACTAGAGTACATAACGATTTCTAGATGTTGGGTAGTGTATTACTCAAGGCCATTGGGTTCAATAAGGGGTTGCGTACTGATAGTTGTTAGATAACTATGGAACCACTCACGCGATAGTTTTTTGTGAATTTAGCAAGTAGATTGAAGAGCTTTTGGATAAAAGTTTTATAGGGCGAAGTATCTTAGAGTGGGGAGCACCAATCATCTTTGCTACAAAGGAGGATGGTTTCCTCGGGATATGTGTAGATTATCGGGAGTTAAATAAGATCGACTTCATTGACATTCCTTTATATTAGATTGTTCGACTTCATGGAGTACCCTCCAACATAGTGAGTGATAGAAATCCAATTTTCATGAGCGAGTATTGGAAAAGTCTACAAGAGGCATCGAGGGAAGTTGAGATTGAGCAAAGACTATCACCCTAAGATAGATGGCCAAGTAGAAAGGGTAAATAAGGCATCAGAGGATATTTTGAGGATGTGTATTCTTGACTTCGGAGGGACTTAGGAGGAGTACTTACCCTTGGTAGAGTTCACATGTAATAATAGTTTTGAAGCAAGCGTTAGAACGACTCGTTTTGAGGCTCTCTACGAAAGACCATGTAGATAACCTTCCTATTAGTGGGAGACCACTGGTAGACTCCTACTTGGACCCGATATGATTAGAGAGACTTTAAAGAGGTTTGATTTGATTAGGAGGAGAATGAAAGCAATCCGATATAGGCAAAAATCATACAGTAGGAATGATTTGATTTGATGTAAGGAGCATCGACTACCATGCTAGCTTCACGGTAGAGAGTAGGAGGTCGATCAAGGTAGAAATATTAATCATTTCTAATAGTATTTTTGTAATGACTCGGATTTTCAGCTATTTAATTTAGAACATTTATATTTGTTTTAAATGTTGTATTGGAAATATAAAAGGATTTGTATAAAGAATTTATATATTAAACGACGTTTTAATGTATAATTTATTGTTAAATTATAACCGAGCTCATAATGTTGTGGTAGTTCATAGTTTTATGTTCTGAACTTTAATTGGATGTACATGGTCCAATATAAGTTAGAATTTTTTGAAACAAGAATCATCCGGATCTATTGGATTATAATTTTCTAATGAAGGAGAAAAATCGAGATTTCATATTGTAGATTTTGAGTTATGTCCAAATTAAATTTTTCGAAAGTCGCTATGGAATTGTTTATAAAATATAATAATTTATTTAATAAAAGGAAGGGTTTTAAATAAATTGAATATCGATTTAACTTGGGAATGTTGAGTTAAAAATCCAAAATAATTTATTTGGAAGTTATATAACATTCTGTTTGAATATATATGATAATAATAATTTAACATCAATAGATTTGTTCATTTTGGAATCGATTTAATATAGAACTTAAGAATTACCAACTTCCAGATGACTTCCGATTTCAACGAAACTAATTTTATAAAATCCGTAATGGTTAATTATTGTACGATTTCCAGTTTGGAGTCACTTGGAGCTATTTTGATGATAATGCGCGAGATAAATGCGTATCGATTTACGTTGTGAATTAAAAAGGGAGTTTTACCAAATGATCTCGAAATTCGACGAAATCAGTTTCATCGTGTCCGGAATATTTATTTATTGTAAGGCTTCGAGTTTCAAGCCAATCAGAGCTATTTTGTAAGCGTACAAAAAAGTAAACATGAATCAATTAACGAATTTGATATTCAAAATTTTGCTATAAACAAGTTCTGTTGGGTTCAAAATGTCAAACTATAGTTGTATATCCCTTATCATCGCAAACAGATATCGTATATAATCATACGAAATTATAAACAATAAAATGAAATGGCGACAAGAATGAATTCATAAAAATCAATATAAAATATTGCAATTAAATATTAATAAAACTTCCTATATATACCACCTACAGCCAAATCCCTAATCCCCCAAAACTTCCCGTTCTTCATCTTCCAGCCTTCACAAATTTCGATTAATGAATATTTTATAAAATCAAACGTAAATCGGAATCGAACATGGTTCGATTCGTTGACCTCTGGGAAACACGAGCTTCCTTTTCGTACAGGAATCACACAACTCGATCATGATTATTTTTCCTTCATAGTTTTCGGTGTAAACTAAGCCATGAGTTGCCATCGTTGGGGGAGGGCCGAGGCAGGTATCTGCGTTGGGAATGGATTCACGATGTCGAGTCGCTTCACACAATAGGGTTTGGTCGAGATTGGTGATGAAAAGCATCGCTACTTCACTGTAGCTGTGTGTGGTTCTTACCGAAGTCACGATGGTTACAGGTGATGCGAGCTGGACATTCTGGTGATGGTGGAGACGGTAGGAGCTGGTAAGTGTTCTGGTGATGTCGGTTCATCGGATAGTGATTTTTGATGGAAGAAAGGGTTATCAATGCAGGTTCCTTCATTGAAGGGAAAGCACAATATATCTTGGGGAGAAAAGGACGAGCGAATGGTTTAAACAGGCTAATGACGAGTTATGGGAATAATTAGCGATTAAATTAAAAAGTTAGCTAATTATAGTTATTTAATTTAAGTTAAAATTTGTAACTATGGTAACTTGTTTTGTTCATATATTTACAGAATTTGACGAAACAAGAACTGTTTGGATGTTAATCGTGAAGCCTACGCGTACGAGTTGAAATTGAATGAATCAGAGCTCACTGGAATTTTATGTAGTTTCAAATGCTTTTTGAAACTATATAAGATAACCAAAATCGCCAATCAAAACGAAATGTGAGTTAGCTCTCGCGCTTTATGAATTACTATGAGGTGTTAAATTCATATTTATCGTTGATAATATATATTGTGTGATTGGATGAATTGGATGTTTAATTGGTTGATTGTTGTTTTGGTTAATATTTGTCGTTATTTATATTTAAATGATTTAGAATAGAATTTCTATTTCATATGCATCAATTAAATGATGTTATAAGTTGTGATGCAAGGAAGAACAAGTTGGAGGGATCCAACCGGATGCCTAAAATATTGTATGTTACTTGTTTTCATATATTTACATATGAATTATTTATCTCAAGTAATATTAAATCCTATTTGGATGTTGATTGTTTGAATTTGAGGTTGAATGGTTGAATTGTATTTAATGTTGATATGTTTTAATCAATAGACAATACTGGTTAAGTGGTTGGCGGTAGATGGCCTAATATCCGTGTTTTTAAGACGTTTTGCCGTTAAGCAAATTGACGAAGTTTGAAGTTATAAAATTTATTCTTATGGCTGAAGCTAGATTTATAACTTATATTCCTATAAGTTATTTAAAATAGAAGTTTTATTTATAAACAAATATTTATTTTTAAATTAGTTTTATAAAATATTATAAAATGATATTTATAACAAATTTTTATGTTTTTAATAAGTTTTAATAAGCAAGTAAGTTAGAAATTAACATACGAGTTAGTAATTTGAAATAATTGTTCTTATGGAACAATTAAGTGTTTTGTTGAATTAATTATATTAAATAAACTATTAGGTTTAATAATAACAATGTATTAATTAACATTTTTGATCCAAATATGATGTGTGATTATATTTATACCATTTGTTTAAGTATATAACATTATTTTCTAAATAATGGAAATAGTATGGTTCTGAGAATACACTTATTAAGAGAAATAAGTTGTAACGACCCGGATTTTGAGCGACTTTGGTTATCGACATAAACTCGATGTCGATAACCAAAACATCGAAAAATCCTGGTAGTTAATGAAAGAAATTAGAGGGTGAGGATAGATAAGATAGAACTAATAGAAAAGAAGAAGAAGAAGAACATCATCGTTAGAGTAAACACGAATCTCACAGCGGAACGAATAAAATATAACATAACTTTGAAACAAGCAGTTATATACAATAGCACTTTATCAGAGTACAACACTTACAACAACAGCGGAAATAATAATAGCTATAGAATCCTGAAGCCTCCTGCTCCAAGCTCACCAAGCAAATCTGTAAAATCCCGACTACTTGACTGCCTGTACAAATTTAGGCACCCAAGAGTTTAGGGAGAACACAACAAAATAAACTCCGGGTCAGTCATGGGACTGGTATGAGTAAAACTGTTTAAAACAGTTTGAACAAGTAAACGATATCTCATAAGACCACGCCGCATAACGGAACGGGTTTTTCCCTTATGAGAATCCAAACAACTTGGTAAACAAACGATGATCTTTATATCAAAACTGTATTGATATTATAGTTATGTCGATCAACCACAATATAATAATCATCTTGCAGAACGCGTTCATCTCACGTTCCACATATATAATATATAATCAAAAACCGCGGGCACGTATTGGATAATGGATTTCCAACTATGACAAGGTATGGAACCACCTTCCGATCAGTGTACTCTAGGAACGATACACTAGAGTTCAACAAGAACATCTTGCAACTCAGCCACACATGACCGACCACTCATTTCGCTTGAGTGTATCGAATGTACATCACCAACGGTTGGGATCAGCAACCGTTCCCGTATCTATATATATATATATATATATATATATATGGGACAGCATTGATAGATTTAAGAAGTACATGAATATTCTCTAGATAGGTGATTTATACACCCTACTTCGGTGCGACCGACTTAGCCATGCTGCCTGCCCGATTTCTGTCATTTACCGGATGTGAGGCTAGAAGCTACGCTTATCTTCTCATATCATATCTTCATTTACTTGGAATACCACATCCTCATACCCGCCAAATCATTATCGATTCCCTTAATGGTATCACGGGTATGAAGCTAAGAGAAACGAATTCCTCTGCCACCAAACGTAATACGTTGAAGAGATCAACATATATGATTCGTTAGGAATACTCTGTCAGACATTCGTCTGTACAAGTTGTCCTGGGACTGGACAAACCAAAGGTACTATTCTGTACATCCATCTTAGTCACTGTTATCTAAGACTTATACAATAGCCCTTGCACTTTACTCCGTTTTCAATTATCTTTGGCATATATGATTCGCAACGCTTATGCCAATACAGAGTGGTTGTTCAGATAATAATCCAACCGGTCTCTCCATATTAACAACGTTAAAATGGTAAAAACTTTGATAGTCGGTGATTTGACTATCAAATGAAAACATGTCCGTGTGCAAACAATGATCTTATTTCCAAATGGAAATATCGATCCAATCATCAAACATATATATATATGTGTATATATATATATATATTCACATTTCCTTATTTTCTATATTTAGAAAATGTACGTTATTAACACTGGAAAACATTTGCATAGCTTATTCACGCATCACTACCATTCCACAACTATTAGTCCCTAACTGTGAACTAGTGAGTGAACAATTCTCTAAGTATAAACCGCGAAGGCCGAAACCAACATCAGATCGATACTCAGAAAACTATTCAACTTACTAATCTCTAGTCAGTTTCTAATCTTGTTTAATTCTATTTGATTAACTCTTCTTCGAATAACTTATATTCGATTATCTCTCTTCAGATAACTTATGTTCGATTAACTCTCTCCTTCGAATAACTTATATTCGACGAACTCTATTCGAATAACTACATTCGATTAACTCCTCTCGAATAACTAGATTCGAATAACTCCTCTTCGAATAACTTATATTCGACGAACTCTATTCGAATAACTACATTCGATTAACTCCTCTCGAATAACTCGATTCGATTAACTCGACTTGATGAACCTAACTCGACTAACTTAATTTATTTAACTCAACTCGATTAACTCCTATCGAATAACTAATATTCGATTTAACTCCATTCGCTTGACTCTAGATCGCAGCGATCACAATGGTTACGCCTGATTCCCTCAGGAAACATCCGACCGCCTTAGGCTATTTACAACCCTGCGAATTTCGCTAGCAGTCGTACGAGATGGCAACTAACCCTAAATACTATGTTTGACTAACTCTGTCTCAAATAACTATATTTTGATTAACTCTAGTTCGTTTTAACTCTAATCGATTAACTCTAACTGATTAACTCTAACTGGTTAACCCTACCTGATTAACTCTAACTGATTAACTCTAACTGGTTAACCCTACCTGATTAACTCTACCTACTTAACCCAACTGGTAAACTCGACTTACTTAACCCAACTGGTTAACTTGACTTACTTAACCCAACTGGTTAACTTGACTTACTTAACCCAACTGGTTAACTTGACTTACTTAACCCAACTGGTTAACTCTAACTGAACTGGTTAACTCTAACTGAACCAGTTAACTCTAACTGAACCAGTTAACCCTACTGAACTGGTTAACTCTAACTGAACCGGTTAACCCTACTGAACTGGTTAACTCTAAGGAACTGGTTAACTCTAACTGAACTGGTTAACTCTAACTGAAATGGTTAACTCTACTGAACTAGTTAACTCTAACGAACTGGTTAACTCTAACGAACTGGTTAACTCTAACTGAACTGGTTAACTCTACTGAACTGGTTAACTCTAACTGAACTGGTTAACTCTAACTGAACTGGTTAACTCTAACTGAACTGGTTAACTCTAACTGAACTGGTTAACTCTACTGAACTGGTTAACTCTAACTGAACTGGTTAACTCTAACTGAACTGGTTAACTCTAACTGAACTGGATAACTCTACTGAACAATTTAACTCTAACTGAACCGGTTAACTCTAACTGAACCGATTAACTCTACGGAACTGGTTAACTCTAACGAACTGGTTAACTCTAACGAACTGGTTGACTCTAACTTAACTGGTTAACTCTACGGAACTGGTTAACTCTAACGAACTGGTTAACTCTAACTGAACTGGTTAACTCTACTGAACTGGTTAACTCTAACTGAACTGGTTAACTCTAACTGAACTGGTTAACTCTAACTGAACTGGTTAACTCTAACTGAACTGGTTAACTCTAACTGAACCGGTTAACTCTACTAAACTGGTTAGCTCTAACGAACTGGTTAACTCTAACGAACTGGTTAACTCAAACTGAACTGGTTAACTCTACTGTACTGGTTAACTCTAACTAAACTGGTTAACTCTAACAGAACTGGTTAACTCTACTGAACTGGTTAACTCTAACAAACTAGTTAACTCTAACTGAACTGGTTAACTCTAACTGAACTGGTTAACTCTAACTGAACTGGTTAACTCTACTGAACTGGTTAATTCTACTGAACTGGTTATTCATTATGTTCCTTTTAACAACGTTTATTCATTTTTAAAGATTTACTTTTAGTAACGGTTCTTCAATTTAAAAATGATTTTCCTTTTCAATTTGCCTAAATTTATTTCATATAAATATTTCCTTTATAACTTTATTTATTTCCTAAATAAATATTTCCTTTTAACTCTTTATTTATTTTCACAAGTATTTCCTTTATATTTGGTTTTCACATTTATTCTTTAAAATATTCTAACTCCTTAAATTTCCGGGAAAATTCGCCATAACCTCCTTTGTATCGGGAGCATTGGGAAAATCCCCAAACCCGCCACACAGGCCTTTCCATTCAAAAAGAAAATGGTTTGAAATTATTTCCTTTCGAAATATCTCCTATTTATAAATATTCCAATTTACAAACATTTCTTATTTATAAATATTCCAATTTTTAAATATTTTGTTTTCAATATCACTTTGAAAATCTCCTTTTCCCATTCCGATATTTTATGGTACTTAACACATCAAATCACGATGACCAATACCATCCAAACAGATTTAATCAACCACAGATTATAAACTACATCATATATTACAATATATGAAAAACAATGAAATAACTGTTGAGGAATCCAGTCGGATTCCTCCAACCTGTTTTCCTGCATCCACAGATGTTACACAATATGATTATCATCACTTTCAGTTCAATATAAATTATTCTGATAGCAGAATCAATGTATAAATATTTAACGGTTTATATATATATATATATTTATATATATATATATATATATAATTTCCACTAACTGACTAGCAGTTCAATCAATCAACCAACACACAACAATCAACAGATGATTAACAGTTCTAAAAATACATTATAAAAATATAACTGTTCAGAGTTGATGAGTTTTACTCACTTTGGCAGTTCATCGTTAAAGAACGATAAACTGTTATTTGATTTGAATCAAACAATTTATTTCACCATAAATTCAAACGAGCTCGAATCCACTTCCAGTCAGCTTCATTAGGTAGTGTCCGTCCATATGATCCCAACGGATCTTGTTTTGCTGAGTTTCGATCACGTATGAACAAGATATGATAAATTGAAGTAAATACACATTTTAAATTAAATAAAAACTTAGGATTTAATTCATTGGGCCTCACCCCTTTAATCACTTGGCCCAAACCCGTTTGAATACCCAACCCGCTTCCCTTCTCCCCCAAAATCACTTCGACGAGCTCTAGAAACATTTCCCTCACCATTTCTGAACTTCAACTCCCCAACACTCCTCCTTCTCTTCATTAAAACATAAACAAATTCCACCGAACTTCCTCTCATCTCGCACTCTTTCTTCTCATGCCAGAAAGATCGAACTCGGTTTCCTCTCGCTCATTCCATCGAAGCAGCACTTCCGTGTAACAACACACTTCGAGCGACGTCTTTGGTGTTTATACCACTCAAAACTTTGCCAAACCATGTTGTTTTCCACCCTGATTACCAATATAACTTCCAAACCTCGCTACTCCGCCTAAATCGGGTTTTAATCGGAACCCTAACATCGCTGTGTAAATTCCAATCATGAGAAAACGAAGTCGAACCCAATAATAACCATATGAGGATGACGAGAATCACGGCAGGAATCCAGAAATGTATACACTTTGATTTTAGGGTTTTTATTTCATTTTGTATGAATTTCTGAAGTTGGTCTTCCTCACGTTGGAAAAGGAAGCAGATGACGACGGATAAATTTGAGGAGTGAATTAGGTCTTAAGAAAGAATTGTTAAGGGCATTATATAGACAACTAAAAATATCTAGATATTTTTAATATTATATTCTTTTATATTCAACCGTTACCTTTGTTGATGTTTTAAAAATCCCTGTGATTACATACGATACCCAAAAATCACGAAACTGGACATGCAGCTACAGTTCGACATTACGGTCCCAACGAAACTGGTTTCGTCGAATTCCGACTTCGTTTGCAAACACAGCGTATTTTTAAAGCTCTGGATGACCCATTTAAATATATAAATATATTTAAATAAAAATTAAATATAAATAAATTTATATTATCGTATATATCCACATACGATGTCGTACGTCTCCTGAATATCCTATCAGAATTTATAACTTGATTATCCAGAATTCCAGAATAAATCGATATTCAATTTAAATCGAAAATCCATTTATAACGTAATTAAAGCGTCGCAAATTATAAAGGAATTCCACAACGACTTTTCTGAAATTTGATTTGGACGTAAATCAAAATCTACCCGGCGAAATACGGATTTTTCTCTTTCACTAGGAAGATATACCCCACCAGCTCCATGCGTTTCTTGTTTCATAGAAATTCGTCTTAAAACGAATCCTGTACATTTAGTTGAAGTTCAAATCGCCAAATTGCGAACTGCAGCACCATTACAAGCTTGATTTTAATTATAATATAATTATACATTCAAACTGTCGTTGATTGAATATATTCGTCAATATAATTCAACTCTAAGCTGAATTAAATCTAAGGGACGACCCCGTTCACAGAATATTGTGATTTCCAATATTTTTGATTATTTCTGAATTAAATATATTATTTAATTATTTAATTAAATTAATTATTCCATATTATTTGATTAAACCTCTATTTAATTCACTATATCACTATTTATATAATTAAATAAATTAATTATATTACCTCTGACAATGCGGGTCATTACATTCTTCCCCACTTAAAATAATTTCGTCCTCGAAATTGCTAAGGCAGAGGACGACCCTATCTACTGGTTAGAACATATTTGTTCACTCCTTATGTAGCAACCCACCTCCGCCAATGCCACTCTTGCAAGCGCACTAGCTTTGGAGGGGCGTTAAACGAGGTAAACATGCATGCAGATATCACAAGACAGAACATATAAGTAAAACAGAGTAAGTAAAGCAGCGGATAAAACTAGTATTTCAAAACCATAGTCAAGTTACATCAAAGTACCGAGTCATTATTTTCCACAAAACAAAGTCTAGAAAAACATAAACTGGAAACTGGAAATAACATAAAGTAAACTATCCCCAAAGTAGAATAAGGCCATAGCATGCTCAAGTCCAAACCGTACATGAGCTATCCAGAAAAGCAGCTAAAGATCCAAGCTAGGTACTAGTGTTCCCACCCTGTAAACCTGGGGGGGGGGGGGGAACGGAAGAAAAGAGGCGAAAGAAAACAGGCCAGTCGAAAAGACTGGTAAGTCCTACCTACTATTAGTATAAAAACTAGTAAAGTTAACTGGACATGTAAAACAGAGATGAAACATAGGATGATAACTGGCATGGTGAGAAGTTAACAAGATAGATCAAGTGTGGCATCGCATATACAAGGTCAGGTTGCACCAAGTGTGTACTAGTATTCCAATCCATGTCAAGTATCAACAAGAAATGATCCCTTGGCCCAAAGCTGGCCCAATATTATGAGGTGACCTAAATCAAGGTCCAACTACTCGGTCTAGTCGATCGGCTCCCTATAAGCCTAACTCGTCGTGTATCGGTGTCATACGGCTTAATCGTGGAATGTAGTTAACTGTGCAAGGTCCACTCGAGGGTGTATCCAGCCATAAGGTGTAAACCACAGACACAATTCAAGCACGCACAGTCTAAACCTACTAGTGCCCATGTTAACTCCGGATTTAATGTGCATGACCATGGTCCGCCTGAACAACCGGTGCACCCTTCAGCCGTTTCTTTTGGTCTCTTACAATCAGTCCAGTAATCGTGCCCCACCCTAGCCTAGTCCAGGGTACCCATGATACTTCCAATTTGGTTACTGCTGAAAAGGACCACGTAACTAGGATTTCAAGTGGGTTAAGTGTGGTTAACCCTATCCTAACCATGTATTGAGTTGGTTAAGTGTATTCAAGCAGTTCATGACTTAACCCTATCAATACATCGGGTTTAATTGGTTAAGTATATTCAAGTAGTCCATGACTTAACCCTACCAATCCATCGTGTTTAATTGGTTAAGTATTCAAGTAGTCCATGACTTAACCCTACCAATCCGTCATGTTTAATTGGTTAAGTATTCAAGTAGTCCATGACTTAACCCTACCAATCCATCGTGTTTAATTGGTTAAGTATTCAAGTAGTCCATGACTTAACCCTACCATGTGGCATTAATTAACTTAATGCACCCCAACCTCTCACATTAGACTTTGTTGTGGTTACTAGTTAAGCCGGGCGGGTCTGGGTAGCTTTACACCAAAACCTAGTCTAACCTCGGGTTTTAAGTGCGACATGACCAACTGCTCACATTGGGTCCTATTACTTATAGCCACTAGTTAAGCTGGTCGGTTCCGGGTAGATTTATGCTACAAACTCAACCCAACCTCGAGTTGGCCATTCTCATGTTTTCTAGAAGTCATGTCCAAGTCCATGTTTCAAGCATAAACAGATGTCAAACTTTCATGTCATATTTTCAAGTCATGTTCTCATGTTATTTAAGTTTTCCCAACTACCCATAACGTATTCCCATCGCACGTAAATTCGCATCAACGCAAATAGATCAAAGAGGGAACATAGCTATATGACAAGGTGGGCATAAGATGGCAAAATCTATCACAAATTAAACATGGTGATATTTGAGGCTAAAAGGGGTTCAACATACTAGCATATGGCCTCAACATGTATGATAGCACTAAAGGTGACTTGGCCTCAAGCATATCAAATAGCATAAGGGTGATGTGGCCACAAGCATGCATAATAGCACAAGGGTGATTTGGCCGCAAGCATATTAAGGAACATGAGGGGTTAAGGTTTTGCCACAAGTTAAACATGGTGGCATATGAGGCAAATGTGTTCATAAACTTGCATATTACATTATAAGCCTCAAAACATGCATGATATCAACTTTAGCAAAATAAGTGAAACATGGCCATAAATAACATGGGATGATAGCAAGTGATTCGCATATAACATCATATGCAAGTTAACATAAGGTTTATGAGAGTTTCTATGTTGCTTTATGCAACATTTCAAATCAAAGTTCATAGCTTTCTATGCACAAAGTCAAGGTGATAGCTTTACAAACATGCATAGAATAAATCTATGCATAACATGATAGGATCAAAGCTCATAGCTTTCTATGCACAAAGTCAAGGTGATAGCTTTACAAACATGCATAGAATAAATTTATGCCTAACATGATAGGATCAAAGCTCATAGCTTTCTATGCACAAAGTCAAGGTGATTGCTTTACAAACATGCATAGAATAAATTTATGCATAACATGATAGAATCAAAACACAAATCATACTTAGGCCCAAACTCAAACTTGCAACATGTCATATTTAACTTCATAGTTAGAATCTAAGAGTAGAATAGGGCTTACAATGCTATGAAGACCTATGAAATAAAATAAGATTGAGACGAAGCCACTAGCAACTCTAAAAACCCCCAATCGCATATAAGCACCAAGTTGTTTTGATAACAATAAGCTCCTATGATTTGTATGAAGAAATATCCTTGTTTTGATGAAGAAAGGTGGCTCATTTACTAGCTTAGGACACTCAAATTTTCATGAAGAGGATGGAGGCCACGATATGAAGATGGAGGCCATGATCAAGAAACATTTTGGCATAGTTTAGTTGTAGGAATGATTAATGAGGGTTTAGGCTAGGTCTTAGGGTCTTTTTATAGAAGTTTAGGTTAGTTTAGGCCATAGGATTAACCCTAGTTTAGATCCTAGCCATCAGAATTCGTCACAAGGCCAGAAACATGACTCAAGTGGACAAGCAGGTGCACCAAGCAAGACTGGGCCGACCGCCCAGGTTGACAGGGGTGTAGACTGGGCAGTCGACTCCACCTGGGGTGTGTCGACTCCCAAGTCGACTCCCCAGTCGACTTGGGGTGGCGGGAATTTTTCCCGCCTTTCCTGCCCAGCTGAATTTGAAATCTGTTTTTAAATTTGAATTTTCTGAAAACTTTGACGGGCCATAACTTGGTCATACAGACTCCGATTTTCAAAAACTCGGACTCTATTTCGCGTATTTTTCCGAGACGAACGCAATGGCACAGCCCGTTTCCCTTGATTCAGATTTTATCATTTAATTCTGCCTTGGTTTATGTTATAACATGTTATTTAAAAATACGGGTTGTTACATTCTCCCCTCCTTAAAGGATTTCGTCCCCGAAATCTTCAAGTTAGGAAGAACATATCCTACCATCCATCATCCATCTACTCAAAACATCATCCACGTGCAGTCATTGTCCTTAAAGGATTCTAAATGTTGTATGATCATATGCAAAGGTGTGTGTATATGTACTTATCTAATGCGAAAATCAGGTGGTTACTGATTCAGTAAACCTCCTTAATGCAAAACATGTTAGTGAAATGAGTCCATATGTATGCAAATTCCTAACAAAATTCATAATCTCTATATGAGTGCACATAACATTCATCCATATGCAACATCCACGTGATAGCATAACAAGTTTCATCCATGAATAAATATAAGCACTCATGCATATGCAATATGAAAGTGTGTGAGCCGATCTTAGTGCCTAATGTGTATCATGCATCCACGAGTATCCACTTGCAAACACTTGCAACCACTTGCAAACGTCAAGCATAACATGTTTCAAATACATGTTTCATCCAAAGGGTTTCTACCTAAGGTTCTCATGACAAGGTTAACGAGATAACAAGATAAACATGGATAGTGAAAGAAAGATATGCTGGCTAGGAAAAGAGATCGAGAATGTACCCTCAAAAAGAAATGGGTGAAGCGCGCGCATCTTCTCCTCGGTTTCCCAAGTTGCGTCCTTTTCGGCTTCACTTTACTAACTTGACTTCTCGATTCCTCAGCTACTTGATCTCCGTTCCCAAGATACGGATCAGAGCTCGCCTCAAGGTCGCCTCTTTCTATACCTCTGTGTCTTCAAGAATACTTGGTTCAACTACCTTGGCTGACTCATGTAGGCACTTTCGGAGATGCGAGACATGAAAAACATTGTGAACTCCGGCCAGCTTCTCGGGCAATTCCACCTTATAAGCCATCTTCCCGATCCTCACTATGATAGGGAAGGGTCCTACGAACCTTGGTGCCAGCTTCCCAACTGCTCCAAAACGAACCACATTTCGCAAAGGAGAAACCTCCATGAAAACTATATCTCCAACTTTGAATTCCAAATCTGTCCTTCGCTTGTCAGCATAGGATTGTCTATCTTGGGCCGTTTTCATCCATCTTCGAATCAACTCTACCTTCTCGGATGTGCCCCATATCATGTCAGGCCCGAGTATAAGCTCATCCGTCGTCTCCCACCAAAATGTTGGTGACTTGCTCGGAAACCCATACGAAGCTTCAAATGGTGTCATTCCTATGCTTGCTTGGTAGCTGTTATTATAAGAAAACTCTACAAGAGGAAGGTGGTCTTCCCAAGTACCACCAAAGTCAAAAATGCATAGCCTCAACAGATCTTCTAGTACTCTATTCACCCTCTCGGTTTGGCCATCCGTCTGGGGGTGATAGGCTGTACTTAGATTCAATCGCGTACCCATCGCTTCTTGCAAACTATTCTAGAACTGTGTAACACCCCACCTCCGCTAGGGTCACTCACAAAGGGAATGCACTAGGTTTGGAGGAGTATTATTGGTAAACATGCACAGAAATATTACAAGACAGAACATATATAAAATAGCGGAAGTAAAATCAAACTTTCATAACATGAATAAATAAGGTCTAAAGCCTTTTACATCAGAGTACATCAAAACCTGTCTTGCAATAATAAAGAAGCATAAAGACTTTTTCATAAATTATTCCCCAAGAAAAAGCAGTAAAGTAGCCATAGCCAAGAAAAATCCAAGCCATCCATGATGACCTTCAAGCAGGAGAAGTCCGAACTAAACAACAGTATTTCCTCCCTGTAACCTGGGGGGGGGGAAACGGAAGAAAAGAGGCGAAACAAAACGGGTCAGTCAAAAAGACTGAGTAAGCCCTATCTACTATTAGTATAAAAACTAGTAAAGTTAACTGACATGAGAAACTGAGATGAACATAAGCATGATAACAAGATAGATAAGCTAAATCAAAATAACAAGATGAACTACTGAACACAGATAAACTAGGGTTTCGTGATAAACTACGATGTCAAGATAAAACAAGGTATCACATTGTCAGGTTTCTATCAAGTATAATATCCCAAGATATCTATCGCGTATAATGTCCCATGGCATCTATCCTGTATATCCGCTCTGCACCTACCGTACTAATATCCCCACCGTGTCATGTGTTAACCAAGAATGACCCTCACTCAAAAGTCGTGTAATGGTCCATGTCAACCTAATATATTGCATATATAGGTTACTCAACTCATATGTTTCTTTCCATGTATAAGTTCAGTTCTTTGCCGTAGGCTGTACGGGCTTTCCCATGTAAACGGTTTATCCTTGAAGTTGTTTTTGGACTGCAACCCTTGATCTAGTTGTGTTTCCTTACCATGAACTATCGCGCGTCCACTTAGGATTTATGCCACCTAGGACCGCTAGGGATTATGCTACCTAATGAACGTTTCCGTGTCTCGGTTTGGGTTTTGGCCACCTAGGACCACTAGGGATTACGCCACCCGTCAACCGCGCCCTTGATCCCACGTATGTATCGTGAATCGTTTTCCATGTCTAGATGCACATGTTCCCCAATGTGCCATCCGAGTTCCGTGCCAGGGCAAATCAAGAAATATGGAACTCGGTCGGGAGCTTTAAATCGTCTGCCGATGCAGATATCAAGGTCTGTTTTTGTACCCGTGGCTATGGTCCCACGTGACCCCTCCCTCAACTACTGAAAGGCAATCCAAGAAAAATCATGTATAAGAACCACTCCACGGCACCACTATAGCCCACTTTCCTACGGGCCAACCTCACCCATGACTCGATAGCAAGCACATGGTCTGTTGGGGGTTCCCTGCCTTTCCGCACGTACACGATTGACTAAAGATGGTAGGTAGTCGGCGATGCGCTATCCAGGGCAAAAACAAGAATCGTCGACTCCACGCTAATCCATCCCAGTCTTTAGGTTGCTCGCATAGCAACCAAGGCATACTCTTGGTCCTTCTAACGCAGACCTTAACCTCTCATGGGCCTAGTATAATTACCTGGCAGCCCACAGAGGGATCCCAAGAATATCCTCACGTCCCCCGAAGCTTCCACTTCGGCACCCAGTGCGCTGGAGCTTTTATCCAAGTCAGATAACTTGCTCCCCCTCGTATACTAAGCGATGACCTACCGTATCAGGTTACTCATCGTTTTGAGAATTAGTCGTATGTCCTTAGCTAAGAATTATTACTTAGTTACCCTTAACTAAGGTTTACCACTTAGCTTCCTTTCCCGTTATCCTTGATCAACCACGGTTTTCTACCTAGTTCTTCTAGCTAGGGTTTGTCTATTGGGTTAAGTGTTATCATTCAAGTCCATGACTTAACCCGCCCACGAATCACGTCAAAGATTGGCTAAGTATTTAAGTTCAAGACTTAGTCCCACAAGTTTGTTAAGTGTACCCAGAGGCTCATGACTTAACCCTATCAAGTCAAATTGGTCAAGTACTAGCTTACCTTAATCCTATCGGATTATCTTGCTAGATCGATTAAGCATAGATTATCTTAATCCCATCAAATTATCGAGTCGGATTGGTTAAGTATAGGTTGGCTTAACCCCATCCTCTAATCGTACTACAATGGTTAAGTATATTCTAAAAAGGTCTTGTGACATAACCTTATCAAGTCCGCGTATTAGATTGGTTAAGTGTAAGTTACTTAACCCCATCAAATCATCATGTATAACTGGTTAAGTATAAGTTGCTTAACCCCATTAAATTATCACGTTAAGTTGGTTAAGTATTGGTTACTTAACCTCATTGAATTACCGAGTTTAAATTGGTTAAGTGTTTAACTTAACCCCATCGAATTACCGTGTTTAGATTAGTTAAGTGTGGATTACTTAACCCCATCTAATTACCGTGTCAGATTAGTTAAGCGTAAATTACTTAACCCCATCCCCTACTCATCTTGTATGGTTAAGTGTCATTAAGAAAACTTACTTAACCTTGCCAAATTATCATGTTGGATTGATTAAGTGTTGGTTAACTTAATCCCCGTCCACTAGTCGTATAAAAATGGTTAAGCGTCATTAGGCAAATCAAATCACTTAACCTACCCAACCTTGTCATGTTTTGTTAAGTATCATTAGCCTAACCAATTTACTTAACCCATTTACCCATGTCATATTTGGTTAAGAGTCATTAGTCAAATTAACTTAACCCTATTATGTGGCATTAATTACTTAATGCACCCCAACCTCTCACATTAGACTTTGTTGTGGTTACTAGTTAAGCCGGTCGGTTCCGGGTAGCTTTACACCACAACTTGGTCTAACCTCGGTTTCAAGCACAACATGACCAACTTCTCACATTGGGTCCTATTGTTTGCAACTACTAGTTAGGCCGGTCGGTTCTGGGTAGTTTTACGTTGCAAACTCAACCCAACCTCGAGTTGGCCACTTTCATGTTTAGTCTAGTGTCATGTTCATAGTCAAGTTTTCAAGCAATTGGGTAGACCTAACTTAATAGGTAAATTCCCAATGGGTAGACCTAACTTAATAGGTAAATTCCCAAGCTTATGTTTTTATGCATACTTACATGTCAACTTCCATGTTATATTTCAAGTCATGTTTTCAAGTTGTATTTTCATGTCATTAGAAATTACCCATAACATAACCCAATGCTTTTAAACTTGCATATACGTTCGCAACAACGTAATGGATTAAAAGAAGAGACTTGGCAAAGGAATGACAAAAATGGGTATTAAGCCACAAGTTAATCATGGTGGCAAATGAGGCACAAATGTGTTCATTAGCTTGCATGTTACATTCTTAAGCCTCAAAAACATGCATAAACCCAAACTTGGCACATAAGCGAATCATAGTGACAAAAGACATGGAATGATGGCTAGAAACTCGCATATATCATCATATACGGATTATGACTTCATATGCAAGTTGACATAATGATTATGAAGATTCTCATGTTGCATAATGCAACATTTCAACATAAAGGTTGTGGCTTTTAGCTCATAAGATCAAGATAATGACTTCATAAACTTGCATAACATGATAGCATGCATCATTCTAATTAATCAAACCCAAACTTTCAACATGAACATTTAACTTCATATTTAATATCTAAGAGTAGGGAAGGGCTTACATTGCTATGAAGGCCTAAATCGATTAAACTAAAGCTTGTGATGAAGCCTATGCATGCCATCACCCAAAAACCCAAAGATGGATGCTCCAAACCACTAAAAACACCATCTTTAAGAACAAAGATCAAAGCTTTTGCCTTGAAATTAACTTGAGAAGCTCTCATACTAACATAGGGACTCTCTAACACTCTCATGATCATGGAACCTCTCATAGGAATGAAGTGGAGGCTAGGATAGTTGAGTGGAGGCCATGAGAGTAGAAATTTTGCCATAGTTTAGTTACATGAGTGAATAATGAGGGTTTAGGATAGGTTAGGGTCTTATTTATAGATTAGGCAAGTGTTTTAGGCCATAGGATTAAACCTAGATTCAATCCAACCAATCAAAGCATGTCTTGGGGAAGAAGTCAAGTGTAGGAACCATCTAGGGCCTTTAGATTAAAGATGAACCATGAGAACCATCCAAATGCAAAATCTGCATTTGAGCGAATCGGCCCACGGGTTGACAGCCAAACACCCTGGATTAACCCCTAGTCGACCCAGTGAGCTCGGGTCGACCTCAAAAATGGGCCGGTTCGGTTATTCCCCTCTCCCAATTCGCTGTTTTGAACATTTTTGCATATTTATTTATTTAATTTTCAATTTTATTTATATATATATATATCAATATATATATTTCTCTGCGCAACCCATTTCACTTAATTAAGTATACTTTAATTTGGGAATTTTTCGTGAAACTTCGCGAGGCCATATCTTGGTCATACGGACTCCGATTCTCGAAAACTCAGACTCTATTTCGCGTATTTTTCCGAGATGAACGCAATGGCATAGCCCGTTTTACTTGATTCAGAATTTAAAATTAAATTCTGCCTTGATTCTCGTCTTAACACGTTATCGAAAAATACGGGTTGTTACATTCTCCCCACCTTTTAGGATTTCGTCCCCGAAATCTCCAAGTTAGGAAGAACATATCCTACCATCCATCATCCATCTACTCAAAACATCATCCACAAGCGACCATTGTCCTCAGATGATTTCTAATGCTGTATGAATATATGCAAAACGTGTGTGTACATGTTCCTTAGCTAATGCTAATGATCAGGCCTGAATAATCTTTCTAATGCAAAATATGTATAGTGCCATGAATCCAACATGTATGCAAATAGTCCTAGTCATATAGATACTATATGCGTGCACAATCATTCATTCATATGCAACAACCGCATGATAATACATTCGATTTCATCCATAAACAAGTATAAATACTCGTGCATATGCAATATGAAATGTGACCGAGTCGAGCTAGTATCTAATGTGTATTCGCGCATCCATGAGCAACCACTTGCAACCACTTGCAACCATATCAATCATAACATGTTTCAAATACATGTTTACATCCATAGGGTTCTACCTAGAATTCCCTGAAACAGGGCCGAGAAGATAAACAAGACAAACTCCTTACGGGGTTTGTAACAGAAAGTAGGACCGAGAGGATGTCCACAAAAGATAACCTACAAGTAAGCTCTACAGAAACAGGGATCAAGGATATACTCCCAAAAAGAGATATCATGCACGTATCTAGTCTTTGACCATCAAAGTCGTATTTCCTCGGGCTTACTTCCATTGTGCCTTGACCGCCCTTTAACTTCGCGATTTCGTAGCTTCTTATTTCCTGCTTCCATAACATGAGCTGAAACTCATTTCTTCGTCGCCTCTCGTTCCACTTGCACTTATCCTTTTTCTAGAATACTTGGCGCAAACATGACTGCGTACTCATGATCTCATGCAAGCTTTCCAAAATTCACTAGTGAATCTTGGATCTCGTTTATATACTATAAGGCATTCCATGTAGAAGAACTTTCTCTTGAAAGTAAACAGATGTTAATCAGGTTATCATGCGCACTTACTAGGGTGATCTCTATAACCCATGCATAAATGAAGTAAACCATCCGTCTTATTGGCGAACACCACTCGATCGGGCTTCAAATTTCCAATAAAGGCATCAAGGGATTCTAAGTAACTAGTCATGACAGAACCTCAAAAAGGTTACCCGATACTTCGAGGGCATTACCAAGGCTAGTCAAAAGGTCTAACTACCCCCCTATCAAAACCGAGAGTGGCACCCCCTACTGGATAACCACTTCATCCCTAGAATCCATCCACAGCTTATAAGCATTATTTCCAAACTCAACACTTGGCATAGACATTCCCAAATCCAAACAAGTCATGTATAAATGGACTGATTCTCCAATAGGACTTTGAGACAAAAATGGGATTCTCTATTACGTTAGTACTTAAGGTGCAGAGACTCAACTACCGAAGCGGACTTAAATGATGCGGGGATCAAAACAATGTCTTGGCGGGATGATAGAAAAGAATAACTAGATCTTCAACAAGGATGTTATCCCCCTACTCAGGTACTCTAGTGAGGGTATACAACGATGATCTTGTCCTTGTCCCACAATACTTAACGATCCGTCCCGTTTCACCATACCAAAGATACTTTCTCGTCATGGGTTTCATTGTTCATCTTTCTCCCTCCTTTGAGGACTAAGCCATACCAACAAGTTGCTCATCCTTAAGCTCGTATCCTTTATCCTCTTTCTCACTATCCTTTCTTATAACGCGGCCACTGGTCTCTTGAAAACCACCTCCATCGCATGGAAAGTACTTTCGTAGATAGAAAAGACTAGTCGCAGTTAAAACCACTGTGACTACAGATGGAGGAAAGAAAGGAAAAGAGAATTAATTAAGGAAACAAGGATAATGCTAATGGCCTTTGGGGAATAGCCTTTTCTTTTTAAAAGAAAACTTTCTTGAAAAATGCTTCTTTATAAACGATTTTCAAATAGTTTTCAGAAGGTCTTTAAAAACTTTTGCCCAATCTGGTAACCTTCTGCTCTGATACCAAATGTAACACCCCACCTCCGCTAGGGTCACTCACAAAGGGAATGCACTAGGTTTGGAGGAGTATTATTGGTAAACATGCACAGAAATATTACAAGACAGAACATATATAAAATAGCGGAAGTAAAATCAAACTTTCATAACATGAATAAATAAGGTCTAAAGCCTTTTACATCAGAGTACATCAAAACCTGTCTTGCAATAATAAAGAAGCATAAAGACTTTTTCATAAATTATTCCCCAAGAAAAAGCAGTAAAGTAGCCATAGCCAAGAAAAATCCAAGCCATCCATGATGACCTTCAAGCAGAAGAAGTCTGAACTAAACAACAGTATTTCCTCCCTGTAACCTGGGGGGGAAACGGAAGAAAAGAGGCGAAACAAAACGGGTCAGTCAAAAAGACTGAGTAAGCCCTATCTACTATTAGTATAAAAACTAGTAAAGTTAACTGACATGAGAAACTGAGATGAACATAAGCATGATAACAAGATAGATAAGCTAAATCAAAATAACAGGATGAACTACTGAACACAGATAAACTAGGGTGTCGTGATAAACTACGATGTCAAGATAAAACAAGGTATCACATTGTCAGGTTTCTATCAAGTATAATATCCCAAGATATCTATCGCGTATAACGTCCCATGGCATCTATCCTGTATATCCGCTCTTCACCTACCGTACTAGTATCCCCACCGTGTCATGTGTTAACCAAGAATGACCCTCACTCAAAAGTCGTGTAATGGTCCATGTCAACCTAATATATTGCATATATAGGTTACTCAACTCATATGTTTCTTTCCATGTATAAGTTCAGTTCTTTGCCGTAGGCTGTACGGGCTTTCCCATGTAAACGGTTTATCCTTGAAGTTGTTTTTGGACTGCAACCCTTGATCTAGTTGTGTTTCCTTACCATGAACTATCACGCGTCCACTTAGGATTTATGCCACCTAGGACCGCTAGGGATTATGCTACCTAATGAACGTTTCCGTGTCTCGGTTTGGGTTTTGGCCACCTAGGACCACTAGGGATTACGCCACCCGTCAACCGCGCCCTTGATCCCACGTATGTATCGTGAATCGTTTTCCATGTCTAGATGCACATGTTCCCCAATGTGCCATCCGAGTTCCGTGCCAGGGCAAATCAAGAAATATGGAACTCGGTCGGGAGCTTTAAATCGTCTGCCGATGCAGATATCAAGGTCTGTTTTTGTACCCGTGGCTATGGTCCCACGTGACCCCTCCCTCAACTACTGAAAGGCAATCCAAGAAAAATCATGTATAAGAACCACTCCACGGCCCCACTATAGCCCACTTTCCTACGGGCCAACCTCACCCATGACTCGATAGCAAGCACATGGTCTGTTGGGGGTTCCCTGCCTTTCCGCACGTACACGATTGACCAAAGATGGTAGGTAGTCGGCGATGCGCTATCCAGGGCAAAAACAAGAATCGTCGACTCCACGCTAATCCATCCCAGTCTTTAGGTTGCTCGCATAGCAACCAAGGCATACTCTTGGTCCTTCTAACGCAGACCTTAACCTCTCATGGGCCTAGTATAATTACCTGGCAGCCCACAGAGGGATCCCAAGAATATCCTCACGTCCCCCGAAGCTTCCACTTTGGCACCCAGTGCGCTGGAGCATTTATCCAAGTCAGATAACTTGCTCCCCCTCGTATACTAAGCGATGACCTACCGTATCAGGTTACTCATCGTTTTGAGAATTAGTCGTATGTCCTTAGCTAAGAATTATTACTTAGTTACCCTTAACTAAAGTTTACCACTTAGCTTCCTTTCCCGTTATCCTTGATCAACCACGGTTTTCTACCTAGTTCTTCTAGCTAGGGTTTGTCTATTGGGTTAAGTGTTATCATTCAAGTCCATGACTTAACCCGCCCACGAATCACGTCAAAGATTGGCTAAGTATTTAAGTTCAAGACTTAGTCCCACAAGTTGGTTAAGTGTACCCAGAGGCTCATGACTTAACCCTATCAAGTCAAATTGGTCAAGTACTAGCTTACCTTAATCCTATCGGATTATCTTGCTAGATCGATTAAGCATAGATTATCTTAATCCCATCAAATTATCGAGTCGGATTGGTTAAGTATAGGTTGGCTTAACCCCATCCTCTAATCGTACTACAATGGTTAAGTATATTCTAAAAAGGTCTTGTGACTTAACCTTATCAAGTCCGCGTATTAGATTGGTTAAGTGTAAGTTACTTAACCCCATCAAATCATCATGTATAACTGGTTAAGTATAAGTTGCTTAACCCCATTAAATTATCACGTTAAGTTAGTTAAGTATTGGTTACTTAACCTCATTGAATTACCGAGTTTAAATTGGTTAAGTGTTTAACTTAACCCCATCGAATTACCGTGTTTAGATTAGTTAAGTGTGGATTACTTAACCCCATCTAATTACCGTGTCGGATTAGTTAAGCGTAAATTACTTAACCCCATCCCCTAATCATCTTGTATGGTTAAGTGTCATTAAGAAAACTTACTTAACCTTGCCAAATTATCATGTTGGATTGATTAAGTGTTGGTTAACTTAATCCCCGTCCACTAGTCGTATAAAAATGGTTAAGCGTCATTAGGCAAATCAAATCACTTAACCTACCCAACCTTGTCATGTTTTGTTAAGTATCATTAGCCTAACCAATTTACTTAACCCATTTACCCATGTCATATTTGGTTAAGAGTCATTAATCAAATTAACTTAACCCTATTATGTGGCATTAATTACTTAATGCACCCCAACCTCTCACATTAGACTTTGTTGTGGTTACTAGTTAAGCCGGTCGGTTCCGGGTAGCTTTACACCACAACTTGGTCTAACCTCGGGTTCAAGCACAACATGACCAACTTCTCACATTGGGTCCTATTGTTTGCAACTACTAGTTAGGCCGGTCGGTTCCGGGTAGTTTTACGTTGCAAACTCAACCCAACCTCTAGTTGGCCACTTTCATGTTTAGTCTAGTGTCATGTTCATAGTCAAGTTTTCAAGCAATTGGGTAGACCTAACTTAATAGGTAAATTCCCAATAGGTAGACCTAACTTAATAGGTAAATTCCCAAGCTTATGTTTTTATGCATACTTACATGTCAACTTCCATGTTATATTTCAAGTCATGTTTTCAAGTTGTATTTTCATGTCATTAGAAATTACCTATAACATAACCCAATGCTTTTAAACTCGCATATACGTTCGCAACAACGTAATGGATTAAAAGAAGAGACTTGGCAAAGGAATGACAAAAATGGGTATTAAGCCACAAGTTAATCATGGTGGCAAATGAGGCGGCAAATGAGGCACAAATGTGTTCATTAGCTTGCATGTTACATTCTTAAGCCTCAAAAACATGCATAAACCCAAACTTGGCACATAAGCGAATCATGGTGACAAAAGACATGGAATGATGGCTAGAAACTCGCATATATCATCATATACGGATTATGACTTCATATGCAAGTTGACATAATGATTATGAAGATTCTCATGTTGCATAATGCAACATTTCAACATAAAGGTTGTGGCTTTTAGCTCATAAGATAAAGATAATGACTTCATAAACTTGCATAACATGATAGCATGCATCATTCTAATTAATCAAACCCAAACTTTCAACATGAACATTTAACTTCATAGTTAATATCTTAGAGTAGGGAAGGGCTTACATTGCTATGAAGGCCTAAATCGATTAAACTAAAGCTTGTGATGAAGCCTATGCATGCCATCACCCAAAAACCCAAAGATGGATGCTCCAAACCACTAAAAACACCATCTTTAAGAACAAAGATCAAAGCTTTTGCCTTGAAATTAACTTAAGAAGCTCTCATACTAACATAGGGACTCTCTAACACTCTCATGATCATGGAACCTCTCATAGGAATGAAGTGGAGGCTAGGATAGTTGAGTGGAGGCCATGAGAGTAGAAATTTTGCCATAGTTTAGTTACATGAGTGAATAATGAGGGTTTAGGATAGGTTAGGGTCTTATTTATAGATTAGGCAAGTGTTTTAGGCCATAGGATTAAACCTAGATTCAATCCAACCAATCAAAGCATGTCTTGGGGAAGAAGTCAAGTGTAGGAACCATCTAGGGCCTTTAGATTAAAGATGAACCATGAGAACCATCCAAATGCAAAATCTGCATTTGAGCGAATCGGCCCACGGGTTGACAGCCAAACACCCTGGATTAACCCCTAGTCGACCCAGTGAGCTCGGGTCGACCTCAAAAATGGGCCGGTTCGGTTATTCCCCTCTCACAATTCTCTGTTTTGAACATTTTTGCATATTTATTTATTTAATTTTCAATTTTATATATATATATATATCAATATATATATTTCTCTGCGCAACCCATTTCACTTAATTAAGTATACTTTAATTTGGGAATTTTTCGTGAAACTTCGCGAGGCCATATCTTGGTCATACGGACTCCGATTCTCGAAAACTCAGACTCTATTTCGCGTATTTTTCCGAGACGAACGCAATGGCATGGCCCGTTTTACTTGATTCAGAATTTAAAATTAAATTCTGCCTTGATTCTCGTCTTAACACGTTATCGAAAAATACGGGTTGTTACAAACTGGATGGTGAAGATTGGGTCACGACTGCTAACTATGCTGGAAGGAACTCCTTGCAATCGCACTATCTCTCGAAGATAAACAGATGCTAAACCTGATACAGTCCTCTTGTTCTTTACTGGAAGGAAATGGGTGCTCTTCGTAAGTCTATCAACTATGACCCATATCCCATAAAGCCCAAATAGTTTGGTCATCTTAATGGACATCTTCACCCCAATTATAAATCACAAACAGGCGAGTCATACTCCTTATGGGGTTTGCAACAGAACTAAGATTGAGAATAGGACCGAGAGGATATACTTAAAAGATAGCATGCTAGTAAGCTCTACAGAATAATAGGGATCAAGGATATACTCTTAGAAAGAGATATAATGCGCGTATCCAGTCTTCAATCTTCTAAGCCGCATTTTCTTGTGCTTAATCCCATCGTGCCTTGACTGTCTTTTAACTTCACAATTTCGTAGCTCTTAATTCTTATTTCCAAAATATGAGTTAGAACTCATTTCACCGTTGCCTCTCGTTCCACTTCCACTTATTCTTTTCCTAAAATACTTGGCTTAAACATAACTGCGTGCTCATGGTTTCATGCAAGCTTTCCAAAATTCGTTAGTGAATCCTGGATCTCGTTTACATACCATACGGTATTCCACGCAGAAGAACTATCTCTTGAAAACAAATGCCACTCTACGTTGCCAAATGTTCTTACTAGGGTGATTTCTATAACCCATGCTTAAGCGGAATGGACTATCCGCCTTAGTGGCGAACACTACTCGATTGGATTACAAATTTCCAAAAAGTGCCAAGGGATTCAAGATAACTAATCAGGACGGAACCCTAAAGGTCACACGAGATTTCGAGGGTATTACCGAGGCGAGTCATGAGCCTCGCAACCCTATGTTCGAAGTCAAGAATGGCTCCATAACTGGACAACCAACCCATGCCCAAAATCAACCCGTATCCCATAAACCCGAGAACATAAGCATCACACACGAATTCTACGCTCAAGATAGAGATTTTCAATTCCATACAAATCGCAGATAGATGGGCGGAAGCCCCCAATCGGATTTGAAATACTAACGAGATTTTCAACTAGACTAGTACTTAGGTGCAAACTTTCAACAAGATCAGAAATAAAACTATGCGATGTGCCAGAATCAAACGAGGTGCGAACAGGATAATCAGAAATGTAAACATGACTTTCTATAGAAACATTACCTCGAATCAAAAGCTGGAAGAGCGAGGGGAGCCTGCAACTGCCCTCCAGAGGGTCCTGCTTGCTGAATTTGCCTTTTCCCTTGTCCTCGCTTTTTCGGGCAATCCTTACTATAGTGTCCAGACTCTCCACAATGAAAGCATTCTCCCAACTTCCTTTTCTTCTTCCTATAGTCTTTGTCTATGTGCCCAATAATCCCACAGAAGTTGCACTTCCTCCTTTCTCTTGACTTGTTGTCCTTGCTGTTGTTGTTCTTGCCTCCTTTTCCGGAATCTACCTTCTCGCCTTGAGACTCATTTGCCTTGACCTCCTTCTTGCCACTCTTATCTTCTTCTTGAAGCAGGGCCATATTCACTAAACTCTCGAAGGTCGCCCCCATGGGTATATGAGACATGGCCAAACCGCGCAATGGCTCATTCAATCCTAGAGCAAAGCGTAGGGCCTTCTTCAGAGTTGTGTTAACCAAGTCTAGACCGAAACGAACAAGTTGATTAAACGTATCCACGTATTCCCTAACTGTCATGTCCCCTTGCTTTAGAGATAGGAACCTCTCTATCCGAAGGTTCTCTTCTGTCGATGATAGAAACCTCAATCTGAACCTTCTACTAAAGTCATCCCAAGTCTGAATTGGTCTAGTAGTGGTGGTGACTACCCACCAATATGCAGCTTCCTCTTTCAATAACCATACCGCTAACAGAACTTTCCTACGGTCTTCTATATCAAAGATAGCAAAGAGGTCTTCAGTTTCCTTTAACCAGTTTCTTGCCTCAACAAAAGTCTCCGTCCCAATAAAACTCTTGCCACCCATCGCCTTAAAGTCCTTGCAAACCTTCGCGAAATCCGCTTGTGGATGCGGAGGAGGAGGAGAAACCTCAGCTACGGGAGGGGGAGGAATGTTAGCCACGGGGGAAGGAGGAGGAATGTCCGTGGGGCCGGCTTCATTCGCCCTTGCCTCCGTGTACCTTCTAAACCAAATAGGTACTGGTACGCCCTCCAGAATGGAAAAATTATCGGCCATACTGAAACGAAGAAAAAGATAGATTGAGAACGAGGAAACAAAGGATAGTGCTAATGGATTTTGGGGAATAGCCTTTTAAAATAAACTAGATTTTTCTTGGAAAATACTTAATTGGTTTTGAAAATAGTTTCTCAAAAGGTAAGTTTTAAAAACCTTTTGTTCAATCTCGTAAACATTATGCTCTGATACCAAATGTAGCACCCCCACCTCCGCCAATGCCGCTCTTGCAAGCGCACTAGCTTTGGAGGGGCGTTAAACGAGGTAAACATGCATGCAGATATCACAAGACAGAACATATAAGTAAAACAGAGTAAGTAAAGCAGCGGATAAAACTAGTATTTCAAAACCATAGTCAAGTTACATCAAAGTACTGAGTCATTATTTTCCACAAAACAAAGTCTAGAAAAACATAAACTGAAAATTGTAAATAACATAAAGTAAACTATCCCCAAAGTAGAATAAGGCCATAGCATGCTCAAATCCAAACCGTACATGAGCTATCCAGAAAAGCAGCTAAAGATCCAAGCTAGGTACTAGTGTTCCCACCCTGTAAACCTGGGGGGGGGGAACGGAAGAAAAGAGGCGAAAGAAAACGGGTCAGTCGAAAAGACTGGTAAGTCCTACCTACTATTAGTATAAAAACTAGTAAAGTATACTGGACATGTAAAACAGAGATGAAACATAGGATGATAACTGGCATGGTGAGAAGTTAACAAGATAGATCAAGTGTGGCATCGCATATACAAGGTCAGGTTGCACCAAGTGTGTACTAGTATTCCAATCCATGTCAAGTATCAACAAGAAATGATCCCTTGGCCCAAAGCTGGCCCAATATCATGAGGTGACCTAAATCAAGGTCCAACTACTCGGTCTAGTCGATCGGCTCCCTATAAGCCTAACTCGTCGTGTATCGGTGTCATACGGCTTAATCGTGGAATGTAGTTAACTGTGCAAGGTCTACCCCAGGGTGTATCCAGCCCTAAGGTGTAAACCACAGACACAATTCAAGCATGCACAGTCTAAACCTACTGGTGCCCATGTTCAACTCCGAACTTAATGTGCACGACCATGGTCCGCCTGAACAACCGGTGCACCCTTCAGCCGTCTCTTTTGGTCTCTTACAATCAGTCCAGTAATCGTGCCCCACCCTAGCCTAGTCCAGGTTACCCATGATACTTCCAAGTTGGTTACTGCTGAAAAGGACCACGTAACTAGGATTTCAAGTGGGTTAAGTGTGGTTAACCCTATCCTAACCATGTATTGAGTTGGTTAAGTGTATTCAAGCAGTTCATGACTTAACCTTATCAATACATCGGGTTTAATTGGTTAAGTATATTCAAGTAGTCCATGACTTGACCCTACCAATCCATCGTGTTTAATTGGTTAAGTATTCAAGTAGTCCATGACTTAACCCTACCAATCCATCATGTTTAATTGGTTAAGTATTCAAGTAGTCCATGACTTAACCCTACCAATCCATCGTGTTTAATTGGTTAAGTATTCAAGTAGTCCATGACTTAACCCTACCATGTGGCATTAATTAACTTAATGCACCCCAACCTCCCACATTAGACTTTGTTGTGGTTACTAGTTAAGCCGGGCGGGTCCGGGTAGCTTGACACCACAACCTAGTCTAACCTCGGGTTTTAAGTGCGACATGACCAACTACTCACATTGGGTCCTATTGCTTGTAGCCACTAGTTAAACCGGTCGGTTCCGGGTAGATTTATGCTACAAACCCAACCCAACCTCGAGTTGGCCATTCTCATGTTTTCTAGAAGTCATGTCCAAGTAAATGTTTCAAGCATAAACACATGTCAAACTTTCATGTCATATTTTCAAGTCATGTTCTCATGTTATTTAAGTTTGCCCAACTACCCATAATGTATTCCCATCGCACGTAAATTCGCATCAACGCAAATAGATCAAAGAGGGAACATAACTATATGACAAGGTGGGCATAAGATGGCAAAATCTATCACAAATTAAACATGGTGATATTTGAGGCTAAAAGGGGTTCAACATACTAGCATATGGCCTCAACATGTATGATAGCACAAAAGGTGACTTGGCCTCAAACATATCAAATAGCATAAGGGTGATGTGGCCACAAGCATGCATAATAGCACAAGGGTGATTTGGCCGCAAGCATATTAAGGAACATGAGGGGTTAAGGTTTTGCCACAAGTTAAACATGGTGGCATATGAGGCAAATGTGTTCATAAACTTGCATATTACATTATAAGCCTCAAAACATGCATGATATCAACTTTAGCAAAATAAGTGAAACATGGCCATAAATAACATGGGATGATAACAAGTGATTCGCATATAACATCATATGCAAGTTAACATAAGGTTTATGAGAGTTTCTATGTTGCTTTATGCAACATTTCAAATCAAAGTTCATAGCTTTCTATGCACAAAGTCAAGGTGATAGCTTTACAAACATGCATAGAATAAATCTATGCATAACATGATAGGATCAAAGCTCATAGCTTTCTATGCACAAAGTCAAGGTGATAGCTTTACAAACATGCATAGAATAAATTTATGCCTAACATGATAGGATCAAAGCTCATAGCTTTCTATGCACAAAGTCAAGGTGATAGCTTTACAAACATGCATAGAATAAATTTATGCATAACATGATAGAATCAAAACACAAATCATACTTAGGCCCAAACTCAAACTTGCAACATGTCATATTTAACTTCATAGTTAGAATCTAAGAGTAGAATAGGGCTTACAATGCTATGAAGATCTATGAAATAAAATAAGATTGAGACGAAGCCACTAGCAACTCTAAAAACCCCCAATCGCATATAAGCTCCAAGTTGTTTTGAGAACAATAAGCTCCTATGATTTGTATGAAGAAAGATCCTTGTTTTGATGAAGAAAGGTGGCTCTTTTTCTAGCTTAGGACACTCAAATTTTCATGAAGAGAATGGAGGCCATGATATGAAGATGGAGGCCATGATCAAGAAACATTTTGGCATAGTTTAGTTGTAAGAATGATTAAAGAGGGTTTAGGCCAGGTCTTTGGGTCTTTTAATAGAAGTTTAGGTTAGTTTAGGCCATAGGATTAACCCTAGTTTACATCCTAGCCATTAGAATTCGTCACAAGGCCAGAAACATGACTCAAGTGGACAAACAGGTGCACCAAGCAAGACTGGGCCGACCGCCCAGGTCGATAGGGGTGTCGACTGGGCAGTCGACACCACCTGGGGTGTGTCGACTCCCAAGTCGACTCCCCAGTCGACTTGGGGTGGCGGGAATTTTTCCCGCCTTTCCTGCCCATCTGAATTTGAAATCTGTTTTTAAATTTGAATTTTCTGAAAATTTTGATGGGCCATAACTTGGTCATACTGACTCCGATTTTCGAAAACTCGGACTCTATTTCGCTTATTTTTCCGAGAAGAACGCAATGGCACAGCCCGTTTCCCATGATTCAGATTTTATCATTTAATTCTGCCTTGGTTTATGTTATAACATGTTATTTAAAAATACGGGTTGTTACACCTTAACTCCTGTTTTAACTGAACCAATTTAATTTTAAATTAAAATTTTATTTAATTCTTATCAACGAAAATCACCAAAAATCCTGAAAATTTTCTAACGCCTTAACTCTTCGAAAAATTTCGCCAGCACCTCCTTTGTACTGGCATATACGTCAAACCACAACTCGCCTCTTTAGGCCTCCTCCAACCCAAAAGAAAATCAAACAGTCAAGCGGCTTGCCAATTCGGCTCATCAAAATCTCAAACTCATATGAAATATAAACTTGTACCTTTTTGTCGGGCATATCAACTCTATCACTTCCATATGCTATCAACTCTGCATATACCAGTGTTATCTTAATCAAATTCCAATCAGTTCATATCCTCAAATCCAAATCGAATTTCATTCGAACCCCAACATCAAATTTCCAAATTATTGACTTATCAATTTGGTTCCATTCTAGATTATCCCTAATCTAATTCAATTTTATTTAACTTAGTTCCAGTTAAATTTCAATTTATTTTTTCATTCTTACCATTTCAATCTCTTTAACTTCATAAGTTAAAATTAAATTTCAAAATTTAAACTCCTGGGTTTATTTCAAATCAGTTTGAAATCATAATACCAATTCAAAACATTTGAATTTTTAAACAACTTGTTTTCTCAAAACAATTAAAATCAAAATCTTTGGTAGTAATCCACCACTTAGAAACTCGAAAATCACACCGATGATACTGCGCAGTCATCATCGGAATTATTTTCCAGCAACCCAAGTGATTTCAATACTATATCATTTCAAAACCATTACTAAATACTTCCATTTTGAAAACATTTCAAAATCTCCCAAGAACTTAAAATTTCCTTATTTTAATTCCAAATCTGATTTAAATTCAGATTAAATTCATCTTATTTCATATACTTTACTTATATGAATCCTGATCAATTATTTATAACCATTTCACTTTATAATCTCATTCGATTATACTAACAACCAACACAACCAACATACTATATTATTTTCAAAACATATCATGTTGGTTCATTGTATTTGAGTGTTTAGAAACCCCTATCGATATTGTGGTGCCCCACCATCGACCAGAATTCATAAGCCACTCAACCAATAAAACCCCACAATAAAAAACAAATTTTTATATCAAAAATCAAGTACGTTCACTCGTATATATACACTCAAACTCGATCTAGGATATTACTAATCCTATCTCTACCGAGTCACGCCACAGAGCCAAGGTAATTCACTTAACCTTAAGCTCTGATACCAACTGTAACGACCCGGATTTTGAGCGACTTTGGTTATCGACATAAACTCGATGTCGATAACCAAAACATTGAAAAATCCTGGTAGTTAATGAAAGAAATTAGAGGGTGAGGATAGATAAGATAGAACTAATAGAATAGAAGAAGAAGAAGAAGAACATCATCGTCAGAGTAAACCTGAATCTCACAGTGGAACAAATAAAATATAACATAACTTTGAAACAAGCAGTTATATACAATAGCACTTTATCAGAGTACAACACTTACAACAACAGCAGAAAAAATAATAGCTATAGAATCCTGAAGCCTCCTGCTCCAAGCTCTCCAAGCATATCTGTAAAATCCCGACTACTTGACTGCCCATACAAATTTAGGCACCCAAGAGTTTAGGGAGAACACAACAAAATAAACTTCGGGTCAGTCATGGGACTGGTATGAGTAAAACTGTTTAAAACAGTTTGAACAAGTAAACGATATCTCATAAGACCACGCTGCATAACGAAACGGGTTTTTCCCTTATGAGAATCCAAACAACTTTGTAAACAAACGATGATCTTTATATCAAAACTGTATTGATATTATAGTAATGTCTATCAACCACAATATAATAATCATCTTGCAGAACGCTTTCATCTCACGTTACACATATATAATATATAATCAAAAACCGCGGGCACGTATTGGATAATGGATTTCCAACTATGACAAGGTATGGAACCACCTTCCGATCAGTGTACTCTAGGAACGATACACTGGAGTTCAACAAGAACATCTTGCAACTCAGCCACACATGACCGACCACTCATTTCGCTTGAGTGTATCGAATGTACATCACCAACGGTTGGGATCAGCAACCGTTCCCGTATATATATATGGGACATCATTGATAGATTTAAGAAGCAAATGAATATTCTCTAGATAGGTGATTTATACACCCTACTTCGGTGCAACCGACTTAGCCATGCTGCCTGCCCGATTTCTGTCATTTACAGGATGTGAGGCTAGAAGCTACGCTTATCTTCTCATATCATATCTTCATTTACTTGGAATACCACATCGTCATACCTGCCAAATCATTATCGATTCCCTTAACGGTATCATGGGTATGAAGCTAAGAGAAACGAATTCCTCCGCCACCAAACGTAATACGTTGAAGAGATCAACATATATGATTCGTTAGGAATACTCTGTCAGACATTCGTCCGTACAAGTTGTCCTGCGAATGGACAAACCGAAGGTACTATTCCTTACATCCATCTTAGGTACTATTATCTAAGACTTATACAATAGCCCTTGCAATTTACTCTGTTTTCAATTATCTTTGGCATATATGATTCGCAACGCTTATGCCAATACAGAGTGGTTGTTCGGATAATAATCCAACCGGTCTCTCCATATTAACAACGTTAAAATGGTAAAAACTTTGATAGTCGGTGATTTAACTATCAAATGAAAACATGTCCGTGTGCAAACAATGACCTTATTTCCAAATGGAAATATCGATCCAATCATCAAACATATATATATATATGTATATATATATATTCACATTTCCTTATTTTCTATATTTAGAAAATGTACGTTATTAACACTGGAAAACATTTGCATAGCTTTTTCATGCATCACTACCATTCCACAACTATTAGTCCCTAACTGTGAACTAGTGAGTGAACAATTCTCTAAGTATAAACCCCGAAGGCCGAAACCAACATCAGATCGATACTCAGAAAACTATTCAACTTACTAATCTCTAGTCAATTTCTAATCTTGTTTAATTCTATTTGATTAACTCTTCTTCGAATAACTTATATTCGATTATCTCTCTTCGGATAACTTATGTTCGATTAACTCTCTCCTTCGAATAACTTATATTCAACGAACTCTATTCGAATAACTACATTCGATTAACTCCTCTCGAATAACTAGATTCGAATAACTCCTCTTCGAATAACTTATATTCGACGAACTCTATTCGAATAACTACATTCGATTAACTCCTCTCGAATAACTCGATTCGATTAACTCGACTTGACGAACCTAACTCGACTAACTTAATTTATTTAAGTCAACTCGATTAACTCCTATCGAATAACTTATATTCGATTTAACTCCATTCCCTTGACTCTAGATCGCAGCGATCACAATGGTTACGCCTGATTCCCTCAGGAAACATCAGACCGCCTTAGGCTATTTACAGCCCTACAAATTTCGCTAGCAGTCGTACGAGATGGCAACTGACCCTAAATACTATGTTTGACTAACTCTGTCTCAAATAACTATATTTTGATTAACTCTAGTTCGTTTTAACTCTAATCGATTAACTCTAACTGATTAACTCTAATTGGTTAACCCTACCTGAATAACTCTAACTGATTAACTCTAACTGGTTAACCCTACCTGATTAACTCTACCTACTTCACCCAACTGGTAAACTCGACTTACTTAACCCAACTGGTTAACTTGACTTACTTAACCCAACTGGTTAACTTGACTTACTTAACCCAACTGGTTAACTTGACTTACTTAACCCAACTGGTTAACTCTAACTGAACTGGTTAACTCTAACTGAACTGGTTAACTCTAACTGAATTGATTAACTCTACTGAACTGTTTAACTCTAACTGAACTGGTTAACTCTAACTGAACCGGTTAACTCTACTGAACTGGTTAACTCTAACGAACTGGTTAACTCTAACTGAACTGGTTAACTCTAACTGAACTGGTTAACTCTAACTGAACTGGTTAACTCTACTGAACTGGTCAACTCTAACGAACTGCTTCTCTAACGAACTGGTTCTCTAACGAACTGGTTAACACTAACTGAACTGGTTAACTCTACTGAACTGGTTAACTCTAACTGAAGTGGTTAACTCTAACTAAACTGGTTAACTCTAACTGAACTGGTTAACTCAAACTGAACTGGTTATCTCTACTGAACTGGTTAACTCTAACTGAACTGGTTAACTCTAACTGAACCGGTTAACTCTAACTGAACCGGTTAACTCTAACTGAACCGGTTAACTCTAACGAACTGGTTAACTCTAACTGAACTGGTTAACTCTAACTGAATAGGTTAACTCTAACGAACTGGTTAACTCTAACGAACTGGTTAACTCTAACTGAACTGGTTAACTCTAACTGAACTGGTTAACTCTACTGAACTGGTTAACTCTAACTGAACTGGTTAACTCTAACTAAACTGGTTAACTCTAACTGAACTGGTTAACTCTAATTGAACGGGTTAACTCTAACTGAACTGGTTAACTCTAACTGAACTGGTTAACTCTACTGAACCGGTTAACTCTAACGAACTGGTTAACTCTAACGAACTGGTTAACTCTGCTGAACTGGTTAACTCTAACTGAACTGGTTAACTCTAACTGAACTGGTTAACTCTACTGAACTAGTTAACTCTAACGAACTGGTTAACTCTAACTGAACTGGTTAACTCTAACTGAACTGGTTAACTCTACTGAACTGGTTAACTCTACCGAACTGGTTAACTCTACTAAACTGGTTATTCATTATGTTCCTTTTAACAACGTTTATTCATTTTTAAAGATTTACTTTTAGTAATGTTTCTTCACTTTAAAAATGATTTTCCTTTTCAATTTGCCTATATTTATTTCATATAAATATTTCCTTTATAACTTTATTTATTTCCTAAATAAATATTTCCTTTTAACTCTTTATTTATTTTCACAGGTATTTCCTTTATATTTGGTTTTCACATTTATTCTTTAAAATATTCTACCTCCTTAAATTTCCGGGAAAATTCGCCATAACCTCCTTTGTATCGGGAGCATCGGGAAAATCCCCAAACCCGCCACACAGGCCTTTCCATTCAAAAAGAAAATGGTTTGAAATTATTTCCTTTCGAAATATCTCCTATTTATAAATATTCCAATTTATAAACATTTCTTATTTATAAATATTCCAATTTATAAATATTCTGTTTCCAATATCACTTTGAAAATCTCCTTTTCCCATTCTGATATTTTATGGTACTTAACACATCAAATCACGATGACCAATACCATCCAAACAGATATAATCAACCACAGATTATAAACTACATCATATATTACAATATATGAAAAACAATAAAATAACTGTTGAGGAGTCCAGTCGGATTCCTCCAACCTGTTTTCTTGCATCCACAGATGTTACTCAATACGATTATCATCACTTTCAATTCAATATAAATTATTCTGATAGCAGAATCAATGTATAAATATTTAACGGTTTATATATATATAAAATTTCCACTAACTGACTAGCAGTTCAATCAATCAACCAACACACAGCAATCAACAGATGATTAACAGTTCTAAAAATACATTATAAAAATATAACTGTTCAGAGTTGGTGAGTTTTACTCACTTTGGCAGTTCATCATTAAAGAACGATAAACTGTTATTTGATTTGAATCAAACAATTTATTTCGCCATAAATTCAAACGAGCTCGAATCCACTTCCAGTCAGCTTCATTGGGTAGTGTCCGTCCATACGATCCCAACGGATCTTGTTTCGCTAAGTTTCGATCACATATGAACAAGATATGATAAAATGAAGTAAATACACACTTTAAATTAAATAAAAACTTAGGATTTAATTCATCGTGCCTCACCCCTTTAATCACTTGGCCCAAACCCGTTTGAATACCCAACCCGCTTCCCTTCTCCCCCAAAATCACTTCAACGAGCTCCAGAAACATTTCCCTCACCATTTCCGAACTTCAACTCCCCAACACTCCTCCTTCTCTTCATTAAAACATAAACAAATTCCACCGAACTTCCTCTCATCTCGCACTCTTTCTTCTCATGCCAGAAAGATCGAACTCGGTTTCCTCTTGCTCATTCCGTCGAAGCAGCACTTCCGTGTAACAGCACACTTCGAGCGACGTCTTTGGTGTTTATACCACTCAAAACTTTGCCAAACCATGTTGTTTTCCACCCTGATTACCAATATAACTTCCAAACTTCGCAACTCCACCTAAATCGGGTTTTAATCGGAACCCTAACATCGCAGTGTAAATTCCAGTCATGAGAAAACGAAGTCGAACCCAACAATAACCATATGAGGATGATGAGAATCATGGCAGGAATTTAGAAATGTATACACTTTGATTTTAGGGTTTTTATTTCATTTTGTATGAATTTCTGAAGTTGGTCTTCCTCACGTTGGAAAAGGAAGCAGATGACGACGGATAAATTTGAGGAATGAATTAGGTCTTAAGAAAGAATTGTTAAGGGCATTATATAGACAACTAAAAATATCTAGATATTTTTAATATTATATTCTTTTATATTCAACCGTTACCTTTGTTGATGTTTTAAAAATCCCTGTGATTACATACGATACCCAAAAATCACGAAACTGGACATGCAGCTACAGCTCGACATTACGGTCCCAACGAAACTGGTTTCGTCGAATTCCGACTTCGTTTGCAAACACGGCGTATTTTTAAAGCTCTGGATGACCCATTTAAATATATAAATATATTTAAATAAAAATTAAATTAAATATAAATAAATTTATATTATCGTATATATCCATATACGATGTCGTACGGCTCCAGAATATCCTATCAGAATTTATAACTTGATTATCCAGAATTCCAGAATAAATCGATATTCAATTTATATTGAAAATACATTTATAACGTAATTAAAGCGTCGCAAATTATAAAGGAATTCCACAGTGACTTTCTGAAATTTGATTTGGACGTAAATCAAAATCTACCCGGCAAAATCCGGATTTTTCTCTTTCACTAGGAAGATATACCCCACCAGCTCCACGCGTTTCTTGTTTCATAGAAATCCGTCTTAAAACGAATCCTGTACATTCAGTTGAAGTTCAAATCGCCAAATTGCGAACTGCAGCGCCATTTCAAGCTCGATTTTAATTGTAATATAATTATACGTTCAAACTGTCGTCGATTGAATATATTCGTCAATATAATTCAACTCTAAGCTGAATTAAATCTAAGGGACGACCCCGTTCACAGAATATTGTGATTTCCAATATTTTTGATTATTTCTGAATTAAATATATTATTTAATTATTTAATTAAATTAATTATTCCATATTATTTAATTAAACCTCTATTTAATTCACTATATCACTATTTATATAATTAAATAAATTAATTATAATACCTCTGACAATGCGGGTCATTACATAAGTAAACGACTATGATTTTCGAAGAAATGAAATAGAAGTTATATTGAGTTGAAATAGGAGTAAAGGATACTAGAAATTGAATTATTATTTCCATAAATGAAATTGTAAACTTTAATCTTCAAAGTTTAAAGTTAAAGTCGTTTAAGCTTATATAGTAAGAAATGCATCGCATGACGTTAGTTTGTCCCATATACTATCCAGTAATGAAATCTATACCAATTATCTATGAATATGTATGCATATATATATATATATATATATATTGATACATTGATATTTCCAAACTAACGGAAATAAAAAGGAATTTTGTGAATATACAACGATATTTTCCAAAGTAAAAGAATTAGAAAGAGATTTTGAGAATAAATAAAGATTTGTTTCCCAAATAAAGAAAATGAAAGAGAGAGATTTTGAGAATAAATAAAGAGTTGTTTCCAAAATTAAGAAAATGAAAGAGGACTTGCGATTATATATTGAGATATTTTCAAAGTAAAGAAAATAAAGAGGAGTTTCGTGAATAAGTTTATGTCAAAGATATAAGTATTGGTTATTGTTTTCAAAGTAACGAAAATAAGGGAGTTTTGTTGATAAAGTTGATGGAATCGATTTTAAAGAATCAATAAATGATTTTAATGAATGAATTTGACTTAAAAGGCCTGAGTTGTTGAAGTACTTGGTCGTATTGTTTGTGATTTGATAGTTAAAAACCCAACTATCGATGAAATGATGATTTGGCCTATTGACGTGTTAGTTCGAAGAAACCAGGATGAGAACTAGACCCAAAACCACTTCGAACAAACTTTGCTTTCGGTGAACTAACATTGCAGGGATCTTATAAGATAATTAAAGATATAGGTCTTCAGAGCGAGAGGATTACTCGCTGATGTATCTGGTTAATTACTCAGATTAAACTTGTAATGACCCACAAATCCGTACTCTTTGAGTCGACCAATAACACCACATGTCCAACCTAAATTTCACAGAAATATGAATCATTATTAGAAAGAAGTTAGAGGATGAGAAATAGAAAGAAAGAAATATTAGAATAGAAGAAAAACGAAGATCACAACTCATAGCGGAACGAATAAAAATATATTAGATAACATAAAACTTTGAAATACAATTCAGTAACTTTATATACATACCATCATCAGAGCACAACAGCTATCTCTGGAACAGTTATAAACACCTGTTTCCAGATACAACATAGTACACAACGGAGAATATGATAGTCTATAGCTAATTGGTGAAGCCTTCTGCTTCAAGCTCCTTCAAGTGAATCTGTACAATCCCGACTACTTGACTGTCCGTACAAATTTGGGCACCCAAGAGTTTAGGGAAAACAAAATAAAATAAACTATGGGTCAGTCATGGGACTGGTGTGAGTAAACTCCAACCATTTGTTTAACTTTCAAAATCCTTTTGAAAGAAAAGATAATCGTAAGACCGATCCACACATAAACACGGATGGTTTTTACCTTACGATAACCCAAAACATTTTGATATCAAAATCTGGTGATATTATAATAGTGTCTAAATCAAATAAATAGAATCTAGCGGAACGCTTGCATCTCACGCTTCATATATAGTATAAAATAAAATAAAACCTCAGGGCACGTATTGGAGATTGGATTTCCAACATGACAAGGTATGGGACCACCTGCCGATAGTGTATCTCTAGAGACGAATACACTGGGTTCAACAAGAACGTCTTGCAACCCGACCCTCACATGACCTATCACTCATTTCGCTTGAGTGTATCAAATGTATGTCACCAACGGTTGGGATCAGCAACCGTTTCCCGAAAGGGACATCATCGATAGATTAAAGAACAAATGGAATTTCTCTAGATAGGTGATTATACATCCTAATGGGTGCGACCCACATAGCCATGCTGCCTGCCCGATTTTTGTCAATTCCCGGTTGTGAGGCTTGAGGTTTGAATTATCTTCCAGAACATCTGGCCACCATTCACTTTGAATGCCACATCGTCAGATCCATTGGAAATCACTAATTGATTCCCACAAAAATACTCAGATCGTTAGGCTAAAGAAGTTTCTCTTCTATGCCACCAACTTCGTACGTTTGAAGGAATCAACGTACGTAACTCCTTTGGAAATACTTTGTCAGACACTCGTCCATACATGTTGTCCTGGGTCTGGACAAACCGAAGGCACCGTTCTATTAATCCATCTTGGGCATTTTCTACCTAAGATTAACGGAACAGCCCTTGCACTTTACTTCGTCTTCATTATCTCTTCAACATAAGTTGATTTGTAATGCTTATACCAATACAGAGTGGGTTTTCAGATATTAAATCTGATCCCAGTCTCTCCATATTGATAACGGAGGTATAAAATAAATTGAAAATTTTGATAGCCGGTGATTTAACTATCAAAGGAAACATCCATACAACCAACGGTCCTATTTCCAAATGGAAATTCTACCGATCAAGCATCAAACAACCCTAGGCCCCTTTAAATCAATTCCTGATTATATTACTATTTCTGATTCCCCTTACTCTTAATTCTTCGTGGGCCAATTCATTTCATTTTCTATATGTAGAAAATGTCTTTCATTTGATTTGGGAAAACATTTCAAATTAACGCGATGTTATAAAACATCGTTGTTTTAACTCAACCCACTAATCATTGATTAGCTAACCATATTGCTCAACCAAGTTTCACCATCGAACCTTAACTATTCCTCCATCGATCATGAAGTCAATCAAGTTGGGGTATAATTACCTCTCAGACCTTAATTGAACAACATTCTCAACTTTGAAGTAGTCAAATCTCACAACTTTAAACAAACCATCGCTTACGCGACTTTCGGATTCAATCTAAGAATCCACTTCTTTTATGGAAAAATATTGATGATAGCGGTAGCCTTACAATCGTTGTTTTCAAATATTTATCTTATAAGACATTATAATGACAGCGTTAAAATTGCTGTATAGATTTACAAACATTTATTATAACGACAGCACTCACATCGCTGTTTAGATTTATAAAAGCATTTGTATAACGACAGCGTTATAATCGCTGTTCTCAACTATTTGGTTTATAAAACATAGCTTGTACTTATTAATTTCAACAAATCTCTTTTTTTTTGTTACTTCAGAATGCAACTACAAACTTATATCTTTATATAAACATTTGTTTTTAACAAAACTCCTCCCTATTCCTTTTTCCAATAAACACCTTATTTCAACTACCATTTTCATTAAATTCTTAAGTAATGGTTTTAAATCATCGCCTTGGCTTGAAGTACCTTCCAAACTTTTGTTTGGATTTCTTTTCAAATCCATATATGCCAATCCATTTCACTTTCATTAAATTGAAAATATCTTTTCTATTTAATGAACTTGACTTAGTTTAGTTAATTTGAGTAAATGCTTAACTTAACGTTTCCTCATCTTGAGATTTGCTTTTATAACTTGTTGTCATATCTGGATTCATTATCCAATCCTTGTATAAACTTTTTTTTTCTAAGTTCAACCAAAACTCTAACACCCCGTGTATTCTATAACAGTGAAATTCACAAATTAAAGTATAATTAATTTCAAATCAAAGAATTAGGGAAACGGGATACGCCATTGCGTTCGTCTCGGAATTCTGCTTGAGATAGAGTTCGAGTTTGCGTAAAACAGACTCCGTATGAAGAAGATATGGCCTCCGGAAGTTTCGGAATTCAGTTTAAAATTCAAACAGACCAAAACAGCTCAGAAAAACTAATTCAAACTTCAAAATCGGGCCCAATTGGCCAGGGCGGGAAAATTCCCGCCCAAGGCACCCGAGTCGACTTGGCAGTCGACCTGGGGCTAGCCAGGTCGACTGGGCAGTCGACCTGGGTAACCCGTGTCGACTGCCAAGTCGACACGGTGTCGACTGGGGTGTCGACCTGGCCCCTGAGCCAGGTCGAACCCAGCCCACCCTGGCTGGCCTGTTCTATGTTTGGTCGATTTTCTGAGCCTTGCCTTGTCACTAGGGCTAGGTGTCAGCTCCTGGTTGGTCTCTCCTTTGAACGAACGGCTATTATTAAACCAAGCTTCATCGACGGTCTAAATCAACTCACAAACTCTATAAAAAGGACCTAAGACTAACCCTAATTCACACAAACTAAAATGGAGATTAGACCGTCATGCTGCTGAGGAGAGACTAAGGATAGCCGTCAGAAATTGAGGGACAATTTGGAGATAGTTTGAAAGCCTAAAGAAACATCAATTAAAACAACGCCTACAACAAAGGATGGCATCTCCAGTTTCAGAATTCAGATTCCTGAATTGAAGATTCATCATACGTTGTAAGTAGAGTGCAATTCCGATGTGAATAATTAATTGCGTTTGATTTATGTAAAATGCAAAATGGAATTGTGGCGATAATAATCTATATTTGTATGTTATTTTGATTCTAAACGATTTGGGAATGTTATGGTATACGATTGGATATTTACAAGTATATGGTATATGTTGACAACCATATGTTGTGGTATTTTATTTGGGATTCATGCAAGTATATGATTCACTATTATGCCAATATGATGTACATACTTTTATGATCACTTTTAGTGTGTAATTGGATACGACTAAGTACTATAGTTTATATGAATCTATGTTGGAACTAGCAAATCATACTTTTGTATTAGAAACAAAAGTAAGCACCTTTATGAACATGTCTAAACTATGTTTGGTATTATGCCTAGTTGAAACATTTTTTAGGCCTAAGTTGTTATCAAAACCATATGGTGATATATGTGACACAATTAAGTTAGATTTACATTCCAATTGCAAGTTTACATGAATAGAATGATTCATGTTTAAGTATTATTTATGCCATGATTACATGAATAGAATGATTCATGTTTAAGTATTATTTATGCCATGATTATATGAATAGAATGATTCATGTTTAAGTATTATTTATGCCATAATCATATGAATAGAATGATTCATGTTTAAGTATTGTTTATGTCATGATTATATGAATAGAATGATTCATGTTTAAGTATTGTTTATGCCATGATTATATGCTGTCACAATTGCAAGTTCACATGTACCTGCTTTATGTTAATTGAATCGTTATGTTGCAAGTTCATGTGTTCACACTCCCCTTTTTATGTTACCTCATAAACACCATGTTATAAGCCTCCCCTTTTTCATATGGCTAAGTTGGGTTTAAATGTTAAACCCAACATATCTTATATTGTAGCGAACGTGTAAAACGGGGGTAATGACGTTTGGGTTAAAATATAGAACATATGTGTTGGCATGTTTGACGCATGCCAACAACCTTGAAAAAAACAATTAAGTGGCATAAATAAATTTTAACCAATAATGATAAATTTGAATAATGGGCCGCAAATATTTACATATAAAAAGAAAAGAGACAAAATATGTAAATGTAGAAAATACGATGTGTTTAACCCGAGGTTGGATTGAGTTGTGATGTAAACCTGCCCGGAACCGCCCGGCTGTCCAGTAGTCACAACAATACCTATCCAATGTGGGTGGTTAAACACGGAGCCCAATAAGGACCCGAGGTTAGACTGAGTTGTGGCGTAAGACTGCCCGGACCCAACCGGCAATAGGCAGCCACAACAATACCTGTCTAATGTGAGAGGTCAAGGCTTTAATAAGACAATTAAGGCTGAGTCAGGATTGATAGGATTAAGTAAATTATATTAATACTTAATCAAAATGGAACATGCTAAACTAAACAGACTGATTGGGGGTTAGGATTATTAAACACTTAACCAACTTAGCATGTGGGCTAGAAATAGAAAACCTAGTAGCGGGGGACCCTTTTCAGCAGTAACCCTACAAGGTGTATCAGGATACCCTGAACTAGGCAGGGTGGGGCACGATTACTGGGCTGACTGTAAGAGGTCTAATCGACGGCGGTGGTGCAGCAGTGTAGGTTCTAATGGGGTGCGGGCGTGCACACACTCCGACGCAGAAAAATAAGGCACTGGGCACCAGTAGCATACCTGTGCATTCTAGAATTGTGTCGGGCCGCCACCATGGGACTTGATACACCCCATGGTGGGACCAGCATAGGTAACTACAACATCTGGGGCCGTAAGACACATGTATCTATGCGAGTAGGAGCCGATCATCAGAAAAAGGATCACTTCACCCTGATTATGGGGTGCCTGTTGGGAACTAGTTTATATGGGTACAGAGATTAATATGGGGTACGATAGTATTCGACCCTAGACAACTTAACTTAGTTTATGATGCTTTCCCATTTTCAGTTTATGCTTATCATACCCAGTTCTTTATTCATAGACTGAATAGTCCTATACTTACTCAGGCTTTATGTCTGACTCTACTTTTCTTTCGTTCCCCCCCCCCCCCAGGTCCATAGGGAGGGAATACCGCAGCTTGACCAGTTTTCGCATCCAGCTTGAAGAGAAAGAATGTATTGCTTGGATCTTTTCCGTTTTGGGCTATGGCTTTGGGCAGCAATTATGGGACTTATGCAGTTTATTTATGTTTTCTTTATGCTTCTTTAATAATGTAATCAAGACAGTTATGAAGATGTTATGTTATTGGAAGAATTATAAGACAAGTATGGCATGTTTTTGTGAACACGTATTTTAATGAAATAAAAAATGTTGTTGTTTTCCGCTGCTCAAAAATATGTGTTCTTATATCTGTCTTGTATATCTGTGACTTATACTTATAAACCTCCACCAAAATTAGGGCATTCCCTTTGAGAGTGACCCTAACGAAGGTGGGGTGTTTCACTTGGTATCAGAGCATAGGTTTACCAGATAAGATAAAATGTTTTAAAAATTTATTTTTCAAAAAGAAGATTTAAAGAAGCATTTTTAAAAGATAAAATATTATTTTATTTTAAAAAAGGCAAAGTCCCCCAAATCCATAGGTACTATCTCTTATCCTTCGTTTTGAATCTATCCTTTTTGTTTCAGCATGTCCGAAGAACTTAACTTGCCAGAGGGTGTACCAATACCTGGTTGGTTTAGACGGTTCTTAGAAGCAAGGGCCACTCAGCCAGGTCCTACCGTTCCTCCTCCCCCAGCTGTAGGAAATCATCCAGCTGCAGCAGCACCTCTTCCTCCACCTCCTCCGCGGGGAAACACTTTTGCTAAGATATGTAAAGAATTTAAGGCTATGGGAGGAAAAGACTTTCATGGAACTGAGTCCTTCATGGCAGCTAGAAATTGGCTGAAAGAAACCGAGGACTTATTCGTCATCTTTGAGGTAGAAGATAGGCAGAAAGTACAACTGGCGGTGTGGCTACTAAAGGGCGAGGCTTCCTACTGGTGGGAAGTCACTAATGCAGAAAGACCCGTGGAAACATGGGAGGACTTTAGGGCAAGGTTTGAGGCTAAATTTCTCTCAGAGGCGGAAAGGAGTTTGCAGTTGGAAAAAATCTTATTTCTTAAGCAAGGGAATAAGTCAGTCAAAGAATATGTTAATCAGTTCGATGAGCTGGCTAGGTTCGGACTGGACCTAGTCAACACCCCGCACAAGAAGGCTCTCCGTTTTGTCAAAGGGTTGAATGAGCCATTACACAGTTTGGCCATGACCCGTATACCCATGGGAGCTACGTATGAAAGATTGGTACAGATGGCATTGCTGAACGAAGAGGATAAGGGGAAGAAGGAGACAAAGGCAGAAAGCTCTCAAGGGAAGAAAGAGGGTTTACAGCCTAAGAAGACAGATTTTAAGAAGGGCGGGAAAGACAACAAAGAGAAGAGGAAGTGTAATTTCTGTGGCAAAGTGGGGCACTTAGTGAAAGATTGCCGGAAAAAGAAGGCCAAGATGAATGGTGGGTGCTTTTCTTGCGGTGAGACAGGCAACATGGCTAAGGACTGCCCAAAGAAACGAGGACAGGGGCAGAGGGCTGGATCCACCTCAGGGGCACAGGTTCATGTGCTAGAGGCACCACCTCTGCAACAACGAGGTATAAATACTTCTGTAGAAAGTGTAGTTTATCTTTATGATCACCCCGTTCGCACTTTATTTGATTCTGGCGCATCACACTCCTTTATCTCGTCTGCTTTAGTAGAATCTCTGCACCTAAAAACTAGTATGGTAGAGGACCCCTTAATTGTTTCAAACCCAATTGGGGGCCCGGCTCATTTGTCTATGATCTGTGTGGGATTGAAAATTTCTATTCTAAGCGTAGAATTTAAATGTAGTGCCTTTGTTTTGGGCTTTTCGGGATATGGTTTGATTTTGGGCATGGATTGGCTATCCAGTAATGGGGCCATCCTTGATTGTGAGAAAAGGGTTGTTAGGCTCCTGACCCAGCTCGGTAACACTTTGGAAATTTCTTGTAATCCCTCATATGCAGTTATGCTTAGTTATCTTGAATCGCTAGATACCTCTGTTGAAAATTTGCAATCGGTTAGTGTTAGAGTTTGTGCCCTAGAGGCAATTCATTTGATGAGATTGATAACACTGTTGATGTTATTATTTTATTTAGAATAAAATATTATTCTATTATATTGTATTTACTGCGTAATATAAATAATAATGTAATAGAAGTCCATAGAATGATAATACAGAATTATATAGTTCGAGTAAGACTGAACTTGAGATTATATAATATGGTAAGTATTATAATTCTTAATTGTCCCTAGTCGAGTTTTATTGTTTATATAGGACAACAATAAAGCGTTGAGACTAGTATATTGATTGACTGATGATCACATCTCATTGATCATTAATATACGTGATATTAAAGTCAAGATATAAATACATATTGAAGAATAGTGTATTGGGCTGACCCACCATGAGATAACTCCATGGAATATAATTAACAGTATCATGAGTTGTTCTCATAGTGATAGTGATATAATGGTCCTCAGACCTGAAATCATTATAATTTTATTCGAAGATATTTATGTTTTGATGTCATCTAAAGTTATTTCGTAACAGAGTAATGATAACGGTGATTATTGGATATATCTAGAATCGAATATAAATTATGAATGATCTAGATGGAATTTAACCCTACGATATATTCGTAGTGATATCCTTGGGCCTCTTGATTGAGTGAGACTGTGAAATGCATGGTCGTGCTCAAATATTGATTTGTTCTGAACAGTCTACTCATTGATCAAGAAAACATATTAAATTATAAAGAGAATGATACGATCCATGGCTCCAGTTTAATGTTGGATATAACGGTTAAAAGGATTAGATTATATTGATACACTATTCACAAAGGTCATATCGAATTACTGATATTGTTGTAGCTTGGGTAGCAGTGATGTGTTACTAGACGCCGCTCATTGTTTACAGTCTAAATGTTTAGATTGTTGCCAACGCTACAACAACCTATAGGGTCACACTTACATACGTTGTAAAAGGATGAGGATATTTAAATATAAGAATTTTTGACTAATTCTATTATTTAGACAAGGGTGAATGGGTCATAGGGTTAGAGCATTTGTCGGTTTTAATGTTATAAAAGAATGGGTCCGACCTTATTCTAATTATTACTGCCGAAATCCTCAAAACCCTAGATCCCTATATAGCCCCAATTTAGCTAGTGCTACCTCTTCCTTCTCGATTTGATTCGAAGCAACGTCGGTGGATCTCCTGTAGAGGTGCTCGATTTCAAGCACTGGATTCGATCAGATCTGGTTTTTAATTCAAAGAACTAAAGGTAAGGCTTCGTTCAATTTTGTTGTTCAACGAAGAAAGGTACTTCCTTTTTGAATTAATTCTGCTTAATTTTATAAATTAGGGTTTTGATTATGTTGTTTCCGCTGCGAATCGATCCTAATTTACCTTCAATGGTATCAGAGCTTGGTTTGTATTGATTTGAATATGGATTAGGCCTTGAAATTGTTACTGTAACATGCTAATCGATGTTATGAACATCAAAATATGAAATTTGATAAACATTCAATTGAGAATTCAAATTGTTTTGTGAGAAACAAAATTCAGTCTTTCTCGTCTGAATGAATCTGAAATTAGTATTTGATATTAATTCAATTCTGAAAATCCAATTCTTGTGTTAGTAAAACTGGGTTTAATCTATATTTTGAATCGGTTTCTGTAATTGTTACAGAAAATTTAGTATGTATCATAGATGGTTTTGAATCATATCTATTATATATATTTTAAACTTAAGCTCTGTTATGATTCCTTAAATAAAATAATGATACGTATGTTTCAAGTATGTATGTGTTTGGACCTATATGACCTTAGTATGTGTAACAGATAATTCTGTCATGTTCTCATTCTAGATCAATACCAGATATTGTTTTACAGATCTGAATAGTAGATAGTTTGTATCCCTGTATACATGATATGATAAATCATACATTTTATATATAGAACAATCTATTATAATCTAAAACAGAACTTCAACCTTACCATGGTTCATATTCTTTTAAGTTCTGACTTAAGTGTATATGTACATTACCTTTAGATTAATGATAGAAAAACAGTTTCTATAGTCTTAGTTCACTATGAACAAGACCATTAAATATACTCATGTCTATAATAAAGCTTGATATTTATTCAGATAGTGTTTAATGACAATTAGAGAAATGCCATAAGCATTAATATCTGGAATGTATATGTACACACATACATAAATATAAATACTTCTTGACTGCCATGAAAAGAAAAGAAAAAACTACTATATGTTTGACATATATGTAAAACTATGATGGTCAAACATAGAAAAGCATGCCATAGTTAAATTAGATTTGATCTGATTGTTTGTGTCAAAGTAAAACAGTTATAAGTACATCATATGTGATATGTTTTATACTGTTTGGATACCACAGTAAAATATACATAAATGTAATTGATATAAACACAACAGATTTGATATGATCTTATCTTGTTTTAAGTTACAGTACATGTAAATAGGTAACACTGTGGTGTGTGTGTGTGTACATACTTATATCAGATCTGATCTGAAATAACATTGTTTCTATGTTATAGCCATAAGTATATCATTGAAACTCGTGTTAGTATATCAGATATTATCTGATTAACTTTGCTTCATCCAAATCTGTGTGGATATGTGATGAAAAACAGTGAGCATTATCAGATGCTGATCTGATTCTCCTGATTCATGATTCCAGTTAAAACACAGTATAATTGAAACTGTTGTGAAGAAAATGCATATACATGTTCAACTGTTCATATGTATATTGATATATGCAGAATAGTCTGTTTTGAGATATAAAAGGCATTAGAAATCAGTATAAACTGTACATAATCATGTATTTACATTACAGTGTATAAAATGAGTTCTATTTACCACAAATGTATTCGAACTATTTAATTTTGGTTTTATAATCTGTACATGTTATGAAACCTAATTAACAGACCTATTAAGCTGACTTGGCTTTCATACTATTTATATGTAAATAGTATATGAATCTAGTATTTAAAACTGTTATAAACTAGATTCAATGACAAGTTAAAATATGATTTTAACCAAAATCTAATATAGCTTTTATTATGTCTGTTTATCATTGAATCTTGGTGATAAATCAAAAAACCTTGTTATGATTAATCAAAGCAGGCAAGGCAATATTGTTTTAATTTTGAGATGCTGATTTCAAAAGTATTTTATTGCCTGGCGAATCTGTATATGTTGATTAATTGATGTTTCCAACTGTTTTATATTTGTATAGAGTATACATATCTATGTATATATATAATTTTATATATAAATTCATTCTTAACTGTTAAGTTAAATATTTGATGAATAGTTATTAGATAATTAATCATCAAAGTACACGTGATAACAGGTTTGAAGTCTAGAACATTGTTTATAATCTGTATGAAAAATGTTTAAGATATTGGTTTATGAATACCATTTATTCTATAATCAAAATGTTTGATTAATCTTACTGCAATTTATGGGATCAGTTAAACATGTATTTCACTTTGAGTAAAATCCTGTTTTATGGTTTGACCTTTCAGTCATTTGGTTTGTATTACATTTAATTTGATCAAGCAAATCAGCAATATTAACATATATGCATTGACATATATGATATAAACCTATGGTGTAAAACTCATAAAGGACTTGTATAAAACTAAATGCATACTTATGGTGATAGGTATATGTAATATGTACAAGTGATTTCATAATAATAGAAATTTGATTTCCTGATCTAAGTTTCATGCTATTTATTATATGTTGATATTGAATTATTTAATAGTTAAATACTGAGCATACACGATATATTGATATCATGGCACATTGATATACAAGTATATATCTGGGTAATGAAATTGTAGTTTAAATGGATTATTATATTATGCTGTTTAATATTGGCATCTGGATAATAAGCATATTTTGATATGTAATAAATGGCATCTATACAGTCCCGTATACTTTTAAACTAGTTTATTATGTTATATGAACATATAGGATGTACATATATGTAGATGTGTATTATATGATCAGGTACAGATTTTCTTTCAATACTGTAGGCCTGCCAGAATTATTTATGCCAATTAGTTTGGTTTTAACCTATTAGTGTTTATGTAATCAAATCTTGATATAATTTCAGTCTTGATGCATAATTTAACTAATTGTACTTTAATACCTATATCATCATATTAAAGATATGTATTATGCAAATTTGATTTGCACACAAATACCTTGTTTCAAAATGAAAAAAAAAATCTCAATTGATGTATGTGATACATCATATAAGATAATAGATTCTCATTTCACTGTATCACATTGAAAAGCTATTTCAATAATGATATACATGAGTTCTATACTGAATATTTGATTCAACATGATTATATACATATTGATGTATTCTTAGCTAGACTGATCATGTTGGTTATAACTCCTTTTCTGCAGGAGTTGGCGTAATTGTTGAAAACTGTTCCAACAAGATCAACTCAGAATAATGCAGGGTCAAGCAAAAGCTTATGAAGCAAGTCTCATTTTAATTACTAAAGATAGGTCTGATCGTGATAAATACATATTATATTGTAGCAATAACTGTATATGATTGAGGAATGTGTGATTTATGGACTCAGTCATATGTATATCTGTAATAGGGATTGCATATTTATAAAATATTAAATCCGATTATCTGATGGTATGAAACTGCGACATTGATTAGGCTGACATATATATTGATGATTGAATCTTATAATGTTATAAGATTTGGGCCATAGTCTAATAATTTTACAAACATGATCTTGTTGTGCTATATGTTGTGATATAATTGTTTGAATTATAACATAATGATAAGGGCTCAATGTTTGTATTTGAACCTTAAATTGATATGAGTCTGAACTCAAATAAAATCCGGATATGATAGACTTAAGTTTATATGATAAATAAAGTCAAGATTAGATTACAGTGTATAAGATATGTTGTAATTTTAAATCACCAAATTTTGAAATGATCAATTAGGAATATAGGCTTCATTCCTATATTACTTTATATATAGTTGCTAAATATATATTATTTAAATTCAATTGATATTACGAATATAAGATACATATATTTTGATATATGTAAATAACTCTAATATTGTTTACCACTACGAATTATAAATTCCCTCTAAAAGCAAATTATGTTATATTAAGTCATGGTGACGTCTTCCAATAATATACTCATCACTGTCCAAAATCACTGGTTGTAACTAACGCCAAAGCGTTGTGCACCTTTTATTTTGGTTATATACGATGGAGTAAAATGTGGTGCTCCAACCTATTATTGGGTCTGACTTAACTAGGCTGCATAATACGATTATGGCCTTAGAGACAAAAGCATGAATTATTCTATATATTTTGAGCAAATGAATAATACTGAACAAAATGTTCAACATGCGATCCAAGAATTATATGGACGATATAATTGACATAAGATGTCTACCTAAAAGGTTGTGTTTTGGGGATTTTCCAAAGCAGAGTCAAGACATGACTAGATATGGATCTTGGAACACCGTTATATATATATATACCGATATGTACATATAAACAGAGGGATGTTAATTTGAGTGGGAGCGTATCTTAGTTTAAAATATATACATTTATGTTAATATAAATTTTGATTGTCAAAATTTTATATTAAATAAATATTAAAGAATCAGTTATTATTTATTATCTATTGTAGACATTAAATAACAAATAACTCCGATAATTTAAATTAATCCTTTAAAAGGATAAATTGAATTAAATCAAATTTCTTGACTGACATTGAAATTTGGGGATTGTCCTCAAACAAATTAAAACATAATTGTTCTAACAAATATAGAGGATCTAAAATAAGTTAAAGTATGACTTCAACTGAATAAAATATAAATGCTATAATAATCTACTTATATATTTCTGGTATTAGATACTAGATATAAATCACATAAATGTATGTTGATTTACAAAATAAGTAGAAATTTGATATAAGAACAAGTGGACTTACAATTGAAAATGAAGCAAATGTTGATAGATTATCCATAGTAAGTTGATTCTTGTTGAATATACTGGCTTAATTAAATAAATAAAATAAATGTTATAAAATATCTTTATTAGACGAGATTGAATTTCATTTGTAATAAAAGAATAATTGTTATTCATTTTATTTAAATGAAATATCGTGTGGAATTTCACAAATAGTTAATGATCTTTGTAAATCCTTAACTATAATGTACTTGACATTAATAATGATTGGATTAAATTTAGTGATTTAAATCCATATACCTTTAGTATTGCCGATTAGCCCAGTAAACAAGAAAGTATATCAAAACTCCATAATGATGGAATTTTGAAATCATTTGATTTTGAATCATATGAAAATACTGATCTTGTTTATTAGGCAAATAACTGAATCACCTTTCACTTGACATAGTGAATGAGCGATAAGTATTGGGTACATAATGATGTACATGGAGCAATGAATACAAACTCTAAAGGCAGGTTTATTACTTCATTATATTCACTGATGATGTCAGTAGATACAGATATGTGTATCTTATGAAACACATATGAGAATCCTTTGAAAAGTTCAAAGAATTGAAAGTGAAGTTAGAAACCAATTTTAAAATAGAAAATAAAACTTTTCGAACAGATCGAAAGAGAATATTTAAGCCAACTATACATTGACTATCAAAATGAGTTTGAAATTGTTTCACAACTTTGTTTCACAACTTTGTTTCACAACTCACTCCACCTAGAACATCATATTAGAATGGTGTGTCTGAACGGAGAAATCGCATCTTATAAGATATAATACGATTAATGATAAGTCATATAGATCTTCCAATAAATTAAATTTAAAACAATTATATTAAAATCCCACGAGAACAATTTAAAGACATCATATAAGATATGGACTAGGAAATGTCCCAGTGTGTCTAATACGATGATTTGGGATGTAAGGCGTTTGTTAAACGTTCTTCCTCTGATAAGATCAGACCCAAATCATATAACTATTTTGTGTAATATCCACAAGAAACAAATGGATATTAATTTTATAAATCCTCTGAGAATAAAATTTTTATTGCTCGAATTGGTACTCATTTAAAGGAGAGTAAGTCTCTAAGATACCGATGGGAATGAAATAAATTTCGAAATGTCTCGGAAACCACAAAATGCCATTAAATCTTGTATAAACAAGAAATTCAGTGGGAGTGAGACAATAATTCTAATGTCATTTGATAACACATTGTTTATTGTAAATAATGTTAGTTTTAAAACAAGATATATATATATATACTGATTCTAAGAAATAAAATGTTTGGATTAAGAAGTTCATGATTGAACTTAATTCATTGTTGATCGAATGATATACATTGCGATAACAATATGGCTGCTGCTCAGGCCTAAAATATTAAACTCATCGTTAATCCAAACATATATTTTAAGAAATATAATTCTTATGTGAAGTTGTTCACAGAAGAAATAAACATATCTGCAAAGTTACAAAAGTTGCAATATTGTAGACCTACAGAATTATACTCTGTCGCAGCAGAAGTTTAATAGTCACACTAGTTTCATAAGTATATGATACATAAATGATTGACTCTAGTGCAAGTGGGAGATTGTTAGAGTTTGTGCCCTAGAGGCAATTCATTTGATGAGATTGATAACACTGTTGATGTTATTATTTTATTTAGAATAAAATATTATTCTATTATATTGTATTTACTGCGTAATATAAATAATAATGTAATAGAAGTCCATAGAATGATAATACAGAATTATATAGTACGAGTAAGACTGAACTTGAGATTATATAATATGGTAAGTATTATAATTCTTAATTGTCCCTAGTCGAGTTTTATTGTTTATATAGGACAACAATAAAGCATTGAGACTAGTATATTGATTGACTGATGATCACATCTCATTGATCATTAATATACGTGATATTAAAGTCAAGATATAAATACATATTGAAGAATAGTGTATTGGGCTGACCCACCATGAGATAACTCCATGGAATATAATTAACAGTATCATGAGTTGTTCTCATAGTGATAGTGATATAATGGTCCTCAGACCTGAAATCATTATAATTTTATTCGAAGATATTTATGTTTTGATGTCATCTAAAGTTATTTCGTAACAGAGTAATGATAACGGTGATTATTGGATATATCTAGAATCGAATATAAATTATGAATGATCTAGATGGAATTTAACCCTACGATATATTCGTAGTGATATCCTTGGGCCTCTTGATTGAGTGAGACTGTGAAATGCATGGTCGTGCTCAAATATTGATTTGTTCTGAACAGTCTACTCATTGATCAAGAAAACATATTAAATTATAAAGAGAATGATACGATCCATGGCTCCAGTTTAATGTTGGATATAACGGTTAAAAGGATTAGATTATATTGATACACTATTCACAAAGGTCATATCGAATTACTGATATTGTTGTAGCTTGGGTAGCAGTGATGTGTTACTAGACGCCGCTCATTGTTTACAGTCTAAATGTTTAGATTGTTGCCAACGCTACAACAACCTATAGGGTCACACTTACATACGTTGTAAAAGGATGAGGATATTTAAATATAAGAATTTTTGACTAATTCTATTATTTAGACAAGGGTGAATGGGTCATAGGGTTAGAGCATTTGTCGGTTTTAATGTTATAAAAGAATGGGTCCGACCTTATTCTAATTATTACTGCCGAAATCCACAAAACCCTAGATCCCTATATAGCCCCAATTTAGCTAGTGCTACCTCTTCCTTCTCGATTTGATTCGAAGCAACGTCGGTGGATCTCCTGTAGAGGTGCTCGATTTCAAGCACTGGATTCGATCAGATTTGGTATTTAATTCAAAGAAATAAAGGTAAGGCTTCATTCAATTTTGTTGTTCAACGAAGAAAGGTACTTCCTTTTTGAATTAATTCTGATTAATTTTATAAATTAGGATTTTGATTATGTTGTTTCCGCTGTGAATCGATCCTAATTTACCTTCAGTTAGAGTGGTCCGGGAATATCCGGATGTCTTCGAAGAGGTGAAGGGCTTGCCTCCGAAGCGGGAGATAGACTTCCGCATATATCTTGTAGATAATGCAAAGCCCGTTGCGTTGCCCGTTAGACACATGGCTCCGCGGGAAAGGAAAGAGCTTAGTAAACAGATTAAAGAGCTTCTAGAGAAGGGGTTCATTAGAAGAAGCATTTCATAATGGGGCGCTCTAGTGGTGTTCGCTACAAAGGCGGATGGTTCACTCCGTCTATGTGTTGACTATAGGGAGCTCAACAAGCTAACGAAAAAGAATAGGCACCCTCTCCCCAGAATTGACGATCTGTTTGATCAGCTTGTAGGATCGTCTGTTTTCTCCCAACTCGATTTAGCGACCGGTTTTCATCAGCTAAGAGTGGCTGAAGATAGCATCGATAAAACGGCATTCAGAACCCCAGACGGCTTCTTTGAATGGCTTGTCATGCCTTTCGGCTTGACAAATGCACCTGCTTACTTCGTGGACCTGATGAGTAGGGTATTCAGAGATTTCCTTAATAAGTTCGTAGTGGTCTTCTTAGACGATATCCTTATCTTCTCAAAGAGTGAAGAGGAACATGCTCAGCACTTAAGGGCAATCATGGAAACGCTGCGAGTCCATCAGCTAAAAGCCAAATTCTCCAAATGCCACTTTTGGAGAGAAGAAGTGAGGTTCCTTGGGCACATAGTATCCAAAGAAGGGTTAGCTGTGGACCCCGCTAAGGTAGTAGCGGTACAGGATTGGAAGACACCAAGGAATGCAAAGAGGTCCGAAGTTTTCTAGGACTAGCAGGTTTCTATCGGAAATTCATCAGAGACTTTGCAAAGATATCAGCTCCGCTCACAAGGTTGACCAAGAAGAATCTAGTGTTCAATTGGGACTTGGATTGCGAGTTTGCTTTCCAACGACTAAAAAGGGCTCTTACAACAGCCCCAGTTTTAACGTTGCCAGATGGAAGCAAGATGTTCACAGTTTATACAGATGCATGTGGGACAGGGCTAGGCGCTGTCTTAATGCAAGAAGGAAGGGTAGTAGCTTATGGCGGGAGGCAGTTGAAAGTGCACGAAAAGAACTACCCGACCCACGATCTTGAGTTAGCTGCCATCGTCTTTGCACTCAAGTCTTGGCGACACTATCTCCTAGGTGAGAAGTTCGAACTTTACACTGACCATAAATCGTTGAAATATCTTTTCTCGTAGAAAGATCTTAACTTGAGGCAACAGAGATGGATGGAATTTCTTGCCTCATACGATTTCGAGATCTCCTAAACTCCGGGTAAAGGCAACGTAATGGCAGACGCGTTGAGCCGAAAGAAACTAACCCTAAGCCCGTTATTTGTTGAAAGACAAAGCCTAGAGTTTATAACCCGCTTTGACTTTAGGCCCTCCTCCGATTTTGTACCAGGCTTGCTAGCATCTCTCGAAGTATGCCCGACTTTAGTGGACTCAATAGGGACAGCACAACGAGAAGACCCTCAGCTTGTGGAGACGATTGATAGGCTAGTTAGGGGTGAGACTTCAAGTCACCTCAGCAGATACTCCATCGACGATAAAGGTTGGCTAAGGCGAGACGGGAGATTATGCGTCCCACAGACAAGGGATTTAGTAAAGAAGGTTCTCGAGGAAGCACATCACTCCAAGATGACGATACACCCAGGCGGGGATAAAATGTACAAGGACATAAAGAGGACTTTCTTTTGGAACGGCATGAAGAAGGACGTGGCAGATTTCGTTTCTAAGTGTATGGTGTGGCAACAGGTTAAGGCGGAACAGAAAAAGCCTGGCGGTCTGCTACATCCTCTAGAGGTCCCGCAGTGGAAGTGGGATAGCATCTCAATGGACTTCATTGATGGGCTGCCCAGGTCTAGGAGAGGCAACACTAGCATTTGGGTAATAGTGGATAGGCTTACTAAAAGCGCCCACTTTTTACCTGTCAAAAGTAAAAGAACTGCCTCATCCCTAGCATCTCTTTACCTCAAGGAAATTGTTCGACTCCATGGAATACCATCCAGCATTGTTAGTGACCGAGACCCTATCTTCACAAGTGAGCTTTGGCGGAGTCTGCAGGAAGCGGTAGGCTCACAGTTATGCTTGAGCACAGCCTATCATCCCCAAACCGACGACCAAACAGAAAGAGTGAACAGAGTTCTGGAGAACCTTTTAAGGCTGTGCGTCCTTGACTTCGGAGGGACATGGGAAGACCATCTTCCTTTGGTGGAATTTGCCTACAACAACATCTACCAAGCAACCATCGGAATGGCGCCCTTCGAAGCTTTATATGGAAGACCGTGTCGATCGCCCACTTGTTGGTGGGAGTCTACTGACAAGCTCATACTTGGACCAGATATGATCCGAGAGACTTCAGAGAAAGTAGACTTAATACGAAGAAGAATGAAGACAGCCCAAGACAGACAAAAATCCTATGCCGACAAGAGGAGGACCGACCTTGAATTTGAGGTTGGGGATAGAGTTTTTCTTAAGGTATCTCCGCTAAGGAACATTGTTCGTTTTGGAACCACAGGAAAGCTAGCACCAAGGTTCGTAGGGCCATTCCCTATCATCGAGAAAATTGGGAAAATGGCCTATAGATTAGAGCTACCCGAAAAATTGGCCGGAGTTCACAACGTCTTTCACGTTTCACATCTCCGAAAATGTCTACATGAGTCTGCTGAAGTGGTAGAGCCAAATATCCTAGAAGAAGCTGAAGTGGAACGCGAAGCAACCGTGAGGAAAGTTCCAACCCGCATATTAGGAACGGAAGTGAAGAAGCTACGCAACCACGAAGTCAAACTCGTCAAATTTCAGTGGAGCGACACCGAAAAAGATGCAACTTGGGAAACTGAAGCTAGAATGCGCGCAGCCTACCCTTTTCTTTTCGAGGGTACATCTTTGATCTTTCCTTTTTCCTTAAGTTGCGCTTTTATATATCTTTTTAGGTATATCTCCTCGACCTTATCTTTTAGGAAGAAACCCTTTGGATGAAAACATGTGATTGAAACATGTTATGGATGATGGTTGCAAGTGGTTGCAAGTGATTGCTAGTGGTTGCTCGTGGTTGCATATACACACACAATCTAGGTTTTAGATCGGCTCAGTCACTTCATATTGCATATGCATATATGTTTGCATTCGTATATGGTGGAACTTTAATGTGTTGTCATATGGATGTTGCATTTGTATGAATGATTGTGCACTCATGTAGAGTCATGAATAGGAAAATTTGCATACATATTGGATTCATGGCACTTACATAATTCGCATTAAGGTGGTCAACTGAATCAGTAGACCGCCTGATTTTGCATTAGATAAGTACATGTACACACACACTTCGCATATGATCATGAAGCATTAGAAGTCTTTTAAGGACAATGGATGCTCGTGTTTGATGGATGAGTAGATGGATGTTTGGATGTTAGGATGTACATTCTTCCTGAACTTGAAGATTTTGGGGTTGAAATCCTTTAAAGTGGGGGAGAATGTAACACCCTATGTATTCTATAACAGTGAAATTCACAAATTAAAGTATAATTAATTTCAAATCAAAGAATTAACGGAAACGGGATACGCCATTGCGTTCGTCTCAGAATTTTGCTTGAGATAGATTTCGAGCTTGCGTAAAACGGACTCCGTATGAAGAAGATATGGCCTCCGGAAGTTTCGGAATTCAGTTAAAAATTCAAACAGACCAAAACAGCTCAGAAAAACTAATTCAAATTTCAAAATCGGGCCCAATTGGCCAAGGCGGGAAAATTCCCGCCCAAGGCACCCAGGTCGACTTGGCAGTCAACCTGGGGCTAGCCAGGTCGACTGGGTAGTCGACCTGAGTAACCCGTGTCGACTGCCAAGTCCTCACGGTGTCGACTGGGGTGTCGACCAGGCCCCTGAGCCAGGTCGAACCCAGCCCACCCTGGCTGGCCTGGTCTGTGTTTGGTCGATTTTCTGAGCCTTGCCTTGTCACTAGGGCTAGGTGTCAGCTCCTGGTTGGTCTCTCCTTTGAACGAACGGCTATTATTAAAACAAGATTCATCGACGGTCTAAATCAACTCACAAACTCTATAAAAAGGACCTAAGAATAACCCTAATTCACACAAACTAAAATGGAGATGAGACCGTCATGCTGCTGAGGAGAGACTAAGGATAGCCGTCAGAAATTGAGGGACAATTTGGAGATAGTTTGAAAGCCTAAAGCAACGTCAATTAAAACAACGCCTACAACAAAGGATAGCATCTCCAATTTCAGAATTCAGATTCCTGAATTGAAGATTCGTCATACGTTGTAAGTAGAGTGCTATTCCGATGTGAATAATTAATTGCGTTTGATTTGTGTAAAATGCGAAATGGAATTGTGGCGATAATAATCTATATTTGTATGTTATTTTGATTCTAAACGATTTGGGAATGTTATGGTATACGATTGGATATTTACAAGTATATGGTTTATGTTGACAGCCATATGTTGCGGTATTTTATTTGGGATTCATGCAAGTATATGATTCACTATTATGCCAATATGATGTACATACTTTTATGATCACTTTTAGTGTGTAATTGGATACGACTAAGTACCATAGTTTATATGAATCTATGTTGGAATTAGCAAATCATACTTTTGTATTAGAAACAAAAATAAGCACCTTTATGAACATGACTAAACTATGTTTGGTATTATGCCTAGTTGAAACATGTTTTAGGCCTAAGTTGTTATCAAAACCATATGGTGATATATGTGACACAATTAAGTTAGATTTACATTCCAATTGCAAGTTTACATGAATAGAATGATTCATGTTTAAGTATTATTTATGCCATGATTACATGAATAGAATGATTCATGTTTAAGTATTATTTATGCCATGATTATATGAATAGAATGATTCATGTTTAAGTATTATCTATGCCATAATCATATGAATAGAATGATTCATGTTTAAGTATTATCTATGCCATAATCATATGAATAGAATGATTCATGTTTAAGTATTGTTTATGCCATGATTATATGTTGTCACAATTGCAAGTTCACATGTGCCTGCTTTATGTTAATTGAATCGTTATGTTGCAAGTTCATGCGTTCACACTCCCCTTTTTATGTTACCTCATAAACACCATGTTATAAGCCTCCCCTTTTTCATATGGCTAAGTTGGGTTTAAATGTCAAACCCAACATATCTTATATTGTAGCGAACGTGTAAAACGGGGGTAATGGCGTTTGGGTTAAAATATAGAACATATGTGTTGGCATGTTTGACGCATGCCAACAACCTTGAAAAAAACAATTAAGTGGCATAAATAAATTTTAACCAATAAAGATAAATTTGAATAATGGGCCACAAATATTTACATATAAAAAGAAAAGAGACAAAATATGTAAATGTAGAAAATACGATGTGTTTAACCCGAGGTTGGATTGAGTTGTGATGTAAACCTGCCCGGAACCGCCCGGCTGTCCAGTAGTCACAACAATACCTATCCAATGTGGGTGGTTAAACACGGAGCCCAATAAGGACCCGAGGTTAGACTGAGTTGTGGCGTAAGACTGCCCGGACCCAACCGGCAACAGGCAGCCACAACAATACCTGTCTAATGTGAGAGGTCAAGGCTTTAATAAGACAATTAAGGCTGAGTCGGGATTGATAGGATTAAGTAAATTATATTAATACTTAATCAAAATGGAACATGCTAAACTAAACAGACTGATTGGGGGTTAGGTTTATTAAACACTTAACCAACTAAGCATGTTGGCTAGAAATAGAAAACCTAGTAGCGGGGGACCCTTTTCAGCAGTAACCCTACAAGGTGTATCAGGATACCCTGAACTAGGCAGGGTGGGGCACGATTACTGGGTTGACTGTAAAAGGTCAAATCGACGGCGGTGGTGCAGCAGTGTAGGTTCTAACGGGGTGCGGGCGTGCACACACTCCGGCGCAGAAAAATAAGGCACTGGGCACCAGTAGCATACCTGTGCATTCTAGAATTGTGTCGGGCCGCCACCATGGGACTTGATACACCCCATGGTGGGACCAGCATACACTACACCATAATGGCCATTTGGCAACCCTTTTTTTCCAATTGTCAACACTTATTTGTGTTGTCGTGTAATAACAAAAATAAGCGTTGCAATGGTCAAAAAGTGTTACCAAATATACATTATTTCAATTTTTTTATTGCCAACGCTTATTTGTGTTGTTAAGGCTGATTTGTTGGGGGTAAAAAAGTAAACTTCCACCCTTAACCCTATTTCCCATTTTTCCACCGCTTGCCAACGCTTTATCTAGATTCGGCCGCCAAAATCAGAAATCTCAAATCCCCAATTTCAGAATGAGGCAAAAAAAAATTAGAGATCCATTTGTGCTCGCTCTTCTCTAATCGGTTTTTGGGGGTAATCCGCTCTTCTCTAATCGGTTTTTGGGGGTCACATAGCAACTCGCGTTCAATTTTAGGGATCCATTTGTGCTCGCTTTCAACTGGAATTCATCACATTAGTCGCTTCAGGTGAATTTTGTTCCTTTGTTTTGTGGCTAGGTTTCTTTGTTTTGTGGCTAGGTTCCTTTGTTTTGTGGCTAGATTTAAATCCGAGACTAGGTTTCTTTGTTTTGTGGCTGTATATTTCTCATTTGTTGGTGTGTGCCTTGCTATTTATTTTGATTGTCGCTTATGCTCGGTATAAAGGTTTAGTTGGATCCTGATATGGCAAAATGTACATAATTTGAAAGTGACATTCAACATTATTCCTTCATAAAGCACGTAGGGAAAGATCTGACAATGAAAATTCAGAAGAATAACCCCTTTATGAATAATGTGACGAATACCCAACTCACACCAACAGACAGACTATTGGATCGATTAAATACTGCTACTGTAATTATCAATTCATTCAAGTTTAATTTTACAATTGTCGGTCTCCGAGTCTTTGTGAGTTCAACCTGTATGACACACACACAATGAGATGATATGCTTAAATAGTTTAGTCGCGCACAGCTATATTGTGGTTTTCTACATTCTCATCTGTTTGTGCTTCTTTGCACCAACTTATAAATTGGTTAAGTATGCGTGTTTGCCATATATAATATAAATTTTGTTAGATAATACAAATCATGCATGATCAGATTGATTGTGTGGTTTACTGAAAATTAGTTTCTAATATAGGTTCAGTTTTCTGAGATATGCATATAGTTTGCTTTTTAAGAATGAAATAAAATTGGAAAGGAAATATGTAAATATTGAGGTTCTGCTTGAGTTATTTATCTACAGTTTTTAGCTGGTGGTGGGTGATTTTGTGGTGGTGTTTAAGCTTTGTTGGAAGTACTTGTCTGATTGCTTCTTATTGGCTATAAAATTGTGCGTAATTTTAACAATTTGTGTTGAAAGTGGACGTAGACTGATTCAAACCACTATAATTTACAATTTGTATTGAATCGTGACTATAACAGTTACAAAATTCTTAATACATATTAGGCTATCAAGGTCTCATTTTCAGCTTTATGGTTCCTTCATCTCATAATTATGATTTTTACAAAAACTTTTGCTCAAAGAGCTGATCCCTATAACGAAATATCTTCCTTTATAGCATATATGTTTGGGCTTCCTTTATAGCATATAGTCAGAATTTTAGAAGGAAAGAAAATTACTAATTATCAACGCACAACTAAATATCAATGCATGAAATACTAAATTCAAATATGCATGATGCAACATATATAGATATTGAAATTTAAACCTCGCGATTGAGTACATGTAATGGTATATGAAGATATATAAATAAATAAGGATAAGCGTAACAGTTCAATATCTAGCTTGCACATATTTCTTCTTTTTCGCACATTCTTTGTTGTAGAGACATTAAAATGTTTCTCTTTTTTGTTAAAACATATACTCCAATGTATGGCAGGTGATATGCCTTTTTTTTATAAGTAAAAATTTCTTATCATTTCTATTATTTTTCTGTTGGTATACTGAAGGCTAACACTTGATGAACTAGTAATCATTGCATTAGTAATAGTAAATTGCAGTTTACCTAAATAATCAATTTTTTTTTCTTATTTTCATGCTTTAACGATGCTTTACTGTACATTTCATTGCTTTACTTAAGTCATCATCATTGAATAATAAAAGTAATGTATTTAACATCACACCATAAGACGCACTGCTTACAGTGAAAGTCCGGGAGATGGACGCCAACGACTTCCTTTATCATTTTCTTCGGCTAAGGACAGTTAGTCCTATTTTTAATTACTTCATTAATAAATTAATTTGTCTGATTCTATTTACACTTTAAAAATGTTATGAATAATATTTTGACTCTTAAAAAATATGCAAGATATTCTTGCATAATTGTTCAACGTAACAACTGTTATGGTCGGTTAAATTGGTATTTTTGATGATCCATCTATCTTCCCATAATTTGAATATTTAACAGTATTAGAACGCTAACTCCGATGATAAATCTATGCGATTTTTGTTGATCCATTAAGCAACTTCGATAAACCTAGTTTTGTTTGACGTTTTTAAAAACTAAAATATTTTTAGAACCATGCTTGTGCAAAAAATATTTTTAAACACCATTGATTAATTCCTTAATTCTTGTGCAAAAAACTAAACATCTTATATTTATAAACAAAGCGAGTATATAATGTAACATTGACAAACTTAGAACAATACAAGCATCAAACTTATAAGCTACAGAGTGTTTCTCCGAGATTAGACACAAATCTATAGTTTAATATAAAAACTTTTCAAATGCATTGTCGATGACTTCGAAACCTCTAAGGCTTGGATTGTTGATTGGAGAATCCTTTTTTGCAGTGTTTGATGTCGTCAAGTCTATTAGAACTGACCCGTCACATCCCTGCAGAATTGTAGATAAATAAGATGTTTGAAATAATGAGCTATGTATTTGTACTGAATTGCTAGCCCAGATCATGAAATGTAATGCTCACCCTAACGAAACAATCATGAAAAAGCATTCTAATAAGGCCAGCAGCAATTCCAGCATTACCAATAACCGCTTTAGCGACTTCATTGCTTACTATAAGTTCTGCTTGAGGACATGTACTTGCATAGAACCCGACTTGAAGCTGTGCTTCCAACTTGTCACAACTCATATGCGATATTACCAAACAGAATATCAAGCACTCATATTTTGAGAACTCCATATCAGTCTTATTCAAAACAATTAGTTAATTTTAAACTGATTTTGTAAGTATTTTGAGTTGTGCACTTGGTTATAAGAAATGGCATAAGCACATCTCTATTTATATGAATTGCAAAGCAGATATGCATGCACTATACTTTGAATCAGTTTGTGATACCGGTTGACTGTTTCTTTTTACGCATGTGTTATTGATAAAAAAGAAAGGCAGTATTCTTTTTTTACATATCCGGGGGAATTATGGGATTCAGAAGATTAACTGTATAGAGTAGAGAAGAATGGATCAAAACGAGTAATGGATTCCAGCACGCATTAGTCTTTATCATTGCAACATGTATGCACGAACTGGGTAGCAATTATATGCTAAAATTAGCAAAATTCACCATGCTTCTGTGGAAGTAGCCTAGAAGCATGATCAACAATGCGTCCAACATAAAATAAAGAAATAAATATGCTAGAGCTAAAGTGTGAAAAATCTGGAAACATAAGTTAGCTGTCAAAATTTGCATCATGACGGCCATTAAGTTTTACTTAAACAATAGGAACCAACTATGAAGAAAATTCATAAAAGAACTAAATAAATAGCGTAGTAGAAGAAAGACATGCATGATAACACAAAAAACATGCATCGGCAAAGAAATATTAGTGTATACCGAAACAAAATTTAATGATAATTTTTTATAACGTATAAACAATTCAAATTCATCGCATAGAAATACTCCTATCTAAAGTACTAAAGTTCCAGAAGTTAGGAAATCGTTGTATCTAAAAAAAGGTTTTCTTATCACTTCCCTTAACAATCCGTTTTAATCCTCATCCTAAAGCCTAAATTTGGACCTAAAATAGAATTAAGGGTGGTTGAAGGAGAGGGGAAGAAGTACAGAAACGTCGATTCCTTAGTTTGAGGGGGCAAAACTTTTTTATGGGAAATGTCAGGAGTAAAAGGGCAGCGTTGAATGAAAGCATTTATGGGGAGACCTTTGAGTTTTAGATATCGAGAAAGCCTATGAGCGCTCCAAATCAAACTCAGTAATTATAATATAGTATAGATAACAAGTGCAGTTTTTTTTATAACAAGTGCAGTTTTTTTTATAACAAGTGCAGTTTTTTTTTATAACAAGTGCAGTTTTTTTATAACAAGTGCAGTTTTCTTATAACAAGTGCAGTTTTTTTATAACAAGTGTAGTTTTTTTTTATAACAAGTGAAGTTTTTTTATAACAAGTGCAGTTTTTTTATAACAAGTGCAGTTTTTTTTTAACTAGTGCAGTTTTTTTATAACAAGTGCAGTTTTTTTTTTATAACAAGTGCAGTTTTTGCTGGTGCCGTTGTTTTTCTTTTTGTTGGGAAATGATTTTAGAGTATTATATTATTTTCGGGTACAGCTGCTACCCCAGAAATGGCATGCCTCACCCGCATGAGGCGTGCAAAGGGGGAAAAACACCTACATGAGGTGTACGATTCTGCAGTAAAACATTTTTTGCGCTTTGAGGCTCTATTGCCTGCACCTCTCCCGTTTTTAATACGCTGATGTGTGTGTGTGTGTGTGTGCATTGGCAATTACATTACCTCATTTCTATCACCGGTGCATTGGTCGCCTATAAGATGTCGAAGATGCTCTTCAAACTCTTCATCAGGAGCCTAGAATAAAAATAGAAAAGCTACAAAGTTACTTGGCTAACATCTCAAAATGAAAGGCAAAATCCAGGTTTGCCTTTATCATATTTTATCACTACAAATTTGAAAACTATGTTCTCCACCATAATAACAATAACGTCCCAAAATAGATATAAAAGGAAAATTATAGCACTTCGATTTCTCTCTTGATCTATTGTTTCCACAGAAAATTATCAAATCTCTGCGACTTCAAATCATCATTTATTACCTAAAAGTCTTCTAATTAATTTTTCCAGATATTTGTTTCATGCCCAAATATTAAATACCCATTTCTTTAAAACTGTGTAATTTGGAAGGCCAATAGTCATCACTTACAACATTATGTCAGCAGCCATAAACTAATACTAAAAATCACATGTCATCCATGCCTTGTTATTTCTTTCACATGAAAAAATATTTATCATCGAAGTTTCAAACTGTCAGTTACATCTTGTTTTACATGAAGGAAATTCAGTGGAATATAATATTTTTGGTTGTGATTGGTTTGTGCGAATTCTTGCTGTTGTCTGTTGCTATGAGTTTGCTAGTGGTTGTACTTAGTTTGGTCTTGATGGTTGCTGGAGCTGTGTCCAAGACTGAATGAATACAAGGACGGATTGGGTTGTATATATACAATTGTGTAGGCTTTAAAATAGGTATTTGTTTGAACAAATGAATATAAGGAAACCATATGGCTGTGGCACCCCTTGACTGGGAAATTTACATATCCCTTACCGGTTATGTGACAGAATTCATGTGATACTATAGATTTTAGTTGCATGAGTTTTTAAAAAGGGAAATTTTTTTTTTTGTTTGCATATATTTAATTCAAGTTTGATAATTTTTATGCATGTATACCTACAGTGCCAAGTTAAGGATTTGAACTGGAAAGTTGAACCTCCACGTGAGTAAATAATTATTTGTAAAATTTCTCATGACTGTTTAAAGTTTCCACTCATTACTTAGATGTTTGGAAAGTATGCATTCAGTTTGGGTTGTTTCTTGAGATAACAATATATATACATGGTTGCAGGCAAACCCCTTTAGAATTTAACATATAATGTGTCTTACAATGCTGTACAGTTCTCCTTTTTGATCTTGCTCATTATGCCAAACTGGTTTTAATATATAATTTGTTATGCTGTGGTTAGTATTGCCTGATATACATGCATGAACCCGTATGAAAAAAAAAATTCATATACATTTGGCATTAACAAGTTCTGATCCTGAGTACATTATCCTTTTCCAGTGCAGGATTACTTAATTTATATATAACATTTCTAGAATAAAGGGGGGTTGATGATTTCTGGAATTTTTCATCTCCGTGTCGCACCATTCCTGATTTTGCACCTATGCTAAATTGTGTTAAACTATATATGTGTTAGAGAACCCCGAATTATCACAAAACCAATTGGCAATGTGAAGGGTGAACTCATTATACTTATACAGGATTCATTTTACAAATTCCCCAATGTGGGACTTGTCTCAACACGCCCCCGCACGTGTGGCATATCATGAGCCTAACACGTGGACCTTTATATTGGGTGACGTGGATAAGTGTGGCTTGTGAGGGTTTTCATTAATCACCAACCCTTAAATAGGGAGATAATTGTACTACAAGGATAGTACAAATTATAAGATAGTACAAGGATAGTACAACAATATTAGGCAAATAATTAAAGCCTAGCCTAATTGATCAATATTAGGCAAATAATTAAAGCCTAGCCTAATTGATCAATATGAATACTAATTAGGTAAATAATTACAGCCTGATTGATCAATATGAATAAAAAAAATATATATTTACATATATAGTTTAACATGCCCCCGCAGTCGCAGCGGGAGGCTCGCGTACGCTGAGACTGTCCCGAGAATCTTCGAATAATATACGTGGAAGGCCCTTTGTAAAAATATCAGCAATTTGATAACGGGATGGAACATGAAGCACTCTAACTTCGCCTCTAGCAACCTTTTCATGGACAAAATGAATGTCCATCTCAATATGTTTAGTGCGTTGATGTTGAACTGGATTTCCTGACAAATAAATTGCACTCACATTGTCACAGTAGACCAAAGTAGCTTTTTCAATTGGACAATGTAGTTCGAGTAGTAAATTCCTGATCCAACAAGAATCAGACACAACATTAGCAACTCCTCTGTATTCAGCTTCTGCACTAGATCTAGACAAGGTAGGCTGACGTTTAGAGGACCAAAAAATCAAATTTTCCCCAAAAAAGACACAATAACCAGACATGGAGCGTTTGGTATCTGGACATCCACCCCAATTAGCATCTGTGTATGAGATAAGTTTGCCCAATGATGACTTGTACAGATGGAGGCCATAAGACAAAGTACCTTGAATGTAGCGCAAAATGCGCTTGAGAGCATTCATGTGTTCATTCCTTGGATCATGCATGTGGAGACACACTTGTTGCACTGCATAAGAAATATCAGGTCTTGTAAAAGTAAGATATTGAAGAGCACCTTCAAGACGACGATACTTGGTGGGATCTTCATATGGATCACCGTTAGTAGCACTGAGTTTAGATTTGCTGTCAACAGGAGTGGGGCAAGTGCTACAATTAGACATGCCTGCCCGCTCAATGATCTCTATAGCATATTGTTTTTGAGACAAGAATAAGCCTTTCTCATGGCGAGTAACCGCGATACCTAGAAAGAAACTCAACGGGCCAAGATCTTTCATTGCAAACTCCGAACCTAAAAGAGCCATGAAATGCTTACGTAGAATATCAGAAGAAGCTGTAAGAATAATGTCGTCAACATAAAGCAGAATATATGCAATATCAGATCCATGTTTGTATATAAACAACGAATGATTAGATTTACTGTGGGTGAAACCAATTGAGGCAACAAAATCAGCAAAGCTCTGATACCATGTTAGAGAACCCCGAATTATCACAAAACCAATTGGCAATGTGAAGGGTGAACTCATTATAGTTATACAGGGATTCATTTTACAAATTACCCAATGTGGGACTTATTTCAACACGCCCCCGCACGTGTGGCATATCATGAGCCTAACACGTGGACCTTTTATATTGGGTGACGTGGATAAGTGTGGCATTGTGCGCATGAATTAAACCTGCTCTGATACCATGAAAGATTATGATCCGTGCCTTTTCATTAATCACCAACCCTTAATTTGGGAGATAATTGTACTACAAGGATAGTACAAATTATAAGATAGTACAAGGATAGTACAACAATATTAGGCAAATAATTAAAGCCTAGCCTAATTGATCAATATTAGGCAAATAATTAAAGCCTAGCCTAATTGATCAATATGAATACTAATTAGGTAAATAATTACAGCCTGATTGATCAATATGAATACAAAAATATATATTTACATATATAGTTTAACAAATTGTTTCCATGTTTTAAATAGTCTGCACAGTTAAATACATTTGCTTCTCTCTCATGAGTTTTGAAACTGGTGCCAAATTTAGAAATTGTTGCATACACTAGTGTTTGGATCTCCATACACCTATAGTCGACATGTTTTACACCAGTCATAACCTGATTTTCTCTAATCTGGACCCATGTGGCCTTGCTATTTTGAGTGGGAATATGTGGTGTTAGGTATATCCTGAATGGTTGGTAATCAGGTATGGAAGGTGAACCATTTATATAAACTAAACAAAATACAACTGATAAGTTATTTAATATTCGACAGCAGCTTGAAGCTGTTGTGGCACAGCAGCTTGTAGCTGCTGTCGCCTTGAAAGCTGCTGTGCCACAGCAGCTTTAAGCTGCTGTGCCAAAATTCATTGCTAACAGTGATTTTTTTATGCATTTATGTAAAAAAAAACAGTGTATTATGAGTGTACCAGATTTTAAAATTAAGGTGTGGATATATAGAAAAAAGAAGTGGATGTAAGAGAACCATGCCGATAGTGTTTTCATAATTGAGATATATGAAAGATGATAATGAATTCCATTTACTTCCTCTTTGTGTAGTAGGGCATCATGTTTCTTTTATTTGCCAGTTCTGCTAATATTGTTAAAGTTCACCTACGATATATGGTTTGGTAAAATCCATCTCGATGGTACAAGAGAACAAATATGGGTGCGTTCATTGTGTGGTTGGTCCCCTTTCAAAGTGTTTGCAACTCATTATCAATTCAAACACCTGTGTTATCGACTAATTTATGCCATCTTGAAACTCATTCAAACTATGTTATATAAAGCAATAAGCAAGACAAGTCGATTGAAATCTTGTCTCATGGTGCTTAACTGGTGCTAAGCATTGTCTAAGTGTTGCTTAACCTTTTATGTTGTTCAAGTCGCAAAAAGATTACATACATAATATTATTATATAAAATATTCAAAATACACGAATCAATAAATAAATTGACATGTACAAGATACATTTCACAAAACCACGCAGGTATCAAATTTGAATATTTGTTTATTATCAATCTAACCAACAAATGTAAATAACTACAAAAAAATTATATCTATAACGTAGATCGAGGATGAGCCTTAATATCTGAGACGAGTTTTATATATATTGGAGGACGGGATGAGTTGAAGGAAACCTAATTTCACAGTTTGTAATCAAGTTAGTTCACACTAATCGAAGCATCAATGAAAGATGATTAGTGAGACATCGCTCTGCTGCTGGTGCTCCAAATCTATCAGTTAAACCTATGCTCAGTGGTCGCCGGTCCAGCAAAAGATGCGTAGGTAATCATAAATTGATGTTGTGTTTTGAAATGTATGGCATAAGTCACGAAATACTTGCTCGTGCAGCTCCCAAAACTGACCATCTAGTCCTTTCATTTTATTTCATTTCCTTTTTATATCCAACCCTTGCTCATTAGAGTTTCAGCCTTTCCGATATCCAACACTTGCTCATTAATATGGATCGATGTGATCAATGGATCAATACAAATCCATAACGGTCAGTACAAAACCATCGTTAAGACATATTCAGTGCAGTTTTTTTTTAAAATCAGTGGATTTTTTTATAACAAGTGCATTTTTTTTCTAACAAGTGCAGTTTTATTTTTATGACAAGTGCAGTTTTTTTTTTATAATAAGTGCAGCTTTTTTTTTAATAACAAGTGCAGTTTTTTTTTATAACAAGTGCAGTTTTTTTTTATAACAAGTGCAGTTTTTTTTTATAACAAGTACAGTTTTTTTATTATAATAAGTGCAGTTTTTTTTTATATAACAAGTGCGGTTTTTTCTTTGTAGCAACGGGTGGATTTATGTCTAACTCAAGTTCAAGGGAGTGGATTAAAAGTCCATATAGAAATTCTGAAGAATATAAGCAAGGCGTTCGAGACTTCATTAGTTTTGTGAAGAATCACTCATCTTGCGATGTTGAAATTTGCACCTGTCCTTGTATTAAGTGTAAGAACTCTAAGAAGCTCTCACTGGAAAGCGTTGAGAAACACTTAATCATTCATGGTATGATTAAAACATATAATAGGTGGTTTTTTCATGGAGAGATGAGCAACAATAACACGGGGATGAATCATACAAAAAATATTATTTCAGATCCTCATATCCAAGATCAAATTCAAACCGATCATTGTGTAGAGGGGGCTCTTAGAAATCTCGTAGACGATGCTTTTGGAGTGCATAATATGCCACAAGCTAGCGGTGAAGAGGAAGTTCAACATACAAATACAGACAATTATCATTCTTACCTTGGAGAGAAGCACAGAGAATACGCAGACAAAGCAAATGAAAAACTTTATTCTTCTTGCGAAGAGGGGATTACAACGTTAGGTGTAATTGTTGAGCTTCAGAACCTTAAAAAAGAATTTAACTGGTCGGGAAATAGTGTGACTGAGTTGTTGAAGCGATTAAAACGTTGGCTTCCAAAAGAAAATAATTTACCTGACATGTAACACCCCACACCCGCTAAGGTCACTCGCTAAGGGAATGCCATAGTTTTGGTGGAGTATTTTTAGTGAGTATAGAACAGAAAAATTACCACAAGACAGATATAAGTAATACTTGAAAATTTAAAACATTATTTCATTGCAGCGGAAAGTAAAACATGTTTGGTTACATCACAAAACCATAACAACTATTTGTACATAATATCCATCCTGATAAAATAGAAGTACATAATCCCACTACATAGACAATAGCCATAATAGAAAAGATAAACCGAGCTTTACTTCTACGGTCCAAGCCCAAAAGATAGATATAGCGGTCTGATCCAAGCCCACTAGTGCTAGGCCCACTCTGAAAACCTGAGGGTTGGGAAAAAGATAAAAACAACGGGGTCAGACATAAGTCTGAGTGAGTCCTATAACCCTAACAATACAACCATTAAAGTAATTAGGGTATGACATAAATAAGGTACGGTACCTCTGGGGATAATGACTACACTAAGTAGCCAACTAAACACCGGATGTACTACGATAACCGAAAAGACGCATTTATCCACCCAAGGATAATTCTTACACCACCCCAGACTTATTCACCCAAGGGTAATTCCTACACTGCACCACACCAGTTCTACCCACCAAGAGTAATTCCTACTTAAAGGTTGATCCCACTAAGTGTACTTAGTAATTTTTACCCGGTAGTTTCTTTTACCCCTACACAGGTGCCGTCTGCCCCTATCTTTACTAGGTGTACCCACTACCCCCAAGCGATCGGCTCCCTACCGTAGATACCCGTGCTGGTCCCACAAAAGGGGGTGTATCATTCCCCAAAGTGGCTACCAGATAATATCACTGTGCACGGCTTTATATCTACACGATGCAACAACGACTTACCAACCAGCCCGGGTCCACACACGCATATGAAACCCGTTGATCCTGCGTTGCCACCGCTAACCCGTTTTGGCCACTTATAGTCAAGCCCAATATGCGTGTCCCGTCACCCGACCAGAGTCGGGCCCACAAAGATACGTTTGGGATATTGGTTGAAATGGGCCCCCACAAGCTACTACTTAAGCTTGCTATTTTTATCTAGTGCATCCCACTTAACCCCTTTTTATAATCATGCCCCCTTACATGTTAAGATTTGGTTAAGTCATCAATCATATTTCAATTGCCACTAAGGGCACCCACTAGATTTCCACATGCCACCCAAAGCACTTACTTGATTCTCACATGCCACCCAAGGCACTTACTTAACCCTTTAATCATGTCTAATTACATGTTCCACTTTGGTTAAGTATTCTAATCGTATTTTCTATTACCACCCAAGGCAACCCCCACTAGTTTCCTCATGCCACCCGAGGCACCCCCACTAGTTACTACATGCCACCCAAGGCACCCACTTAACCCTCATGTCCCACTACATGCTAATTTGGTTAAGTGTTTCTTAATTAATTAAGACCGTGATCCTCCTAAAGACCTCTCACATTAGACTATCTTTTATGACCGCTGGTTAAGCCGGTTGGGTCCGGGCAGCCTTACGTCATAACCGAGTCTAACCTCGTGTCTTTACGTTAATCACGTATTTAGTTTGTGACTAAGACCTCTCACATTGGGCCAATCATTTGTAGCCGCTGGATGGCCGGTCGGTTCCGGGCAGACTACCGCTACAAAAGGGTCCAACCTCGTGTCTTAGTTGATTAATTACACCTAATTAATCACCCCCACAATTAATTATCCCTAATTAATTACACATTTTTCATAACATGGGTAGACCTAACTCAATAGGTAAATTCCCATGGGGTAGACCTAACTCAATAGGTAAATTCCCACTTATGTTAATTTATTTTTATGGTATGCTTATCATACCCAATCATACTTTTATTAACATATTTATTACCCCATCGTTCCCACGTAAATCGTTCTCATTTCACGACATAATAAAGGGAAAGATCCATCACAAATATCATGGGTTTAACATATAACTTTGTCATGGGTTAAGAAGATGTCAACTTGCATTTATGAGCATATATTAACCCAACTACATTTAACCCAAACTTGCATATTATCATACACATGATTTGCATAACATGTTGCATATGAGCTTGCATATTATCATACACATATCTTGCATAACATGTTGAACTTGCATATAAGCATTCTCATAACTTGCATAACATGTTAAACATGCATTTAAGCATACACATAACTTGCATAAGCATTCATATACTTGCATAAGCATTCACATACTTGCATAAGCATTCACATACTTGCATGAGCATTCACATACTTGCATGGACATGCATAACTTGCATATCACATTAAACTTGCATTTAAGCATATACATAACTTGCATAACATCATGCACATAACTTGCATAATCTCATACGCATAACTTGCATAAGCATTCATATACTTGCATAAGCATTCACATAACTTGCATAAGCATTCATATACTTGCATAAGCATTCACATACTTGCATAAGCATTCACATACTTGCATGAGCATTCACATACTTGCATGGACATGCATAACTTGCATATCACATTAAACTTGCATTTAAGCATATACATAACTTGCATAACATCATGCACATAACTTGCATAATCTCATACACATAACTTGCATAAGCATTCATATACTTGCATAAGCATTCACATACTTGCATAAGCATTCACATACTTGCATGAGCATTCACATACTTGCATGGACATGCATAACTTGCATATCACATTAAACTTGCATTTAAGCATATACATAACTTGCATAACATCATGCACATAACTTGCATAATCTCATACACATAACTTGCATAAGCATTCATATACTTGCATAAGCATTCACATACTTGCATAAGCATTCACATACTTGCATGAGCATTCACATACTTGCATGGACATGCATAACTTGCATATCACATTAAACTTGCATTTAAGCATATACATAACTTGCATAACATCATGCACATAACTTGCATAATCTCATACACATAACTTGCATAACACCATGCACATAACTTGCATATGAACTTGCATCTTAAAGGAGGGTAAACATGCATAGCATATAAGGGTATCATCTTGCATATGTATGCATCACATTTAAAAGGGTAAACTTACATGTCATGATTTATGCATAATACCAAACACTTAGCATGCATAAAACCACATACTTAGCATGCATAGAATCAATTACTTATTATGCATAAACACACCACTTAACTTGCATAAACCCACACACTTAGCATGCACACAATCAAATACTTAACATGCATAAAATCAAATACTTAGCATGCATAACACCAAATATTTAGCATGCATAAAATCACATGCATAACTTGCATATCATGTTACATATAACTTGCATATACTCTCACATATAGTTTGCATAACATGTTACATATGCATAAATGTTGAACATAGTGTTTTGCATCATAAAACATGGCATTAACCTCGCATATAACATAAAACTTGCAAATCACATATCATACAAACTTGCATAAACATATTTATCCACAAACATAGCCATGTCTTATCACATCCTACCATAATCAATTTAACAATTGATTATTAAAGCCATAGAAACTCACCAAAACCAAGATTAGCAAACTTATGAAGTGGAATTAGTGGCTTTAATTGAAGAAGATGTTGATTAGCTTGCAACTCTCTTCATTGATTTGTGGAGGCCATGCTCAAATTTCATTTTGCCATAGTTTAGTTACAAAACCTAATTATGAATGAATTAGGGTAGGGTTGGGGTCTTATTTATAGGATTAGGTAGTGTTTTAGGCCCTTAGATTAACCCTAGGTTAGATTAGGACCGTTAGATTTAGGAAATCTCTAGAACCAGCCCTCTAGGCCAGCCCAAGAACCCAAACTGGTGCACCCAGTTTCACTGGGCGTCGCACCCCTGTCGACAGGCAAGTCGACAGGGCAGTCGACACCCCTGTCGACAGCCCTGTCGACAGCGCTGTCGACATGGCTAGGGCGGGAATTTCTCCCGCCTGACCCGCTGCTTCTATTTCAAATTCTGAATTTGAATTTTTAAATCTGTTTTTATCTTTGAATTTTCTGAAAACTTCTTTGGGCCATAACCGGGCCATACGGACTCCGATTCTCGAAAACTCGGACTCTATTTCGCGTATTTTTCCGAGACGAACGCAATGACGCAGCCCGTTACCCCCAATTCCCACATCTGAGATTATTTATCCTATAATTAGTGAATTTTAGTATTAACTAAAATTCGGGGTGTTACATTCTCCCCTCCTTAAAGGATTTCGTCCCCGAAATCTCTAAGCTAAGGAGAATGCATATCCTACCATCCAAACAACCATCTACTCAAACCATCAACCACGGGCATCCATTGTCCTTAAAACAATTTCTAATAATGTATGAGCATATGCAAAAAGTGTGTGTATATGTTCCCTATCTAATGTATGAACATATGCAAACCATGATAGTGCCATGCATCCATTATGTATGCGAGAGAACCCTATCGACACATACAATATCTACATGAGTGCACAATCATTCACCAAAATGCATCATCCATATGATAACACAATCATTATACATCCATAATATAGCTTCCTACACACAATTTTATGCAATATGCAATATGAAGTGATTGAGCCGATCTAGTGCCTAGAGTGTGTGTATATGCATCCACGAGCAACCACTAGCAAACACTTGCATCCACTTGCATCCATCATACATAACATGTCTCAAACACATGTTTCAACCATAGGACTATCCTATCTGAAGGTCAAAGGTACTAACGAGAGGACATACTAAGGATAAGATAAGCACAAGATATGCGATGAAGGAGAAACAAAAGGACATACCCTCCGAAAGAAAAAGGGTACCTCGAACGCCTCTTCGCTTCCGTCTCCCAGGTAGCGTCGCTCTCTTCATCTCCCCTTCGTACTTTGACTAGTTGAACCTCTCTGTTTCTCAACTTCCAAATCTCTGACCCAAGGATGCAAGTAGGAGCTCGTCGAATCGTCGCTTCACCCTCTACTTCCACTTCTCTAAGCAGGCTCGGCTCTACCGCCTCTGCGGTCTCATGTAGGAACTTCCTCAAATGTAACACATGGAATATATCATGTACACCACTAAGCCTGTCGGGCAACTCCACTCTATATGTCATCTGTCCAATCCTTTCCTTAATAGGAAACGGCCCAACAAACCTTGGTACTCACTTCCCAACAGATCCAAAGTGAACCACATTCCGTAACGGAGATATCTTGATAAAAAGCATGTCCTAATATCAAACTCAAGCTCTGTTCTCCTCTTGTCCGCATAAGATTTCTGTTTATCTTGCGTCGCTTTCATCCTTCTTTGAATCAAATCAATCTTTTCCCGAAGTCTTTCTAACCTTATCGGCCCAAGCAAGATCTCATCCGTAGATTCCTACCAACGTGTAGGTGATCGACAAGGCCTTTCATAAAGAGCTTCGAAAGGTGCCATACCAATACTGGACTGAAAGCTATTATTATACGAGAACTCCACCAATGGAAGATGCTCTTCCCATGTTCCTCCAAAATCTAAGATACAAAGCCTCAAAAGGTCTTCTAGGACATGATTCACCCTCTCGGTCTGGCCGTCCGTCTGAGGATGATATGCGGTACTCAAACACAACTGAGTCCTCACTGCTTCTTGCAAACTTCTCCAGAACTCGCTAGTGAAGATAGGATCTCGATTACTCACTATGCTAGAGGGTACCCCATGCAATCGAACTATCTCTCGCAGATATAAAGAAGCTAGCCATGGAGCGGTCCCCTTGCTCTTCATAGGTATAAAAATGGGTGCTCTTAGTAAGTCTGTCTACCACCACCCAAATTCCCGTATTACCCTTTCTTGATCTGGGTAACCCGTCAATAAAATCCATCGAGATGCTATCCCACTTCCATTGCGGAACTTCCTATGGGTGAAGCAACCCACCTGGTTTCTTTTGCTCCGCTTTTACTTGTTGGCACACCAAGCATCGAGCGACATACTCGGCCCCATCTTTCTTCCTACCGGTCCAGAAGAAAACCCTCTTCATGTCTTGATACATCTTGTTCCCACCGGGATGAATGGTCATCCTAGTACGGTGTGCATCATCAAAAATAACCTTCCTCAAACCCTCGTCTTGCGGTACAAAGTCTACCGTCTCTACGCAAGCACCCCCTATCGTCTAGGGTGTACCTACTCAAATGGCTGGACGACTCCCCCTCTTATGAGCTTCTCCACCAACTCAACCAACTGTGGGTCGTCCCTCTGTGCTTCACCAATCCGCCCCAAAAGAGTAGGTCTAACCTCCAAGGAGGCTAGCAAACCGGGTACAAAGTCAACGGAAGGTCTAAAGTCAATCATAGAAATAAACTCTAAGCTCCGTCGTTCAACGAACAGTGAACTCAAGGACAACCTTTTTCTACTTAAGGCGTCCGCTACCATGTTACCCTTACTCATAGGATGCTAAGGATCCCATCCACTTTTGCTGTCCTAAGACTATGCGCTCGAAGAGTCTCCAACACTTCCCTAAGATGTAGGGCATGCTCTTCTCCACCAGGATATCATCCAAAATCATCACAACTGTCTCCCACGCAGACCACCCTAGTCGAATTCGGCATCCCCCAAATGCAAGCCCCAAAGGCCTAAACCAATATCAGACAAACACCCAAGGGATACCTCCTTCGAATTCAGACGACCTACGTGAGATGATACTAGTAAAAATGGCTAAATAATTAAGCCCTTGACCAATTTTGGATGTCCTCGCCAGTCTCGCTCCAAAACCACCGTTTTCCCATAACTGGCTTTGCTCACCCCATTGAGCACATACGAAAACTTATTTCGCTCCTAGAAAAGACCCAGATGTCATCCACAAAGACCATCACGAACTTATTTAGGTACTCCCTGAACACCCTTCTCATCAAATCAACAAAGTATGCGGGGGCGTTCGTCAAACCGAATGGCATCACCAGCCACTCCTAAAAAAACATCCGGAGTCCTAAAGGTAGTCTTTTCTATGCTATCCTCAGCCACTCTCAACTGATGAACTTCCGTGGCTGAGTCCTACTACATAAATACTGAGGCGCCAGCCAACTGATCAAAGAGATCATCAATCCTTGGCAATGGGTGTCTATTCTTCTTTGTGAGTTTATTTAGTTCTCTTTAGCCTACACAAAGTCTGAGGGACCCATCCGCCTTCGTGACAAAAACTACTGGAGCACCTCACTCCGATACACTTCGTCTTATGAACCCCTTCTCAAGCAAATCGCCTACTTACTTATGGAGTTCCCTCCTCTCACGAGGAGCCATGTGGCAAACTGGCCAAAATACTGGTTTAGCATTATCCACCAGGTATATTCGGAAGTCAATCTCCCGCTTCGGAGGTAAGCCCTTCACCCCCCCACACACACATCCGAGTATTCCCGGCCCGCTCTAACAGATCGCAAATTCCAGACCGACGCGTCAAGCGATTCTAGATAACTTAGCATAACAGATTCTATGGGATTACAAGAGATCTCGAGAGTGTTACCCAAGCGGGTCATAAGCCTAACAACTCTCCCTTCAAAATCATGAACGGCACCTCTACTGGATAACCAGTCCATGCCCAAAACTAGCCCATAGCCCGTGAAGCCCAACAAGCATCACACCTAAACTCAACGCTAAGTATAGAAACTTTCAAACCCAAACACATCATGGAGCCCAATTGGGTTTGAAACAACTAAGGGATCATCTACCAAACTGGTGTCTAAGTGCAGTGACTCAACTAACAATGATGAGATAAACGAACTCGATGCGTCAGAATCAAATAAGTTCGAATCGGATAATAAAGAAATCCAACCTCCAATCTAGACGGTCTTATCCCCATCTGGTACCCTAGTCGTGAGGGAATACAACTACCCTCCAGAAGATTCCATACCTTGCCCTTGCTTCTTTGGACAATCCTAATAAGGTGTCCTATTCCTCTCAAAAGGATAACCACTTGCCTTCTTCTTCCCTATTCTCCACTTGTAACCTCCCACCAATGAGGTTTCATCCTTCATTAACCAAACAACTATTTGAGCCTTCCTCCCATCATCTATCCAATAGATACCTACCAGTCCTCCTCCTTCTTGAACCAACTTCTAATCTGACTAACGTCTAAGTCCTTTGAAGTGGTTTTCCATCCTTATCTATCTTAGAAAGATCATCTATACGCGGAGGGGAAACTCAAAACGAGAGAAAGGAAGAGATTCAAAATGGAGAATTCGAAAGATAAAGATATGGCTATCGGGGATTATACTTTTCTTTCAAAAACTTTTCTCTTAAAAGACATGTTTTTGAAAATACTCCTTTCCAAAAATATTCTTAGAAAATAATTTTTCTAAAAATTTTATCTGTTCTGGTAACCTTAAGCTCTGATACCACGTGTAACACCCCACACCCGCTAAGGTCACTCGCAAAGGGAATGCCTTAGTTTTGGTGGAGTATTTTTAGTGAGTATAGAACAGAAAAATTACCACAAGACAGATATAAGTAATACTTGAAAATTTAAAACATTATTTCATTGCAGCGGAAAGTAAAACATGTTTGGTTACATCACAAAACCATAACAACTATTTGTACATAATATCCATCCTGATAAAATAGAAGTACATAATCCCACTACATAGACAATAGCCATAATAGAAAAGATAAACCGAGCTTTACTTCTACGGTCCAAGCCCAAAAGATAGATATAGCGGTCTGATCCAAGCCCACTAGTGCTAGGCCCACTCTGAAAACCTGAGGGTTGGGAAAAAGATAAAAACAACGGGGTCAGACATAAGTCTGAGTGAGTCCTATAACCCTAACAATACAACCATTAAAGTAATTAGGGTATGACATAAATAAGGTACGGTACCTCTGGGGATAATGACTACACTAAGTAGCCAACTAAACACCGGATGTACTACGATAACCGAAAAGACGCATTTATCCACCCAAGGATAATTCTTACACCACCCCAGACTTATTCACCCAAGGGTAATTCCTACACTGCACCACACCAGTTCTACCCACCAAGAGTAATTCCTACTTAAAGGTTGATCCCACTAAGTGTACTTAGTAATTTTTACCCGGTAGTTTCTTTTACCCCTACACAGGTGCCGTCTGCCCCTATCTTTACTAGGTGTACCCACTACCCCCAAGCGATCGGCTCCCTACCGTAGATACCCGTGCTAGTCCCACAAAAGGGGGTGTATCATTCCCCAAAGTGGCTACCAGATAATATCACTGTGCACGGCTTTATATCTACACGATGCAACAACGACTTACCAACCAGCCCGGGTCCACACACGCATATGAAACCCGTTGATCCTGCGTTGCCACCGCTAACCCGTTTTGGCCACTTATAGTCAAGCCCAATATGCGTGTCCCGTCACCCGACCAGAGTCGGGCCCACAAAGATACGTTTGGGATATTGGTTGAAATGGGCCCCCACAAGCTACTACTTAAGCTTGCTATTTTTATCTAGTGCATCCCACTTAACCCCTTTTTATAATCATGCCCCCTTACATGTTAAGATTTGGTTAAGTCATCAATCATATTTCAATTGCCACTAAGGGCACCCACTAGATTTCCACATGCCACCCAAAGCACTTACTTGATTCTCACATGCCACCCAAGGCACTTACTTAACCCTTTAATCATGTCTAATTACATGTTCCACTTTGGTTAAGTATTCTAATCGTATTTTCTATTGCCACCCAAGGCAACCCCCACTAGTTTCCTCATGCCACCCGAGGCACCCCCACTAGTTACTACATGCCACCCAAGGCACCCACTTAACCCTCATGTCCCACTACATGCTAATTTGGTTAAGTGTTTCTTAATTAATTAAGACCGTGATCCTCCTAAAGACCTCTCACATTAGACTATCTTTTATGAACGCTGGTTAAGCCGGTTGGGTCCGGGCAGCCTTACGTCATAACCGAGTCTAACCTCGTGTCTTTACGTTAATCACGTATTTAGTTTGTGACTAAGACCTCTCACATTGGGCCAATCATTTGTAGCCGCTGGATGGCCGGTCGGTTCCGGGCAGACTTCCGCTACAAAAGGGTCCAACCTCGTGTCTTAGTTGATTAATTACACCTAATTAATCACCCCCACAATTAATTATCCCTAATTAATTACACATTTTTCATAACATGGGTAGGCCTAACTCAATAGGTAAATTCTCATGGGGTAGACCTAACTCAATAGGTAAATTCCCACTTATGTTAATTTATTTTTATGGTATGCTTATCATACCCAATCATACTTTTATTAACATATTTATTACCCCATCGTTCCCACGTAAATCGTTCTCATTTCACGACATAATAAAGGGAAAGATCCATCACAAATATCATGGGTTTAGCATATAACTTTGTCATGGGTTAAGAAGATGTCAACTTGCATTTATGAGCATATATTAACCCAACTACATTTAACCCAAACTTGCATATTATCATACACATGATTTGCATAACATGTTGCATATGAGCTTGCATATTATCATACACATATCTTGCATAACATGTTGAACTTGCATATAAGCATTCTCATAACTTGCATAACATGTTAAACATGCATTTAAGCATACACATAACTTGCATAAGCATTCACATACTTGCATAAGCATTCACATACTTGCATGAGCATTCACATACTTGCATGGACATGCATAACTTGCATATCACATTAAACTTGCATTTAAGCATATACATAACTTGCATAACATCATGCACATAACTTGCATAATCTCATACACATAACTTGCATAAGCATTCATATACTTGCATAAGCATTCACATACTTGCATAAGCATTCACATACTTGCATGAGCATTCACATACTTGCATGGACATGCATAACTTGCATATCACATTAAACTTGCATTTAAGCATATACATAACTTGCATAACATCATGCACATAACTTGCATAATTTCATACACATAACTTGCATAAGCATTCATATACTTGCATAAGCATTCACATACTTGCATAAGCATTCACATACTTGCATGAGCATTCACATACTTGCATGGACATGCATAACTTGCATATCACATTAAACTTGCATTTAAGCATATACATAACTTGCATAACATCATGCACATAACTTGCATAATCTCATACACATAACTTGCATAACACCATGCACATAACTTGCATATGAACTTGCATCTTAAAGGAGGGTAAACATGCATAGCATATAAGGGTATCATCTTGCATAAGTATGCATCACATTTAAAAGGGTAAACTTACATGTCATGATTTATGCATAATACCAAACACTTAGCATGCATAAAACCACATACTTAGCATGCATAGAATCAATTACTTATTATGCATAAACACACCACTTAACTTGCATAAACCCACACACTTAGCATGCACACAATCAAATACTTAACATGCATAAAATCAAATACTTAGCATGCATAACACCAAATATTTAGCATGCATAAAATCACATGCATAACTTGCATATCATGTTACATATAACTTGCATATACTCTCACATATAGTTTGCATAACATGTTACATATGCATAAATGTTGAACATAGTGTTTTGCATCATAAAACGTGGCATTAACCTCGCATATAACATAAAACTTGCAAATCACATATCATACAAACTTGCATAAACATATTTATCCACAAACATAGCCATGTCTTATCACATCCTACCATAATCAATTTAACAATTGATTATTAAAGCCATAGAAACTCACCAAAACCAAGATTAGCAAACTTATGAAGTGGAATTAGTGGCTTTAATTAAAGAAGATGTTGATTAGCTTGCAACTCTCTTCATTGATTTGTGGAGGCCATGCTCAAATTTCATTTTGCCATAGTTTAGTTACAAAACCTAATTATGAATGAATTAGGGTAGGGTTGGGGTCTTATTTATAGGATTAGGTAGTGTTTTAGGCCCTTAGATTAACCCTAGGTTAGATTAGGACCGTTAGATTTAGGAAATCTCTAGAACCAGCCCTCTAGGCCAGCCCAAGAACCCAAACTGGTGCACCCAGTTTCACTGGGTGTCGCACCCCTGTCGATAGGCAAGTCGACAGGGCAGTCGACACCCCTGTCGACAGCGCTGTCGACATGGCTAAGGCGGGAATTTCTCCCGCCTGACCCGCTGCTTCTATTTCAAATTCTGAATTTGTATTTTTAAATCTGTTTTTATCTTTGAATTTTCTGAAAACTTCTTTGGGCCATAACCGGGCCATACGGACTCCGATTCTCGAAAACTCGGACTCTATTTCGCGTATTTTTCCGAGATGAACGCAATGACGCAGCCCGTTACCCCCAATTCCCACATCTGAGATTATTTATCCTATAATTAGTGAATTTTAGTATTAACTAAAATTCGGGGTGTTACATGACAAGTATCCCACGATGAAGAAAATAATAAAGGATTTGGGAATGGAGGTGAAGCATATACATGCTTGTGTCAATGATTGTATATTATTTTGGAAAGAAAATGTTGATGCGAAAGAATGTCCTGTGTGCCATAAAACAAGGTACAAAACAAAAAAAACAGTGTTAGGGGAGGTTAAATTAACGAAAGAACCAAGAAAAGTTTTAAGATACTTTCCTATAAGTCCAAGATTAAGTAGATTGTACACTATACCATGGATAGCTCGTAAAATGCAGTGGCACAAGAAAGCTACACCATCTTGGAATTCCATGCGACATCCTATAGATTCAGCTGAATGGAGATCAGCCAAAAGTCGGTGGCCAGAATTTTCTATTGAAGGACGCAATGTTTGGCTTGGTATTTCTACGGATGGGTTTAATCCAAATGGTGTTTTCTTAAGTATAGAGTGAACGGCTATACATTCTCTCCTCAACATTATGACGATAGCATTTCAACGCAAGATAGTGGTGTCTGTATTGATGCGATCACTACATTTGTTGCAAGTTCAAAAGATTTAAATCCTACGGATGATGATACTACTTGGTACAGTGTTATTAGAGAGATCATGGAAGTTGATTACTATGATTTTCAACATTTGGTATTCTATTGTGATTGGGTGAATGTTGCAGATAAAACAAATGGTTGTAAAGTTTGCCCGGATACAAATTTGTTAATGGTAAACTTAAAGAAGCTCAAGAATACCGATGGAGAATATGATGAGCCTGCTATTCTTGCGTCCAAAGCAAGCCAAGTATTTTACATCATAAATACACATATCAATTCCGACTGGTCAATTGTTCGACGCTCTCCTAAACGCATAATGGATAACATAGATGATTATGAAGTACCAACAACATATCAATCTATTTTGAAAGAACAACCAAATTTAGAACCATTATTGAAATGTATTCAATCGAAATCAACATGTTGATTGAAAATATTTTGCATGTATTTTGCTTGTTTTGATCATGCAATTGTACAATTGTGTTGTGTTTTGAAATGTATGATTTTCTTTTATTGATGTCTTTTGAAACTATTGCCAGTTTGATATGTTAATTCATGTCTTGCAAGTATCTTTTACGTGTTATGTTAACTTTACATTTTGTTTGTTTTTTAATGTAGATTTTTCATTAAAATGACAAACAATAGCGCAAATGCAAATTTAAGTACAACACAGACTATTGAACCTCAACCACCCAAAGGTAAAAAGTACTTTATAACGGTTGGGGTTGAGGGTGCAGTAGGGGAAGATTCAGCTAAATGGAGTACACGTAGTGGTGAGTTAATTCGTTGTCATATACCCGTTGGCTACAAAGAATGGAGGGCCGTAGATAGCTTCTACAAGGATAAACTATGGGAAGGGCTTTTGGTATTTTCACTCATATCAATTTCATCATCAAGTTTAAATTATGATATATTTGATTGTTTCATGATTTCGTTTATTTTGTTTCTTTTCTCGTGATAGGAAGAATTTGACATGGATGTAGACCCTAGCATAGCTCGACCGTTATTAGAGAAACATTTCCCACCGTACTATAGATCAATGAAGTCAACACTAAGAAAAAGTCTTCTTAAAGTTGATGACACTATGATTCCTAAACGTGTTGCCATTGACAGATGTCCAGATGATATAGATAGAGTGTGGTGGGAAAAGTTCCTTGATATTGAGTATACGAATGAAAAGATGGAGCAATGTAAAAAAAAATGCAAAAAACAAAGCGAAAAACCAAATTACTCATACTCTAGGAAGGAAACCTTACCATAGAGTGCACCATGAAATGGTAATAAAATTATCTTTTGTAAATTGTTGTTTGTAGAATGTTATATTAATTATGTGTTGTCAACTTTGATATTTCTTGTAGGTCTTATCCAATCCAGAAGCAAATATTTCACGAACGACGATTTGGAAGGTTGGACATAAAAGAAAATCGGGAGAAGTACTACCATGTGCCGCAGAAACATATGTAGGTTTGCATATATGTTGTTAAGCTCAGTAAATTATTTTAATTGATCATTATTTGCCTGAACTCATGATGTTTTTCCTGAACAATGTTGAGTACATAAAGTTGGGTTTCTACAAATACCGAAAACATATACAGCTTTGCTGAGCCTTCCCGCTCAGCTTTGCTGAGCCTTGCCGCTCAGTAAAGCTGAGCCGTAAGGCTCAGCATTTGCTGAGTTTTGGCTCAGCAAAGCTAAGCCATAAGGCTCAGCAAATGCTGAGCCCACGGCTCAGCAAAGCTGACCCACAAGCTTAGCCGTGGCTCAGCATTTGCTGAGCTTTGGCTCAGCAACTGCTGAGCCTTACCGCTCAGCTTTGCTGAGCCACAGGCTCAGCATTTGCTGAGTTTTGGCTCAGCAAATGCTGAGCCCACGGCTCAGCATTGCTGAGCCTGAGGCTCAGCATTTGCTGAGTTTTGGCTCAGCAACTGCTGAGCCTTACCGCTCAGCTTTGCTGAGCCACAGGCTCAGCATTTGCTGAGTTTTGGCTCAGCAAATGCTGAGCCCACGGCTCAGCATTTGCTGAATGCTGAGCCTGAGGCTCAGCAAATGCTGAGCCATAGGCTCAGCAAATGCTGCTCAGCTGTGGCTCAGCAAAGCTGAGCCGTAAGGCTCAGCATTTGCTTAGTTTTGGCTCAGCATTTGCTGAGTTTTGGCTCTGCAACTGCTGAGCCGAGCCTTACCTAATTTGCAAGAAATTACGTAATGCTGAGCCGAGCCTTACCTAATGCTGAGCCGAGTCGTAAGGCTCAGCATTTGCTGAGTTTTGACTTTTGTGAATTCGGTATTTTGTGCGAGATGTTTTTCTGTTTTTAACAAGAAACTGAAATTTTCAATTTAATGTGATATTCAATGAATGCAGGCACTTCTAGAGGCAGCGGAAGAAAAGAGAAAATTGGATGGTAGTTCTAGTGGCGCAGTAGATGATCTTGATAATGATCCAATTGCAGAAGTTTTTGGTTCCGACATGAAAAAAAATTATTGTCGAGCAATTAGTTCTACTTCTTCTATAAAACAAGTAAAGGTGGCTCGAGCTGTAAAAGCTGTAGCTGATAAAAAACAAGTCGTGGATTTGTCCGTTTGGAAATTGGAGATAGAAAGGCAAGTAGCTACTCAAGTTAATAACGCCAACAATTCAATTACTTCAACTTTTATGAAATTTATACCTAATTTGCAAGAAAAACTTGTTGCAAGTCCTTCCACTCCTCGTACAGAAGGTGCTTCTAATTTAAGGGATTCTCCTATAAGTAATAATGTAACCATTACTCCAAATGTGTCACTTAATGATCTTCATTCATCTACAATGGAAAAGAAATACGTAATGCTATTGTCAAATGATCTAGAGAAGGAGGTAGCAAAAGGTTATCTTGGAACACAAACAGTTTGTCATTTTAGGAAAGTGGTACCGAATATAGAGATAGTAATTTGGGTTGTTGAAGTTCTTGAACCGGATGCACCAATTTATGATGGTCCTCAAAATGGAATGTACAAGTTATGTAAATTTTCAGATGGAGGCTTCGTTATATGGCCAGAGTTTCGTATTCGTTATTTGTAGAATCTTATTTATGTATTGAATTTAGCTAACTAATTATGTATTATTGAATTTGGCATCTTAATTATGTATTGTGTTTGTTTATTGTTAACTGATATTCTATGTCGTTATGTTATGAATGTTATCTATTAGTATGCATTGAGTTTAATATTAGTTTTTGATTCATATTAAATATCGTCTATATTATCATCATGTTGGTTATTAATTGAATATTAATGTTAGAATATGCGAGTTGTTAATACATATTTCTGTTATTATTAAAATTTATATTTGTTGTGAATTAAAATTTTGTAACATGTATAGGCGTTACAAACAAATGTATTGCAACATGTATAAGCGTTGCAAACAAAAATCTTGCAACGATTATAAGCGTTGGTAAAGAAAATCTACCAACGCTTATAAGCGTTGCTAAAGAAAATCTACCAACGCTTATAAGCGTTGCGACTGAAAATATACCAACGCTTATAAGCATTGGGACAGAAAATCTACCAACGCTTATAAGCGTTGGTACTAATTTGCCACCCCTCCATAGCAACACTAATAAGCGTTGTTGAAATCGTTTGCGACGGTTATACTCGTTGGGAATCACCTGTTTTGGTGTAGTGGTAGGTAACTACAACATCGGGGGCCGTAAGACACATGTAACTATGCGAGTAGGAGCCGATCAACAGAAAAAGGATCACTTCGCCCTGATTATGGGGTGCCTATTGGGAACTAATTTATATGGGTACAGAGATTAATATGGGGTACGATAGTATTCGACCCCAGACAACTTAACTTAGTTTATGATGCTTTCCCATTTTCAGTTTATGCTTATCGTACCCAGTTCTTTATTCATAGACTGAATAGTCCTAGACTTACTCGGGCTTTATGTCTGACTCTACTTTTCTTTCGTTCCCCCCCCCCCCCCCAGGTCCACAGGGAGGGAATACCGCAGCTTGACCAGTTTTCGCATCCAGCTTGAAGAGAAAGAATGTATTGCTTGGATCTTTTCCGTTTTGGGCTATGGCTTTGGGCAGCAATTATGGGACTTATGCAGTTTATTTATGTTTTCTTTATGCTTCTTTAATAATGTAATCAAGACAGTTATGAAGATGTTATGTTTTTGGAAGAATTGTGAGACAAGTATGGCATGTTTTTGTGAACACGTATTTTAATGAAATAAAAGATGTTGTTGTTTTCCGCTGCTCAAAAATATGTGTTCTTATATCTGTCTTGTATATCTGTGACTTATACTTATAAACCTCCACCAAAATTAGGGCATTCCCTTTGAGAGTGACCCTAACGGAGGTGGGGTGTTTCAAAAACATTATTACAACTCGATTACTTTTTAATCGGAAAACCCTTTAAAAAGAAAATTTCTTTTATTTCTATTTATTAGCCAATCGCTAACTTTAACATCAACTAAAATCAAGGTAGATAACTTCTTGATTAAATAAAAATAGACTAGTTGATCTTTTACATAGTTATAAAAATAATTTAAATAATATTTCAAACCTAAATTCTCTTTATGGACTTCCAAAGGTAGAACCATCCAAAAAAAATCTTATTTTATTTCAATCCATTCATCATCTTGTTTATAATTTCATTTAAAATCGATAAGTCCAATTTTCATTTACAGATATTGGTTTACAATCGATTTCTACTTTCCTAACCTGAAATTATATTTTCCCTTTATCAAATGATAAACATGTCACTAAATTGTCATTTATACTCAACTCCTTGTTTTATTCTTTTAAAACAAGTTTCTATTTCTAGGTCCACTTGAAATATACTTTCTATTCTTGAAATAAATTCTCTTTCAAATTTCAAAATTTTCTTTTCAAATGGTTGGTTTTTTTTTATGGTATTAAATACCAAGATCCTGGGGCTAGGTCAATTAAAACACAACATAATGAATCATAGATTATATAACACATCATATAGTACAACAAATAAAAACAGTAAATCAATGTTGAGGAATCCAGTTGGATCCCTCCAACCTATTTCCCTGCATTCACAGATGTTAATAACATCAATAATATTATTTCACATCAATAGATCAACGATGTAACCATATCAACCAATTTTATCAACTATTCAACCAAGCAACCATCACACAGTATAAAATAATTTTAAAAACTCGTTTATATAAAAATATAAACGAGACAGAGCTAGTGAGTTTACTCACCTTGGTTTGCAGTTGACGGTTCTGCTTTCGTTTTGTTTAAAATCAAACAATGTTTGATTTTTCCACGAAATTCCAATAGCTCCGCTTTATTTCATTCCAGTTCGTATGTGTTAGCTTCACGATTGCGAACCCAACGACTCTTGTTTTACTGGATTCTGTTCACGAATGAAATATATACTCATAGTACAAGTTTTGATTAAAATCAAAATGTTAATAACTTAATAAATTTAAAATTAATTAACTTAACCCTACTCTAATTAACATGATTAGTAACTTAATCCTTCTTCCAAAAAATAGATCCCCTACTTTCTTACCTAGGCAATTCGAACATGCCGTCATCGTCAATCCCTTGCTCATCGGCGTCCATCTCTATGACCGGAAGGCCGCCTCTCATCACTGGAAACTGCCACAGTCCTTCTCCTCTTCTTCTTTTCGAATAAGGACGCATGTCCTCATTTTCACGACCGAACTCTCCCTTAATGATCCCCATTTCAACTCTTTTTGCATCCAAACACAGTTCGTACCTGAATATTCATTCAAGCCAAAACAGTTGAATTCACCTTCCTGAATCCTTCCACTCCCTGAAATCAAAACACACGCCACTAATAACCCAAAACTCCACCTTACCAGACAATGATACTCAGACCCCCCACCTCAGGCCATACAAAAGAACAGCTCCTCTCGCTCCAGGCCATCTATGAAACCCATAATCCATACTTACGTTTTAACCTCCTCTTCCAAAATCCTTAATTACCGTTAACCATAATTTGGCCTCAAATCCTTTGTTAAAATTACTGCTTCTAGACCTCTGACCTCGTACTCATTTAACCCAGATTTTCCCAAAACCGTGCCTTCTCCTTCACGTTGCTTTTCCCCAGCGAGTACCGGAGCTCCCACAAAAATCGCCCAGTCCAAGATCTGCGACACCGCATCCTCCTCAAAAACTGTCACCACTCCCTTACGCTCCGACTTCCCATGCCACTGACCTACGTTCGAACGTCAGCAACCCTCTCGCCTTAACCCCGTTCAACTCCTTACCCTTAGCCGGTGTTCACTACTCAGTTGGACATCAGGAAATGATGCGCCTTTGTTAAAACCCCCATCTAAATGAAGCTGTAAGCCTGGTGAATCCAAAAATATAGTTTTTAAGAATTCTAGAAATTTATTTGATTTGATTTTTTTTATGCGAGTTGTGCTGAAGAAATGACAGTTGAAATAGGAATCGAAACGTGATTTTGGGTATTAGGGATTTACAGTACTAAATGGGGAATGGGATTGTTTATATAGGAATGGATAATATTATTTTATATTATACAAAACTTAGCGGTGAAGTATCAAGTAAAACTAGCTACAGTGACTTATGTTTACTGATAAAAGAGCTAATCTTGGTGTAAAAAGGTATTCCGGACCCAATGGGACAAGTTTCGTCGAATTCCGACATCGTTTGGAAAATTTTCCTTTATAAAACCAGAAATAAACACGCGTTTAAATTTTTCACGATCACCGGATAAATCAAATCAACTTGAAACTTTGATATCCTAAATTAATTAATCAATACGAACCCAACGACACCAGTTTCGTCGCATTCTGAGACTGTTTCCCCGGTAGCCTATTTTTACACGTACCGCAATGCCATTTGGAACATCAAATTTGTCGGTCTTTAAAAATAACAAACTATATACCTATCCTGACTCTAATCGATGATACGAACTCAATGGGACTGGTTTCGTGGCCTAATTCGGTCGTCTGCTCAAGTTACACTCAAATATCCATTTATTAAATTAAATTAATTAAATTACACGCTATAGAAAATACCTAGGCGTTTACGGCTACCGTGGTCACATACGACATCAGTTTGCCATGCATTTTAATACGGTACAATAATTTAACGTTACGGTCCCAATGAAACAGATTTCAACAAAATCCGAGTCCGTTTGCAAAATGGCTATTTTAAAGGTCTATATTTAAATAGCGATTTCCATAGTGACTATTTCAAAATTTGATTTGACCATAACTAACAAATTATACTATCGTCGATACGGTTCCAACGTTTCTTGTTTCACAGAAATCCGACTTCTATCGGGTCCTGTATTCTCAGTTGAAGTTCAAATCATAAATTATGAACTACCGCGACCATTTCAAGCTCGTTTTAAATTATAATTATAAATTATACGTTTAAATATCGTTTTATAAATAAATTCCTATATATAATTCAAATAAAATATTTAAACCAATTTAAATATCCAGAATTCAACGGTTGGAAAATCTGGGTCGTTACAAAACTCATGGTAGTAAACCTCTTGTTCTGCGGTATCTTTAATTTCGTTCAGTCCTAGAATGAACTTGTATGGACGAATGTCTTACAAAGTATTTCTGAAGATAGTATTTCTTAAGATCATGTACATTGATTTTTACAAATATACAAAGTTTGGTGGTTGAGAAGACAATTTCTCTTAGCTTAACACCCATAGTATATTTGTGGACGTCAATTAGTGATTTGACGAATCTGACGATGTGGCATTCAAATTTTGAATGTGCTCTTCTGAAAGGTTATCGTGACTTCAAGCCTCATGAACAAGGAAATGACAGAAACCGGGCAGGTAGCATGGCAATGTGGGTCACATCCATTAGGATGCATTATCATTTGATCTAGAGAAAATTCAGTTGCTTCTTATTCTATCACTGCTGTATGCTTTCAGTAACGGTTGTTGATAATAACCGTTGGTGATATACATTCGATATGCTCAAGTTGAATGAGGGGCCAGTCATGTGTGGATGGGTTGCAAGATGTTCTTGTTGAACCCAGTGTAGCCTCTCTAGAGTACGCTGATCGGGAGGTGGTCCCATACCTTGTCATGTTGGAAATCCAAACTCCAATACGAGCTATACGTTTTTAGTTGTAAACCAACTATGTTGGAAACTGAGATGCAAGTTTTTTGGCTATATTCCTATTTATTTGTGTATTGGTAGACATTATTATAATATCACTGCATTTTGATATAAATAGTGATTTTGGGTATCGTAAGGTAAAAACACATGCCGTGTTTATGTGTGATCATGTCTAAATGAGAGTCCATTCTTTCAAAGCATTTCAAAAGTTAAACAAGTTGTTGCAATATGAATTTATCACTGAAAGTATTCCAAACTAATCAAAGTGAATTTTTCGTTGCTTCAAATGTGCTCGGGTCAGGCCGAGCATATTACTAGGTTAGGTTTCGCTTGGAGCTTTAGAAGGGAAACAGAGTTAAGACATATTCTCGTATTTCTGGCATTAATTTATTTCCGCTGTGTGTGTTGTATTAATCAGATTTTACAGTTTGATTTGTTTGTATGTTCTGATGTAGTATCATATAAATACAGTTTTCCCTTTGTGTTAAGAATTTGATATATTTTATTTTATTTGTTTCGTTGTGAGATTCAATTCTACTCAGATTATGTAATGTTAATGTTCTTCTTCTTCTACTCTAATATTTTTTTCTTTCTTCTTCTCATTATCTAACTTCCTTCGCCTAAAGATTCGTATTTCCATGCAATTTGGGTTGGACGTGAGTTTTAATCAGTCAACTCAATGGTTATGGATTTGGGGGCCTTTACATTTGGTATCAGGGCTAAGGGTTGAATAATAACCTTGGCTCTGTGGTGTAACCTAATAGAGATGGGGTTAGTGATACCCTAGATTGAATTTGAGTGTATTTATATGAGAGAGCGTACTAGTTAGAGTTATAAAAAAAATTGTTTTATATTGTGTTAGTTGGTTTTTTGAGTGGTATATAAATTCCACATCGACACGTTTAGCTAACGTCGTCAATAGGGATTTCTAAACACTTGAACAAGGCAATTTGACATAATATTGTTTTTAAAGTGGGTAAATGAATAATTTTACCCAAAATTTTAATTTGATATAAAGGAATAATTTTATGAAGTTATTATAGTATATAGATGTGTTCGTTGTTATTAGTATAATCAAATGAGATTATAATAATGAATGATTATATATAACCAAATATATTTTGTATATGATTGGAATATGCAAATGAGATGAATTAAAATTGTTTTCAGATCAGAATTAAGGATTTAAAATCTCGGATATTTAGAAAATATTTTCTGAAGTATTATATAGGAATATAGCATTCCTTTGAAGGTATTTTGAATAAGAATCGTTTTCAAATGGATTTTGGAAGTGATTAAGCACTGAAATCACTTCAGTCGCATGAAAATAGTTCTAATGATGGATGACCACATCATCAGTATTCATTTTCAAGTTTCTGAATGACAGATTGCTATCATAGCATAATTTCCAAATGGAAATTTGTTTAAGGAAAACAAGTTTTGAAATTTAAAATGTTTTGAATTTGCAAATGGTTATAAATATTTGCATACATTTATGGTTATAATGTGCTAGACCTCCCACACTGAGCTACCATTTGTGGATGCTGGACATGCCAGGCGGGTCCGGGCAGACTTATTCCACAAATCGTGCTTAACCTCGTGTCTTAGCATATCTCATGTTTGTGCATCTAGACCTCTCACATTAGATTCACCACTTGTGGTCGTTGGATATGTCGGGCGGTTCCAGGCAGACTTCCACCACAAGCGTAATCTAACCTCGTGTCTAGGCGCAATTACAGTTTCTAATTACTGTAATCCTATGCATTTCATTAATAGCCAATTTTTACCTATGTCGTTATTGGTTATAAGTTTCATGCCCTTTTTCCCCAATTATGTTCATAGTGAATTATATGCCCAAATTCATGTTCATAAACATTATTCAGGTTATGCCAAATTTCCCCTTTCATGTTATGTCCAATTTTAACATTTTTCCCCTCGTTCCTAAACTAACGCATTCGCATAATTTTAGCGGCATGCCTAGGCTCGAAAATAGCCTGGCTGTAACAACCCGGAAAATCCGAGCCAATTTAAAAATTTTAATTTTGCTATTTTAGTGAATTTTAACTATCTAAAATAAATATTTTAAATAATAACGACGAAAAGTGTGTTTGAATCGATGTTTGAAAATGAATATAATTATTTTTAATTATAAACAAGGCCTGAAATGGCGGGGCAGTTTGAAAATTTGAATTCGAACTTTGATTGAATGTACAGGACGCAAAATAAATCGGATTTCAGCGAAACAAGAAATATTTAAATCTGTTTGGAAATATCTTTCTAACGAATCTGAAATATCGAAATTTAATACCAGGAATCAAAAGTTATGGCCAAATCAATTTTCAGAAAGGTCGCTGTGAAATTTATATAACCCTTGAAAATAGTGATTTTGCAAACGACCTCAGAATTCTACGAAACCACTTTCATTGGATTCGGGATGTCAAATTATTACTACGTTTATTTTTCCAGAATTTTTGAAGTTAATACGTGAGCGTGGCAAAGGAAAATGTGTTTGGTTGATTTCAGTCAAATTGGATCGACCAGAAAATGGCCATTTTTCAAACGGTCTCAGAATTCGATGAAATCGGTTTTTTTGGGATCGTATCGTCGCAACATAGCTAGATATAATTTTTTTGGAATTTTTAGAAGCAGTATGTGGCCCGGCAAATTAAAATGCAACAGAATTTGAATGTTTTATACTTTAATTTGAAGAATAACTGACTGTAACAGTCGAATTGGCCTACAAAACATATTTCATTGTGTTCGGAATAGGGGTATTTAGCTAAGGGCGACAGTCGTTGGGTTTGGATTGGAATTCGTATGAGAAAACCCTAATTTTCAAATTTATATAAATAACGGCCAATCAGAAAATTTCCTTTATAATTTTATTTTCCCCAAAATAATTTTCTCTCTCCCCGTAATATCGCGACCGACGGCGATAAACCCTTCCCGCCTTCTCTCCTCTCTAACTCCTCCACCACGACGAATTAGACCCTGACACCACCCAGACTTTGCAGCCCTCCCCCTCCTCTTCAAATCCAAACCACCAGCTTCCCCCATCGTGCCACCGTCATCGCGAATCACCTCCCTGAAGTGGCCAACTTCAGACCACCGCCGTCGTTCACTGGCGCCACCGAACTGGGCCCCACCTTCGGCGCAGCTGCGCCTCCCCTAGCTCTTCGACCTCATGTAACCCGATTCCAACGTAGCTACACGGATTTGAAGATAAATGGGGCACTAGTTTTGGACATCGAAACTGAGGTAATGGCTGATGGATATTCAAACTGTTTTAACACTTTAAAGTGTCGCGAAATTTGATTAACTTCTAAAAATCATATTTTTTCGTTTGTGGTTGAAATCTAGTGAAACAAGAGACGCCGGGACTGTGAGGACGTCTTTTACATTCTAGAAGAGACCGGATATTTTTCTAATCCTTTTGTTATTTTTGGTGGAATGGAACCCAATGTGAGATTTCTGAATTATAAACGATATGGAAAACAACGATGTATAAATTATATAGTCGAAGTATAAGTTATATAAGCGTTGTACACCGCATGTATAAGCGTTGTATAAGTTGTATGTTCGATGTATTAGTTATATATGCGTTGTAAAAATGATATGTGCGTTGAAATAAATTGAAATGATATTGAAATGAAATCGAAGTATAGTTATATACGTATATCTATATATATATAAATATATATATATATACTCCCCTCGTCCACAGACCATGGACGATATATATATTGGTTGTGGTATTGTTTGGATTATTGGTTGATGTGAAATTTGGTGAATATCATGAATGGTTGGTTTGAAATGACTGATTCTGATTGAAATCCCAATCGGATTAGTATATGGATAAATTCGTCTGCGTACGAACTAGATTTTGAAAATCCCCATTGTCAAAAGCTGCGAGGCTTTAAGGTAGAGCGAGGAGCTGTACTAGGGACGGTCTCGGTTTTAACTACCCTTGCCATTATGCTGCCGAAATTTTCTAAAATATTTCTATGTTTGATTTAAATTCATGTGTTGAATGTTGAAATAAAATTCGTGTGTTGAATGTTGAAATAAAATTCATGTGTTGAATGTTGAAATTAAATTCATGTGTTGAAGTAATATTCATGTGTTGAATGGAGTTCGTGTTTTGAAATAAATTGTTTTGCAATAAAAATCACATTTTTATTATATATATAAACTATATAAAATAAACATGTTTTGAAATAAATTGTTTTGCAATAAAAATCACATTTTTATTATATATATAAACTATATAAAATAATCGTGTTTTGAAATAAATTGTTTTGCAATAAAAATCACATTATTATTATATATATATATATAAACTATAGAAAATATTCATGTGTTGAATAGAAATTCCTATGTTGAAATAAAATAAACAAAATTCATGTGTTGAAATAAATATCTGTTGGATAAAAATATCGTTTTTATCAAACATATGAAGTGAAAATGGTTTTGAAGTCGAAGAATCGATTATATATATATAAATATAATTAAAATATATCGAATAACAAAGCTGTAGTTCGTGTTTTGAAACCGTGATTTCAAACGATTAGTGCGGGAGATCCAACCATCGGATTTTCCCGAAACCGAAACCATTGGGTTTGCCTTGGAAATATCTTTCCAACGACACCCACTTTGTGAAGATCCAACGGTAGGATTGTCTTGAATATTCAATTCAAATCTAAAGATAAACAGCGCCAGAATCGATTATATATATATATATATAATTAAATTAAATCGAATAACGACGCTGTAGTTTGTATTTTGAAATCGTAATTTCAAACGATTATACCGGGAGATCCGATCGTCGGATTTTCCCAAAACTGAAACTGTTGGATTCGTTTTGAAAAGATCTTTCTAATGATATAAAATTTGTGAAGATCCAACAGTTAAATTTTCAGATATGTGTAAATCAAATCTGAAGAAAAACAGCGCCACGGCCGCGTTATGGCCTGAAGCATCGTTTGAATGAAATAGCTATTTTTAAATAAATAAAAATAGTGATAAATCGTTATAAAATATTATAAACGATATGGAATGGAAATAAACCGAATTTACCCGGTTTAGTGGATATTTGATGGTTGAATGTGTTTGGCGTGGAAATTACATTTAAAGAACAGAATTATTGATGTCGAATAATTTAACCATTTAAATAAATTGATTTAATGTGACGACACGGATTTCGCCCGGACCTAATCGATCGCTAAACCGACCAAGACCGTTCGAATCCCGCGTACGCTAACTTTGGGTATACAGCACATCAGAACAAATAACAGAAGACTTCTATAAATATCATAATAATGTTACATCAGAGTACTATATATCAGAGTATATCGAAAATAATACACAGCGGAAGATAAATTTACATAAATGTAATACAATGCACAGCGGAAATATAAACTACACAGCGGAAGACTGTAAATGTCTGGACACAGCTTAAAGCTTCAATCCAGAATCCTGCTCAATACATCTGCAAAATAAAACTACTCGACTGCCTGTATGGAAAATAGGGGCACCCGAGTTCTCAAGGGAAAAGCAAACTACAGGTCAGTCATGGGACTGGTGTGAGAAACTCTAACAGTTATAATTAACTTGTTTAATAATATGGTATATCACGGATCCACGCCGCTAACGCGGAACGGGTTTACCCCCATGAATACCAGTGTATAAACAACGATCAATATAGATATATGGATCTACTATGCATCAACCAACATGCAATATCCCAATCTACCCATTTAGATTAATCACTACTCTTAGATTTTCCAAATCCAATTCAATTTACAGAAATTATTCCTTTGGATTATATTCCCGATTTCTTATTTCAAATCATTTGAAATACATATCTAACTTTCTATATCAAAGTAGATTTCACTTCGGGATCTCAAATCAAATCGTTTGGAAATGTGAATTCCAAAACATAACAATGCATACAAACAAGTATGCAACCAAATATCGTGCTCCCCATCGACAAGGCAAAGGGTACGCACCTCGCAACTCGATATATAAATGTGCACCTCCCCACATAGGAGTAGGCTACACTGACGATGCACCTCCCACACATGGAGAGCATACACCGCCCTCTCACCCATACTTTTAGTCTCAGGGTTACTCGACTCTTTAGCCACATACTAAATCATTTCATATCCCGAAGTAGAGAAAATCATTTCACAACATAATAATCACAAGTACTTTCAAAATATATTACTTCACATCAGTAATTCACGCATATGATCAGTCACTATTAATCACATAACCTTTGAGCTCGTACGTCTCAAAGACGGGTGTTAAGCAAGAGAATAAATTCTCCGCCACCAAACAGATACATCATCAATAACAACTAATCGAATATCCGATGAACCACAATGTAACATATAATACATTTCTAAATCATTTTAGAAATCATCGGGTTTTGGGCCTCGAAATCCTTTCTGTTTTATAAAACATTTTTATAAAACATTCCCTGTCCAAAATCGGGAATACATTTCTTTTCACTTAAGAAAAATATCATTTCACAATCATTCATTAAATTTGAAATGGACACAACATCGCTAAACACCTTATCGTCAAATCGTGAAGTGTTTCACAAGGCATTAGCACATAGATATTTTCAACCCAACCCAATGCTAAATGTAAAAGCATACTCTGCACATAAACTGGTCGAGCACAATCCAAACAATCAATCAATACAATTTGACATTAAATAGAAGGGTTTGAATAAAGATAGTATCGACTTATATTCAACATCAAATCCTGAAACCAATAGATATCATATCGGGAATAATGATATCGATATCTTCCAAATTCCCATCACAATATCTATATAATCACGGAATCCAATATCGAAAATATCCAAAGATAATTTCAATCCAAATCTAATCCAATTTATTTATTTATAACTATTGGGTTATTTTTCTAGTTAATAACTAGTTCATTTCGATAAAAATATATTTTTACCTTTTCAAATATGGAGTTATTCATCCCAATTCTTCACAAATCATTTCTTATGATTTTACACAAATTATCGATATTTTTAATAATTTTATCAAGGCCCATACAGTCGATTTCCATCAACGGCCATCGAACTGCACTTACAGCGACCTTTTCCAAATTTGATTTGGACATAATTCCAAATCCAACCGTTAGATTTCAAATCTCTAATATTCGTTAGAAAGCTGTTTTCGATACGAACCCAACGGTTCTGGTTTCTGGAGAATCCGACAGTCGGATCTCCCGTAATGTCCATTCGAAGTCAATGGTCGAAATTCGCGAACTGCCGCAGCGCTGCGCGTTCTATTCATGCCATTATATTATATTTAAATTCTAAATATACGTGAATTATTTGAAAAGGCCGAGTTAAATCTCATTTCAAATAATTGATCGATGATAAGAAATCGATGATGAAGGCGGTGGTTGAAGACCGGAGATCTTCACCTCGGTTGGTTGATTACTGATGTCTTGATTGGGAGGCATCCCGAAATATAGATAATGAGTGGTGATCATCCAGACGTACTTGGAGATCGATGGATATGCGAGGTATATGGTGCCTCCGGTTTTGTTCAGACCCAGAACGAACTTGTAAATGGACTGTGTGTCTGACATTGGATATTGTTCTGTGCTGATTGATCTCTATTAAATATATATATGTTTGGCGGCGGAGAATTTATTCTCTTGCTTAACTCCCTTCTCTGAGACGTACGAGCTCAGAGGTTATATATCGATAGAAATCAGTCGCATGAAGTGAACTGCCTGTGTGGCACGCCTAAGTGGCAAATGATCAAGGCTTCTGTTGAAAAGCAAAGTCTTGTGGTTGATGATCAAAGCACGGCTTGTGTGGCATAGCTTTGTGTATAACGTGAATTCGCGAGCCTCACACCCCGGTATGAACCAGAAACGGGAGAGGACCTCAGGGAGGGCATGCGTTTCCTTCTAGCTAGGATGGTGTCAGTGACCTACCAGCCCTGACATTTATATTATTTTCACCTGTGTGGTTGTTGCTGTTGCGAGGCGCCTCGGATAAATCGGTGACTATGTGGAGCCGATGGAGTCATAGGACTCATTTACGCCCCAAAGGGCGGGGAAACGTAGTGTTCAGGCATTTTAATCCACATCGATGGACCAGCTCTGATGATCCAAAGGCTTGACTGAGTACTTGCCTGAGACATGGGCTAGATTGTCTCGAATTCAGTAAGGACTATCTTTTGCCTTGGTTCATGACGGAAATCCAATTTCCAAATACGACACCGTGCAATTTTGATTGTATACCTATATATGGAGACATAGTGGTATAGTGCATTAATGCCGTCTATGATTGATACTTATGATTTAAAGTTGTTTTTGAAACATATAAACACTAGTAATAATATCAAATACTTTTGTTTTATCCATATCAAGCATATTTTGGCCATTATAAGGTAAAACTCTATCCTCTGGGTTGCGTTGCATTGTGTGATGGGAACGGAGTCTTATAACGGCTTCATTTTTATAAAAAGCATTGCGATGTTTAAAAGATTTACTTGTTTTAAAGCACTGGCAATCACTGGAGTAAACCCATTCCGCGAAAGTGGCGTGGTCCTGTGATTAGCCATATTATAAAATGTGTTAAGTAGATTTCTCATACTAGTCCCATGACTGACTCGTAGTTTGTTTCACTTGCAAACTCGGGTGCCCCTTTTTCTACATGGGCAGCCTTGTATTCAGGTTTTTAGCAGGCCCTTTCTGGATAGCTGGAGCTGAAGATGGATTCTATCATTTATCTCTTTTTATGCTATTCAACTCCTATTGTACATATTATGTTTTGTTTTTCCGCTTTAGACATTTATGTATAGCTGAACTGTATTTTGTACTAAGTATGATCCTGTATACTGTGTAAGTCTGATGATGATGTTTATCCGGTGTATTATTTGTTCATTATCTGGCGTATTTATTTAATTATGTTCTGCTATTATCGGTTTATGTGTTATACTCCAAAGATTACCCTTGCCACCGTCTTACGGGGTTTTCAGGGTTGTCACACTGGCTATATAAAATAAAAGGGAAAGGGTGAAGGGAAGATGACAAAAATGATTATTCTAACAAAATTTACATAAACATATAATGGCATAAAGATAAAGTGGACATATAAGAACGGATCAGTGAACTTGTGATAATAAAACTGGTTCTTAACATAGTAGTGATGTCATAATAGGCATGTTTAGATCTAAACAAGGTTTTGGATGTCCAAATGTCAGATCTAAATTAACCACAACATGATAGGTACAAGATGATCTAAATAATAAACTATATCTAAAATCAAAAGTAGATCCGACATAATCAGAATATCATAGATTCGCCAATTTCAATAGATATGATATGATAAAAGTTGAGATCCAAGTCGTAACTTATTCAGAATATCATGGGTTCACATATTACAATAGATCTGATATGATTCAGTCACATGCATAGATCCAAATTACATTCATAGCATGTTTTACTTTTAATCATTTGAATATAAAGGTAACTTAAACTTATAATGTTCGGATCTAGAACAATAGAAGGAGAAAACGGGGTTTGAATCATAGATCTACACTTGAATCTCTAAACTTTGATTGCAGAAGAAGAAAGAGATTTGATTCAGTCTAGGCACCGACAACATTTAGGCCTCCATTGATTTCAGTGTGAGAAAACAAGAGAAATGAGGTTGTATATATAGCTGTCAGCCCCCAGAACCGACTTAGCCATGTCAGCCCTAGAGGGGTCGACCCACCCCTTAGGGGGTCGACACCACCCTTGAGGGGTCGACCCAAGATTCGACACCCCCCCCTAAAGGAGTCGACTCCCCTGGGGGGATTTTCCCGGTTCTTTGAAATTTTGAAATTTGAACTAAAATTTGATTTTCTGGATAGGTTTGAACTGTTATGTATATATGTATAATCATCATGCGCATATACAAACTTTAAACCTTCATAACTTCTTCATATGGTGTCCGTTTTGTGCAAATCAAATGTCTATCTTAACCAGAATTTCGAGATAGACGCAATGGCGCAGTCCGTTTCCCTTAATTCTGAATATTAATTAAATTTTATTTAATCTATCCTATTTAATGTTGTTAGATTTACGGGGTGTTACAGCAGCCATGCCCTGCATCAACTGCCTCAACTCCGGTCCAACCTTCCCTGTAGCTTGCCTCCGCCCTGAGCCTATGTTCACCTCGCACGGGCCTAGCAGCACATCGACGTTCCCCCTCCAGTTCCCCAAGTCTACCTGAGTCGCCCTACCCTAGACCAGCTCCTCTCCTTAGCGCCATTCCCGAGACCGCCCTCTTAATCCACGTGGAACCACCCAGCTCGCGCACTCACCTTCCAAGCTTCCAACTCCTCCGATGTACAAACCAGCAACCTGAAACCCATAAGATCCTAGAACACGGCCGTTAGTTATGTGTGTGTGCCTGTTATGTGAGTGTGTATTTTATATATTTGTTTTTTTGTGTGTATATTTGCATGAGTTGGTGCGTGGGTCGGTGTGTTTGACGTGTGCGTGTTTGTTTATATATATGTATGTAATTTAAAATTTAGCCATGTGTTTATATATGTGTTTGTTCATGCGCGTGTGTAATTCATATAATATATAAGTTTTACTATGTTTATATATATATATATATAATATTTTGTAAAAGAATTGTTGTATTTATTTTGTTGAGTAGAGTTTGGTGTCATTGTAACTTCCTGGATTTTGAACGATTTAACAATTAATTAATTAATTGAATGATGGTTTTGCAATTTAAATGGTTTGAATTCAAATATTTTGAATATTTAATTAATATAAATAGTATGATAATAATATATCATATTCCCGGATAGTCGGAAATAGTCGAATTAGCAATATTGTGTGAGTTGGATAATTTAAAAGATGTAATTCAGTTAGAATTAAAATAACAAATTTATTAATTAAACGACGTTTGAACATAGTAATTATAATATAATTAAAATTAGCTTGTAACACCGCGGTAGTTCGTAATTCGACGATTTGAACTTCAGTTGAGTGTACATGGTTCGTTATAAGTCGGATTTCTTCGAAACAAGAAAAGTTCAAATCTATTAAACTGTATTTTTCTAATAGAAGTGAAAAATCGAGATTTCATCTTATAGATTGTAAGTTATGTACAAATAAAATTTTCAGAAAGTCACTATGGATTCGCTTATAAAATATAACGATTTATTTAATAAATAAAAGGGTTTTAATATAAATGAACGTCGTTTTAACTTGAAATTAAAATGTCATGTATAAATCTATATTTTGTTTATTTATGAAGGTGTATATATTCTGTTTAGATATATATACATTTACGATAATAATAATATTTTATTATTAAACTAGATTATTTTAATTGATTTATATTATATCGATTTAATATGAATTTATAGAATAGTTAATTTTCAAATGATCTCCGTTTTTGAAGAAACTAGTTTTATTAAATCCGTAGTGGTTAATTATTGTAAAAATTTTAGTTTCATGTAAATGGGATTTATTTTGTAACTATGCGTGGTTTAAACGCATATTGTCTTAGCTTTCGCAATTGAAAAGGAATTTTTACAAGGAATTCGACGAAACCAGTTCCATCGTCCTTGAAATAATCAATTAGTGTAAGAATACAAGTTTCACCCGGAACGGAGCTCGTATGTGATAATTTGAATATGATATTTTATGTATAAGTTTGCTTGAATTAAATAAAATAAAAATAATATTTACATATAAAAGTTTTCCTTCCCCGTCAAGTGCTACCATTCTCTTCGGTCTTCCCTACCCTAACCTAACTAATAACCTGCCTGTGTGATCAAATCGTGCAGCTGCCTTCCCTTAGCTATCGCACATGGAAGTTAAATCAATACTGTAACCTAATCTACACCATGCCTATTCCTTGGCACGCAAGGTTTAAAATACTACAAATACACGTTGATCTTCCTTCCTCTTCAGCAAACTAAACCGTGCCATTTAATGATTTCACAAATTCAAAACCAATGAAATACACCATGAAAAATATGAAAACCAGTATATTTGAAAATGTGCAAGGCGTTCTTGTCATGTTGGTACCCTCTTTAAAGGAGCTCAACGTAATATTCAGCAGCTTAAACAATCACAGTAGGCCTAGGATTCGAGATTTGGATACATAAAGGCAATAAGATGGAAAAATGGGTAGTAAATTCAAGATCATGGTAGGTTTTTACACCCATTTTGATTTTTTTTCGGAATTTTTTTAAAGTTTAAAAGTGGCGATCACTGTGTTCTTGCGGTGAAGACCTGCTGCAAATGTATTGTGTGAAGAAGTACGCGAGTTGGAGGTGGGAAGGAAGGTTGGGTATTGTTCTTGAAGGGGGAAATAATGGTGGTGTTTTGTTAAAAGATATGGACATATGCTGACATATGCTTCACAATGGAATTAGTCTGGAGCAATTTGGAGGTCGTGACAGTTTGGGCGGAATTTGACGTCTATTTTAGTCAGCTAACGTTAATCATTATTTAATGATTAACGACTAAGGTGAGTAAACTCACTAACTCTGTCCAGTTTTATAGTACTATAAACGTTATTTAATATATTTTTTAAAAGAAAATTGAATGCTATGTGATGGTTATTTGGATGAATTTTTAATAAATTGGTTGAAATAATTTATACAGTTATATATATATATATATATATAAGTCATTAGTAGAATACCGATTATATCAATTATAATATTTCATATTGATTGAAATTAGAGTTAATTATCTTGATTAACATTTGTGGATGCAGGGAAACAGGTTAGAGGGATCCAACTGGATTCCTCAACAATTATATTGTTGTTTTTCATATATTGCATTATACTATGTGATAAATAATCTGCAGTTGATTATTATGTGTTTGAGATATTTGAATAACATTGACCCTGAAATAATTGATATTTAAATACCGTGAAAATACATTGGAAAATAACTTGGGTTTTGAAAGGAAAAATATATTTTTGAATAGAAAATTGAATTTCGATTAGGCTAGAATATAATAACTTGTTTAATTATATAAAATAATTAGTTTGGTTTATAAATGATGTTTATAAATGAGGTGAAATAATTGTTGTTAAATAATTTGGAAATATAAATTCAAGAATGAATATAAAAGGAAATTGGAAATCATTTTCAAAGGAAAACAATGAAATTCATTTCGACGTTCGAGATGTAAATAGAATCGAAATAAATTCATAAGGATTTATAAATAGAATTCGACTATGTCAAATGTTATAAAATAATTTATTTTTAGAATTTATATATTATAATTTATAATTTGACAAGCTAGTTAATATTTGGTTTGAAACCAATAATTTATAATTCAATATGTAGTCAAGATTAAGTTATAAGCTTAATACATAATTAACCAGAAGTTGACTTGTAAAAAGTTTATGAAGTATGAATTTATGAGATAACTCGATAGATGGATTTTAACCTGTATTGGTAATTATAAATAAAATTAAGATTAGATTAATATAACAAGTCCAGTTTTCTGTAAAGGAATAATATTCACATTTTACAATAAATAGTGATTTTAAAACAAACGTTTGCAGATTAAAATGGTTTTAAAAGGGAATTGGTAAATGTTGGAAGTGATAAATTCAAAAATGAATTTAGAAATTGGGTGGGGTAACGAATTGGGATTTTCGACTCCGAAAATCAACACAAAACAACCATGTTGACTATTTAGACATCGGAAATACCTGATCATTAATAGAAAGAAATTAGAGGGTGAGAATAGATAAGATAGAAAATTAGAATAGAAGAAGAAGAAGATCACCACAGAACAGAATCAGAGTCATACGAATCTCATAGTGGAACGAATAAAATATAATATATAACATAACTTTGAAATAAAACAGTATATATATATACAATAACATTATCAGAGTACAACACTTACACACAATGGAAATAACAATAGCTATAAAATCCTGAAGTCTCCTGCTTCAAGCTCCTCCAAGTATATCTGTAAAAACCTGAACTACTTGACTGCCCGTATAAATTTGGGCACCCAAGAGTTTAGGGAAAACAAAACAAAATAAACTCTGGGTCAGTCATGGGACTGGTGTGAATAAACTCAAATCATTTGGCTTAACTTTTCAAAATCCTTTTCAAAAGAAAAGATAATCATAAGACCAATCCACGCATAAACGCGGTTGGTTTTTACCTTACGATAACCCAAAATAATTTTGGAAATCAATACTCTTCTGATATTATAATAATGTCTAATCACAAGTAAATAACAATCTAGCAGAATGCTTGCATCTCACGCTCCACATATAAAGTATACGAACAAAACCGCGGGCGCTTATTGGAAATTGGATTCCAACTATGACAAGGTATGGAACCACCTGCCGATAGTGTATCTCTAGAGGCGAATACACAGGGTTCAATAAGAACATCTTGCAACCGGGCCCTCACATGACTGACCACTCATTTTTCTTGAGTGTATCAAATGTATATCACAAACGGTTGGGAGCTACCCACCGTTTCCCGAAAAGGGACAGCATCGATAATAGATAAAAGAATGAATTGGATTTTCTCTAGATAGGTGATATGCACTCTAATGGGAGCGACCCACATAGTCATGCTGCCTGCCCGATTTTTGTCAATTCCCGGTTGATGGGGCTTGAGGACATTACGTATCTTTTAGAACACCTGACCACAATTCACTTTGAATGCCACATCGTCATATCCGCCAAATCACAAATTTATTTCCCCAAAAATACCACAGGTATAAAGCTAAGAGAAACGAATTCCTTCGCCACCAAACGTAAGTACATTTGAAGAGATCAACTTACGTGATCCGTTAGATATACTCTGTCAGACATTCGTCCATTCACATTGTCCTGGGATTGGACAAACTGAAGGCACTATTCTGTAAACAGGATAGCCCTTGCATAACTCCGTCTTCAATTATCTTCATCATAATTGATCGCAACGCTAACGTCCATACAGAGTGGTTTTCAGATAATAAATCTGATCCCGGCCTCTCCGTATTGACGACGTAAAAATGGTCAAAAATTTCGATAGTCGGTGATTTAACTATCAAGGAAAAATAGGTGTGCAACCAACGATCTTACTTCCAGATAGAAGTCCGATCGATCAATCATCAATCAACACTGATCTCCTTTAATTTAATTTATCATTAATTTATTCATTTCCCATTTCTATATATTTGTAAATTCTTATGTTCTAAATTTAGAAAATATACTTTATTAATCATTGGAAAACATTTCCATACTTGCTCCATTCCTTATTTTCTATATTAGAAAACATTTCTGATTCTTATTTGGAAAACATTTCCAAACTCCTTCGTTTGATTTAAACAAATGTTTAAATAAAACATCACTAAACCAATTCAAACCATTACACTCGTTAACTAAATTCACTTAACCAACCTTCACTATCGAACCTTACTCATCCCTTAGTTAAAACTGAAGCCAATCAAGTTGGGGTATAATTACCTCTCAGACCTTAACTGAACAACATTTCTAACCTCGATATAGACAAAGTCCACCCTTTTAAATCTTTAACAAACTTCCTTACGTAACTTTCGAATTCTATTCACGGATCCACTTATTTATTTTAAAACATTGATTATAACTATAGCAATATAATCCCTTCTTCTTAAATATCTAACTTCAAAATATAACCTTTATTCCTTAATTTAACTAAATAACTAAATAGACAATTTATGAAGAAATCATTAAATCTTGATTAAAAACGAAAAGTGTACATTTCCGAATTCTATATAATCGAATTCCAACGTATGACTCTCTTTCGAAAAATCTCTATTTGATAACTCCTTTTCGAATAAACTATATTTGATAACTATTTCATCGAATAACTATATTCGATAATCTCTTTTTCAAATAAACTATATTCGATAATCTATCTTCGAATGATTTACATTCGATTAACTCTCTTCGAATGATTTACATTCGATTAACTCTCTTTGAGTGATTTACATTCGATTAATTCTCTTCGAGTGATTTACATTCGATTAATCTCCTTTCGAATAAACTATTTCGAATAACTCCTTTAATTCTATTCGAATAAACTATTTCGAATAACTCCTTTGGATTAACTCATTTGGATTAACTCGGTTTGATTAACTCATCTTAACTAACTCAACTTGATTAACTCAACTTGATTAACTTACTTGATTAACTCAACTTATTTAACTCAACTTATTTAACTCCAATCGAATAACTAATATTCGAATAACTATGTTTGTTTCAACTTTATTTCGAATGGCTAATATTTGATTTAACTCCATTCGCTTGACTCTAGTTCGCAGCGATCACAATGGTTACGCTTGATTTCCTCAGGAAACATTCGACCGTCGTAGGCTATCTGCAGCCCAGCGAATTTCGCTAGCAGTCGTACGAAATGGCAACTCATCATTAACAACCATGTTTGACTAACTCTATCTCAAATAACTATATTCGATCAACTCTAATTGGATAACTAATATTCAATTAATCTAATTCGATTAACTATGCTCAATTTACCCTATCTGGTTAACTCTATCTAATTAACATTAGCTGGTTAACTCTAACTGATTTCTCTAATTTGATTAACTCAAATTGTTTAACTCTAATATGATCAACTCCACTCGATTAACTCCAATCAATTTACTCTATTAGAATAACTAATATTCGATTAACTCTCTTACAATTTGATTAACACGTTTGTATTAGCATATTTTTATTAACACATTTTGATTAACTCCTTTGATTAACTCTACGTCCATATTCAGTTTCAAGTATCGATGTTGAAATCGATTCTTACTTCTATATATAAATCCCGACTTATATATTCTATTTATACAATGATAAACATTTCATTTAATTTATAAAATATTATTTATAAATTTATCTTCTCAATCTATCGGTTAAAATAGATTCTTTTTAAAATCCTTGCGTTAAATCCATATCATGTTATACCCGTGTGCGAAGCACGGGTCTAAACCTTTCAAACATAAAATTCACTTTTATACTATTTTATTCACTTTTCAAGTATTTCCTTTTATGATATCTTATTTATTTTCTAAATAAATATTCCCTTTATCTTTCCATTTATGTAACAAATAAATATTCCTTTTTAATCTATTTGTAAATGTTTTACAAATATTTCCCTTTTCAATTCTATTTGTCAATGTTTTACAAATATTTCTTTTTTTCTATTTGTTTCAAAAATATTTTCCTTTTATATTTGTTTTACAAATATATTCCTTTTATATATAAAATCCATTGATTTTATATAAATAATTCATTTTCAAAATACACTTTGAAAATCCCCTTTTCTACATTCCAGTATTCCTTTCAGTATCTAAATATCAAATAACAATGATTGATATCATTCAAACACGCATAATAACCACAGATTATATATTGCATCATATATTTCAATATATGAAAACAAGAGTATTATAAATATTAAGGAATCCAGTTGGATCCCTCCAACCTGTTTCCCTGCATCCACAGATGTTAAACGATATAAATAACATCAACTTCATTTCAATATGAAGTATTCTGATCAACAGAATCAATATATATTTAACGATTTATATATATAATTTCAACCAACTGACTAGCAGTTCATCCAAACAGTCAACGCATACCAATCGACCAAAATTTATCAGTTCTAAAAAAACATTATAAAAATATAAACTGTTCAGAGTCAGTGAGATTTACTCACATTGGTCGGTTTATCGTTAAATAACGATAATTGGTCATTGATTTTATTCAGCGTTTGATTCCACCATAAATCCAAACGAGCTCAAATTCACTCCCGGTCAGTTCCAATGTGTAGCCACCGTTCATACGATCCCAACGGATCTGACCGTTCGAAATTCTAATAATGTGGGTAGAAGATATTTCGATTTCAAGTTGCGTACATATTTGATTTCAAATAAATTTGTATTTAAATAAATACTTGGGCTTTACCTTTAATTTGGCCCAATACCCAACCATAAAAACCCATTCGCTCTCCCCTTTTTACACTACGAAATCATCTTCTCCATTTCTGTAAACATCCGCTCCTCAAATCCTTCACCATAGCTAACGTTCAAACCTTCACCGCTCCCCACTTCATCAATGAAAAATCGAACAAAGATCACCATCCATCTCCACTCCAAAATCTCCTCAACCCCATACCATCATCTTCAAACTCGCACCCACACCATAATTCGCGTTCGCTCAGGGTATTTCCACGGTTACAGTAAATTGAATCGACAATTATTTTACCCTGATTCCACCAAAACCCATAGATGAGTACCAAATTGCTTCATGAACTCAAATTTGATGCTCACAATAAAGATCGACGCTTGAATCACTTTCATTCCTTAACCCTAACTATTATCGAACATGTTGTATAAAATGCAGCTACGAAAATGGTGTCTGAATCATCCAAAACCGCTTTGAAGACCTTCTTTCTAGGAATTTGAATATATGAACTTTGGGATTTTTGGATTTTGTTTGGATTTCTATGGATTTTATGAAGAACACAAAATCCGGTTTCCTGAAGAAACATGGCGGCGCAAATTTTGTGGTTGACCAGGGAAAAGTGATTTAGGGTTAGAAGAGTTTACGAATATATATATATAGGTGATTTTAATATTTTAATATTTGAATATTATATTTATTTTTAAGCGAACGCTACTTCTTATTTGTTTTTAAAAATCCCCATGATCACATTTGACACCCAGAAATCAAGAAAATTGACATGTAGCTATAGTGTGCCATTACAGACCCAACGAAACCTGTTTCATCGAATTCCGACTCCATTTGCTCACATAGCGTATTTTTATTGTCAAAATACTGATTGTTTTTCACATTAAAATTCCGTACGGCCACGTACTGACTTCAAAAATCACGAAAATTGAAATCTAACAATAATTTGACATTACGAATCCAACAAAATTGGTTTCATCGAATTTGGAGGTCGTTTGAAAAACTGCTTATTTTTTAAGCTCTAAATAACCCATTTAAATATATAAATATATTTAAAAATAATTAAATTAAATATTTAAAAATAAATATTATCGTATATATCCATAGTATAATATAATACAGCTCAAATTGAATTTATAACTCGATAATTCAAATCCTGGTTGAATCGATATTCAATAAATATTGAAAAATCCTTTTATATTATAAATAAATCGCTATAACTTATAAAGGAATTCCATAGCGACTTTTCAAAAATTTGATTTGGACACAAATCAAAATCTACACGACGAAATCTCGATTTTTCCCTTCTACTAGAAAAATATATTTTACCAGCTCTGAACGTTAATTGTTTCACAGAAATTCGACTTAAAACGGATCCTGTATATTCAGTTGAAGTTCAAATCACCAAATAGCGAACTGCCACGTCATTTCAAGCTCGATTTTAATTATAATATAATTATACATTCAAACTTCGTTTAAATAATATATTCATTATTCAAATTCAATTCCAAACTGAATTATAGCTTATATATGATCCAATTCACATCGTATTGTGAATTCTAATATTTTCGAGTATTTCACAAATTAAATATATTATTCTACTATTTATATTAATTAAATATTCAATATTATTTAATTATACAACCATTTAATTCCTTAAATCACTATTTAAATAATTAAATGAATTAATTATTATATCGGTGAAAATACGAGTCGTTACATTCTTCCCCCCTTAAAATAATTTCGTCCTCGAAATTGTTAAGGTAGAAAGCAAACCAAATTAACTAGGTTAAAAATTATTTATTTGTTTACTTTTAATTTTAGTTTCAACTGAACCAATTTATTCCAATTAAACATTAATTCGTTTCGATTCACGAAAAATTTCAAAAATTCTGAAAATTTTCTAACACTCTAAATTTCCGGAAAATTTCGCCAGCACCTCCTTTGTACCAGTCAATAGTTCAAACTCCAACTCGCCTCTCTAGGCCTTCCCCAATCCAAAAGGAAATCAAACAGCCAAGTGGCTTGCTAAATCGGCTCATAAATCACCAAATCCATAAAAATAAACGTGTACCTTTTTGTCGGGCATATCATTAAATCCTTTCATTCTGCTGCCAATTCAGCATACACCAAAGTCATGCCAATCAATCTCTAATCAACTGTTCTCAAATCCAATCATCCTATTTTCAAACCAAATCTCATTCTCAATCTCAAATTCCATTACCAATTTCAACTCTTCCTTACCCGTCCAATATACATAAACAAATTCATAACTCACAAATCCTACTTTATTCGATATCGTTCTATTTCAATTCAATTTACCCTTACTAGTTTTAATTCAATTCTAGTTTGCATTAACAAATTTCTATTTGATTTCCACTTCTGGTTTTAATTCAATTTCAATTTGTTTCCCAAATTACTTTAAATTTGTTTTTATTCAAACAAACTTTTCCTGGGAGTTTAAATAACATTGCTTTTCACAAAAATAAAATATCCCTTTTTGGATTTCAACCAACTTGTTTCCTCAAAAAATTTAAAACAATTTCTTTGGTAGTAATCTATCACTTACAACTCGAAAATGAACACTGATGATGTGGCCACCATCCTCAGAGTTATTTTCCAGTGATCGAAGTGAGTTCAATACTATATCCCTTTTAAAACCATTTCTAAACACTTTCATTTAGAAATTCTTTTCAAAATATCATTCACGATGCTTGTAAACCAATTTAAAATCTCCCAGGATCTTAAAATTCTCATATATTTAATCCAACTCTGGTTATAAACACTTGTTCAAATTTCCAGAGTTTTAGTTTCAATCTTGATTTAAATTCAGATTTAATCCATTTTATTTCGATATTATACGAACTCTAATTGGTTATTTATATAACCATTTCAATTATAATCAACCAACACATCTAATGTAGCGACCTGGGAATTTCGACATTCGAATCTCGACACTAATACCACCCGTGTCCAAAACTCAAGTACCGAAAACCCTAGAAAGCTAGGGGAAAGAAGTTAGAGGGTGAGAAAAGAAAGAAAGAAAGTTAGAATAGAATAAGAAGAAGAGCACAACATAGAATCTCACATCGCAGCGGAACAAAATATAATATATAAATAAACTTTATAGAGAGCTTTGAAATAAAAACTTACAATCATCAGAGTACATCAATACATTGGGACAGTTATAATAATCTGTCCTCATATACATCATACAGCGGAATAATACTAGGTAATATCATACGTCTGAACACCTTCAGCTCGTCTTTGGACTTTACAGCATCCGATAACCTGAACCTGTACACCCGGTCTAACCCGAGCATTTACAAAACACCGGGTCAGTCTGGTGAACCAGAGTGAGAAAAAACTCGCACAGTATTAAGGGTAACACACAACTTGATTTTAAAGTTAAAATCCTTTCGAAAGAAGAGGATAATCGTAAGACCAAATCCACACATAATACGGACGGTTTTTACCTTACGATAACCCAAAATAGTTTTGAAATCAATATCTTTTCTGATATTATAATAGTGACTAAATACAAGTAAATATCAATCTAGTGGAACGCTTGCATCTCACGCTCCACATATATAGTATACAATCAAAACCGCGGGCGCTTATTGGAGATTGGATTCCGACCATGACAAGGTATGGGACCACCTATCGATAGTGTATATCTAGAGGCGAATACACTGGGTTCAACAACAATATCTTGCAACCCGGCCCACACATGACCGACCACTCATTTCGCTTGAGTGTATCGAATGTATATTACCAACGGTTGGGCTCAAACCACCGTTTCCCGAGTGGGCAGAGTCGATAGAGTAAGAACAAAAGGAATTTCTCTAGATAGGTTATTATACACCCTAATGGGAGCGACCCACATAGCCATGCTGCCTGCCCGATTTTTGTCATTTCCCGGTTGATGAGGCTTGAGTTTATAATCGACTTTTGACACATCTGGCTATTGTTCACATCGTTCATACATGTCATCCAGGAACAGGATGAACCGAAGGCACCCTCCTACCGCATCCTAGGAATCACCCTATATATCAGTAGCGAGTAGTCCTTGCCAACCGTAGATTCCAATCACAACAGAATCATCGTCGAAATATCTCTGGGGATCAGCCAGAGAAATTCAACAATAGTTCCTCCGCTCATGAAGATTTACGGTCTTCATTGCTCCATCTCGATCTGCATCGAATATCTTCTTCGTTTACATTTCTGTTGGTCGGAATGGTTTTCGAATATAAATTCGATCCCGGTTTTTCTGTACCAACAACGCATTGGGTATGATTTTGATAGTCGGTTATTTAACTATCAAAATAAACAACCATAAAAATAAACAGATCCATTGGTTTGTTACCCAGCGTCACTTGACCAATATTCTCAAATCATTTCATTTTAAATACTTAGTAAAATAACTTAAAATCATATCTAGTTTTTTCCTTTTTCTATCATTTCAAAACACTACTACAATATTGCTTATTTTCTAATATTTGGAAAACCATTTAACTTATCACTTAAACGATCATTACGATCCCTCATTCATTTCGTTATTGGAACATTATAATTGCCACTTTCCGTTTCAGGACAACTTATTTCAAATCTCATTTCCTTTCTTTGGAAATATCGTTATACTTTCCAAAACTCCTTTTTTTCCAAATATCACTTCGTATTCTCAAGCCCCTTTTACCTCCTTTATTTCAGAACCCATTATAAAATCCCACGTTACATTATTATTCCACAAAATACATTACTTCTTATGTCTCCAACATTTCAACTAACATCATCTTTCGATAATTATGAAGTTGTTCAAGTTGGGGTATTTTAGTTACCTCTCAGACCTTAATCAACATCGTTCTTATCTTAAGATAGATATCAGTTGAAATAACAAAATCGATATTCATTCCCAATATCAAACAAATCCCATTTTGATTCTATCTTGATGAAACATCATCTTTTAAAAATCATGGATCTATACTTTATCTTTATAACTCTGCTCGTTTAACTATGCTAATTCAAACTGGGGTTTTTGTTTGGTTTCTATTTCATATCCCGACTTATTTATATATTCAATAAGACTTGGGTTTAAAACTCCATTCAACTTTGACGAAATTCCATTTTATAGAATTTCAAATAAGAGTTCAATTTAAACGTACAACTTAAACTTAACTTGAGTTATCACTAAAATAAATTTGCTTTTTTATTTATCACTTAATTATAAATAGGCCCTATCATTTATACCCCTCCATTATTGCCTTTAAAATCCCATTTCCACTTTGATAATTATTAATCAAATATCAACATTTTAAGAAAATCTTTACTTAACCATTAATTAATATTTTAAATAAATTTTATAACTTCATATTCGATGATAAAATAAATTTCATACCTTCATTTATATCGACTCGTCTGATGGCAAATCAAATTTTTATAAATCAGTTTACATTTTGGCCATCTACTGTAAATTCTCCGACCAATATTTCCTATTTGTTAATGGAAAACAAACTTTAAATTCTTATTCTACGATCAATGATCAAACCAATAATTTAACCATGTTGGTTAAACCACTCATGTAATAACCATATGCAAGTAAATATTCCATTCAACTGATAGTGGTCAACCAATATTAATAATTCAAGCATCCATTTAATTTAAATACGTTTATATATTATAAACGCAACCAACAAGGTAAGTTACCTTGCTTGGAAATCATCGTTAAAAATAACGATGTCGTTTTATTTAAATTAAACAACGTTTAATTTAAATAATCGGTATAACAATATTCAATAACCATCCAACCAATCATCAATCAACCAATATTCAGCAACCATAGCAAATAAATATTAAACCCAGCTTATAGTAAATATAAGTGGGGAACTTTAGACGACCCCAAACCCCGTACTGACGGCGGCAAGGGTAATCCATGGAATATAACACAGAAACAGATAATAGCAGAACAAAAATAAACAAATACATCAGATAATGAACAATAGAATATACTGGATAAGAGTAATCATCAGAGTTACACAGTATACAGGATCATACTAAGTAAAAATACAGTTTAGCTATACATAAATGTCTACAGCGGAAAACATAATATGTACAATAGGAGCTGAACAGCATAAAAAGAGATAAATGATAGAATCCATCATCAGCTCCAGCCATCCAGAAAGAACCAGCTAAACCTGAATACAAGGTTGCCCGTGTAGAAAAAGGGGCACCCGAGTTTGAAAGTGAAACAAACTACGAGTCAGTCATGGGACTGGTATGAGAAATCTACTCAACACACATATAATTTGGCTATCACAGGACCACGCCACTTTCGTGGAACGGGTTTACTCCATTGGATTGCCAGTGCTTTAAAACAAATCTTTCTTTTAAACAACGCAATGCATTTTATAAAAATGAAACCATTATAAGACTCAGTTCCCATCACACAATGCAACGCAAACAGGAGGATAGAGTTTTTACCTTATAACGGCCAAGATATGCTTGATACGAATAAGACAAAGGCATTTGATATTATTTGTAGTGTTTATATGTTTTGAAAACAATTTCAAATCATAACTATCAATCATAGACGGCATTAATGCTCCATACCTCTATGTCGCCATATATAGGTATACAATCAAAACCGCACAGTCACGTATTTGGAAATTGGATTTCCGTCATGAACCAAGGCAAAAGATAGTCCTTACCGAATTCGAGACGCTCTAGTCCGTGTCTCAGGAACAGCTGCAACTGCCCCTTGGAGCGACAGGGCCCGTCCACCGATGTGGATTATTATTCCTGAACTCTACGTTTCCCCGCCCTTTGGGGCGTCAACGAGCCAACGAATGACTCCATCGGACCCGGATCGTCCGATCAAACCGAGGCGCCTCGCAACAGCAACAACCACATAGGTGAAAAGTATATAAATGTCAGGGCTAGTAGGTCACTGACACCACCCTAGCTAGAAAGAAACGCATGCCCTCCCTGAGGTCCTTCTCCAGTTTCTGGTTCATACCAAGGTGTGAGGCTCGCGAATTCACATTATACACAAAGCTACGCCACACAGGCGGGGCTTTGATCATCACCACAAGACTTTGCTTTTCAACAGAAGCCTTAATCATTTGCCACACTAGCAATTCATGCCATGCGACTGATGTCCATCGATACACAACCTCTGAGCTCGTGCGTTTCAGAAAAGGGCGTTAAGCAAAAGAATAAATTCTCCGTCGCCAAACAGAGGTATATTTAATAGAGATCAATCAACACAGAATAAAATCCAATGTCAGACACACAGTCCATTTACAAGTCCGTTCTGGGTCTGAATGAAACCGGAGGCACTAAATACCTCGCAAACCCATCGATCACCACGTACGTCTGGACGATCACCACTCATTATCCATATTTCGGGATGCCTCCCAATCAGGACCTCGGTAACCATCCAAACGAGGTGAAGATCTCCGGTCTTCGACCATCGTCTTCATCTTCGACTTTCAATCGTCGGTCAATTATTTGAAATGAGAATTAACTCGGCCTTTTCAAATAATTCACGTATTTATAGAATTTCAAATCAATTTATTTCAATGGTTAAATCAATCGACAACACCAACTTGTTCTTTAATGTATTTTGCACACCAAACACATTCAACCATCGAAAGCCACATAAATCGAGAAAATTCAGTTTATTTCCATTCCATATCGTTTATGATATTTTATAACAATTTATCGCTATTTTTATTTATTTTAAAATAGCCAATTTAGTCAAAACGACGCTTCGGGCCATAACGCGGCCGTGGCGCTGTGTTTCTTCAGATTTGATTTACACATATCTGAAAATCTAACCGTTGGATCTTTACAAAATTTACATCGTTAGAAAGATCTTTTCAAAACGAATCCAACGGTTCCAGTTTCGGGAAAATCCGACGGTCGGATCTCCCGGTACAATCGTTTGAAGTTTCGATTTCAAAATACGAACTGCAGCGTCGTTATTCGATTAAATATAATTATATATATATACACACACACTCGTTTCTGGCGCTATTTTTCTTCATTTTTGAATTAAACATTCCAAACAATCCAACCGTTGGATTTTTACAAAGTTAGTGCCGTTGGAAAGATATTTCCAAGGCGAACCCAATGGTTGCGGTTTCGGGAAAATCTAATGGTCAGATTTCCCGCACTAGTTGTTTGAAATCACGGTTTCAAAACACGAACAGCACGGCCACGTTTCGTTTTAATTTTATTTATATTTATATATTTATATAAATATAGTTCATTCAACACTTTCAATATCGTTTCACTTCAAATATTTCACTAACGCCTTTAAATTTTGGAAAATTTCGCCATAACCTCCTTTGTACGGGAGGGGCTGGGAAAATTCCCAAATAGCCACACGGGCGTCTCATGTCAAAAAGAAAAAGGAAAAGCCAAGCGGCTAGCCAACAGGCTCATAAAATCATCACCCAAACAAAACAGTAAATGTGTACCTATTTGTCGGGCACAAAATTTTATTCCTCTTCTCTAGCCCCTTTGCTATAACCTGTTCAATAAATATGCATGTATATATATACAGTTCTTATCACTTATCATTTTCCATTCAATTTCATATTTGATTCCATTTGGTTTAAAAACACCATTCATTCTAATGTTGCATGCATAGGTAAAAATCACATCATTAGCTAATTAATGAATATTTCAACTCATGCATATTTATTTGAACGAGTTGCTATTTTTAACACTTCACATTTCAACAATTCATGTATATAATAAAAATGTGATTTTTATTGTAAAACAATTTATTTCAAAACACTATTATTTTATATAGTTTATACAGGTGATAAAAATAGGATTTTTATCGTAAAACAATTTGTTTCAAAACAGGATTATTTTATACATTTCATATTGATGTTAAAATTGGGATTTTTATTATAAAACCATTTCTTTCAAAATATGAATACCATTCAACACATGAATTTCAATTCAACGAATGAATATCGATTCAACACATGAAGGTTTTCTATAGTTTATATATATAGATAAAAATGTGATTTTTATATTTAAAACACGAAGACCATTCAACACATGAATTTCTAATCAACAAACGAATATCGATTCAACACATGAAGGTTTTCTATTCAACGAATAAATATAGTTTCAGCAAATGAAAATAATTCAAACACATGAATATTATTCAAAATTTCGGCAGCATAACGGCAGCGTAGTTAAAACCGGGACCGTCCCTAGTACGGCTCCTCGCTCTACCTTAAAACCTCGCGGTTTTTGATAATGGGGATCATGCATCTAGTTCGCACGCAGGCGGCATGTATATATTTATTTCATTTCCACAACTAATCCTATGTGGTTTCAACCAAATATTTCTCAACCGCAAATGGGTATTTTTCAAACACAATCAATCAATATCAACCACAAACAATCCCAAACAACCATTCGCTATCAATCAATTTTCACACCAATCACAACCAATAAATATCGTCCATGGTTTGTGGACGAGGGGCGTATATATATATATATATATATATATATATATATATTTATATATAGCAATTCACTTCTATTTCAACACATATATAATTTTTACAACGCATATATAACTTATACATCGAACGTACAACTTATACAACGCTTATACAAGAGGTGTACAATGCTTATATAACTCATACATCGATCATATAATTTATACATCGTCGTTTTCCATATCGTTTATAAATTAGAAATCTCACATTGGGTTCCACTCCACCAAAAATAGCAGAAGGCTCAGAAAAATATGCGGTCTCTTCTAAAATGTAGAAGGCGTCCACACGGTCACGATGTTTCCTGTTTCATCGAATTTCGTTAACATAGCAAAAAGATATGATTTTTCAAAGTTTGCAACAGTTTAAAGGTGTTAAAACTGTTGAAAATATATATAAGCCGTACCTCAGCTGAAAGGTTCAAAACTAGGTTTGCAATTTTCGATCAAACCGTGAATCGATAGGAGAATCGGCCGATGCAGCGACGAAGAGGGGGGAGACGCGCGTCTGCGCGCGGTAGTGGGGGTCCACTCGGTGGTCCCAGGCGACGGCGGCGGCGGCTGGAAGTTCGAAATTTCCTGACGTCGATTCTCCCTCCACAGGCCACGAAAAATTCCAAACTTTATATGGATTTGAAGATCTCGAGAAGATCTTCAAAAAGTTCAACTGTGGCATGAGCTAATTCGGCGTGGATTGATCGGAAAATAAGGGGGAAGGTTTTGAACGGTTTCCGCCTTCGATCGGGGAGAGAGAAAAAGGAATTTTTTTTTTAATAAAAATTCTGATTGGTCGGGGAAGTTTTAAAGGGGTTTTCTGACGCGACCACCAATCTAAACCCAACGACTGTCGTCCCTAGCGTTTTACCCCCATTCCGAACACAATGCGATATGTTTCGAAGGCCCATTCGAATCTTTCCGTCATTTTTCCTTCAAATTAAAATATAAAACATTCAATATTTAATTTGAACGTACATTTCAATTTGCCAGGGCCACAAACTGATTCGAAAAATTACAGAAAAATAAATCTAGCTATGTTTGGACGATATGGTCCCAACAAAACTAGTTTCGTCGAATTCTGAGACCGTTTGCAAAAAGGCACATTTCTGGTCGATCCAATTTAACTGTAATTGACCAAAACACATTTTCCTTTGCCACGCTCACATACTAGCTTCAAAAATTATGAAATTTGAAACCTAGCGATAACTTCACATCCCGGATCCAAAAAAAGTGGTTTCGTTGAATTCTGAGGTAGTATGCAAAATGGCCAATTTCCCGGGCTATATAAATTCCATAGCGACCTTTCTGAAATTTCATTTGGCCATAACTTTTGTTTTCCGTTATGAGAATTCGATTTTTCAGATTCGTTAGAAAGGTATTCACTAACAGATTTAAATATTTTTGGTTTCACTAAAATCCGTTTTGTTTTGCACCCGGTACAGTCCGACAAAGTTTGAATTCAATTTTTGAAACTGCAGCGCCATTTCAGGCCTTATTTATAATTATAATTAATTATATTCATTTTCAATTGTCGATTCAAACTCACTTTTCATTGCCATTATTTAAAATATTTATTTTAAATATTTAAAACCCATTATTTTAGCCAATTTAAAAAAATTTAATTGGTTCAGATTTTCTGGGTCGTTACAGAACTGAGTGAGTTTAACGCACCTTGGATTTTTATTTCGTCGTTGACAAAGTTGATTTTAATAAAATTAAACGGTAGTTTAATTTTATTAAAAATCCCGGTAGCTTCCCTCACTTAACTAGCCCCGCTCCATCACGTTGTCTTCGTCGATCTGGTTCCGACACACCCTGTTTTGTTAAACACAGTTCACGTATGAATTCGTTACCACTGTTATAAATTATACGATCTTAACTTAATAAGTTAGCATTTAATTAATAATAAATTAAATCTTTATATTAACTATTAAAACAGTTATTACCTTTTAAAATCTTATCCACTCCACCTCATAATATCACGCCCCTGAACATTTACTCCCCAAAGCTTCCTTTCTTCCCACCTTTCCAATTGGTCTCCACGTCTTATATTATATTGTAATTTTTTTTTCTCTTCAAAATGGCCCAAAGCCCAAACATCAAACTTAAACTCACTTCAAAAAGGAACTTGCACCAATATTCTACAGTCCTATCTTCTCCCATTCTTCCTTTATCTCACTGGAACCACTCGTGCATAGCTGTGTACTCAATATTTACCATTCCACCGATCCCACCCTCTCCCTTTCAATTCATTGCTGCACACAAGCCCCACGTCAAAAGCCAAATCCATGCTACACGTTAGCCCCCTCACTACCCCTGCATGATTCCCTTGTCCCAACTCCCAAGCCACTTCCGCCCTTGTTTTTTTTCCGTCCTCCCCTAGCATGCATGGAAACTTCCCATGTGCGGTACCATGATTTCACACTTCGCTCAGTATTTTTCATTTTTCACCTTTTTTTTTAATACCCGATGGATTTTCTGTTTCACTCTTACTGGACGAAGGGAAATGGCACAAACGGCTTGTATATATAATGGGAGGATCCTTGCCAAGCACGGCTTCAGTAGTTTGGAGCGCACGTCTCTTGAAACAGCTTAGCAATCACGTTTAAGTAAATTTGGTGAACACGGCATGTAGATGCTGTAGGGTACGGGGTAGCTGAAACTTTGCAAAAATATAGATAGGGTAGCTGGTAGGTTTTACCCTAGGGAGTACGGTGCTATGTGTTTTCTTTTTCAATACTGTGTGATTGGCTTCCTGCGTCCAGACTTGCGAGGAAGGCATGTGCTGTTCTTTTTCTTTAAGTTGAAGAAAACATGATATGTACAGGGTAGGGGTTGCAGTATGTATTTTCTTCTTTCATAAGCTCGAGACTAGACATGTTAGGGTAGGGTGGGGAGTGTACTTCATGCTTCTTAGGCCATAATTTTAGTCTGTATACTTATATATAGGCATGTGATATTTCGATTTTTTTTCCAAAGGCAATCTTTCCTTGTGAAGTCTGATGGGTCTGTGTATATTTTTGGGTAGATGGGATGGCTGAAAGCATGCGTGATGGAAGGAAATATAGGTTACAGATAGGCGTTGAAATGTTATATATGATTTTTTGAAGTTTAAGTATACCACACTCCGTGAAAATTACGATAATATCTGAGCCACTAAGGATAGAAATAAGAATACGTTCGTGTCAGGTGATTGGCCACGATCCCAAAAATATAATAATATCGATAGGTTAATTTATATTGTGAAACCCCAAAATGCTGACACAAGGTGCAAAATACTCCAAATAAAAAGTTGCGTATTTAATTATTTAAAAATTACAGAAAAATTCTAAAAATTACTTTATCACTACGTCCCAAAAGAACCTTGTTCAAATTCGAATCCGATAATTAAATATATTCAAATAACCGCTGCTTTTCTGAATATTTAATTTGGACATAACTTCCCATTTACAATACGAAATCTTGGTTTTTCACTTCCATTAGAAAAATACAGTTTAACGAATTCTAACGTTTCTTGTTCGAAGAAATCCGATTTATAACGAACCATGTACACTCAGTTGAAGATCAGAATGTTAAATTACGAACTACCGCGCAGTTTCAAGTTCGTTTTGTATTAAATCTAAATATAAACGTCCAATCGTCGTTTTAAAATCATATTCTACATTAAATCCATTAATATTTCCAAGTAAAATATTTAAAACCAGATTTACCTATTCAAAATCAATGGCCGAAAAATCCGGGTCATTACATTCTTCCTCCCTTAAAATAATTTCGTCCCCGAAATTGCTAAGCTACGAAGAATGCTCCGAACCCAATTTATTTCCAAGATAAATATCTAAAATATTATCCAAAAATAATTTCCAAGTTTAAAATTTGAGGAAAAATTCGCCAGCACTTTCTCTGTACTGTTCAATCCAAACAACTATAACTCGCCACTCTCGGCCTCTCATCGATCAAAAGAAACAAAGCCAAGCGGCTAACCCAACTCAGGGGTATAAAATCAATCACCCAATATATTAAGGTTTACCTTTTTGTTGTTCAACCCATACTCTAGTCATGCGGCAAATCTACTAACAGCTCTTTCTCTTCCAACCTGCACTTGTCTCACTATCCAATGAAAATAACAGATACAGGATTTAACCATTACAGTTTTATTTCATATTGATTCTATTTAAACTTATTATATTGAAATTTATCTCTTGGTATTCAATTCATATAGTTTGATGAATTATTTTTGTATTCAACCAATCCATTATCAAACAAACAACAACACACAATCAACATAACCAAATCACTCATATTCAACTTATTCTTAGGTTAAATTTTGATTTATTTATCTCCATATATTAAATTTCACATCTTCCAATTCTTTTAATTTCCATTTGAATACTTATTCAAATCAAACTAATATCAATGATAATATTATTTCATTTCTATATGAAAATATTACTTGAGCAAAATTATTTCATTTGCCCGCTTTACAAAACAATATTGTATCAATTTGTCAATTCATCTTGAACCGATCAATTAACACAATACTAAACATTTGTATATGAAATTTACAAATACGCTCTCATATATATACACTCAATCTCGATCCAGGGTATTACTAACACAATCCCTATCGAGTTACACCACAGAGCCAAGGTTATTTCTAAACCATTGCTCTGATACCAACTGAAGCGACCCAGGAATTTCGACACTCGAATCTCGACACTAATACCACCCATGTCCAAAACTCAAGTACCGAAAACCCCAGAAAGCTAGGAGAAAGAAGTTAGTGGGTGAGAAAAGAAAGAAAGAAAGTTAGAATAGAATAAGAAGAAGAACACAACACTGAATCTCACCTCGCAGCAGAACAAAATATAATATATAAATAACCTTTATAGAGAGCTTTGAAATAAAAACTTACAATCATCAGATTACATCAATACACTGGGATAGTTATAATAATCTGTCCTCACATACATCATACAGCGGAATAATACTAGGTAATATCATACGTCTGAACACCTTCAGCTCCTCTTTGGACTTCACAGCATCCGATAACCTGAACCTGTACACCCGGACTAACCCAAGCATTTACAAAACACCGGGTCAATTTGGTGAACCAGAGTGAGTAAAACTCGCACAGTATTAAGGGTATCACACAACTTGATTTTAAAGTTAAAATCCTTTCGAAAGAAGAGAATAATCGTAAGACCAAATCCACACATAAATACGGATGATTTTTACCTTACGTTAACCCAAAACAGTTTTGAAATCAATATCTTTTCTGGTATTATAATAATGTCTAAATACAAGTAAATATCAATCTAGTGGAACGCTTGCATCTCACGCTCTACATATATAGTATAAAATCAAAACCGCGGGCACTTATTGGAGATTGGATTCCGACCATGACGAGGTATGGGACCACCTGTCGATAGTGTATCTCTAGAGGAGAATACAATGGGTTCAACAAGAACGTCTTGCAGCCCGGCCCACACATGACCGACCACTCATTTCGCTTGAGTGTATCGAATGTATATCACCAACGGTTGGACTCAAACCACCGTTTCCCGAATGGGCAGAATCGACAGAGTAAGAACAAAAGGAATTTCTCTAGATAGGTAATTATACACCATAATGGGAGCGACCCACATAGCCATGCTTCCTGTCCGATTTTTATCATTTCCCGGTTGATGAGGCTTGAGTTTATAATTGACTTTTGACACATCTGGCTATTGTTCACATCGTACATACATGTCATCCAGGAACAGGATGAACCGAAGGCACCCTCCTACCGCATCCTAGGAATCACCCTATAGATTAGTAGCGAGTAGTCCTTGCCAACCGTAGATTCCAATCACGACAGAATCATCGTCGAAATATCTCTGGGGATCAGCCAGAGAAATTCAACAATAGTTCCTCCGCTCATAAAGATTTACGGTCTTCATTGTTCCATCCCGGTCAGCATCGAATATCTTCTTCGTTTATGTTTCTGTTGGTCGGAGTGATTTCCGAATATAAATTCGATCCCGGTTTTTCCGTACCAACAACGCATTGGGTATGATTTTGATAGTCGGTTATTTAACTATCAAAATAAACAACCATAAAAATAAACAGATCCATTGGTTTGTTACTCAGCATCACTTGGCCAATATTCTCAAATCATTTCATTTTAAATACTTAGTAAAATAACTTAAAATCATATCTAGTTTTCCCCTTTTTCTATCATTTCAAAACACTACTACAATATTGCTTATTTTCTAATATTCGGAAAACCATTTAACTTATCACTTAAACGATCATTACGATCCCTCATTCATTTTGTTATTGGAACATTATAATTGCCAATTTCCTTTTCTGGATAACTTATTTCAAATCTCATTTCCTTTCTTTGGAAATATCGTCATACTTTCCAAAACTCCTTTTTTTCAAAATATCACTTCGTATTCTCAAGCCCCTTTTACCTCCTTTATTTCAGAATCCATTATAAAATCCCACGTTACATTATTATTCCACAAAATACATTACTTCTTATGTATCCACCATCTCAACTAACATCATCTTTCGACAATTATGAAGTTGTTCAAGTTGGGGCATTTTAGTTACCTCGCAGACCTTAATCAACATCGTTCTTATCTTAAGATAGATATCAGTTGAAATACTAAAATCGATATTCCTTCCCAATATCAAACAAATCCCATTTTGATTCTATCTTGATGAAACATCATCTTTTAAAAATCAAGGATCTATACTTTATCTTTATAACTCTGCTCGTTTAACTATTCTAATTCAAACTAGGGTTTTTGTTTGGTTTCCATTTCATATCCCGACTTATTTATATATTCAATAAGACTTGGGTTTAAAACTCCGTTCAACTTTGACAAAATTCCATTTTATAGAATTTCAAATAAGAGTTCACTTTAAACGTACAACTTAAACTTAACTTGAATTATCACTAAAATAAATTTGCTTTTTTATTTATCACTTAATTATAAATAGGCCCTATCATTTATACCCCTCCATTATTGCCTTTAAAATCCCATTTCCACTTTGATAATTATTAATCAAATATCAACATTTAAAGAAAATCTTTACTTAACCATTAAATATTTCTATTAAATAAATTTTATAAATCCATATTCGATTATAAAATAAATTTCATAACTTCATTTATATCGACTCGTCTGATGGCAAATCAAATTTTTATAAAACAGTTTACATTTTGGCCATCTGCTGTAAATTCTCTGACCAATATTTCCTATTTGTTAATGGCAAACAAACTTTAAATTCTTATTCTACGATCTATGATCAAACAAATAATTTACCCATGTTGGTTAAACAACTCATGTAATAACCATATGCAAGTAAATAATCCATTCAACTTATAGTGGTCAACCAATATTAATAATTCAAGCATCCATTTAATTTAAATACGTTTATATATTCTAAACGCAACCAACAAGGTAAGTTACCTTGCTTGGAAATCATCGTTAAAAATAACGATGCCGTTTTATTTAAATTAAACAAGGTTTAATTTAAATAATCGGTATAACAATACTCAACAACCATCCAACCAATCATCAATCAACCAATATTCAGCAACCATAGCAAATAAATATTAAACCCGACTTATAGTAAATATAAGTGGGGAACTGAGTGAGTTTAACTCACCTTGGACTTTTATTTCGTCGTTGAAAAAGTTGATTTTAATAAAATTAAACGGTCTTTTAATTTTATTAAAAATCCTGGTAGCTTCCCTCACTTAACTAGCCCTGCTCCATCATGTTGTCTTCGTCGATCTGGTTCCGACACACCATGTTTTGTTAAACACAGTTCACGTATGAATTCGTTACCACTGTTATAAATTATACGATCTTAACTTAATAAGTTAGCATTTAATTAATAATAAATTAAATCTTTATATTAACTATTAAAACAGTTATTACCTTTTAAAATCTTGTCCACGCCACCACATAATATCACGCCCCTGAACATTTACTCCCCAAAGCTTCCTTTCTTCCCACCTTTCCAATTGGTCTCCACGTCTTATATTATATTGTAATTTTTTTCTCTTCAAAATGGCCCAAAGCCCAAACATCAAACTTAAGCTCACTTCAAAAAGGAACTCGCACCCATATTCTACAGTCCTATCTTCTCCCATTCTTCCTTTATCTCACTGGAACCACTCGTGCACAGCTGTGTACTCAATATTTACCATTCCACCGATCCCACCCTCTCACTTTCAATTCATTGCTTCACACAAGCCGCACATCAAAAGCCAAATCCATGCTACACGTTAGCCCCCTCACTACCCCTGCATGATTCCCTTGTCCCAACTCCCAAGCCACTTCCGCCCTTGTTTTTTTTTTCGTCCTTCCCTAGCATGCATGAAAACTTCCCATGCGCGGTACCATGGTTTCACACTTCGCTCAGTATTTTTCATTTTTAATTTTTTTTTTTAATACCCGATGGATTTTCTGTTTCACTCTTACTGGACGAAGGGAAATGGCACAAACGGCTTGTATATATAATGGGAGGAGCCTAGCCAAGCACGACTTCAGTAGTTTGGAGCGCACGTCTCCTGAAATAGCTTGGCAATCACGTTTAAGTAAATTTCATGAACACGGCATGTAGATGTTGTAGGGTATGGGGTAGCTGAAACTTTGCAAAAATATAGATAGGGTAGCTGGTAGGTTTTACCCTGGGGAGTACGGTGCTATGTGTTTTCTTTTTCAATACTGTGTGATTGGCTTCCTGCGTCCAGACTTGCGAGGAAGGCATGTGTTGTTCTTTTACTTTTAGTTGAAGAAAACATGATATGTACAGGGTAGGGGTTGGAGTGTGTATTTTCTTCTTTCATTAGCTCGAGACTAGACATGTTAGGGTAAGGTGGGGAGTGTACTTCATGCAACTTAGGCCATAATTTTAGTCTGTATACTTATATATAGGCATGTGCTATTTCGATTTTTTTTTTCAAAGGCAATCTTTCCTTGTGAAATCTGATGGGTCTGTGTATATTTTTGGGTAGACGAGAAGAAAATAAAGATGGGATGGCTAAAGACATGCGTGATGGAAGGAAATATAGGTTGCAGATAGGTGTTGAAATGTTATTTATGATTTTTTAAAGTTTACGTATACCACGCTCCGTGAAAATTACGAAAATATCTGAGCCACTAAGGACAGAAATAAGAATACGTTCATGTCAGATGATTGGCCACGATTCCAAAAATATAATAATATCGGTAGTATAATTTATATTGTGAAACCCCAAAATGCTGACACAGGGTGCAAAATACTCCAAATAAAAAGTTGCATATTTACTTATTTAGAAATTACAGAAAAATTCTAAAAATTACTTTGTCACTACGTCCCAAAAGAACCTTGTTCAAATTCGAATCTGATACTTAAATATATTCAAATAACCGTTATGGCCAAAACGGAATATGCAGCTGCTTTTCTGAATATTTAATTTGGACATAACTTCCCATTTACAATATGAAATCTTGGTTTTTCACTTCCATTAGAAAAATACAGTTTAACGGATTCTAACGTTTCTTGTTTCGAAGAAATCCGATTTATAACGAACCATGTACACTCAGTTGAAGTTCAGAACGTTAAATTACGAACTACCGCGCAGTTTCGAGTTCGTTTTATATTAAATATAAATATAAACGTCCAATTGTCGTTTTAAAATCATATTCTATGTAACACCCCACCTCCCCTAGGATCACTCGTTAGAATGTACTAGCTTTGGAGGGGCGTTATTGTGAAGGTAAACATGCACAGAGATATCGCAAGACAGAATATATATAAAAGTAAATATAAGTAAAGCAGCGGTAGCAGATAAAAACCCATCATCATCATCTCAGAAAATACCAACATAGTCAAGTACATAATATCAAAATGTCATGATCCAAAATACAACATAAGTCTAGATACGTGATAACAAAATACATGGTAAAACATCAGTACTAATCCCCAGAAATAAAAGATAAGACATAGCTAGCTCAGATCCATACATGAGCTATCCAACAAGCAAGTCAAAGATCCACTAAGCAGATGTAGTCCCTCCCTGAGAACCTGTGGGGGGGGAAACGGAAGAAAAGAAGCGAAAGGAAAACAGGTCAGTCAAAAAGACTGGTAAGCCCTACTACGATCAATCTATAAACTAATAAAGTTAACCGTATGATGGAAACTGAGATGAACATACTGGCAATAGATAAAGGTGACATCACATAGACGAGGTTAAACTTTGCACCACAGTGTACTAGCAAACCCACAAAACAGACCTTGATCCCTTAGCCCAAACTTTGGCCCAATAACATGAAGTGACCTTAGTATAAGGCCCAGCCCAACGGTCTAGTCGATCGGCTCCCTATAAACCTAACACGTCAAGTGTTGGTGTCCATACGGCCCACATGGATGTAGTCAGACTGTGCTGGGTCCACCTTCGGGTGTATCAAGCCCTCGGGTGTCAACCCCAGACACCTAAGCAATGATGCACAGTCTAAGCTACTGGTACTCGTGCCTCGAGTTTGTCCAACATCGGACTACGTGCACGTCCGTAGTCCGCCGGACCCGCACCGCTGTACCACTCAACCGTCGCTTTGGTCGCTTACATCAGTCAAGTAATCGTGCCCCGCCCTAGCCTAGCCTCTAGGGTTGTGAATGATACCAAACTGGGATTACTGCTGGAACAGACCACGTTGCTAGGGTTTCTAAGAGGGTTAAGTGTGGTTTTAACCCCTCACTAATCCTGGATTAAATTAGTTAAGTGTAACCACTTAACCCCATCTAATCCTCGCATCCCCATTATTGGTTAAGTATTAGTGGGCCATGACTTAACCCTAATCATGAGGCATTAATTACTTAACGCACCCAACCTCTCACATTAGACATCCGTGGTTACCTGGGAAGATTTACACCACGTCTAAGTCTAACCTCGGGTCTTATGGTGCAACATGACCAACTACCCACATTAGACCCCACGTTGTGGTTACCTGGGAAGATTTACACCACAACTAGGTCTAACCTCGAGTTGGCCATATCATGTTATCTAATGTCATGTCCACTTTTAAACACATTTACAAGTTAACATATACTTGGGTAGACCTAACTTAATAGGTAAATTCTCAAGGGGTAGACCTAACTTAATAGGTAAATTCCCAATCTTTTCGTTTCAGGTATCTTTAAGTTTACCCAAGCCCTCCCAACGTCATTATCTCGCTTACATATTCGTCATAACGTATAAGGGTATAAAAGGTAACTTGGCATATGTCATAATAAACATGCATACATGTTAAACTTGCAAATCATGTCATGGTGAATTCGCATAAACATGCTTAGCTTATTAAATATGCATAACATGGTAAGGTGAACATGCATAATCCATTAAACTTGCATAACATGGTAAGGTGAACTTGCATAAGCATGCATAATCCATTAAACTTGCATAACATGGTAAGGTGAACTTGCATAAGCATGCATAATCCATTAAACTTGCATAACATGGTAAGATGAACTTGCATGAACATGCATAACCCATGAAACATGTAGAACATGACATAATAAACTCGCATAAGCATGCATAACTTGTGAAACATGTAAAACATGGCATAGTAATCTCGCATATGCATGCATAACTTATGAAACATGTAGAACATGGTATAGTGAGTTCGCATAAGCATGCATAACTTATGAATCATATAAAACATGACATAGTGAGTTCGCATAAACATGCATAATCAACTAAACTCACATAAATCTCAACTTTCACCAAACATTAACTTTAGAGTTTGTAAAGTGAAGGTAAGAGGGCTTACAAATATAAACAAGCCACAAATCCACCAAATAAGATGAAGAAGCCCTTTTAAAAACTCAAAACAAAGCCTCAAATAAGAAAACCCTTTTGCAAAATCCCAAAACACAAACTTTAGCAAATCAAACTTGCTACTTGATGAAGTATGCAAGTTATTAAGCATTCATACAACATAGAAAAGGTTGTATGATCATCATATCTTCATAGGATTAAACTTTGAGGAAGGTGGAGGCTAGGGATTTTAGGTGGAGGCCATTTGAGGTTTCAAATTGGCATAGTTTAGTTGCTAGATTGATTAATGAGGCTTTAGGGTAGCATTAGGGGTATATTTATAGAAGATTAGAGTGTTTTTAGCCCTAGGATTAACCCTAGATTAGGTTTGGCCCGTCAGATCTCAGAATTCTCCAGAACCAAGCCATATGACTCAACCCAAATCAGAAATGGTGCACCAGGCTGAGCTGCCTGGGCACCCCCTGTCGACAGGGCTGTCGACAGGGCTGTCGACTCCCTGGGTGCCCTGTCGACATGCCTGTCGACATGGGTCCCCCTGGCGGGAATTTTCCCGCCTAACCCAGATTAGCCCTAATCCCTGTTTTTAATTCGAAATTTAAATCTGTTTTTAGCATAGAAATTTCTGAAAACTTCAATGGGCCTTAACCGGGTCATACGGACTCCTATTTTCGAAAACTCGGACTCTATTTCGCGTATTTTTCCGAGACGAACGCAATGGCATAGCCCGCTTCCCCTGATTCAGATTTTTGAATTAAATTCTGCCTCAATTTATGTTATAACAGTTTATTGAAAATACGGGTTGTTACATTCTCCCCTCCTTAAAGGATTTCGTCCCCGAAATCTTCAAGTTAGGAAGAACATATCCTACCATCCAACATCCATCTACTCAAAACATCATCCACGAGCAACCATTGTCCTTAAAGGATTCTAAATGCTGTATGAACATATGCAAAAGTGTGTGTATATGTACCTATCTAATGCAATGATCAATGCAAAATATGTTAGTGAAATGTATCCATATGTATGCAAATCCCTATCATAATGCATAATATCTATATGCGTGCCCAACCATACACCCATATGCAACATCCATGTGATTGCATACAAAATTTATCCAAGAATAAGCATAAACACTCATGCATATGCAATATGAGGAGTGTGTGAGCCGATCTAGTGCCTAATGTGTATCATGCATCCACGAGTAACCACTTGCAAACACTTGCAACCACTTGCAACCATCAAACATAACATGTCTCAAGCACATGTTTCATCCAAAAGGGTTTCTACCTAAGGTTCTCATGACAAGCTTAGCACGACAACTTAGATAAACATGGATAGCAAAGAGAAAGTTACGCTAAATAAAGGAAAGAGATTGAGAGTGTACCCTCAAAAAGAAATGGATAAAGCCCACGCATCTTTTCCTCGGTTTCCCAAGTTGCGTCTTCTTCGGCTTCACCCCATTGAACTTTCACCAATCTGACCTCACGATTCCTTAGCTTCTTGGTCTCTGTCCCCAAGATACGAATCGGAGCTTTCCTTAAAGTTGCTTCTTTCTCTACTTCCACGTCTTCAAGAATGCAAGGTTCAACCACCTCAGCGGACTCATGCAGGCACTTTCGGAGATGCGAGACATGGAAGACATTATGCACTCCAGACAATTTTTCGGGCAATTGCACTTTATAAGCCATCTTCCCAATTCTCTCTATGATGGGGAAGGGTCCAACGAATCTTGGTGCTAACTTCCCAACAGCTCCAAACCGGACCACATTCCGTAAAGGAGAAACCTTTACGAAAACCTTGTCCCCAACCTCAAACTCCAATTCGGACCTTCGCCTGTCAGCATAGGATTTCTGCCGGTCTTGGGCCGCTTTCATCCGTCTTCTAATCAACTCAACCTTCTCGGATGTATCCCTAATCATGTCGGGTCCAAGTATAAGCTTATCCGTGGATTCCCACCAACATGTAGGTGACTTGCACGGCCTTCCATATAAAGCCTCAAAGGGTGCCATCCCTATGCTCGCCTGATAACTGTTGTTGTATGCAAACTCGACAAGAGGAAGATGGTCTTCCCATGCACCACCAAAATCCAGGATGCAAAGCCTCAACAAGTCCTCAAGTACCCTATTCACCCTTTCTGTTTGGCCGTCTGTTTGTGGGTGATAGGCTGTACTCAGGTTCAATCTCGTGCCCATAGCCTCCTGCAAACTGTTCCAGAACTGACTAGTAAAGATGGGGTCTCGGTCACTGACTATGCTGGAAGGGACTCCATGTAGTCGCACTATCTCACGAAGATATACTGATGCTAGTCCAGATGCGGTTCTTTTGCTCTTCACTGGGATAAAATGAGCACTCTTCGTGAGCCTATCCACAATGACCCATATGCTCGTATTCCCCTTCCTGGACCTTGGAAGCCCATCAATAAAGTCCATAGAAATGCTCTCCCACTTCCATAGCGGGACCTCTAGCGGATGTAATAGCCCACCGGGCTTCTTCGACTCAGCTTTTACTCTCTGACAAATAACACATCTCGAGACAAACTCCGCCACATCCTTCTTCATTCCAGGCCAGAAGAAAACGCGCTTCATGTCCTTATACATCTTATCACCACCTGGATGTATAGTCATCTTGGAGCGATGTGCTTCCTCAAGAACTTTCCTCACCAAGTCTTCTACCATCGGAACACAAAGCCTTCCGTCTCTCCTCAGCCAACCCTTATCGTCTATAGAATATCGAGCAAGGTGACTAGATGTCTCCCCTCGAGCCAGCTTGTCCATGATCTCAGCTATCTGGGGGTCTTCTTTCTGTGAAGCCCCGACTTGATCTAGAAGGGTAGGCCTGAGCTCTAAAGATGCCAAGGAACCGGTCACCGACTCCATTGCCAAAGAGAAATCAAAGGTCGCCAAGAACTCTAAATTCTTCATCTCAACAAATAGAGGACTTAGTGTCAACCTTTTCCTACTCAACGCATCCGCTACAACATTCCCCTTGCCAGGGGTATAGGATATCTCAAAATCATAGGAAGCCAAGAATTCCATCCATCTCTGCTGCCTTAAGTTCAGATCTTTCTGCGAAAAGAGATACTTCAAAGACTTATGATCAGTATATAGCTCAAATCTCTCTCCCAGAAGATAATGACGCCATGCTTTGAGCGCATATACAATCGCTGCCAGCTCTAGATCATGAGTGGGATAATTCCTCTCATGCACCTTAAGTTGCCTCCCACCAAAACATATAACTCTGCCTTCTTGCATCAGAACGGCACCCAATCCCGTGCCACAAGCATCAGTGTACACGGTAAATATCTTACCACCATCGGGTAAGGCTAGAACAGGTGCGGAGGTAAGGGCTCTTTTGAGCCTTTGAAAAGCAAGCTCACAATCCATATCCCAAGCAAAGACTAAGTTCTTCTTCGTCAACTTAGTAAGAGGAGCGGATATCTTCGCGAAGTCCTTGATGAACTTCCGATAGAAACCCGCAAGACCCAGAAAGCTCCTCACCTCGGTTGCGTTCCTTGGAGTCTTCCAATCCTGAACTGCAACCACCTTAGCGGGATCCACTGCCAAGCCTTGCTTGGATACGATATGCCCAAGAAATCTGACTTCCCTTCTCCAAAAGTGGCACTTGGAGAACTTGGCTTTTAACTGGTGTGCTCTGAGTGTGTCCATCACCTCCACTAGGTGCCTCGCATGCTCTTCCTCATCCTTGGAGAAGACTAGAATATCATCAACAAAGACCACGACAAACTTATTCAAGAACTTCCGAAACACCCTACTCATCAAATCCACAAAATACGCGGGTGCATTCGTCAAACCGAACGGCATAACAAGCCATTCAAAGAATCCGTCTGGAGTTCTGAATGCAGTTTTGTCTATACTGTCTTCAGCCACTCTGAGCTGATGAAAACCCGTAGCAAGATCAAGCTGAGAGAAAACAGAAGCACCAACAAGTTGATCAAAGAGATCATCGATCCTTGGTAACGGGTGTCGGTTCTTCTTAGTCAGCTTATTCAATTCTCTATAATCCACACAGAGTCGAAGAGAGCCATCTGCCTTAGTTGCAAACACCACAGGCGCTCCCCATTCGGATATACTCCTTCTGATGAAGCCCTTCTCAAGCAATTCTTTCACTTGCTTGCTCAGCTCCCGTCTCTCACGCGGAGCCATATGCCGAACGGGCAAAGAAACAGGTTTAGTATTATCTACCAGATAGATGCGAAAGTCAATCTCTCGTTTAGGGGGCAACCCCTTAACTTCTTCAAACACATCTGGATAATCCCGGACCACCCTTACAGACTGAAGGGCCTCCTCTGATGAGTCGAGAGATTCTAGATAGCATAACATGACGGGATTCTTCGGATTGCATGAAATCTCTAAGGTGTTGCCCAGGCGAGTCACAAGCCTTACAACCCTATGCTCACAATCCAGAATGGCTCCATATCTAGACAGCCAATCCATGCCCAAGATCAATCCGTATCCCCTGAAACCTAGAACATACGCACTACACAAGAATTCTACGCTGAGTATAGAGATCCTTAGATCCTCACATATCATAGATAGATGAGCAGAACCCCCGATGGGATTCGAAACACAAACGGGATCATCCACTAAGCTAGTACTGAGGCGCAAGCTATCAACAAGATCAGATGAAATAAAGCTATGTGATGCACCGGAATCAAACAAGGTACGTACTGGAAGATCAGAGATATAAACAAGGTTCTCAACAGAAACACTACCTCTCTCGGGAACTGAAGCGGCATTGAGAGCATGAACTTGCCCTCCTGAAGATCCAGCCTGTCCTTTCTTCTTTGGGCATTCTTTGCTGAAGTGCCCAGTCTCTCCACAAGAAAAGCATCCACCACTAAGCTTCCTTTTCTTCTTCCTGCAATCCTTAGCAAAATGCCCAGCTATGCCACAGTAATTGCACTTCCCCTTGCCTTTGTTGTTGTTGTTCCCCTTCTTGTTCTTGCCCTGATTCCCCTGGCTGCTTTGACCACCTTGATTGCCTTTGCCTTGAGAATCAATCTTCTTTGCTTGGGTATCGCCCGACTTGACTTCCTTCTTTCCATCTCCCTGAAGCAGAGCCATATTGACCAAACTCTCGAAAGTGGCTCCATGCGGAATATGTGACATCGCCAAGCCCTGTAGCGGCTCATTCAATCCTCTGGCAAATCGAAGAGCCTTCTTCTCCGGGGTGTTCACTATATCCAAACCAAAGCGGGCCAGCTGATTAAACTTGTTCACATACTCCTTGACAGACATATCACCTTGCTTTAATGCAATGAACTTCTCCATTTGTAAATTCGCCTCGGCTGAAGATAGAAACTTGGTCACAAATCTAGCCCTCAAGTCGGCCCAAGTCTCAACGGGCCTCGTCCCATTGGTGACCTCCCACCAATAGGCCGCCTCATCCTTCAAAAGCCATACGGTCAATAAGATCTTTCTCTCGTCATCTATCCCGAAGATGGCAAACAAGTCCTCCGTGTCCTTCAGCCAATTCCTGGCTTCAACGAAAGATTCCGTGCCTAGGAAATTCTTGCCTCCCATTGCCTTGAAGTCTTTACAAACCTTTGTAAACTCAATCTGAGGGTGCTGAGGGGGAGGAGGAGGAAGAGGAGCCTCAGCAACGGGAGGAGGAGGAACATTAGCAACGGGAGGGGGAATATTAGCTGCTGGAGGAGGGGGAGCAGGAACCACCGGAGGAGGGATATTAGGGATAGGATTCTCAACTACGGGAGGAGGAGTGGGAGTAGGGTTGGCGGGACCGGCTGCCGCCCTAGCTTCTTGGAGTCTCCTATACCAGAGTGGTACGTTCACTCCATCTGGGATGTCAAGATTCTCAGCCATACTGAAACAAAAGATAAGATAAGATCAGGTCAAGGGAACGAATGATAATGCTGATGGCTTTTGGGGATTAGCCTTAAAATAATCTAGACTTTATTTTGGAAAATACTTAGTAGGTTTTTGAAAATAGTTTTTTTTTCCAAAAGTTTTGTTCAATCTTGTTAACCTCGTGCTCTGATACCAAATGTAACACCCCACCTCCCCTAGGATCACTCGTTAGAATGTACTAGCTTTGGAGGGGCGTTATTGTGAAGGTAAACATGCACAGAGATATCGCAAGACAGAATATATATAAAAGTAAATATAAGTAAAGCAGCGGTAGCAGATAAAAACCCATCATCATCATCTCAGAAAATACCAACATAGTCAAGTACATAATATCAAAATGTCATGATCCAAAATACAACATAAGTCTAGATACGTGATAACAAAATACATGGTAAAACATCAGTACTAATCCCCAGAAATAAAAGATAAGACATAGCTAGCTCAGATCCATACATGAGCTATCCAACAAGCAAGTCAAAGATCCACTAAGCAGATGTAGTCCCTCCCTGAGAACCTGTGGGGGGGGGAACGGAAGAAAAGAAGCGAAAGGAAAACAGGTCAGTCAAAAAGACTGGTAAGCCCTACTACGATCAATCTATAAACTAATAAAGTTAACCGTATGATGGAAACTGAGATGAACATACTGGCAATAGATAAAGGTGACATCACATAGACGAGGTTAAACTTTGCACCACAGTGTACTAGCAAACCCACAAAACAGACCTTGATCCCTTAGCCCAAACTTTGGCCCAATAACATGAAGTGACCTTAGTATAAGGCCCAGCCCAACGGTCTAGTCGATCGGCTCCCTATAAACCTAACACGTCAAGTGTTGGTGTCCATACGGCCCACATGGATGTAGTCAGACTGTGCTGGGTCCACCTTCGGGTGTATCAAGCCCTCGGGTGTCAACCCCAGACACCTAAGCAATGATGCACAGTCTAAGCTACTGGTACTCGTGCCTCGAGTTTGTCCAACATCGGACTACGTGCACGTCCGTAGTCCGCCGGACCCGCACCGCTGTACCACTCAGCCGTCGCTTTGGTCGCTTACATCAGTCAAGTAATCGTGCCCCGCCCTAGCCTAGCCTCTAGGGTTGTGAATGATACCAAACTGGGATTACTGCTGGAACAGACCACGTTGCTAGGGTTTCTAAGAGGGTTAAGTGTGGTTTTAACCCCTCACTAATCCTGGATTAAATTAGTTAAGTGTAACCACTTAACCCCATCTAATCCTCGCATCCCCATTATTGGTTAAGTATTAGTGGGCCATGACTTAACCCTAATCATGAGGCATTAATTACTTAACGCACCCAACCTCTCACATTAGACATCCGTGGTTACCTGGGAAGATTTACACCACGTCTAAGTCTAACCTCGGGTCTTATGGTGCAACATGACCAACTACCCACATTAGACCCCACGTTGTGGTTACCTGGGAAGATTTACACCACAACTAGGTCTAACCTCGAGTTGGCCATATCATGTTATCTAATGTCATGTCCACTTTTAAACACATTTACAAGTTAACATATACTTGGGTAGACCTAACTTAATAGGTAAATTCTCAAGGGGTAGACCTAACTTAATAGGTAAATTCCCAATCTTTTCGTTTCAGGTATCTTTAAGTTTACCCAAGCCCTCCCAACGTCATTATCTCGCTTACATATTCGTCATAACGTATAAGGGTATAAAAGGTAACTTGGCATATGTCATAATAAACATGCATACATGTTAAACTTGCAAATCATGTCATGGTGAATTCGCATAAACATGCTTAGCTTATTAAATATGCATAACATGGTAAGGTGAACATGCATAATCCATTAAACTTGCATAACATGGTAAGGTGAACTTGCATAAGCATGCATAATCCATTAAACTTGCATAACATGGTAAGGTGAACTTGCATAAGCATGCATAATCCATTAAACTTGCATAACATGGTAAGATGAACTTGCATGAACATGCATAACCCATGAAACATGTAGAACATGACATAATAAACTCGCATAAGCATGCATAACTTGTGAAACATGTAAAACATGGCATAGTAATCTCGCATATGCATGCATAACTTATGAAACATGTAGAACATGGTATAGTGAGTTCGCATAAGCATGCATAACTTATGAATCATATAAAACATGACATAGTGAGTTCGCATAAACATGCATAATCAACTAAACTCACATAAATCTCAACTTTCACCAAACATTAACTTTAGAGTTTGTAAAGTGAAGGTAAGAGGGCTTACAAATATAAACAAGCCACAAATCCACCAAATAAGATGAAGAAGCCCTTTTAAAAACTCAAAACAAAGCCTCAAATAAGAAAACCCTTTTGCAAAATCCCAAAACACAAACTATAGCAAATCAAACTTGCTACTTGATGAAGTATGCAAGTTATTAAGCATTCATACAACATAGAAAAGGTTATATGATCATCATATCTTCATAGGATTAAACTTTGAGGAAGGTGGAGGCTAGGGATTTTAGGTGGAGGCCATTTGAGGTTTCAAATTGGCATAGTTTAGTTGCTAGATTGATTAATGAGGCATTAGGGTAGGATTAGGGGTATATTTATAGAAGATTAGAGTGTTTTTAGCCCTAGGATTAACCCTAGATTAGGTTTGGCCCGTCAGATCTCAGAATTCTCCAGAACCAAGCCATATGACTCAACCCAAATCAGAAATGGTGCACCAGGCTGAGCTGCCTGGGCACCCCCTGTCGACAGGGCTGTCGACTCCCTGGGTGCCCTGTCGACATGCCTGTCGACATGGGTCCCCCTGGCGGGAATTTTCCCGCCTAACCCAGATTAGCCCTAATCCCTGTTTTTAATTCGAAATTTAAATCTGTTTTTAGCATAGAAATTTCTGAAAACTTCAATGGGCCTTAACCGGGTCATACGGACTCCGATTTTCGAAAACTCGGACTCTATTTCGCGTATTTTTCCGAGACGAACGCAATGGCATAGCCCGCTTCCCCTGATTCAGATTTTTGAATTAAATTCTACCTCAATTTATGTTATAACAGTTTATTGAAAATACGGGTTGTTACATTCTACGTTAAATTCATTAATATTTCCAAGTAAAATATTCAAAACCAGATTAACCTATTCAAAATCAATAGCCGAAAAATCCGGGTCGTTACATCTAATATACTATAATATTTAAAATATTAATCATTCATTTATATTAAAATATAATTTGGGTAAAATTATTTCATTTACCCTTTTCCAAAACATACTGTGTCAGTTTACCGTATTCAAGCGTTTAGAAACTCCTATCGATACAGTGGATCAAACTGATCGAACAAAACATATAAACAACTCAACCAATAAATCTCCACAATATAAAACAATTTTTTTATAAAATCTACAAATACGTTCACTCGTATACATACACTCAAACTCAATCTAGGGTATTGCTAACCCTATCTCTACTGAGTCACGCCACAGAGCCAAGGTAATCACTTAACCTTCAGCTCTGATACCACTGTAACGAACTAGGATTTTTGGCTCCGAAAATCAACACAAAACTACCATGTTGACTATTCAGACATCGAAAATACCTTATCATTAATAGAAAGAAATTAGAGATGAGAATAGATAAGATAGAAAATTAGAATAGAAGAAGAAGAAGAAGATCACCATAGAACAGAATCAAAGTCATACAAATCTTACATCGAAACGAATAAAATATAATATATAACATAACTTTGAAATAAAATAGTACATATATGCAATAACATTATCAGAGAACAACACTTACACATAGCGGAAATAACAATAGCTATAAAATCCTGACGTCTCCTGCTTCAAGCTCCTCTAAGTATATCTGTAAAAACCTGAACTACTTGACTGTCCGTATAAATTTGGGCACCCAAGAGTTAAGGGAAACAAAACAAAATAAACTCTGGGTCAGTCATGGGACTTGTGTGAGTAAACTCAAATCATTTGGCTTAACTTTTCAAAATCCTTTTCAAAAGAAAAGATAATCGTAAGACCAATCCACTCATAAACATGGATGGTTTTTACCTTACGATAACCCAAAACAGTTTTGGAAATCAGTACTCTTCTGATATTATAATAATGTCTAATCACAAGTAAATAACAATCTAGCAGAACACTTGCATCTCATGCTCCACATATAAAGTATACGAACAAAACCGCGGGCGCTTATTGGAGATTGGATTCCAACTATGACAAGGTATGGGACCACCTGCCGATAGTGTATCTCTAGAGGTGAATACACTGGGTTCAACAAGAACATCTTGCAACCCGGCCCTCACATGACCGACCACTCATTTCGCTTGAGTGTATGGAATGTATATCACCAACGGTTGGGAGCTACCAACCGTTTCCCGAAAAGGGACAGCATCGATAATAGATAAAAGAATGAAATGGATTTTCTCTAGATAGGTGATATACACCCTAATGGAAGCGACCCACATAGTCATGCTGCCTGCCCGATTTCTGTCATTTTCCGGTTGATGAGGCTTGAGGTCATTACGTATCTTTTAGAACACCTGACCACAATTCACTTTGAATGCCACATCGTAATATCCGCCAAATCACAAATTTATTTCCCCAAAAATACCACGGGTATAAATCTAAGAGAAATGAATTCCTCTGCCACCAAACGTAAGTACGTTTGAAGAGATCAATCTACGCGGTCAGTTAGATATACTCTATCAGACATTCGTCTATTCACGTTGTCCTGGGGCTGGACAAACCGAAGGAACTATTCTATAAACAGGATAGCCCTTGCATAACTCCGTCTTCAATTATCTTCATCATAATTGATCGCAACGCTAACATCCATACAGAGTGGTCTTTAGATAATGAATTTGATCCCGGTCTCTCCGTATCGAAGGCGTAAAAATGGTCAAAAACTTTGATAGTCGGTGATTTAACTAACAAAGAAAAATAAGTGTGAAACCAACGATCTTATTTCCAGACAGAAATCCGATCGATCAATCATCAATCAACACTGATCTCCTTTAATTTAATTTATCATTAATTTATTCATTTCCCATTTCTATATATTTGTAAATTCTTATGCTCTAAATTTAGAAAATATACTTTATTAATCATTGGAAAACTTTTCCATATTTTCTCCATTCCTTATTTTCTATATTATAAAACATTTCTGATTCTTATTTGGAAAACATTTCCAAACTCCTTCATTTGATTTGAACAAATGTTTAAATAAAACATCACTAAACCAATTCAAACCATTACACTCATTAACTAAATTCACTTAACCAACCTTCACTATTGAACCTTACCCATCCCTTAGTTAAAACTGAAGCCAATGGAGTTGGGGTATAATTACCTCTCAGACCTTAACTGAACAACATTTATAACCTCGAAATAGACGAAGTCCACCCTTTTAAATCTTTAACAAACTTCCTTACGTAACTTTCGAATTCTATTTACGGATCCACTTCTTTATTTTAAAACATTGATTATAACTATAGCATTATAATCCCTTCTTCTTAAATATCTAACTTCAAAATATAACTTTTATTCCTTAATTTAACTAAATAACTAAATAGACAATTTATGAAGAAATCATTAAATCTTGATTAAAAACGGAAAGTGTTCTTTCCTAAATTCGATATAATCGAATTCCAACGTATAACTCTCTTCGAAAAATCTCTATTCGATAATTCCTTTTCGAATAAACTATATTCGATAACTCTTTCTTCGAATAACTATATTCGATAATCTCTCTTTCGAATAAACTATATTCGATAGTCTCTCTTCGAATGATTTACATTCGATTAACTCTCTTCGAATGATTTACATTCGATTAACTCTCTTCGAATGATTTACACTCGATTAACTCTCTTCGAGTGATTTACATTCGATTAATCTCCTTTCGAATAAACTATTTCGAATAACTCCTTTAATTCTATTCGAATAAACTATTTCGAATAACTGCTTTGGATTAACTCGGTTTGATTAACTCATCTTGACTAACTCGACTCGATTAACTCAACTTAATTAACTTACTTGATTAACTCAACTTATTTAACTTCTATCGAATAACTAATATTCGATTAACTCATATTCGAATAACTATGTCTGTTTCAACTTTATTTCAAATGGCTAATATTCGATTTAACTCCATTCGCTTGACTCTAGATCGCAGCGATCACAATGGTTACGCCTGATTCCCTCAGGAAACATCCGACCACCGTAGGCTATCTGCAACCCTGCGAATTTCGCTAGCAGCCGTACAAAATGGCAACTCATCCTGAATAACTATGTTTGACTAACACTATCTCAAATAACTATATTCGATCAACTCTAATTGGATAACTAATATTCAATTAATACTAATTCGATTAACTATGTTCAATTTACTCTATCTGGTTAACTCTTACTGCATAACTCTATCTAATTAACTCTAACTGGATAACTCTAACTGATTTCTCTAATTCGATTAACTTAAATCGATTAACTCTAATACAATTAACTCCACTCGATTAACTACTTTCAATTTACTCTACTTGAATAACTAATTTTCGATTAACTCTCTTACAATTTGATTAACACATTTTGATTAACTCCTATGATTAACTCTACGTCCATATTCAGTTTCAATTATCGATGTTGAAATCGATTCTTACTTCTCGATATAAGTCCCGACTTTTATATTCTATTTACACAATGATAAACATTTCATTTAATTTATAAAATATTATTTATAAATTTGTCTTCTCAATTTACGGTTAAAATAGTTTCTATTTAAAATCATTGCTTTAAATCCATATCATGTTATACCCCTGGGCGAAGCATGGTCTAAACCTTTCAAACACAAAATTCTGTTTTATACTATTCTATTCACTTTTCAAGTATTTCCTTTTATGATATCTTATTTATTTTCTAAATAAATATTCCCTTTATCTTTCTATTTATTTAACAAATAAGTATTCCTTTTTAATCTATTTGTAAATGTTTTACAAATATTTCCCTTTTCAATTCTATTTGTTAATGTTTTACAAATATTTCTTTTTTTCTATTTGTTTCACAAATATTTTCCTTTTCTATTTGTTTTACAAATATATTCCTTTTACATATAAAATCCATTGATTTTATATAAATAATTCATTTTCAAAATACACTTTGAAAATCCCTTTTTCTACATTTCAGTATTCCTTATGGTATCTAAATATCAAATAACAATGATTGATATCATTCAAACGCGCATAATAACCACAGATTATAAATCACATCATATATTTCAATATATGAAAACAATAGTATTATAAATATTGAGGAATCCAGTTGGATCCCTCCAACCTGTTTCCCTGCATCCACAGATGTTAAACAATATAATTAACATCAACTTCATTTCAATATAAAGTATTCTGATCAACAGAATCAATATATGTTTAACGATTTATATATATAATTTCAACCAACTGACTAGCAGTTCATCCAAACAGTCAACGCACACCAATCAACCAATATTTATCAGTTCTAAAAATACGTTATAAAAGTATAAATTGTTCAGAGTTAGTGAGATTTACTCACATTGGTCGGTTTATCGTTAAATAACGATAATTGGTCATTGATTTTATTCTGGCGTTTAATTCCGCCATAAATCCAAACGAGCTCAAATTCACTCCCCGTCAGTTCAATTGTGTAGCCACCGTCCATACGATCCCAAAGGATCTGACCGTTCGAAATTTTCCTAATGTGGGTAGAAGATATTTCGATTTCAAGTTGCGTACATATTTGATAAATACTTGGGCTTTACCTTTAATTTGGCCCAATACCCAACTTTAAAAACCCATCCGCTCTCCCCGTTTTACACTGTGAAATCATCTTCTCCATTTCTGTAAACATCCGGTCCTCAAATCCTTCACCATAGCCAACGTTCAAACCTCCACCGCTCCTTACTTCATCAATGAAAAATCGAACAAAAATCACCATCCATCTGCACTCTAAAATCTCCTTAACCCCATACCATCATCTTCAAACTCGCACCCACACCGTAATTCGTGTTCGCTCAGGGTATTTCCACGGTTACAGTAAATTGGACCGACAATTATTTTACCCAAATTCCACCAAAACCCATAGATGAGTACCAAATTGGTTCATGAACTCTAATCTGATGCTCACAATAAAGATCGACGCTTGAATCACTTTCAGTCCTTAACCCTAGCTATTATCGAACACGTTGTATAAAACGCAGCTACGAAAATGGTGTTCAAACCATCCAAAACGGCTACCTCATTGAAGACCTTCTTTCTAGGAACTCAAATATATGAACTTTGGGATTTTTGGATTTTGCTTGGATTTCTATGAATTTTATGAAGAACACAAAATCGGGTTTCCTGAAGAAACATGGCGGCGCAAATTTTGTGGCTGACACGGGAAAAGTGATTTAGGGTTAGAAGAGTTTAGGAATATATATAAGTGATTTTAATATTTGAATATTTGAATATTATATTTATTTTTAAGCGAACGCTACTTCTTGTTCATCTTTAAAAATCCCCATGGTCACATTTGACACCCAAAAATCATGAAAATTGACATGTAGCTACAGTTCGCCATTACGGACCCAACGAAACCAGTTTCATAGAATTCCGACTTTGTTTGCTCACATAGCGTATTTATAACCGTCAAAATACTGACTGTTTTTCACATTAAAAATCCGTACGACCACACACTGACTTCAAAAATCACGAAAATTGAAATCTAACAATAATTTGACATTACAAATCCAACAAAATTGGTTTCGTCGAATTTGGAGGTCGTTTGAAAAACTGGCTATTTTTAAAGCTCTAAATAACCCATTTAAATATATAAATATATTTAAAAATAATTAAATTAAATATTTAAAAATAAATATTATCGTATATATCCATAGTAGAATATCATACAACTCAAATTGAATTTATAACTCAAATTTCAAATCCCTGTTGAATCGATATTCAATTTATATTGAAAAGTCCTTTTATAATATAAATAAATCGCTATAATTTATAAAGGAATTCCATAACGACTTTTCAAAAATTTGATTTGGACATAAATCAAAATCTACAAGACAAAATCCTGATTTTTCTCTTCCACTAGTAAAATATACTTTACCAGCTCCAAACGTTTCTTGTTTCACAGAAATCCGACTTAAAACGGATCATGTATATTCAGTAAAAGTTCAAATCGGCAAATAGCGAACTTCCGCGCCATTTCAAGCTCGTTTTTAATTATAATATAATTATATGTTCAAACTTCATTTAAATAATATATTCGTTATTCAAATTCAATTCCAAACTGAATTGTAGCTTATATATGATCCAATTCACATCGTATTGTGAATTCTACAATTTTCGACTATTTCACAAATTAAATATATTATTCTATTATTTGTATTAATTAAATATTCAATATTATTTAATTAAATAACCATTTAATTCCCTAAATCACTATTTAAATAATTAAATGAATTAATTATTATATCGCTGAAAATACGGGTCGTTATAGGTGGACCAAAAACGGTGAGTTTATTCCGAAGTTCGAAATGTTAAACGAGTATAAATTATTCGAAGAGAGTTATAAGTTGAAACTCGATTATCTCGAATTAGGGAAAGTACTATTTACTTTCCGATTTTAATCAACATTTATTTATTTATTTATTATTTATTTATTTATTTATTCAAATTAATGAATAAAAGTTATATTTTGAAGTTAATATTCCGAAACTAGGGATTATAACGTTATCGTTATAATCAACGATTTTTGTTAGAGAAGTAGATTCATAAATTGAATCTGAGAGTTGCGTAAGCAATAAATTTGATAAGAAATTAGAAAATGGAGTTAAGGAAAATAGAAACTAATTGGAAATTAGTTAAGTTGAATAACTTTCTGGGTGTTGATTTAATGTTGGTTTCGACCTTTGGGGTTGATACTTAGGGAGTTGTTCTCTTATTATTTACGGTTAGGGACTAATGAATGTGGAAGAATATTGATGCAAAAATAAGAAATGTGTATGTTTTCCAATGTCAATAGCGTATATTCTCTAAATATAATAAGAATTTGTGAATATATGGAAATGTTTTCCGATGTTAATAAGAAATATTTTCTGGAATATAGAAAATAAATAGTTTAAAATAGATGGAAACGTTTTCCAAAAATCGTGAGATGCTAAACGAGTTGGAGAAATACTTGTGTAAAGACATTGAAAGGAAATTGAGAAATGAATAAATTATTGATAAATTAAATTAAAGAGGCTCAGTGTTGACTGATGGTTGATCGATATAATCTCCAATTGGAAATAAGATCGTTGTTTGTATGAATGTTTTCCTTTGATAGTTAAATAATTGACTATCAAAGTTTTTGACCATTTTTCTGTTGTTAATACGGAGAGATCAGGATCAGGTATAATATCTTAAAACCACTATGTATGGGAATTAGCATTGCGAATCAAATATGCTGAAGATAATTGAAGACGGGGTTTATGCAAGGGTTGTTCTGGCGATCCTATGTAGAAATTGCCTATGATGGATTTACAGAATAGTGCCTTTGGTTTGTCCAGTCCCAGGACAACTTGTATAGACTAATGTTTGACAAAATCTATCTAATAGACCATGTAAGTTGATCTCTTCAAACATATTCACGTTAGTCGTGGAGGAATTCATTTCTCTTAGCTTTATACCCATGACATTTTTGGGGAAATCAATTTGTGATTTGGAAGTTATGACGGTGTGGCATGGCTAAGTGGGTTGCTCCCAATTAGGGTATATTGTCCCATCTAAAGAATATTCATTTTTGTTCTTCTTTCGCTTCTGTATCTTCCAGGAACGGTTATGTCGGTATACCAACCTAAGATGACAATATATTTGAAACATTCAAGCGAAATAAATGGTCGATCATGTGTGAACGAGTTGCAAGATGTTCTTATTGAACTCAAGTGTATCCCCTCTAGAGTACACTGATCAAAGGTGGTTTCATACCTTGTCATAGTGGGAAATCCATTCTCTAATAAAATCCCGTGGTTTTGATTGTATACTATGTATGTAGAGCATGAGATGCAAGCATTTTACTATATTGTTATTTATTTGATGTAAACATTATTATAATATTAGAAAAGTATTGATTTTAAAAGAATGCTTTGGGTTATCGTAAGGTAAAAACCATCTGTGTTTATGTGTGGATCGGTCTTACAATTATCCTTTCTTTGAAAGGGACTTTTAAAAGTTAAACAAATGGTTGGAGTTTACTTACACCAGTCTCATGACTGACCCAGAGCTTATTTTGTTTTACCATAACTCTTGGGTGCCCAAATTTGTACACGCAGTCAAGTAGTCGGGATTTTACAAATATGCTTGGAGGAGTTTGGAGAAGAAGCCTTCAATGTTATATATATATATATATATAGAGAGAGAGAGAGAGTTTATTTCCACTATGATATATATATATATATATATATATATGTGTGTGTGTGTGTGTGTGTGTGTGATGTACTCTGATGATGCATATAAGTACAAATACTATTTTGTATTTCAAAAGTTGTTGTATATATTTTATTCGTTCCGCTGTGAGATTTGTGTTTACTCTGATTCTGTTATGTTGTGTTCTTCTTCTTCTATTCTAAATTCCTTTCTTTTTCTCACCCTTTGACTTCTTTCTATTAATGATCTGGTATTTCCGATGCTTGAATAGTCGACATTGTGTTTTGTGTCAATTTTCGGGGTCGAAAAAAATTCTGGTTCGTTACAGTTGTGTTTTACCGCTCCAAAAACCTCATAGTCATATTGATCCGATGAGAAATTCCCTAACCTCCTCTTATAAAAAATAAATTATTGAGTTGATTATCGAGTTGAATCCATTCCTAGTCATGCCTGGATGTCGTCGTTTCATTTTGTGTCCATCTGTTTGCCATCTCCATTCTGTGCCACGAAAGGTGATTTTATCTCACACTTGGCTTACATTGTTTCATGGATGTTAAATTCAGCACAAATGAATTGTTGTGAAATGTGTAGGACTGCTAGTAGGAATCATTTTATTTTATGCATATACCTTTCATATATGACACGATATATATATATATATATATATATATATATAACACGTAGGTGCGTTGATGATATATGATTTGTGATGCGATGATATTGATGCTATGAGATGTTTATCTATGTTGTTGATTTCCATAGTTTTAGGAAAATCACTATGAGTTGAAATGATACATACCCGAACGAACATTAGATTAAGGAAAAATCGTTATGGATTGAAATGACAGACCTGAGCGATTTTTACTGAATTTGGGATTGCGGGTTTAAATGATATATACCTGTAAATTTATAAATTGCGGATTGAAATGATAAATATATGTATCACTTAACCATAGGGTAGAAAATTATATACAGATACTGTCGGTCATGTTTTCGATGTAAAGTAAGTTGGAAATTTTAATCTAAACGATTACTTAAGATTTTGTATATATTTTAGTTTAAAGATTTTAAACCTAACTTCTTTTGTAAATTTAAATTATATGTTTTTAAAAAATGATTTTATGAGTAAATATGGATTTAAATATTTATTTAAGATTTTTACTTACAATTTTATTTATTTTCAAAACCATATAATTTAATAAAGATAATAATATAAGTATTTTAAACTTTAATTTAATATATTATAATAAATAATTCTTTTGAAAACCTATTTATAAATTATTATAAACTTATACATATATATATATATATAAATCTATTTTTCAAAATTTAATTTTAATATATTTAATAAACTTTAAAGCATAAACTTAAGATAGATAAGTTAAGATTTCACGGTTTAAATTTAAGGTTTAAAGATTGAATTTAAATATTGATATTTGATTAAACATATGAATTCATATAAGATATAAATTTGAATTGGTTTAAATATGAACTCTTATAAGAAATGAACTTGAATTGTGTAAGTTGATTTTTATGTCTTTAAATTTCGAAATTGAAGAAAATGAATTTTGAATACACAAATTGATAAAAATGATTTGATTATAAAGCGACCTGTGTGAATTTGGAATATACAATTTATTTGTGTATGGAATTGAATATATAAATCAATTTGATATGAATTAAGAAGAATTATAAACCAAATTTATAAAAATGATTTGAATCTACAAGTAATGATTTTGAACTGTACAACTTGAAATTTTAAAATATGATATGAATTGTTTGAATTGAAATATAAGTGTGATTTGAATTGTAGAAATTGAATTTGAACCAAAATGTTGGATTTTATGAATTGATTTAAAACAAATTCTTATAAAGGTAAAATTAGATTATATGAATTGTTTGAACTCGGACTTTGAAGAAAATAAATCAAACTAAAATACCATTTAAGTTAAATATTTAATATTGATTTAAACCGTATTTGAGACCTTTAAGGTATGATTATATAATTTGATTTTTGAATTGAATGTCGTTAAGTGAATATTTTCGAAGATTAAATATAACCGAAGTTGGATATTTAATTACGATTTTAAATATGAATTTGTGATTTCGTATAAATGATTATAAAGTGATTTATAAAATAATGACCACGGTGTAAAAAATATAAATGTTTGGTTGTTAAAGAGACCGGGATCGGCTATTGTCATACCCTCTGCTAATACCGAAAACCACTTTAACAACTTTGTACGTGGTGAAGAATCTAGAACGAAGTAAGATGGTTTGGCGAACGATTCTAATACATGGTATTTACGTGACCTTGACTCCCACGAGTCAGCTTGATGTGACTAAAACAGGAGCTCCACCGAGACTAAGTGAGGTCAATCATCCTATCGAGCATACTTCTTCAATACCATTCTATTACTTTTGCGATGTGTTTGGTAGCCACCCTGCGATTTGATTATGGGAGTGTGTCTTGAGGTGGGAGGTAGTTGCTGCAATGCGTTACCACCAGTCCGACTCTGCAAACGGTGTATCCACCATGACATTCCTCGTGTGCCTTGTCACATGCCATACGCGAGCCCACTACGATTTTGTTTTGTACTATTTTATACGGAGTGCCCTCTGATAGCCCTCCAGTTTACAGAGGAATTACGGTACTGTATATACTACAGGAATATATAAACGGTTTAAGGGTAATAATGATAATCCCGCTTACGTTATTTTGATACTTTACTTTACTGATAGAAACTATTATATATAACATATATTACTATATAGTATATAGTTTAACGGATCCTTGGAAGATAGTGATCCCAAACATCCTTTAAGTTATTGATGCATTTCACTGAACATTTCATTTGAGTTGATTTACTTCTATGACAATGTTAGTCCTGATCCGAGTTGTTTTGTTTTGCATCATTGTTCGGGTCATATCGAGTATTACAGCCTTCGAGATTCACTCTTGGAGCTTATATTGGGTTTTTCTCGTCTTTTATCTACCAATTCAGTTGCTCTAGTCATTCAACTATTCATGTCATTTATATTTCAGATAGTTATCATTTGTTTATGTACTAGTGATTGTTGTATTAGACTTCCGCTGTATTGCTTATATAAACTCTGATGTAAAATTTTATTTAATAGCTTCATGAATTACTATTGTATTATTTATTTCCCGCTGCGAGATATTATATTTCTCTGTGTCTGTGTCCATAATCTGTGATTCTATCATTTATTCCATTTACCCCAGAAGCTAATAACAATCTGTCGTTCTGAATGAATCAAATTTGACATGTTTTTTCGGTTCGGCATGGTCAAAATGGCGGGTTGTTACAGTATGTTTTATGTTTTATCCTTTGATGTGGTTTGGGAAGCTGGGTTGTACGACATTTTGTGCTATGATGGTTTCTAAATAAATTATTGTGAAAAATACTAAAATGTTTTGTTTTGAAGTGCTGTAATTTATTTTATGTCTTGTGAATTTTAGTCCTTACAAGTTTTTTTAGTTATACCTAGACGTTCTACATTCTTTGTTATGACTCCTTAAACAAAGGGGTATAGGGTGTCACATATAGGCTTTCAAAAAATAAAATGGTACGTAGTAATAATAATAACAACAACAACAACAACATATTCTCATTTGTAGTAGTCACTGAAAAACCAAAAGTCATGACTGTAATGAGAGCAATGATAATGAACCAATTAGCATAAATGAGTGTCGAAAAAAGACACGATTGACAAAAATGGAAAGATGTTGCTCGAGTTGAGCTAGATTCACTTCAAAAATATGGTGCATTTGGACTGATTAAAAAAACAACAGAAGATGCTAAACTAATGGGTTATAATTAGGTATTCGTTAGAAAATGAAATGATGAAAATAAAGTCGAGAGAGACAAGACACAACTCATCGCACAAGGTTTCCTGTAGAGACTATGTTTCAAAAAAATACTTTTCTGTTATGGATGTTATAACATTTCGATGTTTGATAAGCCTTACGGTTTCTAAGAAGCATGATATAAGATTAATTAATGTTATGACAACTCATCTTTATGGCGAATTAAATACTTATATTTACATGAAAATCCTAGATGGACATAAGTTGCCTCAAGCTAAATCAAAATTGATGTACTCATTAACACTGAGACGATCACTACACAGTTTGAAACAATCCACAAGATGTTGTATAACCGTCTTAATCGCTATTTAGTAAAAGATGGATATAAAAACAATATTAATTATCTACGTGACTTTATAAAGAAATCGATAAAGGAGTTTGTTGTTTAGAAGTATATGTTGATGATATAAATTTGGTTCGGACTCAAAAGAAATCGATGAAACAATAATTTACTTGAAGAAAGAATTTGAAATGAAAGATCATGGAATAACTAAATGCTGGCTAGGTCTACAGACCGAGCACTGTACAAATGACATACTAATCCATATGTCAAATTACATTGAAAAAATCATGAAGCGTCCTCAAATGGATAAAGCATATCCAGTTAGTACGCCTATGATTGTTAGATCACTAGATATTAAAAAGACCCTTACCGCCTAAAAGAAGATGATGAAAATATAGTTGGTCTAGAAGTATCATATCTAAGTTTCATTTGTGCATTGTTATATTTAGCCCAATGCACAAGATCAGTTATTGCATTCCCAATCAATCTTCTAGCAAGATACAGTTCTTTATCAATTAAAGACACTGGAATTGTGTAAAACATGTCATGAGATATCTTCGTATAACGACAGATTTAGGCTTGTTTTATACTAACCTCGTTAATAATCTGATTCCAGTTGACTATGCTGGCACATATTATCATTTCGATCCACATAAAAGCAAGATCACAAATTGGATATGTATTTAGTAACAGTAATGCAACTATTTCATGACAATCTATGAAACAAACGGTAGTATCAATACTACCTAATCTTTCTGAAATACTAGTACTACATGAAGCAAATCGAGAATGTAGTTGATTAAAGATCATTTACTGAGCATATCTGAAGTATGTGTCGACTTCTCTCAGCTACAGAAGGGTCAACTATTATTTATGAAGACAATGCGACTTATGTAGCGCACATTTAAGCAAACTGAGTATGCCTTTAATAGTAGTAATGCAGCTACTTCATGATAATCTACGAAGCAGATGTTAGTGGCAACATCATCTGATCATTCTGAAATACTAGCACTACATGAAACAAATTGAAAGTGTATTTGGTTAAGATTATTAATTAAGCATACTCCAAAAATGTGTCAACTTAGCTCAGCTACAGAAGGATTAATTATTATTTACGAAGACAATGCACCTTGCGTAACTCACATTTAAGCAGGTTATATCAAAGGTGATAGAATGTAACACATTTCCTCTCAATTCTTCTTTAAACCTAAACCACAAAAAGACGATTAGATAGAGGAGAAACGAATTTAATCTCAAGAATATTTGACGGATCAATTCACAAAGACATTTCCAAAATCAACGTTCTAGAAAAAGTTTACAAAATTGGTATATGTGGTCTGCATTAACAAACTAATTGAATAATACGTTATGAATTATGATATAATACTATTTTCCTTCAATGATAATTTTTTTTATTAGGCATTTGTTGAAGTTTTTAATAAGACATTATTTTGATTTAAAAGTATCAACACTCGTTGAAACATTGTAAAACATGTTATTTAAAAATGAAATAAAATTATACATTTTTCCTTATGATTTTCCCCATACTTTTTTATTAAAAGATTTTGAACGAGGCAATTAATCTTATCATCTTCTAATGTTCATATTTAAGAGATAGTGTTGTAATACATGCAAGTAATAAAGATGAATAAGCTAAATGCATAAGGACATTATTGTAATCTCCAAAGCATGTACAGTCTACAAACAGAGAGTTTATGTACATTGGAAGTCTGAATTAATAAAATTGTCTTTTCTCCCTGATATCTTCTGCTATTATTTCATTTTATAACAAAAAACTAATAATACATGGATCTAGTCACCTATTAGCGCACGGGGTCTATGTTCAATCGTGAACAAAGACATACCAGTTTGTGCAATAGCTCTTACAAATCCCATATTTGCAGTTAGTGTAGGAGCATGCCAATAATCGCCAGTTCCAAACACAATCTTGTTCTTCAAAGCAATCTTCCTGGTTGTCGGAAGAGCCGCTACACGTTCTGATGGCCTGTCTCGTACAACTCTGCTAAGCAATAGTTAGTTAGAAGTAGTATACGAATTCGAAATTTGTGTTATTCACTGAATAGAAAGAAAATACGCTATAAGATAACTCATACATGTACACAACTAAACACCCTGCATTCCAAATTTAAGCAACTGCCTTCCTAGATGATTGCTCTTAATACAACATTAAAACCTGGCATTTAAAATATTATGGCTACAGCAACTTTCATGGCAGATACATCACTATAGTAGACATAATGAACATGCCATTGCATAGTGAGTGTTATGTTCAATATGATATTTTAGGAAGTAGTTTTGTTTTTTTGGTCTTAGAAACCTATGTGCAATCAGACTCTCTCTTCATAAATTCCCCTCTCTTATAAGTGAATATGCAACTTCCTACCCAAGTTTACAGCTAGAAGGCGGCAAAGTTGAAAATGTGCAGGCACATGAACATATCACACACTAAGAAGTGCATGAACAAAACTGAAATCCTATAAATAAGATCATAGGTGTTAAGTATATTGTAACTGGATTACTAACTTGGAATGAAAACAATAAAAAGAGAATACAAGCAAACCATGTAGTTTTCTTTTCTTTTTCGTTTTTAACAAATGATATAAATCTAGGAATTTAGAAAACTAACAGCCGTAGAAGGAACTCACGAGAGGTGCTTTATCAAAAGATCGGCGCGTGATTTCTCATTAGGCCCTCCACACATTAGAACAATTTCTTTGAATTCCATGCAGACGCTTTCGCAAATAATACCTTTCCGTCCAGCTATAACCCCTCTAAATTCTTTGAAAATAGGCTGCTCAAGTTCAGATGTAACCTGGAAGTAAATTTTAGAGCATATAGGATGAGACGCAAACTAACCTCTCTTTTTTTTCCTGTGACCATAATACAACTTTTTGACCAGCGTTTTTTTTTTTTTTTTTTTTTTTACAAATCTGATAAAGACAGTTATTTTCAACCCTGCTCATCGAAGGCTGCAACTTTATTCTGGAGGGTGCTAGACATGTTTTTTTTTTAAGTTTGAAATCATGTGAATGTGAGCAAAGGATATTGATGCCAAAACACAATGAACTAACCAGGTGCAGTGTTATAGTTTTTTGGCATCTAATTTTGTTGACTCATGAAAAATACAACTAGTAAAAAGCGTTGAATTATTGTTTGAAGCAAAAGTGATATGTATAATTCATGCATGTTTACGATGTTCAAAGATCAAACAATGTTGCAGCAATTTCCACGGATGTTATGCCCTTAATAACAAGATCAATTTAAAGGACAGTTTACTGTAGAAACTCGTGGAAGCTGAGGACAATAGTGATTGGCATATAGTTCAGACTTTACAAATTAAGTAGAGGTGAGCATACTTGGACTTAAAACTAGATCTTCTATCTGAACTGAAGTTTATGAAACAGTCCCTTTTCAAGAAATTTCAGTATGAATTTAACTGAGAAACGAAAACTTCCTCGAATCAATATGGATGCCCATCCAAAAATCTAAACCAAAATCGAATAAACCAATTTCAGATTGAATATTGGAATAACAAAAAAATAATTTATTGGAAGTTTCATGCTTAATCTGCATGGTACATGTTGCATTATCATAAAGCTTCATGCACATTATAAGAACTATGAAAAGTAGCTGATTTAATATAACTGTTCAAGATTAACGAATTATTTTCAGTTTAATAATCTGGATTAATGCATAGCAAACCAAATCAAATAATCGATTATTTTGGTTCAGTTTCTAATCGACTTCAAAATTACTTGGTTTGGTCTGGTTTTATTACACCTCCATTTTACTTGTTTTCAGAATTTTTGTATCAATTCTGACCAAACCAATCAGTACCCATCCCTACATTTAAGGATCTTACTCAAGCCAATCAAATATACAATTTTTAATGGTATTACCACAGTGGCGGAGTAGACCAATAGTTTTATCGATATATTTGATCAAATCCAGACACCAAAGTGAGGTAAGTACCTTATCAAACATATCCCATCGAAGTTACACAATGATATACTTGCATGCTTTAAACCAAATAAGAATGATTATGATATTCGATCACAAAGTCGGTCAAAATCACATATAAAAATGGTAATTTTCCAATAGTTTCAATTTTTAAGGATCCCTTTTGAATTGACATACTTCAAATGAATCGGTTCTTAGAAGTTAGAACCATCATGTTCTATTAAAAAGTTGTGTGTCCTAATCCAAGTAAAAATGGATGATACATTTGATCTCAAATATTGTATTTCGACGAAATTTTCATAATTAATTTAAAAGAAAACCCAACTGACATACAAAAACATTTCGTTTCACTATCAAAATTATAGAGACTTATGTTATCTGATACAATACACTTGGTTTAATCATGGTATGTCTACAACCAAATGTACGACCTCCGACGCATCAAATGCAAAAGAATGTACTAAACGTGTTTAGCTTGGTAATTAAAATAAATGCCCCTCTCAGAAGTAGAGATTCGAAATGTTATTGTCCCCTGATACAAATGACGAAGATGCTTCATACACTAACTTCGTCAAAAAAATTATAAACTGCTATACAAATCATACATCTAATCACTTATTCGCCAGTTCTACTCTTCTCCATTTCTAGAAGGAAAAAAAACTTCTAATTTTAATTTTCAAATATGCCACACACTCGAGTGTAATTTACTATGACAAGCTATGGAGAAGTACAATGCATGTGTAAGATAAAACAAATGTGACACATAATTGATAACAGAAAAATACATCAAAATCAGTGATGACTCCGGATGAAGACATGGTGGACGACGCACAAGTTCAACTAGAGATAACAATAGGTTGGTTAGATCTCAATCGATGCAAAATTTTCAAAACAAAAGGTGTAATGAAAACAAGCCAACCTGGGTCTAAGACTCTAAAACTAATAGTTTTAGAACTAATTAAGAACCAAATCGAGACAGACCATTTGATCAAGTTTTTTATGTATTAAACCGGATTAATAATTTAAATATGGGAAACTCTATTTAGACACAAAATGAGGACACAAAATTGCATACAATAAATCTCAACCATTGGATCCACCCATGAATTGCACTCTGCACATAAAGACAAACAAATCCAACGGTGGAGGCTTTGTGTCTCTCTCTTTGTGTTTAATTTTGTGTCCAAATAGCCGGCCCCTTTAAATATTGTTCATTGACTTGGAAAAAAGATATACTGACAGTCAAGCATTATTTTTCAGACTAGTGTGAACACGTTTTGTTCTATACACACGCTTTGTTACTAAATAGTTGTACTAAAATAATTTAAACAAAATGCAATTTTTTAATCGATTATATCCATATATGTACGTTTAACCTACTTGGTGTTTATGATCCTCGCTGTGTACACCATTTTCGTTCATGAATACCATTTCTCACTTATATCAGGTCTAAAATAATTAAAATGAAACTCTATCAATATAACTTGCTTAAACTAATTTGTACACAAAATTAATAAACAAAATTTTTTTAGGAAAATACTGATTCGTAATTTTTTCTACATTTACCTGTGCGATGGAAAAAATTGATACCAATATAAGGAAAATAAAGATTGTTAGTTTTAACATCGAAAATGGGTTTATATTGCACATAAAAATAAAATACCACAAAATGTACATGAATGTGCATACTGATAAAACATGTTACATGTATGCATTCACTACAGTAACTAATTTCATTGTAAGTCTTTGATTACAAGAGAATTGTTACAGAAGTTCTGGGCTATGTTATATTGTATGCAAGAACGAAAATTTTGATTCGTGTATAAGTGCGTGTGTGTGTGTGTGTGTGTGTGTGTATATATATATATATATATATATATATATATATATATATATATATATAGTTGTCAAAATCAATCCTTAAATAGCTCAGATTGAAGGACCCTTGGTTTCCTTGTAGCTGTTAATGATGACATATGGCTTAGATGTTGGCCAGCTAGGATGCTAGATGGAGATATAAGCTCAAATAAAGGCTAATTGACGATTCATATCATACCTTGCTTGTGTCCGAAAGGTAGTATGGGGACAGAGATGTATGTGAACAGTGACGTCGCAGTCATGTGAACTGTGAAGTACAGAGGACTGTTGATGCATAATGACTTTTTGTCTGTTGAACAGTGTCGCTTTTTGACAATTTTGTCAAATGGACAGTACGAGATTGTTGTTGCAATGCAGGGACGACAAAGGTTTTTGAAGGGTCTGCCAATTCATGACACAACAAGACGGACGAGATGGTTTGGATGACCAAGGGAGAGACGGGTAGGGAAAGACTAAGAGTTGATGCTCTTCAATTGCAGCTCAGCCATCTTGATGGGATAGGACGAAGTTGCCTGTGAGGCTCTTGCCTTCCTGTTGATATTAATGATGCTTTGGTAGACTTCTATCGAACCCCAATAATGCAGAAAATCCTATTTTCGTGAGTCGGGCCCCTTGAAGTATGTATTTAAGTTTTAAGCGGCAGCCCTGGGTGGGGATATACGGGATGGGCATGTACTGTCGGGCCATCAGCTAACGGACACAAAGTCTAGTGCGGGCAATCCAAGTAACACATTGTATTTGTGGTATTGTAACATAATTTAAGATTTTGATTAATGAATGAACTAATGTGTTACTAACTACTTATAACATTAAACTAATTACTAATAACAATTAAATTAACCACTCGATTTTTCAACCCGTTTCAAGTGCACACAAACACAATACTTCTTACTTCTTTTCCAGCTCCTTTCAAGTGCATCTTTTGCATGATCATTTTGTTTCACAAAGAGCGCACAACTTACCTCGAACAGAACAGAAGTTGCAACAAGGAATTGAGCAACACTTGACCCAGTATCACTTGTTTATCTTAAAAACACTCTATCATACACCTAGAACCACCGTGGCTTTTAGGTTTTGGTATCACTGTTATCAAGCATGCCGGTTTTTCCATCGAAACTACTACATTCTAAACATTAGTTTGAAGGTTGCATTCTGTATGTGATAGCTCTCAAACAATTTGCATTGATCCCTTTTTTTTTCAATAGTGAAGTATCCACCACGTAAAAATTTTGTGACCATTACAATATTACGATTGTCAAACACCACATACATGAACAAAGAATTAGCGTGTTGCCTTCATAATCATACCTGAGCAATGACGAAGTCATAGTTACATTTAAACTTCGCACGCAACTCCATCTGGTTGCCATTCAAAATCCTATCACACCCACCATTGCTAATCCCTGAAACCATAGCCACCATAGCAGTCGTATCGAAATTCACCACCTCTCCATCCCCATCCTTCTTCATCAAACCAACATATCTGCCAAAATCATCACCATCCAAGTATACATTCTCCAGTACACCCCCCAAACTCCTTGACATTTCAACTTTACTCCTCTCACCCGCGACCTTTATCTCAAATGCCCTCCCAAACTTGAATATATCAATCTCCACTGCTCTAAACTCTTCTTTAATCCTAGTACTAACTTCATAATTCAAACCTTTGGAATACAGAAGCACAACCGACTCTGGTTTAGTGACGGCCACGGACTCTGCAACGGACAAAACATTTTTGACTCTCGATTTAACAGTATTCCAAGCAACGTAATTTGGATTGCGGTCAGAGACAAAGAACCAGGAAGGAGTTAAATTGAAAGTGCAAACGATGTCAACGTGGATGGAACTGACGGGCTTGCAGACGCGGGTGACGCTGTGGACCGAGGGGTGGAGAATGGTGTTGATGACTGCGGAGAAGTATCCGGAGTTGAGGGACGGCGGCGGAACGGAGGAAAGGGAGGAGAGGTAGCGGAGTTCGGCAGAGAGGAGACGGATGAGAGTTTGTTTGGAGGATTGGGTGATTTTGGAGGATGGAAGAGTTTGAACGGTGGTTATTAAGATTTTGATTTGGGATTTTGATTCTTGTAAGGTTGCTGGTGGCGCCGCCATGAGTCGTTGGGTGGCGAACGGCGAATGCTATTGAGAAAGCTTTATTAGGGATGAGTCCGATCGGTTCGACCGGAGTTGATATAAAATGGAGCCCGAAACCGAATTATACAAAGCATTTGAGCATTGCTAAATCGGGTAATGCATTAAAAATTTCCGCTAACCCGGTTAAGCCCACAAAAAATATTTTCAACTTGAACTCAAACGGATTTAATTTTAAAATCAAATCGATCGAAATAAACATGTTCTGTCCGTTATTTGCTTCGAACCAGATAATGTTCATCCTTGTATTAATATGACATTTTAATGTAATTTAAGTACAACTTTTGGAACATGTAAAAAGAAAATTTGCATTTTTCAAATAATAAGTCCACTTCCTTCATTTTTTATCCAAGTAGAAGAGGTTGTTGCTGCAATCACCAGTTATAACTTTCTATAAAAACCTGTGCAGTAAAAGCACTCAGCGGATTCAATGCGGCGGAGATGCAAAAAATTGTAGCAGAGATAAAGCGAGAAAATAGCGGGATATACCGGACTAGTCTAAAATAGCATATAAAACTCGTATTTAATGCTTTTATAAATATACAAATGATAAATAAATAGAAATATAATATTCTATTTAATTATAATTAGTACATTCTTAATTTTAAATAAAATCTTGTACAAATATAATTAAATAAATTTAAACTCTTAATTAGTTTGATTAAATTTAATAGAATATTATAGTATTTTCTATTCTGAAAAATATATGTCAATAAATTGTATTATAATACTAATTTTATGGATTTTTTAACGTGAAAATATACATTCTCAATTCATATCTTTTATAGAAGATATGGCGTAAATTGTGGAATATAGTTGAAATAATGGGATATATCGAGAATATCGGAATATAGCGGGCTTAAAGCGGAAAGGCAGATGCTATTTGTAAATAGTGTAGCGGTAGAAATCCGCTACACGATATAGCGGGGATATGATGAGGTAATAGCGGGGCATAAACTGCATAGATAAAAACACAATGGTTACAATGTTGCTATTTGATTACGACGATTCTGAACTTTTTTCTAATGAACACCTTAAAAGATTACTATGATGTTGAAGCTAGTGATGAGATTGTGAGTGAATCAGCTCCTGGTCGTAGAAAATAACATAATGCTGTTCGACATAAGCTAAAAAATGTTATGAAATAAGCAAAATCATATTGAATAAACAAACGAAAAACTAGTAGAGAAAGAGAATGAAAAAGTTTATTTAATAGATTTTTGGAACATCATTTCTCATTACATAAACTCATTTACATATGGACTTTGGAACTGGATGTAAAATTTATCTCATGACGTGGGATTAAATAAAAACATTAAAAACCCAAAATTACATCAGTAGCATATTCACTCTATAATTTATAAATATTATAACACTCTCCATTGAGTATGTGTCTTTAGAATCTTGGACGGCTCAAATGATAATTAGATATTATCCCTTTTGAAACACGTTTGGTGGTTGCCTCTCTTAGTTATGTATATCTACTTAGTTGATATAGATATTTTTCGTTGTGTCATTAAAAACTTATGTTAGAAAAAACCAATAGGAAAACCTTAAACGAGAAAAAGAATATAAAATGTAAAATCATATTATATCATATTAAAAATAATATTTGAAACACCCCGTACCCCTTAGCATTTCCTAAATAGGTCAGACTAAGGAATGTAGAGTGTTGTAGATACAAAGAAACAAATCGCAAAGAGTAAGATTTACAAGACATTAAACATAAACAACGGAAAACGTTTATTTTACAAACAGTTGTTGTTACAAAACAATAATTTACGTAAAGTAAGTTATGAAACATATGTCTTACATAGTCTTAGCTCAAATTAGTGTGCAATAAAACATTCTCTTTTCAGGTACAAATCCAACTCATGACAGTTACAAAATCGAATTAGTACATAAAATGGAAAGTAAATAGGGTCTTGGACACTAATCTTCCCAAGCTGTTAGTACTAATCACTCTCTGCCATGTAAACCCACTAGGGGAAAGAAAAAGGAAAAAAGTGGAGTGGGTCAAACATAAAATCTGGTGAGTTGTATAATTACTAGCACGATTGATAAGTAAAGGAAATAGACAGAATAATAGTTCTAGTGTCAGATAAGGTAAGTGTATATGCACAACTAATAGGTGAACATATAGGAATGATGTACAAAGATTAAAGATTTGGTCGATTGCTTCTTTTATTGCACTAGTTATTTAATTATTTGTACTTTTACGATTACAGAACATGTTATAATTAGGAAAAACTTTCTAACACTACTCATTGATCAGTTGCTAATTATCCATAGAGTGATAACCTATGCTCATTATGGGTCTTTGGTTTATCGAGCACGACCCATCAACAAAAATATATAGCAGTACCACAGGCGTTGCAGTGATTTATCTTCCTCTTTCGATTTAATGAACACACATTGTACCGCCAGAACATACTCGCATCCATCACTATTTAGACCATCTCACTATCTAGTTCAGCATAAAAATGCCTTAACCTCCTCCCTAATGCGAGACCGTTTATGATAAGGGAATGCTGCCTGGTATGGATCCTCAACAAATAAATGTTGCTTGGCCAAAATACCCTTCGATTAGGACACTCATAGATTTACCATAAAACCATAACCATAGAATGAATATTTACGAAGCTACCATGGAAGAATACCTATTTACGAGGCCACTATAGAACCATAGAATCCCTATTTATGATGCCACCATAGAACCATTAAATAACCATAAAATTGGGCTTATAACTTAACATCGTTTTAAGTTCAATTTTATATCAAACCTATTTGTAACCTTGTGTTATGATTACATAAGCATCTAAACCACATTCGTTTATTATGATTCTTTACGTTGTACAGTCTATCATATTTATGCAAATATAATTCCATTTTTCTATCATAACCCATGTTATAGTTATTTGGCAAATCTTATCAAGTTTGCATATTTTCAGTCCAAAATCTCTTTTGTTATGGTTTTAGCTTTAAATGTCAATTTAGCATAAAATTATCAAATCCACTTTTATATAATTCCAAATGAATCAAATTTTCTAATGTGCTCAAAATAAAAAGGATTAACCAGTCGTATAAAATTAGCGCTCAAATCAGTTTCTTAAATCAGTCCTATACATATGCTAACATTGCAAATCTAGGCATAGTTTAGGCGTAACCAAAAATTAACATAAAAATATAAAATCAGATGTAGAAAGGGGGAAAGAAGACTGAGAAGATATCTTATAATATTTTAATATTAACCGAAAACTATAAGAAAAGGATTTAAAAAACTATAAAAATAACTTATAAAAAAACTATAACTTACAGAAAATGAACAAAAACTGCAAGAAACTGTAAATAAAACCAAAACTATTACAATGCCTATTTAACTAAACATATCAAAAATCTAAGTAATTACAAAGATTCACTAGAAAAAGCTTCCCTCGTGGCCCTCGGCAGAACCCACATCCAAAATATAAATATATAGAAATATTTTTATTTATAATACCTCAATTCTCCTACAAATCTTCTGTCTCCAAAATAGAAGGCTAGTTTAGGCGGGAAGATATTTGTGTTATGAAGAATGAAGGGGGTGGATATCTATTTAAAGTTTAGGCTGAAGATCCTAGACCGTCAAATTTATGAATTAAATCTGAGCCAATCATATCATCGGACCAATCAAAGCTTGCCACGTCAACTTAGGTTAAAAAATATACCAATAGAGATGTGTCAAGTCAGCAAAAATTATAAAATTAACGTCCAATTAATTCCTATTCTAGGAAATAAATCCCTATTACACCAAATTGATTGACCTATCTGCTAATAAACGTCCAATTAATTGCTAACATATGTATAATTAATTCACTATGATATATGAACTTAACGATATTTCTATATACACATATTTAAGGCAATTCAAATTGATACCAATTAATTGCAAGGGTATGAAATTAACCTCCTTACAATATATATATATATATATATATATATATATATATATGTATGTATGTATGTATGTATGTATATGTATGTATGTGTGTGTGTGTGTGTGTGTGTGTGTGTGTGTGGTTAATAAAATAAAAATCTTGTATAAATGTCTAATAAGTAGAAATATTAGATACAGAATTTGGACATTATTTGTTATTTCTTCATAACACATATAGTCAACACACAATTGTTATTTTTGGGAAGACCGATCAGTTTTTAAAGTTGTCCGCAAAACTTTTATTATAACAAATAATAAAAACATTATTATAGGAGCTAGACAGGTTGCCTAACTACCACTATTGGATTTTAAGGTGGACCGTCCAACAGAAACATAATTTATAACGGTCCATCCACTATAACTATACGAGCTCACAGCACAGGAGGTAGCCTAAATGACTAGACTGCTCAATTCATAATTTCGTACAGACCAGGCACAAGCGTAAAAACTAACAAACACCACTATAGTGTGACAACTTACAACATAAACAAAGACAAGACTTTATAAAGCTAATAGGAAAGTACATATCAAGACATGTGTAGAGAAAACTGTTGCCATAAGCAGCCATACCCAAAACACTTGACATGACCACTGCCATACTCTGGCACAGCGCAACACAGTTGCACAACACAGTAGCTCGAAGCACCACCGCCCAGCTACTAGAGCATCCGTTGATGTCAAGTATCTTGAAGAAATTCCTTAACATAGTAGCACAACGAAACGCAGGACATACCAACATAACCACTTGCAAACAACTTTGACATTGCATAAATTTCATCGCAGTTAGGGATGGCAATGGGGAGGGTCTAGGGTCCAAACCCACTTGATCTTCCCCTGTTTTGACCCATTTCGACCCGCCCCATGGGGTCTTCAGGCAAGTAGACCCCCGACTCGCTTTTAGAGGTCCAGGTCTAGGGTCTGGTCTGGGGCACGACTAACCTGCCCCAACCTGACTCGCATGATTAAAAAGTCACTTAAATATTTTATAACTATAATGATTACTTGTTAATCTTCTTAGGTACACGTGGTTATAACTTGAATATTATATTCTTTCAATTAACAAACTATAATTTTTTCATAATATTAAGTTGCATCAATGATAATCATACAATACAATGCATATATTTTTAACTATTATCTTACAACTCATTTTATTATATTCTCTTATCATTGTGAAATGTGATAACATTATAATATGTATATAATTTATCATTTAGTGATAAAAAAATATAAGTATATAAATTTGTGTAAATTAGAACAGAATATCACCGGGTCCTGGGGAGGGTTAGGTCTACCCTGACCCGTACGGAGTTCAGGTATGGGGCAAAGATTTAGACCCACACCGGGTCTACGTGGTAGGTCTGGGGGCAGAGTTTAAAAAGTCTAGGTTGGGTCAGGGGCATGAGAAACCCCCTTAATCCGCCCTATTGGCATTCCTAATCGCAGTAGAAACAATATGATAAAACTCATGAAGCAGAGCATTCATCCAAAATAGCCAGCAGCCAAGGCAAAGCCAGACCGTCACAAACCACCATTACTTCAAAAATTGAAAAGGGGAGGAGAAGTATGACAAAAAGGAGAAACACCACCATAACCCTACAAAAACAGAGCATAGTTTCACATATATATTGACCGTGAAAGCGACGAACCAACGAAAAACAACATGCCAAACTTTTCCGATTGATCCACATAAACTAAGAGAACACAGAACCGAACAGCACGAAAGCAACATTCTCAGTCCCAAAGATTCCCCAAGATGCAAACTACAACAAAGAAGACTCACAGTTAACCCAAAAGTCCAACTGAAAAACCCACACCAGAAAATACCTCACCCGCATCAGTTGTTTACAGTCTCGTATGTGGGGACGTAGATTGATTGAGTGGCCTGATAGGTTTCGAGGGAGAAAAGGGATACCGCGCGAGATCTTAAATCTGCATATCATCAAAAATGAGAAAAGGGACGGAAAAGGAGAGCCACAAAAAGGATCTGAGAAGTAGGGATAAGGGCTTGTGAGGAAAGCTCCAATAAAGGACAAAGCATGATGAAAGCAATATTGAAAAAAGGAGGTGAGAATGAATTGAAGTGAGACAGAGTCGAGAAAAAAGGAGGAAGAGGAGGAAAAAAAGGAGAAAGGGGAAAAGATATTGTCGCCATTTCCAGTCTTTACTGAAACTTTTCGTGATTTTATAGCTTTGAGAATCGGCAAGGTCGTCCGGTTTTTATAGTGTTCTGTAACAGTTATTATTACGACAAATAATAATTACAAAAAGTATAGGAGTTTGGCAGATTTCCAACTTACTACAATCAGTTTTTATAGCGGGTCATCCACTGCAATTATTCTAATTACGGTTCTGGATCTAGACAATAATCTAGACTACAATACATTTCATACTCCGAGCAAAGAGGAAACTCAAATACTGTACTCCACGCATGGAGTCAAATTACATTCGTCTAAGAAAACAAATTACTAATTGTATAGACATAACACCAAAAAGAGTGAAAGCTTATACAACTATCACACGGCAGTAGCAAACTCACATCCTAGCAGTCACTTCCAAGCAAACAAGGACAAAAACTTAACACCATCTTTACAGCTTGTACTAAAGCAAAAAAAGCAAAGTACAACACCAATTGACATGTTCACAAGCAAGGCTACCTATTGAACTAATTAACTTCATGCATAGCAAAAGAGTACTACACCAAGATAACTAACTATAATAGTGCTCCAAGAGGAAGCATCACCTCAATGAAATGACTTAACAGTTGGAAACCAAAGGTTACAATGACTTGGCAAAACAATGCGGAGGCAGCAGGTAAGTGCACAAAGTTGAGTAGTAAGAAACCAAAAGGAACAATGACTTGAAAAACCAAAGTGATCTGTTGTTGTCTTTGCATTTGGATGCTTCTTCTTTTGTAGGATTTCTGAGCGAGTACCTCACCAAGCAGCGTTTTTAGCTCCTCCGTTTCCCCTGTCATCTGCTTGATCTCCTCAGCGCTCATTTCCTTGGTCTCCATGGCGGAAGCTTCCCGTTGGACAGTGTTTGCTAGATTAAATGATGACTTTATTCTGTCCTCTAACTTAGTGATATATACCATATTTTTGTCTATGGTATCAAGCATCTTAAATTTAATATTTATATTTCCTACATACATTTAAATGTGAGAAGTTGGTTCATGTTAATTAGAAGTATGTAGGTTCAAGCCCTCCTTCTAGCGCCAAAAATATTAGCTATAAAAATGATTAACATCTCAAACCAGCTAATACTGATTGTATTACAAGAGCAAGTGCTTTCGTTTAGGTTCTTTCATTTGGATTCCATTAATAAAGTTTGTTCCAAAAGGAACAGATCCTCACCGCTAAGTTCCATTGAAAACTCCTTTTTGGATAAGGTGCATGAACTTATTTAGGTTTCGGCTTCCAATACACCAAAAGCTTATAGGATTAAGATTTTAGAAATTCATACTCATTGAAACCTTAAATGGGTTTTGGACTCAAACCCTCTTTTTATTACCATTAGCCCTATCGGTTGTTTTATTTTTAACCTACCCGAAGGGCTCACGAACTAAGAATCTTTTGTTACATAACTCATTAAGGAAGCATGAATCTGGTTATATCCCAAAGATGTGGTTGGGCTCCATCAACAACGATTATCCTTCCTCTTTTCAGGTGAGGTTTCACTATTATCAGTCCTAAGTTTTTCGTTCCTCCTCGTAGGATCTACAACACGACTTCGGATAAGAATTAGAATATAAAAGTTAAAATCGTATGCAATCGGCTAATTAAATGAATTAGTAGCAAATATGATTAATCTTTCTCTCTTAGAATTTAAATCCATCAGTTATGATTCCCAATCTCCTCATTTTATTTAAAATTTCCAAATAGGATTGCAGAAATAGAGAAATCCCAAAATTGATTTTTAAATTAGGGTTGTACTACACAGATGTAGTTTAATATTTTAAAATGGAATTATTTGTCCCGATTTTAGACCCCTAGGGTCGTATTCATAGATGCGGGTCGACCCCTCTTTCGCCCAATAGGCTTCGTCTTGATGTTTCTCGAAGGCGAACCCAAGAGCTCAGCAAAGTCACTTCGTGGGTAAGTGGCTTGCCACAACAGCAAAATGGGCAATTAGAAATGGAAATAAAATGATGCTATTAAAATTACAAACGCTTTTTAGGTGTTGTAGATTTTTGAAACACCTATGTTATGTTTCAGATTGACAAACTAAAACACTTAGCAAGTGTTTCAAATTGACAAACTACAACTTAACAAGTGTTTTAGATTGACAAATTGCAACACTTAACGAGTGTTTCAAGTTGATAAACGAAAACACTTAAAGGGTGTTTCAAGTTGATTAATAGCAATACTGAACGAGTGTTTTAAAATGATAATTCACAACACTTACTAGGTGTTTCAAAATGACAACTGCCAACACTTGCTAGACGTTTCAGATTGACAATCAGAAACATTTACTACATGTTTTGAACTGATAATTTGTCAAACCACCGATGTGTTGTGGATTCAAGGTATGAAAAATTGTTTTATATGCAATTAATACGTTCAGTAATAACATAAATAAATTCATCATTCTCCAAATTAATAGCTAGAAAATACAGAAAAAAATCCATAAGGAAATTTACAATAAACAAATTACTATAAAACAAAGACAAATTAAATGTTCAAAAGAACAAAAAAGCACAAATAACCACAACAAACTCAAGTTATACAACAATTATAAGGTTGACAATGTGATTAAATAACAGATAAAGATAACCAAACTTGCCAGTAAACATTTTCTACGCACTCTGATTGATCACATTTTTTTTTTTTGAAATCCATATCTGTAGAAAGGAAAAAATATATATGATGCACTGTTAAAGTATTAGACAATGTAAGTGTTGATCAAAGCTATCGCACATGGAGTCTCTAAATAGCAACACGCTCAGGCACTGAAATACCGCCAGAAAACAGAAAGCGATTGAAGTTGCATCACAAACAAAAAACGGCTCGAAACTCCTATTAGACGACCTATTTTGGGCCCAAAAACATCAATTACGGAGCTTATCTCCGTAACTCCTGTAGCCCTCTGAATTAGCTTCAAGTAGAGCTTTCATTTGACTAAAAAGGACTTACGGTTTGAAAGTTACGCTTGTTTCTGTGAACGGGTGCAACCTGACATCAATCAGCAATCATCCGGGTCGCCCCCTTGGTTCGTGAGCATGGGCTCAGCTTAACCCCTCACCCAGCTTGTGATGGGCATAGTGGTCTCGAACTGCTCCTGGTGCACATGGCCATCAGGACCCGCCGTCACGACCCTCATCCAGCTCGCAAGCAGGCATCACGAACCACGACCACGAACCGTCTGCAGCCTCGCACTGTTTTGACCTATTTTAAAGGCTATTTTCACTCCAACGTGCACGGATCTGATTACAGGTGGCATACAACGGCTTAGAGAGGATTTCTGGACGTTTTCCACCACATTTCGAGATTCTTGGGATGCGTGCCACGTGTCTCACGAACCGCTATCAGGAAATGCCTATAAATACACCCTTTGGAGGATTTTCAAGGATCTTTTGGTCATTCTTCTACACGGCTACCACCATTACTGAGTGCAAGGACTTTGCATATTTCTACATCTAATTCCTTCTCTTGTAATCTCAATTACACATGGATTGTGTGGCTATATGTAACTGATTCTTGTAATCTGTCAGTATAGCAATAAGATTATAAAGTGGACGTAGGCTACATCTACAGCCGAACCACTATAAAAATCTCGTGTGTTCCCTTTTATTTACTTTTTTCTGTATTTTTGTTATCTGTGATCTGCATTTGGGTGTTAGTGCCATTTTTTGGTCTAACATTTTGGTGCGCCAAGTAGGGGGCACACGATACTACTTCAACTTCTTGCTTGGATTATTTGGCTACTAGATCGATGGCAATCAAAAGGAAGAAAGCTGGAACTTCCTCTCATGTTGAGGATGCTGATGTTGAAGACACTAGAAACGAGGAGAGCCAAGGGGCATCATCTCATGGAGATCCTTCTGAATACTTGACCAGAGAAGAGATGGATGGCGTTCTCACTGAATTGAGGACCCAGATGGCAAGGCAAGATGACCTCCTTAGGAAATAACATGAGATGATCGATGGATTCTTCGCTCGGATGGATGGAAGGCCGAGCAATGATCAATGCATTGGAAATGAAGCCCTAGAAGTGGCTCGTGCATCACATGGACTTGGGAGCAACCCCCTCACTCTTGGAAATGTTCAGAATCGACCGACTTCAGCTCCAGTTCAGACGAACACTGGATCACGAGCTCCCACTCAGCACCAGCAGGGAGCAGCTCGTGATGGGGACCCACGACCGGGTCGGGTCGCCCCCTCGAACCGCGAGTTGACCTACACGACCCTAGTTTACGAGCCGACCTTCATGCTCCTGGCTCATGAACCGACCTCCTCGAACCGCGAGCCGTGAACCGCGACTCGCTCCCAGTAGCTCACCAACAACTTCCTCACTCTCCTGCACTCAACACTGCGGGCAATAGCTCTGATATCGGTAATTTGCAATAGCTTTTTGAAGGAAATCGGCTAGTAGAGCTGATTGAGCGTCTCTTGAGAGGCCGCACTTATCAGAATGACGTGGATGACGTCAATCACTATCCTTTCACTTAGGAAATCAGGAATTCCCGCAATCCCCCGGATTTCAAACTTCCACAATTGAAGCCCTACAACGGCAGGACAGATCCTATCGTGCATCTGATGCGCTACAAACGACATATGGAAGTTCAATCGGCGTCGGAAAACATCATGGCAAAATGTTTTCCCCTCTTTCTGACTGATATAGCCGCTATGTGGATTCGGCAGTTAGAAACTGAATTGATCAACAGTTGGAACATGTTGGTCGCACGCTTCATTGAACAATTTCGGGTTCACATTGCACGACCTAAGAATGTCATGTCCCTCACCACAATCAAGCAGAGGCCCAGAGAAACTCTGCGTTCGTTCCTAGAAAGATTCAACGTTGCAGTAGCATCAGTTGATCGCCCTGAAACATCCATGGTATTGATGGCAGCAGTATCCAGCGTTTAAAATAACTCAGAGTTCAAAAAATACTTGTACCGAGATCCACCATGAAATCTCGGCGAGTTCTACCCTGAAGCAGATAGATTTCTACGGGGAAGAAGATGCAACTTCTGATATGCGCATTCCCTATGACAACATGCTTAAAGACGGAGAACGGTCTGATTCTGGAAAAGGCAAAGAAAAAGATGATGTCAAGAATGACCGCAACACTCAGCCCCGAAGAGGGCCCAGATATGAAAAATACACTGAATTCAATTCAACGCTGATTGACATCTACATGGACACAGGAGGTGTACCTCCTACCCAAGGCCTCCTAAGAGGGAGCCAACGTTAGCACAATGCAATTACGGTAGACATTGCATGTTTCATGACATGGACGGTCATAACACTGATGACTGCAGACACTTGCGGGACCTTATTGAGGACCGGGTCAGATGAGGAGAGCTACCCGAGTATGTAACTCAACCAACAACACCTACACTGGCGCTGCCACCACCTATTCCCCGGAGAGAGAACGACCCTGGATCGAGCAATCACGGGCTTATCATTAACTGATCCCACTCCTTGGATCTTTTCCGTTTATCGGACTCCCGTCCACAGTTCATGTTTTTAGGTTTTTAGGCGACTTCTCGCCCCTCTTTGTTTTCTTTGCATGTAATAAGCACGGCAACATCGGCCCACACGCACAGAACCGACCCTAGTCTCTAGCCGTGTTCAGGGTTAAAATAACTGCCGCTTAGCTTTCATGAATCAATAAAGATCATTGATGAGCTCCGACTCCCAACTGGATCCGTCCAGTATAAACAGACATGAGCTCCGGCTCCGACCTGGATCCGTCCACTATAAGCATTAAGCTATGCCTCTAAACTGGATCCGTCCAGTATAAACAATCTCTCATTAGCTTTTCTTTGGTCATCTTACTTCGGAAAGGCCGTCTTGGAATCCCATTAGCTTTTCCTTGGTCGTCTTACCCCGGTAAGGCCGTCTTGGAACCTCGTAGCACTTCCTTGGTCGTCTTACTTCGGTAAGGCCGTCTCGGAACCATTTTTGCATTGTTTGTCTTATCTTTTTGCAGGTACGGATTATGGATTTCACAGATTATCCAGAACACATCTTCCTTCAACCAGCAAGATATGTTCTGGGGGGCAAACTTGTTGACACACTTTTTGATCAAAGCTGTCGCACATGGAGTCTCTAAATAGCAACACGCTCAGGCACTGAGAACATCGTTAGAAAACAGAAAGCGATTTGGTTGAAGTTGCATCACAAACAAAGAACGGCCCGAAACTCCTATTAGATGACCTCTTTTGGGCCCAAAAACAGCAATTACGGAGCTTTGCTCCGTAACTCTTGCAGCCCACTGAATTAGCTTCAAGTAGAGCTTTTGTTTGGCTAAAAAGGACTTACGGTTTGAAAGTTACGCTCGTTTCCGTGAATGGGTGCAGCCTGACATCAATCAACAATCATCCGGGTCGCCCCCCCCCCCCCCCCGGTTCGTGAGCATGGGCTTAGCTTGCCCCCTCACCTGGCTCGTGATGGGCATAGTGGTCACGAACTGCTCGTGGTGCACATGGCCATCACGACCCGCCGTCACGACCCTTATCCAGCTCGTAAGAAGGCATCACGAACCATGACCACGAACCGTCTGCAGCCTCGCACTGTTTTGACCTATTCTAAAGGCTATTTTCACTCCAACTTGCATGGATCTGATTACAGGTGGCATACAACGACTTAGAGAGGATTTCTGGATGTTTTCCACCACATTTCGAGATTCTTGGGATGCGTGCCACGTGTCTCACGAATCGCTATCAGGAAATGCCTATAAATACACCCTTTGGAGGATTTTCAAGGATCTTTTGGCCATTCTTCTACACGGCTACCACCATTACTGAGTGTAAGGACTTTGCATCTTTCTACATCTAATTTCTTCCCTTGTAATCTCAATTAACACACGGATTGTGTGGCTACATGTAACTGATTCTTGTAATCTGTCAGTATAACAGTAAGATTATAAAGTGGACGTAAGCTACATCTACAACCGAACCACTATAAAAATCTCGTTAGTTCCGTCTTATTTACTATTTTCTGCATTTTTTTGATCTGTGATCTGTATTTGGGTGTTAGTGCCATTTTTTGGTCTAACAGTAAGAATAACACGGTTATCACAAAACATAGTCGAATGATCCGCAAGTATACATGCCAAACTATTTGTATAACCTTCTAATGCAAAAATCTCCTTCGCCCCTCTCCTCTAGTGCACAAATCAAAGTAGTCAAATTAAAGTTTCGAAATAAATCCTAGGTTATAAATGAAGTTCTTCTTTCTTAATCAAATAAGCATTTGTTTATTAATGCATCTCAATACAACATTGACGAAATAACATCTTTCCACTGTACAAGCTTTAATTTATATATATCTATCTATCATCGAAATCTAAACGTATAACATTGGATCATCAAACTTTCACTTGTTTGATAAACTCTAGACAAAGTTTCCAGTGAACAACGGTTAACTATCAACACACATTAAACACTGAAGAGGATAGGATAGTTTTTAGCAAGACCATCTTGCTCTTCATAAATGTAAAGAAACAAAATGGCACATAGGAATAGAGTGAAACTATGCTAATTTATGTCCAGAAACTACAGTGAAATCTCTATTGATTAAATTTCGTAAGAAACTTATGAAAAAAATTACATGATAATTCCTCATCAAATGTTAAAAATGAAAAAGATGCCATATCGTTAATAAATTCTACAGCAATGCTTTAAATTCAAAGAACGGTGACATTATTCCGACAACATATTCATTATATGAGCATTGTCACTAGTGTACCAGAACCAAAATTAGTAAATATAGATAAATGAACAAAGATTTATACATAGTGCCTGATGCTCATCAGGAGTTCCTCAAGACTACAAGTGTGTAGCAACTAGGAAGAAACCACTCTACATTATACCATAAAGTCAAGGAAACATCCTTTTTATATACTCTTATTTGCTTTACTATAGACCGTTGCAATAATTAGTTAACAAGAACATTTTTTTGTGTACCCTTATTTGCTTCCAGTGCTTGAATTTTTAACCACCCGACTCAACTCTTTTCATTAATATTCTCTAGCTACTATGTAAGATTAATTGTTATTTTTCTAAAATATGTACAAACATATGTGATGATTTATATGAGGTGTACCTTCTTCCATATTGGTTTCAATTTGCTGGACATTTGCATTAAATTGCAATCTTCTTTGTTGCAAAATTGTTAATGTGGGTCCATTTGTAGCTCAACCGGTGCTTTTGATTGACCAGAGTTCAAGAAGAGAGTCTACTCCACCGTGCTTTTTCATCACAGTGGTACACCAACATTTCTGCTCAACACTTTCATTCTTCAAATTTAGGTTAACTATGTAGAATTTCAACCTTTAGCACCCTCCACCGGCTCCAAACAGCAGCACTAACTTGTACAATCATTTCCAAAATAACTAGGTGAGCGTTTCGAAGATGCTCTGACCTGCAAGCTATCCTCAAAGTATTATTATTGGATCAGAAAACCCACTGCAAACGCAAGTCCCATCTCCTTGAGCACCAACCATTCACCTGACACTATACTCAGATCTACACTGCTCAGTGTGTACATACGTTCAGATGAAGTCAGATCTACATTGGCAGTTTCAGTGCCACTTTAGGCACGCAGTGGTTTAGTTTCAGTGCCTCTTTAGGCACCCAGTTGGTCACGCACATATCATCATCATGCAAAAATGCTTCAGAGTTCACCTCAGCCTTGTTAACTTGCATTATTCAGATCGGCAATGCCGTCATGCATTATGTGAAGATGGATCCGCAGCCACCCTACCCAGAAAAGTGAAGAAAATAAAATATACCTTCATTCCTGATCCAAAATCTACTCTATATCTCATTTCAATCTCATCTCATCCCAATTTCTCACAATAATCAGAGTAGGTGGAAGAGAATCACGTGGTAAGTGGAAAAAATAACTATAACTTGCTTCCTATTAGTGTCAAACCTCTAGTAGTTATAATTTGGATCTCAATCAAATCCACTACATTATCTATCAAACCATCGGGTGTTTGTTTTCGAGTAGTATCGTTTGAAGAGCAGAAAAAATTAGTTAGTGTAAAAAATAATAACAAAGTTCTAAAAAATTTCTTTTGTTAAATTCAAATAATCAGCAAAACAAAATTTCATACATGGCAATAGGAACATACATAACTTTTCTTTGTGGTTTGCTTTTTACTATGTTATCTCACAACTAATATTATGTTCATACAGAGTAATGAGAGAAAACACATTCTCAATATAAAGAGATTAGTTTGATAGTTGCTAAGTATTTGCTTAGAATTAAATGATTTAAGATACCTGTTGATAACTGGCTCAAATCTTAATAAACAATAAAATAACTTGAATATAGGTCTGCTATTGTACAAAAGTTTGAACAAACAAGTCCAAAGACAAGTATTATTTATGTCCAAGGTTCAATAGTATTTTATTGAGCATGAATAACAGGAAAAAAATTACCTCCACATGACCAACATGAAATGGATCGAATGGACCATCTATGTTAATTATGCGAGCATCAGGAACTGGACTCTTCGTGTAAATCAGATATTTAATGCAACAGTTACTATGCTGAAACCAAAATAAAGAGGAAATTAGCTGAGTGGCACCCCTTCACACCTCAATAAAAACCATTGGTTTCATAAAAATAATGGCATGGCAACTGAAAACTTGTATTTTTAAACTTTTATAGTGGCAATAAAAACCATTATAGAAATCTTCTTTCACTGAGCCTTTCATTCCAATTCTAACGTCATACATCCAACTACGATCAATGTAATAATTGGACATTTTTTCTGACTCAAAAATATATGTCCGTGATTTCGATAACACATACATATGTTGTTCAAAGAATTTATTCAACGCACGAATATTTTTAATGGTTTATACGTACAATAAAAGTGATGGTTTTAACATACGACAATTTATTTCAAGGTCTAGCTATTTTTAATAGCTCCTACACATGTTAAAAGTGAAGGTTTTAACATACTAGAATTTATTTCAAGGTCTAGCTATTTTTAATAGCTCCTACACATGTTAAAAGTGATATTTTTAACATTTTAGAATTTTATCCAACACATGAATATTTTTACTAAGATATATATATATATATATATATATATATATATATATATATATATATATATTATAAAGATAAGATTTTTATAACTAGAATATTTTTATAAAGCTATATAGACAATAATGAAAATATTTTTAGAAAGTTATATATATAATAAAGATGATGTTGTTATAATGAAAATATTTTTAGAAAGCTATATATATATATATATATATATATATATATATATATATATATAAAATAAAGATGATATTTTTATTGTTCTAGCATTTTATCTAACATATGAACATTTTGTATAAGCTATAAACAAAACTAAAAAACATATGTAAATATTTCAGGAAATTTCGACAGCATAATGACAGGGTAATTAAAACCAGCACCGTCCCGATGTACGGCTCCTCGCGCTACCTTAAAGCCTCGCAACTTTCGACAATGGGGAAATTTCAATAATCTACTTCGTACGCAGACGAATCCTGTCCTTAAACTAATCAATTTCAATTCATATCCTCACCCTACAATCTATTTTCACTCAATCACTCTGGAATAGGGTTGCCAAACCCATATTCAATCAATATTTCCATATCATGATCCTTTCATACCACTACAACCAATCATTCACAATCACATCCAATTTCATACCACTACAACCAATAATTCACAATCACATCCTTTCATATTTACTCCATTTAAAATAAATATCAATTGATTTTTATAAATTCAACATCAATAATTGATTATTATCTATAAAATAAGGGTTCATAAACACATACATATGCTCAAAATCAATTACTAACCAACAATATTCGCTAATAAACAACTAAATCCACATTTTAGGGTTTCAATCATTACTAAATCAACTACATTAACTCAACAATCATCATATAATCATATAACATATGCATTTAAATCATTATTAACTAATTAATTGAAGAAATAGATTAGAAATTATACCGGGAGAGGAAGAAGCAGCTGATTGAGATGGGAGGAGAGGAGGCGGCGAAGAAGAGGTGGCGGTTGGCGTCGGCGGTGGAGAACTGGCGGGGGTTGGCGTCGGCGGTGGAGAACTGGCGGCGGTTGTGTTCGAATTCTTATTTTTTTTCACGATCGATAGCAGAATGGGGGAAAAAATCCTGTAGCCTTGCGGTATATTTGTTTTTGGACGACGGTTGGCGACGGCTGGTGAGAACCGCTTTTTTTGTCGTCACCAACCGTCGCCACACTCCGTCGTCAAACTCACCCTTTCTTGTAGTGATGTCGCCATCATTGATGGTAAATGGTTAAATTCGGTGGTTTAAATTGAGATGCAAATAAAATGTTATATCTTAAAGGTGTTATTGAACCTAGCTCAAAGTGGAAGTGTAAGAATAGAGTAAATGTTTCTTTTTATAAATAGTAAGGAAATATCTGTCATTTCAACCTGAAGCAACATCGATGAATTAACAAGTAGAAGTTAGAAAATTGTATGATACAGCGAGATGTAGGCAAGAAATGTGGGACACGAGTTCCAAGAAGAGACTTATATTCGGTTCGTGGGCCACTAAGGCTAGCATGTCCATGGATGAACTGCCTTTGTAATGAAGAATGGCTGTGGCTATCTCCATGTGTCCTTCACCGTACATAATAGCATGTAACCTGTTTATGCATCAAGAGCTCGAATCTTCTGGACCGGGGACCCCCTGGTCCCTTGGTCCAGACCAATAGAAATCCCCCATTTGGGGGATTTTGCAATTTGCACCCTGAAATTCGGGGTGGAATTCAGGGGGCAAAGTGCAAATTGCCCCGTTCATGCCCCTAGTCCTGTGGGAGATGAAGCTTTGGGAGAAGTGATCCCCCTGATTGAACTTCCCGTTGTTGATCAAGGTACTTCCGAGTTTCATTTGGTTGATGGCCATGATGTCCCTGAAAAAATTGTCATATGATATGCTGTTGTTTTTTATTTTAAAGTTCCAACTTCATGACCATGTTGTTTTTATGCGTTATCGTTGAAGTGTTATAACTTATCATAATTTATTCTTTTATATTGTATTGCGCTTTTATCGGTCGCACGATGATTACGCTTTTACGCCGTACGTCGTTTGATATTGTTGATTTGCTTTGAACTTAGAACAACGTATTTTCATTTTCGCCCCTTCTTTGAGGGGTTTAGTTCTTGTTATGCATATGTTCATGTTTTTATTTGGTCTGATAGTTCAAACTTTTGAAGTTCATTTTTGGATAAGTGCCCTTATAAGGCATAGACATTCTGTTGTACATTTAATCTCGTTGCACATTTAGTCTCGTTCCCTATTGACTCGGCGTCCCAAGTCCTTTGAAAACATGATTAAACGTACTTTATATGTTCAATTAAGGTATTTTTTTTGTGTCCAATCCCATATCTCACTAACTCAGTGACCCGAGCCCTTCGGAGACTGGTTTTGGATACATGCCCCCATGTGTAACGACCCGAATTTCCGTACCCTTTGGGTCGACTAATAACAACACACGTCCAACCCAAATAACACAGAAATACGAATCATTATTAGAAAGAAGTTAGAGGATGGGAAATAGAAAGAAAGAAATATTGGAATAGAAGAAAACGAAGAACACAAGTCACACAGCGGAACGAATAAAATATATTGAATAACACAAATTTTGAAACACAAATCAGTATTTGTATATACATACCATCATCAGAGCACAACAGCTATTCCTGGAACAGTTATAAACACCTGTTTCCAGATACAACACAAGACACAGCGGAAAATATGATAGTCGATAGCTAACCGATGAAGCCTCCTGCTTCGAGTTCCTCCAAGCGAATCTGAAAAATCCCGACTACTTGACTGCCTATACAAATTTGGGCACCCAAGAGTTTAGGGAAAACAAAAAAATAAACTCTGGGTCAGTCATGGGACTGGTGTGAGTAAACTCAAACCATTTGTTTAACTTTCAAAATCTTTTCAAAAGAAATGATAATCGTAAGACCGATCCACACATAAACACGGATGGCTTTTACCTTACGATAACCCAAAACATTTTTGATATCAAATCCAGTGATATTATAAAAGTGTCTAAATCAAATAAAAAGAAATCTAGCGGAACGCTTGCATCTCACGCTCCATATATAATATAAACTCAAAAACCGCAGGGCGCTTATTGGAGATTGGATTTCCAGCTTGACAAGGTATGGGACCACCTTCCGATAGTGTATCTCTAGAGACGAAACACTGGGTCCAACAAGAACGTCTTGCAACCCGGCCCTCACATGACCAACCACTCATTTCGCTTGAGTGTATCGAATGTATATCACCAACGGTTGGGATCAGCAACCGTTTCCCGGAAGGGACAGGATCGATAGATTAAAGAAGCAAATGGAATTTCTCTAGATAGGTGATTATACATCCTAATGGGTGCGACCCACATAGCTATGCTACCTGCCCGATTTTTGTCAATTTCCGAGTTGTGAGGCTTGAGGTCTGAATTATCTTCCAGAACATCTGGCCACCATTCACTTTGAATGCCACATGTCTGATCCATCGGAAATCACTAATTGATTCCCACAAAAATACTCAGATTGTTAGGCTAAAGAAGTTTCCCTTCTATGCCACCAACTTCGTACATTTTGAAGGAATCAACGTACGTAACCCCTTTGGAAATACCCTGTCAAACACTCGTCCATACAAGTTGTCCTGGGTATGGACAAACCGAAGGCACCATCCTGTTAATCCATCTTGGGCAATTTCTACCTAGGATTAACAGAACAGTCCTTGCACTTTACTCCGTCTTCATAATCTCTTCAACATAAGTTGATTTATAACGCTTATACCAATACAGAGTGGTTTTCAGATATTAAATCTGATTCCTGTCTCTCCATACTGATAACGGAGGTATAAAATAAAACAAAACTTTGATAGTCGGTGATTTAACTATCAAAGAAACACCCATGCAATCAACGGTCCTATTTCCAATTGAAAATTCTACCGATCAAGCATCAAACAAAACTAGGCCCCTTTAAGTCAATTCCTGATTATATTATTATTTCCAACGCCTTTCTCTTAATTCTTCGTGGGCCAATTCATTTCATTTTCTATATGTAGAAAATGTGTTTCATTTGATTTGGTAAAACATTTCAAATTAACGCGATGTTATAAAACATCGTTGTTTTAACTCAACCCACTAATCATTGATTAGCTAACCTTATTGCTTAACCAAGTTCCACCATCGAACCTTAACCATTCCTCCATCGATCATGAAGTCAATCAAGTTGGGGTATAATTACCTCTCAGACCTTAATTGAACCACATTCTCAACTTTGAAATAGTCAAAGCTCACAACTTTAAACTAAACGTCGCTTACGCGACTCTCAGATTCGATCTAAGAACACACTTCCTTTACAGAAAAATATTGATTATAACGGTAGCGTTATAATCGCTATTTCCAAATATTTGATTTATAAAACATTGCTTTTGACAACAGCGTTACAATCGCTGTCTAGAATTTTAGAACATTTATTATAACCATAGAGTTAAGATCACATTAAAATGGCAGCGTTAAAAATCGCTGCTTTAGAATTTACAAAATATCTATTATAACGGAAGCGTTAAAATCGTTGTTTGGATATATAAAACATTTATTATAATAGTAGCAATACAATCGCTGTTTAGATTTACAAACATTTTAATAAGGTTCGACATTGTCGAATGCTAAGTATAACCCTTGGATTTAGCTTAATTCGTTTATATTCCAATCTTTGGAATAAAACCCATCGTTCCCTTTGGAACCAATCTCGCAGTTCCTTTCTCATTCAAATTTCCCTTTTGAATTTATATTTCAAATTCTCCAGTTTTTCCATATAAATATACTCATTTACGAAATACTTACTTTATATCTTTATTCCCTTCAAACGTGAATATCATTTCTTTTAGAGAATCAAATCAGTGGTTGATATTACAATCAAATTTCCTTTCATACTTTATTTAAATTTTTTAATACAAACTCTCTTTTTATTTTCAAATATTTAAAATCTCATTTTCCCTCCCTATTTCCAATATTTATAATCTCGTTCACAATTCCTTTTATAACTACTAAGTTTAAATCCAACTTCAAATATCGGTTTCAAAATCGTTTTTCACCTTTCTATATAGATTCAATTTATTCCTCTATAAATATTTCACTGAATTTAATCTTCTCAATTTATCTAATAAAAACATATTTCTATTCAAAATTTCCCTTTTTACCTTATAGTGATTTTCATTCGATGATAAAATACCGATTCCAAGCCAAATATTAATTATTCAAATGATAATTATTTCTCTTCAGCCATACATATCGTTTATAAATTTAACCACTTGTTTTATATATTAAACAAATTTCTACTTTCAAATCTATTCGAAATCCAATTTCTAATTTTGAAAATGAATTTATTTTTAAAATCTCCATTTTATTTTATTTTATTCGAAAAATATAAGTCGGTATTAAATACCAAAAATTCTAAGGCCAGGGGAATTCAACGCAGCATATTCAACCACAGTGTATATCACAATGAATAACAAACAACAATATAAATGTTGAGAGATTCAGTCGGATCCCTCCAACCTGTTTCCCTACATCCACAGATGTTAATCAACATCAAAAATATTATTTCACATCAATATGAAATATCAGAACTAATTATCGATCAATGATGTAATCATATCACCCATTTCAACCAATTTTATCAACTATTCAACCAAGCAACCATTGCACAGTATAAAATAAGTTTAAAACTCGTTTATATAAAAATATAAACGAGTCAGAGTTTAGTGAGTTTACTCACCTTGTTTCGCAGTTGACGATTCTGCTTGTTTTATATAGTTTCAAACAAGCGTTTGGAACGACATAAAATTTCAATGAACTCTAGTTCATTCCTTGTCAGCTCGTACACATATCTTCTGTCACTGCGATTCCATCGAACCGGTTTTGTACCATTCTGTTTACGAACGAACGAGTTATAACCAATACAAAGATTTGATTGATTTAAAAGTTTAAAATTTTAACTTATGTCATTAACTTAAACTAATTACCATGTTATCAACCTTGATCACAATTTAACGTTATATAATTATTTCTTCAACGGTTCAACTTATACCGGACTTATGATAAGAACGAACTGGCCAAATATATTTAGCCAAATGTCAGTATCTTTTTTTTCTTTTTCAATCAATGGTATGTTTGAAATCTTATAATTATATTAACCCCTTTTAATCCCCTACTTACCGGTCATAACCTCATAATCATACTCAGTCCGGTTTCACAAAATCAGCCGCACTAAACCATCAGGACAAATCTTATAAGAACAATACATTAACCAAGATTTAATTGAATCCCTTAATACCTTTGTTAAATTTGTTTAGTAGTGGCTAAGCTTGATTCTCTTTGGTGATAAAAACTCAATCCCGGATGGAGAAAAAACCACGATGATCCCTTAAGTTCACCTTCGCTCCCTCTTCTCCTTTGGACTGCTTTGGTACAGAACACACACCCCTCTTCACGCAAAGGAAAATTTCCATTATTAGATTAATATTTAATGTACTTAAACTAAGGATTAGTATACATAATTATAAAAAATCCCACGGCCGTTACCTTCTTTATCCATAACTGTTCCCTTCCGTGACATCCTCTTCCCCATAATTCTCGAATGCTGCCAACAAACAACCACCCTCCAAAACGTGGACCTCCTGTTCTCAACAACATCATCCCGGCTCCACCGTGATACCCACGGTTTAGCCCTTTTTTAATAAACGAACTGCTCCTACAAAAGAAGCCATACCTCGTGCCAACGTCCTTCCTAAATTCGAGCTGCTCCCCTCCAAGCTCACTGCCAACTCCACCAACTTCCAGTTCCTGAACCCCACCAGCCACCGGACTTCGTTGTCCTTCGACGCCCTATAACGCTCGAACAAACCAAATAACCCACTCGAACCGCTTCCAGTATGAAGCTCTCGCCGACCTGAGCTCCACGAAATAAAGAATAGTTGATTTTTGTAAATCGAAATGAAAATTTCGATTAATTAATTTACTCAGTTCGGTTCCTCTTTTTTTTTTTTTTTTGATATGAGAAAATGAATTGAGGTCTAGAGAACAGTATTTAAAAGAGGAAACTACCTTGCTTCCCACGGAGATGAACAGTTTTTTTGGGGAACACGTAACCTTAGTTACTTGGCACACACGGTTTCCATTTACTTGGGATGCACAGTTTTTGTGTTGGCTTGGATATCACGGTTTTGTTTGTTTGTTTATATTATTTTTTCTCTACTGTCTTAGGTTGGAATATTAGTTGTGGTTTAAGTATGTACTTGAATATGAACGGATAATCATATGAATGAACAGTCTGTTTACTGATAAAAAAACTAATTTTGGTGTAAAAAGATATTCGGAACCCAATGGGACAAGTTTCGTCGAAATCCGAGGTCATTTGAAAAAAATTCCTTTATAAAACCAGAAATAAACACTTGTTTAATTTTTTCACGATCACCAGATAAATCAAATCAACTTGAGACTTTGAAATCTAGCAATAATTTATCAATACGTACCCAACGACACCAGTTTCATCGCATTCTGAGACTATTTCCCGGGTAGGCTACTTTTACGCGTACCGCAATGCCACTTTGAACACCAAATTTGCCAGTCTCTAAAAATAACAAACTATATACCTATCCTGACTTTACTCGACGATACGAACTCAACGGGACTGGTTTTGTGGTCTAATTCGATCGTCTATTCAAGTTATGCCCAAATAACCATTTATTAAATTAATTACGCGTTATAGAAAATGAACGGGCGTTTTTGGCTACCGTGGTCACATACGACATCGGTTTGCCACGCAATTCAACATCGTACAATAATTTAACGCTACGGTCCCAATGAAACTGATTTCATTGAAATCTGAGTCCGTTTGCAAAACGGCTATTTTAAAGGCCTATATTTTAATATCGATTATTTCAAATTTTGTTTTGGCCATAACTTACTATTTATAATACGAAATCTGAATTTTTCTCTTTCATATGAAAATTATCGTCAATACAGTTCCAACGTTTCTTGTTTCACAGAAATCCGACTTATAACAAATTCTATATATTCATTTAAAGTTCGAATCACCAAATTACAAACTACCGCACTGTTACGAGCTCGTTTTAAATATAATTATAAATTATACGTTTAAATATCGTTTTATTAAATAAATTCCTTATAAATTCCTATATATAATTCAAATAAATATTTAAAACAAATTAAATATTCAGAATTCAACGGTCGAAAAATCCGGGTCGTTACATTCCTTCCCCCTAAAAATAATTTCGTCCTCGAAATTGCTAAGGTAGGAAAAGATGCTACATACCCTATTAACTAGGTACAAAAATTCTTTTTGTTTAATTCTTGACTTCAGTTTAATTGGACCAATTTATTTCAATTAAAATATTAATTTATTCTTACTAACGAAAATTTTCAAAAATTCTGAAAATCTTCTAACACTTTAAATTTTGAAAAATTTCGGCAGCATCTCCTCTGCACGGCTCAATCGGTACAACCACAACTCGCCTTTCTAGGTCTTCTCCAATCTAAAAGCCAAGCGGCTAGCCCCATAGGCTCATAAAATCATCAAACCCAAGTAATATTGTAAACATGTACCTTTTTGTCGGGCATAATTCTATCTCTTACATTTGCTTCCATTCAATATCTGTTCAGCATATATATACCCATTTCCGGCTGGTTTCAAATCAATCCAACTTCCAGTTTTGAAACCTCTAATCAACTTCTGATTAGTTCACTTCCATTCGAACGATTTCATTTGATCTTTATTTCAGAATCAATCCACATATTCAGTTTGAGTTTTAATTTCCATTTAACTTAAGTTAAATTTCAGTCCATTTGATTTACTTCCACCATTTCAATTTATTCAACTTATACAAGTTAAATTTTAATTTTAATTTTTTTTAGAATTCAAATTCCCAGGTTTTATTTCAAATTAGTTTGAAACCATATATATTCATACACATATTTACAATCAACCCAATTCAAAACTTTTGAATTTCAAAATCATCTTGCCCTTTTCAAACCAAATTTTCATTTCCAAATAACTATGGTAGCAATTCATCACTCAGAAACTTGAAAATAAATACCGATAATGTCGCGATCCATTATCAGAATTATTTTCTCGCCCCTGAAGTGATTTCAGTGCTTAATCACTTTCAAAATCATTTAAAGCCATTCTCATTCAAAAATACCTTCAAATAATGCTATATTACCTTTTAAAATATTTCAGAAAATATTTTCTAAACACCCGGGATTTAAGTCCACAAATTTTGGTTTGAATCCAATCCTTATATAGCTTATTTGTATTTCTCATTCACATACAAATTCAATTGGGTTATATATATAACCACTTCAATATTTTATAATTCCATTTAATTGTAATAACAATCAACACATTCAATAATTTTAGAAAGTTATCACTTTTATATCAAAAATATCCTTTGGGCAAAATTATATCATTTACCCATCTCTAAAACAATACCATGTCGAATTGTTTTGTTCGAGAGTTTAGAAACACCTATCGATACAGTTGTACATCCTGTATCGATCAGAATTTATAAACCACTCAACAAACCAGCCAACACAATATAAACCAATTTTATATCAAATCTATAAATACGCGCTCATATATACACTCAAACTCAATCTAGGGTATTACTGACCCTATCTCTATTGAGTCACGCCACAGAGCCAAGGTTATCACTCAACCTTCAGCTCCGATACCAACTGTAACGCCCCGAATTTCCGTACCCTTTGGGTCGACTAATAACAACACACGTCCAACCCAAATAACACAGAAATACGAATCATTATTAGAAAGAAGTTAGAGGATGGGAAATAGAAAGAAAGAAATATTGGAATAGAAGAAAACGAAGAACATAAGTCACACAACGGAACGAATAACATAAATTTTGAAACACAAATCAGTATTTGTATATACATACCATCATCAGAGCACAACAGCTATTCCTGGAACAGTTATAAACACATGTTTCCAGATACAACACAAGACACAGCGGAAAATATGATAGTCGATAGCTAACTGATGAAGCCTCCTGCTTCGAGTTCCTCCAAGCGAATATGAAAAATCCCGACTACTTGGCTGCCCGTATAAATTTGGGCACCCAAGAGTTTAGGGAAAACAACAAAATAAACTCTGGGTCAGTCATGGGACTGGTGTGAGTAGACTCCAACCATTTGTTTAACTTTCAAAATCTTTTCGAAAGAAATGATAATCGTAAGACCGATCCACACATAAACACAGATGGCTTTTACCTTACGATAACCCAAAACATTTTTGATATCAAATCCAGTGATATTATAATAGTGTCTAAATCAAATAAATAGAAATCTAGCGGAACGCTTGCATCTCACGCTCCATATATAATATAAAATCAAAAACCGCAGGGCGCTTATTGGAGATTGGATTTCCAGCATGACAAGGTATAGGACCACCTTCCGATAGTGTATCTCTAGAGACGAATACACCGGGTTCAACAAAAACGTCTTACAACCCGGCCCTCACATGACCGACCACTCATTTCGCTTGAGTGTATCGAATGTATATCATCAATGGTTGGGATCAGCAACCGTTTCCCGAAGGGATAGCATCGATAGATTAAAGAAGCAAATGGAATTTCTCAAGATAGGTGATTGTACATCCTAATGGGTGCGACCCACATAGCCATGCTGCCTGCCCGATTTTTGTCAATTTTCGGGTTGTGAGGCTTGAGGTCTGAATTATCTTCCAGAACATCTACCACCATTCACTTTGAATGCCACATCGTCAGATCCATCGGAAATCACTAATTGATTCCCACAAAAATACTCAGATTGTTAGGCTAAAGAAGTTTCCCTTCTATGCCACCAACTTCGTACGTTTTGAAGGAATCAACGTACGTAACCCCTTTGGAAATACCCTGTTAGACACTCGTCCATACAAGTTGTCCTGGGTCTGGACAAACCGAAGGCACCATCCTGTTAATCCATCTTGGGCAATTTCTACCTAGGATTAACAGAACAGTCCTTGCACTTTACTCCGTCTTCATAATCTCTTCAACATAAGTTGATTTATAACGCTTATACCAATACAGAATGGTTTTCAGATATTAAATCTGATTCCGGTCTCTCCATACTGATAACGGAGGTATAAAATAAAATAAAACTTTGATAGTCGGTGATTTAAATATCAAAGAAACACCCATGCAATCAACGGTCCTATTTCCAATTGGAAATTCTACCGATCAAGCATCAAACAAAACTAGGCCCCTTTAAGTCAATTCCTGATTATATTATTATTTCCAACTCCCCTTTCTCTTAATTCTTCATGGGCCAATTCATTTCATTTTCTATAGGCAGAAAATGTCTTTCATTTGATTAGGGAAAACATTTCAAATTAACGCGATGTTATAAAACATCGTTGTTTTAACTCAACCCACTAATAATTGATTAGCTAACCATATTGCTTAACCAAGTTCCACCATCGAACCTTAACCGTTCCTCCATCGATCATGAAGTCAATCAAGTTGGGGTATAATTACCTCTTAGACCTTAATTGAACCACATTCTCAACTTTGAAATAGTCAAAGCTCACAACTTTAAACAAAACGTCGCTTACGCGACTCTCAGATTCGATCTAAGAAAAAACTTCCTTTACAGAAAAATATTGATTATAACGGTAGCGTTATAATTGATGTTTCCAAATATTTGATTTATAATACATTGCTTTTGACAACAGCGTTACAATCACTGTCTAGAATTTTAGAACATTTATTATAACCAAAGCGTTAAGATCGCATTAAAATGGCAGCGTTAAAAATCGCTGCTTTAGAATTTACAAAATATCTATTATAACGACAGCGTTAAAATCGCTGTTTGGATATATAAAACATTTATTATAATTTTAGCATTACAATCGCTGTTTAGATTTACAAACATTTTAATAAGGTTCGACATTGTCAAATGCTAAGTATAACCCTTGGATTTAGCTTAATTCTTTTATATTCCAATCTTTGGAATAAAACCCATCGTTCCCTTTGGAACCAATCTCCCATTTCCTTTCTCATTCAAATTTCCCTTTTGAATTTATATTTCAAATTCTCCAATTTTTCCTTATAAATATACTCATTTACGAAATACTTACTTTATATCTTTATTCCCTTCAAACGCGAATATATTTCTTTTAGAGAATCAAATCAGTGGTTGATATTACGATCAAATTTCCTTTCATACTTTATTTAAATTTTTTTATACAAACTCTCTTTTTATTTTCAAATATTTAAAATCTCATTTTCTCTCCCTATTTCCAATATTTATAATCTCGTTCACAATTCCTTTTACAACTACTAAGTTTAAATCCAACTTCAAATATCGGTTTCAAAATCGTTTTTCACCTTTCTATATAGATTCAATTTATTCCTCTATAATTATTTCACTGAATTTAATCTTCTCAATTTATCTAATAAAAACATATTTCTATTCAAAATCTCCCTTTTTACCTTATAGTGATTTTCATTTGATGATAAAATACTGATTCCAAGCCAAATATTAATTATTCAAATGATAATTATTTCCCTTCAGCCATACATATCGTTTATAAATTTAACCACTTGTTTTATACATTAAACAAATTTCTACTTTCAAATCTATTCGAAATCCAATTTATAATTTTGAAAATGAATTTCTTTTTAAAATCTCCAATTTATTTCATTTTATTTTATTCGAAAATATAAGTCAGTATTGAATACCAAAATTTCTAAGGCCAGGGGAATTCAACGCAGCATAATCAACCACAGTGTATATCACAATGAATAACAAACAACAATATAAATGTTGAGAGATCCAGTCGAATCCCTCCAACCTATTTCCCTGCATCCACAGATGTTAATCAACATCAAAAATATTATTTCACATCAATATGAAATATCAGAACTAATAATCGATCAACGATGTAATCATTCACCCATTTCAACCAATTTTATCAACTATTCAACCAAGCAACCATTGCACAGTATAAAATAAGTTTAAAACTCGTTTATATAAAAATATAAACGAGTCAGAGTTTAGTGAGTTTACTCACCTTGTTTCGCAGTTGACGATTCTGCTTGTTTTATATAGTTTCAAACAAGCGTTTGGAACGACATAAAATTTCAATGAACTTTAGTTCATTCCTGGTCAGCTCGTACGCATAGCTTCTGTCACTGCGATTCCATCGAACTGGTTTTGTACCATTCTGTTTACGAACGAACGAGTTATAACCAATACAAAGATTTGATTGATTTGAAAGTTTAAAATTTTAACTTATGTCATTAACTTAAACTAATTACCATGTTATCGGCCTTGATCATAGTTTAACGTTATATAATTATTTCTTCAACGGTTCAACTTATGCCAGACTTATGATAAGAACGAACTGGCCAAATATATTTAGCCAAATGTCTGTATCTTTTTTTTCTTTTTCAATCAATGGTATGTTTGAAATCTTATAATTATATTAACCCCTTTTTAATCCCTACTTACCGGTAATAACCTCATAATCATACTCAGTCCGGTTTCACAAAATCAGCCGCACTAAACCATCAGGACAAATCTTATAAGAACAATACATTAACCAAGATTTAATTGAATCCCTTAATACCTTTGTTAAATTTGTTTAGTAGTGGCTAAGCTTGATTCTCTTTGGTGATAAAAACTCAATCCCAGGTGGAGAAAAAAACTACGATGATCCCTTAACTTCATCTTTGCTCCCTCTTCTCCTTCGGACTGCTTTGGTCCAGAACACACACCCCTTTTCATGGAAAGGAAAATTTCCATTATTAGATTAATAATTAATGTACTTAAACTAAGGATTAGTATACATAATTATAAAAAATCCCACGGCCGTTACCTTCTTTATCCAGAACTGTTCCCTTCCGTGACATCCTCTTCCCCATAATTTTTGAATGCTGCCAACAAACAACCACCCTCCAAAACGTGGACCTCCTTTTCTCAACAACATCATCCCAGCTCCACTGTGATACCCACGATTTAGCCCTTTTTTAATAAACGAACTGCTCCTACAAAAGAAGCCATACCTCGTGCCAACGTCCTTCCTAAATTTGAGCTGCTCCCCTCCAAGCTCACTGCCAACTCCACCAACTTCCAACGCCTGAACCCCCCAGACACCGGACGTCGCTGTCCTTCGACGCCCTATAACGCTCGAACAAACCAAATAACCCACTCGAACCGCTTCCAGTATGAAGCTCTCGCCGACCTGAGCTCCACGAAATAAAGAACAGTTGTTTTTGTAAATCGAAATGAAACTTTCGATTAATTGATTTACACAGTTCGGTTCCTTTTTTTTTGGATCTGAGAAAATGAATTGAGGTCTAGAGAACTGTATTTAAAAGAGGAAACTACCTTGCTTCCCACGGAGATGAACAGTTTGTTTGGGGAACACGTAACCTTAGTTACTTAGCACACACGATTTCCATTTACTTGGGATGCCCGGTTTTTGTGTTGGCCTGGATATCACGATTTTGTTCGTTTGTTTATATATTTTTTTCTCTACTGTCTTAGGTTGGAATATTCGTTGTGGTTTAAGTGTGTACTTGAATATGAACGGATAATCATATGAATAATCAGTCTGTTTACTGATAAAAAAACTAATCTTTGTGTAAAAAGATATTCTGAACCCAATGGGACAAGTTTCGTCGAAATCCGAGGTCATTTGAAAAAAATTCCTTTATAAAACCAGAAATAAACACGTATTTAATTTTTCCACGATCACCAGATAAATCAAATCAACTTGTAACTTTGAAATCTAGCAATAATTTATCGATACGAACCCAACGGCACCAGTTTCATCGCATTCTGAGACTATTTCCCCGCTAGATGGTGTCGGTCTCTAAAAATAACAAACTATATACCTATCCTGACTCTACTCGACGATACGAACTCAACAGACTGGTTTCGTGGCCTAATTCGATCGTCTGTTCAAGTTATACCCAAATAACCATTTATTAAATTAATTACGCGTTATAGAAAATGAATTGGCGTTTTTGGCTACCGTGGTCACATACGACATCGGTTTGCCATGCAATTCAACATCGTACAATAATTTAATGCTACGGTCCCAATGAAACTAATTTCGTCGAAATCAGAGTCCGTTTGCAAAACGGCTATTTTAAAGGCCTATATTTTAATATCGATTTCCATTGCGATTATTTCAAATTTTGTTTTGGCCATAACTTACTATTTATAACACGAAATCTAAATTTTTCTCTTTTATATGAAAATTATCGTCAATACGGTTCCAACGTTTCATGTTTCACAGAAATCCGACTTATAACGAATTCTGTATATTCATTTAAAGTTCGAATCACCAAATTACGAACTACCGCGCTGTTACGAGCTCGTTTTAAATATAATTATAAATTATACGTTTAAATATCGTTTTATTAAATAAATTACTTATAAATTCCTATATATAATTCAAATAAAATATTTAAAACAAATTAAATATTCAGAATTCAACGGTCGAAAAATCCGGATCGTTACACCATGGGAGGACTTGGGTTACAATTTTCGACCCAATTTCGATCTTATTTGATCCGGCACGTTATGATCAAATAGAGACCTAGATTGAATACCCCCAAATGGCTAGGATTTCTGATACCCTCTTTCGGTTAGGATTTCTGCTGTTGTAGTCCATCCTTGGCTTTGTTTGACTTGGTTAACAACAAAGAACAAGGATGGCCCCCTTCCTTTCGGTCGGGTTTTGTTTTGTGCTGGTCCTTCCAGCATGTTTATGGGACTTTTCGATCCTAGGACTGGTGATATCCAACCTAGGTTTTTTTTTCTTCTTTCTTTAAGAAAAGAAAGGAAAGAGCGCAACCTCCAAATGTCGGTGTGCTCTTCGTGAATTGTTTTGGAATGGTCCTTTCCCTTTAAGTTCTGCAGGACGATAGACTTGATTACCTCGCCTTATTTTTTGACTAATGCTCTTGATGCTCGATGCATGACTTGCCCTACATCAAAGACCAATTTTGACATTAGCTTGTAAACAATTTATGAGATTATAATCCATGAGCGAATGTCTTTCATCATGTAAAGCTTTTATGTAACACCCCGCAATTTTAAATCGGGACATAAGATATAATCAAAGAATAATTAATTTCAAATGCGAGAATTAAGGGAAACGGGTTAATCCATTCGTTCGTCTCGAAATTCTTCTTGAGATAGAGTCCGAGTTTGCGTAAATCGGACACCGTATGAAGGAGATATGGATGAACGAAGTTAGGCAGAGAACCAGAAGAAGAAGAAAAAATTGCACTGGCGCACTTGGGAAGTGCGCCGGTACAAAAATTGCACTGGCGCACTTGCTAAGTGCGCCCAGGTCGGGCTAAAAGCCTGCACAGCTTTTTGGTGTATTCTGATCCGTACTGTGACTCATTGCTGAGTCATTTCTGACTCCTTGCTGAGTCATTAGGGCTGAGGTGTCACCTTATCCTGACTGAATGGTTGTGGTTAACTCTAGGTTCATCCGACGGCTCTAATTAAATTGAAATTCTATATAAACAACCTAACACTCAACCCTAAAATCACACTAATTCATTCTAAGAGCCGTCATACTGCCATACTCAACCTAGGACAGCCACCATTCTCTTTCAACTAAAAAGAAAACTAGAAAGCTACGAAGTGAATCAAATATGAATTATAAGAACAACGATCTACATCAAAGGCGAGCATTCCAACTTCAGAATTCAGATTCCAGAAATCAAGATTTCCTTCTTTGTAAGTTCGGTTATTCCTTAGATTTAAACGTGTAATTGGAATCGTGAATGTAATAAATCAAAATATAGAACTGTACCTATTTGCAAGTTAATTATCTTTGATTTATGCTTATGTCAAATCTAAAGTTATCTATGCCTTTGGATTTGATTTACGACTATGACTATGAGACTTTTGCCTAAGACTATGACTATGAAACTGTTGTCTATGAAGCTATTGCCTATGACTATGACTATGACTATGAGACCTTTGCCTAAGACGATGGCCATGAACTGTTGCCTATGAAATTATTTCCTATGACTATGATTCGTGACTATGAGATAGCTGCCCACGACTATGATTCACAATTATGAGACTATTGCCTATGACATTGATTAAGAAATTATTGTGATTAGTCGCCCATGACTATCGTGGTTAATTGCCTATGACTATTATAGTTAGTTGCTTATGACTATTCCCATTGTTGCAATTAACTGATCATGTTGTACCTTGAACTGGCATTATGTTGGACCAAATCACCTATGCCTATTCCCTTGATTATATTGGATCTCATATTTAGTGTGTAACTTGGCTAGTTTATTCCTATTCACTATTATGTACATCGAACCTGTTGGAGCCATTATTTTTGCATGCCTATTCTTTTATATCAGTTCTTGTGCTTATCCCTTATTCCTTTTATTAGTGCCATTTCATGAGTACTTAGAAAACTTGTGAAATCATGTTATACGTACAATTATGATGTGGGGATTGGGCGTAGCTTAATTAAGCTAATTTGGCATAGTAAATATCTTGGCATAAACTAAATTGGCTATAATAGTGAATGATTTACATGCATATTAGACTTGGGCATAAATTGATAAATTTTAATTGGCCGCAAAGTATGTAATTGGCGTGTAAACCAAGTTTTAGACATAACGATAAACTAGAATATTAAATCTAGTTTTGACATGAACTGTAAATTGGAATATTAATCTAGATTGGGCATGAATTGTAAAAAGGGAATATTAGATCTAAATTGGTATAAACTGCAAGTTGGGCTAATTGATAGGTAAATCAAGTTTCTAGGCATGGAATATAAGTATGTTAATTGGCATGACAAATGAATATGATCTAGGCTAAATTGATTTACGGAAAATTTACATAAATAGTAAATATGTAAATTTAGTAAAAGACGAATATGCCTAACCTGATGTTAGACTGAGTTATGGTGTAAAACTGCCCGGAACCGACCGGCACATCCAGTGACCACAACAATACCTGTCTAATGTGAGAGGTTAGTGCATCAAGCCCAGAAAGACCCGAGGTTTGACCGAGTTGTGGTGTAAAACTGCCCGGAACCGACCGGCACATCCAGTAACCACAACAATACTTGTCTAATGTGATTGGTTGGTGCTTTAATTAATTAATTAAAGCTCATGAACAATCAAGCTAGAAATGGTGAGGTTAAGTAATTAAGGAAACACTTAACCAATTTAACATGTTAACAAAGACAAGAAGGGTGGGGTTAAGTAATTGAGAAAACACTTAGCCAATTCAACATGTTAACTAGACAAGATTGATAGGGGTTGAGTTAATTTGGACACTTAACCAACTTAACATGTTAACAAGGCAAGATTTGTGGGGGTTAAGTAACTAAGGAAACACTTAGCCATTATAATATGTAAACTAGACAAGTGGGTAAGATTAAGTAAATGTTTAACTGTTATAACATGCTAACTAAACTAAACAGTGGGGTTAAGTAAACTTAGAACACTTAGCCGTTATAGCATGATAAATAAATAGGGTTAAGTTAATGAGAGACACTTAACCAGTATAGCCTGATAAACGAGTAAGGTTAAGGAACACTTAACCAATTTGACATGATGTAGGGGTGGGTTAAGTCAACATGAACCACTAGATAACACTTAACCAATTTGACATGATATACGGGTAGGTTAAGTCAACGTAAACTGCTAGATAACACTTAACCAATCCAACATGATGAGAAAGAGAACTAAGTAGTAAACCTTAGTTAAGAGAACTAAGTAGTAAACCTTAGTCAAGAAAACCAAGTAGAATACGAGGAGGAGCAAACGTCCATCTGATCATGGAGAAGGCTCCAACGAACTGGGTTACGAAGCACGCAACTTCGAGGGGACGTGAGGATACTCTTGGTATCCCTCTGTGAGGCTGTAGATGATCCTCCTGGGCTCAAGAGGTTAAGGTCTGTGTTAGAAGAGCCAAGGGTATGCCTTGGTTGCAATATTAAGGCAACCTAAAGACTAGGATGGACCAGCATGATTCGACGAGACCAGTTTTTGCCCTGTGATAACAAACTCGTCATCTACCTACCATCTTGAGTCAGTTGAGATACGGAAAGGCAGAGAACTATAATAGACCATATACTTGCTATCTTGTTATGGGTGAGGTTGGCCCATAGGTTGGTAGGGCATAGAGGGGCCTGCGTACAGTTCTCATTCTTGATTTTCTTGGGTGCCTTTCATTTGTTAATTGAGGGAGGGGCGTAGTGGGACCATAGCCACTATAAAAGCAGACCTTAGCATCTGCAATCGGCAGATATCTGAAAGCTCTCGACCGAGTTCCGTGTTTCTTGACTAGCCCTGCCATGGGACTCTGGTCGCACATATAAAGGACATGTGCATCTAGACATCGATAACGATTCACGACACATACGTGGGGAAAGTCGAGAAACATATACTGCTCTGGGTAGTGTATCCTAGACTAGGGGGAATCGTTCGATATGTAGCATAATCCCTAGTTGGACCTAGGTCACGTAAACCCTGAATCCGAGAAGCGTTCAATAGGTAGCATAAACCCCAGTGGCCCTGGATAGCGTAAACCCTGGTTGAACCTAGGAACCGCTCGATAGTAAACCCTAGATTAGATGTAGGTAATAAATGGAATCCCCATAATAGATGTACACCTGAAGGCAACCACACTTACGGGGATTGGGATCACGTTATCATATGATCATTTTATATAGATTACTAGTTTGGACACTAGTTAGGTAGTTCAGAGATATAGAAATCAGTATAACAGGGTAGTTGCGAAGCAGAGAAGGAGTAGAAGCGCATTCAGTTTATCAGTATATTCACTTTATCAGTATATTCAGTTTACCGGTATATCTAGTTTATCGGTACATTCAGTTTATCTTGCCATATCCCATGCTTATCCCATGTTATCTTGTTACTCTGGTTTAGTCTTATATTTACTTTATTCATGTCATGACCCTTTTCCTCGTTTAAATGCTAAGAATCACTGAGCTTACCAGGCTTTATGTCTGACCTAGTTTGCTTTTGCCTCTTTTCTTCCGTTCCCCCCGGTAGTCAGGGAGGGAAAAGCTCAGCTCATTTTGGGGCCGTTACTCTTTTCGAGGTTGAAGATTCTTTGGCGCATTGCTTTAAACTCCATTTTCTACTGCTATGGCTGACTCATGCTTTATTGGGGAATATCATTGTCAGTTTGTGCTTCTTTATATTAAACAAGACAGATGCTTTGTTGTAATAAGTATCGGTGTTGTAAAACAATCTTTGTACAAGCTGTTTTAATCAATAAAGGTTATTTATTTTCCGCTGCTTTATTTGTCTGTCTTGTAATTTTTCTCCATCTTGTACAAAAAATGCTCCACCGAAGTTAAGGCATTCCCTTTGTGAGTGACCTTAACGGAGGTGGGGTGTTTCACTTGGTATCAGAGCTGAAGGTTACCGGATCAGATAAAAGATTTGAAAATTTATTTTCAAAATGATTTTAAAAGAAGCATTTTCAAAAGAAAAGTTTTGTTTTAAAGGCATATTCCCCAAAGCCATATGCACTATCTTTTGGTCCTCTGTTTGAATCCTTGTTTCCTTCTTTCCGGGGCTCCTGGCTTTCTGGGAGGTAACCTCATCGCGTCATGATCCCGTAGGCTTGAAGAGACTACGACACCTGTCAAAGGACAAATAAGTGCCTAACTTCCATCTGTAGCCATAATTTTGTTTCGAGCTTTGTAGGATTCCCCGTGCGATGGAGGCAGCTTTCGAGAGACATGTCAACAAGTTACATAAGGATGGCAAAGTTGAGATTGAGGGGGTTTGGATACGGAGCACAACACAAGGATGAAGAACCCATGTATATGGACTTGGTTCACAATGGAGAGGAGGAAAGAATAGTAAAACCTAAAACAAGAGGAAGTATCTTTATTTTAGTATAACGGGTCGTATAATTAAGGGCAAGGGCAAGAACAAGGGACTGGATTTTTCGGAAGGCAAGTGCATGCTCTCACCACCAGCATACCTGAGAGAGAGAGACAATAAGAATTCTATTGAAAGAGTTTTTCCTTTTTGATTATCCTATTAGTACTCCTTCTGATTTTAGCGCTTCACATTCGTATATATCTGCTCCCATAGTTGAGTCTCTGCACCCTAGATATTGTATAGTAGGGGATCCCATTATAGTCTCAAATCTAATTGCTGGTTTGGCCCATTTGTCTTTGACTTGTGAGGATTTGAGAATAGCTATATTTATGCTTATGTTTTTTCGGGCTATGGGTTGACTCTAGGCATTAATTGGTTAGCTAGTAATTGTGAAACAAGGGTAGTTAGACTTTTGACATGCCTCGGGAATACCCTTGAGATTTCGTATGATCCTAAGGGATCAGTTTATCTTAGCTACCTAGAATCACTTTACTTATCTATCGACAATTTTCGATCCGTGTGGTAGTCCACGAGTACGCAAAATGTTTGAATTAGGGTAGGGGTTTTCCTCCTAAAACTCGAGACTGACTTCCGCATGCATCTAGATGACACTGCAAAGCCAGTTATACGATCAACGATAATTCTGGAGCAAGATTGGCGAGAATGGCCAGAGTTGGTAAAGTGCTCAATTGTTTGGTTGTTTTGTTAGTATCATCTCACATATATCGTCCAAATTCGGAGGAGGTATCCCTTGGGTGCTTGTCTGATATTGGCTTAGGCCTTTGGGGCTTGTACTTGAGGGATGTCGAGTTCGACTAGGATGGTTTGTGTGAGAAATAAATGGTTGGGGCTGGCACCATAAGTTAGACTGACCTTAAGAGAGGTAATAAGCACATAGTAACCATTAGCTTTAGAACCTCAGATTTGCAGCATGATGGATAAGCTAAGTAGAGGAGAGACCTCTGATCATCTTAGGATATACACTTGATATCTGTTTATCTTGGAAAGATAGTTCGACTACATTGGATACCCTCTAGCATAGTAAGTGATCGAGGGCCTATCTTTACTAGTGGATTTTGGAAATGGAGGTCAAGAAGCTTCGCAACCATGAAGTTAAATTAGATAACGTACAGTGGAGTGAAGCTCAAGAAGATGCGACTTAGAAGACTGAAGACTAGATACGCGCATCATACCCTTTTTAAGGGTGTGTCATTGATTCCTCTTTTTTTGTAAAGTTTATTTGCATGTTAGTCTTTATCTTTTAAGGTATATCCTCCAAATCATATCTTCGATTCTTAGGTAGAAGCCAATGGATATAAACATGTGTTTGAAACATGTTATGATTGATCGTTGCAAGTTGTTGCTAGTGGTTGATCGTGGATGCATATGCATACATTAGGCACAAGATCAGCTCAGTCACTTTCATATTCCATTTGCATATATGTATTTGTTTATGGATTGAACTTGATGTGTTATCCTGTGGAGGTTGCATTTGAGTGAATGGTTGTGCACTCATATAGAAATAATATGTATCATTAGGATTGCATACATATTGGACTCATGGCACTAACATAATCCGCATTAAGGAGGTCAACTGAATCAGTAGACCGCCTGATTTTGCATTAGATAAGGACATGTACACACACTATGCATATGATCATGAAAGCATTAGAAATCTTTTAAGGACAATAGACGCCATTGATTGAATGGTTGAGTACATAGATGTTGGATGATAGGATATGCATTCTTCTTAACTTAGAGATTTCGGGGACGAAATCCTTTAAGGAGGGAGGAATGTAACACCCCACAATTTTAAATCAGGACATAAGATATAATCAAAGAATAATTAATTTCAAATGCGAGAATTAAGTGAAATGGTTTATGCCATTGCGTTCGTCTCGGAATTCTGCTTGAGATAGATCCCGAGTTTGCGTAAATCGGATACCATATGAAGGAGATATGGGCGAACGAAGTTAGGCAGAGAACCAGAAGAAGAAGAAGAAGAAATTGTACTGGCGCACTTGGAAGGTGCGCCAATACAAAAATTGCACTGGCGCACCTGCCAAGTGCGCCAGGTCAGGACGAAAGCCTGCACAGCTTTCTGGTGTGTTCTGATCTGTAACGACCCGGAAAATCTGAACCAATTTAAATTTTTTAAATTGCCTAAAATAGTGGATTATAAATATTTAAAATAATTATTTTAAATAATAGCAATGAAAAGTGAGTTTGAATCGACTTTTGAAAAGAAATATAGTTACTTTGAATTATAAACAAGGCCTGAAATGGCGCGGTAGTTTCAAAATTTGAATTCAAACTTTGACTAACTGTACCGGGTGCAAAACAAAACGGATTTGAGTGAAACCAAAAATATTTAAATCTGTTAGTGAATACCTTTCTAAGGAATCCGAAAAATCGAAGTTTCATAGTGGAAAGCAAAAGTTATGGCCAAATGAATTTTCAGAAAGGTCGCTATGGAATTTATATAGCCCGTGAAATTGGCCATTTTGAAAACGACCTCGGAATTCGACGAAACTACTTTTGTTGGATCCGGGATGTTAAATTATTGCTAGATTTCAAATTTCATAATTTTTGAAGCTAGTATGTGAGCGTGGCAAAGGAAAACGTGTTTTGGTCAATTATAGTTAAATTGGATCGACCAGAAAAGGGCCATTGTACAAATGGTCTCAGAATTCGACGAAACTAGTTTTGTTGGGACCGCATCGTCAAAACATAGCTAGATTTATTTTTCTGGGATTTTTCGAATCAGTTTGTGGCCCTGACAAATTGAAATGTACGTTAAAATCGAATATTGAATGTTATATATTTTAAATTGAATGAATAACTGACTATAACAGTCGAAGTGGCCAACGAAACATATTCCATTGTGTCCAGGATGGGGGTAAAACTCTAGGGACGACAGTCGTTAGGTTTGAATTGGAGTTCGTGGCCAAAAACACTATTTTTGGCATTAATATATAACAGGCCAATCATATATTTTCTTTTATTATTTTATTTTTTGAAAATATCTCAAAAACCCCCGATGCTCCAGCGATTGAACGGCGCCCGTGTTCCCCTGTTCCCTCCCAGATTCCGGCCGCCACCGTCCACGCCAGACCCCGCCACCACCCACGTTCGAAAGCCCTCCCTTCCCCCTTCAAATCCGACCAACCCTCGCCCTCCACCATCGCCTGTGCCTCGAGAATCGAGCACGAGAAGCGTCGCCGCGTCGCTCCTGATATCCCAGCCACCGTGCCACCGAGTGGGACCCCCATACCTCGTTTTGCGTGCCTCGCCAAGCTCCAGGCCATGGCACCACCCGATTTCAACCTCGACTCACGGACTCGACGAAAAATCGAAACCTAGTTTCGAGCAAAATAGCGAGGTAACGGGCTTGGCTATTTTAAATTGATTTTAACACTTTAAAGTGTTGCAAAATTCGATCAACTTTGAAAAATCGTATCTTTTTCGTTTCTTGACGAAATTCAGTGAAACAAGAGACAGTGGACTCGCGTGGATGTCTTCTACATTTTAGAAGAGACCACATATTTTTCTGAGCCTTCTGCTATTTTTGGTGGAGTGGAACCCAATGTGAGATTTCTAATTTATAAACGATATGGAAAACGACGATGTATAAATTATATAGTCGATGTATGAGTTATATAAGCATTGTACACCTCTTGTATAAGCGTTGTATAAGTTGTACGTTCGATATATAAGTTATATACGCGTTGTAAAAATTATATATGTGTTGAAATAGAAGTGAAATGCTTATATATATATATGTATATACGCCCCTCGTCCACAAACCATGGACAATATTTATTGGTTGTGATTGGTGTGAAAATTGATTGATAGCGAATGGTTGATTGAAATTGTTTGTGGTTGAAATTGATTGATTGTGGTTGAAAAATACCCATTTGTGGTTGAGAAATATTTGGTTGAAACCACATAGGATTAGTTTGTGGAAATGAAAAAAAAATACATGCCACCTGCGTGCGAACTAGATGCATGATTCCCTATTGTCAAAAGCTGCGAGGCTTTAAGGTAGAGCGAGGAGCCGTACTAGGGACGGTATCGGTTTTAACTGCCCTGCCGTTATGCTGCCGAAATTTTGAATAATATTCATGTGTTAGAATTATTTTCCTGTGTTGAAACTATATTCGTCTGTTGAATAGGAAACCTTCATGTGTTGAATCGAAATTCATTCGTTGAATTGAAATTCATGTGTTGAATGGTACTCGTGTTTTGAATAAATTGTTTTAACAATAAAATCACCTTTTTATCTATATATATAAACTATAGAAAACCTTCATGTGTTGAATCGATATTCATTCGTTGAATTGAAATTCATGTGTTGAATGGTATTCGTGTTTTGAATAAATTGTTTTAACAATAAAATCACCTTTTTATCTATATATATAAACTATAGAAAACCTTCATGTGTTGAATCGATATTCATTCGTTGAATTGAAATTTATGTGTTGAATGGTATTCGTGTTTTGAATAAATTGTTTTAACAATAAAATCACCTTTTTATCTATATATATAAACTATAGAAAACCTTCATGTGTTGAATCGAAATTCATTTGTTGAATTGAAATTCATGTGTTGAATGGTATTCATATTTTGAAAGAAATTGTTTTATAATAAAAATCCTATTTTGATCACCTATATTAACTGTATTAAATTATCGTGTTTTGAAATAAATTGTTTTACATTAAAAATCACATTTTTATTATATACATGTATTGTTAAAAATAGTGAAGTGTTGAAATAGAAGATAGTTAGATAAAAATATCATTTTTATCAAATGTATGAAAATCAAATAGTTTTGAAATCGAAGAATCGATATATATATATATATATATATATATATATAGAATTGAAATATATCGAATAACGAAGCTGCAGTTCGTATTTTGAAAACCTGATTTCAAACGATTAGTGCAGGAGATCCGAACATCGGATTTTCCCGAAATCGCAACCGTTGGGTTCGCTTTGGAAATATCTTTCCAACGACACCAACTTTGTAAAAATCCAACGGTTGGATTTCAGGAATGTTTAATTCAAATCTGAAGAAAAACAGCGCCAGAATCGATTATATTTTTATATATATAAATATAATTATATTAAATCGAATAACGACGCTGTAGTTCGTATTTTGAAATCGAAAATTCAAACGATTATACCGGGAGATCTGACCGTCGGATTTTCCCGAAACTGGAACCATTGGATTCGTTTTGAAAAGATCTTTCTAATGATGTAAATTTTGTGAAGATCCAACGGTTAGATTTTCAGATATGTGTAAATCAAATCTAAAGAAAAACAGCACCACGGCCGCGTTATGGCCCGAAGCGTCGTTTTGAATAAATTGGCTATTTTAAATAAATAAAAATAGCGATAAATCGTTATAAAGTATAATAAACGATATGGATGTGAAATTTAGAAACTAACTGAAGGTTGGCTAAGTCGAATGGTTTCCTGGGTGTTGATTTGATGTTGGTTTCGGCCCTCGGGGTTAATATTTGTGAAATCGTTCTCTTACTGATTTACGGTTAGCGACTAATGAATTGAAATGATGTGTATGTGTGTTTGTGTTGCACTTGTTTATTATATACGCGAGTTGCTCAGAAAGACCGGGTTTATCCCATTCTGAATAATTGAATCGACGATAAGAAATCGAAGATGAAGACGGTGGTCGAAGACCGGAGATCTTCACCTCGTTTGGATGGTAACTGATGTCCTGATTGGGAGGCATCCCAAAATATGGATAATGAGTGGTGATCGTCCAGACGTACGTGGAAATCGATGGGTTTGCGAGGTATATAGTGCCTCCAGTTTCGTTCCGACCCAGAACGGACTTGTAAATGGATTGTGTGTATGACATTGGAATTTATTCTATGTGATTGATAGCCATCAGTTGCATGGTGTGAATTGCATGTTTGACATGCTAAGATGCAGTGATCAGGGCTTCTCTTGAAAAGCAAAGTCTTGTGGTGATGATCAAAGCATGCTGTGTGGCGTAGCTTTGTGTACAACGTGAATACGCGAACCTCATACCCCGGTATGAACCAGAAACGGGAAAAGGACCTCCGGGAGGGCATGTGTTTCTTTCTAGTTAGAAGTGGCATCAGTGGTTTTACACGCCCTGACGAGTTTGACTTATTTGGTTGTTGCTGTTGCGAGGCACCTCGGTTATATCGGTCGATCCGGGACCGATGGAGTCATTCGTTGGCTCATTTACGCCCCCAAAGGGCAGGGAAACGTAGTGTTCAGGAATTTTAATCCACATCGGTGGACCAGCCCTGTCGCTCCTAGGGTCACTCGAGCTCTGATCCTGTGGCTTGGGCTAGAGAGCCGCGAAGTCGGTATGGACTTTCTTTTGCCTTGGTACATGACGGAAATCCAATTTCCAAATACGTGACTGTGCGGTTTTGATTGTATACCTATATATGGCGACATAGTGGTATGGGGCATTAACGCCGTCTATGATTGATACTTATGATTTGAAATTGTTTTTGAAACATATAAACACTAGTAATAATATCAAATGCTTCTGCTTTATTCGTATCAAGCATATCTTGGCCATTATAAGGTAAAAAATCTATCCTCCGGTTTGCGTTGCATTGTGTGATGGGAACTGGGTCTTATAATGGCTTCATTTTTATAAAAAGCATTGCGATGTTTAAAAGAATTATTTGTTTTAAAGGACTGGCGATCCGATGGAGTAAACCCGTTCCACGAAAGTGGCGTGGTCCTGTGATTAGCCATATTTTAAATGTGTTGAGTAGATTTCTCATACCAGTCCCATGACTGACTCGTAGTTTGTTTCACTTTCAAACTCGGGTGCCGCTATTTCTACACGGGCAGCCTTGTATTCAGGTTTTAGCTGGCTTTCTCTGGATAGCTGGAGCTGAAGATGGATTCTATCATTTATCTCTTTTTATGCTGTTCAGCTCCTATTGTACATTATGTTTGTTTTTCCGCTGTAGACATATATGTATAGCTGAACTGTATTTGTACCAAGTAAGATCATGTATACTGTGTAACTATGATGATTACGTTTATCCAGTATATTCTATTATGCATTATCTGGTGTATTTATTTAATTCTGTCCTGCTATTATCTGTTTATGTGTTATATTCCAAAGATTACCCTAGCCGCCGTCAGTACGGGGTTTAGGGTCGTCACAACGTGGTATCAGAGCTTTGGTTAAGCTTAGTGCTGGAATATAACATATTAACGAACTCGTCAGAAATAGAACCAGCAGTGTTCTAGGACGGGTAACTCATTACAGATAGGATCAGTAATATCCTAGAATGAGTAGCAGAATGAAATAACACCTAGATAGACACATTTACATTCATGTATTTGTCTCTATATTTTGAAATATCTTTTCTGTGACCTGACAGTTGATCTGCTATTTGCAGAGGTACTAGAAAATGAGTGCCAGAAATAGAAGAAGCAATACTGACCCGGATATAGAAGCTCTATTTATGAAATATAGAAATCTGGGTGGAAAGCCCTTCTCGGGCGAAGAATCTATTATGAGAACACAAGCATGGATTCGTTCGGCTGAGAAAATCTTTGAAGGATTAAAGCTGAGGGATGACCAGAAAAGATTACTGACCTCCTGGTCACTCAAAGATGAAGCTTTGTTCTGGTGGGATTCAGTTATTAAGGATAATCCAGAAGGTGATATCACTTGGGATAGATTCAAAGTGATTTTCCTGGAAAGATTTACTCCTCCTGAGGCAATTGAACGACTATGTGATGAATTTTCTTATCTGATACAAGGAGATATGACCATTCCCGAATATCATAAGAAATTCAATGAACTTTCTCACTTTGCCCCTCATCTAATTGAAAATCCGAAGAGGAAGAATTTGAGATTTATCAACGGGCTTCAAAGAAAATATCAGAACAGTGTAATGTGGAATGTGAAGCTTCCTTTCTTTGAAATGATATACATGGCTTACCAGTACGAAGATCTAGACAAGAAAGGTATGTTACAGTACGAAGAGGAAATCAGCTCTAGTAATAAAATTGGGTCTGAAACTGATCGTCCTGAGGCTAGTACAATGTCTGAGGTCAGTAAGAAGCCCAAAGTCAATCGAAAAAGGGTCAGATCCGAAAAAGAACCAGTAACGACAGCTGTATGCAGTAACTGCAATAGGCAAGGGCATCTCTCGGTAAGTTGCAGATCTCTAAAGAAACGAGTAAAGGATGGGTTTAAATCCGGTAAGAAGTTTCAAGAGAATAGAAAGTGCAGTCAATGCCATCAGACCGGTCATCTTTCAAAGGCCTGCCCGCTATTCAGAAAAACTGAAGTAGTACATGTAAATGAAGTGGCAGAAGTGCCTGCATCTTCGTCTGCTCAGGAAAGGTCTGATGTTTTAGAAGGCACGCTTAATGTCAAAAACATTCCAGTTAAAGTGTTGTTTGATAAAGGCGCATCGCGAAGCTTTACAGCAAAGAGTGCAGTCAAGAAGTTGGATTTGAAATTGAAGAAGCTCAAAGAACCAATGACTGTCCAAAATCCAGTTGGGGGTTCCATCGATCTCAGTTGGGTTTGTGGGGTGCCTGTCTCTTTTTCCTGCTATAAATTCCCTACTATCTCTATCATCATGAATTTTACTGAATTCGATCTTATTCTGGGATTGGATTGGCTAACCAGATATGAGGCAGAGGTTAGATGCGCCGAGAGAGTTGTTAAGGCAAAGGCCCAATCAGGGAATTATATAACCATACCATGTGAAGGCCCGAATTCAAATAGAAAGGACTTCTGGGCAGCTTTGGATGTTTCTCCAGCTCAAATAGAAAATATCCCTGAAGTCACAGAGAATATTCTCGACCTAGTGAAAGATATTCCCGTCGTAAAAAATTATGCGGATGTGTTTGAAGAAGTTGTTCGCTTACCTCCGCAGAGAGAAATAGGTTTCAAGATCGCTTTGATTCCGAATGCGAGGCCGGTAGTTCACGCTATTCGAAGAATGTCCTTGAAAGAGAAAGAGGAATTAGACAATCAAACAAGACAGCTTGTATGGAAGGGTCTAATCAGGCCTAGTTTTCCTGATTGGGGTGCAGCAGTGGTGTTTGTCCCAAAGTCTGACGGTACTCTACGGCTATGTGTGGATTATCGTGATCTGAACAAACAGACAATAAAGAATAAATATCCATTGCCGAGAATCGATGATTTATTGGATCGTCTGAATGGAGCACAGGTATTTTCAAGGATGGACCTAGCTACAGGCTTCCATCAGCTTCGAATTGCCGAAGAATGTGTTCCTATGACAGCATTCAGAGGGTCTGACTTATTGTACGAGTGGTTAGTAATGTCGTTCGGCTTATGTAACGCTCCAGCATACTTCGTCGATTTGATGAATAGAGTGTTCAGAGGGGATTTGAGTAAATTTGTTCTAGTTTTTATTGATGATATTCTAATCTTCTCTAAATCAAAGGCCGAACATGAAAAGCATCTGGAACAGGTTCTAGAAATTCTGAGAAGGAACGTTCTAAAAGCCAAACTATCCAAATGCATATTCTGGCAAGATGAAGTAAAATTTCTGGGCTACGTCGTATCGAAAGAAGGAATTGCTATGGATCCAAGTAAAATCATAGCTATTCAAAACTGGAAACAGCCCAGTACCCCTACAGAAGTCCGCAGTTTTCTCGGATTGGCTAGTTATTACCGCAAGTTCGTTAAAAACTTTTCAAAGATATCTGGTCACTTAATGAAGCTTACAAAGAAGCACTCAAAATTCAAATGGACTCCAGAAAGTGAGGAGGCTTTTGAAGAGCTAAAGTTAAGATTAACGACTGCTCCAGTGTTAACCATAATCGACGACAATCAGGATTTAAAATTCTGGACTGATGCTTTTAGAGAAGGCCTTGGCGCAGTGTTAATGCAAAGGGGTCAAGTGATTACTTATGCTAGCCGTTAGTTGAAACCACACGAGAAAAACTATGTAACTCATGATCTTGAGTTATTGGCTATCGTATTCTCTTTGAAAATCTGGAGACACTATCTTCTGGGTGAGAAATTCGAACTGTATACAGACCATCAGTCGTTAAAGTATCTATTCACCCAGAAAGACTTGAATCTGAGGCAGCAACGTTGGCTAGAGTTCCTTGCAGCATATGATTTTGAGATTCTATACACTCCAGGTAAAGCCAATGTCGTGGCCGATGCGCTGAGTCGAAAGAATGTAATGATCGCCAGCTTTGTTATTGCGACTTCCCTGATTGACAAAATATCTCTTCTTCAGAAGGATGATAACTTTATTAAGGATATGATCAAAAGGATTCATAAAGGCGAACCCTCGTGTTTCCAAATAGATAACGATGGAATCCTGAGATTGAAAGGAAGGATTTGTGTTCCTGGCATCCCCGAGCTCAAAAGGGAAGTGTTAGACGAGTGTCACAAGTCCAAGCTGAGTATCCATCTGGGTGTGGCCAAAATGTATAACGACCTCAAGCGAACATTCTGGTGGAAGGCTATGAAAAGAGAAATTTCAATATATGTTAGCCGATGCCCTACTTGCCAGCTTGTCAAAAGCGATCAACAGAAACTTGCTGGACTGTTGCAACCGCTGGACGTTCCAGGCTGGAAGTGGGAACATATTTCCATGGACTTCATTGATGGTTTGCCCAGAAACAGAAAAGGAAATGATAGTATTTGGGTGATCGTAGATCGCTTCACGAAGACCGCCCATTTCAAACCTGTCAGATCAAACAGAACTGCTCAGAGTCTGGCGCAGATATACTTCAAGGAAATTGTTAGACTACACGGAGTGCCGATCAGGATAGTGAGTGATAGAGATCCAATATTCACTAGCAAATTCTGGGAGGCATTTCAAGTAGAGCTGGAAACAAAGCTGAACTTGAGCACCGCATATCATCCTCAGACAGATGGTCAGACTGAGAGGGTGAATCGTATAATAGAAGATATATTGCGGGCTTGTGTTCTAGATTTCGGTGGATCATGGGAAGACCATCCGCATTTGGCTGAATTCTCATATAACAACAACTACCAGGCGAGCCTGACAATGTCACCATTCGAAGCATTATATGGTAGACCGTGCCGATCTCCTGCTTGTTGGGTCAAACCCGGTAATAGACTTGTATTGGGACCCGATATGATCCGAGAAGCTGCCGACAAAGTCAATTTTATTAAGAAACGATTACTTGCCGCTCAAAGCCAACAAAAGAGCTATGCCGATAGGAGAAGAAGAGATATATCATTTGCTGTTGGCGACTATGTATATTTGAAAGTATCGCCGATGAGAGGAGTTATCCGGTTCGGTAAAACTGGGAAGTTGGCGCCCAAATTCATTGGTCCGTTTCCTATTCTTGAACGGATTGGAACTCTCGCTTATAGGGTTAAATTACCTGATTGGTTGCCCGGAGTGCATGATGTATTTCACATATCTCAACTTCGAAAGCACGTTCATGATCCAGACTTGATCGTGGAAGAAGCAGCTCAACAGGATATTGAAATTACTCTAGAATTAGCTGTGAGAAGAGAGCCGCTAAAGATTATCGGCAAAAAACCAAAGAGCTGAGGAACAAGAAGGTTCACTTAGTCAAGGTGCAATGGAGTGGAGATCCACGAGATTGTACTTGGGAAACTGAGGAGAGCATTCAGAAAGCCTATCCTAAGTGTCGAGTAGATATCTCTGATTGACTCCGGTGCAAGGTACATTTACCACACTTTGCATTACCAATTAGTTATCTACTCTGTAGTTATTTTCTTTCCATGGATGTGCACTTTTAATTCTATAGTCTGCTTAATTTTAAAAGAGTGTAGAAATTGATTAGTATATTTTTGAAAAGTTAAAAACAAATTGCTTGTTGTTTGCATTATGTGATAGTAGATTTGATTAATTAAATTATTAGAACGATAGTTAATTTAATCAATAAGAGAATAATGATAGAATTTATTCATTTAACTCACACATTGGATTGATTTAAAAATAGATAGAAATATATACATGTGCATTATATATGTTTGAACAGGTAAATGGATAGCTGTTGAGTAAAGATTTTATTTGCATGCCCGACAAATAGGTAAACCTTAATGAGTTGGATGCGAAATATTATTATATCAACTCCTGTGAATGCCATTGGATGCGGAGTGCTGGTTATTCTGTGTGTAATAATAAATGTCGCCATAGGATAGTAACAATTAATTTTGAACTACATTACATGGCATACTTCTGAAGATAGGCATACTTCATCACATACCACATAAGCATTTGGAGCTTGTGTGATGAGGTGGAAGATTTACCATACGAGCGAGAGGCTTGTATGGCGATGACTATATTTTACAGGTTGAACTGATGACTGATATGGACATATAAAATTTGTAACGATAAATTGCCAGATTAATAAAAACCCCACACGGGTCTGGAGTTGACAATAATCACGTCTCTCTTGTCATTAGATATGGCACATGGATTATTTATTTCCCACACGGGACGAGGTGACGAGGATTTATCCTCTGGAGCAATTAAAATACACACTCCCTCAGGCTTTGACAGGGTAACGAGAATTTATTCTCTGGAGTTATTATCTATACACGCTCCCCTGTAAACACCAGAATATATCACTATAAATATGTGTATGCTTATTAGGATTTATTGGGTACCTAATACAGCCCAATAAATTTCCAAACCTCTCCTTGTACAAAGGAGGTTATGGCGAAATTTTTCGAAAATTCCGGGTGTTAGCCAAAATTTTGAAGAATTTGAAAATTCTCAGAAACTAAAAAGTTGGAGAATGGAAGCCAGATTGAACGTAGAGTTGATTAATCAAACCACTTTCGACTTTGTTCCTTTTCGGGGACGAAAAGTTTTAAGTGGGGGAGATTGTAACGACCCGGAAAATCTGAACGAATTTAAAAATTTTAAATTGGCTAAAATAGTGGATTTTAAATATTTAAAATAAATATTTTAAATAATAGCAATGAAAAGTGAGTTTGAATCGACGTTTGAAAATAAATATAGTTACTTTGAATTATAAACAAAGCCTGAAATGGCACGGTAGTTTCAAAATTTGAATTCAAACTTTGACTGACTGTACCGGGTGCAAAACAAAACGGATTTGAGTGAAACCAAAAATATTTAAATCTGTTAGTGAATACCTTTCTAACGAATCTGAAAAATCGAAGTTTCATAGCGGAAAGCAAAAGTTATGGCCAAATGAATTTTCAGAAAGGTCGTTATGGAATTTATATAGCCCGTGAAATTGGCCATTTTGCAAACGACCTCGGAATTCGACGAAACCACTTTTGTTGGATCCGGGATGTTAAATTATTGCTAGATTTCAAATTTCATAATTTCTGAAGCTAGTATGTGAGCGTGGCAAAGGAAAACGTGTTTTGGTCAATTACAGTTAAATTGGATCGACCAGAAAAGGGCCATTTTACAAACGGTCTCAGAATTCGACGAAACTAGTTTAGTTGGGACCGTATCGTCAAAACATAGCTAGATTTATTTTTCTGGGATTTTTCGAATCAGTTTGTGGCCCTGGCAAATTGAAATGTACGTTAAAATAGAATATTGAATGTTATATATTTTAAATTGAATGAATAACTGGCTGTAACATTCGAAGTGGCCAACGAAACATATTCCATTGTGTCCGGGATGGGGGTAAAACGCTAGGGACGACAGTCATTGGGCTTGAATTGGAGTTCGTGGCGAAAAACACTATTTTTGGAATTAATATATAACGGGCCAATCATATATTTTCTTTTATTATTTTATTTTCTGAAAATATCTCAAAACCCCCGACGCTCCAGCGATTGAACAGCGCCCGTGTTCCCTACCAGATTCCGGCCGCCATCGTCCATGCCAGACCCCGCCACCACCCACGTTCGAAAGCCCTCCCTTCCCCCTTCAAATCCGACCAACCCTCGCCCTCCACCATCGCCTATGCCTCGAGAATCGAGCCCGAGAAGCGCCGCCGCGTCGCTCCCGATATCCCAGCCACCGTGCCACCGAGTGGGACCCCCGTACCTCGTTTTGCGCGCCTCGCCAAGCTCCAGGCCGTGGCACCACCCGATTTCAACCTCGACTCACAGATTCGACGAAAAATCGAAACCTAGTTTCGAGCAAAACAGCGAGGTAACGGGCTTGGCTATTTTAAATTGATTTTAACACTTTAAAGTGTTGCAAAATTCGATCAACTATGAAAAATCGTATCTTTTTCGTTTCTTGACGAAATTCAGTGAAACAAGAGACAGTGGACTCGCGTGGACGTCTTCTACATTTTAGAAGAGACCGCATATTTTTCTGAGCCTTCTGCTATTTTTGGTGGAGTGGAACCCAATGTGAGATTTCTAATTTATAAACGATATGGAAAACGACGATGTATGAGTTATATACGCGTTGTACACCTCTTGTATAAGCGTTGTATAAGTTGTAAGTTCGATATATAAGTTATATATGTGTTGTAAAAATTATATATGTGTTGAAATAGATGTGAAATGCTTATATGTATATATATATATATACACACATATATACGCCCCTCGTCCACAAACCATGGACAATATTTATTGGTTGTGATTGGTGTGAAAATTGATTGATAGCGAATGGTTGACTGAAATTGTTTGTGGTTGAAATTGATTGATTGTGGTTGAAAAATACCCGTTTGTGGTTGAGAAATATTTGGTTGGAACCACATAGGATAAGTTTGTGGAAATGAAAAAAATATACATGCCGCCTGCGTGCGAACTAGACGCATGATTCCCCATTATCAAAAGTTGCGAGGCTTTAAGGTAGAGCGAGGAGCCGTACTAGGGACGGTCCCGGTTTTAACTACCCTGCCGTTATGCTGCCGAAATTTTGAATAATATTCATGTGTTAGAATTATTTTCCTGTGTTGAAACTATATTCGTCTGTTGAATAGGAAACCTTCATGTGTTGAATCGAAATTCATTCGTTGAATTGAAATTCATGTGTTGAATGGTATTCATGTTTTGAATAAATTGTTTTAACAATAAAATCACCTTTTTATCTATATATATAAACTATAGAAAACCTTCATGTGTTGAATTGATATTCATTCGTTGAATTGAAATTCATGTGTTGAATGGTATTCATGTTTTGAATAAATTGTTTTAACAATAAAATTACCTTTTTATCTATATATATAAACTGTAGAAAACCTTCATGTGTTGAATCGAAATTCATTCGTTGAATTGAAATTCATGTATTGAATGGTATTCATATTTTGAAAGAAATTGTTTTATAATAAAAATCCTATTTTGATCACCTATATTAACTATATAAAATAATCGTGTTTTGAAATAAATTGCTTTACATTAAAAATCACATTTTTATTATATACATGAATTGTCAAAAATAGTGAAGTGTTGAAATAGAAGGCAGTTAGATAAAAATATCATTTTTATCAAATGTATGAAAATCAAATAGCTTTGAAATCGAAGAATCGATATATACATATATATATAAATAGAATAGAAATATATCAAATAACGAAGCTGTAGTTCGTATTTTGAAAACGTGATTTCAAACGATTAGTGCGGGAGATCCGACCATCGGATTTTCCCGAAATCGCAACCTTTGGGTTCGCTTTGGAAATATCTTTCCAACGACACCAACTTTGTAAAAATCCAACGGTTGGATTGTCTGGAATGTTTAATTCAAATCTGAAGAAAAACACCAACTCTGATGATTACGTTTATCCAGTATATTCTATTGTGCATTATCTGGTGTATTTATTTAATTCTGTCCTGCTATTATCTGTTTATGTGTTATATTCCAAAGATTACCCTAGCCGCCGTCAGTACGGGGTTTAGGGTCGTCACATGATCCGTACCGTGACTCATTGCTGAGTCCTTTCTGACTCCTTGCTGAGTCATTAGGGCTGAAGTTTCACCCAATCCTGACTGAATGGTTGTGGTTAAATCTAAGTTCATCCAACGGCTCTTATTAAATTGAAATTCTATATAAACAACCTAACACTCAACCCTAAAATCATACTAATTCATTCTAAGAGCCGTCATACCGCCATACTCAACCTAGGACAGCCACCATCCTCTTTCAACTAAAAAGAAAACTAGAAAGCTACGAAGTGAGTCAAATCTGAATTATAAGAATAACGATCTACATCAAAGGCGAGCATTCCAACTTCAGAATTCAGATTCCAGAATTCAAAGAATTCCTTCTTTGTAAGTTCGGTTATTCCTTAGATTTGAACGTGTAATTGGAATCGTGAATGTAATATATCAACATATAGAACTGTACCTATTTGCAAGTTAATTATCTTTGATTTATGCTTATGTCAAATCTAAAGTTATCTATGCCTTTGGATTTGATTTACGACTATGACTATGAGACTTTTGCCTAAGACTATGACTATGAAACTGTTTCCTATGAAGCTATTGCCTATGACTATGACTATGACTATGAGACCTTTGCCTAAGACGATGGCCATGAACTGTTGCCTATGAAATTATTGCCCATGACTATGATTCGTGACTATGAGACAGTTGCCCGTGACTATGATTCTTAATTATGATACAATTGCCTATTACATTGATTAAGAAATTATTGTGATTAGTCGCCCATGACTATTGTGGTTAATTGCCTATGACTATTGTAGTTAGTGGCTTATGCCTATTCCCATTGTTACAATTAACCGATCATGTTGTACCTTGAACTAGCATTATGTTGGACCAAATCACCTATGCCTATTCCCTTGATTATGTTGGATCTCATATTTAGTGTGTAACTTGGCTAGTTTATTCCTATTCACTATTATGTACATCGAACCTGTTGGAGCCATTATTTCTGAATGCCTATTATTTTATATCAATTCTTGTGCTTATTCCCTATTCCTTTTGTTAGTGCCTTTTAATGAATACTTAGAAAAATTGTGAAATCATGTTATACGTACGATTATGATGCGGGGATTGGGTGTAGCTTAATTAAGCTAATTTGGCATAGTAAATATGTTGGCATAATCTAAATTGGCTATAATAGTGAATAATTTACAAGCATATTAGACTTGGGCATAAATTGATTAATTTTAATTGGCCGCAAAGTATGTAATTGGCGTGTAAATCAAGTTTTAGACATAAACGATGAACTAGAATATTAAATTTAGTTTTGACATGAACTGCAAATTGGAATATTAATCTAGATTAGGGGGCATCGTTCGATAGGTATCATAATCCCTAGTTGGACCTAGGTCGCGTAAACCTTGAATCCGAGAAGCGTTCAATAGGTAGCATAAACCCCAGTGGCCCTGGGTAGCGTAAACACTGGTTGAATCTATGAAGCGCTCGATAGTAAACCCTAGATTAGATCTAGGTAATAAATGGAATCCCCTTAATAGATGTACACCTGAAGGCCACCACACTTACGGGGATTGGGATCACGTTATCATATGATCATTTTATATAGATTACTAGTTTGGACACTGGTTAGGAAGTGCAGAGATATAGAAATTAGTATAACAGGGTAGTTGTGAAGTAGAGAAGGAGTAGAAGCGCATTCAGTTTATCAGTATATTCTGTTTACTGGTATATCCTGTTTATTGGTACATTCAGTTTATCTTGCCATATCCCATGCTTATCCCATGTTATCTTTTTACTCTGGTTTAGTCTTATATTTAGTTTATTCATGTCATGACCCTTTTCCTCGTTTAAATGCTAAGAATCACTGAGCTTACCAGGCTTTATGTCTGACCTAGTTTGCTTTCGCCTCTTTTCTTTCGTCTTCCCCCCCAAGGTAGTCAAGGAGGGAAAAGCTCAGCTCATTTTGGGCCGTTACTCTTTCTGAGCTTGAAGATTCTTTGTCGCATTGCTTTAAACTCCATTTTCTACTACTATGGCTGGCTCATGCTTTATTGGGGAATATCATTGTCAGTTTGTGCTTCTTTATATTAAAAAAGACAGATGCTTTGTTGTAATAAGTATTGGTGTTGTAAAACAATCTTTGTATAAGCTGTTTTAATCAATAAAGGTTATTTATTATCCGCTGCTTTATTTGTCTGTCTTGTAATTTTTCTGCATCTTGTACTAAAAATGCTCCATCGAAATTAAGGCATTCCCTTTGTGTGTGACCTTAACGGAGGTGGGGTGTTTCGTTTTACTTAACATAATAAGACAAAAAGGGGGGGGGGGAATCACAGATTACTTCCTAGAGGTACAATTGGGAAGGACAAAATACAAAAATAGTAAAATAAAGAGAAGGACGGTCGCGCATTCCTGCTATGGATGTTGGAACGTGTCCAGTGGTAATTAGTCAATGACCGGTCATAAGTCTTCGGGCGCCTGGGTTATCCCACGTGACCTGGCCTGATCAGCAACCTTACCTTGCCGCTGGCTTTCTAATATGTTTTGTGGACTCTTGACATATTTCTGTAGTTGATTTTTCCAGATGAGCTCCTCAATCAAATTTCTCAAGTGTCGACATTCGTATGTGTTGTGTCCTGGTTGATTATGAAACCGGCAGAACTTTCCAGAATTCTCCTGTTAATCAGTGATTCTTTGCGGTTTTACCTAAGAGAAAATGCCTGAGTCCTTCGTGGCAGAGTAGATTTTTTCTGGGGTTTCATTCAGGGGATTCAATTCTGAATGCCTGAAGAATTTTTACTTCTTGTGTACTCCACTGTCTCTTCCGTCAAACCCTTTCTTATGCCCAGAATTATCCTTCTAAGTTATTTGAGAAGATTCGTCATTCTTCCCTTCTTTAATAATACTATTCCCCGCGTCCTTATGAGCATTCAGGATATTGGTTTCCACGCTCATGTACTCTTTGGCTTTCTTGTAGAACTTCTTTAGAGTCTTTGGTTTCTTCATCTTGAGTCACTTTCCAAATTCTGATTTCTTATCGATGGCTCCTCTTATGGCCGCAAGCAAATACCAAGGTTCTGGATCTACGACCTCCGCTGCTGTAGCGCGGAAGGAAAGCTCTGATGGTTTCTCTAGGCCGTTGTTCCATCTCGCTTAGTGACATCACGTCCCTTGCTTTAGTGGCCTGCAACCGGAATTGATCCTGAAATCTCCTCGCCAGATCTGCAAACTAGTCGATACACCTAGGTGGGAGTTTGGTGAACCATAGTGAGGCCACACCTTCCAGGCAAACGGGAAAGTATAAGCACTTGATTTTGTCGGTGGCTCTAGCTCCATTCATGTGCTAGTCGTATTTGAAAAGGAAAATAGTTGGATCTCCGACTCCGCTGTAAGGTGCTATTGTTGGTGGTATAAATTTCTTCGGGAACTTTGCTTGACGGATCTCCTCCATGAACGGATTTTTGCTGGGGGAAAACTCCCATTCTTCCTCCTCATACTCTTGAGCCGCCTTCTCCTCCGTTACTTGCTAAACTAAATCTGTGATGCGCCTTTCGTCGCCCGCTTGTCCATCAGAATCGATATTGATGTTAGCGTGGCCACGGTTTAAGCTTCAGCGCCTCGCATCCTTCTTGAGGGAGGCTATGTTGGGGCGATTCGTCGCACATTCTTCTTTGCGTTGTGGAGATCTGACCTTAGGATCCCCAACACAGGCCTCTTCCTTGTCTCTCACTGAGCTGTGAGGTCGTCCAGGGTCTGAGGTTGATGAGTCCTCTTTTTCGTCAGCATTATCCACATTGTTTGATGGTAATAGATGGGCTTGACTATTGGTCAGGACATCAAACCTTTCCATTATCATCTTCGCTGCATTATCCATTTTCTCGTTCAAGCCGGTTACAACCACGTCCAAATCGTCTCGTGTGACAGATGGCCCGGGAGTTTTCCCAGCCCCTTCGTTCAAGTTCGAAGGTGTATCTTCGTTAGCATTATCATCCTCGATGATCGCAGTGACTTTAGCCGATTTACCGCTTTTCTTCGATCCAACCATGATTTCGAAGGAGAAAACAATTTTGGGATGTTTCGACTGCTGAATTACAAAAGAAAATTATGAACACGGCCCCAGGGTGGGAGCCAAAATGTTTATACCAAAAATGGTCTAAACACCCAAGGTACTAAACTGTACTTCACCAATTCGGTAAGAAATAAATGGAACCGTGTCCGGTTAGCAATAAACAGTAAAAAATGCGAGAAAAAGTAAAGTAGAGATGAGATTTAGAGTGGTTCAGCCGTTAACAAGGCTTACATCCACTATGAAGGCGATTTCATATCTTATAATAAGAATTACAAAGTACACCAATTCTCTGACCTCATACATCTCTATATCTACTCAATATCCCCTCGTTTATATGTTTTGATCTAAAGAATTATACAGGAGAATAATAGAGTCTGAGAAGAAGAAGGACGGATGAATGATTGAGAGAGCAGATGCCTTCACTCTAAAATGGTACTTGACGCCATGGTCAGATTTGTGGTTGAGTTTGAAGTTTAGCAGCACTTCATGGTTCTACCCCCAAAAGCCCCCCTTAAACGTGGGTAGTCATCCTGTGTTTATAGGTGAACTCCTCTTGGTAAATGATTTGGAATCTGTTTATCCTGACCGTGGGTCGTTTATTCTGCTAATTACAACCATGCCACTGGAGAGCTATAGCCAGCTGTCTATATTATATTCGGTGTTACGCGCGGACGACTTGCTGAGTGTCTCGAATAGCTGAGCGGGTCCTTAAGTGCGGGCGCAGATGCTTTGGTAGATTTCGTAAGAGCGGAGTGTGGAGCTGAGATCGATCCTCCTTTGTTCCTTGCGAAAATGCCCTTCTTGAACCAAGAACGCTCGTCCTCTTGTTTCCTTTGCATGGTGCCGCTTGGTTTTATGGTTATAATATGAGGTCGCTCTAGCTCGTGCAAAGCGGGTGACCTGTCTTATTTTAGCGCGAGTGATTCTCTGGATGTGCAGCTTTCAACTTTGTTGAATTGCGCTTCTTATGGCCCGGTCGCACTGGTAGACTTGTCCTGCCTTGGGTCTGATATTTGGATCCTGCTTAGTGCGGTTGCGTTATGTACGACCGCCCTTGGTAAGACCCGCTTTGTACCCTTTACCCAATGTGCGTATGAATTTTTAGGGATTAACACCTATGAATATAATATCTACAAAACCAAAACTCCTAGCTGCCCATGCGGAAAATAGGGGCACCCAAAGTTTAGGTTCAAACAATAAACTCCAGGTCAGTCATGTGACTAGTGTGAGAACTAAATCAGTTATTTAAAACTTTACTTTAAAATAGAGTAAATCAAGGGACCACGCCGTATAACACGGAACGTGTTTCCTCCCAAGAATACCAGTGCATAAAACAAACAGCGCAATGCTTTTTTTTGAAAAATGAAGCTATTATAAGACCCAGATCCCACCACATAATGCAATGCAAGCCGAAGGATAGGATTTTCCCTTATAATAGCCAAACATGTTTGGTACATTTAAAACAAATCATTTGATACTATAGTAAGTGTATAGTCTCAAAAAAAACTTCAAATACAAATGTATCAATCATAGACGACATGGGTATCGTATATCATGTCGCCATACTTGTTCTACAATTAAAACCGCACAATGTTGTATTGGAAATTGGATTTCCATCATGAACCAAGGCAAGGGATAGTCCTTACCGCTTCGAGACAATCTAGCCTACTATGTCTCAGGAACAGCTGCAACTGCACCTTAGATCTTCAGGGCCGGTCCACATTTTAATTAGATTAATAATCCCTGAACAATACGTTTCCCCACCCTATGGGGCGTAAAACTAGTCAGTATGTCGATCATATCATCCATCGGTCCCGTAGTGACCGATATATTTGAGGTACCTCGCTTTTCAATATCCACATAAGTAAAAATGTCTGGGCTCCGTACCATGATATCACTCCTAGCTAGAAAGAAACGCATGTTCTCCCTGTAGCCCTCTCCCGTTTCTGGTTCATACCGGGGTGTGAGGCTTGCGAATTAACACTACATAAAGCTATGTTATATTAAAGTCGTGCTTTGATCATCAAACACAAGACTTTGCTTTTCAACAGAAGCCTTGATCCTTTGTATCTCAGCATGCCACACAGGAAATTCACGCCATGCGACTGATGTCTATCAATATATAATCTCTGAGCTCGTATGTCTCAGAGAAGGATGTTAAGAAAGAGAATAAATTCTCCGCCACCAAACAGATATATATTTAATAGAGATCAATCAACATAGAATAAAATCCAATGTCAGACACACATCCATTTACAAGTTCGTTTTGGGTCTGAACGAAACCGGAAGCACCTTATTCCTCGTCCCATATGTGCAATACAGGAGAGAGGTCCTCACATATCCGGTCGATCTCCAAGTACGTCTGGACGATCACCACTTATTACCTTGTCTTGGGTGTACAGCCCAATCAAGACATCGGTAATCATCCAAACGATGTGAAGACCTCCAGTCTTCAACCACCATCTTGATCGTCGACTCCTCGTCGAATCAGTTATTCAGAATGGGTATAAACCCGGCCTTTCCGAATAACTCGCGTATATTATAAACAAATGCTACACAAACACAACATATGCCTCATTCCAATCTAGAATATCCTTTTATTCAAATATTCTTTTCACAATTTAAACCAAATTAAGGTTTTCCAAACTAGTCGGGATTAGCGAACCTTACGGAAGTAATCATTTGTTTTATTTCCCAATCCCAACCTATTCATCCCATGGAGAAAAACTGGTAGTACTCCATATCTAACACCCGGTAAAATTAATTACCATTTCATGTTCAAATCTAATTAAAGGTTTAACTATCGCCTGGAGTAAAACTGGTGGTACTCCATTCTCGATCATTTCCCGAATTTGATAATTTAAATTATCTCATTCACATTTCAATCTAATTAAAGATTCATTAAAACTCCACTTAGTTTTAATCCCCCAAAATCTTTTTATATAATTATTATTCAAATTTAGGAAATAACCCCTGTCTTTAACTGGGTTAAAGAACCAATGTCATTTAAAACACAGTTCACGATAAACCCAAAATCACATTCCATTAATTATGGAATTTTCATGGAAAGTAGATCAATATATAATCGATATCAATTTCCATATCCGACTAATAATATAAATGGAATAACTACAGCCTTTTAAATTCCATATATATTAACAATCTTCCTCCACAGAAGTTCACTTCGATTATTACCAAATCGAATTCCATTCCATTCCAATTTATTTTATTAAATTGGAAAAACTATACTTTGGAAAATTTCCATTAAATCTTAATAAAAAGATTTATAAATTCCACATTACTTTTCACTGTTAATCGGGTTAAAGAACGAAAGTCATTAAAAAACACAGTTCACAATAAACCCAATTCACATTTCATTTATTCCAATTAAATGTTAATTAACTGGTAACTCTAATAATCTTAATTAAAAGACTTATTCTTTTCACATGGGGTTTAAGAACATTGTTACTGAAGACACCATTCATGACAAACCCAAAATCCAATTCTTTTATTCAATTCCAATTATATGTTAATTAACTGGAAAACTTCACTAAATCTTAATTAAAAGATTTATTCTTTTCTCAACTGAGTTTAAGAACAGTATTAATAAAGACACCATTCACGACAAACCCAAAATCCCATTTGATATTAAATTCAAGGCTCTGAATAGAAATTATATCGGCTTATATTCAATATCAAATTCTGAAACCAACAAATATCGTATTGGAAATAACGATATAAATATATCTTCCGAATTTCCATAACAATATCTGTATAATCACGAAATCCAACATCGAAATATTCCGAAGATGATTTCCATTCAAATCCACTCCAATTCATATATTGGAAATTTTGGTTATATTAAAACCCATTCTCAATCCAATTTATTTATTTAAAAATAATTGGATTATAATTCTAGTTGATAACTAATTCATTTCGATAAAAATATATTTTTATCATTTCACATATGGAATTTTTCATCCCAATTCTTTCCAAATCATTTATTATGATTTTACACAAATTATTAATATTTTTAATAATTTTATTTTGGCCCTTTCAGTCGATTTCCATAAACGGTAATCGAACTGCACTTACAGCGACCTTTTCCAAATTTGATTTGGATATGATTCCAAATCCAACCATTAGATTTCAAATCTCTTATATTCATTGGAAAGCTCTTTTCGATACGAACCTAATGGTTCCGGTTTTAGGAGAATCCGACAGTCAGATCTTCCGTAATATCAATTCGAAGTCAACGGTCGAAATTCGCGAACGGCCGCTGCGTGGCGCGTTCTATTCAGTCCATTATATTTTATATATAATATATATTTCATCAATTTCCATTTAAAACGTATTTTATAAATCGTCTATAAATTCTTTTAAAATGATTCTAACTTCATTTCCAATTTTAAATCAAAATTGGATACTCCTTATCGTTATATTATTTAAATGATAATATTTTCAAAATATCAGATTTTGAAATCATTTCCTTTCAATATTCATTATACAAATGAATAAAATCGATATAAATATCGTTTGCGTCAAAATGGCGCATATCTAATCAATATAGCTTCACGTATTTTAATATTGTTGTGTCCATCCAAAATCGGACATTAAAATCAGATTTTAATCCTTTATTGAATATTATTTTAAAATGTTCCTTTTTTTAAAATATTCGTTATTTTAAAATATTCGTTCTTTCCGAATTGTAATCAAACATAGTCAATTACCATATAATGTTATTTATATGGATTTCATACATCATGTGTATACAACAACAATGATAAACAATCAACCATCATCAAGAGTGCATTACACAACTGCATAAGCATTAAATATAAATAATTAACGTTTACTACAGTCTGTCAACCAATCGATTGACATACAACTAAACAATTGGGATTTGTGTATGTCAAATATCATCCTAATACCCGTGTGGGGTTTCAATCAACACACACATTTTTTATTTGTGTATTTGGGCGATGTGTAAAATATATCGTCTCAATCAATATCAGCCAAATGAGAGTACATAAATAAATCATCCAATTTGTAAATGAATATTTATTTTCATTCATATACACGTTAAAATTATTTTTTAACGATAAAATATTTATTTCAACACATGAATATTTTATACATTTCCTTTATATAATAAAAATGATATTTTTATCGTTATAACATATCTTAGAAAATTTTGGCAGCATAACGGCACGATACTAGAACCGGAATAAGGTCTAGCCTTATCCCTCGCCTAATATTGGCTCGCGCCATACACAAACCAATTCACAATTAATCCACAACAAATTTTACAATCATAATCAAATCACGCAGAACATCCAAGTAAATAAATACACAACTCCCCCAAATGCCATTTACGGTGCCATAAGTGGCTATTTGCGGAGTATGAAATCCGTGTGTCGGTAATATCCATACATCGCTTTCAATTATGTGATTGTGCGAATACGAGTGTTGAACTCCATATAATTCAAATCGCATAATTTGGTTTGTACAATAAATAGTGTCGGGGGCTTCTAAGCCCTGTCTGCAGCCTAAAATATTTTTAACTGTAAAATAAATTAAGTGCAAAGGAGTTCTTACCTTTGGTTTCCACTCCATCATTCTTTATTGGACGGGTTTTGGATTTGCTCTGGTGCGTTGTATTCTTCACCGTGATTCCAATGTAATCTGTTTCACGCAGTTTACATTAAAAATCACATTTTTATGCTATTTCTTATTTATAAAATCATATTTTTATAAATTAGTTTTCTATATAAAAATCATATTTTTAATTCGCTACATATATAAAAATCATATTTTTATAAGTTCTCTTTTAATATAAAAATCACATTTTTATATTCTATTCATATAAATAAAAATCACATTTTTCATATTTTATTCATATAAATAAAAATCACATTTTTCATATGCTATTCATATAAATAAAAATCAAAATTTTCATACGCTATTGATATAAATAAAAATCACGTTTTTCATATGTTATTCATATAAATAAAAATCACATTTTTCATATGCTATTCATATACATAAAAATCACATTTTTCATATGTTATTCATATAAATTTAAATCACATTTTTCATATGCTATTCATATAAATAAAAATCACATTTTTATATGTTATTCATATAAATGAAAATCACATTTTTCATATGTTATTCATATAAATCAAAATCAAAATTTTCATATGTTATTCATATAAATAAAAATCATATTTTTATAACTAAAAATCATATTTTTATATCGTCAAAAATCATATCTTTTTTTATTTCACTATGTATATAAAAACTGATTTTTAAACTTTTAAAACCAATTTCATAGAAAATAAATAAAAAGAAGCTTATAGGCAGTGCGCGGTTCGAGAGGGAGGTGGAATGGTGGTCGGAGGAGGTGGCAGCAACGACAGCGGTGGGTACCGTGGGCGGAGGCGGAGGTGAGGCTCAGGGGTGGTTGCGGCTTCGTTTTGTGGTGCTTTACGGTTTAGAAGAGGGAAGGAGGACGAGAGAGGGCGTCGGAGGGGGAGGGGCCAGGAACGGCGGCGGCGGATCTCGATGGAGCGTCGGGCGGTTTAGTCCATTGCGTCTTTTTTCATTTCTAACGATTGGAATCAAAGAGAAGGGGTCGGGTTCCTTTATTTGACCGTGGGTTGATGGTTTGACCAATTCTAGGGTTATATACTTTATATTTAATATTATTAAATTTGAAAAAAAAGTGTTTTCCCATGCGAACTCCGAATCCAACCCAACGACTGTCGCCCCTAGCTAATTACCCTCATTCCGAACACAATAGGATATGTCCCACAAGCCAATTCGGCTGTTTCGATCAATTTTCGTTAAAATTAAAATATAAATTAATATAACATTCAAAATTGAATTCAACGTACATTTTAATCTACCAGTGCCACATACTGACTCCAAAAATTCCAGAAAAATAAATCTAGCTATGTTTTGACGATACGGTCCTAAGAAAACTAATTTCATCAAATTTGGAGACCGTTTGAAAAACGGTCAATTTCCAGTCGATTAAATTCAAATTGAAATTGCCAAATGCGTTTAAATTCACTACGCTCACATATTGATTCCAAAAATTATGAAATTTGGAATTTAGCAATAATTTGACATTCCGGATCCAACAAAAGTGGTTTCGTCAAAAACGGAGGTCGTTTGCAAAATCGCTATTTTTAAGGGCTATATATTATACAAAAAATATATAAATTCCATAGCGACAATTTTAAATTTTAAATTGGACATAACTTTTTTATGAAATACAAAATTTTCATGTTCTTTTGAAAGATATAATTAAACAGAATCAAATATTTCTGGTTTTACTGAAATCTGATTTATTTTGATCCCTGTACATTCAATTGAAATTTGAAATCGAATTTTCAAACTTCTACGCCATTTCAGGCTCGTTTTATAATTAAAATAAATTTAGTCGTTCTAACTTCGATTAAAATAAATTTTTAATCGTTATTATTTAAAATAAATCATTTTAAATATCCAAAATCCATTGAAATAGCTAAAATAAAAATTTTAAATTGGTTCTGAAAATCCGGGTTGTTACAATCTCCAACACTTAAAATCTTTTCATCCCCGAAAAAGAACGGAGCTGAAAGTTGTTTACCTAACTAACTCAACTTTCATTCTTCAACTTTTCAGTTTCTAAGAATTTCCAATTTTTAAAAAATTAGGCTAACACCCTAAATTTTCAAAAAAATTCGCCATAACCTTCTTTATACGGGGAGACCTTAAAACCGCAACTAGCCTCATAGAGCCCTCACAAATCCAAAAGAAAAAGCTAAGCGGCTAGCCAATCGGCTCATAAAATCATCAAAACCCAATAAATTAGTAAACATGTACCTATTTGTCAAGCAGACAAATTTATTTCTCTTCTTAGCTTCCATGCTATGACATGTTCACACATATATACGTACATGTACGCAATTCCAAACAATTTTCTATTTAGTTCAATATTTGCCTCAAGTTGGCTAAATTTACCTTTCATTTCTCTTATTGGTTTTATAGTTCTAATATATTTTTATTGATCAGACTAATCATCAAACAACACAACCAACAATCAATTAGTTGGTTAACGTTTCAAATTCATAATTTTTATATACTCAAAAATCATGTTTTTAATGCTAATTCACAATAATATATTCTAACTATATTTTGGTTCTCACACCAGTCAATTGGAAATATATAGATATCCCATTTTCGAAGCTCGAACATAAACTCTGATGATGAGATCTCAATTATCAGAATCATCTCCGGGCGACTAGAGTGTGATTCTATATCTATCCAGTATATTTGGGACTTCGAATATAAGTTCATGACGCGTATATGCAAAATCTTCATATACTTGATTGTCCAAAATAAAATAATATACTCAAATACGTATAATTAGATTAGATTTTCAAAACAAAATTTGTTTCCATTTTTATTTTAAAACAACACTCTTCACACTCGTTCTAGGATAATAATGATCCCAACTCTAACGAGTCATTCTTATTGGATATTACTAATCCAATCTCTGATGAATTCTATCATTTGGTTCTAAGTGTCTTGTTCTCAAGCTCTGTAAACCAAAGCTCCGATGCCATGACGAAACGACCAAAACTTTCCCAGTCTCTGAAGAGAAGAGAAAGAACGAATTACTTTGAGAACATGACTAATCGGAATGCAAACAGAAGAACATCTTATTACTTATTACAACAATTACATCAGAGTACAAGAATATAACAAGGTATGAATAAATAATATACATTTGATAAATACCAGAGATTCAAATTACAAAGCAGCGGAAAATTATTACATAACACAACTGTAAGAAATACATGGATACAGATCGTTCCGAATATAGCTCTAGCTGTAAACCAGGATCCTGTGAATGTAATATCTGCAAAACCAAAACTCCTAGCTGCCTACGGGGAAAATAGGGGCACCTAGTGTTTAAGTTTAAACAATAAACTCCAGGTCAGTCATCTGACTGGTGTGAGAACTAAAACAGTTATTTAAAACTTTACTTTAAAATAGAGTAAATCAAGGGACCACGCTGTATAAAATCTAACGGGTTTCCTCCAAGGAATACCGGTGCATAAAACAAACAACGCAATACTTTTTTAAAAAATGAAGCTATTATAAGACCCAGGTCCCATCACACAATGCAACGCAAGCCGTAGGATAGGATTTTCCCTTATAATAGCCAAATATGCTTGGTACGTTTAAAACAAATCATCTGATACTATAATAAGTGTATAGTGTCAAAAACAACTTCAAATATAAATGTATCAATCATAGACGGCATGGGTACCATATATCATGTTGCCATACTAGTTCTACAATTAAAACCGCACAATGTCGTGTTGGAAGTTGGATTTCCATCATGAACCAAGGCAAGGGATCGTTCTTACCGCTTCGAGACAATCTAGCCTACCATGTCTCAGGAACAGCCGCAACTGCAACTTGGATCTTCAGGGCCGGTCCACATTTTAAGTGGATTAATAATCCCTGAACAATACGTTTCCCCGCCCTATGGGGCGTAAACTTGGTCAGTATGTCGACCATATCTTCCATCGGCCCGTAGTGACCGATATATCCGAGGTACCTCGCTTTCCAACATACACATAAGTAAAAATGTCTGGGCTCCATACCATGAAGCCACTCCTAGCTAGAAAGAAATGCTTGTTCTTCCTGCAGTCCTCTCCCATTTCTGGTTCATACCAGGGTGTGAGGCTCGCGAATTAACGCTGCATAAAGCTATGCTACATTAAAGCCGTGCTTTGATCATCAACCACAAGACACTACTTTTCAACAGAAGCCTTGATCCTTTGCATCTCAGCATGCCACACAGGCAATTCATGCCATGCGACTGATGACTATCGATATAAAACCTCTGAGCTCGTACGTCTCAGAGAAGGGCGTTAAGCAAGAGAATAAATTCTCCGCCTCTAAACAGATATATATTTAATAGAGATCAATCAGCATAGAATAAAATCTAATGTCAGACACACATCCATTTACAAGTTCGTTTTGGGTCTAAACGAAACCGTAGGCACCTTATTCCTTGTCCCTTATGTCCAATACAGGAGAGAGGTCCTCGCATATCCGGTCGATCTCTAAGTACGTCTGGACGATCACCACTTATTACCTTGTCTTGGGTGTACAGCCCAATCAAGACATCAGTAATCATCCAAACAATGTGAAGACCTCCTATCTTCAACCACCGTCTTGATCGTCGACTCCTTGTCGAATCAGTTATTCAGAATGGATATAAACCCGGCCTTTCCGAATAACTCGCGTATATTATAAACAAGTGCTACACAAACACAATATACGCCTCATTCCAATGCAGAATATTCTTTTATTCAATTATTCTTTTCACAATTTAAACCAAATTAAGGTTTTCCAAACTAGTCGGGATTAGCGAACATTACCGAAGTAATCATTTGTTTTATTTCCTAATCCTAACCTATTCATCCCATGGAGCAAAACTGGTAGTACTCCATACCTAACACCCACGGTGTTATCGGTAAAATTAATTACCATTCCACATTCAAATATAATTAAAGATTTAACTATCGCCTGGAGTAAAAATAGTGGTACTCCATTCTCGATCGTTTCCCGAATTTGATAATTTAAATTTATCTCATTCACATTTCAATCTAATTAAAGATTCATTAAAACTCCACTTAGTTTTAATCCCCAAAAATCATTATATAATTATTATTCAAATTTAGGAAATAACCCCTGTCTTTAATTGGGTTAACCAACCAATATCATTTAAAACACAGTTCACGATAAACCCAAAATAACATTCCATTAATTATGGAATTTTCATGGAAAATAGATCAATATATAATCGATATCAATTTCCGTATCCGACTAATAATATAAATGGAATACCGACAACCTTTTAAATTCCATATATATTAACAGTCTTCCTCCACAGAAGTTCACTTCGATTATTACCAAATCAAATTCCATTCCATTCCAATTTATTTTATTAAATTAGAAAAACTTTACTTTGGAAAATTTCCATTAAATCTTAATAAAAAGATTTATAAATTCCACATAACTTTTCACTATTAATCAGGTTAAAGAACGAATGTCATTAAAAAGCACAGTTCACAATTAACCCAATTCACATTCCATTTATTCCAATTAAATGTTAATTAACTGGAAACTCTAATAATCTTAATAAAAAGACTTATTCTTTTCACATGGGGTTTAAGAACAGTGTTACTGAAGACACCACTCACGACAAACCCAAAATCCAATTCTTTTATTCAATTCCAATTAAATGTTAATTAACTGGTAAACTTCATTAAGTCTTAATTAAAAGATTTTTTCTTTTCACAACTGGGTTTAAAAATAGTGTTAATAAAGGCACCATTCACGACAAACCCAAAATCCCATTTTATATTAAATACAAAGCTCCGAATAGAAATTATATCGGCTTATATTCGATATCAAATCCTGAAACCAACAAATATTGTATTGGAAATAACGATATAAATATATCTTCCAAATTTCCATAACACTATCTGTATAATCACGAAATCCAACATCCAAATATTCCGAAGATGATTTCCATTCAAATCCACTACAATTCTTATATTGGAAATTTTGGTTATATTAAAACCCATTCTCAATCCAATTTATTTATTTAAAAATAATTGGATTATAATTCTAGTTGATAACTAGTTCATTTCGATAAAAATATATTTTTATCGTTTCAAATATGGAATTTTTCATCCCAATTCTTTCGAAATCATTTATTATGATTTTACACAAATTATTAATATTTTTAATAATTTTATTAAGGCCCTTTCAGTCGATTTTCATAAACGGATATCGAACTGCACTTACAGCGACCTTTTCCAAATTTGATTTGGACATAATTCCAAATCCAACCGTTAGATTTCAAATCTCTTATATTCGTTGGAAAGCTCTTTTCGATACGAACCAACGGTTCCGGTTTTACGAGAACCCGATGGTCGGATCTCCCGTAATATCAATTCGAAGTCAACAGTCAAAATTCGCAAACGGTCGCGGCGCGGCGTATTCTATTCAGGCATTATATTATATATATAATATATATTTCGTCGATTTCCATTTAAAACGTATTTTATAAATCGTTTATAAATTCGTTTTAAAACGATTCTAACTTCATTTCCAATTTTAAATCAAAATTGAATACTCCTTATCATTATATTATTTAAATGATAATATTTTCAAAATATCTTATTTTGAAATCATTTCCTTTCGATATTCATTATACAAATGAATAAAATTGATAAAAATATCGTTCGTGTCAAAATGGCGCATATCTAATCAATACGGCTTCACGTATTTTAATATTTTATTGTCCATCCAAAATCGGACACTAAAATCATATTTTAATCCTTTATTGAATATTATTTTAAAATATTCATTATTTTAAAATATTCGTTCTTTCCGAATTGGAATCAGACACAATCAATTACCATATAATGTTATTTATATGGATTTCATACATAATTTGTATAAAACAACAATGATAAACAATCAACCATCATCTAGAGTGCATTACACAACTGCATAAGCATTATATATAAATACTTAACGCTTACAACAATCTGTCAACCAATCGATTGACATACAACTAAATAATTGGGATTAGTGTATGCCAAATATCATCCCAATACCCGTGTGGGGTTTCAATCAACACACACAGATTTATTTGTGCAGTTGGGCGATGTGTAAAATATATTGTCCCAATCAATATCATTCAAATGAGTGTACATAAACAAATCGTCCAATTTGTGAATGAACTAGTATGTAGCCTGTGCCGATGGCACAGATTCATAAGTAAATTTGAATATTACGTATTTGATGTTAGATGAAGTATAATTTGAAGCAAAACAATCAGTATATGTTATAAGTCCAGAAGCGTCAACCAACCTGACATATAGATGTAAAATGTGAATGCATTTGACTATTCATTAATGAACCACGAAGCCTTTAATATACATAATTTAAGGACCCGTAACTTCCTCGTGAAGGAAAGAGCGGATACTCTGAGAACAACACACAAAAGAACTCATTTCATTGTTAATTACAACAATCCCATCAGAATAAAAGAATATACAGAGTATAAATAAACATCACACAACAAAAAAATATCAGAGATTACAATAAATTACATAGCAGCGGAAAAAGAATACAAAACAGAACTGAAAATAATACACGGATACAGACCTTTCCGAGCATCGTTAGAGTTGTAAATCAGGATCCTGTGAATATTAATCTGCAAAACCAAAACTACTAGCTGCCCATGTCAAAATAAGGGCACCCAGAGTTTAGGTGAAAACAATAAACTCCAGGTCAGTCATGGGACTGGTGTGAGAACTAAAACAGTTATTAATCTTTAATTTAAAGTTAGGTAAATCAAGGGACCACGCCGTATAACACGGAACGGGTTTCCTCCCAAGAACACCAGTGCATAAAACAAACAGCGCAATGCTAAATAAAGAAAAATGAAGCTACTATAAGACCCATGTCCTATCACACAATGCAACTCAAGCCGGGGGATAGGGTTTACCCTTATAATAGACAAACATGCTTGGTACGTTTAAAATAATCATTTGATACTATTATAAGTGCATAGTGTATAAAACGACTTCAAAAATCATAAGTATCAATCATAGACGGCATGGGTACCATATATCTTGTCGCCAATACTAGGCTCTACAATCAAAACCGCAAAGTCACGTATTTGGAGATTGGATTTCCATCTATGAACCGAGGCCAGGGATCGACCTCTACCGATTCGAGACAATCTAGCCCATGTCTCAGGGTTAGAGCGCATCGACCCTTGGAGCGATAGGGACGGTCCACCGATGTGGATTAAACTTAAATCCTGAACACTACGTTTCCCTGCCCTGTGGGGCGTAAATGAGCCAACGAATGACTCCATCGGCTTCACATAGTCACCGATATATCCGAGGCGCCTCGCAACAGCAACAACCACATAAGTCAAACTCGTCAGGGTGTGTAAAACCACTGATGCCACTTCTAACTAGAAGGAAACGCATGCCCTCCCTGAGGTCCTCTCCTGTTTTTGGTTCACAACCGGGGTGTGAGGCTTGCGAATCAACGCTACAAAAAGCTACGCCACACAAGCCGTGCTTTGATCATCAACTACAAGACTTTGCTTTTCAACAAAAGCCTTGATCATTTGCCACTTAAGCATGCCACACAGGCAATTCACTCCATGCGTTTGATATCCATCGATATATAACCTCTGAGCTCGTACGTCTCAGAGAAGGGCGTTAAGCAAGAGAATAAATTCTCCGCCGCTAAACAGATATATATTTAATAGAAATCAATCACACAGACTAAAATCCAATGTCAGACACACAATCCATTTACAAGTTTGTTCTGGGTCTGAACGAAACCGGAGGCACCTAGTACCTCGCATATCCATCGATCTCCAAGTACGTCTGGACGACCACAAGCTGATTCCCTCCTCTTGGGTGTACGACCCAATCAAGATCATCAGTAATCACCCAAACGACGTGAAGACCTCCGGTCTTCAACCACCGTCTTCATCTTCGACACTACATCGAATCAGTTATTCAGAATGGGATAAACACGGTCTTTCTGAATAACTCGCGTATATAATAAATAAGGTTACACAAACACAACATACGCCTCATTCCAATTCATCAGTCACTAACCGTAAATTAGCAAGAGAATAATTCCCCAAATATTAACCCCGAAGGCCGAAACCAACATCAGATCAATACCCAAGAAACCATTCAACTTAACTAACCTACAGTTAGTTTCTAAATTTCACATTCTTTGGGAAAGGCTCCCGTTAATTTTATCAAAGATAAATTATTTTAAATTTATTCTTTAATCTTCCTTGAATATCAATTCAAACTAGTCGGGATTAGTGAACCACACCGAAGTAATCATTTATTTTATTTCCCAATCCCAACCTATTCATCCCCTGAAGTAAAACTGGTCATACTTCATATCTAACACCACGGTGTTATCGGTAAATTCAATTACCATTTCACGTTCAAATCTAATTAAAGAATTAACTATTGCCTGGAGCAAAACTGGTGATACTCCATTCTCGATCTTTTCAATCTAATTAAAGATTCATTAAAACTCCACTTAGTTTTAATCTTTAACTGGGTTAAAGAATCAATGTCATTTAAAACACGATTCGTGACAAACCCAAAATCACATCCATTCTATCAGCCTTTAACCGTAAAATAGCACGTGAGCAATTCCCTAAGTATTAACCCCGAAGGCCGAAACCAACATCAGATCAATACCCAAGAAACCATTCAACTTAACTAATCTCCAGTTAGTTTCAGATTTTCTTAACTCCGTTGGGTCTAAGAACAGTATTATTGAAGATACAGTTCACGACAACCCAAAATCCCATTCCATTAATTATCGGGTTAAAGAACAAGTGTTATTTAAAACACCGTTCACGATAAACCCAAAAATCAATTCAAATTCAATTCCAATTAAATACCATTTAATTGGTACACTTCATTAAATCTAAATAAAAAGATTTAATCTTTTTCTCAACTGGGTTTAAGAACAGTGTTAATGAAGACACCATTCGTGACAAACCCAAATCACATTTGATATTAAATACAAGGCTCTGAATAGAAAATATACCAGCTTATATTCGATATCAAATTCTACGACCAACAAATATCATATTGGAAATAACGATATAAATATATCTTTCAAATTTCCATAACCATATCTGTATAATCACGAAATCCAACATCAAAATATTCCAAAGATAATTTCGATTCCAATCCATTCCAATTCAATTATTGGAAATTCTGGTTTCTTTTAAAACCATTTCAAATCCAATTTATTTATTTAAAAATAAATAAATTATTATTCTAATTTAAAATTAGTTCATTTCGATAAAAATTTATTTTTATCTTTTCAAATATGGGGTTTTTCATCCCAATTCTTCACAAATCATTTCTTATGATTTTACACAAATTATTATTATTTTTAATAATTTTATCAAGGCCTGTACAGTCGATATCCATCAACGGCCATCGAACTGCACTTACATCGACCTTTTCCAAATTTGATTTGGACATAATTCCAAATCCAACCGTTAGATTTCTAATTTCTGATATTCTTAGAAAGCTCTTTTCGATACGAACCCAACGGTTCCGGTTTTAGGAGAATCCGACGGTCGGATCTCCCGCAATATTCAGTCGAAGTCAATGGTCGAAATTCGCGAACTGCCGCGGCGCGACGCGTTCTATTCAGGCCATTATATATATATATATATATATATATATATATTATATATATATATATTTCGTCCATTTCCTAAGAGTAAGAAACAGGTATTCTATAATACTGATCAAGAATAAGAGAACCTCATATCGGACTATTAGCTCAAATCAAATTTTTGAGTTTTCTCGATTTCAATTCTAACTTTTTAATTGTATCATTAGAAATAAAGCTTCGCGTAGCACCAGTATCAAATAAGACAGTAATAGGGATATTCTTAATATTAAGCGTACCTCCTAAGACATCGGATTTATTTGGCCCCTCAGTCGAAGCTGGTGTATCTGCTCCCTCATAAACATGTGCCACCTGAGCATTCCTTAGCAGTGGGCAGTTCGCCTTAATGTGCCCCTTTTGATGACAATTGTAGCATTCCCTTTTGTCCTGCGAACTCTAACCACGATTCTGAGGATTTTGACCACGATTCTGGGAACTCTGACTACGGTTCTGACTAGGGCCTGAATCATTTCTCTTGACCTTTTTAGGAGCTCTACACTCGTAATCGAAATGTCCAATCTTGCCGCAGTTATAGCAGGTCACCTTGCTCCTATCCCTCTTCTTCCCTTGGGGTTTAGCTGTAGAAGAATTGCTTGCCTCCTGTTTCTTGTTAGCCTGTTCCTTCTGGTTATTGCCTTGACTTTTCCCTCTATCCTGCGGTCCAGACTCATCATTCTCCTCATAGCGGCACGCCATCTCTACTACTTCATTGAAAGGAAGCTTAATATGGGCAGTGACTCGGTTCAAATATTTCTTGGACAGCCCCTTGATAAATTTCTTATTCTTCTCTATTGGATCTTGAATCAAACTAGGAGCATATCGTGAAAGCTCATCAAACTTCCTCACATACTCAGAAACGGTCATATTCCCTTGCTGTAGGTTAACAAACTGCTCGCGCAGACGTTCTCTAGCTTGTGGGGGTATATACTTCTCATTGAAAAGCTCCTTAAATCTGGCCCAAGACATATTGGCCATGTCATTGCAGATTTTGATCGTATCCCACCAATGCCCTGCTTCCTCTTTTAGTTGCCAAATTTCCAGATAACGCTTTCGCTGATCTTCCAACTCCAAGCCCTCTAGGATCTTTTCACAATCTGTAAGCCATGCTTCTGCCTGAATCGCAGACTCTCGCCCCGTGAAAGGTACACCTCCAAGGTTTTTGAATTTCTTTGACATTCTCTCCAAATCGAAAGGCTGTGGAGGTGGAGGTGGTTCGATTACGACCTCTGAATTATGTTGTTCCTGAGTGATGGGTGTCTCGTCTCTAGCTTGCCCTCCAGCTCCTACTCGGGCTCCTCCTCTAGCCTCGCCTCGAGCTCCACCTCGTGCTCCGCCTCGGGCTGTTCATTCTCTAGTATCCATTTAAATCAGTCTGTACCATCAAGGAAGGAGTCAGACCAACAAAAATGAGAATTTTCAAGAAAAGATAAGATAAGGGCGAGATGAAAAGATGATGATGTAATGACTGGTAAATATGTGCTATTCTGCTGTGCTCACTCTTGGACATTACTAGTCCTATCTCTAATGAGCTACTCGTCTTAGAACTATGTGGATTCTATCTAGACGAATTGTTCTAAATATGTTATATTCCAAAGCTAAGGTTAACCTTAGGCTCTGATACCAACTGTGATGACCCCAAACTTCCGTAGATCAAAAGTAAGGCTAATCATATTGGAATACAACATATTTACAACAAAAACAGATCTCAGATACTTATTATAACACAAAAACCATTGCAGCGGAAATAAATGTCATCAGCATCACAACAGAACATCAGAGTATGCAGTTTTACAAGATCCACTTAGCAATACAGTAAGTCTCAAAAGATAAGGAAATAAATTCCAAATTCCATTACACACATCAAAAGCAAAAGATGGAAAAATGCCTCAAAGCAAGATAAAACTAGAGAAAAAACCTTCTCCTTCTTCCGTCCAAGCAAGCTCCAATCAGAATGTATCACCTGAACCTGTCAATTGGCTGCCCGTGTGGAAAGAGGGCACCCGAGTTTGCAAAAGTGAAACAAACTACGAGTCAGTCATGGGACTGGTGTGAGAATTCTTAACTAAATTAACTATCAATATGGCGAATCTCAGGACCACGCCGCTAACGCGGAACGGGTTTACTCCATTGGATTGCCAGTGCATAATTTTATAAAGTTTGGATAAAACAGCGAAATGACTTTTGAAAAACGAAATCATCATAAGACTCAAATCCTATCACACAATGCAACGCACACAGGAAGATAGAGTTTTTGTAACAACCCGAAAATCTGGGCCAGTTTAAAAATTTTATTTTGGCAATTTTAGCGAATTTTGAATATTTAAAATAGATTATTTTAAACAATATCGACGAGAAATTTAGTTTGAATATAATTCGACGTATATATTATATACGTCGTCGTTAGAATATATTATAATTATATATAATTATAAAAGGAATTGAAAATGGCGCGGTAGTTCGAAAATTCGATTTCTAATTTCAAATGAATATACAGAATTCAATATAAGTCAGAATTGAACGAAACAAGAAATATTTGAATCTGTATAACTATATCTTTGTAACGAAGTTAACAAACTGAGATTTCATCTTAGAAATGATAAGATATGTCCAGTTGAAAATTAGAAATAGTCGCTATGGAATTCAGGCCCTTAAAAATGGACATTTTGCAAATGACCTCGGATTTCGACGAAACCACTTTTGTTGGATCCGCAGTGTCAAGTTATCGCTAGGTTTCAAATTTCATAATTTTTCGAATCAATATGTGAGCGTGGCATAGGAAAACGTGTTTTGACCATTTCAGTTGATTTTAATCGACTGGAAATTGGCCATTTTTCCAACGGTCTCAGAATTCGACGAAACTAGTTTTGTTAAGACCGTATCGTCAATACGAAGCTAGAAAATATTTTTCGAGAATTTTTAGGGTTAGCATGTGACCCCGGTAATTTGAAATGTACGTTTAAAATTCAATATAGAGATTTAAATGTAGATTCAACGGAAACTGATTGTAACTATCGAATCAGCTTGCGATACATATCCCATTGGGTTCGGAATGGGGGTGAAACGCTATGGGCGTCAGGCGTTGGGCCTCGTTTCGTGGTCCTGGGTAAAAGTCAACTTTAAATAAAAAAAAAAAAAATAAAAAAAAATAAAAAAATAAATAATATTTTTAAATTCCCTCCCCTTTATCTTTCTTCTGCCCCCCCCCCCCCCCCGATTTCACTTTACAGGAAGGAAAAAAAAAAAAAAAAAAAAGGAGACGGAGGCGGAATTCGTCGCGCCCCTAGGCGGCGGCGACCACCGCAGCTCCCCCATCGAAACCCCACCCCCCCAGTGCCGCGGCGAGCCACCAGAGCACCCCCCCCTATCGCGAAGCAACCCCCCCCTGAATCGACTGCAGCCGCCCCCCCCAATTCGTCGAACCACCTGACGAGGACCGAAGCCCCCCCAGCCGACGATCTTTCCACCGCCGACAGCCACTGATTCCCCCCCCCTCTCTCTTCGCAGAAATGTAAGTTTTTTTTTTTTTTTATTTTTGTTTTGTTTTGTTATTTTAATGATTTTAAAACTGTTCTATTTAATTAGGATTGAAACTGATTTTTTTTTTTTTTTATATATAAGTAAAACTGATTTTTTATAAAAGTAAAAATGATTTTGTAAAAAGAAATAAAAACTGATTTTTTAGTTAAAAATAAAAACTGATTTTTGGTTAAAAATAAAAACTGATTTTTTTTGGGTTAGAAATAAAATTAGAACTCTTTTGAAAATAAAATTAGAATTGGTTTTTAAATTTGTATATAGCATTGATTAAGAAATATATAAATTTGTTAAAGAAAAATATAAAAACTTTGCTAAGACAAAATATATATATACCTTGTTTAGGAAAATATATTTTGTTTAGAAATATAAAAATGTACATTGTTTTAAATTAAATTTAGCATTGGGTTTTTATAATGAGGTAGAAATAAAAATATGATTTTTATATATTGAACATCGAAATAAAAAATCGATTTTTATATATTGAACTTTGAAATAAAAAATCGATTTTTATATATTGAACTTTGAAATAAAAATATGATTTTTATATATTGAACATCGAAATAAAAAATCGATTTTTATATATTGAACTTTGAAATAAAAAATCGATTTTTATATATTGAACTTTGAAATAAAAATATGATTTTTATATATTGAACATCGAAATAAAAATTCGATTTTTATATATTGAACATCGAAATAAAAATTCGATTTTTATATATTGAACTTTGAAATAAAAATTCGATTTTTATATATTGAACTTTGAAATAAAAATTCGATTTTTATATATTGAACTTTGAAATAAAAATTCGATTTTTATATATTGAACTTTGAAATAAAAATTCGATTTTTATATATTGAACTTTGAAGTAAAAATTCGATTTTTATATATATAGTGACTACGGGCAACGAAGATGACGAAGAGGCGATAACGAGGAAGACTTCTGCAGATGAAGAGCCGTGGAGCTAGGATAGCTATATGTGAGAACTTCTCACTCAAATTTACTTTTCTAGTTATATATATACTAGGATGCAGACGGTGCTTATTAGAAGCACCCGACACCCGTCCACATACCATGGACTTGTTTGTTTGGATTGTTTGGTGATTGATTGAGATATTGGTTTGAATGTGGTTTGTGGTGTGAAAAATCGAATCGATAAATTGGTTAGGATTAGACGTGCGCCGTTATAAGGCGAAGGAGTAAGACTAGGTTAGACTCTTACTCCAAATTTTGTGGTTTGCAAAATGAAATTGATTTGATTGATGAGTGAATGGCGTGGGCCTTCACTAGACCGGGGACAAGGCTAGGCCTTATCCCGTTTTTAGTATCGTGCCGTTATGCCGCCGAAATTTTCTAAAATATGTTAGAAAAATAAAAATATCATTTTATTGAATAAATGAATTGAATAGAAATTCATAAGTTGAAATAAAATGTTTTATCGTTAAAAATATAATTTTTAACGTGAAGTGAATAAAATAGAATATTCATTTACAAACCAGACGGTTTGTTTATGTACACCTATTTGAATGACGTTGATTGGGTCGATAAATTTTACACATCGCCTAACTGCACAAATAAAATATGTGTTCGATTGTTTGAAACCCCACACGGGTGTTGGGATGAAATTTGAAGTTCACTCATCCTGATTGATTGAATATGTCGATCGATTGATTGACAGGCTGTTATAAGCGTTGAATATCTATATTTGATGCTTTTACAGTGTAGTGCACTTTGGTTGATGGTTGATTATTTTCAATGTTATTATATACATGTGTTGTATGAAAATCCATATAATTAATTTTATATGGTAATTGATTGGGCCTCATTCCAATTTGAAAAATAAAGAATATTATAAAATAAAAGTTCATGTGTTGACAGTACTCATTCATTGAGATTGGTCATGTGTTGAACAAAATATTTTTATAATAACAACTATTTTGGAAAAAGAAATATTTGAAATAGAATATTTGAAAATAGAAATTTATGAAGCCGTGTTGATTAGATTGACGCCATTTTGACGAGAACGATATTTATATCGATTTTATTCATCTTAAAAATGAATATTGAAAAGTGATTTCGAAATCGAATATTTTGAATTGAATTGAATTGAAAACGATTTCGAAATGAATTGAATTGAAAACGATTTCGAAATGAATTGAATTGAAAACGATTTCGAAATGAATTGAATTGAAAACGATTTCGAATTGAATTGAATTGAAAACGATTTCGAAATGAATTGAATTGAAAACGATTTCGAAATGAATTGAATTGAAAACGATTTCGAAATGAATTGAATTGAAAACGATTTCGAAATGAATTGAATTGAAAACGATTTCGAAATTGAATTGAATTGAAAACGATTTCGAATTGAATTGAATTGAAAACGATTTCGAAATGAATTGAATTGAAAACGATTTCGAATTGAATTGAATTGAAAACGATTTCGAAATGAATTGAATTGAAAACGATTTCGAATTGAATTGAATTGAAAAACGATTTCGAAATGAATTGAATTGAAAACGATTTCGAAAAGAATTGAATTGAAAACGATTTCGAAATGAATTGAATTGAAAACGATTTCGAAATTGAATTGAATTGAAAACGATTTCGAAATGAATTGAATTGAAAACGATTTCGAAATTGAATTGAATTGAAAACGATTTCGAAATGAATTGAATTGAAAACGATTTCGAATTGAATTGAATTGAAAACGATTTCGAAATGAATTGAATTGAAAACGATTTCGAAATGAATTGAATTGAAAACGATTTCGAAATGAATTGAATTGAAAACGAATTGAAATGAATTCAAATTGAATTGAAATTTGAATTGAATAGAAATGAATTTTGAAACGAATTTATAAAGAAGAATTCAATTTTGATTTGAATTGAAAAGGAGGTTGAAATTGCTTTTGAAACGAATTTAAAACTATTTATATAATTCGTTTTAAATAGGAATCGACGAAGTATATATTATATATATTATATATATAATATAATGGCCTGAATAGAACGCGCCGCGCCGCGGCAGTTCGTGAATTTCGACCATTTATTTCAAACGGACATTGCGGGAGATCCGACCGTCGGATTCTCCTAAAACCGGAACCGTTGGGTTCGTATCGAAAAGAGCTTTCTAATGAACGTTAGAAATTTGAAATCTAACGGTTGGATTTGGAATTATGTCCAAATCAAATTCGAAAAAGGTCGCTGTAAGTGCAGTTCGATGGCCATTGTTGGAAATCGACTGTACGGGCCTTGATAAAATTATTAAAAATAGTAATAATTTGTGTAAAATCATAAGAAATGATTTAGAAAGAATTGGGATGAAAAACTCCATATTTGAAAAGATAAAAATAGATTTTTATCGAAATGAACTAGTTTTGAACTAGAATTATAATTCTATTTATTTTTAAATAAATAAATTGAATTCGAAAAGGGTTTTAAAAATAACCAAAATTTCCAATGATTGCATTGGAGTGGATTTGAATCGAAATTGTCTTCGGAATATTTCGATGTTGGAATTCGTGATTATACAGGTGTTGTTATGGAAATTTGAAAGATATATATTGATATCGTTATTTCCAATACGACATTTGTTAGTCGTAGAATTCGATATTGAATATAAGCCGATATATTTTCTATTCAGAGCCTTGTATTGAATATCGAATGTGATTTGGGTTTGTCGTGAATGGTGTCTTCACTAACACTATTCTTGAACCCAGTTGAGAAAAGATTAAATCTTTTTATTTAGATTTAATGAAGTGTACCAATTAAATAATATTTAATTGGAATTGAATTGATATTGATTTTTGGGTTTATCGTGAACAGTGTTTTAAATAACACTTGTTCTTTAACCCGATAATTAATGAATGTGATTTGGGTTTGTCGTGAATGGTGTCTTCACTAACACTGCTCTTGAACCCAGTTGAGAAAAGATTAAATCTTTTTATTTAGATTTAATGAAGTGTACCAATTAAATAATATTTAATTGGAATTGAATGGATATTGATTTTTGGGTTTGTCGTGAACAGTGTTTTAAATAACACTTGTTCTTTAACCCGATAATTAATGGGATGTGACTTTGGGTTTATCGTGAACCGTGTTTTAAATGACACTGATTCTTTAACCCAGTCACAGATTAAAACTAAGTGGAGTTTTAATGAATCTTTAATTAGATTGAAAAGATCGAGAATGGAGTATCACCAGTTTTGCTCCAGGCGATAGTTAAATCTTTAATTAGATTTGAACGTGAAATTTAGAAACTAACTGTCGGTTAGCTAAGTAGAATGGTTTTCTGGATATTGATCTGATGTTGGTTTCGGCCTTCGGGGTTAATATTTGGGGAATTATTCTCTTGATTAATTTACGGTTAATGACTAATGAGTTGGAATGAGGCGTATGTTGTGTTTGTGTAACACTTTTATAATATATACGCGAGTTATTCGGAAAGACCGGGTTTATCCCATTCTGAATAACTGATACGACGATAAGTCGAAGATGAAGACGATGGTCGAAGACCGGAGGTCTTCACGTCGTTTGGGTGATAACTGATGATCTTGATTGGGCTGTACACCCAAGAAGATGGAAACAGTTAGTGATCGTCCAGACGTACTTGGAGATCGATGGATATGCGGGGTACTAGGTGCCTCCGGTTTCGTTCAGACCCAGAACGGACTTGTAAATGGACTGTGTGTCTGACATCGGATTTCATTCTGTGTGACTGATATCGGTTGCATAGGATGGTTTGCCGGTGTGGCATGCTAAGATGCAAATGATCAAGGCTTCTGTTGAAAAGCAAAGTCTTGTGGTGATGATCAAAGCACGGCCTTTGTGGCGTAGCTTTGTGTAACGTTTACCTCGCGTGTTTCACACCAGGTATGAACCAAAAACGGGAGACGGACCTCAGGGAGGGCATGCGTTTCTTCCTAGTTAGAAGTGGCGTCAGTGGTTTTACACGCCCTGACGAGTTTGACTTATGTGGTTGTTGCTGTTGCGAGGCGCCTCGGATTGATCGGTCGTTCTCGAACCGATGGAGTCATTTAGTTGGCTCGTTTACGCCCCATAGGGCGGAGAAACGCATGTTCAGGCATTTTAATCCACTCCGTGTGGACCGGCCCTGACGATCCAAGGGTCACTCGAGCTCTGATCCTGAGACTCGGACTAGGCAGTCTCGAATCGGTTGAGGACTATCTTTTGCCTCGGTTCATAGATGGAAATCCAATTTCCAAATACGTGACATTTGCGGTTTTATTTGTAAACCTATATATGGCGACATAGTGGTATGGGGCATTCATGCCGCCTATGATTGATACTTATGATTTGAAGTTGTTTTATAAACTATACACTTATAATAGTATCAAATGATTTGTTTTAAACGTATCAAGCATTCTTTGGCTGTTATAAGGTAAAAACCCTATCCCCCGGCTTGCGTTGCATTGTGTGATAGGACCTGGGTCTTATAACAGCTTCATTTTTCTTTATTTAGCATTGCGCTGTTTGTTTTATGCACTGGTATTCTTGGGAGGAAACCCGTTCCGTGTTATACGGCGTGGTCCCTTGATTTACCTAATGATTTAAAAATAAAGATTAATAACTGTTTTAGTTCTCACACCAGTCACATGACTGACCTGGAGTTTATTGTTTTAACCTAAACTCTGGGTGCCCTTATTTTGACACGGGCAGCTAGTAGTTTCGGTTTTGCAGATTTATATTCACAGGATCCTGGGTTACAGCTGGAACGATATCCGGAAAGCTTTGTATCCGTATATCTCATTCTAGTTGTGTATTGTATTATTTTCCGCTGCTATGTATTTAAATGTAATTTAAATCTCTGATATTTCTGTGTGATATTCATTTATACTCTGTATATTCTTGTAATCTGATGCATTGTTGTAATATACAATGAAATGTTCTTCTGTATGCGTTCTGTTGTGGTTTGTTCTCGAACTATCCGACGCTTTCCTTTACGGGGAGGTTGCGGGTCTTTACATTTGGTATCAGAGCTTTGGTTTACAAAGCTAGAGAACAAGGCACATTGGAATCATACGAAAGAATTCATCAGATATTGGATTAGTAATATCCAATGGGAATGACTCGTTAGAGATGGGATCAGTAGTATCCTAGAACGAGTGTGAAGAGTATATTTTTAAAATGAAAACAAAGTTTAGTTTTGAAAATCTAAATCAATTATCCGTATTTGATTATTTATTTGTATGAATATGGACAATCTAATATATAATGGTTTTGTATATACGCGTCATGAACGTATATTCGAAATTTTAATATATTGGATAGATATAGAATCACATTCTAGACACCCGGAGATGGTTCTGATGATTGATCGATCATCATCCGAATTTATGTTCGAGTTTCGAAGGTGCGATTTTCTATATATTTCCATTAGGCTGGTGTGAGAACCAAATCTAAAATAGATAGGGCTTATCGTTGTGATTTGGCATCAAAAATTTGATTTTTGTATATGTATCAAAATTATGAATTTGAAACGTTAAATTCACTAATTGATTGATGTTTGTGTTGTTTGTTTAATTGTTTGATAATTTTGAACCGTTTAGCCTAATTATATCAAATATTGAACGATATTGAAAATTGGTCGCATCTGCTTGCATATACATATATATCATTGAACAGGTCATAGCAAGGAGGCTAGAGCCGAAGAATAAAATTTGTTTGCCCGACAAATAGGTACATGTTTACTACATAATTTACTGTTTTGTTTGGGTGATGATGATTTTGTGAGCCTATTGGCTAGCCGCTTGGCTTTTTCTTTTTCTTTTTGAGATCTGAAGGACCGGGGAAGCTATTTGAAATTCCCCGATGCTCCCGGTGCAGGGGAGGTTATGGCGAAATTTTTCAAAAATTTAGGGTGTTAGCCAAATTTTTGAAATTTTGGAAATTCTCAGAAACTAAAGAGTTGGAGAATGGAAACCAGATCGAACGTAGAGCTGAATAATCAAACCACTTTCGACTTTGTTCCTTTTCGGGGACGAAAAGTTTTAAGTGGGGGAGATTGTAACAACCCGAAAATCTGGGCCAGTTTAAAAATTTTATTTTGGCAATTTTAGCGAATTTTGAATATTTAAAATAGATTATTTTAAACAATATCGACGAGAAATTTAGTTTGAATATAATTCGACGTATATATTATATACGTCGTCGTTAGAATATATTATAATTATATATAATTATAAAAGGAATTGAAAATGGCGCGGTAGTTCGAAAATTCGATTTCTAATTTCAAATGAATATACAGAATTCAATATAAGTCAGAATTGAACGAAACAAGAAATATTTGAATCTGTATAACTATATCTTTGTAACGAAGTTAACAAACTGAGATTTCATCTTAGAAATGATAAGATATGTCCAGTTGAAAATTAGAAATAGTCGCTATGGAATTCAGGCCCTTAAAAATGGACATTTTGCAAATGACCTCGGATTTCGACGAAACCACTTTTGTTGGATCCGCAGTGTCAAGTTATCGCTAGGTTTCAAATTTCATAATTTTTCGAATCAATATGTGAGCGTGGCATAGGAAAACGTGTTTTGACCATTTCAGTTGATTTTAATCGACTGGAAATTGGCCATTTTTCCAACGGTCTCAGAATTCGACGAAACTAGTTTTGTTAAGACCGTATCGTCAATACGAAGCTAGAAAATATTTTTCGAGAATTTTTAGGGTTAGCATGTGACCCCGGTAATTTGAAATGTACGTTTAAAATTCAATATAGAGATTTAAATGTAGATTCAACGGAAACTGATTGTAACTATCGAATCAGCTTGCGATACATATCCCATTGGGTTCGGAATGGGGGTGAAACGCTATGGGCGTCAGGCGTTGGGCCTCGTTTCGTGGTCCTGGGTAAAAGTCAACTTTAAATAAAAAAAAAAAAAATAAAAAAAAATAAAAAAATAAATAATATTTTTAAATTCCCTCCCCTTTATCTTTCTTCTGCCCCCCCCCCCCCCCCCCGATTTCACTTTACAGGAAGGAAAAAAAAAAAAAAAAAAAAGGAGACGGAGGCGGAATTCGTCGCGCCCCTAGGCGGCGGCGACCACCGCAGCTCCCCCATCGAAACCCCACCCCCCCAGTGCCGCGGCGAGCCACCAGAGCACCCCCCCCTATCGCGAAGCAACCCCCCCCTGAATCGACTGCAGCCGCCCCCCCCAATTCGTCGAACCACCTGACGAGGACCGAAGCCCCCCCAGCCGACGATCTTTCCACCGCCGACAGCCACTGATTCCCCCCCCCTCTCTCTTCGCAGAAATGTAAGTTTTTTTTTTTTTTTATTTTTGTTTTGTTTTGTTATTTTAATGATTTTAAAACTGTTCTATTTAATTAGGATTGAAACTGATTTTTTTTTTTTTTTATATATAAGTAAAACTGATTTTTTATAAAAGTAAAAATGATTTTGTAAAAAGAAATAAAAACTGATTTTTTAGTTAAAAATAAAAACTGATTTTTGGTTAAAAATAAAAACTGATTTTTTTTGGGTTAGAAATAAAATTAGAACTCTTTTGAAAATAAAATTAGAATTGGTTTTTAAATTTGTATATAGCATTGATTAAGAAATATATAAATTTGTTAAAGAAAAATATAAAAACTTTGCTAAGACAAAATATATATATACCTTGTTTAGGAAAATATATTTTGTTTAGAAATATAAAAATGTACATTGTTTTAAATTAAATTTAGCATTGGGTTTTTATAATGAGGTAGAAATAAAAATATGATTTTTATATATTGAACATCGAAATAAAAAATCGATTTTTATATATTGAACTTTGAAATAAAAAATCGATTTTTATATATTGAACTTTGAAATAAAAATATGATTTTTATATATTGAACATCGAAATAAAAAATCGATTTTTATATATTGAACTTTGAAATAAAAAATCGATTTTTATATATTGAACTTTGAAATAAAAATATGATTTTTATATATTGAACATCGAAATAAAAATTCGATTTTTATATATTGAACATCGAAATAAAAATTCGATTTTTATATATTGAACTTTGAAATAAAAATTCGATTTTTATATATTGAACTTTGAAATAAAAATTCGATTTTTATATATTGAACTTTGAAATAAAAATTCGATTTTTATATATTGAACTTTGAAATAAAAATTCGATTTTTATATATTGAACTTTGAAGTAAAAATTCGATTTTTATATATATAGTGACTACGGGCAACGAAGATGACGAAGAGGCGATAACGAGGAAGACTTCTGCAGATGAAGAGCCGTGGAGCTAGGATAGCTATATGTGAGAACTTCTCACTCAAATTTACTTTTCTAGTTATATATATACTAGGATGCAGACGGTGCTTATTAGAAGCACCCGACACCCGTCCACATACCATGGACTTGTTTGTTTGGATTGTTTGGTGATTGATTGAGATATTGGTTTGAATGTGGTTTGTGGTGTGAAAAATCGAATCGATAAATTGGTTAGGATTAGACGTGCGCCGTTATAAGGCGAAGGAGTAAGACTAGGTTAGACTCTTACTCCAAATTTTGTGGTTTGCAAAATGAAATTGATTTGATTGATGAGTGAATGGCGTGGGCCTTCACTAGACCGGGGACAAGGCTAGGCCTTATCCCGTTTTTAGTATCGTGCCGTTATGCCGCCGAAATTTTCTAAAATATGTTAGAAAAATAAAAATATCATTTTATTGAATAAATGAATTGAATAGAAATTCATAAGTTGAAATAAAATGTTTTATCGTTAAAAATATAATTTTTAACGTGAAGTGAATAAAATAGAATATTCATTTACAAACCAGACGGTTTGTTTATGTACACCTATTTGAATGACGTTGATTGGGTCGATAAATTTTACACATCGCCTAACTGCACAAATAAAATATGTGTTCGATTGTTTGAAACCCCACACGGGTGTTGGGATGAAATTTGAAGTTCACTCATCCTGATTGATTGAATATGTCGATCGATTGATTGACAGGCTGTTATAAGCGTTGAATATCTATATTTGATGCTTTTACAGTGTAGTGCACTTTGGTTGATGGTTGATTATTTTCAATGTTATTATATACATGTGTTGTATGAAAATCCATATAATTAATTTTATATGGTAATTGATTGGGCCTCATTCCAATTTGAAAAATAAAGAATATTATAAAATAAAAGTTCATGTGTTGACAGTACTCATTCATTGAGATTGGTCATGTGTTGAACAAAATATTTTTATAATAACAACTATTTTGGAAAAAGAAATATTTGAAATAGAATATTTGAAAATAGAAATTTATGAAGCCGTGTTGATTAGATTGACGCCATTTTGACGAGAACGATATTTATATCGATTTTATTCATCTTAAAAATGAATATTGAAAAGTGATTTCGAAATCGAATATTTTGAATTGAATTGAATTGAAAACGATTTCGAAATGAATTGAATTGAAAACGATTTCGAAATGAATTGAATTGAAAACGATTTCGAAATGAATTGAATTGAAAACGATTTCGAATTGAATTGAATTGAAAACGATTTCGAAATGAATTGAATTGAAAACGATTTCGAAATGAATTGAATTGAAAACGATTTCGAAATGAATTGAATTGAAAACGATTTCGAAATGAATTGAATTGAAAACGATTTCGAAATTGAATTGAATTGAAAACGATTTCGAATTGAATTGAATTGAAAACGATTTCGAAATGAATTGAATTGAAAACGATTTCGAATTGAATTGAATTGAAAACGATTTCGAAATGAATTGAATTGAAAACGATTTCGAATTGAATTGAATTGAAAAACGATTTCGAAATGAATTGAATTGAAAACGATTTCGAAAAGAATTGAATTGAAAACGATTTCGAAATGAATTGAATTGAAAACGATTTCGAAATTGAATTGAATTGAAAACGATTTCGAAATGAATTGAATTGAAAACGATTTCGAAATTGAATTGAATTGAAAACGATTTCGAAATGAATTGAATTGAAAACGATTTCGAATTGAATTGAATTGAAAACGATTTCGAAATGAATTGAATTGAAAACGATTTCGAAATGAATTGAATTGAAAACGATTTCGAAATGAATTGAATTGAAAACGAATTGAAATGAATTCAAATTGAATTGAAATTTGAATTGAATAGAAATGAATTTTGAAACGAATTTATAAAGAAGAATTCAATTTTGATTTGAATTGAAAAGGAGGTTGAAATTGCTTTTGAAACGAATTTAAAACTATTTATATAATTCGTTTTAAATAGGAATCGACGAAGTATATATTATATATATTATATATATAATATAATGGCCTGAATAGAACGCGCCGCGCCGCGGCAGTTCGTGAATTTCGACCATTTATTTCAAACGGACATTGCGGGAGATCCGACCGTCGGATTCTCCTAAAACCGGAACCGTTGGGTTCGTATCGAAAAGAGCTTTCTAATGAACGTTAGAAATTTGAAATCTAACGGTTGGATTTGGAATTATGTCCAAATCAAATTCGAAAAAGGTCGCTGTAAGTGCAGTTCGATGGCCATTGTTGGAAATCGACTGTACGGGCCTTGATAAAATTATTAAAAATAGTAATAATTTGTGTAAAATCATAAGAAATGATTTAGAAAGAATTGGGATGAAAAACTCCATATTTGAAAAGATAAAAATAGATTTTTATCGAAATGAACTAGTTTTGAACTAGAATTATAATTCTATTTATTTTTAAATAAATAAATTGAATTCGAAAAGGGTTTTAAAAATAACCAAAATTTCCAATGATTGCATTGGAGTGGATTTGAATCGAAATTGTCTTCGGAATATTTCGATGTTGGAATTCGTGATTATACAGGTGTTGTTATGGAAATTTGAAAGATATATATTGATATCGTTATTTCCAATACGACATTTGTTAGTCGTAGAATTCGATATTGAATATAAGCCGATATATTTTCTATTCAGAGCCTTGTATTGAATATCGAATGTGATTTGGGTTTGTCGTGAATGGTGTCTTCACTAACACTATTCTTGAACCCAGTTGAGAAAAGATTAAATCTTTTTATTTAGATTTAATGAAGTGTACCAATTAAATAATATTTAATTGGAATTGAATTGATATTGATTTTTGGGTTTATCGTGAACAGTGTTTTAAATAACACTTGTTCTTTAACCCGATAATTAATGAATGTGATTTGGGTTTGTCGTGAATGGTGTCTTCACTAACACTGCTCTTGAACCCAGTTGAGAAAAGATTAAATCTTTTTATTTAGATTTAATGAAGTGTACCAATTAAATAATATTTAATTGGAATTGAATGGATATTGATTTTTGGGTTTGTCGTGAACAGTGTTTTAAATAACACTTGTTCTTTAACCCGATAATTAATGGGATGTGACTTTGGGTTTATCGTGAACCGTGTTTTAAATGACACTGATTCTTTAACCCAGTCACAGATTAAAACTAAGTGGAGTTTTAATGAATCTTTAATTAGATTGAAAAGATCGAGAATGGAGTATCACCAGTTTTGCTCCAGGCGATAGTTAAATCTTTAATTAGATTTGAACGTGAAATTTAGAAACTAACTGTCGGTTAGCTAAGTAGAATGGTTTTCTGGATATTGATCTGATGTTGGTTTCGGCCTTCGGGGTTAATATTTGGGGAATTATTCTCTTGATTAATTTACGGTTAATGACTAATGAGTTGGAATGAGGCGTATGTTGTGTTTGTGTAACACTTTTATAATATATACGCGAGTTATTCGGAAAGACCGGGTTTATCCCATTCTGAATAACTGATACGACGATAAGTCGAAGATGAAGACGATGGTCGAAGACCGGAGGTCTTCACGTCGTTTGGGTGATAACTGATGATCTTGATTGGGCTGTACACCCAAGAAGATGGAAACAGTTAGTGATCGTCCAGACGTACTTGGAGATCGATGGATATGCGGGGTACTAGGTGCCTCCGGTTTCGTTCAGACCCAGAACGGACTTGTAAATGGACTGTGTGTCTGACATCGGATTTCATTCTGTGTGACTGATATCGGTTGCATAGGATGGTTTGCCGGTGTGGCATGCTAAGATGCAAATGATCAAGGCTTCTGTTGAAAAGCAAAGTCTTGTGGTGATGATCAAAGCACGGCCTTTGTGGCGTAGCTTTGTGTAACGTTTACCTCGCGTGTTTCACACCAGGTATGAACCAAAAACGGGAGACGGACCTCAGGGAGGGCATGCGTTTCTTCCTAGTTAGAAGTGGCGTCAGTGGTTTTACACGCCCTGACGAGTTTGACTTATGTGGTTGTTGCTGTTGCGAGGCGCCTCGGATTGATCGGTCGTTCTCGAACCGATGGAGTCATTTAGTTGGCTCGTTTACGCCCCATAGGGCGGAGAAACGCATGTTCAGGCATTTTAATCCACTCCGTGTGGACCGGCCCTGACGATCCAAGGGTCACTCGAGCTCTGATCCTGAGACTCGGACTAGGCAGTCTCGAATCGGTTGAGGACTATCTTTTGCCTCGGTTCATAGATGGAAATCCAATTTCCAAATACGTGACATTTGCGGTTTTATTTGTAAACCTATATATGGCGACATAGTGGTATGGGGCATTCATGCCGCCTATGATTGATACTTATGATTTGAAGTTGTTTTATAAACTATACACTTATAATAGTATCAAATGATTTGTTTTAAACGTATCAAGCATTCTTTGGCTGTTATAAGGTAAAAACCCTATCCCCCGGCTTGCGTTGCATTGTGTGATAGGACCTGGGTCTTATAACAGCTTCATTTTTCTTTATTTAGCATTGCGCTGTTTGTTTTATGCACTGGTATTCTTGGGAGGAAACCCGTTCCGTGTTATACGGCGTGGTCCCTTGATTTACCTAATGATTTAAAAATAAAGATTAATAACTGTTTTAGTTCTCACACCAGTCACATGACTGACCTGGAGTTTATTGTTTTAACCTAAACTCTGGGTGCCCTTATTTTGACACGGGCAGCTAGTAGTTTCGGTTTTGCAGATTTATATTCACAGGATCCTGGGTTACAGCTGGAACGATATCCGGAAAGCTTTGTATCCGTATATCTCATTCTAGTTGTGTATTGTATTATTTTCCGCTGCTATGTATTTAAATGTAATTTAAATCTCTGATATTTCTGTGTGATATTCATTTATACTCTGTATATTCTTGTAATCTGATGCATTGTTGTAATATACAATGAAATGTTCTTCTGTATGCGTTCTGTTGTGGTTTGTTCTCGAACTATCCGACGCTTTCCTTTACGGGGAGGTTGCGGGTCTTTACAGTTTTCCCTTATGATGATCAAACATGCTTAAAACGTGAAAAGTAATATTTTAATATTATCATTAGTGTTTAAGCAGTATTAATATACTTCAACATAAATATATCAATCCTAGACGGCATAGTACCCCATCCTACTATGTCGACGTATATAAGTTTACAATCAAAACCGAAATGTTGTCGTATTGGGAATTGGTTTTCTGTCATGAAATCGAGGCTGGGGATCGTCCTCTTTCGATTCGAGACACTCTAGCAAATGCCTCAGGATCCCCCACAGTGAACCCTTGGATCTTCAGGGCCGGTCCCCACCTAATGGTAGTGGATTGGCAATTCCTGAACACACGCTTCCTGGTTCCTTTGAACCTATAGTATGACCACTTCCGGCCTATAAAAACCCGAGGTACCTCAATCCAAAATCCACATAAGTAAAATGTCGGGCCGTGTTAAAACCCAAACACCACTAGCTAGAAAGAAACGTGTGCTCTCCCTGGAGTCCTAATCCCGTTTTTGACTCATACCGGGGTGTGAGGCTCGCGAAGTTACGTTATACACAAAGTTATGCCTAAACAGGCTATGCTTTGATCATCAGCCACAAGGCCTGCTTTTCAACAAAGCCTTGATCATTGCATCTTGGCGTGCCACGTTGATAATTCAACGCCATGCGATCGATAACCATTACTACGTACCAGGTAGTTAAGTAGAGAATAAAATTCTCTACCACCAAACATACATATATTAATAGAAATCGATTTAATTACATGGGATGGATTCCAACGTCAGACACGCATCTATTTACAAGTCTGTTCTGGGTCTGAACGAAACCGGAGACACCAAAGAGGTTCTCGCTTATCCGCACGATCAACACACACATCCGGACAATTACTGCTTCAACCCTGTCCTGGGAGCAAATCAGTCCACGGTATCAGAAGTCATCGTCCATCCAATGTGAAGATCACCGGTCTTCAACCATCGTCTTCTTACATCTTTGATTAAACCGCCGTTCAATTATTTGAAATGAGTTAAACTCGGCCTTTTCAAATAATTGTCGCATAATTATAATTTAAAACATTTCATATATATTTATAACTATTTATCGCTATTTTTATTTATTAAAAATAGCTCGAAATAAATAAACGACGTTTCGGGTCAATGGGCGGCACTGGCGCTGCTTTTACCAAAATTTGATTTACACATATCTTAAAATCTAACCGTCGGATTTTGATGAAATTTATATCGTTGGAAAGCTCTTCCCAAAGCGGTCCTAATGATTCCAGTTTTGGGAAAATCCAATGGTCAGATCTTTCGGAATAATCGTTTTGAAGTTACGATTGTTGATACGCGAACTGCCGCGCTCGTTTCGTTTAATTTTATATTTTATATTTATATAAACTATTTGGCGATTTCCCTTATTAAAATCCATTCCTATTACTTTATGGAAATAACATTTTTGTCCGCCAATTCTAAAGCGACAAAAATGATGTTTTCAACATTGTATAATTTTATATTCAACAAAAATGACATTTTTGTTCGCCAATTCTAATGCGACAAAAATGATGTTTACAACGATGTATAATTTTATATTCAACAAAAACGACATTTTTGTTCGCCAATTCTAATGCGACAAAAATGATGTTTACAACAATGTATAATTTTATATTCAACAAAAACGACATTTTTGTTCGCCAATTCTAATGCGACAAAAATGATGTTTACAACGATGTATAATTTTATATTCAACAAAAATGACATTTTTGTTCGCCAATTCTAATGCGACAAAAATGATGTTTACAACGATGTACTCTTTTCTTTAGTTATAAAAATGTTCTTTTATACTATTTGTTTCAAAGACATAAAAATGAACTTTTTATTCTATTTGATTTTTTCCAACATAAAAATGAACTTTTTATGTTTTTCATAAAATGTATATATTTTATTTCCTTTTCTTTTACAATGAAAAATGTAAATTCTTATATCTTTACCTTGGAAAATGTAAACCTTACATAGTTACAAAGAAAAATGTGAATCTGATATCTTCACATAAGAAAATGTAAATCTTATATTTTAACATAGAAAATGTAAATTTCCTATCTCTACATAGAAAAAAAATGTAAATCTTATATTTTAACATAGAAAAATGTAAATTTCCTATCTCTACATAGAAAAAAAATGTAAATCTTATATTTTAACATAGAAAAATGTAAATCTTCTATATCTCATTCATTACAATAAAAAGATGTAAATTTCCTATTACCCATTATTATAATAGAAAAATGTAAATTTTCTATTACTCTTTATTTCAATAGAAAGATGTAAATGCCTTTTTATTCTTTACATTGAAATATAAATTCTCTTTTTATTGTTTTTATTTACAAATGTGGATTCTCTTATATCTTCTCTTTTACACTGAAAAATGTAAATATTTTCTTTTCCTTTCTTTTTCCTTTACATTGAAAATGTAATCCCTTCTTTTATTTTCCTTTACATAGAAAAAAATGTAAATGTTTTCTATTATTTTTCTTTACATAGAAAAATGTAAATGTTCTATTATTTTTCTAAGTATCAATTTTTTTTTACCCAACACCAAAGTATGTTCCTTTCAACTAAATGGACATAACGATGAAATTTTGATACATTTCAACTAAATTAACATAACTATGAAATTTTTTTGTGTCATCACAACAACGACAACATAACGATGAATTTTGTGTCATTACCACTAAATTAACATAACGATGAAATTTTTGTGTCATCACAACAACGACAACATATGATCGAGTGTATAATTTCCATGAATCAAAATAAAAGGTCCCACCTTTATTTTGTGAAATCAAACAAAATATATGAACTTTATTTATTTTATAAATTAGAATAAAAGATCAAATCTTTATTTATTATATAAATCCAACTTTCTATAAATAAAAACAAAAGATCAAATCTTTATTTATTATATCTCAAAATAAAAGATCAAATCTTCTAAAACAAAAGATCAAAACTTTATTATATTTTGTTTCAAAAACAAAAGATCAAAACTTTATTATATTTTGTAAATCAAATTAAAATTCTAACTTTCCTTTTTGTTTCAAAATAAAAATTCAACTTTAATAGAAAGGAATAAAAAAAAGATGAGAACTTTATTATGATTACATCAGAATTTTACAGATCCAAACTGACATACTATAACATGATATCACAACGAATATAATTCAACTATACAACAATCACCACATAACAGATCAGAAATAACATACAATGATTCAACTGATCGAATATAATTAAATTATTTAATTATTCAAATTCAGAAATCTCACAATCGTTGAAGATTTTGGCCAAAATTCAAACTGTTCAGAATGGTCCCGTTTCAGTGTCAACGCGTTCTATTCACTGTTACGATTCCAACGCTTCCGAAATTGTCAAATTCTGAGTTAAAATGAATCAGTTATGGTTAAATGAAGTTTTAAAACAATTTAAATTAATTAATTAATAAATTAATTAAGAAAATAACCTTTCTTCCCCAAAAAAGTATCGGCCGTATGCTTTCACTTTGTGTTCAAAACTAGGGTTTGGGTTTGCTGGCCGTACAGGGGTTGAGGTGCTGATCGGAGGGCGTCACGATGGGGAGCTCGGAGAGGCGCACGCGGGGGGGGGGGGGGGGGTGGTCTGGCCCAGCTCGGTCGAGCTCTGGGAGGCCCACGACGGCGAGATGCGACGAACTTTGGGGCCTCGGGGCGGACGCGACAGGCGACTACAAGGGGGTTCATCGTATGGATGTGTGGAGGAGAAGGTCCTCTACAAAAACCCCAATAGGAGTAGGATGTTTAAATGAGAGGATTTCAGGATTTTAATGGTGGAAGGGAGGGACTAATTCGGCCATAGATGAAGGGGGCGGCGGCTACGAAGAAGGCAATGAATAGTGTATTTGATTTTAGGGTTTTTCCTATTTTTATATTGTTTTTAGTGTATTTTTACAAAAAAAACATATCCTTCAAACCGGTTCAATTTCAGTCCAGCAGAAGATGCCTCCAGTCAATAGCCCATATTCCGGATCCAATGGGACAGGTCCCGTCAGCCCAAACGGCTGTCTGTGGCCTGTATTATTTAATTTAATATTTAATTCCTTTATTAATCTAATTCGTCTACATAAAAAATTCACCGAGGCTACAAACGGACTCAGAAAAATCCAGAAAAAATATTTTTGTCTATGTTATGACGATACGGTCCTAACAAAACTAATTTCATCGAATTCTGAGACTGTCTGAAAAATGGCTATTTTTCAGTCGATTAAATTTGACTATAATCGACCAAACACATTTTCCTTCACCACGCTCACATATAATCGAAAAATTCTAAAAATTGAAACCTAGCAATAATTCAATGTTCCGGTTCCAATAAAAGTGGTTTCGTCGAAAATAGAGATCGTTTGAAAATTGACTATTTTCACTGGCTTTAATGTTATTTAAAAATGAAAATTTTAATTTCTGCCACATTTTTCCACCAAATGATTCAAAATAAAAAATTTAAATTGGTTCGGATTTTCCGGGTCATTACAATCTCCCCCACTTAAGAATTTTCGTCCTCGAAAAGGAAATAAGGTAAAGTAGGAACCAAGATGGAAAATGTAAATTGGTATAAACGTACCTCAGTACAAGAGTTACTCGGAGATATCCACTCTACACTTGGGGTAAGCCTTTTTGATGCTATCCTCTGTCTCCCAAGTACGGTCTCTAGGATCCCCACTCCATTGAACCTTAACTAGGTTGATCTTCTTGTTCCTCAAGATTTTGGTTTCTTTGCCAACGATCTTAATCGGGTCCTTCCTCACTGTCATATTTGGAGCAATATCTAGGACCTGTCAGTTTAGTTCATCCTCAATCAGATCTGGATCGTGCACATGCTTGCGGAGTTGAGATACATGAAATACATCATGCACCCATGGCAACCAGTCAGGCAGCTGCACTCTATAAGCGAGAGTACCAATCCTTTCGAGAATAGGGAATGGACCAATGAATCTCGGTGCCAACTTTCCTGTCTTTCCAAAACGAATCACGCCTCTCAAAGGAGAAACCTTCAAGTATACTCGATCACCCACAAAGAATTCTAGATTTCTTCTTCGCTGGTCTGCATAGCTCTTTTGTCGGCTCTGAGCAGTCAACAAGCGCTTCTTAATCAAGTCAACCTTATCCGATGCTTCACGAACCATGTCGGGGCCCAAGACTAGTCGATTGCTTGACTCCACCCAACATGCCGGAGATCTGCACGGCCTGCCATAAAGTAATTCAAACGGTGACATCCCCAAGCTTGCTTGGTTGCTATTATTATAGGAGAATTCCACCAAGTGCAAGTGGTCCTCCCATGAACCGCCATAGTCAAGGATGCAAGCACGCAATAAGTCTTCCAAAACACGATTCACCCTCTCAGTCTGGCCATCTGTCTGAGGGTGATAGGCAGAGCTCAGATTTAACTTGGTCCCAAGCTCTTCTTGAAAAGCTTCCCAGAATTTGCTGGTAAATAATGGATCCCGATCACTGACAATGCTTTTGGGAACCCCATGCAGTCTGACTATCTCTCTGAGATGAAACTATGCCAAACTACGAGCTGTTCTATTGGATCGAACAGGGATGAAATGGGCAGATTTTGTTAAGCGGTCGACAATCACCCATGTGCTATCGTTGCCTTTTCGGCTTCGGGGCAAGCCATCTATAAAGTCCATAGAAATTTCCTCCCACTTCCAACCAGGAACTCCTAGCGGTTGCAACAAACCTGCCAGTTTCTGTTGATCACTTTTAACTTGCTGACAAGTGGGACGTCTAGCACCATAAATAGAAATATCCCTCTTCATCGATTTCCACCAAAAGGTGTGCTTAAGATCATGGTACATTTTGTTTACACCTGGATGGACGCTGATTTTAGATTTGTGCCACTCATCCATCACTTCTCTTTTTATCTCAGCAATGTCTGGCACACAATTTCGCCCTTGCAATCTAAGGGTCCCGTTATCATCAATTTGGAAACTTGGGGCCTCGCCTTTACGAATTCGCTCACGAAGCTTCTGAATAAATTCATCATTCTTCTGAAGAGAAGAAATTTTATCAATCAAAGTAGGAGTGATAATGAGATTGGCTATAATGAGATTGTTGCATTCTGCATTCTTTCTACTGAGTGCATCGGCTACAACATTGGCTTTTCCCGGAGTATATAGGATATCCAGGTCATATGATGCAAGAAATTCGACCCAGCGCTGCTGCCTCATATTCAAATCTTTTTGGGTAAAAAGGTGTTTCAAGGATTTGTGATCCGTGTAAATTTCAAATTTCTCACCCAAAAGATAATGCCTCCATATTTTAAGAGCAAACACAATGGCCATTAGTTCAAGGTCATGCGTGACACAATTCTTCTCATGCGGTTTCAGTTGGCGGCTAGCATATGCGACTACTCTGCCTCTTTGCATCAGCACCGCACCAATACCTTAAATAAATAAGGGATAACATGTTAAAATGAGATTTATCATTAAAGGAAAAATGTTATCTCTGACGTGTTAATTTATAAAAGAAACAACCTTGCTTAGAGGCATCGGTCCAGACCTTCAAATCCTGATTGCCATCTATGATGGTCAACACAGGAGCATTGGTCAACCTCTTCTTTAGCTCTTGGAAAGCTGTCTCGCATTCCGGTGTCCACTTGAATTTTGTATGCTTCTTGGTCAGGTTCGTCAATGGACAAGCGACCTTCGAAAAATCTTTGACAAATTTCCGATAATAGTCGGCCAGTCCCAAGAAACTTCTGACCTCTGTGGGAGTTCTAGGTTGCTTCCATTCTTGGATGGCTGAGATCTTTCCTGGATCTACTGAGATGCCTTCCCTTGATACAACATGGCCGAGGAATTTCACCTCTTCTTGCCAGAATATGCATTTAGAAAATTTTGCTTTTAGCACATTTCTTCGCAAAATCTCAAAGACTTCTCTCAGATGATGTTCGTGCTCAGCAGTGGATTTAGAAAAGATAAGGATGTCATCGATGAACACGAGCACAAATTTATTTAAAACATCTCTGAATACTCTATTCATCAGGTCAACAAAATATGACGGAGCATTACATAGACCGAAGGGCATTACTAGCCATTCATAAAAGATGTATGGTCCTCTAAAAGCAGTTAAAGGAACACACTCCTCTGCAATGCGAAGTTGATGGAAGCCTGCAGCTAGGTCCATCCTAGAGAATACTCGTGCCCCATGCAAGCGGTCAAGCAAGTCATCAATACGAGGCATTTGTTCTTCAGAGTTTGTTTGTTGAGATCACGGTAGTCTACACATAGCCTAAGAGTACCGTCCGATTTTGGGACGAACACCACTGCTGCTCCCCATTCCGAGAAGCTGGGCCTGATCAGACCCTTCCACAAAAGCTGCTTGGTTTGATTTTCAGCTCCTCTCTTTCTTTTGGCGACATTCTCCGAATGGGATGTACAACCGGCCTTGCATTCAGAGCTAAATCAATTCGGAAGCTGATTCTCTATGCGGAGGTAGGCCCTCAACTTCTTTGAATACATCAGCGTAATCTTTGACGACAGGGATATCCTCAATAGAAGTAGGGGTAACTTCTAGAGAAGACCAGAATGTTTTCCTGTCGGTGGTTGAGCCATGGCATGGGATAGTAATATTTCCAAGCTTAGTTTTAACTTTGACGATCCTCTCCGCACAAATTAACTCAGCCTCATACTTTGTTAGCCAATCAATCCCCAGTATGACATCATAACCGGAGAAATTCATAACGATCAAGTCAAAGGGGAACTGGTAGCAAGAGTAAGAAACAGGTACTCTACAATACTGATCAAGAATAAGAGAACCTCCTATCGGACTATTAGCTCTAATCAAATTTTTGAGTTTTCTCGGTTTCAATTCCAACTTTTTAATTGTATCATTAGAAATAAAGCTTCGCGTAGCACCAGTATCAAATAAGACAGTAATAGGGATATTCTTAATATTAAGCGTACCTCCTAAGACATCGGGTTTATTTGGCCCCTCAGTCGAAGCTGGTGTATCTGCTCCCTCATAAACATGTGCCACCTGAGCATTCCTTAGCTGTGGGCAGTTCGCCTTAATGTGCCCCTTTTGATGACAATTGTAGCATTCCCTTTTGTCCTGCGAACTCTGACCATGATTCTGAGGATTTTGACCACGATTCTGTGAACTCTGACCACGGTTCTGACTAGAGCCTGAATCATTTCTCTTGACCTTTTTAGGAGCTCTACACTCGTAATCGAAATGTCCAATCTTGCCGCAGTTATAGCAGGTCACCTTGCTCCTATCCCTCTTCTTCCCTTGGGGTTTAGCTGTAGAAGAATTGCTCGCCTCCTGTTTCTTGTTAGCCTGTTCCTTCTGGTTGTTGCCTTGACTTTTCCCTCTATCCTGCGGTCCAGACTCATCGTTCTCCTCATAGCGGCACACCATCTCTACTACTTCATTGAAAGGAAGCTTAATATGGGCAGTGACTCGGTTCAAATATTTCTTGGACAACCCCTTGATAAATTTCTTATTCTCTACTGGATCTTGAATCAAACTAAGAGCATATCGTGAAAGCTCATCAAACTTCCTCACATACTCAGAAACGGTCATATTCCCTTGCTGTAGGTTAACGAACTACTCGCGCATGCGCTCTCTAGCTTGTGGGGGTATATACTTCTCATTGAAAAGCTCCTTAAATCTGGCCCAAGACATATTGGCTACGTCATTGCAGATTTTGATCGTATCCCACCAATGCCCTGCTTCCTCTTTTAGTTGCCAAACTTCCAGATAACGCTTTCGCTGATCTTCCAACTCCAATCCCTCTAGGATATTTTCGCAATCTTTAAGCCATGCTTCTGCCTGAATCGCAGACTCTCGCGCCGTGAAAGGTACACCTCCAAGGTTTTTGAATTTCTTTGACATTCTCTCCAAATCGAAAGGCTGTGGAGGTGGAGGTGGTTCGATTACGACCCCTGAATTATGATGTTCCTAAGTGATGGGTGTCACGTCTCTAGCTTGCCCTCCAGCTCCTACTCGGGCTCCTCCTCTAGCCCCGCCTCGAGCTCCACCTCGTGCTCCGCCTCAGGCTGTTCTTGTTCTAGTATCCATTTAAATCAGTCTGTACCATCAAGGAAGGAGTCAGACCAACAAAAATGAGAATTTTCAAGAAAAGATAAGATAAGGATGAGATGAAAAGATGATGATGTAATGACTGGTAAATATGTGCTATTCCGCTGTGCTCACTCTAGGACATTACTTGTCCTATCTCTAATCAGCCACTCGTCTTAGAATTATGTGGATTCTATCTAGACGAATTGTTCTAAATATGTTATATTCCAAAGCTAAGGTTAACCTAAGGCTCTGATACCAACTGTGATGACCCCAAACTTCCGTAGATCGAAAGTAAGGCTAATCATATTGGAATACAACATATTTACAGCAAAAACAGATCTCTGATACTTATTATAACACATAAACCATTGCAGCGGAAATAAATGTCATCAGCATCACAACAGAACATCAGAGTATGCAGTTTTACAGGATCCACTTAGCAATACAGTAAGTCTCAAAAGATAAGGAAATAAATTCCAAATTCCATTACACACATCAAAAGAAAAAGATGGAAAAATGTCTCAAAGCAAGATAAAACTAGAGAAAAAGCCTTCTCCTTCTTCCGTCCAAGCAAGCTCCAATCAGAATGTATCACCTGAACCTGTCAATTGGCTGCCCGTGTGGAAAGAGGGCACCCGAGTTTGCAAAAGTGAAACAAACTACGAGTCAGTCATGGGACTGGTGTGAGAATTCTTAACTAAATTAACTATCAATATGGCAAATCTCAGGACCACGCCGATAATGCTGAACGGGTTTACTCCATTGGATTGCCAGTGCATAATTTTATAAAGTTTGGATAAAACAACGAAATGACTTTTGAAAAATGAAATCATCATAAGACTCGGATCCTATCACACAATGCAACGCACACAGGAGGATAGAGTTTTCCCTTATGATGATCAAACATGTTTAATACGTGAAAAGTAATATTTTAATATTATCATTAGTGTTTAAGCAGTATTAATATACTTTAATATAAATATATCAATCCTAGACGGCATAGTACCCCATCCTACTATGTCGACGTATATAAGTTTACAATCAAAACCGAAATGTTGTCGTATTGGGAATTGGTTTTCTGTCACTAAATCGAGGCTAGGGATCATCCTCTTCCGATTCGAGACACTCTAGGAAATGCCTCAGGGTACCCCGCAGTGAACCCTTGGATCTTCAGGGCCGGTCCCCACCTAACGGTAGTGGATTGGCAATTCCTGAACACACGCTTCCCGGTTCCTTTGAACCTATAGTATGACCACTTCCGGCCTATAAAAACCCGAGGTACCTCAATCCAAAATCCACATAAGTAAAATGCCGGGCCGTGTTAAAACCCAAACACCACTAGCTAGAAAGAAACGTGTGCACTCCCTGCAGTCCTAATCCCGTTTTTGACTCATACCGGGGTGTGAGGCTCACGAAGTTACGTTATACACAAAGCTATGCCTAAACAGGCTATGCTTTGATCACCAGCCACAAGGCCTGCTTTTCAACAAAGCCTTGATCATTGCATCTTGGCGTACCACGTTGACAATTCAACGCCATGCGATCGATAACCATTACTACGTATCAGGGTGTTAAGTAGAGAATAAAATTCTCTACCACCAAACAGACATATATTAATAGAAATCGATTTAATTACATGGGATGGATTCCAACGTCAGACACGGATCCATTTACAAGTCCGTTCTGGGTCTGAACGAAACCGAAGACACCAAAGAGGTTCTCGCTTATCCGCACGATCAACACACATGTCTGGACAATTACTGCTTCAACCCTGTCCTGGGAGCAAATCAGTCCAAGTTATCAGAAGTCATCGTCCATCCGATGTGAAGATCGCCGGTCTTCAAACATCGTCTTCTTACATCTTTGATTAAACCGCCGTTCAATTATTTGAAATGAGTTAAACTCGGCCTTTTCAAATAATTGTCGCATAATTATAATTTAAAACATTTCATATATATTTATAACTATTTATCGCTATTTTTATTTATTAAAAATAGCTGGAAATAAATAAACGACGTTTCGGGTCAATGGGCGGCACTGACGCTGCTTTTACCAAAATTTGATTTACACATATCTTAAAATCTAACCGTCGGATTTTGATGAAATTTATATCGTTGGAAAGCTCTTCCCAAAGCGGTCCTAACGGATCCAGTTTTGGGAAAATCCAACAGTCGGATCTTTCGAAATAATCGTTTGAAGTTACGATTGTCGATACGTGAACTGCCGCGCTCGTTTCATTTAATTTTATATTTTATATTTATATAAACTATTTGGCGATTTCCCTTATTAAAATCCATTCCTATTACTCTATGGAAATAACATTTTTGTCCGTCAATTGTAATGCGACAAAAATGATGTTTTCAACATTGTATAATTTTATTTTCAACAAAAATGACATTTTTGTTCGCCAATTCTAACGCGACAAAAATGATGTTTACAACGATGTATAATTTTATATTCAACAAAAATGACATTTTTGTTCGCCAATTCTAATGCGACAAAAATGATGTTTACAACGATGTATAATTTTATATTCAACAAAAATGACATTTTTGTTCGCCAATTCTAATGCGACAAAAATGATGTTTACAATGATGTATAATTTTATATTTTTTACAACGATGTATAATTTTATATTCAACAAAAATGACATTTTTGTTCGCCAATTCTAATGCGACAAAAATGATGTTTACAACGATGTATAATTTTATATTCAACAAAAATGACATTTTTGTTCGCCAATTCTAATGCGACAAAAATGATGTTTACAACGATGTATAATTTTATATTCAACAAAAATGACATTTTTGTTCGCCAATTCTAATGCGACAAAAATGATGTTTACAACGATGTACTCTTTTCTTTAGTTATAAAAATGTTCTTTTATACTATTTGTTTCAAAGACATAAAAATGAACTTTTTATTATATTTGATTTTTTCCAACATAAAAATGAACTTTTTATGTTTTTCATAAAATGTATATATTTTATTTCCTTTTCTTTTACAATGAAAAATGTAAATTCTTATATCTTTACCTTGGAAAATGTAAACCTTACATAGTTACAAAGAAAATTGTGAATCTGATATCTTCACGTAGGAAAATGTAAATCTTATATTTTAACATAGAAAAATATAAATTTCCTACCTCTACATAGAAAAAAATGTAAATCTTATATTTTAACATAGAAAAATGTAAATTTCCTATCTCTATATAGAAAAAAAATGTAAATCTTATATTTTAACATAGAAAAATGGAAATCTTCTATATCTCATTCATTACAATAAAAAGATGTAAATTTCCTATTACCCTTTATTATAATAGAAAAATGTAAATTTTCTATTACTCTTTATTTCAATAGAAAGATGTAAATGCCTTTTTATTCTTTACATTGAAATGTAAATTCTCTTTTTATTGTTTTTATTTACAAATGTAGATTCTCTTATTTCTTCTCTTTTACATTGAAAAATGTAAATATTTTCTTTTCTTTTTCCTTTACATTGAAAATGTAACCCCTTCTTTTATTTTCCTTTACATAGAAAAAAATATAAATGTTTTCTATTATTTTTCTTTACATAGAAAAATGTAAATGTTCTATTATTTTTCTAAGTATCAATTTTTTTTACCCAACACCAAAGTATGTTCCTTTCTACTAAATGGACATAACGATGAAATTTTGATACATTCCAACTAAATTAACATAACTATGAAATTTTTTTGTGTCATCACAACAACGACAACATAACGATAAATTTTGTGTCATTACCACTAAATTAACATAACGATGAAATTTTTGTGTCATCACAACAACGATAACATATGATCGGGTGTATAATTTCCATGAATCAAAATAAAAGGTCCCACCTTTATTTTGTGAAATCAAACAAAATATATGAACTTTATTTATTTTATAAATTAGAATAAAAGATCAAATCTTTATTTATTATATAAATCCAATTTTCTATAAATAAAAATAAAAGATCAAATCTTTATTTATTATATCTCAAAATAAAAGATCAAATCTTCTAAAATAAAAGATCAAAACTTTATTATATTTTGTTTCAAAAACAAAAGATCAAAACTTTATTATATTTTATAAATCAAATTAAAATTCTAACTTTGCTTTTTGTTTTAAAATAAAAATTCAACTTTAATAGAAAGGAATAAAAATAAAGATGAGAACTTAATTATGATTACATCAGAATTTTACAGATCCAAACTGACATACTATAACATGATATCACAACGAATATAATTCAACTATACAACAATCACCACATAACAGATCAAAAATAACATACAATGATTCAACTGATCGAATATAATTAAATTATTTAATTATTCAAATTCAGAAATCTCACAGTCGTTGAAGATTTTGGCCAAAATTCAAACTGTTCAGAATGGTCCCGTTTCAGTGTCAACACGTTCTATTCGCTGTTACGATTCCAACGCTTCCCGAAATCGTCAAATTCTGAGATGAAATGGATCAGTTATGGTTAAATGAAGTTTTAAAACAATTTAAATTAATTAATTAATAAATTAATAAATTAATTAAGAAAATAACCTTTCTTCCCCAAAAAAGTATCGGTCGTATGCTTTCACTTCGTGTTCAAAACTAGGGTTTGGGTTTGTTGGCCGTACAGGGGTTGAGGTGCTGATCGGAGGGCGTCACGATGGGGAGCTCGGAGAGGCGCACGCGGGGGGGTGGTCTGGCACAGCTCGGTCGAGCTCTGGGGGGCCCACGGCGGCGAGATGCGGCGAACTTTGGGGCCTCGGGGCGGACGCGACAGGCGACTATAGGGGGGTTCATCGTACGGATGTGTGGAGGAGAAGGTCCTCTACAAAAACCCCAATAGGAGTAGGATGTTTCAATGAGAGGATTTCAAGATTTTAATGGTGGAAGGGAGGGACAAATTCGGCCATAGATGAAGGGGGTGGCGGCCACGAAGAAGGCAGTGAATAGTGTATTTGATTTTAGGGTTTTTCCTATTTTTATATTGTTTTTAGTGTATTTTTACAAAAAAACCATATCCTTCAAACCGGTTCAATTTCAGTCCAGCAGAAGGTACCCTAGCCAATAGCCCATATTCCGGATCCAATGGGACAGGTCCCGTCAGCCTAAACGGCTGTCTGTGGCCTGTATTATTTAATTTAATATTTAATTCCTTTATCAATTTAATTCGTCTGCATAAATAAATTCACCGAGGCCACAAACGGACTCAGAAAAATCCAGAAAAAAAATATTTGTCTATATTATGACGATACGGTCCTAACAAAACTAATTTCGTCGAATTCTGAGACTGTTTGAAAATGGCTATTTTTCAGTCGATTAAATTTGACTGTAATCGACCAAACACATTTTCCTTCGCCACGCTCACATATTAAATCGAAAAATTCTAAAAATTGAAACCTAGCAATAATTCAACATTCCGGTTCCAACAAAAGTGGTTTCGTCAAAAACAGAGATCGTTTGAAAATTGACTATTTTCACTGGCTTTAATGATACTTAAAAATGAAAATTTTAATTTCTGCCACATTTTTCCACCAAATGATTCAAAATAAAAATTTTAAATTGGTTCGGATTTTTCGGGTCGTTACAGCCTTGCCCGGATGGCCCAGCCTGAACCTGGCTCTGATACCTAGGGCTGCACAAAGTATGGGTTGGGTCGGGTTAGACCAAATACTTTATCCGACCCGCATAGGTATGGGTTTAAGGTAGCTCAACCCGTACCCGACCCTATATGAGGTTGGATATGGGTTGGGTTGAAGTATGGGTTGGGTCGGGTTAAGTAAGGTTGGGTTGGGTCACTTGAATACAATAAAAAATGAGAATATGAGGGATTTTTTCTAAAAATTATATCAAAATATTCAGCATAATATATCAGATTTTAGCTAGCATAATGCATTTAAAATAACCGATTCATTACAAGACATGTAATTAAAATTTCATTGTAAAACACATCATATGAAATTAATTTACTACATAGTTGAGCAAGTGTTTCATTTTAAAATACATTAAAATGCTCTTTAAAATATATTTATCAAATTCTATCTAGTTTGGATTGACATGAAATATTTTTTTGTACATTTATTATAGAATACATAAACATTATTCTAGGATTATACTATTCTAATTTTAATTGGATGGATATTAAATTAGTTTTTTTTAAATAGGTTTGGGTTGGGTTAAAATGAGATTGGGTTGAACAAAATGTCAAACCCGACCCGCATATAGTATGGGTTACAAATTGTAACCCATATCCGACCCGAACTAGGATGGGTTGGGTCGGGTTTATGTGGGTTGGGTCGGGTTGGTGGGTTGGGTCGGGTTGGATATGGGTTGTGTGCAGCCCTACTGATACCACTGTTATGTAACGACGGTCGGAACAAAGTCCCTCTTCCTTGTATGCATATGAGCTGGCACACAACTCTCATATAACAAAAGGAATTCCTTATGTTACGTGCCTACCAGCCCATATTTGTACTCAACTCCTTCAATTTATTCCATGATGTGGGACTATTAATTCCAACTCGTCATTCCTCCTTAACAACATGCGAGGCAATCCTAACATCTAGTAAAACCAAATTTAGGCTAGATAAATTTAGCAAAACATCAAACCACACTTCGGAATTGTACATTATAAAATAAGATACAATATACACGTATGTACAATCATAAATTATGCAAATATAGAGGTAGCATAAAAATAATTATACCTACCAGCTTTCATGGATTCTCGGATAATCACACAGTAGCTTTGAGAATTGATAAGATGACAGCTACATTAAAGACAACCATTACCACTATTATAAAATTATTTTATTAACATCTACATCAGGTAGAAAATTATGAATCAATTCCTAAAAAATATTGTTATTTCCAAAAAACAATTGATGTTTATACACGTAAAACTAAGAAAATCATGTGCGCACAATTGAAATTGCATATGCCATAATCTGTGATATTATAACTATAGTGCGTCAGTAAGCCTTTTGTTTGAAGTTCAAGAAAGATCTAGTAAACTTACCCTATATTTTGGTTAAAATGTCGAGCATGTAAATGAAATCAAACCAAGGCATGAAACATCAATCTACACTTTCAGTTCGAAGTAAAACTATTCAAACTTGCGAGTGGATTTTTCACAAGGTAGGAATAACCAAAAGTACAAAAAATACGGTTTGAATAAGGTGCAATACCATCTCACATATTAACAAATATTAGAAATGGTGTGTAACAAAGGATTAATCATTGACAATAAACAACAATATCTTCATTTCCAGGTCTCCTTGCACTTGTCATCTCAGATTCGTTAGTGCTTTGTTTACAAAGTAAATTCTAGCCAGCAGACCATTTTAATTTCAGAACCCACGAACCAAGTTTAAAATAACTGTGTTGCTCAACAATAAATCTCCATTTGTAAACGGAGGGAGATGTCCAGTCATGTAAAAAAAGGAAATGCATTATAATTCGGTCCAAAAATAACTATATTTCATCCATAGTCATAAGTACAATTCTTATGTGGTCTACTCTTTTGTTAGTGCCTACGTTTACTGACTTCTTAGGTCCACAAATTGTTATCCATCCAACATGAACAGTAGCTTCATGGCTACTTCCCGCAATTCGTACAGTAGCTGAATTAAGCCCTTACAACATTGTTATCCATCCAACTTGAACAATTGCTTCATGTGCATGTACCGTGGCTTTGAAAAATGACGCTCAAGTTTGTCTTTTGTAATACCATAAAGATCCTAAAGATATGACAATAAAATGGAATCTTTACAGTATTCCAAGTGAAGGTAAGCATCTCATATTTTAGTTTTTCTATTCCAAAATCATGTCATATCAGTTTTCCTTTTTTTGAAGAATTGCTAGCATAACTTTCAAATGAAAGTAAACTTATAGCTAGAAGAAACTACATAATTAATCGAGGTGTAGTGCTATACAATTAATTCAAGCATCCGATAGAAGGAAGTAATTGCTCATGTTGTCACAATGGCTGACATGAATAGTTAGCAGATTTTTTCCCTCTTTTACTGCTGTGATAACAAAATATCAGTAACAGATTGTGATTACTTGTTGAATGCTCCACATTAATTATTTTTCAAAGAAATGCCGGTATTCATGAAATTTCAAGGTTATTAATGACAAAATTGTTGTTTTTATCCAAAACTAATGCCAAAGTTAAGGAATAAGCTTATTTTACCTGATTCCCTTTCTTTAAGCTCCAAAGTTAAGGTTTATAAGAATAAAAGAGATTTACACTTGTATAGATCTAAATAAAGATATTAGATGGTTCAGTATAGGTATCACTAACTACAGTGTTGTCAAAATCGATAATGCACTTCAATATTTACTAATGTTCCCTTAAATTGTTTCATCCACTTGTGAAACAAAGGAATCCTCACCATGTCAAGGCATACTGGGTAACAACAGGGTATAATAATGTTACATTATTTGAACAACCCAAAATCTTAACTTTGAGAATTGTAGGAGACTTGCAATTCAGGCATGTTATCCTTCATTATTGTAAAAAACATTACCAAAGACTTCTTCTCAATACGCTTTGCCTCTATAGTTTCACCTCTCAGCACATGCATACGCGATTAGAAGCATCTTTTCACCTCTCAACAGTCAATGCATTAGCACTCAGTTCCAGTCAACACATGCTACAGGCTTCAGGCATGTCCAATTCTCTCGCATGTGGCCTCAAGCTACAACAATAACATTGTTATTATTCTCCTCTCAACAAAAGCTTATCCACTTGTCTCTCTCTATGAGCATGTTGTTCCCAATGTACATCCAGTGTCCTGGACAATGTACCTCAATGCTTCGTCTGATTCATTATGAACATAATATAATGCTTTTACAATCAAAAAACATAACTGAACCTGATAATCAAGAATAAATTCTGACATGAAAGGGGTATCATTGATAAGCTCACTTTGGATATTCCTAAAAAACCATACTTCTCAGTTATTTAAATGAGTGAACGAACGTATAATTTTATAAGTAAAACATACAATTATTGTTATGTAAATTGAAGGTTGAATAAAGCAGTATTTCAAACAAATGAAGTACATAAAAAGCCTTCAGCTAATGATGCCCTCCGTATAAAAGATAGAAAAATTAATAATGGTTTACTTCTTATACACATTTAAACAAACAGATCATAAACATACACACGACAAAGAGTAAAAGAGGAATGAAATTGAATAAATGGTTTCTTACCTCAACTAATAGCCATTCCACCCTAGAGCGAACAGAAAGCAGTTCCATCAAAACGACATGCACGGATTAAAACATGGCGAGGATAAAAAGATAGAACCCCACAGCTGATGACCAAACCAAATAAAAATATATCCGTACAGGTAAAAGCAAAACAATAGAATCAATTTCTAAGATACTGTTTTGAATACAAATCCACAAATAGTAAAGCATTCAAAGAAAATTCTGGTTCGGCATACGAAATCTAACAGTATTGTAATTAAAAAGTCACTGTATTTTAGATTCAGTCAGAGAAATAGAGAGTGGGAAAATTCTAAGAGGAGTGGGAGACGTGCCATGAGAGATGGAAGAAGTGGAATGAATAACTAATGTTCAACTACACGTCATATAGAGGATTGCTAGTTTATTTCCTAGCCGCTTGATATATGGTAACAGATCAAGTCTGATCCGCTCTTTGTCTTATTTTTGTGTTCCAAAGAATTTTATTATATAGATATTTATTTTCATTCATATACACGTTATAAATTATTATTTTAACGATAAAATATTTATTTACACACATGAATATTATATACAGTTCATTTATACAATAAAAATGATATTTTTATTGTTCTAACATATTTTAGAAAATTTTGGCAGCATAACGACGCGATACTAGAACCGAAATAAGGTCTAGCCTTATCCCTCGCCTAATATTGGCTCGCGCCGTACACAAACCAATTCAAATCAATTCACAGTTAATCCATAACCAATTTAACAATCATAATCAAATCACGCAGAACATCCAAATAAATAAATACTCAACTACCCCAAATGCCATTTACGGTGCCATAAGTGGCTATTCGTGGAGTATGAAATCCGTGTGTCAGTAATATCCATACATTGCTTTCAATTATGTAATTGTGCGAATTCGAGTGTTGAACTGCATATAATTCAAATCACATAATTTGGTTTGTACAATAAATAGTGTCGGGGGCTTCTAAGCCCCGTCTGCAACCAAAAATATTTTTAACCGTAAAATAAATTAAGTGCAAAGGAGCTCACACCTTTGGTTTCCACTCCGTCATTCTTTACTGGATGGGTTTTTTATTTGCTCTACCGCATAGTATTCTTCACCGTGATTCCAACGTAATCTGTTTCACGCAGTTTATGTTAAAAATCACATTTTTATGCTATGTTCTTATTTATAAAATCATATTTTTATAAATCAGTTTTCTATATAAAAATCATATTTTTAATTCGCTACATATATAAAAGGGTGCGTTTTTTAGAGGTCCCTATTAAGTTTCAAAATATAAAAAAAACCCGGTCATAAACTTATTGTAAATTAGGTCCCTGTTTTCAAAACTTATAAAATAATAATTAAAAAAAAATTCGTAAATTAGTAATAAAATATATTACGCATTATAAAAAAAATTCAGTTCAAAAAACAACAAAAATAATGTCAGAAAGAAGAAAATAGCAAAAAAACAGAAAAAACTGCAGTTAAATGCATAATATTATGCACCTTTTTGATTTTATTGCATGAATATATGCAATTATTGCAGTTCTTCCAGCGGATAGATTTAACATAATTTTTCAGTTCATTTTTATTTGCATCCAAATGTGCAAATTTCTCAAAAAAATGCACACATGTGTGCAACATTTTTATAGGATAAAAAGTAGGGACCTAATTTATAAAAAAAACAAAGTTTTGAAAATTTTTAAACCCGCCCCCTATTTTATTTTTTCCGCCTTTTTGTATTTTTTTTTTTAAATGTGCGTACGTTCATAAAAAAAAATTCTAAAATATGGAAATAATGTCAGGAATCTACGAAAATCGAAAAAAAATAGTTGCATACATTTATGCAATTATTACTGATAATTGCGTATATGTATGCAACTTTTCTGTAAGCTGTTTTCAGATTAAAATCTGAAAATAAACCTGCACAAATGTATGCAAGTATTTGAAATTTTTGCGCACATGTATGCATTTATTTGCATGAATAAAAATCAACGAAGATGTATGTAGTGAAAAATATGCACGGATGTATGCAGGAATGTGATATATGTGCATACTATTAAGCATTTAACTGGAAATTTCGTTTTTTTTTGGTTTTTTTGATTTTTGACGCCTTCGTTGATGGTTTTTTGTTCTGAATTTTTTAGTGCTTACATGTTTTATTTAAATATGAATTTACGTGATTTTTTTATATTTTTTTAATATTTTTTTGATGACTTTTCAGAAAATAGGGACCTAATTTACAATAAGTTTATGACCGGATGTGAGCCTAATTAAGTTTCAAAATAGGGATGTGAGCCTAATATTCACTATATAAAAATCATATTTTTATAAGATCTCTTTCAATATAAAAATCATATTTTTATATGCTATCCATATAAATAAAAATCACATTTTTCATATGTAATTCATATAAATAAAAATCACATTTTCATATGCTATTCATATACATAAAAATCACATTTTTCATATGCTATTCATATAGATAAAAATCACATTTTTCATATGCTATTCATATAGATAAAAATCACATTTTTCATATGCTATTCATATAAATAAAAATTACAATTTTCATATGTTATTCATATAAATTAAAATCACATTTTTCATATGCTATTCATATTAATTTAAATCACATTTTTCATATGCTATTCATATAAATAAAAAACACATTTTTCATATGTTATTCATATAAATCAAAATCAAAATTTTCATATGCTATTCATATAAATAAAAATCATATTTTTATAACTAAAAATCATATTTTTATATCATTAAAAATCATATCTTTTTTTATTTCACTATGTATATAAAAACTGATTTTTAAATTTTTAAAACCAATTTCATATAAAATAAATAAAAAGAAGCTTACAGGCGGTGCGCGTTTCGAGAGGGAAGTGGAGTGGTGGTCGGGGGAGGTGGAAGCAGCGGCGGCGGTGGGTACCATGGGCGGAGGAAGAGGTGAGGCTCAGGGGTGGCTGCGGCTTCGTTTTGTAGTGCTTCGCTGTTTAGAAGGGGGAAGGAGGAGGAGATAGGGCGTCGGAGGGGGGCGCAGCTGTCAGAGGGAGGGGAGGGGCGCTAGGAATGGCGGCGGCGGATCTCGATGGAGCAACGGGCGGTTTGGGGCATCACTTTTTTTTTCGCCTCTAACGACTGGAATCAAAGAGAAGGGCACGGGTTCCTCTATTTGACTGTGGGTTTGTAAGAACCCGTAACTTCCCCGTGAAGGAAAGAGCGGATACTTCGAGAACAAGACACATCAGAACGCAGACGGAAGAACATTTCATTGTGTATTACAACAATTCCATCAGAATACAAGAATATACAGAGTATAAACAAATATTACACAACAGAAAATATCAGAGATTACAATACATTACATAGCAGCGGAAAAATAATACAATACACAACTGAAGGAGATATACGGATACAAAGCTTTCCGGATATCATTCCAGCTGTAAACCAGGATCCTGTGAATATAAATCTGCAAAACCAAAACTACTAGCTGCCCGTGTCAAAATAAGGGCACCCAGAGTTTAGGTTAAAACAATAAAATCCAGGTCAGTCATGAGACTGGTGTGAGAACTAAAATAGTTATTAATCTTTATTTTCAAAGTTAGGTAAATCAAGGGACCACGCTGTATAACATGGAACGGGTTTCCTCCCAAGAACACCAGTGCATAAAACAACAGCGTAATGCTAAATAAAGAAAAATGAAGCTATTATAAGACCCAGGTCCTATCACACAATGCAACGCAAGCCGGGGGATAGGGTTTTACCTTATAATAGCCGAAGAATGCTTGATACGTTTAAAACAAGTCATTTGATACTATAATAAGTGTATAGTGTTTAAAACAATTTCAAATCATAAGTATCAATCATAGACGGCATAAGGGCCCCATCCCACTATGTCGCCATACTAGGCTCTACAAATAAAACCGCAGAATCACGTATTTGGAAATTGGATTTCCGTCTGTGAACCGAGGCAAGGGATCGTCCTCACCGTCTTCGAGACAATCTAGCCCATGTCTCAGGGTCAGAGCGCATCGACCCTCGGAGCGACAGGGCCGGTCCATCGATGTGGATTAAAATGCCTGAACAATACGTCTCTCCGCCCTATGGGGCGTAAATGAGCCAACAAATGACTCCATCGGACCCGGATCGTCCGATCAAACCGAGGCGCCTCGCAACAGTAACAACCACATAAGTCAAACTCGTCAGGGCGTATAAAACCACTGACGCCACTTCTAGCTAGAAAGAAAGGCATGTCCTCCCTGAGGTCCTCTCCCGTTTTTGGTTCACCACTGGGGTGTGAGGCTCGCGAATTAAACGTTACATAAAGCTACGCCACAAAGGTCGTGCTTTGATCATCAACCACAAGACTCTGCTTTTCAACAGAAGCCTTGATCATTTGCATCTAAGCATGCCACACAGGCAAACCACTATATGAAACCGATATCAGTCACACAGAATGAAATCTGATGTCAGACACACAGTCCATTTACAAGTCCGTTCTGGGTCTGAACAAAACCGGAGGCACCTAGTACCCCGCATATCCATCTATCTCTAAGTACGTCTGGACGACCACTAACCGATTCTCTCCTTTTGGGTGTACAACCCAATCAAGATCATCAGTAATTATCCAAACGACGTGAAGACCTCCGGTCTTCTACCATCGTCTTCATCTTCGACTTATCGTCGTATCAGTTATTCAGAATGGGATTAACCCGGTCTTTCTGAATAACTCGCGTATATAATAAATACGTGTTACACAAACACAACATACGCCTCATTCCAATTCATCGGTCACTAACCGTAAATTAACAAGAGAATGATTCCCCAAATATTAACCCCGAAGGCCGAAACCAACATCAGATCAATATCCAGAAAACCATTCTGCTTAGCTAACCGACAGTTAGTTACCAAATTTCACATTCTTAGGGAAATGTTCCCATTAATTTTATCAAAGATAAATCCTATAAATTAATTCTTTAATCTACTTTTGAATATCAATTCAACCTAGTCGGGATTAGTGAACCACACTGAAGTGATCATTTATTTTATTTCCCAATCCCAACTTATTCATCCCATGAAGTAAAACTGGTAATACTTCATATCTAACACCACGGTGTTATCGGTAAATTCAATTACCATTTCACGTTCAAATCTAATTAAAGATTTAACTATCGCCTGGAGCAAAACTGGTGATACTCCATTCTCGATCTTTTCAATCTAATTAAAGATTCATTAAAACTCCACTTAGTTTTAATCTTTGACTGGGTTAAAGAATCAGTGTCATTTAAAACACGGTTCACGATAAACCAAAAATCACATCACATTTCAATCAGTCCCTAACCGTAAATTAGCAAGTGAGCAATTCCCTAAGTATTAACCCCGAAGGCCGAACACAACATCAGATCAATACCCCAGAAACCATTCAACTTAACTAATCTCCAGTTAGTTTCTAATTTTCTTAACTCCTTTAGGTCTAAGAACAGTATTATTGAAGATACCGTTCACGACGACTCAAAATCACATTCTATTAATTATCAGGTTAAAGAACAAGTGTTATTTAAAACACTGTTCACGATAAACCCAAAAATCAATATCAATTCAATTCCAATTAAATATTATTTAATTGGTACACTTCATTAAATCTAAATAAAAAGATTTAATCTTTTCTCAACTGGGCTTAAGAACAGTGTTAATGAAGACACCATTCACGACAAACCCAAATCACATTTGATATTAAATACAAGGCTCTAAATAGAAAATATATCGGCATATATTCAATATCAAATTCTACGACCAACAAATATCATATTGGAAATAATGATATAAATATATCTTTCAAATTTCCATAACAATATCTGTGTAATCACGAAATCCAACATCGAAATAATCCAAAGACAATTTCGATTCAAATCCATTCCAATTCAATTATTGGAAATTCTAGTTACCTTCAAACCATTTTCAAACTCAATTTATTTATTTTAAAAATAAATAGAATTATAATTCTAGCTCAAAACTAGTTCATTTCGATAAGAATCTATTTTTATCTTTTCAAATATGGAGTTTTTCATCCCAATTCTTCCCAAATCATTTCTTATGATTTTACACAAATTATTACTATTTTTAATAATTTTATCAAGGCCCGTACAGTCGATTTCCATCAACGGCCATCGAACTGCACTTATAACGACCTTTTCCTAATTTGATTTCAACCGTTAGATTTCCAAATCCAACCGTTAGATTTCAAATTTCTAATATTCGTTAGAAAGCTCATTTCGATACGAACCCAATGGTTCCGGTTTTAGGAGAATCCGACGGTCGGATCTCCCGTAATATCCGTTCGAAGTCAATGGTCGAAATTCGCGAACTACCGCGGCGCAGCGCGTTCTATTCAGGCCATTATATTATATATATAATATATACTTCATCGATTTCCTTTTAAAACATATTATATAAATCGTTTTAAATTCGTTTTCAAAACGATTTCAACTTTTTTTTCAAATTCAAATCAAAATTGAATTTTCCCTTACAAATTCATTTTAAATTCATTTCAAATTCATTTCAATTCAAATCGATTTTCAGTTCAATTTCAATACGTTTTAAATTCAATTCAAAATGATTTCAATCCCATTTCAATCTAATTCGAATTTCAATTCTATTCCGTTTAATTCGAATTCATGTTCTATTCAATTCAATTTCAATTTAAGTCGAATTTCCATTCTTTTCAATATAATTCGAATTTCATTTCAAAATATTCGATTTTGAAAGCACTTTTCAATATTCATTATAAAAACGAATATAATCGATATAAATACCGTTCACTCAAAATGGCGTCAATCTAATCAACACGGCTTCATATGTTTCTATTTTCAAATATTCAATTTCAAATATTCTATTTCAAATATTTCTATTTCAAATATTTCTTTTTTAAAACTGGAATGAGGCCCAATCAATTACCATATAATGTTAATTATATGGATTTTCTACAACACACGTATACAATAACAACGATGAATAATCAACCATCATCCAAAGTGCATTCTACACTGTATAAGCATCAAATATAAATATTCAACGCTTATAACAGTCTGTCAATCAATCGATCGACATACAACTAAACAATCGGGATTAGTGTACGTTAAATATCATCCCAATACCCGTGTGGGGTTTCAAATAATCAAACACAGATTTTATTTGTGCAGTTGGGCGATGTGTAAAATTTATCGTCCCAATCAATATCAGTCAAATATATGTATATAAACAAATCGTCTGATTCGTTTATAAATATTTATTTTATATACACGTTAAAAATTCTATTTTTAACTATAAAATATTTTCCACTATAAAATATTTCATTTCATTTCACATCACACAATCAACTACACATCAAAATCAAACAAACAAGCATACAAGCCGTCCATGGTCTATGGACGACGGGTGTTGGGTGCTACTAAACACCGTCTGCATCCTAGTATATATTTTAACTCGAAAATTAAATTAAGAGGTGAGAAGTTCTCACAGAGGGTTCCACTCCGCCGTGCTTTGCTTTTGAACTGTTGATCCTTTTCGATCTACTTGCAATTCCAAGGCAGTTCTTTTCACGCTATTTATAATAAAAATTATATTTTTATCACTTCATTCAATAAATAAAAATCATATTTTTATTTTTACTACATATGTATTTTTACAATGCTTCTTTCTATATAAAAATTATATTTTATATTTCTACTTCATATAAAAAGATCGAATTTTTATTTCATCGCTATAAAAATCCCATTTTTATTTCAACATATATATAATAAAAATCAGATTTTTATTTCGCTGTATATATAAAGATCAAATTTTTACTTTGCTACTCACATAAAAATCGAATTTTTATTATCATATCTATATAAAAATCATATTTTTAATATGCCACTAGTATAAAAATTATATTTTTAACCTTTCTATATTATAAAAATTATATTTTTATAATCTATCTCTACTTTATAAAAATCATATTTTTATAATCTCTAAAGATTATTTTTTACACGCCAAAAGCCATATTTTAATATATAGAAATATCATATCTTTTTAACTTTAAAAATATAATCTTTATACTTCTAAAAATATAATCTTTTTAACTTTCTATATAAAATAAAAATCCTATATTTTCTTTATAATAAACTAATTTCCTTAGTTATAGAAATAAACAACAACTAAAAAGAAAATGATGACATAAAGCTAAATAAAGGGAAGAAGGGCTTACATTGAATCGGAGAGGAGGGTGAAGGGGTTTGGTTGCTGCAGTCGCAAGGGGGGGTGGCGCTAGGGCTCCGGCGGCTTCTGTGCTGGTGGGGGGGTCTAGGGCTCGCGCGAGGTCTGGGTTGCGTTGAAGAGGAGAGAGAGGGAGGAGAGAGAGAGCCGAAGCGGGGTGGAGGCGCGCGCCTGGCGCGGCGGCGCGATGAACGGGGGGGGGGGGGGGAAGGAGGAGGGGGGTGTTGCCGATCGTCGGGGGGGGGGGGGAGGGTTTCTCGATTTGGAAAATAGAACCGGGGGGTGGGGGGGTTTGACTGAATGAATTGAGTTAGGGGGTATTGAATATATATATAATTTAATTATATTTTTAACTTCCAAAAGCAACTTTTTTTTTCGACCTCTAAACGAGGCCCACCGCCTATCGTCCATAGCTAATTACCCCCATTCCGAACACAATGGGATATGTAGCGTAAGCTGATTCGATCGTCTCGATCAGTTTTCGTCAAAATCAACATATAACTCTATATATTGAATTTGAACGCGCATTTCAATTTACTGGGGCCACATACTAACTCGAAAAATTCCAAAAAAATATTTTCTAGCTTTATATTGACGATACGGTCCTAACAACACTAGTTTCATCGAATTCTGAGACTATTGGAAAAATGGCCAATTTTCAGTCGATTAAAATCAACTGAAACTGGTCAAACGCGTTTTCCTTTGCCACGCTCACATATTGAATCAGAAAATTACGAAATTTGAAACCTAGCAAAAACTTTACATTGCGAATCCAACAAAAGTGGTTTCGTCGAAATCCGAGGTCGTTTGCAAAATTTCCATTTTTAAGGGCCGAAATTCCATAGCGATTATTCTGAATTTTCAACTGGGCAAATCATTTTATCCCCACTATGAAATTTCAATTTCTCGGATTCGTTGGAAAGATATTCTCAATTAGATTCCATTATTTTTGGTTTTACTAAAATCCGGTTTATTTTGCACCCGGTATATTCATTTGAATTTTGAAATCAAATTATCGAACTACCGCGCCATTTTCAATTCCTTTCATAATTTAAAATAAATATTTATATTCTAACGACGATCTATATAATATACGTTTGAATTCTATTCAAAATAAATTTCTCGTCGATACTATTTAAAATAATTCATTTTAAATAATCAAAATTCGCTAAAATTGCCAAAATAAAATTTTTAAATTGGCCCAGATTTCCGGGTTATTACAGGGTTGATGGTTTGACCAATTCTAGGGTTATATACTTTATATTTAATATTATTAAATTCAAAAAAAGTGTGCTTTCTCATGCGAACTCTAAATCCAACCCAATGGTTATCGCCCCCAGCTAATTACCCCCACTCCAAACACAATGGGATATGTCCCGCAAGCCAGTTCGACTGTTTCGATAAGTTTTCGTTAAAATTAAAATATAAATTAATATAACGTTCAAAATTGAATTCAACGTACATTTTAATTTACCAGTGCCACATACTGACTCCAAAAATTCCAAAAAAATAAATCTAGCTATGTTTTGACGATATGGTCCTAATAAAACTAATTTCGTTGAATTTGGAGACCGTTTGAAAAACGGTCAATTTTCAGTCGATTAAATTCAAACTGAAATTGCCAAACGCGTTTAAATTCACCACGCTCACATATTGATTCCAAAAATTATGAAATTTGGAATCTAGTAATAGTTTGATATTCCAGATCCAACAAAAGTGGTTTCATTGAAAAGGGAGGTCGTTTGCAAAATCGCTATTTTTAAGGGCTATATATTGTATAAAATATATATATATTCTGTAGCGACTATTTTAAATTTTAAACTGGAAATAACTTTTATTCCCATTATGAAATCTGGATTTTTCACATTTTTTAGAAAGATATAATTAAACAGATTCAAATATTTCTGGTTTTACTGAAATCTGATTTATTTTGAATCCTGTACATTCAATTGAAATTTGAAATCGAATTTCCAAACAGTCGCGCCATTTCAGGCTCGTTTTATAATTAAAATAATTTATTCGTTCTAACTTCGATTAAAATCAATTTTTAATCATTACTACTTAAAATAAATCATTTTAAATATCCAAAATCCATTAAAATAGCTAAAATAAAAAATTTAAATTGATTCTAAAAATCTGGGTTGTTACAATCAGATTAATTGCAAGATTAAAAAGATCAATACCTCTTTTTTGAAGAACGAGGGAAATAACCTCTTTCTTCAGTAAATCACCTAGAGGTCAGTCTATAGGAGGTGCTTGATTTGATTTTGAGGATCCCGCTAATCGATATTGAAAAGGAAAAATGAAATCGTAGAACGTAAAGGATTCGAAGAAGTGAAGTTTCATGCCCGATTAATTGGATTATGGGAATGGTTAAATCCAAGTGTTATGCCAAAGAATGCACCCTTTTCGTTTTCCCTTAAATGAAACAATAAAAATGACTAGAAAATAACGGAAACACTTGCGTTGACGTAGAAACACTAAATAACCATTTCAAACCTAGAAATGAGAAAAAAAGTGTTTCAAATGAAAAAAATAAAATGTTTCAAATTTGATTATTTGGGGTAGTGTGCGCTTATGGCATATATAAAGGGAATATTTCGGAAAGTGGGCTTGATTGCTATAGGAGGCATGTGTTTATGCAGGCTCCCGGCTCTTGGTGTTAGCGAAGGACAGTTTATTCTTATGTGAAGCGTTCTTTGGCACAATAAACCTTTTGTTTAATACGAAGTCATTTCTGAAGAATAATTCTCTAGAACCCTTCTCTTTCAACCTTTCTAAGGGCTATCATTGTTGCTTGCGTCAAGAGTGTAGTTTCAGAAAGATACGCCCATTGGTATCCCCGAAAGGGTATTTTCTTCATTATCGTAGATGCATCTTGTCTTTGGCAACTCTTTATCACCGCTTTGTTTTTCACCTTTTTCTTAGTAACGACACACTCTCCGACTTTATTATGAAGCTTTCGGTTTGTCCAGGAGTCTTTATTTTAGTTAATTTTGAAGGATCTTGCTTCTCCATGCTTTCTTTCGAAGCTTCTTCCTGTATTGTTGCCATCATTCACCCTGTCTACCTTAAGGAATATTTTTGGTTAACAATATTAATCTTTCTTCCTTCCCGTGTTGTTAAAGCGCTCAGTGGAACAAAAGCAGTGGAGGTGCAAAAGGTTGTAGTGGGGATAAAGCAAGATATTGCGGATAAATCTAAAATAGCATATAAAACTCATATTTTATGATTTTACAGACATATAAATAAATAATAAATGAAAATTTAACATTTAATTTAATTATTATTCATACATTCTTAATTTTAAATAAAAATATGTGCAAATATATGTAAATAAATGGAAATTTTTATTTAGCTTGATTAAATTTAATAGAATATTATACTATTTTTTATTTTGAAAATTCTATTTTAAATGATTATATTAAAAACTAATTTTATAATGTATAAAATTCATTTTTAAATTCATTTCTTTTATAGAAGATATAACAGGAATAGCGGAATGTAACTGAAATAATGGAATACATCGAGAATATCGGAATATGGTGGGGCTTATAACGAAAAGGCTATTACAGAGGCTATTTGAAAATAGCGCAGCGATAGAAATCTGCTATACGATATTGCGTGGATATAGCGGGGTAATGGAGGGGCATTAACTGCACAGCCTCCTTCACATTATAACCGGTTCAAGATCGGTTATAACTATTAGAAAGAGAAATGGATTCTTAATGAGATCACTTCATATTGTGTACAAGAAGAAGAGGGATTCAAGTCACGATAAAACTAAAAGTAATCATTTGGTCTATCCCCTAAGGGGAAACACAAAAAGAGAAAGATGAATGAAGAAATTGTTAAGGATTCTGCAAGAAACAACAAAAAAACAACATAAGGAGGCGAGTGGTTGTTACTTCTATAAAAAGGCTGGAAATTTAAAGAAAGATTGTGCAAAATATCATGCTTGGCATGTAAGAAAGGTTTTTGATTTGGTTTATTTTGAAGTAAATTTACATACACTACCCAAAAACACTTAATGGCTAAATTCTGGTGCCTCTACTTAGACAAGTGTTTCTATCCATGATTGTATGACCTAACAAAATTCAATTGATGCTGAATGACACATCTATGTAGGTGATGGAAAATTGATTAAGGTTGTAACGACCCAGAAAATCTGAACCAATTAAAATTTTTTAAATTGGATAAAATAATGGATTTTAAATATTTAAAATAAATATTTCAAATAATGGCAATGGAAAGTGAGTTTGAATCGACAATTGAAAGCGAATATAATTAATTATAATTATAAACAAGGCCTGAAAAGGCGATGCAGTTTCAAAAATTGAATTCAAACTTTGTCGGACTGTACCGGGTGCAAAACAAAACGGATTTTAGTGAAACCAAAAATATATAAATCTGTTAGGGAATACCTTTCTAACGAATCTGAAAAATCGAATTTTCATAAGGGAAAGCAAAAGTTATGGCCAAATGAAATTTCAGAAAGGTCGCTATGGAATTTATATAGCCCGGGAAATTGGCCATTTTGCATACGACCTCGGAATTCGACGAAACCACTTTGGTTGGATCCGGGATGTGAAGTTATCGCTAGGTTTCAAATTTCATAATTTTTGAAGCTAGTATGTGAGAGTGGAAAAGGAAAATGTGTTTTGGTCAATTACAGTTAAATTGGATCAATCAGAAATGGGCCTTTTTGCAAACAGTCTCAGAATTCGACGAAACTAATTTTGTTGGGACCGTATCGTCAAAACATAGCTAGATTTATTTTTCTGGAATTTTTCGAATCAGTTTGTGGCCTTGGCAAATTGAAATGTACGTTCAAATTAAATATTGAATGTTTTATATTTTAATTTGAAGGAAAACTGACTGAAACAAATGGGCCTTCGAAACATATCCCATTGTGTTCGGAATGGGGGTAAAACGCTAGGGACGACAGTCGTTGGGTTTGGATTGGCGGTCGCGTCAGAAAACCCCTTTAAAACTTCCCCGACCAATCAGAATTTTTATAAAAAAAAAAGAAAATACTTTCTCTCTCCCCGACGATCGAAGGCGGAAACCTATTTGCCAGTTCCCGAGCTTTTTTCGGCCGCCACACGCCTCGTTGACCCCCGAGCCTTTGGAACTTTTTGTAGATCTCTCCGAGAGCTTCACATCCATAGCTGGTACGCCACCCCTCGTCGCCCCATCAGTGAGATTTCCTCCTCCAAAGTCGCGCCGTTCGCGGTCGATTTTCTCCTCCTCGCCGCCGCCGAGTTCGCCGCCGTCAGGGGTGCAGGCGCGCCTCTCCAAGCTCGTCGACGTGGCATAAGCTGATTGGCATATCGTGCTTCGGATTGGGAGAAAAGATCAAACCTAGTTTTGAACCATATTGAAAGGTATACGGCCAGATTTATTTTCAACAGTTTTAACACCTTTAAACCGTTGCAAACTTTGAAAAATCATATCTTTTTGCTGTGTTAACGAAATTCGATGAAACAGGAAACATCGTGACCGTGTGGACGCCTTCTACATTTTAGAAGAGACCGCACATTTTTCTGAGCCTTCTGCTATTTTTGGTGGAGTGGAACCCAATGTGAGATTTCTAATTTATAAACGATATGGAAAACGACGATGTATAAATTATATAGTCGATGTATGAGTTATATAAGCGTTGTACACCTCATGTATAAGCGTTGTATAAGTTGTACGTTCGATGTATAAGTTATATATGCGTTGTAAAAATTATATATGTGTTGAAATAGAAGTGAATTGCTATATATAAATAAATATATATACATACATATATATATATATATATATATATATATATATATATACGCCCCTCGTCCACAAACCATGGACGATATTTATTGATTGGGATTGGTGTGAAAATTGATTGATAGCGAATGGTTGTTTGGGATTGTTTGTGGTTGATATTGATTGATTGTGGTTGAAAAATACCCATTTGTGGTTGAGAAATATTTGGTTGAAACCACATAGGATTAGTTTGTGGAAATGAAATAAATATATACATGCCGCATGCGTGCGAACTAGATGCATGATCCCCATTGTCAAAAACCGCGAGGTTTTAAGGTAGAGCGAGGAGCCGTACTAGGGACGGTCCCGGTTTTAACTACCCTACCGTTATGCTGCCGAAATTTTGAATAATATTCATGTGTTTGAATTATTTTCATTTGCTGAAACTATATTTATTCATTGAATAGAAAACCTTCATGTGTTGAATCGATATTCATTCATTGATTAGAAATTCATGTGTTGAATGGTATTCGTGTTTTAAATATAAAAATCACATTTTTATCTATATATAGAAACTATAGAAAACCTTCATGTGTTGAATCGATATTCATTCGTTGATTAGAAATTCATGTGTTGAATGGTATTCATATTTCGAAATAAATTGTTTCACAATAAAAATCACCTTTTTATCATCTATACGAGCTATGTAAAATGACCTCATTTTAAAAGAAATTGTTTTATTAGAAAAATCCTATTTTTATCACCTATATAAACTATATAAAATAATAGTGTTCTGAAATGAATTGTTTTACACTAAAAATCACGTTTTTATTATATACATGAATTGTTGAAATGTGAAGTGTTAAAAATACCAACTCGTTCAAATAAATATTCATGAGTCGAAATATTCACTAATTAGCTAATGATATGATTTTTGCATATGCATGCAACATTAGAATGAATGGTGTTTTTAAACCAAATGGAATCAAATATGAAGTTGAATGGAAAATGATAAGTGATAAGAACTGTATATATGTACATGCATATTTATTGAACAGGTTATGGCAAAGGGGCTAGAGAAGAGGAATAAAATTTTGTGCCCGACAAATAGGTACATATTTACTGTTTTGTTTGGGTGATGATTTTATGAGCCTGTTGGCTAGCCGCTTGGCTTTTTCTTTTCGACATGAGACGCCCGTGTGGCTATTTGGGAATTTTCCCAGCCCCTCCCGTACAAAGGAGGTTATGGCGAAATTTTCCAAAATTTAAAGGCGTTAGTGAAATATTTGAAGTGAAAACGATATTGAAATTGTTGAATGAACTATATTTATATAAATATAAATAAAATTAAAACGAAACGTGGCCTTGCAATTCGTGTGTTGAAACCGTGATTTCAAACAACTAGTGCGGGAAATCCGACCATTGGATTTTCCCGAAACCGCAACCGTTGGGTTCACCTTGGAAATATCTTTCCAACGGCACCAACTTTGTAAAAATCCAACGGTTGGATTATTTGGAATGTTTAATTCAAATCTGAAGAAAAACAGCGCCAGAAACGATTATATATATATATATAATTCTATTTAATCGAATAACGACGCTGCAGTTCGTATTTTGAAATCGAAACTTCAAACGATTGTACCGGGAGATCCGACCGTCGGATTTTCCTGAAACTGGAACCGTTTGATTCATTTTGAAAAGACCTTTCTAATGATGTAAATTTTGTGAAGATCCAACGGTTAGATTTTCAGATATGTGTAAATCAAATCTGAAGAAAAACAGCGCCACGGTCGCGTTATGGCCCGAAGCGTCATTTTGAATAAATTGGCTATTTTAAAATAAATGAAATAGCGATAAATCGTTATAAAATATCATAAACGATATGGAATGGAAATAAACTGAATTTGCTCGATTTATGTGGTATTTGATGGTTGAATGTGTTTGGCGTGAAAATTACATTAAAGAACAAAATTGTTGTTGTCGAATGATTTAACCATTAAAATAAATTGATTTGAAATTCTAAATATACGTGAATTATTTGAGAAGGCCGAGTTAATTCTCATTACAAATAATTGACCGACGATTGGAAGTCGAAGATGAAGACGGTGGTCGAAGACCGGAGATCTTCACCTCGTTTGGATGGTAACCGAGGTCCTGATTGGGAGGCATCCCGAAATATGGATAATGAGTGGTGATTGTCCAGACGTACGTGGTGATCGATGGGTTTGCGAGGTATATAGTGCCTCCGGTTTTGTTCAGACCCAGAACGGACTTGTAGATGGACTGGGTGTCTGACATTGGATTTTATTCTGTGTTGATTGATCTCTATTAAATATACATCTGTTTGGCGGCGGAGAATTTATTCTTTTGCTTAACGCCCTTCTTTGAAACGCACGAGCTCAAAGGTTGTATATCGATGGACATCAGTCGCATGGCATGAATTGCCTGTGTGGCATGCTAAGATGCAGTGATCAGGGCTTCTGTTGAAAAGCAAAGTCTTGTGGTGATGATCAAAGCACCGCCGGTGTGGCGTAGCTTTGTGTATAACGTAAAATCGCGAGCCTCACACCCCGGTATGAACCAGAAACGGGAGAGGACATCAGGGAGGGCCTGCGTTTCTTCCTAGCTAGGGTGGTGTCAGTGACCTACCAGCCCTGACATTTATATACTTTTCACCAGTGTGGTTGTTGCTGTTGCGAGGCGCCTCGGTTTGATCGGACGATCCGGGTCCGATGGAGTCATTCGTTGGCTCGTTTACGCCCCAAAGGGCGAAGAGACGTAGTGTTCAGGCATAATAATCCACATCGGTGGACCGGCCCTGACGATCCAAGGCTTGCCTGCGCGCTTGCCTGAGACTCGGGCTAGGCAGTCTCGAATTCGGTAAGGACTATCTTTTGCCTTGGTTCATGATGGAAATCCAATTTCCAAATACGACATCGTGCGGTTTTGATTTTATATATATATATATATATATATATATATATATATATATATATATATATATATATATATATATATATATATGGCGACATGATATATGGTACCCATGCCGTCTAGGATTGATAGTTATGATTGAAATTGTTTTTGAAACATATAAACACTAGTCATAATATCAAATGCCTTTGTTTCATTCGTATCAAGCATATTTTGGCCGTTGTAAGGTAAAAACTCTATCCTCCGGTTTGCGTTGCATTGTGTGATGGGAACTGAGTCTTATAATGGCTTCATTTTTATAAAATGCATTGCGTTGTTTAAAAGAAAGATTTGTTTTAAAGCACTGGCAATCCAATGGAGAAAGCCCGTTCCACGAAAGTGGCGTGGTCCTGTGATTAGCCAAATTATATATGTGTTGAGTAGATTTCTCATACCAGTCCCATGACTGACTCGTAGTTTGTTTCACTTTCAAACTCGGGTGCCCCTTTTTCTACACGGGCAGCCGTGTATTCAGGTTTAGCTGGTTCTTTCTGGATAGCTGGAGCTGAAGATGGATTCTATCATTTATTTCTTTATATGCTGTTCAGCTCCTATTGTACATATTTTGTTTGTTTCCGCTGTAGACATATATGTATAGCTGAACTGTATTTGTACTAAGTATGATCCTGTATATTGTGTAACTCTGATGATTACTTTTATCCAGTATATTCTATTGTTCATTATCTGTTTCTGTGTTATATTCCACGGATTACCCTTGCTGCTGTCAGTACGGGGTTTGGGGTCGTCTCATTTGGTATCAGAGCCTTGGTTAAGCTTAGTTCTGGAATATAACATTTGAACGAACTCGTCAGAAATAGAACCAGTAGTGTTCTAGGACGGGTAACTCTATACAGATAGGATCAGCAATATCCTAGTATGAGTAAAGCAGAATGAAATTACACCTCGATAGACTCATTTACACTTAAAGTGTATGTTTCTATGTTTTAAAATATCTTTTCTGTGACCTGACGCTTGATCTGCCATTTGCAGAAGTACTAGAGAAATGAGTGCCAGAAACAGGAGAAATACAGAACCCGATCTAGAGGCTCTATTAAAGAGATATCGAAATCTGAACGGAGCACAGTTCTCGGGCAATGAATCTATAATTCAGACTCAAGCTTGGATGAGTTCTGTCGAAAGAATATTTGAGCGCATCCAGTTGAGAGATGATCAGAAAAGATTAGTAGCCTCTTGGGCGCTTAAAGAAGAAGCTTTAATCTGGTGGGAAACAATCATCAAAGATAATCCAGAAGGTGATATCACCTGGGACAGGTTCAAAGTGATTTTCCTGGAAAGATTTACTCCTCCTGAAGCGACGGAGCGATTGTGTGATGAATTTTCTTATCTAATACATGGTGATATGACCATCCCAGAATATCATAAGAAATTCAACGAACTTGCTCACTTTGCTCCTCATCTGATTCAAGATCCAAAGAGGAAAAATCTGAGATTTATTCATGGCCTACAAAGGAGAATAGGAGTTAATTGGTATAGTTCTGAAAAGGTTGAAAACCATTGGATTGGTTGTTGTGTTGTGTGATTTTAGATTTATCAAACCACTTTCGACTTTGTTCCTTTTCGGGGACGAAAAGTTTTAAGTAGGGGAGATTGTAACGACCCAGAAAATCTGAACCAATTTAAAATTTTTAAATTGGATAAAATAATGGATTTTAAATATTTAAAATAAATATTTTAAATAATGGCAATGGAAAGTGAGTTTGGATCGACAATTGAAAGCGAATATAATTAATTATAATTATAAACAAGGCCTGAAAAGGCGATGCAGTTTCAAAAATTGAATTCAAACTTTGTCGGACTGTACCGGGTGCAAAACAAAATGGATTTTAGTGAAACAAAAAATATCTAAATCTGTTAGGGAATACCTTTCTAACGAATCTGAAAAATCGAATTTTCATAAAGGAAAGCAAAAGTTATGGCCAAATGAAATTTCAGAAAGGTCGCTATGGAATTTATATAGCCCGGGAAATTGGCCATTTTGCATACGACCTCGGAATTCGATGAAACCACTTTTGTTGGATCCGGGATGTGAAGTTATCGCTAGGTTTCAAATTTCATAATTTTTGAAGCTAGTATGTGAGCGTGGCAAAGGAAAATGTGTTTTGGTCAATTACAGTTAAATTGGATCGACCAGAAATGGGCCTTTTTGCAAACGGTCTCAGAATTCGATGAAACTAGTTTTGTTGGGACCGTATCGTCAAAACATAGCTAGATTTATTTTTCTGGAATTTTTCGAATTAGTTTGTGGCCCTGGCAAATTGAAATGTACGTTCAAATTAAATATTGAATGTTTCATATTTTAATTTGAAGGAAAACTGACTGAAACATTCGAATGGGCCTTCGAAACATATCCCATTGTGTTCGGAATAGGGGTAAAACGCTAGGGACGACAGTCGTTGGGTTTGGATTGGTGGTCGCGTCAGAAAACCCCTTTAAAACTTCCTCGACCAATCAGAATTTTTATAAAAAAAAGAAAATACTTTCTCTCTCCCCGACGATCGAAGGCGGAAACCTATTCGCCAGTTCCCGAGCTTTGTCCGGCCGCCACACGCCTCGTTGACCCCCGACCCTTTGGAACTTTTTGTAGATCTCTCCGAGAGCTTCACATCCATAGCTGGTAAGCCACCCCTCGTCGCCCCATCAGCGAGATTTCCTCCTCCAAAGTCGCCCTGTTCGCGGTCGATTTTCTCCTCCTCGCCGCCGCCGAGTTCGCCGCCGTCAGGGGTGCAGGTGCGCCTCTCCAAGCTCGTCGACGTGGCATAAGCTGATCGGCATATCGTGCTTCGGATTGGGAGAAAAGATCAAACCTAGTTTTGAACCATATTGAAAGGTATACGGCCAGATTTATTTTCAACAGTTTTAACACCTTTAAACCGTTGCAAACTTTGAAAAATCATATCTTTTTGCTGTGTTAACGAAATTCGATGAAATAGGAAACATCGTGACCGTGTGGACGCCTTCTACATTTTAGAAGAGACCGCACATTTTTCGGAGCCTTCTGCTATTTTTGTGGGAGTGGAACCCAATGTGAGATTTCTAATTTATAAACGATATGGAAAACGACGATGTATAAATTATATAGTCGATGTATGAGTTATATAAGCGTTGTACACCTCATGTATAAGCGTTGTATAAGTTGTACGTTCGATGTATAAGTTATATATGCGTTGTAAAAATTATATATGTGTTGAAATAGAAATGAATTGCTATATATAAATAAATATATATACATACATACATACATACATACATACATACATACATATATATATATATATACGCCCCTCGTCCACAAACCATGGACGATATTTATTGATTGGGATTGGTGTGAAAATTGATTGATAGCGAATGGTTGTTTGGGATTGTTTGTGGTTGATATTGGTTGATTGTGGTTGAAAAATACCCATTTGTGGTTGAGAAATATTTGGTTGAAACCACATAGGATTAGTTTGTGGAAATGAAATAAATATATACATGCCTCCTGCGTGCGAACTAGATGCATGATCCCCATTGTCAAAAACCGCGAGGTTTTAAGGTAGAGCGAGGAGCCGTACTAGGGACGGTCCCGGTTTTAACTACCCTGCCGTTATGCTGCCGAAATTTTGAATAATATTCATGTGTTTGAATTATTTTCATTTGCTGAAACTATATTTATTCATTGAATAGAAAACCTTCATGTGTTGAATCGATATTCATTCGTTGATTAGAAATTCATGTGTTGAATGGTATTCGTGTTTTAAATATAAAAATCACATTTTTATCTATATATAGAAACTATAGAAAACCTTCATGTGTTGAATCGATATTCATTCGTTGATTAGAAATTCATGTGTTGAATGGTATTCATAATTCGAAATAAATTGTTTCACAATAAAAATCACCTTTTTATCATCTATATGAGCTATGTAAAATGACCTCGTTTTAAAAGAAATTGTTTTATAAGAAAAATCCTATTTTTATCACCTATATAAACTATATAAAATAATAGTGTTTTGAAATGAATTGTTTTACAATAAAAATCACATTTTTATTATATACATGAATTGTTGAAATGTGAAGTGTTAAAAATAGCAACTCGTTCAAATAAATATGCATGAGTCGAAATATTCACTAATTAGCTAATGATATGATTTTTGCCTATGCATGCAACATTAGAATGAATGGTGTTTTTAAACCAAATGGAATCAAATATGAAGTTGAATGGAAAATGATAAGTGATAAGAACTGTATATATGTACATGCATATTTATTGAACAGGTTATGGCAAAGGGGCTAGAGAAGAGGAATAAAATTTTGTGCCCGACAAATAGGTACACATTTACTATTTTGTTTGGGTGATGATTTTATGAGTCTGTTGGCTAGCCGCTTGGCTTTTTCTTTTTCTTTTCGACATGAGACGCCCGTGTGGCTATTTGGGAATTTTCCCAGCCCCTCCCGTACAAAGGAGGTTATGGCGAAATTTTCCAAAATTTAAAGGCGTTAGTGAAATATTTGAAGTGAAAACGATATTGAAATTGTTGAATGAACTATATTTATATAAATATAAATATATAAATAAAATTAAAACGAAACGTGGCCATGCAGTTCATGTGTTGAAACCGTGATTTCAAACAACCAGTGCGGGAAATCCGACCATTGGATTTTCCCGAAACCGCAACCGTTGGGTTCGCCTTGGAAATATCTTTCCAACGGCACCAACTTTGTAAAAATCCAACGGTTGGATTGTCTGAAATGTTTAATTCAAATATGAAGAAAAACAGCGCCAGAAACGATTATATTTATATTTATATATATAAATATAATTATATTTAATCGAATAACGACGCTGCAGTTCGTATTTTGAAATCGAAACTTCAAACGATTGTACCGGGAGATCCGACCGTCGGATTTTCCCGAAACTGGAACCATTGGATTCGTTTTGAAAAGACCTTTCTAATTATGTAAATTTTGTGAAGATCCAACGGTTAGATTTTCAGATATGTGTAAATCAAATCTGAAGAAAAACAGCGCCACGGCCGCGTTATGGCCCGAAGCGTCATTTTGAATAAATTGGCTATTTTAAAATAAATAAAAATAGCGATAAATCGTTATAAAATATCATAAACGATATGGAATGGAAATAAACTGAATTTTCTCGATTTATGTGGTATTTGATGGTTGAATGTGTTTGGCGTGAAAATTACATTAAAGAACAAAATTGTTGTTGTCGAATGATTTAACCATTAAAATAAATTGATTTGAAATTCTAAATTTACGTGAATTATTTGAGAAGGCCGAGTTAATTCTCATTTCAAATAATTGACCGACGATTGGAAGTCGAAGATGAAGACAGTGGTCGAAGACTGGAGATCTTCACCTCGTTTGGATGGTAACCGTGGTCCTGATTGGGAGGCATCCCGAAATATTGATAATGAGTGGTGATTGTCCAGACGTACGTGGTGATCGATGGGTTTGCGAGGTATATAGTGCCTCCGGTTTCGTTCGGACCCAGAACGGACTTGTAGATGGACTGTGTGTCTGACATTGGATTTTATTCTGTGTTGATTGATCTCTATTAAATATACATCTGTTTGGCGGCGGAGAATTTATTCTTTTGCTTAACGCCCTTCTCTGAAACGCACGAGCTCAGAGATTGTATATCGATGGACATCAGTCGCATGGCATGAATTGCCTGTGCGGCATGCTAAGATGCAGTGATCAGGGCTTCTGTTGAAAAGCAAAGTCTTGTGGTGATGATCAAAGCACCGCCGGTGTGGCGTAGCTTTGTGTATAACGTAAAATCGCGAGCCTCACACCCCGGTATGAACCAGAAACGGGAGAGGACATCAGGGAGGGCCTGCGTTTCTTCCTAGCTAGGGTGGTGTTCCGATGGAGTCATTCGTTGGCTCGTTTACGCCCCAAAGGGCGGAGAGACGTAGTGTTCAGGCATAATAATCCACATCGGTGGACCTGCCCTGACGATCCAAGGCTTGCCTGCGCGCTTGCCTGAGACTCGGGCTAGGCAGTCTCGAATTCGGTAAGGACTATCTTTTGCCTTGGTTCATGATGGAAATCCAATTTCCAAATACGACATTGTGCGGTTTTGATTATATATATATATATATATATATATATATATATATATATATATATATATATGGCGACATGATATATGGTACCCATGCCGTCTAGGATTGATAGTTATGATTGAAATTGTTTTTGAAACATATAAACACTAGTCATAATATCAAATGCCTTTGTTTCATTCGTATCAAGCATATTTTGGCCGTTATAAGGTAAAAACTCTATCCTCCGGTTTGCGTTGCATTGTGTGATGGGAACTGAGTCTTATAATGGCTTCATTTTTATAAAATGCATTGCATTGTTTAAAAGAAAGATTTGTTTTAAAGCACTGGCAATCCAATGGAGAAAGCCCGTTCCACGAAAGTGGCGTGGTACTGTGATTAGCCAAATTATATATGTGTTGAGTAGATTTCTCATACCAGTCCCATGACTGACTCGTAGTTTGTTTCACTTTCAAACTCGGGTGCCCCTTTTTCTACATGGGCAACCTTGTATTCAGGTTTAGCTGGTTCTTTCTGGATAGCTGGAGCTGAAGATGGATTCTATCATTTATCTCTTTTTATGCTGTTCAGCTCCTATTGTACATATTTTGTTTGTTTCCGCTGTAGACATATATGTATAGCTGAACTGTATTTGTACTAAGTATGATCCTGTATACTATGTAACTCTGATGATTACTTTTATCCAGTATATTCTATTGTTCATTATCTGTTTCTGTGTTATATTCCACAGATTACCCTTGCCGCCGTCAGTACGGGGTTTGGGGTCGTCTCAAAGGTACAAGCTATTAGGAATTTTTAGTTGTTATTAGGAAATCGATTTTATTTGGATTTATTTGATACTTTTGTTATATCGTCATTTAGACCAAATTTGGTCTCTATTTCTAAGTTGGATAAATTTGGTTATTTTTGTTCATTTGGTAATGATATTTTTAGTTTATCAATAAATTAAACTCTTGTTGTAATTGGTTCTCTTAATGTTTATGATAACATATATATGCTTGACAATAATACCTCTTATAATTAAGCCTTGCATGTGAAATTACAAAGTATTAAAAGGAAAGCAAATAAAGAAAACTCAGTCGCATTATGGCACAAGCGCTTGGGTCATATATCTGAAGCTAGAATTCAAAGGTTTGTATCAGATGGCATTTCGAAATCCATTGATTTTTCAAACTTTAGCGTCTATATAGAGTGCATCAAGGGAAAATAGACCAAATATAGGAAAATATGTGTCAATAGAGCAACTGACATCTTAAAATTGATATATATATACACACACATTTGTAAGCCATTTCCTAAGGCATCATGAAATGGTGTAACAATCTGAATTTAGATAGACCCAATTTTTTTTCAAAAATTCAAATCTATTGAAGCTCAAGTTGTTTTGTCTGGTATCCTGCAGAAACTAAAAGATAAATATATCAGAGCTTATAATAGAAATCGTACAGTGGAAGGGAATAAAATATCATAGTAGGTAAATACATACCAATATAATGACACTATCTAACAAGTATCTCTAAGCTATAAAATCTCAACCACCTGTCTAACCTGCGGATTTGTTATGAGGAGGAGGTCAGAACAAAAGTTCTGGTGAATGGAAAAATTATACTTTCTATAAATTGCACTACATATACCGTTCTATCACTGATTCATAATTATTAGGTTATTCGGGTTTATTTCACAATATACTTTTGATTTTTTTGCATAAATCGTGCCCATCTACTCCTACGTAGATTTGCCTAATGAATCATATATATGTAGCTAAATGCCTGACATATAGAGATACTCCCCATAGTATCCTCCTCGAGTGGTCCCCATCGTCGTACTACGTAAACATATCGGACCTCCATCTCCATGCTACGAAAGCTTACTAGACTATGCTAGGAAGGCATACAAGGTCTCCAACGTTGCGCTACGAAAGCGTACTAGGATACTACGCGAAAGCGAACATGCCTCTACCGCTGCGCCACAAGGGCGCCCTAATCCCTTAATTCCCTCACAGAACTCAGTCGTGGGGCTTTCTACATATTTGTATAGGATAGCTTCGTCAGGCATATATTACTGATTTATAATCGATTCACATTTTAATTTCACACGCACACAAAATAACTCTGATTGGCATGAAACTTGAAATCTTACAATAATTAACCATTATAGTTTTTATAATATTGGTTTCATTGAAATCTGAGGTCGTTTGAAAATCATCTATTCTCAAGTAATAAATTAAACCTATTTCAAAACGATCAAGCCCATTGATAATAATTTATTATTATCATATATGTTCAAATGGAATTTTATATAACTTCAACTTAACTCTATTTTAAATTCCAAGTTAAATTGATATCTAATTTATTTAGAATTCCTTTCGTTTTATTTAATAAACCGTTATAGTTCATAAATGATTATACCATGATTATTCTGAAAATTTGATTTGGACATAAACTCAAATTCTACAAGATGAAATCTCGATTTTTCTCTTCCATTAGAAAAATATAATCCAATAAATCCGAAAGATTCTTATTTCAATGAATTTCGACTTATATTGGACCCTATACATCCATTTGAAGTTCAAAACGTAAAACTACGAGCTACCGTGACATTGGGATCTCGTTTTTAATTAATTTAATTTATACGTTCAAGCTTCGTTTAGTTAATAAATTCCTGATTATATTTCAGATCTGAACCTAATTGGGTCTTAATAAATCATCCAATTCTTACATACCTCAAATCCAATTTGTTCTCGATTATTTCAAAATTAATTTATTATTTTATTATTCAAAATAAATAAATACTCAAAATTGTAGAATTCGAGTAACTTAATTTCCAAATCAACGTTTAAAACCAATTTTAAATGTTAAACTTAACGGCTAAAAATTTGGGTCGTTACAATGGAACTCTTGTAAGACACGACCACAAAAAAACAAGGCACGTGCTTTTACCTTATGATACCCAAATCACTTTTATATCAAAATCCAATGATATTATAATAATGTCTACCAAATCACAAATAAAATAAGAATATAGACGAAAAGCTTGCATCTAACTTTTTCAACATAGTAAATTTATATCTAAAATCGTACGACTCGTATTGGAGTTTGGATTTCCAACATGACTAGGTTTGGAACCACCTTCGATCAGTGTCCTCTAGAGATAAAACATTAGGGTTCAATAAGAACATCTTGCAATCCATCCATGCAGAATCGGTCATTCATTCAACTCGAGTATACCGAATATATCATGACCACGGTTGTAGATCGTCCGACCGTTCTCATTTCGAAGCGTACAAAAAGGAACATCTGATTTCTCTAGATCAGGTGATGATATACCCTAATGGGTATGACCCACATAGCCCTACTGCCTGCCCGATTTTAGTCACATCCCGGTTGATGAGGCTTGAGGTCACGATTACCTTTTTGAAACAGCACATACAACTTTGAATGCCACATTGTCAGATCCTATCAATCACTAATTGATTTGCACAAATATACTTTGGGTGTTAAGTTAAAAGAAGTTGCCTTCTCCACCACCATACTCGGTATATTTGTAAAAGTCAATGTACATGATCTTAGGAAATACTTTGTTAGACATTTGTCCATACAAGTTCGTTCTAGGACTAAACGAAGCTGAAGAAACCCCAAAACCTCAGGATTACCGCTATGATTATAATCCTGGTGGTTAACCAAAGACATTAGCGAGCATACCTCTCGCTCCAAAGATCTATGCCTTCAAATCTTCTCATAAGAATCCATGCAAATTAGTTTTCGAATGTAAACTCAGCTCGAAGTGATTTTGGGTCCAGTTCCCATCCTAGTATCCTCGAACTAACACGTCAAAAGTCAAAAGAGATATTTATTGACAGTCGGGTTGTTAACTATCAAATCAAAACAGCACAATCAGTAGCTCAGGTCCTTGTATTAAAATAATTCATTAAAATCATTTTATCGATTCTTAAAGATCGATTCCATGTACTTATCTCAACAAACTTCTCCTGTTTCCATCACTTTGAAATAATAACCAAAACTTATATCTTCAAAATAATCGTATTCACCAAACCCTTTTTTTTTCTTTGCTTTGAAAATATTGCTATATATTCACAAACCCTCTTTTTATTTCATTTACTTAAATATATCACTATAAATACTTAATCCAATAGTATAAGTCTAATTACCAATTCTTACACGAGCCCAAACAATGTCAAGTGACATATTCTTTATTAAATAACCCCAACGGCTTTTATTTAACTTCAAACTTTACAGATTTAAGTTTACAATAACAATTATGGAAATAATAATTAAATTTCCAACTTCCATTTCCGTTTCCAAATCCGTATAACATCTCGTTTCATTTCTTCAAAAACCCTAGTCATTAGCTTATTACTTAGAATAAGTGTATTCACAAAATCTACTACTTTCATTACTTAGAAAATTGTGTTATATACTTAATCAAATGATATAAGTATAGTCACACATCATACCTGGGCCAAACAATGTTAAGTAATATATTGCTTGCTATAAAACCCATTTTTTTAAAATTCCTAAACCTTGCAAATAAGGTTACAATATTTCCCTTATGGAAATAATACCTATTTCAACCTTTTTACCGTTTCAAACTAGTACCATCCCTTAGATAATCACGAAGTCGTTCAAGTTGGGGTATTTTATTTACCTCGCATTCCTTGACTCGACAAAATTCTTAGCTTAAGATAGATACAAGCTTGTAACATAAAAACTGATACTAATAAAAATATCCTACCCATTTCATTTATTATTTCATTTAAAATATGGTTTTATAATCCATTCTTGCATTTAAAAATCCTCCTTTCAAATCCTAATCACTCTTACTAATTCTTTTTATTAAGTAAACTCTTACTAAACATAAACATTTAGCTTTAAATCCTTTTAACACAATTCACTTCCAACTTGGGTTAATTACCAAAAATCCAGTTATTACATCTTTTACACAAACCTGTTATCATCCTTTTGTTCCACTTTTGAAATCCTTCTTTTGATTACAAACGTTTTACTTAATTCAAATTCTTAAGTAAATGCTTATTTTAAAATCATCTTAGTTTAAATCACTTTTATAAACCTTATTTATAACACTTGGATTTATTATAAAATCCCTTTGCAAAAATTTTACAAAAATCCAATTAAATCTCATTACAACTCGATTACTTCCTTAAATGAATTTCATTTGAAATGTAATCACTTTAATTATTATTAGTTAAAATAATAATTAACTTCATCATTAACCGAAGTAAAAGTAGTTTAATTTTTTTTTGAAACTTGGTGCGTTTTTATTAACTTGTATAAAACAGTACGTAGTTAGATCTAATACAATCATACATACACCCAAATACATAGAAAAAGAACCAAACTAAAGTAAATAGAACATAAAACGTGCCTCTCCATGCACGTGAATAACAAGCTAATTGCTCTAACTCGCTGAGCAACTCCATTCATCTATAATATCTAATCAGATGTGTCATGAAAGTTGACGGAAACTATCTTCAAACATTTGGCTAACAGAGCAGATTCAAATTGTTGTTGCTGAGGTTATACATTTGTCGATGGAACCTGGTACTCCAGATCTAAAACAAAGGTGGACCCAAGAGGGGTAGCTGTTGCATCTATCTGCAGTAAAACTATCACTCGCCATGTGTTCTTCTGTGTTATGAAAATGCTGGAACTATTATCAATATCGAAAACCATTTGAATCATCATTAGCAGCTTCATTTCCGGATTTACAATGGCAGCTTTTCAATATTGAAGGTGATAATCATTCCTCATCGACTAGCCATTGGGCAATCGCACCTTACAAAAAAGGTATGCAAAGTTCGATCAAACTTCAATAGCAAATCAAATCAGACTACATTACCTTTAATATAAAATCCATGAAAATAAATCACACATAAGACTGCCAGTTGGATTTTCCCGATCTGGTTGATATTCAAGTCTGAAACTGATGATTGTGCGTTGTTATCAGTTCCAAATCGTGTTGCTATTCTCATCACCAGAATTTTGGAACCCAATCAACCTTAACTAAACAATGTACAAAACCATTGTAAGTCGTAATAGAAGCCACGTGATTTTGCAGACTTGAATATTGTTGAAATTCTTCTCAAGTTTTCCTTTGAAATGCTTAGCAACAGATGTAAACTGAAACTAGATTCACTATTGAATAATCAAGCCCAAAATTCGAAATTTGAAGAGTCCATGGGCATTCCAAATACAGTAATACCCCAAATCCCATAATTTAAAAATACACACCATTTTGCAAATCGAGTAGAAACGACGATTTCAAGATTCTCTAGAATCGATTTTTTGGAATATTCGCTTGAGATAAGCCGAGTCTCTAAATATGATGGCTTGATTCTTCAAATAGAAATTCATCAGTTCTAGTCCTCATCTGCCAAACGAGGAAACTAGACAGAAAGAATGTTGAAAAATTCACCACCGTAAATCGAAAACCTATTTACTGTCCCTTTCAGAAAATCGGTTAGTGAAATCAGGATATCGGCTTAGGATGATGTCGGTGGAAACAGTATCGTCAAATACCCCATTCCGATGGCTTGATTTCTGAAAATCGAGAAGCATAGACTGATTCATAGGAGGTGCTAATTTGCAATCTTCGCTGTCAGTACGGATTGAGATTTTGAGGAATGTTGTGATGGTAAGTTACGAGATATGAAATCGCCATGCGGTTTCTCCCCCATGGGAGAGAAAACCAAAAGTTGTTTACTTTATTATTAATTAAAATAAAATGGTCAATTTCTTTTTAAAATCTTATTAAAATAATAATTAACTTCAATAATAATAGACAGCTCAAGAATTATCTTTAAACCTCGTTAATTAAAAGACTAATTAACTTTTAGGAAATCTTATTAAATTAAAACAATTATTTGTTAAAACTATTTCCATTAGATTAATTGAAGACAAATTAATCTAATAACCAATTTCAATTAAATCAGTTGACTTAGTCAATTTGAAAACATCAATTAACTTGTTAACTAATTTCAACTAATCCTTCCTCTTATATTAATTAATAATATAATTAATTTAATATAATCCCACTTAATTGTTTCCCTAAAAACTGTTGAATCTATATTAACCCTATAAGGGGTGAATAGGGTTCGATTGATTTTTACGAGATATTAAAATTATCACAGCACAGATTGTAGCAAAGAAAATAAATGCAGAAATAAAATGACATATTTTACCCAGCTTCAGCAAACATTGCCTACTTGTTGCATTCCCAAAATTTCTACTAGGTATTAATACAGACTTCCGCTTATAAAACCCTGTAAACTCGCAAACTCTGCTGCTGCTTTAACCCTACGATCAAAACCTTAGACTGACATTTATCCCCATGATCAAATTTTCCCCGAATTACAAATCTGTAACTAGTAACCCCTAGTTTAAAGTAAACTAGAAAACCTATATAATGTTTTGTAAAAATAAAAACATTAAAATAAAACAACAACAAAAACCCTTGTTAAATTAAATAGTTGGCCACCCCTTCTCTCTTGAAATATTGTTTGCTTCAAAACAAAGGTAGCCAAAATAAATTTAGGGTTTTTGTCCCCAAATCAAATCGCGACTTCAAATTGATTCTCTGGAAATTATTCTCTGATGCTTAGATCTTTCGATGCTCTTGGACGAACGATTTAACTTGCGCGTGATCGAAACTCTGATGAATTGTATGTATTCTGAAATTTATTTCTCTCTTGTTTGCTTGTTGTTTCAATACAAAAATATCGATGATGAATCAACGTTTAAATAGGATAAAGAAAACCCTTGTACATATCTGATTTAACTGCAAATAGATTTGGTTTGATTGTTGCATGATTTTTTCCTTGATTAAAAAAGCCATGACTAGTTAATTGAATTCATGGAAATAAGTAATTGATTTCTTTGCTTAAAAAATCCCCTGCGAATTTCAGGAAACCTGATTCTTGCTGATTTGCAATACTTGCCTTATATTCATCGCCCTGAAGATTTTTTTGACTATTTCTGGAAAAAAATTGAAATGTTTCTTGCCTAAAAAGTTTGCATGATATTCTGAAAAACTTTAGAACCCATTATTTTCTCTTGCTATTTTCTGGAAACACATAAATGAATTTCCTTGACCCTTTAATCCTAATGATTGATCTATGAATTTCCTGAGCATTATTCGTGCATATTGTGTCCCTTGTGATTTCTGGATATTTGAGGAATTCTTGCCAAAATTTGACTTCATTATTTGTTATGCACAAGAAATTCATTCTTACGACTAACCACGACCATGACTATATATGTGCAGAGTATATCCATATCCATATACATATATACACACACACACAGTTGTGTGTATATATGTATATCAGTTGTATCTTTGTTCTTCCTTGTTGTTTCATCTATGTTTATGGTGCTTGACTCTATTTTGACCTGTGTATGCTAGTTGCTGTGGTCACTTGACATCCTTGCTCACTTGCATGTATATGCTGTTGTGCATTTCTATTTTGGTAATAGTGCAGTTGCACCTATATTTGTTGACATGGACATGAACATTCACTTACCTGAATTGTGCATGTTATATATGTGCTATAACATGTATACACATATAGTGCATATAGATACACACACACACACAAGTGTGTGTATATGCCGCTGCCATGATACTGAGCGTTCTTGATGTTGCACTGTGTGATATCCTGAAGTGTGTGTTGTTTGATCATTTTCTCGTTGCCACTTGTATGTCAATTGTTCAACTTCATTGTTTATTTTCTTTGCTATTTACTTCCATCTACACTTGAGTCATGAAATTGAGCCGCCCTTTCGATTATTGTTGTGTGCATACATGTGTATGCAATGTATTTGTTGCTCTTGTGCATGGTTTGACCTTCCTGAACCATTTGTATACTTGAGCTATCTTGGCCTGAACCATTTGTATACTTGAACTGTCTTGAGCTTGAGCTCTATTGTATGCATATTCTTGCCTGGCTAGTGTATGTACTGCTGCTCCATACTTGCAAATGTATATTCATGTATGCATTTGTGTGCATGTCACTTGAACTTGAATTAGAGCTAGAATTGAAATGTTTTGATCTTATTTGAATTATTTGCTTTGATGAGCTCTTGTGCTTATGCCATGATCTTTGCTGTTGTGTCAATAATTTGCATACATGCATAAGTGCTCTTTATTATTGGCAAAAGAAACTGTCTTGTTCACCCGTTCTTGGACTTATGTTATCTGGTCTTCACCTTGGTCTAGTTTGAGCTTCCTGTATGTTTAGTGAGCTGTCTCGATATTGATGTGTGTATTGTTGATTCCATTTTTCTTTGTCATCCTATTGCTTGGCCATGTGATACTGGATTTATGTGCATGCATCCATATACATACATATGTATATATACATAGATGTGTGTGTGTGTGTGTGTGTGTGTGTGTGTGTGTATGTGTGTGTGTGTGTGTTTGTATTTTGTGTGTTGTCGTTTCTGTTTTGTTGCACTTGTGTTTTCATGGATACTTGCAGCATGTCTGAGTTGTCAAGCTTCACCTGAACACATCATACTTGATATATTTGTCCTTGGCTATCTCAATGTTTGACCATATTGTCCCTGCATAAAATATATGTGTATATACATGCACATGTCTACATGTATTATGTATTTGCAGAATATATATACATGATGTGATGACCCCAAACTTCTGCAATACGAAAGTAAGGATAATCATTGGAATATAACACATAAACAATAACAACATGACAGAAATATAGAATTACAGCAGATAAAGTACATCAAATTACACTGGGAATAGTATACCATCAGAGTTACACAGCATAATAGGATCATACTTAGTACATAATACAGTTCATCTTAATATAGAATGTCTACAGCGGAATAAACATAATACGCCTAGTGAATCTGAACAGTATTATGGAAATGGTAAGATCCATCTTCAGCTATCCAGAATGAGTCTACTAAACCTGTGTACAAGGCTGCCTGTGTGGAAAAGAGGGCATCCGAGTTTGCAAAGTGAAACAAATTACGAGTCAGTCATGGGACTGGTATGAGAAATCTTTTATAACCTATTTAATAATAAGGCTAATCTTGGGACCGTGCCGCTAACGCGGAACGGTTTTACTCCATTGGATAGCTAGTGCATAAATAAAGTAAATCATTAAACAACGCAATGCTTTTTAGAAAAATGAAACCATTATAAGACTCAAGTCCCATCACACAATGCAACGCAAACCGGTGGATAAAGTTTTACCATATAATGGTCAAAAATGCTTGGTACGATAAATCGGAGTTGATATTATTGTATATGTATTTTTAAAAATATTTCAATTATAATGCATCAATCATAATGCATCAATCATAGACGGCATAGCTACCATATACTATGTTTCCATACTAGTAATACAATCAAAACCGCATGGGTTGTATTGGAAGTTGGATTTCCATCATGAACCAAGGCAAGAGATAGTCCTTACCGAATTCGAGACAATCTAGCCCATGTCTCAGGACTCAGACTCAGGTGAGCCCTTAGGATCGCCAGGGCCGGTCCACAAATATGTTAGTGGATTAGTTATGCCTGAACAATACGTCTCCCCACCCTATGGGGCATAAAATAAAGCCACTAGGCACTCAAATCCGAGGTACCTCGCTTCCCATCATCCACATACGTAAAATATCTGGGTGTATAAAACCACAGACACCACTTCTAGCTAGAAAGAAACGCATGTTCTCCCTGGGGTCCTTCTCCCGTTTCTTGTTCATATCGGGGTGTGAGGTTCGCGAAGTAACGCTATACACAAAGCTATGCTACAATAAAGCTGTGCTTTGATCATCAACCACAAGGCTCTGCTTTTCAACAATAAGCCTTGATCATTTGCATCTTGGCATGCCACACTGACAATCTACGCCATGTGATCGATAACTATCAGTATATAACCTCTGAGCTCGTACGTCTCAGAGAAGGGTGTTAGGCATGAGAATAAATTCCCTGCCACCACAGATATATATTAACAGAAATTGATTTATTTTATATGGAATGAAATTCAATGTCAGACACACATCCATTTACAAGTCCGTTCTGTGTCTGAACGAAACCGAAGACACCTTATTCCTCCTCCCATATGTCCAATACGGAGGAGATGCACTCGCATATTCAGACGATCAATAAGTACGTCCAGACAACTACCATCGTAACCCTTTCAAGGCAGCAACTCCAATCAAAGGCATCAGTAGTCATCCATTCGATGTGAAGATCGTCGGTCTTCAATCATCGTCTTCAAATCTTCGACTTCCAATCGTCGTATAATTATTTGAAATGAGAGTTAACACAGACTATTTAAATAATTCTCAAATATATATCATTTAAATCATTCCATATCGTTTATAATGTTTTATAATGATTTGTCGCTATTTTTATTTATTTAAAAATAGCCATTTTCAATTAAATGACGCTTCGGGTCATTACATGGCCCTGGCGCTGTTTTTATCAAAATTTGATTCACATTTCTCAAAATCTAACCATTGGATCTTAGAAAATTATATATCGTTGGAAAGATCTTTCCAAAACGAACCCAACGGTTCCAGTTTTGGGAAAATCCGACGGTCGGATCTTTCGGTATAATCGTTTGAAGTAAGATTTCAAAACGCGAACTACAACGGCGTGATTCGTTTTATTTTAATTCATATATATATATATATATATATATATATATATATATATAACTGTTGGGCGATTTCAAACCATTTCGATTCTATATTGGTTTCTATGATATATGAAATCACATATAACATTAAAAATGAAATTTTTAATGATAATACCCTCCTCTTTCTATATTGAATCTTTTATCTCATTATTTATTTACATTGAGAATGCAAATCTTTTATATCATAATATATTTACGTTGAAAATGTAAATCCTTTATACCATTATCTATTTACATTGAAAATGTAAATCCTTTATTCATTACATATTTACAATGAAAATGCAAATCTTTTATTCATTCCTTGATTACAAATAAGAATGTAATTTCATGCCTAACTTCAATTACATATATAAAAAATAATGTAACTTTCATTATTTACCTTAATTACATTTGAAAAATGTAACTTCCTATTTCATTTTATTTACATAGAAAAAAATATAAACTTTTTATCCTTCCTTAAAATAAGAATGTAAAATTTTCATGTAATCTTTATTTGCTTTTAAAAATGTAAATTTCTATTCGTTGCTTTGGTTACATACAAAATGCAATTTTGTACTTCATTCTTTGGTTACATTGAAAATGAAATCTGTTATACTTTTCTATGATTACAAATAAAAATGTAATCTTTATTCTATATATCATTACATTAAAAAGAATGTAACTTTTTACTTCAATATAAAATTACATTGAAAAGTGTAAATTTTCATTGTATGTTTGATTTACATTGCAAAATGTAAATCTCTATTCATTCCTTTATTTATATTGAAAAAATGTAATTTCTTGTTCACTCTTTATTTTACATTGAAAAATGTATATTCTTTTCATACTTTGTTTTACATTGAAAAATGTATATTCTTCTTATTTTCAATATTTATCACATTGAAGATATAAATCTTTATTTCATTATTATATTAAAAATATCAACTTTTATTTCAATGAAATATTTACATTGAAAATATAAACTTTATTTCATTATTATAATTACATTAAAAATGTCGACTTTTATTTCAATGTTATATTTACATTGAAAACATAAACTTTATATTTCAATGCATGATTACATTGAAAATGCAATTTTCTATATTTCTACATCAAAATGTTTAATTTAATGTTTTCTATACATGGAAATGTGAATCTAATATAAACACATTTTTATTTTATTTTATGAGGTTATATTTATAATGTATCATTTTCATTAAAATATGAAATCAAATGTTGAAATATTTTTATATCCAAAGGCCTATTTTAAAGTTGCATTACATAAAAATGTAAAATGCAAATACAATTTATATTAAAATGTTTATTTTAATATTTTATTTACATTGAAAATGTAAATCACATGTAAATTCATTTTTCCCTAAATGACAATTTTTAATGCCACATTTACATTAAAAATGTAAAATCAATGGTAACTTCATTTCTCTCTATGAATGTTCATTTTTAATGTTACATTATCATTAAAAATGTAGAATCAAATGTAATTATATTTTTCTATAACAATTTACCATTTCTGATTTACAAGCAAAATGTGAAATTCATGTTGGCGTATAATGAACATTTTCATATATATATATATATATATATATATATATATATATATGCCAGAAGTATAATTTCCATATTATTCAAACAACTAATATATAAAAACATGAATATTTTATAACACAAAAATATTTTAGAAAATTTTGGCAGCATAAAGGCAGGGTAATTAAAACCAGCACTGTCCCGATGTATGGCTTCTCGCTCTACCTTAAAGCCTCGCAGCTTTTGACAATGGGGATTTTAATAATCTATTTCGTACGCAGGCGAATTTTTCCATAAGCTAATTCTATTTGTTTTCAACCAAAATCAACCACAAACAACAATCAACCATTTGTAATATTTACCAAATTTCAAACCATAAATAAACCAAGTCGTCCTTGGTTTGTGGACGACGGGTGTCGGGAGTTTCTAAACTCCGTTTGCATCCTAAAATATTTTTATTTAGTTTGTTCGGATTCGGAAATCACACCTCACTTTTATTTATTATAAAATTGTTGAATGCTCCAAAAATTATGCGGTCTCTTCTTAAATGTAGATATCAATTTTACGGTCCCAAATGAATCCTGTTTCATCAGATTCCGGTTTCGAATGAGAAAGATACGACTTAAACAGTGTTAATAACAATTTATCAAAATTAATTCAGGAATTAATTAGGAAATTAAACCTTCTTCTTCCACTCAGGTAAAGGCCGATGCTTTCACATATGTATTCGAAACTAGGGTTCAGGAATTTGCAAAAACCGAGACATTGGAAGATGATCGGGCGGCACAGCAACGACCGCCTTGGAGAGGCGCGCAAGGTGGATCCCCCCACGTTGCAGTCGATCGCCAGATGAGGGCGATATCCACACACGGCGGCAGTCCTTCGGGGCTTCGATCCTCGGAATTCGTGACACCAGGAGGCGATCGAGCCATACGGATCTGAAGGGCGCTCGATCCTCTTCGAAGTTGGCTAAAGAACCTTGGACTAATTCGATGTGGATGGGGAGAAATTAAGGGAGGAAGAATTGAAGATCGTGGCCATTGTTTGATGGAGATACGATGGCTTTTGTTTATCGTCAGTATAGGGTTTAATATATGCATATTTATACCGTATATTCTTTGTATTTTATTTTATTTAATTTCAATTAAATTTAATTTAATTTCTATATCGCTATCAACTCCAAATAAATCCTAACGAGTGATGCCCCTGGCTAAATACCTCCGTTCCGGACACAATGGGATAGGTCTCGTAGGTCCATTCAACTGGTTCAGTCAGTTATTCTTCAAATTAAATAATAAAACATTTAATTATTTAATTTGATCGAACATATTAATTTACCGGGGCCACAGACTAACTCTAAAAATTCCGGAAAAATAAATCTGGCTTGTTTTGGCGATACGGTCCCAACAAAACTAATGTCGTTGAATTTGGAGACATTTGGAAAAATGGCCATTTTCAATTTGATCGAAATTGACTGAAATTATCAAAACACATATTCTATTTCCACACTCACATATTGATTCCAAAAATTATGAAAATTGGAATCCTGTAATAATTTGACAATCCAGATACAACAAAAGTGGATTCGTCGAAAACGAAGGTCATTTGAAAAATGGCTATTTATACGGGCCATATATTATATTAAATTCCATAGCGACTATTTTAAAAATTCAACTGGCCATAACTTTTGATTTCCGCTATGAAATTTCAATTTTTTGGATTCCTTGGAAAGATATTCTTTAACAAATTTAAATATTTTTGGTTTCACCAAAATCTGATTTATTTTGCATCCTCTACAATCAGTCAAAGTTTGAATTCAAATTTTCAAACTACCGCGCTATTTCTAACTCCATTTGAAATGAAAATAAATATATTCGTTCGAACTTCGATTTAAATAAATTTTTAATCGTCATTATTTAAAATAAATTATTTTAACTGTTCAAAATTCAATAAAATAGCCAAAATAAAATTTTTAAATTGGCTCAGATTTTATGGGTTGTTACACATGAGCACTAGAGACACTATCTACCTTGTGGTATTTACAGTGAATCACTGTGAATATCACAAGCGGTCTAGACACAGATGGATGTATATACATATCAGACCAAGTCAAGAAATATGATGAGAAACACACAAAATTCTAAGGAAAATTGAAACGACCCAAACTCGCCCTTATGGGAAAGGCCAGATTGAGTGGAGAACACGAAAAATCTGAACGCAAACTACAGAACATTCCATCGCTATTACAACAATTACATCAGAGTACAAGAATATTCCAGAGTATGAATAAATAATATACATCAGAAAAGTATCAGAAATTTAAATTACAAAGCAGTGGAAAATTAATACAATGCATAACGGAAATACATTAACAAATACAACTGAAAGAAATACACTGATACAGAGCTTTCTGAATATAGCTCCAGCTGTAAACCAGGATCCTGTAAGAATAAATATCTAAAAAATTGAAACTACTAGCTGCCCGTGTGGGAAATAGGGGCACCCAGAGTTTAGGTTAAAACAATAAACTCCAGGTCAGTCATGGGATTGGTGTGAGAATTAAAACAGTTATTAACTTGAATTTTAAAGTTAGGTAAATCAAGGGACCACGCCGTATAATGGAACGGGTTTAACCCAATGAATACTAGTGCATAAAATAAATAGCGCAATGCTAATTAAAGAAAATGAAGCTATTATAAGACTCAGGTCCCATCACACAATGCAATGCAAGCCGGAGGATAGAGTTTTACTTTATAATAGCCAAACATGCTTGGTACGTTTTAAAACAAATCATTTTGATATTACTATAAGTGCATAATGTATCAAACAACTTCAAATATAAATGTATCAATCATAGACGGCATAAGCGTCCCATCCCACTATGTCGACATATAGGGTTACAACTAAAATCGAAAAGTCACGTATTGGAAATTGGATTCCATCATGAACCAAGGCAAGGGATCATCCTTACCGAATTCGAGACACTCTAGCCCATGCCTCAGGACCCAGACATAGGTGAGACCTTGGAGCGTCAGGGCCGGTCCACACTTATGTTAGTGGATTATAATTCCTGAACAATATGTTTCCCCGCCCTATGGGGCGTAAATCTGGTCAGTATGTCGACCATCATATCCATCGTCCCCGTAGTGACCGAAATATCCAAGTTACCTCGCTATCCATCAAATAATATGCAACATCAACATAAGTAAAATGTCTGGGCTCCATACCATGACACCACTCCTAGCTAGAAAGAAACACATGTCCTCCCTGAGGTCCTCTCCCGTTTCTGGTTCACACCGAGTTGTGAGGCGCGCGAATTAATGCTATACACAAAGCGATGCTATTTAAGGTCGTGCTTTGATCATCAACCATAAGGCCCAGCTTTTCAACAAAAGCCTTGATCACATGCCACTCATCATGCCACACTATCACTCCATACCGTACCATTGATTTCTGCCGATATATAACCTCTAAGCTCATACATCTCAGAGAAGGGTGTTAACAAAGAGAATAAATTCTCCTCCACCAAATGATATATATTTAGCAGAGATCAACAAATACAGTATAAAGGAATACAATATCAGACATACCATCCATTTGCAAGTCCATTCTGGGTTTGAACGAAACCGAAGGAACCTTATTCCTTGTCCCGTATGTCCAATACATGAGAGAGGTCCTCGCATATCCGGTCGATCTCCAAGTACGTCTGGACGATCACCGTTTATTACCTTGTCTTGGGATGCCTCCCAATCAAGATATCAGTAATCATCCAAACAATGTGAAGATCTCCGGTATTCAACCACCGTCTTCATCGTCGATTTATCGTCGTATCAATTATTCATAATGGGATAAACCCGATCTTTCCGAATAACTCGCGTATCTTATAAACAAGTGCCATAAAAACACAACATACGCCTCATTCCAATCAAGAATATTTTTTTATTCGAATATTCACATCTTTAGTGATAGGTTCCCATTAATTTTATCAAAGATAAATTCTTTTAAATTTATTCTTTAATCTTCCTTTGGATATCAATTTCCAATAGATCCATTTATCTTTTCACAATTCTAAACCAAATTAAGGTTTTCCAAACTAGTCGCGATTAGCGCACCTTACCGAAGTAATCATTTGTTTCATTTCCCAATCCCAACCTATTCATCCCATAGAGAAAAACTAGTAATACTCCATATCTAACACCACAATGTTATCGGTAAAGTTAATTACCATTTCACGTTCAAATCTATTTAAAGCTTTAACTATCGCTTGGAGAAAAACTGGTGATACTCCATTCTCGATTGTTTCACAAATTTGATAATTCAATCATCACGTTCACATTTCAATCTAAATAAAGATTCATTAAAACTCCACTTAGTTTTAATCTCCAAAAATCATTATGTAATGATTATTGACATTTAGGAAATAAATCTTGTCTTTAACTGGGTTAAAGAACCAATGTCATTTAAAACACGGTTCACGACAAAACCAAAATCACGTTCCATTAGTTATGGAATATTCATGGAAAACAAATCAATATATATAATCGATATCAATTTCTGTATCTGACTAATGATATAAATGGAATAACGACAAAGGCTTTTAAATTCCATATATAGTAACAGTCTTCCTCCACAGAAGCTCACGTCGATTATTACCAAATCGAATTCCATTCAATTCCAATTCATTATATTAAATTGGAAAACTTTACTTTGGAAATTTTCCATTAAATCTTAATAAAAAGATTTATAAATTCCAAATCACATTTCACTGTTAATCGGGTTAAAGAACGAATGTCGTTTAAAACACAGCTCACAATAAACCTAAATTCACTTTCCATTTTATTCCAATTATTAAATATAATTGGAAACTCTAATAATATTAATTAAAAGATTTATTCTTTACACCACGGGGTTTAAGAACAGTGTTACTGAAGACACCATTCACAACAAACCCAAAATCCAATTCGATATTAAATATAAGGCTCTGAACAGAAATTATATCGGCTTATATTCAATATCAAATTCTGAAAACAACACATATCGTATGGGGAATAACGATATATATTATCTTCCAAATTCCTCCACAATATCCGTATATCAGAATCCGATAACGAAATATCCTGAGGATGATTTCTATTCAAATCCATTCCAATTCATACACTGGAAAATTCTGGTTAGATTAAAACCGTTCTCAAATCCAATTTACTTATCTAAAAACATTGGATTATCTTTCTAGTTAATAACTAGTTCATTTTGATAAATATATTTTTATCTCTACAAACATGGAATTTTTCATCCAAATTCTTTCCAAATCATTTATTTTGATTTTACACAAATTATTGATATTTTTAATAATTTTATCAAGGCCCGTACAGTCGGTTCCCAATAACGACCACCGAACTACATCCATAACAATCTTTTCCAAATTTGATTTGGACGTATCTCCAAATCCAACCGTTAGATTTAAATCTCTTATATTCATTGGAAATCTCTTTTCGATGCGAACCTAATGGTTCTGGTTTTAGGAGAATCCGACAGTCGGATCTCCCGTAATGTCCATTCTAAGTCAATGGTTGAAATTCGCGAACAGTCGCAACATGGCTTGTTCTATTCAAGCCATTAATATATGTATTATATATATTTCATCGATTTCCATTATAAACATATTTTATAAATTCGTTTATAAATTCGTTTCAAAATGATTTCAACTTCATTTCAATTTTCAAATCAAAATTGAATATTTCTTAATAAATTCGTTTTAAATTCATTTTAAAACGATCATTTCAATTTTCAAATCAAAATTGAATATTTCTTAATAAATTCGTTTTAAATTCATTTTAAAAGATTTCTACTTCATTTCAATTTTCAAATCAAAATTGAATATTTCTTATCATTATACTATTAAAATGATAATATTTTCAAAATATCTGATTTTGATTATACACTGGATATTATTTAAAAATATTCGTTAACTATGAATTGGAATCAGACTCAATCAATTACCATTTAATTTCAGTTATATGGATTTCATACATCACATGTATACAACGATAATGATAAACAATCATTAAAAATTCATACAGCATCCAGAGTGCATTTTACCACTGTATAAGCATTAAAATAAATAAATAACGTTTATACAGTCTGTTAAACCATCGATCGACATACAGCTAAACAATTAGGATTAGTGTACGTCAAATATCATCCCAATACCCGTGTGGGGTTTCAATCAACAAACATAGATTTTATTTGTGCAGTTGGGCGATGTGTAAAATTTATCATCCCAATCAATATCAGTTAAATGGGTGTACATAATAAACAAATCGTCCGATTTATAAATGAATATTTATTTCAACACATGACTATTTTATATAGTTCTATTACACATTAAAAATGATATTTTTATTGAATAAACATTTTATTCAATCACATGAATATTTACAACCATAATACAGTCAATTTCACAACCACAATCAATCCAAACAAACATCCATGGTTTGTACAATAAATAGTGTCAGGAGCTACTAAGCCCCGTCTGCAACCTAAGATATATTTAACTGTAAAATAATTTGAGTGAGAAGGAGTTCTCAAATTCATTTCCACTCCGTTAGTCTTTATCGGACGGTTTGGATTTGGATTTACCCAAATTTCTAACTAGCTCCAAATTGGATCTGGTTACTCTTGTTGTGAAGCTCTCAACTCCAAATTGGACCCGGTTAATCGTATGGAAATGATATTGATTTTTAAACATTGCTTATTTTAAATAAAATAATTAGTTTTGAAAATGAAATAAAAAAACCTTTCTTCCTCAGACCGCATTTCAACACCGTTGTTCAAAACTAGGTCATGACTTTTCTTCAAATCCGTGAAGCCTCGCATCAATCGGAGGATACCACGTGAGAAAGCCTTGAAAACCGCACCTACCCCTCCTTCTCTGGTGAACTCGATCAACGGTAAGCGGTGGAAATTGATAGCGAACGGCGCGACTTCAGGAGGCCGATTCTCTTTGAATACATAACGATAGGGTATCAAACTGGTATGGATTTGTAGAGTGGGCAATCCTCTACAAAATTGCCTTCAAAATCAAGTGATTTCATTGCGTGGATTGAGAGGAAATTGGATCCAAAATTCTAAGCCAAAACCGTCGTTCGCTAAAAGGAAGAACGCGGCGGATTTTTTCTCTGTTGACCAATCGTGATTTTTCTAGGGTTTTATAGAAATTTATTTATTTATTTATTTAATTTAATTTCAAAAATATTCGTGTATTGATACAAACTCCAAATCAAACCCAATAACTATCGCCCTAGCTAAATACTCCCTTTCCAGACACAATGGGATATGTCCCGTAAGCCCATTCGACTATTTCGATCAGTTTTCATCAAAATCAATATATATTGAATTTCAATGTACATTTTAATTTACCGGGGCCACATACTGACTCCAAAAATTACAAAAAAAATGTGTCTAGCTATGTTCTGACGATACGGTCCTAACAAAACTAATTTCATCGAATTTGGAGACCATTCGAAAAACGGCCGTTTTCTAGTTGATCTAATTCAAACTGAAAATGTCAAAACACGTTTTCTTTTGCCACGCTCACATATTAATTCCAAAAATTATGAAAATTGGAATCTAGCAATAACTTGACATTCCGGATCTAAAAAAGTGGTTTCGTCGAAAACGGAGGTCGTTTGCAGAATGGCTATTTTTAAGGGTTATATTTAATTTAAAAAATATATAAATTCCATAGCGACTATTTTAAATTTTAAACTGGACATAACTTTCAATTTATATTATGAAATCTGAATTTTTCACATTCGTTAGAATGATATAAGTGAACAGATTCAACTATTTCTTGTTTTACTGAAATTTGAATTGTTTTGAATTCTATACATTCAATTGAAATTTAAAATCGAATTTTCAAACTACCGCGCCATTTCAGGCTCGTTATATAATTAAAATAAATTTATACGTTCTAACTTCAATTAAAATAAATTTTTAGTCGTTGTTATTTAAAATAAATCAGTTTAAATATTCAAAATCCATTAAAATAGCTAAAATAAATATTTTAAATTGGTTCAGAATTTCCGGGTTGTTACAATCTCCCACACTTAAAATCTTTTCGTCCTCGAAAAGGAATGGAGTTGAAAGTTGTTTAACTAACCAACTCAACTTTCGTTCTAGCTTTCATTCTTCAACTTTTCAGTTTGTAAGAATTTTCTAATTTCTCAAAAGTTTGGTTAACACCCTAAATTTTCGAAAAATTTCGCCATAATCTCCTTTGTACAGCCCTAACGGTAAAACCATAACTTACCTCATAGGGCCCTCATTAATGCAAAAAAAAGCAAAGTCACTAGCCAATCGGCTCATAAAATCATCAAAACCCAAGAAAATGGTAAGCATGTACTTATTTATCGGGTATACAATTTTATTCCTCTTCTTAGCTTCCTTGCTATGACCTGTTCATTATATACACATATACATATATGCAATTGTAATCAATTTCAATTTAATTCAATATTTGATTCAATTTGGCTAAATTTACTTTCCATTGTCATATTGGTTTTATTAGTGGAATTAATTATCATCCATCACAACTAGCAATCGGCAATCAATTAGTTGATTAACGTTTCAAATATATAATTTTATACCTACTCAAAAATAACATTTTTAATGCCAAATCACAACAATATACTCTAACTAAGTTTTGGTTCTCACACTAGTCAATTGGAATCATATAGATATCCCACTTTCAAAACTCGAACATAAATACTGATAATGATGCATTATTATCAGAATTATCCCTGAGCGACTAGAGTGTGATTCTACATCTATCAGTATATTTGGGACTTCGAATACACGTTAATTACGTTTATATTCAAAATCTTCATATACATGATAGTCCAAATTCAATATAAAATAAAATATTCAAATACAAATAATTGATTAAAATTTTAAAACTAAATTTGAATTTAAAAATAACACTCTTTACACTCGTTCTAGGATACTACTGATCCCATCTCTAACGAGTCATTCTCATTGGATATTACTAATCCAATCTCCGATGAATTCTTTTGTTTGGTTCTAATATGTCTTGTTCTCGAGCTCGGTAAACCAAATCTCTAATACCACAAATGAAATGACCCAACCTGGCCCTTACGAGAAAGGCCGGATTGAGTTGAGAACACGACAAATCGAAACGCAAACGACAGAATATTCCTTTGCTATTACAACAATTACATTAGAGTACAAGAATATTCCAGAGTATGAATAAATATTATACATTAGAAAAATATCAGAGATTTAAATTACAAAGTAGCAGAAAATTAATACAATGCGTAGCGGAAATACATTAACAAATACAACCGAAAGAAATACACGGATACAGAGCTTTCCGAATATAGCTCCAGCTATAAACCAGAATACTGTAAGAATAAATATCTGCAAAACCGAAACTACTAGTTGCTCATGTGGAAAATAGGGGCACCCAGAGTTTAGGTTAAAACAATAAACTCCAGGTCAGTCATAGGACTAGTGTGAGAACTAAAACAGTTATTAACTTGAATTTAAAAGTTAGTTAAATCAAGGGACCATGTCGTATAACACGAAATGGGTTTACCCCCATGAATACCATTGCATAAAACAAATAGCGCAATGCTAATTAAAGAAAATGAAGCTATTATAAGACTCAGGTCCCATCACACAATGCAACGCAAGCCGAAGTATAGAGTTTTACCTTATAATAGCTAAACAGGCTTGGTATGTTTTAAAACAAATCATATTGATATTATTATAAGTGCATAGTGTATCAAACAACTTCAAATATAAATGTATCAATCATAGACGACATAAGCGCCCCACCCCATTATATCGCCATATAAAAGGTTACAACTAAAATCGAAAAGTCACGTATTGGAAATTGGATTCCATCAAGAACCAAGGCAAGGGATCGTCATTACCGAATTCGAGACACTCTAGCCTGTGCCCTAGGACCCAGACTCAGGTGAGCCCTTGGAGCGTCAGGGTCGGTCCATACTTACGTTAGTGGGTTATAATTCCTGAACAATACGTTTCCCTATCCTATGGAGCGTAAATCTGGTTAGTAAGTCGACCATTATATCCGTCTGCCCCGTAGTGACCGATATATCGGAGGTACCTCGCTATCCATCACATAATATGCAACATCCACATGAGTAAAATGTTTGGGCTCCATACCATGACACCACTCCTAGCTAGAAAGAAACGCATGTCCACCTTGAGGTCCTCTCCATTTCTGGTTCACACCGAGGTGTGAGGCTCGAGAATTAACGCTATACACAAAGCTATGCTATTTAAAGTCGTTCTTTGATCATCAACCACAAGGTCCTTCTTTTCAAGAAAAGCCTTGATCACATGCCACTCAACATGCCATACTGTCACTCTATACCGTACCACTGATTTCTACCAATATATGACCTCTAAGCTCATACATCTCAGAGAAGGGTGTTAAGCAAGAGAATAAATTCTACGCCACCAAACAGATATATATTTAGTAAAGATCAACCAATACAGTATAAAGGAATACAATGTCAGACATACCATCCATTTGCAAGTCCGTTCTAGGTCTGAACGAAACCGGAGGCACCTTATTCCTCGTCCCATATGACCAATACAGGAGAGAGGTCCTCGCATATCCGGTCAATCTCCAAGTACGTCTGGACGATCACCACTTATTAACTTGTCATGGGATGCCTCCCAATCAAGATATCAGTAATCATCCAAACGATGTGAAGATCTCCGGTCTTCAACCACCGTCTTCATCGTCGACTTATCGTCGTATCAACTATTCAAAATGGGATAAACCCAGTCTTTTCGAATAACTCACGTATCAAATAAACAAGTGCTATAAAACACAACATACGCCTCATTGCAATCCAGAATATTCTTTTATTCAAATATTCACATCTTTGGGGTAGATTCCCATTAATTTTATCAAAGATAAATTCTTTTGAATTTATTCTTTAATCTTCCTTTGGATATCAATTTCCAAAAGATTCATTTATCTTTTTACAATTCTAAACTAAATTAAGGTTTTCCAAACTAGTCGGGATTAGCGCACCTTAACGAAGTAATCATTTGTTTTATTTTCCATTCCCAACCTATTCATCCCATGGAGCAAAACTGGTAATACTCCATATCTAACACCACGGTGATATCAGTAATGTTAATTACCATTTCATGTTCAAATCTATTTAAAGCTTTAACTATCACTTGGAGCAAAACTGGTGATACTCCATTCTCGATCGTTTCACAAATTTGATAATTAAATCATGTTCACATTTCAATCTAAATAAAGATTCATTAAAACTCCACTTAGTTTTAATCTCCAAAAATCATTATGCAATGATTATTCACATTTAGGAAATAAATCCTGCCTTTAACGGGATTAAAGAACCAATGTCATTTAAAACGTAGTTCATGACAAACCCAAAATCACATTCCATTAATAATGGAATATTCATGGAAAACAAATCGATATATATAATTGATATCAATTTTCGTATCCGACTAATAATATAAATGGAATAACGGCAAAGGCTTTTAAATTCCATATATAGTAACAGTCTTCCTCCACAGAAGCTCACTTCGATTATTACCAAATCGAATTCCATTCAATTCCAATTCATTATATTAAATTGGAAAACTTTACTTTGGAAAATGTCCACTAAATCTTAATAAAAAGATTTATAAATTTCAAATGACATTTCACTGTTAATCGGGTTAAAGAATGAATGTCGTTTAAAACACAGTTTATAATAAACCCAAATTCACTTTCCATTTTATTCCAATTATTAAATATAATTGGAAACTCAAGTAATCTTAATTAAAAGATTTATTCTTTTCACCTCGAGGTTTAAGAACAATATTACTGAAGACACCATTCATGGAAAATCCAAAATCCAATCCGATATTAAATATAAGGCTCTGAATAGAAATCATATCAGCTTATATTCAATATCAAATTCTAAAACCAACACATATCGTATGGGGAATAACGATATATATCTATCTTCCAATTTCCTCTACAATATCTGTATAGTCACGGAATCCAATATCGAAATATCATGAAGATGATTTCTATTTAAATCCATTCCATTTCATACATTGGAAAATTCTGGTTAGACTAAAACTATTCTCTAATCCAATTTATTTATTTAAAAACGTTGGATTATCTTTCTAGTTAATAACTAGTTCATTTTGATAAAAATATATATTTATTTTTACAAACGTGGAATTTTTCATCCAAATTCTTTCCAAATCATTTATTTTTATTTTACACAAATTATTGATATTTTTAATAATTTTATCAAGGCCTATACAGTCGGTTTCAATAACGGCCACCGAACTGCATCCATAGCGACCTTTTACAAATTTGATTTGGATGTGTCTCCAAATCCAATTGTTAGATTTTAAATCCCTTATATTCATAGGAAAGCTCTTTTCGATGCGAACCCAACAGTTCCAGTTTTAGGAGAATCCGACGGTCGGATCTCCCGTAATGTCCATTCGAAGTCAATGATTGAAATTCGCGAACGGTCGCAGCGCGGCGCGTTCTATTCAAGCCATTAATATATATTATATATATTTCACCGATTTACATTTAAAACAGATTTTATAAATTCGTTTATAAATTCATTTCAAAAAGATTTCAACTTCATTTCAATTTTCAAATTAAAATTGAATGTTTCTTACTAAATACATTTTAAATTCATTTTAAAACGATTTCTACTTCATTTCAATTCTCAAATAAAAATTGAATATTTCTTAATAAATTCATTTTAAAACGATTTCTACTTCATTTCAATTTTCAAATCAAAGTTGAATATTTCTTATAATTATAATATTAAAATGATAATATTTTCAAAATATCTGATTTGGATTATACACTGGATATTATTTAAAAATATTCATTAATTCTGAATTGGAATCAGACTCAATCAATTAATATATAATTTCAGTTATATGGATTTCATACATCGCATGTATACAACGGTAATGATAAACAATCATCAAATATTCATACAACATCCAGATTGCATTTTACCACTGTATAAGCATTAAAATAAATAAATAACGCTTATACAGTCTGTCAACCCATCGATTGACATACAACTAAACAATTAGGATTATTTTACGTCAAATATCATCCTAATACCCGTGTGGGGTTTCAATCAACAAACGCTTATTTTATTTGTGCAGTTGGGCGATGTGTAAAATTTATCGTCCCAATCAATATCAGTTAAATGGGTATACATAAATAAATCGTCCGATTTGTAAATGAATATTTATTTCAACACATGACTATTTTATATAGTTCTATTACATATTAAAAATGATATTTTTAATGGTTAAACATTTTATTTAATCATATGAATATTTAAAACCACAATACAGCCAATTTCACAACCACAATCAATCCAGACAAACATCCATGGTTTGTATAATAAATAGTGTCAGGAGCTACTAAGTCCCGTTTGCAACCTAGGATATATTTAACTATAAAATAATTTGAGTGAGAAGGAGTTCTCACATTCGTTTCCACTCCGTTAGTCTTTATCGGATGGTTTGGATTTGGATTTTCCTAAATTTCTAACTAGCTCCAAATTGGACCCGATTAGTCTTGTTGTAAAGCTCTCGACTCCACGATCACATCAGATCCAGTTTCGCGCGATTTAGACCTCATATGTAAAAGATGTTGATTTTTAAACATTGCATATTTTAAATAAAATAATTAGTTTTGAAAATAAAATAAAAATAAAACCTTTCTTCCTCAAGCCACATTTCAACACCGTCGTTCAAAACTAGGTCACGACTTTTCTTCAAATCCGTGAAGCTTCGCGTCAATTGAAGGATACCACGTGAGAGAGCCTCGAAAACCGTACCTACCCCTCCTCCTCTAGCGAAATCGATGAACGGTAGACAACGGAAATTGATGGCGAACGACGCGACTTCAGGAGGACGATTCTCTTCGAATACAAAACAATAGGGTACCAAACTGGTATGGATTTGTAGAGGGGGAATTCTCTACAAAATTGCCTTCGGAATCAAGTGATTTCGTTGCGTAGATTGAGAGGAAATTGGATCCAAAATTCTAAGCCAAAATCATCGTTCGTTGAAAGGAAGAACGCGGCGGATTTTTCTAGGGTTTTATAGAAATTTTATTAATTTATTTAATTTCAAAAATATTTGTGTATTTATACGAACTCAAAATCGAACGCAACGACTATCGCCCTAGCTAAATACCCTCATTTTGGACACAATGGGATATGTTCCGTAAGCCCATTCGACTATTTAGATCAGTTTTCATCAAAATCAAAATATAAATCAATGTATTTTGAATTTCAATGTACATTTTAATTTACTGGGCTATATACTGACTCCAAAAATTACAGAAAAATTATATCTAGCTATGTTTTGATGATACAGTCCTAACGAAACTAATTTAGTTGAATTTGGAGACCGTTTGAAAAAAGGTCATTTTCTAGTCGATCCACTTCAAACTGAAACTGTAAAAATACATTTTCTTTTGCCACGCTCACATATTAATTCGAAAAATTATGAAAATTGGAATCTAGCAATAACTTGACATTCCGGATCCAACAAAAGTTGTTTTGTCGAAAACGGAGGTCGTTTGCAAAATGGCTATTTTTAAGGGCTATATTTAATTTAAAATATATATAAATTCCATAGCGACTATTTTAAATTTTAAACTGGACATAAATTTCAATTTATATTATGAAATCTGAATTTTTCACATTTGTTAGAAAGATATAATTAAACATATTCGAATATTTCTTGTTTTACTGAAATCCGATTTGAATTCTATACATTCAATCGAAATTTAAAATCGAATTTTCAAACTGCCACGCCATTTCAGGCTCGTTATATAATTAAAATAAATTTACACGTTCTAACTTCGATTAAAATACATTTTTAGCCGTTATTATTTAAAATAAATCATTTTAAATATTCAAAATCCATTAAAATAGCTAAAATAAAAATTTTAAATTGGTTCTGAATTCCCGGGTTGTTACACAAATAAATTTGAAAATAAAATTATATCTGCTAGAATTTAAAAATATTTTTGTTTCAGTTTATTGTCTATGTTTCTGTGATAGGTATGCTAGTGATTGGACTGAAGCTACATCAGACTGAAGAAACAGTGTCAATGAGTGTGTCGATGAGTGTAACAGAGAGGGTAAGGTGAAATGTAACTGAATGTTGTATGAATAGAGTGAAAAGAGTGAACTATATTGAGGAGCAATATAATGGTGGAAGTACAATAGTGGAGTTGGAAATTTGTGCTATTCGAATGTATAAATAAAACATTATATTCAAATAAAATACGGTTTGAATATTTAAATTCTTATGCAGTAGAATTTTATTCAAATGTAAATATTTATTTCTTTTCAGGTCAGATGACGGAGATGTCACCCTGGCCGGTCAAGTAGTACCCAAGAAAGAATCCTTTCAATATTTAGGATCTATGTTGCAGTTTGATGGGGAGATTGATAGCGATGTTAGTTGAAACGACCCGAATTTCTGTACCCTTTGAGTCGATTAATAACACCACACGTCCAACCCAAATTGCACAGAAACACGAATCATTATTAGAAAGAAGTTAGAGGATGAGAAATAGAAAGAAAGAAATATTAGAATAGAAGAAAACGAAGATCACAAACTAGCAGCGGAACGAATAAAATATATTAGATAACATAAACTTTGAAATACAAATCAGTGACTGTATATAAACATACCATTAACAGAGCACAACAGTTATCCCTGAAACAGTTACAAACACCTGTTTCCAGATACAACATAGTACACAATGGAAAATATGATAGTCTATAGCTAAGTGGTAAAGCCTCCTGCTTCAATCTCCTCCAGGTGAATCTATAAAATCACGACTACTTGACTGCCTGTACAAATTTGGGCACCCACGAGTTTAGGGAAAACAAACAAAATAAACTATGGGTCAGTCATGGGACTGGTGTGAGTAAACTCCAACAATTTGTTTAACTTTTAAAAATCCTTTCGAAAGAAATGATAATCGTAAGACCGATCCACACATAAACACGGATGGTTTTTACCTTACGATAACCCAAAACATTCTTGATATCAAATCCAGTGATACTATAATAATGTATACATCAAATAAATAGAATCTAGCGGAACGCTTGCATCGCACGTTCCATATATAATATAAAATCGAAAATCGTAGGGCGCTTATTGGGGATTGGATTTCCAACATGACAAGGTATGGGACCACCTTCTGATAGTGTATCTCTAGAGACGAACACACTGGGTTCAACAAGAACGTATTGCAACCCGGCCCACACATGACCGACCACTCATTTTGCTTGAGTGTATCGAATGTATATCACCAACGGTTGGGATCAGCAACCGTTTCCCGACAGGGACAACATCGATATATTTAAGAAGTAAAATGGAATTTCTCCAGATAGGTGATTATACATCCTAATGGGTGCGACCCACAGAGCCATGTTGCCTGCCCGATTTTTGTCAATTTCGGGTTGTGAGGCTTGAGGCCAATACGTATCTTTCAGAACACCTGACCACTATTCACTTTGAATGTCACATCGTTATACCTGCCAAACCACAAATTGATTTCCCCAAAATACCATGGGTATAAAGCTAAGAGAAACGAGTTCGTCCACTACCCAACGTATGTACGTTTGAAGAGATCAACTTACGCGATCCGTTAGATATACTCTGTCAGACATTCGTCCATTTACGTTGTCCCGGGACTGGATAAACCGAAGGCACTATCCCGTAAACAGGATAGCCCTTGCATAACTCCGTCTTCAATTTTCTTCATCTTATTCGATCGCAATGCTAATGTCCATACAGAGTGGTTTTCAGATACTGGATCTGATCCCGGTCTCTCCGTATTGACGACAGAAAAATGGTCAAAACTTCGATAGTCGGTGATTTAACTATCAAAGAAAAATAAGTGTGCAACCAACGATCTTATTTCCAGGTAGGAATTCGATTGATCAATATCAATCAACATTGGGCTCCTTTTAAATCAATTCCTCATTACATTATCATTTACAATTCCCATATTTCGTATTCCTTTGAAGCTCGATCTCCCCTCTCGATTCTTTAAAAAACATTTTCAATACTATAATTCCTTTATTCGAGAAAATATCTCTTATTCCAGTTAGAAAATATCCCTAAATATTCACAAATCCTTATTTTCCATATTCAGAAAATATACATTATTAATATCGGAAAATATTTCCGAATTCCCTTTCTTAATTCCTCGTTGACCAATTCATTTCATTTTTCTACGCATAGAAAATATCTCCCATTTTATTTGGGGAAACATTTCAAATTCTTTTAAATTAATGCGATGTTATAAAACATCGTTATAATAACTCCAACCACTAATCATTTGTTAACTAACGGTATTACTAACCAATCCTTTCTACCGAACCTTAACCATTTCTCCGTCAATCATGACGTCAGGCAAGTTGGGGTATAATTACCTCTCAGACCTTAACTGAACAACATTCTCAACTTTGAAATAGACAAGGCTCATAACTTTCAATCAAACATCGCTTACGACTCTCGGATCGATCAAAGAACACATTCCTTTACAGAAAAATATTGATTACGACGGTAGCGTTATAATCGCTGTTTCCAAATATTTGATTTATAAAACATTGCTTTTAGCAACAGCATTACAATCGCTGTGAAGTATTTTAGAACATTTATTATAACAATAGCATTAAGATCGCATTATAACGGCAGCGTTAAAAATTGCTGTTTAGATTTACAAAACATTTATTCTAACGACAGCGGTAAAATTATTGTTTACAATTAACAAAACATTTATTATAACATAGCGTTATCATCGCTGTTTTGATTCCCAAAACATTAACCAATTCCTTTATAACCATTTCAGCCTACGAAACACTTTCACACTTTATCTTTATATCCCAAATTTTTGAAATAAAAATTCATCGTTTCCACTTTAAACAATATTCCATTTCCCTTTCCCATTCAAGATCCAATGTGGATTCATATTTCAGATCTAAATTTCATTTATATGAATTATTCTATTCGCAAATTATTCCTTTTAAACCATTCACTTAAATCGTTAATATATTTCCTTCATATACCATTTGATTCATATTTAAAAATACTATCTTAAACCAAATTTTTTAGTTATAACTTCTATTCAAAATTTCTCACATAAGTCTCATTTCTTTTTATTTTAATCTTTCAAAATCTCGTTTATCATTTCCTTGATAATAGCTAAGTTTTAAATCTCCTTTCAAATATTGGTTTCAAAACCCATTTCTACTTCTTTACATAAATTCAAGTTTGAATTTATATTTCAATGAATCTAATGATAAATAATTCAATTAATATATATATTCTCATTCATACGCAAATCCTTGATTTATTCATTTGAAACGAGTTTTCTATTTTCAATTCTATCAAAATTTAAATTTCTATTTTTGAAAATAAAATTCCTTTTTAACACTCAAATTTCCTATTCTATATTTGAAAATATATTTTATGGTATTTAAATACCAAAATTCTAGATCAAGGTAGCTCAACCACAACAAAGTCAATCACTGACTATATATGTCACACTACACATCAAAATCAAGGAAAAACAGTAATATAAATGTTGAGGAACCCTGTTGGGTCCCTCCAACCTGTTTTCCTGCATCCACAGATGTTAATTAACATCATTAATATTATTTCACATCAACATGAAATAACAGAACTAATAACCGATCAACCATGTAATTCATATCAACCAATTTTATCAACTATTCAACCAAGCAACCATCACACAGTATAAAATAAATTTAAAAACTCGTTTTGTATGAAAATATAAATGAGTCAGAGTTAGTGAGTTTACTCACCTTGTTACATAGTTGATGAATCTGCTTTTAGTTCATTTAAAATCAAACGAAGGTCTGATTTTATCTCGGAATTCCTGAAGCTCTGTTTTTCAGCATGTCAATCCCATAATTGTAAATCTCGTAGTTAAGATTCCAACATGCCTATCCGATTCCGGTAAGATATGACAACATATGATGGATATAAGATTTGATTATATTATTTTTCTATAATGATTTATTAACAAGTTAATTATCTTCATATTATTTACCTTAATTACCAATTAGTGCTGCTTAACCTTTTATTCTCCTCCCAGTTTTCTTCTGAACTCTACATGGTAATGAACCCGAAAACATCAACTTATACTTTCTCTTCAACTTATATCCTTCAACACCAAAACAAAATTTGCAAATGGAGTTCGCCATTTACCTCTCCATCTCGAACTCTACCCAGGCGATCCCACTTATCAAACTCCGTCCATCCGCCTGCTGTTGCGTTTCCGACCGACACAGCACCCTTTTCAAGTAACCAGCGAACCATTTTAATATGAACAAACCCCCCAAACTATTAAAAATCATTACAGTATACCAAAAACCACCTTCTCTCACCGCCAAAGCAACTGCGCACCCCCGTTTGACAGGTAACTCAGCCCAAACCATAATGTGACCTCAAATCTTTAGTTCCATTAACTTCACTAACTCAAAGATAAGTACTTAACCATTTTGTTAATCATCCTCCATTGTCTCCAATGTCCAATTGCAGTCAGTCTACACAAACTGTCCATTGTTAACGCACTAAAACTGCACCTGACATGCCATCCATTCAGCATACACGTACGCACACTACTTCCCATTGGAATCGCAAAACCAGTAGAGACATTCTTCCTTTCATCTTCCTGATGCTTCCTCCATTTAATCACTTGCTTTCCCACTTCCTGACCTTTCCCCTTGTTAAAACCTCTGAACCCTTTTACAGCAACTCCTGAACACATCACGCACCCAATCTCCCTTAACACTTCACCGACTTCCCAAACAAAATCACCATTTTCTTAATCATCCCAAGCTTATCCCTCCAATATACTCAAAGTCCAACCCGCAACATCATCCAAAAATGCAACTTCAAAACAAAACCGCAACTTCAGGGAAACCCACTTTTAATTCTTCTTCAACCATTCCTCCTTTTCGAATTCCAGAACACAGAAAAACCACTACAACTTCATCCACTTCATTTACCTCCTCCTCAACATGAATATCTTCCAAACTTCACCACACCCTTCCTCAGAAAATCTCGAAACCCCAAACAAGCAACCACAATATTCGCTACAGTCAACTCACGTGCCCATATACTTTAGCCAAATGAAAGCATCATTAAGCCATCGCTTATTTCCCCCTACTGTTCAACACAGTAACCACAAAACCCAACCATCCGTAATCATCCACGTTCTTCCCCATACCACTCCAAACTTCTCTACATATCTCCCTTTCCACAAAAATATTCGAATACCCTACCTTTTATTCCCTTCTGTTCGGATTTCTGCACACTCGCTGAAGCTGTGCAACATGGCTAACTTTAATCCCAACCTCCCCTTTTACTTCTAGTACATTTTCCAACCTCCAAAACGGATCACCAAACCTCCATAACCCACCGAGTCCCACATAGTACCACAATTCTAAACTGGACCGACCTCCTGTTAACTGCAACCTCACCTTAAACTCGCGCTGATCCCCTGAGCAACTCGAAGCCCCTGAATCTTCCCAAAGTCACCTCAAACTCCGGCCAAAAATCACTCCTTTACTTGCGCTGAAGGTGAAGACCACGACAGAGGATTTCCTGGAAACCCAACTGGCCGTGATCCCCTCCAAGCCCTTGAACAATGATTCCAGCGAATAAAAATGTTAACTGCAACCCAATTGAAGTGCCTGCTATGTTGAGGGATAAGGCAAGATTTATTTTCTGTCTCTCCAAAGAAAAAAGAATGGTACAACAGTATTTAAAGGGGAAAAAATGTGGTAGTCACGAAATATAGTTACTTAAGGGCCACGGTTTGCAATACCTTGGCTCCCACGGTTCTTAAAACAACTTGGCAGGCACACTTCCATAGATTGGATAGCACGTTTTATTTTCTTGCTGGTCCGTTTAGTTCTCATTAAGTTCTGGACGATGACTTAAAAACTAATAGAAGTATAGGTCGGCTTAATAAATATTAATAAGTACTTAGAGGGGTGAACGTATACTGTTGTGTGTACGGTATGTATTGATCTTTAAAGTTCATATCGTATATGTTCTATAAGCTTCCATTTATTTAAGGACTGCTACGGACAAAAATAAAAATACTATCGTGTCAAGCGATGTGCCATGACCCCAAAAATATAATAATATCGGTAGATTAACTTATATTGTGAAACCCCAAAATATTGATACAGGGTGCAAAATACTCCAAATAAAAAGTTGCATATTTAATTAATTAAAAATTACAGTAAAATTCTAAAAATTAAATTATAACTGCGCCTCAAAAGAACCTTGTCCAAATTCACAACCAATCTCTAGTTATATTGAATAGACCGTTATGGCTTATATACGATTCTACAACGACTATTTCTAAATTTGATTTGGACATAACTTTTTATTCCCGTTATGAAATCTGAAATTTTCACATTCATTGGAAAGATATTTTCAAACAGATTCAAATATTTCTTGTTTTGCTAAAATCTGATTTATTTAGAATCCTGTACATTCATTTGAAATTTGAAATCGAATATTCAAACTACCGCGCCATTTTAAACTCGTTTTAAATTATATTATAAATCATACGTTTAAATATCGTTTTATTAATTAAATTCCTATATATAATTCAAATAAAATATTTAAAACAAATTTAAATATTCAAAATTCAATGGCTAAAAATCCGGGTCGTAACATTAGTTTTAGAGTTCAAGCAGGATGGGTGAAATGGCGACATGCATCTGGCATTCTCTGCGACAGGAATATCCCTCAGAAGCTTAAAGGAAAGTTCTATAGAATAGCAATCAGGCCGGCGATGTTATATGGTGCAGAATGTTGGCCTACTAAAAGGCAACACGTCCAAAAGATAAGTGTGGAAGATATGGGTATGCTGCGTTGGATCTGTGGGCATACCAGACGAGATCGGATTAAGAATGATGATATTCGGGACAAACTTGGAGTTGAGCCTATTGAAGAGAAGTTAGTCCTACACCACTTGAGATGGTTCAGACATCTCCAACGAAGACCGCAAGATGCACCAGCGCGCGTTGGAATTATAGGCCGCGCAGAAGGCCTAAGGAGAGGTAGGGGCCGATCTAAAATGACATGGGAGGAGATAGTAAAAAGAGACTTAAGGAATTCGAATATAGTTGAAGAGTTGGTTTCGGACAAGAGTGCATGGAGGTTAGCAATCCATGTACCAGAACCTTAGGGTTTTTTTTTAACAAAAACTTTTTAATCTTCGTTTTTGTCTTTTTCGAAACTTTATTTTACTTTTACGAAAGATTTTTACTTTTTTTTTTGGTTCCATGTCTAGCCAACCCCGACTTGTTTGGGATTTATGGCTTAGTTGTTGTTGTTGTTGTTGTAAATATTTATTTCTTTATGTGATGTAATATAATATTACAATTGCAAACACATCTATAATATATATGGGAGTGGCTATATGAACACAAAAGTTTGACACAAATAAGGGGACACAAAATCTCAGCCACATGATTAATTTGTCTTTATGTAAGTGGCGCAAATCATGGGGTAATCCCATCGTTCAGATTTTGTGTCTCTCAATTTGTGTTAAACCTTTGTGTCTAAATAGACTCTCTCTCTCTCTCTCTCTCTATATATATATATATATATATATATGTGTGTGTGTGTGTGTGTTAGTTATCATCAAACAAAAATCATATAATTGTTATATACAACTATCTCCCTCTTTTGATGGTGATAAACATATAATAAGATTTTGAATACAATAAATGTGTATGACAGTGAAGTGTAGAACTCCCTCTATATGTATGCTCCCCCTACAACGAAACTCCCCCTAAATATGTGCATGAGTGAGAAAAAATTATCTCATCGATCAAAATCTTAACCATTTTCTCCCTCTTTTGTTATCATCAAAAGGATACAAAAATCAAAATAGTGATGAAATATAGACTAGAGATATAAAATTGGATCAAGAGAGATAATGTTCATCATGAATCTCATTTAATCAAACAAAAATCATAATATTCCTCAAACTAGCGGCAAATTTCACATTGTAGAATGATGGATTTTCGATGAATTTTTAAAATGGAGAGTTTAAAAACATATGAATTCCAATTATTTTAAAATAAAATTTTATAAAATGAGCACAAAACAATTAATGGAATTGGACTGTGGTTATAAATTCAAATCAAGTGAAAAAATTAAATAATCTTAAATCCCAATGACTATCAATCAACAAATCATAATATATCATAAGATATTAGCACAATTCACAAATTAAAAAATGGATTGATAGGCTGGTTTTTACACACCAAGGAAGATTTCATATAATTTTTTAAAGAGTACATTAATCATGCATAACCAGATCTTGGATTTTTAAATGGGATCAGTCGCAACTTAAATTATAAGTAATCTCTAACCATGCATGACCAGATCTTGGATTTTTAAATAAGGTTAGAGAGACGCTTATTATACAAAATTTCCTAAGTATATAAAACCAATATGAATGATAAAAATATGGAATGTACAGAGATGGTTGTGCAATAAATTTCTAAATTAATCATATTATGAAATATGCTCAACTATACTGGGATTTTTGAAAATTTTCAATTATCTTTTATTTTGAAAAATAATATAATCACGTTTCCATCACAAATTTTGAATTTATATATTTGATATGATTTTTTTTCAAAAAAATAAATTCTCCACATTAATATAAAACCGTGATGGATGACAGAAGAATGATTGAAAATGAAGATGTTTGTGAAATAAGCTCTAATTCAAAGATATTATAAAAACTGTTCAATCATCATGAAAATTAAAAAAAAATCCTCTTGTTGTGAGATATATTATAGTCACAACTCATCACAATTTCAAAAACCGGATAATAATTTTGATGAGTTCCAAATATAGTTCAATTTAGTTATTAATTTCAGTTTCTAAATAAATAACCATAAATAATTTAAAATTGAAAATATTAATTACAAAAGGGATTCAGAAAAATCTATACAAGAAAAATAAATGAATCAAATGAAACTGAAATTTTTTAACACTTCTAAACTGATACCACTTGGTTGTGCCGTTAAAGCGCTGAGCGGTTTTATAGCAGTGGAGGTCCAGAAGGTGTAGCGGGGATAAAGCAGGGAAGTAGCGCGGATATAGCGGGGGCACAAAAAGGTTCATTAGATGTAAAACTAAATATTTGAAAATTAGTTAATCATCTTTCTCACATTATGTGGACAAGAAACTAATATGGATTAATCATATACAACAAAATCATGGAATATCATTATTATGCATAATAAATTTGATGAGCGTAATTGGTTGTTACTCTATATTAGACACTTATGCCTTAAATTTATCCCTTTACTCTAACTTTACTACTTTTTTTTAAATATAAAACCAATTAAATAAAGCTCTATATATTAATACTGCTAAAGCGGACATTAAAAAACCTTGATTTAGCGGATGCAGCGGAAAATAGTAGGACTAAAAGTGGATCTACTGTTCATCGGTGCTAAATTGAAATAGCGTAGCGGTTAAACAATGCTACGGCTATAGCCAAGATTTTGCGGGGATTTAGCGGGGTTTAACTACATAACCACTTGGGGATCCTAATTGATCGTAGGAAATCTAGCTCAAGTAATAAATATCCAGTCACCAATCCCAAGCAGACAATCTAACAATTCAGTTACATTTATCGTAGCAGCAGAACAAATAGATTCAAGACAAGCAAATAAAAGATTTTTCAAAAGATTTGCATCAAGTCAAAGAGATGTTTCGTGATCCAAGATTAGAAACAATTTATATGAAATCACCTGAAGAGATGTGTAAACTTCAAGATTCGATGAGTCGATCGGACAAGATTATTAATTTCAAATCCAAGAAGTATGTAAGATTCAAGATGTCAATAATTTCAAATGATTTCAAAATAATCAAATATCCAAGCCAAAAGATCATGAATTAAAAATGAGTTTCAAGGTGCAACACAACAATTAAATTCAAATGATTTTCAATTCAAAATGTCATGCTCATCTGAAAACGAATGAAATTATCACAACTGGAAAAATAGCAGTGTGATGTAATGAGTGTTATTTTTCAAGTCTTTCCAAAATGAATTAGAGGAAACTCAACACAGCAAGGTTGTGTGAAGTTTCATTAGCTTTTCAGATTATTAAAAAAAATAGAATTCAAAATAACAGTGTTCAAGATATGGTAGGAATGCTTCAGCACTGTTCGGAATTCAGAAAAAAACTTCAAAATATTTACAATTTATAATTCACAATTTGTAAATCATCAAAACATGATAGTGTTAGATAAAGAAATATAATTTCCAGAAAATCATGAATATTGCAACTTGAAGTTAAGAAAGCTCAGAATAAAAAAAATTGTGGCAGTGTCAATACAAATAAGCATAATCCACAAAAATATAGAAAGGGTAGAAGGTGAAATAAAAAGAAGAATATAAACCGAGAATATAAACAAACACAAAAAATGTGATTCTAAAGATCATACCTGATTTATAGTAGACGTTGCGGCTCTCCAACTCAATAAGCTTGGCTAAGGAACTCCGAGTGATTCCATAATGTATAACAATTTGAATCCAATCTTTCTTTTGCAAAGTTGTTCCTCAGCCTCCCTATAGTACCTACGCATTTATAGGATCGAGTGTTCTAATAAAATTTATAAAACCACTCCTAACAGTGCATGTGGCTTTTGGTACCCAACCCTGTTTATATAACAATCCATTCGAATATATCTTTGTATCCTTAGGAACCGAAATTTGTTTGAATTTAGTCAAAATCATTTTATTTCCTTTTGGGATCCAAGCTTGTTTAAATGGATTGTTACACAACCAATTTTCATCTCGTTAATGATTTAAAAATCCTTTGAAATTTTCTAGAGTTCAAAAATTTTAATTGAACCTTTTCAAAACATTTTGAAGGATTTTTGAAATCATTAGAAGTTTGCTTTTTAAAATCATTAATTTTTCCAAAACCAAGACCACATTTATTTCCAACAGAATTTTGGTTTTGCACAATATATTCAACGATTTTTCCCTTTAGAAAATTTATCGAAAGTTGATTCTAGTTGTTGAATTTTGGATTTAAGATCGCTATTTTCTTTTATCAAATTTGAACAACAATTTATAACAATCTTCTTTTCAGCATCAGATTGTTTCAAAACAAAAATTTAATTTTCAAGTATTTAAATTTTGACCTTAGACTCAGAAATTTCATTTTCAAAAACATTTTTGTTTTTCAGATTCAAGTTTCTCAAAATTCTTGAATTTTTCAATCTTGTTTTCAAGCTCATTCAGAATTGATTTAGTTTTCAGTAGGTTTTCTTTCTCCGCAAATTCATGTTTGGAATGCATGGACATCTTAAAATTTCCAAATTCATTTTGAAAATATTGTTTGTACTTTTTAGCTCAATCTTGTTCTCTTTTAAGATCAGAAATTCATTTTCAAGCTTTTGAATATTTTTATTTTGATGAATAAGATCATTTTTCAAATTCAAACAATTTTTGCAATTAAAGTTTGTAAACTTCTTGGCGTTTTCAAGTTTTAATTCCAAAGTATTATTTTTACTGGTCAACTCAAGATTTTTAGATTTCAGTGATCTATTTTTCGATTTGAGACTATCAACAGCATTAGTTAAAACAATACAAGAATGAATTAAATCTTAATATGTGTAATCTCCTGTCACAGCGTCTGTTTAGTCTCGATCGTTTGATCCTGCTGAATTTTCATATATAAGGCCGGTTAAGAACAAAAATGAATCTGAGTTAACATTATGGGGTTTTGAGCAGTTTCTTTTCTTCCATACAAAGCATTGAGAGTATTCCAGATTTCTGTGAATTTAAACAATGAGAGATAAAGCTATATTCACTATGCCATAAACAGCCTAACACAGCGGAAAAATATTGTTTGCATAGGCCCAAAAAATGTTGGCATAGGTCTTTGGAAACGTTTTTAGGGTGATGCAACTTTCACCGTTGCTGCAGACCTCAAAGACAACATTTTGACTATCTACGGTAACACAACAAATATTATTATAGTAGAACCCTATTTAGGTCTATGGCAACATCCTTAGGTGTCTGTAGCAACATCCAACTATGTTGCTATAGATATTAAATTTCTGAATTTGTTTGGGTGAGCTACTTGCATAATTTCACATACAATAGTAGCACAGCTACTTACATAATAACACATACAATAGTACTACAGCTACTTGCATAATATCACATACAGCAGTTGCATAAAACACCAACTGTAGATTTGTTTCAAAACATACAACATTACAGGTCATAATTCATCAACTCCCAAAAGATGAAACATGAAAAAAATATGAAGAAATACTATACTTCACTGCACTACATTGCCATAAGTATACACAAAATAATCCCAAACATGATCCAGGACATAGCAAAAGCACTTGCAAAGAATTTTTCTCCTTTCCCGTGCTTTACACATTTAACGCGCAAGGCCAACTCTACCTTCATATCAGCCACAAACTCATCGGCTTTTTCCCTGTTTTGCTTCAGTAGCTTGTCTTCAAGTTTCTTCCTTTCCATGAGCAATTCCGATATAGTATTTTCTTTTTTCATCAATTTAACATTAGTGTCTTCCATTTTAGCATTGCCATTTATTTCATACACTTCGTCATGCCACATAAGATACCCATAATTGTCATTCTGCACATATGTTGAATTCTCAACTAAAACATCACTGAAAAATACGATAATCGACAAAGCAACCAAAAATACTTAATTTATACTTACAAGCCACTCTGAGCAATCAAAAAACTACTTCCCTGCATTCAACTCTGCCTTCACAGTGCTCATCTTCGGTGGGATTCTGTGGTGCCAAAGCTTACGTTCCGCTATTGTAGTTGAAGTTGAAGTAGAAATTGATCGAGTGGTCATTGAACTCGAAGATGGATAGATCAACTACATATATATACACATACATGTGAATATGAATATATGCATGTATACATATAAGAAACAAGGCAATGGACAAACAAAATGTATATGAATATATTCACCACAATCATCATAATATTCATGAACTAACAAAATATATATTGAATTCTGAATAAGGCAATGGACAAACAAAACCGATATGATGATTGTATAAGAAACAAGGAAATGGACAAACAAAATATATATACATGTATGTATCCACGTAGGACCATATATATGATGATTGTGGTGAATATGAATATATGCATGTGTATATATAAGAAACAATGCAATGGGCCATATTGAATTCGCTAAGGACCGATTAGAGATGGGTGCCCCTAGATTGAAGAATCTTGTATGGAGATAAAAGTAGATTTCTGAATTTTAGTGTATGGGTGAGAATGATAATTTTAGTGTATTGGTGAATGAAAATTAGGTACTGGGGATTTTGAAATTTTGGGGGTTAGAACTTAATGAAAAAGAAAATGAGCGAATGAAATAAAAGCAGGAAATGGAAATCGATGAGATGTGGATTGATGGCATAGATGGACGGTTCAGATATTGTTATAACTAATGGTGTGGATCGTCATGTAGGACATGCAAAGGTCTGCTACAGCAACACTATACAAAATGTTGCATCGTGTTACACTTGTTTATCTAGAGCATCACATTTTTATGGATAAGGTAACATTAAAAATAAAACGTTGCAGTAGGACCAAAATAGTATAGCTATCAGGACATTTTGGCTGGCAACACCTTGCAAATTCGTTGCATTAGGACGTTTGTGGCGTAATGATTGATCATCATTAGTATAATAATATAAGATACGCGTAGCACGAGAATTAATAACTATATTATTCTTATCTACCATATCTCCTCCATTGTTAACCATATCCCAACGTTTAATATTAATAGATTTTAAATAGGATTCCATTTCTGATTTCCAATTTAAAAAGTCTGTACCATCAAAAATAGTTGAATATGACTGAACTGACTCTCGTTGGATTGACAACTAGGGAACACCATAACTCTAGAGTTAATGAAATACCAGGCGTTGCTACCACTTGTTGGATCTAGATTAAACCTAAAGGGGGGTGAATAGGGTTTATTGGATGTTTACGAGATATTAAAATTATCACAGCACAAATTGCAGTAGAGGAAATAAATGTAGGAATAAAATGACATAGATTTTGCCCAGTGTGACGGCCCGCACCAGCCGACATTTCTAACGAAATGCACTATGCCGACGTCCAATCAGCACGGGACGGTTGTCAAAAGAAAGGAAAAGGGAAGGAATTTGAAACGGTGAATCATCAACGAACTTGTAGTATATCTCACAACGCATGGAACAAAATATAGTAATAACATAACTTGATATAAAATAGGCGAGACAGTGCATGAGCTGAAAACTAATCTATCATAGCAGAGGAAAAATCCAAAATACATCTTATGATCCAAACCATCATTATTACAACTTTTAAAACTGTCTCAAAAGAAAAATATGAAGGTACACTACTAACGCCCAAAGTAGTGACCAGCAACAACGCAGGGAGAATATATGGGAATAATATGTGTAAGCCTCATGCTCGTCTCCGGACATCTACTCGTGCATAACCAGCTAACATGTCTCTAGTCTGCTCGTTTAGGAGCATCCAGAGTAATAAGAAGAGACATAAAACTCTGGGTCAGACAAAAGTCTGGTATGAGCAATAAGCAGCAAGACAGAACAATAACAGGTATACATAACCATACCTGAACATGGACCTGCAACCAAAGAGTTAACACAACATGATGTACAATACTCTAAGGTGACACTAACACATGGTGTGAAAATAATGGGGAGGGGGTATGCATGTCATGGTGATAGCAAACATCAAACATAGCAATCATCCTCACATATCTCACTCAGTGCATAAAGCATACAATATCTACCACTTTGATCACCCAATCCTTTACTACGATCACTCTGCCACATGGAGCCATAACAACTCCACTGCATTGATCCATAGCCGCTAATCCTTTGCTATGTCCACTTTGCCACATGGAGTCATGACAACTCCACTGCACTGGCTCATGGCCTTGCTACAATCACTTTGCCTAATGGGGTCATAACAACTCCACTACACTGATCCATGGCTGCCAATCCGTCTCTTAGTGGTGAGTCAAAGCTATAGACGTCGATAACCTCTTTGCACACGTCCCGCAGCAAAGTCCAATCATGAAGTTAACTCGTTGGTTCCCATTTGGATCCTGAGTTCTAACTTCCTATTTGGACTACCTTTGCATCTCGGGTTTTGGTCATCATCCCGTTCGATTTTGTCCGTGATCATCATGTATGTTCGGTCTTAAATACCCCTCTGGTTCGTGGATCCTCCATCGGGTCATGGCGGTGGCTCGCGGATGCTGATTTGTGGTCTCACTCGTTGGCTCATGGCCAAGCTCTGGGCCCGGTTCGTCACTTGCTTGAGCAGATCGTGGTGCATCGGCTGGTGGTGAAGACTTGGATCTGGTTCATGGTGTCGTGCTCCTCACTTCGATTCGTGATCCCCTGATGGTGAACCGGTGGTTCGTGAGGGGGTGTACTCCACGATCGGCTCGTGGTGGAGGATGGTCGGCTCGTGACATAAGCCTCATGAACGGGGGGTGTCTGACCAATTTCTGCAACTTTTCCAGCAAGCTATTTACGCCATACGACGGCGTTTTCGACATTCTAACTTTTCTATACAACCACAAATCATTCTAAACAGTAATAGCAACATGTATAATCAACCGTAAACACCAAAACGACAATACAACATATTAATATGGATCAAACATACCCAAAAACCATGTTTTCCCTTTAATCTCCTTAATCATGATTCAATCATACGATTAGCAAGACATGTCCAAATTAACCCAAACTTCTAACAGAGGTATAAAATAATATTTATGAATTTCTACACATTTTCTAGATTTTATAATACATAATTCCATTAATTAACACTAACCACCCCTAATTAGCCATAGTTAGCGAAAAACCATGCAAATCACTCACCTTAGCCAAAAATAAAACTTTAGATCCAAAACTCTACTGTTTTGGGTCGAATTCCTATGCAACACAATAGCTCCAACTCTGATTTTTACACTAATTTTCCTTGATTTGGTGTAGATTAAGCTAATACGCGATTAGAAAGCGATTTGGGATGATTTTAGAAGGTGGAAGCCATTGCTAGAGTTTCAAGGATGTAAATGGCAGCTGGAAAAATGAATAAAACTGAATTTCCTAACCCTATCAGCCCTCCCATTACCCTAATCCCGAAATGGGTTATGGTCCTAGCTGCTAATCACCCTAATTTGGCCCGGTTAAGCTGTTTTTCACCTTCTAAACCTTGTTTCAGCCATATCTCCCAAACGGTAAGTCCGTTTGGTAAATGTGACCAATCTACTAAAAGGTAAACCATCACCCAAATCCAATCGAAGTGGTTTCAGGTCCAAACTCCTTATCAATTAAAATTTATAAACAAAACAAGATTTGCTAGGGGCAAAACAGTCATTTATAAATCGACAAAAATCGTGAACATGGGAAATGACCCCAATAGTCGTTTCCCAAAGTTACACGACCCTACGACATCATACGAAAATGAAATAAATATTCTACGATCTTCCGATGTGTAGAATGTGGGTCGTTACATCCCCCCCCCCCCCCTTAAGAAATTTCGTCCCCGAAATTCCCTAATCAAAACATACAAAGGTGTCCTGCATGCCTATCAACCATTTACAAATAATCAAACACACATAATAACACAACAAGCTTATCCTAGCATGCGGAATAACTATATCACATTTAAAATCTTACCAGGCAAAGAGTTCTGGATATGACTTCCTTATGCTCTCCTCTGTTTCCCAAGTATAGTCATTTTCATTCTCGCCCCACTGAACCTTGACCACCTTCACCGTCTTCATTCGAATTTGTTTCGTATCATACTCGACAATATGGATTGGCCTGCGGTTCCCAACCACCTTGGGTTCTACTTCAATGTCATCCAACCAATCCGGTGAAATTGCTATATCAGGGTCGTGTACGAACTTCCTTAACTGGGAAACACGAAACACGTGAACTCCTGCCATCTTGTCAGGTAACTCAAATTTATAAGCCAAATCCCCAATTTGCTCGAGAACTGGGAATGAACCAACAAATCTTGGTGCTAACTTGTCTCTCCTAACAAATCCAATCACGCTCTTTAACGGAGAAATATTGACAAACACCAAGTCGCCAACAGAGAATTTCAATTCTCTTCGCCTCTTATCAGCATAACTCTTCCGCCTATCTTGGGCAGCCTTCATTCTTTGTTGAATAACCTTGATCTTGTCTGAAGTTTCTCTTATCACATCTGGCCCAAGCACAAACCTCTCACCTCTTTCTAACCAACATGATGGTGAGTTGCACGGTCTTCCGTACGAGGCTTCAAATGGAGCCATACCGATACTGGATTGGTAACTATTATTATACACGAATTCAACCAGATGCAAATGGTTACCCCATGATCCACCAAAATCCAATATACAAGCTCTCAAGAGATCTTCTAATACACAATTCACCCTCTCTGTCTGACCATCGGTTTGAGGATGGTATGCGGTACTGAGATGTAACTCTGACCTAAAGCCTCTTGCAAGCTCTTCCAAAACCCACTAGTAAACAACAGATCTCGGTCACTCACAATGCCTTTGGGTACTCTATGAAATCTCACTACCCATTTCATATACAATTCCGCTAACTTAGCTGTTGTTCTATTCGACTTGACGGGTATAAACCTTGCACTCCTTGTCAACCAGTCCACAATCACCCAAATGCTACAATGGCCAGATCTAGTCCTGGGTAAACCATCAATGAAATCCATTAAGACCTGTCCCCATTTCCATTTGGGAATTTCTAATGGTTGCAACAAACCACTAGGCTTCTTTTGCTATGCTTTAACTAACTGGCAATTCATGCACTTGGATATAAACTTCCCAACGTCTCTTTTCATCCCTTCCCAGTAGTAGGTCTGCTTCATGTCTCGATACATTTTGTTACTACCTGGATGTATAGTTAGTTTTGAGTAATGACATTCTCTAATCACTTCATCTCTCAATCCATTGACATTGGGTACAACTAGTCTTCCATTCTTTCTAAGCCATCCTTCTCAATCAAGCCCATACTTGTTCATCTCCTTACTGTCGATACCCATCTCTAACTTGGAGATGATTTTCAATAGGTTAGGATCATCCCTCTGACTGGAACCAATCCGCTCAATCAAAGTGGGTCTGATCGTCAACCTTGCTAACATCTCTGGATCCAATTCGCAATTTGGTCTGAAATCGTACCCTGCGGCATACTCCAGTTGCTTCCATTCAAGAAACATAGCCCCTAAACTTTCATGTCTCTTACTCAATGCATCAGCTACCGCATTGCCCTTTCCTGGTGTATATGTGATATCAAAATCATAGGAAGCCAAGAATTCTAATAATCTCTGCTAACGGAGGTTTAGATCCTTCTGAGAGAAAAGATACTTTAACGATTTATGATCGTTAAACAACTCGAATCTTTCTCCCAAGAGATAATGTCTCCACATCTTTAACGCGAACATGATCGCTGCCAATTCCAAATCATGGGTAGGATATCTTTTCTCATGCGGTTTCAGTTGCCGACTAGCATAAGCTACAACCCTACATCCTTGCATCAATATAGTACCTAGTCTGGTACCACATGCATCCGTGTATATTGGCATCTCTTCATTCCCTTTAGGAATGACTAACACTGGCGCACACGTCAACTTTTCCTTTAGACTCTTGAATGCATTTTCACACCTTCCGTCCCAGTCGAAAGCTTGATTTTTCTTGGTCAACTGAGTTAACAGTGCCGCTATCTTGGAGAAGTCTTGGATAAGCTTACAATAATATCTAGCTAACCCCAAGAAACATCTCATGTCTGTTGCATTCTTGGGCGTAGACCAATCCTGTACCGTAGCCACCTTCGCAAGGTCCACGACAATACCATTCTCTGAAACAACATGGCCCAAGAATCTCACTTCCCTCCTCCAGAAGTGACACTTAGAAAATTTCGCTTTCAATTGGTGTTTTCTCAACACCTCCATTACTATCCTCAAATATTCCTTGTGTTCTTCCTCTGTCCTCGAGTAAACAAGGATATCGTCCACGAACACTAGAACAAACTTATTCAATTGATCCCTGAATACCCCATTCATAAGTTCCACAAAATATGTTGGTGCATTGGTCAAGCCGAATGGCATGACCAACTACTCATAGAATCCAAACGGCGTCCAAAAGGCCGTTTTAGGAATACTCTCAGCAACTATTCAGAGCTGATGAAATCCTATCGCGAGGTCTAACTAGGAGAACAATATTTCTCCTTCCAGTTGATCAAACAAATGATCTATCCTTGGAAGAGGATACTTATTCTTCCTAGTCACCTTAATCAACTCGCGATAGTCCACACATAAACGAAGGGAACCATCTGCCTTAATGGCAAATACGACTGGTGCTCCCTACTCGGAAACACTTCTTCTGATAAATCCCTTCTTCAAAAGATCGCTTACTTGCACGCCAAACTCTCGCTTCTCCCTTGGTGCCATACGACGAAGTGGCATCACTATAGGTCTGGCATCTTTTACTAAATCAATACGGAACTCAATCTCTCGGTGTGGTGGAAGTCCGATCACTTCCCCGAAGATGTCCGGATACTGGCCAGCAATGGAAATCTCTGATAACTCGTCCTACGGAATGTTGTGGGAATTTAGAAAACTAACCATCACCTCATCACTAGGTAGGCTACCAAGTAGTACCTTCCGCCCATCATTCGCCTTAGTAGTCACCGAAAATCCCTCACTGTCTACCACCACTCCGTACCTTTGGAGTCAACTGACTCCCAAAATAATGCCAAACCCAGTAAAGCCCAAAACAAATCAATCACAAGAAAACATACATCCATGACTCGATAAGACCAAATTTCGATAAATCATACTAAGGATAGTCGAACCACCAACCGGGTTCATCACAACTAAAGCTCCATCGACAATCTCGGGTTCCAATCCAAACCTATCTACAGGTCACTAGATACAAAGGAACGGGAAGCCCCAGTATCAAATAATACTCGAACAGGAACATCATAAATAGAAAGCATACCTTGAATGACGACATTCTTTCCTTTCTCCGCTGCAATTGGGGCATTCGATGAAGAAGGAACAACATTAATAGCATATGCTTTCACAATCTGCTTCTCTTTAGGAGGTTGTGGACAGTTATCCTTTGGATGTCCCACTTGGCCGCAATTGAAGCACTTCCTGTCCGCTGGCTTTGCTCGACATTCTTTAGCATAGTGGCCCTTCTTGCCACAGCTAAAGAACTCTACATCTTTCCTGTCTTTCTTTCCCTGACCATCCTTGGTCTGACTCTGCTTCCTTTTTTATGAGAATTATTCTTGCCTCCACCGCTTGTCTGTGGCTTTGGCCCCTCTGCAGATGCAACAGCGACCTCATTCTTGGGCTTAGGATAAAGGCTCTCTAGTCTCAATGCTTTCCTAATAATCGATTCAAAAGTCTCATCAATATGGTTTATAAGCCTTTCTCTCAAGTACTGATCTAAACCAGTTATGAACTTCTCGTTCTTCTTCTCGGCAGTATCGATAAGAGATAATCCATACTTCGATAAAGTATCAAACTCAGTAGTATATTCCGATACTGCTCTACCATTCTGTGTAAGCTCCAAGAACTTCCTAAACAACTCTGATTTTGGGCAGCTGGAATAAACTTATCACTGAATCGGGCCTTAAATTGATTCCATGTAACTTGATCCTTAGGAGTAGCTACCTTAATAGCATTCCACCAATTCATTGCCCGTCCTTGCAGCTGACGGGATGCTAGCTTTCTCTTCATTGCATCATCGATCCCTAAGTCCTCGAAGATGCGCTGACAACTATCGAGAAAATCTTGAACATACGTAGCTGATTCTGTTCCATGGAACGGTTTCGCACTAATACTAGCATAATCCTTGCAAAGCATGGCGAAATCGGCTCTAGGCGCCTGCACTGCCGCACCACCACCATTAGCAGCATTAGGAACTTCCCCCTGAACATCCCTAAGCATCTCTCTCATGAAGTCAGTAAACATCGTCTTCATGTTAGAGGATTCCTATTATTGGCTCCTGAACCAGTATTCCTCGTATATCGTCTCATTGTTCAATTTGTAAAGAGAAAATGATTAACCATCTCTTCAGTGGTGCCAGTGCAGTGCGACATCATCCTTAAATATACTAATAGTATATATATAACTTTTTAAAACCCAAAATATAACAAATACGCGCTCTCATGTATGTACTATCTCTCCCTGGTGTCTTTCCCTAGGTTAACTATGCAACCTAGAGCTCTGATACCAAATGTGACGGCCCGCATCAGCCAACATTTCCACGAAACGCGTTGTGCCGACGTCCAACCAGCATGGGATGGTCGTCAAAAGAAAGGAAAAGGAAAGGAATTTAAAACGATGAATCATCAAGGAACCTGTAGTATATCTCACAGCGTATGGAACAAAATACAATAATAACATAACTTGATATAGAACAAGCGAATTGGTGCATGAGCTGAAAACTAAACCATCATAGCAGTGGAAAAATCCAAAATAAAGCTTATGATCCAAACCATCATTATTACAACTTTTAAAACTGTCTCTAAAGCAAAATATGAAGGTACACCACTAATGCCCAAAGTAGTGACTAGCAACAACACAGGGAGAATATATGTGAATAATATGTGTAAGCCTCCTGCTCGTCTCCAGATAGCTACTCATGCATAACCAGTTAACCTGTCTCTAGTATGCTCATTTAGGAGCACCCAGAGTAATAAGAAGAGACATAAAACTCTGGGTCAGACAAAAGTTTGGCATGACCAATAAGCAGCAATACAAAAGAATAATAGGTATACATAACCATACTTGAACCTGGACCTGCAACCAAAGAGTTAGAACAACAGGATGTACAATACTCTAAGGTGACACAAACACATGATGTGAAAATAATGGGGAGGGAGTATGCATGTCATGGTGATAGCAATCATCAAACATAGCAATCATCCTCACATCTCTCACTCAGTGTGTAAAGAATACAATATCTACCACTTTGATCACCCAATCCTTTACTACGATCACTCTACCCCATGGAGTCATAACAACTTTACTGCACTGATCCATAGCCGCTAATCCTTTGCTATGTCCACTCTGCCCCCATGGAGTCATGACAACTGCACTGGCTCACAGCCTTGCTACGATCACTTTTCCCTATGAAGTCATAACAACTCCACTGCACTGATCCATAGCCGCTAATCCATCTCTTAGTGGTGAGTCAAAGCTGTAGACGTCGATAACCCCTTTGCACACGTCCCACAGCAAAGTCCAATCATGAAGTTAAATCGTTGGTTCCCATCCGGATCCTGAGTTCTAACTTCCTATTTGGACTACCTTTGCATCTCGGGTTTTGGTCATCATCCCGTTCGATTCGGTCCGTGATCATCATGTACGTTCGGTCTTGAATACCCCTATGGTTTGTGGGTCCTCCATCGGGTCGTGGCGGTTCATGGTGGCGGTTCGCGGATGCTGATATGTGGTCCCACTCGTCGGCTCGTGGCCAAGCTCTGGGCCTGGTTCATGACTCGCTTGAACGGCGCGTGGTGCATCGGCTCGTGGTGAAGACTTGGATCCGGTTCGTGGCGCTGTGCTCCTCACTTCGATTTGTGATCTCCTGATGGTGACCCGGTGGTTCATGAGGGGATGTACTCCACGATCGGCTCGTGGTGGAGGGTGGTCGGCTAGTGACATATGCCTCACGAACGGGGGTGTCTGACCAATTTCTACAACTTTTCCAGCAAGTTATTTACTTTTATACGACGGCATTTTCGACCATTCTGGCTTTTCTATAGAATCACAAATCATTCTATAGTAATAGCAACATGTATAATCAACCATAAACACCAAAACAACAATATAACATGTTAATATGGATCAAACATACCCAAAACTCATATTTTCCCCTTAATCTCCTTAATCATGATTCAATCATATGATTAGCAAAACATGTCCAAATTAACCCAAACTTCTAACCGAGGCATAAAATAATATTTGTGAATTTCTACACATTTTTCTAGATTTTTATAATACATAATTTCATTAATTAACACTAATAACCCCTAATTAGCGAAAAACAATGCAAATCACTCACCTTAGCCACAAATAAAACTTTAGATTTGAAACTCTACTGTTTTTGGTCAAATTCCTATGCAACACAGCAGCTCCAACTCTGATTTGACACTAATTTTCCTTGGCTTGGTGTAGATTAAGCTAATACGCGATTAGAAAACGATTTGGGATGATTTTAGAAGGTGGAGGCCAATGTTAGGGTTTCAAGGATGTAAATGGCAGCTAGAAAAATGAATAAAACTGAATTTCCTAACCCTGTCAGCCCTCCCATAAACCTAATTCCGAAATGGGTTATGGGCCTAGCAACTAATCACCCTAATTTGGCCCAGTTAAACTGTTTTTCACCTTCTAAACCTTGTTTCAGCCATATCTCCCAAACGGTAAGTTCTATTGGTTATTGTGACCACTCTACGGAAAGGTAAACCATCATCTGAATCCAATGGAAGTGGTTTCAGGTCAAAACTCCTTACCAATCAAAAGTTATAAACAAAACAAGATTTGACAGGGGAAAAACAGTCATTTATAAATCAGCAAAAAAGGTGAACAAGAGAAATGACTCCGATAGTCGTTCCCCAAAGTTACGCGACCTTACGACCTCATACGAAAATGAAATAAATATTCTACGATCCTCCGATGCGTAGAATGCGGGTCGTTACACCCAGCTTTGGAAATCCCTGCCTACTACTGCATTCCCAAGATTTCTACTAGCAATTAAAACAGACCCTGCTTACAATACCCTATAAACTCACAAACTTTGCTGCTACTTTAATCCTACGCTCAAAACCCTGGACTGATCTCTATCCCCAAGATCATATTTTCCCCAAATTACAAACCTGTAACTCGTAACCCCTAGTTTAAAGTAAATTAGTAAACCTATAAAATGTTTTGTAAAAATAAAAACGTTAAAATAAAAAAACAACAAAAACCCTTGTTAAATTAAATAGCTGGCCCCCCTTCTCTCTTAAAATATTGTTTGCTTCAAAACAATGATGGCCGAAATAAAGTTAGGTTTTTGTCCCCAAATAAAATCGCGACTTCTAATTGATTCTTTGGAAATTGTTCTCTGATAATCTGATCTTTCGATGCTCTTGGTCGAACGATTTGACTTGCGTGCCATCGAAACTCTGATGAATTGTGAATATTCTACAATTTGTTTCTTTCTTGTTTGCTTGTTTATCGATGCAAAAATGTCGATGATGAATCAATGTTTAAAAAGGGTATAGAAAACATTTGTATATCTCTAATTTCACTGCAAATAGATTTGGTATAATTATTACATTATTTTTGCCTTGATTAAAAAAGCCGTAAATGGTTTATTGAATTTTTAGAAACAAGTAATTGATTTCTTTTCTAAAAAATCTCCTTCGAATTTCTGGAAACCTGATTCTTGCTGATTTGCAGCACTTGCCATGTATTCATCACCCTGAAGATTTGTTCGACTATTTCTGGAAACAATTTGAAATGTTTCTTGCCTAAAAAGTTTGCATGATATTATTGAAAACTTTATAACCCATGATTTGCTCTTGCTAATTTTTGGAAACACATGAATGAATTTCCTTGACCCATTAATCATGATGATTGATCTTTGAATTTCCTGATCATTATTCATGCGGATTGTATCCCTTGTGATTTCTGGATATTTGAGGAATTCTTGTCAAAAAATGACTTCATCCTTTGTTATGCATATGAAATTTGTTCGTATGACTTGCCACAACAATGACTATATTTTGTATATTAGTTGTGTGTATATATGTATATCAGTTGCATATATGTTCTGCCTTGTTGTTTGATCAATGTTCATGGTGCTTGACTCTATTTTGACCTGTGTATGCTAATTTCTGTGGTCACTTGACATCCTTACTCACTTGCATGTATATGCTGCTGTGCATTTCTGTTTTGGTGATACTGTAGTGCAGCTGCACCTATACTTGTTGACATGGACATGAACGTTCACTTGCCCGCATTGTGCATGTTATATATGTGCCATAACATGTATACACACACACAAATGTGCATGTGTGTGTATGCTGCTGCCATGATACTGAGCATTCTTGATGCTTTACTGTGTGATATCCTGAAGTGAGTGTTATTTGATCATTTTCTCATTGCCGCTTGTATGTCAATTGTCCAGCTTCAATGTTTATTTTCTTTGTTGTTTACTTCCATCTGCACTTGAATCATGTAATTGAATTGCCCTTGTGATTGTTATTGTGTGCATACATGTGTACTGTGATGTATTTGTTGCTCTTGTGCATGGTTCGGTTTTCCTAAACCTTTTGTATACTTGAATTATCTTGACATGAACCATTTGTATACTTGAACTGTCTTGAGCTGGAGCTCTGTTGCATGCATATTCTCGCCTGACTAGTGTGTGTATTGATGCTCCATACTTGCAAATGTATATTCATGTATGCATTTGTGTGCATGTCACTTGAACTTGAATTAGCGCTGGACATGAAATATTTTGATCTTCTTTGTATTAATTGCTTTGATAAGCTCTTGTGCTTATGTCATGATCATTGCTGTTGTGTCAATAATTTGCCCAAATATATGTGCTCTTTGTTGTTGGCAAAAGAATCACCCATTCTTGTACTTGTGTTATTTGGTCTTCACCTTGGTCTAGTTTGGGCTTGTTGTACATTGTAATGAGCTGTCTTGATATTGATGTGTGTATTGCTGAGTCCATTTTTCTTTGTCATCCTATTGCTCAGCCATGTGATCCTTGGTTCATGAGCATGCATCCATATACATACATATGTATATACACACAGATGTGTGTGTATGTATAAGTGTTTGTATTTTGTGTGTTGTCATTCATATTTTGTTGCACTTGTGTGTTTATGGATACTTGCATCATGCATGTATTGTCAAGCTTCACCTGAACACATCATACTTGATATATTTGTCCCTTGCTATTTCAATGTTTGACCATATTGCCCCTACCAAAAATATATGTGTATATACATACACATGTATGTGTATGCATGTATTGTGTATGTGCATAATATATATGTGTATGTGTGTGAGAGAGAGAGAGCACTAGAGACACTGTCTACCTTGTGGTATTTACATTGAATCACTGTGAATATCACAAGTGGTCTAGACACAGATGGATGTATATACATATCATACCAAGTCAAGAAATATGATGAGAAACACACCAAAATTATGAGGCAAATAAATTTTAAAATAATTTTTTTCTGCTAGAATTTAAAAATATTTTTTTCCAATTTAATGTATGTTTCTGTGATAGGTATGCAGGTAATTGGACTGGCGCTGTAGTAGATTGAAGAAACAGTGTCAATGAGTGTGTCAAGGAGTGTGTCAGAGAGGGTAGAGTGAAATGTAACTGAGTGTTGTATGAATAGAGTGAAATGAGTGAACTGTAGTGGGGAGCAATACAATAGTGGAATTTGAATGTATTGTAATACTGAGATGTACGATAGCGGAGTTGGAAATTTGTACAGTTCAAATGTAGAAACAAAATATTATATTTAAATAAAATACTGTTTGAATATTTAAATTCTTGTGCGGTAGTATTTTATTCAAATATAAATATTTATTTCTGTATATGGTCTATAGAATTCAACAATTGCAAGCACATTTTTAATATATATATATATATATATATATATATATATATATATATATATATATATATACATACATACATATATATATATGTTTGTTATCATCAAACAAAAATCATATACAACAAAAACAATTATTCCAAATTATTAATCCATAGGTTAATTTCTGACTTTCTTGCTTATAGAACTTACAAAAATCTTACTTTATAAGTCATTTTATACTATTATATAAAACCAATTAAAAATGTTAATTTATTTACAAAAAATTATATTTTATATATCTTATATAATATATGATTTAAAACTATAATTTAGTTATAAAAACAATTTTTTATCTTCAACTCCATCAATTCGCTTGATGGCAAATCGATGTCTTAAAAAGATAGATTTTAGGCCATTTGTTGCCAATTACTTAATCAATACCGTTTATTGATTAATAACACATCAATTGTTGGGTTTAAATTTGACAATCAACATCCAAACATGATTTAAAGTTATTTGGATTAAACAATTCATATACGAATAATATGAAGTACAAAATATTTGAGGAATCCTCTTGGATCCCTCCAACCAGCTTTTTTCCCTGCATTGCAGATAATTATATCGTTACATAAATGCATATCAAATATAATTTTAAACTAATTCATTTAAAGGACGGAAATCTAAATAACGTCAATCGACAACCAAACAATGATCAACTAAAACATACAAACATCCAATTTATGCTAAGAACGATAAACTATAATAATCTGAATTTAATCACATCCAGTATTTCAGAAAGCATGAGAGTTAACTCACAATTTATTTTCGATTGACTGTTTCACATCAATTTATCCAATTTTAAACAGATGTTTAAAATTAGAAAAAATCCTGATGAGCTCCAAATTATTCCATTGCAGCTCGAAGGCGTAGATATCGTCCATACGATTCCAATGCTTCTTATTCCATGCAAATCTGATAACAAATGAAAAAGGTACAATTTATACAAGTTTGAATTGAAATAACAAGTCATTAACTAATTAAATAATTAATTATTTTACCTAATCCCCTAATTATCTTCCCAATGCTTCTTCCTTAGGATAAAACTACGCATCCCTGTACAACTTAACACTATGGCTGCATCATCCTTCAATCCTTTCTCCCTTCATACCCCATGATTTTCAAAATCGAAACCACTAACTTGATCCTCTACTCGAGAGCAACCTCCGTGACCCAACTTCCTACAGCTCGCACCAACCCCTTCGTCGTGGCCTCGACACAGTCACACACGCGCTACAGGAAAAGTAGCGAGCTGTTTTGGCATGAAAACCCATGAAATTTACAAGCAAGTTGCTAATTGATGCCGCAAACTCGAAAACAACATTCGTTTTACGGTTTGACGCTCCAATTCCCCTTAATCACAACCCTAGGCACGTTGCTCATATTTTTATCGAACAAAATTCGCACTGAACCCTTTGCAAAAACATATAAATGTGAAGCTCTTGTTTTCGTGAGGCTAACGAATCAAACGAGATTCGATTTCGTAAGGTATTTGATTTAATAAGAGAATTGAAGAATTGGATAGTTTTTGTTTTATATTTGTTGTTGTGTTTGAAAGAGTAGAGGAAAGGAATGAAAAGGCTTGGAGTTTAAAGTAAGCAACTGTGAATTAGATCCTAGGGCAGACAACACAAATTTTTTTTTTTTAAATATAGTCAAGCCTCAATTCTTGAATAGGCAGCGAATCTTATCTTGAACGATAATGCCAAGATTTTGCAGGATTTCAATGGATTCGGTAGGGATTAAAAGATTGGCTAAGATTTTGTTTTGACTTTTGAAAATGACATTCTGAGAGTGACCCTTAATTTGTAAAACATCTCACGGTTCCATATTCCAATCAAGACACTATAACCGACGATTTTAGGCTTTAACTATTATTTTAAACAAACTTGAACAAGTTTCGAGGTCTAATTCGATTTTATGGGGAAGTTATAAATTTATAATCGACGTTTTAAATTGATTTCAATTAAATAAATTTCTGGGCGTTTACAACATGTACGACTTAACGGTAACTGCAAATGTAAAGAAATTTGAAATCCGATAATAATATTTTATTACGGATTAAATGGAACTAGTTTCGTCGAATTCCGAGGTTGTTTCTAAAAAACGGTTTTTATTTCAAACGCTTAATCGATACGCCTTTATATTATGCACGATCACATAACAAATCCAACTGACGTGAACTTGAAATCCAGTAATAATTAACCATTATGGATTTTATAAAATTAGTTTTATTGAAATCTGAGGTCGTTTGAAAAATTGGCCATTTCCATTTGTAAAATTAAATCAATAAAATATAGATCGATTTCAAAATAGTCAAATCCATTGATAATAGATTATTATTATCGTTTATACTCAAATAGAATTTTATATGGCTTCAAAATAAACTAATTTGGATTCTAAACTCAATATACATTTCTCTTCCAATAGGAATTAATAAGATTAAGTGTCTATAAATCTTTTCTAGAGGGCTTTTGTGTTCTGTGTAAAGTAACAAGGAAACTTCTTTATTTTAATATTTTTTCTTTCTTTATTGAATTAGGTAGAACAAAATTATGGTGTTTTACCTATATTTTGTACATGTCTTTCACTGCATACTTTCTTGTCACTTTAACAAAACATGTTTTCTTACTAACTTATTGATTCATAAGTACTTATACTTCTTCTTGTTCCAATAAGCTTAAGTGTGCCACAACCCGTTCTTTATCAAAAACTCTTTTATTTTATTTTCAAAACAATTCTACTATTAAGCACTTTCTCTTAACCAATCATATAACTTAAACCCACAACTTGCTTATGCACTTTATTCTTTCAAAAACAAATTTGTGTATTTTTGTCAAAAAATTTTAATGCAAATCTCAACATTACTGTTAAATTTTTGAAAACCGTAAACTTTTAAATTTGAAACTTGAAAAAAAACTTTCTTGAGACCTTTTCCATATTTTTTTCAAGTTTAACCAAAAGTTAAATTGTGGGACTAAGTACAAAGTGGTTTCTTAAATTTTCATTTCAAAATCTTTTGCGCAAAAATTATCTCTTCATCCAAGTCCTTTTTCACACTATTTCCTTCCAAAACCGTGTCTGAATAGGAATCTAAGCCTTGTACCCCTTTTTGCGCCAAATGTGTGTTTATATATATATATATATATATATATATATATATATATATATTACTAATACATTTTCCTTCTTACTCTTTTCCAACGTATAAGGTTCTATTGCCAAACTCACTAATCTGAAATAATTAAATTTTGTATACTAACATATGGAATCCATCTTTTCATTTCAAAATATATTGTACACTTTTCACTCAAGAGCCTGTTATCCTCAACTTTGCATAACCATTTCTTTAGTGTACAAAACTCATATCCCAGCTCTTTCCATATATCGCTCTTGCTATTTAGTGGGTTCTTCTATGGATCTTGGTGTATACTCAAAAATATGAATCTATCGAAGCTTGAGTTGATTTTTCTGATATCCTGAAGAAATTCAAAAATAAATATATCAAAGCTCATAATAGAAATCTCATAGCGGAAAGGAATAATTTTTAATAGTAGGTAAATACTTACCACATGTCTAAGCTACAGAATCTCAACCACATGTCTAATCTGCTGATTTCTTATTAGAAGTGAGTCAGAACAAAAGTTACGGTGAATGGACAAATTGTACATTCTATAAATAACAATACATATAACGTTCCATCACTAGTTCACACTTATTAGGTTATAAGAGTTTATTTCATAATATACTTTCGATTTTTCAACATAAATTGTAACTATCTACTCCCCAGTAGATTTACCTAATTAATATATATATATATATATATATATATATATATGTCGCTAAATGCCTGACCAGTCGAGATACTCCTCATAGTATCCTCCTCGAGTGGTCCTCACCGTCGTTTTATGAAAACATACCATACCTCCATCACCACGCTACGAAAGCGTGCTAGACTATTCTACGAAGGCATACCAAGTCTCCAATGTTACGCCATTAAAGCGTATTAGGCTATGCTGCGAAAGCAAATAGGCCTCACCGTTGTGCCACAAGGGTGCCCTAATCCATGAGTTCCCCCATGGAACTCAGTCGGGGCTTTCTACATATCTGTAAAGGACAGCTTCGTTAGGCCTACATTATAGATATCCAAAGACTGGTCTATCTCTTTCGGTGGCTCTCAAAGGCCCCATCTAGCCTACCCCCGTTAATGAAAGACTATTCAATGAGCTAAATGACTGCCCTAACATCCAATCTAAACAAACATGTGGTCCCTCATCTAATGACCTGAGAGTAAAAGAACATTGGCTTCTTGGCTTAGCTCTTGTCTTTCCTGCATACGCTCAGACCGACGATGACAGGTATTTGATGAACTATTATCCTTATTTGATCCTGACCAGCCTCCTCTTCAAGCGAGGCAATTTTCGGATCGTCCTAAGGTCATCCACCTAGCCTTCTGGCTGCTACATCATAATTACAGCCAAGGTATACCCTTAGATGGAACCACAAACCTGCCTCTAGGAATACAACTTCATCTGGTTTCTCCAGAGGGTCATCTCATAGTACCATCCCACGTCCTGTAGAAGTCTTATACTTCCTTCCAGTCCTGTCGAATAACAAGTTGGACATGTTCCTCTCGTGTCTGCAGACACCCGCGATGATCTGCCCCATTGGGGTCTTCATCCCAAATACGTACGGACTGGTCCAAGCGCATCTCATCATTACGGTATTAGACCTATGTCTAATTTTCTATGACACGCTTGTTTTATTTACCACATTGCTAATTAACTTAAACATTTTCTTGTTTATTCTGCATTCAAATTATTTTTTGTTAATTCTAGTTGATCGCTTATTTTTCCCAGTCATACTTCGCTGCAGGAACAAACCACATTTCATCCCTTTTATTGGCCACTTATTTTCCCTAATCGGCTCTCACTACCGTGACGGGCCACTACTTATTATTATATTTATTAAACTTAATTCCTCGATTACAAGTTTATTAATAATAAGCCTACTTTGTTCTTTCCCATTTAATTATAACCTCGTGTTATAATATTACCGTAACTATAATTGTGGGTTTTCTTACTAAACTTATTTCCCGTAATTTAAGTTCATTTATAATAGCCTCTTACTTTCCATTTCATCTTTTAATTATAACCTATATGTTATAATTCTACTTGTCCCTATGACAAGTCTACTTATTATATTACATTCCCATCTTATATAATTTATTATAATAGGTTACATTCCCCGTTCATTTCATACTTCATCGGTTTCTTATTATTTAATATAACTCTTATAGTTATGACACTAATCTACTTACCTCTTTGTAAGTTTACACATTTACAGGAAATAATTTACACATCTTACATATTTGGTTGTTGGAAATGTACTAAAATCTATTTGATAATATAAATTAACCAACACCTGTAATTGCAAGATACTCTTTGGTAGATTATTTTTAGGTTATTGGTTAGCGCGCAATATGAAAAAAATCCCTACTTCGCACTAACCCACATTATTTCCCTTTTTCTTGCAATTACATTCCCTGTATTTAGTAAGAATTTAGTTATGGAAATGTATCCCTTTTCCACAACCAACTGATTCGGTCCATTACTAATTTCCCACTTTTTATTAGTTATAGTATTATTTTCTATCTTATCCGTTTTACAATTTTTGTATTTACTCCATTTTAAATCTGAAAGGTGATTCCTTAAAAATAGTATGAAAATTCTCAGATTTACCATTTTTCTACAAATTTACCGCACATAACCTTAATAACGTCATGACAACCTGTGTCACATTTATTTAGTAAGCCATACCAAGCTTGTTTATTTTCAAAATTTTCTTTTATTACAATTTTAGCATAATATATTTATTTAGCCCCAAATCATAAAGCTTTCCCCTTTTTATTATAATTAATTTGCGCATAACCGCCATTTAATTAATTTACGCCTAACTACAATCCAATTATTTTGCGCATAACTACAATTCAATTGATTTAGGCCTAACCACTATTCATTTTTTGTGCATAACCACGATTTAATTTAAAACTGCAAAATCCAATGCAAAAGGGGGAAAAGAGAGCTGATAGAATATTTTATTTACTTTACAAGAATTAAACGATATCATATACCATTATATGAAAAGTATAATTTAAATCCACTAGCCTAAATGCTCTTCCATTTCCTGAATCTGATTTATATTTGTCATCTATGGTCTCCCTAAATGAATCTACTGCTATAATTACCATGAATTTATAAATTTGATTCTAAAAGAATAAAAATATAACGATCCGGATTTTAAGTCGGTTAAGCTTGAACATTTTATATTGTTTTAATTGTTGAATTAGAAATATAAGTGGATTTTTATATCGAGCTTATCAATTTAATAATCAAAATGCAATTTTATTTCGAATGTATAAAATTATCGTATACGAAAACATAATAGAATTGAATTTGAGGTTAAAACTGAATCGAAATGATCCAGATGATCAGTATAAATTCTATTTGAATATAAACGATAATAATAATTTATTATTGCGGAGTTGATTATTTTGAATTTAAATTATATCTAATCGATTAAATTTGATATGTGAAAATAGCTAATTTTTAATTGACCTTGGATTTCACGAACCAATTTTATTGAGTTCGGAACATCAAATCATAGTAGTATGTCAATTTTCATTGCGATTGGAGCTCGTATGTGGTTGTTTAGACATGAAACTTCAGGCGTAAGTTTCATGATAATATTATCATAATAAATCGTACCGAAATCCAATCGGTATCTATTTAAAATAAAATAAAAATCACTTTAAGTCAAATCGAATTAAATTATATTATATTTAAAACCAAATCAAAATCTTTTTAAATGCTGTAAATATATTTTCTATGTACGTTGTCCAACCAAAATTTAATGGAATTGTACATTTGTTTCCTCTTAGTTTATAAATATCACGACACCCCCTCTTCTTTCTCTTCTCATTTCCCGTTCTTTGCAAAATCAAAAGATAAAGGAAAGCCAACCAAAATCCATGACAAATGAGCCCATTTCCTTTTCTCTCCATTCCCATTCACGACCAAAAAGATTCGAACCCATCCCTATTTTTTTTTAAAAGAAGAAGAATCGATTCAAATCAAAAGTTGGGGTTCATATCAACATCGCGAGGCTCAACATCAGGATTGAGGCATGCAAATGAAAGAGGAGCTGCTCGATGTGGGTATGTTGGGATTGTGATGAAGGTAGCGATTTGAGGATGGGGAGCGACGTTGGTTTCTTGGTGGTGCGATGTAATGTTACGGTCGCAGTTGAGTAATTGTGATGTCGCAGGTTGTTGCTGGAAGTTGCGATGGGTTCTGGATTGGTGATTGAGGAGGGTTATAATTGTGTATAGGCGTGCGTGGCTGTAGGAGGGTTGCGATATGGATGAACTTGGTGATGCAAAGGTTGAGATCGGGACTTGATTGTTGCACAGTGGGTTGTTGATGTTGTACATTAGGTTATTAGAGCTCGTTGTACTTTTGGTGGAGGTGGGCTTTGGCAGAAGCAGTGGCCTGGAGATGAGTTGAAGGATGTGGCAACGAACTGTGGTGACATGTTGAGGAGGAGCGAAGGTAGTTGCAAAGGCAGTGATAATGGAGGAAGCAACTACGGTATATCATATGGATTTGGAGAAAAAAAATCAAACCGAGTAAACTCACTCCCTGGTTCATTTATAATGTTACTATAAATGAATTTTTATATAGTATATAATTTTTATATGTTGTTTGTTGGCTTTCTGGATGCATTGATGATTATTTATCAATTGCGGATATCATATGTATATTAGTTATATTTAGGCTTGGTAGTTGCATATTCCCTCAACTTTTTAGCGGATGAGACTCTATGCGCCCCGCATAACAGTGGATGACCTTCTATACCATGATATCCTACCTTGAAGCATGATTGGTATTCTTTATGTTGTCCAATATCCGTGGATGCAAGAAAAACAGGTTGGAGGGATCCAACTGGACTCCTCAACAATTAAATTGTTGTTTTCATATATAGTCTTATAATATGTGATTGATTATTGGGTGTTTTGAATGTTTAAATAGCACCGACCCTAAAATAATTGGTATTTAAATACCATAAAAATATATTTGAAAGGAAGGGAAAATAATTTTGGTTTTAAAAAGATTTTTTTTTTTCAAAACGGAAATTTAATTTTGAATGGGCTAGGAAATATTAACTTGTTTTTAATAATAAAACAAGTTGATGAATTTATAAACGATGTTTATAAATGAAGTGGAATATTTATCATTGGATAATTTGGAAATTTAAATTCAAGTATGAATTCAAAAAGGGAATTGGGAATCGTTTAAAAAGGAAATGAAGAAATTTACTCCGATGTTTGAAATGTAAATTGAATTGGAATAAATCCATATGGATTTATGATTGAAATTCGATTATGCCGAATTTATAAAAGTAAATTATTTCCAAAGGATATAGGAATGATATTAAACAAAAACTAAAATTTAAAATTAAATATGAAAATAAATTCTATGTTTGTATACATAAGTTATAATAATAAAATACTCCAAAATAGGAATTGGGTTTCAAATGGATTTTGAAATGGAAGCCTGTTTTAATATATAAAACAAGGAAGTTAAATTTGTAAACGATGTTTATAAATGTAGTGAAGTAATAATCATTGGATAATTTGGAAGTTTAAATTCAAACATGAATTTAAAAAGGAATTGGTAACTTTTGAAAAGGGAACGATATATTTTATTTTGGAATATAAACTAAATTGAGATAAATCAAAGGGGTTTATAATTGGAATTCGATTGTGTCAAAATTTATAAAATAATTTATTTCCAAGGAAATTGTAATTTAGTATAAAAATTTGAGTTGTGAATAAATTTATAACCAAGTTATGAGTTATGAATAAAATTATCAACGATTTAGGATAATCAGGAATTTTTAAGTTAGAATTGGAAAATTGGCTTAATTTTTATTATAATATATAAGAATAGAGTTGGAATTGATTTGATAAACGAATTTATAAATGTTTATATTTAAATTAAATTAAAATGAACTCGCCGAAGGCAGTAATTCATAATTTGGCGATTCAAACTTCAAATGAGTATATAGAACTTAATTTAAGTCGGAATTCTTTGAAATAAGAACCATCCGAACCTATTGAGTAATAGTTTTCTAATGGAAGAGAAAAATCTAGATTTCATATTACGGATTTTGAGTTATAAAAAAAACAAATTTCCATAAAAACAACAATATAATCATTTATAAACCATAACGGTTTATTAAATAAAATAGAAGGATTTTGAGTTAATAAAATTCGGATTTCCATTACAAAAATCCAGACTTGAGTTATAAAATAAATACGAACTCAAGCGGAGTAAATAAATTGGCTTTTGAAACAAAAATCAAATTTTTAATTATAGAATAAAGTTAACTAATTAGGAATTAATTAGTTAATGGAGTTTTGGATTGAAATTTATTTTGATGAAGTAAATTGGATTTATGGATTTAAATTTGAAAATCGAATATGAAACTCAAGTTAAAATGGAACTCGACTTGTGTATAAGCAAATAATATATATATATATATTTGAATATGATATGTTCAAACTAAAAGCGGATTAGGAAAATGAGCTAATTAGAGAATAAATTAGCGAATTGAGTCAAAAACGATTGGATTGATTTGAATAGATTAGGAATGGTTGAATATATGTTAAACAGGTTTGGAATAAAGATAATGGAAGAAAATAAATTGAACGCCTAATAGAAGTGGTATATATTTAATTGAATATAAGATTTTATGAGCCTATTGAAAAGCCACTTGGCGTTTTGATTTTCTTTTTGAATGGAAAGGGCCTAGTGAGTCAATTTATAGTTGTACCGATTAAGTCGTACAAAAGTGACACCGACGAAATTTTCTGAAAATTTAAGGACTTACAAAAATTTGATAATTAAAATTGATTTATCGATTATATATAGAATTTGAAACTAAATTGGTTAATAAAATTTAAAGTGTTATGGTAGACTTTTTCATTAAAAATAGAAAAGCATGGACTATAATACTTTTGTTGTAGTCAATGATTTCCCAATTGCTCTTTTAATAGCAGCTGATTTCTAGCTCTCGCGATTTTTCATGCTCTCCTCGCATTTACATCATCTTACTTTATTCTGTTATATTCCTACAATTTTCCATCTGGTTTTCGTTGGGTCCTCTATTGTTTTCCCCTTTTGTGGGTGACACTCTGAAGCTTTGCCCCAATTTCTAGAGTTCGAGGCTTGAGTTCTTTTTACAGCGATGTCCTCGACTACCAAAGAATTCATGGTTTGCGGTTCTACTATGAAATCTTGTCCTCGTATTGAAGCTTTTGAGCGCTGACCTAGCTGTTGCAAGGGATTTGACCACTCCTCACAGCGATGGTGATGTTCATCTATGCTCTGCTACAAACTTAGTCTACACAATAGCGAGAAGGGGAGCTTCTACTTCTCCTGCCATTCGCTTTACCTTGGTTCGCTTACCAGTTTGGATGGTAGGCCCATTTCTAGTGGTGTTTATCAGGACACTGGGTTTCGTTCGAAACGAGTTCGTCGTCATCGGCACTCGAAACAAGTCATGAGCACCGCTTTTCCAGCTCGTGTTTCTGATGAGCCAGTAGCTTGTGCTGCTTCAATGGCTCCTCTGGCTTTGTCAAATGCTTTTGATGGTTTGGTAGTTGAGTGTGACGAAGCAGAGGTTAGCCCTACTGTTAGCTTCTTTTTAGTGATTGGCTCTAATGTTGATGACTGTGAGTTTGGTTCAAGTGTTGTTTCTGTTGTTGTTGCAGATTCTATGGAGGCTGTAAGAAGCTCCAATAGGTTGCGTGGGACGTTGTTTCGTCGAAGGCGCATGACTCGCTCATTTTCTTCGTATGCAGCCAGAGGATGGTTCTCTTGGGGTGTAGCGAAGAATGTACCACTACACCAAAACAGGTGATTCCCAACGAGTATAACCGTCTCAAACAATTTCAGCAACGCTTATTAGTGTTGCTATGGGGGGTGGCAATTTAGTACCAACGCTTATAAGCGTTGGTAGATTTTCTGTCCCAACGCTTATAAGCGTTGGTATATTTTCAGTCGCAACGCTTGTAAGCGTTGGTAGATTTTCTTTAGCAACGCTTATAAGCGTCGGTAGATTTTCTTTACCAACGCTTATAATCTTTGTAAGATTTTTGTTTGCAACGCTTATACATGTTGCAGTACATTTGTTTGTAATGTCTATACATGTTACAAAAATTTAATTCACAACAAATATAAATTTTAATAATAACAGAAATATGTATTAGCAACTCGCATATTCTAACATTAATAGTCAATTAATAACCAACATGATGATAATATAGACGATATTTAATATGAATCAAAAACTAATATTAAACTCAATGCATACTAATAGATAACATTCATAATCACATAACGACATAGAATATCAGTTAACAATAAACAAGGACAATACATAATTAAGATGTCAAATTCAATACATAATTAGTTTGCTAAATTCAATACATAGATAAGATTCTACAAATGCCGAATACGAAACTCTAGCCATATAACGAAGCCTCCATCTGAAAATTCACATAACTTGTACATTCCATTTTGAGGACCGTCTTAAATTGGTGCATCCGGTTCAAGAACTTCAACAACCCAAATTACTTTCTCTATATTCGGTACCACTTTCCTAAAATGACAATCTGTTTGTGTTCCAAGATAACCTTTTGCTACCTCCTTCTCTAGATCATTTGACAATAGCTTTACGTATTTCTTTTCCATTGTAGATGAATGAAGATCATTAAGTGACACATTTGGAGTAACAGTTACATTATTACTTATAGGATGATTCGCTAAATTAGAAGCACCTTCTGTATGAGGAGTGGAAGGACTTACAACAAGTTTTTCTTGCAAATTAGGTATAAATTTCATAAAAGTTGAAGTAATTGAATTGATGGCGTTATTAACCTGAGTAGTTACTTGCCTTTCTATCTCCAATTTCCAAACGGACAAATCCGCGACTTGTTTTTTATCAGCTACAACTTTTACAGCTCGAGCCACCTTAACTTGTTTTATAGAAGAAGTAGAACTAATTGCTCGACAATAATTTTTCTTCTTGTCAGAACCAAAAACTTATGCAATTGGATCATTATCAAGATCATCTACTACGCCACTAGAACTACCATCCAATTTTCTCTTTTCTTCCGCTGCCTCTAGAAGTGCCTGCAATCATTGAATGTCACATTAAATTGAAAAATTCAGTTTGTTGTTAAAAACAGAAAAATGAAAAGAAAAAAAAAAACCTGAGCCACAGGCTCAGCAAAACTGAGCCATATGGCTCAGAAAAATTGTGGCTCAGCAAAACTGAGCCGTATGGCTCAGAATTGTTGAGCCTATGCAAAGCTTGAATTTGCTGTGCAACAGTAGCTTCTAGCTGCTGTGCAACAGCAGCTATGCACAGTAGCTTCTAGCTGCTGTGGCACAGCAGGTTGAAGCTGCTGTTGCACAAGAGCTACAAGCTGTTGTGGCATAGCAGCTTGTAGCTGTTGTTGCCACAGCAGCTTGAAGTTGCTGTTTGCACAGCAGCTTGTAGCTACTGTTGCACAACAACTCTTCTAGCTGCTGTTGCACAACATCTACAGGTTGCTGTTGCACATCAGCTTGTAGCTGTTGTTTCCACAACAGCTTCTAGCTGCTATTGCCACAGCAGCTTCTAGCTGATGTTGAATAGCAGCTCTTCTAGCTGGTGTGGCAGAGCAGCTCTTCTAGCTGTTGTGGCACAGCAGCTTGTAGATGTTGCTGCCACAGCAGCTTGAAGCTGCTGCTTGCACAATAGCTACAAGCTGCTGTTGCACAGCAGCTACAAGTTTTTGTTATTCACGTTGTTTACGCTAGGTATGGCTCAGAATTGCTAAGCCACAGGCTCAGCAAAACTGAGCCACATGCTCGGTTTTGCGGAGCCGTATGGCTCAGTTTTGCGGAGCCGTATGGCCCGGATTTGCGGAGCCGTATGGCTCGGTTTTGCGGACAACATATATGTTTCTGCGGCTCAGTAAACGGCGCCAATTCAGTAAACTGTGCATGTTCAGTTCAGGCAAATAATGACCAGTCAAAATAATTTAATGAGCTTAACAACATATATGCAAACCTACATATGTTTCTGCGGCACATGGTAGTACTTCTCCCGATTTCCTTTTATGTCCAACCTTCCAAATCGTCGTTTGTGAAATATTTGCTTCCGGATTGGTTAAGACCTATAGGAAATATCAAAGTTGACAACACATAGTTAATATAACATTCTACAAACAACCATTTACAAAAGATAATTTTATTACCATTTCATGGTGCACTCTATGGTAAGGTTTCCTTCCTAGAGTATGAGTGATTTGGTTTTTCGCTTTGTTTTTTGCATTTTTTTACATTGCTCCATCTTTTCATTTGTATACTCAATATCAAGGAACTTTTATCACCACACTCTATCTATGTCATTTGGACATCTATCAATGGCAACACGTTTAGAAATCATAGTGTCATCAACTTTAAGAACACTTTTTCTTAATGTTGACTTCATTGATCTATAGTACAGCGGGAAATGTTTCTCTAATAACGGTCAAGCTATGCTAGGATCTACATCCATGTCAATTTCTTCCTATCACGAGAAAAGAAAAAAAATAAAAGAACTCATGAACCAATCAAATATATCATAATTTAAACTTGATGGTGAAATTGATATGAGTGAAAATACCAAAAGCCCTTCCCATAGTTTATCCTTGTAGAAGCTATCCACGGCCCTCCATTCTTTGTAGCCAACGGGTATATGACAACGGATTAACTCACCACAACGTGTACTCCATTTAGCTGAATCTTCCCCTACTGCACCCTCAACACCAACCGTTATAAAGTACTTTTTACCTTTGGGTGGTTGAGGTTCAATAGTCTCTGTTGTACTTACATTTGCATTTGCGCTAAAAGTGTTTGTCATTTTAATTAAAAATCTACATTAAAAAACAAACAAAATGTAAAGTTAACATAACTCGTGAAAGATACTTGCAAGATATGAATTAACATAACAAACTGGCAATACTTTCAAAAGACATCAATAAAAGAAAATCATACATTTCAAAACACAACACAATTGTGCAATACATCAATAAAGGTTAATGCATGATCAAAACAAGTAAAATACATGCAAAATATATTCAATCAACATGTTGATTTCGATTGAATACATTTCAATAATGGTTCTAAATTTGGTTGTTCTTTCAAAATAGATTGATATGTTGTTGGTACTTCATAATCATCTATGTTATCCATTATGCGTTTAGGAGAGCGTCGAACAATTGACCAGTCGAAATTTTGTGCATTTATGATGTAAAATACTTGACTTGCTTCAGACGCAAGAATAACGGGCTCATCATATTCTCCATCGGTATTCTTGAGCTTCTTTAAGTTTACCATTAACAAATTTGTATCCGGGCAAACTTTACAACCATTTGTCTTATCTGCAACATTCACCCAATCACAATAGAATACCACATGTTGAAAATCATAGTAATCAACTTCCATGATCTCTCTAATAACACCATACCAAGTAGTATCATCATCCATAGGATTTAAATCTTTTGAACTTGCAACAAATGTAGTGATCACATCCATACAGACACCACTATCTTGCGTTGAAATGCTATCGTCATAATGTTGAGGAGAGAATGTATAGCCGTTCACTTTGTACTTACGAAAAGTTTTGACTTCCCACTTTGGACCATTGACATACAACCATAACATTGTGTTCATGCATTTTTTGTCCACTAACTGTTAAGAATTATCAAAATTAATAGAATAACATTAGTTAAAAAGAAATACATTGCTCTCAAGTAAATTTAGCACACCATATTGTATAGCCAATCAACAAATTCAGATTGGACTACTACTTCTGCTTTTGTGATAGTTTTCCTTTTACCACGAAGACCGTCTTCTAAAGATAAGCAGTATGCACTACAAATTCAATAATGTGATAAATATATATATATATATATATATTCTTGACTAAATGTGATATACGTATTGAAAAAGGTGAAAATGTATGACCTGTAGTATTCATCTCGTTCCGATATATCAATTCTAAATAGTAACCATCGTCGAATCTATGATCGTTGCACTCTAGATAATTTTAATGGTTTACCTTAAACGATGGAACACTCATATATATCATCACTATTCTCATCTAAAAAGGATGCTTGTTTGGAGCTATGATTTCCATCACGTGGATTTGGCATATATTCCATTGCGTATCGAACTGATTCTGAAACAAGGTATGCTTCAGAAATTGATCCTTCTATATACCTTTTGTTACTAGGTATGTTTTTGCAATCTTTCATAGCCCTAGCACACAAAAATTTAGTATGCATACTTATAGTTAGTTACTTCATAACCCTTAGGTAAAATAATTTGAATGCAAAAACAATATTTACCTTTCAAATGGATACATCTATATATAAGTCGATGGTCCACAAAGCAGAGCTTGATCTGCTAAATGTACCATCAAATGGATGCTTATATCAAAAAAATCCATTGAAACAGTGTGCCAACACAGATAATGCTTCAGCAATCATATCTTTAGCCGCTTGCACATGTTCTCGAACAAGAACTTTTGAACATATTATGTTGAAGTACAAGCTTACTTGTAAAAGCGCTCGTCTTAACTCATGACACTTCGGATATGCATGTTGAACCATGATAGGAAGCAAGTATTGGATGAGAATATAATAATCATATGTCTTTTTAATTTGCAAACCGGGTGGTTGAAGATATATAAGACCATGTAACTTAGTTGCAAGACATGATGGAAGTTTTGCATCTTTAAGAACTTGACAACATTGCAACTTGTGATCCTTATCAAATGCAAGTTTAGAAGATTGCTTTCCTTTGTTAAACATAAAATTGATGAGATGTTCAACAACATTTTTTCCATTATGCATCACATCAATCGTATGACGAACTTTATGACTGCTCCAATAATCCAAGTCAAACAAATTTGACTTCTTATACCATGTCGGCCTTCCTTCCTCATTGACAAGACAATCTACATTATCATAAGCTTCAGAAATCAATCTCTTTTTGCTTGGTGGTATTTTGCCACGAACATATTTGATACGCTCAAGCTTTTCTAAAAGAGACGAGCCTCTTAGCCGAGTTGGAGGCCCTTTATATTCAACATCCCTATACCATCCGTGTTTTAATGCTCTATATGGATGATCATTCTTCAGAAACCTTCTATATTTTGAATAGATGATCTTGTTGCTGATGTACTCTGATTCTGTCTCGGCAGCACAGACAGGACACGCTTTATAACCATGAGTCACACAGCCAGATAAGTTACCAAAAGCTGGTAAATCATGAATTCCCCATAGTAATATTGCTTTCATATTGAAAAATTCTTTCTTGTCTGTGTCAAAAACAGACGCTCCTTCGTCCTAAAGATGTTTTAATTCATATATAAGAGGTTCCAAGTATACATTAATGTCCTGACTTGGTGCTTTTGGTCTAGGAATTAAAAGACTCAACATTTGAAATTGTGATTTCATACACAATGAAGGGGGTAGGTTATAAGGTATCATATAAATAGGCCAACAACTATAACTATTGGAGAGAATGCCGTTTGGATTAAACCTATCTGTAGAAATACCAAGCCAAACATTGCGTCCTTCAATAGCAAATTCTGGCCACCGACTTTTGACTGATCTCCATTCAGCTGAATCTATAGGATGTTGCATGGAATTCCAAGATGGTGTAGCTTCCTTGTGCCATTGCATTTTACGAGCTATCCATGGTATAGTGTACAATCTACTTAATCTTGGACTTATAGGAAAGTATCTTAAAACTTTTCTTGGTTCTTTCGTCAATTTGACCTCCCCTAACACTGTTTTTTTTAGTTTTGTACCTTGTTTTATGGCACACAGGACATTCTTTCGCATCAACATTTTCTTTCCAAAATAATATACAATCATTGACATAAGCATGTATATGCCTCACCTCCATTCCCAAATCCTTTATTATTTTCTTCATCGTGGGATGCTTGTCGGGTAAATTATTTTCTTTTGGAAGCCAATGTTTTAATCGCTTCAACAACTCAGTCACACTATTTTCCGACCAGTTAAATTCTTTTTTAAGGTTCTGAAGCTCAACAATTACACCTAACGTTGTAATCCCCTCTTCGTAAGAAGAATAAAGTTTTTCATTTGCTTTGTCTACATATTTTTTGTGCTTTTCTCCAAAGTAAGTATGATAATCCTCTGTATTTGTCTGTTGAACTTCCTCTTCACCGCTAGCTTGTGGCATATTATGCACTCCAAAAGCATCGTCTATGAGATTTCTAAGAGCCCCCTCTACAAATTGGTCGGATTGAATTTGATCTTGATCTTGGATATGAGGATCTGAAATAATATTTTTTGTATGATTCATCCCCGAGTTATTGTTGCTCATCTCTCCATGGAAAAACCACATATTATATGTTTTAATCATACCATGAATGATTAAGTGTTTCTCAACGTTTTCCAGTGAGAGCTTTTTAGAGTTCTTGCACTTAATACAGGGGCAGGTGCAAATTTCAACATCGCGAGATGAGTGATTCTTCACAAAACTAATGAAGTCTCGAATGCTTTGCTTGTATTCTTCAGTATTTCTATATAGACTTTTAATCCACTCTCTTGAACTTGAGTTAGACATAAATTTCAAATTTTATCTTTTGGACCTATCAAAGAAAAACATAGAATAAATACTTTAATTTGAGCTATACATAAATGCATAAAAAACTGCACTGTTTTTTTCTACAAAAACTGCACTGTTTTTTTTTAGAAAAACTGCAATGCACTTGTTTTTTTTTTAAAAAAAAACTGCGTATATATTTATAAAAAAAACTGCATTTGTTCAAAAACAAACACTGCACTTGTTTAAAAAAAATCTGTAGTTGTTCAAAACACAAAAAATCTAATATGTTAAAAAAACAGCATTTGTTTAAAAACTGCACTATTTAAAAAAAAAAAAACTGCAACGCACCTGTTTCAAAAAAAACTGCGTTTCTCAAAAAAAAATTAGCAGTTCCTCAAAGAAAAAAAAAGCAGTTCCTCAAAAAAAAAAAAAAAAAAAAACATCAGCTCCTCAAAAAAAAAAAAAAAGCAGCAGTTCCTCAAAAAAAAAAAAAACTGCACTTCCAGTTCAGATTATAATCCAAACAAGTCATTTGAGTCAGCATTCAACATGTGCAACAAACAAGTAAATAAAAACACCAAATCATTGCAGCAAATTAAATCAACAAAAACAAATATTTGATTTACCAAATTTATAAAAATCTTCTCATTTTCTTAAGGAAAAAAAAGATCCCCAGTCATCTCAACACCTAACAGCTCAGTAAAACTGAGCCTAACATCTGTAACCACCCATTCCCCAAACACCTGGCCATAGGGTGTTTCATCTATGCTCTTTACTCTTTATGATGTATTCTAAAGTACATGTTTGCTTATCGCCACATAACTTTTTGAACATAATTATTAATTAAAAAGTCATGGTCTCCATATAAAATCATTAACCTTGACATTTAACTGTTGATATTGGCCTTTTTTGTGGGATCATCAACAATAGCACCTGTACTTAATGCCTAGACAAAGGGGGTATTGTGGCGTAAAATCAAGAGTCATAAACAATAATTCTAATTCAAGTGAGGAATGAGAATGTAGAGTTTTGATTCAACATCAACTTTTGAATTAGGAAGAGAGACAGGAATAAACATTGCTAAGAAAGAAACGACAAAGAAATGTAGTGTACATCATGTTCTTCTTTGTAATATTATTTTTCCTTAGGAAAATGGCCCCATTAATTTATAGTATGTTTTATCGTATTTCTAGTTAGTTAATATCTTCCATTTTCAGTCGTTAACGAGATTATTTTACATGCTAGCATGGTAGTTACAACATGTATGTGTTTATTTGTGAATTCGCCAGAATGCACTTAGATTGTCATTTTCTCTTGCAAATGAAAATAATGAATGATATACACATTTTACTACGTAATCTTTTGTATTTTTATTGTCATTCTGACCTATAATCTTGTAAAGGATGCTGGTAAGATTCGAACTTGTTATCTTTGAAGTAAAGGCTGGATGTTTCACCAGTGCACTTCTTTGATAGATTTAGATTTTACGTCGGATACTGGAAATTCCATATATGAAATCTGTTTTAACTGTTTAGAATCTCCGTAACTGATTAGAATCTCCATAACAACATTTTGAATTTGATGTGCAACAGTAGCTTCTAGCTGCTGTGGCACATCAGGTTGAAGCTGTTGTTGCACAGCAGCTACAAGCTACTGTGGCACAACAGCTTCAAGCTGCTGTGGCACAGCAGGTTGAAGCTGCTGTGGCACAATAGCTTCTAGCTGCTGTTGCACAGTAGCTACAAGCTGCTGTTGAACAACAGCTTGAAGCTGCTGTGGCACAGCAGGTTGAAGCTGCTGTGGCACAACAGCTTGTAGCTGCTGTTGCCACAGCAGCTTGAAGCTTCTGTTTCCACAGCAGCTTGAAGCTGCTGTTGCACAACAGCTACAAGCTGCTACACAAATGCAATAAAGATACAATGGACCTTAGTAGATGCCAATGGTTGAGCACACCTTCATTCCAAATACAGGAGCAGCCATGTGTTGCTAAGCACGGACGTTTATTTATTTATTTTTAATTTTTTTTTAAGCATTTTCACCGGTGCATGAATTACTTTTTTATGTATTAGATAAATGTTAGATGTTTTGACTGCATACATACACTTTTTTTTCAATTTCAATTCAAGTTAAAAAAACTTATCTTGGTATCCTACCTAGCAAACAAAACCGTAATAATTTGTATAAAAATTTTTGAAGCTTTACATTTGCGATATCGTGTTAATGGTTCATGAATACTACTATATACACATATATACACAAACACATTTTGCCCCTACTGTTACACCATCCTTCAGCCTGAATTTTGAAATCCAAGTACGGCAACCAACAATGCAGCTCTATATGGAGCTCAATGGTATAATTTAGTTAATCGAAAAGTTATCACCTCTAAATGGATATTAATTTGAACCGAGAGCATAAAAACATGATCATAGTGTAAAACATACATGTCAAAAATCTTGTTTAATAGTTTTATTTTCCAGACAAATAGAATACAATGCAGTAAGCACATAAGAAACTTGTGTTTGATTGATTGATTCACACAAAAAGTAGAACAACAGAGCAAAGGTACATATTAATTAAGAAGTAGTTTCAAATTGGTATATTGATGCTTCATTAATTGTCTTTGTATATGAACTAAAACGATTTTATCAGGCAAATATATGGTCTCTATCCTACCAAATTAGGATAAAATCAGGAAACTGCAAACATGATTACTTCCTCATTCATTAACCAACTACTACACTTGAAAAGCAGATCAAGAAGCAAGCACTCTTACGATTTGATCCTAATAAACAAATCCAAAATATATCTTATTTCGAACATAAAAAAAACATACGCACTACATGACAGTTGAGTTAGCATCCACAAAAATCGTGTATAATATTTTTTTACTGCAATTTTAAATATTGTGCCAAACAAAAAAGGCTGCAACTTTTTTAAATGTTACTTGAAATAAGTACATAGAAAAGGAGGCATTCATTTGCAACAAGCCCAGTGCTACCAGGCGCATGTATTAATATAAGGAAGAGGACAACGCATTCATTATTCATTTCTCCTTATCAGTTCTCAAATGTTAGAAAAACAGTCAAAGTAAAATCAGACCTTATTTCAGCTCACTGAATCATACTTTTTAAATTAAACCATATGCCAACAAAGGCAAGGAAAATAATGCTGTATAAACACCTCCCTATCATACATTCTACTCACACTTCCCTCTTCGTTTGCACCTCAAAGAAATCAAATACTATGTTCATACCTTCAGGTTGAAAAAATTCCTATAGTAAATAACAAAATATTTACTACATCTACGGGATAAAATGGTGCAGAGTGTCAAAAAAAACATAAAGTGCTGATCAAAATCTACAACATGCCAGAAGCATGGAATTTAAGGAAACTCAGTTCAGCTGGTTCTCGCCAAATAGGCATGCACCCGACAATTAAAACAAAAGCACAAGACATTCTTCTGACTCTAAAAGTTACATTTTATAGCTTAATATCATAATGCAAATCAATACTAAAGTTGGCAGCACGCACTTAAAATTGTCAATATTTAATCTTTTCGATCGTCACGATAATAAAGCCAGTTAAGTTTATCGAATAAAACATGTTATAAACATTATATTTTTTGATCTTTTATATAGCATTCAAATAAAATTCTCATATATGTCAAATGAAATTGAACGGAGCTGAGCTAGCTAGCTTTCACGGAAGGCCTAAGGGAATAAACATAGAGCTCATACACATAATATAAATACAATATATATATATAATTCAGATTCATAAAGGACCAGTAATATTTTAACACAAATAAGTGCTTTAGTTGCTAATATTTTAACAGCTCATGAATTTTAAAGACTAGTAAATACTAGTAACAGCTCATGAATTTTAAAGGCTTTAGGTTACAGGGTACGCTATTTTTCCTTAATTTCGGCTGGATTGATAATAGAAACACCAAACAACAATCCAATTGTAAATACTAAATCAAAGCAAGAATGAAATTTATACCTGCGAGTTGAAAGCAAGTGAATGCAAGCAAAAATCGAACAAAATCCCTAAAATTGAATGCAAACGCGAGTTGCACCCTGAAGCGCGAGTTGTATCCTGAAGCCACCCCTAAAATCCGATTATAGAGGAACCTTCATCTTCGCCATGCTCAATTTTTTTTTCTTTTTCCTCTGAGAATCATGGGGGGTGAGATAATGATTTAGCCGGCCGAATTGGGGAAAGCGTTGGGACAATGGAACGTGGAAGAGGAATTAGGGTTATGCTGGTTTGTTTACATTTTTACCCCCAGAATCCAGCCTTAACAACCCAAATAAGTGTTGCCAATAATAAAGTTATTAATAAGTATTTTTCGCAACACTTTTTTAATATAGTAACACATACTATTGTTACCACCTTACAAGCCAAATAAGTGTTGCCAATTGAAAAATAATAGGGTTGCCAATTGGCTATTATGGTGTAGTGTACAGCGTCCTATCGGCTTGGACTTTATATCGTTATCCATTGGCTATGAGGTAGGCATTTTATGGCGGGATGATGATCGTTCTTCTGTATTCATGGGTAACAAACGCATCATTTTCGATGCGATTGTTGCTAGACAGGTATGTTTATTTACCCCTTTTTCTTTGTCTGAACTTGGTGCTTTTTGTTGTCGAAGTCTCCTTGCTTATTGCCTTACTTTCAGCGTCTAGTTGTCCCTGCTTTTGAGGTTGTTTTTATGCTCGATTGGGTGGTCTTGGGGTTTTGGGTTATCCCTTGTTGCATGTTACGCAACCAACATTATTACTGGTTGGTCACAATGATGGCCAGTTGTATTACAAGATTGCAACAGATGTGGCTAGTTCGGCCAAATCTGTTCTGTCTTGCTATCACTTTTGTGTTTTTCAAGTGTGGGTAGCTCGTTGATCATGTTTGGTTGTCGTCTTCTTTTTGCACCATTTGGGGGTGGTTTCTTTGGTTTGCGACTGGGTTGTATGGGTTTGTCTTTACGAGGCCAGCCTCGTGTTATACACCTTATCAGGCCAAGTTGTACACCTTATCAGGTTTGTTCAGCTTTTTCGTTTGGTTTAGTCACAACATGACTGGTAGTGTCTTGTGTGTGACGTGCGCTGATTGTTGTTGGTTTATTATTATTGATGGGAGCTTCAGGATGTTAGTACGGGTTGACTCAACTAGTGTGGTGTGGCTTATTGGTCAAGCCTGTATACTTGTGTCGTTATAGGATGTCTATTCGGCCTTACTACATGGTCACCGAACTATGTTGAGCAACCCATCTAACCTCTATGGGGCTTCCTAGACTCCTGCTTACTCGGTTTGTTGGCGTTCATCACGGTTCCCGGTTGATAATCATACATTACCGCTTCTACGGGGTTGTTAGTCGAATGACAATTCGCTATTGGTAATGTCCATACAAGAATCGATGCTGATGTTGTTGCGCATCCCTACATTTCGGTGGAGTCATCTTGTCATTGATGTCTTGCTATCACTCACTTCTGCAGGAGAGGTCCCCTTATCTCCTGCAGTTGTATCCCACCCCCTTCTTAGTAAGGAGGAGATAGCGATCAATAATGATCGCCTAACTTGCCTTACCAAGAATTCGTGTCCATTGCGAATTGGTAGTTCGTGATCTCACGTTTCCCCGTCTGTTCGGTCTTCTTCTGTGCGGGGTACTCGCACTCGACGCACTCCCCACACCATCCACACATGCTCTATAGCGGCGTCCGAGCAGATCGTTAGATCTACTCGACACACACTTTATCTTGTTTGAGGTGTGTTGGGTGCTTCCTCTCGTGGAAGCTTTCTGCTCGCAGCCTCTTCTCGTTCTCTGCTTTCCCCGATGGCGAACTTCCTGTTTTGGAATGTTTGTGGTATTGGTAACGATGCTTCAATGGCTAAATTGAAGCGCATCATTGGGAAACAGTCCGTCTGTCTGGTTGCAGTTCTCGATCCTTTTATGAGTCCAGAAGAGGTCACTAGTGCTGCTTTGGCTCTTGGCTTCGATGAGTCTTACCCGATGTGTCTAGGAAAATTTGGATCCTCTGGTCCAAAGATGTTGTTTCTCACTCTATTTTGATTCGAATCGGGTTCTGTCTGTGGCTTGCTCGGTTTCCTCTTCCTCCCCTTCTTTTCTTTTCTCGATGGTTTATGCTAAATGTGATCGGACTGAGAGATTAACCCTTTTGTCCGACATCCTCTCTCTTTCTGACTTGGGTTTTTCTGTTGCGGTCTTAGGAGGCGACTGCAACGTAGTCACCTGCCAAGCCGAGAAACGGGGAGGCATTGCCGCTAATCGTATGGTGGTATCGGATTTTAGTGCGTTCATTGTTGGATCGGGTGTAACGTCCTGGTTTTTGCCTGAGTCTGTAATACCGTTTATTATAGGTAAATTCAGTAATTGAGTTAAAATAATAAAATTTTGCAATAATAAATATTGGGGAAATTCCAGGAATAATATATATAAATGGATTAAATGATTTTGACCAATGTAAAACAAGCATGAAATGTTTTCTTGTTTTGTTTTGTAATTTTATATTCGTTTTAACTCTTATTAGAATATAAATAATATTTGATTCGAATATTCTAGTAAATTAGAATAAAAATTTATAAAATCCTATTTGTATATGTTTATATTGTGTAATTTCTTAACTAGTATGAATATATGTGTACATACATGTATGTAGTGTTTTTATAATGGTTTTAAACTTGGGTGAATTAAATACAAACATCACTTAAGTCAAATTAAATGAACTAGCTTAAGTAAAATGTAATTTTACTTCATAGGAAAGTTATGATAAATTAATAAAAGATGTAACATTTTATACTTAAGTTCTAGGAGGCATGTTCCTAGGTACTTCATATTGGCTGAATATACATGTGCATTTTATAAGTTTGGCAACGAGCAATTTTCATTTGTGGCCCTATTTTTTTATCCCACTTTTAGCCTTCTTTTGCAAAATATTGCAAATATATCCCCCTTTTAGCCACGTAATCCTTGACCGGGCCAAGGCATGAATACTGGCGCAATCACGGATTGCGCCAGTATTCAATTTCCCCTGGGGCGCAATCCAGGATTGCGCCCCGAAAGGATCTTAAATAATAAATAACCTGGGACGCAATCCAGGATTGCGCCCCGAGAGATTTACAGAGGCACCAACCCTCTTAAATTCCCCTTCAACTACCACATCCCAATCACTTTCCCTTTCTTCCTCAAAACTTTGCCAAATTCCTTTACAAAAACTTACCTTATAACCATTTTTTACTTCTACTTTATAAAAATTGGAAATCTAACATTGAAGCATTTGTTCTATTTAGCAGAATTTAGCTCAAATTCAAAGGTACGTTCAATAAATCTCTTATTCTCGTACATTGAATGCTATACGATTGGGTCTCCCCAAGCTTAGTTTTATCATTAGGTAGGATGGATGAATGGGTAATTGACGACGAGACTTTATCGGAGAATTGGGAAAGTTTGATGTTAGGAGCGTACGATAACATTCATCATGTTGATGCTACGCCACAAGCTCCATTGCCACTAATTATTCACCGACCGAGTAAGGAAAATTGCCCCGATCCGGAAATGACCGAAATGATTGAACTCCCAGATCATCTCCCTTGCGCACCACAAAAGTATTTCATTGCGGTGGATAGAAGTTAATATATTAATCGAGGCCAAGCACTAGCAATCGGGGAGCCATTCCCAAGAAAAATTTGTTATTGCAGGTTAGTCTGCTGTGTGGTTGTGAACAAAAATAGAAGCGTTAGTACAGGGCGTAGGATGTATAGATGTAGTCGCTATGAAATGAGCCTTCTTTATCCGAACACCTTTCGAGTTTGTAACTATTGAGAGTGGGTTAATCATCTGATGTGCTGAAGAGGATATGAGTATGCATTGGAGATGCAGGATGAGAATGAACGACTCAAAAAGGAGATTTTCCATTTGAAATTATTAAACTCGGACTTAGAGTCCCAACTCCCACGATATCCCAATGAGTAGTACCAATGTATAAAATGTTTCCAATGTATCCAAATGCTAAAGAAGTTTGCGACAATGTAATAGTCAATGTATGTATTGCTTGAATGTACGAATGAAGGTGATGAATATAAACTCATTGCAAATTGTCATCATTGCGCGAAAGAAAGAAGTTCTTCTACAATCAAACATTAATACAAATAGTTCAAACATAAACTACAAAACAAAATCCTAATTTATTGATCTACATTGGCTTCTTTTATGGCCAATCACCCTGCACTTGCTGCATCTATTTGTTTTAGGAGCCCACATTTCATCCATGGTTCTTTTAATTCTTATTGATTTAGGTCTCCCAGCTTCTCTACGCACCGTTGGCGGTAAAAGAACCTGTCCCTCGAATGCAGTCCAGTACCATTTATCTGGAATAGGATGAAATTACGGTTTGTAAGATGCGTAGTACTTCGTGACCGAATACCACTTGGAAGCAAAGTCATGATGAAATCGATTAACGCCGTTGGTTACATTTGAACAAGCCGCCATTACATGTTCACATGAAAGATGTTGAAGTAAAGGAATTCTACATGTATAAGAACATGTGTTTCCATCGATTATTACTTTGTACTCGTGACCAAAATGTGTAGTCACTCCCCACTCACATGCGTTATATCGGACAATGCGGCAACGTCTTGCTTCATTTGCCATTTCACATATCTTTAACTCCCATTTTGGGGTTAATTTAGCCATCGTTGACATACCAAGCTTTCTTCGTTTACAAAAATAATCTACCGATCGAAAAAACGTGCGAGCAATTAAAGCTTTGACGGGAAATGATCGTGCACCTTTAAGTACACCATTAAAGCTTTCAGAGGAATTTGTCGTCATTACATAAAATCTTCCACCGTCGTCGAAACATAAAGCCTAGTTCTCTTCCATCCCACGCAAACTACGCTCGATCCAATTATGTGCATCAACACTGGTTAGTTTAATTTCATCACGAATCCTTTTGTATTCAGTCACCTCTGAAGCACATGCTGCTGCATAAAATAAACCTGTCAACTTTTTATCTTTAAGCCCGACAGCTTGAAAATTGGCTTTTAGATGCCTTGCGCAATATCTATGTTTGTGAGGATATCTCCAATGCTCCTCCAAGGCTATCGGTATTCCCTTCATTCTATCAAAAATGAAAGTGATGCGTCGATTGGTAACACTATGGATGAATGTTCGAATACACGCAAAAACCCAACCTCAAGTATCGGCTGATTCGACCTCAACAATTCCATAGGCCAACGTGTACAATGAATCATTTGCATCTACAGCAGTTGCAACCAGTAACGTACCTTTGTTTTTACTATATAAATGTGTACCGTCTATGGAAAGAAAAGGTCGACAATGTACAAATATTTAAATACAAGGCCCCAATGCCCAAAATGCTCTTTCAAATACACCGCATGGTTCGGCTACTATATGGGCAACACTTCCGGGATTAGATTTGATAAGTTCATCGAAATACTGACGTAGGGTGGAGTATGACTCCGCCCAGTCACCATATATCCCTTTGATTGCTTTGTTTAATGCTCTCCACGCTTTAGTATAACCATAGGATAATTCCACAGTTCGAATTACCCTTGAGTCATATTTTAGACAGTATCCTGCGTCGGATACGGATAGCCAGGTTGCGAATTCACGAATGGATTCCAACCAAAACACATTTATTGTTGCTCATAAGTAGGTAGGCTCATAGGCGGATTCGGATGGTATGCTGCAGGAGCCGTAACGACTGGAGTTACATGTGGCTCTACCGACAATCTTCTCTCTTTCATTACAAATAATTCAATAGATTTTGACACGACCGACAATATAATTTCAACGTCGGCATCGTCTCCAATTTTAATTGCCTTAGATCCAGAATCGGTCGGCCAATTGCAAACTAACTCAATGTCAAACTCATCCGATTTAATTTTAGTAGCTTTATAGATAGCCTCCTTCAATTGTACAAAGTTTGGTCCTTTCAAAATTTCAGCCGTTTTACTAGTTCCACCGTTATATGTTCCACATTTATGTTTATCAACAACCAATTCTCCATCATAATAGCATATAGTAGCAATATAGTTCGGCGCCATTCTACGTTAAACGCAAGTTCATAAAAACTTAGATTGGATATATCTAAAAAAAATTAAAAAACAAACTCATACCTTTCGATAATCTAACAAAAGCCAAACTCCTTTACTTCTCACTTAAATCTACAATAAAAGATTCTTGTTTTGTTGAATAGCAATGAAGGATCTGAAGTTTTTAAATTGGGTTCTTTTATTGAGGAGTGAAGAATGTGAAATGGAGAATGAGAAAATAAAGGAAAAGCAAGTTTATATTCTCTCTGTAAATCTCTCGGGACGCAATCCTGGATTGCGCCCCGAGAGATACTTAGACTATATTCCCCTTGGGCGCAATCCTGGATTGTGCCCAAGGATAAGAGAATTTACACAGCTATGGTGGCTCTCTGTAAATCTCATGGGGCGCAATCCTGGATTGCGCCCCAAAGAAAATTTCTTTTTTAAAAATACAGGCGCAATCTGTGATTGCGCCAGTATTCATGTCTTGGCCCGATCAAGGCTTAAGTGGCTAAAAAGGGGCTATATTTGCAATATTTTGCAAAAAAACCCTAAAAGTGAAAAAAAAAGAGGCCACAAATGAAAATTGCTCTTTGGCAACCAACTTGCTTGCTTGTATATATATAAGGACATTGCTGTACAAATTTATGCACCTCAATCATACTACCATACCTTGATATCTTAAGCAATAGGAACTAGTTATACACAACTATTAGCACCTCCATTCATGTCTCACATGGTTGTACATATAATACTTGCATGCATTGTCAAGGCCAGCTATCACCAATAAGAGCAGAGCTATACACATGCATAGTTGCATACACAGTACACAATCCCACTTCAACCATAATAACATAGCTGCATGTTTGCAACCACACCAATATACAAGCTATCACTCATTTGCGCATGATTATATTCCTTTCAAATCATACAATAGCTATATATATATGTATATGTATATGTATATATGTAGTACTTCATATAGGATGCTTGCATTGTCATTGGAAATAGAACAGGGCATATTGTAGCTTAGGAACAAAGCTTGAAAGCATGAAATTGTATGGAACAAACATCACCTCAATGTTGCAGTGTATATCATCCTTTACATCAATTTGAATCAGCCTAGACTATCGACTACAGAGCCTAGTTCTTGAGCCATTAATGGTCTTATTTCTTTGGGTGCTAAGTTTGAGATATTTTTATATGGTGCATATGTACATGTAAGATTTGTACAGCCTGAACATGGATACTGCTTAGTAGAAAAGTTAGAAAACCTTAATGGAGTAGTTAAATCACACATCTTTTTCATTGGAAGAATAAAATAAAACTGCTGCTACAGCTAATACCCTACTTGCCTCAATGCTTAGCCAAGTTTATGTTTTGGATTTCATCTATAAATACACATCTTACCACCGCATACATAGACCAATCATTCGAACCAAAAACTGAGATTAAAAATGTAGAAAGCTGAACGCAAAATCTGGAAGGAGGGCTGAAACCAGTACATGAAAACAGGGGAAACAGAGAGTATTTGGTGAGTAAACACTACCTATTTCTTTTTTTCTTTTTTCTTTTTAAATTCATGTTATTTTATCACTCCTTGTGATTCCAATATATGTGTACACACAAATGAATATCTGATAGTGTTATCATTTGTAAATTTATATCCTGAAGTTTTACTTGTATTAGAATCACGAAATGTTCAAACTCTATGTTTAATCCTATTGGTGCAATAATATCTAACCCTATTGATCTATCTATATATTTCTGGAGACCTGCAAATTCAATATAAAATGAGCATTTTGTCGACTTTCCATCTCTATTTTGATCGATGACACAAATGCTGATGAATGAGTCGAAAATTGAAGCTTAGACTTCACTCATGAAGCTTTGTTGTACCCATAGGAAACTGTTTAACTATTCCATAACTGTTTGCGTGTCAATGCCTTTCATTTGAATTAGTTCATGACCCTTCATCTAGACATAACCAGTGTCAAATGGGAAAGATGTTGTGCTCACGTTTTTAGCTTTTACTTAGAATGATTTACTAGCTTATGCAGGTCCATATGTACCAAAACATGTCAATGAAATGAATAATATATACATATTATTAAGCAGGTTCCACTCTAAACTGAGAAAAGCTTAAACAAAAAGAAAAGATTATTGACTTGTCCAGGCTCCAATACTATACACTTATCAACATTTAAAATGACTGGAATTATTCGAGGAAAAAAATGAAGTACAGGGCAAAACGGACAAAACGAGGATGTTCCATTGAATCATCTTTGGTTGCCCTATTACTAGTCATTAAGGGTTGGGACATAACGAGTCTTCCTCATAAGCGACCACTATATACACTGAAGAACAAGCTGCATTTGTTGCTAGCCTATTAACCTGTTTGAAAAATATTTCTTCTTCTGTACAAGCATTTATCTTCTGTCAGATCAGAAAAAAATGCACCGCTTGAAAGAAAACAAAAACCTGTTTTTAGCTATGTTTGTTCGTGCATAATTTAGAATACATACAATACCAATCTACACAGTGGGTCTATGATCGACTAATGTCCATTGAATTCACAGATAGCCAACTCAAGGCACAGTTTAACAAGCCGTTGCTTATAAAAGCAGGATGGGTTAAGGTGTCTTTAAACATGAATTAGACATTAATGATGCTATAAAAGCATATTTAAAGTACATGTTAAGTAAATTTATATTACTCACTTGGACTTTTATATGTTTGATCTCTTTCCCTATATATTCTACTTATCTGTCGTTGTTAGGTTAATTGAGCAAGCATGCAGCGTAAGCAATGTTCGAAAATACAACTGACTTAAGAGCACAACCAACAATGGCTTGTTCACTTACTAAACAAGCCACGGAGCAACCATGTGTGGCTTGTTCACTCACCCGTGGCTGGTCTGTGGCTAGTTTTGAGCTCCTCCGTGGCTGGTTCACCCAACAGAGGCTGGTTCTTATAACGGCAAACTGTTTGCCGTTATAAGATTATAACGGCAAACACTTTGCCGTTATAAGATTATAACGGCAAAGTGTTTGCCGTTATAATCTTATAACGGCACACAGTTTGCCGTTATAAGAACTAGCCGTTGCAACCAAACGGCTAGTTCACTTCCTCCCTGTAAACCACCCTATCTCCTTCTTCTTCCTCCTCCACACAACCACTCCACCTTCCCAACTTCTTCATCAACAAAATGTCTTCGTCTGCACCCAAGCGAAGCGGAAAAAAAACCATAAACAAGAAACTCATGTCCCAACCGCACCCGTCATCGTATGCGATGCAACGGTCAATCCAACAACAGCAATCGTTGCAGCCATCTCACGAATATGGCTACTCGCCGTATTCAAATTATCCATACCGTCCACCGTACCAACCGCTCGGTCATCCTAATTTTTCTCCCATCCAATCGTCCGTCCCGCCACAGTTTTACCAACGACCGCCCGGGGTAGGCGTGTACGACGATCATTCGTCGTATATGTCAATGATGATGCAGACCGAGCAAAGTCAACAACCTCACCTAACTCCGCAACAGACCGAGGTTCGTGACCGCGAAGCGATGCAAAATCTGCAAAGACAGTTTTCGTATGGGTATGTCTCTCCTACTACCGAAGAAAATGTTGGGACTTCTACGGAGGAGGAGGAGGAGGAGGAAGATGCAAATGAGGAAGTAAATGTTACAAATTCTGAAAAATTGAATGAAGAATACGTTGCACCTATCAGTCCCGAATATAACCAAAAGAAGAAGAAGAAGGTGAAGTCTTTAAGGAGCATTTTTAGTAAACGACACCAAACCGAAGTTGAATCGGAGCCGAATCACGGAATAGAAGATATTGAGGATGATAATGCTGAAGGGGAAGATATACCAGCGGATGGAAGAAGAAAACAATGTAAGTTTACTTCCGAGCAGTACGTTTCACTTGCTAAATCGTGGATACGCATTTCACAAGACAGCATTGTTGGAAATAATATGAAAGGTGAGAAATTTTGGGAAAGAGTAGCAGAGTTCTACAATTCGTTGGAAGCGAGGAATAGAACATGGGCATCACTTAGAGGCGGTTATAGAGTTATGAATGCCGCGTGTCAGAACTATCTTGCAATACTGACAGCCTTGGAGAACAGACAGCAAAGCGGTGCTGCACCTTATGACGTTGTAAGTAGCGTAGATTACTTTGAAAAATAACTTACTATACTATGATCGATTAGTTAGAAATGACATACGCTCATACAATATCCACTTTGTGTTACAGATTGAAGAGTCACGAAAGGCCTACCAGCAAAAGTATGGTCATCCATTTAAATTCCAAGACTGTTATGAGCTTCTATCTAGGTTGCCGAAGTGGAAGAACCCCAGCAACTTCATGTTTGAGCAGCAGAACAAAGCTAGAAGGATGAACTACTCTGATTCTAGTCCAGGAAGTGGCCCGAGTTCGCAAGAAAGAAACCCTTTATTTGGAAGTAGTGATGGACGACCTGTCGGCAGATCCAAGGCAATTCAGCTGGAGCAACGAGGTGCAGAGTTTGCTAGATTTATGGAAACAATGGAGAGTTCATCTAAGGCAACAAAAGAGCATAGAGCTCGATTTTCGGTGGAAAGAAACCGTAGCGACGAAGATTTCCAAAAGGCAGTTAGGGATGATCGAGAGCTCCGCAGACAAGAACATGCGGAGAAACAAGCCATGGAAGAAAAGAAGCTGGAGGAGCAGAAAGCTTTGGCGCGAGAGAATAATTATGTTAAAATGATTACATGTGATTTTAGTAAGCTTACCCCTCTACAGCAAGAACTAGTAGCCGAGCAGATTGGAGAGTATAGAAAAAACAAAGGAAGCAGAAGCGGAAGCGTTAGTGGCTCGTATATGGACTAGCTATGTATGTTGGGTTAAGTTGTAATATGATTGTGAACTGTTTGTAGTATTTATGTGCTGGTGGGTGTTTATGTACTAGCTATATATGTTGGGGTGAGTTGTAATATGATTGTGACCTGTTTCTAGTATTAATGTAGTAGTTGTTGTTTATGTACGAGCTGTATATGTTGGGTTGAGTTGAAATAATGATACAATCTACAATATGATTGGAAACCACATTTATTGACTCAAGTACGCACTGATAGATAGTTCAAATGATACATAGTACACGACTACACACTGATACATAGTTCTAGTACCAACTACTGATTCCGACTATTCCTTCCTTTATGCGCCAACAAATGTTCCACCAACTGGTCACGCAATTGGAAGTGTGCAGCTTGATCTTCAATGTGTTGAACCATATCAACATATTCTTCCATTGAGTTTACATCTTTATGGGGTTTTGCATTTGAGCCCGTAAACATGTCAGGATAATTAGACTTTTGATTCTTATATCCGCCTCTTTCAGACTCCACAATCATGTTATGTATTATTATACAAGCATACATGATTTCTGAAAGCACTCTTGCATCATGAAAACGAGTAGGATTTCGTAAAATATGAAATCGGGCTTGTAAAACATCAAACGTACGTTCGATGTCCTTTCTGTAGCTAGCTACTTTTTCAGTGAAATACCTTTCTTTATCATTTGATGGAACTTTGTACCCTTGCATCAAAGTTCTCCACTTTGGGTATATTCCATCGACTAGGTAGTACCCAGTTTTGTGTTCGATATTACCAAGTTTATATGAAACATCTGTTGACAATCCGTTAGCAAGTTCTGTGAAAAGATATGATTGTTTTAAAACATTTATATCATTCAATGAACCTGGGACTGCAAAAAAAGCATGCCAAACCCATAAATCGTCTGTTGCTACTGCTTCAAGGATCATTGATGGCACTTTCTTATGTCCGGTGAACATTCCTTTCCATCCCGTTGGACAGTTTTTCCAAGCCCAATGCATGCAATCTAAACTTCCAATCATACCTGGAAATCCTCTGGCTTCTGCCCTGCGTAGTATCCTGGTTATATCGTTAGGTCCAGGCGTCCGTAGATACTCTTTCCCAAACTCTGCAACAACTGTTTTACAGAATTCTTTCGGACACTCTATTGCTGTTGATGCTGCGATTCTGAAATATTCATCCATTTGATCGCCAGATGTTCCATAGCTTAACATCCTCAACGCCGAGGTGATTTTGATGTGTGGTGAATGGCCGATTTCTTGTGCTCCGTTCAGTCTATAAGTGAAATATGGATTTGACTGGTGAAGTTTAAGATATATTTTTGAGAAAATAGCCGGACTCATACGGTAACGACGGCGGAACAAAGTTATATCAAAGGTTGGATTGTCGATGAAGTAATCCCTCATTAGTCTTTCATGTCCATCCTTGTAGTCTCTCTTATACCGTCGGTCAATCCGGCCATGCATGCTACCCCGATGGTTGCTAGTTGAGCCTTCAGCGAAATAATTGGAATACGCAACCATTGCGTGCTGTTCCAGCTCCTCCTCCGTCTCTTGCTCCACTTCTAGTTCGGAATTATCAGTTTGATTCTTCTTGTTTTTGTAGTAATGGTAGTATAGATTTGGATCAATTGCTTGCTTTTTTATAAGTTGAGTTTCGTTGTTATCTCTAAGCGTATTCGAACGAGAGATATATATAAGCAGGGATGGTAAACTAAATATCTCTGACATAGAGTACATGTAGGCAATAATGGGTGGCAATAATGGTTCCAACATGATGGTTCTGTCATTGAGTAGTCAATTCGGATAGTTGTTGTGATGTGAAAGGTTGGCACTAAATGGTTGGCAATAATGGTTCTGTCATTGAGTACTCAATTCGGACTGTTGTTGTGATGTGAAAGGTTGGCACTAATTGGTTGCCAATAATGGCTCTGTCATTGAGTAGTCAATTCGGCCAGTTGTTGTGATGTGAATTTTGGACATTTAAAATAGAATATTTTAAATAATATCGATGAGAAATTTATTTTGAATATAATTCGAACGTATATATTATATACGTCGTCGTTAGAATATAAATAATTATATATAATTATAAATAGAATTGAAAATGGCGCGGTAGTTCGATAATTCGATTTCAAACTTCAATTGAATGTACCGGGTGCAAAACAATCTGGATTTTAGTGAAACCAAAAACATTAGGATCTAATCGAGAATATCTTTCCAACGAATCCGAAAAATCAAGATTTCATAGCGGGAATCAAAAGATATGTCCAATTGAAAATTCTTAACAGTCGCTATGGAATTCAGGCCCTTAAAAATGAAAATTTTGCAAACGACCTCGGATTTCGACGAAACCACTTTTGTTGGATCCATGATGTCAAGTTATTGCTAGATTTCAAATTTCATAATTTTTCGAATCAATATGTGAGCATGGCAAATTTCATAATTTTTCGAAGGTGTTTGAGTGCGGTAAGTTGTGACTAAGTAACATATGTATATATAGCTGCAATATTAGTTATGGTGTGAATGGTCACTAGCTACACTTTGTGATTTTCAAAGCTTGTGTAGGTAAACAAACAAAATACTGATGTAACCGGTCACTGGTACGACTGTAGGGAACACTGTAGGGAATCTGCTTTTTAGTGATAAAGTGTATCGAGGACGACCCCCTGTGGCTACAGACTGAGAGCTGGACTATATTCCAATAACTCTCGACAAAGAGTGACATGACGCCACTGTCACATAAAAGATGACTGCACTATGCGAACTGTGCAAGACGTGACCAATCAATGTGCTACAGTCCGTCGACCAACTACAGATGGTTACGAAACGTTAATACATTTCAAACAACACATACAGGAACTAGAACAGCAGAACATAGTAACATCAAATAACGATACAAGTGATACGATACAAGCGATACGATACAAGTGATAGGATGCGTAACGATACAGTACAAATGGTTTCCGAGCCACTAGGGACGATTGGATCCAACCCTGTTTGCTATTGTGGACAAGTGTCGGTCGTTGTTGTTGACGAGACCGAAACAAATGCCGGTAGTCGATTTTTCGGTTGTGAAGCCTTCAACGACCACATGAATTATCTTGATGCCATTGATTGTTGTTGCTTTAAGGAGTGGATTGACCCTCCCATTTGCGAACGTGGACGTCAGTATGCACTCGAAGCACAAGCAGAAATAAGACGCTTGAGCAAGATTAATGCTGGTAAGACAAGAGATGGTCCTTTCCCTAAACCATGGTAGGTGTACGTGTTTGAATTTGATGCTGGTGTGCTCAGTTGTTGTAGTTTGTATGATTATGGTTTGGCATTTCCTTCTGTTCTACTAGTTGTCATTGTTCCAGTTGTTTCAATTGCTCAATAGTTGTACTAGTTGTTGAAGTTTGTATGATTATGGTTTGTCAATAGTTCTACTAGTTGTCATGATATTATAGTTGTTTTCATTATGTCGCAAGCAGAAATAAGGCACCTGGGAACGGCCCATTTTTTGTAACCATTTCGTGAATTGAAATGGTTAAAGCACTGGTGGACGACCCTTTTTTTGGTGCTGGTAGTCTCTTCCGAATTAAATGACAACAGTATACGAAATTAATAGTAATGGCACCATTTTTCGTTCTGCAATGATGTGACTGGACAATGTAGAGAATCTAACATAATATCACGAGGTTAATAGTACATGCCAACATTTCTTGTGATGGCACCATTTATCGTGCTGCAATGATGTGACCGGACACTGTAGGGAATCTAACGTAATATCATGAGATTAATAGTAAATGCCAACATTTCATGTGATGGCACCATTGAAATAGTTCATACAGACACAACAACTGACGATAGTACATGCGAACTAGCTCAATCAAAGCATGGAGTAGGAATTAGTAACTTCATTAAAATGCATTTTACGTTTAGTCTTACGGGCGTCGCCTGATGTTCAATCGCAACTGCTCATTATCACTTCGAACACGTCTATTTTCCCGTTCGAGTTCGTTACAATATGCTATTCCCCGAGGACACAAAGGTTGGTCTATCCATTCCGTGTAATTGCAACCATTTGGAAAGGCTGGGCATCGCTGAATGCGCCGACCTATATTGTTTCCCTCTGCTTGAACCACAACTTCAACCGCGTACCCGCAGTAGCAATGAACTGGATAGGAATCAACTATTTGTTCCTGCAGTGGTACACGAAAGAACTCTGCTTCCTGAGTTGACTGAGTGACAACTTGTTCAGATGATACTTGAACAGGTGGGACTTGAGTTTCATATGGAGGTTGAACGTTCAGCTGTTCGTACGACGGTTCAGTTTGCGGTCTAATTTGGTTTAGGAACTAAAATTTGTCTTGAAGCTCCTGTAGCCTCATTTCGTTGTACGCCTGTTCCTCGGAGTCTGTAGAAGATGACCACGAAGACATCTTCAGTGAGTTCTAATAGAAGGATGTGCTCTAAGAATGAGAACGAAGGTGTTTGAGTGCGGTAAGTTGTGACTAAGTAACATATGTATATATAGCTGCAATATTAGTTATGGTGTGAATGGTCACTAGCTACACTTTGCGATTTTCAAAGCTTGTGTAGGTAAACAAACAAAATACTGATGTAACCGGTCACTAGTACGACTGTAGGGAACATTGTAGGGAATCTGCTTTTTAGTGATAAAGTGTATCGAGGACGACCCCCTGTGGCTACAGACTGAGAGCTGGACTATATTCCAATAACTCTCGACAAAGAGTGACATGACGCCACTGTCACATAAAAGATGACTGCACTATGCGAACTGTGCAAGACGTGACCAGTCAATGTGCTACAGTCCGTCGATAATTTGAATTACTTAGGTCGTTAACTTGATTTCACAGCTTTCTTATTTCTTCCTCTAGTTCCAAAGCATACGTAATTGCAATGATGTGACCGGACATTGTACAGAATCAACCATAATAACACGAGAACCCTGTAAACCGTATTCAAGTATGTTGAATTGTAAATGTTGGTCGTACATTGCCCTTATAAGTACTCCATATCTGATAATCCATCTCATACCTTCTACAGCTTCAAGCAGCACTGTTGTAGAGTAAAGGGAGAAAATTTATTTTCTTGTTTTCTTAAAGGTAACGTTTATTATCAACAAAATTCGTACTTCTAGTTACTCTACTAATTCTACTGATGCACAGGTTACATGGACAATTCAAAAATAAGTGATGAAGAAATGGAAAGGATTTTTGATGAGTACGAACGAAACTTAGTGAACGATAACGAAAAGGGTTTAGTTCATGATACACAAGTTGAAGAGGTGCCCGTCGCGATTCAGCATCGAGCGGTTACAGCTCCGCGTCCTTCTCCAGTAAATCAACGACCTAGTAATAGTGCTTGTAATAATTCTCCTACTCCAGATTTTTCGTCTAAGGATTTGCTGGCCCTCGTAAAATCCTATATTGAGGTTGAAAAGAGAGATGAGTTGCTAATGCAAAGTGGAGGGGGTTTAACATATGAAGAAAGATGGGCAATGATCACGAGGCTATACAACAACCATCGTTCCCGGCCCACTACACGAACATCGGTTGAAATCCAAATGGCTAATCGTCATTTTGCAGACGCTTGTGATCGGTACACAAAGATTATCGAAACTGTTGAAGACGAGAACATATTTAAAACAAATCAAGCAACATATGATTCTCGTTACCTTTTCGAGTATGGTGAGGAGTTCGTTGGTTACGAAGCGTATAAACTACGCTACAGTTGGTTGACCCGCTATGGAACTGAGTAGGCTTATGGTATTGTGATTTTATTATTGTTTTACTGTCTATTTACTTTGCTGTTTGTGCGTAGAATATGGAGTTATATGTAAACCTTGTTATGTTGGCGTGCTGTTTAAGAATTTTGCATTTCTACACGAGAAGAGGGAAACCTTGTTCAACATCAAATTCAAACGTTATTACATTCCAAATAACTCTTACAGGAACTAGAACAACAGAATATACCGGCTCTACACAAAAACATTCTCTACACATAAATACAGTGTCTACACATAACCAAATGTAGTCTCTACACAGAAACTTAATCAAAACGTACACAAAATATATCGAAAGCACATAATAGTGGTAGTCAACAAATACAGAACGCATACTCAAACAATAGGAACATACAACTGACAACTGCGAAAACGTAAAACATCGAAAGTACATAATCATGGTAGTGAACAAATACAAAACGTCTACTCAAACAACAAGAACAGACAACTATCAACTAGGAATACGTAGAACAACAAAAGTACATAACAGTAGGACCAAAAAATGCATAACAGTGGTAATACAACAAAAGTACATAACACTGGTACATAACACTGGTACTCAAAAAATGCAGAATGTCTACTCCAACAGTAGGACCATACACCTGACAACTGCGAAAGTACATAAAAGTGATAGTAACTCACTCGTCCGAGTCATCTGAATGTGTACGTGGACGTGTGCGGCGCTGATGACGTCTCTCATGATCACCAACATCTGGAGGCTGACTGGACCCAGCACTAGACCTATGGTGGTAATACATCTACAAGTCCTGAAGTCTCTTGCGCTCTGCCTCAAGCTGGGCCTCTAAATGCGCCTGCTGCTGTCGTGCCTCCTCTGCAACACGACGTAGCTCACCATCATAGTAATCTAGGCTACGCCTATGCTCTATATAGCCCGTATGCCTAATCCCCATCTGCATATCATACAGATCATGATATGATACCTGTGTAGGATCCGGGTAATCGTGATGGGCCGGAGGATGAAACACGTCAACGTAACGATCCGGTCCAATGGTGGGCACTGCCATAGTCCATCCAAAATGACTGGCGGCCGCCACATGATCAGCTGCACGAAAACTCTGACTGGACTGGGTAACATCCTCGACAACAGGTGGACGTATGCCGTGTCGTATAGCAGATGGCCCTACTAAATCAATCGATGTTGCATGCGTAATCGTATCTGAGGACCCAGTGAAAAATCTACGCCAGAAGGTAAGGTAACACTCCCCGATAATAACAAAGCTCTCAGCCGTCCACCAGCCTGCTGTCCTGGCTATATCTAGCTGCTCCGTCGGGTAAATCATACACCGATAAGTATGTGGGTGTGGATCATCCGGAATAGCATCAAAGTCATACAACTGTCTCCAGCACCTCTCACCAAGATACCAATAAGCACCTAGCGCCACGGGACAAGATATAAGTGGAAATCTCCGTCCGGCAAGCATCCTAGCAATCTGTATGATCTCAAGATCGATGGATATACTCTGCTCAAATGGATGCCATAGAATCTGATCCCTATACATCCTCATCTCAACTGGTTATGGGCAACGGGAAACACATGGCGTGACTCATTATCTCTGGGCCCCCGGTTGTCCGCAGTCCAAAAGCATATACGGGGGAAAAAGGTCGATGGGTCAGCAATACGGGTGATAAAATGAAAGTTCCTAGAGTACTCAAAGTACCAATACTGTAACAACTCCCAGAATCCAAATAAAGAAACCTGAGAATCAGTGATGGTGCACTGCATGTCGAGACATCTGTATAGGTATGCAAGGATAGGTGTGCCCCAATCATATAAAATCGCCCCATCGGCATCTATCTCAGCCGCGACCGCAAAAAACCCCACAGGAACGCTACTGCTCGAAGAACTAAAGAAAAGGTTACCCATAAGGTATAACACAAATAATCGAGCAAGCTCCAAGTCGTCATCAACAGAGTAGTGCTCGAGTATCCTGTCCATAGCCGCATGGATCGCGCTCACTCTAATAACGCCTTCTGCCTGATACGACGTAGCAGAAACATCCAAATGAGACAGTAGATCATGAACAAGTGCACGATCACACCATCGACCATCGTCATAAGGCAGTTGGGGATAAGCACTTACTCCAATGCTAATACCAGTAAGCATGGAGAAATCAAGCGGTGTAAGTCCTAACTCACCACAAGGAAAGTGAAATGTGTGGGTGGTTTTGTACCACCGTAGAGCAATGGCCGCACACAATTGGACATCGGCATTTATAACATGGTTTATTCCTAAAATAGCAAATCGCACAATAAGATAAAATATGACTACTAAATTATCCACTTATTTCATTAAAAGGTCTATAATATTACCTAGAAAAAATTGAAATCTAAGAGCATGTAACAGTCCTGCGACCCCCTCCTTACCCGCCAAGTGTGCATGATAATATCTAAGTGTGGTCGCTAACGAACCACGTGGACGTATATTCCGCGACTGTTAACGGTTCAACAAAATGTTATACCATCTACCCAATATATAACACTCAAAGAATACTATGTAAATAATACTAAAAATACTTACAGCCAAACTCGACTGCGTGCTAACGTGTACTTCGTCATCTGGAAGAATGCGAAAGTTGGATAGCGCAGGAAGCTTCGCGGCGCTGAGGTTCATATCCACATAGCCATCGAGTTGGCCCTCTCTAGCGGCAACTGATCCAACACCCCTACGTGCCCTGCCTGCTCGTCCGCCTCTACGCCCGCCACGTCCCCGATGACCGCCTCCCTGTTGCACCTCTGCTTCTTCGTTCTCCATGTTTTCGGCGGCTACAAGTAAGTCTTCTATTCCGAGCACTGGCTGTTGGCCACTACCACCTTCACCACTCCCGCCGGCGCCACGATCGTCGCCGTGCATGAATTTTTGGCGAAATTTTTTAGTAATCTAGCCATATTTTCGAACTAATATCTCACACAAGCTAGTTAATTTGGTTAAAAACTGACGGATTGGTGAATTGGTGGAGAAAATTGGGTGAAAAATGGGGGAGGGAAATGGGTTTTCGGGTTTGAAGAAGGGGAAGGAGAAATGAAGCTGAGGGGGGTGGCGGCGAGGGTTTTGAGGGGGGGGGGACATTATAACGGCAAACACTTTGCCGTTATAATGTTATAACGGCAAAGTGTTTGCCGTTATAATATTACAACGGCAAAGACTTTGCCGTTGTAATATTTATAACGGCAATATCTTTGCCGTTGTATCCCCTGCTCCCAACCAGTCCGTGGCTGGTTCTCCCCTTCTGGGTGCTCGGCTCGTTGGACCAGTTTCAGAACATGAGAGAGAATAACTGAACAGAACGGATGGTTGGTTATGGTCTAACCTAAAAATATATTTCAAACCACCAAATATTGTTTAGAAAAAGCAAATATATTATTATCCCTAAGCATCAGTCTACCCATACAATTCGTAATTAGACATGGAAGAAGAACGAAAGAATTATTCTCTGAAATCAATAACAAGAGTTGAGTATGAGTATGTGGAAGCGTTCACGAGCTTGGTAAGCCAATTGCAAGTGGGAGGAGATGTACTTGAACTGGTGGAAAATAGAAACTGGGTAAGAAAGGAGAGCAAGAAAGAAGTAGTACGTAGCAACTGCATGGAAGAGAACTGAGGCCGGCAAGGTTGGATGTTGGGATCCTAGCCAAGGCAGCCTGACGTCGAGATGAAAGGATGGGTTAGTTAGGGGGTGATGACAAGTGGTGGAGGGGGTTGTGACCCGTGTATGGTGGTTCGGGGTCTTGTGCATGTGCACACAGCACATGTACACTGTGAAGGGCTGACGAAGTAAGAAAAAAAATATAGGAAGAAAAGATAGTGAGCCTCAGCATGTAAAGGAAAGAAGAGTAGGAACAAAAAAAAAGAAAGTAAGAGGAGGAAGGATTAGGGCTAAGAACTAATGGGCCTGATTGGGCCAGGAAAAAGGGAAATAAAGAAATTAAAGAAAAGGAAAGGAAAAAGTAAAAGGAAAGGAAAAAAAGAAAGAAAGAAAATAAAGAAAAGAGAAATAGGAAAGGAGAATAAAATAAATCAATGGAAAAAGGAATGGGATTTTTAGAAATAAAAGTATAAGTGATTTTCTTGTTAAGTATGAATGTAATATAGGAAATTAAAGGAATCACTAGGAATATGGAGACCGAAATCTGGAATGGAGATTAAAGGATTAAACAATGATCGTTCTAAATGAAGTATGCTTCATCCGAATTGGACTGAGTTATAGAAAGTAAATTTATCTTCTTTTAGAATTAATTAAAATTAAAATAAAATATAAATCTCTTTATTTCTAATATCAGATAATTAGTTCAAGTCAGAATAGTTGAACTGTAATTGACGATATGTCATGATTAATGAATAATGACTGATCGTCAGCAATATTGAGTTATAATGAACTCAACTATTTGAACTAAAATGTTATTTTAAATTAAATCGACTTATGTCGATAAATATATTTTAAATAAAGAAAATGATTTAAAAGTTGATCTAGCGGAAATTAAACCAAATATGGAAATTCATATGAATGTGAATTTATACAGTATCTAAATAAAACAATATTGATCATGTACTGTCGTTTATTAGTGAAATCAAGTTGATGTGGTTAAAACAAGTCCAGAAGAAAGGATATTCACAATCCGAAGTGAATAACGTTGTAAGAAAATGTTTTGCAAATAAAAATGGTTGTGAAAGATATTGGTAAGAGAAGTTGGGTAACCGATAACCGTTGATTATTTTGAAGTTTGGGAAATAAATGGAATGGAGATAATCAGAAAGGGACGTTGAATTGGTAACCGACTAAGTTGAATACAGGAAAGTATCATTCGCTTTCCGTTTTAAATAATATTTAAATAAATTATACATTAAATTAATTATATATTGAATTAATGAGATAATAGTTATAAATTTAAGTCGTATATATTGAAGTATGGATTATAACGATATGTTATACTCAAGTAAAAAAAATGGATTCTTGGACGAACTAAACCTGAGATGTATATGATTTGGAAATAATAAATTTCCAAGATTAACTAATTTAAGAATGACGTTTAGTTTTATTTGAATTGTTGGATTGTGATAAACAAGATCTGTTGTGATTTGTTGATTAAATTTATTTTAATGTTATGGACTTGATCAGTTCAATTTAATCATTTACATGCCTTATTCAAATAATATTTAACTATTGTTGAAACCTAGAATTTTGTAAATAAGTCCTGATTAAAATAAATACTGAAATTTGTTGAATATGATAACCTGATAATTTAAATGTCACTTGTCCCTAAAAGATTTTAACGTTCATCGATTCAAAGAGACCGGGATTGGTTTTCTAAATGAAATCCAAATACCACTTTCTTTTGACCTACGCATTGTTTAATTTGAAATTGAAGACCACTGAAGACGGAGTTTATGCAAGGGCTGTCTTGTTAATCCTAGGTAGAAATTGCCTAAGATGGATTTATAGGATAGTGCCTTCGGTTTTTCCAGACCCAGAACAACTTGTATAGACGAATGTCTGACAGAGTATGCCTAACAGATCGCGTAAGTTAATCTCTTCAAACTACGTTTGGTGGCGAAGGAATTCGTTTCTCTTAGCTTTTTACTCGTGGTTTTGGGGGAATCAATTTGTGATTTGATAGGTTTTACGATGTGGCATTCAAAGTGAATGAAGTTGTAATATATGTAAAGGTAAGTTTTGACCTCAAGACTCACAATCGAGAAATGACAAAAATCGGGCAGGCAGTATGGCTAAGCGGATCGCTCTCAATTAGGGTGTATTGTCACCATCTAGAAAATACTCATTTTGTTACTTCATTCTCTTCTGTATCTCTTGGGAGCGGTTATGTTGGTATCAACCGTAAGGTGACAATATATTCGATACATTCAAGAGAAATGAGTGGTCGGTCATGTATGGCCGGGTTGTAAGATGTTCTTGTTGAACCTAGTATATTCCTCTCTAGAGATACACTATCGGAAGGTGGTTCCATACCTTGTCATAGTCAGAATCCAATCTCCAGTAAGCACCCGCAATTTTGATTGTATACTATATATGTAGAACGTGAGATGCAAGCATTCTGCTAGATGATTACTTATTTGTGGTTTGATAGACATTATTATAATATCAGAATAGATTTGATATAAAGATGTTTTGGGTAATCGTAAGGTAAAAACCATTTGTGTTTATGTGTGGATCGGTCTTACGATTATCATTTCTTTCGAAACGTTTTTTTTGAAAGTTAAATCAAGTATTGTGGAGTCTCATAAGGGAAAAACTCGTTCCGTGTTATACGACGTGGTCTTATGAGATATCTTTTAATTATCAAACTGTTTAAAAATTATTTACTCACACTAGTCCCATGATTGACCTAGAGTTTATTTTTTTATGTTTTCCCTAAACTCTTAGGTGCCTAAATTTGTATGGGTAGTCAAGTAGTTCAAAATTTTACAGATTTACCGGAGGAGCTTGGAGCAGGAGGCTTCAACAATAGATATTTAGAGTTAAATTTCCGCTGTGTTGTATGTGATGTACTATGATGATGTATGTAAGTTCAAATACAGTTTGTATTTCAAAAGTTATATTATATATTATATTTTATTCATTTTGCCATGAGATCGTATCTGTTCTGATGTTTCATTGTTGCGTTCTTATTTTTCTTCTATTCTAAATTTTCTATCTTATTTTTTCTCATCCTCTAATTTCTTTCTTCGACATCTGAGTTTCTGTGTTCTTTGAGATGGACTTGGTTTGTATTTGGTTGACTCAACGGTACCAAAATTTGGGTGTCAGACCGGGCCTCTTGGAGGTCTCCTTTGTTGGTTCGGCCTTTACTTGGTGTAATAACCAGGAAGGGCCTAACCGAATTATTTCTAGGCAAGACAAAGTTTTCGGATCGGAAGGTTGGTTCAACCTACCCTTCTCATTCTCAGTCTATCATTTGCACCGAACTTTCTCCAATCATGTTCCCATGCTTCTCAACAGCTCTCTCTTTGCGCTGATTAGTCCCTCCTCTTTTAGATTCTAGATATGCGGAGGTCTCACCACATGTTCCTTTGGGTTGTGGAAGATTCGTGAAACCTTCCTGCAGTTGGCTCCCCTGATGTTGTATTCTCTCGCAAGCTTAAGCGTCTTAAGGATTGTCTCAAGTCCTGAAATGTGCAAGTTTTCAAAAATATTGCAGAATCAATTTTTGATGAAGATCTTTGTTTTGCTAACAAGGAGGCATGGGCGCTGGCCTAGTTAGCCTTTTCGTCGGAGCTTCGTGTCGAGAACGACTATCTTTATCAGAAGGCGAGGATCAAGTAGATTGTCGACAGCGATTCGAACACCAAGTTCTTCTGCTCTTCCATTTGTAAGAACTAAGAAGAACAGACTTCTTACGATTCTTCAAATTCCGTGTCCTGCTCTCTCTGTGGCTTCCACTACGGAGGAATTCAAAGAGACCAACTTTTCCCACTTCCAAACCTGCCTTGGTTCTCCCTCTGTGTCGGTTTCTGAACCAACATTGTTAGCCTTCATTCTGAATTTGGTTCTTCCTTCAGAGAGTACTTAACTTGTCGTACCTCCTTTTTCGGAAGATATACGAGCATGTGTCTTTGCTCTCAGTAAGGACAACGCTAGTGGGCCTGATGGCTTCAATGGGGTCTTCTTTCGGAGTGTCTGGCTGACCATCCAATAGTATTTCTGCCTAGCTATTCATTTTTTCTGCTCCGATGGAATCTGCCTTAGGGCTGGACTTCCACCACCTTGGTCCTTATCCCTAAGTGTGAACATCCCCGCTCGTGTGTGGATTTTCAGCCTATCAGTTTGTGTAACTTTCCCAAAAAGGTGATTTCTAAGGTTCTAGCCATTAGGCTGGCTCCATTTCTATAGCGTATTATTTCCTCTTCTCAAGCTGGGTTCGTAAAAAGATGTTTGATTATGGATAACGTCCTTTTAGCCCAGGAGTTGGTTTCTCAGACTGATAGTAATGTTAGGGGTTCTAATGTGGTCGTCAAGCTGGACATGGCTAAAGTTTACGATCGTATGTCCTGGTTTTTCATCATCAAGGTTCTAAGGGCTTTCTAATTTCCCGAACCCCTTATTGATATATTCTGGCGACTCATTTTCAACTGATGGTTTTCCGTTCTCAACAATGAATCATCTAACGGGTATTTCAAGGCCGGAAGGGGACTTCGTCCGGGAGATCCTCTTTACTCCTCTCTATTCGTTATCACTGTTGAGGCTTTTGTGCATGGCATACACTCACTTACAATTGCAAATCAGATTCATCGCTTTACCATCCCTTCGGGCTGCCCTCTCATCTCTTCTTCATCCTTCGCTGACGACATTATCATTTTCACGAATGGTTGCCATCGCTTAGTCCGCCGTCTAGTTTGTCTCATTCAGTAGTACGAGAGGTGCTCGGGCCAACTCGTTAATTCTACTAAAAGTTGCCTCGTGCCGGCGAAAGGCTTGTTTATGGTTAGATCCGCTTGGATTGAAACCTTCACTGGTTTTAAGGCTGCCACACTTCCCTTACCATATCTTGGTATTATGCTTTATAGAGGTCGTAAGCTCAACGCCATTTTCGATCCCTTGACAGATAGAGCCAAGGGAAAGATCATCCGGTGGAATGCGACGCTTCTCTCTCAAGCCGGAAAATTAGTTCTCATAAAGTTTGTGCTGGACACTATAGGATCGCACGTCTTTACTGTTATGACTCCTAACTTCTCTTTCTTCCATTCTTATAGGTCGTTGTCTTTGTACTTTTTCTAGGGTAAAAAGGACAACGCTAATCGCCACCGTTGGATTTCTTGGGACATCATATGTTGTCTCAAATGTGAGGGGGTTTAGACCTTAGAAATCCCATCATAATAAGATAATATTTTCGAAGTATAGAAAATAATAATTTGATGGAAATGTTTTTTTTTTCCAATTATCTGTAGAGGCCAAAGAAGTTTTGAAAAATATATCAATAAGGATATTTGAGATGAACTGGGAAATGATTTAATTAATGAAATATTAATTAAAAGGGCTCAGTGATTGTTTGATGCAAAACAATAGTATTTCCCTTTAGAAATAAGGGCTTTGGATGAATGTTTGTTATTTGATAGTTAAATAACCGACTATCGAAATTCTTGCCAATTTCATGTTATCATGGTCAACATGGAGAGCCCAGTTATATTTATTATCTGAAATCACTCTGTATTGGCATAAGCATTGAGAATCAGATTATTTTGAAGATAATCGAAGATGGAGTAAAGTGCAAGGGATTTTTCTGTTAATCTTAGGTAGAAATTGCCTAAGATGGATTAATGTAGATAGTGCCTTTGGTTTTGTTCTGTCCCAGAACGAACTCGTTTGGATGAATGTCTGACAGAGTATTTCCAATGATTACGTACGTTGGTTTTTACATATATACCCAATATGGCGGTTAAGAATTTATTCTCTTAGCTTAAGAACCAGAGTATATTTGTGCAAATCAATTAATAATTGATGGATCTGACAATGTGGCATTCAGAGTGTGAATGTGATAGCCAAAAAGGTAATTATAGCCTCAAACCTCATCAACTGGAAAGATGACAAAAATCGGGAAGGCGGCATGGCTATGTGGGTCGCACCCATTAGGGTGTATTATCACTCGATCTAGAGAAAATTCAATTGCTTCTTATTCTATCGTAGTTGTATGCTTTCGAAAATGGTTGCCGATCACAACCGTTGGTGATAACACATTCGGTACACTCTTGCGAAATGAGTGTCCAGTCATGTGTGACCGGGTGCAAGATGTTCTTATTGAGCCCAGTGTATTCCTCTTTAGAAATACACTATCAGAAGGTGGTTCCATACCTTCTCATAGTTGGTAATTCATCCTCTAATAAGCTCCCGTGGTTTTTGGTTGTATGCTATATATGTAGAGCGTGCGATGCAAGTGTTCTGCTAGATTGCTATTGATTTGATTAGACACTATTATAATATCAGAATAGTGTTGATATAATGAATATTTTGGGTTATTGTAAGGTATAAACCATCCATGTTTATGTGTGGATCGGTCTTACAATTATCTTTTCTTTTGAAAAAAAAATTAAGAGTAAATCAACTTATTGGAGTTTACTCGCACTAGTCTCACGACTGACCCAAAGTTTATTTTGTTTTGTTTCACCCTAAACTCTTGGATACCCAAATTTGTACGGGAAGTCAAGTAGGTCAGGTGTTTACAAATACTCTTGGAGTATTTCGGAGTAGGAGGTTTCATCGTTAGTTGCATACTGTTCATTTCCATGGTGATATGTTGTGTTGTACTTTGATAATGGTATGTATAATGGTACATAATTTTATATTTAAAATATGTACATATAATATATTTTATCTCGTTGCGATGTGAGAATTTATGTTGTAATTTCTGTTTTCTTCTTCCATCTTTTTCTTCATTATCCATAATGATTAATATTTCTATGTAATTTGGGTTGGACGCGTGGTGTATTTAGTTAACTCAAAGGGTACGAATTTGTGGCCCGTTACAGAAAGAATAATACTTGATTAAGATTCATGGAACTTGCCTCGTACGGAAGAGAAATCTGAGCAGCTACAACCTAAACCTACGATTTTCACTTCCAAATCTCAAATCTGAAGTCCTAGACTAATATTTTATAATTCAGAAGAGTTTGAAAGAGAAAGGAAATGGCAGAGCTCTGGCGTCCACTCACGAAATATGAGTTGGAGGCTAGTTCCTGATGGTTTATTTATAGCTTCTTAGAAGAACAATGCCCATTTGATTGAAATGAATAAAATCCGAGCCATTCAAAACCGAAATAAACCAGGTTGCCTAACCTGAAGTGGGTCGACCCATTTCCTGAGTGGATCGACCCATGTACGATTGAAACAATCATATATTGAGTCGTTCGTTCGTGATTGTTGCTCGAATTAAAATGTTTGCCTATAACGTTATTTTCTTGCCTATTTTTATTGATTCTATTTTATTATTATTTCTAGTTTTTTAACGCACGTTCAAACGCGTAAATAAATGTGCGCATTCATTTTTCCTTTTCTTTCATATTCCTGCATGTTTAATTTATTTAACCTTGTGAATGTTATTATTCTCTTAACATTTTAAAATTTATCCTTTCTTTTTCTTTGAACATTGCCTTTAATATTATTTTTCGGTTTCCTTTTTTAACGTGTATCTAAATTTTAAATTTAAACGATTACTATTTATCCCATTAACATGTGCATTAGCTTCCCTTAATTCATGCTTGTTGATTCTTTTATAACAGTTATACAAAACTTTTATCTGCACTTCTGTTTTTTTTACTAAACTTTCTTCTATTCTCAATGTATTAAATCTTAGTTTCAAATGTGTTCATTACTGAAATTAATATGCACATATATACATTCTTGAAATAAATATACAAAGTCATATTTACACGCACTTGCTTCATTTGTTTTGAATTAAAGCACTACATAACTAACAACAATTAAATCCCCTTTTTATTGCGATATTTTATTCCATTTATGTCACGCATAGTAAATCAAAGAAATATTGCAATTTGACATTAAATGTTTTCTGTTTTTAACACACATCAAATTTCAGTTTCAAACATGGTATTTACTAGAAGTTTATATTTATAAAAATGGTTAATCCTATTAACACGTTAAAAATCTTTTGTTATTTTAAATTCACGCGCACATTGTCTATACAATTAATGTGCATACCATTTATTCCATTCTTTCTTCCTTTATTATTCAATTATATATACCTATTGTTGCACATTTAGTTTACATAGTGGAAACTTTTTATTTATAGCCCAATTTATAACATGCGTTCGTTTTAAAATTTCAAACACACACTCTTCCATAATTATTTTGACAATTTCGTTAATCTTTATTATTTAATAATACGGGGTGTTACAAACAGTCAGCAATATTTTATAACATTCATATACGACTATTAAATATATGGTTGTCTATGTCTTATACATAATAAATCAGAATCCTTGGACGTGTTTAAGAAATTTAAGTTAGAGGTTGAGAACCAACTTACCATAAAGACAAAAGCCATTAGATCTGACCATGTGGTAAATAATATAGTAAATCTAATAGATGAGGTAAACAATGTCAAGGACCATTTGGTCATTTCTTAAAGGAATGCAGGATAGTCCCATAAAACACTATTCCAGGTTCACCTGGCATGAATGGTGTAGTCGAGAGACAAAATCAGACCCTTAATGATATGGTAATGAGTATGATTTGTCATTCTACCTTATCAAAATCACTGCACAGAGAGGCATTAAACATCGTAGTTTATATCCTTAATAAGGTACACACTAAAGATGCTACCAAAACACGTTATGAGCTTCGGACAGGAAAACGACCCACCGTAAAGTATTTTCATCTCCAGGGATGTCTAGCCGAGGCAAGGCCTTATAGGCCAAATGAAAGAAAATGGGACTGTAAAATAGTGAGCAATTACCTTACTGTTTATTCTAAGGGATCTAATGGCTATAAGTTTTATGAATCAATACTAAGGAAAAAAAATTAAGACGAAAATTGCAATTTTTTCAAGGATGTTGAGTTTAGGGGGAAATAAAATAAATAACATTGTTTTTAAGGAATCATCGTCTGTGATTCCCACTAACAAGACAATGTCAAAGAAAATCCCCTTTAAGTCGAGGACAATGTTCTACAAGAACAACCTCAACATGAATTATCATTAAGAAGATACAGTAGAGAAAGAAGAAGTGTCATTTCGGATGATTATGTGGTATTTCTTTAAGAGATATAGGATAATATTGGATCAACGAAAGATGATCCAATCATCCTTCACCAAGCCATGCAAGATATTAATTCTTAAAAGTGGATTGTAGCTATGAATGAGGAGTATAAATCTATGCAGGACAATAAAGCTTGAGATCTTGTCCCTTTACCTAAAGGTGAGAAACCCATCGGTTAGAAATGGATATTTAAAACCAAAAGGAATGTGAAAAGGTAAAGTGGAAAGGTATGTCTTGTAGGAAAAGATTTTACTCAAAAGGAAGGCATCGATTTCAAAGAAACTTTCTCTCCGGTTTCATCGAAACTCCTTTAGAATAATTTTGGCACTTTTTCACATTTTGACCTTGAGTTACATCAAACTGATGTTAAGTCTTTATTTCTCAATTGAAATATTGACGTAACATTTAATATGGTGCTACCAAAAAACTTAGTGGTCCGAAATCCAAAGAATATGGTTTGTAAACAAAGAAATCCAATTATGGATCAAACAAGCTTCTTTTCATTAATATCATAAATTTCATAATGTAATTACCACATTTGGTTTCAAGAAAAAGATTACTGACAACCACGTGTACCACAAGTGCTATGAGAGTAAATTTGTACTCTAAATTTTATATGTTGATGACATGTTGCTAGCCAGCAATGACTTACATATATTGCACAAAACAAAGATATTTCATCCAAATAACTTTGAAATGTAACACCTTGTCAATGCTTCTTTAATATTATTAATCTAGAAACATCATGATCGTTTACGTGGTATTCTTGGATTATCACAAAAGAACTATATAAGAAAAGTTCTTATGATGTTTGCAATGCAGTTGCAAATTAGGAGATACTCCAGTTACTAAAGGAGATAGATTTTGTCTCAAATAATTCCCTAATAACATCCTTGAAGATAAGGAAATGCAGTAAAATTCCTTATGCATCTATCATAAGGAATCCGATGTATGTTCAGGTGTGTACGCGTCCGGATATTGCACACATCGTAGGAGTGTTGGACATATATCTTAGCAACCCTTGTATGGTTCACTGGGAAACTGCAAAAAGGTTTATGAGGTATCTTCAAAGAACTATATGCTTACATGCAGAAGATCAGATCGGTTGGAGATCATTGAATATTCTGATTCTGAGTTCGCTGGATGCCAAGATTGCAGAAAATCCACTTCAGGATGTATACTACTATTGAATGGAAGAGCCATATCATGGAAGAGAGAATGCTATAACGCCCCACCTCGAGACCCACATTAACAAAGATAGTTACAATAATTCCATCTGGTAATGCGGAGAACAGGGTTGGTTGGGGGTGACCAACTATAACCTTGTCTTAACTATCTACTGGATGTGTCGATAATTGCTATATTTTTTTTTTCTTAACTTAAGTGGATCGACATATTCCATAAATAGTTAATACAAGCTATGGATGGTTATGAATCTATTAGAACAAAACAAAACATCTCAATGGATATCTATATCACTACAGAATAGTTACATATATACTTAAATTACATATACAATGATATATCGCAATATAATACAAATACTACAATTAAGTGGTACGATGACCACTCATTATACAAGAGAAAAAAACAACTCGATAATATCCACTGTTTCAAATCTCGCAAATATCGCCCAAGATCTCCTCCGAGATCTCGTTTTGGGCTTCTAACGAAACGAAACAGCAAATATCACTCTAAATCTCCTTTCGAATATATCGCTCGAGATATTGATATATTGAACGATATATCGACCGAGACAAAATACTGGAATATCGTCCGAGATCTTAGTTTTTTTTGTTAAAATTTAAATCTATGCCTGAACTAGAACAATAATTAAAAAACTCAAATCTAGCCGTAGCAATCTTTTGTTATTTTACATTTTGCATGTTAAAGACTATATTGTATGTTCGTATAAGTTTTACAATACTTATTATTTTCATGTTCGTCGTTTTACATTCATGTTACTTACGAAATTATGTATTTTATGATCTATTTATGCTGATTTTTTTTAATGTTTCGGATCCTTCTAATGTTTCTTATCTAACAATATTTTTATTTTAAGCATATTACGATTTAGAGTATGAATGATCTTTTGCAAAATAAAGAATAATAAGTTTATTTTGCATTTTAAGTTTTAGTTACTACGTTTTTAATAGCATTCATAAAAATCATTTTGTTAAAATATCATTTTTAACATATCATGTACCACGAGATTGTTCCGATATGAACTTTCAGACCCAAGACGAACACCCGAGTTAGACTCATCTCATCCGATATCTCCCCCGATACGAGACCGAGTCTATAAAATCTCCGAGACGAAACGCGACCGATATCCGAGATTTAAAACCTTGATAATATCTCAAAAGGAAGCTACCAATCCGAAGAGAAAGACTTGATCCCACAAATAAGCTTCATGAAACAGCTAAGAGCCAAAAGGAAGACTAATACCTAAAACAAACTCGGTCTGACCTGAGTGAAAATACACGGGTCGGGTTAGCTAAATTCATCAGTTAAACTGACCAATTGATAATGAAAAGTAAGGTATAAATATGGTGTCATTTTACTCAAAGGATACCATGCCATAACAATGATTCACATCATAAGGATTGATATCTCTTCTAAAGAAAAAGAAGAGATATCTAGGGTATGGTTGTACTTAAGTGACATAATAGACACTTTAGTAAAAGAGACTTCAACTGGTAGAGTCTTAAAAGCAATCAAATTAATCAACCTCACTTTTGCCTTATGTCAACGATGGTGTAATATAATGTAGATAAATGCTTCAAAAGAACTGAATATCTTCATAGAAGAAAACATCAAGACATATATATATATATATATATATATATATATATATATATCAAGGATACATATCCTTCACCCATAGAAATAAAAGCAAATGAATTTTCCTCATCTCATCGGCATATTCTGAAGTATCATTAAAGGAAATATAAAACTCAATCATCCAAGAAGCATCATATTTATCCATACCTCATCTCATCAATATGAATATAAATACATCATAAACCCATCATTAAAATTCAACATAAAAGAATCTTCATAATCACTTATACCTTATCTCATCGATAAATTATAAACTCATCTTAAATCCGCCTTAAATCTCAAACTCATTTTAATAGGAATTATCACAAAAGAACTCATATGAAGTCCAAAACTTCTGATTCGAAATCACTATAAACCACAATTTATTTAAGCCTTCATCTTTCTTGAGACTGTAATAAACATCGTTTTATGAAGGTGAAATCAAAACATTTAAAACTTCATGAGAAATTGCATGTGCATTACATCTTGGCTAATATTATACTTTTTGGTACCTTACATCGTGATGACTAGGACCATAAACATCAAAAACTTCTTGATGACTATAGCCAAAACATTGTGATGCCCTTACTCACAAAATCCGAGTAATAACATCGTGATGATTGGAGTCACAAACATTGTTATCATCGTGATGGCTATAGTGAAAAACATCATGATGACTCCAATCGAGTACTCGGTTGTAGTACTAGTAATCATCTTGAATGTGTCTCAACCTCTCAGATAGGTACCCATAAGGCATCAACGTATGTCCTATACTGTAATGACCCAAATTCTGATAGACCAATTTTTTTCAAAATTCTAATATATCGAAACTCATGTTGGTTTGTCTAGTATCATGCAGAAAAGACAAAGATATAAAATGTATCAGAGCTCAAAAGACATCTCACAGCAGAATGGATAAAATATAATATAATCAAAATATAGCCTTACCCTGGTAATAATACTTCCTAACCAGTATCCAAAGCTATCATATCTCTGCCGCAAATCTAACCTGCGAGTATGTTATAATGAGGGGGTCAGAACACAAGTTCAACTACACATTTTGGATAATCCTACATATACTGTTCAGTTACATTTTCTTATTTATTAGGTTACTTGGGTAAACAACACTCAAGACTTACACACACGTCGTACCCATCTACTACTCAGTGGATTAACCTAATACAGTATATATGTAGCTACCCCTAACATTAAGGTACACCCTATGGTACCCTACTCACACGGTCTCTGCCGTAACGTCAATAAAAATATACGCAGTCCCCCATCCTACGTTGGAACGACGTACGGATCTCTGTATAACAATGTTATATTCCGCATAGAGTCGTCATCGCCATGCTAAGTAAGCGTACGGACTGCCACCTTCAATTAAATCAGATTCCATCACAGAGTAATGCCCTAGAGTCTACGATACACCTCCCAGAGCAAACATGCATGTATCTAGACTTTCTCACATATGTATCGTTAATCGTACCCGATGCCTTAACCTTGATGATACACCATCTGGAAACAGTATGCATGTATCCGCATGTATTATCTAATGTGCACCAAGTTTCGTAACAGGGCTGTATCAGAAACACGGAACTCTGTCGGGAGTTTTTTCAGATACCTTTATACACTGATGCTGTGGTCTGCACTTCCACAGTAGCTATGGTCCCACGAAACCCATCCCTCAACTAGTGAAAGACAAACATAATTAAGAGCTAGTGACGTGGCCTAGAAAAGTAACAAACAACATTCTAGTTGGCTGTCCCGCAACCAAAGCCTTGACGGTGATCTATAGGTTTAGCTCCCCGTGTTTCCGCATCACGCATCATGTCGACTGTCGATGGATGGTACCCGACGAATACTATTAAATAGATGGTTAGACCCGCCAAAGGTAAAAAGATAAAATGGTCGTAACCCGCCTAGTCACAAGGCAACACGATCGTCGAATCACCTATATCACCCTATAGCCTTCTGACTGCCCACTATCGTGGTAGTCAAGGTATACTCACCGGGTAGTAACGCACAGACCCAACCTCTGCAAGCTTAGCCTAGTGATGCCACCGTATGGAGGACTACCAGGGATACCCTCCACGTCCCAAGAAGCTGCGTGCTTCCCCTTCCAGTCCTTCGGAGCCAGCAAAATATTAGCAGAACAACAGGCAGAACATGAAGAATAATCAGATGGACGTGCTCTCCCTTCTTGTCTCATGACACCGCGATGATTTACCCCATTGGGTTATTCACTTTCAGACGTACGGACTGGTCCAAGCGCCTCAGGTTGACGTGTTATTAGACCCTATGTCTAAACATTTAATTACACGCTTGCTCTACCTCATCAGATTTCAAGTTAATTTGTTTGTTTCCAATTCACATTGACTTCTTTTTCAAGTTACCAAGTTCCTTTTGCTTATTAATTTCAGTTAAATAACTTATCCATTTTAAGTTCATTAATAAGCCTTTAACATGTTATTCAGTAGATTTCAGATTCTCAGGTTATCTGACAACATGTTCTTCTTATCAGCAGGGTTTAGATTCTCAGGTTTACAAATTACTTAATTTATAATTAAGTACAACTTATTGCATTTCAAAAGTTTTCCCTTCTTTTCGCTACTTATTACAAAAAGCAGGTTTCCAGATTTACAGATTACTTAATTTGTAATTAAGTACAACTTATCTCATTACATAAGTTATCTCATTCCCTCTATCATTTATTATAACCTAAGTTATAATTTCCACTTGTCCCTAGGACAAGCCTATCTATTATCTTTCCTTTTTCCCCTTTCAGGTTTATTCATAATAGGTTATGTAACAACCCACCTCCATTAAGGTCACTCACAAAGGGAATGCATTAAATTTAGTGGGGGTCATAAGAGTATAGAACAGATGAAATTACAAAACAGACAAATTTAAGCAGTGGAAAACAATTAGAACTTTTATTCCATAGTAACGTAATAGGATAAACTTTCATAAGAGTTGTTTCAAACATCAACACCAAAACATCAAAACCCACTACATCAAATATCTGTCTTGTTTCTCAAAAGAAGCATAATACAAAATAACATAATTCCCCAATTAAGCAGTAGCCAGCCATAGCAGTAAAGCAAAGAGTCCAAAGCAATACATCACAATCTTCGAGCTTGAAAAGAATCTGAACTAAGCGGTGGTATTCCCTCCCTGTGGATCTGGGGAGGGGGGAAACGAAAGAAAGAAGGCGAAACAAAAACAGATTCAGACATAAAGCCTGGTAAGTCTAGTGACTTTCAGCATGTAAATAGGTAAAGGTATCATGACACGAGTAAACTGGATATAAGACATAACCATGATAATAAGCATCTCAAGATAACGAGATAAGCATAAGATAAGACTAGAACATGATAAGGTATCGTACTGATTCATAATTTCTCTGCACCACCTAACTAGTGTTCAACTAATGTCATTTGTTACAAAACAAGATAAGTGATCCCCATTTCCCACATGATAATTTTATAGGTACATATCTCATGATGAGGGTCCCACCTCATATTGACAGTTTACATGTCCCCACCGTACCTATCTTAATTGATCGGCTCCTACTCATAACGTTCCACATGTGTATGTATCAACCCGCCCCCTACTTGTAGATACATGTGCTGGTCCCACCATAGGGTGTTTCATTTCCTAGGGTGGCAACCCGATACAGTTCTAGAGTGCACAGCTTTATACCTACTTGGTACTCAATGTCTAAATTTTCCCATGCCGGAATTACATGCACGCCCGTAATCCATCGGAACCTGCACTGCCGTACCACCTGCCGCTATTTTGACTGCTAATAATCAGCCCAGTAATCGTGCCTCACCCTGCCTAGCTCAGGGCCCCGTTGATATCTAATGTGGGTTACTGCTGAAAAGGTTCCCGCTACTAGGGTTTTCCTAGGGTCTATTCGTATACTCTCCCATATTGGTTATGTGTCATCAATCAATCAATTCAAATTTACTTAACCCACCAATTCATCATGTTGTATTGGTTAAGTGTAATTAATCCAGTCGAGTTACTTAACCCACCCACTTGTCATGTCATATTGGTTAAGTATTGCATGTTGACTTAACCCTACCATACTTAACATGTTTGTTAAGTATTAATTATTTATTAATGCATCAACCTATCACATTGGACTTATTTACGGTAGCTGGATTGTGCCGGGCAGTTTCAGGCAGTCTTACACCGCAAACACATTCCAACCTCGGGTTCAAGCATTCAATGCGCTAACCTCTCACATTAGACTTTTTGTTTACGGTTGCTGGATGTGCCGAGCGGTTCCGGGCAGTCTTACACCACAAACTCTTTCTAACCTCATGTTAGGCATTATTACCCATCTAATCTTCGCCTTTGTCCTCTCACATTAGATTGTTGTAGTTGCGGTTGCTGGATGTGCCGAGCGGTTCCGAGCAGCCTTACACCCCAACTCAAATCTAAACTCATGTCTTAGGCAGCCATTAGATTTAATTAAATTATATACTTGCCAATTATGTCCAAATTCCAATTTTTACATGCCAATTTACATATGCCCGATTATTGATTTACATGCCAATTTACATATGCCCAATTATTGATTTACATGCCAATTTACATATGCTAAAATATTGATTTACATGCCAATTTACGTATGCCCAAATATTGATTTACATGCCAATTTACCCAAATATAATAATAATACCCCATATCCATCACAAATTATGCCCAATAATTCCACCAAACATGTTATGCCAATAAATTCACCCAAATAGGTAATACCCAATATTCCCCATATTCCAAACGTTCGTATTTCGCGATTTCAGCCTAGGTTCGAAGTTAACCCAGGTTCAATAAAAGAAAATAAATAGGGGGAGATAGAAGTTGCATAAAATAAGAACAGAAAGAAAATAGGCATGAAAATATCATCATAGGCATGAAGGCTAAGACTTTATAAGAACATCATCATGAACATGAAAAACCGATGTACAACAAGATAAACTGATGATAATAGCATCATGAGAATAAGAATAGAAGCAAAAGAACAACTTAGAATCAAGCATAATCTCAATTTCATCTTATTACATGTCAAGACTAGATTTAGGTGTTCAAATCTAAAAATAACTGAACTTACAGCGTTTGGATTAGAAAAGATAATTGAATCGCTTGTTGTTGTTGAAGAACTCTAACTTGATATTGATTAATCCTCTAGGTTGATGAAGAACTTTTTGATTTGATTTAGGTTTTAGTGGAGGCTTGTTTTAGATGAGAGTTTGGCGGCATGGAGGCGCCATGAGAGTGAATAATAGAATTAGGTTTTAGGTTTGGATATGTATTTATAGGTGTGTTAGGCAAACCATGGCCTGTGGATTAGCATAGGAGTCATCAGAGCCATCTAAACCAAAGAGACATGTCACCCAGCCTACCATAGGGCGACGCATAAGCCCTAAAATACAAAATTTCATCACAAACCATTCTAGGCCGATGGGGTCGATTCCAAACACCCTGAGTTGACCCTGGAGTCGACCCAGCGGGCCTTAGGTCGACCGATAAAATAGGTCGGTTTGGCGTTTTGCCTTCCCGCTTCCGCTGTTTTGAATTTTTTCTTGAATTTTAGGTTGATTTTTATTTTATGTATTTCCCTTATTTGTATACAAACTTCCAGGGTCCATAACTTTCTCATACATTATCTATTTAGTGCAAACTTTGGGTCCATCTTGACCAGAATTTTGAGATGAACGCATTGGCATAGTCTGTTTTACTTAATTCTCACTTTTAAAATTAAGTATTCTTTTAATTCGTCTATTAATATTCATAGAAAAATATGGGGTGTTACATTCTGCCCTCCTTAAAGGATTTTATCCCTGAAATCTCTAAGTTAAGAAGAATGCATCCTACCATCCAACATCCATTTACTCAACCATCATTCACAAGCATCCATTGTCCTTAAAAAAAGATTTCTAATGCTATATGAACAAATGCAAAAGTGTGCGTGTATATGTTCCTTATCTAATGCAAAATCAGGCGGTGTACTGATTCAGTTGACCTCCTTAATGTGAATTATGTTAGTGCCATGAGTCCAATTATTTATGCAATTATTCCTAATGTACTTCATAACCTCTACATGAGTGCACAATCATTCATCCATATGCAACATTCATATGATAACACGTCCAATTTCAATCTCATCCATAACCAAACACACACACACACACACACACACACACACACACACATATATATATATATATATATATGCATATGCAATGTGAAAGTGACTTGAGCCGATCTAGTGCCTAAGGTGTGTGTAAATGCATCCACGAGCAACCACTAGCAACCACTTGCATCCAATTGCATCCACCAAACATAACATGTCTCAAACACATGTTAACAATCATAGGATATTCCTTGCTAAAGGTCGATGATATAATCAAGAGGACGTCCTAAACGATAGAACAAGTATAAACAAAGAGGTAGAAAAGGGGGAAATTAAGAACATACCCTCAAAGAGAAAAGGATACAACGTACGCATCTTAGCTTCCGTCTCCCAAGTAGCGTCTCCTTCATCACTTGCCTATTGTACTTTGACTAGCTTGACTTCTTTGTTGCGTAACCTCTTGACCTCCGATCCAAGGATGTACGTAGGGGCTCGTCTAATCGTGGCATCTCGCTCCACTTCAACTTCCTCAAGTATGCTCTGCTCCACCACTTCCTCGGTGTCATGTAAGCACTTCCTCAAATGTGATACGTGAAACACGTTATGTACACCACTAAGCTTCTCGGGAAACTCTACTCTGTAGGCCATCTGTCCAACTCTCTCTGTAATAGGAAACGGTCCTACGAATCTCGGTGCTAGCTTCCCTACCGACCCAAAGCAAACAACATTCCTTAATGGCGATACTTTGACAAAGACCATGTCTCCAACACTGAACTCAAGGTCTGTCCTTCTCCTATCAGGATATGAATTTTGCCTATCTTACGCAGTCTTCATATGTCTTCGAATTAGATCCACTTTCTCCGAAGTCTCTTTAATCATATCTGGCCCAAGTACTAGCTTATCTGTGGATTCGCACCAACAAGTTGGTGATCTACATGGTCGTCCATACAAAGCTTCAAAAAGTGCCATGCCAGTGCTAGACTGATAGCTATTATTTTACGCAAACTCTACTAGTGGAACGTGGTCCTCCCATGTCCCGCCAAAGTCCAAGATACAAAGCCTCAAAAGGTCTTCTAGAATCCGATTCACCCTCTCGGTTTGGCCGTCCGTCTGAGGATGATACGCTGTGCTCAAGCATGACTGAGTCCCTATGGCTTCTTGCAAACTTTTCCAAAAGTCACTAGTAAAGATAGGATCACGATCGCTTACTATGCTAGAGGGTACCCCATGCAAATGAACTATCCCCCTAACATAAATAGGTGCTAATGATGATGCAATCCTCTTTCTCTTGATAGGAATGAAGTGAGCACTCTTCGTAAGTCTGTCCACTATCACCCAAATACTGGTATTGCCTCTTCTAGACATAGGCAATCCATCTATAAAGTCCATTGAGATACTCTCCCATTTCCATTGCGGAACCTCTAGAGGATGAAGCAGTCCATCGGCTTTTTCTGCTCAACCTTGACTTGCTGACAAACCAAGCATTTAGAAACGAACTCAGTCACATCCTTCTTCATTCCGGCCCAAAAGAAAACTCGCTTCATGTCTTTGTACATCTTGTCACCACCGGGGTGTATGGTCAGCTTAGAATGATGGGCTTCCTCAAGAACTGTCTTCTTCAAGTTCTCGTCTTGTGGTACACAAAGTCTACCGTCCCTATGTAACCAACCCTTATCATCTAGGGTATACCTACCAAGATGGCTCGAAGACTCCCCTCCTATGAGCTTTTATACTAGCTCAAGCAACTGTGGGTCATCTCCCTGGGCCTCTCCAATCCGTCTCAAAAGCGTAGGTCTCACCTCTAAGGATGCTAACAAACCGGTCACATAATCGATAGAGGGTCTAAACTTAAAGGCCGCTATGTACTCCAAGCTTTGCCTCTCCACAAACATAGGACTCAAAGTCAACTTCTTCCTACTCATGGCGTCAGCTACAACATTACCCTTGCCAGGGGTATATGCGATCTCAAAATCGTAGGATGCTAAGAACTCCATCCACCTTTGTTGCCTCAAGTTAAGATCTTTCTACGAGAAAAGGCACTTCAACGATTTATGGTCAGTATACAATTCAAACTTCTCACCTAAGAGATAATGGCACCAAGACTTAAGCGCAAAAACGATGGCAGCTAACTCTAAATCGTGGGTTGGGTAGTTTTTCTCATGTACTTTCAACTATCTTCCACCATAAGCTACTACCTTCCCTTCTTGCGTCAAGACAACGCCTAGTCCCGTACCACATGCATCCGTGTATACTGTAAACATTTTACTCCCATCTGGCAATGTCAACACTGGGGCTGTTGTAAGAGCCCTTTTCAATCGTTGGAAAACAATGTCACAATCAATGTCCCAAGAAAATGCTAGATTCTTCTTCGTCGGTCTAGTAAGTAGGGCTGATATCTTCGCAAAATCCTTAATGAACTTCCTATAATAGCCCGCTAATCCAAGAAAGCTTCGCACCTCTGTTGCATATTTTGGGATCTTGCACTGCAACTACTTTTGCGGGGTCTATAGCTATCCCGTCTTTGGACACCACATGTCCTAGATACCTTACTTCTTCTCTCCAAAAGTGACATTTGGAGAACTTCGCTTTAAGCTGATGTGCCCGAAGGGTATCCATGACTGCCCTCAAATGCAAAGTATGTTCTTCCTCGTTCTTTGAGAAAATCAAGATGTCGTCCACGAAGACTACCACAAACTTATTAAGCAACTCCCTAAACATCCTACTCATCAAATCAACAAAATAGGCGGGTGCATTCGTCAAACCAAAAGGCATGACGAGCCATTCAAAGAAACCGTTAGGGGTCCTAAAAGCAGTCTTTTTTATACTGTCCGCAGCCACTCTTAGCTGATGAAAACCCGTAGCCAAATCTAGTTGTGAGAAAACGGACGCACCTACAAGCTGGTCAAACAAATCATCTATTCGTGGAAGTGGGTGCCTATTTTTCTTAGTCAGCTTGTTTAACTCTTTATAATCCACACATAAGCGAAGTGAACCATATGCCTTAGTAGCGAATACTACTGGAGCACCCCATTCAGAAATACTTCGCCTAATAAACCCCTTCTCAAGTAACTCTTTAACTTGTTTACTAAGCTCCTTCCTTTCCCTAGGAGCCATGTGTCGTACGGGTAAAGCAACTAGTTTGGCATTATCAACCAAGTATATGCGGAAATCTATTTCACTATTTGGGGGTAAACACTTCACCTCATCAAAGACATCGGGATACTCAAGGACTACTAGAACAGATTTCAAATTATCAACAGATGCATCAAGAGATTCTAGGTAACTAAGCATGACAGAACCCTTGGGGTTACACAAGATTTCGAGGGTATTACCGAGACGAGTCAAAAGTCTAACTACCCTCCTTTGACAATCGAGAATGGCACCATTTCTGGATAACCAACCCATCCCTAGAATAAACCCATAGCCCATGAAACCAAGAACAAATGCATTACATCGAAACTCAACACTAAGTACAGATATTCCCAAATCCAAGCAAATCATAGATAAATGAGCCGAACCCCCAATCGGATTTGAGACAACAATGGGATCCTCTACCATACATGTACTAAGGTGCAGAGAATCTACTATAGAAGTGGATATAAAAGAATGCGATGCATTAGAAACAAAAAGAGTGCGTACAGGATGATCAGCAAGAAAAACTAAACTTTCAATGGAAATATTTCTACCTCTCTCTTGAGTTGGTGCTATGAGAGCATGAACTTGCCCTCCTGAAGGACCTGCCCTTTTCCCTTGCTTCTTTGGGCAACCCTTAACCACATGTCCTATCTTGCCACAATGGAAACAACCACCAGTCTTCCTTTTCTTCTTTCTACAGTCTTTAGCGATGTGGCCAATGATAACACAATAGTTACACTTCCTCTTGTCGCATGGCTTGTTGTTCTTTCCACACTTCTTATTGTCCACCTTCTTGTTTTGAGGTTCATCCTTCTTTAGTTCTTTCTTCCCACCCTTGTCTTCTTCGTGTAATAGTGCCATGTCGACCAATCTCTCAAAAATTGCACCCATTGGAATATGGGACATAGCTAGACCATGCAATGGTTCATTCAAGCCTCTAGCAAAATGTAAAGCTTTCTTGTGAGGTGTATCTACTAACTCCAACCCAAATATTGCAAGCAAATTGAATTTTTTGACGTATTCCTTGTCTGACATACTCCCTTGTTTGAGTGCTAGAAACTTCTTCATCTGTAGGCTTTATTCAGCTGGCGAGAGGAACTTCATCTCAAACCTCCGCCTAAAGCCCACCCAAGTCTCAACTATTTGCTCAACACTAGTAAATTCCTACCAGTAAGAGGCTTCTTCCTTCATTAGCCAAGCGGCCAATTGTATCTTCCTCCTATCATCCACTTCAAAGATAGCAAACAACTCTTCTGTTTCCTTGAGCCAGTTCCGTGATTCAACAAACGTCTCAGTCCCTTTAAAGATCTTTCCTCCCATAGCACGGAAGTCCTTACAAATCTTAGCAAAAGCGTCTATGCGAGGAGAGACAACAATTGGGGGAGGAGGAGGAGGAGGAACGTTGGCTTGACCCGTGGCAGTGGCCCAAGCCTCTAGGTATCGTCTGAACCAAGTGGGTATCGGAACACCCTCAGGTATCTCGGGTTCCTCAGACATGCTGAAAAGAAAAAGGAAAGGATTCAAAACAAAGAAAAGAAGGATAGTGCATATGGCTTTGGGGAATATGCCTTTTTAAAATAACAATACTTTTCCTTGAAAATGCTTCTTTAAATCATGGTTTTGAATATATTTTCTTTAAAATATGCATTTGAAAATAGTTTTCAAAATCTTTTATCTGTTCTGGTAACCTTCAGCTCTGATACCACGTGTAACACCCCACCTCCATTAAGGTCACTCACAAAGGGAATGCATTAACTTTAGTGGGGATCATAAGAGTATAGAACAAATAAAATTACAAAATAGACAAATTTAAGCAGTGGAAAACAATTAGAACTTTTATTCCATAGTAGCATAATATGATAAACTTTCATAAGGGTTGTTTCAAACATACACACAAAAACATCTAAACCCATAACATAAAATATATGTCTTGTTTCTCAAAAGAAGCATAATACAAAATAACATAATTCCCCAATTAAGCAGTAGCCAGCCATAGCAGCAAAGAAAAGAGTCCAAAGCAATACATCACAATCTTCGAGTTTGAAAAGAATCTGAATTAAGCGGTGGTATTCCCTCCCTGTGGACCTGGGGAGGGGGAAACGAAAGAAAGAAGGCGAAACAAAAACAAATTCAGACATAAAGCCTGGTAAGTCCAGTGACTTTCAGCATGTAAACAGATAAAGGTATAATGACATGAATAAACTGGATATAAGACATAACCATGATAATAAGCATCGCAAGATAACGAGATAAGCATAAGATAAGACTAGAACATGATAAGGTACCGTACTGATTCCTAATTTCTCTGCACCACCTAACTAGTGTTCAACTAATGCCATTTGTTACAAAACAAGATAAGTGATCCCCATTTCCCACATGATATTTTTATAGGTACATATCTCATGATGAGGGTCCCACCTCATATTGACAGTTTACCTGTCCCCACCGTACCTATCCTAATTGATCGGCTCCTACTCATAACGTACCACATGTGTTTGTATCAACCCGCCCCCTACTTGTAGATACATGTGTTGGTCCCACCATAGGGTGTTTCATTTCCTAGGGTGGCAACCCGATACAGTTCTAGAGTGCACAGCTTTATACCTACTTGGTACTCAATGTCTAAATCTTCCCATGCCGGAATTACATGCACGCCCGTAATCCGTCAGAACCTGCACCGCCGTACCACCTGCCGCTATTTTGACCGCTTATAATCAGCCCAGTAATCGTGCCCCACCATGCCTAGCTCAGGGTCCCGTTGATACCTAATGTGGGTTACTGCTGAAAAAGGGTCCCGCTACTAGGGTTTTCCTAGGGTCTATTCGTATACCCCCTATATTGGTTAAGTGTCATCAATCAATCAATTCAAGTTTACTTAACCCACCCATTCATCATGTTATATTGTTTAAGTGTAATTAATCCCGTCGAGTTACTTAACCCACCCACTTGTCATGTCATATTGGTTAAGTATTGCATGTTGACTTAACCCTACCATACTTAACATGTTTGTTAAGCATTAATTATTTATCTATGCATCAACCTCTCACATTGGACTTATTTGCGGTAGCTGGATTATGTCGGGCTGTTCTGGGCAGTCCTACACCGCAAACCCATTCCAACCTCGGGTTCAAGCATTCAATGCGCTAACCTCTCACATTAGACTTGTTGTTTGCGGTTGCTGGATGTGCCGGGTGGTTCCGGGAAGTCTTACACCACAAACTCATTCTAACCTCGTGTTAGGCATTATTTCCCATATAATCTTCGCCTTTGACCTCTCACATTAGATTGTTGTTGTTGAAGTTGCTGGATGTGCCGGGCGATTCCGGGCAGCCTTACACCATAACTTAAATCTAACCTCGTGTCTTAGGCGGCCATTAGATTTAATTAAATTATATACTTTCCAATTATGTCCAAATTCCATTTTTTACATGCCAATTATCATATGCCCAATTATTGATTTACATGCCAATTTATATATGCCCAATTATTGATTTACGTGCCAATTTACATATGCCCAAATATTGATTTACATGCCAATTTACGTATGCCCAAATATTGATTTACATGCCAATTTACCCAAACTTGCAATTATAATAATAATAATACCCCATATCCATCACAAATTATGCCCAATAATTCCACCAAACATGTTATGCCCATAAATTCACCTAAATAGGCAATACCCAATATTCCCTGTATTCCAAACGTTCGTATTCAGCGATTTCAGCCTAGGTTCGAAGTTAGCCCAGGTTTAATAAAAGAAAATAAATAGGGGGAGATAGAAGTTGCATAAAATAAGAACAGAGAGAAAATAGGCATGAAAATATCATCATAGACATGAAGGCTAAGACTTGATAAGAACATCATCATTAACATGAAAAACTGATGTACAACAAGATAAAATGATGATAATAACATCATGAGAATAAGAATAGAAGCAAAAGAACAACTTAGAATCAGGCATAGTCTCAATTTCATCTTATTTCATGTCAAGACTAGATTTAGGTGTTCAAATCTAAAAATAACCGAACTTACAGCGCTTGAATTAGAAAAGATAATTGAATCGCTTATTGTTGTTGAAGAACTCTAACTTGATATTGATTAATCCTCTAGGTTGATGAAGAACTTTTTGATTTGATTTAGGTTTTAGTGGAGGCTTGTTTTAGATGAGAGTTTGGCGGCATGGAGGCGCCATGAGAGTGAATAATAGAATTAGGTTTTAGGTTTGGATATGTATTTATAGGTGTGTTAGGCAAACCATGGCCTGTGGATTAGCATAGGAGTCATCAGAGCCATCTAAACCAAAGAGACATGTCACCCAGCCTACCATAGGGCGACGCATAAGCCCTAAAATACAAAATTTCGTCACAGACCATTCTAGGCCGATGGGGTCGATTCCAAACACTCTGAGTTGACCTTGGGGTCGACCCAGCAGGGCTGCTGGGTCGACCCATAAAATAGGCCGGTTTGGCGTTTTGTGTAACAACCCAGAAAATCTAAACCAATTTAAAATTTTTATTTTGGCAATTTTAGTGAATTTTGAATATTTAAAATGAATTATTTTAAATAATAACGACGAGAAATTTATTTTGAATAGAATTAGAACGTATATATTTATTTGAATTGACGTTAGAATATAAATATTTTATTTTAATTATAAAAGGAATTGAAAATGGCGCGGTAGTTTGAAAATTCGATTTCGAATTTCAAATGAATGTATGGGATTCAAAATAAACCGGATTTTAGCAAAACCAAAAATAGTAGAATCTATTTGAAAATATCTTTCCAATGAATCCGAAACACTGAAATTTCATAGCGGGAATAAAAAGTTATGCCCAATTGAAAATTCAGAATAGTCGCCATGGAATTTTGGCCCTTATAAATGGAAATTTTGCACATGACCTCCGTTTTTGACGAAACCACTTTTTTGGATCCGGGATGTCTAGTTATTGCTAGATTCCAAAATTCGTAATTTTCTGAATTAATATGTGAGTGTAGCAAAGGAGAACGTGTTTTGATAGTTTCGGTCAATTTGGATTAACCAGAAAATGGTCATGTTTCAAACGGTCTCCAAATTTGATGAAATTAGTTTTTTTAGGACCGTATCGTCAATACGAAGCTAGAAAATATTTTTTAGGAATTTTTAGAGTCCGTATGTGGCCCCGGTAAATGGAAATGTGCGTTCAAAATAAATATACAAATTTATATTTTGATTTTGATGGAAACTAATTGAAACAGCCCAACTGGCTTATGAAGCATATTCCATCATGTTCGGAATGGTGGTATTACGCTAGGGACGATGGTTGTTGGGCCTCGTTTGGAGTTCGAAATAAAAAAGTAACTTTTGGAAATTTAAATTAAATAATATATATATAATTATAAATATCTCTCTCTCCTCTCCCTCCATAAATGGTCAACGCCCTCAAAAAGAAATAAAACCCGCTAGCCCCGTTTCTCCCCAAATCGATCAGCGCCGCCACCTTATCCCGCCGTCGCCCATCACCCCACAGCCGTCGTGATCGCCGGAGACCCTCCCCTTCTCCGATGCTCACTCTCCTCCTCCCTCATTCGATCCCTGGAACCCGCGAGACCCCCAAAACCACTCACCCTAGCTTCAGACATCCGCCGCCAATCGCCAGGAGGCCCCACCGCCTAAGCCGTCGCCCCCATACCTCCATCTCCGATCAGAGAAGCCCCACCACGCAGAAAATCCCTCCTCCTCGCTCGATTCGAAGTATGTATTCCAATTTGAATTTCATTCGCAGACTTTTAATTATTATATGATGATAAAAATCCGATTTTTATGTGTTTATTGGTGAGATAAAAATTCGATTTTTATATGAATATATTTGGAATAAAAATTTAGATTTTTATTTATATAATAGAGATATAAAATGTAATCTTTTTATATGTGGCGATGAAATAAAAATATGATCTTTATATTGTGTACATCGAAGGAAAAGTATGATCTTTACAATGTAAAAATCGTGTAAAAGATTAGATTTTTAAATAGAAAAGGCGAGATTTTAAAATAGAAAAGGCGAGATTTTTAAAATAGAAAAGGCGAGATTTTTAAAATAGAAAAAGCAAGATTTTTAAAATATGAAGGATGATATTTTTATATAAGAAGTAGAGAATAATTTTTACAGAAAGAAGCGATGTTAAAAACATGATTTTTAACGTATACCGCGTGAAACAGATCTCGTTGGAAACACGGCGAAGATTTTCTACATATGAAGAACCGCGGTGTTTGGTTAAGCTTATAGGTGAGAACATCTCACCTTTATTTTATTTTCTAGTTAAAATATATACTAGGATGCAGACGGTGCTTAGCAGCACCCGGCACCCGTCGTCCACAGACCATGGATGACTTGTTTGTTTAATTGATGTGTTGTGAAAATTGATTGTGCGATGTGGAATAAAATATTTTATAGTTAAAAATATAATTTTTAACGTGTATATAAAATAAATATTTATAAACAAATTGGACGATTTGTTTATGTACACACATTTGACTGATATTGATTGGGACGATAAATTTTACACATCGCCCAACTGCACAAATAAAACCCGTGTTTGATTGTTTGAAACCCCACACGGGTATTGGGATGATATTGGACGTACACCAATCCCAATAATTAGTTGTATGTCAATCGATTGGTTGACAAGCTGTGTAAGCGTTAAATATTTGAATCTGATGCTTATGCAGTGTAGAATGCACTTTGGATGATGTTTGACTGTGTTCGATTATTGTTGTATACATGTTGTATGAAATCCATATAATCGCATTATATGGCAATTGACTGTGTCTGATTCCAGTTGAGAAAGAATGAATATTTTAAAATAACGATTATTTTAAAATAATGAATATTTTAAAATAATATTCAGTAAGGGATCAAAATCTGATTTTGATATCCGATTTGGGATAGACACGAACATATTTAAATATATAAAGCCGTGTTGATTAGATTAACGCCCTTTTGATGTGAACGATATTTATATCGATTTTATTCATTTTTATAATGAATATTGAAAAGAAAACGATTTCGAAATCTAATGTTTCAAAAATATTATCATTTATATATCAATGATATGGAATATTCAATTTGGATTGGAAATTGAATATGAAGTTGAAATCGTTTTGAAAACGAATTTAAAATGATTTATAAAATATGTTTTGAAGGGTAATCGACGAAATATATATAATATATATATGTAATGGCTTGAATAGAACGCTCCACGTCGTGGCAGTTCGTGAATTTTGACCATTGACTTCAAATGGATATTACGGGGATCCAACCATCGGATTCTCCTAAAACTGAAACCTTTGGGTTCGTATCGAAAAAAATTTTCTAACGAATATTAGAAATTAGAAATCTAATGGTTGGATTTGAAATTATGTCCAAATCAAATTTGGAAAAGGTCACTGTAAGTGCAGTTCGATGGCCGTTTATGGAAATCGACTATACGGACCTTGATAAAATTATTAAAAATATCAATAATTAGTGTAAAATCATAGTAAATGATTTGGAAAGAATTGGGATGAAAAATTCCATATTTGAAAAGATAAAAATAGATTTTTATTGAAATGAACTAGTTTGGAACTAGAATTATGAAATCCAATATTTTTAAATAAATAAATTGGATTTGAAATGTTTTTAAAAATAAATAGAATTTCCAATATATGAATTGGAATGGATTTGAATCAAAAGTATCTTCGGAATATTCCGATGTTGGATTCCGTGATTATACGGACATTGTGGAGGAATTTGGAAGATATTTATATATATTGTTATTCCAATACGATATTGGTTGATTTCAGAATTTGATATTTAATATAAGCCGATATATTTTCTATTCAGAGCCTTGTATTTAATATCAAATTGTATTTGGGTTTATCGTGAATGGTATCTTTAATAATACTGTTCTTAAAACCCAATGGAGTTAAGAAAATTAGAAACTGACTAGAGATTAGTTAAGTTGAATGGTTTCCTGGGTACTGATCTGATGTTGGTTTCGGCCTTCGGGGTTAACACTTAGGGAATTGTTCTCTTACTAATTTACAGTTAGAGACTGATGGAATGTGAATTGGGTTTATCGTGAACTGTGTTTTAGCGACATTTGTTCTTTAACCCGATTTACAGTGAAATGAGATTTGGAATTTGTAACACCCCGCCTCCGCTAGGGTCACTCGCAAAGGAATGCACTAGCTTTAGAGGGGCATTATTGGTAAACATGCACAGAAATATCACAAGACAGAACATATAAAATAGCGGAAGTAAAATCAAACTTTCATAACATGAATAAATAAGGTCTAAAGCCTTTTACATCAGAGTACATCAAAACCTGTCTTGCAATAGTAAAGAAGCATAAAGACATTTTCATAAATTATTCCCAAGTAAAAACAGTAAAGTAGCCATTAGCCAAGAAAAGTCCAAGCCATCCATGATGACCTTCAAGCAGAAGAAGTTCGAACTAAACAACAGTATTTCCTCCCTGTAACCTTGGGGGGGGGGAAACGGAAGAAAAGAGGCGAAACAAAACGGGTCAGTCAAAAAGACTAAGTAAGCCCTATCTACTATTAGCATAAAAACTAGTAAAGTTAACTGACATGAGAAACTGAGATGAACATAAGCATGATAACAAGATAGATAAGCTAAATCAAAATAACAGGATGAACTACTGAACTCAGATAAACTAAGGTGTCATGATAAATTACGATGTCAAGATAAAACAAGGTATCACATCGTCAGGTTTCTATCAAGTATAATATCCCCAAGATATCTGTCACGTATAACGCCCCGTGATATCTATCCTGTATTTTAGCTCTGCACCTACCGTACTAGTATCCCCACCGTGTCATGTGTTAACCAAGAATGACCCTCACTCAAAAGTCGTGTAATGGTCCATGTCAACCTAATATATCGCATATATAGGTTACTCAACTTGTATGTTTTATTCCATGTAAATGTTCAGTCCCTTGCCGTAGACCATACGGGCTTTCCCATGAGATTCTATATTACTTTAACATAGTTCCATGATCCTTAAGATCGGTTTGGACTGTTACCCTAAACCTAGCTAGGGTCTTCCAACATGAATTATTGTTTGTACAACTAGGACTTATGCTACCTAGGGCTGCTAGGGATTATGCTTACCTATTGCACGTTTTCGTATCTCGGTTTGGGTTCAACCACCTAGGGCCACTAGGGATTACGCTAACTGCCAACCGCCCTTTTTCCCACGCATTCATCGTGAATCGCTTTTCCATGACTGTATGCACATGTATCACATCGTGCCATCCGAGTCCTGTCACAGGGCAAATCAAGAAATACAGGACTCGGTCGGGAGCTTTCGATTTATCTGCCGATGCCGATGCTAAGGTCTGTTTTTCTTATACGTGGCTATGGTCCCACGAGACCACTCCCTCAACTAGTGAAAGACAAGACATGATAAATCCTGTATGAGAACACAACACTGGCCAACCCACATCCAAGCCTTACCGCAACCATAATTAGATAGCAATTATGGTCTTTTGGGTGTTCTCTGCCTTTCCGTATGTACACGCTTGACCAAAGATGGTAGGTAGCCTGACGAAATGCTATCTAGGGTACGACCGTGTATCGTCGACTATCCCCTATCCATCCCCGTCTTTAGGTCTCTCGTATAGCAACCAAGGCATACTCTTGGTTCTTCTAACGCAGACCTTAACCTCTCATGAGCCTAGTATAATCACCTGGCAGCTCATAGAGGGATACCAAGAATATCCTCACGTTCCCCGAAGCCGCTGCTTCGTTACCCAGTTCGCTGGAGCCTTTATCTAAATCAGATACTTGCTCCTATTCGTATACTTAAACGATGACCTACCGTATCAGGTTACTCATCTATCTATGAACTGGTCTAAATTTTCTTGACTAAGAATCATTACTTAGTTATTCTTCAACTAAGGTTTACCACTTAGCATTGTTCCCGTTATCCTTGTTAACTACGGTTATCCACCTAATCCTCAGAACTAGGGTTTACATAATGGATTAAGTGTCACTTAAGTTCATGACTTAACCCGTCTACAAATCCTGTCAAAATTGGCTAAGTATCCAAGTTCAAGGCTTAACCCTACAAACCATGCTCAAGTTGGTTAAGTATATTAAGCAATTCACGACTTAACCTCGTCCAATTATCATTCTAGATTGGTTAAGTATATATTAACTTGACCCTATCAATTTACTTAGTCAAATCGGTCAAGTGTATTCAAGCGATTCGTGACTTAGCCTTATCATGTTTTCACGTTATATTGGTTAAGTATTGGTTAACTTAACCACAATAAATTAACGAGTTAGATTGGATAAGTATAGGTCACTCAACCACATCAATTCATCATGTTTAGATTAGTTAAGTGTTTAACTTAACCCCATTAAACTACCAAGTGGGATTAATTAAGTCTAGGCTAACTTAACCCCATCCGATTTCCATGTTTAGACTAGTTGAGTCTAATCTTAACCCCATTCGTTAACCGTATTTTTCGGTTAAGCGTCATTAAGAAAACTTACTTAACCTTACCAAGTTATCGCGTTGAATTGATGAAGTGTTGGTTAACTTAACCCCATCCACTAGTCATATAAAAATGGTTAAGTGTCATTAGGCAAATCAAGTTACTTAACCTACCCAACCTTGTCATGTTTTGTTAAGTATCATTAGCCTAATCAAATTACTTAACCCATTTGTCCATGTCATATTTGGTTAAGAGTCATTAATCAAATTAACTTAACCCTATCATGTGGCATTAATTACTTAATGCACCTTCACCTCTCACATTAGACTATGTTGTGGTTACTAGTTAAGCCGGTCGGTTCCGGGTAGCTTTACACCACAACTTGGTCTAACCTCGGGTTCAAGCACAACATGACCAACTTCTCACATTGGGTCCTATTGTTTGCAACTACTAGTTAGGCTGGTCGGTTCCGGGTACTTTTACGTTGCAAACTCAACCCAACCTCGAGTTGGCCACACTTATATTATCTAAGTGTCATGTCCATCATGTTTCCCAAAACATGTTACAAGTTTTCAAGCATTTGGGTAGACCTAACTTAATAGTTAAATTCCTAAAGGGTAGACCTAACTTAATAGGTAAATTCCCAAGCTTATGTTTTTATGCATACTTACATGTCAACTTCCATGTTATATTTCAAGTCATGTTTTCAAGTTGTATTTTCATGTCATTAGAAATTACCCATAACATAACCCAACGCTTTTAAACTCGCATATACGTTCGCGACAACGTAATGGATTAAAAGAAGAGACTTGGCAAAGGCATGACAAAAATGGATATTAAGCCACAAGTTAATCATGGTGGCAAATGAGGCACAAATGTGTTCATTAACTTGCATGTTACATTCTTAAGCCTCAAAACATGCATAAACCCAAACTTGGCACATAAGCGAATCATGGTGACAAAAGATATGGAATGATGACTAGTAACTCGCATATATCATCATATAAGGGTTATGACTTCATATGCAAGTTGACATAAAGGTTATGAGGGTTCTCATGTTGCCTAATGCAACATTTCAACATAAAGGTTGTAGCTTTTAGCTCACAAGATCAAGATAATGACTTCATAAACTTGCATGACATGATAGTATGTATCATACTCAATGATCAAACCCAAACTTGCAACATGAACATTTAACTTCATAGTTAATATCTAAGAGTAGGGAAAGGGCTTACATTGCTATGAAGGCACAAAAGATATGACAAAGCCCTTATGCAATCAAATAGACCCAAAATGCAAGCTCTAACAATAAAACCCTTGAGCCAAAATGATCAAAACCCTTGCTTTATGATGCAAAGATAGAAACTTGACTTGAATGCAAGCTAATGACACTCATACAAGCTTGAAAACACTTATATGCATGGAAAATCTCTCATAGAAACCATTTAGAAATTTTATGAAGAGAGTGGAGGCCATGAGAGGTAAAATTTTGCCATAGTTTAATTGCATGAATGAATAATGAGGATTTAGGATAGGTTAGGGTCTTATTTATAGATTAGGCAAGTGTTTTAGGCCATAGGATTAAACCTAGATTCAATCCAAGCCATCAAAGCATGTCTTGGGGAAGAAGTCAAGTGTAGGAACCATCTAGGGCCTTTAGATTAAAGATGAACCATGAGAACCATCCAAATGCAAAATCTGCATTTGAGCGAATCGGCCCACGGGTTGACAGCCAAACACCCTGGATTAACCCCTAGTCGACCCAACGAGCTCGGGTCGACCTCAAAAATCGGCCGGTTCGGTTATTCCCCTCTCCCAATTCGCTGTTTTGAACATTTTTGCATATTTATTTATTTAATTTTCAATTATATATATATATATATCAATATATATATATTTCTCTGCGCAACCCATTTCACTTAATTAAGTATACTTTAATTTGGGAATTTTTCGTGAAACTTCGCGAGGCCATATCTTGGTCGTACAGACTCCGATTTTCAAAAACTCGGACTCTATTTCTCGTATTTTTACGAGACGAACGCAATGGCATAGCCCGTTTCCCTTGATTCAGATTTTACAGTTTAATTCTGCCTCCATTCAGGTTATTGGAAATACGGTTTGTTACATTCTCCCCACCTTTTAGGATTTCGTCCCCGAAATCTCCAAGTTAGGAAGAACATATCCTACCATCCATCATCCATCTACTCAAAACATCATCCACAAGCAACCATTGTCCTTAGATGATTTCTAATGCTGTATGAATATATGCAAAACGTGTGTGTACATGTTCCTTAGCTAATGCTAATGATCAGGACTGAATAATCTTTCTAATGCAAAATATGTATAGTGCCATGAATCCAACATGTATGCAAATAGTCCTAGTCATATATATACTATATGCGTGCACAATCATTCATTCATATGCAACAACCGCATGATAATACATTCGATTTCATCCATAAACAAGTATAAATACTCATGCATATGCAATATGAAATGTGACCTAGTCGAGCTAGTATCTAATGTGTATTCGCGCATCCACGAGCAACCACTTGCAACCACTTGCAACCATATCAATCATAACATGTTTCAAATACATGTTTACATCCATAGGGTTCTACCTAGAATTCCCTGAAACAGGGTCAAGAAGATAAACAGGACAAACTCCTTATAGGGTTTGTGACGGAGAATAGGACCGAGAGGATGTCCACAAAAGATAGCCTACAAGTAAGCTCTACAGAAAACAGGGATCAAGGATATACTCCCAAAAAGAGATATCATGCGCGTATCTAGTCTTTGACCATCAAAGTCGTCTTTTAACTTCGTGATTTTGTAGCATCTTATTCCTGTTTCCATAACATGAGCTGGAACTCATTTCTTCGTCGCCTCTCGTTCCACTTGCACTTATCCTTTTCCTAGAACACTTGACGCAAACATGACTGCGTACTCATGATCTCATGCAAGCTTTCCAAAATTCACTAGTGAATCTTGGATCTCGTTTATATACTATAAGGCATTCCATGTAGAAGAACTTTCTCTTGAAAGTAAACAGATGTCAATCAGGTTATCATGCGCACTTACTAGGGTGATCTCTATAACCCATGCATAAATGAAGTAAACCATCCGTCTTATTGGCGAACACCACTCGATCGGGCTTCAAATTTCCAATAAAGGCATCAAGGGATTCTAAGTAACTAGTCATGACAGAACCTCAAAAATGTTACCCGATACTTCGAGGGCATTACCAAGGCTAGTCAAAAGGTCTAACTACCCTCCTATCAAAACCGAGAGTGGCACTCCCTACTGGATAACCACTTCATCCCTAGAATCCATCCATAGCTTATAAACATAAGCATTATTTCCAAACTCAACACTTGGCATAGACATTCCCAAATCCAAACAAGTCATGTATAAATGGACTGATTCTCCAATAGGACTTTGAGACAAAAATGGGATTCTCCATTACGCTAGTACTTAAGGTGCAGAGACTCAACTATCGAAGCAGACTTAAATGATACGAACAACGAAGTCCTAACGGGATGATAGAGAAGAAAAGCTAAACCTTTAACAAGATCGTTACCCTCCTTCCGAGGTACTCTAGAAATGAGAGCATACTACTGCCCTCCCGATGATCTTGTCCTTGTCCCATAATACTTAACTATCCGCCCCGTTTTACCATGCCAAAGGTACTCTCTCGTCATGGGTTTCATTGTTCATCTTCCTCCCTCCTTTGAGGACTAAGCCATACCAACAAGTTGCTCATCCTTAAGCTCGTATCCTTTATCCTTCTTTCTCACGATCCTTTCTTATAACGCGGCCACTGGTCTCTCGAGAACCACCTCCATCGTATGGAAAGCACTTTCCTAGGTAGAAAAAACTAGTCGCAGTTAAAACTACTGTGACTACAGATGGAGGAAAGAAAGGAAAAGAGACTCAATTAAGGAAACAAGGATTGTGCTAATGGCCTTTGGGGAATAGCCTTTTTCTTTTAAAAGAAAATTTTCTTGAAAAATGCTTCTTTGTAAACGGTTTTTTTTTTTCAAATAGTTTTCAGAAGGTCTTTATAAACTTTTGCCCAGTCTGGTAACCTTCTGCTCTGATACCACGTGTAACACCCCGCCTCCGCTAGGGTCACTCGCAAAGGAATGCACTAGCTTTAAAGGGGCATTATTGGTAAACATGCACAGAAATATCACAAGACCTAACATATAAAATAGCGGAAGTAAAATCAAACTTTCATAACATGAATATATAAGGTCTAAAGCCTTTTACATTAGAGTACATCAAAACCTGTCTTGCAATAGTAAAGAAGCATAAAGACATTTTCATAAATTATTCCCCAAGTAAAAACAGTAAAGTAGCCATTAGCCAAGAAAAGTCTAAGCCATCCATGATGACCTTCAAGCAGAAGAAGTCCGAACTAAACAACATTATTTCCTCCCTGTAACCTGGGGGGGGGGGGGGGGAAACGGAAGAAAAGAGGCGAAACAAAACGGGTCAGTCAAAAAGACTGAGTAAGCCGTATCTACTATTAGCATAAAAACTAGTAAAGTTAACTGACATGAGAAACTGAGATGAACATAAGCATGATAACAAGATAGATAAGCTAAATCAAAATAACAGGATGAACTACTGAACTCAGATAAACTAAGGTGTTATGATAAATTACGATGTCAAGATAAAACAAGGTATCACATCGTCAGGTTTCTATCAAGTATAATATCCCCAAGATATCTGTCACGTATAACGCCCCGTGATATCTATCCTGTATTTTAGCTCTGCACCTACCGTACTAGTATCCCCACCGTGTCATTTGTTAACCAAGAATGACCCTCACTCAAAAGTCGTGTAATGGTCCATGTCAACCTAATATATCGCATATATAGGTTACTCAACTTGTATGTTTTATTCCATGTAAATGTTCAGTCCCTTGCCGTAGACCATACGGGCTTTCCCATGAGATTCTATATTACTTTAACATAGTTCCAAGATCCTTAAGATCGGTTTGGACTGTTACCCTAAACCTAGCTAGGGTCTTCCAACATGAATTATTGTTTGTACAACTAGGACTTATGCTACCTAGGGCTGCTAGGGATTATGCTTACCTATTGCACGTTTTCGTATCTCGGTTTGGGTTCAACCACCTAGGGCCATTAGGGATTACGCTAACCGCCAACCGCGCCCTTTTTCCCACGCATTCATCGTGAATCGCTTTTCCATGACTGTATGCACATGTATCACATCGTGCCATCCGAGTCCTGTCACAGGGAAAATCAAGAAATACAGGACTCGTTCGGGAGCTTTCGATTTATCTGCCGATGCAGATGCTAAGGTCTGTTTTTCTTATACGTGGCTATGGTCCCACGAGACCACTCCCTCAACTAGTGAAAGACAAGACAGGATAAATCCTGTATGAGAACACAACACTGGCCAACCCACATCCAAGCCTTACCGCAACCATAATTAGATAGCAATTATGGTCTTTTGGGTGTTCTCTGCCTTTCCGTACGTACACGCTTGACCAAAGATGGTAGGTAGCCTGACGAAATGCTATCTAGGGTACGACCGTGTATCGTCGACTATCCCCTATCCATCCCCGTCTTTAGGTCGCTCGTATAGCAACCAAGGCATACTCTTGGTTCTTCTAACGCAGACCTTAACCTCTCATGAGCCTAGTATAATCACCTGGCAGCTCATAGAGGGATACCAAGAATATCCTCACGTTCCCCGAAGCCGCTGCTTCGTTACCCAGTTCGCTGGAGCCTTTATCTAAATCAGATACTTGCTCCTATTCGTATACTTAAACGATGACCTACCGTATCAGGTTACTCATCTATCTATGAACTGGTCTAAATTTCCTTGACTAAGAATCATTACTTAGTTATTCTTCAACTAAGGTTTACCACTTAGCATTGTTCCCGTTATCCTTGTTAACTATGGTTATCCACCTAATCCTCAGAACTAGGGTTTACATAATGGATTAAGTGTCACTTAAGTTCATGACTTAATCCGTCTACAAATCCTGTCAAAATTGGCTAAGTATCCAAGTTCAAGGCTTAACCCTACAAACCATGCTCAAGTTGGTTAAGTATATTAAGCAATTCACGACTTAACCTCGTCCAATTATCATTCTAGATTGGTTAAGTATATATTAACTTGACCCTATCAATTTACTTAGTCAAATCGGTCAAGTGTATTCAAGCGATTCGTGACTTAGCCTTATCATGTTTTCACGTTATATTGGTTAAGTATTGGTTAACTTAACCACAATAAATTAACGAGTTAGATTGGATAAGTATAGGTCACTCAACCACATCAATTCATCATGTTTAGATTAGTTAAGTGTTTAACTTAACCCCATTAAACTACCAAGTGGGATTAATTAAGTCTACGCTAACTTAACCCCATCCGATTTCCATGTTTAGACTAGTTGAGTCTAATCTTAACCCCATTCGTTAACCGTATTTTTCGGTTAAGCGTCATTAAGAAAACTTACTTAACCTTACCAAGTTATCGCGTTGGATTGATTAAGTGTTGGTTAACTTAACCCCATCCACTAGTCATATAAAAATGGTTAAGTGTCATTAGGCAAATCAAGTTACTTAACCTACCCAACCTTGTCATGTTTTGTTAAGTATCATTAGCCTAATCAAATTACTTAACCCATTTGTCCATGTCATATTTGGTTAAGAGTCATTAATCAAATTAACTTAACCCTATCATGTGGCATTAATTACTTAATGCACCTTCACCTCTCACATTAGACTATGTTGTGGTTACTAGTTAAGCCGGTCGGTTCCGGGTAGCTTTACACCACAACTTAGTCTAACCTCGGGTTCAAGCACAACATGACCAACTTCTCACATTGGGTCCTATTGTTTGCAACTACTAGTTAGGCCGGTCTGTTCCGGGTAGTTTTACGTTGCAAACTCAACCCAACCTCGAGTTGGCCACACTTATATTATCTAAGTGTCATGTCCATCATGTTTCCCAAAACATGTTACAAGTTTTCAAGCATTTGGGTAGACCTAACTTAATAGGTAAATTCCCAAAGGGTAGACCTAACTTAATAGGTAAATTCCCAAGCTTATGTTTTTATGCATACTTACATGTCAACTTCCATGTTATATTTCAAGTCATGTTTTCAAGTTGTATTTTCATGTCATTAGAAATTACCCATAACATAACCCAACGCTTTTAAACTCGCATATACGTTCGCGACAACGTAATGGATTAAAAGAAGAGACTTGGCAAAGGCATGACAAAAATGGATATTAAGCCACAAGTTAATCATGGTGGCAAATGAGGCACAAATGTGTTCAATAACTTGCATGTTACATTCTTAAGCCTCAAAACATGCATAAACCCAAACTTGGCACATAAGCGAATCATGGTGACAAAAGATATGGAATGATGACTAGTAACTCGCATATATCATCATATAAGGGTTATGACTTCATATGCAAGTTGACATAAAGGTTATGAGGGTTCTCATGTTGCCAAATGCAACATTTCAACATAAAGGTTGTAGCTTTTAGCTCACAAGATCAAGATAATGACTTCATAAACTTGCATGACATGATAGCATGTATCATACTCAATGATCAAACCCAAACTTGCAACATGAACATTTAACTTCATAGTTAATATCTAAGAGTAGGGAAAGGGCTTACATTGCTGTGAAGGCACAAAAGATATGACAAAGCCCTTATGCAATCAAATAGACCCAAAATGCAAGCTCTAACATAAAAACCCTAGAGCCAAAATGATCAAAACCCTTGCTTTATGATGCAAAGATAGAAACTTGACTTGAATGCAAGCTAATGACACTCATACAAGCTTGAAAACACTTGTATGCATGGAAAATCTCTCATAGAAACCATTTAGAAATTTTATGAAGAGAGTGGAGGCCATGAGAGGTAAAATTTTGCCATAGTTTAGTTGCATGAATGAATAATGAGGATTTAGGATAGGTTAGGGTCTTATTTATAGATTAGGCAAGTGTTTTAGGCCATAGGATTAAACCTAGATTCAATCCAAGCCATCAAAGCATGTCTTGGGGAAGAAGTCAAGTGTAGGAACCATCTAGGGCCTTTAGATTAAAGATGAACCATGAGAACCATCCAAATGCAAAATCTGCATTTGAGCGAATCGGCCCACGGGTTGACAGCCAAACACCCTGGATTAACCCCTAGTCGACCCAGCGGGCTTGGGTCGACCTCAAAAATCGGCCGGTTCGGTTATTCCCCTCTCCCAATTCGCTGTTTTGAACATTTTTGCATATTTATTTATTTAATTTTCAATTATATATATATATATATATCAATATATATATATATTTCTCTGCGCAACCCATTTCACTTAATTAAGTATACTTTAATTTGGGAAATTTTCGTGAAACTTCGCGAGGCCATATCTTGGTCATACGGACTCCGATTTTGGAAAACTCGGACTCTATTTCGCGTATTTTTCCGAGACGAACGCAATGGCATAGCCCGTTTCCCTTGATTCAGATTTTACAGTTTAATTCTGCCTCCATTCAGGTTATTGAAAATACGGGTTGTTACAGAATTTATAATTATGTTGTTAAGATTTAAAGGAGATTTTCCAAAGTAAAGTTTTCCAATTTAACATATTAAATTGGAATTGAATTGAATTCGATTTGGCAATAATCGAAGTAAGCTTTTATAGAGGAAGACGGTTAATATATATGGAATATAAAAGGCCTTGTCGTTATTCCATTTATATATCGTTTGGATATGCAAGTTTATATCAATTATATATATATATATATATCGATTTGTTTTCCAAAAAAATTCCATTGTTAATGGAATGTGATTTTGGGTTGTCATTAATGGTATCCTTAATAATACTGTTCTTAGACCCAACGGAGTTAAGAAAATCAGAAATTAACTGGAGATTAGTTAAGTTGAATGGTTTCCTGGGTATCGATCTGATGTTGGTTTCGGCCTTCTGGGTTAATACTTAGGGGATTGTTCACTTGCTACTTTACGGTTAGAGGCTGATGGAATGGAATATGATTTTGGGTTTATAGTGAACCGTGTTTTAAATGACATTGGTTCTTAAGCCCAGTTAAAGACATGATATGATTTCCCAAGTTAAACAATCGTTAATATTGGTTTTTGGGAAGATTAAAACCAAGTGGAGTTTAAATGCATCTTTAATTAGATTGAAACGATATCCAAAGGAAGATTAAAGAATAAATTTAAAGAATTTATCGTTGATAAAATTAATGGGAACCTTTCCCAATGTATAAGAATATTTGAATAAAGGAGTATTCTAGATTGGAATGGGGCGTATGTTGTGTCTTTTTATAGCACTTGTTTGTTATATACATGAGTTATTCAGAAAGACCGGGTTTAACCCATTCTAAATAAATGATTCGAAAATTTGTCGAGGATGAAGACGGTGGTCGAAGACCAGAGGTCTTCATATCGTTCGGATGATTACTGATGTCTTGATTGGGCTATACACCCAAGGCATGGAAATAAGTGGTGACCGTCCAGACGTACTTGGAGATCGACGGATATGCGAGGGCCTCACCCCTGCATTGGACACATGAGGGAGGAATAGTGCCTCCTATTTCGTTCAGACCCAGAACGAATTTGTAAATGGATGTGTGTCGGACATCGGATTTCATTCTGTGTGATTGATAGACATCGTTTGCATAGCGTGAATTGCGTGTGTGGCATGCTGAGATGCAAATAATCAAGGCTTCTGCTGAAAAGCAGAGTCTTGTGGTTGATGATCAAAGCACGGCTTTAATATAGCGTAGCTTTGTGTAGCATTAATTCACGAGCCTTATACCCCGGTGTTGACCAGAAACGGGAGAGGACTTCAGGGAGGATATGCGTTTCCTTCAAGCTATGAGTGGCGCCAGCGTTTTGCACACCCTGTCATTTTACTTATGTGGATGATGGATAGCGAGGTGCCTCGGTTATATCGGTCGATCCGGGACTGATGGAGTTATTTGGCTCATTAACGCCCCGTAGGGCGGGGAAACGCATGTTCAGGCATTTCAATCCACTCCGTGTGGACCGGCCTTGACGATCTAAAGGCTTGACAGAGTACTTGCCTGAGGGAAGGGCTAAAGCGTCTCGAAGCGGTAAGGACGATCCCTTGCCTTGGTTCACAGATGGAAATCCAACTTCCAGTACGTGACATTTGCGTTTTTTATTCTAGAGCCTAGTACTGGCGACATGATATATGGTACCCATGCCGTCTAGGATCGATACATTTATATTTGAAGTTGTTTTATGCACTATGCACTTATAATAGTATAAAATGATTTGTTTTAACGTACCAAGCATGTTTGGCTATTATAAGGGAAAACCCTATCCCCTGGCTTGCGTTGCATTGTGTGAAAGGACCTGGGTCTTATAATAGCTTCATTTTTTCCAAAAAGCATTGCGCTGTTTTGTTATATGCACTGGTATTCTTGGGAGGAAACTCGTTCCGTGTTATACGGCGTGGTCCCTTGATATATCTGATTTAAAGTAAAGTTTTAAATAACTGTTTTAGTTCTCACACTAGTCTCATGACTGACCCGGAGTTTAATTTTTTAACCTAAACTCTGGGTGCCCCTATTTTCTGCATGGGCAGCTAGTAGTTTTGGTTTTGCAGATTTATATTCATAGGATCCTGGTTTACAGCTGGAATGATATTCGAAAAGCTCTGTTTCCATATATTCTTTTCAGTTGTGTTTTGTATTATTTTTCCGCTGCATTGTAACTTGTAAATCTTTGATTAATAAATGTGTAATATTTATTCATGCTATGTATATTCTTGTATTCTGATGAAATTGTTGTAATAAGCAATGAAATGTTCTTCTGTCGTTTGTGTTCTAATTCGTCTTGTTCTTAATTCAATCCAGACTTTCCTTCACGAGGAAGTTTGGGTCGTCTCATTTAGGTGTCAGAGCTTTGGTTTACAGAGCTCGGACAACAAGACGCGTTAGAACCATACGAAAGAATTTATCAGAGAATGGATTAGTAATATCCAATGAGAATGACTCGTTAGAGACAGGATCAGTAGTATCCTAGAATGAGGTAGAAGAGTGGGATTTAATGAAAACAATTTTTTTTTTGAAAATTTAAATCAATTATTCGTATTTGAATATTATTTTAATTCGATTTGGACAATCAAGTATATAGAGATTTTAATATACGTCTGATCCACATGCATTAGAAGCCTCAAATATGTTCGATAGATATAGATTCACACTTTAGTCGTCCGGAGACGATCCTGGTGATTACTATAGTATCATCAGCATTTGTGTTCGAGTTTCGAAAGTGGGATGTTTATATATTTCCATTAGACTGGTGTGAGAACCAAAATATAGTTTGAATATATTGTTGTGATTTGGCACCAAAAATGTGATTTTTGACTATATATCAAAGATATGAATTTGAAAAGCTAATTAACTAATTGATTGATGATTGTGGTGTGTGATTATTTATTTAAATCAACATATAGATGTAAGGTAAATTTAGGCCAAATTGAACCAATATTGAACTGCATTGAAAATTGTTTGAAATTGCATGCATACACATGTGTATCCATTGAACAGGTAATTGCAAAGAGGCTAGAGCAGAAGAATAAAATTGTTTGCCTGACAAATAGGTACATGTTTATTGTATTTCTTGGGGTTTTTGATGATTTTATGAGCCGATTGGCCAACCGCTTGGCTGTTTCTTTTTCTTTTTGGATTGGAGAGTCCTGTATGGCGATTTCGGGATTTTCCCGGTGCTCCCGTGCAGGGGAGGTTATGGTGAAATTTTTCGAAAATTTAGGGTGATAGCCAAATTTTTGAAAAATTTGAAAAGTTCTTAGAAACTGAAAAGTTGAAGAACTTAAGTCATAATGAAAATAAAGAAAGTTGGGTTGATTTGTAAAACAACTTTCAGCTTCGTTCCTTTTTGGGGACGAAAAGGTTTAAGTGGGGGAGATTGTAACAACCCGGAAAATCCGAACCAATTTAAAATTTTTATTTTGGCAATTTTAGTGAATTCTGAATATTTAAAATGAATTATTTTAAATAATAACGACAAGAAATTTATTTTGAATAGAATTAGAACGTATATATTTATTTGAATCGACGTTAGAATATAAAATTTTTATTTTAATTATAAAAGGAATTGAAAATGGCGCGGTAGTTTGAAAATTCGATTTCAAATTTCAAATGAATGTAAAGGATTCAAAATAAACCGGATTTTAGCGAAACCAAAAATATTAGAATCTATTTGAAAATATATTTCCAAGGAATCCAAAAGAATGAAATTTCATAGCGGGAATAAAAAGTTATGCCCAATTGAAAATTCAGAATAGTCGCGGTGGAATTTTGGCCCTTAAAAATAGAAATTTTGCAAACGGCCTCCGTTTTCGACGAAACCACTTTTATTGGATTTGGGATGTCAAGCTATTGCTAGATTCCAAAATTCGTAATTTTCTGAATTAATATATGTGCGTGGCAATGAAAAACGTGTTTTGATAGTTTTAGTCAATTTGGATCGACAAGAAAATGGCCATTTTCCAAACGGTCTCCAAATTTGATGATATTAGTTTTGTTAGGACCGTATCGTCAATAAGAAACTAGAAAATATTTTTCGAGAATTTTTGGAGTCCGTATGTGGCCCCGGTAAATGGTAATGTGTGTTCAAAATCAATATATAGATTTATATTTTGATTTTGATGGAAACTGATCGAAACAGCCCAACAGGCTTACGAAACATATCCCATTGTGTTCGGAATAAGGGTATTATGATGGGGACGATGGCCTCATTTGGAGTTCGAAACAAAAAAGTATCTTCTGGAAATTTAAAGTAAATAATATATATATATATAAATAATTATATATATCCCTCTCTCCTATCCCTCCACAAATGGTCAACGCCCTTAAAAAGAAATAAATCCCGCTAGCCCCATTTGTCCCCAAATCGATCAGCGCCGCCACCTTATCCCTCCATCGCCCATCACCCCACAACTGCCGTGATCGCCAAAGATCGCCCCCTTTTCTGACGCTCACTCTCCTCCTCCCCCATTCGATCCCTGGAACCCGCGAGACCCCCAAAACCCCTCGCCCTAGCTTTAGACTTCCGCCGCCAGTCGCCAGGAGGCCCCACCGCCTGAGCCGCCGCTCCCATACCTCCTTCTCCGATCAGAGAAGCCCCGCCGCGCAGAAAATCCCTCCTCCTTGCTCGATTCGAAGTATGTATTCCAATTTGAATTTCATTCGCAGACTTTTAATTATTATATGATGATAAAAATCCGATTTTTATGTGTTTATTGGTGAGATAAAAATTCGATTTTTATATGAATATATTTGGAATAAAAATTTGGATTTTTATTTATATAATAGAGATTTAAAAATGTAATCTTTTTGTAATAACCCAAAAATCTGAGCCAATTTAAAATTTTTATTTTGGCAATTTTAGTGAAATGTGAATATTTAAAATGAATTATTTTAAATAATAACGACGAGAAATTTAGTTTTAATAGAATTCGAACGTACATATTTATATAGATCGTCGTTAGAATATAAATATTTACTTTAAATTATAAAAGGAATTGAAAATGGCGCGGTAGTTTGATAATTCAATTTCAATGTTCAAATGATCGTACAGGATTCAAAATAAACCGAATTTTAGCGAAACCAAAAATATTAGAATCTATTTGAGAATATCTTTCCAACGAATTCGGAAAATCCAAATTTCATAGTGGGAATCAAAAGTTATGGCCAAATGAATATTTAGAATGGTCGCTATGGAATACTGGCCCTTAAAAATGGTCATTTTGCAAACGACCTCGGTTTTCGACGAAACCACTTTTGTTGGATCTGCGATGTCAAATTATTGCTAGGTTTCAAATTTCATAATTTTTCGAATCAATATATGAGCGTGGCAAAGGAAAACGCGTTTGACCAGTTTTAGTTGATTTTCATCGACTGGAAAATGGCCATTTTGCAAACGGTCTCAGAATTCGACGAAACTAGTTTTGTTAGGGCCGTATCGTCAATACGAAGCTAGAAAATATTTTTTTGGAATTTTTCGAGTTAGTATGTGACCCCAGTAAGTTGAAATGCGCGTTCAAATTCAATATATAGAGTTATATGTTGATTTTGACGAAAACTGATCGAAACGATAGAATTGACTAACGAAACATATCCCATTGTGTTCGGAATAGGGGTAATTAGCTAGTGATGACAGGCGGTGGGTTTGATTTCGAGTTCGAAAATAAAAGTTGCTTTTTGGGGTTAAATTAAATAATAAAATATTTTATATATAATCACCTTCGTACACCCCCCTCTAAAACCTAACTCAGAAAAAAACCGCCCCTTTCCTGAAGAAGAACCCGACGCTCTCGTTCCCACCCCTCCGCACGTCGACGCCTCCCTCCGCCGGCCTGCCAACTCCGTGCCGCACCCCGTTCAGGCGATCCCACTCCGCTCCATCTCCAGCCTCCCTCTTCCACCATGAGACCCCAATCCGCCCAGCCCTAGCGCCCCCTCCCCTTCGCTTACACCGATCCGTGAGCCACCTCCCTCCTCAGTTGAGCGCCCGTCCCCAATCACCTCGAACCCGCCTGCAACCACCTCGTGCCACCAATCGCCACCTTGCAGAGCCTCGCGCAGCCCCTGGCGCACCCCCCTCCGTCGAACGCAACAACCCTTTCCCCCCTGACGAACACAGTAAGTGTTTATTTTATTTTATTTAAATTCAATTATAGTAAGTTGTTTCATTTTCTATGTGATTAACCTTAAAAGGAAAATCAATTTTTGTTTAAAAATGATTTACATAGGAAAATTTGATCTTTATGAAGTAAAAAGCTATGATTTTTAAAGGAGAAAGCAATGATTATTGAAAAGGCGAAATCTTTATTTTTGAAAAGGCGAAATTTTTATAATACAGAAAAGTTAAAAATATAATTTTTATATAGTGGCGATAATAAAAATATAATTTTTATGTTAGTAGAGAAGCAAAAATATGATTTTTATATCATAGAAAGGTTAAAAATATAATTTTATACGTGTAGTGAAGATAAAAATTCGATTTTTATACATAGGAAGGTGAAATAAAATATAGTTTTTAACAAACGGTGTTAAACGGATCTCATTGGAACACGATGAAGATATTCTACATATGAAGAGTCGCGGAGTTGGATTATCTTTCGATGAGAACTTCTCACCTTTAATTTTCTTTTTCTAGTTAATAATATATACTAGGATGCAAACGGTGTTTAGTAGCACCCGACACCCGTCGTCCACAGACCATGGATGACTTGTATGCTTGGTTGTTTGATTTTGATGTGTAGTTGATTGTGTGATGTGATGTGAAATGAAATAAAATATTTATATAGTTGAAAATATTTTATAGTTAAAAATAGAATTTTTAACGTGTATTTAAAATGAAATAAATATAAACAAATCGGACGATTTTTTTATATACACACATTTGGCTTACATTGATTGGGACGATAAATTTTACACATCGCCCAACTGCATAAATAAAATCTGTGTTTGATTGATTGAAACAGCACACGGGTATTGGGATGATATATGACATACAGTAATCCCAATAATTAGTTGTATGTCGATCGATTGATTGACAGACTGTCATAAGCGCTAAATATTTATATTTGATGCTTATACAGTGTAGAATGCACTCTGGATGATGGTTGATTATTTATCGTTGTTATTTTATACATGTGTTGTAGAAAATCCATATAATTAACATTATATGGTAATTGATTGGGCCTCATTCTAGTTTTGAATAGAAATATTTGAAAAAGAAATATTTGAAAAAAAAATATTTGAAATAGAAATATTTGAAATAGAAATATTTGAAAGAGAAATATTTGAAATAGAAATATTTGAAAGAGAAATATTTGAAAAAGAAATATTTGAAAAAGAAATATTTGAAATAGAAATGAAAAAGAAATATTTGAAATAGAAATATTTGAAAGAGAAATATTTGAAATAGAAATATTTAAAAGAGAAATATTTGAAAAAGAAATATTTGAATTAGAAATATTTGAAAATAGAAATATATGAAGGCGTGTTGATTAGATTTGCGCCATTTTGACGTGAACGATATTTATATCGATTTTATTCAAATTGAAATGAATATTAAAGTGAATTGAAATTCAAACTAAATTGAATTGATTTGAAATTCGAAATAAACTGAAATGACTTGAAAGTGAATAGAATTGAATTCGAATTAAAATTGAACAGAATTGAATTTGAATTAAAATCAATTCGAAATGAATCTAAAACGAATTTATAAGGAAGAATTCAATTTTGATTTGAAATTGAAATGAAGGTGAAATCGTTTCGAAAACGAATTTAAAACGATTTATAAAATACGTTCTAAAAGGAAATCGACGAAATATATATTATGTATATTATATATATAATATAATGGCCTGAATAGAACGCGCCGCACCGCGGCAGTTCACGAATTTCGACCATTGACTTCGAATGGATATTGCGGGAGATCCGACCGTCGGATTTTCTTAAAACCTGAACCGTTGGGTTCGTATCGAAAAGGGCTTTCTAATGAATATTAGAAATTTGAAAACTTATGGTTGGATTGGGAATTATGTCCAAATCAAATTTGGAAAAGGTCGCTGTAAGTGCAGTTCGATGGCCGTTGATGGAAATCGACTGTACGGGCCTTGATAAAATTATTAAAAATAGTAATAATTTGTGTAAAATCATAAGAAATGATTTGTGAAGAATTGGGATGAAAAATTCCATATTTGAAAAGATAAAAATAGATATTTATCGAAATGAACTAGTTTTGAACTAGAATTATAATTCTATTTATTTTTAAATAAATAAATTGGATTTGAAAAGGGGTTTTAAAAGTAACCAGAATTTCCAATAATTGAATTGGAATGGATGTGAATCGAAATTGTCTTTGGAATATTTCGATGTTGGATGTCGTGATTATACAGATGTTGTTATGGAAATTTGAAAGATATATATATATATATATATCGTTTTTTGCAATACGATATTTGTTGGTCGTAGAATTTGATATTGAATATAAGCCGATATATTTTCTATTCAGAACCTTGTATTGAATATCAAATGTGATTTGGGTTTGCCGTGAATGGTGTCTTCATTAACACTGTTCTTAAGCCCAGTTGAGAAAAAGATTAAATCTTTTTATTTAGATTTAATGAAGTGTACCAATTAAATAATATTTAATTGGAATGGAATTGGTATTGATTTTTGGGTTTATCGTGAACAGTGTTTTAAATAACACTTGTTCTTTAACCCGATAATTAATGGAATGTGATTTTGGGTTGTCGTGAATGGTATCTTCAATAATATTGTTCTTAGGCCCAACGGAGTTAAGAAAATCAAAAACTAACTGGAGATTAGTTAAGTTGAATGGTTTCCTGGTTATTGATCTGATGTTGGTTTCGGCCTTCGGGGTTAATATTTAAGGAATTGCTCACTTGCTAATTTAAGGTTAGGGACTAATTGAAATGTGATGTGATTTTGAGGTTTATCGTGAACCGTGTTTTAAATGACACTGATTCTTTAACCCAGTCAAAGATTAAAACTAAGTGGAGTTTTAATGAATCTTTAATTAGATTGAAATGATCGAGAATGGTGTATCACCAGTTTCACTCCAGACGGTAGTTAAATCTTTAATTAGATTTGAACGTGAAATGGTAACTGAATTTACCGATAACACCGTGGTGTTAGATATGAAGTATGACCAGTTTTACTTCATGGGATAAATAGGTTGGGATTGAGAAATAAAATAAATAATTACTTCGGTGTGGTTCGCTAATCCCGACTAGTTTGAAGTGATATTCAAGGGAAGATTAAAGAATAAATTTAAACGAATTTATCTTCGATAAAATTAATGGGAACCCTTCCCTAAGAATGTGAAATTTAGAAACTAACTGTAGGTTGGCTAAGATGAATGGTTTCCTGGGTATTGATCTGATGTTGGTTTCGGCCTTCGGGGTTAATATTTGGGGAATTGTTCTCTTACTAGTTTACGGTTAGTGACTGATGAATTGGAATGAGGCGTATTTTGTGTTTGTGTAACACTTATTTATTATATACGCAAGTTATTCGAAAAGACCGGGTTTATCCCATTCTGAATAACTGATTCGACGATTAGTTGAAGATGAAGACGATAGTTGAAGACCGGAGGTCTTCACGTCGTTTGGATAATTACTAATGATCTTGATTGGGCCGTACACCCAAGAGGAGGGAATCAGTTGGTGATCGTCCAGACGTACTTGGAGATTGATGGATATGCGGGGTACTAGGTGCCTCCGGTTTCGTTCAGACCCAGAACGAACTTGTAAATGGACTGTGTATCTGACATTGAATTTCAGTCTGTGAGATTGATTTCTATTTTTTTTTGGGAGAAGATTGATTTCTATTAAATATATATCTGTTTGGCGGCGGAGAATTTATTCTTTTGCTTAACGCCCTTCTCTGAGACGTACGAGCTCAGGGGTTATATATTGATGGATATCCATCGCATGGAGTGAATTGCCTGTGTGGCATGCCTAAGTGGCAATTGATCAAGGCTTCTGTTGAAAAGCAAAATCTTGTGGTTGATGATCAAAGCACAGCCTGTGTGGCACAACTTTGTGTAGCGTTAATTCGCGAGCCTCACACCCCAGTTGTGAACCAGAAACGGGAGAGGACCTCAGGGAGGGCATGCGTTTCATTCTAGTTAGAAGTGGCATCAGTGGTTTTACACGCCCTGACGAGTTTGACTTATGTGGTTGTTGCTGTTGCGAGGCGCCTCAGATATATCGGTGACTATGTGAAGCCGATGGAGTCATTCGTTGACTCATTGACGCCCCAAAGGGTGGGGAAACGTAGTGTTTAGGCATAACAATCCACATCGGTGGATCGGCCCTGACGATCCAAGGGGCAGTTGCGGCTGTTCCTGAGACATGGGCTAGAGCGTCTCGAATCGGTAGAGGACTATCTTTTGCCTCGGTTCACAGATGGAAATCCAACTTCCAATACGTGACATGTGCGGTTTTGATTGTAGATCCTATATATGGCGACATAGTGGGATGGGGCGCTTATGCCGTCTATGATTGATACTTATGATTTGAAGTCGTTTTATACACTATGCACTTATAATAGTATCAAATGATTTGTTTTAAACGTATCAAGCATTCTTGGCTATTATAAGGTAAAAACCCTATCCTTCGGCTTGCGTTGCATTGTGTGATGGGACCTGGGTCTTATAATACCTTCATTTTTCTTTATTTAGCACTGCGCTGTTGTTTTATGTACTAGTATTCTTGGGAGGAAACCCGTTCCGTATTATACGGCGTAGTCCCTTGATTTACCTAACTTTAAAAATAAAGATTAATAACTGTTTTAGTTCTCACACCAGTCCCATGACTGACCTGGAGTTTATTGTTTTAACCTAAACTCTAGGTGCCCCTATTTTGACACGGGCAGCTAGTAGTTTTGGTTTTGCATATTTATATTCACAGGATCCTGATTTACAGCTGGAACGATACTCGGAAAGCTCTGTATCCGTGTATTACTTCTAGTTGTGTTTTGTATTATTTTCCGCTACGATGTATTTAAATGTAATTTAAAGCTATGATATTTTCTATGTAATATTTATTCATACTCTGTATATTCTTGTATTCTGATGGCATTGTTGTAATATACGATGAAATGTTCTTCCGTCTGCGTTCTGATTTGTCTTGTCCTCACAGCAATTCGTTCTTTCTCTTCTCTTCGGAGATCGGGGAAGTTTGGGTCGCTTCACTTTTTATATGTGGCGATGAAATAAAAATATGATATTTATATTGTTTACATCAGAGGAAAAGTATGATCTTTACAATGTAAACATCGTGTAAAAGATTAGATTTTTAAATAGAAAAGGCGAGATTTTTAAAATAGTAAAGGCGAGATTTTTAAAATAGAAAAGGAGAGATTTTTAAAACAGAAAGGACGATATTTTTATATAAGAAGTAGAGAATAATTTTTACAGAAAGAAGCGATGTTAAATACATGATTTTTAACGTATACCGCGTGAAACAGAACTCGTTCGAAGATATTTTCTACATATGAAGAGTCATTGTGTTTGGTTAAGCATATAGGTGAGAACTTCTTACGTTTATTTTATTTTCTAGTTAAAATATATACTAGGATGCAGATGGTGCTTAGCAGCACCCGACACCCGTCGTCCACAGACCATGGATGACTTGTTTGTTTAATTGATGTGTTGTAAAAATTGATTGTGCGATGTGGAATAAAATATTTTATAGTTAAAAATATAATTTTTAACGTGTATATAAAATAAATATTTATAAACAAATCGGACGATTTGTTTATGTACACACATTTGACTGATATTGATTAGGACGATAAATTTTACACATCGCCCAACTGCACAAATAAAACCTATGTTTGACTGTTTGAAACCCCACACGGGTATTGGGATGATATTGGACATACACTAATCCCAATAATTAGTTGTATGTCAATCGATTGGTTGACAAGCTGTGTAAGCGTTAAATATTTGTATTTGATGCTTATGCAGTGTAGAATGCACTTTGGATGATGGCTGACTGTGTTTGATTGTTGTTGTATACATGCTGTACGAAATCCAAATAATCACATTATATGGCAATTGACTGTGTCTGATTCCAGTTAAGAAATGAATATTTTAAAGTAATATTCAGTAAGGGATCAAAATCTGATTTTGATGTCCGATTTGGGATGAACACGAACATATTTAAAAATATAAAGCCGTGTTGATTAGATTAACGCCCTTTTGATGTGAACGATATTTATATTGATTTTATTCATTTTTATAATGAATATTGAAAAGAAAATGATTTCGAAATCTAATCTTTTGAAAATATTTTCATTTATATATCGATGATATGGAATATTCAATTTTGATTAGAAATTGAATATGAAGTTGAAATCGTTTTGAAAACGAATTTAAAATGATTTGTAAAATACGTTTTGAATAGAAATCGACGAAATATATATATATATATATATGTATGTATATATATATATAATGGCTTGAATAGAACGCGCCGTGCCGCGGCAGCTCGTGAATTTCGACCGTTGACTTCGAATGGTTATTACGGGAGATCCGACCGTCGGATTCTCCTAAAACTAGAACCGTTGGGATCGTATCGAAAAGAGATTTCTAACAAATATTAGAAATTAGAAATCTAATGGCAGGATTTGGAATTATGTCCAAATCAAATTTGGAAAAGGTCGTTGCAAGTGCAGTTCGATGGACGTTTATGGAAATCGACTGTATGGGCCTTGATAAAATTATTAAAAACATCACTAATAAGTGTAATATCATAATAAATGATTTGGAAAGAATTGGGATGAAAAATTCCATATTTGAAAAGATAAAAATATATTTTTATCGAAATGAACAAGCTTTGAACTAGAATTATGAAATCCAATATTTTTTTTAAATAAATAAATTGGATTTGAAATGGTTTTAAAAATAATCGGAATTTCCAATATATGAATTGGAATGGATTTGAATTGAAAGTATCTTTGGAATATCCGATGTTGGACTCCGTGATTATACGGACATTGGGGAGGAATCCGGAAGATATTTATATATATCGTTATTCCAATACGATATTGGTTGATTTCAGAATTTGATATTGAATATAAGCCGATATATTTTCTATTTAGAGCCTTGTATTTAATATCAAATTGGATTTTGGGTTTGTCGTGAATGGTATCTTTAATAATACTGTTCTTAAAACCCAATGGAGTTATGAAAGTTAGAAAATGACTAGAGATTAGTTAAGTTGAATGGTTTCCTGGGTATTGATCTGATGTTGGTTTTGGCCTTCGGGGTTAACACTTAAGGAATTGTTCTCTTACTAATTTACGATTAGAGACTGATGGAATGTGAATTGGGTTTATCGTGAACTAATTTTTAGCGACATTCGTTCTTTAACCCGATTTACAGTGAAATGGGATTTGGAATTTATAAATTAGTTGTTAAGATTTAAAGGAGATTTTCCAAAGTAAAGTTTTCCAATTTAACATGTTAAATTGGAATTGAATGTAATTTGATTTAGCAATAATTGAAGTAAGCTTCTGTAGAGGAAGACGGTTAATATATATGAAATTTAAAAGGCCTTGTCGTTATTACATTTATATTATCGGTTGGATATGGAAGTTTATATTGATTATATATATCAATTTGTTTTGCATGAAAATTCCATTATTAATGGAATGTGATTTTGGGTTGTCGTGAATGGTATCTTTAATAATACTGTTCTTAGATCCAATGGAGTTAAGAAAATCAGAAACTAAATGGAGATTAGTTAAGTTGAATGGTTTACTGGGTATTGATCTGATGTTGGTTTCGGTCTTCGGGTTTAATACTTAGGGGATTGTTCACTTGCTACTTTAAGGCTAGAGGCTGATGGGATGGAATATGATTTTGGGTTTATAGTGAACCATGTTTTAAATGACATTGGTTCTTTAACCCAGTTAAAGACAGGATATGATTTCCCAAGTTAAACTATCGTTAATATTGATTTTTGGGAAGATTAAAACCAAGTGGAGTTTTAATGCATCTTTAATTAGATTGAAATGATATCCGAAGGAAGATTAAAGAATAAATTTAAAGAATTTATCTTTTATAAAATTAATGGGAACCTTTCCCAAAGTATAATAATATTTGAATAAAGGAATATTCTGGATTGGAATGAGGCTTATGTTGTGTCTTTTTATAGCACTTGTTTGTTATATATGCGAGTTATTCAGAAAGACCGGGTTTAACCCATTCTGAATAACTGATTCGACGATATGTCGAGGATGAAGACGGTGGTCAAAAACCGGAGGTTTTCACATCGTTTGGATGATTACTGATGTCTTGATTGGGCTATACACCCAAAGGCGAGGTAATAAGTGGTGATCGTCCATACGTACTTGGAGATCGACGGATATGCGAGGGACTCTCCCCTGTATTGGACACATGGGGGAGGAATAAGGTGCCTCCGGTTTGTTCAGACCCAGAACGAACTTGTGAATGGATGTGTCTGACATCGGATTTCATTCTGTGTGACTTATAGACATCGGTTGCATAGCGTGAATTTTTTGTTTGGCATGCTAAGATGCAAATGATCAAGGCTTCTGTTGAAAAGCAGAGTCTTGTGGTTGATGATCAAAGCACGGTTTTAATATAGCGTAGCTTTGTGTAGCACTGATTCGCGAGCCTCACACCTCGGTGTGGACCAAAAACGGGAGAGGACTTCAGGGAGGACATGCGTTTCCTTCTAGCTATGAGTGGTGTCAGCGTTTTGCACGCTCAGGCATTTTACTTATGTGGATGATGGATAGCGAGTCGCCTCGGTTATATCGGTCGATCCGGGACCGATGGAGTTATTTGGCTCATTGACGCCCCATAGGGAGGGGAAACACATGTTCAGGCATTTTAATCCACTCCGTGTGGACCGACCCTGATGATCTAAAGGCTTTACAGAGTACTTGCCTGAGGGGCGGGCTTGAGCATCTCAAAGCGGTAAGGAAGATCCCTTGCCTTGGTTCACAAATGGAAATCCAACTTCCAATACATGACATTTGCGTTTTTGATTGTAGAGCCTAGTATTGGCGACATGATATTTGGTACCCATGACGTCTAGGATTGATACATTTATATTTGAAGTTGTTTTATACACTATGCACTTATAATAGTATAAAATGATTTTTTTTAACGTACCAAGCATGTTTGGCTATTCTAAGAGAAAACCCTGTCCCCCGACTTGCGGTGCATTGTGTGATAGGACCTGGGTCTTATAATAGCTTCATTTTTTCCAAAAAGCATTGTGATGTTTTGTTATATGCACTGGTATTCTTGGGAGGAAACTCGTTCCGTGTTATACGGCGCGGTCCCTTGATATATCTGATTTGAAGTAAAGTTTTAAATAACTGTTTTAGTTCTTAAACCGGTCACATGAATGACCTGGGGTTTATTGTTTTAACCTAAACTCTAGGTGCCCCTATTTTCTGCACGGGCAGCTAGTAGTTTTGGTTTTGCAGATTTATATTCATAGGATTCTGGATTACATCTGGAGTGATATTCAGAAAGTTCTGTATTCGTATATTCTTTTCAGTTGTGTTTTGTATTATTTTTTTCGCTGCATTGTAACTTGTAAATCTCTTATATTTAATAAATGTGTAATATTTATTCATACTCTGTATATTCTTGTATTCTGATGAAATTGTTGTAATAAGCAATGAAATGTTCTTCTATCATTTGTGTTCTGATTTGTCTTGTTCTCAATTCAATCCGGACTTTCCTTCACGGGGAAGTTCGGGTCGTCTCATTTTGCCTTCCCGCTTACGCTGTTTTGAATTTTTTTCTTGAATTTTAGGTTGATTTTTATTTATTAATTTATATATACACATATATTTCCCTTATATGTATACAAACTTCCAAGGTCCATAACTTTCTCATACATTATCCGTTTAATGCAAACTTTAGGTCCATTGACCAGAATTTTGAGATGAACGCAATGGTATAATTTGTTTTACTTAATTCTCACTTTTAAAATTAAGTATTCTTTTAATTCGTCTATTAATTTTCATAGAAAAATATGGGATGTTACAGGTTATTATTATTCCCTGTTCATCCCAATTCTTCTGCTGTTATAACTTTCTTTCATTTACATTAATTACAATCAATGCCATTTATTTCTATCCTGTTATATATATATATATTCATATATATGTTTATACACCAGACCTCTCAAATTAAGCCAACCACTTTTGGATGTTGGATTTGCCACTTGTAGATGCAGGCTTCTACCACAAGTTGGACCTAACCTCGTGTCTTAACACCGTTTTATGTATGTTTACGCACCAGACCTCTCACATTAAATTAACCACTTGTGGATGCTAGATTTGTCGGGCGGTTCCGGGCAGACTTCTACCAAAAGTTGAATTTAACCTCGTGTCTAAATGTGATTACAATTTTTATTTATTGTAACTTTGGGCATATTCATTCTTGCAAATTTTACTGTAATTCTTATTTACAATCTTTTTTACATTATAATATTCTTAATATATGTTCATCGTAAATTCCATAATTACAATGTTCACGGAAATTCCTAATTTAGACAGGTGATTAATGGAAATAGGTTTTCGTATAACCCCAATAGATTTAACAGGTTAAGTATTATAGGTTAACAGGTTCATATAACCCCAACAGATTAAACAGATTTACTTAATCCCATAGATTTAACAGGTTTACTTACAGTTTCATTAACATGTTCCACTTAATCTTGAATTAAGCCTATAGATTTACTTGTTCATACAACCCCAAATTTCAAGTCATATTTCATAGTACTTAATTTCAAAAGATTTCAGTAGGTTTACAGTTCAATAGATTAATTATTTCAGCAGATTACAACAGGTTAAACATTTCACCAGATTTATTATACATATTAACGGGGAATGCCAAATGATAAATATACCATTATCAAAAAGGAATAACTTAAATCCACTCACCTAATAGCTTTTCAATTCGTGAATCTGGTCCAGACCTAGCATTCCATTGCTCTCCTAACTGATTCTAGAACCTAAATAACCATGTATTTACAATTCTCAAACTAAAAGAAGAAGGAGAAATCTAAATTAACCAGATCCAAGAATTTACCTCACTTCGATTAGAATTCTGAACACCTATTTGCAGATATACATTCCTTTCCTCTAGATCTTGAATCAGAATTTCCTTAGACTAATTATTCTATTTTTCTGAAGAGATTTGAGGAGGAAGAAGAATGACAGAGGTTAGGCAGCCTTTCAGAAATTATGAGATTTAGGCTAGGCCCTATCAGCCTATTATAGGTGTTCTTGCACACGCAGTGCTGAGTCAGCAATGAATATGGCTATAAAATAGTCCAAATTTGCAGTCCAGAATTTTCCCAGATCTGGGTTGGTCGACCCACCCCTTTGGGGGTCGACCCATAGATCTACCCACCCTATGAGTTGATGGGTCTATATGAATTTATTTGAATTAAGTATATGTATAACCCCCGTGTGTTTATACAAACTTCAAATGCTCATAACTTCTTCATACGTTGTCCGTTTTATGCAAACTCGTGGTCTATCTGAACCATAATTTCAAGACGAACGCAATGGTAAAGCCTGTTTTACTTAATTACTAACAGTAAATTAAGTATTCTTTATTTTATTGTCATTAATGTTCTTTAAAATTACGGGGTGTTTCATTCTTCCACCTTAGGAAATTTTGTCCACGAAATTTGGTAAGTGTAAATCAAGCAATTCCTCGCATAAATCACAACCAACATGTATGCATCCAATTTTGCAACCATTTGTGTACTAGTGCAAAGTGTATTTCAACATAATAATACATGAATGAAATGAATGCCTAAGTGGTACCTCCTATATGAATGCGATTTTTTCTTGAAAATCTCTTTGAAAACATGATACACACATCCTAAGTATACTTGAAATTTCTATATGAATGCAATATTTGAAAATCAAAATACTTTTTCATCCAAATTTTCTCACACTCTTACTGAGAGAGAGCGTAATTCATCCAATTATTGCATCCAAAACACTACCAAGCTACTTTATTTTTCCAATTTCTTATTTTACAAAAAGATGGAAAATGGAAAACTTCACATCTTCCATTTTTCTTTTATATACCTTTCTCTAACTGTATTTGGATTTTATGAAACTATTATATAAAGATTCCCTGTTTTCCTATCCAAGCACAACCCACGTAAGAAAAATTTCTTTGTTACAGATTTTGTTTTTCAATTTATCATGGAAAAATTTATTGTTATTCCCATTTTCTCAGTATTTTCCTTCTTTCTTTAACTGTCATGTTTGTTGCTTTACTAAATTTGTTGTTTCCTTTTTAGTTATGCTATTATTCTTTTCTTAGCTTATTTAACTTAATCCTCTGATCTAAGTTTAGTTTCAAATAAGCCTTCTAGTCATTCAACTAAAACTGGAAAACAAACGCTCTGCACAACTACTACTAAGAGCTAAGAATCTCAGGACTATGTCCCTCTCAAATAGAAATGTTCAAACCACGGGATCAATGACAGGTTTAGGTGTTACCCTAACTACCCAACAAGAACAAAATAACAGAACGATTCTCACAGAAATGTAATAACGGGTTTTACCCCTAATAGGAAAATTAGCAACATGATCTAAACACTTATTTGCCCTTCACTATTTAGTAGTCACCACTAGTTCTGGCTGTGTACTAATAGTCATTTCCAAGAAATACCCAAGGCTTTTCAATGCTTACACATTCAACGGGAACTTACCATTATTCCAAGATAATTCTTTCTATCTACTCCGTAGCGTCAAAAACTTTTCCCGTCTTCCCTAGGCACTAATCCTTACCTACTCCGTACTTTTTAAAACACAGTTTGGCCTTTTCATTTCACTTTTCTTCCAAAAGTTAAAAATATCAAAATTTTATTTTCCTCACCAAAACTTACTTTTTCCAAACCATAAAGCATGTCATTTTATAAAAATATAAATCATTTTTTTTTCAAATCACAAAAACTGGAATAGATAGGGACAACTATTTCTCAATCAAGATTACAACTTGTTCTTGCCTATAAGCTCAGTTCAGTTACTTACTATAAGGTACAAACATCCACTCTGTTCTTAATTTCTACAACTTATTTTGTCCACCCAACAAAATTTTCTGTTAAAACAATCATAAAAAATGATTATCAAAAGAATAGAAATTTCAAAACTTTCTTTACTAAAAATTCTAGTTTCAACAAAGTGCAACATAAAAATGCAACCTTATCTATGTTTTGCTTTTTGATCCTTTAATACTATATAACTTGAAAACTAGCGAGCTATACATGCTCTATAATATGCACTTTTTAATGAGAGAATTTATTTTAGACAAGTTTTTCACAATAAATCATTATTTCCAAAATATACCCTATTTTACATTAAAACCCAATATGTACTTCTTTACATATTGTTAAAACTGTAATTTTTAAGATCAAGACTTGAAAACACCATAAACCATCTTCCAAAAGCTTTTACAATTTCAAGTTTTCAAAAGTTAAAAATGGGGTTAGACTCAAAGTGGGTTTCCAACTTGCGTAGACTTTCCTAGACACTCCCACAATGTCAATTCTCTCAACCATATATATTCCTAATTCATTTTTCTCTTTTTAACCTTTTCCAATTTATGAGGTTTTACTGCAAACCAACTATCTTGAAATACTAACACATGGGATTCACCTTTCCTCCCTACAAAGTATATTGTACACTTCCCACCCAAATTACCTAAGGGACTCAGATTTCCATATTCGTTCCTTTAGTGCGTAAAAAAGATATCCCAATTCTCACCATATTATGCTCTTTCTATTTAGTGGGTTCCTCTATGGATCTTGGTATATATATTCAATAAATTTATATTTTAAAAATACAAATACGTTCACTCATTATCTATACAGGAATCCTAAACTTAAGCTCTGATACCAAATGTAACAACCTGAATTCCGACAAACCAATTTTTTTTCAAAATTCTAATCTATCGATACTCATATTGGTTTGTTTGGTGTCCTATAGAAAAGACGAAGATATAAAATATATCAAAGCTTAGAAAACATCTCACAACGGAATGGATATAATATAATATAATCAAAATATAGCCTTACTGTAACGGCGTGATTTTCGATGCCCTCGAAAGTCGTGTCATTATAAAAGAAATAGATAGAGAATAGAACTAAACAAAACATCAGAATCCCATAGCGGAATTTCACAAAATAATAATATATTACATAACAAGGTTTGATACATCATAGTACAACATCATAATACATCATCATAGTGCAACATCATCATAATACATCATTATACATGATTACTAGGATAATACAGATATCTAAACTGGATACATAGAAATAGATATACTACTAGACTGGTCTTGAACTCTAAATCCAACAGACTACATAGGGTTGCACTTGCTTCCCGGATCACTTGTCTACTCATAACAAGTGTTATGAGTACCCAAGAGTTAAGGAAACATAGAAAATAAACTCTAGGTCAGTCAGGGGACTGGTGTGAGTAAACACAGTTAACATAGTTTTAGAAACAAGGAAAATAAAGGAATAAGATTTTCCCATATTAGACAGATTCATTTAACTTAGAAATCTTCAGACCAATCCATAAGTAATATGGATGATGACCCAAGTATTTTGATAACAAATCATTTGATATTACAATAGTTTTTATCAAATAAATAATCATTTAGCAAAACGCTTGCATCTCATGTTTCATATATATAGTATATAATCCAAAACCGCAGAGCGCTTATTGGAGATTGGATTCCAAAAGACAAGGTATAGGACCACCTGTCGATTAGTGTACTCTAGAGAGGATGCATTGAGGTTCAACAAGAACGTCTTGTGACCCGGCCACACATGACCGTCCACTCATTTAGCTTGAGTGTAACAAATATATTATCACCCCCACGGCTGGGAATGACCCACTGTTTCTGAAAGCTGCCGCAGCGAAAAGAGATTAAAAAGTTAAATATGAAATTTCTCTAGATGGTGATAATACACCCTGCTTGGGTATGACCCACCTAGCCATGTTGCCAGCCCGATTTTTGTCATTTCCTGGTTGTGAGGCTAGAGGTCACGTTTATCTTTTTGACAGATTATATCTTCAGTTACTTTGAATGTCACATCGTCTTATCTATCAGAACACTCATTCGATTTCCCAAATATATTGCGGGCAATAAAGCTAAGGGAAATGAATTTCTCTGCCACCAACGTAATATACTTACGTAAAGTCGATGTGTAAGATCTAATAGACATGCGTTGTCAAACACCCGACCATACAGGTTGTCCTGGGACTGGACAGACCGAAGGCACTGTTTAAAATATCCCTTGCATGTCTCCGTCTTCAATATCTCTGACACGCGGCGTATAATTCGAATCGAAGTGGAATATAATTCCGGCCTCTTCGAAACGATGTACGTAATGTCTTTTACTATCATTTGATACTTAAGAATTTGTTTCAATATTCACTTAATCCAAAACATTTCTTTAAGAATAGTTATCAGCTTAAAACGAACAGGATTAAATATAATTCAGTTAATTTACACTTTATTTTAAGAGTTTCAACCAATAGAATGGTATATGTCTGCATTGTTTAAATCCAGATATTTTGATTATCTTTTATAAATGAACAACTTAAGCGAGTGCGTCGCACATGGTACTTTACTCTAAAATGTCTGCTAGTTTATATGTCATTTTATACCTTTGTTATACTTTGTAAATTATCCTTTCATAATTATAAATAACTTAATTTATAATTATCCCTCGTTTTGTTTTATTTTTAAATTCGTCGAACTCTAAAGTCAAGCTTCTACATTTGATCTCTTTGCTATTGTCTTTTCTTTTACTTGCCCACGATATTTGGTTTTTATTAAATAAAAATCTCTTTTTATTTATTTATTACTTTTTTCTTTATTTTTATTTTATTTTTCATTTTATTTAAAACTGGGTTTAATTTAAAACCCGTCCAAAATCGTTTTCCCTTCACTGGCCAAAGTACCACTTCAAAACACCATGGTGCACACATGAAAACCGCTCCAGAACCCATGCTCCTGCCAAAATACCAAGTGCCAGTACCACTTGCCAAAGTACCAGTTTCCCCACTTCAAATCCCTGTGCTACACTCGTCGGATCACCTCCAAACCCCATGCTCCTGCCTAGTGCCAACTCCATTTGCCAAAGTACCAAAGTACCAAACACCACATCTCACAATCTTGTGCCATACAAGTTCGATCTCCCCAAAACTCCATGCCAAGCCCAGTACCACTTCTGATGCACACACATGTCCACTGTGCATGTGCACTACCCATCGAGACACCATTAACCTCTCGCGATCCTTCAGACATGTCGCCTATCACCTCCTTACCCCGTCACCGTCCTCCGATCTGATCACCTGAGCGTCTACAGTGTTTTCACTGTCTTCCTCCTTCGTCGTTGAAATGGGTTCCATTAAGGAAACCTTTAACTAACATGTCCTGAGACACCAGAGTGCCTCCGACTCCACCCACGTCAAGTCCACGGCCTCCTGCTTTGATCCCCCCCACGTGCAACCTTCGCTCATCACCGTGGCGGAGCATTTTCGTTGAGAACATCGCGTATTCAAAAGAACCCATGAACCCTAATTCTAATTCGTTTGCAAAATCTACACAATGGGAAATTTTATATTTTTCCTATAATCTCCTACCCTCCACGTTGCTTTCCTCCTTATGGCATGGACTTTGATGGCTTAGATCGTCGGAAATTGATCAAAATTCATTTTCCAATCATCATGACATATCTCGACAACCACGACATTAAAAATCATGATATGATCATCAAAAATCATTGTTTTGCAATACGATTCTATTTATATATGTAAATCACGATTCTGAGATGGTTGAAAATTTCATGTTTATAATGTAGTGACAGTATCAGTATGTTTTCTATTTTCCTTTATATATAAATATACATTATAGGGATTCATTGATTGTATTACTGGAGTATTTAAAGTATACATTGGATTCTAGCATTCAAATACATTCACTGTGAGCATTTGATATGATTCTCTTCTGGAAAACAGGGGTATTTATGATGTTCTATGTTTACATAACAAAATAGCAGGTTTGTTATCTAAGGTTTAAACTAACAACAGAACTTATGCAAACATACTGGCATTCTCTATACATGAAATAGCAGTTTGAAAATAGATGTTAATCAAATTTTCTAGCATAAACTATTAGTTATTTGTCAACAAATGATGGTGTTCATAGTAGAAACTTACAACTAAATCCAAGAGCATCCAGACTGATATATTCAAAATCAAACAGTTTACAGCAGTAATTCAAAGAATTAACAATAAAAATAGAATAGGTTTACTCACCTTCTTGCTTTCCTTTCATGTTAGTATGATCTCAGAATTTAGTTTTAGCTCAGTGTATTTGCTATGAGGAGAATGCATTGCTTTTGGGATGATATATATAGCCAAGTATCTCATGTTTTAAAATCTATTTTCTTCTAATGTTCTACAGTAATTTTCATATTAGCCTTACCCCTTTGTTTTACCTCTACGCCATGTTTTCAGGAAATAAAAGCATGAAGCAATTAAATTGTTTAATGATATATTGACCAATCTCCTTGTCCTATGTTTCTATTCTACAAGTATACCCCATCTAACCTTAACTTCATTAAATGCTATTGTATGACTCACTTCTCCTTAGATTTGAATAGCAATTGGAAATGGTTTTACTTGGCCTTTAAGTATTAGATATTTTGCTTAATATGAATTTTTTACTTGCAAGTTGTGCTGAGGGTTTTAGGTGATGGATATTACCTATATTTAGTCTACTATTCATGGTTAAATCCCATTAAGGGTATTGTTTTTATCCTTTTTCCTTGTTTTGTTTTTATCTACATTTCCTTCGATATTTTGCTGAGTCATTATACAGAACATGTTGTGTGCATATTCTTTTATATGTTCATGTATATATGAATGGCCGAATTTGTTTCCTGCGCATGTATACTTAACTGACCTTATTTGTTTCAAGGTCTTCCCATTTCTAAAGTGATAAAATGCACTTTCCTATGTACATTTTGTTATCACCATCATGTGCATAGTTAAAGCTTTTAATTTGCAAGATTCTTGCTTTGAATTTGTGTTGAACTATACCTATACATATGTTATTTCAATATGATTTATGTTTTAATGTTTCATACTTATATCATGTCTTCAAATTTTAAAACATAACTAAATATGCACGTTTTTAGTGTATTCATGCATATATATTTATACCTATGTTTTTAGTTTGTTAAGTAAACATATTTTATATTAATTACCTTATTAAAATTAATATCAAAAGTCAGAAAAAGCTGGGACATTACAGTCCACCCCCTTAAAAGAATTTCATCCCCGAAATTATAAAGTCACGAGTAGATTCTAATTTTTAATTAAAGTCAAATTCTTGCACGTCCGTACCTTCCGAATAGACTCCTTATTTATTTGGAATTTAGTCAACTTATTTCTAAAACCCGAAATTCTGATTTCATTACAAAATCAGTTTACTTAGCTCACATGAGTTTATATCCAATTAACAACTCTAATCTAGTTTTAATTACCGGGAATGCTGATTTTATTCACTGGATGTTCCTAAATTTAATTTAATGTTATTTAACTTATCCTGAGGCTGACCCTTATCACTTTAACTCCTTTATCTAAAATTCAAGGTACCTTTCACGAATCCTTTTCCTTTCACGTCCTCAGAAGTTGACGGCTCACTCATGATTACATAAACATTAGTCTGTGGTGTCTTCTTCATCAGTGGGCAATCCTTTACCATGTGTCTGGGCTGATGGCAGTTGAAACAAAGGTTCTTTATCACCATCTCATTCCTTTGATTCTGCTGCTGTTGAGGTTTCTATTGCTGTTGGGGTTGTTCTGGTTCCTTTTTCTTTGGCTCCTTACAAAATCTAGCTATATGTCCCTTTTGTTTACAGTTTGACATATCTTGTTCTTGAAACGATTTTCATACTTCTCTTCTCCTTTATCTCATTTTTCCTTGTTCTCCCAATTTGGATTGAATTTCCTCTTCTGGGGATTCTCTCTGCTGATTTCTCCAGTCTGAGCCTTTTCTGCTGGTTTCTTAGCATCCAAAACTTCATACCTAAGTGCTAAATCTACTAGTTCAACAAACGGATCCTTCAAATGTCCCATCATTCTACCTTGTAGACTATCCTTCAGACCGGCTATAAACATTTTGTTTTTCTTCAATGAAGTATTGACCAACTCTGGTCCAAAGCTTGAGAGTGCATTGAACTTTTTTTTGTACTCAGTGACAGTCATGCTTTCCTGCTTCAAGTCAATGAAATCTCGGTACATCCTTGTTTTTCTAGTGGCGGGTAAATACTGGGCTTCAAAGCTTCTTTGAACATCGCCCGAGTAAATTCGTCCTCGGGAGTGTTAGCAGTTTAGGCGTCCCACCATATTGCTGCGGCTTCCTCCAGATGCCATGAAGCTAAAAGATGCTTATACTCATTATCCAACTTCAGTTCTTTAAAAATCTTCTCACATGATCTTATCCATGCTTGGATACCTTTGAAAATCTTTCCTCCAAGAGTAGTATAATTCTTGTAGATTATTGCAAAGTTTGGCTGAGTCGGAGATGGGACTACTTCAGCAGTATCCATTTGATTTGGACTAACAGTGTGCCCGTTAGTCGTGGTTGTCTCGCTCACTCCTCGGTCTCTTCTTCCGTGAGAACTCATTTTCAACTTTCTGAGTATACGGTTTAATAATTAATAACTCAATCGGAAGATATTCTTAGGGATAACTTAAGTCAATAACTAGGGTCAACCTATGCTATAATAGTTTTTTTAAATACGCTCTCTCAACACTTACCCAAAGCCTAGGTATACAGAAAACCTAAGCTCTGATACCAACTGTAGCGGTGCGATTTTCGATGCCCTCGAAAGTTGTGTCATTATAATATAAATAGAAATAGATAGAGAATAGAACTAAACGAAACATCAGAATCTCACAGCGTAATTTCATAAAATACATAATATATTACATAACAGGGTTTGATACATCATATTACAACATCATAATACATCATCGTAGTGCAAAAGCATCATGATACATCATTATACATGATTACTAGGATAATACAGACATCTAAACTGGATACATAGAAATAGATATATAGTATATAGTATATAATCCAAAATCGCAGAGCGCTTATTGGAGATTGGATTCCAAAAGACAAGGTATGGGACCACCTGTCGATTAGTGTACTCTAGAGAGGATACACTAGGGTTCAACAAGAACATCTTGTAACCCGGGCACACATGACTGTCCACTCATTTAGCTTGAGTGTGACGAATATATTATCACCCCCACGGTTGGGAATGACCCACCATTTCCGAAAGCTACAGCAGTGAAAAGAGATCAAGAAGTTAAATATGAAATTTCTCTAGATGGTGATAATACATCCTACTTGGGTATGACCCACCTAACCATGCTGCCTGCCCAATTTTTGTCATTTCCTGGTTGTGAGGCTAGAAGTCACGTTTATCTTTTTGACAGATTATATCTTCAATTACTTTGAATGTCACATCGTCATATCTGACAAACACTCATTCGATTTCCCAAATATATTGCGGGAAATAAAGCTAAGAGAAACGAATTTCTCCACCACCAACGTAATATACTTACATAAAGTCGATGTGTAAGATCTAATAGAAATACGCTGTCAAACACCCGACCATGCAGGTTGTCCTGGGACAGGACAAACCGAAGGTACTATTTAAAATATCCCTTGCATATCTCCATCTTCAATATTTCAGACATGCGGCGTATAATTCGAATTGAGGTGAAATATAATCCCGGCCTCTTCGAAACGATGTATGTAATGTCTTTTACTATCAATTGATACTTAAGAATTTGTGCAGCATCCAGAAAATTTTCGACATACGAATCTCGACACTAATACATCCCGTGTCCAAATCTAAGTATCAAAAACCTAGAAAACTAATAGAACGAAATTAGAGGATGAGATGGGAAAGATAGAACTATTAGAATAGAAGAGTGAGAAGATTAGAGTCTCACAGCGGAATGAACAAAATATAATATATCAAATACTTTATTCAAAGAACTGTATATATATTACAACATCAGAGTATACATTCATATCAATCAATACACATAGTGGAATAAACTAGTACCAGTATATATGGAATACGTCTCGACTTCGACTACTTCTCTGGAACTCCAAGCGAAATCTAACCTGTAAGTGTACTCGGACTGACCTGAGCACATTTAAAGCAAAGCAAAATTCAAACGGATCAGTCAGGAATACTTTCAGTGATAAATTCATACAACAACCAACTTGTTTAACTTTTAGAAATCCTTTTTGAAAGAAAATGATAATAGTAAGACTAGCCCACAAATAAACACAGACGACTTTTACCTTACTATAACCCAAAACAGTTTTGAATTATCAAAATCCAGTGATATTATAATAGTGTCTATCAAATCACAAATAAATAACCATCTAGTAGAACGCTTTCATCTCACGCTCTACATATTTATTATATAATCAAAAACCGCATGGCGCTTATTGGACATTGGATTCCAACTAGACAAGGTATGGGACCACCTTCCGATCAGTGTATTCTAGAGGGTATACACTGGGGTTCAACAAGAACGTCTTACAACCCGGCCCTACATGATCGCCCACTCATTTAGCTTGAGTGTAGCGAATATATTACCACCCGATGGTTTTTAAGGGCCCACCATCCATCTGCGGAGATACAGAATCGAAAGAAGAACAAATAAGGAATTTCTCTAGATTGGTGATAATACACCCTGCTTGGGTATGACCCACCTGGCCATGCTGCCTACCCGATTTCTGTAATTTCCCAGCTGATGAGGCTTGAGGTCATGTTTATCTTTTCAGAACATCAGATTATCATTTACTCTGAATGCCACATCGTCAGATCCGTCAATTCACTAATTAAGGTCCACAAATACACTCTAGGTGTTAAGCAAGAGGATTTCTCCGCCACCAAACTTGGTATATTTGTAAAAATCAACGTACGTGAGTTTTCAGGAAATACTCTGTCGTACATTCGTCCATACAAGTCATCCAGGAACAGGATGAACCGAAGGCACTCTCCTACCACATCCTAGGAATCACCATACAGATCAGTAGCGAGCAGTCCTTGCAATCCACAGATTTCAACCACGACAGAACCACAGTATATCTCTAGGGTTCAGCTAGAGATTTTAAGTAATTCTTCCATTTTATGAAGATATATGGTCTTCAATACTCCATCTTCATCCTTGTAGATTAGTTCAATCGCTACGTTGATTCGAAGTGGTTTTGGGTCTAGTTCCCATTCCGGTCTCTTCGAAACAACACATCAAAAAGGTCTAATAATATTTCATTGTTAGTCGGTGTTTTAACTATCAATTTCAAAATAGTACGATCAAGTATATTGGCAGCTTAGGTCTTATTATTCAGTAATCATTAACTCTCAAACCCATTTCTCGAATAAAAATTAATTCCATTTATTATTCTCTATAAATCATATCTGTCTCCGGTAATACTGAAACATTAACTATATTCTAATTCCTTAAATATCATATTTACCGAACTCCTATCTATTTATCCTTACTTTGAAAATATCACCTCATTCAATACAAACTCTTTTCATTATCTGAGAAATTTTATGATATCATTGTACTTCACTGTAACACCCCACATCCATTAAGGTCACTCACAAAGGGAATGCCTTAACTTCAATGGAGCATTATGGGTACTGGAACAGAAATATTACAAGACAGACATATATAAAACAACGGAAAGTAAAGTGGAAGTACTTAAAATCATTTATTAAATATGATTGTTTACAATAAAAGCCCATCAACTTCCAATACCCAATTACATAGTTAAAATATCTGTCTTGCTCAAAAACAAAGAAGCATAAAAACAAACTGTAGTATTCCCCAATAAAGCAAAGCAAGCCATAGCCAAGAGAAATCCAAGCCATACATGAAAGAGCCTTGGAGCCTGGTAAGATCCGAACTAAGCTGTATTCCCACCCTGTGAACCTGGGGGGGGGGGGGGACGGAAGAAAAAGAGGCGAAACAAAACGGGTCAGTCATAAAGACTGAGTAAGTCCTAGTGACTTTCAACATAAAAATAGTTAAGGATAATATGGCATTAGTAAACTGAAAGTAAACATAAGCATGATGACAAGATAAGCAACAGGCAAGATAACTAAGGGTAACATGATGTGATTTTTGTCAAGTAACATCGCAAGGTTCCCATTCAAGATAAACTAAGTATATTTTCGTAAGATTCCTATCAAGCATATCACGATTCCTCTGCTTCGCCATTAAAAGATTTCTGCGATATCTATTTGCTCTCCACCACCTAACTAGTATCCTCACAAGTGTCTTACAAGGAATGATCTGTATTCTTACTAGTACTCCAACTAGTGTCCTATGTAACAAGGATCCTTACCCCCTACTAGTGTCCCAACTAGTAGCCCGTGTTATATAATAAGGTGATCCTGCCTACTGAACATAAGTGATAATAATAATGGTAGTTTCGTGTACCCCTAGCTGCTATCATAGGTGCCGCCTGCTCCTATCTCCACTAGTGGTACCCACTACCCTCCCCATTCTAATTACAATATTCATAATATGGTAGCTGTACTCCTAGCTGCTGTCATAGGTGCCGCCTGCTCCTATCTCCACTAGTCGTACCCACTACCTTCCCCATTCGATCGGCTCCCTAACTCGTAGATACCCGTGCTGACCCCACAGTGGGGTGTATCACTCCCCAAAGTGGCAACCCGATACAACAGAGATGCACTGCTTATACCTACATGATGCAACAACGTCTTACCTACCAGCCCGGGTCCACACACGCATATGAAACCCGTTGGACTTGCGTTGCCACCGCTAACCCGTTTTGACCTCTTGCAATCAAACCCAGTATGCGTGTCCCGTCCTCGACATGGGTCGAGCTCACAAAGACACGTAATGGGCTACTGGTCTGAAAAGGGTCCCCTTTTCTCGACGCAAGCTTCCCACCTATGCTTGGTCCCCTCTAGTAATTCTTACTTAACCCCTTCTTATTTATGTCCACTTACATGCTCAAATTTTGGTTAAGTATTCACCAGTTATGTCTTATATGTTACCCATATCCCCCACTTAACCCCTACATCATCCTCATGTCTTAATACATGCTTTATCTTGGTTAAGTGCTTATAGGTTATATTTTACATGTCATTCATATTATCCCCAACGTCTGGGTTTAACCAAGCGCCTTGGCTTTATCTGCCATTAGACCCTATGTCTATCCATTAATTATGCGCTTGTGCTTACTCATCAGTCTTATCATTTAACTTGGTTATTTCCATTCATACCAACCTTCAACTTTGCTTATTAATTCAATTCTTAACTTGCACTATATTAAGTCCATTAATAAGCCCATAACATGTTATTCCTATGATTCATACATTAACCCCCGTTATGGTACAATAACATGTTCTTGTTCAATCTTTTACAACCAAGTACCCCTTAACTTACAAACACACTGGAGAGAGAGAATAATTCCCTAAATACCAACCCCGAAGACCGGAATCAACATCAGATTGATACTAAGAGGTTTATCCAACCTAACCAATGTTTTGTTCCTTTTTATAATATAACTTATGTCGCCTTCAATTGAAAATTCATTCTTGTCTTTACATATTGCTTAATCTACAATGAAGCACATCTTTCCTTATTACATAAGTTATCTCATCTTATCTATTGTTCTGCCTAACTTACTTTATTCCATAAGTTATCATTCCCACTTAGGCATTAATTAAGATTTACTTAACTCAACCATTCATGTCATAAAAGTTAAGTGTCATTCGCCTAATCATATTACTTAACCCACCCATTCATACCATATAGGTTAAGTCTCATTAGCCTAATCATATTACTTAACTCACTCACTCATACCATATTGGTTAAGTGTTCTTAGTTTACTTAACCCTACCCACTGGTCTAATTTATGTTGCTTAAGTATTACTATTCGTATTTCCATATGTCACCCACATGTTACCCACATGTCACCCACTTAACCCCCATGTCCCACCACATGTTTATCTGGTTCAGTATTTCTTAATTCATTAAGGCCGTAACCCTATAAAGACCTCTCACATTAGACTGACATTTATGGCAGCTGGATTTGTCGGGCGGGTCCGGGCAGTCTTACACCATAAAAGAGTCTAACCTCGTGTCTTTACAACTGTTACGCTTTTAATTTGGGCCTAGGACCTCTCACATTGGGCTACCATTTGTGACTACTGGATTTACCGGGCAGGTCCGGGCAGTTTTACGTCACAAATGAGTCCAACCTCGTGTCCTAAGCATTGATTATCACTTATAATCATTTAACCCAGTCTTAATAATTTCCCTATTCAAATTATTAATTAATTCCTAATTTAACGATGTCCATAATTGACTCAATTATGTTCATCAATTAATGGTATGCAAAATCATACCAATTTTATCACAATTTATCTTATGCCATTAAAGGCAACTTATCTCAATTTATATTTATCCCTCCTTTAAGGCTATTACATCCCAACTACCCAAACCCCACTTAGGCGTGTTCATATTAGCCCCTTTTCAAGACATAAATTATCATATGTGTTTCAACTACAAATCTCACATAATTAACATATGCCTAAGTTCTAGATTACATGTCCGTTTTACATATGCCTAATTCATACCAAATTTACATATGTTCAGTTCATGCCATTTTATATGTATGCCAATTTTTATGTCAATTTACACATATCAAGTTCTAGCCAAAAATTACATATGCCAATCCCAATTCTTACAATTACCATTTTAATGGCAATACCCAATTATCAAATTTCATATTAATTGCAATAATACCCATATATCCAATTTTCATGTTATGCCATCAATTCCACCAATCACATATATCCAAATAGGTAATATTCCCATACTTTTCCCCGTATTCAATCGTACACAAAATCGTGGTTTAGGCCTAGATCTGAAATTGATCTAGGTTCATCAAAAGAAAATAAATAGGGGAAAGGTAGAATTTTGCAATAAAACAAGATCAGAGAGAAAACAAAATAAAATCATCATGATAGGCATAAAGATTGGATCTTAATAATAATATCAACATAAATCCAAGAAACTGATTTACAACGACTGAATAGAGCATGAACTAGACATAAGAATGGAGATGAACAAGTTTCAAAACCCAAGGTTCAAAGATAAACAGGAATAGATCTGAATTGATGAACATGCTTATATCCAATTACATTTTATTTCATAGCCATATTAAAATAAAGTATTTTAATCTAAAAAGTAACTAGAACTTACATAGCATGGCTAGCGAATTAAGAACTGAAATCGATGTAGAAACGTTGTAGAGTTGTTAATTCATCTCCTTGAATTGTTGTAGAAGTCTTCATCTTTGCATTGGATTGCGTATGAAAGCTTAAGAAGAAGATTAGAGACGGTGGCCATGACCAAGAGGGATTTTAGCAGTATAATGGTGGCTAGACATGTTGTAGTGAATTAGGGTTAGGCCTTAGGTTGTATTTATAGATGTAGGAACTCATTTAGGCCCTTAGATCATCCCTAGAGTCATTCCGGACCATCAAAATTCATCCCAGGCCTCAAAAATGGGTTTTGGGCCACACCAGGCCGACCAGGTCGACCTGTATAGGGGGGAGGTCGACACTATAGTCGACCTGGGGGGGAAGTCGACTGTGCAGTCGACACTACAGTCGACATGGGGTCTGTCTGCCTGAAAGTCTGCTGAAACTTGTACAGGCCATAACTTGGTCATACTGACTCCGATTTTCGAAAACTCGGACTCTATTTCATGTAAAATTTCGAGACGAACGCAATGGCGCAACCCATTTCCCTTGATTCTTATTTTAAAATTTAATTCTGCCTTGATTCTTGTATTAACATGTTATAAAAATTCGGGTTGTTACATTCACGGTCGGCCCGACAATATTTAAAGCATACATCATTACTTTAAAACCCAATATGTTTGTTATATTTTAGGATCTTGTAAATACCATAGCAGTATTCTTTTTATGGAACAATAAACTGAATCTCAACATTTCTTATCATCAATACATAATATCATCTCTCGATAATAGTGAAGCCATCCAAGTTGGGGTATTTTATTTACCTCTCAGACCTTGGTTGACAACATTCTTATTTCGAGATGAATAATAGTTCATAATTCAAACCCCATATTATTAATCAAATCTTCTTAACAAATTCCCTTTAAAATTTACCAATCTTTTTACGTACTTGATCATCTTCTTAAATAATTTTTATTTAAGAAGAAATCACTTCAAATATAATTAACTTCATTATTTACCAGTTTATTTCTTTATTAACTAAACAACTCGATTATTCTCTTTTGAAATTATTAACGATAACTAATTATAATATTGATCTTTAAATATCGTTAATTCAAAATAAATTACACTAAAGAAAATCTTTTTAAATTAAACAACTATTTACTAATAATCACTTTTGATCGAACAGTTGATTCAGTCAACTTTAAATCATTGGTTAACTCCTTAACCATTTTCGATTTCTTCTTCTTATTAGATTAATATAATTAATCTGATGATATTACTAAAAATTTTATTTAATTATAATTATTCCAAATAATAACTCGTATATAATTGATTTAACCGTTCGATCATGACCATAAAATCATTTTATACTACTTTATGGAAAACCCATTTCCTAACATCTAATTATTTTTAACATCGTTATATCGTATAAGATATAAATAAAAATTCCACCTTAGTTATAAAATAAATATTATAACTTCACTTTGTTACTTTGCCTAATGGCAAAACGGTGGATTTTTGGACCATTTGCTGCCAATCCCTCAATCAATACTATATATTGATTCAAGTCACAACAACAATTAACAGCCAGCAGTTTTTAAGGTCAACGGGGGTTCAGTCAGTTCATATGAAATAAACAACATTTTAATTTACGATTTGATTCCTCCTACCTGATCTTCCCTGCATCACAGATCATTATAATATTTCATGATAGCATATAATATAAATTTAATAATTTAACGACTAAGATATAATTAATGACAACTATTCAGTCAACCATGGGCATCCAAGGCAACCAAACATCCAATTATCAAAGATTAAATTTAATTATATGAATTTAATCACATCATAGGATTCCAAAAGATGTGAGAGTTAAATCACCTCTATTTCCGCTGATCGATTCGCGTTGTTCGTATAATTTTAAACAAGCGTTTAAAACTATATGTAATTCAGGTTGCTACTGCACCTTTCCGATTCAGCACAACAATGTAGCATGTTCCATCGTGATTCCAACGTGATTGGTTCTGTGTGATTCTGATAACATATAGTCAAGTTATCGTGATTATACATTTAAAATAATTTAATTAACTAATTATATTAATTGTTTAAATGATTGCCTAAATCATTATTTAAATAACGTGGTTTCAAATGCTCACCCCGCGCCTCCTTGATTTTCTGAATCCAACCCTTTAAAACAACTCCTCACAACTAACTCCCCTAAAGTCACCATTTGATACAAGCCTTCCTTGTCTAAGAACCAAACCGCCCACTTTACTTTATCTAGGCCATTCGTTTCTCCCCTTTTTGTTTTTCTTTACAGGCCATTCATTTATTTAATTTTTTAGAAAAGAAGGCCCAATCCCAACTTGTAATTTAAAGCCCACCATGTCATTCCTTCTTCCCAAAATGGACAATTTCACCTTTTCTTCTCTGTAACTCAACCCTCTACTGTCTGGACCAGCGCACAACCACCACCACCATCAGAGACCAACCGCGGTACCTACCTAGCCATCAGCAACTTCCCTGACTCCGACGCAGCGCCATACACCACTCAGTCTCCGCTCTGACTCCTCGACACAACACTGCCAACTTTCAGATCACCCACGTTGAACGTCGAACTAACCCAGCCCTGAGCACCTGAAAGCTTCACAAACCGCAACCACAAGGCTTCCTTCACTCCCCATTCTCCAGCACCTTCCACGCACTCTTCTTTTATATTGCTAAACCCGCTTATTGTTTATCCACTCTTCTCTTCCAATATCCGGCCACGATTTTACCCAGTGTCTACCTTCATGCATGTTAGCTCGCACTCCTCCTCCATACTAATAAAAACCGCCTGAAGCTTTGCTGACCTCACTACCGCACCTCAGCCTCATGACAAACCCCACGGTGTCAACTCTGTCAACCCTGAAACTCCGTCCTTCCCTGATATGTTCAACACCTCGACGATAGCGGGGCACGACCACCGGACCAAGGCTTCCACCAACACGATCCTCCACCTCCATGCTCTAACGCCAGACCGAAAGACCCACACTGTGAACCCCCAGCCTCGCCACCCTGTCCCATGCATTGCTTCTCGAATGCGCGAGTATTCTTTCAGATGCAAGGAATGAAAGTTTTGTATATGTATTTCTTTTATAATATTTAAGAAGAACGATTTTCTGGAGATAGGTTTTATTTTGTTTTGAAGGTAAGGAAAAACTATATTTGGATGGGGAAGATCGAATGAACTGAGATGTTATTATATAGAAGAACAGAAGCTTGCTGATGAAGGAAACGAGAGCGTGGGATTATCAGAGATTTTTCTTCCTTTCCATGCCTTAGAGATAGGGTGTCTAAAAATAGAGTTTGACATTTATATTATTTATTTTTAGTTTGATTTGATTTCCACGACAACGACTAAGGATTTTTAATTTTAAAGTTAACGTACCCCGTTATATAAAATTCCATCCGCATATGACTCGCTATTGACAGAAATAAATATACCATCGCGCTCAGCAGTGTGCCACGATCATGAATTTATAATAAAAAAGACAAGTTAACTAATTCTGTAAAATTTCCATTGTGCCAATATAGGGTGTAATACACTCCAAATAAAAAGTTGCTTATTTCCCAAATTAAAAATTACAGTAAAATTCTAAAAATTAAATTATAACTACATCTCAAAGAGCTTGCCAAAATCGAAACCAGTATTTAGTTATATTAAATAAACCGTTATGGCCCATGACTGATTCCATAGCGACTATTGAAAATTTAAATTGGACATATCTTACAATTTATACGATGAAATCTTGATTTTTCTCTTTTATTAGAAAAATATAATCACATAGATTCCAGGGGTTCTTGTTTCATGGAAATCCGGCATCTATCGGACCATGTATATTCAATTAAAGTTCAAAATCGTAAATTACGAACTACCGTGCCATTTCGAGCTCGTTTTAATAATTTATAAATATATAAATTCGAACTCCATTTTCTAATAATAAATTCGATATATAATTCATTAATATCGCCAAATCAATATTAAAATAGATTTTAATATTCGTAATTAACGTTCAAAAATCTAGGATGTTACATTATTCTCCCAGTAAAAGAATTTCATCCCCGAAATTACAAAGTAAGAAGAATGCTTTGACCCTAATTATTTTAAATTATTTATTCTCGAATTATCATCGAAACAAATTCAAACTCCTTAAAATTTCCGAAAATTTCGCCAGCATCTCCTTTGCCCGGCTCGATCAGAAAAACTACAAACGCCACTTCGGGACTTAACTTCTCCAAAAGAAATTTAAAAACCAAATTGTTATCCAACTCAAGGGTATAAAATCAATCACTCCAATAATATTAAGGTTTACCTATTTGTCGGGCAACTCAATTCTAATTTTTGCAACAATCAACTAGTTGCTCTTCGTTTGTACTTCCAGTCTGTATAACCAAATCATCTCCATAGTCTTCAGAATTCTACACTTTTCTTATCTTTTTGAAATTCATTATAATCAGGTCAATGTTTCGATACTCAAATTATCCATTTCATACCATTCAATCAGCTTTGGATACCATTCAAATTCATTACCCCTAAATCTCATTTAAACAAGCCCAACTCATTCATTGGTTTTAAATCCAATTCAAATCCATGCATGCAATATCAACCATATAATCCAACTAAATTTCCTTCATTCCATTTGGAATTTATTAACTTAAAACCATTCCAATTTATTTAGATTTGGTTTAAACCAAGTTTATTAAATCAATTCCAATCATATAATTTAACTAATTTCCTAATATTTCATTTAAGTCAATCATTCCAAACAATCCTACAAACCAAACAATTCCTATGGAATATTATTTACAACCGATTCTTATCAATATATATCAATCAACCTCAATCTGATCAATTTACTTGAATTAACTTCAACAAGTTTAATTCATTTGAATTCATCCAACTCATAATCAAATTGAAATTCCATCCCAAACAAATTTAGAATACCAATAATATTATAACATTAAAATTTACCCTTTTATAAAATATATATTGGGACAAAACAATAAAAATAATTTTAGGTTCAAAATACATATACACACTCTCATATATATATATACACACTCAAACTCAATCTCTATTGAGCTATGCCACAGTGCCAAGGTTACTACTCAACCAATAGCTCTGATATCACCTGTAGCATCCCGAAAATTTTCGACATTCGAATCTCAACATTAATACATCCCATGTCCAAATCCAAGTATCGGAAACCCAGAAAACTAATAGAAAGAAATTAGAGGATGAGATGGAAAAGATTGAACTATTAGAATAGAAGAGTGAGAAGATCAGAGTCTCACAGCGGAATAAACAAAATATAATATATCAAATACTTTATACAAAGAACTGTATATATATTACAACATCAGAGTATACATTCATATCAATCAATACACACAGCGGAATAAACTAGTACCAGTATATATGGAATACATCTCGACTTCGACTCCTTCTCTGGAACTCCAAGCGAAATCTAACCTGTAAATATACTCGGTCTGACCCGAGCACATTTGAAGCAAATCAAAATTCACCCGGATTAGTCTGGAATACTGTTAGATCAAAATTTGGACCCAACACCCAAATTGTTCTGATTCGTAAAGAATTATAACTGGAGAATGAAGAAAAAGCAGAAAACACACAGAATTTATAGTGGTTCGGCGTTAACGAGCCTACGTCCACTTTATATGTTATCGATTATACTTTGAATGCTAGTACAATCAATGATTTCTCACAAACTCACTTTTATAATTGTAATTTCTCTCAGTAATCTCATAATAAAATTGACAAGAAATAGTGGTATGACAGTAATGGCGGAATCAGTGCTCAATACTGCCAAAAGATATCGAAAAATGCCAAGCTCTAGGCTATTTATAGCTGATTTTGTCAGGCGGATCGCGGTCACACATGGCATAGATCCTGAGAATATCGGATCGTATCGCAGCTTGATGAAGAATTAGTCAAATTAGCCATTGTGGACAGGTGTCGCGATCCCCTTAAATATCGGATCGAGCAAGAAGGAGGAATTGGTCAAAGTGACAGTTGGGGACACGTGCCGCTGGATCCGTGCATCTCGGATCGCCGAAGACTAGCTCGTGCTTGAACAGGTCAGAGGCTTCGCTGTGCATCGGGGGATCGGATCGGTCTGTGCTGGGTAGTAGTGTATGTACGGATCGAGTCATGTAGAAGTAGTCGGATCGCTGATGCAATGGGGGCGATCCGATGGGGGGCGATCCGATGGGGGGCGATCCGAGAAGGGCGACCCTCTGGTGCGATCCGATTCTTCATGGACTTAAGGAACGTAGTTTCATACTTTCTTCTTGTGAGTGAACCTTGGTGGCTTGGTCAAAAAGCTAGCCAACATTTTGCCCCCCGAAGTATGTTTTATCGATGATGGAACATGCTTCGAAACTGCAAAAATTTCTTTTCATAAAGAGATGCAAATCAATGGTGGCGTCTATTCAAAAGGCCATATCATTTACGGAAAGTTGTCCCTTTGCTCGCCATAAATGTCGGATAAATCTTCAATAACTTCCCTGTTTATTGGGCAATTCTTTTCTGGAACTTCTTTCTTCTTTTCTTTTTTTTTTTTTTGGTTCGGATCGTTCCTTGTCATTGCGATCCGTAAGTATTTCTGGAGGTTCGCTTCTTTCCATCCTTAGTCGGTTCGGTTCGCAGCGACACGCCATGGTTCGCGGGAGCATTCTTTGTCATGATCCAGTGAGACGAGACGCTCGTCTCGTTCCATCCTTTGTGTGGGCCTTGGTATGGTGGCGAGTCGATATAGGGATCGGCCTCATTCTTCTCTGCTGGGCCCAATGGGATTGCCCCTACGATCCACCGAAGCCCACGGTTCGTATGGGACAAATAAGGGGAGGCCAACGGTCACCGTTTTCTCTATATAAATCGACCCAAGCTTTACTTTTCTCCTTCTTCTTCTTCGTTTAGCAACGTGCCGCCCATTTTTCTCGAGAAAAACCCCAATTCTTTCTTCCAAAAAATACGGTTGTTCATCCTAATTTAAGAAAGGTAATCTCATCGAAATCATTCTCATGCAATTTCTCACTTGTTTTTCTGGAATTTAAGAAGAGAAAATGGGAAAATTGGTGATGTTTGAGGCCGCACCCGCGATGGTTGATGGGTTCAGGTGCTCGCGTGACGAAGCGAGGAGAAGTGATGAGGAAGAGGCGAGGGAGAAGAAGAAGGAGGAATCAGATCGGATGGGAGCATCGGTTCGTGGTGATGCGAGGTTCAGGGAAGAGGGAGAGGAAGTAAAGAGCAGGTCGGTGCGTTTCGTTGGCGAGGCGAGGGTTCGGAGAGATGAGGACGAAGCATAGATTCGGCTAAAGGATCGGGTCGCGGGAAGGGAGGAGCTTCGGATCGTGGATAATAGGAGGCGATGCGGATCGCCAAGATACCATCGCGATCCGTTTGGATGGATTGGTGCGCTTCACGATTCGAAGCCTTTCTATGAGCTTGTACCTTTCCGCGTACCGAGTCCTTCACCATGATCCGTCCATATGTCGCGATCCGAACCTGCCCTGCGATCCGACTGACAAACAATCTGATGCATACGCTGACTAAATAATATGATGCAACTCTAACAAATCGATGAACAGTTAGGTTAGAGCCCTTGAGATGAACATTACGGATTGAACAAATGCATAATCTACCAATTGAACAACGACCAATGTCTTGATGATTTTGTTGACCTTTGTACCTTTCTTTAATGCACGCATAAGCACACACTGTCACTTGCACACACAGGGGGTGATGGGTAGTTTTAATCTTATTTCTCATGTTTACTCGCCTAAACAGTAATGTCGGATAACAATTCCCCTTCAAGATCTGACACGGAGACTGATCCCGAGGTGTATGAGCATCTCAACCCCGAGGTTCTTCCATCTAATCTAGAGGGTGCGGATTCTGGATCTGAATATGAGGCAACGGAATCAGATCCATCTGAAAGTACTTCACTTGAAGAAGAATCAGAGGTAGATGGCCGAGCTCCCGACGAAGTCCCCGGTGCAATAGAAATAGAGAAATTCACAGACTCTCTAGCTTCCAAACTCGATGATATAAAGCTTAAGAGAATTTGCTTAAGACATGGGATCCCCTGGGATGATGTAAGGACACCCGGCAGCGAAGATAGACCTCACTTAGCTCCGGAAGGGTATATGACAGTCAGCCGACTCATGTGTTGGGTAGGAGCTATTCCTCCTTTTCCTCCAATCATCATTGAGACCTTAAAACGATTGGGTATCGCTCCGATGCAGCTTCATCCCAATGCCTACGCGGCTCTATATACTCTATATATCGCATACGCGGAAATCCTGCATACCGAGCTTACATTTAAAGATTTGAAATTCTTTTATCTTTTCAAGCACCGCTCCTCGGCGACCCCAAATTTCTCCTTCTTCGAATCAGTAGCGAATAGGAAGGTTCTGTGTGACGGATATAGCAACATAGGGGATCCCAAGGCTGATTGGTTCTATATAAAGAGACAGGCTGGGTGCTCAAGAAGATGGCTCAAATCAAGTAAACTTTAATCTTTTGACTGAATAATTTTCTTAAGAAATCGAAGCATTAACATGCCCCCTTCTTTTTTAAGCAGATCACGTCTTTCCCAAGACAGAAGGCTTGGTGTACAATAATCGACTGTCTCTTCTTCTACAAAGCAGATCCGATTTTCTAAGGATCAAGAAGTGCATTACTGACGAGAATCTCCACAAACATCGCCTTCTGGATATTAGGTTTGGACTTGGTGCAGGCGGCAAACCCTACAAATACGTGCCCCCAACGGAGGGAGAAGGAACATCACGGGCAGCAGAAACAACTAAATTCCGTAAGAGTCCTTCCCCGATAATCATCCAGGATGACAAGGACCTAAACATATATAGAGGAGATGAGGCCCGTGGTGACAAGTCTAAGGAAATCCCAGTTTCTCCAGGGGGTTTCCCCTCCAGGGCTTCTCTTCCGATCGAACCTGCTGCTCCCGATGATTTGACAGAAGAACAGTTATTTAAAGAGCTGAGCAAAATTCCTTTGCCTGATGATGTATACACAGAGGGGGACTTTGAAGGGGAGCCATTTTTCCATGCTTCCGAGGAAACCACTGTTCCAGTTGGAGGACAAGAAACTACTCAGATGAGCCTGACTTCAGGCCCGGGTCTGTTAAGGGGGAATTATATGGGACACACAAATCACACGCACTGCCTGACCCCACACTTTTATATCAACAGTATTCAAGGTTTTAATATGCTCTTTTTTCTTTTGCAGGAAAGATGTCTCGCAGGCGGTCTTATTCTTATCGCTCTCTTCGTGAAGGCACACCCAGTCTTCATCCAAATCCTGAGCGTTCTCGCGGCCTTTCTTACAAGCCTACCTCTTCGTAATCCCGGTCTCCACCAAAATCAACCTCTGGCAAGCTCCCTAGTTATTCGGTGCCACCTACAGGGGGAAAACAACTTCCAAAAGAGTTAACCCCTCCGAAGAGTGCACCTTCTCACAGCAGGTCGTCAAAAAGACACTACGAGCCCAAGGATAAAAGCAAGGATCCAATCAAGGATTCTGAGAAGGAGAAAAGTGGCATTGTCCCTTCCAGCCAGTAAGATGTGGTTGCCCCCGGGTCACGAGATTACATCCATGGTCCCGAGACTCAGGCTAAGTTGGAAAAGTTGCGAGAACAATTCCCTAACATCTTCTTCGAAAGGATGATGTTTGTTCCAGCCTTGGAACCAGTCCCTAAGAACTGGGATACTGAAGTCATTGGGCACATTCGCCATGTTGCCAAGCAGTATGAAGTGATGAAGAAACATGCTGTTAATCTTTCAGAAGTCATCCGAACGCTTGAGATGGAAGCACATAGATCCAAGGTGAAGATAGATAACAATGAAAGGGCTAGGACAAAAATGGAGAAGGACTTGGAAGACGCTCAATCCCAACTTGCCCTAGCACGGAGAGAAGCTGAAAATTATAAGACTGAATTGGAGAATGCTAAGAAATGCTTTCATTCTGAACTTGACTCAAATAGTCAAGAGAAAATGGCTTTAAAGAAGAAGGTAGAAGATCTTAAAATGGCCAACATTGAGTTGAAGACGGCACATGGCCATTTCGAAGCCGAGAGAGCTGCTTGGGAGGAAGAAAAAGCAAGTATGAGAGAAAGTCTAGCTTTGGCTAAAACGGAGAAAGTAATTTTAAATGATCAAGTTGCGGATGCGGAGAGGCGCGCGGCTCTTGCCGAGAAGAATGTTGAAAGTGCCATTGAGATGGCTACTGCATCTAACAACAAGCTCCTCGAGAGAGAAAAGGATATTGAAGGTTTCGAAGAGATGATTTTTGACTTCCTCGGCCACGTCCTCAAAACCCGTAACATCTCGTGGATCCCGGACTACCACGTTACTTTAGCCAACTTATGGGATGCCATCGTCGAGGGTGAGAAGCAGAGATTAGGAGTTGAAGAGATTGACGAAGATGAGCTAATGAAGACCATTCTGAGGGATAACGAGCCCGAGGATCTGGCTGAAGGTCATCGTCTAATTCAAGAAGAAATGGAGAAGGAGAGGGCCCTGGCTAAGGGCAAAAACAAGATTGACGAAGGTTCGAGCTAAGCTGTAGAACCCAAGGCTTCTGGAGTTGAGGAATACCATCCTGATGATCCATCAATTCCTTTGGGCCTAACTCCTATGGTTGTCGGAGCTTCTGCAGCTAGCCTAGATGGAGGATCAGCGGAAGGTATCTCCCTTTTTTCCCACAATTTGTCAAAGCAATTGTGAATTGTCGTCGTCTGGTAGAGCAACCAATCGAATTAATAACATTTGTTCCCCATAATACAGGTGGCGAGCCCGTCGACAAGGATGTCGAGAAGAGGACAGAGGCGGACAAGATTGTTGTCTCGCCTAGCGCCGGTGTTGCTATACCGAAGCAGGCTGAGGGTACAATAGCAGAGAAGGGCATCCTGGTACCCAGTGCCAATGCTCCCAAGGATGATGAAACCATTGAGGCCTTGAAAGATATGGACGGGCGCCATGTAGAGGATGAGGAGGATATCATTAGTACCAAAGAAGCTGAAGACGATGACGACGAAACTTTGGCTAACAGAAAAGCCAAGCAGGAAAAGCAGCTGGCTTTAAAGAAGGTGGGACAAGAGCCTTTGAACGTAGCTCCTATCTTGGAGTTTAATCCCAAAACTGGGATGGTTCCGAAACTCCAGCCCAAATCCATCAGCAAACATCTTCATTTTGCGAACCCTGATGATTTCCCAGCTTCCTTGACTGATAAAAGAAAGAGAAAGGAGGTGGAGGAGGAGTCTTCTGATGAGTCGAACGTTCCTCTTATAGACAAACGGAAAAGAAAGAAGGGTGATCAATCCGAAACTGACAAGGCGAAGCTGGAGAAGCAGAAACAGGAGAAGAAGTCCAAGCGTAAATAGGATATTGTCGCTTGTCTATATTTTGTCTTTAGGCTTCCCACTGGCCAGGAAATGTAATTATGAGACTGGCCCTCATTTTGTTTTTTAGGTTGTTTTTCACTTTGTAGGCTTGCAGTTTATAAATGAAAGTCTCTCTTTTTGCATCATCGTGTACCTGCATTCAATGAACTTTTCATGCTTAGTGATAGATCATCTGATTACAACTACAAATCAGTCAAGCAACAGAAAGAAAAAATTTAAAAATTTTCATGCTGCATCAAGGTTCATGTATATGTATATGGCCCCCAATCAATCGTTAACGTAGCGCTTAACTAGGGCTTATTGAGGATTGATTAGCGTTGTTCGCATGTTGCCCCCTATTTCTGAATATGGGGGACTTAGAAAATTTAATAAGATAACTGTCCTTGTGGTGCTGAATTTCCGGCACCTTTTAGTGCTTAATCATAGACTCTTTTATACTCTCTTGGCGGTCGCCGGGGTTAGAGTTCGAATTCAGCAGTTCAGTCACTCCCCGATCCTTCAGCGGGGAAGGAGCTCTTTCTCAGCGCTCAATCGGAGATGCTTTTATATCCTCTCTCTGCTCTGGAGAGTTAGAGTTCGAGCTCAGCAGTTCAATCGCTCCCCGATCCTTCAGCGGGGAAGGAGCTCTTTCTCAGCGCTCAATCGGAGACGCTTTTATATCCTCTCTCTGCTCTGGAGAGTTAGAGTTCTGTCAAGGCGGTTCCGATCATGGTACACCGCCATGACTTACGGACATCGCCTTCATGTCCGTTATGCTCTCTCTCGGCTCTGGAGAGTTAGAGCGCTATCAATGATATGATTTACTTTATCGCACCCTCAGAGTTTTGACTAGTGATTGCATTCCATTCTGATGGAAGGCACCTAAAATTATACGCTTCTGTGATCGTTGCATGGTTCACAGCAATTTCCATAAAAATAGAAAGGCAAATAAAAAATAGTGCAATAAAGGTAAATGACACACAATATTTTTATAGTGGTTCGGTCGAATTATGACCTACGTCCACTTTATAATTTTTGCTTAAGAAATCGGACTATTCTTGGCAAGTCGTGCCTTGTACATGGTCCTTAATAAAGCAACAAAACAGATCTGACATCTTTACGTTAGATACGGCCGTAAATGTTGGGCATTCCATACTTTGGGGATTTCCTTTCCATCTACGGTCGCTAGCTTGAAAGTTCCATTATCAAGCTTGCACAGAATAGAGTACGGTCCTTCCCACTTAGCGCCCATATGAGTTGGGGCTGGGAAGACACGCTTTAGAACCAAGTCTCCGGGTTCAAAGGTTCGGACTCGAACCTTTTTGTTGTAGTATCGGGCGACCTGTTGCTTGCATCTCAAGGCACGCAGATCTGCTTCGTCCCACTTTTCTTCGATCATATCCAGGGATTAGAGGAGCAATTCATTATTAGTCATAGGATCGTAATAAGTCACTCGGTGAGAAGGTACTTTTATTTCAACCGGGATGACTGCTTCTGCTCCAAAAGCAAGGGAGAAGGGGGTATGGCCTGTTGCCGATTAATACGTTGTCCTGTAGGCCCATAGTGCTAAGGGTAATTCATCAACCCACATGGCTCTGGCCCATTTCAGTCTTCTTTTCAGAATAGACTTAATCACTTTATTCGTCGCTTCGACCTGTCCATTCGATTACGGGTACGCCACAGAGGTGTACCGTTTCTCAATGTGGTATTTCTGGCAGAAGTCTCTGAATTTAGTGCTATCGAACTGAGTTCCGTTGTCGGTTATAATAATCTTTGGAATCCCAAATCGACAAATGATGTTTCTAACGACAAAATTGATCACTCGTTTGGTTGTGATTGTAGTTAGTGGCTCAGCCTCGACCCACCTAGTGAAATAATCTACGGCTACAATGACGAACTTCGCTCCACCCCTAGCTATGGGGAGACTTCCGATGATACCAATTCCCCACATAGCGAAAGGCCATGGGCTCGTCATTGTTTTTAACTGATTAGGGGGTGCTCTAGGTATCTTTGAAAATCTCTGGCACACATCACACCGTCGTGCGTATTTCACCGCATCTTTGTTTATGGTAGGCCAGAAATAACCATGCCGCAACACCTTTTTCGCCAATGTTTGCCCTCCAGTGTGATCGCCGCATTCACCTTCATGTACCTCCTGCAGCACACGCTTGATGTCGTCATGAGCTATACACCGGAAAAGGGGCATTGAAAATCCCTGTCTGTAAAGAACTCCGCCTTGCAGAACGTATCGGGTAGCTTTACGAATTACTTTACGCCTCTCGCTTTTCTTGGTCGGAAGCGTTCCATTCATCAAGAAATTCTTTAGAGGGGTCATCCATGACTCCTTTTCTGGTTCCGTCTCTAGTACCGAATCAATTTCCATCTGATCTATACTAGGAGACCGAAGTACTTCGACTGGGGCTAGCCCGGTCTCTTCAGGATCATCAGAACTAGCCATCTTTGCCAACTTATCCGCCTGTTGATTCTCTTATCGCGGAATATGAGATATGCTGTAGTGATCGAAGTCGTTCAGCAACTCCTTCACTTTCTTCAAGTGTAAAATCAATCTTACACTTTTGGCTTGGAATTTTCCAGTAACCTGGCTCACAACTAACTTGGAGTCACAAAATATGTCTAGCTTTGTGATTTCCAATTCCTTTGCGATCCTTAGCCCGGCTATCAGGGCTTCATATTCAGAGTCATTGTTAGTGGCGTGAAACTCCATCCGGATAGCATAGGATATCAGTCGTTTCTCGGGAGTTTCAAGTACTACTCCAGCGCCGGATCTCTTGTCATTCCTAGCGCCATCAGTATACAATCTCCAGGCACTGGGGTCGAGAAGTAATTTTGAGGGGTCAACTTCTTTGTTTGCTATATCTTCCTCCGGGACAGTAAACTCTGCTATAAAGTCGGCTATCACTTGCCCCCGTGTTGACCGTCGGGGATGAAAGTTCAGATCAAATTGACTTAACTCAATGTTCCATTTGAGTAGTCTTCCAGACGCTTTTTTCTCTGTAGAACTTGCTTGAGTGGATGATCATTGTATACGGTAATGGGTAATGGGGTGAGCCTGAAAATAATGTCGAAGCTTTCTAGAGGAAATCAGCAAACTATACGCCAACTTTTCTATCCTTGGATAATTACGCTCTGCGGCCGTCAATGTTTTGCTCACGTAATACGCAGGTCTTTGAACTTTATCTTCTTCTCTCACCAATGCTGAGCTGATCGCGTGAGACGACACTGCCAAGTACACGAATAAGTCCTCGTGATCCATCGGCTTAGATAATATCGGAGGTTTCTCCAGGTGTCTCAGCAAGTTCTGAAACGCTTCTACGCAGTCGGGCGTCCATTTGAAATGGCGTTTTCCCCGCTTTATCAATTCGAAGAATGGGATGCATTTGTCCGTAGCCCTGGAGATAAATCTGCTTAGTGCGGCTACTTTCCCTGCAAGGCTTTGCACATCTTTAATTTGCTTAGGTTCCTGAATGTCTCTGATTGCTGCGATCTGGTCTTGATTAATCTCAATCCCATGAGAACTGACGATGAATCCCAAGAATTTTCCGGAGGCGACCCCGAATGAACATTTTGTTGGGTTGAGTTTCATCCCGTACTTTCGAAGAATGCTGAACATCTCTGCCAAGTCCGTAGTGTGATTGGAGGATTGCCTGGACTTAACCAACATGTCGTCGACGTATACTTCCATTGTTTTCCCAATCTGGTTATAGAACATTCTGTTCACTAACCGTTGATATGTAGCGCCTGCGTTCTTCAAGCCAAAGGGCATTACCACATAGCAGTATAATCCCAGATCCGTAATAAAGCTAGTGTGTTCTTCATCTGGAACGTGCATTGGAATCTGGTTATATCCTGAATAAGCATCCATAAAGGAGAGAAGTTCATGGCCCGCCGTTGAGTCCACCAACTGATCGATCCGGGGTAACGGAAAACTGTCTTTTGGGCAGGCTTTATTCAAATCCAAGAAATCGATACACGTTCGCCACTTCCCATTGGCCTTCTTTACCAGGACTGGATTTGAAATCCAGTCTGGATAGATTGAGTCTCTGATAAATCCATTACTTTTTAGCTTTCCAACTTCTTCTTTCAAGGCATCGGACCTCTCTGGGCCCAACATTCGCCTTTCTTGTTTTACCGGAGGATGCTTAGGGTTAATGCTTAATGAATGACTCATGATTGATGGAGATATACCGCACATGTCTGCGTGGGTCCAAGCAAATACATCCAAAATATTTTTTAAGAAATTCGTCAGTTCTTTAGCTAAGTTCGAATTTAACTGGGATCCAATCTTAAGGACCTTCTCTGGGTCATTATCATCGATCGGTACATCCACAGTTGTCTCGTTGGGAGTCGCCATTCTGCCCCCAGGTTCTTTGTCCTCTCTGGGATCTATATCCTCGGGCAATTCTCTGGGCGACTCTCCTACGGTTATTCTCTTTAATTGCTATAAGGTTTCCGCCCTTGCGGGGGGAGAAGCGCCCTTGGTTTCTATGTCCCCTCCATTGCGGAGTAGCTTTAGCTCTGCAACATAACATGCTCGTGCGGCAACCTGATCTCCTCTGACAATACCAACACCAGCTTCCGTAGGAAATTTCAATAATAAGCACCAGGGGGCTATACAGGCTCTAAACTTTGCGAGGGCCGGTCGGTCCAAGAAGGCATTATAGGGTGATTCAATATCCAAAACCACGAAGGGAAGGATTCTCACTCTCTGGCGTTCTCCTTCCCCAAGCGTAACTGGTAGCTCTACATAACCCATTGGAGCGGTGGATGCTCCGTTAAATCCACGGATCCATCCCTGACAGGGCTTCAAGTCTTTTATCTCAAGGTTCATCTGGTCGAATGTCTTTTTGAAAAGAATGTTGACGGAACTCCTGTTATCCACCAAGACTTTATGAACAATGGCCGGGCCAATAGGTACTGTGATTACAAATGGATCTTCAGTCGGAGCATGGACTCCAATGCTTTCTCATTCGCGGAAAACGACATCGTCGGACATTATCTTTTGTTGCTTTACTGGGACGTTGACCTCAGGGTTGCTACACTCCCCTGCCTCGAGGTGTTGCTTGGCTGCATTGACATACTGATCCAATGCCTTGGAACCGTGTCCGGCGAGATAAAGCCCTCCGATTATGGTATTGATAACAAGGTCCTTTCCCTTTTGCTGGGCAGTTGGCCTGACAGTAGGTTGATTCTGGTTCTGATTTGGGGCCTGTACGGCTTGCCCCCTGTCTCTGGGTGTCACTCTGTATTCATCCAATTTCCCTACTCGGAGAAGCCTCTCGACTACATCTCTTAGGTGACGGCATTCATTTGTCGAATGACCATGAGTCTGATGAAAGAGACAAAACTTCCCCGTTTCACGTTCTTTCTCCGTCGACTCTCTGGGAGGAGGCCTTTTATTTTGGAGGACGTTGTATGAATCCATGAAGATATTCTCCAAAGTATCGTTTATTGGCGTATAACTCTCAAAAGATCTGGGACGAGTCCTTCTCTGGGAGTCGTTCCCTCGATTCCTCTTCCGGTTGTTGCCATTACTGTTATTATCATTGTTTCCTGACTAACGACCACCCTGATTCCGATTTCCGACATTAACCTCGACCTTCCCCGAGCTGTCTCTTGTCTGCTTAATGGCGACATTGCTCTGGATTTCCTCTTTATCGGCCGTTTTTGCCTTTCGGTTAGCATATACTTCCTCCCGGCGTAAGTGTACGTTAGCTTTTTCGTAGAATAACTCCCTAGTATGGGGTGGCTTGTCGGCCAGATATCTCCCAAATTCGGTGTCTTTATCTACCCCATCAATTAGGGCTGCCGCAACAGTTGGCTCATTAGGATCTTTGACTTCAGTAGCGGTCAGGTTGAAACAGTCTAGATACACCCTCAAACTCTCGCATGGTCGTTGCTTGACAAGGAATAAGTCAATTACACTCTTCGTCTTTTGTGCATAGATGCGGAACTGTTCCACGAACCTTTCACTCAACTCCCTGAAGCTAGAAATTGATCTTGCTGGTAAGCAAGTAAACCATAATAATGCTACATCCTCCAAGAATATGGGAAATGCTTTGCACTTGACAGCGTCAGAAGCTGCGGCAGCGGTCATTGACCAAGAATATCTCATCAGATGCTGGACAGGATCAGATCTACCCGCGTAACGATTCATCTGCGGCATGTTGAAGCGCCTCGGGAACGTCGCATCTAAAATGTCATCAGTGAAAGGGGTGTGACTGCGGTCAATTCCTCAATCTTCATTCCGTTGTCCACGGCTATCTGCCAGAATTTGACGGATCATGGCTGCAACATTTGCACTGGTCAGCAGAGGCTCGGGGTCAGCGCTTCTTGCTCGGTGGGGTTCTCTAATCTCTCTTCCAGGAGCGGTCACGAAATCCGGGGCTCGGATTGGGCTTCGCTGCCCCCTGTTACCATGAGCATTTGTACGGCGTCGGGGTTGAGATAGTCTGTTCTGTACAGGGCTGTCCACACCTCGAGCTCTGGGAGTTGCGGCGTGATCGTTCACATTGCGGTTTGAGGGCCCTGCACCCAGTATCTCTTCTTCCCATGATGGCAGGGTCCCAAATCGAAGCTGCTCTATGTTTTCAGGCCTCTCATATGGTCGCCGTGGAGGTCTCGGCGATTCCTCCGACGAAGAAGAGTATTCTGGGGTGAGCGGACGAACTGGGGGCGTCCTTTGCCTTGCGAGATCATTAAGCCTTCTATCCATAGCAGTCAAGTTCTGTCGCAGAATGGAGCTCTCCTGCCTTTGAGCAGCCAATTCATCAAACAGCCTCTCCCACATTTCGGAAAAGCGAGAGAGGTCCCCATCAGTAACGGGAGCAGAAGGGTCATATAGATCATCATCATTTTCTCTTATGTGCAAAGAGCTTGAGCCAGGTCGAGCGGAGGGGCCAGGTCGGCAGGAGCGAGCCATAGGTTCCTTTCCAGGTCGAGTTGTAGTCTGGTCATCAATTCGGATCGCTGTGGATCGAGTTCGGTGGCTCGCAGCGCCCCCCTGGGATCGGTTCGTGGTCACGGTATGCGGAGGATTCGGGGCGTTATCACGGGATCGAGTAACAACTCCTCCAGCTTCGCGGTTCGCAGCGCCACCCTCAAGTCAGATCGTGGCATCTAAATTGATTCGGGTCGTCCCCCTGTCCTCACGATCCGTGACCCCCTCAATGACCTGCTCGTGTACATTTTCGCCAACCATTTCATTCGCAACTTCATTCGCCTGCGAAGCTCGCACTTCCTTAGACTTCTTTCTAGCCATGATATCAAACGTCGCAGGAATCTTCAAAAATCTGAACAGTGAAGTTTTGGGACTGTTTTCTCAGAGAAAGCACCAAAATGTTAGATCAAAATTTGGACCCAACACCCAAATTGTTCTGATTCGTAAAGAATTATAACTGGAGAATGAAGAAAAAGCAGAAAACACACAGAATTTATAGTGGTTCGGCGTTAACGAGCCTACGTCCACTTTATATGTTATCGATTATACTTTGAATGCTAGTACAATCAATGATTTCTCTCAAACTCACTTTTACAATTGTAATTTCTCTCAGTAATCTCGTAATAAAATTGACAAGAAATAGTGGTATGACAGTAATGGCGGAATCAATGCTCAATACTGCCAAAAGATCCCGAAAAATGCCAAGCTCTGGGCTATTTATAGTTGATTTTGTCAGGAGGATCGCGGTCACACGTGGCACAGATCCCGAGAATATCGGATCGTATCGCAGCTTGATGAAGAATTAGTCAAATTAGCCATTGTGGACAGGTGTCGCGATCCCCTTAAATATCAGATCGAGCAAGAAGGAGGAATTGGTCAAAGTGACAGTTGGGGACACGTGCTTCTGGATTCGTGCATCTCGGATCGCCGAAGACTAGCTCGTGCTTGAACAGGTCAGAGGCTTCGCTGTGCATCGGGGGATCGGATTGGTCTGTGCTGGGTAGTAGTGTATGTACGGATCGAGTCGTGTAGAAGTAGTCGGATCGCTGATGCAATGAGGGCGATCCGATGGGGGGCGATCCGAGAAGGGCGACCCTCTGGTGCGATCCGATTCTTCATGGACTTAAGGAACGTAGTTTCATACTTTCTTCTTGTGAGTGAACCTTGGTGGCTTGGTCAAAAAGCTAGCCAACAAATACTTTCAGTGATAAATTCATACAGCAACCAACTTGTTTAACTTTAGAAATCCTTTTTGAAAGAAAATGATAATAGTAAGACCAGCCCACACATAAACACGGACGGTTTTTACCATACTATAACCCAAAATAGTTTTGAGTTATCAAAATCCAGTGATATTATAATCAGGCTTTTAAATCTCCCTGAGATCGCCGAGATGGAAAATCCGAGATATTAGCCAAAATCCGAGATTTGGCAGCTAGTTTAGTTATAAGTGTTTCAAATATCGCCCGAGATATCCGAGATATTTTTCTGAGATATTAGCCAAAATCCGAGATTTAACCTTGATTATAATAGTGTATATCAAATCACAAATAAATAACCATCTAGTAGAACACTTGCATCTCACGCTCTACATATTTATTATATAATCAAAAACCGCATGGCGCTTATTGGACATTGGATTCCAACTAGACAAGGTATGGGACCACCTTCCGATCAGTGTACTCTAGAGGGTATACACTGGGGTTCAACAAGAACGTCTTGCAACCCGGCCACACATGACCGCCCACTCATTTAGCTTGAGTGTAGCGAATATATTACCACCCGATGGTTTTTTAGGGCCCACCATCCATCTGCGGAGATACGGAATCAAAAGAAGAACAAATAAGGAATTTCTCTAGATTGGTGATAATACACCCTACTTGGGTATGAGCCACCTATCCATGCTGCCAGCCCGATTTCTGTCACTTCCTGATTGATGAGGCTTGAGGTCATGTTTATCTTTTCAGAACATCAGATCATCATTTACTCTAAATGCCACATCGTTAGATCCGTCAACTCACTAATTAACGCCCAAAAATACACTCTAGGTGTTAAGCAAAAGGATTTCTCCACCACCAAACTTGGTATATTTGTAAAAATCAACGTACGTGAGTTTTCAGGAAATACTCTATCGGACATTAGCCCATACAAGTCATCCAGGAATAGGATGAACCGAAGGCACTCTCCTACCGCATCCAAGGAATCACCCTACAGATCAGTAGCGAGTAGTCCTTGCAATCCACAGATTTCAACCACGACAAAACCACAGTATATCTCTAGGGATCAGCAAGAGATTTTAAGTACTTCTTCCGTTTTATGAAGATCTATGGTCTTTAATGCTCCATCTTCATCGTTGCAGATTAGTTCGTTCGCTACGTTGATTCGAAGTGGTGTTGGGTCTAGTTCCCATCCCGGTCTCTTCGAAACAACACATCAGAAAGGTCTAATAATATTTCGTTGATAGTCGGTGTTTTAACTATCAATCTCAAAATAGTACGATCAAGTATATTGGCAGCTTAGGTCTTATTATTCAATAATCATTAATTCTCAAACCCATTTCTTGAATTAGAATCAATTCCATTTATTATTCTCTATAAATCATATTTGTCTCTGTTAATGCTGAAACATTAACTATACTCCAAATCCTTAAATATCATATTTACTAATGTTCTATTCATTTATCCTTACTTTGAAAATATCACCTCATTCAATACAAACTCTTTTCATTACCTGAGAAATTTTATGATATCATTATACTTCACGGTTGGCCCAACAATATTTAAAGCATACATCATTACTTTAAAACCCAATATGTTTGTTATATTTTAACGATTTTGTAAATACCATAGCAGTATTCTTTTTATGGAAAAATAAACTGAATCTCAACATTTATTATCATTACGAACTAATATCATCTCTCGATAATAGTGAAGCCATCCAAGTTGGGGTATTTTATTTACCTCTCCGACCTTGGTTGACAACATTCTTGTTTCCAGATGAATAATAGTTCATAATTCAAACCCCATATTATTAATCAAATCTTCTTAATAAATTCCCTTTAAAATTTACCAATCTTTTGACGTACTCGATCATCTTCTTAAATAATTTTCATTTAAGAAGAAATCACTTCAAATATAATTAACTTCATTATTTACTTGTTTATTTCTTTATTAACTAAACAGCTCAATTAATCCCTTTTGAAATTATTAACGATAACTAATTATAATATTGATATTTAAATATCGTTAATTCAAAATAAATTACACTAAGGAAAATCTTATTAAATTAAACAATTATTTATTAATAATCACTTTTGATCGAACAGTTGATTCGGTCAACTTTAAATCATTGGTTAACTCCTTAACCGTTTTTGATTTCTTCTTCTTATTAGATTAATATAATTAATCTAATGATATTACTAAATTGTTTAATTAATTATAATTATTCCAAATAATAACTCGTATATAATTGATTTAACTGTTCAATCCTGACCATAAAATTATTTTATACTATTTTATGGAAAACCCATTTCCTAACATCTAATTATTTTTAACATCGTTATATCATATAACATATAAATAAAAATTCCACTTTAGTTATAAAATAAATATTATAACTTCACTTTGTTACTTTGCCTAATGGCAAAACGGGTGATTTTTGGACCATTTGCTGCCAATCCCTCAATCAATACTGCATATTGATTCAAGTCACAACAACAATTAACAACCAACAAGTTTTTAAGATTAACGGGGGTTCAGTCAGTTCGTATGAAATAAACAGCATTTTGAGGAATCCGGTTTGATTCCTCCTACTTGTTCTTCCCTGCATCACAGATCTTTATAATATTTCATAATAGCATATAATATAAATTCAATAATTTAATGAATAAAATATAATTAACGACAATCATTCAATCAATAATGGGCATCCAAGGCAACCAAACATCCAATTATCAACGACACATCATATGATTCCAGAAGGTGTGAGAGTTAACTCACGTCTATTTCCGCTGATAGATTCGCGTTGTTCGTATAATTTTAAACAAGCATTTAAAATTATATGTAATTCCCGTTGCTTCTGCTCCTTTCTGATTCATCACAACAGTGTAGCATGTTCCACCATGATTCCAACGTGATTGGTTCCGTGTGATTCTGATAACGTATAATCAAGTTATCGTGATTACACATTTAAAATAATTTAATTAACTAATTATATTAACTGTTTAAATGATTACCTTAATCATTATTTAAATAATGCGGTTTCTAATGCTCACCCCGTGCCACCCTAATTTTCTGAATCCAACCCTTTAAAACAACTCCTCACAACTAACTCCCATACTATCACCATTTGACACAAGCCTTCCTTGTCTATGAACCAAACCGCCCACTTTACTTTATCTAGGCCATTCGTTTCTCCCCTTTTTGTTTTTCTTTGCAGGACATTCATTTATTTAATTTTTTAGAAAAGAAGGCCCAATCCCAACATGCAATTTAAAGCCCACCATGTCATTCCTTCTTCCTGAAATGGACAATTTCACTTTTGCTTCTCTGTAACTCAACCAGCTACTGTCTGGACCAGCGCATAACCACCACCACCATCAGAGACCCACTGCGGTACCCACCTGGCCATCAGCAACTTCCCTGACTCTGGGGCAGCGCCTTACGCCACTTAGTCTCCGCTCCGACTCCTCGACACAACAATGCCAACTTTCAGATCACCCACGCTGAACGTCGAACTAACCCAGCCCTCAGCACCTGCAAGCTTCACAAACCGCAACCACAAGTCTTACTACACTCCCCCGTTCTCCGGCACCTTCCACGCACTCTTCTTCTATACTGCTAAACCCGTCTATTGTTTCTCCACTCTTCACTTCCAAATATCTGGCCATGGTTTTACCCAGTGTCTACCTTCATACATGTTAGCTCGCACTCCCCCTCCTCACTAATATAAACCGCCTGAAGCTTTGCTGACCTCACTACCGCACCTCAGCCTCTTGACATACCCCACGGCATCAACTCCGGCGAACCTGAAACTCCGTCCTTCCTTGATATATACATCACCATGACCAATAGCCGGGCATGACCACCAGACCAAGGCTTCCACCAGCACGAGCCTCCACCTCCACGCTCTAACGCCAAACCGAAAGACCCACACTGTGAAACCCTAGCCTCGCCGCCTAGTCCCATGCATTGCTTCTCGAATGCTCGAGTATTCTTTCAGATGCAAGGAATGAAAGTTGTATATATATATTTCTTTTATAATATTTAAGAAGAATGATTTTCGGGGGATAGGTTATTTTATATTTTGTTTTGAAGGTAAGGAGAAACTATATTTGGATGGGGAAGATCGAATGAATTGAGATGTTATTATATAGAAGAAGAGAAGCTTGCCGATGAAGGAAACGAGAGCGCGGGATTGTCATAGATTTTTATTCCTTTCCATGCCTTAGAGTTAGGGTGTCTAAAAATAGAGTTTGACATTTATATTATTTATTTTTAGTATGATTTGATTTCCACGACAATGACTAAGGATTTTTAGTTTTTAAGTTAACGCATCCCGTTATATAAAACTCTGTCCGTATACGGCTCACTATCGACAGAAATAAATATACCATCGCGCTCAGCAGTGTGCTACGATCATGAATATATAACAAAATAGACAAGTTAACTAATTCTGTGAAATTTCCATTGTGCTGATATAGGGTGTAAAATACTCAAAATAAAAAGTTGCTTATTTCCAAATTAAAAATTACAGTAAAATTCTAAAAAAATAAATTATAAATACGTCTCAAAGAGCTTGTTCATAATCGAAACCAATTTTTAGTTATATTAAATAAACTGTTATGGCCCATGAATGATTCCAAAGTTACTATTTGAGAATTTAAATTAGATAAACTGTTATGGCCCATGAACGATTCCATATTGACTATTTGAAAATTTAAATTGGACACATCTTACAATTTATAGGACGAAATCTTAATTTTTCTCTTTTATTAGAAAAATATAATCACATAGATTTAAGGGGTTCTTGTTTCATAGAAATCCGGCTTCTATCGGACCATGTATATTCAATTGGAGTTCAAAATCATAAATTACGAACTACCATGCCATTTCGAGCTCGTTTTAATTAATTTATAAATATATAAACTCGAACTCCATTTTCTGATAATAAATTCGATATATAATTCATTAATATTTCCAAATCAATATTAAAATAGATTTTAATATTTGTAATTAACGTTCAAAAATCTAGGACGTTACAATTTGTTTCAATATTCACTTGATCCAAAACATTTCTTTAAGAATAGTTATCAGCTTAAAATGAACTGGATTAAATATAATTCAGTTTATATACTCTTTATATTACGAGTTTCAACAAAACAGAATGGTATATGTCTGCATTATTTAAATCCAGATATTTTGATTATTTTTTATAAAGGAACAACTTAAGCGTGTGAGTCGTACATGGTACTTTACTCTAAAATGTCTTCTTATTTATATGAAATTTTATATATTTGTTATACTTTGTAAATTATCCTTTTATAATTATAAATAACTTAATTTATAATTATCCCCCCCCCTTTTTTTTACTTTTAAACTCGTCGAACTCTAAAGTCAAGCTTCTACATTTGATCTCCTTGCTACTGTCTCTTCTTCTACTTGCCCATGATATTTGGTTTTTATTAAATAAAAATTTCTTTTTATTTATTTATTACTTTTCTTCTTGATTTTTATTCTATTTTTCATTTTATTTAAAATTGGTTTTAATTAAAAACTCGTCCAAAATCCTTTTCCCTTCACTGGCCAAAGTACCACTTCAAAACACCATGGTGCGCACGTGAAAACCGCTCCAGAACCCAAGCTCCTACCAAAATACCAAGTGCCAGTACCACTTGCCAAAGTACCAATTTCCCCACTTCAAATCCCTGTGCCACACACGTCCGATCACCTTCAAATCCCATGGTCCAGCCTAGTGCCAACTCTATTTGGCAAAGTACCAAAGTACCAAATAACACATGTATAACGACCCGAACTTCCCCGTGAAGGAAAGCCCGGATAGAGTTGAGAACAAGCCACATCGGGACACAAACAGAAGAAAATTTCATTGCTTATTACAACAATTTACATCAGAGTACAAGAATATAACAGAGTTTACATAATTATTATACATTCGATAAATATCATAGATTTACAAATTTACAATACATAGTAGTGGAAAATAATTCATATCACAACTGAAAGAGATAAACGGATATAGAGCTTTTCAGATATCGTTCCAGCTGTAAACCAGAATCCTGTGAATATAAATCTGCAAAACCAAAACTGTAACACCCTGTATTTTCTGTGAACATAAGAGTATCAATCAGATAATAATTAAATTGTAACAAAATAATTAAGGGAAAGAGGTTATGCCACTGTGTTCGTCTCGAAATTCTGCTTGGGATAGAGTCCATTTGCGTAAATCGGACTCCGTATGAAGAAGATATGGCCTTTAGAAGTTTCAATAAAAACCAGCCCGAAATTCAAAATTCAGATTTCGAAATTCAAAACAGACACCCGGGCTGGGCGGGAAAATTCCCGCCCAGGGCCCAGGTCGACACTAGGGTCGACCTGGGGGTCGACCTGGGTAAACAGGTCGACACTAGGGTCGACCTTAGGGTCGACCTCCCCCTCCCACTTTCCAGATCTGGAGACTGATCCATTTTTCTGTACCTGGACGCCTTTCTGACCGGATTCGTGAGCTATAACCTATTTAAACACCCCCAAACCTAGCTTTCTCTCCACACAATTTCATTCTGCCTATATTCTAATTAAAAATAAAAATGGCGTCGCTACTCTGCTAGAATCAAAACTAGAACTAGTGCATCTTTTTCCAATCTGAATAGAGTTTAAAGAGAACAACTATTTTCTAATCTAATCAATAGTATACGCCAAAGGAGCGCTATTCAATGTCAGAATACAAATTCCAAAAATCAAGATTTACCTTTTCAATGGTGAGTACAGTTATTTTCAGATATGAAATTTAATAATTATCTTGACATTTTTGTGAATTTGGATCTGAGGTTATGCATACTTCTCTGTGGATCTATCTTTATAATATTATTGTGATTGTTCTGTATCTGTTCCCTGTTTTCTTCCTTTTTGTTTATAGCCAGGCTACCACGAGCCTGCGCCAAATCTCATAAGAGATTAACGCACGAACGCTAAATTTTGGGACAAATAATGGATTATGCATGACTGATCTTTGACTGATTTGAGAAATGGACATATGTTGTAAATTAGATCAAGATCTGTGTATACTCTGTAATTTGGATGAAGAGGAATCATTGTACGATAACATATGACTTGAAACTTGGAGACATAATGCATATAAAAGTTAAGATCTGATTTTGTGAGGATATAATTTAAAGATCTAGATTTTTGGATTCATGACTTGAAAAAGGAATATGTGACTTAGGCATAGAGACCTATATTATAATAGGATAACTATCAATGTGAATACGCCTAAAAGTGGATTTTTGGATATTTGGCAGTAAAGGCTATAATTTGGCATAATTCATATGGTATATCATGATTTGGGGGCTTTAGAGAATATTCTGTACTATGCAAAGTTTAACTAAAAATTTGGGGGCATATATTGTATTATGAATTATGACCATGATTTAGGCATGTAAGTTTAGGCTTAATTTATGATTAGGCAAATATGTGAATAGAATTTTAGAAATATATAATCTGCTAAATTTGTTATCTGCTAAATCTGTTGAATTGCCTAATCTGCTAATCTGTTGAATCGCCTAGTCTGCTAGATCTGTTATTTGTTGAATTGCCTAATCTACTAATCTGTTGAATCACCTAATCTGCTAGATCTGTTATCTATTGAATTGCCTAATCTGCTAATCCGTTGAATCGCCTAATCTGCTAGATCTGTTATATGTTGAATTGCCTAATCTGTTGAAAGAAAAATAATTGTAATTTGGGTATGAAAATCCATACTCTCGATCTAAGATTGAGTAAAACATGGAAATTTGATTAATCTGCTGTAAACTGTAAAGAAGTTTAATCTGTTAATGGACATAATTAGTCTGATATCTGTATAATCTGTATTGGAATAAATTGGCTATGACACGAGGTTAGACTCTGTTTGCGGTAGAAGCCTGCCCGGAACCAACCGGCTTAACCAGCAACCGCAAACCGTCAGTCTAATGTGAGAGGACGTAGGCATAATTAGAATATGCTTAGACACGAGGTTAGGTTTAGCTTGTGGCAGAAGTCTGCCCGGAACCGCCTGGCACATCCAGCGGCCACAAGCTACTGACCTAATGTGAGAGGTCTATGCATTAATATTTAATTAATGCAAATTTAAGAGAAGTTTGGTGTCTAAAAACGTGTTGGGTAGATAGGGTTAAACCAACTGGACTGATGAATCTTATAAACCCGTTTCGTGAATATGTAGGCCCAATACAAAGTTAGACAATCTGTAAGTCTGTTAAATCCATACATCTGATCTGTTAATCTGAAAACTTGTTATCTTGATTGTCTGATCTGTGAACCAGTAATCTGAACTCTGTCTGAAATCTGTAAACATGTTAATATGAAATTTGTTAGTCTGGGGATACAAGGTTAGGAGGGTAATTACTTATGTCATCTGTTGTGTGGAACCCATATTAGTCAGTAACCCTTTCTGGTATCAAAACTTTGACCCCATGCTATGTAGGGGTCCAGGCACGCTTACTGAACTAATTATAAGCGTTTCATTCTGATAAGGACGAGGGGTGTTGATGGCGGGTTCCAATCGGGTCATGTGCGTGCATGGATCTGGTCTGCTCTGAGGATGTAAGACACCGTGACATCTGTAAATAGGTCTGTGCCAATAGGTTGCCACTTTAGGGAGTGATACACCATACTGTGGGGTCAACACAGGGTATTTATGTATTAGGAAGCCGATCGCTTGGGGGTAAGACTTAGGGTACACTTAGTTCTATCTGTTTCCGTGGGTACTGTCTGTTTCTGTTGGGTGGTAACACCTGTCTGTTTCTGCATGGTACCGTCAGTTCGGGTGGCAAAGGCCCATAATAACTAGTGTACACCTAATTCTAACATTCTGTTTCTGTAGAGATTATTCTGTGTCCGTTTCTGTTTCAGTTTAGACATTAGGGTACACCTAGTTCTATCTGTTTCTGTGGGTATCGTCTGTTTCTGTTGGGTGGTAACACCTGTCTGTTTCTGTGTGGTACCGTCTGTTCGGGTGGTAAAGGCCCATTACTAGTATACACCTAATTCTAACATTCTGTTTCCGTAGGGATTATTCTGTTTCCGTCTCTAATTCCGTTTTCGATTCTGTTTCCGTAACTTCTGTCTGTTACGGTGGTAAAGGCCCATTAGTTGGGTGGTAAAGGCCCATTATTAGTATTCTACTTCTGTACCTTTTGTCTGTTCGGGTGGTAAAGGCCTATTACTAGCATTCTGTTTCTGTAGAAATTATTCTGTTTCCGTCTTGGATTCCGTTTCTGATTCTGTTTCCATACCTTCTGTCTGTTGGGGTGGTAAAGGCCCATTAGTTGTGTGGTAAAGACCCATTATTAGCATTCTGTTTCTGTACCGTCTGCCTCTATTCGGGTGGTAAAGGCCCATTACTAGCATTCTGTTTCTGTAGAGATTATTCTGTTTCCGTTTCTTTTTTAGCTTAGACATTAGGGTAACACCTAATCCTATTATATTAGTATTAGTGCAGAGAAGTGAAAAGTAAGTAAGAAGCTTAGCTTAGCCTATATCATTCCGTTTCTTCTGTTAACCTGCTATTCCGGTTACGGTTATCTCTCATCCAGTTTTATTTACATGTCATGATACTATTATTTGTTTATATGCTGAAAGTCACTGGACTCACCAGATAGACTTATGTCTGACCTAGTTTGTTTCGCCTCTTTTCTTTCCGTTCTCCCCCCCAAAGGTTTTCAGGGTGGAAACATAGGAGATTGATTCAGGTTCTCTCTGCTTGAAGTGTTTGAAGTATTGCTTGGCTTTGGCTCTATCTTTCCATAGCAGTTTATACTGGGGATTATGGCTTTAAAAACTATGCATTCTGAAGGCTTTTGTACAAGACCGATATTTATGTACTTGAATTCCGATATTGTGATTTTGAAAGATGTAACCAAACTTATTTCTGTTTCTATTGTGATAAAGTTATAAAATTTTCAAGTACTACTTTATCTGTCTTGTAAATTTCTGTTCTATCTACTAAAAACGCTCCACCAAAGTTAAGGCATTCCCTTTGCGAGTGACCTTAACGGAGGTGGGGTATTACAAAAACTACTAGCTGCCCGTGTGGAAAATAGGGGAACCCAGAGTTAAGTTAAAAAAATAAACTCCAGGTTAGTCATGTGACTGGTGTGAGAACGAAAACAGTTATTAATTTGATTCTTAAAGTTTGGTAAATCAAGGTATCACGCCATATAACACGGAACGGGTTTTAACCCCTAGAATACTAGTGCATTAAACAAATAGCGCAATGCAAATTAAAGAAAATGAAGCTATTATAAGACCCAGGTCCCATAACATAATGCAACGCAAGCCGGAGGATAGGATTTTCCCTTATAATAGCCAAATAATGCTTGGTATGTTTAAAATAAATCATTTTGATACTATTATAATGTAAAGTGTATTAAAACAACTTCAAATATAAATGTATCAATCATAGGCGGCATGAGTACCATCTATCATGTCGCCAATACTAGGCTCTATAATGAAAACCGAAATTTCACGTAATGGAAATTGGATTTCCGCCATGAGTCGAGGCCAGGGATGGCTCCTCACCGCTTCGAGACACTCTAGAAAATGCCTCAGGATTCGTACGTTGGCGAATCCTTGGATCTTCAGGGCTAGTCCACACATAGCAGATTAGTTATACCTCAACGCACATTTCCCGGTCCTATAGGATCTATCCATCGGCTCCGTAGAGACCGATATATCCGAGGCGCCTTGCATTCCAATAACCACACAGGTAAAAATTGTAACACCCCGTATTTTCTATGAACGTATAAGTAACAAATCAGAGGATAATTAAATTTTAAAGTGAGAATCAAGGGAAACGGGTTGCGCCATTGCGTTCGTCTCGGAATTCTGCTTGGAAACGAGCCCGAGTTTGCAAGAATCGGAGTCCGTATGAGGGAGATATGACCCTCCGAAGTTTCAGAAATTTTCAGAATTGAAATAGCTCGAAATTCGAATTCAAACCCAGAAGCGGGCTGGGCGGGAAATTTCCCTCCCAGGACCCAGGTCGACTGGGGAGTCGACTAGGCAGTCGACCCCCCAGGACCCAGGTCGACTAGGGAGTCGACTGGGCAGTCGACCCCCCAGACCAGGTCGACTGGGCAGTCGACCTGGGGGTCGACCTCCTTGGTCGAACCTGGTGCGTGTGTGTGCGATTTTGAGGGTTGTGATGTGTTTGGACGGACCTGATGAGTTCTAGGGTTAATCTGAGGGCCTAAATGAGTTCCTACACCTATAAATACATCCTAAGACCTAACCTAATGGATAAAAAACAATCTTACATCAAAATGTTGCTGGACTTCCTCTTGATCATGGCCGCCACTCTCTAAGCAATTCTCTTAGCCTCCAAACTCAATCAAACTAGAGATTAAAGCTCCTACAACGATTCTACAACAAATTAAAGTTCTTTCTTTAATCCAACCAAGGGAAGTACAGTTATTTTCCGATATAAACGTTAATGCTGATTATGACATGAATTGTTAATCTGAATCTGAGGTTATATCTGTTCAGTTCTGTTTAGATCTTATTTTGTATCTCTTTCCTCTTTCTGTTTTATAGCCAGGCTACCACGAGCCTGAGCCAATCTCATAAGAGATTAACATACGCTAAATGTTTGGGACAGTAAAATGAATGATGCATAAATTGGGCATGACCAATAGGTGACTGATTTGAGGAAAGAACATGGACTGTAGCTAGAACGTAAATCTAAGACATATGACTGGACATGCTATATTTATAACATAAAGGGTATTGAACATATGATTTGAGGACACGACATAGAAAATTATATAATTGGACATAAATATAGACTGTATTGAACATATGACTTGAGATAAAGCGAATATGGCTTAGGTATAAAGATTTACATTAAAGTAGGATGTCTATCAAATGTGAATAGCACCTAAGTAGGAGATTTCTGAATATATGACATGCATTGAAATCGGTGGCTATATTTGGTATAATTTATATGTGAATCTTTTGTACTAGGCAAGTTGAACTAAATTGGGACATGTAAATTATGACCATAATCTGTGACATGTAAATTCAATGCAAACATGGGGTATATGATCATAGTGTGAATCATGACAACTATTTAAGCATGCAAACTTAGGCCAAATTTATAATTAGGCAAGATATGTTTGTGAAACTTTAAGGAATGATTAAATCTGTTATATTTGCTAATTTGCTAGTTCTGCTATATTGGCCTAATCTGCTAGTTCTGTTATATTGCTTAATCTGCTAGTTCTGCTCTACTGCTTAGTCTGCTAGATTTGTTCATCGGCCAAATCTATCATATGCTATGTCTGTTGAAAATGCCAAATCTGCTAAACTAAATCCGATAAGTCGCCTAATCTGCAAAATCTGTTATCTGCTATATCTGTTGAGTTGATATAATTAGTCCGCTATTGACATAATCTAAATTCGCTATACTTATGAATAATTGACATGTATATTAGGCGTGGGTATAAAGGGTAAATCATTAATTAATTGGCCGCAAAGATAAACACGGCTAACTCGAGGCTAGAATGAGTTTACGGCGTAATTCTGCCCGGAACCGCCCGGCATATTCCAGTGGTCGCAAACAATAGGTTATAATGTGAGAAGTTAGTCATAACGTGCTTGAAACCCGAGGTTAGACTCAGTTTGCGACAGAAACCTGCCCGAAACCAACCGGCCTAACCAGTAGCCGCAAACTGTCAGTCTAATGTGAGAGGTCTGGGCATTAACATTTAATTAATGAAAATCTGAGATAAATATGATGTCTAAAACGTGTTGGGTGGGTAAGGTTAAACCAATTGGACCAATGAATCTGATAAACCCGTTTCGTGAATCTGTAGGCCCAATTACAAAGTTAGACAAATCTGTAAATCTGTAACCGGTTAATCGGTAAGTCTGTTAAATCTGTATATCTGATCCGTTAATCTGGAAACTTGTCTGTGAACTAGTTGATCTGAATTCTGTATGTCTGAACTTGTAAACAGGATAATCTGAAATCTGTTAGTCTGGGGACACAAGGTTAGGAGGGGAATTACTTGTGTCATCTGTTGTTTGGGACCCATATTAGTCAGTAACCCTTTCTGGTATCAAAACTTTGACCCAACAGTAGGTAGGGTCCGAGCACGCTTACTGAACTAATAATAAGCGGTTCATTCTGATAATGGCAAGGGGTGTTGATGGTGCGTTCCAACTGGGTCATGTGCATGCATGGATCCCGGTCTGCCTCTGAGGATGTAAGACGCCGTGACATCTGTAAATAGGTCTGTGCCAATTGGTTGTCACTTTAGGGAGTGATACACCCTACTGTGGGGCCGACACAGGGTATTTATTTATTAGGGAGCCGATCGCTTGGGATAGGGTTTTAGGGTACACTTAGTTCTGTCTGTTTCTGTTGGTACCGTCTATTTCTGATGGGTGGTAACACCTGTCTGTTTATGTGTGGTACCGTCTGTTCGGGTGGTAAAGGCCCATTACTAGTGTACACCTAATTCTACATTCTGTTTCCGCAGGGATTAATCTGTTTTTGCTTCTGTCTGTTTCTGTTCAGGTGGTTAAGGCCCATTACTAGCACTCTCTTCTGTGGAAATTATTCTGTACCCTTTTCTGTTTCAGTTTAGACATTAGGGTGACACCTAATTCTGTTATACTAGTATTAGTGCAGAGAAGTGTAAGAAATAGCTTATGTCATTCTGTTCTTCTGTAATATCCGCTACACCTGTTACTGTTATCTCTCATCCAGTTTTATTTTCATGTCATGTTATTATTATCGGTTCATAACTGAAAATCACTGGACTTGCCAGACTATTTGTCTGACCCTTGTTGTTTCGCCTCCTTTCTTCCGTTTCCCTCCCCCCCAGGTTTTGTAGAAGGGAGTACTCTAGCTTGATCCGGATTTCTTCCGCTTGAAGTGCTTAAAGTATGGCTTGTCTTCTTCTATGGGTGTTATGATTTTAAACTATGCATTCTGAAGGCTTTTGTACAAGACTTATATTTTGTACTTGAATTCTGATATTGTGATTTGAAAGGATGTAACCAAGCTTATTTCAGTTTCTGTTGAAATAGAGATATAAAATTTTCAAGTACTGTTTTATCTGTCTTGTAAGTTTCTGTTCTGTTTACTAAAATGCTCCACCAAAGTTAAGGCATTCCCTTTGTGAGTGACCTTAACGGAGGTGGGGTGTTACACTTGGTATCAGAGCTAAAGTTTACCAGATTAGATAAAAGTTTTTGAAAACTATTTTCAAAAAGGTTTTGAAAGGAAGTATTTTCAAAAATAAAGCTTATTTTGAAAAACATGATCCCCAAGAGCCATATATCTTTCCTTCAGTCCTTTTTGTATTGAATCTTTCCTTTTTCGTTACAGCATGTCTGAAGCATCTGAGATACCAGAGGGTGTTCATGTACCCGGTTGGTTTCGTCAATATCTTGAGGCTAGGACCGCCGCCGTAGTTCCAGCAAATGATCCCCCTCCTCCACCCCCTCCTCGTGCAATTTCTTTCTCAAAGATCTGTAGAGATTTTAGGGCCATGGGTGGAAAGGATTTCAAGGGAACTGAGTCATTCGTAGAAGCGAGGAATTGGCTCAAAGAAACTGAGGATCTATTCGTTATCTTCGAGGTGGACGATAGGCAGAAGGTACAGTTGGCGGTATGGCTTCTCAAAGACGAAGCTTCCTATTGGTGGGAAGTCACTAACGCCGAGAGGCCAGTTGAAACATGGATGGATTTCAGAACAAGGTTTGAGACAAAATTCCTCTCGCAAGCTGAACGAAGTTTACAACTGGAAAAGTTCTTATCTCTTAAGCAAGGAAGTATGACGGTCAAGGAATACGTTAACCAGTTCAACCAACTAGCTAGGTTCGGATTGGATTTAGTCAACACTCAGCATAAAAAGGCTCTCCTCTTTGTTAAAGGATTGAACGAGCCACTGCACAGCCTAGCCATGACCCATATACCCATAGGAGCGACTTACGAGAAATTGGTGGATATGGCACTACTGCACGAGGAAGACAAGGGCCCGAAAGAGACAAAGAAGGAAGAACCACAGAATAAGAAAGCATGGCCCAAAAAGGAAACACAAAAGAAGGATGAGAAGTCTGAAGATAAGAAGGGGAAAAAGTGCTTTACTTGTGGAAGCTCGACTCATCTGAACAAGGATTGCAGAAAAAGGAAGGGCACTTGCTTCAACTATGGAGAGATGGGACACTTCACTAAGGACTGCCCGAAGAAACGAGGGTAAGGAGGGCAGGCGAACACTCTTGAGGCTAGTGGCTAGGATAGAAATAGGAAAATTCCTATAGTAGGTTTAATTTCTTTATCTGATTATGGAGTTAAGACTCTTTCTGATTCTGGTATTTTGATTTTGTAATCGATACTCTGCACTTTAATACTAGTATTATTTCTGATTCCGCTGTAGACTCAGACCCATAAGGGTTATGACTCATCTGTTGTGATAGATTGGGGTTTGAGAGATATCTGTGTTAGGCGTCAAGTAGGACGCATACATTCTGGGTTTTATCATGCTTAGTTCGGTAACCTGATCTATACCAGTAATCTGTAAAAATCTGAATATTCCCGATAAGGTTAAGATTTCCAGTTTTGACACTGTCTAAAGAGGGTAATCCTCTTGGTGTCAATTTGATGTTGGTTTCGGTCTTCGGGGCCGATACTTAGGACCCATGCCTAATGGGAACCAAGTTTTTGTTTTATCTGTACTCGCTTCCATCGTTTGACTGTATCCTATCGATCGAATCTTCGAACTTTAGGTAGAAACTAATGGGTGTAAACATGTGTTTGAGACATGTTATGTTTGATGGTTCCAAGTGGATGCAAGTGGTTGCTAGTGGTTGCTCATGGATGCATATACACACACTAGGCACTAGATCGGCTCGAAAACACTCTCATACTGCATATGGATGTGTGAGCATTTTCAATTTTTGTGGATGCAAAATGATTGACTCAGCACACGGATGTTGCATTTGACTGAATGGTTGTGGACTCATATAGAAATGATATGTATCGAGTAGGAAAATTGCATATATGTTGGACTCATGGCACTGGCATAATTTGCATTAAGGAGGTCAACTGAATTAGTGGACCGACTAATCTTTGCATTAGATAAGGAACATATACACACACCTTTGCATATGTTCATACAACATTAGAAGTTTCTAAGGACAATGGACGCCAGTGATGATTGAGTAGATGGATGTTGGATGGTAGGACACATTCTTCTTAACTTGAAGATTTCGGGGACGAAATCCTTTAAGGAGGGGAGAATGTAACACCCTGTATTTTCTATGAACGTATAAGTAACAAATCAGAGGATAATTAATTTTTAAAATGAGAATCAAGGGAAACGGGTTGCGCCATTGCGTTCGTCTCGGAATTCTACTTGGAAACGAGCCCGAGTTTGCAAGAATCGGAGTCCATATGAGGGAGATATGACCCTCCGAAGTTTCAGAAATTTTCAGAATTGAAAACAGCTCGAAATTCGAATTCAAACCCAGAAGCGGGCTGGGCGGGAAATTTCCCACCCAGGACCCAGGTCGACTGGGGAGTCGACTGGGCAGTCGACCCCCCAGGACCGAGGTCGACAAGGGAGTCGACTGGGCAGTCGACCCCCCAGACCAGGTCGACTGGGCAGTCGACCTGGGGGTCGACCTCCCTGGTCGAACCTGGTGCGTGTGTGTGCGATTTTGAGGGCTGCGACGTGTTTGGACGGACCTGATGAGTTTTAGGGTTAATCTGAGGGCCTAAATGAGTTCCTACACCTATAAATACATCCTAAGACCTAACCTAATGGATAACAAAACATTCATACATCAAAATGTTGTTGGACTTCCTCTTGATCATGGCAGCCGCTCTCTAAGCAATTCTCTTAGCCTCCAAACTCAATCAAACTAGAGATTAAAGTTCCTACAACGATTCTACAACAAATTAAAGTTCTTTCTTTAATCCAACCAAGGCAAGTACAGTTACTTTCCGATATAAACGTTAATGCTGATTGTGACATGAATTGTAAATCTGAATCTGAGGTTATATCTGTTCTGTTCTGTTTAGATCTTATTTTGTATCACTTTCCTCTTTTTGTTTTATAGCCAGGCTACCACGAGCCTGAGCCAATCTCATAAGAGATTAACATACGCTAAATGTTTGGGACAGTAAAATGAATGATGCATACTTTGGGCATGACCAATAGGTGACTGATTTGAGGAAAGAACATGGACTGTAGCTAGAACGTAAATCTAAGACATATGACTGGACATGCTATATTTATAACATAAAGGGTATTGAACATATGATTTGAGGACACGACATAGAAAAGTACATAATTGGACATAAATATAGACTGTATTGAACATATGACTTGAGATAAAGAGAATATGGCTTAGGTATAAAGATTTACATTAAAGTAGGATGTCTATCAAATGTGAATAACACCTAAGTAGGAGATTTTTGAATATATGACATGCATTGAAATCGATGGCTATATTTGGTATAATTTATATGTGAATCTTTTGTACTAGGCAAGTTGAACTAAACTGGGACATGTAAATTATGACCATAATCTGTGACATGTAAATTCAATGCAAACATGGAGTATATGATCATAGTGTGAATCATGACAACTATTTAAGCATGCAAACTTAGGCCAAATTTATAATTAGGCAAGATATGTTTGTGAAACTTTAAGGAATGATTAAATCTGTTATATTTGCCTAATTTGCTAGTTCTGCTATATTGGCCTAATCTGCTAGTTCTGTTATATTGCTTAATCTGCTAGTTCTGCTCTACTGCTTAGTCTGCTAGATTTGTTCATCTGCCAAATCTATCATCTGCTATGTCTGTTGAAAATGCCAAATCTGCTAAACTAAATCTGTTGAGATGCCTAATCTGTTATTTGCTAGTTTGCTTAATCTGCTAAATCCGTTAAGTCGCCTAATCTGCAAAATCTGTTATCTGCTATATCTGTTGAGTTGATATAATTAGTCCGCTATTGACATAATATGAATTGGCTATAGTTATGAATAATTGACATGTATATTAGGCGTGGGTATAAATGATAAATCATTAATTAATTGGCCGCAAAGATAAACATGGCTAACTCGAGGTTAGAATGAGTTTGCGGCGTAATTCTGCCTGGAACCGCCCGACATATTCCAGTGGTCGCAAACAATAGGTTATAATGTGAGAAGTTAGTCATAACGTGCTTGAAACCCGAGGTTAGACTCAGTTTGCGATAGAAACCTTCCCGGAACCAACCGGCCTAACCAGTAGCCGCAAACTGTCAGTCTAATGTGAGAGGTCTAGGCATTAATATTTAATTAATTAAAATCTGAGATAATATGATGTCTAAAACGTGTTGGGTGGGTAAGGTTAAACCAATTGGACCAATGAATCTGATAAACCCGTTTCGTGAATCTGTAGGCCCAATTACAAAGTTAGAAAAATCTGTAAATCTGTAACTGGTTAATCGGTAAGTCTGTTAAATCTGTATATCTGATCCGTTAGTCTGGAAACTTGTCTGTGAACTAGTTGATCTGAATTCTGTATGTCTGAACTTGTAAGTAAGTTAATCTGAAATCTGTTAGTCTGGGGACACAAGGTTAGGAGGGGAATTACTTGTGTCATCTGTTGTTTGGGACCCATATTAGTCAGTAACCTTTCTGGTATCAAAACTTTGACCCAACAGTAGGTAGGGTCCGGCCACGCTTACTGAACTAATTATAAGCGGTTCATTCTGATAATGGCGAGGGGTGTTGATGGTGCGTTCCAACCGGGTCATGTGCGTGCATGGATCCCGGTCTGCCTCTAAGGATGTAAGACGCTGTGACATCTGTAAATAGGTCTGTGCCAATTGGTTGTCACTTTAGGGAGTGATACACCCTACTGTGGGGCCGACACAGGGTATTTATGTATTAGGGAGCCGATCGCTTGGGGTAGGGTTTTAGGGTACACTTAGTTCTGTCTGTTTCTGTTGGTACCGTCTATTTCTGTTGGGTGGTAACACCTGTCTGTTTCTGTGTGGTACCGTCTATTCGGGTGGTAAAGGCCCATTACTAGTGTACACCTAATTCTACATTCTGTTTCCGTAGGGATTAATCTTTTCTGCTTCTGTCTGTTTCTGTTCGGGTGGTAAAGGCCCATTACTAGCACTCTCTTCTATGGAAATTATTCTGTACCCGTTTCTGTTTCAGTTTAGACATTAGGGTGACACCTAATTCTGTTATACTAGTATTAGTGCAGAGAAGTGTAAGAAATAGCTTATGTCATTCTGTTCTTCTGTAATATCCGCTACACCTGTTACTGTTATCTCTCATCCAGTTTTATTTTCATGTCATGTTATTATTATCCGTTCATAACTGAAAATCACTGGACTTGCCAGACTTTTTGTCTGACCCTTGTTGTTTCACCTCCTTTCTTCCGTTTCCCCCCTCCCCCCAGGTTTTGTAGAAGGGAGTACTCTAGCTTGTTCCGGATTTCTTCCGCTTGAAGTGCTTAAAGTATGGCTTGTCTCCTTCTGTGGGGGTTATGATTTTAAACTATGCATTCTGAAGGCTTTTGTACAAGACTGATATTTTGTACTTGAATTCTGATATTGTGATTTAAAAGGATGTAACCAAGCTTATTTCGGTTTCTGTTGAAATAAAGATATAAAATTTTCAAGTACTGTTTTATCTGTCTTGTAAGTTTCTGTTCTGTTTACTAAAATGCTCCACCAAAGTTAAGGCATTCCCTTTGTGAGTGACCTTAACGGGGGTGGGGTGTTACAAAAATAATATAAATGTCAAGGCTTGCAAAACGTTGACACCGCCCATAGCTAGAAAGAAACGTCGTGCACTCCCTGCAGTCACGATCCCGTTTTTGACTCATACCGAGGTGTGATGCTCGCGAATTAACGCTACACACAAAGCTATGCCACACAGGTCGTGCTTTGATCATCAACCACAAGACTCTGCTTTTCAACAGAAGCCTTGATCCTTTGCATCTCAGCATGCCACATAGGAAATTCACGCCATGCGACTGATGTCTATCGATATATAACCTCTGAGGTCATACGTCTCAGAGAAGGGCGTTAAGCAAGAGAATAAATTCTCCGCCGCCAAATAGATATATATTTAATAGAGATCAATTAACACATAATAAACTCCAATGTCAGACACACAGTCCATTTACAAGTTCGCTCTAGGTCTGAACGAAACCGGAGGCACCTTATTCTTCGTCCCATATGTCCAATACAGGAGGGAGGCCCTCGCATATCCGTCGATCTCCAAATACGTGTGGCCGATCACCACTTATTACCTCATCTTGGGTGCACATCCCAATCAAGACATCAGTAATCATCCAAACGATGTGAAGACCTCCGGTCTTCAACCACCGCCTTCAATGTCGACTTATCATCGAATCGGTTATTCAGAATGGGTATAAACCCGGCCTTTCCTAATAACCCGCGAATATAGTAAACAAGGGCTACACAAATACAACATACGCCTCATTCCAATTCAGAATATTCTTTTATTCAAATATTCACATCATTAGGGAATAGGTTCCCATTAATTTTATCAAAGATAAATTATTTTAAATTTATTCTTTAATCTTTCTTTGGATGTCATTTCAAACCATGTTACGGTTTTCCAAACTAGTCGGGATTAGCGCACCTTATCGAAGTAATCATTTGTTTAATTTCCAAATCCCAATGTATTCATCCCATGGAGCAAAATTGGTATTACTCCGTAACTAACACCTCGGTCTTATCGGTAAAATTAATTACCATTTCCCGTTTAAATCTAATTAAAGATTTAACTATCGCTAGGAGTAAAACTGGCATACCCCATTCTCGAGCATTTCCCAAATTTGATAATTTAAATTATCACATTCCCCTTTTCAATCTATTTAAAGATTCATTAAAACTCCACTTAGTTTTAATCTTCCCAAAAATCAATATTAACGATTATTTAACTTTGGAAATACAAACATGTTGCATCGACAATCTACATCGTACTAATGATTTCTGCCGATATATAACCTCTAAGCTCGTACGTCTAGAGAAGGGTGTTAAGAAAGAGAAATAAATTCTCCGCTACCAAACAAATATATATTTAGTAGAGATCAACCATACAGTTCGAAATACAATGGCAGACATGTAATCCTGCCTTTAACTGGGTTAAAGAACTAAAGTCATTTAAAACACAGTTCACGATAAACCCAAAATTCCATCAGTCTCTAACCGTAAATTAGTAAGGGAATAATTCCCTAAGTATTAATCCTGAAGGCCGAAACCAACATCAGATCAATACCCAAGAAACCATTCAACTTAGCTAATCTCCAGTCCGTTACTAATTTTCTTAACTCCATTGGGGTTAAGAATAGTATTATTAAAGATACCATTCACGACAAACCCAAAATCCAATTTGATATTAAATACAAGGCTCTGAATAGAAAATATATTGGCTTATATTCAATATCAAATTCTGAAACCAACAAATATCGTATTGGAATAACGATATATATATATCTTCCAAATTCCTCCACAATATCTATATAATCACGGAATCCAATATCGAAATATTCCGGAGATAATTTCGATTCAAATCCATTCCAATTCATATATTGGAAATCCCGGTTATTTTTAAAAGCATTTCAAATCCAATTTATTTATTTAAAAATATTGGATTATAATTCTAGTTCATTTCGATTAAAATATATTTTTATCTTTTAAAATATGGAATTTTTCATCCTAATCCTTTCCAAATCATTTATTATGAGTTTACACAAATTATTAATATTTTTAATAATTTATCAAGGCCCTTACAATCAATTTCCATAAACGGTCATCGAACTGCACTTACAACGACCTTTTCCAAATTTGATTTGGACATAATTCCAAATCCAACCATCAAATTTTAAATCTCTAATATTCGTTGGAAAGATCTTTTCGATACGAACCCAACAGTTCCGGATTTAGGAGAATCCGATGGTCGGATCTCCTATAATGTCAATTTGAAGTCAATGGTCGAAATTCGCGAACAGACGCGGTGTGTTCTGTTCAGTCCATTTATTATATATAATATATATTATATATATTTCACCGATTACCATTTAAAACGTATTTTATAAATCGTTTTAAGTTCGGTTTCAAAATGATTTCAACTTCATATTCAATTTCAAATCAAAATTGAATATTCCATATCATCAATATATATAATTGATGATATTTTCAAATATTATATTTTGAAATCATTTTCTTTTCGATATTCATTATAGAAATGAATAAAATCGATATCAATATCGTTCGCGTCAAAATGGCGCATACCTAATCAACACGGCTTCAAATATTTTAATATTTCTGCGTCCATCCAAAATCGGACACCAAAATCAGATTTTGATCTTTTACTGAATATTATTTTACAATATTCGTTATTTTATTTTATTCAACACATGAATATATTTTTCAGTACATGAATGATTTATATGGTTTATATTCAATAAAATGATATTTTTATTGTTTAAATATTTTTATTCAGCACATGAACATATTAATTTATTCAACACATTAATATTTATTTTTATTCAACACATGAATATTTATTTTATTCAACACATGAATATTTATTCCTTTTCTGAATATTATTTTAAAATATTCTTTATTTTCCAAATTGAAATGAGGCCCAATCCATTACCATATAATGTTATTTATATGGATTCCATACAACATATATATGTAATAACAATCATAAACAATCAGCCATCTTCCAGAGTGCATTCCACAACTGCATAAGCATCAAATATATATAATTAACGCTTACAACAGCTTGTCAACCAATCGATTGACAAACGACTAAAAAATTGGGATTAGTGTACGTCAATTATCATCCCAATACCCTTGTGGGGTTTCAATCAACAAAACTCATATTTTATTTGTGCAGTTGGGCGATGTGTAAAATTTATCGTCCCAATCCCTGTCAGCCAAATGGGTAAACATAAACAAATCATCTGATTTGTTAATGAATATTTATTTTATTCATATACACATTAAAAATTGTATTTTTTACTATAAAATATTTTATTTCAACACATGAATATTTTTCCATTCAACATATGAATATATTTTATCATTCCACATCACAATCAATTTTCACAATACAATCAAGCAAACAAACAAGTCGTCCATGTTCAATGGATGGCGGGTGTCGGGTGCTGCTAAGCACCGTCTACACCCTAGTATATATTTTAAACTAGAAAGTAAATTAAAGTGAGAAGTTCTAACCTTAGGGATCCACTCCGCCATTCTTTAACGGACGATGGTTTGGATTTACCCGACATTCCAACTCCATCTTTCCACGTTGTTCATAAATAAAATCACATTTTTATTTCAATTCTAAAAATTATATTATTATTTTATGTAACAACCCGGAAAATGCGAGCCAATTTAAAATTTTTAAATTGGTTATTTTAAAAGAATTTAAACGATTGAAATAGAATATTTCAATAAAATAATGAATTGGAAATAGTGAGGCAGTTTGAAAATTTGAATTCAAACTTTGACTGACTGTACCGGGTGGAAAATATAACATATTTTAGCAAAACAAAAATATTTAAATCTGTTTATGAATACCTTTCTAACGAATCTGAAAAATCGAAGTTTCATAGCAGGAATCAAAAGTTATGGCCAAATGAATTTTTAGAAAAGTCGCTATATAGAATATATAGCCCTTGAAAATAGACATTTTGCAAACGACCCCGGAATTCGACGAAACCACTTTTGTTGGGTCCGGGATGTCAAAATATTGTTAGGTTTCAAATTTCATAATTTTTGAAGCTAGTATGTGAGCGTGGAAAAAGAAAATGTGATTGGTCAATTTCTGTTAGATTGGGTCGACCAAAAAATAGACATTTTTCAAACGACCTCAGAATTCTACGAAACTAGTTTTTTTGGGACTGTATCATCAAAACATAGCTAGATTTATTTTTCTGGAATTTTTCGAATCAGTTTGTGGCCCTGGCAAATTGAAATGTACGTTCAAATTGAATATTAAATGTTTTATACTTTAATTTGAAAAATAACTGACTGTAACAGTCAAATTGGCCGACGAAACATATCCCATTGTGTTCGGGATGGGGGTATTTAGGTAGGGGTGACAGTCGTTGGGTTGAAATTGGAGTCGTTTAGACAAGAACGTATTTTTGAATTTAAAATAAATTAAAAGTAAAATAACATAGGCCAATCCCCATCTTTTCTCTCAGTTCTATTTTGACCGGTCAAAGTCGATCAACCCTCCCCCCCCCGAACGACGGAAGTGCTCCCATCTTCCCGACCAAATCGTCGCCGCCACGTCCACTTTCAGCCCTACCTCCAATTAAGTTTTTCATTCGCCTCTCCCTCCTCTTTAAATCCATACGAAGAACACCAGGTATCGTTCAGTGTAGGAGGAGAATCGAGCTTCTGAAGACCTGCACTTTCCACCGCCGCCACCACCGATTACGACCACCGATTTCTCTATCTCCACCAACGACCGACTCGCCTCTCTCCCCTCTTCCACGTGGTATAATGCGATCCTTCCATAGTTGCATGGATTTTCTGAAAAATTTGAACCCTAGTTCGAACCAACTTTGAAAGGTGAGACCTTTATTATATTTAAAATTTGAAAAATCATATCTTTATGGTGTGTTAACGAAATTCGATGAAACAGGAAACATCGTGACTGCAAGGAGTCTCTCTACCATCTAGAAGAGACCGCAGATTTTTCTGAGCTACCTACGATTTTTAGCACCTCAAAAACCAATGTGAGAAATCTAAATTAAATTGTGTGAATGAAATCGTGTTGTATAAATTATATAAGTGAAGTGTAAATTATATACGCATTGTATACCTCATGTACATGTGTTGTATAAGTTATATGAGCAATGTATAAATTATACAAGCATTGTATGAAACATATATGCTTTGAATTGTGTTGAAATGCAAGTGAAATATAGAAATAATATATATATATATATACACTCCCCTCGTCCACAAACCATGGACGATATTTATTTCTAGTGATTGGCGTGAAAATATGTAGTATAACGAATGGTTGAAAATAATTGTTTGTGGTTGATATTGTGGTTGAAAAATACCTTTGTGGTTGAAAAATACCCACTTATGGTTTAAACAAATTAGAATAGAATTGTGGAAATGAAAATAAAACATGTCGCTTGCATGCGAACTAGATGCATGAATCCCCATTGTCAAAAACCGCGAGGTTTTAAGGTAGAGCGAGGAGCCGTACTAGGGACGGTCCCGGTTTTAACTACCCTGCCGTTATGCTACCTAAATTTTCTGAAATATTCATGTGTTAGAATAATTTTCATTTGTTGAAATTATTGCCATATGTTGAAACCGCATTCATGTGTTGAATAGTAATTCATTCGTTGAATAGAAATTCATGTGTTGAATGGTATTTGTGTTTTAAACAAATAGATTTAAAAATAAAAATCCCATTTTTATATATATACAAACTATAAAGAACATTCATGTGTTGAATAGAAATTCATTCGTTGAATAGAAATTCATGTGTTGAATGATATTCGTGTTTTAAATAAATAGCTTTAACGATAAAAATCACATTTTTATATATATACAAACTATAAAGAACATTCATGTGTTGAATAGAAATTCATTCGTTGAATAGAAATTCATGTGTTGAATGGTATTTGTGTTTTAAATAAATAGCTTTAACGATAAAAATCACATTTTTATTATATATACAAACTATAGAGGACATTCATGTGTTGAATTGAAATTCATTCGTTGAATAGAAATTCATGTGTTGAATGTTATTCGTATTTTAAATAAATGGATTAAACAATAAAAATTACATTTTTATTGTGAATATGAAGTGTTAAAAACATTCACGTGTTGAATAAATATTTCTGATGATAAAAATATTATTTTTATCATGTATACGCTTCGCTAAAAATACACACGTGCTGAAATAAATATTAGTTCGTTAGAAATATTATTATTAGCTTTGTTCTACATATATATAAATGTGTCGAACAGGGAAAATGGATTAGCTGTAGAGTAAAGAAATTATTTGCGTGCCCGACCAATAGGTAAGCCTTGATGAGTTGGCTGCGCAATTTTATTTTATATCAACTCCTGTGAATGCCATTGGATGCGGGGTGTTGGTTATTTAGTGTGTAATAATAAACATCGCCATAGGATAGTAACAAATAAATTTTGAACTACATTACATGCCATACTTCTTGACGATAGGCATACTTCATCATATACCACATAAGCATTTGGAGCTTGTGTGACGAGGTTGAAGATTTACCATACGAGCGAGAGGCTTGTATGGCGATGATTATATATTACAGGTTGAACTGATGACTGATATGGACTATATAAAATATAACGATAAATTGCCAGATTAATAAAAACCTCACACGGGTCTGGAGTTGATAATAATCACGTCTCTCTAGTTATTAGATACGACACATGGATTATTTATTTCGCACACGGGATGAGGTGACAAGGATTTATCCTCTGGAGTAATTAAAAATACACACTCCCTCAGGCTTAGACAGGGTGATGAGAATTTATTCTCTGGAGTTATTATCTATACACGCTCCCCTGTAAACACCATAATATATCACTATAAATATGTGTATGCTTTATAGGATTTATTGGGTACCTAATACGGCCCAATAAATTTCCAAACCCCTTCCCGTACAAAGGAGGTTATGGCGAAATTTTTTGAAATATAAAGGCGTTAGTGAAATATTTGAAGTGAAAACGATATTGAAATTACAGAATGAACTATATTTATATAAATATAAATAGAATTGAAAGGAATCGAGGTCGTGCAGTTCGTGTTTTGAAATCGTAACTTCAATCGATTAGTACGAGAGATCCGACCATCGGATTTCCCCGAAACCACAACCGTTCGGTTCGCCTTGGAAATATCTTTCCAACGGCACCAACTTTGTAAAAATCCAACGGTTGGATTGTCTGGAATGTTTAATTCAAATTTGAAGAAAATCAGTGCTGGAATCGTTTATATGTATATTTATATATAAATATAAATATAATTAAATTAAATCGAATAACAACGCTGTAGTTCGTATTTTGAAACCGTAACTTCAAACGACTAGTGAGGAAGATCCGACCGTCGGATTTTCACGAAACTGGAACTGTTGGGTCCGCTTTGGGAATATCTTCCCAGTGATATAAACTTTGTAGAAATCCAATGGTTAGATTTTCTGATATGTATAAAACAAATTTGGGGAAAACAACGCCAGTGCCACGGCATGACCTGAAACGTCGTTTAATTATATATGGCCATTTTTAAATAAATAAAAATGGCGAAAAATCGTTATAAAATACTATAAGCGACATGGATTGGAAATAAACCAATTTTGCTTGATTTGCTAAATATTTGATGGTTGTATGTGTATGACATGAAAATTGTACTAAAGAACTGAAATATGAATGTCGAATAATATAACCATGGAAAGAATTGATTTGAATTCTAATTATACGTGAATTATTTGAAAAGGCCGAGCTAACCCTCATTTCAAATAATTGATCGAACGATTCGAAGTCGAAAATACGAAGATGGTTCAAGACCGACGATCTTCGTATCGGTTGGATGGGCGATGCTGAGGTTCCTGATTGGAGTAGCTACCTTGAAGGAACGGAAGTAGTAGCCGTCTGAATGTATGTGTTGATTATACGGATATACGAGGAGTATGGTGCCTCCGGTTTCGTTCAGACCCAGAACGGACTTGTAAATGGACTGTGTGTCTGACATTGGATTTTGTTCTGTACTGATTGATCTCTGTTAAATATATATCTGTTTGGAGACGGAGAATTTATTATCTTGCTTAACGCCCTTCTCTGAGACGTACGAGCTCAGAGGTTATATATCGATAGAAATCAGTCGTATGGAGTGGATTGCCTGTGTGGCATGCCAAGATGCAGTGATCAAGGCTTCTGTTGCAAAGCAAAGTCTTCTGTTCGATGATCAAAGCAGGGCCTACGTGGCCTGGCTTTGTGTATAGCGTGGATTCGCGAGCCTCACACCTCAGTATGAGTTAAAAACGGGATAAGGACTGCAGGGAGAGCACGACGTTTCTTTCTAGCTAGCGGTAGTGTTAATGCTTAAACTGGCTGACATTTATATTATTTTTACCGCTGTGGATGTTGGAATGAGGCGCCTCGATATTAGGTCTGTTAGGACTGGGAAACGTGTGCTAAGGAATTGCCAATCCTCAAACGTAAGAGAGGACCAGCCCTGAAGATCGAAGGGTTACCCAGAGTGTGTAGTCCTGAGGCATTTGCTAGAGTGTCTCGAAGCAGAGAGAATCTTGCCCCTTGCCTCGACTCATGACAGAAATCTAATTTCCAATACGAAATAACCGATTTGATTGTCGAACTAGTATGGCGACATAGTAAATGGTAGTTATGCCGCATATGATTGATATTTATGATGATATTCGTTTTTGAAACATATATGCACTAATAATAATATCAAATGATTTTGCTTTACACGTATTAAGCATATTTGGCCATTATAAGGTAAAAATATATCCTCTGTTTGCGTTGCATTGTATGATGGGACTTGAGTCATATAACAACTTCATTCTTTTTAAAAGCATTGCGTTGTTTTAAAGGATTTACTTTGTTTTAAATGCACTGGCAATCACTGGAGTAAACCCGTTCCGCGAAAGTGGCGTGGTCCTATGATTTGCCTTATTACTGTTGTTTAACCAGTTAATTAGATTTCTCATACCAGTCCCATGACTGACTCGTTGTTTGTTTCACTTTGCAAACTCGGGTGCCCTTATTTTCACACGGACAACCTAGTTGACAGATGACAGGTTGTTTTGGCTTAACACTGCAGTACGGAGTGCGCTTTTGGCTTGATGGCGAGGATTAGATTTGTATTTTGGCTATTGACTTTCCGCTATCCTTATCTCATGTATATGATTCCGCCTATGGCGATGCTGACTGTATTACTTCCAGTATTTATTATCATATGTATATGTACCGCCTTAGCCGATGCAGACTGATACCCTTATTATGTCTCACTGTATGTATATATTCCGCCTATGGCGATGTTGACTGATCTTTCCCCTTTTTATTTACTAAGTTATATCCTACGCTGTGCTATTCTGATGTTGTTACATGTTATGATTCCGCTGTCATATCTATGTAAAATTATTCTATTTATTGTTTTTGCTATTATCTGTACTCTGTTAATGATGATTAATGAGTTATATTCCAATGATTATCCTTAACACCATCACACGGGTTTCGGGATCGTCACAGTTGGTATCAGAGCTTTGGTCAACCTTACTTCTGTAATCTAACACATTAAACACTTCGTCAGAATAGAATCAGTAGTGTTCTAAGGCGAGTGGCTCATTAGAGATAGGATCAGTGATGTTCTAGAATGAGCTAAGCAGAATAGCAAAACAATTTGATCAGTACATCATTACCTTTCCTTATGTTCTCCTGCTTTATTGTATATGAAAGTTATCCTTTCTGTGAGCTTGACTCTTTTCTCGCTTATACAGTACTCGACTTGATGGCTACACGAGCAGCTACAGCCAGAGGCGGCCGAGGAGGCCGAGCAGGCAGAGCTGGAGGACGGGGGAATATCCCCGTAGCAGAACAAGGGCCTATGATGCAGCCACCAGCACCTCAGGACTTCGAGCTTGACAGAGTAGCAAAGAGGTACAGAAACCTAGGAGGAAAACCCTTTTCTGGCCTCGGCACCGTGATAGAGGCTATTGCATGGCTGAAGACATGCGAGAAGATTTTTGGTGGCATGAGACTTGGAACCCACGACAAAGCACTTTTGGGTGCTTGGCTCTTACAGGAGGTGGCCGAGTTGTGGTGGGATGCCATCACCTCTGAGGATGAGGAGGATACTATTAGGACCTGGGAAGAGTTCAAGACCTTGTTCAAGGGGAAGTTCATCCCCGAGCAAGCACTAGAGCAGATGCGTGATGAGTTTGCTAATCTTCAGCAGGGAGACCATTCTATTCAAGACTATCTCAACAAATTCACACAGCTATCACGCTATGCTCCAGAGCTTATTTTGACATCCAAAGCAAAGAACAAGAGGTTCATATTGGGGCTGAAGCGCAAGTATCAGGACCGGGCCATGAGCAACATCATACTTTCATTTTCAGAACTAGTAGAGATGGCCTGCAACTACGAAGATTTGGATGAGAGGAACTCCAATCTAGACCGCGCTAAAAGCCAAGATGGAAACAAGCGCAAAGCTTCAGGAGATCAGCCCGAGTCTAGCAATGCAGCAGCCACAACTCAGCAAGATGGTAAGATACCCAAAGGAAGCTGCTACAATTGTGGAAAGAAGGTGCATTATTCGAATGTGTGCACCGCCCCAAAGAGACTGAAGGCAAATCCAGAAAGCTCAAATCTGAACCCCCGCAGCTCAGCTGAATGCTACAACTGCCATCAGAAGGGGTACTATAGTAGGAATTGTCCTTTGAAGAAGAATGCACAGGTGGCACATGTTTATGACGGGGAAAACCCGCCAGCTATCACCGATGGATCAGGTAAACCCAACGTCTTGGGAGGTACCCTTACTATTAAAAATATTCCTGTTTCTGTACTTTTTGACACTGGTGCATCACGTAGCTTCATTTCTAGTAACACGATTCACAAGTTAAAATTGAAACAAAGAAAGCTTAAAGAACCAATTAAAGTTTAAAACCCGATTGGAGGCTCTATTATTCTTAGTTCATATTATAGAGTGCATGTCTCTTATTCTTGCTACAAGTTCTCTTTTGATTTGATCATCATGAACTTTTCCGAATTTGATGTTATACTAGGGCTGGACTGGTTGAAAAAGTATAAGGCCGAAGTTAGATGTGCCGAAAGAATCGTTAAAGTTAAAACAAAGGTTGGGCATATCACTATACCATGTCTCGGTTTAGATCCGGATAGAAAATAATTTTGGTCTTCTTTGGAAGTTATTCCCACTTCATTAGAAAAGATTCCTGTCATTAAAAACTATGTGGATGTGTTTGAAGAAGTCGAAAACTTACCTCCGCAAAGAGAAATTGAATTCAGAATCGATCTAATTCCAAATGCCAGACCAGTAGTACATCCAATTCGAAGAATGGCCCCGAAAGAAAAAGAAGAGTTAGGCAGCCAAACTCGAGAATTGCTATGGAAAGGTCTGATCAGACCAAGCTTTTCAGATTGGGGAGCAGCAGTAGTGTTTGTCTCGAAATCAGACGGTACTCTACGAAATCAGACGGTACTCTACGAGTTTGTGTTGATTACCGAGATCTCAATAAGTAGACACTGAAGAACAAATACCCCTTGCCGCGAATAGATGACTTGCTAGATCAATTGAATGGGGCGAGAGTATTCTCCAGAATGGACCTAGCTACAGGTTTCCACCAATTACGTATAGCCGAAGACTGTGTTCCTTTAACATCCTTCAGGGGTCCCGATTTATTCTACAAATGGTTAGTAATGCCATTCGGCTTGTGTAACGCTCCAGCATACTTCGTTGATCTTATGAATAGAGTGTTCCGTGGTGTCTAGAATAAATTTGTTCTGGTCTTCATTGATGATATCTTAATCTACTCCAAGTCAGAAGGCGAGCATGCAAAACATTTAGAACAAGTGCTCGGAATTCTAAGAAGAAATGTCTTGAAAGCTAAATTTTCTAAGTGTATCTTCTGGCAAGATGAAGTTAAGTTGCTTGGCCATGTCGTATCAAAAGAAGGGATTGCTGTAGATCCAAGCAAAATTATAGCGATTCAGGACTGGAAACAGCCTACTACCCCCACAGAAGTTCGAAGTTTTCTTGGATTGGCTAGTTACTATCGGAAATTCGTTAAGGATTTTTCAAAGATATCCGATGTATTAACAAAGCTTACAAAGAAGCATGAGAAATTCAAATGGACTCCCGAATGTGAGAAAGCTTTCTAGGAGCTGAAACGGAAACAGACAACTGCTCCAGTATTAACAATTGTAGAAGGCAACCAGGACTTGACGATATGGACAGATGCTTCTATTAGAGGGCTTGGCGCAGTATTAATGCAAAAAGGCCAAGTGGTCGCTTATGCTAGCCGTCAGCTGAAGCCGCATGAAAGGAACTATGCAACTCATGATCTTGAGTTATTAGCTATCGTGTTTGCTTTGAGAATCTGGAGACATTATTTGTTGGGTGAAAAGTTCGAGCTGTTTACTGATCATCAATCATTGAAGTATCTATTCACTCAGAAAGATCTAAACTTGAGACAACAGCGTTGGTTAGAATTCCTTGCAGCATACGATTTTGAGATTCTATATACTCCAGGGAAAGCCAATGTTGTCGCAGATGCGCTCAGTAGAAAGAATGAAATCATCGCCAGTTTTATCATTATGTCTTCATTGATTGACAATATTCGGTCCTTCAGAAAGACGATGAATTTATTCAGAGAATCAGTCAGAGAGTCAAGGGAGGTGAATCCATAAGTTTCCAACTCGATGACAATGGAGTTCTTAGATTAAAGGGCAGGATTTGCATCCCAAATCTTCCAGAGCTTCGCAAAGAAGTCATGGATGAATGCCATAAGTCCAAACTTAGCATCCATCCCGGTGTGAGCAAAATGTATAACGATATCAAGCGCACATTCTGGTGGAGGGCATTAAAAAGGGACATTTCAATTTAAGTTAGCCGGTGTCCCACCTGTCAACAAGTTAAGAGCGATCAGCAGAAACTGGCTGGATTATTACAACCATTAGATATCCCAGGATGGAAGTGGGAGCAGATTTCCATGGACTTCATAGATGGTTTGCCTCGAACTAAGAGAGAAAACGACAGTATTTGGGTGACCGTAGATCGCTTCACGAAAACTGCCCATTTCATACCTGTCAGATCCAACAGAACGGCTCAAAGTTTAGCACAGATTTACTTCAAAGAAATAGTTAAACTGCATGGAGTGCCGCTCAGTATAGTCAGCGATAGAGATCCCCTATTTACTAGAAAATTCTGGGAGGCATTCCAGATAGAATTGGGAACCAAACTGAATCTAAGCACCGCTTATCACCCTCAGACAGATGGCCAAACTGAGCGGGTGAATAGAATTCTAGAAGATCTACTGCGGGCTTGTATTATTGATTTTGGCGGGTCATGGGAGGATCACTTGCATTTGGCAGAATTCTCTTATAACAATAGCTATCAAGCAAGTTTGGGAATGTCGCCATTTGAAGCATTATATGGTAGACCGTGCAGATCTCCCGCATGTTGGGTAGAACCTGGAAACAGATTGGTGTTGGGGCCCGATATGATTAGAGAAGCATATGATAAAGTCGATTTCATCAAGAAGCGATTGAAAACCGCGCAAAGCCGTCAGAAAAGTTATGCTGATTCTAGAAGAATAGATTTATCATTTGTCGTTTGTGATTATGTCTATTTAAGAGTTTCTACGATGAAGGGAGTAAACAGATTTCGTAAAACTGGGAAGTTGGCGCCGAGATTTATTGGTCCATTTCCTATACATGAACGAATTGGAACTCTTGCTTATAGGGTTTCATTATCTGATTGGTTGCCTGGGGTGCATGATGTGTTCCACGTATTTCAACTCAGAAAACATGTGCATGATCCGGATCTTGTTGTAGAAGAAGTAGCGCAACAGGACTTGGAAATTACTCCAGAATTAGCAGTCAGAAGAGAGCCATTTAAGATTGTTGGCAAAGAAACTAGAGAGCCAAGGAGCAAAAAGGTTCATTTAGTTAAAGTGCAGTGGAGTAGTGATCCTAGAGATTGTACTTAGGAGACTGAGGAAAGCATTAAGCAAGCTTACCCCAAATGCAGAGTGGACATCTCTGACTAACTCCAGTGCAAGGTACCTTTACAATACTTTGCATTTACATTTTGTTTCCTACTGTACTGTTGTTTCCTTTTCGGGGACGAAAAGTTTTAAGTAGGGGAGATTGTAACAACCCAGAAAATGCGAGCCAATTTAAAAATTTTAAATTGGTTATTTTAAAAGAATTTAAATGGTTGAAATAGAATATTTCAATAAAATAATGAATTGGAAATAGTGAGGCAGTTTGAAAATTTGAATTCAAATTTTGACTGACTGTACCGGGTGGAAAATATAACATATTTTAGCGAAACCAAAAATATTTAAATCTGTTTATGAATACTTTTCTAACGAATCTGAAAAATCGAAGTTTCATAGCAGGAATCAAAAGTTATTGCCAAATGAATTTTCAGAAAGGTCGCTATATAGAATATATAGCCCTTGAAAATAGACATTTTGCAAACGACCTCGGAATTCGATGAAACCACTTTTGTTGGGTCCGGGATGTCAAACTATTGCGAGGTTTCAAATTTCATAATTTTTGAAGCTAGTATGTGAGCGTGGCAAAAGAAAATTTGATTGGTCAATTTTTGTTAAATTGGGTCGACCAGAAAATAAACATTTTTCAAACGATCTCAGAATTCGACAAAACTAGTTTTGTTGGGACCGTAGCATCAAAACATAGCTAGATTTATTTTTCTGGAATTTTTCGAATCAGTTTGTGGCCCTGGCAAATTGAAATGTACGTTCAAATTGAATATTAAATGTTTTATACTTTAATTTGAAAAATAACTGACTGTAACAGTCGAATTGGACAACGAAACATATCCCATTGTGTCCAGGATGGGGGTACTTAGTTAGGGGCGACAGTCGTTGGGTTGAAATTGGAGTTCGTTTAGAAAAGAAGATATTTTTGAATTTAAAATAAATTAAAAATAAAATAACATGGGCCAATCCCCATCTTTTCTCTCAATTCTGTTTTGACCGGTCAAACTCGATCAACCCCCCCTCCCCCCACGAACGATGGAAGTGCTCCCATCTTCCCGGCCAAATCGCCGCCGCCACATCCACTTTCAGCCCTACCTCTAGTTAAGTTTTTCGTTCGACTCTCCCTCCTCTTTAAATCCATACCAAGAACACCAGGTATCGTTCAGTGTAGGAGGAGAATCGAGCTTCTAAAGACCCGCACTTTCCGCCTCCACCACCGCCGATTACGACCACCGAGTTCGCTATCTCCACCACCGACCAACTCGCCTCTCTCCCCTCTTCCACGTGGTATAATCCGATCCTTCCATAGTTGCACGGATTTTCTGAAAAATTCGAACCCTAGTTCGAACCAACTTTGAAAGGTGAGACCTTTATTATATTTAAACTTTGAAAAATCATATCTTTATGGTGTGTTAATGAAATTCGATGAAACAGGAAACATCATGACCACAAGGAGGCTCTCTACCATCTAGAAGAGACCGCGGATGTTTCTGAGCTACCTACGATTTTTAGCACCTCGAAAACCACTGTGAGAAATCTAAATTAAATTGTTTGAATGAAATCGTGTTGTATAAATTATATAAGCGAAGTGTAAATTATATACGCATTGTATACCTTATGTACATGTGTTGTATAAGTTATATGAGCAATGTATAAATTATACAAGCATTGTATGAAACATATATGCTTTGGATTGTGTTGAAATGCAAGTGAAATATTGAAATAATATATATATATATGTATGTATGTGTATATATATATATATATATATATATATATATACTCCCCTCGTCCACAAACCATGGACGATATTTATTGCTTGTGATTGGCGTGAAAATATGTAGTATGACGAATGGTTGAAAATAATTGTTTGTGGTTGATATTGTGATTGAAAAATACCTTTGTGGTTGAAAATACCCTTTTGTGGTTGAAACAAATTAGAACAGAATTATGGAAATGAAAACAAAACATGCCACCTGCGTGCGAACTAGATGCATGAATCCCCATTGTCAAAAACCGCGGGGTTTTAAGGTAGAGCGAGGAGTCGTACTAGGGACGGTCCCGGTTTTAACTACCCTGCCGTTATGCTGCCGAAATTTTCTGAAATATTCATGTGTTAGAATAATTTTCATTTGTTGAAATTATTTCCATATGTTGAAACCGCATTCATGTGTTGAATAGTAATTCATTCGTTTAATAGAAATTCATGTGTTGAATGGTATTCGTGTTTTAAACAAATAGATTTAAAAATAAAAATCCCATTTTTATATATATACAAACTATAAAGAACATTCATGTGTTGAATAGAAATTCATTCGTTGAATAGAAATTCATGTGTTGAATGGTATTCGTGTTTTAAATAAATAGCTTTAACGATAAAAATCACATTTTTATATATATATATATACAAACTATAAAGAACATTCATGTGTTGAATAGAAATTCATTCGTTGAATAGAAATTCATGTGTTGAATAGAAATTCATGTGTTGAATGGTATTCGTGTTTTAAATAAATATCTTTAATGATAAAAATCACATTTTTATTATGTATACAAACTATAGAGGACATTCATGTGTTGAACTGAAATTCATTCGTTGAATAGAAATTCATGTGTTGAATGTTATTCGTATTTTAAATAAATGGATTAGACAATAAAAATTACATTTTTATTGTGAATATGAAGTGTTAAAAACATTCACGTGTTAAATAAATATTTTTAATGATAAAAATATTATTTTTATCATGCATACGCTTCGCTAAAAATACACACGTGCTGAAATAAATATTAGTTCGCTAGAAATATTATTATTAGCTTTGTTCTGCATATATATACATGTGTCGAATAGGGAAAATGGATTAGCTGTAGAGTAAAGAAATTATTTGCGTGCCCGACCAATAGGTAAGCCTTGATGAGTTGGCTGCGCAATTTTATTTTATATCAACTCCTGTGAATGCCATTGGATGCGGAGTGTTGGTTATTCTGTGTGTAATAATAAACATCGCCATAGGATAGTAACAAATAAATTTTGAACTACATTACATGGCATACTTCTTGACGATAGGCATACTTCATCATATACCACATAAGCATTTGGAGCTTGTGTGATGAGGTTGAAGATTTACCATACGAGCGAGAGGCTTGTATGGCGATGATTATATATTACAGGTTGAACTGATGACTGATATGGACTATATAAAATATAACGATAAACTGCCAGATTAATAAAAACCCCACACGGGTCTGGAGTTGATAATAATCACGTCTCTCTAGTTATTAGATACGACGCATGGATTATTTATTTCCCACACAGGACGAGGTGACAAGGATTTATCCTTTGGAGTAATTAAAAATACACACTCCCTCAGGCTTAGACAAGGTGACGAGAATTTATTCTCAGGAGTTATTATCTATACACGCTCCACTGTAAACACCAGAATATATCACTATAAATATGTGTATGCTTTATAGGATTTATTGGGTACCTAATACGGCCCAATAAATTTCCAAACCCCATCCCGTACAAAGGACGTTATGGCAAATTTTTTCGAAATATAAAGCCGTTAGCGAAATATTTGAAGTGAAAACGATATTGAAATTACAGAATGAACTATATTTATATATATATAAATATAAATAGAATTGAAAGGAATCGAGGCCGTGCAGTTCGTGTTTTGAAATCGTAACTTCAATCGATTAGTACGAGAGATCCGACCATCGGATTTCCCCGAAACCACAACCGTTGGGTTCGCCTTGGAAATATCTTTCCAAAGGCACCAACTTTGTAAAATCCAACGGTTGGATTGTCTGGAATGTTTAATTCAAATTTGAAGAAAAACAGCGTCGGAATCGTTTATATTTATATATAAATATAAATAAATTAAATCGAATAACGATGCTGCAGTTCGTATTTTGAAACCGTAACTTCAAACGACTAGTGTGGAAGATCCGACCATCGGATTTTCACAAAACTGGAACCGTTGGGTCCGCTTTGGGAATATCTTCCCAGTGATATGAACTTTGTAGAAATCCAACGGTTAAATTTTCCGATATGTATAAAACAAATTTGGGGAAAAAAAGCGCTAGTGCCACGGCACGACCTGAAATGTCGTTTAATTAAATATGGCCATTTTTAAATAAATAAAAATGGCGAAAAATCGTTATAAAATACTATAAGCGACATGGATTGGAAATAAACCAATTTTGCTTGATTTGCTAAATATTTGATGGTTGTATGTGTTTGACATTAAAATTATACTAAAGAACTGAAATATGAATGTCGAATAATATAACCATGGAAAGAATTTATTTGAATTCTAATTATACGTGAATTATTTGAAAAGGCCGAGCTAACCCTCATTTCAAATAATTGATCGAACGATTCGAAGTCGAAAATACGAAGACGGTTCAAGACTGACGATCTTCGTATCGGTTGGATGGGCGCTGCTGAGGTTCCTGATTGGAGTAGCTACCTTGAAGGAAAGGAAGTAGTAGCCGTCCGAACGTATGTGTTGATTGTACGGATATACGAGGAGTATGGTGCCTCCGGTTTCGTTCAGACCCAGAACGGACTTGTAAATGGACTGTGTGTCTGACGTTGGATTTTGTTCTGTACTGATTGATCTCTGTTAAATATATATCTGTTTGGCGGCGTAGAATTTATTATCTTGCTTAACGCCCTTCTCTGAGACGTACGAGCTCAGAGGTTATATATCGATAGAAATCAGTCGTATGGAGTGGATTGCCTGTGTGGCATGCCAAGATGTAGTGATCGAGGCTTCTGTTGCAAAGCAAAGTATTGTGTTCGATGATCAAAGCAGGGCCTACGTGGCCTAGCTTTGTGTATAGCGTGGATTCGCGAGCCTCATACCTCGGTATGAGTTAAAAACGAGATAAGGACTGCAGGGAGAGCACGACGTTTCTTTCTAGCTAGCGGTAGTGTCAGTGCTTAAACTAGATGACATTTATATTATTTTTACCGATGTGGATGTTGGAATGAGGCGCCTCGATATTAGGTCTGTTAGGACAGGGAAACGTGTGCTCAGGAATTGCCAATCCTCAAATGTAAGAGAGGACCGGCCCTGAAGATCGAAGGGTTACCCAGAGTGTGTAGTCCTGAGGCATTTGCTAGAGTGTCTCGAAGCGGAGAGGAACTTGCCCCTTGCCTCGACTCATGACAGAAATCCAATTTCCAATACGAAATAACGGATTTGATTGTAGAACTAGTATGGCGACATAGTAGATGTAGCTATGCTGCCTATGATTGATATTGATGATGATATTCGTTTTTGAAACATATATGCACTAGTAATAATATCAAATGATTTTGCTTTACATGTATTAAGCATATTTGTCCATTATAAGGTAAAACTTTATCCTCCGGTTTGCGTTGCATTGTATGATGGGACTTGAGTCTTATAACGGCTTCATTCTTTTTAAAAGCATTGCGTTGTTTTAAAGGATTTTCTTTGTTTTAAATGCACTAGCAATCACTGGAGTAAACCCGTTCCGCGAAAGTGGCGTGGTCCTATGATTTGCCTTATTACTGTTGTTTAACCAGTTAAGTAGATTTCTCATACCAGTCCCATGACTGACTCGTTGTTTGTTTCACTTTGCAAACTCGGGTGCCCTTATTTTCACATGGGTAGCCTTGTTGACAGATGACAGGTTGTTTTGGCTTAGCACTGCAGTACGGAGTGCGCTTTTGGCTTGATGGCGAGGATTAGATTTGTATTTTGGCTATTGACTTTCCGCTATCCTTATCTCATGTATATGATTCCGCCTATGGCCATGCAGACTGTTTTACTTCCAGTATTTATTATCGTATGTATATGTAACGCCTCAGGCGATGTAGACTGATACCCTTATTATGTCTCACTGTATGTTTATATTCCGCATATGGCGATGTTGACTGATCTTTCCCCTTTTTATTTACTAAGTTATATCCTACGTTGTGCTATTCTGATGTTGTTACATGTTATGATTCCGCTGTCATATCTATGTAAAATTATTCTATTTATTGTTTTTGCTATTATCTGTACTCTACTAATGATGATTAATGAGTTATATTCCAATGATTATCCTTAACACCGTCACACGGGTTTCGGGATCGTCACATTTTACTTCAGAACCATATGTGTAAAAATCACATCTTTAACACGATGTTTACATTATAAAGATTATATTTTTATTTCCATGTTCATACAATAAAAATCATATTTTTATTCACCCTGTAATATAAAAATCATATTTTTATTATCTCTATAATATAAATATCATATTTTTATTCTAAGAAATTCTAACTTTTCCCTATTTAAACATCAAATCTTTTTATATTATCTATGATATAAAACCCTACTTTTATTTTATAAAACTAACTACTTTTAAGGAAAAAAAATAAACAAATATATATATATATATATTTTTATAAAAAATCTAAACTTTCTAAATTTTAGTATTATACAAAATAAATAATTAAAAGAAACTGAAATAAAAGTAATTTTTAGTTACCTTTCTTTCACAGGGGGAGTTTCGCTGTTGATCAGGGGTCGGGGGCGCTGGAGGATCGGAGTGGCGTTGAAGTGGTGCGGCAGCGGCCCTGGGTGCCGGCGGAGGGTCTGCGACGACGGAGGGTGGCGCTATGGGTTTCTGGCGATCTCGACTGCGGTGCGATGTGGGGGTTCTCGAGTTGAGGGCTCGATGACGTCTGGGTTCGAAAGGAGGGTACGTCGGTGGAGGAGGGGGTGGGTCGTCTGCTCCGGCGGTGGCGGTGGCACCCCTAGCAGCGGGTTGACAGGGCTGGGGCATGACGCCCTTTCCTCTCTTTTTTTGGTTCTTCTGTTGATGAAGGGAAGAGAAAGGTGGGGGTGGGGGGGTTTAGTGAAATTTATAATATATTTAATTATTTAATTTACTCCAAAAGTTGCTTTTCGATTTGAACACCAAATCGGACCCAACGACTGTTGCCCCTAGCTAATTACTCCCATTCCAAACACAATGGGATATGTTACATAGGCCAATTCGATCGTTACGATCAGTTTCCATCAAAATTAAAATATAAATTAATATAATGTTTAAATTTGACTTTAACGTATATTTCAATTTACCATGGCCATATACAGACTCTAAAAATTCCAGGAAAATTATTTATGGCTTCGTATTGACGACGCGGTCCTAAAAAACTAATTTCGTCAAATTTGGAGACAGTTTGAAAAATGGTCATTTTCTGGTCGATCCAAATTGACTGAAACTGTCAAGACACGTTTTCTTTTGCCATGCTCACATATAGATCCCAAAAGTTATGAAATTTGGAAACTAGCAATAATTTGACATCCCAGATCCAACAAAAGTGGTTTCGTCGAAAACAGAGATCGTTTGCAAATTCCCATTTTTAAGGGCTATATTTCCATAGCGATTATTCTGAATTTTCAACTGAGCATAACTTTTTATTCCTGCTATAAAATTTCAATTTTTTGGATTCGTTGGAAATATATTTTCAAACAGATTCTAATATTTTTGGTTTCACTAAAATCCGGTTTATTTTGAATCTTGTACATTCATTTGAAATTTGAAATCGAATTTTCAAACTACCACGCCATTTTCAATTCCTTTTATAATTAAAATAAATATTTATATTCTAACGTTGATTCAAATAAATATATACATTCTAATTCTATTCAAAATAAATTTCTAGTCGTTGTTATTTAAAATAAATCATTTTAAATATTCAAAATTCATTAAAATTGCCAAAATAAAAATTTTAAATTGATTCTGATTTTCCTGGTTGTTACAATCTTCCCCCTCTTAAAATCTTTTCTTCCTCGAAAAGGAACGGAGCTGAAAGTTGTTTTACTACTCAACTCAACTTTCAGTTTGTCTTTCATTCTTCAACTTTTCAGTTTCCAAGAATTTTCCAATTTTTCAAAAATTTGGCTAACACCCTAAATTTTAAAAAAAGATCGCCATAACCTCCTTTGTACGGGAGCACCGGGAAAATCCCCAAACCACCACACAGGCCCTCTCATCTCAAAAAGAAAAAGAAAAAGCCAAGCGGCTAGCCAATCGGCTCATAAAATCATCCAAACCCAATAAATTAGTAAACATGTACCTATTTGTCGGGCATACAATTTTATTCCTCTTCTCTAGCCTCCTTGCTATGACTTGTTCACACACACACACACACACACACACACACACATATATATATATATATATGTACATGCATGCATTTCCAAACAATTTTCAATACAGTTCAATATTTGATACAATTTGGTTATATGTACCATTCTTTCACATAATGGTTTTATTAGATAACAAACAATCATACAACGCAACCATCAATCAATTAGTGAATTAATGTTTCAAAGTCATAATTTTGATACATATAAAGAAAATTCATTTTTGATGCCAAGTCACAACAATATACCCTATCTAGTTTTGGTTCTCACACCAGTCAATTGGAAATATATAGAAATCCCACTTTTGAAACTCGAACACAAATGCTGATGATAATCGATTAATCACCTGGATTATATCCGTGTGACTAGAGCATGATTCTATATCTATCCAGTATATTAAAACTTTGAATACACATTTGTAAGGCGTATATGCAAAATCTTTATATATTGGATTGTCCAAATTCAATACAAATAAATATTCAAATACGTTGAATAAGGTTTAAATTTTCGAAACAATATTTGTTTTCATTTTTATTTTTAAACACTACTCTTCACACTCGTTCTAGGATACTACCGATCCTATCTCTAACGAGTAATTCTCATTGGATATTACTAATCCAATCTCTGATGAATCCTTTCGTTCGGTTCTAATATGTCTTGTTCTCGAGCTCTGTAAACCAAAGCTCTGATACCACCTATAACGACCCGAACTTCCCTATGAAGGAAAGCCCGGATTGAGTTGAGAACAAGCCATATCGGGACACAAACAGAAGAACATTTCATTTCTTATTACTACAATTTACATCAGAGTACAAAAATATAATAGAGTTTACATAAGTATTATACATTCGATAAGTATTAGAGATTTACAAATTTACAATATATAGCAGCAGAAAATAATACATAACACAACTGAAAGAGAAACGGATACAGAGCTTTCCGGATATCGTTCCAACTGTAAACAACAACTTTCAGCTCCGTTCTTTTTCGAGGACAAAAATATTTTAAGTGGGGTTCGTATCGAAAAGAGCTTTCTAATGAATATGAGAGATTTGAAATCTAACAGTTGGATTTGGATTTTAAATCTAATAGTTGGATTTGGATTTGAAATCTAACGGTTGGATTTGGAATTATGTCGAAATGAAAATTGGAAAAGGTCGCTGTAAGTGCAGTTCGATGACCGTTTACGGAAATCGACTGTACGGGCCTTGTTAAAAATATTAATAATTTGTGTAAAATCATAATAAATGAATTGACTAGAATTGGTATGTACATGGCGCGAGCCATTAATACGCGAGGGATAAGGCTAGACCTTATTCTGGTTCTAGTATCGCGCCGTTGTGCTACTGAAATTTTCTAAAAATATTAGATACAATAAAAATGATATTTTTATTGTTTAAATATTTTATTCAACACATGAATATTCTTTTCAACACACGAATACTTATTTTATTTAACACATGAATATTTTTAATCCTTTTCCGAATATTATTTTAAAATATTCTTTAAGACGAAATCCGGTAGGCTTTGCAATTCATCCCCCTAAGCAGCAATTAAAACCCACCGTGGCTTCCACCTGGTCCCCCAGTACCCTGGTTTTATGGCGAGCCACTCGACTACATGCACACAGCTGCCAACCCTCAAAAGGGACATGTAGGGGTAAGAGTCTTCCGTTCGCCACCAAACTGCGAAGCGAGAACCCCTTATCATGCGTACCCAGCCAACACAGGACCAGCAACAAGAACCGGTGATACTCCATAACTAACACCTCGATTCAAACACCCCACCTCCGTTAAGGTCACTCACAAAGGGAATGCCTTAATTTTGGTGGAGCATAATAGGTAAAAGACACAGATAATTTACAAGACAGGCATATATAAGCAGCGGAAAACTAAATTTATTTCATTCGTGGTTCATAACAAAAACATTACAACAAACTGTCTCAAAACAACTTCCAAATCATTATTTCAGAATCTCTGTCTTGATTATAACATAAAGAAGCATAAAACAAAATAAAATTGCATAAATCCCCAAGTAGTAGTGTGTCCAAAGCCATAGCCAAAGATAAGAAGTTCCAAGCTATACATCACAGAGTCTTCAAGCTTGGAAAGATGAACGGTCCAAATTAGGTTGAGTTATTCCCTCCCTGGGTACCTGAGGGGGGAACAGAAGAAAAGAGAGCAAAAGAAAAATGGGTCAGACATAAGTCTGGTAAGTCCAGTGATTATTCATCATGTAAACTGATAAGAGAACCATGACTTTAATAAGCTGGACACAGGACAATAACAAGGAAATAAGGTAACATAGGATAAGGCAAGATAAACAAGGTAAGATAAACTAATCATACTATCGCACTCATGTCCATATTCTCTGCACCTACTAGATATTTCAACCTTCATCATGAGTTCAAACCTGGTGATCCCTCTTTATTGATCGGCTCCTACTCTCATGCATTTACCACTTGTGTCCTATGGCCCCGCTCGATTGTAGATATCTGTGCTGGTCCCACCATGGGGTGTATCAAATCCTATGGTGGGAACCAGACACGATTCAAGATGCACAGTGTATAACCATTGATGCCCAGTCCTGATTTTTTCACTCCGTAGTACGTGCACGCCCGTACTCCGTCGGAACCTACACTGACGCACCAACCGTCGTTGTTTTAACCGCTTATAATCAGCCCAGTAATCGTGCCCCACCCTGCCTAGTTCAGGGTACCATGATACATCTATGTGGGTTACTGCTGAATTGGGTCCCCGTTACTAGGGTTTCCTAATCAACATGTTAAATTGGTTAAGTGTCCAAGTTAATCTAACCCCACCCATCAGTTTAGTTAACATGTTGTATTGGTTAAGTGTTGCCTTAATTAACTTAACCCTACCATTCCTGACTTAGCTATAATTCATTCATTAAAGCACCAACCACTCACATTAGACAGGTATTGTTGCAGTCACTGGATGTGTCGGTCAGGTCCAGGTAGTTTTACACCGCAACTCAGTCTAACCTCGGGTTCTTTTGGGCTTAATGCACTAACCTCCCACATTAGATATAAATTGTTATGGTTGCTGGATGTGCCGGGCGGTTCCGGGCAGTCTTACACTGTAACTCAATCTAACCTTGGGTTAGGCATATTCGTCTTTTCTAAATTTACATATTTACATCTTTATATGTAAATTATTGTCACTTGAGTCAAGCCCCACTTTCCCTTTTAAATCAAGTTCATAATTTTAGGCATAAAAATTTATACCACTTTATTTCATAAAACATTTACATGTTTATAAGAAAAATATGCCAATTATATGTAATTTCATGTTTTTCCCCAACGTTACCCCCATTAAACGTTCGCATAAATAATATAAAATGTTAGGCTCGATACATAGCCTAACTTATACACAAAAGGGGGAAAAGAGGAACATGTAATAATTCCAACATCATACAAATAGGGGTCTAACTACACATGTGTCATATGAATATGGCATAGAACAATATATATTTAATTAGGAACTTGCAAATTTAGATCTACTCAACATGAATCATGAAATAGGGTTTTTACATATAACTACATAAACTTAAAATCTAACATGTAGTTGTGAACTTGCAAATTAGTTGGATCAAATTTAATATGAACCTAATCATATTAGCATGTAGTTTTGGTCACATATGTGATCATGGTTGAACTTGCGTAGAAAAATTCCCAAATTTGTCCTACAACATATAGGTGTCATTACCAAATCATACAACTTGAAATGTTATTGCCAAATTATACAATATGGTATGTCATCGCAAAATTACACAATATGATATCCATCGCCAAATTATACAATACAGTATGTCATCGCCAAATTACACAATGTGATATTCCATCATCAAATTATAATATGTCATCGCCAATTTATGTCATTGCCAAAATATACAACATAATATGTCATTGCTAAATTATACAACATATATGTCATTGCCAAATTATATCACATATGGATTCATTGCCAAGCATTTAACATTTATCGTCAATTTACATACAATACGATCACAACTTAGCATGATAAGAATCATAGTCTCAATCAATTTAATTTTAACAAAAAGGATAGGCATAGATTTACATTAGGCGATGTTCTACATCCAGTTATTTAGTCATGATTCTAATATCATTTAGGTCTAAATGATAAATGGACTTATAAAAAGGAGACTAGTCTTGTGTTCTGGGATCTGTATTTTGAATTTGAATAGCTCTCCTTTGTTGTAGACGTTGAATTCTCTTAGTTGAATTAGATTTGATTTGCAATTCCTAACTTGCTTTCTAGTTGAATGAGAATGGTGGCTACTCTAGGTTGAGTGTTGACAGCATGACGGTCTTAGGAATATTTTTGTGTGGCTTAGGGTTTAGATTTAGGTTGCTTATATAGAAGTTTGATTAAATAGGAACCGTCAGATTAACCTAGAGAAAATCAAAGCCATTCAAACCTAAGTGAACCAACCAAAACTTGCCACACAAGCCCTAATGACACAGCAGTTCGTCACACAGAGAAACACGTCAGATTTCATATCTGACCCGAGGGGGAGGTCGACCCCTAAGTCAACCCCCTAGTCGACCTCCTGGTTGACCTGGCCTTGGGCGGGAAAATTCCCGCCCAGCCTGCTTCTGCTTCTGATTTTGAATTTTGAATTTTCTGAAATTTATTCTGAGCTGTTTATTTGAATTCTCTAATCTTCTGAAGGTCATAACTCCTTCATACGGAATCCAATTTACGCAAACTCAGAGTCTATCTCAAGCAGAATTCCGAGACGAACGCAATGGCGTAACCCGTTTCCCTTAATTCTCAAATTTGTTATTATTTATTCTTTAATTCGTTACTTTAATGTTTACAGAAAATACAGGGTGTTGCATTCTCCCCTGCTTAAAGGATTTCGTCCCCGAAATCTTCAAGTCGAGAAGAACTCATATCCTACCATCCAATCGTCCATCTACTCAACCATCAAACACAGGCGTCCATTGTCCTTTAAAAGACTTCTAATGCTTCATCATCATATGCATAGTGTGTGTACATGTCCTTATCTAATGCAAAATCAGGCGGTCTACTGATTCAGTTGACCCCCTTAATGCAAGTCATGTCGGTGCCATGAGTCCATTATGTATGCAATCATTCCTAATCATACTTTATACATGAGTGCACAATCATTCGTACAAGTTCAACATCCACATGATAACACATCAAGTTTCAATCATATACAAGTACATATATGCATATGCAATATGAAAGTGACTGAGCCGATCTAACACCTAATGTGTGTGTATATGCATCCACGAGCAACCACTTGCAACCACTTGCAACCATCAATCATAACATGTTTCAAATACATGTTTACATCCATTGGTTTCTACCTAAGGATCAAGAATAGCATAGAGGTAATACTTAAAAAGATAGATACGAGCATGAACAAACTTAAGGGAAAAGAGATCAAAGATGTACCCTCGAAAAGAAAAGGGTAGGTTGCGCGTATCTTGGCCTTAGTCTCCCAAGTCGCGTCTTCCTCAGCGTCACTCCATTGAACTTTAACAAGTTTGGCTTCGTGGTTGCGTAGCTTTTTGACTTCTGTACCCAAGATACAAGTCGGAACTCTTCTCACAGTCGCCTCTCGTTCTACTTCTACTTCCTCTAATATGCTTGGTTCCACCACTTCCGCAGACATATGTAAGCACTTCCGTAGGTGAGAAACGTGAAAGACATTATGAACTCTAGCCAATCTTTCGGGCAGCTCTACTCTGTAAGTCATCTTCCCAATCTTTTCAATGATAGGAAACAGCCCAATAAATCTTGGTGCCAACTTTCCTGCGGATCCGAAGCGAATGACGTTCCTTAAAGGAGATACTTTAAGGAAAACCCTATCTCCAACCTCAAACTCAAGGTCGGTCCTTCTTTTATCTGCGTAGGACTTCTGTCTATCTTAGGCAGTCTTCATTCTTCTTCGTATCAAGTCCATTTTCTCTGAAGTTTCTTTAATCATATCTGGTCCAATTATGAGCTTGTCTGTAGACTCCCACCAACAAGTTGGTGATCGGCATGGTATTTCTTATAAAGCTTCGAAGGGTACCATGCTTGTAACATCCAAATTTTTAACTGTTTTATAATGAATATTTAAATTTATTTTAAATATTGAATTGGATTAATAAATGGATTTTATATTTAATTTATCGATATAATAATCGATGTAAAATTTAAAATTGGATATATCGAAATATCGTAATACAAAAAACGATAAATAGTTGAATTCTAAGTTATAACTGAGTTTAATCAATTTAGTAGATCAGTATAAATTTTATATTGAATTTGAACAATAATTATTTATTTTCGACGAATTTAATTTATTGAAACCATTTTATATTTTAATCAAATTTAGTTTCAAAACTATACCGTTGTGTTCAGTATAGTATTATAATCTTCTAACGTTGGCGGTTGCATTGAAAGAGCAGTTCAGAATTTTATATTAAAGAACCATGAGATATTTTGGTTATTTAATTAGAAAAATCAAATCAAAGGAATCAATTCAGCCGACCAATGTACTCATAATGCCACCCTAAACAATTTAATTTGCGCAGACCTAAGGAAGAAAATCTCCCAGCTATTCTTCCATCGAGCAAGTTTTTTTGTCTCCCAGCTTCACAACCAAGGAAGACAGCAATTTAATGGCACCACCCTAAAACTTAAATTCGCATGCCTATGTTTCCTTGAGCACCAATTTTTGTCTTCAACTTTCAATATCAACGAAACAGAGCAGTAATGGTTTGTACCATTTGTTTCCCCAATTCACACATATATATAATAACCCAAGCCTTTGTTAATCTCTACCTTCTCAAACCCACGAAAACCATTCAAGTCCCCTTTCAATTATATTGTCAATAAATCGAAGAACCATTCACCAAGAGAGAGAAAACCGTTCCACCACATAAAATAAAAGAAAAGGAAATCAGAAATCGCAAAGTACAAGAACTCGATCATCGCAAGGCTTTTGGGTTCGATTTTAAAAGCAATAGTGGTCGCGTTCGATTGGAGGTCAGGGTGATTCGACCTAGGTTAAACGCAGTCATGGTTCGATGGTGAGGGAGCTCAATTGTCGATGGTAGCTGAATGGTGGAAAGTCGTGATCTTGGGGAAGACGCGTTTCTACAGAAGGAGGGGGCTGTGATTTCAAAAAGGTCGAATTGATTTTGGATGCAACAGGGTGTAGATCGATTGAACGAGTGGAGTGGTTTGGTGTTTTACAGTAAGGAGGAGGGAATTCGGTCAGTGAAATTTGGAGAAGTGAGAGCTTAACTATTGCGATTTTGTGGGTGCGACTGAGTGCTGAATGGGAATACAGGTGCAATGTGGTGTGTGGAGAAGCTCAACATGGTGAGCTGGTAAAACTGAAGTTCATTTTTGAGGGGAGGATATTCACGAGTTTGGGGTGATGATTTGGGAAGGGTTCGATAGTATATGGGAGTTTTGGTCTATATCCTTAAAGATGGTGGAAGCAGGGTGACTGCAAGGTGTTGATAAATTGTCGAAATGGTTGGAGGGGCTTTGAACTTGTTGCAGGATGGTGCGAGCCTGCTGTTAAGAGATGGATAGTGTCAGCGTAGTGGGTTGAAAGGATTTGTAGCATTATAGTGGTGTGGAAGTGATATTGTGATCATCGGTTGGAAACTCCGACAAGTAGGAGGAGCACGGTTTAATGGCATTTTCTAAGGATTTCTCATGTGAAGAAACGATGGTAATATAACGAGGAAGAAAGGAAAAGGCAGCGTGAAAGGTATTCGATGGAATTAAATTTTATAAGCTAATTCATTTATTTATGTTGAATTAATTTAGAAGAATAAATATCTTAATAGATAATAAAGTAAATTATCTTAGGTGTTCGGTAAATTCACTTGAGATGATTCGTAGATGCGATATTGCAAGTTTTAAATGGATCTTTGGCAAATAAAATCAAGGTGAGTAAATCTCACTTAGAAATTTATTTTTATCGTTAAAAATAAATTATTGGTTGTTTGGATGCATGCATGAATTATTCTGTGGTTATATATATTAGTTATGTAGGCTTGGTGGTTGTGGTTATTATATATATATATATATATATATATATATATATATTGGGATTTCCCGCAGTATCATTAGTGGATGCCCGTAGTATCATTAGCGGATGACCCTATCGCCCCACGATATATGAGTGGATGACCTTCTATACCGCGATATCCTACCTTGAAGTAGGATTGGTATTATTTTTGTTGACCAACATCTATGGATGTAGGGAAAACAGGTTGGAGGGATCCAACTGGGTTCCTCAAATATATTGCTGCTGTTTACATATTTATATGTGTGTGTGATGTGTGAATTGAATGGATTATTTAGGTGTTTGGATATTAGAATATCACTGGCCCTAGATATTTATAAATCTCAAAAAGTGATTTTATGATTTAAAAAGAAAGTTTATGTTTCAAAATGAAAATGGAATTTCGAATGGATTAAGAAGTATTAACTTGTTTTTAATAATAAAAACAAGTAGCTAAATTTATAAACAATGTTATAAACAAATGGGAAGAAAAATTATCATTTGATAATATTGGATTTTTAAATTCAAGTTTGAATTTAAAAAGGAAAACTTAATTCCCAGAATGAAAATTGGATTTCAAATAAGATTTGAAGTGAGGACTTGTTTTAAATAATTTAAAACAGGAAGTGAAATGTATAAACAATGTTTATAAAAGAATAAAAATAATATTATCATTGGGTAATTTGAAAATTGGAAGATCTAAGTATGATTGTAAAAGAAAAATTTATTTTCGAAATAGAGTTGAATTTTGGATTTGGCTAAAAAAATATTAGTTTATTTTAATAATAAAAACAGGTAGTTTTACTTACAAACGATGTCTATAAATTATCATCGGGTAATTTAGAATGTAAATTCAAGTAAGTTGTCAAAAAAAGGAAATTATGTTTCAAAAAGGGAAATTGGATTTCAAATGGAATTTCGAACCGGAAACTTGTTTTAATATATGAAATAGTAAATGAAATTTATAAACGATGGTTATAAATGGAAATGAATAATTATCATGAGATATTGGATTATATAAATTCAAATATGAATTTAAAAAGGGGAATTGGGCATCGTTTTAAAAAGTAAACGATAAAATTATTTCCGATGTTCGGAATATAAATAAAATGGGAATAAATCCATACAGATTTATGGTTTGAATTCGACTATGTCGAATATATGAAATAAATTATTTTCTGAAAGAATATTGGGATTTTTTTTAGATAAATACTAAAATATAAGATTTAAAAGGAAAATAAATGCTACGTTTATATATATATATATAAACTATGATAGTAAAATATCCCAAATAGGAGTTGAATTTAAAAATGGGTTTTTAAACGAAAGCTTGTTTTAAATTATAAGACAAGGAAGTTAATTTACAATCAATATTTATTAGCATTGTATAATTTTGAAGTTAGTTTCAAATGGAGTTTAAATATGGAAGTTTGTTTGATATAAAATAAGCAAGCGATTTATAAACCATTTTATAAATGAGATGAAGAAATTTTCATTGGATAGATTGGAAATAGAATTTCCAAATATAAGATCCGACATTTAATATTCATATTTTTAAATGAAATAGAAGAGGAAATTTTTATGATTAGTAATGACCTACAAACTCTTATCCGTCTTAAGATAAGAACGTTGTCGGTCAAGGTCTGAGAGGTAAATAAAATACCCCAACTTGAATGACTTAACTATTATCAAGGGACGATATTAGTTTGTAATGGTGAAGGATGTTGAATAAATTGATCCATTCCCATAAAAGAATTTTATAAATGGAAATTCGATTATATCGAATTTTTGTCCAAGGAAATTGGGATTTAATATAGAAATTGAGTTGTAATATAAATTACAACTAGTTCGTGAATCTAATGAAATAATCGACGATTTTGAATAAATTGGAGTTTAAGATAAAGTTGGAAGCATGGTCTAATTTATATTAAATTGTCGAAGAAAGGAATACATTTAGTAAACGTAGTTTTTAAACTAAACTCGCCTCGGCGCGGTAGTTAGAAATTTGGCGTTTTGAACTTCAGTCGAGTATATAAAACTCAATATATTTCAGAATTCAATGAAACAAGAAATGTCCGGACCTATTCAATGATAGTTTTCAAATGGAAAAGAAAATTATGGATTTCGTTTTATAGATTTTGAGATATGTGAAAATCAAATTTCCAGAAAAGCAGCGCCCTAATCGTTTTAAAACCATAACGGTTTATTAAATAAAATAAAAGGATTTTGAATGAATAAAAATCCGAATTTCTGTTAGAAAAATCCAGATTACAGTTATAAAATAAATATGAACTCAAGTCGAGTAAACAGATCGATTTTTGAAACAAAAATCAAATTTTTAATTATCGGATGAAGTTAACTAATTTCAAATGAAATTAGTAAATATGGTTTTTGATCGAACTTAACATTTGTTAATTAAACTGAATTTGTAAATTGGAATTGGAAATCCGAGTTTGTTGTATATAAGCAAACACAAATATATTTGAGTGAGATATGTTCAAATTAAAAGCAAATGAAACCAAGAACCTAATTTGAAATTTAATTAGCGAATGGAAAGCGAGTTATGTAAAAAGGGACGAATTGACTGAAATGAGTTGGAGACGGTCATGTATATTTTAAACAGGTATGGAATGGAGATAATGAAGATTATAATTTAAGTGTCCGACAAAAAGGTATATGTTTAAATTTCCATATAAGGTTTTATGCGCCGAATCGGCAAGCCGCTTGGCTTTTTGATTTTCTTTTTGAATGGAAAGGGCGTAGAGAGGCAAGTTGGGGTTTGAACTATTGACCGGTACAAAGGAGGTGCTGGCGAAATTTTCTGAAAATTTAAGGAGTTAGAATATTTTTAAGAAATTTTACAATAAGAAGTCAATATATATAACTTGATAAGAAGTTTTGGAAAATAGATAATGAATAAATATTAGAAAGGGCCAGTGATTGTGAAATTGTTTGATGGATGTTATTTTATCCTTTGATAGTTAAATCACCGACTATCAAAGTGTTTTGACCATCGTTGTCAATACGGAGAGACCGGTTGGATTTAATATCTGAAAACCACTCCGCATAGGCATAGGCATTGCGAATTAGATTATGCTGAAGATAATCGAAGACGGAGTGAAATTCAAGAGCTTTTATGTTTATCCAATCCCATGACAGCTTGTACGGACGAATGTCAGACAGAGTATTCCTAACGGTCACATAAGACGATCTTTTCAAGGTATTACGTCTGGTGGTAGAGAAATTCGTTTCTCTTAGCTTTTATACCCGTAATATTTTTGGGAAGATCAACTAATGATTTGACGGGTTTGACAATGTGGCATTCAAAGTGTGTGGTGGCCAAATGTTCTAAAGGATAGACGTAGCCTCAGGCTTCACAACACGGAAATGACAAAAATCGGGCAGGCAGCATGGCTATGTTGGTCACTCCCATTAGGGTGTATAATCACCTATCTAGAGATATTCCTTTTAATTCTTTAATCTATTTCGATGTTGTCCCTTTTCGGGAAACAGTGGTTTGAGCCCAACCGTTTGTGATATACATTCGATACACTCAAGCGAAATGAGTGGTCGGTCATGTGTGGGCCGGGTTGCAAGAAGTTCTTGTTTAACCCAGTGTGTTCCCCTCTAGAGATACACTATCCGCAGGTGGTCCCATACCTTGTCATAATTGGAATCCAATCTCCAATAAGCGCCCTGCGGTTTTTGATTTTATACTATGTATGTAGAGCGTGAGATGCAAGCGTTCTACTATTTGGCTATTTATTTGATTAGACATTATTATAATATCACTGGATTTAGATATCAAAATTTTTTTGGGTTATAGTAAGGTAAAAACCTTCCGTGTTTATGTGTGGGTCGGTCTTACTATCATCCTTTTCTTTTAAAAGGCTTTTTTCAAAGTTAAACAATATGGTTGGAGTTTACTCACACCAGTCCCATGACTGACCCAGAGTTTATTTTGTTTGTTTTTTTTACTAAACTCTTAGGTGCCCAAATTTGTACGGGCAGTCAAGTGTTTCAGGCTTTATAGATACACTTGGAGGAGCTTGAAAACTGGAGGCTTCACTGTTAGTTATTTAGAGTTATTTCCGCTGTATCAAATGTTATGTTGTACTCTGTTATGGTGTGTATATACAAAACAAATTTGTATTTCAAAGTTATGTTATATAATATATTTTATTCGTTCCGCTGCGAGGTTCTGTATTGTTATTTCTGTTCATCTTCTATCTTTTCTATTTTCTTTAACCCTAATGACTCGTATTTCTGTATTATTTGAGTTGGACGTATGTTGCATTAGTCAGCTCAGATAGTATGGATTTTCGGGCCATCACAATGCCTATGGTGGCTTGGTAGCTATTGTTGTAGGAAAACTCCACCAAAGGAAGATGATCTTCCCATGTTCCTCCAAAGCAAAGAATGCATAATATCAAGAGGTCTTCTAATACTCTGTTTACGCTTTCCGTCTGACCATTGGTTTGGGGGTGATAGGTCGTGCTTAAGCATAACTGTGTGCCTACAGCCTCTTGCAAGCTCTTCCAAAACTCGCTCGTAAAGATAGGATCTCGGTCGCTCACAATGCTGGAGGGTATCCCATGAAGTCGAACTATCTCTTTAAGATAAATGGATGCTAAAGATGAGGCAGTCCTTCTACTTTTAACGGGTATAAAGTAAGTGCTTTTTGTGAGCCTGTCCACTATAACCCAAATACTGGTATTGCCCCTTCTTGACCTAGGCAGCCTATCTATAAAGTCCATTGAAATGCTATCCCATTTCCACTGTGGGACCTCTAGAGGATGAAGCTAACCACCAGGCTTCTTTTGCTCCGCCTTGACTTGCTGTCATATCAAACACATAATGACGAATTCAGCTACATCCCTTTTCATGCCATTCCAAAAGAAACCCTTTTTACGTCTTTATACATCTTGTCCCCACCTGGGTGTATGGTCGACTTGGAATGGTGTGCCTCTTCGAGAACCTTCTTCACCAAATCCCTTGCTTGTGAGGCGCAAATCCTTCCATCCCGCCTTAACCAACCCTTATCATCGATGGAGTATCTATTGAGGTGACTAGAAGAATCAACGCTAATTAGCTTATCCATCACATTAACTATCTGAGGGTCTTCACGTTGCGCAGTTCCTATTGATTCCAGATGAGTAGGACGCACTTCTAGCGATGCTAACAAACTAGTCACATGATCGATGGAGGGTATAAAGTCAAAATTGGCTACCAAACTCTGCCTTTCTACAAAGAGAGGGCTTAAGGTTAGCTTCTTTCTACTCAAGGCATCTGCTACTACATTTCCCTTGCCAGGGGTATAGGAAATCTCGAAATCATAGGATGCCAAGAATTCCATCCACCTTTGTTGCCTCAAGTTAAGATCTTTCAGCGAGAAAAGGTACTTCAATGATTTATGGTCAGTATACAATTCAAACTTCTCACCTAGGAGATGATGGCGCCAAGACTTAAGCGCAAAGACGATGGAAGCCAACTCTAGATCATGGGTTGGGTAGTTTTTCTCATGTACTTTCAATTGTCTGCCTCCATAAGCTACCACCTTCCCTTCTTGCATCAAGACAGCACCTAGTCCCATACCACATGCATCCGCGTATACGGTAAATATCTTTCTCCCATTCGGCAATGTCAGAACTGGGGCTGTTGTTAGAGCCCTCTTTAATCGTTGGAAAGCAATATCGCAATCCAAATCCCAATTGAAAGCTAGGTTCTTCTTCATCAACCTTGTAAGCGGAGCTGAGATTTTTGCAGTCTTTGATGAACTTTTAGTAAAAGCCCGTTAGCCCGAGGAAGCTTCGGACTTCGGTCGCATTCCATGGAACCTTCAAATCTTGCACCGCAACTACTTTTGCGGGGTCCACGGCTAACCCTTCCCTGGATACCACATGTCCAAGAAATCTTACTTCCTCTCTCCAGAAGTGGCGTTTGGAGAATTTGGCTTTCAACTGATGTGCTCGAAGAGTATCCATGACTTCTTTCAAATGCTGAGCATGCTCTTCCTCGCTCTTTGAGAAGATCATAATGTCATCTACGAAGACCACCACAAACTTATTGAGGAACTCCCTGAACACCCTGCTCATTAAGTTAACGAAATAAGCGGGTGCGTTTGTCAAGCCGAAAGGCATGACAAGCCACTCGAAAAAATCATTTGGGGTTCTGAACGCGGTCTTATCAATACTGTCTTCAGCCACTCTTAGCTGATGAAACCCGGTAGCTAGATCTAGTTGGGAGAAAACCGATGCACCTACAAGCTGACCGAACAAGTCATCTATTCTTGGAAGTGGGTGCCTATTCTTCTTGGTCAGCTTGTTTATCTCCCGATAGTCAACGCATAGGCAAAGTGAGCCATCCGCTTTGGTTGCGAATACTACTAGAGCACCCCATTCAGAAATACTCCGTCTTATAGACCCCTTCTCAAGCAACTCTTTAACTTGCTTGCTGAGTTCTTTCCTCTCCCTTGGAGCCATGTGTCTAATGGTAAAGCAACGGGTTTTGCATTATCAACGAGGTATATGCGCAAGTCTATCTCCCACTTCGGAGGTAACCCCTTCACCTCTTCAAAGACATCCGAGTATTCACAGACTACTCTAACAGACTGCAAGTTCTCAACAGACGCATCAAGAGATTCTAGATAGCTAAGCATAACAGAGTTCATGGGATTACAAGATATTTCGAGAGTGTTACTGAGGTGAGTCATGAGTCCAACCACTCTCTTTTCACATTCGAGGATGGCACCATTACTGGATAGCCAATCCATGCCTAGAATCAACCCATAGCCCGTGAAGCCCAAAACATAGGCATTACATCTAAACCCCACACTTAGTATAGAAATTCTTAGTATAGAAATTTCCAAATCCAGACAAATCATTGACAAATAAATTGAGCCCCCAATTGGATTTGAAAAATCCAAGGGATCCTCTACTAAACTGGTGTCTTGGTGCAGAGATTCAACTAAAGCAGTAGATATAAAAGAGTGCGATGCGCCAGAATCAAAGAGTGTACGAACAGGATGATCAAAAAGATAAACTAAACTCTCAACAGAAACATTTCTACCTCATTCTTAGGAGGTGCCATGAGAGCGTGAACTTGCCCCCTAGAAGTAGATCCAGCTCTTTGCCCTTGCTTTCTTGGGCGGTCCTAGCCATGTGTCATGTCTCGCCGCAATGGAAACAGACACGCGTCTTCCTCTTCTTCTTTCTGCAGTCCTTAACTAGATGTCCAGGAATGCCACAAAAATTACACTTCCTCTTGTCACGGGGTTTGATGTTCTTCCCGCCCTTCTTGGAATCTGTCTTCTTGCTCTGTGATCCTTCCACTTTCTTATCTTGAGGTACTTCAGCCTTTGTCTCTTTCTTTCCAACCTTATCTTCTTCTTGTAAAAGTGCCATGTCCACCAATCTCTCATAAGTTGCACCCATAGGTATATGGGACATAGCTGCGCTGTGTAGTGGCTCATTCAATCCTTTCACAAAGCGGAGAGCCTTCTTATATGGAGTGTTTACAAACTCAAATCTGAACCTAGCCTGCTGGTTGAATTGGTTAACATATTCCTTGACCGACATACTTCCCTGTTTGAGAGCTAAGAACTTCTCCATTTGTAGGCTTCGTTCAGCTTGTGAAAGGAATTTCATTTCAAACCTTATTCCGAAATCCATCCAAGTTTCAATTGGTCTTTCAGCGTTAGTAACTTCCCACCAATAGGAAGCTTCGTCTTTGAGCAACCATACCGCCAACTGTATCTTCTGCCTATCATCTACTTTGAAGATATCGAACAAATCCTCAGTCTCTTTGAGCGAGTTTCTTGCTTCCACGAAGGATACATTTCCATTGAAGTTCTTTCCACCCATGGCTCGAAAGTCCCTACATATTTTTGAGAAAGCATTTGCACGCGGAGGAGGAGGAGGAACCGCAGCAGCTGGGGGAGGAGGAACGTCTGCTAAGCCTACGGCATTAGCCCTAGCCTCTAGGTACCTTCTGAACCAACCAGGTACCGGCACACCCTCTGGAAGGTTAAGGTCCCCAGACATGCTGAAACGAAAAAGGAGAGATTCAAAACAAAGGACAGAAAGATCGTGCATATGGCTTTTGTAACAACCCGTATTTTTAAATAACATGTTATAACATAAACCAAGGCAGAATTAAATGATAAAATCTGAATCAAGGGAAAAGGGCTATGCCATTGCGTTCGTCTCGGAAAAATACGCGAAATAGAGTCCGAGTTTTCGAAAATTGGAGTCCGTATGACCAAGTTATGGCCCGTCAAAGTTTTCAGAAAATTTCAAGTTCAAATTTGAATTCAAAATTCAGCTGAGCAGGATAGGCGGGAAAAGATCCCGCCACCCCCCCCCCCCCCAAGTCGACTGGGGAGTCGACTTGGGAGTCGACACACCCCAGGCTGTGTCGACTGCCCAGTCGACACCCCTGTCGACTTGGGTGGTCGGCCAGTTTGGCCTGGGTGCACCTGACTTGTTCCTCAAGACATGCTTTAGGGCTGGTGACGGATTTTAATGGCTCAGATCTGAACTAGGGTTAATCCTATGGCCTAAACTAACCTAATCTTCTATAAAAAGACCCTAAGACCTAGCCTAAACCCTCATTAATCATTCCTACAACTAAACTATGCCAAAATGTTTCTTGATCATGGCCTCCATCTTCATATCATGGCCTCCATCCTCTTCATGAAAGTTTGAGTGTCCTAAGCTAGTAAAAGAGCCACCTTTCTTCATCAAAACAAGGATCTTTCTTCATACAAATCAAAGGGAGCTTCTTGTTTCTCAAGACAACTTGGAGCTTGTATTCATTTGGGGGTTTTTAGAGTTGCTAGTGGCTTCGTCTCAATCTTATTTTATTTTACAAGTCTTCATAGCATTGTAAGCCCTATTCTACTCTTAGATTCTAACTATGAAGTTAAATATGACATGTTGCAACTTTGAGTTTGGGCCTAAGTATGATTTGTGCTTTGATTCTATCATGTTATGCATAGATTTATTCTATGCATGTTTGTGAAGCTATCACCTTGACTTTGTGCACAGAAAGCTATGAGCTTTGATTCTATCATATTATGCATAGATTTATTCTATGCATGTTTGTAAAGCTATCACCTTGACTTTGTGCATAGAAAGCTATGAGCTTTGATTTGAAATGTTGCATAAAGCAACATAGAAACTCTCATAACCCTTATGTTATCTTGCATATGATGTTATATGCGAATCACTAGCTATCGTCCTATGTCATTTATGGCCATGTTTCACCTATTATGCTAAAGTTGATATCATGCATGTTTTGAGGCTTATAATGTAATATGCAAGTTTATGAACACATTTGCCTCATATGCCACCATGTTTAACTTGTGGCCAAACCTTAACCCCTCATGTTCCTTAATATGCTTGTGGCCAAATCACCCTTATGCTATTATGCATGCTTGTGGCCAAATCACCCTTATGCTATTATGCATGCTTGTGGCCAAATCACCCATATGCTATTATGCATGCTAGTTGCCAAATTACCCTTATGCTATTTGATATGTTTGAGGCCAAGTCACCTTTTATGCTATCATACATGTTGAGGCCATATGCTAGTATGTTGAACCCCTTTTGGCCTCAAATATCACCATGTTTAACTTGTGATAGACTTTGCCATCTTATGCCCACCTTGTCATATTGTTATGTTCCCTCTTTGATCTATTTGTGTTGATGCGAATTTACGTGCGATGGGAATACGTTATGGGTAGTTGGGCAAACTTAAATAACATGAAAACATGACTTGAAAATATGACATGAAAGTTTGACATGTGTTTATGCTTGAAAACATGAACGTGGACATGACATGTAGAAAACTTGGAAGTGGCCAACTCGAGGTTGGGTTGAGTTTGTAGCATAAATCTACCCGGAACCAACCGGCTTAACTAGTGGCTACAAACAATAGGACCCAATGTGAGTAGTTGGTCACATCGCACTTAAAACCCGAGGTTAGACTAGGTTGTGGTGTAAAGCTACGCGGACCCGCCCGGCTTAACTAGTAACCACAACAAAGTCTAATGTGAGAGGTTGGGGTGTATTAAGTTAATTAATGCCACATGATAGGGTTAAGTCATGGACCGCTGGAATACTTAACCAATTAAACACGATGGGTTGGTAGGGTTAAGTCATGAACTACTTGAATACTTAACCAATTAAACACGATGTATTGATAGGGTTAAGTCATGAACTGCTTGAATACACTTGACCGACTCAATACATGGTTAGGATAGGGTTAACCAAATTTAACCCGCTTTAAATCCTAGTTACGAGGTCCTTTTCAACCGTAACCCACTTGGGAGTATCTGGATACCCTGGACTAGGCTAGGGTGGGGGCACGATTACTGGACTGATTGTAAGAGACCAAAAGAGACGGCTGAATGGTGCACCGGTTGTTCAGGCGGACCATGGTCGTGCACATTAAGTCCGGAGTTGAACATGGGCACCAGTAGGTTTAGACTGTGCGTGCTTGAATTGTGTCTGTGGTTACACCTTAGCGCTAGATACACCTTGGGGTGGACCTTGCACAGTTAACTACATTCCATGATTAAGCCGTATGACACCGATACACGACGAGTTTGGCTTATAGGGAGCCGATCGACTAGACCGAGTGGTTGGACCTTGATTTAGGTCACCTCATGATGTTGGGCCAGCTTTGGGCTAAGGGATCATTTCTTGTTTATACTTGACATGGATTAGAATACTAGTACACCTGGTGCAACTTAACCTTGTATATGCGATGCCACACTTGATCTATCTTGTTAACTTTTCACCATACCAGTTATCACCCTATGTTTCATCTCTGTTTTACATGTCTAGTTAACTTTATTAGTTTTTATACTAATAGTAGTTAGGACTTACCAGTCTTTTTGACTGACCCGTTTTCTTTCGCCTCTTTTCTTCCGTTTCCCCCCCAGGTTCTCATTGTGGGAACACTAGCACATAGCTGGATCTTTAGCTTGCTTACTGGATGGCTCATGTACGGTTTGGACTTGAGCTCACTATGGCTTACCACATCTACTTTGGGGATAGTTTACTTTATGTTATTTCCAGTTTTCAGTTTATGTTTTCTAGACTTGTAGTAGTTGGAAAAATAATGACTCAGTACTTTGATGTAATTTGACTATGGTTTTGAAATAGTAATTTTATCCGCTGCTTTACTTACTCTGTTTTACTTATATGTTCTGCCTTGTGATATCTTCATGCATGTTTACCTCGTTTAACGCCCCTCCAAAGCTAGTGCGCTTGCAAGAGTGACATTGGCGGAGGTGGGGTGTTACATTTGATATCAGAGCATAAGGTTTACAAGATCTGAGCAAAAGGTTTTTTTTAAAACTTACCTTTTGAAAAACTATTTTCAAAACCAATTAAGTATTTTCCAAGAAAAGTCTAGGCTATTTTAAAAAGGCTATTCCCCAAAAGCCATTAGCACTATCCTTTGTTTCCTCGTTCTCAATCTATCTTTTTCTTCGTTTCAGTATGGCCTATAATTTTGCCATTCTGGAGGGCATACCAGTACCTATTTGGTTTAGAAGGTACATGGAGGCAAGGGCGAATGAAGCCGGCCCCGCGGACATTCCTCCTCCTTCCCCCGTGGCTAACATTCCTCCCCCTCCCGTAGGTGAGGTTCCTCCTCCTCCGCATCCACAAGCGGATTTCGCGAAGATTTGCAAGGACTTTAAGGCGATGGGTGGCAAGAATTTTATTGGGACGGAGACTTTTGTTGAGGCAAGAAACTGGTTAAAGGAAACTGAAGACCTCTTTGCTATCTTTGATATAGAAGACCGTAGGAAAGTTCTGTTAGCGGTATGGTTATTGAAAGAGGAAGCTGCATATTGGTGGGTAGTTACCACCACTACTAGGCCAATTCAGACTTGGGATGACTTTAGGAGAAGGTTTGGACTGAGGTTTCTATCATCGACAGAAGAGAACCTTCAGATGGAGAGGTTCCTATCTCTAAAGCAAGGGGACATGACAGTTAGGGAATACGTGGATACATTTAATCAACTTGCTCGGTTCGGTCTAGACTTGATTAACACAGCTCAGAAAAAGGCCCTACGCTTTGCTCTAGGATTAAATGAGCCATTGCGCGGTTTGGCCATGTCTCATATACCCATGGGGGCGACTTTCGAGAGTTTGGTAAATATGGCCCTGCTTCAAGAGGAAGATAAGAGTGGCAAGAAGGAGGTCAAGGCAAATGAGTCTCAAGGCGAGAAGGTAGATTCCGGAAAAGGAGGCAAGAACAACAACAGCAAGGACAACAAGTCAAGAGAAAGGAGGAAGTGCAACTTCTGTGGGATCACTGGGCACATAGCCAAAGACTGTAGGAAGAAGAAAAGGAAGTTGGGAGAGTGCTTTCATTGTGGAAAATCTGGACACTTCAGTAAGGATTGCCCGAAAAAGCGAGGACAAGGGAAAAGGTAAATTCAGCAAGCAGGACCCTCTGGAGGGCAGTTGCAGGCTCCCCTCGCTCTTCCAGCTTTTGATCGAGGTAGTGTTTCTATAGAAATTCATGTTTACATTTCTGATTTCCCTATTCATACCTTATTTGATTCTGGCGCATCGCATAGTTTTATTTTTGATCTTGTTGAAAGTTTGCACCTAAGTACTAGTCTAGTTGAGAATCCCGTTAGTATTTCAAATCCGATTGGGGGCTTCGCCCATCTATCTGCGATTTGTATGGATTTGAAAATCTCTATCTTGAGCGTAGAATTCGTGTGTGATGCTTATGTTCTCGGGTTTATGGGATACGGGTTGATTTGAGGCATGGGTTGGTTGTCCAGTTATGGAGCCATTCTTGACTTTGAACATAGGGTTGCGAGGCTCATGACTCGCCTCGGTAATACCCTCGAAATCTCGTGTGACCTTTAGGGTTCCGTCATGATTAGTTTTCTAGAATCCCTTGGCATTTTTATTGTAAATTTGTATTCCAATCGAGTAGTGTTCGCCACTAAGGCGGATGGTCCATTTCGCTTAAGCATGAGGTATAGAAATCACCCTAGTAAGAACATTTGGCAATGTGGAGTGGCATTTGTTTTCAAGAGATAGTTCTTCTGCATGGAATACCGTATGGTATGTAAACGAGATCCAGGATTCACTAATGAATTTTGGAAAGCTTGCATGAAACCATGAGCACGCAGTTATGTTTAAGCCAAGTATTTTAGGAGAAGAATAAGTGGAAGTGGAACGAGAGGCAATAGTGAAATGAGTCCTAACTCATATTTTGGAAATAAGAATTAAGAGCTACGAAATTGTGAAGTTAAAAGACGGTCAAGGCACGATGGGATTAAGCACAAGAAAATGCGGCTTAGAAGATTGAAGACTAGATACGCGCATTATATCTCTTTCTAAGAGTATACCCTTGATCCCTATTATTCTATAGAGCTTACTCGCATGCTATCTTTTAAGTATATCCTCTCGGTCCTATTCTCAATCTTAGTTCTGTCGCAAACCCCATAAGGAGTATGACTCGCCTGTTTGTGATATATAGTTGGGATAAAGATGTCCGTCAAGTTGACCAAACTATTGGGCTTTATGGGATATGGATCATAGTTGATAGACTCACGAAGAGCACCCATTTCATTCCAGTAAAGAACAAGAGGACAGCATCAGGTCTAGCATCTTTTTATCTTCGAGAGATAGTGCGATTGCATGGAGTTCCTTCCAGAATAGTTAGCGGTCGTGACCCAATCTTCACCATCCAGTTCTAGAATAGTTTGCAAGAAGCAATGGGTACGCGATTGAATCTAAGTACAGCCTATCACCCCCAGATGAATGGCCAAACCGAAAGGGTGAATAGAGTGCTAGAAGATCTTTTGAGGCTTTGTGTTCTTGACTTTGGTGGTACTTGGGAAGACCACCTTCCTCTTGTAGAGTTTGCTTATAATAACAACTACCAAGCAAGCATAAGGATGGCACCATTCGAAGCTTTATACGGGAGGCCGTGCAAGTCACCAACATGTCGGTGGGAGACGACGAATAAGCTTATACTTGGGACCGACATGATAAGGGACACATCCGAGAAAGTTGAATTGGTGAGAAGACGGATGAAAACGGCCCAAGACAGGCAGAAATCCTATGCTGACAAGCGAAGGACAAATTTGGAATTCGAAGTTGGAGATATGGTTTTCGTGAAGGTTTCTCCTCTGCGTAATGTGGTTCATTTTGGAGCAGTTGGGAAGCTGACACCAAGGTTCGTAGGACCCTTCCCTATTATAGAAAGAGTTGGGAAGATGACTTATAAGGTGGAGTTGCCCGAGAAGCTGGCTGGAGTTCACAATGTTTTTCATGTCTCGCATCTCCGAAAGTGCCTACATGAGTCAGCCAAGGTAGTTGAACCAAGTATTCTTGAAGACACGGAGGTATAGAAAGAGGCGACCTTGAGGAGAGCTCTGATTCGTATCTTGGGAACGAAGATCAAGAAACTAAGGAATCGAGAAGTCAAGTTAGTAAAGGTTCAGTGGAGTGAAGCCGATGAAGATGCAACTAGGGAAACCGAGGAGAAGATGCGTAGGCTTTATCCATTTCTTTTTTAGGGTACATTCTCAATCTCTTTTCCTAGTTAGCATATCTTTCTTTTGCTATCCATGTTTATCTTGTTATCTCGTTAAGCTTGTCATGAGAACCTTAAGTAGAAACCCTTTGGATGAAACATGTATTTGAAACATGTTATCCTTGATGTTTGCAAGTGGTTGCAAGTGTTTGCAAGTGGATACTCGTGGATGCATGATACACATTAGGCACTAAGATCGGCTCACACACTTTCATGAATTATGTTAGGAATTTGCATACATATGGACTCATTCCACTAACATACTTTGCATTAAGGAGGTTTTCTGAATCAGTAACCGCCTGATTTTCGCATTAGATAAGTACATATACACACACCTCTGCATATGATCATACAGCATTTAGAATCTTTTGAGGACAATGTTTACTTGTGGATGATGTTTTGAGTAGATGGATGATGGATGGTAGGATATGTTCTTCCTAACTTGAAGATTTCGGGGACGAAATCCTTTAAGGAGGGGAGAATGTAACAACCCGTATTTTTAAATAACATGTTATAACATAAACTAAGGCAGAATTAAATGATAAAATCTGAATCAAGGGAAATGGGCTGTGCCATTGCGTTCGTCTCGGAAAAATACGCGAAATAGAGTCCGAGTTTTCGAAAATCGGAGTTCGTATGACCAAGTTATGGTCCGTCAAAGTTTTCCGAAAATTTCAAGTTCAAATTTGAATTCAAAATTCAGCTGAGCAGGATAGGCGGGAAAAGATCCCGCCACCCCCCCCCCCCCAAGTCGACTGGGGAGTCGATTTGGGAGTCGACACACCCCAGGCTGTGTCGACTACCCAGTCGACACCCCTGTCGACTTGGGTGGTCGGCCAGTTTGGCCTGGGTGCACCTGACTTGTTCCTCAAGACATGCTTTAGGGCTGGTGACGGATTTTAATGGCTCAGATCTGAACTAGGGTTAATCCTATGGCCTAAACTAACCTAATCTTCTATAAAAAGACCCTAAGACCTAGCCTAAACCCTCATTAATCATTCCTACAACTAAACTATGCCAAAATGTTTCTTGATCATGGCCTCCATCTTCATATCATGGCCTCCATCCTCTTCATGAAAGTTTGAGTGTCCTAAGCTAGTAAAAGAGCCACCTTTCTTCATCAAAACAAGGATCTTTCTTCATACAAATCAAAGGGAGCTTCTTGTTTCTCAAGACAACTTGGAGCTTGTATTCATTTGGGGGTTTTTAGAGTTGCTAGTGGCTTCGTCTCAATCTTATTTTATTTTATAAGTCTTCATAGCATTGTAAGCCCTATTCTACTCTTAGATTCTAACTATGAAGTTAAATATGACATGTTGCAAGTTTGAGTTTGGGCCTAAGTATGATTTGTGCTTTGATTCTATCATGTTATGCATAGATTTATTCTATGCATGTTTGTAAAGCTATCACCTTGACTTTGTGCATAGAAAGCTATGAGCTTTGATTCTATCATGTTATGCATAGATTTATTCTATGCATGTTTGTAAAGCTATCACCTTGACTTTGTGCATAGAAAGCTATGAGCTTTGATTTGAAATGTTGCATAAAGCAACATAGAAACTCTCATAACCCTTATGTTATCTTGCATATGATGTTATATGCGAATCACTAGCTATCGTCCTATGTCATTTATGGCCATGTTTCACCTATTATGCTAAAGTTGATATCATGCATGTTTTGAGGCTTATAATGTAATATGCAAGTTTATGAACACATTTGCCTCATATGCCACCATGTTTAACTTGTGGCCAAACCTTAACCCCTCATGTTCCTTAATATGCTTGCGGCCAAATCACCCTTATGCTATTATGCATGCTTGTGGCCAAATCACCCTTATGCTATTATGCATGCTTGTGGCCAAATGACCCTAATGCTATTATGCATGCTTGTTGCCAAATTACCCTTATGCCATTTGATATGTTTGAGGCCAAGTCACCTTTTATGCTATCATACATGTTGAGGCCATATGCTAGTATGTTGAACCCCTTTTGGCCTCAAATATCAGCATGTTTAACTTGTGATAGACTTTGCCATCTTATGCCCACCTTGTCATATTGTTATGTTCCCTTTTTGATCTATTTGCGTTGATGCGAATTTACGTGCGATGGGAATACGTTATGGGTAGTTGGGCAAACTTAAATAACATGAAAACATGACTTGAAAATATGACATGAAAGTTTGACATGTGTTTATGCTTGAAAACATGAACGTGGACATGACATGTAGAAAACATGGAAGTGGCCAACTCGAGGTTGGGTTGAGTTTGTAGCATAAATCTACCCGGAACCGACCGGCTTAACTAGTGGCTACAAACAATAGGACCCAATGTGAGAAGTTGGTCACATCGCACTTAAAACCCGAGGTTAGACTAGGTTGTGGTGTAAAGCTACCCGGACCCGCCCGGCTTAACTAGTAACCACAACAAAGTCTAATGTGAGAGGTTGGGGTGCATTAAGTTAATTAATGCCACATGATAGGGTTAAGTCATGGACCGCTGGAATACTTAACCAATTAAACACGATGGGTTGGTAGGGTTAAGTCATGAACTACTTGAATACTTAACCAATTAAACACGATGTATTGATAGGGTTAAGCCATGAACTGCTTGAAAACACTTGACCGACTCAATACATGGTTAGGATAGGGTTAACCACATTTAACCCGCTTGAAATCCTAGTTACGAGGTCCTTTTCAGCCGTAACCCACTTGGGAGTATCTGGATACCCTGGACTAGGCTAGGGTGGGGGCACGATTACTGGACTGATTGTAAGAGACCAAAAGAGATGGCTGAATGGTGCACCGGTTGTTCAGGCGGACCATGCTCGTGCACATTAAGTCCGGAGTTGAACATGGGCACCGGTAGGTTTAGACTGTGCGTGCTTGAATTGTGTCTGTGGTTTACACCTTAGGGCTGGATGCACCCTGGGGTGGACCTTGCACAGTTAACTACATTCCATGATTAAGCCATATGACACCGATACACGACGAGTTAGGCTTATAGGGAGCCGATCGACTAGACCGAGTAGTTGGACCTTGATATAGGTCACCTCATGATGTTGGGCCAGCTTTGGGCTAAGGGATCATTTCTTGTTTATACTTGACATGGATTAGAATACTAGTACACCTGGTGCAACTTAACCTTGTATATGCGATGCCACACTTGATCTATCTTGTTAACTTTTCACCATGCCAGTTATCACCCTATGTTTCATCTCTATTTTACATGTCTAGTTAACTTTATTAGTTTTTATACTAATAGTAGGTAGGACTTACCAGCCTTTTTGACTGACCTGTTTTCTTTCGCCTCTTTTCTTCCGTTCCCCTCCCCCAGGTTCTCAGGGTGGGAACACTAGCACCTAGCTAGATCTTTAGCTTGCTTACTGGATAGCTCATGTACGGTTTGGACTCGAGCTCGCTATGGCTTACCACATCTACTTTGGGGATAGTTTACTTTATGTTATTTCCAGTTTTCAGTTTATGTTTTCTAGACTTGTAGTAGTTGGAAAAATAATGACTCGGTACTTTGATGTAATTTGACTATGGTTTTGAAATAGTAATTTTATCTGTTGCTTTACTTACTCTGTTTTACTTATATGTTCTGTCTTATGATATCTTCATGCATGTTTACCTCGTTTAACGCCCCTCCAAAGCTAGTGCGCTTGCAAGAGTGACATTGGCTGAGGTGGGGTGTTACAGCTTTGGGGGATTATGCCTTTTTAAAATAAAACACTTTTTTTTCTTGAAAATTGTTTCTTTAAACTTCTTTTTGAAAAACAGTTTTCAAAATTTTTTATCTGATCTGGTAAACCTTTGCTCTGATACCAAGTGAAACACCCCACCTCCATTAAGGTCACTCACAAAGGTAATACCTTAATTTTGGTGGAGCATTATAGGTAAAAGACGCAGATAATTTACAAGACAGACATATATAAGCAACGGAAAATTAAATTTATTTCATTCATGGTTCATAACAAAAACATTACAGCAAACTGTCTCAAAAAAACTTTCAAATCATTACTTCATAATCTCTGTCTTGATTATAACATAAAGAAGCATAAAACAAAATAAAACTGCTTAAATCCCCAAGTAGTAGTGTGTCCAAAGCCATAGCCAAAGATAAGAAGTTCCAAGTTATACATAACAGAGTCTTCAAGCTTGGAAAGATGAACGGTCCAAATTAGGCTGAGTTATTCCCTCCCTGGGTACCTGGGGGGGGGGGGCGGAAGTAAAGAGAGCGAAAGAAAAATGGGTCAGACATAAGTCTGGTATGTCCAGTGATTATTCAGCATGTAAACTGATAAGAGAACCATGACTTGAATAAGCTGGACACAGGACAATAACAAGGAAATAAGGTAACATAGGACAAGGCAAGATAAACAAGGTAAGATAAACTAATCATACTATCGCAATCAGGTCCATATTCTCTGCACCTGGTAGATATTTCAACCATCGTCATGAGTTCAAACCCGGTGATCCCTCTTTATTGATCGACTCCTACTCGCACGCATTTACCACTTGTGTCCTACGGCCCCGCTCGATTGTAGTTACATGTGTTGGTCCCACCATGGGGTGTATCAAATCCTATGGTGGCAACCAGACATGATTCAAGATGCACAGTGTATAACTACTGACGCCCAGTGCCTGCTTTTTCCACTCCGGAGTACGTGCATGCCCGTACTCCATCGGAACTTACACTGACGCACCAACTGCCGTTGTTTTGACCGCTTATAATCAGCCCAGTAATCGTGCCCCACCTTGCCTAGTTCAGGGTACCATGATACATCTATGTGGGTTACTGCTGAAATGGTCCCCGTTACTAGGGTTTCCTAATCAACATGTTAAATTGGTTAAGTGTCCAAGTTAACCTAACCCCCACCCATCAGTTTAGTTAACATGTTGTATTGGTTAAGTGTTGCCTTAATTAACATAACCCTACCATTCCTGACTTAGCTTTAATTCATTCATTAAAGCACCAACCACTCACAATAGACAGGTATTGTTGCAATCACTGGATGTACCGGTCGGGTCCGGGCAGTTTTACACCGCAACTCAGTCTAACTACGGGTTCTTTTGGGCTCGATGCACTAACCTCCCACATTAGATATATATTGTTATGGTTGCTAGATGAGTCGGGCGGTTCCGGGCAGTCTTACACCGTAACTCAATCTAACCTCGGGTTAAGCATATTCATCTTTCCTAAATTTACATATTTACCTCTTTATATGTAAATTATTGTCATTCAAGTCAAGCCCCACTTTCCCTTTTAAATCAAGTTCATAATTTTAGGCACAAAAATTTATACCACTTTATGCCATAAAACATTTACATGTTTATGGGCCAAATATGCCAATTATATGTAATTTCATGTTTTTCCCCAACATTACCCCCATTAAACGTTCGCATAAATAACATAAAATGTTAGGCTCGATAAATAGCCTAACTTATACACAAAATGGGAAAAAGAGGAACATGTAATAATTCCAACATCATAAAAATAGGGATCTAACTACACATGTGTCATATGAATATGGCATAGAACAATATATATTTAATTATGAACTTGCAAATTTAGATCTACTCAACATGAATCATGAAATAGGGGTTTTACATAGAACTGCATAAACTTAAAATCTAACATGTAGTTGTGAACTTGCAAATTAGTTGGATCAAATTTAACATGAACCTAATCATATTAGCATGTAGTTTTGGTCACATATGTGATCATAGTTGAACTTGCATAGCAAAATTCCCAAATTTGTCATACAACATATAGGTGTCATTACCAAATCATACAACTTGAAATGTTACTGCCAAATTATACAATATGGTATGTCATCGCCAAATTACACAATATGATATCCATCGCCAAATTATACAATATGGTATGTCATCGCCAAATTACACAATGTGATATTCCATCGTCAAATTATAATATGTCATTGCCAATTTATGTCATTGCCAAAATATACAACATAATATGTCATTGCTAAATTACAGAACATATATGTCATTGCCAAATTATACCACATATGGATTCATTGCCAAGCATTTAACGTTTATAACAAAATTACATATAACACGATCACAACTTAGCATGATAAGAATCATAGTCTCAATCAATTCAGTTTTAACAAAAAGGATAGGCATAGATTTACATTAGGCGATGTTATACATCCAGTTATTTAGTCACGATTCTAATATCATTTAGGTCTAAATGATAACTGGACTTACAAAAAGGAGACTAGTCTTGTGTTCTAGGATCTGTATTCTGAATTTGAATAGTTGTCCTTTGTTGTAGACGTTGAATTCTCTTAGTTGAATTAGATTTGATTTGCAATTCCTAAATTGCTTTCTAGTTGAATGAGAATGGTGGCTGCTCTAGGTTGAGTGTTGACAGCATGACGGTCTTAGGAATATTTTTGGGTGGCTTAGGGTTTAGATTTATGTTGCCTATATAGAAGTTTGATTAAATAGGAACCGTCAGATTAACCTAGAGCAAATCTAAGCCATTCAAACCTAAGAGAACTAACCAGAACTTGCCATATAAGCCCTAATGACACAGCAGTTCGTCACACAGAGAAACACATCAGATTTTAGATCTGACCCAAGGGGGAGGTCGACCCCCAGGTCGACCTGTATGGGGGGAGGTCGACCTCCTGGTCGACCTGGCCTTGGGTGGGAAAATTCCCGCCCAGCTCGCTTCTGCTTCTGATTTTGAATTTTGAATTTTCTGAACTTTATTCTGAGCTGTTTATTTGAATTCTCGAATCTTCTGAAGGTCATAACTCCTTCATACGGAATCCAATTTACGCAAACTCATACTCTATCTCAAGAAGAATTCCGAGACCAACGCAATGGCGTAACCCGTTTCCTTTACTTCTCATATTTGTAATTATTTATTCTTTAATTCGTTACTTTAATGTTTACAGAAAATACGGGGTGTTGCATCAATCTTATCGGTAAAATTAATTACCATTTCACGTTCAAATCTAATTAATGATTTAACTATCGCTAGGAGTAAAACTGTCGATACTCCATTCTCGATCATTTCCCAAATTTGATAATTTAAATTATCACATTCCCTTTCTCAATCTATTTAAAGATTCATTAAAACTCCACTTAGTTTTAATCTTCCCAAAAATCAGTATTAATGATTATTTAACTTTGGAAACACAAACATGTCGCATCGACAATCTACACCGTACTATTGATTTCTGTCGATATATAACCTCTAAGCTCGTACGTCTCAGAGAAGGGTGTTAAGCAAGAGGATAAATTCTCCGCCACCAAACGGATATACATATTTAGCAGAGATCAACCATATAGTTCAAAATACAATAACAGACATGTAATCATGCCTTTAACTGGGTTAAAGAACTAATGTTGTTTAAAACACAGTTCATGATAAACCAAAAATTCCATCAGTCTCTAACTGTAAATTAGTAAGGGAACAATTCCCTAAGTATTAATCCCGAAGGCCGAAACCAACATCAGATCAATACCCAAGAAACCATTCAACTTAGCTAATCTCCAGTCAGTTTCTAATTTTCTTAGCTCCATTGGGTTTAAGAACAGTATTATTAAAGATACCATTCACGACAAACCCAAAATCCAATTTGATATTAAATACAAGGCTCTGAATATAAAATATATCAGCTTATATTCAAAATCAAATTCTGAAACTAACAAATATCGTATTGGAATAACGATATATATCTTCCAAATTCCTCCACAATATTCGTATAATCACGGAATCCAATATCGAAATATTCTAAAGATAATTTCGACTCAAATTCATTCCAATTCATATATTGGAAATTCTGGTTATTTTTAAAACCATTTCGAATCCAATTTATTTATTTAAAAATATTGAATTATAATTCTAGTTCATAAGTAGTTCATTTCGATAAAAATAAATTTTTATCTTTTCAAATATGGAATTTTTCATCCCAATTCTTTCCAAATCATTTATTATGATTTTACACAAATTTTTAATATTTTTAATAATTTTATCAAGGCCCATACAGTCGATTTCCGTAAACGGTCATTGATCTGCACTTACAACGACTTTTTCCAAATTTGGTTTGAACATAATTCCAAATCCAACCATCAGATTTCAAATCTCTAATATTCATTGGAAAGATCTTTTGATACGAACCCAATTGGTTCCAGTTTTAGGAGAATCTGATGGTCGGATCTCCCGTAACGTCAATTCGAAGTCAATGGTCGAAATTCGCGAACTGCCGCGGTGCGTTCTATTCAGGCCAGTAAATATAATATATATATATATTTCATCGATTACCATTTAAAACGTATTTTATAAATCGTTTTAAATTCGGTTTCAAAACGATTTCAACTTCATATTCAATTTCAAATCAAAATTGAATATTCCATTTCATCGATATATATAAATGATGATATTTTCAAATTTTATATTTTGAAATCATTTCCTTTTCGATATTCATTAAAGAAATGAATAAAATCGATATCAATATCATTTGCGTCAAAATGGCGCATCTCTAATCAACACGGCTTCAAATATTTTAATATTTCCGCGTCCATCCAAAATCGGACACCAAAATCAGATTTTGATCTTTTACGGAATATTATTTCACAATATTCGTTATTTTATTTTATTCAACACGTGAATATATTTTTCAACATATGAATAATTTCTATGGTTTATATTCAATAAAAATGATATTTTTATTGTTTAAATATTTTTATTCAACGCATGAACATCTTAATTTATTCAACACATGAATATTTATTTTTATTCAACACATGAATATTTTCTTATTCAACACATAATATTTATTTTATTCAACATATGAATATTTATTCCTTTTCTGAATATTATTTTAAAATATTCTTTATTTTCCAAATTGAAATGAGGCCCAATCCATTACCATATAATGTTATTTATATGAATTCCATACAACATATGTATGTAATAACAATCATAAACAATCAGCCATCTTTCAGAATGCATTCCACAGCTGCATAAGCATAAAATATATATAATTAAAGCTTACAACCGCTTGTCAAGCAATTGATTGACATACGACTAAACAGTTGGGATTAGTGTACGTCAACTATCATCCCAATACCCATGTGGGGTTTCAATCAACAAAACACATATTTTATTTGTGTAGTTGGGCGATGTGTAAACTTTATCGTCCCAATCCCTATCAGTCAAATGATTGTACATAAATGAATCATCCGATTTGTTAATGAATATTTATTTTATTCATATACACGTTAAAAATTATATTTTTAACTATAAAATATTTTATTTCAACACATGAATATTTTTCCATTCAATACATGAATATATTTTATCATTCCACATCACAATCAATTTTCACAATACAATCAAACAAACAAACAAGTCGTCCATGGTCTGTGGATGATGGGTGTCGGGTGCTGCTAAGCACCGTCTACATCCTAGTATATATTTCTAACTAGAAAGTAAATTAAAGTGAGAAGCTCTCACCTTTGGGATCCACTCCGCCATTCTTTAACGGACGATGGTTTGGATTTACCCAACATTCCAACTCCATCTTTCCACGCTATTCATAAATAAAAATCATATTTTTATTTCAATTCTAAAAATTATATTTTTTTACTTCAAAACCATATGTGTAAAAATCATATCTTTAACACGATGTTTACATTATAAAGATAATATTTTTATTCCCATGTTCATACAATAAAAATCATATTTTTATTCACTTTATAATATAAAAATCATATTTTTATTATCTCTATAATATAAAAATCATATTTTTATTCTAAGAAATTCTAACTTTTCCCTATTTAAACATCAAACTTTTTATATTATCTATAATATAAAACCATACTTTTATTTTATAAAACTAACTACTTTTAAGGAAATAAAAATAAACAAATATATTAAATATATATATTTATAAAAAAAAATCTGAACTTACTAAAGTTCAGTATTATACAAGATAAATATTTAAAAGAAATTGAAATAAAAGTAATTTTTAGTTACCTTTCTTTTATAGGGGATTTCGCTGTTGGTTAGAGGTCAGGGGGACGTTGGAGGATCGGAGTGGCGTTGGAGTGGTGCGGCAGCGGCCCAGGGTGATGGCAGAGGGTCTGCGACGGCGGAGGGTGGCGCTGTGGGTTTCTGGCTATCTTGACTGCGGTGCTATGTGGGGGTTCTCGAGTTGAGGGCTCGACGACGTCTGGGTTCGAGAGGAGGGTACGTCGGTGGAGGAGGGGGTGGGCGCGCCTGTCTGGCGACGGCGGTGGCCCCTCTGGCGGCGCGTTGACAGGGCTAGGGCACGACGCCCTTTCCTCTTTTTTTATTCTTCTGTTGATCGAGGAAAGAGAAAGGTGGGGGGTTTAGTGAAATTTATAATACATTTAATTAATTAATTTACTCCAAAAGTTGCTTTTCGATTCGAACACCAAATCGGACCCAATGACTGTCGCCCCTAGCTAATTACCCCCATTCCAAACATAATGGGATATGTCACGAAGGCCAATTTGATCGTTACAACTAGTTTCCATCAAAAATAAAATATAAATTAATATAATGTTCAAATTTGACTTTAACGTACATTTCAATTTACCGGGGCCACATACAGACTCTAAAAATTCCATAAAAATTATTTCTAGATTCGTATTGACGATACGGTCCTAAAAAACTAATTACATCAAATTTGGAGTCCGTTTGAAAAATGGTCATTTTCTGGTCGATCCAAATTGATTGAAACTGTCAAAACACGTTTTCTTTTGCCATGCTCACATATTGATCCCAAAAACTATGAATTTTGGAATCTAGCAATAATTTGACATTCTAGATCCAACAAAATTGGTTTCGTCGAAAACGGAGGTCATTTGCAAAATTTTCATTTTTAAGGGCTATATTTCTATAGCGACTATTCTGAATTTTCAACTGAGCATTATTTTTTGTTCCCGCTATGAAATTTCAATTTTTCGGATTCGTTGGAAAGATATTTTCAAATAGATTCTAAGACTTGTTATTTCACTAAAATCCGATTTATTTTTAATCTTTTATCTTCATTTGAAATTTGAAATCGAATTTTCAAACTATCGCGCCATTTTTAATTCCTTTCATAATTAAAATAATTATTTATATTCTAACGTCGATTCAAACAAATATATACGTTCTAATTCTATTCAAAATAAATTTCTAGTCGTTATTATTTAAAATGAATCATTTTAAATGTTCAAAATTCATTAAAATTGCCAAAATAAAAATTTTAAATTGGCTCTGATTTTCCGGGTTGTTACAACAACCCAAAACCTCGTGACACACGCGTTCGATCACCCCAAAACTCCATGCCAATCCTAGTACCACTTCTGATGCACATACATGTCCACTGTGCACGTGCACAACCCATCAGGACACCATTGACCTATCGCGATCCTTTAGACACGTCGCATATCACCTCCTAACCCCGTCACCGTCCTCTGATCTGATCACCTGAGCATCTGCAGTGTTTTCACTGTCTTCCTCCTTCATCGTCGAAATGGGTTCTATCGAGGAAACCTATGACTGACACGTCCTCAGACCACCAGAGTGCCTCCGACTCCACCCACGTCAAGTCCACGGCCACCTGCTTCGATTCCCCCCATGCGCAACCTCCGTTCATCAACGTGGCGGAGCAACTTCGTCGAGAACATCGGGTATTCAAAAGAACCCATGAACCCTAATTCTAACTCGTTTGCAAAATATACACAATAGAAAATTTGATTTATATTTTTCCTATAATCTCCTATCCTCCACGTTGCTTTCCTCCTTACGGCATGGACTTCGATGGCTTAGATCGTCGGAAATTGATCAAAATGCATTTTCCGATCATCATGACATATCTCGACAACCACGACATTAAAAATCATGATATGATCATCAAAAATCGTTGTTTTGCAATAAGATTCTATTTATATATGTAAATCACAATTCTGAGAGGGTAGAAAATTTCGTGTTTATAATATAGTGACAGTATCAGTATGTTTTCTATTTTCCTTTGTATATAAATATACATCACAGGGATTCATTGGTTGTATTACTGGAGTATTTAAAGTATACATTGGATTCTAGCATTCAAATACATTCACTATGAGCATTTGGTATGATTCTCTTATGGAAAACAGGGGTGTTTATGATGTTTTTGTGTTTACATAACAAAATAGCAGGTTTGTTATCCAAGGTTTAAACTAACAACAGAACTTATGCAAACATACTGGCATTCTCTATACATGAAACAATAGTCTGAAAACAGATGTTAATCAAAGTTTTCTAGCATCAACTATTAGTTGTTTGTCAACAAATGATTGTGCTCACAGCAAAAACTTGCAACTAAATCTAAGAGCATCCAAACTGATGTATTCAAACTCAAAGAGTTTACAGCATTAATTCAAAGAATTAACAATAAAAATAGAAGAGGATTACTCACCTTCTTGCTTTCCTTTCCTGTTAGTATGATCTCAGAATTTAGTTTGAACTCAGTGCATTTTCTGTAAGGAGAGTGCATTGCTTTTGGGCTGATATATATAGCCAAGTCTCTCATGTTTTAAAATCTATTTTCTTCTAATGTTCTACAGTAATTTTCATATTAGCCTTACCCCTTTGTTTTAGCCTCTATGCCATGTTTTCAGGAAACAAATGCATGAAGTCATTGAATTGTTTAATGATTTATTGACTAATCTCCTTGTCCTATGTTTCTCTTCTAGAAGTATACCCCATCTCACCTTAACTTCATTAAATGCAGTTGTATGACTCACTTCTCCTTAGATTTGAATGGCAATTGAAAATGGTTTTACTTGGCATTTAAGTATTAGATATTTTGCTTAATATGAATTCTTTACTTGCAAGTTGTGCTAAGGGTTTTTAGGTGATGGATATTACCAATATTTAGTCTACTATTCATGGTTAAATCCCATTAAGGGTATTGCCTTTATCCCTTTACCTTGTTTTGTTTTTATCTACATTTCCTTTGATATTTTGCTGAGTCATTTTACAGAACATGTTGTGTGCATATTCTTTTATATGTTCATATATTTATATATATATGAATGGCCGAATTTGTTTCGTACACATGTATACTTAACTAACCTTATTTGTTTCAAGGTCCTTCCCATTTCTAAAGTGATAAAATGCCCCTTTCCTATGTACATTTTGGTACACCTTCATGTGTATAGTTAAAGTTTTAATTTGCAAGATTCTTGCTTTGAATTTGTGTTGAACTATACCTATACAAATGTTGTTTCAATATGATTTATGTTTTAATGTTTCATACTTATATCATGTTTTCAAGTTTTAAAACATAACTAAATATGCACGTTTTTAGTGTATTCATACATATATATTTATACATGTTTTTTAGTTTGTTAGGTAAACATATTTTATTTTAATTACCTTATTAAAATTAATATCAAAAGTTAGAAAAAGCCGGGACATTACACTTACTCAGATAATAATACCGCCTAACTAGTATCCAAAGCTATCATATTTCTGCCACAAATCTAACCTGCGAGTATGTTATGAGGAGGGGATCAGAACACAAGTTTTGGTGACTGGATTTAAACAACACATTTTGGATAACCCTACATATACCGTTCAGTTACATTTTATTATTTATTAGGTTACTTGGTTTAATAGCACTCTAGGCTTACACACACGTCGTACCCATCTACTTCCTAGTGGATTAACCTAATACAGTATATATGTTGTTTACCCCAACATTAAGGTACACCCCATGGTACCCCACTCGCACGCTCTCTGCCGTAACATCAACATAAATATACGCAATCCCCCATCCAACGCTGGAACGATGTACAGATCTATGTTTGACAATGTTATGTTCTGCATAGAGTCGCCATCGCCATGCTACATAAGTGTAACACCCCAAATTTTAACGACATTAAAAGAGGATAAATTAAATAATAATTAATTTAACATTCGAAATTAGAGGGAATGGACTATGCCATTGCGTCCGTCTCGAAATTCTGGTCAGAATGGACATTTGGTTTGCGTAAAACGAACAACGTATGAAAAAGTTATGAGGGTTCGAAGTTTGTTTATGCACAAGATAAATATATATATATATATATAAATTCCATAACCTTCAAAAATCGGGCCAAAGCGGGCTGAGCGGGAAAATTCCCGCTTGTGGGTGTCGACCCCTCCTAGGGGGTGTCGACCCCCCTATAGGGGTGTCGACCCTCCGGGACAGATCTGGGCAGAATTCGTTTTACGTACCTGGACTTGATTCTGGGTCTGGTTCATTGGTTCTAGGCTATAAATATGGTCCCCTATTCTCTTATTTTCTCCATTGGAGAACATAGAGGTCATATGCTGTCGGGTTGCAAATTAAAACAGAATCAAAGCCTGCTACAATCAGTTTAGCTATTCAGAATTCAGATCTTTCTTTCTTTAAATTTTATAAACCTAACGCTGTGAGTTTCGAGTCACTTTTAGGTTTAAATAAATAACAGTAAATTGTGAAAGACTATGAATTGGACATGTTGTGTAACAACCCGTATTTTTAATAACATGTTATAATGTAAATCAAGGCAGAATTAAATTGTAAAATCTGAATCAAGGGAAACGGGCTGTGCCATTGCGTCCGTCTCGGAAAAATACGCGAAATAGAGTCCGAGTTTTCGAAAAACGGAGTCTGTATGACCAAGTTATGGCCCATTGAAGTTTTCAGAAAATTCCAAGCCCGAAAAGAGTTCAAATTCGAATTCAGATTCGAATTGCAATCAAGGCAGAAAGGGCGGGAATTTTTCCCGCCCCAGGCCGGGTCGACACCCTTGTCGACCCCCCCTATGGGTCGACACCCATGTCGACCCAGGGGTCGACACCCATGTCGACCCAGGGGTCGACACCCATGTCGACCCAGGTCGGACCAGTTTTTTTGGTGCACCATTTTGACAGGTTAGGTCTTACTCTAGAAGTTTCTGACGGGAGTTGATGGCTCAGATTCGATTTAGGGTTAATCCTATGGTCTAAATTAACCTAATCACCTATAAAAAGACCCCTAGACCTAGCCTAAACCCTCATTAATCATTCCTACAACTAAATGTTGTCCAAATATTCACCAATCATGGCCTCCATCTTCTTCATGAAAGCATGAGTGTCTCAAATCAATCTATGTCATAAAAGAGCCATCTTTCTTAAGTAAAAGAGCCTTCTTTCTTTGTCATTGGAGTTATTACTTCTTGTTTCAAGGCGTTTAAGTGGAGCTTATTATTTTCTTTGCGGATTTTGCTTGTGGCTTCGTCTCAATCTTTATATATATTGATCTAGATCGCATAACCGCTCATTGTAAGCCCTATACTACTCTTAGATTCTAACTATGAAGTTAATATGACATGTTGCAAGTTGAGTTTGGGCCTAAGTATGATATGTGATTTGATCTTATCATGTTATGCATAAACATATTCTATGCATGTTTGTAAAGCTATCACCTTTGCCTTATGCATAGAAAGCTATGACCTTTGATTTGAAATGTTGCATTATGCAACATGAGAACTCTCATAACCTTTATGATAACTTGCATATAATGTTATATGTGAACTTCTAGCCTCCATCCTATGTCATTTATGATCATGTTTCACCTATTTGCTTAAGTTGATATTATGCATGTTTTGAGGCCCATGATGTAATATGCAAGTTTATGAACATACTTATGCCTCATATGCCACCATGTTTACCTTGTGGCAACCTCATTACCTTATGCCCGTTTTGTCATGCTTTTTCCAAGTTCCCTCTTTTGATCTATGTTATGTTATGCGAAACGTACATGCGATGGGAATACGTTGGGTTTGGGTAATATTAATGACATGAAAACATGGTTTTAAAATATGACATGAACATTGACTTGTGATTATGGTTGTAAACATAATGATGGGCATGACACTTAGAAAATATGAGTGGCCAACTCGAGGATGGGTTGAGTTTGTAGCATAAATCTACCTGGAACCGACCGGCTTAACTAGTGGCTACAAGCAATAGGACCCAATGTGAGTAGTTGGTCATGTTGCACTAGAAACCCGAGGTTAGACCAAGTTGTGGTGTAAAGCTACCCGGACCCGCCCGGCTTAACTAGTAACCACAACAAGGTCTAATGTGAGAGGTTGGGTGCATTAAACTAATTAATGCCACATGGTAGGGTTAAGTCATGGACCACTTGAATACTTAACCAATTAGACATGATGGGTTGACGCGGTTAAGTCATGAACCTTGGGTACACTTAACCAACTTGATACTTGATTGGATGGGTTAACCACACTTAACCCACTAGAAAACCCTAGTTACGTGGTCCTTCTCAGCAGTAACCCACTAGGGAGTATCGGATACCCTAGGGACTAGGCTAGGGTGGGGCACGATTACTGGGCTGGAGTGTAAGCGACCAAAAAAGACGGCAAAAGTAGGTGCGCCATAGTAGATTCCGACGGACCATAGTCATGCACATTGTCCGGGGATGAAAGACAGACTTGGGCACCAGTAGGTTTTGACTGTGCGTGCTTGTTTCGTGTCAGTGGTTGACACCCTAGGACCGGATACACCCTAGGGTGGACCTAGCACAGTCTACTACATTTCATGTTTGGACCGTATGACACCGATACACGACGAGTCAGGCTGATAGGGAGCCGATCGACTAGACCGAGTAGTTGGACCTAGATTTAGGTCATCTCATGATGTGGGCCAGTTTTGGGCCAAGGGATCATTTCTTGTTTATACTTGACATGGATAGGAATACTAGTAAACACCTGGTGCAACTTAACCTTGTATATGCGATGCCACACTTGATCTATCTTGTTAACCTTTCACCATGCCAGTTATCACCCTACATCTCATCTCTGTTTTACATGTTCAGTTAACTTTATTAGTTTTTATACTAATAGTAGATAGGACTTACCAGTCTTTTTGACTGACCCGTTTTCTTTCGCCTCTTTTCTTCTGTTCCCCCCCCCCCCCCAGGTTTGCAGGGTGGGAACACTGTTACTTAGCTGGATCTTTTGCTGCTTTTCTGGATAGCTCACGTATGGTTTGAGCATGCTATGGCCTTATGCTACTTTGGGGATAGTTACTTTATGTTTCTTTTTCAGTTTATGTTCTAGACTTTGTTTTATGGGAAAATAATGAACAAGTACTTTGATGTAACTTAACTATGGTTTTGAAATGCTAGTTTTATCCGCTGCTTTATTTACTCAGTTTTTACTTATATGTTCTGTCTTGTGATATCTGCATGCATGTTACCTCATTTAACGCCCCTCCAAAGCTAGTGTGCTTGCAAGAGTGGCATTGGCGGAGGTGGGGTGTTACATTTGGTATCAGAGCATAAGGTTTACAAGATTTGAGCGAAAGGTTTTTAAAACTTACCTTTTGAAAAACTATTTCAAAACCAATTAAGTATTTTCTAAGAAATGTCTAGTTATTTTAAAAGGCTACTCCCTAAAAGCCATTAGCACTATCCTTCGTTTCCTTGTTCTAAATCTATCTTTTCCTTTTTCAGTATGGCCGATCTTAACCTTCCCGTGGGAGTGACCATTCCCGGATGGTTCCGGAGGTACTTGGAAGCTAGGGCCAACAATGTGGGCCCAGCAACCACCCCTACCGTAACTGAGGTCCCTCCTCCTCCTCCTCCTCCTTAGAATCCACAAGCAGATTTCGCTAAGATTTGCAAAGACTTTAAGGCGATGGGTGGCAAGAATTTCATTGGGACGGAGACTTTTGTGGAGGCACGAAATTGGTTGAAAGAAACTGAGGATCTCTTCGCTATCTTTGATGTGGAAGACCATAGAAAGGTTTTATTGGCAGCATGGCTATTAAAAGAAGAGGCTGCTTATTGGTGGGAAGTCACCAATGCTACTAGACCTATAGAGACTTGGGCCGACTTTAGGACGAGGTTTGGGCTTAAGTTTCTATCATATGCTGAGGCGAATCTGCAATTGGAGAATTTTATATCTTTGAAGCAAGGGGACTTGACAGTGAGGGAGTATGTGAATAAGTTTAACCAGCTTGCTCGATTCGGTTTGGACATGGTTAATACTCCCCAGAAGAAGGCTTTACGCTTTGCATGAGGATTGAATGAGCCATTACAAGGTTTAGCCATATCTCATATACCCATGGGGGCCACTTTCGAAGGTCTAGTAAACATGGCATTGCTTCAAGGAGACGATAAGAATGGAAAGAAGGAAGTCAATGCTAATGAGACTCAAGCCAAGAAGACAGACTCCAAGTGGGGAGGAAATCAGAGCAATCAGAGCAATCAAAACAACAAGAACAACAAGGGCAACAAGGCCAAGGCAAAGGACCCAAGAAAATGCAACTTCTGTGGGATTGTTGGGCACATAGCCAAGGATTGCAGAAAGAAGAAGAGGAAGCGGGGCGAATGCTTTCATTGTGGAGAGACTGGACACTTTAGCAAGGATTGCCCCAAGAAGCAAGGGCAAGGGCAGAATCAGCGTGCAGGACCTTCTGGAGGGCAAGTGCATGCTCTCAACGCTGCTCCAGTTCAGGACCGAGGTAGTATTTCTGTAGAAAGTCTTGTTTATATTTCTGATTATCCTGTTCGCACCTTATTTGATTTTGGCGCATCGCATAGTTTTATTTCTTGTGACATTGTTGAAAGTTTGCACCTAAGTACTAGTCTAGTTGAGGATCCCGTCAGTGTTTCAAATCCAATTGGGGGTTCTGCCCATCTATCTATGATTTGTGTGGATTTGAAGATTTCTATCTTGACTGTAGAATTCACGTGTAATGCTTATGTTCTCGGGTTCACGGGATACGGGTTGATCTTGGGCATGGATTGGTTGTCCAGTTATGGAGCCATTCTCGATTGTGAGCATAGGGTGGTGAGGCTCATGACTCGCCTCGGTAATACCCTAGAAATTTCTTGTAACCCTAGAAGTCCCGTCATGTTATGTTATCTTGAATCTCTTGACTCGTCCATCGATGATCTGCAATCTGTAAGGGTGGTCCGAGACTGTCCTGATGTCTTTGAAGAAGTTAAGGGGTTACCCCCTAAACGAGAGATAGATTTCCGCATTTATCTAGTCGATAATGCCAAGCCAGTATCATTGCCCGTTAGGCACATGGCCCCACGTGAAAGAAGGGAGCTCAGTAAGCAAATCAAGGAGCCGCTTGAGAAATTTTTTATTAGGTGAAGCATTTCTAAATGGGGTGCCCCTGTGGTATTCGCTACTAAGGCAGATGGTTCACTTCGTCTATGTGTTGATTATCGAGAGTTGAACAAGCTGACAAAGAAGAATAGGCACCCGTTACCGAGGATTGATGATCTCTTTGACCAGCTTGTTGGTGCTTCTGTTTTCTCTCAGCTCGATCTAGCCACCGGATTCCATCAGCTTAGAGTAGCTGAGGATAGTATTGATAAGACTGCGTTTAGGACTCCAGATGGATTCTTTGAATGGCTTGTCATGACATTCGGTTTGACTAATGCACCCGCCTACTTCATAGACTTGATGAGTAGGGTGTTCAGGGAGTTCCTTAACAAGTTTGTTGTTGTCTTCGTGGATGATATTCTGATCTTCTCAAAGGATGAGGAAGAGCATGCTAGGCATCTCAAGGAAGTGATGGATACGCTTAGAGCGCATCAGTTGAAAGCAAAGTTCTCCAAATGTCATTTTTGGAGAAGGGAAGTTCGGTTTCTTGGACATATATTTTCTAAGTAAGGCATAGCGGTGGATCCCGCGAAAGTGGTTGTGGTTCAAGACTGGAAGACTCCTAGGAATGCAACCGAAGTAAGAAGCTTTCTCGGTCTGGCGGGCTACTATAGGAAGTTCATCAGGGACTTCGCTAAGATTTCGGCCCCTCTTACTAAGTTGACAAAGAAGAACTTAGTCTTTGCATAGGACTTGGAGTGTGAGCTTGCTTTTCAAAGGCTCAAGAGAGCCCTTACCACAGCTCCAGTTTTGGTATTACCCGATGGCGGTAAGATGTTTACCGTCTACACCGATGCATGTGGTACGGGGTTAGGTGTTGTTCTAATGGAAGAGGGAAGAGTGATATGTTATGGAGGTAGGCAACTTAAAGTTCATGAGAAGAACTATCCCACTCATGATTTGGAGTTGGCGGCGATCGTCTTTGCACTCAAATCCTGGCGCCACTATCTTCTAGGCGAAAGGTTTGAGTTGTATACTGATCACAAGTCACTCAAGTACCTCTTCTCGCAGAAAGATCTGAATTTAAGACAGCAAAGGTGGATGGAATTCTTGGCATCATATGACTTCGAGATAGTTTATACCCCTGGCAAGGGTAATGTTGTGGCGGACGCACTAAGCAGAAGGAGGTTGACTTTGAGTCCCTTGTTTATTGAGATGAAGAACTTAGAGTTCTTGGCAACCTTTGATTTCACGACGGCTGTTGAGTCGATGACGGGTTCATTTACATCCCTTGAGCTTAGACCCACACTTCTTGATCAAGTTGGGGCTTCGCAGAAGGAAGATCCACAGATAGTCGAGGTCATGGACAAGTTGATTCGTGGTGAGACGTCTAGTCACCTTGCTAGATATACTATTGCTGATAAAGGTTGGCTAAGGCGTGATGGAAGGCTATGCGTTCCACAAGTAGGAGACTTAGTGCATAAAATTCTCGAAGAAGCACATCACTCGAAGATGACTATACATCCTGGAGGAGATAAGATGTATAGAGATATGAAGCGCATTTTCTTTTGGGCCGGAATGAAGAAAGATATGGCAGAGTATGTTTCAAAGTGCATGGTGTGCCAACAAGTGAAAGCCGAGTCAAAGAAACCAGGTGGGCTATTACATCCGTTGGAGGTCCCGCAATGGAAGTGGGAGAGTATTTCTATGGATTTTGTGGATGGATTGCCTAGGTCAAGAAAAGGGAACACGAGCATATGGGTCATAGTTGACAGACTTACGAAGAGTGCTCATTTCATTCCAGTAAAGAGCAAGAGGACCGCATCATGGCTAGCATCTATTTATCTTCGAGAGATAGTGCGGTTGCATGGAGTTCCTTCTAGCATAGTTAGCGATCGTGACCCAATCTTCACTAGTCAGTTCTGGAATAGTTTGCAAGAAGCGATGGGTACGCGATTGAATCTGAGTACAGCCTATCACCCCCAGACGGATGGCCAAACTGAAAGGGTGAATAGAGTGCTAGAAGATCTCTTGAGGCTTTGTGTTCTTGACTTTGGTGGTACTTGGGAAGACCACCTTTCTCTTGTAGAGTTTGCTTATAATAATAGCTATCAAGCCAGCATAAGGATGGCACCATTTGAAGCTTTGTATGGGAGGCCGTGTAGGTCACCATCTTGTTGGTGGGAGACAACAGATAGGCTTATACTTGGGCCCGATATGATACGGGACACATCCGAGAAAGTTGAATTGGTGAGAAGACGGATGAAAGCGGCCCAAGATAGACAGAAATCCTATGCTGACAAGCGAAGGGCAGATTTGGAATTCGAAGTGGGAGACATGGTTTTCGTGAAGGTTTCTCCCTTGCGTAATGTGGTACGTTTTGGAGCAATTGGGAAGCTGGCACCAAGGTTCGTAGGACCCTTCCCTATCATAGAGAGAATTGGAAAGATGGCCTATAAGGTGGAATTGCCCGAGAAGCTAGCCGGAGTGCATAATGTCTTTCATGTCTCGCATCTCCGAAAGTGCTTACATGAGTCCGCTGAGGTGGTTGAACCAAGCATCCTTGAAGACGTGGAGGTAGAGAAAGAGGCAACCTTGAGGGGAGCTCCGATTCGTATTTTGGGAACAGAGATCAAGAAGTTAAGGAATCGAGAAGTAAAATTGGTGAAAGTTCAGTGGAGTGAAGCCGATGAAGATGCAACTTGGGAAACCGAGGAGAAGATGCGTGGGCTTTATCCATTCCTTTTTTAGGGTACATTCTCAAACTCCTTTCCTAAGTAGCATATCTTCCTTTTTGATATCCATGTTTATCCTTCTTATCTCGTTAACCTTGTCATGAGAACCTTAAGTAGAAACTCTTTGGATGAAACATGTATTTGAAACATGTTATGCTTGATGGTTGCAAGTGGTTGCAAGTGTTTGCAAGTGGATACTCGTGGATGCATGATACACATTAGGCACTAAGATTGGCTCACACACTTTCATGTTGCATATGCATGAGTGCTTATACTTATTCATGGATGAAACTTGTTATGCTATCACGTGGATGCTGCATATGAATGAATGTTATGTGCACTCATGTAGAGATCATAAATTATGTTAGGAATTTGCATACATATGGACTCATTTCACTAACATACTTTGCATTAAGGAGGTTTACTGAATCAGTAACCGCCTGATTTTTGCATTAGATAAGTACATATACACACACCTTTTGCATATGATCATACAACATTTAGAATCCTTTAAGAACAATGACAGCACGTGGATGATGTTTTGAGTTGATGGATGATGGATGGTAGGATACGTTCTTCCTAACTTGAAGATTTCGGGGACGAAATCCTTTAAGGAGGGGAGAATGTAACAACCCGTATTTTTAATAACATGTTATAATGTAAATCAAGGCAGAATTAAATTGTAAAATCTGAATCAAGGGAAACGGGCTGTGCCATTGCGTCCATCTCGGAAAAATACGCGAAATAGAGTCCGAGTTTTCGAAAAACGGAGTTCGTATGACCAAGTTATGGCCCAATGAAGTTTTCAGAAAATTCCAAGCCCGCAAACAGTTCAAATTCGAATTCAGATTCGAATTGCAATCAAGGCAGAAAGGGCGGGAATTTTTCCCGCCCCAGCCAGGGTCGACACAGGGGTCGACACCCCTGTCGACCGCCCCCCCTATGGGCCGACACCCATGTCGACCCAGGGGTTGACCCCCCCCCCCCCCCGGTCGGACCAGTTTTTCTGGTGCACCATTTTGACAGGTTAGGTCTTGCTCTGGAAGTTTCTGACGGGAGTTGATGGCTCAGATTCGATTTAGGGTTAATCCTAAGGTCTAAATTAACCTAATCACCTATAAAAAGACCCCTAGACCTAGCCTAAACCCTCATTAATCATTCCGACAACTAAACGCTGTCCAAATATTCACCAATCATGGCCTCCATCTTCTTCATGAAAGCATGAGTGTCTCAAATCAATCTATGTCATAAAAGAGCCATTTTTCTTAAGTAAAAGAGCCTTCTTTCTTTGTCATTGGAGTTATTACTTCTTGTTTCAAGGCGTTTAAGTGGAGCTTATTATTTTCTTTGCGGATTTTGCTTGTGGCTTCGTCTCAATCTTTATATATATTGATCTAGATCGCATAACCGCTCATTGTAAGCCCTATACTACTCTTAGATTCTAACTATGAAGTTAATATGACATGTTGCAAGTTGAGTTTGGGCCTAAGTATGATATGTGCTTTGATCTTATCATGTTATGCATAAACATATTCTATGCATGTTTGTAAAGCTATCACCTTTGCCTTATGCATAGAAAGCTATGACCTTTGATTTGAAATGTTGCATTATGCAACATGAGAACTCTCATAACCTTTATGATAACTTGCATATAATGTTATATGTGAACTTCTGGCCTCCATCCTATGTCATTTATGATCATGTTTCACCTATTTGCTTAAGTTGATATTATGCATGTTTTGAGGCCCATGATGTAATATGCAAGTTTATGAACATACTTATGCCTCATATGCCACCATGTTTACCTTGTGGCAACCACATTACCTTATGCCCCTTTTGTCATGCTTTTGCCAAGTTCCCTCTTTTGATCTATGTTATGTTATACGAAACGTACATGCGATGGGAATACGTTGGGTTTGGGTAATATTAATGACATGAAAACATGGTTTTAAAATATGACATGAACATTGACTTGTGATTATGGTTGTAAACATAATGATGGACATGACACTTAGAAAATATGAGTGGCCAACTCGAGGTTGGGTTGAGTTTGTAGCGTAAATCTACCCTGAACCGACCGGCTTAACTAGTGGCTACAAGCAATAGGACCCAATGTGAGTAGTTGGTCATGTTGCACTAGAAACCCGAGGTTAGACCAAGTTGTGGTGTAAAGCTACCCGGACCCGGCCGGCTTAACTAGTAACCACAACAAGGTCTAATGTGAGAGGTTGGGTGCATTAAACTAATTAATGCCACATGGTAGGGTTAAGTCATGGACCACTTGAATACTTAACCAATTAGACATGATGGGTTGACGCGGTTAAGTCATGAACCTTGGGTACACTTAACCAACTTGATACTTGATTGGATGGGTTAACCACACTTAACCCACTAGAAAACCCTAGTTACGTGGTCCTTCTCAGCAGTAACCCACTAGGGAGTATCGGATACCCTAGGGACTAGGCTAGGGTGGGGCACGATTACTGGGCTGGAGTGTAAGCGACCAAAAAAGACGGCAAAAGTAGGTGCGCCATAGTAGATTCCGACGGACCATGGTCGTGCACATTATCCGGGGATGAAAGACAGACTTGGGCACCAGTAGGTTTTGACTGTACGTGCTTGTTTCGTGTCGGTGGTTGACACCCTAGGACCGGATACACCCTAGGGTGGACCTAGCACAGTCTACTACATTTCATGTTTGGACCGTATGACACCGATACACGACGAGTTAGGCTGATAGGGAGCCGATCGACTAGACCGAGTAGTTGGACCTCGATTTAGGTCATCTCATGATGTGGGCCAGCTTTGGGCCAAGGGATCATTTCTTGTTTATACTTGACATGGATAGGAATACTAGTACACACCTGGTGCAACTTAACCTTGTATATGCGATGCCACACTTGATCTATCTTGTTAACCTTTCACCATGCCAGTTATCACCCTACATCTCATCTATGTTTTACATGTTCAGTTAACTTTATTAGTTTTTATACTAATAGTAGATAGGACTTACCAGTCTTTTTGACTGACCCGTTTTCTTTCGCCTCTTTTCTTCCGTTCCCCCCCCCCCCCCCCAGGTTTGCAGGGTGGTAACACTGTTACTTAGCTGGATCTTTTGCTGCTTTTCTGGATAGCTCACGTATGGTTTGAGCATGCTATGGCCTTATGCTACTTTGGGGACAGTTACTTTATGTTTCTTTTTCAGTTTTCAGTTTATGTTCTAGACTTTGTTTTATGGGAAAATAATGAACAAGTACTTTGATGTAACTTAACTATGGTTTTGAAATGCTAGTTTTATCCGTTGCTTTATTTACTCTGTTTTTACTTATATGTTCTGTCTTGTGATATCTGCATGCATGTTACCTCGTTTAACGCCCCTCCAAAGCTAGTGTGCTTGCAAGAGCGGCATTGGCGGAGGTGGGGTGTTACATGTTGTAAAGTATGAATCTATGCCAGTATTAAATCTTATACCACGTAGATCATGATAGATCTAATTCTCTAGATCTGATGCAATTGGGGCTATACTATGATGTTGCCTTTATGGATCTTGTTTTGTAACTACATTGTGGTAAATGTAAGTCTATTAATCTTGACAGTTGCAACATTGCTTAGATCTAATTTTGAATGTAAATCACCTTTCATGTTGCGATCAACTTAGATATGTTGTAAGTTGGACATGTTTAGATCTAAACATGCTTATGATCATGTTTTATGCTAGATCCACTTCATGATCATGTTTTATGCTAGATCCACTTTATGATCATGTCTTATGCTAGATCCACTTTATGATCATGTCTTATGCTATGATAGATCTATCTCTCAAGATCCAACTCAACTGTGATTGTCCTAGTATGTTATTTTTGTTTCATTTGGATAGTTCAAATCATTTATGTGAACCATGGACATATGCCACCTTGAATTGATTAGGATTGGGTCCACACCTTTATCTTAATTGTAACCTCTATGATGTGGATTTGGGTAGATCTATTTATAAGCCTGTAGACCTAAACCTTTATTTATGATTAGATCTAATTTAGTCTATTAGATCTAGAGCAAGTGGACATTTTATGTAGATTTAAAGCAATATTTATGTTAGATCCCGTTATGATGATGATTGCATGTTCATTACAATATGTATGTTGACCTTGATATGATGTTAATTACATGTCCATTCACTTTGTTATCATACTAGTATGTTTATGCCAATATATGTTGAAACTATCACCTCTATCATATTCCCTTTTTCATTGTTATGGCTAGACTACTTATTAGCCTAGATGCCGCCAAAATACGTGCGAATATGTTAGTGAAGGAAACGGGGGAAAAAGGATTTATAATTGGCATGTAATCTTTAAATGAATTGATATGTAATTCAAATTATTGGGTAAAATAGGTATTGACACCTATAAAAGGAAAGGATTAATTAATTGGTAAATTAATTAAAAATGGCATAATTTGAATATGAACATTTATGGACATGTAATTCAAATTATTGGGCAAAATATGTATTGACACCCAAAAAGGGAAAGGTTTAATTAATTGATTAATTAATTAAAAATGAAATGTTTAGTAATTACAATTAGGAATTGTAATTGTACTTATGACACGAGGTTAGGTTACATTAGTGGTGGAAGTCTGCCCAGACCCGACCGACATATCCAGCAGCCACTAATGTTGAACCCAATGTGGGAGGTCTAAGTACGCGAATACGAATCGGGCTAAGACACGAGGTTAGGCCCAACTATGGAATAAGACTGCCCGGACTCAACCGGCATATCCAGCATCCACATGTTGTAGGCCTAATGTGGGAGGTCTAGCCCATTATAAACCATAAATGGACATGGTAATGAATCAGACTACTTAACCTAATCTAATCCATACGGGATTGTATGAATATAAACTAAAGATAGGGTTAAGTAAAACATGCTTGGATCAGTGGGAGGGTTAAGTACATCTTGGGTAGGTAGGTAATATTAATATATATAGGCCCACAAACTTAACCGCTAAATAAACATGCTTGAATCAGTAGGAGGGTTAAGTACATCTTGGGTTGGTAGGTAATATTTATATACATATAGGCCCACAAACTTAACCTGTCAAGGTTATGTAATTAAAGACATCGTTAGGTAAACATAACCAGTGGAAAACCTAGTACTGGGGATGCAAGACAAAGGGGAGAGCTTGCATCATCTTGTGTGGGACCCATTTCAGTCAGCAACCCTTAAATAGGTATGAAACGGGTACTCTGAACTAGGTCGGAGTGGGGCTACCAAGCTGATTATAAGAGTCTAATTGTGGAGGCGGTGTTGACGGAAAATGAAGGGTTACCACTTTAGGGAGTGATACACCCTACTGTGGGGCCAACACAGGGTATCTACGGAATAGGGAGCCGATCGATTGGGGGTAGTAAATAGGGTACATCTAGTCCTTTCTATTTCTGTTGGGTACCTGTGTTTCTGTCTGAGCTAAGATCCGTTATTTCTGTTTAGGTACCAGTTCTATTTGGGTTAAAACCCGTTACTAGAGTACACCTAAAACTACCATTATGTTTCTGTTGGGTTCGTCCTGTTTTTGTTAAGCAATTGGGGAATATGTAATCCTATTACATATCTGTTATACTAGTATTGGTGCAGAGCAAGGAAAGTATTAAGAAGCACTATCTATTCTATCCTGTTGTCCTGTTTACCTTGTTATGCCTACCATTTATGTATTGATATCTCTTATCCACTTTGTATGCCTATCATGTTACTTTTATTTATTTACTGCCTAAAAGTGACTAGACTCGCCAGACTTTATGTCTGACCCTTTTTGTTTCCCCTTCTTTCTTCCGTTCCCTCCTCCCTCCAGAGGTTCTCAGGGAGGAAACACACAAGCTTGATCGTGATTCTGCTTATTTTACTGGAGCTGCTTATATCTATGGATCAAGCTCCTATCCTTGTTGCTATGGCCATATTTTTCTCTTGGGGAATTTTCTTTCTTTTATGTACTCTGATATTTCTGAAGTACAAGACAGTGGTTTTTATGTTGTAATGGGTTTTTATTTTTCAGACAAATGATGCTTTGGACCACGGTATTTTGATGATTAATAAAGTTGTTTATTTCCGCTGCAAATTTTTTTATATATGTCTTGTAATATTCAGTGTCTGTTTACCTAAACGCTTCACGAAACTTAATGCATTCCCTTTGTGAGTGACATTAACGGACATGGGGTGTCACAATAAGCATATGGACTGGCACCTTCAATCAAATCAGATTCCATCACAGAGTACTGCCCTAGAGTCTACGATACACCACCCAAAGCAGAAATACATGTATCTTGACTTTCTCATGTACGTATTTTCAATCGTACTCGATGCCTTAACCTTTACGATACACCATCCAGAAACGGTATGCATGTATCCGCACATATTATCTACTATGCACCGAGTTCCGTAAAAGGTTTGTATCAGAAATACAGAACTCGATCGGGCGGTTTTTCAGATATATGTATACGCAGATGCTATGGTATGCATTTTCACGATGGCTATGGCCCCACCAGACCCCTCCCTCAACTAGTGAAAGAAAAACATAATTGAGAACTAGTGACGTAGCCTAGAAAAACAACAAAGAACATCCTAATTGGCCTAGCCTGCAACCAAAGCCATGATAGTTAAAGGTCGATGAGCTGTAGGCTTAGCTCCCCGTCTTTCCGCATCACACATCACGCTGACTATTGATGACTGGTACCCGACCACTACTATTAAAAAGATGGTTGACCTGCCAAAAAAAAAGATAAAATGGTCGTAACCTGCCTAGTCACAAGGCAACATGATCGTCGAATTACTATGCCACCCTATAGCCTTCTGACTGCCCACCATCGTGGTAGTCATTGTATACTCACCGGGTGGTAACGCATAGACCCAACCTCTGCAAGCACAGCCTTGTGCTGCCACCATATAGAGGACTACCGGGAGTACCCTCCACATCCCAAGAAGCTGCGTGCTTCCCCTTATAGTCCTGCGGAGCCAGCAGAATATCAGCAGAACAACAGGCAGAATAGTCAGATGGACGTGCGCCCCCCTCTCGTCTCATGACACCGTGATGATTTACCCCATTGGGTTATTCACTTTCAGATGTACGGCTGGTCCAAGCGCCTCAGGATGATGTGTTATTAGACCCTATATCAAAACATTTAATTAAACGCTTGCTCTACCTCATCAGATTTCCAGTTAATTTGGTTATTTCCAATACATATTGACTTCTTTTTCAAGTTACCAAGTTCCTCTTGCTTATTAATTTCAGTTAAATAACTTAACCCTTTTAAGTTCATTAATAAGCCTTTAACATGTTATTCAGTAGATTTCAGATTCTCAGGTTTTCTGATAACATGTTCTTCTTATCAGCAGGGTTTAGATTCTCAGGTTTACAAATTACTTAATTTATAATTAAGTACAACTTATTGCATTTCATAAGTTTTCCCTTCTTTTCTCTACTTATTACAAACAACAGGTTTCAGGTTTCCAGATTTACAGATTACTTAATTTGTAATTAAGTACAACTTATCTCATTACATAAGTTATCTCATTCCCTCTATTGTTTATTATAACATAAGTTATAATTTCCACTTGTCCCTAGGACAAGCCTACCTATTATCTTTCCTTTTTCCCCTTTCAGGTTTATTCATAATAGGTTATTATCATTCCCCGTTCATCCCAATTCTTTTACTGTTGTAACTTACCTTCATTTCCATTAATTACAATCAATGACATCTATTTCTATCCTATTATATACATATATTCATACATACATACATACATACATACATACATATATATATATGTTTATGCACCAGACCTCTCACATCAAGCCGACCACTTGTGGATGCAGGATTTGTCGGGCGGTTCCAACTGGGCTTCTAACACAAGTTGGACCTAACCTCGTGTCTTAGCACCGTTTTATTTATGTTTACGCACTAGACCTCTCACATTAAATTAACCACTTGCGGATGCGGGATTTTCCAGGCGGTTTCTGGCAGACTTCCACCACAAGTTGAATTTAACCTCGTGTCTAAGTGTGATTATAATTTCTATTTATTGTACCTTTAGGCATATTCATTCTTCCAAATTTTACTGTAATTTTTATTTACAATCTTTAGGCATTATAATATTCTTAACAAATGTTCATTGTAAATTTCATAATTACAGTGTTCATAAAAATTCCCAATTCTGACAGGTGATTAATGGAAATAGGTTTTTATATAACCCCAACAGATTTTACAGGTTAAGTATTACAGGTTAATAGGTTCATATAATCCCAAAAAATTAAACGGATCTACTTAATCCCACAGATTTAACAGGTTTACTTACAGTTTCATTAACATTTCCACTAAATTTTGAATTAAACCTACAGATTTACATGTTCATACAACCCCAAATTTCAAGTAATAATCCTCAGTACTTAATTTCAACAGATTTCAATAGATTTATAGTTCAGCAAATTACAACAGGTTAAACATTTCACCAGATTTATTATACATAATAACGGGGAATGCTAAACGATAAATATGCCATTATCAAAAAGGCATAACTTAAATCCATTCACCTAATAGCTTTCTAATTCGTGAATCTGGTCCAGACCTAGCATTTCATGGCTCTCCTAACTGAATTTAGAACCTAAATAACCATGGATTCACAATTCTCAAACTAAAAGAAAAAGGGAAGAAAGAAGAGAAATCTAAATTGACCAGATCCAAGAATTTACCTCACTTCGATTAGAATTATGAACATCCATTTGCAGATATGCATTCTTTTCCTCTAGATCTTGAATCAGAATTTCCTTAGACTAGTTATTCTATTTTTCTAAAGAGATTTGAGGAGGAAGAAGAACAGCAGAGCTTAGGGAGCCTCTCAGAAAATATGAGATTTAGGTTAGGCTTTGCTGTCCTATTTATAGCTGTTCTTGCACATGCAGCGTTGAGTCAGCAACAAATATAGCCGCAAAACAATCCAAATTCACAGTCCAGAATTTTCCCATATCTGGGGGGGGGGGGGTCGACCTTTAGGTCTACCCAACCCTTGCGTTGATGAATCTTTTGAATTTATTTGAATTATGTATATATAACCCTCATGTGTGTATACAAACTCTTAATGCTCATAACTTCTTCATATGTTGTCCGTTTTACGCAAGTTTAGAGTCTATATGAACCAGAATTCCGAGACGAACGTAAAGGTACAGTCCATTTTACTTAATTCCCTATATTACATTAAGTGTTATTTAGTTTATTGTCATTTATGTTCTTTAAAATTATGGGGTGTAACATATACCATATGTTCACACCTTACGGTTTACTAGTCTTTAGTCGATACCACATTAGAAAACATCATAAAACAACATCATATATACATAGCCTCATCTTATTGGCGTGTGTGAAGATACCAAACTCGTCTCGTCTCTCTCTCTCCCTCTTTTTACGATGAGTACTAAGAAACATCATAACTTGTCTCATCTCATCGACAAGTAAAAAATCCATCGTAAAACTCAAAACATCATGAGTGCATCATAAAATGACTTGCCTCATCTCATTTACAGGTTTACCTAATATCATGATGGTAATTTCTAACCAAATCCAAAACCATAAATTTAACATCATAATTGCCTCATTTCACCGATAATTATAAAAGTACATCCCGATTGGTTCATCATCGAACATACTTCAAAAGAGTAGTTCTCGAACCAATAACTTTCGCCAAAGTTTAACAACCTCAAAAATCATCACGAATCGACACATCTAATAGGATTCAATTATACAAGTCCGATATTAAGCAATAAAGTAAAATCACATGTCTCATACCACATGTTTCGGTAAATCACTTAATTCACTTTCTTATATGTCCGAAAAGTGAATAAAATTAGGTAAATTTTATATTATATATAAAAAAATTATTATAGAAAACAGGATTTTAAAACAGTTTTCCAAAAATGATTATTAGAAAAAATATTTGAAATTCCTTTATTATAGGGAATACATATTTTTTAAATAATAATTTTAAAATAGTATATAATAATAATTTGAAATGTTCATATAGTTCAAAATGGTTTAGCAAAAATAGTTATCGAAAACAATGAAAACCAAGAAGGACGTCACAAAACCAATAATTTGAATTCAATGCAAGTTCGATTAAAATTTAACACGAAATCAATTCAGGTCCATTTAAATCTGAATTTTAAGTTCTGTAAATATAGCTAACATATTAATAGGCATCATAGTCCAAAAAATATTCAAAACCAACATCAAAACTGAACAAGAATGAGAGCAAAACGAGCTAATACAGTTCTATGGTCAATGATTGTTATTGTTGTCATTTTGCTCTTAGGAAAGTAACATAAAAAAATACAAAGAAAACTTCAAAATTGTAGAAAATTCTAAACATAAAAGTTGCAGCGTACTTTTTAAGCCTTCTGAAACATCTAAAATCATCGAATTCGGTTAAAAATGAAAAAGTTACGATTAATTTCGTTTCAGCTTCAACCATAAAGCAATATATGTCTTGCTCTCGGGATAGTAATAGAAAAATACAATTTTTTGAAAGACAACATCAAAATTCGAAAAAACTTCAAAAATGAAAGCTGTAGAACAAATTCTAAGCTTTCCAAAACATCAAAAATCATCATATTTCGATAAAGGATGAGAAAGTTATGATCAAAATACAAACTGAGATTCAATTTGAAATTTACAGTGACAGGACAACGAGCTTACATTAGGTTTTTTGACCATTTACTCTCAGAATCTTCGAATGTGCTAAACATAAAAGTTGTCATGTTCTTTTCAAGCAGAAATATCAAAAATTATGAAATTTGGATGAAAAACGTAAAAGTTATGATCAAAATACTAACTTAGATTTACAAAAGAATAAAACAACACAAAAATTGATTATCTACAATCCAATTTGTATATTACCACAATTTGGTTAGCTAGAAACTATGAGTGCACGACGCAACTTGATTAATAGTAAGAATTACCATGAATTTGACAACAACTTGAATCTTTTATCCCATCTAAATCTTAAAGCAACGAAGAAAATGAAATGCAACCCAATTTCATCAAAACAGACCAAATTTTCATCCCTAGTACAGTGAGAGTTTAATATAACAAACCTATATGTTTTCAAACGAAATTTTTACTAAAGGTGAGCATACGAATTGAGAATAAAATATCCTAATTTCGTAATTTTATGATTTGTCTACAATTATTTATGAATATTATACTAACCTTCGTTTTCAGTCCAGATTTAACCAGAAAATTACATGAGGAAAGAAGACGTTAGAAACCTCAAAACTAAACTAAATGCCACAAAAATTGGAGGAGTGGTGATAGAATGTATTAGTAACGATATGTCTAATTTGATAATTTTTGAGATTTTCTAGGGTTATCTTTCATAGTTTCTTCCGCCATCGAAGCAGATTTTGTGGCTTATTATGAGGCATCTAATCATGGAAAATGACGACGAATTTTGCCATCGGACTGCGCATTATTCATAGTATTGAAAGACCACTGAAGGTATATTGTGACAATAAATCAGTGGAATTATATTCTAATAAAAATAGAAGCCCAAGCAATTCAAATTACGTTGATATCAAGTTCCAAGTTTTGAAGGAGAGAGTGTAGAATGAGTTGATATCCATAGAGCATATTGGGATAAATTCCATGTCGACAGATCTGCTTACAAAAAGATTGCCACCCAAGGTCTTTTGTGAGCATATTGCTAAAATGAGTGTGTCTTTTATATAAGGATATTTGGTTCATGGGGAGTTTTTACTAAGTTAATTTTATAACATTGCTCTATAATTTGGTTATGGACACATCTTGATTTTTCTAATTAGAAATAAAGTAGTCATTTTGCACTCCATTCATTCATATATATTGAGTGTTTTGATCGCATTAAAGTAAAGTTAGATCAGTTGGAAATAGACATGTAAAGATCACATTTCATGTAATTTTCATGTTACACATACATGATTGATCTATGTTATTTGACTATATTGGTATATGTGACCATTGATGAGTTTAGTTACAATAATAGTGACAAAAGCCGAGTTGGTCCTATATTAACACAACCAATGGACGAGATTGTTTTGAATATACCTTATTACTAAGATAATTATTTGAAAGTTCTTAAAGTTAAATACATCTTATAAAGTTACACATGTTGTTCAAGGGGAGATTATTGGAAAATTTCAACTTAATGGAGCCACATATTTTAATGAATGGGTTATCTTTTAAGTAAGTCTATATACGTGATCTGTTTGAAATAAATACCTGAAGGCTTGAGGGATATAATTGTCATGTAAAATTATAATGTGTGGATGTCGATGTGATAACTTTGGTATGTTGAAGGATCAAACTAAAAATGTTACATTACACACACACACACACACACACACACATATATATATATATATATATATATATATCGGGTTATACTCCCCAAATTATGCAAGGTTTAAGCATATTCTTTCTACCTTTTCTTCAGAGATATTTATAGATCTGAGCTTGTGGCAGCTTGAAAGATCAAACTCAACTTAGCTCTACCTACCAGTAAACACCGATGGATTCAAGTATGGCGTCCTCTAATCTGTTTGATCATGTTTAGTTCATTCTCGACTAAGTCAGTATAGTTATTTGTATATGTATATTCAGATCCATAGTAAATTATTCACTAACAATCCAATGCATTGTTTATGAAAAATGAAGTAGAAAGAAACTTGACTCGATTTGCCATAGATTGACTGCGATTGTGTCTTTCATGCTTCCTTCGGATTATATCTTGCAACTTATGATTTTCTTTTTGGATAGTTTCATCACTTGTAGTTTTCAGCCGGTAGCTTTATTAGCCACTAGTTTTCAATAGGGAAAAAATATCAAAAAATTGAATGCTACCACAGGGAATGTAAAGCTGTAGCTAAACACATATCCAGTGAAAGAAAATCATATAGAGAAGATTTTGTTGGTAACGTAAAAGGAATGAACTGTGCGGAAAAATTTATGGATACATGCTTGTCATTTAAATAAACTATCCATTAGACCAAAAAATGGCACAAAAACCGAAAGTAGAGAATTTATGTATAAATAAATGAAAAAATATAAAATGAAAACAAGGAAATCAATAATCACACATAATTTATAGTGGTTCGGCGTTAACGAGCCTAAGTCCATGATTAACATGTAAAAGTGATTATATTTACGCTCATATCTTATCTTTATTGTAAATAAATAAATATTATTTTGGGTATTTTCGTGTGTTTTCACAGGTTGTTTAATAAATGTCACCTTCACTCAATTAAAGACCATTTAAATAGAAAATGCTACTTTTTGGAATCAACAAATTTTCAATCATAAAGGAAGTTGTAGCACATTGGTAAAGGCCCGGAAATTTGGACAAAGTGACCTGATTCAATCCCGGTCAAGCCATATTTTTACTGAAGAAGGGAACATGGATATATACACACCGCCTCCTTTGCTTTGAAGAATATATGGAATAGTGAAGAAGATTTGATTGAATTATGGCCAAGGGAAAGCCAATCAATCTGCCACATGTCAATCATCAGAGGAGGAAATCTGTATGGAATATCTCAAGTCCATCTTCATATCTCTTTTATTTGTAAATAGATTATTTCAAGAGATTTATTCTTGGTCCAATTATTATCATAGAAAGGAGACTACATCCCCTATAAATACCCATTGTAAATGACTTGTTCATTTTTTCCATACTTCTTTTCTCTATTAATAAAGCTTTCTTTTCTTTCTTTTATGCATTTTTTATTTTCATGGCAATTTGTCTTGTCTAGTCAAATTCATTTGCTAGAGCACAAATTGCCTTACAATTACTTTTCTCATTAGTGATTAACCGTCTGATTGGATTCAACGATAATTCTAATTTTATTTTCCTGTTAGTTTATTTCTGTTCTGCAATTTTATTTTCAGTATTATGTTTTATTTTTTATCATTGAATTTATTATAGATTCGATTAGATTCGAATCTGTAGTGAATACAATTGTAATTTTAATTTGTTTTTTTGTTTATAATTGTAATTTGGTTGTCAGTTCAATTAGATTTGTTCTGAACAAATTTGCAGTTTCTATTTCAACAAATCCTGCGATCATTGTCTAACTCCCCCACGAAATATATAAATAATAAAATTTAATTTTCCTCCCTGTGTTCGACCTACATACTACACACCTGTGCGTTTGAAGTAATATATAATAAACTTGTGCTTTTCTAATCCATAAGAAAGTGCCAAACAAGTTTTTGGCGCCGTTGTCAGGGAGGCAACAACTAAATTTTATTATTTATTTAATTTTCAATTCGTTTTAGTTTTTTTCTTTTATATACAGAAAAAATTCTCAATTAGTTGATTTGGTATTGATCATTGATATGGTAATCATCTAAACAAGAGAAGAAGAAGAAAATCTTGCCAAATTTCTTTTATTTCTTTCCTGTTTTCAACTTCTTTCTCCTTTCTTTCATTTTTTTCCTCTTTACCAATTCTTTCCTACTTTCAACAATTCTAAGAAGGAAAAATCCTTTTGCAATGCTTCCTTTTCTTTCATTTCTCCACTTCCTTTTGCCTCTCCTCCCGTCGAACTACATCATCCCACTGACCATCCTCCACGGCCAACGTTGTTGCACCATAATCAACTTCACCATATTTCTCAACCTTTGCCTAACCACAAGCAACCATCGATCCTGACACCGCAAAACATCCCCAAGTCACATCTTCAACTTGATGCACCATAATAAACACATCCAGACAGCGTCCTTCATCCTAATACATCATCACCAAAGCACCAAGTTCAAGACACCTTCATCACAGTTCTCCACATAAGAGCATCTCCAACAGTGGAGGAAATTCATGTTAAGGGGTGTAATTTCGCTTATTTTTGCACCCAACAGTTGTTACGGGGTGTAATATGAAGGGAAATGTTACGGGCTCAATTCAGAGTCCTGAATGGGGCAAGCGAGCCGATTTTATCGGCTCGTGATGTCGCGAGCCGATTTTATCGGCTCGTGATGTCGCGAGCCGATTTTATCGGCTCGTGATGTCGCGAGCCGATTTTATCGGCTCGCGACTTCAGGAGCCGATAAAATCGGCTCGTGGCTATATTTTTTTTCCCAACTATTTTTACCATATTTTACCATATACAAAACCAAACCCATTAATTTTTTTATAAAATAAACTCCGAAACGTAATAATAATAGATGATTACTAAGAGAAAAACCTTTTTTTTTACGTTTTACCCTAGTTTGTCATATACAAAAACATAACTGATATTTATTTCGTACCGTAAACTTAGAAACATAATAATATATGATTAATAACTCTTACGAATACAAGAGAACGAGTTGGTACAATAGAAAATGACAACATCTTTACTGCATACATGATTGATAAGTTCGGACAAACATAAAATAAAACACAAATTCAGATAATGGTCGTCCACTAACCGAAGGAGTTATAAAGGAGTTTAAAACTAGGATCTGCTGATCTGCTGAAGCCTTGCGCTTATTTCCTGCTTGGCTTTTAGCGCGGTCTTGGCTAGCATGCCTCTCATCCATGTCTTCGTAATTGCAAGCCATCTCTACTAGTTCTGTAAAGGAGAGTTTGATGTTGCCCATAGCTCTATCATGGTACTTGCGCTTCAGCCCAAATATGAATTTCTTGTTCTTTGCTTTGTTGGTCTTAATCAGCTCTGGAGCATAGCGCGACAATTGGGTGAACTTATTTAGATAATCCTGAATAGAGAGATCTCCTTGCTGGAGATTAGCAAATTGCTCCCGCATCCTCTCTAGAGCTTGTTCCGGTACGAACTTCTCATTGAACAAAGTCTTGAAATGCTCCCAAGTCCGGATAGTACCAGCTGCATCCTCAGAGGTAATGGCATCCCACCACAGCTCTGCTTCCTCCTGAAGGAGCCAAATGCCAAGTCGGGCTTTGTTGTTGGTTCCCATACCCATGCCTTCAAAGATTTTCTCACAGGTTTTCAACCAAGCTATAGCCTCGAGACATTCCGAAACGCGAACTGCACGGCCTCTATTCCTTTTGATTATATTTATATTTATATATATAAATATAGTTCATTCTATAATTTCAACTATAGTTCATTTTATATTTTCAACTTCGTTTTCACTTCAAATATTTCACTAACACCTTAATATTTTGAAATTTTTTGCCATAACCTCCTTTGTACGGGGAGGGGTTTGGAAATTTATTGGGCCGTATTAGGTACCCAATAAATCCTAAAAAGCATTCACATATTTATAGTGATATATTTTGGTGTTTACGGGGGAGCATGTACTGATAATCACTCCAGAGAATAAATTCCCGTCACCCCGTTTCCGTGTGGAAATAAATAGTCCATGTGCCGTATCTAATAACTAGAGCGACGTGATTACTGTCAACTCCAGACCCGTGTGGGGTTTTTATTAATTTGGCAATTTATCGTTATAATTTATATAGTCCATATCAGTCATCAGTTCAACCTGTAGTACATAGTCATCGCCATACAAGCCTCTTTCTTGTATGGTAAATCTTCCACCTCGTCACACAAGCTCTAGTTGCTTATGTGGAATATGATGAAGTATTCCTATCATCAAGAAGTATGCCATGTAGTGTAGATCAAAATTAATTGTTACTATCCTATGGCGTTATTTATTATTTCACACAGAAAAACCAGCACTTCGCATCCAATGGCATTCACAGGAGTTGATATATAAATAAAATTGCGCAGCCAACTCATCAAGGTTTACCTATTTGTCGGGCATGCAAATAATTTCTTTACTCTACAGCTAATCCATTTTTCCTGTTCAACACATGTATATATATGCAGAACAAAGCTAATAATAATATTTCTAGCAAACTATTATTTATTTCAACACATGTGTATTTTTAACTAAGCCTATACATGATAAAAGGAATATTTTTATCATCAAAAATATTTATTCGACACGTGTGTATTTTTATCACTTCATATTCACTATAAAAATATAGTTTTCATTGTCGATTTATTTTATTTTTAAAAGATGATAACATTCGACACATGAATTTCAACTCAACGAATGAATTGCAACTCAACACATGAATATTCGATATAGTTTGTATATATATAAAAATGTGATTTTTATCGCTAAAGCCATTTGATTAAATTCAAATAATATTCAACACATGAATTTCAACTCAACGAATGAATTGCAACTCAACACATGAATATTCGATATAGTTTGTATATATATAAAAATGTGATTTTTATCGCTAAAGCCATTTTTTTAAATTCAAATAATATTCAACACATGAATTTCAACTCAACGAATGAATTGCAACTCAACACATGAATATTCGATATAGTTTATGTATATATAAAAATGTGATTTTTATCGCTAAAGCCATTTGTTTAAATTCAAATAATATTCAACACATGAATTTCAACTCAACGAATGAATTGCAACTCAACACATGAATATTCGATATAGTTTGTATATATATAAAAATGTGATTTTTATCGCTAAAGCCATTTGTTTAAATTCAAATAATATTCAACACATGAATTTCAACTCAACGAATGAATTGCAACTCAACACATGAATATTCGATATAGTTTATGTAATTTATTTCAACGAATGAAAATTATTCTAACACATAAATATTTCAGAAAATTTCGGCAGCATAACGGCAGGGTAGTTAAAACCGGGACCGTCCCTAGTACGGCTCCTCGCTCTACCTTAAAACCTCGCGGTTTTTGACAATGGGGATCATGCATCTAGTTCGCACGCAGGCGGCATGTTTTATTTTCAATTCCACAATCCTATTCTATTTTGTTTCAACCACAAGAGGGTATTTTTCAACCACAAAGGTATTTTTCAACCATAATATCAACCACAAACAATTATTTCCAACCATTCGTCAAACCATATAATATCACGTCAATCACAAGCAATAAATATCGTCCATGGTCTGTGGACGAGGGGAGTATATATATATATATAATATAATAATTCACTTGCATTTCATCACAATTCAAAGCATATATGTTTCAAACAACGCTTGTATAATTTATACACCGCTAATATAACTTATACAACACATGTACATGAGGTATACAATGCGTATATAATTTACACTTCGCTTATATAATTTATACAACGCGATTTCATTCACACAAATAGTTTAGATTCCTCACATTGGTTATTGCGGTGCTAAAAATCGTAGGAAGGTCAGAAAAATCCGCGGCTTCTTCTAGAATGTAGAGAGCCTCCTTGCGGTCACGGTGTCTCCTGTTTCATCGAATTTCGTTAAAGAACGAAAAAGATATTATTTTTCAAAGTTTTGCAACACTTAAAAGTGTTATTTTCATTTCAGAATTTTCATCAGAAGGGTTTTTAATACCTTCGAAACTAGGTCACCAATTTTCAGTCGATCCGTACCTCTATGCTTCGATCAGGCTACGCTGCGTCGAAGAGCTACGAAGCACCTCCAGAACGGCGGTGGTGGCGAAGGATCCGGTGGCCTATGCTCGTCGCGGCGGCGCTCAGAAGGTCGCGCCTTCCTCTACGATTTCCGACGCCGATAGCTGATAGGAGGAGGCGTGGGTTGGTCGGATGTGGAGAGGGGACTACGGCGGTCAGAAGTCTCAACTGGGGTCGGCGGTGAAATGGCCTGAGGCGGCGGCGATATCGACAAGAAGTTTTGAGCACTGTGCGTCGTCCAATCGTGCTCTGGCGGCTAGGGTTTTAGATTTTTTTTTTTAATGAAAAATTCCAATTGGTCCATGCTTTATAGGAAATTTTAAATAGTGTTTTTGCAAACGGACTCCTTTTTAAACCCAATGACTGTTGCCCCTAGCTAAATACCCCCATTCCGGACACAATGGGATATATTTCGTTGGCCATTTCGACTGTTACAGTCAGTTATTTTTCAAATTAAAATATATAACATTCTATATTTAATTTAAACGTACATTTCAATTTGCCAGGGCCACAAACTGAATCGAAAAATTCCAGAAAAATAAATCTAGCTTTGTTTTGACGATACGGTCCTAACAAAACCAGTTTCGTCGAATTCTGAGCTCGTTTGAAAAACGGCCATTTTTAGGTCGACCCATTTTAACAGAATTTGACCAAACACGTTATCTTTTGCCCCGCTCACATACTAGCTTCAAAAATTATGAAATTTGAAACTTAGCAATAATTTGACATCCCGGACCCTACAAAAGTGGTTTCGTCGAATTCCGAGGTCGTATGCAAAATCTCTATTTTCAAGGGCTATATATACTATATAGCGACCTTTCTGAAAATTCATTTGGCCATAACTTTTGATTTCCGTTATGAAATTTCGATTTTTCAGATTCGTTAGAAAGGTATTGATAAACAGATTTAAATATTTCCAGTTTCGCTAAAATCCGTTATATTTTCCACCCGGTACAGTCAGACAAAGTTTGTATTCAAAATTTCAAACTGCCATACCATACCAAATTCTATATTTTATTGAAATATGCCATTTCAACCATTCAAATTTCTTGGTAATAACCTAATTTAAAAATTTTAAACTGGTTCACATTTTCCTGGTTATTACAATCTCCCCCACTTAAAACTTTTCGTCCTCGAAAAGGAAATAATAGTTAAGCAGGAAATAAAATGTAAATGCAAAGTATTGTAAAGGTACCTTGCACCGGAGTTAGTCAGAGATGTCCACTCTGCATTTGGGATAGGCTTGTTTAATGCTTTCCTCAGTCTCCCAAGTACAGTCTCTAGGATCACTACTCCACTGCACTTTGACTAAATGAATCTTTTTCCTCCTTAGCTCCCTGGTTTCTTTGCCAACTATTTTTAACGGCTCTCTACTGAGTGCTAATTCTGGAGTTATGTCAATATCATGTTGCGCTGCTTCTTCCACAATAAGGTCGGGATCATGAACATGTTTTCTGAGTTGAGATACGTGGAACACATCATGTATACCAGGCAACCAATTAGGTAATGAAACCCTATATGCAAGAGTTCCAATCCGTTCAAGTATAGGAAAGGGACCAATAAATCTCGGTGCCAACTTCCCAGTCTTGCCAAATCTGATTACCCCTCGCATTGGAGAAACTCTTAAATAAACATAATCGCCAACGGCAAACGATATATCCCTTCTTCTCGCATCAGCATAACTTTTCTGTCGGCTCTGCGCGGTTTTTAATCGCTTCTTAATGAAATCGACTTTATCCGATGCTTCTTGAATCATATCGGGCCCTAACACAAGTCTGTTGCCAGGTTCTACCCAACATGCGGGAGATCTGCACGGTCTACCGTATAATGCTTCAAATGGAGACATTCCCAAACTTGCTTGGTAGCTATTGTTGTAAGAGAATTCTGCTAAATGTAAATGATCTTCCCATGAACCTCCGAAATCAATAACGCAAGCCCACAGCAAATCTTCTAAAATTCTATTCACCCGCTCAGTTTGGCCATCTGTCTGAGGGTGATAAGCGGTGCTTAGATTCAATTTGGTTCCCAACTCTTCCTGGAATGCTTCCCAGAATTTGCTAGTAAATAGGGGATCTCTATCACTGACTATATTGAGCGGCACTCCATGAAGTTTAACTATTTCTTTGAAGTAAATCTGTGCTAGACTTTGAGCCGTTCTGTTGGATCGGACAGGTATGAAATGGGCAGTCTTCGTGAAGCGATCTATGATTACCCATATACTGTCGTTTCCTTTCTTAGTTCGAGGCAGGCCATCGATGAAATCCATTGAGATTTGTTCCAACTTCCATCCTGGAATTTCTAATGGTTGTAATAGTCCAGCCAATTTCTGTTGATCACTTTTAACTAGCTGGCAAGTGGGGCATCTGCTAACATATAATGAGATATCTCTTTTCATCGCCTTCCACCAGAAGGTGCGCTTGATATCGTTATACATTTTGCTCACACCGGGATGGATACTTAATTTGGATTTGTGGCATTCATCAAGTATTTCTCTTTTTAGCTCGGAGATGTCGGGAACACAAATCCTTCCTTTTAATCTCAAAACCCCCTTACTATCCACATGGAAGCTGGAGTCTATGCCTTCATTGATTCTTCTGATCATTAATTTTACAAAATTATCCTCCCTTTGAAGGGCCGAGATCCTGTCTATTAAAGAAGACGTGATGACAAAACTGGCAATGATCTCATTCTTTCTGCTGAGCGCATCTGCTACAACATTTGCTTTCCCTGGAGTGTATAGAATTTCATAATCATATGCTGCAAGGAATTCTAACCACCGCTGTTGTCTCAAGTTTAGATCTTTCTGAGTGAACAGATATTTCAAGGATTGATGATCGGTAAATAGTTCGTATTTCTCGCCCAGTAAATAATGCCTCCAGATTCTTAAAGTAAACACGATAGCTAATAACTCCAGATCATGAGTAGCATAGTTTCTTTCATGCGGCTTTAGTTGACGGCTGGCATAAGCGATCACTTGGCCTTTTTGCATTAACACTGCGCCTAGCCCTCTAATAGAAGCATCTGTCCATACAGTCAAGTCTTGGTTGCCTTCTATAATGGTCAATACTGGAGCAGTTGTCTACTTCAGTTTCAGCTCCTGGAAAGCTTCTTCACATTCGGGTGTCCATTTGAATTTCTCATGCTTCTTTGTAAGCTTTGCCAATACTCCTGATATCTTTGAAAAACCTTGAACGAATTTCCGATAGTAACTAGCTAATCCAAGGAAACTTCGAACTTCAGTGGGCGTAGTAGGTTGTTTCTAGTTCTGAATCGCTGTAATTTTGCTTGGATCTACAACAATTCCCTCTTTTGATACGACATGGCCTAGGAATTTAACTTCATTCTGCCAGAAGACACACTTAGAAAATTTAGCTTTCAAGACATTTCTCCTTAGAATTTTCAACACTTGTTCTAAATGTTTTGCATGCTCTTCTTCCGACTTGGAGTAGATTAAAATGTCATCGATGAAGACTAGAACAAATTTATTCAACACACCACGGAACACTCTGTTCATAAGATCAACGAAGTATGCCGGAGCATTGCACAAGCCGAACGGCATTACTAACCATTCGTAGAATAAATCGGGACCCCTGAAGGCTATCAAAGGAACACAGTCTTCGGTTATACGCAATTGGTGGAAACCTGTAGCTAGGTCCATTCTGGAGAATACTGTTGCTCCATTTAATTGATCTAACAGATCATCTATTCGGGGCAAAGGATATTTGTTCTTCAGTGTCTGTTTATTGAGATCTCGGTAATCAACACAAAGTCTTAGAGTACCGTCTGATTTCGGGACAAATACTACTGCGGCTCCCCAAGCTGAAAAGCTCGGTCTGATTAGACCTTTCCAAAGCAATTCTCGGGTTTGACTACTTAACTCTTCTTTTTCTTTCGGGGCCATTCTTCTTATTGGATGTACTACTGGTCGGGCGTTAGGAATTAGATCTATCCTAAATTCAATTTCTCTTTGCGGCGGTAAGTTTTCTACTTCTTCAAACACATCCGCATAGTTTTGAACGACCAGTATCTTTTCTAATGAAGGAGGAGTAACTTCTAAAGAAGCCCAAAATTCTGTTCTATTAATTTCTGAGCCATGACATGGTATATATATAGGTCCAAGCTTCGTTTCGACTTTAACAATCCTTTCGGCACATCCAACTTCGGCCTTATACTTTGTTAACAATTCCAGACCGAGAATAACATCGAATTCCAACAGATTCATGATTGTTAAGTTGATAGGAAACTTGTAGAAGGAATAGGAGACAGGCACTCTACAGTATGAACTGAGACTAACAGAACCTCCTATCGGATTTTGAACTTTAATTGGTTCCTTTAGAATTCTTTGATTCAATTTTAACTTGTGAACTATTTTACCAGAAATGAAGCTACGTGATGCACCAGTATCAAAAAGTACAGAAACAGGAATATTTTTGATAGTAAGGGTACCTCCCAAGACATCGGATTTACATGATCCATCGGTGATAGCTGGCGGGGTCTTCCCGTCATAGACATGAGCCACTTGAGCATTCTGCTTCAGCGGACAGTTCTTGCTATAATGCCCCTTCTTATGGTAGTTGTAGCATTCGGCTGAGTCATTTGCCTTTGGTTTCCTTGGGGCTTTGCATACATTAGAAAAGTGACCTGGCTTCCCACAATTGTAGCAATTTCCTTTCGGGATCTTTGCAGGTTTCTGAGTAGCGGCCGCGGTAATGCTAGATTTGGGTTGATCTGCTGAAGCCTTGCGCTTATTTCCTGCTTGGCTTTTAGCGCGGTCTTGGCTAGCATGCCTCTCATCCATGTCTTCGTAATTGCAAGCCATCTCTACTAGTTCTGTAAAGGAGAGTTTGATGTTGCCCATAGCTCTATCGTGGTACTTGCGCTTCAGCCCAAATATGAATTTCTTGTTCTTTGCTTTGTTGGTCTTAATCAGCTCTGGAGCATAGCGCGACAATTGGGTGAACTTATTTAGATAATCCTGAATAGAGAGATCTCCTTGCTGGAGATTAGCAAATTGCTCCCGCATCCTCTCTAGAGCTTGTTCCGGTACGAACTTCTCATTGAACAAAGTCTTGAACTGCTCCCAAGTCCGGATAGTACCAGCTGCATCCTCAGAGGTAATGGCATCCCACCACAGCTCTGCTTCCTCCTGAAGGAGTCAAATGCCAAGTCGGGCTTTGTTGTTGGTTCCCATACCCATGCCTTCAAAGATTTTCTCACAGGTTTTCAACCAAGCTATAGCCTCGGCCACTGCACCAGTGCCAGTAAAAGGTTTTCCCCCAAGATTTCTGTACCTCTTCGCAACTTTATCTAGCTCAAAGTCTTCAGGTGCTGGTGGCTGAACAATAGGGATTTCCACAACTACGGGGATATTCCCCCGTCCTCCTGCCGCCACTCCTCGGCCTCCACGGCCTCCTCTAGCTGCTGCTGCTCGTGTAGCCATCTAAGAGAATACTGTATAAGCAAGAAAAGAGTCAAGCTCACAGATTTGATAATTTTCATAAATGATAAAGCAGGGGAATACAAGGAAAGATAATGATGATGTACTGATCAAATTGTTTTGCTAATCTGCTTAGCTCATTCTAGGACATTGCTAATCCTATCTCTAATGAGCTACTCGCATTAGAACACTACTGATTCTATTCTGACGAGGTGTTTAATGTGTTAGATCCCGGAACTAAGGTTAACCAAAGCTCTGATACCAACTGTGACGATCCCAAAATCCGAGGGGCGGTATTAAGGATAATCATTGGGAAATAAAACATTAATCATCATAGCAGAGTACAGATAATAGCAGAAACAATAAAATAAAATAATTTTACATGGATATGACAGCGGAATCACAACATGTAGGAATATCAGAATAGCATAACGTGGGATATAACTTAGTAAATAAAAAGGAAAGTGATCAGTCATCATCGCCAGAGGCGGAATACATACAGGCAATAAGAAATACGGAAAGTAAATCAGTCTGCATCGCCCGTGGCAGAATCATAATATAAGTATAGTAATGGCGGAAAATGCCAAAGTCATCTCTGTGTAGTCAGCCTCGCCATGAGCCAAAAATGCACTCTATGCAGCAGTGCAGAGCCAAAAACAACCTGTCACCTGTGTACTAGGCTACCCGTGTGAAAATAAGGGCACCCGCGTTTGCAAAGTGAAACAAACAACGAGTCAGTCATTGGGACTTGTATGAGGAATCTATTTAACAATTAAACAACAGTAAATAGAAAATCATAGGACCACGCCACTTTCGCGGAACCGGTTTACTCCAGTGATTGCTAGTGCATTTAAAACAAAGTAAATTCTTTTAAAACAACGCAATGCTTTTAGAAAGAATGAAGCCATTATAAGACTCAGGTCCCATCATACAATGCAACGCAAGCCGGAGGATAGAGTTTTACCTTATAAGGGCCAAATATGCTTGATACGTATAAAACGAAATCATTTGATATTATTATTAGTGCATATATGTTTCAAAAATGAATAGCATCATAAATATCAATCATAGACGGCATAAGTGCCCCATACCACTATGTCGCCATACTAGTTCTACAATCAAGTCCGTTATTTCGTATTGGAAATTGGATTTCCGTCATGAGTCGAGGCAAGGGGCAAGCTCCTCTCCGCTTCGAGACATTCTAGCAAATGCCTCGGGACTACACACTCTGGGTAACCCCTGGATCCTCCAAGGCCGGTCCTCCCTTACGTTAGATGATTAATTATGCCTGAACACACGTTTCCCGGTCCTTACAGACCTATAATCGAGGCGCCTCGCATTCCAACAACCACAAAGGTGAAAAGTAGATATATATGTCAGGGCCGGTAAGTCACTGACACCACCATAGCTAGAAAGAAACGTCATGCCCTCCTTGGGTCCTTATCCCATTTTAGACTCATACCGGGGTGTGAGGTTCGCGAATCTACGAAATACACAAAGCTAGGCAACGTAGACCTTGCTCTGATCATCATCCACAAGACTTTGCTTTGCAACAGAAGCCTTGATCACAGCATCTTGGCATGCCACATAGGTAGTCCACTCCATACGATTGATTTCCATCGATATATAACCTCTGAGCTCGTACGTCTCAGAGAAGGGCGTTAAGCAAAAGAATAAATTCTCCGCCGCCAAACAGATATATATTTAACAGAGATCAATCAGTATAGAACAAAATCCAATGTCAGACACACAGTCCATTTACAAGTCCGTCCTGGGTCTGAACGAAACCGGAGGCGTCAAATTCCTCGTATATCCGTCCAATCAACATATACGTTCAGACGGCTACTACTATCGTCCCCTTCCGGTAGCTACTCCGGTTAGGAACCTCAGTAGCGCTCATCCAACCGATACGAAGATCGTCGGTCTTGAATCGTCTTTGCATTTTCCAATTCGAATCGCTCGATGAATTATTTGAAATGAGGGTTAGCTCGGCCTTTTCAAATAATTCAAGTCATTAGAATTTAAATCGATTCTTTATATGGTTATATTATTCGACATCCATCTTTTAGTTATTTAGTGTTATTTTCATGTCAAACACATACAACCATCAAATATCAAACAATTCAAGCCCAATTGTATTATTTTCAATCAATATTGCTTATAATATTTTATAACGATTTTTTCGCCATTTTTATTTATTTAAAAATGGCCATATTTAATTAAACGACGTTTCAGGTCGTGCCGTGGCACTGGCGCTGTTTTTCTCCTAATTTGTTTTACACATATCGGAAAATCTAACCGTTGGATTTCTACAAAGTCTATATCAGTGGGAAGATATTCCCAAAGCGAACCCAACGGTTCCAGTTTCGTGAGAATCCGACGGTCGGATCTTCCACACTAGTCGTTTGAAGTTACGGTTTCAAAATTCGAACTACAGCGTCGTTATTCGATTTAATTTAATTATATTTATATTTATATATATAAATATAAACGATTCTGGCGCTATTTTTCTTCAGATTTGAATTAAACATTCCGGACAATCCAACCGTTGGATTTTTACAAGGTTGGTGCCGTTGGAAAGATATTTCCAAGGCGAACCCAGCGGTTGCGGTTTCGGGGAAATCCGATGGTCGGATTTCTCGTACTAATCGTTTCAAATTACAATTCCGAAACGCGAACTGCACGGCCTCTATTCCTTTTGATTATATTTATATATATATATATAAATATAGTTCATTCTATAATTTCAACTATAGTTCATTTTATATTTTCAACTTCGTTTTCACTTCAAATATTTCACTAACACCTTAATATTTTGAAAATTTTCGCCATAACCTCCTTTGTACGGGGAGGGGTTTGGAAATTTATTGGGCCGTATTAGGTACCCAATAAATCCTAAAAAGCATTCACATATTTATAGTGATATATTTTGGTGTTTACGGGGGAGCATGTACTGATAATCACTCCAGAGAATAAATTCCCGTCACCCCGTTTCCGTGTGGAAATAAATAGTCCATGTGCCGTATCTAATAACTAGAGCGACATGATTATTGTCAACTCCAGACCCGTGTGGGTTTTTTATTAATCTGGCAATTTATCGTTATAATTTATATAGTCCATATCAGTCATCAGTTCAACCTGTAGTACATAGTCATCGCCATACAAGCCTCTTTCTTGTATGGTAAATCTTCCACCTCATCACACAAGCTCCAGTTGCTTATGTGGAATATGATGAAGTATTCCTATCATCAAGAAGTATGCCATGTAGTGTAGTTCAAAATTAATTGTTACTATCCTATGGCGTTATTTATTATTTAACACAGAAAAACCAGCACTCCGCATCCAATGGCATTCACAGGAGTTGATATATAAATAAAATTGCGCAGCCAACTCATCAAGGTTTACCTATTTGTCGGGCATGCAAATAATTTCTTTACTCTACAGCTAATCCATTTTTCCTGTTCAACACATGTATATATATGCAGAACAAAGCTAATAATAATATTTCTAGCAAACTATTATTTATTTCAACACATGTGTATTTTTAACTAAGCCTATACATGATAAAAGGAATATTTTTATCATCAAAAATATTTATTCGACACGTGTGTATTTTTATCACTTCATATTCACTATAAAAATATAGTTTTCATTGTCGATTTATTTTATTTTTAAAAGATGATAACATTCGACACATGAATTTCAACTCAACGAATGAATTGCAACTCAACACATGAATATTCGATATAGTTTGTATATATATAAAAATGTGATTTTTATCGCTAAAGCCATTTGATTAAATTCAAATAATATTCAACACATGAATTTCAACTCAACGAATGAATTGCAACTCAACACATGAATATTCGATATAGTTTGTATATATATAAAAATGTGATTTTTATCGCTAAAGCCATTTGTTTAAATTCAAATAATATTCAACACATGAATTTCAACTCAACGAATGAATTGCAACTCAACACATGAATATTCGATATAGTTTATGTATATATAAAAATGTGATTTTTATCGCTAAAGCCATTTGTTTAAATTCAAATAATATTCAACACATGAATTTCAACTCAACGAATGAATTGCAACTCAACACATGAATATTCGATATAGTTTGTATATATATAAAAATGTGATTTTTATCGCTAAAGCCATTTGTTTAAATTCAAATAATATTCAACACATGAATTTCAACTCAACGAATGAATTGCAACTCAACACATGAATATTCGATATAGTTTATGTAATTTATTTCAACGAATGAAAATTATTCTAACACATAAATATTTCAGAAAATTTCGGCAGCATAACGGCAGGGTAGTTAAAACCGGGACCGTCCCTAGTACGGCTCCTCGCTCTACCTTAAAACCTCGCGGTTTTTGACAATGGGGATCATGCATCTAGTTCGCACGCAGGCGGCATGTTTTATTTTCAATTCCACAATCCTATTCTATTTTGTTTCAACCACAAGAGGGTATTTTTCAACCACAAAGGTATTTTTCAACCATAATATCAACCACAAACAATTATTTCCAACCATTCGTCAAACCATATAATATCACGTCAATCACAAGCAATAAATATCGTCCATGGTCTGTGGACGAGGGGAGTATATATATATAATATAATAATTCACTTGCATTTCATCACAATTCAAAGCATATATGTTTCAAACAACGTTTGTATAATTTATACACCGCTAATATAACTTATACAACACATGTACATGAGGTATACAATGCGTATATAATTTACACTTCGCTTATATAATTTATACAACGCGATTTCATTCACACAAATAGTTTAGATTCCTCACATTGGTTATTGCGGTGCTAAAAATCGTAGGAAGGTCAGAAAAATCCGCGGCTTCTTCTAGAATGTAGAGAGCCTCCTTGCGGTCATGGTGTCTCCTGTTTCATCGAATTTCGTTAAAAAACGAAAAAGATATTATTTTTCAAAGTTTTGCAACACTTAAAAGTGTTATTTTCATTTCAGAATTTTCATCAGAAGGGTTTTTAAAACCTTCGAAACTAGGTCACCAATTTTCAGTCGATCCGTACCTCTATGCTTCGATCAGGCTACGCTGCGTCGAAGAGCTGCGAAGCACCTCCAGAACGGCGGTGGTGGCGAAGGATCCGGTGGCCTGTGCTCGTCGCGGCGGCGCTCAGAAGGTCGCGCCTTCCTCTACGATTTCCGAAGCCGATAGCTGATGGGAGGAGGCGTGGGTTGGTCGGATGTGGAGAGGGGACTACGGCGGTCAGAAGTCTCAACTGGGGTCGGCGGTGAAATGGCCTGAGGCGGCGGCGATATCGACGAGAAGTTTTGAGCACTGTGCGTCGTCCAATCGTGCTCTGGCGGCTAGGGTTTTATATTTTTTTTTTAATGAAAAATTCCTATTGGTCCATGCTTTATAGGAAATTTTAAATAGTGTTTTTGCAAACGGACTCCTTTTTAAACCCAATGACTGTCGCCCCTAGCTTAATACCCCCATTCCGGACACAATGGGATATATTTCGTTGGCCATTTCGACTGTTACAGTCAGTTATTTTTCAAATTAAAATATATAACATTCTATATTTAATTTAAATGTACATTTCAATTTGCCAGGGCCACAAACTGAATCGAAAAATTCCAGAAAATTAAATCTAGCTTTGTTTTGACGATACGGTCCTAACAAAACCAGTTTCGTCGAATTCTGAGCTCGTTTGAAAAACGGCCATTTTTAGGTCGACCCATTTTAACAGAATTTGACCAAACACGTTATCTTTTGCCCCGCTCACATACTAGCTTCAAAAATTATGAAATTTGAAACTTAGCAATAATTTGACATCCTGGGCCCAACAAAAGTGGTTTCGTCGAATTCCGAGGTCGTATGCAAAATCTCTATTTTCAAGGGCTATATATACTATATAGCGACCTTTCTGAAAATTCATTTGGCCATAACTTTTGATTTCCGTTATGAAATTTCGATTTTTCAGATTCGTTAGAAAGGTATTGATAAACAGATTTAAATATTTCCAGTTTCGCTAAAATCCGTTATATTTTCCACCCGGTACAGTCAGACAAAGTTTGTATTCAAAATTTCAAACTGCCATACCATACCAAATTCTATATTTTATTGAAATATGCCATTTCAACCATTCAAATTTCTTGGTAATAACCTAATTTAAAAATTTTAAACTGGTTCACATTTTCCGGGTTATTACAAGGGTCGTCCACTTACCCTCATTATTTAAACATGTAAACATTTAAGTACCAGGTTTGGCGCTTGGCAAAGTACCAAAACTTGGCAAGGTAACGGTTTGCAATAAAACAAGCATACATTACACAGAACATATGAAAGGAGCAAACATTACACAGAACATAGGACACGCGCAAACAGTACACAGAACATATGAAATGGCACATATTGCAGAACACATAGAAAAATAACATACAGTCCAAAACATCGAGACAAACACATACATACATCGAGCCATACATATATACACCGCAACATACAGAAATATAAATCATGATAAATCTGCGGCATCATCATCATCACCATCCAAAGACATGTCGTCTCCGCTATCAGACGGGTAATAATACGGAATATCGTCATCACTACCTCCAACCACGTCATCCCCTCCATCAACGTCATCCCCTCCAACAACGTCGCCCCCTCCAGCAACGTCGCCCCCTCCAACAACGTCTCCCCCTCCAACTCCTCCTCCTACTCCTGGACCTCCTACTCCCGAACCACCTGCTCCAGAACCACCTCCTCCTGAACCACCTCCTCCTGAGTCACCAGTCCACGACCCTACAATGGTACCTGATGCTGCTGTCCCCCCACCCTCTGCTGCAGCTAATCTGGCCTGTAAGTCATATATCTGCTCCTGCTATCCCTGCACAATCGCCTGGTGCTCCTGATACATGGACTGAGTCCGTAGCAGTGCCATATGCTGAATAGCCGCGATATGTATCCTATGCTGGTCCAACCTGGGTGCATACTGCATATATAGAACATATAAAATTAGTTTCTACTGCATATAACATACAACGTAAATTCACAAGTACAAATGTTACCACATGTGACGGATATAATCCAGCAGTAGGGACACCACACCATACACCATGTCTGCAGGTGGGTAAATAATAGGCAGGGCTATCTGTGCCCCGCTAAGATCATATGTCTGAAATGTATCGGCGAGAGCAAAATCCTGCGGAGGGTCGGATATCTGTGAAGGGGTCGGGTTGAAAGTAAACGGCGGAGGGTGAACTCTACCACTCACCAATCGGGGTCCAATGTGATCGGAGTTCACACCCCGCATATAATCCGGCAGCAAGTACCGTCTAGGAGCTACCCGAACCCAGTAAGGACCAAACTCTGTGTCGGGTAAGTGAAAGTCAGTCGTATCAACCCATCCTGCCTGTCTCAATCCAGCCACATACTGTCTCCCTATAACACGCTGCGACCCAAACATATCAAGAGGCAAAGGTGGATCTACGGGTACGCGCAGCTCACCGGTACTCTGGTAATAGCATCGGTCTCCCAAGTACCAAACAGAAAGGTGGGCCGGTGGGAAGAAGAGGACACATCGAGTAGATAAGCTGCATGCAATGGCTAATGGATGGGCATCAGGTACTGGGCCACCGGCTGCAAGTAACATCCAATAAGAAGCCCAAGGTGCTCGTAATATGTTCCCCCTCTCCCTCATATCCAACTGGGTACGAGCCTCCATCAAGTGCTGCTAGGTAGCCAAGCCTAATCGAACTCTGTTGGTTCGTAAAGAACGTCGAACCAAGGAGGTATAAAATGGTAGCCCTATACACTATGTCGTGGAAATCTATCACATCTACATGCGCTGTAATATACTCAAGTAAATATGTGCAGGGAACGGCACCATTAGCTATACGAGCCGCATCCAAACCTGGCAAATACTGTATGTAGGACTCGGGTGACTCAAACTGGGAATCAAATGGAGGTATGACTCTATCTGGAAGGCCTATCTCAATCCCCGAAAGCATGTAAAAATCGGCTGGGCTGATACCTAGCTCAAAATCCGGGAAGTGAAAGGTGTGTGTCGTAGGCCACCATCTCTCTAATAAGGCTTCGACCAAAGGTCGATCGAAGGACTGAGGAGGTATAATACGTAAAAAACGTCCGAATGGACTGCCAAATAGCCTCTCTCGAATATCCATAGGTAATATGTCTAAGGCTGATGATACAAACTTCGCCCAACTCCCGCGAACGAAGATGTACCGAGTCTATTAAAATAATACCAGTTAAATGACTATTTAACAGTTAAATGAGTATTAAAGTTCGTACTACTAACGTATAACAAACTACTACATGGTAAATGCACTAATAAAGTTTTAACAGTTAAATGACTATTTAACAGCTAAATGACCATTTAACTAGTATATGCAATAATTTATACTATTCAAATGACTATTGACGTTCAACCTACTAAACCATATAACGTACATGCACTAAACTATAACGTAAAACGACCAGATCATACTTTTTAATAGTTAACTAACTGCGAATATTATAAAAAGTAAAACTAATACCTGAACGGCGGCCAGCGCGGCAACTGATCGATGGGTGAATCCCTATGGCATCTCGTGGAGGATACGTAAGTCCTCAATCGTCGTCCCCGCTGGTGGAGGAAGGTGTACTGGACCAGACATGTCGTCCGGCATAACTCTAACTGTGCGTCTCCCGCTCTTCGTCACGCGTGGCGGCATCCCGACGTTGGAACGATTAAAAAAGAAATTAAAAAGGAGGAAATTAAAATTAAACTAATATAACAAACCCCACCCCCCCTCCCGAGCCATATATAGGCTCGGGACAGGCGCAAGCCGATTTTATCGGCTCGTAGACTGCGAGCCGATAAAATCGGCTCGCGCCCGTTGGGAGATATCAAAGATATCTCCCGTAATGTTATGGACCGTAACGTTACGGCCCGTAACACTGTTGGAGATGCTCTAACCATACTTACGCATCATCCACGTTGACTTCTTGAATAAACCCCAATCTTACCATAGTTTGTTCCCTCGTCAAAAATAGCACATCAAACTCACCAACTACAGCAACTCACACTCACGTCAACAATTCACAGCCTCTACCACTGTCGCAACCACTAGTACGACCCTAGCCCCCATCTTCATCAACTTCAGTTCATCACTAACCACATTTACCTCAAACAATCCCACGTCCACTTCACCAAACCCCTATAGCCACAAGCCCCAAAACACTGTTGCAACATACATCATCTTCTCATCCCCTTTCAACTCAGTTTCACCACCAGTTCACTGATCACATCTACAACCTGCGTTACACATAACCGGCATCATCTTCACGCTAACCACGCTCTTGAATTACCAGCACCACTAGTCACAAACAACATCGTGATCTACCAACCGCAAGTCCCGAAACCCCAATTTCGAAAACTCACAATCAGTAATCGCCAATTCCTTGATCACATCCAATTCGAAATCCCTAGGATCGCATTCGAAACTAAGCCTAACTGATTCAAAGACTTGTTTCCTGAAAGTCAATATTTTGTTTCCTAAAAAATAAAAATCGGGATTTCAAAATTTTAACCAGTCGGTTTTTGAAAAGTAGAAAAATAATTTAGGATTTTATTTCCTGAAATTTGGGGGTGTGTGATTTTTTGGGTAGGTTTGATTATTTCCAAAAAAATAAAATAAAAGATAAGGCGTATCTTCTTGAGTTTTTCTGTGATTTTGTTTTAGATATTACACTTTTTTTATTCTTAACGTTGAAGTATATGTCACACGTGGTACTTAAATTGACTTGGCAAGCACAAAAAAGGGGAAACAAATCATAAAATGGCAAGGTTATTGGCTCAAGCAGCATATTTTAAATGGTGGTTGGCATTTTGAGTGCAAGCATTTTTGTTGAGCCTTCTTTTTTTTTTGTTAGGCCATCTTTCCCTTTTCTTTTTTATTTGCCTTTTTAGCATATTTCGCTTTTTTAAAAGTTAAGCCGAGTTTAGTTTGTGTAGCCTTTTTTTTCCTTTTTTAGTCGGTTGTCAGTTTTTTGTTTTATCAATTTTATTTGCTTTCCTAAAATAAATAAGAGAGAAAAAGAAAAACTAAACCAAATACCAAAGTGAGGAAGACAGTTAAGCAACAAATCAAGGATTCATAAGTCAAAACAATTTGCAAAAACTAGGACTTTAATTGTTGTAGCTATTCAACTGCTCTGGAAGGACAGCCATACCACATTGCACTATTTTCTAAACTCTACAAGTGCTCTGTTAGAAAGAAAAAATATAGAAATTGCTTGTAAAAAAAATTCTACAGGTGCAGCGGCTTGCTTACTTGTACAATTTTTTTAATTTTTGCAGTTACTATTATCTGATTGTCGTGGTTGTCTGAAATTTCCATAACTATTATCATCATTCTCATCGTTTTTCAACAATAGAATCAGAATAGATATTTCATAATATTTAACTACAAGAGTGTATTTTGTGAAATTGATTCTCTCAAAGGTATGATCGCAGATATATATTAGTTCAATTTATTGGACTTTTAGCAGAAGAGGTTGCATACTATACATGAACGGCCATAAGACCCTCTTCCCCTTCAAATCTAGATTATCAACTAATAAGATATACTTGAGTACGTTATTTATTTGAATAGGAGCTATTTGTGTCAACCTTAAGTCTAGAATTTTCTTTGTTTGCATTAAACAACGATGACTTAAAGAAGTGTCAGCGACCATAATTCTCCTAGGGGTTATCAAATAAATAAAAACTTTTATAACGAGATGGATCAAAATCGAATAAATCAAAATTTTCAAAATCTCATTATCAAAATGGATAGACCCTTATCAATTCGAGAATGATGTTACTCGTCTTGGACTGTTCAACCTTCTGTTATCATATTTCCACCAGTTATAGGAAATTTTGAGCTTAAACATTCTTTCATTCAAGGGGTTCCAAAATTTACTAGTTTTGAAAATGCCTACGAATTTCTAAGTGAATTTGAATTGTATGCATCCACAACTAAAATGCAACAATTATCTAATGAATAGATCAAGCTAAGGCTTATCCCATTCGCACTACTTGAAAACACTAAAAGATGGCTGAATTTTCTTTCAAAATTTTCCATAAGAAGTTGGGATGAATTTGTCACTGTATTCTTGAAAAAGTTTTTCCCTTTCCATAAAACTTTAAAAATCCGAACTGAAATAAATCAGTTTTCTCACAATGAGGGGAAACTTTTTACAAATATTTTGAGAGATTCAACCAATTATTATATAGTTTTATATAGTTGCCCTCATCATGCAATCCCAAACGCCACTTATGTCAAATTGCATATGAAGGGCTAATCTATCAAACTCGAACACAACTAGAATTAATGTGTGGAAGAGAATTTATGTCTAAAACAGCCGATGATGCTTAGGAATTCCTACAAAATTATTCTGAAAAAGACATGCAATGGGAGTCAGTTCTTGTTCCCATCCGTTCTTCTATTAGAGGAGTGCATGTCATGGATCCAATTCATATTCCCTTAGAAACTCAAACTCCTCAAATCGTAGAAGGTCAACCCCATTATTACCCTCAAGATCAAGTCAATGTCGTAGCTCAAAATAATCCTTACTTATCCATGTATAACCCTAATTGGAGAAATCATCCAAATTTCTCATGGTCCAATCCCAATAATGTCGTGAATCCATCTCACATGATATCGAATTCAAATTACCAAACACCATTTTCTTCTAGTCCTCAAACTCCTCAAGTTCCACCTCAATCCAATACTTCGAATCACATACATGCATTTTAACTTTCAATCTCCTTCATCTTCTCAATCTTCTCAAGAAATTGTTTGATTAGAGAAACAAATAAACGATCAATATGCTAAACTCGAACAAATGATGAATATGATGGAGGGACTAATGAAAAGTAATGAAAAAGGGAAATTGTCTAGGCAACCCGAGGTGAATCCAAAATATAATTATCGTACTATGAATTCTTGTGAGGACGGAAACAATAATTCGGATAGCGCTGTTATCGCACTTAGGTCTGGAAAACCAATTGATAATAATGTCAGCAATCCTGATAATTAATCGATTTCGACCCCAGTCCGAAAGCTTGACACTAATCTGATGGCTACCAAGGCCAATTCTTCTGAACCTTCCAAATCTCCATCTTCTTCGAATGTTGGCAATCCCAACATCCCTTCTTCTAATGTTGGCAACCATGACAATATATCTTCCTCTAATGTTAGCAACCCCAACACCTCGTCTTCTATACCTTTACATCCTTCACTTCCCTTGTCGATGCCTTCTTCTTCTAATGGGAAAATAACTGAAACAGTCTATAAACTAGGTACGCCACATCCTCATAGACTTAACAATAAAAAGAAGGATGCGAATTTCGAATAAATCCTTGAAATCTTCAAATAAGTTCATGTTAATATTCCACTCTTAGACACCATCGAACAAATTCCACAGTAAACCAAGTGCCTCAAAGAGTTATGTACCAAAAAACGAGCCACCAATGTTCCTAAAACTACCTTTTTGACAACGAATACTAGTAAGACTAGAGAGTTGACACTCACGGAGATGAAAGCAAAGAACGAGGAAAACTCTTGCAAGCCAAATTTGAGGTCCTTCCATAGTCTTTTCCCACTGAACCTATCAACATGATTCTCCTTTCCAGCACAGAGGTCTCCACTGAGCTACCCAAGTCTCCTCCACAAGATACACGCTCCAAACCCATTTCCAAAACATAAGAATACTCAACTGGGAAGATTAAGAGAAAGAAGCGTATAATTACTGAGACTAAAAAGGAGGAACTAAAGAAACTCAAGGAGCTAAAGTAGAAGAAAAATCCCAAGTCTTAGGCATCTCTTGGCATGTTTTTATCTTTTTGTTGGCTTGTTGTGGTTGTTACGAGTGCGACACTTGTGTTTTTTTTATCTCTATAAAAAACCTGTGATTAATAAAGCATTTTGTTTCTTTTTCTCACTTTCCATTCAATGTACTTGTTATTTAATTTATAAGTTGTTTCGCTCGAACGAGAAAAACGTGTTTGTGTAGTTTGGAGGTATAGTGTATATGCCCCCAATTAACCTTGAATCATGCACCAAGTAAAGGACATGTCTGAGGTTAACTTATAGGCTCATGTTCCCCCTACGTCAGTGGGGACCTAACACAAATCTATCGGACCTCTGTTCCTTATGTTTTTATACTCTCTCGTTGTGATTTTGCGTTAGAGTTGTGGGTTTTAGTGAATTTAATTCATGGTACATCATTCACGCTTACTTAAGTGGTTCATATTTCATTCCCACCAATGAGGAATAAGATTGGTTGGGAAAGCTGTCGGATTATGCTTTCCTTGACATCGTTCCTTTTCCTCCACGTCAAGGTCAAAGGCCGCCTTATTATCGATATCGAGCTCGAATTTAGTTCAACTCTTGTCCGACTGGTCGTTGAGTTCGCTCATCGAAATGCGAGCGATTGAGCATCGCTAGGGAATCAATCCTTCCATTCATTCAAGTTTGGCATAGGCCAATCAGAGTATAGCACTCAGCCAAATTAACATAAACATTCATAAAGCATGGAAAGAGCTTTTATTTATTAACAACTTTTGGCAAATCATGCCTCATTACATGAAGTATGAGAATGAAATAAGCAAAATAATTGAATAAAAGCCTAAGTTAGATAGTGCCAAAGATGCTCAGCATTCCATGCTCTTGGAAGATGATCACCATCAATAGTCGTTAGCCTATAAGCTCCATTATCAAGCCTCTGTTGGATGACGTAAGGTCCTTCCTATTTCGGGACCATGTAGATGGACCGGGAAGATACGTTTCAGCACAAGATCGCTGGATTCAAAGGCCCTAGGTCGAACCTTCCATTTGTAGTATCGGGCGACCTGATGTCTATGCGCTGAAGCTCGCAAGTCCGCTTCCTCTCTCTTTTCGTCTATCATATCCAGTGGCTCAAGGGGAAGAGCCTTGTTAGTCAAAGGATCATAATACGTCGTTTTGTGAGAATGGACTTCAAGTTCTACTGAAATGACTACTTTTGAGTCATAGGAGATCACGAAAGAAGTATCGCCAGTCGCTGACTTGTGATTGGTCTGATACGCCCATAGGGCCAAAGGTAATTCATCGACCACTTGGCCTTTGCTTGCTCCAGTCACTTCTTCATAATGGACTTGATGATTTTGTTCACAATTTAGAGTTGTCCATTCAACTACAGGTGTGCAACTGTCGTGTATCTCTTCTCACTATGGCGTCATCGAAAAAAATCCTTAAACTATATACTTTCAAATTGGGTCCATTATTAGTGATGACAGTTCTAGGGAGCCGAAACTGACTTGATATTCCTGATGATAAAGTTGATCACCCGCCTCACCGTGATCGTGGACAGTGGTTCAGCTTCATCCCACTTTGTAAAGTAATCCATGGCTACGATTGCATTCTTCGATCCACCTTTGGATACTGGAAGGCTTCCAATGATGTCTACTCCTCATATTGCAAATGGCCAAGGGCTAACCATTTAGATGAGTTGGTTTGGTGGAGCTATAGAGATTTTTGCAAACTTCTGTCACTTGTCACAGCGTCGTGAATAATCAGCTACATCCCTGTTCATATTAGGCCAAAAGTAACCGTATCGTAGTACTATCTTTGCCAAAGTCTTCCCTTGGTGTGATCTCTACAATTGCCTTCATGTACTTCCCGCAATACGTGCTTAACGTCGTTATTAGCGATGCACCGGAGTAAGGGATTTTATAACCCTCTCTTTTAAAGTGTATCTCCCTGCATGATAAACCTCGAAGCTTTGCGGACGAGGGCGCGTTATTCATTCTTCCTTTCTGGGAGGGTTCCATGCTATAAGAAGCTATTTATGGGGGTCATCCATGACACTTTCTCAAACTCTACTTCTAATGCTCAACTTCCATCCGATAGATACTTGGAGCATTTAGTGCATCAATTGGGACCATTTCTGTTTCTTCTAGGCTGTCAGAGCTGGCCAGTTTAGCTAACCTATCAGCCATTTGATTCTCCTCTCGTAGAATGTAGGATATGCTCTAATTATCAAAGCTATTCAACATCTTTTCTATCTATTTTAGGTATGTAACAAGTTGTTTCCCCTTTGCTTGATACTCTTTCCGAATCTGTAATACAACAATATGAGAGTCACAAAAAAAGTTCAATGCAACTACTCCCAATTCTTTCATGAGTTTCAGCCCAAAAATCAAGGCTTTACACTCAGAATCATTCTTAGTACCAGGAAAATTTAGTCCCGATGCGTAATAGATTGACCGTCCCATAGGAGTTAATAAGAGAACTCCAATGCTAGAACGTCGATCGTTACGTGCACCATTCGTGTACTGCTATCAAGCGCCTAGTCCTAGTCTGATTTTAGGAGGATCTGCTCCATTGTCCAGGATATCATCCTCAGGAGTTGTGAATTCTGCTATGAAATCAGCTAACGCTTGTCCTTGGATGGACTTGCGCAAGAGGAAAGTAAGATCGAACTGGGTTAGTTCGATGTTCCACTTGAGTAACCTCTCAGATGCCTTAGGTCGTTGTAGGTCCTGTCGTAGCGGTTGGTCAGTGTACACTTTGATTGGATGAGCTTGTCATAGTGGTTCGATGTTTACTTTCCAAAAGACTGTTTTGTTCAGACGTGTGTGGGTAGGTAGTCCTATGTAGAATACCCTTGTCATGAAAAAATTTCTTAAGTGACATGAACCTCCTTTGTCTGTTTGGAATATTTTTAACACTACAATTGGTTTGTTTTTCAACAAAAGTAATGAATTGAATGACAGTAGCATATGCTTCTGACTTTGCTCTAAAAGAATATATTCAGGCGTATCTGGTATAAGCATCGACAAAAGAAAGATAATACTTGTAATTTTGGGAGGAATTTAATGGAGCTGGACCCCATAAGTCTGCAGCTACAAGTTCCAGTGGCTTGTTGTACTAGGTTTCTGAATTGCCAAAATCCAATTTGTGACACTTACCAAGCTGGCAATGTGTGCATGTGCATGATTCAGGTATGTCTTTACAATGAACATTGTTATAATGCAAAAAATGCTTCATAATTTTAGTATTGGGTGTCCCAATCTATAATGCCATGACTCAGACGTTTTCCTATCAGTGATACTAGTAGAATAGTCAGAATTTTCATGATTACTGCTGGAATTATTGTGAGTACTAGTCATATTACTGGTGTTAGCATGATTTTCATTATGGCCAGCATTGCACATGTTACCAACAGAATTTTCACTTTCATTACATTCATTGTAAATGCTTATACCAGTCCTACTATCAACATGAACACACTTATCAGATTCAACACTATCACTAATAGCACAGGCATTATTATAGAAAATAGTTTTATTATCAACATTCTTGGTCTAGATTTTGCTGAACTTGTATAATCAATTGTGCAAAATACCCTGCAACAATGTGGTTTTACTTAGTAAGTCTTTTACGAGACAAAATTTTGGGTGAAACTCAAAGTACACATTGTTGTCATTGGCAAATTGATATACACTAATTAAGTTATTCTTTATACCAGGCACCCTTAATAGATTATTTAAATAGAGATAGGTGCCTTTTATCTCTTATGGCCACTTCCAACATGTGATACACAAATGGCTTCATCATTCTCCATATGTAATTTTTGCGTACCTATGTAATTATTGTTGCCAAGATTAAGGTTTTGAAGGTTGTTAATGATATGATTAGTGACACCTGAATCCAAACACCAGTCTTCTATGTCAATATCATCAAATTTGATGGAATCATCCATGTTAGAATTATTTCCTTCACTGGTGTCACTATTAGATTTGTTTTCCTAATTAAATTACATCATATTTGCACTGGGTCCCCTCTGTTGAGACTGATTTTGCTGAACTGCATTATACTCAGCATTAAATCTGAAATAGCATCTATTTGCCATATGTCCAATTTTTTCACAAATTTGAGACTTCACACGATTGTTGTAATTGTTTCTTCTCCTACCACGGCGTCTTTGTGACTGACCACCCTTTTGACCTTGATTTTCTTGCTTTGGTTGGTTGATGTTACTTTGTTGTGGTTTACCTTTGGATGCTACAGCGAAATTTGCAGAATACTCTCCTTGCATTGCCTTTCTTTCTTTGACTCTGCCTTCATAGGCTAACAGAGATGAATGAACGAACTGGATGTCAAGTAATGTTGGTTGTGTGGCAATATAAGTGACCGATGACTCATAATCCTAGTCAAGACCATTGGTAATGACCGATATTTGTTTGCTATCAGAAACCTGATGCCCCACAGAACTTAATTTATCACATAAGTTTTTGATCTTTTTAAGGTAATCTCTCATACTCATATCATCTTTTCTTGAATTTTGCAGCTCTCTTCTGTAGTGCATGATTCTTGCAGATGATTGAGCATTGAAAATCTGCTCAATGCGAGCCCTGATTTCATGAGAAGTATTACAGCCAACTATTTGCGATAAAATATTCGCACTGATTGAAGAAAGAAGCCAAGAAACCAATAAGGTGTCTTGCTTTAAGTATCTGCAGTGATCTGGGTTGTTGACATTGTTGCCTTGAGCATCTTCAATCATTATGAGTGGAATCAACAACGTGTCTTTGATATATTCAATCAGGCCATACCCTGTAGGTGCTGTCTCAATTTGATACTTCCATAAGATATAGTTGTCTTCGTCGAGTGCTATGTTATGATCTGGGTTTTGGCCGATAAGTGTTGCGGCAGAGAGTGTACTTTCGATGGCATCATTTCTAGAATTTGTTGAGGTGATGTCATCGTCGTCTCTGGCTATTTTGATGAGGGAAACAGATTGTGGTAAAAGAAAACAAAGGAAAAGAACCGAAATAAGAGTGAACTTAATTCAAGAAAAAGAATCAAGAAAACTCAAACCAAATGGTGTGCAGAGAATTGTAGATGATCGGGGAGTATGCTGCAGCCAAAGGGGAAGTGATGACACTAATCAAATCTCCTCTAGACAAGGCAGTAACTTAGCCAAAAAATGATAAGAACAGATGCACACAGTCGAGATAAGGGTATATACTCCTATGATGACAATTTTCTGAGGAGTAATGAACTAAATCCGCTTTCTTGATCGTGAATAGATGCGGAAACAGAAATTTTTTGGTGAAGTATAACCTCTTTGATGGTCACAGTAAGATAGTCACCATCTTTTTGAAGAAAGTAGCAATATGGCCTTTAGGCAATGGCTCCGATACCATAAACGAATTGGAGGAGAAAACGACTTTATTTCAGAATGAAACTTGTAAAAAATATTGTAATATAAAATGTAATGGATGATAATACAACTTGCGGCTGCTATGTATTTATAGAAAATAAAGTAGAAAACGGGCCAAGCCCAAAATGCAAAAGCGCAAGGCCTTATAACCCTAGGAAACTAAATAAGATACATAGCCCAATTCTCTTTACTGCCATTGTCTAATGAGATAATAAAAATGTCGGATTTTCTTTTTGCAGCCTTTGAATTAGGGCTGTTGTGGTAATGGTAAATTTACCAGTACCATACCAATACCAAGTAATTGGTTAAAAAAAATTAAGCCACTTTGGTTTACCAATGTTATCGGTATGGTAACGGTAAATTTACCATTGTTAACGGTACATATAGCGGTAAAGAAAAGTCAAAACCAGTGGTAACGGTAAATTTACCAATCATATTAAATTTACTTTTCACTATTATATCAAACCTTAACCATAGACACTTTCGTGGTTTTTAAGAAGATTTTGTAGTATTATTTAAGATGATGATTATTTTGAAGTTTTGTTGGGCTCAAAATACTTAGATGTCAACTAAAACATGTCGTATACTAATATAAATATCATAGAGTAATAATAAAAAACAAGATAATTACTTCTTCTTTTTTCAAATTTTAGTGCAACAAAATTTGAATGTTTGTTGTACTGATAAATTTCCCATTACCAGCCAACGGTATACTAGTTTAACGATATACCAATGAATATTTTACCATTGGTAATGGTAAATTATCGGTAGCTATTTTTGACTTACCAGTAGTACTGGTACGGTAATGATTCTCATGTATCGGTAGCGGTTACCATTACCATAACAGCCCTACTTTGAATAGTTGTAGGATAATCTGGGTGATGTTTCATTCATAGTTTGCTTGCTGAAATGATTGTCTCTGACGTCCATCATGTTCCACCAAGCAAAATGGAAGAAATGATTGAGGTGGGAACTACGGATTTCAACAATGCTAAAAGTGGCCCTATGGATCTATTGTAGATTGCCGGGTGTTTCTGGCTACTCAACTTGGATGTCCATTCATGTCGATGATATTCGAAGGGGCTTCATTCTGAACAGACGTCAAGCACAGCAGCCGATCATTCCATTTGTGCTTTTGACATGGTTGATAAGATTGGCTTAAATAGACATGTTTCTAAAAGCTTGTAGTTCAATGCTCTGATACAGTTGTTCACTTCGACATGGTGATTAATTGTTAATGAAGTTGCAGCAAATGCTTTGGAAGTAGTTATTGATAATCTTTGTGTTGATGAAGTTGTTGCCTTGTTGGTGTCCCTGTTAAAGCTGCTGCAGCTGGTACATATAGTAGTTGTTTATAGCGGTGAATAATGAAAGTATAAAGAAAAGTAATGGAGATAAGGAGGAGAGATGCAGTAGAAATATGTATTATTAATTGTAACTTTTCTCATACAAGAAACAAATACAAAGCAAGAGAATATATAATAGATTGCCCAACGTTTGGATGCTAAATTTAAGGAGCAACGGTCATGCTATAATTAAGGGACTTTCTTGTAAAGACCCAATGTTCACATGCTAAATAAAGAGCTTAAATTAAGGAGCAACGGTCATGCTATAATTAAGGAGTGATATGTGGTTAAGTGTGAAACCGACATTAGCTCCCCTCAAACAAAACTAGGTTTTTTTTGTCTTCTTCATTCCGCCCCCGTCGCTCACTTTTAATTCCTCCTTTAGTCTTATAAAATTCTTTGTCGATAGCGTCTTTGTAAGCACATCAGCTCTCTGATAATATGCTGGGATGTGGCATACCATTAACTTTTCATTTTGGGTTCGTTCTCGTACGAAATGTAGGTCTATCTCGAGGTGTTTTGATCTTGAGTGCTGAGTTGGATTGAGAGACAATGATACTGTCCCTCTATTGTCGCACCAGATGACTGATTTTCTTTTAGGAGTGCAACCTAATTCGTGTAATAGTGACTCAATCCACGAGATTTCAGCGGTGGCGCTAGCAAGAGCACGGTACTCCGCTTTAGTGCTTGACCTCGACGTGGTTGTCTACTTCTTGGTGCACCATGAGACAAGATTTGTGCCAAGAAACACGCAGTATCCCGATACGGACCTTCTGTCATCAATGTCATTAGCCCAGTCTGCGTCACTGAATCCTTGTAAGCTCATTTCTTTATCGGCAGTTATTGTTATTCCATGGTGTCTAGTTCCTTGCAGGTATCTCAACAACCTCTTGAGGCTATCCAATGTTCAAATAACGGATTTTGCATGTATTTGCTTAGTTTGTTAACGCTATAGCATATGTCCGGTCGTGTAATTGTTGCATATTGTAATGCTCCAATTATACTTCTGTATTGAGTAGCATTATTAATGGCTTCACCTTTAAATTTAGATAGGCGTGAACTGCTGGTCATTGGTGTTAGTAGAGATTTAGCTTGATGCATGTTGGCCCTTTGTAAAATTTCAGCAATATAACTCTGTTGAGATAGGAACATTTCATTTTCATTTCTTTTGATTTGAATCCCTAAGAAATAATTTATTTCGCCAAGATCTTTGATGGCAAAGCTTTGGTCGAGAACTTTTATGATCCTGTTGATTTCCTGTGTGTCACTCCCTGTTATTAGCATGTCATCCACGTATACAAGGATGTATACGACATTTTCATTATCCTTTTTCATGTATAGGGAGTTGTCGGATTTTATTTGTGAGAAACCAATTCTAGATAGGGTTAGCTTTAACTTTTCATACCATGCCCTCGATGCTTGTTTGAGGCCGTATATAGCTTTGTGCAGCTTGCATACTAAATGTTTATCGCCATTGTTAACCTCATATCCCTCTGGTTGTTGCATATAGACTTCTTCAGTTAACTCGCCGTTTAGGAAAGCATTATTCACGTTTAATTGCTGGATATTCCATTTTTTACACAAAGCTATAGTCATAATGATTCTAATTGTTGTGGGTTTTATGACTGGTGAAAAAGTCTCGTTAAAATCGAATCCAAACTGTTGAGCGTATCCTTTAGCGACGAGTCTGCCCTTATATTTGTCTGTGGTCTCATCTGCCTTCCTTTTTATTTTGTATGTTCATCTGCATCCTATGACGTTCTTGTGAGTGGGTGGTGCAACCAAACTCCAAGTTTTATTTTTCATTAATGCCTCGTATTCGTCATTCATAGCTTGTTTCCACTTTTCAGATTTGGCTGCTTCACTATAATTTCCTGGTTCAACCTCATTCAATGATAGATTATATACCTTGGGTTTGAAAATCCCATGTTTTGATCTAGTCACCATATGATGTCCGGTTTGTGTTTCTTGTGCTTGAGGTTGATGGTCTGCGTTGATTCTGTCACTGTTGCTTTCCTCGCTTTCATGTTCTTGCTGATTGCTGTAAGTTTCTTCATTGTTACCATCGTCTGCGTTTGTTTGAGTATTGCTTGTATGTGTGTGTATGTTGCATGTGTCATGTCCCTCTTTGTTGTTGTTACTGTTTGTCTCTTGCTTCATCAGTGGTGGCATATTGATAACTTTGATTCCATGATCTTGTCTGCACTCTTCCTTTATAGCTTGTTTATCTGCATATGGAAAGACATTTTCATCAAATATGACATGCCTTGATATATAAATTTTTCCATTTTTGGCCAAGCATTTATAGCCCTTTTGATTTTGTGGGTAACCAATAAAAATGCATGGGCATGATCTCATGCTAAGTTTGTGCGTGTTGTAGTCCCTTAGGCATGAAAAGCATAGGCACCCAAAGTTCTTCAATATTTTATAGTCTGGTTTTTCATTGAATATCATTTCATGCGGGGTTCTATTGTTCAACACTTTTGTAGGTAATTTATTTATGAGATACACAGAAGTGTTGAACAATAGAACACTTTTGTAGCTTGTTCAACACTTTTGTAGGTAATTTATTTATGATCTAACAAAGCCATTCATTTTTCGTCTTCAAATTGTTGGGAAAGAATGGCTGAGTCGTAGACTATGTTGCTTTCTTGAAGACGATTAGGCGATCTGGTCGGTGGTGCAAAACTAGTTCGTACTTCCGCCGCCGCCTCTAGGATGAAACAGCCTCTCTAAAATGAATAACTGATTTGCTTTGCACAACAAATCAGTACAGATTTGCACTTTCGAATTTAACTGCTCGAAAATTTCTGAAATATTTTTTTTTTTAATTAATGGTGGAGGGAGATAAAACAGATTCTTTAGTAATCCCGTCTACAACTGAAAATAATATATAGATGAAGATTAGGGTTAATCGAGAAAGAAAAGTAGGATCTGCTGAAAATACTGGGTCAAGAGTTTACCGCTTCATAATTAAAAGTCGGCTCAGAAATATTTTCTGTATTTAAAAAGTATTCGAAAAACGCAGTCTGGACAAAAAATATAAGGTAGCGTTTGGTTTAGATTTTTCAATTTTGAGTTTTCACACATACAAAAACACTAACAATGCACATATATCATGAAAAATGACCGTTTTACAAAACGGAGTTAACACACAAAACCGAAAACAACTTATTATTATTTTTCATATTTTAAGAAACAAGAGAATGACAATAACACATCCGTCTATCCACCATTCCCGCGGTCCCCTCCGTCACTCTCATTCCCTTTGATCCATCACCACCGCTACACTTAAAATCTTCACAACTTTCATAATTAACGCCGAAAACTAAAAATGCAAAACACAAAATAAACCAAACGCTACCTAAGTGTCTACACCACAAAACCAAGGCCCAAGTCCGAACCGAACCGGACCGACCGGTCGCACGTGTGTGGTGGTCATGATGCATGGTCTCCCTCCTCACAACAAAGCATGGATTAGGAGCCCAAGGCCCCAACAAGATTTCTTAGAAACAAATATAAATACTTGTCTATTACATATAATCCAATGATGTGGGATTATTCACATAAGTGAGCCATGTTGAAAAATTATGTGGAGGAAGAGGAACAAATTAAAAGAAAATTGAATATTTTATGGAAGGAGAGAAAAAAAACCTTTTTTATTTCTTGATACTTTCTTCATACATACATCCTATATTTATACATGAGACAATCTCCAGACACTTCTTTTTCTAGACTATTCTTTTACATATTCTTTAGCCTAGATTCTTCTCATTTTAATATGTTTATAATTTATTTCCATTTATCTTGCCCTTTCCTAATACAATAATTAATTATGTCACTAATTAATATTTCCTATTAAAAACCAAGTTTATTTTTCAACATCCCCCCTTAAACTTGGTTTTATTATTCCAAGCAGAGCTCTCATTCTTCGAAAATCTTCAATCTTCAATGGCTTGGTAAAAATATCCGCAACTTGATCTTGAGTTTTCACATATTTCAGCTCCACTTCATTGTTGGCAATGCATTCCCGAATAAAATGATATCTCGTGTCGATATGTTTGCTTCGATCATGAAATATAGGGTTCTTTGCAAGTGCTTGTGCTGATTTATTATCAATGCATATTTCAGTAGCTCCATTTTGTGGCAAATGAAGTTCTTTCAACAGCTTTCTTAACCATAAAGCATGACATGTACTTGAACTTGCAGCAACATATTCAGATTCACATGTTGACAACGTGACAATGGTTTGCTTCTTTGATAACCAAGAAATAGCACAATCACCCAAGAAGAATACATACCCCGTAGTACTCTTTCTATCATCTATGTCACCAGCAAAATCACTATCGCAAAATCCATGTAACCGAAGATCATTGGATGAGGAATAAAATATTCCAAAATCAAGCGTTCCTTTAATGTAACGAAGAATTCGCTTAGCAGCGGTCATATGGACAGAAGTAGGAGTCTCCATGAAACGACTTATCACTCCAACGGCATAAAGTATGTCGGGCCTTGTATTTGTTAAATATCTCAAACTTCCCACAAGACTTTTGTAAAGAGTAGGATCTACCTTTTCTCCATCTTCAACCTTGGACAACTTCATTCCAGCATCCATGGGTGTGTTCACAGGATTGCAATCAATCATGTTAAACCTTTTCAACACTTCCTTTGCATAACCTGTTTGAGCAAGAAATATACCTTCCTCCATTTGTTTCACTTCCAATCCCAAATAATATGTCATTTGCCCCAAATCTGTCATCTCAAATTCTGTCGACATACAACTTTTAAATTCATCAAACAAATCGGGTTTATTGCCCGTGAAAATGAGATCATCAACATAAATACAAACAAATATAACATCTCCATTGTTGTGAAACTTAGAATATAAAGCATGCTCATTTAAGCAACGAACAAACCCATGATCTTGAAAGTATTGGTTGATGCGGCTATTCCATGCTCGTGGGGCTTGTTTCAATCCATACAATGATTTCTTGAGTTTCAGTACCTTCTTTTCATTCCCTTCAGCTACGTAGCCCAACGGTTGATCAACATACACCTCTTCTTTAAGATATCCATTCAAAAAAGCCGTCTTGACATCCATTTGATAAATTTTCCATTTCTTTTGAGCAGCGAGAGAAATCAACAAGCGAATAGTCTCCATGCGTGCAACTGGAGCAAACACTTCATCATAGTCAACTCCATGCTTTTGTTTATAGCCCTTCGCCACAAGTCTTGCTTTATATTTCTCCACATCTCCTTTTGCATTTCTTTTCACCTTGTATATCCATTTAACGCCTATGGATTCATGACCTTTGGGAAGAGAAGTTAATTCCCATGTGTCATTCTTTTCAATGGATTTAATTTCTTCATCCATAGCGTCTCTCCACCTCTTATCTTGCACGGCTTCTTGAAAATTTATTGGCTCACTATCTGCAAAAAAACAATAAAGTTCATCATTATTAAAATTAATTTCTTCAGTTCTTTCATATATATCAGCAAGCGATTTCATTTTTGGCGGTCTTTCATTTGAGCCTTCAAGATCTGAAGCTGGAGAAGAATGTTCTTGTATAGTTTCAACATTCTCTGATTCTTGATCATCATCAAGATATGGGAGAAAATTATATGTGCTCTCTTGCTGTCCATCCCAATCCCAAGTTGCTCCTTCATCGAATTCAACATCACGACTTACCACCACTTTGCCATTGTTAGGATTGTACAACCTGTATCCTTTGGAATGATAATCATATCCAACAAAAACATACTTGGCACTTCGATCGTCTAGCTTTGAACGCTCTTGCTGCGGAACTTGAGCATAAGCGATGCTACCAAATACTCGCAAATGATGAACACTTGGCCTTTTTCCATTCCATGCTTCTTGAGGGGTTTGGTCCTTGACATTCACAGTCGGAGAGCGATTTGACAAATACACCGCACAAGAAACGGCTTCAGCCCAAAACTCCTTTGGCATATTTTTTGTTTTAAGCATACACCTTGCCATATTAAGAATTGATCTATTTTTCCTCTCTGCCACGCCGTTTTGCTGAGGTGATCTAGGAACAGTGAGAGGACGACGAACTCCATGCGCTGCACAGAAATCATTGAATTGCTTTGAAGTGAACTCGCCTCCTCGATCAGACCTCAATGCCTTGATATTGTAGCCACTTTCTTTCTCAACATGCGTCTTGAAATTTTTGAATGTGGTGAAAGCTTCTGATTTCTGTTTGAGAAAATAAACCCACGTTTTTCTGCTATAATCATCAATAAAAAGTATAAAATATTTACTTTTACCAAAAGACGGTGGATTGATAGGCCCGCAAATATCCGTATGCACCAATTCAAGTGGTTTGGAGGCTATAGATGTTGCTTTCTTTGGAAAACTTTTCCTTGCATGTTTGCCAAGAAGACATGCTTCACACAAATGATTTGGATTTTCAATTGTTGGCATTCCTTTTACCATCATCTTTTCTCCCATTGCTTTCAAAGATCCAAAGTTCAAGTGTCCAAATCTCATGTGCCAACACCATGCCACATCCTGCACATTAACCTTCAAACATCTTGCTTCAACAGTTTGGACATTCAATTTGAACATCCGGTTCCGTGACATGCCCACCTTTGCAACCAAGTTATTGTTTCTATCTTTAAGCCAAAGATAATTATCTTTCATCAAAACTTCATAACCATTCTCAACAAATTGTCCGAGACTAAGAATATTGCTTCTTAGTTTAGGAACATAATAAACATCAGAGATCAATTTATGGTCACCATTCTTTGTAGAGATGAGAATTGTACCTTTGCCTTCGATGTGAATTTTCGAAGAATCTCCAAAGGAAACATTACCTTTCACCTTGTCGTTGATCTCCACAAATTTTTCTTTGTATCCGCACATATGATTGCTAGCACCATTATCCAAATACCACGAGCTTTCAACATCATTTTCTTCCTTTTTCTCAGTTAGCAACAAGGTGGATTCTTCAACTTCTTGGTTATCATTAACAAGATTGGCTCTTTCTTCAGTATTAGCAGTTTGACATTCCCATGAATAATGACCAAATCTATGGCATTTATAACATTCAATTTTGGACTTGTCATACCTTCTTTCAGTTGATCTTTGATAATTTCCATGACCTCGTCCTCGACTTCTTCCATGGCCTCTAAAATATGAAGGATTTCTCTCTTTATTATTTGAACTTTCACCATCGCTTCTTTCTTGTTCACGTCCTTGCCTTCCGCGTCCTCTTCCTCGTCCATATCCGCGTCCTCTTCCTCTAAAGTACTGCTTTTCTCCTTCTTCATTTTTTAAAGTTGCTTTAGTTTTAAGAATTTGCTCCTGTGGTTCTTCTTGTCTTCTCTTTATTTTCTCTTCTTGAGCGCGTAAGGAACCTTCCAATTCTTCTACTGTCATTTCTTCGAGGTCCTTCGTTTCTTCAATGACACACACAATATAATCGAATTTCGGTGTCAAAGAACGAAGAATCTTCTCCACCACTCGAACATCTGCAATTTTTTCTCCATAGCATCTTGATTGATTTACATTCGCCTTCACCCTTGTAAAGTAATCCGAAATCGATTCGGATTCACTCATCTTCATTGCTTCGAAATCACTCCTTAGTGATTGAAGCTTAACTTTCTTTACTTTATCAACTCCTTGGAAAGATTTTTTTAAAATTTCCCAGGCTTCGTTTGAAGTGGCTGCATCCGCTATTTTATCTATCATTGAATCATCCAAACATTGATGGATGAGGCTAAGAGCAAGTTGATCCTTTTCCTTCGTCTTTGCTAAAGCTTCCTTCTCCGTTCGAGTTAATGTATTTTCATTTTCTGGCTCGTCGTAGCCTTTGTCTACGATCTCCCATACTCTTTGTCCTCCAAGTAAAGCTTTCATTTGAATACACCATTTTTCATAATTTTCTTTTGTGAGACGAGGATATTGGAGGGGAAACATTCCACTGTTTGACATTTATCACTCCTTCACTAACCTCGCTCTGATACCACTTTGTTGAAAAATTATGTGGAGGAAGAGGAACAAATTAAAAGAAAATTGAATATTTTATGGAAGGAGAGAAAAAAAACCTTTTTTATTTCTTGATACTTTCTTCATACATACATCCTATATTTATACATGAGACAATCTCCAGACACTTCTTTTTCTAGACTATTCTTTTACATATTCTTTAGCCTAGATTCTTCTCATTTTAATATGTTTATAATTTATTTCCATTTATCTTGCCCTTTCCTAATACAATAATTAATTATGTCACTAATTAATATTTCCTATTAAAAACCAAGTTTATTTTTCAACAAGCCATTCATACACTTATCTCAATATTTTAATAATTCACATAAAATTTTCAACAGTCATACAAATGGAGTTTCTATTTCTTCCTCTTTCCCTCTTGCTATTATCTGCAAACTTCAAACTGGCAAGATGGTAGTCTTTTTCCTTCTCGCTGGAATTCCATTCAGATGCATAATAATTTTCTTCTGTAGCATTTGCGCTTGGCCCAAACAACGTTCTCACCCATTGTGGAAAGTGAAGCAACATAGCACATGATCATCACTCCCATCGGGTATTATTCCTGTTGATTTCCAGTATTTCCGATCCCTGAAAAAAAAAAATAAGTTGAGTAAGCACTGCACCTACGTACCCACCAACTCCAGTCATTCCCGGTATCAGACCCAAAGCGCGCCTATAAACAAAAGGAAAAACGTCAAAAGTCATGCCACAAGCAGCCTGACAACGGAAAGAAAAGAGCAGAATAACAGAAATGGATGAGCTGAGAGATCCCAGTTTACCAAGCAGCAAATACGTGGCATCACCCAAAGTTTGGGTAACCCACAAAAGCCACAACCTTCCCATTCCGTACTTCTGAGCAACTATATCTGACAAGTGACAACCAATTGCTTCCAAGTCGTGTAAAGAAATTTTCCAACCCAAAACCTGCTGCAATCGTTACAGCCGTTTTCAGGCTCACGTCGAAGCGCTTGTAAAATAAAATCTTTTTGATTTATCTATGTTTCAGTCGTTGGAACTTGGAAACAAGTTTTTTCTTCAATTCAATATATAGTTGGGACAACTGATTATTATTATTATTGGTCAACATGTGTAATAATTAAGGCATACACAAAACCTGCTTTCATCCAAAATTTTATTACATGCACCAAAATACCCAGTTTTTACTTTATTTTTTCAGTCTTAATGTCAAATCACCCCACGTTATGATCCATTATGAACAAACAATTAGTCACAGACATGCTGCCACAATTTGAATACAAGCATATTCCGTTATAACATTACCATCTTTGACCTTTCAATATATTAGCTTATTTATGTGTTTGGTTCTCAATTTTTGTTCAATATAATTGAAACTAACTTACTTATTAGGAGAAACCTTTCGCTTTTAAGCTCGCTGTTCCATTTGAAATGCTTTTGATGCAAACAATTATTTACTTTATTAGTAGTTTCGTTTTCCTAATAGGTATTCATGTGTTTGGTTCTCAATAAAATTGAAGTACGATTTGATTTGATTTCTGAATCTTGTAGCGACAGAAAATATTATCTTGTATATAGTGATTTTGTTGGCATGGATGCCTAATTCATAGTATATAGTTAAGCCGATGTTTGTTGTGAGTTTAATAAGTGGTAACCATATTTGTTATGTTCTTTTTTCAGTTTTCTGAAATAAAAGTATAAACCATATTTGTTAGTACTTTGTAGAAGTGAAGTGGTAACCATATTTGTTATCATAACTTCATTGAATTACAACATTCAAATGGAATCAAACTCTGCCACATGAAACATGGCAGAAACAATATCTACTTACGGTAAAAGATAGTAAAACATAAATGGGTACGAATAAGTTATGTTTAGCCTCACTCTTTAGCTTCAGGCTGTTTATCGTCATCTTCTTTCTTAGGATGTGTAGGTTTCTACAATTCATGTTATACACATTCCAGTAAAGATGCACATTCCAGCAAAGATTCCGATGTCAAACTGGTTTGACAGACTAAACATTTCAAGTTTGTAATATTTGGTACACCGAATGCCTTGGTTATTTCTTCCAGAATTATGTAACTACCGCATCAGTTTTAGTTTATTAGCGTCTAGATTTGCAATGCCAATCTGTTGTACACGATTTTTCTTATTAACATCCATCTGCTTTCATGTCGCTAAACAGTACGATGATGTTTCATTTTCACGTCTTTGTTTCAGGTTATTTACAACTACAGTCCGGTATTTATGCTTGCTGAACCCTTGATGCTAGTATCAATATGGTTTGCTTTTGCTGTTGCTTGGAACATTGAAGTAAATAATGTTTTTGTATTGTCTGGTTCGGTGTAGGTTAGCTGCTTGATGCAGCTTTTGTCGATTTCAATTGTAATATGCTAAATCGTTTACTTTCAGTATGCTATAATTTGTAATCATACATCATAGGACCAACAAAATATTTGTGTTGCAGCTCTTATCAATTTCTGGTGCTGTTCGCTGCGGTTTTTGAGTATTATATTAATGTTTTTAGTGCAGTTTTTACAGCAGTCAGCAGTGTTTTTGTGTTTTTTATGCAGTTTAGTGCAGTTTTTACAGCAGTCAGCAGTGTTTTTGTGTTTTTAGTGCAGTTTTTACAACAGTCAGCAGTGTTTTCCCTGTTTTTAGTGCAGTTTTTGGTAGATGGATTGGGTTGGGTTGACCCTTTAAATAATCGGGTTGGATCGGATCAATCCGTTTATTAAACGGGTCGGGTATGTATATACCTTAAATTAGTCGGGTCAAATTCTATTTGATCCGTTTATTTTCCGACCCGACCCGTTTGACGGGCAGATTCCGGATATCAGACCCAAAGCGCGCCTATAAACAAAAGGAAAAAGGCCAAAAGTCAAGCCACAAGCAGCCTGACAACGGAAAGAAAAGAGCAGCATAACAGTAATGGATGAGCTGAGAGATCCCATTTTACCAAGCAGCAAATACATGGCATCACCCAAAGTTTGGGTAACCCACAAAAGCCACAACCTTCCCATTCCATACTTCTGAGCAACTATATCTGACAAGTGACCACCAATTGCTTCCAAGCCGTGTAAAGAAATTTTCCAACCCAAAACCTGCTGCAATTGTTACAGCCGTTTTCAGGCTTACGTCGAAGTGCTTGTAGTAGTATTCTGCTATGATGTTTTCTATAGTCAGCTCCACTCCAAAGCAATATCCATGTGTTATCGCCAAAACCCATCCCCTGTAATTTTTTACTCCTGCAAGAAATACTTTGGAGAAATTATCCTTGTGTTTATCGCCTGCCTTCTCCAATTTACGACAATTGCCTTCAGGCATGTCTTGTCCCAAAGCCAACACTGCGATTGCGCTCATGGTCATGCATTATGCCAGGGATAGAAAAAGGCCAATCTCCATGCTGTGAACTTCGCAGAACCAATCTTTTTAATAAGCTCAAACAACAAGGGGATAAGTAGCTGGGTTGCACCCCCATCAAGGTTTCCCCAACCACCAGTAAGACCATTAACAGTCCCCACTTTAGACGAAAAGAACATGGAGCTTATCCAAAACTGAGAAGACACAAAAGAAGCTAAAGAGAAGCCTATGAAGAAGCGCACCATCAGGTATATTTCAGCGGAATTGATGCTTGAGGTGACGAAAACAGCTCCAGATACTGATGCAATTCCTGCATTGCCTATATCGGTAGCAATGAGACCAAGATTGTCACGGATGATAGGTAAGAGAGGAGGTGCAGCAAAGGTAGAAACAAAGCGGGTGAATAAGGAGAACCAAGAGAGGTGAAATGAAAGCATATGCGTTGCTGCCACGGAGAAAAGCTTGAATTCTGTTGCCTTATTCTCCAAGTCAACCGCCAAAGAAAACTTTTTGGTTTTGAGTTTTTCTGAATCCATTTCAAATGCTGATGCGCCGTTCATCTTTGATCCGCCTTCTTTTTTGCTATCTAGAATAACAGCAAGGAAAGAGAAAACACTCGCACCATAAGCCTATCTGAAGACAACTGATGTCTGCATGCAGCTTCAATAGAATGATTCTACATCTGAACAACAAATACTCTCCTAAAATTAGTATTGCGGAGGAAGTTAAAACACAAAGCTACAACCCATAGATTTAAAAATTGTCTCAAAAAGACTAACGCAACCCATAGATTTTTTTCTAATACTAATATAACTGACTTTGTCATACACAAAGCTACAACCATTCTTGGCAATAGTGCAAATACATGTACCCTTGACTTAGTCAACTTATCTTGATTATTGTCCAACTTAAAAATTAAGCCAAGAATGTAACAATATCTAAAAATTGAAGCAAAAGATCCTGTGCTACATTGTAAAGGCATGTTAAAATAAATTAGCACTTGAACTTGTATATTTTTCAAGTGCCATGTTAAATTTACTGCCTATTTGTGCATTTGAACTTGTATATTTTTCATTGCTATGTCCTTTTATGGGTTAGTTTGGTGTCATAGCTGGAGGACTATTGGTGCACTTGCTGTTATCTTTAAAGCTTGTTTTCTCTTGAGAAATCTTTTCAACACGTGGAAAATAAACCTGCTTGATTTAATTAAATACTGATAACACTACCACTCGAAGAATGAAGAAGTTTTTCTCTGGTCTTTTATTGGTAATCTTGTTCATACTCTTGCCCTTCTATGTTTCGAATTCAATATTAATTTAGAGAAACAACGGAACTCAAAATTAAAAGTACGTTTTTCCTTGTTGATATAATATATGTTGATAATTTTTATTAAGATTCGCTCCAAGACACGAAAGATTCGCTGTCTTTCAAGAATGTTTTCCCTTTTTTAAATCACAATGGGTTGATTGAAAACCTTCTTTAAGGATACAATGGAGATTATTTATGCAAGTTGTGATTGCTTGCACAGATCAGAAAAAGCACTTAGAATTAATTTGATGATGTAGAAGATAGAGGAATTCAAGAAGGAGGATTAAAAGTGAAGTCGTGGTGAGGGAACGCAGGTCGAACCCTGTTAGTGGGGGCGTTGCCCCCGCACCCCCACCTAGGGAGGTTGCCACCCTCCCCCCCCCCCCCCCGATCCCCCTCCGTAGGGGATCATATTCGACAAAGGTTTGGAAAAAACTTTCAACATTCCCCCACCTTTTTCAAAACTTCACATATAAACCAATATCTTAAGCATCACCGTAGAAAAATAGTACATATATGAAAGTAGCTTACGACTTTGAACTTACACTTAGTGTAAACAACTCAAAGTTTGTCAAGATGCTATGGTGAACGTGTCTTGAACCAAGGACCCTTTTTGTGACTTCCCGGAGTCATCACACATACTAATTTCATAGCAAAGTGCAATTCTTTGTTCCTACGCGTTAATGGCCTTGCGTAATATCCTGATTTCATGAATGTTATAGAGACGGTCCAATCTCATAGAAAGCGGCCTAACTTTCTCATTCATATAGGTGGGTTTTAACTAGAGTGATTCTGCGAGTTACTCCTTATAATTTAACCCATTAAGAATTTACATCATCCTCAATCTTGCAGAATTTATACACTAGAGTTTTTTTCTTTTACAATGGGATCTTATTATTGTACTCTAATGTATCACCAATTTCATACTTCAACTTGTTTTACCTTTTGAACTTTGTCTGTTTTTCAAAACATAAGTAGGGTTCCTATTGAAGAATGAATTCACATAAACCTTAATCTCATTCCTATTGATGTTTTCACAATCATCTATCTAGCCAGTCCTTTCGTCAAAGGATCTGCTAAATTATTCTTTGATTCAACATAGTCGACTGTAATTACTCCTCGTTTGAGTAATCCTCTAATAAATTGATGTCGAAGGCTAAGATATCTTTGTTTACCATTGTGAGTCTTTTGTGCCACTTTATACAAAATAGCTTGACTATCGCAGTGTACTTTAATAGCTGGAGTAGGTTTCATCCAAATCGGAATCACTACAACAAAAAACACTTTTCGCAACAGGCAATATCTGTTGCAGTAGACCAATCGCAACAGGCCCGCGCCTGTTGGTACAGCCAGAGTTGTAAAAAGTATGTCTCTTTTCGCAACATTTCATGTCTGTTGCAATAAGACGTTGCGGTATACTTTTTTGCAACTGGCCTTTATTGTTGCAACAGATCGTTTTGCAACAACAAATGACAGTTGTAAACCTATAGTAGGCATTCCCCAAACAAGATACCACAACTATTTTTGACAGTTGCAAAATCTTTTGCAATTGTCTTAAGTTGTTGCAACAGGTCTGCAATTCACCAATAACCACATTCAATAATTTACTGTAATAACGATAAGATATATTACAAAAAAAAATAAACATATGCTCCAAAAAGCATTGACAAAACAATAGATACACACATAATATAAACGCGGTCCATACATAATATTATTTCAAGTTACATTCAAAGTTTAGCATAGTAACAAACATGATCCATACATAACATAAACGCATACTGTACCAATAATTCCAAAATGTAGTTCAACATAACACTTAAAAGCTAAAAAGCACATACTACTCTAGTGAAACAAAGTCTTTGTGCCAAGCCACAGTTGTTCCGACGACCTCTTGAATGGTGTACATCTCCGAATTTGGCCTTAGTAGAAAAGCTTCAAGATCCACAGCTATGTTAACTCATACCTATGAAAACAATACACATTAAACTTCTAATTTTAACGCAAACAATGAAAGCATAAACCAACATACTATGGAAAAAAAATGAATTAGACATACAAATAGCCGAATTTGAAACAAAGTATGGTATAGCTACCAGATACAGCAAGTCATTTAATAAAAAAAAATTGTGGACATACAAATAGTAATTATAATAGAACAGTGTAAGATTTGATAAAATGAAAAAGAAATAACTTACATTTGTATGGTGATGTGAATTATAAGATTGTGTTTCTCCCATGCATCCCATTTCAAAAACCTACAATGCGACACTTATTATGACTAGAATTATATTACATAAAAAGACTTCAACACTACATGTATGAAACACGATAACTGAAAGCCTATATATGTATTTATATTTTTACCAGGAGCTCGAATAGGAGGGGTAGATGCTTGGTTAATAGGCTACATATACATACATACATATATATACATATACATACATACATATATATATATATATATATATATATATATATATATGACATCATCTTGTTTGATACTCAATAAATGTCACATAAAAATAAGTCCACGTCAAATAAATATCAATAAATGGTAACTAGAAATGAGTTCATACGGACAAAGGCAAAATTTGCAGAGTTTTGCGTCAACACCGTGACTCCGCTAATGACATAATGTTTTTTCTTTTGCAGCTTCCAAAGTATAACTGCTTGTAGCAGTTGTGCCTTTTTTTTGGGTGCTAATACCGTGACCAGTTTGTCTTTTACTTGGTTACCTGAAATGTCTTCTTAATGTATCAATAATATCATTATTTATAACAGTAACTGTACACCTTAACGCCTCCATAATTCAAATTTGGTTACCAACTTTCGTGTTTATACTTGTTATTTCTCCACTTGATCATGTAAATGTCAAATTTAAGCATCACGGTGGTCAGAATAATGACTGAAAATTGAACTAAACCTGCCTCCGTTTATGACCAGTGAGAGTTTCTTACATGAATGTACATTACAATCATAAAAGAGCACTTTTCAGATAGTCAAGATAATACTGCAAACTGAATTAAACTTGTTCCCATTTATGCATGAATAAATTTTAGTAATTCAGATACTAACGTCAAATAAAAGAAACACTTACATCTTTTACTATAAAACACAGTAGTCAAAAATGAGACTTGTTGAATTTCTAAAAGGATAACACAACTTTCAAAAGTTAACAATACAAACCAAAAAAAAATCATAATTTTATAACATATGTGGAATCAAAAATAGTGCATGCCATTTTTTTTTTTCAAGAGTAAAATGAATGTCAGGTTACAATCTACTGCACAATAGACTATTTGATGATGAAATAGTTGAAATGGTTAGCAACATAAACTGAAAGGTAAAAGGAACATGAAAAGTAAAAAAAAGCATTGAAAACCTGTTTTTTTAGCTTCCAGTCGGATCATTGATCCTCCCCATTGCCAGCCAGTATGTGCTAGCACTATTCTGACTGCATGTATTGCACTGACTTATCTTTGGGTTTATCGCTTACAAAATTTTGCAATAATACCTATAGGTTCATTGCTTACAACAAGAACTAATGAAAACCAGTTAAACATGTTTTGATGAATTAAGTGCCTATTATTGAAATGATTTATTGGTAATTAGTTGAAATTTTTCATGAATGCATTAAATGTTAGACCCATTAGTTTATGTCAGTATTTTTTACTTTCACTTTTGTTGATGTTACCAACTTATATCTAATACAGTACCCCTAGTGTAATTCTAAACTACAAAGTAGTTCAAAATTTTATGGATATATATCAAAAGAAATTAGACTTTGATTTCAACGAAGTAGCCAACCAAGTTATAGTATTTATAAAAAAAGGTTTTGAGAATTGTAAATTTTATATAGTTTTAATTCGTTTAAAATAATAATTTAAGAAGGGTAAAAAATGGTTCTTTAACGATGATTAATAAAGGGGTACATTAAAATGGTATATATCCAAAAAAACCATTAGTACATACCTAAATATTAGTGTATCAGAAAAATAACCCCTTAAGAAAAAATACTGAAAGAGTGAATGTATAAAAAGGCAATACACTATAAAGGATAACAGAGAGCCAGACTTCAAACACGATGTAAGTAGCTTTAAATTAGTCAGCGGTTGCTCTGTTCTTCTTTTGGAGGGTGAAAAATAAATGTGGTCAAACGAATGGTGAGTGAGAACAACACAAATAAGAAATTAAACCCAGCTGACTCTTTGTTTACTAAGTGATTTATAGTGTATATAGTGTCTATGTACTAAGGTCTTACACTTGAAGTTACAAGGCCATAGGAAATCAGCTAAATAAACATCCCCTCAAAATCGATTTTGTCATCATTTCAACTTAGTGATCAACGTAGGGCATTGTAGATTATTAGTTTACTTCAATCTTCATAAAGAGCACTGGTCTCGCAAATAAAATTTTAAAAACTATCACCACCATAGCCAAGTAAAAAGAGTCCACCATAGTGAGCATATATCTAAAATAAGGAATTAAAAACAAAGGGAGAATACTTATCTTTATACAAAGTTAAAAACAAAGGAATTAAAAACAAAGGGAGAATACTTACCTTGAACAGACCATAAAAACAACAGCAGCAGATTAGCCTCCAACAATGGGTGGTCCAGTACTATTAACAAGTACGCTAGCATCAGTAGAATCAGAAACAACAACATAAGGCTCAAAAACTAAGAGCAGCAACATAAGACCACCAGATTATGGGGACATAGCCAAATCAAATCGGAGAGCACCTAAGCTAGGTGCACGAGCAGGCAACGTAGGAACCTAGCGCTGTCCAACAATGCCGCCATAACCTGGCGTAGATCCTAGAACGGAAAATGGAGTCTGGAGAAGAAAAATATGAAGACTGGAAATTAGGATCTGAGCGTCGTGAAGGTCGCGATGTTCCATTGAGAAAGAAAACGTGAATCCCTAAATTGAAGACCTTAGCGGTAAAGGCAAATGAAAGTGGGTTATGGCGAACTCAAGAAATGATGGAGTGATTTAAGGAATATATTCACTATTTTTTATACTAATCGTACTGGGACATATCAGGGTTATTGATTTTGGGGCTTTTTAGAGATTAGGGTTTTTGAGATATCAGGGATCTAGGAAGAAGAAGAGTCTGATTTAGAGAGTGGATTTCAATTATGAAGCGGGAAACGAAAAAATAGAAGTGGGACTACTAAATCTACGTACTGGTCAAGAAAAAAAATGTTAATTTGAAGTGGTGCAGGTTCACTATTTGGAGCTCGGTTGTATTTGGCCTTTTACAGTAAACCTAACTGTAAATGCACGTAAACCTAATCTCTTCATATGGGATTTTAATTATTAAAAATTTTAATTTAGAAATAATTATTTACAATTTTAAATTAACTTTTTATCATATAATTATTTGTAATTAATCAAGACTAATATTTAATAACACAATTTAATAATTAGTCTTTGATAATTATTTAATTCTTAAGAAGCATTAATCAATATTTACTTTTAATAATTAATGGTTAATCCTTAATATTTAAGAAGCAATACTAATTATCGATTATAATAATTATTAGGTACAAATGACCAAAAATTAAGTATATATTATTACTTGTGCATTATTATTTGAAACTATCAACAAATTAGTTAAGTATTAATAATTAATTATACAATACTATTAATTATTAAAAAATTATAAATTATTACTTAATAATTATTAAAACTAATTATAAACTATTAAAATATTACTCATTTATTATTAAAATTACTAGTTATAATTCATAATATAATATAAAATTAACTTAAAATTGTTAATCAATATTTATGAATTATCAAGTGTAATAAATTATTAAATAGTACAATTAGTATACATCATTATTTATACCTCATTACTAGAAATTATCATATAGTTATTATTTATGCAATACTAATAATAATTAAAATAATTATAAACAATTAGTGATTAAAAATATCAGATCTTATTCCTAAATACAACTTATTAAAAATTAATTAACTATTATTTAATAGTAATTATTAATTATTAAAATTTGTCTAATTATTTGTTAATTATTACCTCGTGACTATAATTGAATACTAAGTACTAAATGTTAATCATTATGTATATGTTATTGATTATTAATAATAATTATTAATTATTACATACTTAGTTTTAATTATTACAACTTGTTAAAAATATGTTTATTGCAATTGACAAGGGAAAATGATTGTTTAAAAAAATCGCAACTAGCAGGAAATGTTAGTTGTAAAAAAGTATATATCACAATTGGCGAAAAGTCATAGTTGCTAAACATATGTCTTTAGCAATAGATAACCAAAGCAGTTGCTGAAAGTATGTTTTTTGCAACAGACATGGAAGCACAGTTGCTGAAAGTAAGTTTTTTGCAACAGGCATGGAAGCGCAGTTGCTGAAAGTAAGTTTTTTGCAACAGGCATGGAAGCACAGTTGCTAAAAATCTGTTTTTGCAACTGGCTGAAAATGTCGGTTGTTAAATCACATTTATTGCAACTGCTAAGAAATGTCAGTTGCTAAATATCATTTATTGCAATTGCTATATGACGCCCGTTGCAAATAGCCAGTTGCAATAGGGTATTTTTCTTGTAGTGAATATCTATCAATAGCTCTCTTAGCCATTCAGCCTCTTTACATGCATCTGCAAGTGCTATAAATTCTGCCAACATAGTTGAGTCAGAGATGCATGTTTGTTTCTTAGAACTCCATAATATGGCAGCCCCATCTATTGTGAGTATCCATCCTGAAGTGGACTTAGAGTTAGATTCTATGTTGTTCCAACTTGCATCGCTGTAACCTTCAAGTACTTATGGTTCTCCTTTGTAAACCAAACCATGATTCATAGTCCATTTCAGATATCTTAGAACTCTTGATATTGCATTCCAATGTTCTCTTCCTGGATTACTAGTGAATCGACACATGATTCCTATAGTATATGCTATATCTGGTCTAGTGCAGTACACGGCATACATAAGACTACCGATCACACTGACATATTTCAACTGATTGCAACATCTACCAGTATTTTTCATTAATTTGACACTAGGATCGATGGGTATTTTTGCCAAAGGGAGATCTAAGTGATTGTATTTCTTAAGAATACTTTCAATATAATGAGATTGTGTCAATATGATTGACCCTTCTTTTCTCACTATTTTGATTCCTAAGATTACATTTGCTTCTCCCAAATCTTTCATGTCAAAATTAGATTCTAGAAACTTTTTAGTTTCTATTATACTTTCTATATTTGAACCAAATATTAGCATATCATCCACATACAAACAGACAATTACACATATCCCATCTTTGTATGTGGAGTATATACACTTGTCTGCTTCATTCACTTTGAACCCTTTTGACAGCATGACTTTATTAATTTTTTCATGTCATTGCATTGGAGCTTATTTTAATTCGTAAAGAGATTTTAACAATTTACAAACTTTCTTCTCTTGTCTGGATAAAACAAATCCCTCAGGTTGTTCCATATACACTTCTTCTTCCAAATCACCATTTAAAAATGCAATTTTTACATCCATTTGATGGACAATTAAATTGTGAATTGAAGCGAGTGATAATAACAGACGTATTGAAGATATTCTTGCTACTGGAGCATATGTATCAAAGTAATCAATACCATGACGCTGTTTATATCCTTTAGCAACCAACCTTGCTTTGTATTTATTAATTGAGCCATCGACATTTAATTTTCTTTCGAAATCCATTTGCTTCCTATTGGTTTTGATCCAGGTGGTAGATCAACCAAAGTCCAAGTTTGATTTGACAAGATAGAATTCATCTCATCTTTAATCGCATCTTTCCAAAAACTTGCATCACGACAAGTTACTGCTTCTGTATAAGTTTGTGGATCACCATCATTACTAAGAGTTATCTTAGTTTGGTTCGTGATTTTATTTAAATCTCCTTCCACCAAGTATGTCAAAAAATCTAGGCCAAAATTCCTTTCAACCCTTTGTCTTTTGCTTTTGCGGGGTTCTATGTCCAAACTTGGTGAAGTCGATTCTTTATGAATCTCTTTAGCAGTACCATGAATTTTGGTATTATCTTCCGAAGAAGATTTAAACATATACTCAAAAAATTCTGCATCGATTGATTCTATCACATCATTTGTTTCTAACTTCGGAAATCTATATGTAGAGCTATTTTGTGCATATCCAACAAAGACACATTTATATGTTTTTCTTCCTAACTTTGTCATTTCTGGGTGTGGTTTTCTTACATAAGCCAAACAACCCCATACTTATAAACGACTAAGATTAGGTTTTCGATTATACCATAATTCATAAGGAGTTTTGCTAATTCTTTTCATAGCAACCCGGTTTAGGATATAACATGCACTTAAAAGTGCTTCTCCCCACCAACAATCAAATAAGCCAGAACTTAATAACATACAATTAACCATGTCCATTAAAGTTCTATTTTTCCATTCAGCAATACCATTAGATTCTGGTGAATATAGTGGTGTTAACTCATAGACTATCCCATTAGATTCACAGAACTCTAAAAGTTCTATTGATTTATATTCACCACCTCTGTCGGATCTTAGTGCTTTAATTTTACGATTTAATTGATTTTCAATTGTTGCCTTATATATAAGAAACTTGCTCAGAACTTCATCCTTACTTTTTAGTAAGTATATATAAGTATATTTTGAATAATCATCAATAAACGTTACAAAGTATTTGTTTCCTCCTCGCAAAACTTTACTATGTAAGTCTACAACATCAACATGCACAAGTCCAAGCAATTCATTTGTTCTACTTACTGATTTATGTGATTTGCAAGTTAATTTACCTTGCACACATATTTCACACTTATCAACATTCTCACTGTTGCATTTCGAAATAAGTCCTAGATTATGCATATTTCGAACAGAATTATAGTTAATGTGGCCTAATCTACCATGCCATAATGGTAAAGATTCAACAACATAAGCAGAAACTGATTTTATTAAATTCATTTTGAACATTCCATTACATGAGTACCCTTTTCCAATAAATACATTATTCTTGGACATAACAACACTGTCTGATTCAATGACTAACTTAAACCCTCCTTTGTTGAGACGATCTCTAGAAATCAGATTCTTTGTCATTTCTGGAACACGAAATACATCGGCCAAAGTCAAAATTTTCCCTGAAGTAAACTTCAGAGTAATATTCCCAATACCAGCAACTTTGGCATGAACATCATTGCCCATTTTGACTTCTTTTACATCGCTGCATTCTTTATAAGTCTGAAACTGTGACTTGTCATTATAGATATGAGTGGTTGCACCTGTGTCTAACCACCATCCATCTTCAACTGTAACAGAGTTGGCTTCCTCTACAACAGCGACCAATTTAGGTTCGTTTTCAGAATCAGCAACGATGTTAACCTGTTTATTCTTTTCTTTCTCATCTCTTATGCAAATTCTGCATTCTCGGGCATAATGACCAGGTTTCTTACAGTAAAAGCAATCATCTTTGGGCTTCTTGGATTTCTCCTGTTTATTCCCTTTGGAATTATTTTTTCTTTTCTTCCCATTACTATGATTCTTAGAGATTTATCCCTGAACCACATTTTCTTTTTCTGTCTCCTGAACTTCTTTTTTATCTCTCTAACGAGATTCTTCCTCAATACGTAAATGTCGTATGAGGGATTCCAGAGAGTGTGTTTTTTCTTCATGCATTAGTTTCTTTTTGTAGCCATTCCAAGTACTAGGCAATTTTGCAATTACAACTCCTACTTGAAATGCTTTAGGAAGTTATATTTTTGCATCCTTTAGTTTACTAACAATCAAATTTAATTCATGGGCTTGGAAAACAATATTAGCATCATCATTCATCTTATAATTAATATAATTACTTATTAGAAACTTCTGATTACTTGCCTCTTCAATGCGGTACTTGACATCCAGAGCCATCCAGAGAGCTTTTGCGCCATCTATAGTTCTGTGTGCACTGTATACTGAATCTGAAAGTGCATTAAGAATGTGCCCTCGACAAAGAAAGTCTTCATTCTTTCGCTTCTACCTTAATTCCTTTAACTCCTTCTTTCGTTGTTCTGAATCTCCAACCTTTTCTTTAGTAATTGGTTCTAAATCATCACTTATTATATGGTTCAGACCAATGGTAGTAAGAAAGAACATAATTGTTTCCTGCCATCGTGTAAAATTATTGCCATCAAATCTTTCAAGGCGGGTGAGATCCTGATTCATTACTTGAAGTGATTGCGCAGTAATTCTGCTAAGCGACGAATCTTGAATAGAAGACATTCTTGAAACTGTTGTAATTATTATTAAGATTCACTCCAAGGCATGAAAGATTTGTTGTCTTTCAAGAATGTTTTCCCCTTTCTAAATCACAATGGGTTGATTGAAAACCTTCTTTCATGATACAATGGAGATTATCTATGCAAATTGTGATTACTTGCACATATCATAAGAAGCACTTAGAATTAATTTGATGATGTAGAAGATAGAGGAATTCGAGAAAGAGGACTAAAAGTGAAGTCGTGGTGAGGGAACGCTCTGTTAGATTGGCGACGAAACATCCGTTCATCTGCATGTGCGTTCGTTGGATTTAAACGGTAGTGACCATTGTCTAACGGCTATTCCCATTGGCTGTTGAATTCGAACTCAACAGCACATAAAATATATCGTTTCGGACGGGGCACTGCCCCGTACCCCGACGAGGGCGCTGCCCCCTGGACCCCCGCGACCTGACCGAGCAGGTCGAACCTTGTTAGCGTGGGCGTTGCCCCCGCACCCCCACCTAGGGGGGTTGCCACCCCTTAGACCCCTCCTCCGTAGGGGATCATATTCGACAAAGGTTTGGAAAAAACTTTCAACAATATATATGTGCTGCAGATAAAAATTTATGACACTATAGTCTGCCATGGCTTTCAACTTTGCAGCATCCAGGTTCTTCATTCTTGCATTTGTTCTTGGAAATGCTAGAAGACTGCCTATGATTTTCTAAATGGATCAGTCTCTTGCCTCGACTGTGTTTAGCAAAATGACCTCTCCAAAGTGAAGGTTGCAGTTATTTGCAACTGAGGAAAACAGTTGCTAACCACGTTAACAAATAATGCCTATTATTTTGAAGCCAAAATAGCATCAAAATCTCTAGATAACTGCTTTGCCAACTGCTCGGAGGACCAAATAAAATTTGGGCATTCAAATGGCCAATGACAAGCAAAGTGGTTCATGGTAAAGGTCAATGACAAGCAAAGTGGTTTATTTATGATAAGCAAATTTATTTGTGGCTTTTTTTTTGGTCTATCATAGGACTCATGTATTTGAATGAAGTGCTTTAGTATTTAAAAGCATTAATCTTGCAGAGCAATCTGATGTTTAATCATGTTATTCAAAAAAAAAATCCTGCTTAAATTTCCTTGTATCACGACACTAATAATTTTTTCTCTTGTACATTTGCATAATACCAACATTTGATAATAAAATGCTTTTTGCTGTTCCCAGAGGTCTATGATGGAATTATTTAATGGGAACATTATCTCTTGATATGTGTCATTTGAGTGGCTTGTGGTACGTGTAAGTAACAGATAATTCAGTTCTTAATTCATGTATTTATCATGTACATTTCAGTTATCATATTGCTTATGGTAATTCTTATCCTTACTTATTGGCACTGATGTGAGGGGAAATAATATCTTAGGAAAAATGCCAGATTGTATTGGCAGTATATGTTAGTTTTGAAATACTCTATGGATGTTTACCTTTTACTCTGTTGTTCAAACATTCAGTTTGAAGACATAGAATAATTTTGTATTTTAAGGATGTATCTTACAACGATGTATTAGGATCTATGTATAATAATCTTGCATTTTGAAGACATAGTAAAATGAGCAAGTATAAAACTGTTACTGGTATCTTTAGGTGTGTTGTGGTTTGAGATTTGCAATATAGAAAATGTTTTATTGTATATGTTGTTTTCTTTCATTATGAGTTCAGAGATTTAATAGTTAGATCTGTTTTATGTCTTCATGTCCATTTTCAGAGGTTTCTAAGCAGGAAGAACATAGTAAAATGAAGAAACAAACAATATTTGGGTACTCAAAGGTCAAAACTGTTGATTTGCCATTGCCAAAAGAATGAGGCTTGGCTCCTACTAACTATTATCGTCTTTTCCCTTCCAATTATTGGAATTCCTTGAGTGATTCCAACAAATGCAATGTGTTGTAATGATTACGTGGTAAGGGTTTATTGTATTATGCGGGTGTTTGGTGACCGTGTTTGTGTGCCATTTTGTAAAGGAGATTTAGGGCACTATGTGGTTGTATATAATGTAATGGTAAGTTGTAACGTATTTTGCATTTTTATTTTTCTAAAGTAATGATAACAATAATAATATATGCTTGACATATCAATACATTAATAGCTGATCCTCGATATTAAGATGATTTACATGTACAACCGCCGATGCAGTTGGATCATACTTTACAATTACTCTTATATTTTTAAAACAGTTTAGTCAATTTTTTTAAAAAAAATCATGATTAAGGAAAAAGTAAGCAATATTTTTTCTTTATTATTATGTAATATAACGGTCGGTTCCCTACCGTTATACGGTGATACTAGTTACCGAAGCGGTCATCTATTGTATTCTTTCTTACTTTCAATCTGGCCTGCAAAATTTAAATTTGCATCAGGCCAACTTCAAGATTTCACAACTTCAAATTTAACGGGACCTCGGTAGTTACATAGACATATTCATCCAAAAAGTCAACTTCTGGAAGATACAATATATGCACACACACACACATATATATATATATACACACACACATATACATACATACATACATACATATATATATAACTAGAATTTGAATATAACTAGAATTCGAATTAAAATAAATTTTAACAAAGAATTTTATATCTCATATTAAACATCTTAACGATCGGTTTTCCCACCGTTGTACGGCAATACTAGTACTAATATAACTGACTTTGTCATACACAAAGCTACAACCATTCTTGGCAATAGTGCAAATACATTTACCCTTGACTTAGTCAACTTATCTTAATTATGGTCCAGCTCAAAAATTAAGCCGAGAATGTAACAATAGCTAAAAATTGAAGCAAAAGATCTTGTGCTACGTTGTAAAGACACGTTAACATAAATTAGCACTTGAATTTGTATATTTTTCAAGTGCCATGTTAAATTGAATGCCTATTTGTTAAACTACACGAGCTATTCTCCATGAAGCTACACTACTGTTAAATTGTGTGTGCTGTGCTATTCCCAGGAAATGATACATGAGCTATTCTCCAGGAAGATATTGCGTGTGCTATGCTATTCCCTCGGAAATGATACTGTTAAATTGTTGAAATTCCTAAAGAGTGAATGAAATATATTTATTTCCACATTGGCAAAATTGTGGGTTAATATTGTGTACATACATAGAATCCTCATTTTTTTAATTGGCCCTTAGGGTCAGGTAATTTTGTGCGAGGGGGAGGACCTATATCTGATGAACACACACGCGCGCGTGCGCCGCCCGCTCATCCTACCAAACCGAATCAGGTCGGGTCGGGTTCGGGCTTGGTCTTTGAATAAAATCATATTGTTGGAAATAAACTTGGTTTTAAGGAAACAAATAAATTTGGTTTTAATAGGAAACACTATGGAATAAAGTTAATTATTGTATTAAGGGAAGGTTAAAATATATGGTAAGAAATTTTAGATTTATCAAATGGAGAATTATACAGTTGCTTTGTTGAGGAAAGTAGAAATTAGAGAATAAAAGAAAACTCTAGAATAAGAAGACTCTAGATACTTGGCTATCTTATAAAAGAGTAGTATTCTCTCATTTGTAATCAAGTTGTATGAAGAAAAAGTGCAGAAATAAAAAATGTAGTCTTTCATTTATTCTACGTTTTATCTCTATCCTCCTCTCTATGTCTAAATTCCAACATGGTATCAGAGCTAGGTTAACGAGGGAGGATAGAGAGATCTCTATGAAGCAAAAAAAAAAAAAAAAAAAAAAAAAAAAAAATCAGAAGGAACATTAAGAGGAAGAAGAAGAGTGAGAAGAAGATCAAAAAAAAAATCAGAAGGAAGATTAAGAGGAAGAAGATCAAAGATGAAGAAGAAGACTGAGAAGAAGATCGAAGATGATATTGTAGAAGATGTTGATGCACCAAATGAAGAGAAAGAGAACATGGCACAAGTGGCCGTGGAAGAAATTTTATTTTAGAGTTGTGGGTGAGAAAGTGCACCATGGAGAGAAAGTGCTCCAATATTAAAAAAAAATTGAAGGTGATGAGAGAGTGCATCACAAATCGAAGAGAAAGTGCTTCGTTAATTTTTGAAGGTGATGAGAGAGTGCATCACAAATCGAAGAGAAAGTGCTTCGAGACAAGGAATCTGCTTGGAGTAGTAAAACCAAGTTTAAGGGAGGATGTTGGAAATAAACTTGGTTTTAAGGAAACAAATAAATTTGGTTTTAATAGGAAACACTATGGAATAAAGTTAATTATTGTATTAAGGGAAGGTTAAAATATATGGTAAGAAATTTTAGATTTATCAAATGGAGAATTATACAGTTGCTTTGTTGAGGAAAGTAGAAATTAGAGAATAAAAGAAAACTCTAGAATAAGAAGACTCTAGATACTTAGCTATCTTATAAAAGAGTAGTATTCTCTCATTTGTAATCAAGTTGTATGAAGAAAAAGTGCAGAAATAAAAAATGTAGTCTTTCATTTATTCTACGTTTTATCTCTATCCTTCTCTCTATATCCAAATTCCAACATGGTATCAGAGCTCAGGATTTCAGTAGAGTTGAAGAGAAAGTGCTTCAACAATTGAAGGTGATGAGAAAGTGCATCACAAATCGAAGAGAAAGTGCTTCGATCTCAACAACTTTGAAGCAAAGGAGTGTGTTGAATGGTGCTTCAAAGTTGTCCCACATCGGGAAATACTGAACTAAGATCCTGGATATAAACTAAGATGTTCCCCATCACATTGCCAATTGGTTTTGTGATAATAAGGGGATTAATAAAAATCTAACAATTTTTGCACCGAAAAACTCAGCAATTTTTTGGTAGGAATTAACAAACGGGTGCCACCCGTTAGGAGACAAACGGGTGCCACCCGTTAGGAGACAAACGGGTGCCACCCGTTAGGAGACAAACGGGTGCGACCCACGTACAGCAAACAGATGCAACCCATTACCATTCGAATTCAAACGATAACGGATTGGGCGGGAAACAGATGGACGCGTCTATTCCCAAAAGATGCGAAAAGGGTATATAAACTACACGATTCTAATCAAATCGATTAAGTTTTTATTCCCTTTCCTCCTATCATCTGCTCTCTCCTTTTTCCACTGCTGCCATTATCAAAAATCAATCTATCTAACATTAATCGCTACAATCTCGAGCAGTCTTCGCGTCTATTGTATCCTGGGAGGCTTCGATTGAAAGTCTTAAGGAAACTGATATGTTTCAGGCCTCAGACGATCTCGGTATTGCTTACTGCTTCTTATTTCAATTCAGTACTCTATCGTGTACAATATTCATATACTGTGTTTTGCTATTTTGTAAGACATTGAGACAAACTTGTGTTGGAAATTTGTGCCGTTGACTAATTTATCCTGATTAATAATAGTCATACTAATTTAGTATACTGATTTGTGCAGAAGTCAAATACTTATACTCTATTGCAATCTGTTTTGAGTACAAAATTAGAACATAAATTGCGTGCTATTCCCCGGGAAATGAAGCCGCTCTTCAGCGCCAAAGCTATTCTTCAGGAGTACAGGAGTTAGTTTTGTATTCAAAATAATAATGATAACGGTGGTTTTTTCAGATGTGTATACGTTGTGTATAAATACGTATGTACATAATCAAATAGATACAACAATTCATCTCAATCTTTCTCGGTTTTCACATGGTATCAGAGCACCATTAAATAAAGTTAAACTCTTGTCTTCCTCAATCTGTTATCACAGCTAATGAAAACAATTCTGCTACTGTTCCTATCAAGGCTAAAGACAAGAGCTTAACTTTATTTAATGATGCTCTGATAGTTTTGCTACTGTTCCTATCAAGGCTGATCCTTATGCTATCCACCATTCTGATAGCCCCTCTACTGTTCTTGTCACACATCTCTTAAAAGGTGATAATTATGGTTCTTGGAATCGTGCCATTACGATTGTGTTACGAGTCAAGAGAAAATTTGGTTTCGTCTATGGTTCCTTGCCGATCTCAATGGTGGAAACCGATATCGCCAATTGGCGCTGCTTCACCGATCTTGTTGGCAACCGGATACTCAATTCTGTATTTCCGAAAATCAGGCCAAGTATTCTCTATGCCGACAGCGCTGCCCAGATATGGATGGATCTCAAAGAACATTTCTCTCAGTCAAATGCGCCAAAGATATATCAGTTAAAACTCTCTATCTCCTCTCTCAAAGAAGAAGGTATGAGTGTTTCATTATACATCTTCATCCTTTTAGTTCCTGTTTTAATTTTTTTGTTAATACTTTTCCAGATATATCCACGAATAATAAATAAATTTGTGATGTTTGCCCACAAGTTAAGCAATCTCGTGGTTCATTTCCGCAAAGTGTATCTCGCACTTCTGTATATTTTGAATTATTACATGTTAATGTTTAGGGACCATTTAATGTTCCATCTAAAATTGATTCACGTTTTTTTTCACTATTGTTAATGATTATTCAAGATGCACTTGGGTCTATTTAATGAAATTCAAGTCTCAAACTTTTCATATGATAAAACATTTTTTTAATCAAGTTAATAGACAATTCGGACTATCAATTTCCACTATACAATCTAGAGATGGTGGTATTTTTATTCCACATCTTCAATCTCTTCGATCTGACAATGGAACTGAATTTCTTTCATTAGAGTTTCAAAATTGGTTTCATTCTCATGGTATAATCCATCAACGAAGTTGTGTAGCCACTCCTCAACAAAATGGGATTGTGGAACGTAAACATCGACACTTGCTTGATGTTGCTCGCTCACTACGATTCCAAGCTAATCTTCCCCTCTCTTTCTGGAGCGAATGTGTTCTCACCACTGCATTTCTTATTAATTAATTACCCACATGTACTCTTACTTATAAATCTCCTTATGAAATTTTATTTGGAAAGGTTCCGTCTTACTCATCTTTACGTGTGTTTGGTTGTCTATGTTTTGCAAAAAATATGCATATTAAAAATAAATTCGATGCACGAGGTAAGCCACACATTTTTGTTAGTTACCCTTATGGTCAAAAAGGATATCGACTTTATGATCCTTATTCTCATCGCATAATAGTCTCACGTGACGTTATTTTTCATGAGTCCGTATTTCCATACAATAACATTTCAGATCATAGTTCTAAAGACATTTTCATCACTCCACTAGATGATGATTCACCCACAAATTTCACACCATTTCAAAATGGTTCATTAGTACCAACTAATATTCCTTCATCTAATAAAACTAAAAATAGTGAAACTTCACTTCAAAAGCATTCTACAAATCTGACTCCAACAGAAATTGCTGATTCAAATCAGTCTCGGCAAATTAATAATGATTCTTTTATTCCCGTGAATACTGTTGATTTAAATCATCCTCAACGAATTCGACGAAGGCCATCACATCTCAATGATTATACATGCAATGTCTCTTTTTCGTCTGCTTCTTTTCCTTTATTCCAATATTTCTTTTTGGAAAAGTTTAGTCCTCCTTATCACGTTTTTTTGTCCAAAATTATTTACCATAATGAACCTCAAACTTATTCTTTAGTCGTACAATCTTCTGCTTGGCGCGATACAATGGCTGTTGAAATTCGTGCTCTTGGAGCAAACAAAACATGGCCAGTTTGCTCGTTACCACCAAATAAAATACCAATTGGTTGCAAATGGGTATACAAAATTAAACATTGTTCTGATGGTTCTATTGAACGATATAAAGCCCGTTTAGTAGCCAAAAGCTACACCCAAGTTGAAGGAGTTGATTACCATGATACCTTTGCTCCAGTAGCGAAATTGGTCACTGTTCGTTTACTTCTTTCGATCGCTACAATTAAAAAATGGTCTCTTCATCAGTTAGATGTCAATAATGATTTTCTTCAAGGTGATCTAAATGAGGAAGTATATATGAAACTTCCTCCTGGTTTTCCTCATCATAGTGATAATCAAGTTTGTAAGCTCCATAAATCAATTTATGGACTTAAACAAGCCTCGCGTCAATGGTTCTCTAAATTCTCTTCTACTTTAATTCAGCATGGTTTTCATCAGTCTATTTCTGATTAGTCTTTTTACGTATATTCGTGATCATATTTCGGTATTTGTTATTGTTTACGTAGATGATATTATCATTACGAGAAATAATGAATCTTTTATTTCCACAACAAAACAATTTCTTGCCAAATCTTTCTCCATAAGATCTTGGGCGTCAAGTTATTTTCTTAGTATTGAAGTTTCTCGTTTCAAAAAGGGATTATTTTTGTGTCAACACAAATACACACTTGACATATTAAAGGATTCAGGTATGCTCGGTTTTCATACAACTCCAATTCCTATGGAACAACATATTTGACTTCTTCCGAATGACGACATTCCCTTACCTGATCCGTCTCTTTATCGATGACTCATTAGTCGTCTCTTATATCTTACAGTCACTCATCCTGACATTCAATATGTTGTCAACAGACTTCGCCAATTTATGCAAAGCCCTCGTTCCACTCATCTTCATGTTGCAAATAAAGTCCTTCGATATCTCAAAGGTTCTGTTGGTAATGGTTTATTTCTATCAGCGACGAGTTCTCTTTCTCTGGTCGGTTTTGTTGATTCTGACTGGGCAGGGTGCCCCATAAATTACCGTTCTACTACCGATTATTTTACAATGCTTGGTTCTAGTCTCATTTTCTGGAAATCAAAGAAACAACCAGCTGATTTTCGATCATCCGCTAAAGCTAAGTATCGGTCTCTTGCTTCTATTACCGCTGAAGTCCAATGGTTACATTAAGTCTAATCTGAATCTGGTTTTCCACAATATGCTCTTACATCAATACATTGCGATAATCAAGCTGCAATTCATATTGCAGCAAATCCCGTCTTCCATGAACAAACTAAGCACATCGAAATAGATTGTCATTTCATTTGTGAAAAGATTCTCTCCGGTCTTATTACTCCTTCCTATATTCGTTTTTGCGACCAACTAGCGGATATTTTCATAAAACCACTAGGTTTTGATAATTTCAAATGGTTGCTTAGCAAGTTGGGCGTGTTCGACATTTCTCTTCCAGCTCCAACTTGACGAGGGGTGTTAAACTACATGAGCTATTCTCCAGGAAGCTACACTACTGGTAAATTGTGTGTGCTGTGCTATTCCCATGAAATGATACATGAGCTATTCTCCAGGAAGCTATTGCGTGTGCTATGCTATTCCACAGGAAATGATACTGTTAAATTGTGTGCTATTCCCCAGGAAATGAAGCTACTATTTAGCGCCAGAGTTATTATTCAGGAGTACAGGAGTTAGTTTTGGATTCAAAATAATAATGATAACGGTGGTTTTTCAGTTGTGTATACTGTTGTGTATAATACTTGTGTACAGAATCAAATAGATACAATATCATATAAGATTAGCAAGGTTTGTTTCATCATACTGATAGTATCAAGAAATTAGTTTTTAACGAATGTATAGTCAACATTTAATAAGAACATCCAAAATTATTTAAATGTCAGCTAACCTTGCAAACGTTTTATCATCTAATCATAATTACTGAAACAAACCTGTAAGCTAACATATCTAATTTTTAAGTAAATTCATCTAATTAAGACCCATACTAACCAAAATTGTTTATACTTAATTATCTTTGGCATTATTTCAATCCATCCTCAAGAAGTCAAGATAGAATAAAAAAATTCAGTTTATCAAAATTTAGCCAGTCCAATAGTCAATAAATTGCTAGCAAAACTTAACACATACGCAAATAATGACCACTTCATAAATCTACGTGCAACTATTATGTAGTAAAATTTCACTATTCCATTCGACATGACTCGAATTCCTAATAGTCCAACAAATTCACAACATAGTTGTACTTAGTTTTGATTTGGTTTGATTATTCAACTGTTATGTAGTAAAATTTCACTATTCCATTAGACATGAGTCGAATTCCCAATAGTCCAACAAATTCACAACATAGTTGTACTTAGTTTTGAATTGGTTTGATTATTTAAGGTATATTCGGTTTTAATCCATCGTGAAATTACCTCTTTAAGCTTGGCAGCGTAGCGGAGTCCACAAGCCAACGTGTACATTTCAGAAATGTGTGCAAGGAATATATCTTCTACATCAGTGCCCTCTCCCCTCCTATTGGATGATGAAATTTGCCATCATCAAAGACTTGGTTGTATAGCTTCTGAGCACCAGAACAATCATTAGACCTCAATGTATGATACAATCATATTGCATGCAAGCAAAAGACTATTTCACTGAAAAAATTGTTTTGAGTTGGAAAACATTATATGTGATGGTAAAACGATACCTTTTCTATTTGCTAATTGAATTGATAATTTCATGAAAAAATGAAATGTAATTTTGAATCCCTAATGCAATGAAAACAGCTAACATGCAGCGACAAGGACACTTTTCTGGTTATTCAAATTGATAGTGAACAATAATGTGATCGCTACTATTAAAAAACTTGACTCCATCCTTAACCTACAAAATGATTTAGATTAAACTCCAAATAAGCATTCTAATATTAAACATCAAGTAACAAACGTTCAAGGTTAAAATTTCGATCATCCAAGCACCAGTCATGTATTTAAAAATAAAACCCACAGCTGACACTGTCTAATCCTTCGTAAACTCTAAAAAGGAATTGAGCTAAATGTATTTGAGACAGATTTTGATCAGCTAGGCACTAGTCATGTAATTTTAAACATGAATCTCACATTTATATATTATAAAAGGAGATGAATTAAGATCATTGAGCTGGAATTAATATCATCTATGAAATTATACTTACAATAGTGCAAAGGTTAATTGACGATTACTAATTTTGGTTATGGTTTCATTTGTTGAAATCTGCTTTGTAATTTATGTTTCTTGATCGATAACTCTTTCAACTGCACATTTTCCAGATAAACTTTCGACTACCTGCCATGGAATCATAAAGTTAAGAGTACTGTTTTATTTTTTAAGAGTGTAAAATAGTAAAATTCATGCATGATAAGGAACATATAGAAAATACAAATAGTTTATTATTTTTTCTGAGTTACTCTGTTGATAGGCTCTAAACAATCCAAATGTTTAAAGAATATTGTTGACAATTACATTTAACCTCCCTTGCCCAATAATACCAAATGGGATTCCTGCGGATAAAAAATAGCAATAATCAAATGAGAAACGAAAATGGTTGATGGAGAGGGATGATGTTGTTGGGTCTTTAAGTTGTGTAATGGGAAGTCTAACGGTCCATAAATTCACAAGTCTATTATTATACTAGTTTATTCTTTTTACCATTTAACCGAGTTAATGCGTGAATTTTCATTTTCAAAGGTTACCATGTTTTCCTAATTACTGTGTCTTACTTTTTTGTACATATACACCAGAAGAAGAAGCTAATGTATGAAGTAATGGTTAACTCACTTTTGAATGTATAACATTTTGAATGTAACATATATATATATATATATATATATATATATATATATATATATATGTTAACTCACTTTGAGGATTTAATCGCATTTTGAGCTTTATACAGGATCTTTTGTGTAAACATCTGCTTTATACTGAACACCTGCTTTATGCTGAACATCTACTTTATATTGCATTTTAGTATAACATCCATTTATTATAAAGGTTTAGAATCTTAGAACATCTGCTTTATATTGCATTTTAGTGTAACATCCATTTATTATGAAGGTTTAGAATCTTAGGTAGTGTTTGGTATAGTCTTTTTAGTTTTCGATTTTCGTCCATGCAAAAAAGCACACAACGCATTTATATTGTAGAAAACAATCATTTTATAAAACAAAGTTAAAATACAAAATAGAAAACAACTATTATTTATTTTCCATGTTTTGTCTAATAAGAGAAGAACAAAATACAATTCATCCTTCCATCGTTGATCCATTCCCTCCGCGGTCCCCTCCATTTTTTTTGCATTGTTTGCATCGTCCCTCCACACCTTTCATATTTCATAATTATTGTTGAAAACTCAAAACAAAAAATTCATTTTAAACCAAACACCACCTTAGTATTACAAGAAGATTCAATGGTTGAAATTCTTTATTATGTATTCTTTCAAGAAAGGAGATCAATACAAATTTGGATATACAGTTGCCTTTTCGCATGTTAAAGATGTATCAATTGTGTGTATTAGTTACCATTGAAATGTGAGTTTTTAGACGACATAATAGAAATGGTAAGATATAAAAGCTGTGTGCATATGAGCAAATACAGGGTAAGATAGAAGATAAGCAGCCTAATATGAGTTAAGTGGCAGATCACACATATCCATTATTGGTCGCTTTGTTTTTTTAAGTTCGCCTATTTAAGGCATTATAGTTCCACTATAGTTCCATATAAATGCTTGACAAGAAAGTTTCAGCAAGCACGCACCAATAATCAATAGTCAGGGATATTTAGACTATATGGATCCGTACGTACAAAATTATATGTCGTGTTTAGATGGTAACAATTTTTTTCTTTCGCTTTTTATCCACACAAACTAGGAAGGTGATGAATTTGTTTATTTTCTGGCCAAGATTTTTAATTACATATATTTAAAATTCAAGAGTTTCTACATATTACCTACACCTTTATAACCCCTCATGTATCATCCATATATCCTTACTGATGTAAATTTTTCTTTGATTGAAATAGTAATTATGGACTTCGGTATAAATTCACTAAGCCAGTGCTATCATATCACTAAACATAATTTTGCACATGCTTCGAAAAATGCTACAAAGTGCATGGTTGAGTTAATACATGCGTATTGCGATTAGATGTAGACCCACCGAGCGTGCTTATATACTCAACACCTTGATATTACAACATTACGGTCTTTAACTAGAATCTAGATTTTATTAAATTCACTGAAATTATTGGAGTGGATATAATATTGGCAACTCTAGCACTTAACCGGTTTACGTTCATATTCAATACACTTTATCGGTTTCCGTTCATATCAATACCTTGCTTTATGAGATGATCGAATTCATTTAGGGTAGGGATCTTCTTAGGATAAGTAAACTAATAGTCTAAAGGACATCTATTAAATTGTTTGTTAAAAACATAATAACTTTGACTGATTAATTTAGTGCTAATCTTTACAATTGTATTTTAAGAGAAAGTTGCCTCATGGCTCTTGTAACCTATTATAAATTTTGATAAGATGAAATTCTTATATATAGTGCAGTAATTTATGACTAATTTGTTAAACGAAGTACGACTAGATAACATATAAGTAAACTCGAGAAAAGAGGAGTAAGAGCAGAATTGGTACCCTATTATTACATGCACATTATGGCTACAAGCCTACACGCAGGTCCACTTGGACGTGCATACATACTCGTATAATATAATAAAATCCTAATTATGTCATATACTATGCGGTTGCAATGATCTGATGTGCATTAAAAAAATCAATTTTGACAATACGTATATACATTATTATAAACAAACTAATTTTGATGACATTATTACATATCAAAATCATTGCATAATTAACAATACAATAATACATACACACATAATAAAATATTATATAAAAAACTGAGGGAACTGTGAGTTAGTTGTTTAGAGAGTTTACTGTCTTATTAATATGAATTGACTAACCAGTACTTGATCAACTGTCTGGGTGGTGTAGTTGGTTATCACGTTAGTCTCACACACTAAAGGTCCCCAGTTCAAACCTGGGCTCAGACAACTAGTTTTTTACCCAACTTTTTACCACATGCCCTTCCTTTTTTACCCAACTTTTTCCCACACGCCCTTCCTTCCTTCTGCTGTTGTACTACAGCTCTTAACATAAGATACACAACGCAGTTGCTACTGATATTCCTCCCTTTTTACTAGGTATTCCTTATTTTACAATTGCGGATGTTATCTTCATTGCGCAACTTCTGCATAAATGACCAATGGAAAAACAATTAAGATATGTAACTGGACAACAAAATGAAACAAATTCCTTGATTACTGATTTACTGTTCCGATTTGAACCTGAAGTGGAAACAAATATTATCGTTAAGGATGAGATCGAGTAGTTTCAGATTCAATAATCGATTTGAGCTTCATATAGTACGAAAAAAGTAAAGTTACGAAATCCGTTGTAGTCTAGTTGGTTAGGATACTCGGCTCTCACCCGAGCGACCCGGGTTGAAGTCCCGGCAACGGAATTTATTTTTTTGCCCAACGGACCATTATCAAAACAGACAGAGTGGGAATGGGAAACATACCCTAGACTCCCCAATGTCGATTACCTATTTTTGCCAATAAACTCGATCTTCAACGGTCTTTTCTCTCATCTTCTCCAAGCTATTGATACTTGTCCTTTTTTAAAACTTGAACAGCCAAGCAGCCGTCTTTGCCTTCTTTCTCAACCTCTACTTACTGTTGCTTGTGTGCGTTCTTTAGGGATATTTTGGAGGAGGATGAATGAAGTATAAAAGCTTGGGTTTATAGTTTCAGACCATTTTTGGATAATGGATTTGGGCGTTTTCGAGTTAATGTTTGATAGGAGTGGCAGGCTGGAGGTTAGGAGAGGAGTGCAGTCGTACACATTGTATAGCCTTGAAAAGGCACAAGAATTTAAGTAGACAGAAAAAGTAGTTGCTCCCTATCCTATTTACTGCTTTTGACGTATCCGATGCAACGCAACATTTTGGTCGAATGCGTGATTCCGACGCGTGACAAGTATAAAACCGCAGATGCACCACTAATTCAAATTGAGATATGCTAGGGACTGCAGCTACTGTCCCTATACACTCTTGGGACCCCCTGAGAGGAATTCATAGAGCAAGTGTATTTTTTTAAATTAGGCGGCCCCCTGAAATTCCTCTCAGGAGACCTGCGACTGCAATGCATAGTCGCCTACATGCGATTGTGCATAGCAGTTGCCATTCAAAATTTTACATCATCAACTATTTGTGAAGTCAAGTTCAATGAAATTTTTGTCTTTTTTCCCACTTAGTTATCTTTATTTTACTTATGCATGGTATATTATTGGAATCTATGTGACATCTTCAACATAATATTAATTATTTCCAGTCAATATATTTAATTGAAAAGGACATGCTTAGTGTTGTAATTCTTACCATGTTAGAAACAATTATTAGATGATGTTACCGTTTGTTTTATTAAGCCATCAATTATGCTTTAAAATATAAATTATACTTTGTATTATTCGAGGTTTTCTAATTAGATCTGCAAAAATTTAATAGCCTTCAAAAACACTAATTAACAAATCCATAAACATGCGGTTACACTACAATTTTATGGCTAAATAAATTAAAGTGAACCATGTGCATAACACAAATTTGCACTAGTTTTCACTTACCCTCTTTAAACATTTGTTCAATGGTTTCCTTAACATTTTACCAGTTTGTAAAAATTGTCCAAATTTATTAATGATGACCGTTTTTTCCCTTAAATATTCTATGTCTAATCATGTCTACCTCATTTTCTCTCTTTTATTTTCAATTGCTTCCATGGTGATATTGCTTGTAGCTTTCGTTATTATTTACTGAATTCCTTTCCCAATTACGGTTTGCTATATTGTAATATCAATTACTCCCTCCAGTCCAATATATTGGACGTTTTGTAGATCTGCACATAGATTAAGAAAATTGACACATAGCATTTCTCAAGGTAAAAGTTACATTGAAAGTGCAGAACACTTGGAAATTGCATTGAAAAAGACAATTTAGTGACAACTTTAACCAATAGAAAGACTTGGAGGGAGTAAAAGTTGCATTTGTATAAATGGTGCTGCATAGGAATGTGTAAAGCTGCTGCATTGAAAATGTAAACATTGCATTGGAAATGTAAAACGTCATATATTTGAAAAAATTTGCAGCTCTCTAAAATGACATTTATATTGGATTGGAGGGAGTATTAGTCTAATCTAATTTATTACACAAGAAATTGAGTATGGATTGAGTATCTACCGACTTCCTGCTCAATTTAAAGTATAATCCTACTTCGATTAAGTTCTGTTAATTCATGCTTTTTTTTCTTCAATGAAATTTATACTTTCGTATCAGTCTAATTTATTACATATAAACAAGAGTCGTGTATTGTTGAATCAAGTAAATCAATTATCAATAAAGATGTAGTCAGTATTGGTTACTTGTTTCTTCTTTTTCCCTACTTCTTTTTTATGTTTTGTTTCCTTTTTTATTCAATCATTTTAGTAGGTTCAATCCGCGTGCACCCAAGCCACGCCTGCTCTACATTAAGATGTCACCGGATACCCAAAAAACGTGAAATTTATCTGTATCCGTATATACGAAAAATGGAATAATATATGAAACATATGTGGATATAATGGCATCCACCTTCAAAAAATATTCATTCAATTTTTGTCAAGATAGTTTATTTTAGGCGTATTTTAGTACAATAATATTTGTTTTCTTAAATTAAAAGTTTATATCATTTGCGTTTAATGTAATTTTTTATTTTCGTATGTGTTGATTTTGTATACTTTTATAATCTTGATTATGCATACTTCTGAAACCAACGGAAAATTTTTATGTCAAACCAATAAAAAAAAAGTGTTTCTGATTTATCGATTGTAAATGGAAAAATAAATTATTCAACATCCTTTGTATCCACTCTGCGTGCACCAAAGCCACACCTACTCTACATTAAGATGTCACCGGATACCCGAAAAACGTGAAATTTATCTGTATCCGTATATACGAAAAACGGAATAATATATGATGAACATATGCGAATATAATGGCATCCACCTTCAAAAAATATTCATTCAATTTTTGTCAAGATAGTTTATTTTAGGCGTATTTTAGTACAATAATATTTGATTTCTTAAATTAATAGTTTATATCATTTGCATTTAATGTAATTTTTTATTGTCGTAAGTGTTGATTTTGTGTGCTTTTATAATCTTGATTATGCATACTATTAGAATAATTAATATATGGTATTTATGTTAATAATATATTACATAAATACCATATATTAATGGTAGAAGATTTGTATTACAATAATTAATATATGGTATTTATGTTATTAATATATTATATAAATACCATATATTAATGATAGAAGATTTGAAGATCTGTCATTGGTTATATATGTTATTATATATTACACACGGTAATATATAAAAACATTAATGACAGAAGAATAAATGTGTGTTATTTATGTAATATATTTATGTAAACATTGGAGCCCTAAATGCCTACAAAGAGGGACTGACAAATAATGAAAGGCAAGGAAGAAATTTGAACTCTTATATGATATCAGAGCAGATATATTACATAAACACCATATATTAATGGTAGTAGATTTGTATTACAATAATTAATATATGGTATTTATGTTATAATATATTACATAAATATCATATATTAATGATAGAAGATTTGAATAAGTGTTTAACTTGTGACTTTTTGGCAATGGGGAATGTCCACAAAAATTTGCTATAATGATCAGGAAAAAGAACATAATAACAGTGGCCACAAGAGCTAACAACAGACGATGTTCAAAGATCGCTGTGAATAATATCAAAAGGTAGCAAAGTGTACGACAGAGAATCATAAAATGGTAATTTAGAATGTTTGCCAAGAGGACAAGAACAATGAGTTTTACAAGCCTTATTACAATTAATGAAGTTTTCATGATTTAATTATTTAAGCACAGCAGGATGTCCTAAGCGGTTATGCCAAAGATCCGAAGAGAGAGCAGTAAAGACTGAATGATTGATAAAGTGAGTGGCCTGATTATTGGAGAAGAGAGGATAAAGATCCCTAGTGCTGTCACATCGCATTAGTTTGGTCTTCGTCTGTAAATCATTAATAGAAAATCCAAGTGGATCAAATTCGACAGAAACCATATTATCAGTGGTGAACTTGCGAACAGATATCAAATTTTTAATAAGTTTGGGAGTATGTAAAACATTGTTTAGGATAAATGGAGGGTATAGTAAGGGTAAATTAGTGCTACCATGACCAACAAATGGAATTAGATAACCATTGCTAAAAACAATGTTATGATCATTATTGTTATAATTGAAATAAGAAGAAAGTATACCTTGATCCACTGTCATGTGTGATGTGACACCGGTATCCATATAAAAATTTCCATCGGGTTACGAGAATGATAGAACATGCATGGCAGCTTCAATGTATCCAACAAGTGGAGCCATAGTGTTTACGCCTATGGACAAGACCCAAGGACTCCTTGCCTAGTAGCACATTGGGCTTGATTTACTTGCCTCGATTGCCATGGTGATGAAGGATATGGACAAGGAGGTGGACTGGCATACCAAGAGTTCCAAGATCCAAATGGATTTTGCCATTGCTGCCAACTTGGTGGAGGGCGTGGGAACCATTGATGATGATTGGGTTGCCGAACTGGCATGTGATTGGATGCACCAGTTTGCTTTCCCCTCCCCTTACTATTGGTTTTAGCATTATTGTTATTTCTTCTGTTATTTTGGGAACTTTGGGTGGAGTTGATGTTTAAATTCTCTGGTTTTGAAGGGGTTTCAGCCAGTAGCGCAGCACCATCATTGGTGGTCCCACCATTCTCTTTTGTCAATCGATTTTTAATTGTTCGTTCAGCCAGCTTGAGGCGGGTTCGGCAATTCTCAAAGGAGTGTAAGGGATTTTAGTTTTGAATGTAATCTACGGTGCCAGCATATGCTTCTGGCAAGGCTCCTGTGAGACGCAGTACAAGCCTGTTATTAGTCACCGAGGCACCGACATCCGCCAATCTATCAGCCAATGATTTAAGGTGGGTACAGAATACATCAATGACACCTTTAAACAATTCTTTGATCATAATGGGATGTTATTTCGCCTTTCTTGTCCCCACACCTCTCCTCAAAATGGCAAAGCCGAACGACACATTAAATCAATAAACATCATTCGTACTTTGCTCGCAACTGCCTCAATGCCACCTTCTTTTTGGCACCATGCTTTAGAAATGACCACATATCTTCTTAACATACTTCCAACTGAAGTCTTAGAATTTCAGTCTCCCACCCAAATTCTACACCAATGCAATCCCAAATACTCGGAATTGCTTGTATTTGGATGCCTATGTTTTCCTTTGTTTCTGACCACTTCTATCCACAAATTGCAAGCTCGATCCACTCCATGTGCTTATCTTGGTCCCGCTCCCAACCATAAAGGCTCAAAGTGTTACGATATGACAAGTGGAAAAATCATTATTTGTCACCATGAGAAATTAATTGAGACCGAATTCCTTTTCGCACAAACTCACAAAACAATAAATACAATGTATGATTTTTTAACTACCAATAGTTCTAATTCTTTATTGAATTATTTGCATTCCACTTTAAAGCCTCCTAACATAACTGAGTTCACACCTTATTCTAGCTCACTACATCGGCCTCCTCTTACTGGGCCACGACCTCAACTGGACCCACTTGCATCCTCTTCTGTTGTGCCACTAGCTCCTACGGGCTCAGTTCCCTCACAATTCTCTCCATGTGCTGTCAACACTCAGGTTGGTCGACAAAATCAGCTAAGCCCACTCCACTTCTTTTCGGTCCACAAACACAACCAACTCACCCTGCTCAATCTGTTGCCCAATCTCAAAATTCCAGGTCAACGACATCTCTTTCCCCCAAACACCTCCATCATGACTGCTCAAACGAACCAAGCCCAAAGCTCACAAAGTTCTCCTCGACCTAACAACCTCATATTACCTCGTATGACAACCCGAGCGATGGATGACATTTTTAAACCAAATCCTTAATACACTATCAGTTTACATATCCACCACAAACATATCTCCTAAACCTAAGGACCCTGTTAGTGTTCTTCATAACCATATCTGGAATGGTGCAATGTTGGATGAATTCAATGCTTGTAGTGCCTAGGCCACCTAATGTGAATGTAATCCGGTCTACGTGGATTTTTTGTCACAAGTACAAATCTGATGGTTCTTTTGAGCGGCATAAAGACCGTCTTGTAGGTGATGGTAAAACTCAGCAACAAGGTATTGATTGATTGTGATGAAACGTTTAGCCTAGTGGTTAAACCAGCAACCATACGAGCAGTTTTTAGTATCACTCTTTCAAAATCTTGGCACGTTCATCAATTGGATGTCAAGAATGCCTTCTTACATGGTCTTCTTAATGAGATTGTCTACATGCATCAGCCAATGGGGGTTTCGAGACGAGACATCCGAATCATGTGTGTTGCTAAAAAAAACTCTATATGGTTTAAAACAAGCTCCTCGGGTTTGGTATCAGCGATTTACAGACTTTGTTGCATGCATTGGATTTACTCATAGTAAATCTGATCATTCTTTGTTCATTTATAGACATAGTTCAGATATGGCATATATACTGTTGTATGTTGACGACATAATTCTTACTGCTTCTTCAAATCATTTGCGTAATTCTTTCATTACTCTCTTGAGTTCAGAATTTGCAATGAAAAATCTTGGTCAGTTAAGTTTTTTTTGGATATTGTTGTTACTCGTCTTACAAATGGCTTATTTCTATCTCAGAAAAAGTATGCTACAGATATCACTGACAGAGCTGGAATGTCTAACTACAGTCCTTGCCCTACTCCTGTTGACACTAAAGCTAAACTTAGTGCTACTAAGGATGCCCCGTATGAGGATCCTACTAAGTATCGTCGTCTTGCGGGTTCTCTTCAGTATCTTACCTTCACAAGGCCTGATATTTCTTATGTTCTACAACAGGTGTGCCTTCATATGCATGATCCGAGAGTTGAGCATATGACCGCTCTCAAGCGCATCCTGCGCTATATTCAGGGTACACTATTTTATGGTTTGCATCTGCACAAGTCTTCTATTGACAAAATTATTGCCTGTACAAATGCTGATTGGGGTGGATGCCCGGATACTAGACGCTCCACCTCAGGTTATTGTGTATTTCTTGGAGATAATCTTATTTCTTGGTCCTCTAAACGTCAGCCTACATTGTCTCGTTCTAGTGCAGAAGCTGAGTATAGAGGAGTTGCTAATGTTGTCTCTGACTCATGTTGGATCAGAAATTTGTTATTAGAATTGCATGTTCCCTTTGAATACATGGATGTTTGATTTCCAATATTTGAAAGAAAAAAATGTGAGTATAGCATTATCTATATCTAAAGTATGCGTTGACAAGCCAGCTCTGCATAAACAACTAACATGTGATCTTGTTGAAAATGAACCACGTACCAGTAAGGGATGCGTTGAGAGTAATCCTACATCGAGAAAATAATTTGATAGATACTAATATTAAAGGAAAGAAAGAATAATGGGAAAGTTTAAAAGAAATAAAGAATAGTGGGAAAGTTTAAAGGAAAGAAAGAATAATGGGAAACATAAATGCTTAACCAACACATGAGCTCCACTGTTCCAATGGTTAAGCGCTTCAACTGTGACACGAAAGGTCAAAGATTTGAAACTTACGTACCACGATTCAAAAATACGTTGTAGTATATATATACTACCTAAAACTTCTAGTACTAATGTGTGCTACCTCATCTAAGTATCAAATTTCAAAACAATTGTCCATATCAGTATATGTCATATGTTGAAGCGGACATAAACAAATTAATTTCCTTCAGGAGTACACGGACCTACCTGGTTTCCATGAGTATATTGATAAAAATACATGACTACATGAGCTTCATGTCTTTTAAAGCAACAAGTGATCTGGCATGAGAAATGCCACATGTGAAAGCGTGTTGGGAATAATTTATAATTAGTACAATTGATCCTATATAAATAATAAGAGATTGTTTTTTATATTTGATCTTGTGATAACGTTTGGTTGGCTAGTAACAAAAATTCTAAATAACAAGTTGTTATTTACATAGGTTAAAATGAATTAATACTTGCATTCATATTTTTCTTAACTTCAAACGTCCAAGCTATCATGTCTTGCGATAGCGATACTTCGTTTAGTCAATTTCAAGTAGAAATTTATACTATCTACATATCAAAACTTAAAACGAGAAAATGTATGAAGTACATCAAACAATGTCCAAATAAAATAAAACTAAGAATATTATAGTAATACTAATAACGTACTTTGGTGGGTATAATCAATAATGAATGATTTTTGTAGTATAATTTTGTTGTTTTACATATGACCACTCAAAATCAATTCTATTTTAATATCTTGTAAAATTAAAATAAACTAGTATTTTATTTTGAGTGATTGGTTGTAATTTACTATGTAACGATTGTGGGTAGGATGTTTATTGCCCCATTCGATCTTTACATGTTGATGTCTGTATCTAATTGTTCATAATTCATAACTGGTTAATCTAGACGAATTTTTTAAATTGCAAACAAATATGGATTGAGATCAATTTTGCCCACCAATATGGATTGAGTTGCGTATGAAAAACATATGTCGTCAAATTATTAGCTAAACCAACAGCGAACATGTTAGCCTTTGTGAAAGCTTTAATTGATGGTGAAGACCACCGACACTAGTTCTAATAATTTTATTTTATAAAAAAAGGTAATTAGTTATTAATAACATGACAATAACATTATTAAGCTATGGTTTGTTCATACAACATAGCAAAGGATAATTGGATAAGTCAAAGGACCTAATCTGAATGTGGAAAAAGGAAAACTCAATAAAAATAAAAGGAAAACTTATCATTAAACTTCAAAAATTAATGATTGATTCCTGAAACATGCATGTTCTCTGTAAAAGTCAATGGATAAGGTTTCTTCATTCCAAGCTAGACCATCAATGTTCCATAATGTAAATAAAGAGTCTTTGAATGCAAAAGAAATTCCTTTCATTTATACCAGTATGTTGGTGCATGCACTGGACGTGCACATTTGAAAAAAAAAGAAAAAAACATGTTGAATTAGTATCATTAAATAAAATAAGAGTCTTTTGTTGGAAAAACATAATTTTAGCATTGGAACGTGTATTCAATATCAAATGAGTATGCATGGATATTGGACAGAGTTGCTTCGATTCTTCCTTTTGTTTTTCTTATTCTTATTACTTTATTTTAGTTCAAGAAAATGCATAAATAGTAAGCATAAAATTGAAAGTCAAAAAAAATAAAAGCTAAGAAAATCATCAACAATTTTGTTCAAATGATTGCTATCTTACGGGAAACTTTTCTTCACCATAAATGAAGTGGAACAACTTGTGCTGCTGTTGATACTCGGATTTTATCTTCTAGTCACCAAAACTAAAGGCTATCTTAAACAATTACATTCCCTTCTTCCTAACACCCATTCATATTTCCTTGACGTGTACAGCCACCCAAAATTCAAAACAAGTAAAAAAAAAAAGTAGTGAACTCTAATGAAATTATAAGGGTGGCCGAAAGGAAAAAAACTGGATGTCAGTAGCAGCACAGCTCAGGCAAAAAACAAAAGTAAAATTGAATACAATAGCGGAAGATTCAGCAAATATTAAAAGGACTTTGCTAGTTTGCCCAGGTGTAAAACCAGGTGAAATAATAGAACAGTTCATACTGAGGAATGCAGGGGGGACAATTTGGGCATTTTGGATGAGACTGTGGTGGTCCTCCCAATTTTTTGTTTCTTGCCTTAGGATTTGACAAAAACAGAATTGGGTATTGTAGTATGTTTGATATTAAAACTACCAAATTTGTTGTAGTCAAGTTGGTTAGGATACTCGGCTCTCACCTAAGAGACCCAGAGACCCAGGTTCAAGTCTTGGTGAAGGTATTTTTTTTCTCCCTCAAGGCACCACTTCTGCCCGTAAGCAATGATGAATGAAGGTTGATTACTTAGGTATATAACAAATATACGTTTAAAACAAGGGTGCTACTATTCATATCTTGGTTTACACTTCCGGCCACTTTTATAAATTTAATGCAAATGAATATTTTTTATATTCTTCTGGCCACCAAATATTATTCTTTCACTCAATTATTCACCACCGTACTTCTTCTAAAAAACACGTACTTCTCTGCAATTTCAAACCCCAACAAAAACAGATATTCTTCTGTGCCTGCCTGTTAGAGCTGGAAGATGAAGACAAAAAATAGGTTAAAATTGCTTGATTTTTATTGTTTTCTATTATGATATAGAACATGTTATTAGGGTTTTGTTAATGGTTTTGGTTTTCCATTGCATTTCAGGATATTTCTTCCGTTCCATTGGAAATTTCAAACTTGGAGAACATTAAATTTGATGACGTTGTAATAGAGAATCATAATGTAAGTTTTGGCTTGTAGGGATTTTATCCGTATAACTTACATATCTTCTTTTACAAATTGTTACTTTAGTTTTATTTTATTTTTTGTCGTTTGATAGATGGAGTATTTGAATGATGATAAATTGGACAATAAACCTGATAATTTTGATAATATGATGCAAGATGTTCGTTTAAATGACCAAAAAGATATAAATGTTGATTTACGAATCATTTCACGACCGACGAAGTAAGTACTCATTTATAAAAAATAAAATTGTTAATGTGGTTATGAAAATGTACTATGTTATTTTTTTCATGAATTATTTGCATGCGTTTAGTTGAAGGTGCTGGTGGCCTCATTTTTTCGTTATTAAATTAAATGGTAGCCAGGGGAAAATTGTAACTGTCGGGATGCTTTTAGTTTTGGTGGCCAGAAGAGTAAAATAGGGTGTGAATAGTAGCACCCTAAAACAAAAATTGCTTGCACCCATCAATTAAGGACAGAATTAACAACGTAGCAAAATAGTGGAGATGGAAAACATACCCTAAACTCCCCAATGTCGATTACCTTTTTTAGCCAGTAATCTCGATCTTCAATTGTCTTTTCGAGCATCTTCTCCAAGCTCCGTTTTTTAACTTGAACAGACAAGCCGCCACCGTCTTCGCCTTCTTTCGCACCCTCTACTGTTGCTTGTGTGCGTTCTTTAGGGATATTTTGGAGGAGGATGAATGAAGTATAAATGCTAGGGTTTATAGTTTCAGACCATTTTCGGATAATGGATTTGAGGGTTTCTGAGTTAATTTTTGATAGGAGTGGAAGGCTGGAGGTTTGGAGAGGAGTGCAGTCGTACACTTTGCTTTGAAAACGCACAAAAATTTGGGTTAGACAGAAAAAGTAGTTGCTTTCTCCCTTTTCTTGATATACTTTTTTGATGTATCGGGTGCAATTCGGGAAGACAGAAAATGCGTAATTTCGAAGCGATGTTGACTCATACGAAGCTATTTTGATAATATATACTCCTATAAAACTGCTGATGCGCCGCTAGTTCAGGTTTTACATCATCAACTACTCTTTAATATCTTCGACATAATATTATTTGTCTACCGTCGATGTATTTAATTGAGGAAGACATGCTTAATGTTGTAATTCTTACCATGTTAGAAACAATTATTAGATGATGTTACCGTTTGTTGTATTAAGCCATCAATTATGCTTTAAAATTTAAATTATACTTTGTATTATTCGAGGTTATCTAGTAAGATCTGAAAAATTTATAGCCTTAAAAAAAAAACTAATTAACAAATTATACTCCATAAACATGTGTTTACACTATAATTGTATGGCTAAATAAATTATGGGGAACCCATGTGTGTAACACTAGTTTTCACTTACCCCCTTTAAATATTTGTTCAGTGATTTCCTTAACATTTATCTTATTTGCAAAAAAGATCCAAAATTATTAATGTTGACCATTTTTTTAATATTCTATGTCTAATCGTCTCCACTTCATTTTCTCTACTTCATTTTCAATTTCTACCGTGGTGACATTGCTTGTAACTGGCGGAAGGACACTAGATCCTCTTCGAGGAAGGAAGTGGAGTCAAGTTATATTCGTCCTCAAAGAAGGTTTCTTGCTCTGATTTCTAGGTTTTTGATCCAAATTGAAAGCGATGGATGAAACACCTGGAAAACAAATATTTTCGTGCCCTTTTTTTCTACTTATTTATTTGTCATTTTTAAAACACAACTTATATGTTATTAGGATATTTATAGGACATAACAACCGTAAAAATGGGACTTTGAAGATAAACAGAGAAGTATAAACCAAAATCACACTCTTTAATTAGCTAAAGCTTGGCCTTTTATAGCCAGCAGAAAATAACAACTTTGCCCTTAAAATAGGCCACTAAATATCTACTGAAGAAGAGGTAAGAGCATTTCCAATCCTCCTAAGATTTCAATGTAAAGTCTTTTACAAATCAACAATTTTGTATTATATTAAATAACCAATCTTCGATGGTAATGTTATATTAATTGTGAAATAACATGGCACAAATTTTACTAGACATTGTCAAGTGCAATGTCTAGTTCTAGACATTGTACTTCATAATGTAAAGTAATAAATACGTATGTTATTAATTATTTTAATATAACACCTTTATTTATTTATAATTTAATTGGAACATATAAGCTAATTATTTTTTATGGACGCATTAGCATTGGAGTTGATTTTTCACTTTGTTGTAATTTTAGAATATTTTATATAACATTGATTTCACATTGTGACCACATCTATACTATATTATAATTACCGAGTCTCATTTCAGAAGCACAGAGGCTATCCAGCTCAGCATTTCATTTTAAAACCCAAGGGTCGCAACTTTTTTTGTTTTTCCTGATATCGCACATCCCCTCTTCGTCCTTCTTCTCAACGCCCCAATTTTAATTTTTTCATATTCTTCTTCTGTCCCAAATCAGAGAATTCCATGTCTGCTTTATTATTTCAAACCTAATCTCCAATCTATACTATACGATAAAAGCCGAGTTACTAATCGAGCTTTCTCATCTCCAAATTTCCTTCGCTTCTCCTCCTTTCAACTGCCTATCCCTAATTTTCATTTTGGGTGAAATCAATCCTCATCAATTTCGATCAGATATCCTCAACTTATTGTCACCGTTAGATTTCTCCGTTACTGTTGCTCGCGTCTACAGTGGTGATTTCACATCTTTTTCCTGCTGCGTTTTAGGTACTGTGCTTCCTTTCCTCTACCCTAAACTGTTTGGCAGTGTTTTATTCGTCCAGTCCACTATGCTTGGCCTTTATTGCCCCTAATGGTCTATCCTATCTTATGTAAGAAATCCTACTTTGTTCTTTACAAATTGGTTTGTAGATTTGTCAAATTGGTTTTTCTTAAACTAATTTAATTGTCATCTAATTTTAATCCAACATTTTTTTAACTTGGGTTTATTCAGTTGGATTAGTTTGAATTTATTAATTGATTTTACGGTTTACAGAACAGAAATTTACTTAAATTAGGTTTATTTCATTTAAAGAAATATAATTCAAAAATCATTATCACTGTTTAGTACTTACATCATTCGTTTTGTGATTCCCAAGAAACTTGAAGGTATTTCTTTCCCTGTGCGTTCTTTGTGATATATTTTTCTCGGTAGAACTGTCTCTAAATGGATCAGACATCGTCTCCCGTTCAAGAGGTTAGCTGTTTATTTAGTTTTATATTTATTTATGGAAAATTTGAATTAGGTTTTAGTTTTATGTCTGTTTATGGATATTTGGTGTTAGGATTGAAAGCAATACATTCTTGGACAAAACATTCAACAAAAAATAAAAGACAAGATATCTTGATTGAATGTTAAAATTTGCTTGGTAATTGCGATTGTTTAACGTTGTTACTTTGAATATGGGTTGTCAAGACTTATAGGGCGTTATAGTTATATAGACACTATCAAAACATGATTTTGTCCCTTTAGGAATGTTAAATATATTCCTTGCTTTTAATAACTCTTTGTTGTCTCCACTTTTGACTGTACTTGAACACATATAATATGTAACTCTGAGTAATCATTATCGATATTAATTCTATTATCAGTGTTTTAATCATGGTTTTGATCGGTTAAAATTATTTTTTAAAACCTCTGAAACATATAACATGGCAATTGAATGTGTTAGTAATCAAAGTTATAATCTATGGTACTATAACTAGCATTTTGTGGTTATATCATAACCTAACACACATGCATTTAATAGTTATAGGCTAGAAATTAGCCGTTTGGTTGCATTATGTTTGTGATCAAGAGTGGAATTGGTCTGGACGATCTAAAATTTGATCGCGATAAGTTGGATTTGATTTTAATTATTCAGTGCATGCATTGGATGAAAAAAAAAATTGTGTTTGCCACTTTGTGGGAAATATTAGTAAATTAGAAAAGAAATTGTGAACCTATATTAAGTAAACCAATATTACAGATTTTTATGTCATGATTGATAAAATATGGAAGGTTCATAGATGTACGTATAAAGAGATTCTTGGAAATGTTCCATATTTCAACATTTTTTTTAAGTCAAACCAAGTTGTCAATTGAGACCTACCTATTGTGCCATCATTGTATCATGCAATGTTTCACATCTCCGACACAACTGCTTGCTATATTTTTGGTCAAACTATCGTCAACAATCTAATTATTAAGGCGTTTTATCAAACTATTATCAAAGCCCTAAATTTTTTGGTGTTTACAGGGTTGTTATTACTGTAGTTTAAATTCAGTCTATCGTGTTCATTTCACTTTGTTTTAATGCCTTTGTGATTTTCTGACTGTGTGAAAATTTTCTGTAAACCGTAGCCAGTGGCCTCAACTCCATTGTATTTCTGCTTCATGCTCGGTATATGTTCCTGCTATAGGTCTTACTTTATTACACCAGTATCTTTAAGCGGTCTTCTTTAGTGTCATATATAGTTTGTGCTACTCTACCTGCTTAGTCATGCAGCACATTACAGTATGCTTTGTGAACCAGCAAAGTGTAGGATATATGATCTTGGATGCTTGGTCACTACAATATCGTGAGCATTGAGTAATTTAGTAATTACTATCATTGAAACTTTTATATTTGATATTATAGAGTGAATACCAAGAATAGACAATATGAAAGACACTGTAAATTAAAGTAACCTTAATTATGTTCGTTTACAAATGTTTTTCCCTCCAAAAAACCTTTGAATTGTCCATATTTTTCTTCTTCTTAGGAATCCAAATTAAAAATCTAGGCTTTATTTTTTGCAAACGGTTGCTTATATATTTATTTGCTACTAATCAAATACAAATGATTTTTAGTAGTTTGGGTCTTAAGTTATCAAATTGAATTCAACTATTTTGTGGTTTATCCAGATTTTATGCAGTGTATTAGTACAACTAATTTATCCAAATTTTATACTTGATTAGTGGTCAACATAACTAATGTACATTTGGCATACATGAATTGATTGAATGATTCAAGTTCAATTAATAATGATTACTTAATGGGATGATCACTCCAAAAACTTTCCAATTATTGTTTGTATCCATATTTCAATTCTAAAAGTCAATAATAATTTCTATGCTGTATAATTTGATTGATATATGAAGTTCTGTTTGCATTTTAATTTCTATTCTTAAATTTAGTATACGAAAGTCGATGACAACAATTTTTTTCAACCCTTTAATCAATGCGTGGTTCCGCTATTTTTAAGCTATAGAAAATATTATAGTATTTATATTTGGAAGAAACCGTGTGATAAAGTAGATTGCATTATACCTGATATTATGTCAAGTCGCAGTTACATGTTCTTAAAATTTTGGAATTCATTTTCGTACGATTATATGACGCTGATGCATGATAATGCAGGTGTTTTTTTTAACTTAGTTTCATACGATACAATTGCTCTTTATTAGCACCAAAGAACCTCTTTGGATTTTTTTGTCCACCTTTCCTTTTTAAGTTAGTGAAATGGACTAATTAATTTTTCGCTTAATGTGATTTCTATTTAATCAAACCACATAGAGAGATACCATTGAGTAAACGCATGAACTATTTGATTTTGATATTTTTTTTTTTGTGCTTTATAAGAAAATGACATATAAGTTAGATTAATTGGTGGAATGACTTTTATGTTTGTATAGATGATTTTTTAATATTAATTTAAGCATGTAGTGAAATATGATACCGAATAAGATGGAAAAACTACATTGGTATGGGAAAAGTTAAACATACTTGACTCAGGGGTTTTCAACTATTATCCTGAATTAGGGGTTTTCAGCTTCGACTTAGGTCGACGAATTTTAATCGATTACGTCTGGTATGTTCTGCCTTCATTTTATTTCGAAAACCGAAATGTTTCATGTAATTTCATTCCATTTACAAATTACACCTAACCATGTTTTCCACTTGGTTAAAATCAGCCACTTCAGATCTTGAAGAGCCAGCCCAGATTATCGTGCCATCCCCTTTTTTATGCCCATCGTTGCTCGCATCTGGCTGCGGTTTTGCATCTTCTCCCACTGTTGTTTTCAGTGGTCGTAGTACTTTTCTTAGACGGCATCTGTGAGGCATCCTCTTTTCTTTCAGCTTTTATTACGTTTTATTTTACGTTCATGATAATCCTATCTCTATACTGTTGATAATAATGGCGGGTGAATCCTGATCGCTTTGTTTCCCTCTTTGTAGCAAGCCGATCCAAAATCTACTTATTCTCCTAGATATGGGACACTCATTCTTTATTTTCCTTCTACATCTGCTATCTAAAGTTTTGATTCCAGTTTAGGTAAATTTAACCCTCAAATCTTCATCTCCTTTTGTATTCATTGTATTATTTCTTAAGACCTCCATTGTTTTCTTATTTGGACTTACTTTTATTGATCTAAAATTGCACCACTGCCAATTTTGACATGCCGCTGCCATTTGCTTTAGTATGAGATGCATTTCAGGTATGATCTAGGCTTCATAACTGCATGTTAGCTTTGTTTTTGTCTCTATTATAATATGGGGTTTTAATTTCCATTATGTTTGCTTCAAACTCATGCTTCGTCACTGCTACTATATGTTAGGTTTTTCATTACTATTTGAGATTTGATTTTAACTAATCCACTTCTGTTTGCCTAATTTCTCTCAACAACATTGTACATGTTTTATCTACAGGTAAACATACCAATTGAATCAAATTTTCAATTAAAAATTGTTCCGCATTGAGCAGGTTTGCATTCATGTTTAATTGTTACATGGCCCTTTTTGGGAATAATAATATATTTACATCTTTTCTTCAAAAAAATTGCCTTTCTTTCATGTTACTAATCTTGGTTTGTCCTATTATCTGCCTTTTAGAAGGAAACATATATTACATGCATGATAGGTCTAGATAGTTATGTAATTAGGAAAATTTTCCATTACTGTTCAATGCATTTATTTATAAAGATGGTTGTTCTTATTTATATTATATGGTTTTAGCTTCCGCTATTCTTGCTTCAATCGGATGCTTTATACCATCTATTGTGTCTTGGATTTTTTTATACAGTGTCTGAGATTCGATTTGGTTTAACCCATGTCCCATATTTGCCTAATTTCTTTTCAGTGTATGTCCTAAGCGTTTCACGCTATATGCAGGTAGAGATACCAATTGAACCAAACGTTCAATTAAAAGGTGTTGCAAATTGGGCAGGTTTGCATTCAAATTTAGCTATTTTGTCATCCTTTTTAGGATAATAATAAATTTTTATGTATCCTATTATCCTCTTTCAAAATGAAACACGTATTATGTGCATTTGTAGATTTAGATAGTTGTGGAATTTGGAGAATTTTTTTCCTTTGTCGTTTAATTTTGTTAGACATTTGATGTTCTTTTGAAGGAAATTGCATCCCTTAGTTAATGCTTAAATATCTATTTTTCTAATTTTTTTATAACATTATATTGGTTGTTTTTTTAAATTGGTTAACCTGACAATGAACCTCTCAGTTTCGAATATCTTTTGCTAATTTTTTTTTAAATTATAACTTTTTTCATTTTTGGTTACTTGAGCAGTCATAATTGGAAACATAGGAAAGGTGGAATATTCAGGGAATAGGTCAGCCAAGCTGTTTTACGAACTGATTAAGTGGAATCTCATTCAGTTCAAATGAAACTGGTACAAGCTAGATGATCAATAATTTTTTAAGTTAACTGGCTATATATAATGATTACTTTTCCTCATTATGCCTTATTAGTTTGTTGATTCCGTTGTTATTATTTGCAAAATTCGATTATATCAAACTTTGTGCTATTTCTCTATAGAAAAATGGTTCAATTCAACAAAGTAATATTTGATTGAAGAGAAAATGAAAGTGTTGTAGATTTAGATGGATTAACTTCATGGAAATAAGTGTTGGTGGATGAAGCTTATCTCTTGAGGAGAAGGCTTTGATTCGTAAACTTCATTTCATATTTTGTAGAAGTAATAATACTTCTAATTTCATCAAGTAGTTGCCAGAAAGAAATTAAAAATATATTTTGAATTTGCTGCGTTATGTTAGCTTGGTAGTACCTGCAGTTATCATATATTGTAGTAGCTTCCACATCATGATGATTGTCGTGTGATCTAAGTTGATTTCTACATATGCTTACATTTATGGTTAGACATTACTAAGTTATCGTATTTATTATATTTATGTTGTCCCAACTGATTTTTTTTCATCTTATAGTGTGTTTGTTATATTTTAATCCTATCATTTTTATATTAACGTTGTTTACATTGCTTTTTGTCTCAATTATGAAAAATTGAGTTCTACGTCTATACAGCATATCTGTGATGTATGACCCCTACTTCATACAGCAGGTCTGTTGATTTCGTCTATTGTTATGTCCCAATAGCAAGAATATAAATGAATAAAACTTAACAAAATTGCGCTAGATTAATGGAGAAAAATCTTCTAAAACATAAAGAGGTGATACGGTAGATCTTGATAGCTAATCTTTTTTCACGGTCTCATCCCCTGTTTTGAATGCAAGATTTAGAAGCCAAAATTTATTGTGTTAGATTTGTTTTATTATTTTGTCTTAATAGGACTCCCTTTATCAAAAATCACATCATTTAAGCTATTATTTGTTGACCGAAGATTAATGGAAATTTATGTGTCTATATTGGGCTTTGGAAAAAAACAACATTAAAACCAATGATAACTGCTCAAACATTTTCAATAACAATGATATTATTCACAGTCCCTATCGGTGTTGTCAAATTATTCGCTTAAGTGTATTAATATAAAATGAAACATATGACTAACCACCATTTGGTTTCCCTTCATTATATGCTATTGATTACAACATATCAATTAAAAAATCATGATACACATTCAAATTGCAAGGTATTTTTCTTAGTACACCCAAGCTATGTAAATCAATAATACATTACTACCCATGGAGAAATATTTAAATTTCAAACACATTAATGTAAATAGTTTTTTATACAAGTTCAACGAGAGACAAATTTATCATTTTAATTTCTAAAGAATTGTATTACCTACTGTATAATTAAATAAAAATTCATTTTCTATGATCCAAATAAATGTGAAACCATTTGCAATCATGGTTCTAAAATTAAATCAAACTGTATGCATGTTCAAATAGGTATGGGTCAGTTAACGTATACGTAGTTAAAGCATAAATCATAATCAAGCATTTAATATATACAAGAATAATGTAAGTATTTTTTTGTTTTAAATAACTAAAAAACCTATGGTATTTTAACCTAAGCATAACAGTTGCAAATGGAATTTCTCAATAATGATGTATACCAAAATCTGGCATGGTACAAGATCTGAGCTCTTTCATCATACGGTTACATGAACATATGCAACATGATATTTAAAGATACTCCGAGTATAATATTGGATGTTGCTACAACAAGAATGCTGCAACTATAAACAAATACATATGGGATAAATTTGTAATACAGCTATAAACTTGGGCAGTACCCATAGTCAATCTTCCCTACTGATCTAATTTTTTGATATATTTTTTTAATCAGTCCGGTGAGTGCCTGCATCCCCAAAAAGGCATAGGTAGTGTATGCAGTCATTGCTGGAACCTGAAAATATGTTTATTTTTTCTCTTGGTTAACATCATTAAGTGAAAGATGCCTGACAGTGGACCATATAATCCTTGGGACTTTTACACACGAACCGAGTTAAGATACAAAATCATCGCAAGGTTTACTAGAGTTCCTGCTGCTACAGTCTATAGAAAAAAGCATAGAGTTACTGCATAAGGATGTTACAATTACATATTGTTTACGGGAACAATTAAATGAAAATATTATTATAGCAAGTTGAAATAAATATATGTAAGGGTCGTAGTTCTAAAAATCTACATTAAAGGAGGTAGCAAAGGAGACTGCATGTCTATTCTTTCACTATATAGTAATAGTATATAACAAGCTGAAAGGCACACTTTAGAATACAGTAAGCTATTTTCCTCCCTTCATCTTGCAAATCTACCACATGGAACCCTGTTCATCATCTACTGCCTTCGTTTTTATTTTATAATAGATATGCAGAACATTACATTGATCATTCTTATATCCATAATTCTTTCACGCTTCACAGTAATGAATGCAATCAGGTCTGACATATCCGCCTTTTCACCTAGATGTGAGCTAAATCCAATCACCGTCCGAAGAGGTTGATCATGCGATGCAAGCAATATGAAACATACGAATATAAGTGAACAAAAAGGTAATTTGGTGTATTTGTTACACTTTGCACCCATATATATTTTAGATCTTATTCATAGCTCATTTTTCCTTTAACATAATCTTTTCATTCTTCTATTTCTTATGTTGCTTTTATATGAAGACCACATATATTTTATAAATCTGAACATAAAATTTGACTACAACTGGGTAGTGGAAATATTTACACTATATAAGATTCCTTCTTTTTAAAAAATAATAATTTTTTACTTTCTTAGTTGTTTTATAATACCATTTAGTTAATGCTGAGGGCAATTCAATATATAATGCATTGGCTACTTGGGATTTTTAAACGTCTAAGTTCGGCAATTGGTTATTTCATAAACAAATTCTTCGATGTGTAGAGTATAGTAAAACTATTTTCCTCCGTTCATCTTGCAAGTCTACTGCAAGAAACTATATTCATTACCTACTGCCTTCATTTTTATTTTCTAATACATATGCAGAAAATTACACTTACCATTCTTATACCCATAATTCTTTCACACTTCACAGTAATGAACGCGATCAGGACTGACAGCTCCGCATTTTCACCTAGATGTGAGTGTAATCCAATCACCGTATAAAGAGATTCACCATGGGATGCAAGCAATATGAAAACGACAAACAGAAGTGAACAAGAAGGTAATTTGGTGTCTTTTTACGCTTTACACCCAAAGTACATTTAGATCTTATTCGTAACTCATTTTACCTTTAGCATAATCTTTTTGTTCTTCTTATTCTTAAGTTGCCCTTATATGAACACCACAAATATTTCATAAACTTCAACATAAAATTTGACTACAACTGGGAAGTGGAAATCTTCACACTATATAAGATTCCTTTTTTAAAAAATTGTTTTTTTTACTCTCTTTATTGTTTTAGAATACCATTTAGTTCATGCTGAAGGCAATTCAATATATAATGCATTGACTACTTGGGTTTTTTAAACATCTAAGTTGGGCTGTTGGTTATTTGATGAATAAACTCTTCAATGTGAATTCTATGGTATATAGCAGTATCAAGTATATAATAATTCACTTCTCCATGCCAGTGTATTTAAAAACTTTGTAATTTACACCCTGTACATATTGATGTTATGACGTTCGAACTAGCACGTACACACGGCCTTCCCCTGCTACTAAATATTATGTTGTTTTCTATCTGCAAAATTTAACAAGAAATTCACTTCATAGTAATGGATCTAAATATAACCTTAACATCCGACATTGGTTGTTGCTGACTGATTTTGATGGGTTACATTCGCAGTTACTTTTTTTTGATTGAATTCATATATATATGTGTATATATATATATATATATGTATATATATATATATATATATATATATGTATATGTATATATGAGGAGCATTTATATTAGAATAAGTGGGTGAGAGGTGAGAGACTGAGTGGAGGGAGAGAGAAACCGGATATGTGTGGTGGAAATCAGGGGGCATTTAGGGGTGTTGCACTATTTGGGGTGCTATTGAACGCTCGCCTATATATATATGTGTGTGTGTGTATATATATATATATGTATGTATATGTATATATATATATATAGAGAGAGAGAGAGTGTTTTACCTATGTCGTATGCTTAGAATTGCTGGCATTGATTTCGTTCCATTATCAAAATGATTTTTTACATTGACTTACATTCTGCATTAAAAGCTCATTAGCTAAAGTAAAAAACATAACCTATTTATTTCCAATTTTTTCTAGAACTTTGAATTATACCTACTGCGTGACAATTTCTTGCTCCCATTACTTGATGATTATAATAGAAAACGTTTTTTCTACATTTTGTTTGTTCCTATTCTTTAGCTACCTCCAGAAATGAAACTTCTTTGACAGTTCCAAAATCCTAACTCGATTATTCGTTAAAAAAAAACAGTTTGTGCATTCATGGTTCATCCATTTTTTTGGTTGTTATGCTATTTTTGTAATGTTTTGAGACACTCTGCAAATGGCATTAACAAGCCTTAATATAGATGCAAGTATCATCTTTAATAGAAGTACGTTCAATTTTATCTATTTAAATGGGTATTGTTTTGTAGTTTTGTTCTTATAAGCAACATTTATTAGTAACAAAAAAGGAAAGGATTTCTCGCTGTAGGTGCAAATGGGTACATCCAGAAACAGTTGGAAAAATATCAGAAAGGTACCAACTCCTCAAGACTTAAATCTTTAGATTGCTGAGTTGCTCACTCTTATGCATGTACGCTTTCCTAATTTTCCCAGTTTGCTCTTTATGGGTTTAGGAAAAAAAAATATGGACATGGATGGAGTAAGGCTAACTTCTACAAATCAAGTACATTTGACAAAGCTGCCTAGCAATAATTACATTTTCTGTAATTTTCATATTTTAGCTCGGTATATATCTATATATATGTAAGAACGTTTTCTAGATGGACAGTGTAACTATCACGTCAAGACCTTTCTTCCGTTATTGGGTTGATACCTTAAAAAGATTGCAGTTTTTTATAATCATTTTTAATATATTTGCAGTTATCTTTAGCGTGTTCCACTTTTTAAGTCCATTTTTAAATACATCTGACTACCGTATGCTCACAGTTTATGATACTCAGCTGACATCAAGTTTAATTGTTGCCGTGTTTCACTTTCTCCCATTTTATTTGAAATCTGACATTGGATTTGTATACCTGCAAACTAAGCTAGAGCTATTGCTTAATTCGACGACAGCTGTGCATAGATACATGATAAACTTGCATTCCCACAATGTCTAACATTGTATTATGCTGGGGTCATGCCTTTTATATTCCATTGTAAGTATTTATACATAGTAGGTGTCCATTAGTCTGAACTTTTTCATCTTACACATTGATTTGCGATTTTGTAAAAATACATTAGGATAACAGTTGCCGGCAAAGCATGAATTAGGGGTGAGTGTTTGGTTGGTATGGTTTATCCGATGATAAAATTTTCAAATCAAACTAAAACCAATAAAAATGAAAACCAAACCAAACCAACCAAATTAAGTTTGGTTGGTTCAGTTGGTTATCCGATTACACCGAACTAAAAATGTTTTACACTTTGTGTTTGAAATATTCACTATAATTTGAAATAAATTATAAATATATAATTACAATATTATTATTTTTGATTTTTTATGCTTTTTAATACTAATTTTGACACATAGGTGATGATTAATATATACTTAAATAATTAAACTAACATAAAATATTTATTATAATACCGATAATTTTGAAAATATAGTAAAAATTCGGTTAATTTGATTAAACCGATAACCAAACTTAATATTTTTCTGGGCCGATTACAAACCGATTTAATTTCAAAACCGAACCAAATCGATCAAAATAAATTGGTTTGGTTGGTTTATTTGGTTTAACCGAATAATGTTCTCCCCTAGCATGAATAATAACTCTGGATTCTCACTTCTTGCTCACTGTGATTTTGATTTAAAAAAAGGATTAGGGCAAAGCAAATAACAAAGTACAAATATTAAACTACCTATATTTTTATAACTTTTAAAAGCTTTAATACCCACATCACTGCAATGCTCAACGTTTACTATTAGGTAAATGATAAATTAGTTTCAAAAAGCACTTTCTAGCTATTTCAAAATTTAATTTTATACAACTAATTTTGACAGCCCGTGTGCGAAACACGGGTTCGCACTTGTAGAATTAAATAAACATTACATTTTACGTGCATTGAAGACGCTCTAACACAGTAGACTTTAACAAAGTCTAAACCCCACGATTAAAATGCTAAACAAAGACCTAATCTAAACTTATTAACAACTATTAATTAAATGCATGCATAAATAAATAATAGACTCCGGTAAAATTCATTCATTTACTCAACTGATGTTACATGCATTGGTCCTCCACGAACACTATATAACTACTACAAAGCAACATACTAATCTCATGGATCATCTAAAGTAAATTCTAATAACTTTAAATTTAGACGTGGATCATTTTTCTAGCATTATAAGATTTACTTTTTTTGGCAAGGCGCATTAAAAGATTTTCTCCTTCTATGTTAACCATATATTAACCATCATCCTCCTTTTTAACCATCCTTCTTACCGAGCTTTCAAACATCATTCAAAGTTCTTACATGGGTGAATTCTGTATGAGCTAGTGTATGGCCTTCGTGCACCAAATAAATCAGGTTCCTCAAATTAACTTGTTCGAAAAATCCCCAAACATCAAAACCTTGAAAGTGGGCGTACATCTCTCTATTTTGAAGTTGATCAAAGTTCATTTAAGCAAAGCATGAAGATATCTGTTATCATGTATTTTCCTCATCACGGTTCGGCGCCACCAATGGAAATAAAGGACTTCATCCAGGAAAAGCAATGAAGATAAGTCCTCTGCTACGTTAATTTTTCTTACAAAACAAAAACCTGGGAGTGTCAGAAACAACAGTTGTTAAATAACTGATAAAAATCCAAACAAACAATAGTTGCATAACCACCATTTTTACAACTTAGATTCACTTTATTCACCCATTAATACTTCAAAAAATTCCGTATTTATGCATTTCTATACTTAACTATTAAAAATTGTGCTCAAATCATGGCTTAATGTTAAAACTTCATGGACTGTGGGAATGAAATTAATTTATGACAAATGTTGGCACATACGCTAAGTTATACATATATTTAAAAAAAAAAATCGTGTAGTACTTTTATCACTATTCCTGACTATTTAGTCGTACAGTAATGATTTTCTTAGCTATCATAATGTTAATACTACAGTCAAGCTTTATTACTTCTAAACCTTAAATGGGGTATCCTAATTACAACTAAAGAACTTACATCTACGCTATCAATGTTCAAAAGTCTTGCTAAAGGATGAAACTTACAGAGGCTTCCTTCTACATCTTCTTTTATGACAAATAAATCCTCCTAAAATGATTAAAACACATTAATCAGGCCTCTAAAAGCAGTTGTTTTAATCATTTGAACATCATTTTTATAAAAATCATTTGGTATAAATATGTGTGTGCAGTTTGCTATGTTGGAAAAATGATGGAAATATATTTTGAACATCATTTGTATAAATACAGTTTTTCGTATTGGCACAGCTTTAAGAAATATAATCATCACATTAAAAAATACCATGTTCACTTACAACATCTAAGCTATTAAGCAGTAGAGATGGAAGTACACATCTCATCTCAATGTCATACATTCGTTGTAGTTATGAGCTTTAAGAGTAAAGAAGTAATATACAACGCAGAACGTTTCTTGTTAAAAAAAAAACAAAGTAAAATTGTATATAGGAATCTAAAATTAAGAAGAAAAAAAATAATGATATCAAATTTGTTGTATTCTAGTTGGTTAGGATACTCGGCTCTCACCCGAGAGACCCAGGTTCAAGTCCCGGAAGCGGAAGGTATAACAAATTTACTTCTAAAACAAAGACTGCTTGCACCCATCAATTAGGGATAGAATTAACAATGTAGCAAAATATGCCAACATAATTTGCAGAATTAATTTATTAGATAAACGTCCATGCCAAACCTGTACCAACACAAAGTGGAGATGGAAAACATAGCCTAAACTCCCTGATGTCGATTACCTTTTTTAGCCAATAAACTCAATCTTCAACTGCCTTTTCAACTATCTTCTCCAAGCTCCGTTTTTTAACTTGTACAGACAAGCCGTCGCCGTCTTCGCCTTCTCTCACCCTCTACTGTTGCTTCTGTGCGTTCTTTAGGCATATTTTTTAGGAGGATGAATGAAGAATAGAAGCTAGGGTTTATAGTTTTAGACCATGTTTGGATTTGGGGCTTTTTGAGTTCATGTTTGATAGGAGTGGTAGCTCAAGGGTTGGAGGATGATCTCGTAGTCTATTATCATTTTCTCCTTTTGGTATGTGGCACGTGCGGAATTAAGCAACATATTTACCTTTGTAAAAGCACTTTAAAACTACATTAAACTAACTAAATGTATTATAGGAATTGGGAGCTGTAGAAATCAAGTTTGCACTGTCTGAATGTCTTCTTGTATTCCCTCCCGACTTCTTTATATAGCGAAGTCTGTAGATCTCCTAATGATTTTCTCAACCACCCCGAATATAAATTTCATTTCAATATCTTATATTGTATTATCAATTATCTTTTTAAACAAAAATTACACATAATACCAACTTCAACATCAACAACAATATGTCATACAAGCCTAAGCATTGCTTACACTAAAAGAAAATTGTAAAGATCAACATTGGTTGCAACTATGCATGCATAAATTTTTGTTGAACATTTGCTTATGGTTATCGTTCAAAATCAATATATTCAAACTTAAGAGGTGCATATATGTCTTTCTTAACATCCACTCGTAGAACCCGGTAGATCGACAAACACTTGTAGGAAATTAAGTTGTGCATGTCCGCTTCAATTTAGGGTACATATAATCCTTGGGTACTGTTTTCTAGGAGGAGTGTGGATAAAGCAAAACTCGAATCTGGATCTGTTGTCAGCCTTAAGCACCAATTTCCATTGCGCCACACCTACAGATGTAAGGTGCACATATGTTTAACAGCAACAAATGAATAAATAACATATAAATAATGGTATATGTTTAATTAAATGCGGTTTATTATTTTACAACAAATAATTGGCTCATTTGAATCTAGTAATACTAATAGGAAAATTCATGCCTCTAAGTCTGTTTAGAAAAACAATAACTCATTTAGCCTTGTTTTAAGCTTTATTACAAAAATAGGCCTGTTTTGGGTTTACTAAAGGCGAGTTTTGGGAACTCGCACAAAGGCGCGTTCCCAAAACGCGCCTTCAGTAAACCCAAATTAAAACAACAATACTTCATCAAACAAAGTTTACGCAGAACGGTCCTGCATTGTTCGCTTCTAGATAATTTCTGAATAACAAAACAATGTAGTGCTATTTCGATTATTCATTTTATATTAAAATCGATGTTTAATTTATATTAACATTGTTATGCTTTATAAACGATTCCACAGCGATTTTCTGGAAATTTGATTTGGACACAAATCAAAATGTGTAATATGAAATCTTCATTTATCTCCCCCGTTATGAAAATATAATTTAGTAGATTCGTACGTTTCTTGTTTAAAAGAAGTCCGACGTATAAAGAAGCGGATATGTTCAGTTAAAGTTCGAAACGTAATAAAATGAACTACCACGATGTTACAAGCTCGTTTTTAATTGTACAATAAATTATACATTCAAATATATCGAATTTCATAAACCAAATAACTACAATTATTAACTAAAAAAGGATTACAACACAGAAATAAATACTAAAACTTAGGATACAACAGATGCTAATTAGGCAAATAGTACGCAACAAAACTACATCTCACGTTCTTGCTCTTGGGATGTGAAGTTGCTCAATCATTACAGTTAAACCGAAGTTATTCAATAATGTTTTGAAGATGTCTAATCTCTTGTTCGATTTCGTTTGCATATGTTATTCCCCTTGGGCGTAGCGGTTCGTCTATCCATTCTGTGTAATTACATCCATTCGGATATGATGGACAATATTGTTGCCATCTGCTCGAACCATAACTTCAACCGAATAACTGCAGTAGCAACAAACTTGATAAGAGTCACCTTCTTGTTCATAAGGAATTGGAACATGTGGTACTTGATAAGAACCAACTTCTTGCCGTGGTAGAACAACCGACTGTTCATACGTGTGTTGAACATTTGGTACTTGGGCTTGATGTGGAGGTTGGACGTTCCGTTGTTCAATTGGCGTTTCAACCCGAGATCTCAGTTAGTTTAGAAATTGGAGTTCATCTGCAAGCTCCTGAAATCGCATTTGTTCATACGCATGTTCATGAGAGCCTGGAGATGATGGCCAAGAAGGCATAGTTGTGGTAAAGCACAGAGTAGTTGGAAACAAAGCTGTTGGAGTGAAGTAATTTGCGAGTAATTCAATAGAGATATATAGTTGTGTAGTGTATAAGTGAATAAATGGTAAAACAAAGAATGATGTGAACAGTCATTGGTACACTTTGCTTTACGTGCTGCACGACATTGTTTCGTCTAACGTAATACTGTAGGGAATCTGCTTTACGTACTTCTTTAACCCTGCATTGACTAGTCGTATCAGGAGAGATTCCTCACTCCTTGGTTTAACCGGTCGTCACATGTACACTACTTGGTTTGCATCAAGGTTTACGTTTTTTTATCATCAATGTTCATACTTCTAGGAATTTTAATATTTTGCATTACATAACTGATAAGCTTATAACAACGATGATTACAACATTAAGAAATGCAAACTACAATCATACGAACTACAACAACTAAACACGCAAACATCAAATTCGAAGTTCAATAAAACACATTAAGATAGTTTCCACATACACCTATCAAGGACGTTGGAAAAATCGAGCTCGAGATGGCTCAGCAACATTCTTGTTCAAGCATCTTATTTCGGCTTGCGCTTCCAGTGCATATTGAACTCCACGTTCACACATTGAAGGGTCAATCCACTGCTTAAAGTAATAACAATCAATTTCATCAGGAAAAACCTTGTGGTCCTCGTAGGCTTCACAACAGAAAAATTGATGACCAGCATTTTTTTTGTTTTCGAAACAACCACGACCGATAATTCTCCACAACGACAAAAAGGGTTGGATCCACCCGGACCTAGTGGCTCGATAATGCACCCTTCAACTACCCTTTCTTTTCCATGTCGTTGATTTGCTACCACTTCATCATCATTTTCCCATTTGTCAATGGTGGAGCCTACACTTTCTTTTCCCTATTTCGACATGATGAAAGAGGAAGGAGGAGGCGGCTGGAAGAAAAGAAATTGCGAATGAGAGTTTAGCCGACTTCATAGAAGCCGCTATATATAGCGAAAAACAAGGTCGTCCCCAACTGCATATAATTTAAACATTTCACTATACAATGGAGTTAAAAAACAGGGTCGTCCCATCCACATGAGCATAATTGTTAACAAATGCTTAGGAACTCGCAGCACGTCAGGCCAAAATGTATATAGTATGGAGATATAAATTCATCTTAGCATTTAACTTTATATCAGTGCTGTAGTTTAGTAGTCATATCTCTTCGGCCCATAACTATCATACTGAGTAGTCATATCAGTTCGGCCCCATAATTAACTTTAGCTAAAGGGATCATCACATGTACACTGACTACTCTTATCAGGAAAAATTCATCACTCCTTGATTTATAGGTCGTCACATGCTTCACACCAGCCTCTCTTCCTCCCTCCCTTATAAAAGACCAACGAACCTCTCTTCGTCTCCTCATCACTTCCTAGTTTTTTATATAGTAGTTCACCGTCAAAATGGTTAACTGGGAATACGACTACGATGTCATGGTTTAAATGTACGATGAGTACGAACGTGGTAAACAACCCGCAGAAGATGTCAACTTTGTGCCCGAAACCCAAACGGGAGTCCAAGTAGATGTCGAAGAGGTCGAGTCTGAACTTTTTAGTGCAACGCGGCCAAACGTTGCAGTCCAGCGCATTGGACCAGTTCAAAAATCCATCAATGCTCGGTTGAGGGAAATTCTTGCTCGACAGAACCCCGATAGGTCAAGCTCCAGCATGACGGGTCGTTCAGTCCTTTGCTATTGCGAAATCGAATGTAATGTTCTTGTTTCTAAAAGTAAAACAAATGCAGGTCATCGTTTTTATGGTTGCAAAGCGTACGTTCATGCATAGAATCGCCAAGGTTATAGAGTTATAATTTTTTTCCATGGTACGATCTGCCTTTAACAGAGAGGGGTGTCCAATACGCACTTCAGATGCAAGCTGAGGTTAATCGCTTGGAGAGAATGAATGTGGCAATTAAGAATGAAATGCTTCATGGGTGGTACGGTTCATTCCGAAGCTATGGGTCGTAGTTACGTTGTATTGGGTCGTGGTTATGTTGTATCATTGGATCTAAGTTATGTTGTATTGTTGGGTCTAAGTTATGTTGTATTGCTGTGTTGTGGTTATGTTGGGTCTTATTTATGTTGTTTTGTAGGCTCTTGGTTATGTTGTACTGGGTCATAGTAATATGTTTTTATCGAATTATATGAACGTGATTTGTATGCTATATATTGTTCTTGTAAAGTTTTTTGGCTTGTTTAAAATTGTTTTTAAATAGTTCAAAATCGCAGGCGAGTTTTCAAAACTCGCACAAAGGCAAGTTTTCAAAATGCGCCTACGCAACTGCCTAGACCAAAACAGGTCTACGTATGTAATTATGTTACAAACATGGCTAAATCTGTTATAAGTTTAAAAAACAAGCCTACACACGTGAATTTTCCATACTAATACGTATGAGGAACCAATTGGTACACCTAATTGATGTTTAACTTATGACGTGCACATAAAAATTTATTATGTGGCTGTGAAAATTAAGTTGTTTAATTTTCCAATATTGGATTAATACTAATTTATTCTATCTTAAGTATGAAAGTAGCTTATGAATATCATTCAAACATTTGTTTAATATAATAAATTGTGAAATTAATCTTAATGCTTTGCTATTTATCGTTTCCTAAGCTGCTTGCCTATAGTTTGATTCACAATGGCGTTATAATAACTAATAAATGTACTATTTTTTCATTTCTAGTCAATGATTGATGAAAGATCCAATGATCAATCGAAATTCCTAACTCTATCATGCAACAATTTTTGGATAATGCTTAGACCATGAAAGATCCCCCACCTGCGCTTCTTGCACCCCCCTTAGTTCAATTCAGATCTGGTCTTTGGCTAACTCTTCCTCAATCGATCGAAATTCCTAACCCTAGCATCCCTTTCAAGTTGTCTAACCACGAACAAGGCTCGTAGTTTCCCATATGCATACCATAATGAAGATCATTGCAATAACAATCCAAAGAAACCACTTTTTAATTTTATGATTTTTCTATGAATTAATTTTGAATTGAATGAAAGCAGGTTTTCATTTTTTTTTTTATTTGGCTATTTAATGAATAAGGAATTAGAGAGGTTGAAGTACAAGGGATTTGTCTCACTTTTCAAGGACTCTAAACTACATTTATTTGTAAATATCCAACATCTTACGTCAATATTTTATTTGTATACGTACCGCGATTGTAACAACAAAAATATGATCACGCTCAGAGCAGTGACGCTACCTCAGAACAATAATAATACACACTAGATATTGAATTCTGGGAAATCACAAAGACGTTCCTATTTACCAAAATACCATCAAATTTAATAGTAATTTCCCTATTAAAAATCGTGGAAGAATCAAATAAAATTGACTAAAAATATATCAAGAGAAATCAAGTCATAAAAATAAAAATAAAATTACTGAATATATATTTCTAACTCTTTATTACCGTAAATAAATTACAAAATAATTTCACTGTTATTGTTTAGTAATTTAAAAGGAGTCAAATAAAGCTATTCAAATTATTAAATTAATATTTAGTTTAAATTTAAAATACTTAGTTCATTATTCGAATATTAAATTCATAATATCAAATATTATCTTATATTTGAAATTCAATTATCCACTTTTGAACCAATACTTTAATAATTAAAATTATGAATATTCAAAAAAATGTGACACCCCAGAAAGTAACAACATTAATATTAATAAAGAAATGAATTAAATAAGAAATAAACTCATATAGATGTCTGAATCTGACAACGAAAACTTCACCATTGAGTCTGTGGCAATTTACTTGACAATTGTCATACGTAACTTATTATGATTTGAGTCGGAATATAGAAGATACGAGTGAAAGAAGTTTACAGAACTTTAGAAATTTAAAATTCAAATTTGAAACTTAGAATCAAAGTTAAGGGTAAAGCAAGGTTTTACTTTAAAAAAAAATGGATCTTCCTCTCTGGGGACGGTCGGCCGTGGCGGTCGACCCATGCGTTGTGTAACTGGACATTTGGCTGACAAGGTACATGATGAATTCGAGAGAGAATATTCGCTTGGTTCGAACCTGATTAATCGACTAAGGTTGGTTGGGCAGATTTGACCTTGAGAAAAAGATGAATGGATATATTTAAACTAAAATTTGACCTAAGGCCAAATTAAATCTAAAAGTTAATCTGATGTCTTGGATTACGACTACGACATGACAACATCAGATTAGGCCAGGTTAGATTCAATGAACCTAAATCCTTAATTGAAAGTATGAATAGAAGGCTAGATCTAACCCTTAGTTTATTCTAAACATTTCCTTTTTCCTTTCTTTCTCTATAACCATGCCCATTTCCTCATCCCTCTTTATTTTAGAGGTTGAGACTAAAACAATTAGTTTTAAAAGGGGAATATAAAATAAAATTTTATTGAAGACACTATGACAAGGAGGATCTACGAAGGTCGAGAAACAAAAGCTTAGGACCTCAAGTGAGTGGGAAGTTACCATATTTTATAAATCATAAAGATTCATGTAGTAAACTTGAAAGAATTTCTAATTTACATCTAAATTACATATATAAAGAAATAAGCCCATACTTTTTAAGTATTAGGCTTAAAGATAATTTTTAGATCTACATGGACTTATTTGAAGATATCTTAATGTAATAAGGATCTAAACAAAAGATGTAGACTCATTATAGCAAAATATTGATTAATTCTTGATGTTGATTAAATCTACATGTGATGAATATGAAGAACAAATTAATGACTATTATAAATATTTATAATAGGAAAGTAAAGAACCAAGTTTAACACTTTGGGTTTGAATTATAACACTACTTACAATAAGAAAAGGACAAAGTACTTCATTATAGGCAAAATACATTAGGGTTGAGCATTTTCTGCGGTTAACCGATCGAATCGATCTAACCGACCTCAAACAAACCTTATTAACCGAACATATCGGTTAACTGAACTTGCGGTTAACCGACAGACGTTAACCGACTAAAATCAGTTCGGTTAATGGTTAACTGCGGTTATGGGGTCGGTTAACCATTAACTGTAAATCAAGCCATATGCGAGAAGTTGTAAAAGTCACAACACGTTACGCGCCGCAATATTTTCCCCTAACCCTAAAACCTAATTGGCTACTTTAGAGTTTCTTTCAACCGCTATTGAAATGTTCATTCCTCGAAAATCCTCTCCAAGATTGAATCTTCGCTGCCGACCCCGACGCCCTGCCTCCAGTCTTGGATTCATCGGTCCCGTCTCTTTCGGCTTCGCCTCTAGTTTTGGTAATTCTTGATTGTTTTTATATTTAAAATTTTTATGATAGATTATAATTGTTTTGTAAGATTTGATATTTTGGTTGAATGATGGTCGTGATATTCTGATGCTGGTCTTGTATCTCATCTCTCAGGTATTATGTTCGAGCAGTTTTCTACACTTTAGCCAATAATATACACCTGAACAATGCTTAGTTTATCTAAAATGTAGTATCTGATTGTAATAGCTTGTGTTAACTGTTCATTGAATACTATTGTCACATTTTCATTAAAAGAGTTATTTTAAACGGTTATGTTTTTTATATCTAACTATAATAACTGCTTCAAATTACTTCAACACTTTGTTTGAGAATAGTTGTAACATTGAGTTTGTTTAATGTTTTGGTGTATGATTTGTATAGGCCACTTGTATATTCAATAACATTTTTTACCAAATAAAATATGCCATTCAAAATATGATTTTAATTCTTTGCATGAACTAAGCCTTGAATGTGTTATTTTTCCTATCATGGCATATTGCATTTTGCAATTAACGGGTTGAAAAGGAGATACTTTCAAGATTTGTAATATAGTTTCTCGTGATTGTGTAAAATGGTTGGTATTGTGTGAAATTACATCTAGAGTTGTAATATGGTTATTGTTGATTGTGTAAAATGTTAAAATTTCCTACTAAATCATTTAATTTTAATACTACTTATACAAAATGCTTATTTGAAGAAAAGATGCATAATAAATGAATTTATAAGTCAAGGAATCTTTTATGGGAAATACACAAGAAAAGCAGTTTCTCACATTACTTACATACAAATATTGCCTTTTATTCATGGTTCTATTCCACCTTATATTTTTCTATTACAAACTTTTAGTGATTAGTATGCACTGCAATCACTCTAAATATTTTGTTTATGCAAAGATTATAAAGAACAATCGTGATCTTAGAGAACAAGCCATTTGTCATTGATTTCAAGGCTTCAAGCAGTTCTCTCAATTGCAATTTCAATATGGTGAATGCTAGCCGAAAGAGGAAGAATGTAAGTGTTTTTATTTTTATTTTCTTAATTACACGTCTTATATTTATAAAACAGGTTAAGTATGGAGCAATTAAGTAATTTGTTTATACCGCAACTAATTTCTTCTAAACTAAACCCTATTGCCTTGTTGTAAAAAGTTGAACATACCCATGATAGGCTAGGTATCTCTAAACACTTGTGTTTTTGATAGTTCATAAATCTTTTAAATGGCCAGAAACATAATTGCTTTATTGCAGTTATTAAAAAACAAACACCCATAACCCATTTAATGGATCGTTTTATAGTTAGTTAGCTTATAATAGTGCGTGTAAGAATCTGATTTGATATGGAAATGTTTAAAATGGTAACCAACTTTGATTTGTTCATCGCAACCCTCCTAAACCCAACTTTATTTTTTTGGGAAATTATTTATATAGATAAGGTCATTCTTATATTACAAAAATAGAAAAGGAATTTGAATTTTACGTATTACTTACTATCACCAAAATTATCTACAACATTATTTTGGTGCATATTTTATTACATCTACTTAATGTTCCCACTTTTACCTAACCATGAAAATTACAAAAAATAAATATTCTACATGAAGAACCCAATTATTCAAAAAAAGGCATTTCTGCAGTAAGCTTTAATAATAAGATTTGGCTACAATTCGATGAATAATATGAGAACAAGTGTAGTTATCTATTTATTGGCTACAAAATAAGATCAATAACTTTTAAATCAATATCCATAAAGTAAGAAAATACATGGCCACTTTGGACCTGAGTATCAATGTCAATGTTAATGTCTTTGGCGATGATATATATATATATATATATATATATATATATATATATAAGCAAACTATCATCTGTTAAAAATTATAATCTATTATTAGTGCCCATTAAATTTCTAAATATTTGATTGTGTTTTGCGATATTTTCAACCATTTTACTGGTAATAGACGTTGATGCATGATAGCATGCATATATGGTTTAACTTATTTGATTCTATGCATTTGTTGATTATTATAAATGAATCTTTACTTTGTATAGCCTAGAAATAGTTAAACGCGTAGCAATGGATGCTTACAAAATTTACATATATGTATATCTGCTCTAAAGTATGTCTATGTTAGGAGCAGTATAATCAAATAAGTATAAATATGCTCCTATGACTCGCGATGGTCAATTAACCGGTGACCAGTTTGCCCATAAACGTGGAGGATTGACTTGGCCTGATTGCAGGAAATTAAACACTTAACGTTGAAGTCGACCACGTGCATTCATTCCATTGACTAAGATAATGCACTTCTATGCAAACTTTTCTACATTTAATAAGTGTGTTACTATATGCACAAGCTGAAACAATCAGTAACTTTGCTAATAAGTATAAATTACTATATATATGCCTGTATACTTACTATTAAAAAGTATGATTTACTTGGAAAATTACAAAGTATGATTTATTGTATATGCTTGTATATGCCTAAATATATGCATGTTCACTTAAGAAAATATCTATTATTCTATTAAATAATGTAGAAAAACATGATTGAGAAAAACTATTGCTGCCCTTCCCACTTAAATTTCATTATTGGAAGTTCTGAATATGTGTTCAGAACTTTGTTGTTTGTTTCTAGTAGATGTTCTGAGTAAGAAAAAATTGTTCAACCCTTTCTTTTTCTTAGTATTTTGAACATGTATATATTGTGTATTTTCATGCTTTATCTTCCATTCATTTGGCAAATGGTATGTTTATTATACGACTATTGCACGTATACGACTATTGCAAATTTACTAAAATAATATTAAATTGTATAACACGTACTAATAGAGGGATTATCTGGAGAAACAAGAGATGTTGAGTATTTGGAAGAAGCGGATGATGAGGAGACTGACGATGAACAATTCACCGTTGGAAGTAGAAAACCGCCTCTACCACCCGGTCGCAAGACTTCTAGTAGAAAGCTTTCACCGATATGGTTACATTTTACTAAAAATAAGAATCTCGATATTCCTAAATATGCTTGCAACTACTGTGGTCAACAATTCGCATGCGATTCTAGATCAAATGGCACCACACATTTGAATTATCACATAAAATTATCAAGTGGATCAATTCAACGTAATAGTGATAAGAGACAAAAAATATTAGCTTTTGAAAGCGATAATGAAGGTAGCAACAGTCTCATAGCATGGTCATTTAACAAAGAGCTATGCAGACAAGCATTAGCTCGAACGCTAATTATTGATGAACTCCCTTTTAGTTTAATGGAGGGTGAAGGTTTCCTTGAATTTTGTCGACAGTTGTGTCCTAGTTTTGAAGTTCTTTCACATAAAACAATTTGTAGGGGTGTACTTCAATTATATTGGGACTCGATAGAATCTCTTAAAAAGTTGTTCTCTGGATCATTGCATGATGTTTGTCTAACTACTGGTACATGGACTTCTATTCAAAATGTAAATTATATGGTTTTAACCGCACACTTTATTGATGGAAATTGGAATGTATATGAGAGGATTATAAACTTTTGTGTGATTACTAGTCACAAAGGAGAAAATATTGGAAAACTCATAGTTCATTGTATCAAAAAATGAGAGCTTAAAAGAATAGTGTTTATCATTGTTGATAAAGCCTGGCAATTAATTATGTGAGAGCTAAATTGAATGATTTTGATGGTGGTTGTGTCTTGAATGGTGAATTTATTCATTTATTTACGTTGTTGTGCTCATATATTTAATTGTTAACGATAGACTAAAGGAGGTTGGTAGTACCATAGCCGGAATCCATACTGCGGTTAGATTTGTGAGATCATCTCCATCACGATTTACTAAATTTAGAGAGTTGAGTCGAAGATTGGAAATCAAAGATAAATATATGCTTGTTTTAGATGTGCCTACTAGGTGGAAATCAACATATTTAATGCTTGAAGTGGCGTTAAAATATAAAAGGGGTTTTCGATGATATGAAAGAAAATGATGGTATTTTTGTTGCGTAATTTGATGATGATATTTCCCCTCCCGGTTCTTTAGATTGGTAAAATGTCGAACTCTTTGTTAAATTCTTAAAGTATTTTTATAATATTATTTTAAAATTAGCATAATTTTATCCGTTACCACAAATGAATGTTTTGGCGAGCTATCCGTAATTCCAGGACAACTTCGAAAATTGATGAGGGAAACAAATCCATTTCTTGGAAAGATGGCACACAATATGAAAGCAAAGTTTGACAAATATTAGGGAAGTGTAGGCAATTTGAACAATGTTGTTTCAGGAAATATGGGTTTACATCTGTTTTATAAGGATGACAAAGTACAATATATTTGTAATGACCCGCATTGGCAGAGGTATTATAATTAATTTATTTAATTATATAAATAGTGATATAGTGAATTAAATGGTCATGGAATTAAATAATGATGAATATTTATTTAAAATAATAAATTAAATAATATATTTAATTCTGAAATAATCAGAATTGGCTGAAATAGCGATATGGTGTGAACTGGATCATCTATGATATTTAATTCAGTTTAGAATTGAATTAGAATAACGAATATATTATATAAACGACAGTTTGAACGTAGAGTTATAATATAATTATAATCGAGCTCGAAATGGCGCTGCAGTTCGCGATTTGGCGATTTGAACTTTAATTGAATGTATAGGATTCGTTTTAAGCCGGATTTCTGTGAAACAAGAAACGTGTGGAGCTGGTGGAGTATATCTTTCTAGTGGAAGAGAAAAATCGGGATTTCGTCGTGTAGATTTTGATTTATGTCCAAATCAAATTTTAGAAAAGTCGCTGTGGAATTCCTTTATAATTTATAAAGGAATTATTTATATTTATATAAGGAATTTCATTATAAATCGAATATCGGGTTGACCCAGATGAAATATCGAGTTAGAAATCCATATGGGATTATTCTAGAGCTGTATGGTATTCCACTGCGAATATATACGATAATATTAAATTATTAATATTTTATTTAATTTTATTTAAATATATTTATATATTTAAATGGGTCATTCAGAGCTTTTAAAATACGCTGTGTGAGCAAACGGAGTCGGAATTCGACGAAACCAGTTTCGTTGGGACCGAAATGTCGAACTCTAGCTGCATGTCCAGTTTCGTGATTTTTAGGTATAGTATGTGACCTCAGGAATTTTTAACAACTAATACAAATAACGGTGGATTAAAAACAAATATAATAATGGATGGGAAAATATCTTCTCTCCTTATAAATAGCCCCTTAACAAATTTCTTAAGACCTAATTCCTCAGTTCCTTCCGCCGTTCTTTTCTTTTCTTCTCAGGAAATTAAATCGTGCTTTCTTAAATAAAAAAAAATCAAAAGAAAATGAAATAAATTCCATAGTTTGTATTCTTGAGTATCTGGGATCTTTTGCTTCACCCTGTATGAGTTTTGAAGCATTCGAACTTGTCTTGGCTGCCGCGAGTTCAGATCTGAAGGTTGGGTGAAGCAACCGGAGTTGCTGGAAGTTCGTACGTGGGTTAAGATCATATGGAGTTTACGATTTAGGAGGGTTCGACAAGCATGATTGTTAACCATTGTTTGTGCAGTGAGGACCTGGAGTTCGATGTTTGTTTCTGAGATCCGTGTGGTATTCGAAGGAGTTGAGTAAGGGAGGAGCAGTTCGAAGTTTTTATGGGATGACAGCGGTGAAGTTCTATTGGGATTTGGCGTTGAGAGGCTGACATGTTGGGTTAGTCTGCTGAACAGGAGCTTGGTTGGGAAAATTAAAGAAGAAACGAGGTTGATGTTAAGTAAGAGTACTCCAGTTGTGTAGGAAATGGAGAGCGTTATGATGGTTTCGATCTGGAAATTTCACGAAGAAAGGTAAATGGCTGATCTTGATCAAGGGGTAAAACATGATTATAGAGGCGAAGATAATCATCAATTTATCTGTAATGATATTGATTTAAGTTAAGTTGAAAGGGAGATGTTTGTGCGGATTTTTCTGGGGTTTAGTTTAGGGGTAACGAAGGAAATTATTAACAAATGAAGTGATTAACTGATTTAAGTTATTGTTGATAATGGTGATTTGGGTTGTAGAAGGAAGATGATACTAAAACGGTGTGCGGAATTATTTCGTTGTACAGGAGGAGTGCGGTATTGAGAATGTAGGAGGAAGGGTGACTGTAGACATGGGTCTGTATATCTGTTGTGGGCTGTGATTTAATGGGTAGAAGCCCAGCTAGTTAATTTAATTAAATTTGTTTAACTTAATTTGTATATGAACTTATAATCACAATAACTTCCTTATATATTATCGAAATTCAGCGAAACAAGTTCCGACAGGATCGTATGGACGGACACTACACGATGGAACTGACTGGAAGTCCATCGGAGCTCGTTACAATTTATGGCAAAATAAATTGTCCGTCTAAATCAAATCGAACGACAATTATCCTAATTAACGATGGTAGTCCAATGTGAGTAAATCTCACTAACTCTGAACAGTTTATAATTTCATGTTGTATTTTTAGAATTGTTAAAAATTGTTTGATTGACTGTGTGTTGACTGTTTGATTGAACTGCTAGTCAGTTAGTTGAATTTCTATATTGATTCTGTTTAACAGAATATATCATATGGAACTGAAAGTGATGTTATCTATATTGTTTAACATCTGTGATGCAGGGAAACAGGTTGGAGGAATCCTGGGATTCCTCAACATTTATTTTACTGTTGTCATATATTGTGATATATGATGTGATATATAATCTGTTGTCGATTATATGTGTTTAAACGATACTGATCATCGTGATTTGATATGTTGAATACCATAACATACCGAAATGTTGATAAGGAGGAATTTGTCAAAGTGATATTTGAAAATAAAATATTTTTAAATGGAATATTTATAAATAAGAAATATTTATAAATTGGAATATTTATAAATAGGAGAAATTTAGAAAAAGGGAAAACGTTATAAAAAAGGAAACTGTTATAAGAAGGAAATCATTTTAAAGTGGAGAACCGTTACTGAAAGTAAATCTTTAAAATGAATAAACATTGTTAAAAGGGAAGTCTTTATAAAGCGAATAAAGGAGTTAAATCGAATATGGTATTCGAAAGGAGTTAAATCGAATTAGTTATTCGAAGGGAGTTAAATCGAATATGGTATTCGAAAGTAGTAAATCGAATTAGTTATTCGAAAGGGGTTAGTCGAGTCGAGTAAATTGTATAGAGTTATCGAATATTAGTTTATTCGAATAGAGTTAAAGGAAAAGAGTTATCGATTTATAGTTTAATCGAAAAGAGTTATCGATTAGTTTAATAAAAATGAGTAATCGAATATAGTTTATTCGAAAGGAATTATCGAATTTGGTTATTTGAAGGAGTTATCGAATTTAGTTATTCGATGGAGTTAATCGATTAGAGTTAAAGCAAATGAGTTAATCGAATATAGTTTATTCGAATAGAAAGTAAAAGGAGTTAATCGAATATAGTTTATTCGAATATAGTTAAAGGAGTTATCGAATATAGTTTATTCGAAAGGAGTTGAGTGAGACGAGTTAATCAATAGCGTTAGTCCAATAGAGTTAATCAAATAGCGTTAGTCCAATAGGGTAAATTGATAAGGGTTAATCGAATAGAGTAAATTGAATAGAGTTATCGAATATACCTTATTCGAAGGGAGGAGTTATCGAATAGAGATGTATTCGAATGAGAGTCACGTAAGGAAGTGTTAAAGGGTTAAAAGATGAACTTGCCCTATTTCGAGATTTGAAATGTTGTTCAGTTAAGGTCTGAGAGGTAGTTATACCCCAACTTGATTGACTTCGTTTTAATTTAGAAATGGGTAAGGCTCGAGAGTGAAAGTGGTTAGGTGAATATAGTAAATAAGTATAGTGGTTCGAATTGTCGTCGCGATGTTGATTTAAACATCTGTTTAAATCCAAGTAAAGAAGATTTGGAAATGTTTTCCAAATAGAATCAGAAACATAATCAAATATTGAAATAGGAAATATGAATATATATATATATATATGATTGATGATTGGGTGATAGAATTTCCATCTGGAAATAATATCGTTGTTTGCACACTTGTTTTCTTTGATGGTTAAATCACAGACTATCGAAGTTTTGACCATTTTAACGTTGTTAATATGGATAGACCGGTTAGATTATTATCCAAAGAACCACTCTGTATTGGCATAAGCGTTGCGAATCATATATGCCAAAGGAAATTGAAGACGGAGTTATGCAAGGGCTATCCTGTTTACAGAATAGTGCCTTCGGTTCATCCTGTTCCAGGATGACTTATATGGATGGATGTCTGACAGAGTATTTGCAGACGATCACGTATATTGATTTCTCCAACCGTACCAAGAGTGGAAGCGTAGAAGGAAACTTCTTTTAGCTAACACATATTGTATGGTTGAGGACGTCAATTGGTGATTTGATGGATTTGACGATGTGGCATTCAAAGTGAATCTAGTATGATGATAAAGCGTAGCTTCTAGCCTCACATCCGGTAAATGACAGAAATCGGGCAGGCGGCATAGCTAAGTCGGTCGCACCGAAGTAGGGTGTATAATCACCTGATCTAGAGTTTCATTTACTTCTAAAAATCTATTGTTGATGCTGTCCCATTCGGGAAATGGTTGCTGATCCCAATCGTTGGTGATATACATTCGATACACTCAAGCGAAATGAGTGGTCGGTCATGTGTGGCCGGGTTGCAAGATGTTCTTGTTGAACCCAGTGTATTCCTTTCTAGAGGTACACTAGCAGAAGGAGGTTCCATACCTTGTCATAGTTGGAAATCCATTACCCAATATGTGCTTGCAATTTTGATTGTATATATATATGTAGAACGTGAGATGAAAGCGTTTCTGCTAGTTGATTATTATATTGTGTTGATAGACATTATTATAATATCAAAAGGCTTTTGATATAAAGATATTTTGGATTCTCATAAGGGAAAATCCCGTTCCGTTATACGGCGTAGTCTTATGAGATATCGTTTATTTGTTGGAACTGTTTTAAACTGTTTTACTCATACCAGTCCCATGACTGACCCGGAGTTTATTTTGTTTTGTTTTCCCTAAACTCTTGGGTGCCCAATTTTGTACGGGCAGTCAAGTAGTCGGGATTTACAGATATAGTTGAAGAGCTGGAGCAGGAGGCTTCAGGATCATATAGTTATAGTTATTTCCGCTATGTTGTAAGTGTTGTACTTTGATAATGATGTATATTCAAGTACAGATGTATATTTCAAGTAATGTTATATATATTATATATTATTCGTTCCGCTGTGAGGTTCGTGTTACTCTGATGTTGTGTTCTTCTTCTTCTTCTATTCTAGGTTTCTATCTTATCTTTCATCACCCTCTAATTTCTTTCATTAATGGGCGGTATTTTTCGATGTTTTGTTAGTCGTCATCGTGTTTATGTCGATAACCAAAGTCGGTCAAAAACCTGGGTCATTACAGTTGGTAATAGAGCTTAGGTTAAGTGAATTACCTTGGCTCTGTGGCGTGACTCAGTAGAGATAGGGTTAGTAATACCATAGATTGAGTTGAGTGTATATATACGAGTGAATGTATTTGTTATTCGATATAAAATAATTTTATGTTGTGGAGATTTATTGGTTGAGTTCTTTATGGGTTCTGGTCGATCAGTTTGATCCACTGTATCGGTAGGAGTTTATAAACACTCGAATACGATGGGTCGTCATGATATGTTTTGAAAGAGGGTAAATTAAAATAAGTTTACCCAAGGTATATCTTGATATAGAGAAGATATATATATATCAAAATTTTAATATATTGGATATATTTGTTGTTATTATAATCGAGTAAGATTATAAATTAAATGGTTATGTAAATAACCAATTAGAATTCATATAAGTGAAAAAGGTGAAATCAGATGAGTTAAATCTGAAATTTGAATTAGAAATTGAATTAAAACTCTGGGAAATTGGATAAGTGTTTGTAAATGGATTTGGATTAAAAATAAGGAAAATTTAAGATCCTGGGAGATTTTAAATTGTTTTACAAGCAGTGTGAATTATATTTTGAAATGAATTTCAAAGTGAAAATGTTTAGAAATGGTTTTATAGTATTGAACTCACTACGATCGCTGGAAAATAGATTCTGATGATGACAGCTGCATCATCAGTATTCATTTTCGAGTTGTAAGTGACGAATTACTACCAGAGATATCGTTTTGAATTTGTTTTGGGAAAGACAAGTTGTGTTGAATTTCAAAATGGGATTTATAATAAAGAATGAATAAAGAAAGTTTGAAATAGAAATTGAATATAGAAATTCAAATGGAATTTGAATATAGAAATTCAAATGGAATTCAAATATGGGATTTGAATATAGAATTCAAAAGGAATTCAAATATAGAATTTGAATATATGGAATCTGAATATAGAATTCAAAAGGAATTCAAATATAGAATTTGAATATATGGAATTTGAATATAGAAATTCAAATGGGATTTATATTATAGAATTCAAATAGAATTGAAAACGGAATCCAACTAGTGATACATAAGTTAAACTTATATTTGAATAAGTTATATTCAAGATGAAAGGGGGAAATAGGCAAAACAGTTAACTAGAAATTAATTAATGGAATTTTTAATTAAAGTTGAACTTTGAAAGGTAAATGGGATTTGAGAACTTATATTTCGAAATTTGATATGAAACGTAAGTTGAAAAAGGAATTCAATTAGTTATAAACAAGTTAAACTTAGATTTGAACATGTTGTGTTCAAATATAAAGTGCAATAAGGAAAATAGCTAATTAGCGAAGTACTTAACGAAACGGGTTAAAACTTTTTGATTGAGTTGAAACAAAAATGGAAATGGTTGGATATAGGTTAAACAGGTTTGGAATGAAGTGTTAGAAGAATATAAATATAATGCTCGAAAAAAAAGGTATGTATTTAATTCATATATGAGATTTTATGCGCCGTATTGGCTAGCCGCTTAGCTTTTCTTTTGGACTGATGAGGGCCATGGGAGGCTATTTGAAATATCCCGATGCTCCTGGTACAAAGGAGGTTATGGCGAATTTTTCCTGGAAATTAAGGAGTTAGAATATTTTTAAGATAATTTGATAGTTAGAAATCAACGTATCAATATATATATATATATATATATATATATATATATAAGTCGATAAGGAAACGAACTTAGAAATAGAATAGTAAAACCAAAAAGGGAGATTAAGAATAAAATCTAGTAAGAATAGAAAGAGGAAGCGTATACATGTTTAAAAGTGAATAAGTAGTTGTGTGGTATTGATTATTCGAGTAAGTAGTCATATCTGTTTTAACGTTATAAATATTATTCAGTCAAGGTCTGAGAGGTAGTTATACCCCAACTTGATTGATTTCATTATTAACAAATAAATAGTAAGATTTCAGGCTCGAAGATCAATGTTGAATAAGAGTTAGTTGAATATAGTATTTGGGTTGTCGTAACGATGTTTTACACAACATCCGTTTTAACCCAAATAAGTGTATGCTTGGAAATATAATAAAGAATATTTCCTACGTATAGAAATAAACGAGATCGGAAGAGAGATAAGTAATTGGAATATTTTCCAATTATAAATAGCATATATTCGGAAATGTTTTCCAAATAACATAAAAGGCCAATATGGTTATTGAAAATATTTGGTTAACAAATATTGATAAAGAAATAGAGAAGTGATTTAACTAATGGAATATTAATCAAGGGCTCAGTGACCTGTTCAAAAGGAAAATTTGATTTTTGAAAAGAGTAAACTGTTTAAAAACTCCTAGGGAAAGACTGTTATAATTAAAAACAAATTTAACAGAAATTTGTGAAAGCCAAATTGAATTAAAGTAAAGCCAGTAAAGTGGTAACTGAGATTGAATTAGAATGATATCAAGACAAATTGGATTGTGAGAATCCAATTTGAAGTGTAAGGTGATAATCAAGTTAAGAGTTGGGAATCGAGAAGAAACTCGAGTTGAAATGATATTTGGCTCGGATATAAGCGAATGGTTGTGTTGAGGCTAAAAGCAGATTGGGATTTGACTGGGATGACCCTTGTATCCGCTGAATTGACAGAAGGTGAAAGTGATAGAGTTGATATGCCCGACAAAAAGGTACAAGTTTATATTCGATATAAGCATGAGTATGAGCCTAATTGGCAAGCTGCTTGGCTGTTTGATTTTCTTTTGGGTTGGAGATGGCCCAGAGAGGCGAGTTGGAGTTTGACCGATTGGCCAGTACAAAGGAGGTGCTGGCGAAATTTTTTGAAGAGTTAAGGCATTAGAAAATTTTCATGATTTTTTAAAATTTTCGTTGATAAGAATGAATTAATAATTTAATTGAAATTAAATTGGTTCAGTTGAAACTGAAGTTAAGAAGTGAACAAATATGTTCTAACCAGTCGATAGGGTCGTCCTCTACCTTTTAGCAATTTTGAGGACGAAATTATTTTAAGTGGGAAAGACTGTAATGACCCGCATTGGCAGAGGTATTATAATTAATTTATTTAATTATATAAATAGTAATAGTGAATTAAATGGTCGTGGAATTAAAAAATGCTGTATATTTATTTAAAATAATAAATTAAATAATATATTTAATTCTGAAATAATCAGAATTGGCTGAAATGGTGATATGGTGTGAACTGGATCATCTATGATATTTAATTCAGTTTAGAATTGAATTAGAATAACGAATATATTATATAAACGACAGTTTGAACGTAGAGTTATAATATAATTATAATCGAGCTCGAAATGGCACTACAGTTCGCTATTCGGCGATTTGAACTTTAATTGAATGTACAGGATTCGTTTTAAGCCGGATTTCTATGAAACAAGAAACGTGTGGAGCTGGTGGAGTATATCTTTCTAGTGGAAGAGAAAAATCAGGATTTTGTCGTGTAGATTTTGATTTATGTCCAAATCAAATTTTAGAAAAGTCACTGTGGCATTCCTTTATAATTTATAAAGGAATTATTTATATTTATATAAGGAATTTCATTATAAATCGAATATCGGGTTGACCCAGATGAAATATCGAGTTAGAAATCCATATGGGATTATTCTAGAGTTGTATGGTATTCCACTGCGAATATATACGATAATATTAAATTATTAATATTTTATTTAATTTTATTTAAATATATTTATATATTTAAATGGGTCATTCAGAGCTTTTAAAATACGCTGTGTGAGCAAACGGAGTCGGAATTCGACGAAACCAGTTTCGTTGGGACCGAAATGTCGAACTCTAGCTGCATGTCCAGTTTCTTGATTTTTAGGTATAGTACGTGACCTCAGGAATTTTTAACAACGAATACAAATAACGATGGATTAAAAACAAATATAATAATGGATGGGAAAATATCTTCTCTCCATATAAATAGCCCCTTAACAAATTTCTTAAGACCTAATCCCTCAGTTCCTTCCACCGTTCTTTTCTTTTCTACTCAGGAAATTAAATCGTGCTTTGTTAAATCAAAACAAATCAAAAGAAAATGAAATAAATTCCATAGTTTGTATTCTTGAGTATCTGGGATCTTTCGCTTCACCCTGTATGAGTTTTGAAGCATTCAAACTTGTCTTGGCTGCCGCGAGTTCAGATCTGAAGGTTGGGTGAAGCAACCGGAGTTGCTGGAAGTTCGTATGTGGGTTAAGATCGTATGGAGTTTACGATTTAGGGGGGTTCGACAAGCATGTTTGTCAACCATTGTTTGTGCAGTGAGGACCTGGAGTTCGATGTTTGTTTCTGAGATCCGTGTGGTATTCGAAGGAATTGAGTAAGGGAGGAGCAGTTCGAAGTTTTTATGGGATGGCAGCGGTGAAGTTCTGTTTGGATTTGGTGTTGAGAGGCCGACATGTTGGGTTGGTCTGCTAAACAGGAGCTTGGTTGGGTAAATTAAAGAAGAAACGAGGTTGATGTTAAGTAAGAGTGCTCCAGTTGTGTAGGAAATGGAGAGCGTTATGATGGTTTCGATCTGGAAATTTCATGAAGAAAGGTAAATGGCTGATCTTGATCAAGGGGTAAAACATGATTATGGAGGTGAAGATAATCATCAATTTATCTGTAATGATATTGATTTAAGTTAAGTTGAAAGGGAGATGTTGGTGCGGATTTTTCTGGGGTTTAGTTTAGGGGTAACGAAGGAAATTATTAATAAATGAAGTGATTAACTGATTTAAGTTATTGTTGATAATGGTGATTTGGGTTGTAGAAGGAAGATGATACTAAAATGGTGTGCGGAATTATTTCGTTGTACAGGAGGAGTGCAGTATTGAGAATGTAGGAGGATGGGTGACTGTAGACATGGGTCCGTATATCTGTTGTGGGTCGTGATTTAATGGGTAAAAGCCCATCTAGTTAATTTAATTAAATTTGTTTAACTTAATTTGTATATGAACTTATAATCACAATTACTTCCTCATATATTATCGAAATTCAGCGAAACAAGATCCGACAGGATCGTATGGACGGACATTACACGATGGAACTGACTGCAAGTCCATCGGAGCTCGTTACAATTTATGGCAAAATAAATTGTCCGTCTGAATCAAATCGAACGACAATTATCATAATTAACGATGATGGTCCAATGTGAGTAAATCTCACTAACTCTGAACAGTTTTTAATTTCATGTTGTATTTTTAGAACTGTTAAAAATTGTTTGATTGACTATGTGTTGACTGTTTGATTGAACTGCTGGTCAGTTAGATGAATTTCTATATTAATTCCGTTTAACAAAATTTATCATATGGAACTGAAAGTGATGTTATCTATATTGTTTAACATCTGTGATGCAGGGAAACAGGTTGGAGGAATCCAACTGAATTCCTCAACATTTATTTTAATGTTTTTATATATTGTGATATATGATGTGATATATAATCTGTTGTCGATTATATGTATTTGAACGATACTGATCATCGTGATTTGATATGTTGAATACCATAACATACCGAAATGTTGATAAGGAGGAATTTGTCAAAGTGATATTTGAAAATAAAATATTTATAAATGGAATATTTATAAATAAGAAATATTTATAAATTGGAATATTTATAAATATGAGATATTTAGAAAAAGGGAAAACGTTATAAAAAAGGAAACTGTTATAAGAAGGAAATCATTTTAAAGTGGAGAACCGTTACTAAAAGTAAATCTTTAAAATGAATAAACGTTGTTAAAAGGGAAATCTTTATAAAGCGAATAAAGGAGTTAGATCGAATATGGTATTCGAAAGGAGTTAAATCGAATTAGTTATTCGAAGGGAGTTAAATCGAATATGGTATTCGAAAGTAGTAAATCGAATTAGTTATTCGAAAGGGGTTAGTCGAGTCGAGTAAATTGAATAGAGTTATCGAATATGAGTTTGTTCGAATAGAGTTAAAGGAAAAGAGTTATCGATTTATAGTTTAATCGAAAAGAGTTATCGATTAGTTTAATCGAAATGAGTAATCGAATATAGCTTATTCGAAAGGAATTATCGAATTTGGTTATTTGAAGGAGTTATCGAATTTAGTTATTCGATGGAGTTAATCCATTAGAGTTAAAGCAAATGAGTTAATCGAATATAGTTTATTCGAATAGAAAGTAAAAGGAGTTAATTGAATATAGTTTATTCGAATAGAGTTAAAGGAGTTATCGAATATAGTTTATTCGAAAGGAGTTAAGTGAGATGAGTTAATCAATAGCGTTAGTCCAATAGAGTTAATCAAATAGCGTTAGTCCAATAGGGTAAATTGATAAGGGTTAATCGATTAGAGTAAATTGAATAGAGTTGTCGAATACACCTTATTCGAAGCAAGGAGTTATCGAATAGAGATGTATTCGAACGAGAGTCACGTAAGGAAGTGTTAAAGGGTTAAAAGATGAACTTGCCATATTTCAAGATTTGAAATGTTGTTCAGTTAAGATCTGTGAGGTAGTTATACCCCAACTTGATTGACTTCGTTTTCATTTAGAAATGGGTAAGGTTCGAGAGTGAAAGTGGTTAGGTGAATTTAGTAAATAAGTATAGTGGTTTGAGTTGTCGTCGCGGTGTTGATTTAAACATCTGTTTAAATCCAAGTAAAGAAGATTTGGAAATGTTTTCCAAATAGAATCAGAAACATAATCAAATATTGAAATAGGAAATATGAATATATATATATATATGATTGATGATTGGGTGATAGAATTTCCATCTGGAAATAATATCGTTGTTTGCACACTTGTTTTCTTTGATGGTTAAATCACAGACTATCGAAGTTTTGACCATTTTAACGTTGTTAATATGGAGAGACCGGTTGGATTATTATCCAAAGAACCACTATGTATTAGCATAAGCGTTGCGAATCATATATGCCAAAGGAAATTGAAGACGGAGTTATGCAAGGTCTATCCTGTTTACAGAATAGGGCCTTCGGTTCATCCTGTTCCTGGATCACTTATATGGACGGATGTCTGACAGAGTATTTCCAGACGATCACGTATATTGATTTCTCCAACCGTACCAAGAGTGGAAGCGGAGAAGGAAACTTCTTTTAGCTAACACGTAATGTATGGTTGAGGACGTCAATCGGTGATTTGATGGATTTGACGATGTGGCATTCAAAGTGAATCTGGTGTGATGATAAAGCGTAGCTTCTAGCCTCACATCCGGTAAATGACAAAAATCGGGCAGGCAACATGGCTAAGTCGGTCGCACCGAAGTAGTGTGTATAATCACCTGACCTAGAGTTTCATTTACATCTAAAAATCTATTATTGATGCTGTCCCATTCGGGAAACGGTTGTTGATCCCAACCGTTGGTGATATACATTCGATACACTCAAGCGAAATGAGTGGTCGGTCATGTGTGGCCGGGTTGCAAGATGCTCTTGTTGAACCCAGTGTATTCCTTTCTAGAGGTACACTAGTGAAAGGTGGTTCCATACCTTGTCATAGTTGGAAATCCATTACCCAATACATGCTTGTGATTTTGATTGTATATATATATATATATATATGTAGAACGTGAGATGAAAGCGTTTCTGCTAGATGATTATTATATTGTGTTGATAGACATTATTATAATATCAAAAGGTTTTTGATATAAAGATATTTTGGATTCTCATAAGGGAAAAACCCGTTCCGTTATACGGCGTGGTCTTATGAGATATCGTTTACTTGTTGGAACTATTTTAAACTGTATTACTCATACCAGTCCCATGACTGACTCGGAGTTTATTTTGTTTTGTTTTCCCTAAACTCTTGGGTGCCCAATTTTGTACGGGCAGTCAAGTAGTTGGGATTTACAGATATAGTTGAAGAGCTGGAGCAGGAGGCTTCAGGATCATATAGCTATACTTATTTCTGCTGTGTTGTAAGTGTTGTACTTTGATAATGATGTATATTCAAGTACAGATGTATATTTCAAGTTATGTTATATATATTATATGTTATTCGTTCCGCTGTGAGGTTCGTGTTACTCTGATGTTGTGTTCTTCTTCTTCTTCTATTCTAGGTTTCTATCTTATCTTTCCTCACCCTCTAACTTCTTTCATTAATGAGTGGTATTTTTCGATGTTTGGTTAGTCGTCATCGTGTTTTTGTCGATAACCAAAGTCGCTCAAAAACCCGAGTCATTACAATATTGGACAAATATAGATAATAGCACTATAATAAAACACCAATTCATTTCACGTAGAAGGTACATGCCCTTCATATTAACTGCAATACTGTAACAACCCGAAAATCTGAGCCAGTTTAAAAAAAATTATTTTGGCAATTTTAGCGAATTCTGAATATTTAAAATGAATTATTTTAAATAATATCGACGAGAAATTTATTTTGAAAATGGAATTCGACGTATATATTATATACGTCGTCGTTAGAATATAATAATTATATATAATTATAAAAGGAATTGAAAATGGCGCGGTAGTTCGATAATTCGATTTCAAACTTCAATTGAATGTACCAGGTGCAAAACAATCCGGATTTTAGTGAAACAAAAAATCGTGGGATCGATTTGATAATATCTTTCCAACGAATCCGAAAAATCGAAATTTCATAGCGGGAATCAAAAGATATGTCAATTTGAAAATTCGGAATAGTCGCTATGGAATTCAGGCCCTTAAAAATAGACATTTTGCAACGACCTCGGATTTCGACGAAACCACTTTTGTTGGATCCGTGATGTCAAATTATTGCTAGATTCCAAATTTCATAATTTTTCGAATCAATATGTGAGCGTGGCAAAGGAAAACGCGTTTGACCAGTTTTAGTTGATTTTAATCGACTGGAAAATGGCCATTTTTCTAACGGCCTCAGAATTTGACGAAACTAGATTTGTTAGGACCGTATCGTCAATACGAAGCTAGAAAATATTTTTCTGCAATTTTTAGAGTTAGTATGTGACCCCGGTAAATTGAAATGCACGTTCAAATTCAATATATAGAGTTATATGTTGATTTTGACGAAAACTGATTGCAACAGCCGAATTAGCTTACGATACATATCCCATTGTGTTCGGAATGGGGGTAATTAGCTATGGACGACAGGCGGTGGGCCTCGTTTCGAGGTCGAAATAAAAAGTCAACTTTTTGTAAATAAAATAATTAAATAAATTAAACTCTCTCCTCTTTATATTCCTCTGCCCCCCCAATCGATTTTCCAAATCAGAAATTGAAATAAAAAAAGAAGAAAAAAACCCGCCGCCTCCCTCGAAATCACAACACACCGCTACTACTCCCCCCCTCTTGCGCCAGAGTGAGCGCCACCACCTTAGACCCCCGACCATCCCTCTCCCTCTCGCTCGCACCCTCCTCTTCCTGAAAGAACTCGACGCCTTAAACTCCTGACCCGTGAGACCCAACACCCACCGCCACCATTGTCCAACCACCCACGACCCTAGCGCGCCTCCCCCACTGTCTGAGCCCGCCTCCGGCCTGCGCCGATGCCAAGACACCCCCCTGCAGCAATTCGACGAAGACCTGGTGAAGACGATGCTTTTCTGGAGCGCTTTCCTGAGGATGACGATGAAGAAAGGGTAATTAAGGGTAAGAGATTAACGTAATTATATTTTTAATTGTTTATTGAATGTAAATGCAATTTTCAGGTCAGTTTTTTTTTTGAAAATAAATAACATTTGTTTTAATCAAACTAAATTAGCATTGTTAATCATAACAAAAGTAGCATTGTTTTACAAACTGAATTAGCGTGGTTTTCATAATAAAATAGCGTTGTTTTGAATAATAAATTTAGCACTATTTTGAATAATAAATTTAGCATTGTGTTGAGTAATATAAAGTTAGCATTGTTTTTATAAGTAAAATAAACTTTGTTTTCGAAGTACAAAAATAAACTTTGTTTTCGAAGTACAAAAATAAACTTTGTTTTTGAAGTAGAAAAAAAGAAAAAAACATACTTTGTTTAGAAGATATAAGTAGCGATGTTTAGAAGAAATAAAAATATAATCTTTATTGTTGAAAAGGCGAAATCTTTTATATAGAACAGTGTGATAAAAATAGAATTTTTATCTATACTATAGCGGTATAAAAATTCGATTTTTATATATTGAATAGCAAAGTAAAAATTCGATTTCTATATATTGAATAGCAAAGTAAAAATTCGATTTTTATATATTGAATAGCAAAGTAAAAATTCGATTTTTATATATTGAATAGCAAAGTAAAAATTCGATTTTTATATATTGAATAGCAAAGTAAAAATTCGATTTTTATACATTGAATAGCAAAGTAAAAATTCGATTTTTATATATTGAATAGCAAAGTAAAATTTTGATTTTTATATATTGAATAGCAAAGTAAAAATTCGATTTTTATATATTGAATAGCGGAGTAAAAATTCGATTTTTACATATGTAGTGGCTACGGGCAGCGAAAGTGACAAAAGGCAAGAACGACAAGATTTTCTACACAAGAAGAGTCGTGGAATTCTCACTCTTCAATTTCTTTTTCTAGTTATATATATACTAGGATGCAGATGGTGTTTAGTAGCACCCGACACCCGTCATCCACAGACCATGGATGGCTTGTTTGTTAAATTGTTTGGTTGTGTAGTTGGTTAGTTTATTTGGTTTGAATTGATTGTTTGGTGAAATGGAATGGATTTGATTGATGTGTGAATGGCGTGGGCCTTCACTAGACCGAGGATAAGGCTAGGCCTCATCCCGTTTCTAGTATCGTGCCGTTATGCCGCCGAAATTTCCTAAAATATGTTAGAAAAATAAAAATATCATTTTTATTGTGTAAATGAACTGAATAGAAATTCATGTGTTGAAATAAAATATTTTGGTCGTTAAAAATATAATTTTTAACGTGGAAGTGAATAAAATAAAATATTCATTTACAAACCGGACGGTTTGTTTATGTACACCTATTTGAAGGACATTGATTGGATCGATAAATTTTACACATCGCCCAACTGGACAACTAAAATCTGTGTTTGATTGTTTGAAACCCCACACGGGTGTTGGGATGAAATTTGAAGTTCACTAATCCTGATTGATTAAATATGTCGATCGATTGATTGACAGGTTGTTATAAGCGTTAGATGTCTTTATTTGATGCTTATACAGTGTAGTGCAATTTGGTTGATGGTTGATTATTTTTCAATGCTATTATATACGTGTGATGTATGAAAATCCATATAATTAACTCTATATGGTAATTGATTGGGCCTCATTCCAATTTAGAAAATAAAGAATAATATAAAATAAAGGTTCATGTGTTGACCCTACTCATCCGTGAGATTAGTCATGTGTTGAACGAAATATTTTAACAATAAAATTTACATCTTTATCAATATAAAATAAAGGTTCATGTGTTGACAGTACTCATCCGTTGAGATTAGTCATGTGTTGAACGAAATATTTTAACAATAAAATTTACATCTTTATCATATATGAAATCAGAAATTAACTGGAAGATAGATAAGATGAGTGGTCTCCTGGATATTGACCTGATGTTGGTTTCGGCCTTCGGGGTTAATATTTAGGGAATCGTTCTCTTACTAACTTACGGTTGGAGTTTGATTTTAAATCAAACGATAGATACCATAATTTTTATAAAATATATTAACTAACAAAAATAGTCACACGTGGACAGTACTCATTCGTTGAGATTAGTCGTGTGTTGACAAAAATATAGAGTCATGTATTGAAAGAAATATAGATTCATTTGTTAAATAGAACAACGAAGTTATTGAAATATATAAAGCCGTGTTGATTAGAGATGCGCTATATTGACGTGAACGATATTTATATCGATTTTATTCATTTTAAAATGAATATTGAAAAGTGATTTCGAAATCGAATATTTTGAAGTGAAATTTGAATTAAATTGAATAGAAAGCGAATTTGAATTTTATTTGAATAGAAAACGAATTTGAATCAAATTGAACAGAAAATGGAATTCGAATTGAATTGAATAGAAAACGAATTTGAATCAAATTGAATAGAAAATGGAATTCGAATTGAATTGAATAGAAAACGAATTTGAATTAAATTGAATAGGAAACGAATTGAATTTTATTTAAATAGAAAATGAATTGAATTCAAATTTAATTGAAAACGAAATGAAATAGAAGTAAAATCAATTTGAAATGAATTCAAATTGAATTGAAATTTGAATTGAAATTTGAATTGAATTCAAATGAATTTTAAAACAAATTAATAAGGAAAAATTCAATTTTGATTTGAATTTGAAATAAAGGTTGAAATTGTTTTTGAAATGAATTCAAAACTATTTATAAAATTCATTTTAAATAGAAATCGACGAAATATATATTATATATAATATATATATAATATATATATAATATAATGGCCTGAATAGAACGCACCGCGCCTCGGCAGTTCGTGAATTTCGACCATTTATTTCAAACAGACATTATGGGTGATTCGACCGTCGGATTCTCCTAAAACCGGAACTGTTGGGTTCGTATCGAAAAGTGCTTTCTAACGAATATTAGAAATTTGAAATCTAACGGTTGGATTTGGAGATACATCCAAATCAAATTTGAAAAAGGTCGCTGTAAGTGCAGTTCGATGGCCGTTGATGGAAATCGACTGTACGGGCCTTGATAAAATTATTAAAAATAGTAATAATTTGTGTAAGATCATAAGAAATGTTTTGGGAAAAATTAGGATGAAAAACTCCATATTTGAAAAGATAAAAAAAGATTTTTATCGAAATGAACTAGTTTTGAACTAAAATTAAACCCGTTTATTTTTAAATAAATAAACTGGATTTGAAATGTGTTTTAAACAGAATGGATTTGTGGGTTTATCGTGAACGGTGTTTTAAATAACATTTGTTCTTTAATCCTATAATAAATAGAATGTGATTTGGATTTATAGTGAACTGTGTTTCAAATGACATTAGTTCTTTAACCCAGTAAAAGGAGTTTTAATGAATCTGCAATTAGATTGAAATGTGAATTGATAATCTAAATTATCAAATTTAGAAATTGAGCGAGAATGGAGTATTACCAGTTTTGCTCCAAAGCAATAGTTAAATCTTTAATTAGATTTGAACGTGAAATGGTAATTAATTTTACCGATGACACCATGGTGTTAGATATTGAGTATTTCCAGTTTTGCTTCATGGGATGAATAGGTTGGGATTGGGAAATAAAATAAATAATTACTTCGGTACGGTTCGCTAATCTCGACTAGTTTAGAAAACCATAATTTGGTTTGAAATGACATCCAAAGGAAGATTAAAGGATAAAATTTAAAGAATTTATCTTGGATAAAATTAATGGGAACCTTTCCCTAAGAATTGAAATTTAGAAACTAGCTGTAGGTTAGTTAAGAAGTATGGTTTCCTAGATATTGATCTGATGTTGGTTTCGGCCTTCGGGGTTAATAATTGGGGAATTGCTCTCTTACTGATTTACGGTTAGTGACTAATGAATTGGAATGAGGCGTATGTTGAGTTTGTGTAACATTTGTTTTAATATACGCGGGTTGTTCGGAAAGACCGGGTTTATACCCATTCTGAAAAACCGATTCGACGATATGTCGAAGATGAAGACGGTGGTAGAAGACCGGAAGTCTTCACATCTTTTGGATAATTACTGACGATCTGATTGGGTTGTACACCCAAGAGGATGGAAATAGTTGGTGGTCGTCCAAACGTACATGGAGATGGATGGATATGCGAGGAAAGTGCCTCCGGTTTCGTTCAGACCCAGAACGAACTTGTAAATGGATTGTGTGTCTGACATTGGATTTTATTCCGTGTTGATTGATTTCTGTTAAAGATATATCTATTTGGCGGCGGAGAATTTATTCTCTTGCTTAACGCCCTTCTCTGAGACGTACGAGCTTAGAGGTTATATATCGATAGATATCAATCGCATGGCATGAATTGCCTGTGTGGCACGCTGAGATGCAATGATCAAGGCTTCTGTTGAAAAGCAAAGTCTTGTGGTTGATTGATCAAAGCACGGCCTTTGTGGCGTAGCTTTGTGTATAGCGTGAATTCGCGAGCCTCACACCTCAGTATGAGTCAAAAATGGGATACGGACTGCAGGGAGAGCACGACGTTTCTTTCTAGCTATGGTGGTGTCAGTTACTTACCAGCCCTAACATTTATATCTGTTTTTCACCTATGTGGTTGTTGGAATGCGAGGCGCCTCGATTATAGGTCTGTAAGGACCGGGAAACGTGTGTTCAGGAATAAATAATCCTCTAACGTAAGTGAGGACCGGCCCTGAAGCATCCAGGATTGCCCAGAGTGTGTAGTCCTGAGGCATTTGCTAGAGTGTCTCGAAGCGGAGAGGAGCTTTCCCCTTGCCTCGACTCATGATGGAAATCCAATTTCCAATACGTGTATTGCGGTTTTAATTTTAGAACTCGTATGGCGACATGATATATGATACCCATGCCGTCTATGATTTATATTTATGATTGAAATTGTTTTGGCACTATACACTTATTATATTATCAAATGATTTGTTTAAAATGTACCAAGCATGTTTGGCTATTATAAGGGAAAACCCTATCCTCCGGCTTGCGTTGCATTGTGTGATGGGACCTGGGTCTTGTAATAGCTTCATTTTTCGAAAAAGCATTGCGCTGTTTATTCTATGCACTGGTATTCTTGGGAGGAAACTCGTTCCGTGTTATACGGCGTGGTCCCTTGAATTACTCTCTTTTAAAGTAAAGTTTTAAATAACTGTTTTAGTTCTCACACCAGTCACATGACTAACCTGGAGTTTATTGTTTTAACCAAAACTCTAGGTGCCCCTATTTTCCGCACGGGTAGCTAGTAGTTTTGGTTTTGCAGATTTATATTCACAGGATCCTGATTTACAGCTGGAACGATGCTCGGAAAGCTCTGTATCCGTGTATTACTTTCAGTTGTGCTTTGTATTATTTTCCGCTGCTATGTAATTTATTGTAATCTCTGATATTTATCGAATGTAATTTATTCAATTATACTCTGTATATTCTTGTATCTGATGGAATTGTTGTAATAACTATGAAATTTTCTTTCGTCTGCATTCTGATTTGTCCTGTTCTCAAACGATCAGGGGTTTCGAACGGTCTAGATCGGTTTAACGACTGATACGGATCGAGCGAAATTCCAGGCTATCACAAATACGTTACGTTTTTTCAATTCAAATTTCCACGTTCTTTAAACAATACAAAATTGAACTAAATTTATACCTTTGTATGAGCAGTATAGGAACTGAATTTTCGAACATCAAAGTTGCTGAAACACCCTTCGTAGGATCTAAATTAACCCTAAAGGGGGGGGGGGGGTGAGTAGGGTTTATCGCAGATTTTCGCAGAGTAATTAAATAATATCAGTCACAGATTATAATCAGTGTAAATGCGGAAAATAAATAACACACAGATATAACCAGCTTCGACAAAACCCTGCCTATTGCTGCATTCCCCAAGGTTTCTACTAGGAGTTTAAACAATCTCTATGCTTACAATCCTCATTTCTTCTCCTTTCCTCAAAACTAGCTTTCCCAGAGATCCACTATTGTATACCTACGACTTTCCATTTCCTTAATTTTTGGATCCGCTTTTTTCCTCCAGATTTGTTAGGTTTTTTGTGATACAACAATCCATATTTATGTAGATCTTTGATATATTTGAGTCTATACGGAATAATGACTCAAATTCATTACCTATTTTATAGATTTGACAGATTTTGAAGATTGGTTAATTATATCTTTTAAAAATTTAGTAGATTTTAAGGAGTGATTAGTTGCCTCTTTTATTGCATTATTAAAGGTAACAAATTATCTACATGGGAAGACTTATGGAATTATTCAATGACTTCTTAAAGAAGATATTTTGTCAACCATATTATAAATAAGCATTACACTGTTCATTATACGTACATGGGAGAAAATGTTTATTCTCTTTAGGTTTTAGGATTTGAGATATCTTCTCAATTTTAGATTTTTATTGTAATCTTTTGGTGGTTTAATATTTTTTTTTCTGGTGGAATAATTTTATCATTATTTTTCTTCACTTCTTATCTCTTCTAAAATCTAATTGTGTAGAGATCCTAAAATCCCTACAATTGGTATCAGAGCCTGCTACACAAATTTTTGAAGAGAGTTTGATTATGGAGAAGATAAGTATAGAAAAACTTAATGGTAGAAATTGAGGGTTATGGAAGGCAAAAATGGAGGATTTTCTATATCTCAACGATCTTCACCAACCATTGGAGAACAGTGTAGATAAACCTACTAATGTATCTAAAGAAAAGTCTGAAACTTTAAATATTAAGGCTGCAACGGCTATTCATTGTTTTTTTGGAGAATACGGTGTTTCATATTGTTTCTAGTGAAACATCTTCTTTTGGAATTTGGAAGAAATTAGAAGGAATCTATGCAAAAAGCTCTGCAACAAACAAGGTGCTTCTAATGAGAAGATTGATAAAGTTGAAGCTTAAAGAAGGCGGGTCGATTGGAGAGAATCTCAATGACTTCCAAGTAATTGTAAATCAATTGGGAGCTGTCAATTACATTGTAGATGATGAAGCATAAGCTTTGATATTGATGAGTTCTTTACTAGAAAGTTGGGAAATACTTGCTATTGCATTAAACAACTCAAATTCAGATGGAGTTGTTTCAATGGGATTGGTGGTTAGTAGTCTTCTTAATGAGGAGATGCGAAGGATGAATCTAATGGAAGACAAAGAGAGAGAGAGGAAACTAGAAATCCAATTGGAGAAATGCATTTTGTAAGGAGGTGCTACTTGCAAAAAGAGGAAGTAATAATACATACAAATTGCTTGGAAAAACGATAGAGAATGAACGTCCCAAAGTGGTGGTGAAAATTCAAATTGGTCAAAATCAAAGTGGAGCCATCAACAGAAAGCTGCGAAGACCACATGGTGGCCATTGTGGTATTACAAATAGTTGTGATTTATTGATGGCATGCAAGTCTAATTTGGAGCATGCATTAATTTTTGGTGATTTGAAGGTTATTCATTTTTTTGGATTGCAATATTTGTTCCCATGGTATTATTGGATATTATTTTGAAGTTGGGGTTCTAGGTAGAGCTTGGATGACATATATTGAATATTGTATCAAGGTTGAGATGATTAGGTTTTTTTGTGATATAACATTCTATATTTATGTAGATCTTTGATATATTTGAGTCTATATGGAATATTGACTCAAATTCATTACCTATTTTATAGGGTTGATAGATTTTGAAGATTGATTAATTGCATCTTTTAAAAATTTGGTAGATTTTATGGAGTGATTAGCTGTCGCTTTTATTGCATTAGAAAAGGTAACGAATTATCTACTTGGGAAGACTTATGGAATTATTCAATGGCTTCTTGAAGAAGATATTTTGTCAACCATATTATAAATAGGCATTGCACTGTTCGTTATATGTACATGGGAGAAAATGTTTATTCTCTTTAGGTTTTAGAATTTGAAATATCTTCTCAATTTTAGATTTTTATTGTAATCTTTTGGTCATTTAATAAAAAAAAAAATTGGTGGAATAATTTTATCATTATTTTTCTTCATTTCTTATCTCTTCTAAAATATAATTGTGTAGAGATCCTAAAATCCCTATAAGATCCTCCGCTCGTTAGTCTTTCGGTCGTAAGATTATTGGATCATGCTCGTGGTTCATCCTTCCATCCTATTATCAAGCCTTCTTGACGTTGGTGATTGCTTAGCAATGGAAATGGCTTTAAGAGACTTATCATGCCTTTTCTTTGGGGATAGGACTTTCTCTAACTGGTCCAATGTTTTTTATGGCACTTTAGATTTCGACAAAAGGATTCTATTTGCGTGATTTGGATCTGAGGTTTAGAGCGCGCCATCTTGCCTTTATTGCTTATGTTACTTGGACCGCTATGTTCTTCTTCCAACCATTTGATCATTCACTTAGTTTCGTTTTTGCAGCAAGGTGAGTCTGCCTCGGTTTGGTTTGTTGTGTTTAATGGTTAGAAGATGGTTGTGGCTTTGGTTCGCATTTGCTGTACTTTCTTGTGGTGCTAGCCTTTTCTTTTAGGGTTGTTTTGGCTTTTTGTCTGGTCAAATTGCCTACTCCAGTGCTTTCTGTTGTTCTATTATATGGATGGCTTTGAAATCTACTGAATTTGGATTTTGGTTTTGATTTAAAAAAAACAATAATTAAACCTCAATATATGATACAATCATACTGCATGCAAGCAAAACACTATTTCATTGAAGAAAAATATGTAATGGTAAAATTATACCTTTTCTGTTTGCTAATTGAATTGATAATTTGGTGAAAAAATGATATGTAATTTTGAATCCCTAATGCAATGAAAACAGCTAACATACAGCGTTAAGTACACTTTTCTAGTTATTCAAATTGGTAGCGAACAATAATGTGACCGCTACTATATTAGAAAAACTTGACTCCATCCTTAACCTGCAAAATGATTTTAATTAAACTCCAAATAAGCATTCTAGTATTAAACATCAACCAAAAAAACGTACAATGGTAAAATTTCGATCATCCAAGCAGCAGCCATGTATTTAAAAATAAATAAAACCCACACCTGGGCTGTCCAATCCTTCATAAACTCTTAAAAGGAACTGGGCTAAATCTATCTGAGACAGATTTTGATCATCTAGGCATCAGTCATGTATTTTAAAAAACCTACATCTCGACTGTCTGCTTGTTTATAAACTCCAAAAAAGGAGTTGAGCTAAATATATTTGAAGCAAATTCATATTTAAACAGATTATAGCTAAAAATTCCTTTGATACATAATGCGTGATTACAATTGGTGATGGAGAGGCTGATTTCGATATCAACTGCTAAGGAATGAAGATTGGTGGCAATGTTGGTTGCTGGGGAGGCAAGTTGTGGCATATGGAGGTGGAAGAAAGGTTAAGATCCTGTGTTGATTTAGAAGCCATTCCGATTACAGAATCAGATTGGTAGGGTATTCTATGGAGGAAGAGCAGTGACTATAAACATGAAAGGCAATGGCGAAATAGGAGTAGACAATAGTGGACGACAATCCAAATGAGGATTTCTACTACAACAAAATGATGGGCGATTCAGCGATGTACACCAGATTCAGCAATTTGAGCTTCAGAAAATGGTAACGCGAGAGCAGAATTGATGCTTTCCTTGATCTTTGAGATTCTTCAATGAGGATGGAGCTGAAGCTTTTGTTGGTAAGTGGAATTGATGAGCTTCAGAAAAGGGTAACGCGAGAGCAGGATTGATGCTTTCCTTGATCTTCGAGACTCTTCAGCGAGGAAGGAGCCGAAGCTTTTGTTGGTAAGTGGAACTGAAGTGAAGTAGACGAAATATGCTTCTCACCTGAGTTCTCTCTGGTATGAATCTCCCTAGCTTTTAGTTCAGATCTGAGTCTCGAAAAATTATTGTTTGACAAAGCCTTTGTAAGAATATCTGCCTTTTAATAGTATGCTAGAACATGACAAACTTGCAATTGCCCCTTTGCAATCTGTTCTCGAACAAAGCATATATTTATCTCGATGTGTTTTGTTTGAGAATGTAAAATAGGATTTTGAGACATATATAATTTGCTTTGATTGTCACACCATAGTGTAGCTTCGTCAGTTTTAATCTGCAACTCCTTAAGCAATGATTGTAACCACATGATTTCTGCTGTGGCACTAGCCACACTTTTGTATTTAGCTTCACTGCTTGATTTTGAAATTGTTGCTTGTTTCTTATAGCTCCATGAAATTAGATTATTCCCAAAATAAACACAATATCCAGTGACAGATCTTCTATCATCGACATCACCAGCCCAGTCAACATCACTGTATCCCACAATGTCTAGCTTTGAATTCTTGTCAATGTGTAGACCATAGTCCAAAGTTCCATTTAGATATCGTAGCACTCTTTTAACACCTTTCCAGTATGTTTCCAAGGGATTCTGCATAAATTGAGACAGTTTCTTAACACTGAATGACAAATATGGTCTGGTTATAGTAGCATATTGGAGAGCTCCAATTACGCTTCTATATTGTTTAACATTTATTATAGGTTCCCCCCTGTGTTTTGAGTATCTTTGACTGCTTATCATAGGGGTAGGTTGAGAATTGGCATTTAGCATTTTAGCTCTTTCCAGCAGATCAACAATGTATTTTCTTTGATTTAAGATCAAGCTTTGCTTGTTAGTTCTGGTCACTTCTATCCCCAGAAAATAACTGAGATCACCTAAGTCTTTCAGTGAGAACTGTTGATTGAGATACTTAATTAAATCACTAATTTTCTTTTCATCATTGTTTATATTGATTAAATCGTCAACATAAATAAGTATGTATACAGATGAATTAGCAGTGATGTTAACAAACAATGAATTGTCTGATTTGGTAAACTGAAAGCCTTTATTAATGAGTGTTTCTTTTAGTTTGTCAAACCAATCCCTAGGGGCATGTTTGAGCTCATATATTGCCTTATTGAGCTTGCGTACAAGATTATTGTCTTGTATGTAGCCTGGAGGCTGATGCATATAAATTTCCTTTTGCAGCTTTCCATTTAAAAAGGCATTGTTAACATCAAGCTGCTTTATATGTCAATTTTTATACACAACAATGGTTAAGATAAGTCCAGGGTCGGTCCGTCGGATCGGTTGCCCTAGCCCAAATTTTTTTTTTATTGCCCACAACACTAATTTTGTGATGCAGTTCGTGCTAAATTAGTCGAAAAACAATTGATAAAGGAAGTAAAAGTTACCTGTAAAATCGTATAAAGATGACACTGTTCCACTAAACGAAGATATATATATATATATATATATATATATATATATATATATATATATATCAAAGGTGTGCTGCAGAGCAACATCCTGCCTGATTGCCATTTACTAATGCCCATACTTTTGAAACTCCCATTCGCTATTATCTGTACATATGAACCAAGATATCAAGAGAAAAATAGCAAAATAAAAACAAAGAAAGAGGATATAGTTGGACATTGCTATTCTTGCTAATTATTTAAATACCTGACAAGTTGATTGTGAAATTTTACACCATATTTCATCATAATTTCTACTTTCCATTCCACACTCCTTTTTTACTTTACACCATTCACTCAAAACTCGTTAGGTAGATTTGAAATAAATCGTAGGTAGCTGATGTTATCACATATAGCATAAAATTTTACTGCTATCTTTCATTAAAATTTTTACATGTCCATCTAAAATCCTTACCTTTCACTATTCAGTCAAAGCACTATTACAAGTTAAGGTTCAAAGCTCATTTTAAAGAAATTTGAAATAAGGTACTACAACCAATATTAGAAGGCAAGAAAGTGGACACACTGAAATTGTTCCACTTAGTTCTTACAGCTATGAAGCCGAAAATTGGCAAAAAGTGAGCAACAAATGGTGAGAAATACCATTTATGTGATATTGCAGCTGCACATACTCAGCAACAAATTTTACATTCATTCTTCAAAATTAGTAAATCAAATACATTATCAGATTTACAATTTTTTTAAAAAGGTACCTTTCTATTGCTCAACAGCTGAGCTTTGAAGGTTGAGGAAATGACAAGATTGGAGATAGCAAGAAGGAAGATGTTGATGTCCAATCGATTTGCGATTTGCCCCTTTTTTCAGAAAGAGAATCGGTGCGTCTGCAGTGAAGCATTGATCAATACGGAATACCTAATTTGAGAAGCGGGAGAAAGTTTCACATTAACTTATGAATTGATCTTTTTTTTTTGGTTGCCCTGCTGCCCATGGGCTTGCCCCTGGGCGGGGCCTGGATAAGTCTGACAGTTCTGGACTTAATCACAGGAGAGGAAGTTTTAGAAAAATCAGACTCATATTCTTGAGTGTAACCTTTGACCACTAGCCTTGCCTTGTGTTTGTTTATACTACCATCTGAATTTTTCGTTAACCGGTAAAGTCCACCTGCAATTGAATATATTTTTATTCTTGGGTGGATGAACGAGTTCCCATGTCTTGTTATTAACTAAGGCATTGAACTCTTCATCCATTGCCAATTTCCAATGTTCATTGCCGATGGCTTGACTAAAATTTTCAAGCTCATCACTTGTAGATATTGCAGCATATATTTTGGGTTTGAAAATACTACTTTTTGATCTTGTAATCATAGGATGTCCAGTTGCAACTGGATTAGTTTGTGGAGTGTTCTCTTCATTTTCAGCACTATTGTTGATATTATCTCTTGAGTTTTCTACAGCAGTTTGACCTGTACTCCTTGCTGTGCTATCTGGAGACTAAACTGAGCAACTGGGTGTGTGATCGGCATCTTGACCTGACCTTAGTGGTAATATGTGTTGAGATTCTGAGGAGCCACTAGTCCTTTCAGTCTCCATGTCATTTGAGAACTCAGTATACAAAGGTTTATCTGGTATTGCTTCCCTTTTCTTGTATATTTTACTTATAGTTTTAATGTTGTGCTCTCTAAATGGAAAAATTTGTTCATTAAACACTACATTTCTGCTAACAATAACCTTGCCATTCTCTTCAAGACATTTGTACCCCTTTTGACTTATTCCATAACCAATAAAGGTACATGACTTAGATCGAAATTCAATTTATTTCTGTAGTAAGGTCCAGTTCAAGGAAAACATAAACATCCAAATGTTTTAAGAATTTTGTAGTCTGGTTTAGTCCCAAATAATTTTCTATAGGACATTTTCCATGTAATACTTTGGTTGGCAATCTATTAATCAAATAAACTGCAGCATTAAAGGCTTCAAGCTAAACTTTTAGAGGCATTGCTGCTTGAGCAAGCAATGTTAAACCAAACTCAACAATGTGTCTATGTTTTATTTCTACTAAAACATTTTGCTTAGAAGTGTATGGACAAGTAGTTCTGTGTATAACTCCTTTTTTTTAAGTAATCACTCAAAGTTTTATACTCACTTCCACCATCAGTTTGAAAAAAATTTAACTGACAGTTAGTTTGTTTCTCTGCCATATTTATAAAGTTAATGACAGTATTATACACATCTAATTTGAACTTCAAAAAGTATATCCATGTATGTCTGGAATAAGAGTCAACAAATATAATAATTATAACCATAATCAGAGTTTATGGGTGCAGGACCCTATAAATCTGAAGCAATCATAGCTAATGGTTGTTTATATTCAGTTTCAGAGTTGGTAAATGGTAATTTATGAATTTACCAAACTGGCAATAAGTGCACACATATGGAGTTGTACATGTGTCAAATGGAACTTTATTATCAAATAATATTATCTTAATAGTCATCTCACAAGGGTGACCTAACTTTGTTATGCCGTATATCAAATACATTCTTGTTTTTAATATCAGAAACAATTTCAGTGACATTACAAGTATTATTATTAGTACTAGCAGATTTCTTGCGTATTACAAAACTGAATCTATATAGCCCTTTTTCTGCTTCACCTTGTTTCAAAGTTTCTTTGGTTAGTATGTCTTTAACTAGACAAAACTTAGGGTAAAACTCAAAGAATACACGATTATCACTTGCAAATTGTGATACACTGATAAGATTTTTCCTAACTTTTGGAACTCTCAACAGATTATTCAGATATAATTGCCTTTTCCCTTTGACATGTGCATTTTCAGTGTGTGTTATTCTAATGCATTCACCATTACCTAAACAAATAAGTTGTTTACCTATGTATTCCTTGTTGTCAATGTTCAAGTTTTCCAAGTTGTTAGTAACATGATTTGTAGCTCCAGTATCAGGTTACCATGCATCATCTGAAATATCTTCATGTCTTGTAGCTTCACTTAGTTGACAACTTTTAGAACCATCATTTTGTTAAGATGTATTTCTAGCTTGTGTTAGATTTGCACTCCCATTATTATTGGAATTTCCCGAATTTTGTCCAGGCATGTATCCTTGTTTAAACCTGAAATAACACTTTGCTGTAATGTGGCCAAGTTTTTCCCAAATTTGGCACTTGTGTCTTGAGTTTTTGTTACCATACCTACCTCTTCCTCTTGACCTACCAGAAAAATCTCCCCTCATATTATTTTGATCACTTCTTGGATTCTTGTTTTTGTTGATAACTGCATAATTGATTAACAAGTCACTGTTAATGGATTTATTGTGATCAATTATTGAATCATGAGATAATAGTGTTGAATGAACATATTGCATGTCTGAAGTTGTATTCTTTGTAGTTAGAATTGCAACAACTGCTTCATATTCATTTCCCAATCCATTTAGAACAGTTAACACTTGTTCATCTTCGCTAACTTTACGACCAACAGACTCAAGTAATTTGTATAGTTTCTTTATCTTTGCAAGATAATCTTTCATTGGTTCATCTTCTCCCTTTCTAATATTTTGCATCTCTCTTTTATAATGCATAGCCTTTGCTGCTGATTGGGTGCTGAAAACCCTTTCTGTAGTTAACCAAATTTCATTAGCGGATTTACAGCCTATAACTTGTGAGAGAAAATTTGAACTAATGGATGAAAGTAGCCAAGCACATATGAGTCTGTCTTGTCTAAAGTATTTGGTGTATACCCCTCAATGACAGTTTCAACTTGCATTCTCCAAAGAACATAGTTATCATCTTCAAGATTGATGGTTAATGCTTTGAGGGCTACTTACGGTTCTTATCTCATTGTTAGGATTTGATCCAGAAACAATTGCTGTGGATTGTGACGGTTGACCAGGCAAGACTAGGTGAGAAGAATCAACATCCCTTGTTCCAGAATGGCTATCTCCAGCCATATCAGAATGATCAAAGAGTGCTTCAGAAATTGGAAATTGACTGAGCTTTCAGGTAATTGAAATTTTCCTTTTAGAAAATGATGTAGATTTAAGACAGAATGCAACCAAGTTTAACTTGGACGGCTCTGTCTTTATTCTGATTTTGAGAGGAATTTTCGATTTCTTGAACTGGCTTTCTTGATTTCTAAAAATAGATTGTTTTGAGATTCAATGTTGCAGCCAAACTTTGATGAAGTTAATGGCAAGGTAGTTGAATCTTGATACAATCTTCTTAACTCCCAAACGATGAAGATATAATCTGATGGGAGAACAAATTCTTAACAAAGAAGCATGAATCAGAATCTGATGTGAAGACAGGAGAAAGATCAGGATTTGAACGAGGATCTTAAACGCTGCTAAGCAAATGCACTGATACCATGTTGAATATGTGAATTAATCACAGATGATTAGAGAAAAGCAATGGAGAACAATTGTAATTAAAGAGGGAATGTAAACTGATTTGTATTCAGTGAAAAATTAATTGTGCACAAGCATTCGTTGGTTATTTATACACATATTAGACTGATGGCCAAAGCCCAAGTAAATGTAACTGAAAATAGAATATAGCGGGTGCTAGCCCATATAACATAATATTATACATAGTCTAACAAGAAGAAACGAAAGAAAAAAAATGACGTACAATTTTGGCTTCAAACGAAATTGATCTTAACTAACAGTAGGCAAACCTCCCTAATGATCGGTTTGATTAAAGGAAGCATAAATGGAAAATATTTATTATAATGACCATTTTGTTAATTTTTTTATCCTCCATTTTGTCTGTTATATTTTAAAATTGGTAATTTTTATTCTAATTCACCATATTAGTAAGTTAATCCACCATATTTTATAGAATCTTTGACTTTTACTAAAAATTAAATTTTAATCAGTATATCCATCAAAAAAAAGAAAACTGTACGTATTATCCTCTTCTCAATCTTCTTCTGTGCGTTTTCTTCTTCCTTGTGTTTTCCGTCGTCTTCTCTGTTCTGGAATCCTAGCATCTAAATCCAAGCTTAAGCATTAAGCGAAGTCAAGGTTTTAAATCTCGAGTTTTGGTCGCGTTTCTTCTCTAGGATTTTATAGACTCGGTCTCGTATCGGGGAGATCTCGGACGAGATGAGTATAACTTGGGAGGTTGTCCTGGATTTTCATCTCGGGTCTGAAAGTTCATATCGAAACAATCTCGGGGTACATGGCATGTTAAAAATGATATTTTAACAAAATTATTTTTATAAATGCTATCAAAAACATAATAACTTAAACTTAAAATGCAAAATAACTTTATTATTCTTTATTTTGCGAAAGATCATTCATACTCTAAATCGTAATATGCTTAAAACAAGAATATTGTTAGATAAGAAACATTAAAAGGATCCAAAACATTAAAAAATCTAGCATAAATAGACCATAAAATACACAATTTCATAAGTAACATGTATGTAAAAAGACGAATATGTAAATCATAAGCATTGTAAAACATATACGAACATACAATATAGTCATTTAACATGCAAAACGTAAAATATCAAAAGATTGATATGACTAGATTTGAGGTTTTCAATTATAGTTCTAGTTCATGTACAAATTTAAATTTTAACCAAAAAAACTAAGATCTCGGACGATATTCCACTATTTCGTCTCGGTAGATATATCGTTCGATTTTGCAATATCTCGGGTGATATATTCGAAAGAAGATTTAGAGTGATATTTTCTATTTCGTTTCGGAAGGAGCCCAAAACGAGATCTCGAGCGATATTTGCGAGATTTAAAATAGTGAGCGGAGTAATTCAACATAACAGTAAGTAGTTTGTTTATTTATTTATTTATTTAATTTTTTTTTGAAGTTGATTAATTGTATACAAAATTGTGTTTTTTTAATATCACCATTATCAAATATAATTGTAGTTGGTTATTTTCTGAAATCTTGAAAAATTGATAGAAATATGTCTAAGAAGAGAAGCAGTTTACATCTTGATGAGGGAGACGGTTGTTACAATACTAAGGAAACTGTAGAAAATCAAGGGTTGCATACAGTAGATTTATAATGTGTATTATTTTTTACATAATTATCTAGTGCCGAGATCTTGATTATAGGCTAGTTGGATTATTATTATTAATCTGATATAATAATTGTGAAATAACGTAGAATTGTGAAAAAAGAAGCACAAAATCGATTGTTTGATATATAATACGATGAAATCTGTAAGTTAATCCACTCGTGGATTAACTTACAAAATAGTTGTGGATTAAATTATTAAAGTAAAATGGTGGATTAACTTATTAAAACCATGGATTAGAATAAAAATTACCTTTAAAATTAATAGGACCTTGTTACTGTGTTTATTTTGTTTGAAAAAACTAGAATCAGTCGATTTCGAGAAAGAAATGTAGGTCGTTGATGACTGAGATGAAGGTGCGTTCTATTTAATCTTATCATGTCAATTCCAGCTTTATGTATTTTTCATTGGTAAAGTCACGTATTTGACATAACGATGTTTACACAGTTGCGCAAACAGGTTTTATATGCAGAATTATTATATCTTCTCCTTTGCTAACATCATTTGTCACTGAACTATTGCAACACTAGCAAAAGGATTACTGAAATTACATGGTCAATATTTAACATTTGGTGTACACACAATTATATACTAGCACGACATAGGAGAACAATGCAGCCGCACTTGGTATTTTACAAATTAGACCAGAAGGAAACTCACATTGAGAACAAAAAAAATCAACAGTTGACTTCTGCTTAAATGCTTAGAAAAAGCATACATAAACATTACTATACTACTACCATTTTCTGATAATATACCTCAACAAAATAAATAAACACTGTAAACTTAATTAGTGATTATGAGGGTTTGATCATATGCAAGAACCAAAAATATAACAAACCACGATCTTACCAGCCCCTTAGCTTGAGGCAGTCCATTTGAAAATAACTCTTGGTTTCCAAATTACATATACCGTTTACCTGCTATTTTCATGTAACAAATCAAGTTAAATATAAATATGACCGTAAGATGTACCAAAGTTCCTATCATCGTAGCAGAAGTACCTATTGCTTGGAAACCCATATTTCCATGTAAACCATTTGATTCACTACCAACTGCATGAGGATACACTCTACAATCCTCATCGGTAAGTTTTTGTAAAGACACAACAGGAAGAAAATTATTCAAAGTAAAAGAAGACGTATAATGCTTATTGAAACTGTCCATATTATCAGAGCAAAGTGAAACTGAAGAATGTGTGAAACTTAATGGTAAGAGGAACATGAATCTCACATTTATATTATAAAAGGGGATGTGTAACAACCCGTATTTTCAATAACCTGTTATAACATAAATGGAGGCAGAATTAAACTGTAAAATCTGAATCAAGGGAAACGGGCTATGCCACTGCGTTCGTCTCGGAAAAATACGCGAAATAGAGTCCGAGTTTTCGAAAATCGGAGTCCGTATGACCAAGATATGGCCTCGCGAAGTTTCACGAAAAATTCCCAAATTAAAGTATACTTAATTAAGTGAAATGGGTTGCGCAGAGAAATATATATATATATTGATATATATATATATATATATATAATTGAAAATTAAATAAATAAATATGCAAAAATGTTCAAAACAGCGAATTGGGAGAGGGGAATAACCGAACCGGCCGATTTTTGAGGTCGACCCGAGCTCGCTGGGTCGACTAGGGGTTAATCCAGAGTGTTTGGCTGTCAACCCGTGGGCCGATTCGCTCAAATGCAGATTTTGCATTTGGATGGTTCTCATGGTTCATCTTTAATCTAAAGGCCCTAGATGGTTCCTACACTTGACTTCTTCCCCAAGACATACTTTGATGGCTTGGATTGAATCTAGGTTTAATCCTATGGCCTAAAACACTTGCCTAATCTATAAATAAGACCCTAACCTATCCTAAATCCTCATTATTCATTCATGCAACTAAACTATGGCAAAATTTTACCTCTCATGGCCTCCACTCTCTTCATAAAATTTCTAAATGGTTTCTATGAGAGATTTTCCATGCATACAAGTGTTTTCAAGCTTTTATGAGTGTCATTAGCTTGCATTCAAGTCAAGTTTCTATCTTTGCATCATAAAGCAAGGGTTTTGATCATTTTTGGCTCAAGGGTTTTTATGTTAGAGCTTGCATTTTGGGTCTATTTGATTGCATAAGGGCTTTGTCATATCTTTTGTGCCTTCATAGCAATGTAAGCCCTTTCCCTACTCTTAGATATTAACTATGAAGTCAAATTTTCATGTTGCAAGTTTGGGTTTCATCATTGAGTATGATACATGCTATCATGTCATGCAAGTTTATGAAGTCATTATCTTGATCTTGTGAGCTAAAAGCTACAACCTTTATGTTGAAATGTTGCATTAGGCAACATGAGAACCCTCATAACCTTTATGTCAACTTGCATATGAAGTCATAACCCTTATATGATGATATATGCGAGTTACTAGTCATCATTCCATATCTTTTGTCACCATGATTCGCTTATGTGCCAAGTTTGGGTTTATGCATGTTTTGAGGCTTAAGAATGTAACATGCAAGTTAATGAACACATTTGTGCCTCATTTGCCACCATAATTAACTTGTGGCTTAATATCCATTTTTGTCATGCCTTTGCCAAGTCACTTCTTTTAATCCATTACGTTGTCGCGAACGTATATGCGAGTTTAAAAGCGTTGGGTTATGTTATGGGTAATTTCTAATGACATGAAAATACAACTTGAAAACATGACTTGAAATATAACATGGAAGTTGACATGTAAGTATGCATAAAAACATAAGCTTGGGAATTTACCTATTAAGTTAGGTCTACCCTTTGGGAATTTACCTATTAAGTTAGGTCTACCCAAATGCTTGAAAACTTGTAACATGTTTTGGGAAACATGATGGACATGACACTTAGATAATATAAGTGTGGCCAACTCGAGGTTGGGTTGAGTTTGCAACGTAAAACTACCGGAACCGACCGGCCTAACTAGTAGTTGCAAACAATAGGACCCAATGTGAGAAGTTGGTCATGTTGTGCTTGAACCCGAGGTTAGACCAAGTTGTGGTGTAAAGCTACCCGGAACCGACCGACATAACTAGTAACCACAACAAAGTCTAATGTGAGAGGTGAAGGTGCATTAAGTAATTAATGCCACATGATAGGGTTAAGTTAATTTGATTAATGACTCTTAACCAAATATGACATGGACAAATGGGTTAAGTAATTTGATTAGGCTAATGATACTTAACAAAACATGACAAGGTTGGGTAGGTTAAGTAACTTGATTTGCCTAATGACACTTAACCATTTTTATATGACTAGTGGATGGGGTTAAGCTAACCAACACTTAATCAATCCAACGCGATAACTTGGTAAGGTTAAGTAAGTTTTCTTAATGACGCTTAACCGAAAAATACGGTTAACGAATGGGGTTAAGATTAGACTCAACTAGTCTAAACATGGAAATCGGATGGGGTTAAGTTAGCCTAGACTTAATTAATCCCACTTGGTAGTTTAATGGGTTAAGTTAAACACTTAACTAATCTAAACATGATGAATTGATGTGGTTAAGTGACCTATACTTATCCAATCTAACTCGTTAATTTATTGTGGTTAAGTTAACCAATACTTAACCAATATAACATGAAAACATGATAAGGCTAAGTCACGAATCGCTTGAATACACTTGACCGATTTGACTAAGTAAATTGATAGGGTCAAGTTCATATATACTTAACCAATCTAGAATGATAATTGGACGAGGTTAAGTCGTGAATTGCTTAATATACTTAACCAACTTGAGCATGGTTTGTAGGGTTAAGCCTTGAACTTGGATACTTAGCCAATTTTGACGTGTTAAGTCATGAACTTAAGTGACACTTAATCCATTATGTAAACCCTAGTTCTGAGGATTAGGTGGATAACCATAGTTAACAAGGATAACGGGAACAATGCTAAGTGGTAACCTTAGTTGAAGAATAACTAAGTAATGATTCTTAGTCAAGGAAATTTAGACCAGTTCAAAGATAGATGAGTAACCTGATACGGTAGGTCATCGTTTAAGTATACGAGTAGGAGCAAGTATCTGATTTAGGTAAAGGCTCCAGCGAACTGGGTAACGAAGCAGCGACTTCGGGGAACGTGAGGATATTCTTGGTATCCCTCTATGAGCTGCCAGGTGATTATACTAGGCTCATGAGAGGTTAAGGTCTGCGTTAGAAGAACCAAGAGTATGCCTTGGTTGCTATACGAGCGACCTAAAGACGGGGATGGATAGGGGATAGTCGACGATACACGGTCGTACCCTAGATAGCATTTCGTCAGGCTACCTACCATCTTTGGTCAAGCGTGTACGTACGGAAAGGCAGAGAACACCCAAAAGACCATAATTGCTATCTAATTATGGTTGCGGTAAGGCTTGGATGTGGGTTGGCCAGTGTTGTGTTCTCATACAGGATTTATCCTGTCTTGTCTTTCACTAGTTGAGGGAGTGGTCTCGTGGGACCATAGCCACGTATAAGAAAAACAGACCTTAGCATCTGCATCGGCAGATAAATCGAAAGCTCCCGATCGAGTCCTGTATTTCTTGATTTACCCTGTGACAGGACTCGGATGGCACGATGTGATACATGTGCATACAGTCATGGAAAAGCGATTCACGATGAATGCGTGGGAAAAAGGGCACGGTTGGCGGTTAGCGTAATCCCTAGTGGCCCTTGGTGGTTGAACTCAAACCGAGATACGAAAACGTGCAATAGGTAAGCATAATCCCTAGCAGCCCTAGGTAGCATAAGTCCTAGTTGTACAAACAATAATTCATGTTGGAAGACCCTAGCTAGGTTTAGGGTAATAGTCCAAACCGATCTTAAGGATCATGGAACTATGTTAAAGTAATATAGAATCTCATGGGAAAGCCCGTATGGTCTACGGCAAGGGACTGAACATTTACATGGAATAAAACATACAAGTTGAGTAACCTATATATGCGATATATTAGGTTGACATGGACCATTACACGACTTTTGAGTGAGGGTCATTCTTGGTTAACACATGACACGGTGGGGATACTAGTACGGTAGATGCAGAGCTAAAATACAGGATAGATATCACGGGGCGTTATACGTGACAGATATCTTGGGGATATTATACTTGATAGAAACCTGACGATGAGATACCTTGTTTTATCTTGACATCGTAATTTATCATGACACCTTAGTTTATCTGAGTTCAGTAGTTCATCCTGTTATTTTGATTTAGCTTATCTATCTTGTTATCATGCTTATGTTCATCTCAGTTTCTCATGTCAGTTAACTTTACTAGTTTTTATGCTAATAGTAGATAGTGCTTACTCAGTCTTTTTGACTGACCCGTTTTGTTTCGCCTCTTTTCTTCCGTTTCCCCCCAGGTTACAGGGAGGAAATACTGTTGTTTAGTTCGGACTTCTTCTGCTTGAAGGTCATCATGGATGGCTTGGACTTTTCTTGGCTAATGGCTACTTTACTGTTTTTACTTGGGGAATAATTTATGAAAATGTCTTTATGCTTCTTTACTATTGCCAGACAGGTTTTGGTGTAATCTGATGTAAAAGGCTTTAGACCTTATTTATTCATGTTATGAAAGTTTGATTTTACTTCCGCTATTTTATATGTTCTGTCTTGTGATATTTCTGTGCATGTTTACCAATAATGCCCCTCTAAAGCTAGTGCATTCCTTTGCGAGTGACCCTAGCGGAGGCGGGGTGTTACACGTGGTATCAGAGCAGAAGGTTACCAGACTGGGCAAAAGTTTTTAAAGACCTTCTGAAAACTATTTGAAAAAAAAAAACGTTTACAAAGAAGCATTTTTCAAGAAAATTTTCTTTTAAAAGAAAAAGGCTATTCCCCAAAGGCCATTAGCGCTATCCTTGTTTCCTTAATTGAGTCTCTTTTCCTTTCTTTCCTCCATCTGTAGTCACAGTAGTTTTAACTGCAACTAGTCTTTTCTACCTACGAAAGTGCTTTCCATACGATGGAGGTGGTTCTCGAGAGACCAGTGGCCGCGTTATAAGAAAGGATCGTGAGAAAGAAGGATAAAGGATACGAGCTTAAGGATGAGCAACTTGTTGGTATGGCTTAGTCCTCAAAGGAGGGAGAAAGATGAACAATGAAACCCATGACGAGAGAGTACCTTTGGCATGGTAAAACGGGGCGGATAGTTAAGTATTATGGGACAAGAACAAGATCATCGGGAGGGCAGTAGTATGCTCTCATTTCTAGAGTACCTCGGAAGGAGGGTAACGATCTTGTTAAAGGTTTAGCTTTTCTTCTCTATCATCCCATTAGGACTTCGTTGTTCGTATCATTTAAGTCTGCTTCGATAGTTGAGTCTCTGCACCTTAAGTACTAGCGTAATAGAGAATCCCATTTTTGTCTCAAAGTCCTATTGGAGAATCAATACATTTATACATGACTTGTTTGGATTTGGGAATGTCTATGCCAAGTGTTGAGTTTGGAAATAATGCTTATGTTTATAAGCTATGGATGGATTCTAGGGATGAAGTGGTTATCTAGTAGGGGGTGCCACTCTCGGTTTTGATAGGAGGGTAGTTAGACCTTTTGACTAGCCTTGGTAATGCCCTCGAAGTATCGGGTAACCTTTTTGAGGTTCTGTCATGACTAGTTACTTAGAATCCCTTGATGCCTTTATTGGAAATTTGAAGCCCGATCGAGTGGTGTTCGCCAATAAGACGGATGGTTTACTTCATTTATGCATGGGTTATAGAGATCACCCTAGTAAGTGCGCATGATAACCTATTGGCATCTGTTTACTTTCAAGAGAAAGTTCTTCTACATGGAATGCCTTATAGTATATAAACGAGATCCAATATTCACTAGTGAATTTTGGAAAGGTTGCATGAGATCATGAGTACGCAGTCATGTTTGCGTCAAGTATTCTAGGAAAAGGATAAGTGCAAGTGGAACGAGAGGCGACGAAGAAATGAGTTCCAGCTCATGTTATGGAAACAGGAATAAGAAGCTACAAAATCGCGAAGTTAAAAGACGACTTTGATGGTCAAAGACTAGATACACGCATGATATCTCTTTTTGGGAGTATATCCTTGATCCCTGTTTTCTGTAGAGCTTACTTGTAGGCTATCTTTTGTGGACATCCTCTCGGTCCTATTCTCCGTTACAAACCCTGTAGGGAGTTTGTCCTGTTTATCTTCTCGACCCTGTTTCAGGGAATTCTAGGTAGAACCCTATGGATGTAAACATGTATTTGAAACATGTTATGATTGATATGGTTGCAAGTGGTTGCAAGTGGTTGCTCGTGGATGCGCGAATGCACATTAGATACTAGCTCGACTCGTTCACATTTCATATTGCATATGCACGAGTATTTATACTTGTTTATGGATGAAATCGAATGTATTATCATGCGGTTGTTGCATATGAATGAATGATTGTGCACGCATATAGTATCTATATGACTAGGACTATTTGCATACATGTTGGATTCATGGCACTATACATATTTTGCATTAGAAAGATTATTCAGGCCTGATCATTAGCATTAGCTAAGGAACATGTACACACACGTTTTGCATATATTCATACAGCATTAGAAATCATCTAAGGACAATGGTTGCTTGTGGATGATGTTTTGAGTAGATGGATGATGGATGGTAGGATATGTTCTTCCTAACTTGGAGATTTCGGGGACGAAATCCTAAAAGGTGGGGAGAATGTAACAACCCGTATTTTCAATAACCTGTTATAACATAAATGGAGGCAGAATTAAACTGTAAAATCTGAATCAACGGAAACGGGCTATGCCATTGCGTTCGTCTCGGAAAAATACGCGAAATAGAGTCCGAGTTTTCGAAAATCGGAGTCCGTATGACCAAGATATGGCCTCGCGAAGTTTCACGAAAAATTCCCAAATTAAAGTATACTTAATTAAGTGAAATGGGTTGCGCAGAGAAATATATATATATTGATATATATATATATAATTGAAAATTAAATAAATAAAGGTGCAAAAATGCTCAAAACAGCGAATTGGGAGAGGGGAATAACCGAACCGGCCGATTTTTGAGGTCGACCCGAGCTCGCTGGGTCGACTAGGGGTTAATCCAGGGTGTTTGGCTGTCAACCCGTGGGCCGATTCGCTCAAATGCAGATTTTGCATTTGGATGGTTCTCATGGTTCATCTTTAATCTAAAGGCCCTAGATGGTTCCTACACTTGACTTCTTCCCCAAGACATGCTTTGATGGCTTGGATTGAATCTAGGTTTAATCCTATGGCCTAAAACACTTGCCTAATCTATAAATAAGACCCTAACCTATCCTAAATCCTCATTATTCATTCATGCAACTAAACTATGGCAAAATTTTACCTCTCATGGCCTCCACTCTGTTGGATCTAGAATAACCCTAGAGGGGGGGTGAATAGGGTTTTTCACAGTTTTTAGCTGAATTAAAAACTTAACGAGATATATAATAATAAACTGATCACAAAAAATAGCAGAAACTGAAATGCAGAAAATAAATCACACACAGATATACCCAGCTTCGGCAAAACCCTGCCTACTGCTGCATTTCTAAGGTTTCTACTAGGTGATAGAACAGTTCCCGCATACAAGACCATGTACACTCGCAAACCCCTGCTCCTATTTTAACCCTACGCTCAAAACCATAGACTGATCGATATCCCCTCGATCAGATTTCCCCGAATTACACCCCTGTAATCTGTAACCCAGATTTTACAGACTCTGAGACTGACAGTCAACACCCTGACTGATTAACTCTAGTTTATACAAACACTAGAAAACTGTTCAGATGATTGTTTGAATTTACAACTCGAATTAAAACCAAAAAATAAAAACAAATTAGAAGGAATTGAAACCCAAGGAATTAAATAAAGAGGGTTATCCCCTTTTTATTTTAAAAGAAAGCTTAGCCCATAAAACAATAGGCCGGCCCCTTTCATTTGTACTTGTCCGATCATTTTCTCCTTTGCTCTGGAAAATAAAATGGCGGCAGGCGATCCTCTAGGGTTTCTGAAATCCTTCCCAATCCAAAACGATGGCTTGATTGAATGATGAACTCTTGTATGAACTTTAATCTCGAGTTGCTCGTGTTTGTTGCTGAGTGATTCTTCGATTGCGGCTTTGACTAGGGTTTCTTTGGTTCCTCCAAATCAAATCGCGGCCTTGACGGAATTGGTTAATCTCTGAAGCTTGAACTCGTGGCTTGCTTTCTGATGTCGATTTGCTTGAGCTCTCAGTTGAACGAAACCCTACAACTTGTGAGTTATTCGGATTTAATTCTTTGCTTTAATTTATTTGTGGGTTTTTTCGATTCAATTGTTTGTGGTTTCGATCTGTATATTGCCGATGATGAATTGGTGTCTAATATAGGGTAGAGTCAAAACCCTTTCACTCTGATTTCGATTTAAAAAATGGCTTGGTCTGATATTTGCGGTTTCCTCTTTTGTTCCTTCGATTGAATGGGAAATTTGCGTGATTATTGCTCTTTGATTTCCACGGTTTTGATTTGGTCTGATAATTTGCGGTTTCCCTTTTTGAATTTCTTGATTTGAATAATTATCCGAGAAATGTTCTTGCCCCTTTTTGGATATAAACACCTTGGCTTGATTTGAATTCATGCTGAATGAAACATTGCTGGTCCCTTGCGTGATTGAATACATTTCAAAAAAAAAATCTTTCCTTTTATGTCGAACTGAATTTCTTGAAAAAAAAATTAAATACTTGCCAAAATTGCTTTGAATTAATTTCTGCAATCAAAAGAATTGATTGATTTCCCAAACAAACGTTTGCACTTGAAATTCTTTGTATAAGGACTCCTGCAGATTTCCTTAAATCACAGAGAATAAATTCATGCTCTTAAATTCCAGAAATGAATTCTTGCCATGTATTTGCTTAACATTCCTGCTTGTTTATGTTTGCTCAATCATGTAACAGCACCATTTGTTCTGTCTTGACTTGAGCACACGGTTTTGACACTTGATCCATACTTATTTACTGCAAGCACTTGCTTGATCATGCTGAAACTTTATGATCATACTGGTCCATGTTTATTTATGCTTCATGCTATAAGCTGCTCATAATATGTTGTTGTACCTGCCCATTTTGTGATGTATTTGCATTGGTTTGATATGGTCATCTTGAAACATGACTTGGCATGTGCAAGGTATTTCTTGTTCGCAACCTGTTGCACCATGCACCTACACTGACTTGACACCATCATGCTGCTGTAGCCTTGTTCCACTTGTGCTTGTGACCTAACTATTTGTTGCACCATTTGTGTATGATCCTTGATGATGTTTGTTTGCCATGCATCACCACCATGCCTCATTTATTTCTGCACTGTCCATTTTAGTCTGGCTTGTGATTTGTTTCTTATGCTTCTTCACTTACTGTTGTACTAGAAAATGTCGAGGCAATATCATACTGCTTTGCTCATTCATTGTTGCTCGACAGTTTGTTCACTTGCACTGAATCTTGTCCATACTAGTCTTGCACTGATCTTGCCACACACCTCTTTAAGTTTTGTATTGTTTGACTTGTGGTCATGCATTGATATACTTGCTTGTACCTGTATATTGCTGTGTGCATCATACACCACTGTTTTGTCATTGCAGAAATAAAAAACTGATGCACTTATGACTGGTTCACTCGTAAGACCATGCACCATCTTGTATGATTGGTTTGCATGATATGCATATTTGGTTCGATCACCATTGTTGAGACATGACTTTGGCTTCAACATGCACTGGGCTTGACTTTACCTGCTATGTTTGTATACATTGCTGCATATAAACTTTCCATGAATTTGAAAACTTCTGCATTATATTGTTGTCCGGTCTTGTATGATTATACATCCTCGAGTTGCCTTGCGCCATTGCTCAACCATTTGTGAGCCGTGTTGACTATGTTTTGTGAAACTTTCTATTGACTTGAGATTTGTTGACTTTGTTGCCTTGTAAATTTTGCTCCATTTCACTTTGTTTTCACATTTGCTGCTTTGAACCTTTGAGCTGCCATTTTCACTTTATTTTGTCCTCGGCCATGTTTATTATGCACTGGGTTGAGCAGGTCCACGTGGCTACTCCTCAGTTGCACACTGAATTGGCGTGGCAGTGCACACGTGTATATTCATGCACGTGTGTACATGCAGCCATTCAGACTGATTTTTCTGTCCCTGCACAAATATACGTGTATATACATACACATGTGTGTATGTGCACGTGCTATATTCACAAATCAGATCGAGTCATGAAAAATGATGAGAAACACACCAGAAAACTGAGGCAAATAAAATTTTAAAATAAAAAATATTTGCATGTATCCAGTTTAAATTCTATTGCAGTGTACTGTGTGTTTCTGTTTCATGTGACAGGTAAGAAGATGAGACTGAACTGAACTGACAGAAGACAAGACAGACAATGAGCAGTGGAGACTGAAGATGAAAAAAACAGTGAATGAAGCAGTGTCAGTAAAAAAAAATGTCTGTATATGAAAATGTATGTAGAGTGATGAAATGTAGTACAAAATTGTATATCAGTGAATATATATAAATAGTGGAGTTTATAAATTTGTACTGTTTTGATAGTGAAATAAAATATTATATTTAAATAAAATACTGTGTGAATATTTATATTTCTGTACAGTCGTATTTTATTTAAATATAAATATTATATTCCAGTCTGTGATGTATAATACCAGTACAATATCAAACACATTAAAATAATATATATTTGGTTGTTATCATCAAACAAAAATCATATAATTGTGTATACAACAACGTTATATACAACAATCTCCCCCTTTTGATGATGACAAACAAATAAAAGATTTTGAAAAAAAACAATAAATGTATTTGACAGTGGAAATTGAACTCCCCCTATTTATCAGCTCCCCCTACAACAGACAACTCCCCCTGTAACTGTGCATGAGTGAACTGTATGATATGAAACATTATGAAATTTTCAAAATTAATAATATTTATAGAATATTCACTCATAAATCAAAATCTCAACCCATTCTCCCCCTTTTGTTATAATCAAAAGAGTACAGATTTTAAAATACAGATGAAAATTGACTAAAAATATAATTTCAGTTTAAGAGAAAGAATGATCATCACAAATCTCAATCAGTCAAACAAAAATCATAATATTCTGAGAACAGGTGGCATATTTCACATTGTAGATAATGATGGATTTACGATGAGATTTATATAATGGAGAGAGTTTAAAAAATATTTCAATTATTTCCAAGGATTCTTATCAAATTAAAGCACAAGAACAGTGATGAATTCCGACTATAGTTAATAATTCAATTTAAGTGACAAAATCAAATCATCTCAAATCCCAGTAGCTATCAATCAACAAAACATAATACTTCATAAGGTATTAACACATTTCACAGATTAGAGAGATGGATTGATAGGCTGGTTTTTTATATACCAAGGAGAAATTCATATACAAATTTAATTAGCAAATTATTTTCTTTTCTTTTTCTTTTAATTTAAGAGCACACTGACCACACATAACCAGATCTTGGATTTTTAAATGAGATCAGTTGCAGCTTAAATATAAGTGATCTCATAACCATGCATAACCAGAGCTTGGATTTTTAAATGAGGTTAGAGAAATACTTCTAAATATTATATTATTATTAGTTTCAAAATGAAAAACTCCTCAGTATACAAAACTAATATGTATGATAGAAATGTGGTAGGTACAGAGATGGACTGTGAAATAAGTTTCTAAATTAATTATATTATGAGATATGTATGAACTGTACCGGGATTATTGAAAATTTTCATTTGACACTAATTCTGAAAAATAGTATAACCACAATTCCATCACACTTATTTTCACTGTTTATTCAATATGATTTTTTTTTTTTTTTTTTTTTAAAAAAAAAATTAAACTCTCCACATTAAAAAAATTATCATGGATGGCACAATGATGATAGATAATGAGGATGGTCGTGAAATAATTCCCAGTTCAAAGATATTATAATAAATATTTAACCATCATGAAGATCCAAATAAAATTTCCTCTTGTTGTGAAATATATTGCAGTCACAATTCATCACAATTTCAAAATCTGATAATAATTTTGATGAATTCTAAATGCAGTTCAATTTGGATATTGATTTCAATTTCTGAATGGATAATCAATAAATAATTTTAAAATTGAAAATCAATTACAAGAGTAATATGCTAATCTATGCATGACAAGAGGGAAAAAATACATATATACAGCAAAAAATATGCAGCACTTTTAAACTGATACCACATGGTGTCTCTACAAAGTGAAAAATCAGAACAGATGGATGTGACAAATATAAGGGGCTTCTGATACCAAATGTTCTCACCTTCTCAAGGATTTTAATGGCACCCCGGTGACAAACAATGGTACCTCAGTCAACAGAAAATACTTAATTACAAAGCAAGCAACTCATGCACACAAATTTTATTTATCAAAGCACGATAAACCTTTGATACCAAATCAAGCAGTCCTCAAAAAAATATATTTACAAATCAATTTCTTATAATCAGAGCAGCATGATTCCAAAAACAAACATTTTTCAAAAACAGTATCAGAGCAGCACAGAGAAATCAGTATCACAACAGACTTGTCAAGATGTTGGTCACATAAGGTGGTTCATGATCCAAGATTTGCAAATATACTCTATTTTAAATCATTTGAAGAGATGTAAAAGTATTAGGATTTAATGAATCAATCACACCAGGTTATATTTCAGATTCAAGATATGTGTGAGATCCAATAAATCAATAATTTCAAATGATTTTAAACAAACATATATTCAAATCAAATAATCATGAAATAACAATGATTTTCAAAGACCATTTTTAAGAAAGCATTTTCAAGAATTTCTCAAAAACTATTTCTGACAAGCCCAAGAGAAATTTCAGGTCATTTACATCAAATTTGAAAACATTCATGATCGGGATAATTTATTTGAAATCACATGAATCAATGTAAAGTTTCGGGATATAATGAATCAGTCACACAAGATTGACATTTTAAAAAAAAGAGGTGTGTGATATTCAAAATATCTAGAATTTCAGATGATTTCAAACAAACATATTTCAATATAATGATCATGGAAAAAAAATGAATTCCAAGATGTATCACTGATACAAGCCAATCTGAAAATCAATGAAATTATCACAACTGATAAATAACAGAGTGTTGTAATGAGTATAATATTTTGAGCTTTTCTAAAATGAATTAGAATAAACTCAGAACAACAAAGGTGTGTGACATTTCATTAATTATTCAGATCTTCAAAAAAATTTAGAATTCAAATTAATAGTGTTCAAGATATGATGACAATACAACAACACTGTTATGAATTCAGAAATAAACAAAATCTCAAAAACAATTGCAGATATTTACAAAATTAAATTCAGGAAATGGAAATGATTAACACACGATGATTTTATACAAATAAAGCATATTTCCAAAAAGATCACGAATTCTGCAACTGGAAGTTTAAGAAGTACAGACAAGGAAAATATGGCAGTGTCAAATCAAAAACAAAAAAAATTGAGGAAGGAATAAAAACAGATAATAAAAACAAAGAGAATATACAAAGGTGAGTTTAGAGATTATACCAGAATCCAATGTAAAGCAGAATCTCTACCTCAACAAATGTTGGCCTAAGGAACTGTAAATGACACAGAATTATAGACAATCTTGATTTCAAAATTCTTCTCAGCACAGCAGTTCCCCAGCCTTCACTGGTACCTAGCAGTTGAGTGAATTAAGTGGTCTAACGAAATTTGTAAAACCACTCTGAAATACATTTACCACTTTTGGTACCCAAACCTGTTTGTATAACAAACCATCAGAATTAACCTTTGTACCCTTAGGAACCCAAATCTGTTTAAATTTAGTCAAAGTCGTTTTATTTTTATTCGGGATCCAAGATTGTTTAAATGGTTTATTATAAAACGATTTCTCATCACAATTTTGATTCAAAAAACCTTTGAAATTTTCAGAGTTCAAATTTTCAACGTAGTTCTTTCCAAAGCAATTTGAGGGATTTTTCAAATCATTTGAATTTTGTTTTCCAAAAACATTATTCTTCCCAAAACCAAGACCACGTTTATTTCCAACAGAAAGTTGGTTTTTCAACAACATATCCAAAGATCTTTCACCGTTTGAAAATTTAGATAGAATTGTTTCAAGTTGTTGAATTTCAGTTTTAAGATCATCGTTTTCTTTTATTAAATCTGAACAGCGACTTTTAGTGATCTTACATCTTTCAAACTCAGATTTCAAAACCAAATTTTCATCATTAAGCAATTTGATTTTGGTTTGGGACTTAGCCATTTCAGAATCAAAATATTTTCGACTTTCAGATTCAAGTTTCTTCCAATTTTCAATTTCGATTTCAAGCTCTTTCAAAATTAGATCTGTTTTCAACAAACTATCATTTTCAGCGTTTTCATGTTTGGAATTTTTGATAGCCTTGAAATTTATAAATTCCTTCTGTAAACAATTGTTTGCATCTTTTAGCTCAATCTCGTTATCTTTTAAAATTAAAATTTCTTCTTCAAGCCTTCGAATATTATTATTGTAATGAACGAGATCAGTTTTTAATTTCAAACAATTTTCACAATTAGGATTTTCAAATTTCACGATATTTGACAATTTCGATTCCAAACAATTCATCTTGTTGGTCAACTCAGAATTTATAGATTTCAGAGATTTATTTTTCGATTGGAGTTTGTCAACAGATTTGGTTAAATCAACACAAAAATAAACCAGATCTTCATATGAAAAATTTCTTATCTCGTCATCTGTTGAGTCTTCATCAGCTGATTCATCTGTTGAACAAAGATCTGAATCTGAGTTGACAGTTGAGGGTTTTGAGAAGTTGCTGTCGTTTCCATATCTTGTAGTTAGAGCTGTCCAAATTTCCTGCGCAGTTAAACAATGAGAAATAAGACTGTATTGATTATCATCTAGGTGAGAATACAGAATATGTGTAGCACGAGAATTAGAAGCTTTATCTAAAATGTCAAACCCATTGATAACAACATCCCAACATTTAATATCAACAGATTTTAAATAAAATTCCATTTCGGATTTCCAATTTAAAAAACCTGTTCCAGTGAAAATAGTTGGAGATGAACTGGACTGACTCTCTGTGGACTGACAGCAAGGGTTACCCATGACTCTAGAGTTAATGAAATTACCAGGCTCCGATACCAATTGTTGGATCTAGAATAACCCTAGAGGGGGGGTGAATAGGGTTTTTCACAGTTTTTAGCTGAATTAAAAACTTAACGAGATATATAATAATAAACTGATCACAAAAAATAGCAGAAACTGAAATGCAGAAAATAAATCACACACAGATATACCCAGCTTCGGCAAAACCCTGCCTACTGCTGCATTTCTAAGGTTTCTACTAGGTGATAGAACAGTTCCCGCATACAAGACCATGTACACTCGCAAACCCCTGCTCCTATTCTAACCCTACGCTCAAAACCATAGACTGATCGATATCCCCTCGATCAGATTTCCCCGAATTACACCCCTGTAATCTGTAACCCAGATTTTACAGACTCTGAGACTGACAGTCAACACCCTGACTGATTAACTCTAGTTTATACAGACACTAGAAAACTGTTCAGATGATTGTTTGAATTTACAACTCGAATTAAAACCAAAAAATAAAAACAAATTAGAAGGAATTGAAACCCAAGGAATTAAATAAAGAGGGTTATCCCCTTTTTATTTTAAAAGAAAGCTTAGCCCATAAAACAATAGGCCGGCCCCTTTCATTTGTACTTGTCCGATCATTTTCTCCTTTGCTCTGGAAAATAAAATGGCGGCAGGCGATCCTCTAGGGTTTCTGAAATCCTTCCCAATCCAAAACGATGGCTTGATTGAATGATGAACTCTTGTATGAACTTTAATCTCGAGTTGCTCGTGTTTGTTGCTGAGTGATTCTTCGATTGCGGCTTTGACTAGGGTTTCTTTGGTTCCTCCAAATCAAATCGCGGCCTTGACGGAATTGGTTAATCTCTGAAGCTTGAACTCGTGGCTTGCTTTCTGATGTCGATTTGCTTGAGCTCTCAGTTGAACGAAACCCTACAACTTGTGAGTTATTCGGATTTAATTCTTTGCTTTAATTTATTTGTGGGTTTTTTCGATTCAATTGTTTGTGGTTTCGATCTGTATATTGCCGATGATGAATTGGTGTCTAATATAGGGTAGAGTCAAAACCCTTTCACTCTGATTTCGATTTAAAAAATGGCTTGGTCTGATATTTGCGGTTTCCTCTTTTGTTCCTTCGATTGAATGGGAAATTTGCGTGATTATTGCTCTTTGATTTCCACGGTTTTGATTTGGTCTGATAATTTGCGGTTTCCCTTTTTGAATTTCTTGATTTGAATAATTATCCGAGAAATGTTCTTGCCCCTTTTTGGATATAAACACCTTGGCTTGATTTGAATTCATGCTGAATGAAACATTGCTGGTCCCTTGCGTGATTGAATACATTTCAAAAAAAAAATCTTTCCTTTTATGTCGAACTGAATTTCTTGAAAAAAAAATTAAATACTTGCCAAAATTGCTTTGAATTAATTTCTGCAATCAAAAGAATTGATTGATTTCCCAAACAAACGTTTGCACTTGAAATTCTTTGTATAAGGACTCCTGCAGATTTCCTTAAATCACAGAGAATAAATTCATGCTCTTAAATTCCAGAAATGAATTCTTGCCATGTATTTGCTTAACATTCCTGCTTGTTTATGTTTGCTCAATCATGTAACAGCACCATTTGTTCTGTCTTGACTTGAGCACACGGTTTTGACACTTGATCCATACTTATTTACTGCAAGCACTTGCTTGATCATGCTGAAACTTTATGATCATACTGGTCCATGTTTATTTATGCTTCATGCTATAAGCTGCTCATAATATGTTGTTGTACCTGCCCATTTTGTGATGTATTTGCATTGGTTTGATATGGTCATCTTGAAACATGACTTGGCATGTGCAAGGTATTTCTTGTTCGCAACCTGTTGCACCATGCACCTACACTGACTTGACACCATCATGCTGCTGTAGCCTTGTTCCACTTGTGCTTGTGACCTAACTATTTGTTGCACCATTTGTGTATGATCCTTGATGATGTTTGTTTGCCATGCATCACCACCATGCCTCATTTATTTCTGCACTGTCCATTTTAGTCTGGCTTGTGATTTGTTTCTTATGCTTCTTCACTTACTGTTGTACTAGAAAATGTCGAGGCAATATCATACTGCTTTGCTCATTCATTGTTGCTCGACAGTTTGTTCACTTGCACTGAATCTTGTCCATACTAGTCTTGCACTGATCTTGCCACACACCTCTTTAAGTTTTGTATTGTTTGACTTGTGGTCATGCATTGATATACTTGCTTGTACCTGTATATTGCTGTGTGCATCATACACCACTGTTTTGTCATTGCAGAAATAAAAAACTGATGCACTTATGACTGGTTCACTCGTAAGACCATGCACCATCTTGTATGATTGGTTTGCATGATATGCATATTTGGTTCGATCACCATTGTTGAGACATGACTTTGGCTTCAACATGCACTGGGCTTGACTTTACCTGCTATGTTTGTATACATTGCTGCATATAAACTTTCCATGAATTTGAAAACTTCTGCATTATATTGTTGTCCGGTCTTGTATGATTATACATCCTCGAGTTGCCTTGCGCCATTGCTCAACCATTTGTGAGCCGTGTTGACTATGTTTTGTGAAACTTTCTATTGACTTGAGATTTGTTGACTTTGTTGCCTTGTAAATTTTGCTCCATTTCACTTTGTTTTCACATTTGCTGCTTTGAACCTTTGAGCTGCCATTTTCACTTTATTTTGTCCTCGGCCATGTTTATTATGCACTGGGTTGAGCAGGTCCACGTGGCTACTCCTCAGTTGCACACTGAATTGGCGTGGCAGTGCACACGTGTATATTCATGCACGTGTGTACATGCAGCCATTCAGACTGATTTTTCTGTCCCTGCACAAATATACGTGTATATACATACACATGTGTGTATGTGCACGTGCTATATTCACAAATCAGATCGAGTCATGAAAAATGATGAGAAACACACCAGAAAACTGAGGCAAATAAAATTTTAAAATAAAAAATATTTGCATGTATCCAGTTTAAATTCTATTGCAGTGTACTGTGTGTTTCTGTTTCATGTGACAGGTAAGAAGATGAGACTGAACTGAACTGACAGAAGACAAGACAGACAATGAGCAGTGGAGACTGAAGATGAAAAAAACAGTGAATGAAGCAGTGTCAGTAAAAAAAAATGTCTGTATATGAAAATGTATGTAGAGTGATGAAATGTAGTACAAAATTGTATATCAGTGAATATATATAAATAGTGGAGTTTATAAATTTGTACTGTTTTGATAGTGAAATAAAATATTATATTTAAATAAAATACTGTGTGAATATTTATATTTCTGTACAGTCGTATTTTATTTAAATATAAATATTATATTCCAGTCTGTGATGTATAATACCAGTACAATATCAAACACATTAAAATAATATATATTTGGTTGTTATCATCAAACAAAAATCATATAATTGTGTATACAACAACGTTATATACAACACACTCTCTTCATAAAATTTCTAAATGGTTTCTATGAGAGATTTTCCATGCATACAAGTGTTTTCAAGCTTTTATGAGTGTCATTAGCTTGCATTCAAGTCAAGTTTCTATCTTTGCATCATAAAGCAAGGGTTTTGATCATTTTTGGCTCAAGGGTTTTTATGTTAGAGCTTGCATTTTGGGTCTATTTGATTGCATAAGGGCTTTGTCATATCTTTTGTGCCTTCATAGCAATGTAAGCCCTTTCCCTACTCTTAGATATTAACTATGAAGTCAAATTTTCATGTTGCAAGTTTGGGTTTCATCATTGAGTATGATACATGCTATCATGTCATGCAAGTTTATGAAGTCATTATCTTGATCTTGTGAGCTAAAAGCTACAACCTTTATGTTGAAATGTTGCATTAGGCAACATGAGAACCCTCATAACCTTTATGTCAACTTGCATATGAAGTCATAACCCTTATATGATGATATATGCGAGTTACTAGTCATCATTCCATATCTTTTGTCACCATGATTCGCTTATGTGCCAAGTTTGGGTTTATGCATGTTTTGAGGCTTAAGAATGTAACATGCAAGTTAATGAACACATTTGTGCCTCATTTGCCACCATGATTAACTTGTGGCTTAATATCCATTTTTGTCATGTCTTTGCCAAGTCTCTTCTTTTAATACATTACGTTGTCGCGAACGTATATGCGAGTTTGAAAGCGTTGGGTTATGTTATGGGTAATTTCTAATGACATGAAAATACAACTTGAAAACATGACTTGAAATATAACATGGAAGTTGACATGTAAGTATGCATAAAAACATAAGCTTGGGAATTTACCTATTAAGTTAGGTCTACCCTTTGGGAATTTACCTATTAAGTTAGGTCTACCCAAATGCTTGAAAACTTGTAACATGTTTTGGGAAACATGATGGACATGACACTTAGATAATATAAGTGTGGCCAACTCGAGGTTGGGTTGAGTTTGCAACGTAAAACTACCCGGAACCGACCGGCCTAACTAGTAGTTGCAAACAATAGGACCCAATGTGAGAAGTTGGTCATGTTGTGCTTGAACCCGAGGTTAGGCCAAGTTGTGGTGTAAAGCTACCCGGAACCGACCGGCTTAACTAGTAACCACAACAAAGTCTAATGTGAGAGGTGAAGGTGCATTAAGTAATTAATGCCACATGATAGGGTTAAGTTAATTTGATTAATGACTCTTAACCAAATATGACATGGACAAATGGGTTAAGTAATTTGATTAGGCTAATGATACTTAACAAAACATGACAAGGTTGGGTAGGTTAAGTAACTTGATTTGCCTAATGACACTTAACCATTTTTATATGACTAGTGGATGGGGTTAAGTTAACCAACACTTAATCAATCCAACGCGATAACTTGGTAAGGTTAAGTAAGTTTTCTTAATGACGCTTAACCAAAAAATACGGTTAACGAATGGGGTTAAGATTAGACTCAACTAGTCTAAACATGGAAATCGGATGGGGTTAAGTTAGCCTAGACTTAATTAATCCCACTTGGTAGTTTAATGGGTTAAGTTAAACACTTAACTAATCTAAACATGATGAATTGATGTGGTTAAGTGACCTATACTTATCCAATCTAACTCGTTAATTTATTGTGGTTAAGTTAACCAATACTTAACCAATATAACGTGAAAACATGATAAGGCTAAGTCACGAATCGCTTGAATACACTTGACCGATTTGACTAAGTAAATTGATAGGGTCAAGTTAATATATACTTAACCAATCTAGAATGATAATTGGACGAGGTTAAGTCGTGAATTGCTTAATATACTTAACCAACTTGAGCATGGTTTGTAGGGTTAAGCCTTGAACTTGGATACTTAGCCAATTTTGATGGGTTAAGTCATGAACTTAAGTGACACTTAATCCATTATGTAAACCCTAATTATGAGGATTAGGTGGATAACCGTAGTTAACAAGGATAAAGGGAACAATGCTAAGTGGTAAACCTTAGTTGAAGAATAACTAAGTAATGATTCTTAGTCAAGGAAATTTAGACCAGTTCATAGATAGATGAGTAACCTGATACGGTAGGTCATCGTTTAAGTATACGAGTAGGAGCAAGTATCTGATTTAGATAAAGGCTCCAGCGAACTGGGTAACGAAGCAGCGGCTTCGGGGAACGTGAGGATATTCTTGGTATCCCTCTATGAGCTGCCAGGTGATTATACTAGGCTCATGAGAGGTTAAGGTCTGCGTTAGAAGAACCAAGAGTATGCCTTGGTTGCTATACGAGCGACCTAAAGACAGGGATGGATAGGGGATAGTCGACGATACACGGTCGTACCCTAGATAGCATTTCGTTAGGCTACCTACCATCTTTGGTCAAGCGTGTACGTACGGAAAGGCAGAGAACACCCAAAAGACCATAATTGCTATCTAATTATGGTTGCGGTAAGGCTTGGATGTGGGTTGGCCAGTGTTGTGTTCTCATACAGGATTTATCCTGTCTTGTCTTTCACTAGTTGAGGGAGTGGTCTCGTGGGACCATAGCCACGTATAAGAAAAACAGACCTTAGCATCTGCATCGGCAGATAAATCGAAAGCTCCCGACCGAGTCCTGTATTTCTTGATTTGCCCTGTGACAGGACTCGGATGGCACGATGTGATACATGTGCATACAGTCATGGAAAAGCGATTCACGATGAATGCATGGGAAAAAGGGCGCGGTTGGCGGTTAGCGTAATCCCTAGTGGCCCTAGGTGGTTGAACCCAAACCGAGATACGAAAACGTGCAATAGGTAAGCATAATCCCTAGCAGCCCTAGGTAGCATAAGTCCTAGTTGTACAAACAATAATTCATGTTGGAAGACCCTAGCTAGGTTTAGGGTAACAGTCCAAACCGATCTTAAGGATCAAGGAACTATGTTAAAGTAATATAGAATCTCATGGGAAAGCCCGTATGGTCTACAGCAAGGGACTGAACATTTACAGGGAATAAAACATACAAGTTGAGTAACCTATATATGCGATATATTAGGTTGACATGGACCATTACACGACTTTTGAGTGAGGGTCATTCTTGGTTAACACATGACACGGTGGGGATACTAGTACGGTAGATGCAGAGCTAAAATACAGGATAGATATCACGGGGCGTTATACGTGACAGATATCTTGGGGATATTATACTTGATAGAAACCTGACGATGTGATACCTTGTTTTATCTTGACATCGTAATTTATCATGACACCTTAGTTTATCTGAGTTCAGTAGTTCATCCTGTTATTTTGATTTAGCTAATCTATCTTGTTATCATGCTTTTGTTCATCTCAGTTTCGCATGTCAGTTAACTTTACTAGTTTTTATGCTAATAGTAGATAGGGCTTACTCAGTCTTTTTGACTGACCCGTTTTGTTTCGCCTCTTTTCTTCCGTTTCCCCCCCAGGTTACAGGGAGGAAATACTGTTGTTTAGTTCGGACTTCTTCTGCTTGAAGGTCATCATGGATGGCTTGGACTTTTCTTGGCTAATGGCTACTTTACTGTTTTTACTTGGGGAATAATTTATGAAAATGTCTTTATGCTTCTTTACTATTGCAAGACAGGTTTTGATGTACTCTGATGTAAAAGGCTTTAGACCTTATTTATTCATGTTATGAAAGTTTGATTTTACTTCCGCTATTTTATATGTTCTGTCTTGTGATATTTCTGTGCATGTTTACCAATAATGCCCCTCTAAAGCTAGTGCATTCCTTTGCGAGTGACCCTAGCGGAGGCGGGGTGTTACAGGATGAATTAAGATCATTGAGCTGGAATTAATATAATTAAGGAAAGTATACTTACAATAATGCAAAGGTTAATTGATGATTACTAATTTTGGTTATGGTTTCATTTGTTGAAATCTGCTTTGTAATTTGTGTTTCTTGATCGATAACTCTTTCAACTACACATTTTCCAAATAAACTTTCGACTATCTACCATGGAAGTGCAATCATAAAATTAAGAATACTGTTCTATTTTTTAAGAGTTTAAAATTCATGCATGGTAAGAAACATATAGAAAGTATAAATAGTTTATTATTTTTCTGAGTTACTCTATTGATAGGCTCTAAAAAAACTGTAACCACAATCCAAATATTTAAAGAATATTCTTGACAATTACATTTAACCTCCCTTGCCCAATAATACCAAATGGGATTCCTGCGGATAAAAAATAGCAATAATCAAATGAGAAACGAAAATGGTTGATGGAGAGGGATGATGTTGTTGGGTCTTTAAGCTGTGTAATGGAAAGTGTAATGGTCCATAAATTCACAAGCCTATTATTATACTAGTTTATTCTTTTTGCCATTTAACCGAGTAATGTGTGAATTTTTGTTTTCAAAGGCTAACATGTTTTCTAAATTGACGTGTCTTGCTTTTTTGTACATATACACCAGGAGAAGAAGCTAACATGTGAAGTAATGGTTAACTCACTTTTGAATATATAACATTTTGAATATATAATATATACCTGTTAACTCACTTTGAGGATTTAATCGCATTTTGATATTTATACAGGATCTTTTGAGTAAACATCTACCTTATACTGAACATTTGTTTTATGCTGAACATCTGCTTTATAATGCATTTTAGTATAACATCCATTTATTATGAAGGTTTAGAATCTTAGGTAGTGTTTTGGTATAGTTTTTTTATTTTTTGATTTTTCGTCCATGCAAAAATGCACACAACGCATTTATATCGTAGAAAACAATCATTTTAGAAAACAAAGTTAACATACAAAATAAAATACGACTTTTATTTATTTTTCATGTTTTGACTAATAAGAGAAGAAAAAAATACAATCCATCCTTCCATCTTTGATCCATTCACTCCGCGGTTTCCTCCATTTTTCTTGCATCCTTTGCATCATGCCTCTACACTTTCCATATTTCGTAATTATTGTTGAAAACTCAAAACAAAAAATTCATTTTAAACCAAACACCACCTTAGTATTACAAGAAGATTCAACGGTTGAAATTCTTTATTCTATGATCTTTCAAGAAAGGAGATCAGTAAAAACTTGGATATACGGTTGTCTTTTTACATGTTAAAGATGTATCAATTATGTGTATCAGTTACCACTGAAATATGAGTTTTTAGACGACAATAGAGATGGTAAGATATACAAGCTGTGTGCATATGAGCAAATACAGGGTAAGACAGAAGGTATAGCAGCCTAATATGAGTTAAGTGGTAGATCACAACTATGCATTATTGGCCGCTTTGTCCTTTTTTAAGTTCGGCTGTTTAAGGCATTATAAGCATCAGTCATCAGCACATCAGGTAGAATAAAATGTTCCACTACAATTACATATAAATGCCTGATAAGAAAGATTCAGCAAGCATGCACAAATTGTCAATAGTAAGGGATATTTAGACTACATGGGTTCTTACGTACAAAATTATGTCATGTTTAGATGGTAACAACTTATTCTCTCTGTACAATTCTTTTCATTGCTTTTAATCCATACAAACTAGGAAGGTGATGAATTTGTTTATTTTCTGGGCTAAGATTTTTATTTACATATATTTAAACTTCAGGAGTTTCTACATATTACCTACACCTTTATAAGCCCTCATGTATCATCCATATATCCTTACTGATGTAAATTTTGCTTTGATTAAGATAGTAATTATGGATTTCGGTACAAATTTATTAAGCCAGTACTATCATATCACTAAACATAACTTTGCACATGCTTCGAAAAATGCTACAAAGTGCATGGTTGAGTTAATATATGCACATTGTGATTAGATGTAGACTCATTTGAGCGTGATTATATACTCAACACCTTGATAATACAGCATTTCGGTCTTTAACTAAAATCTAGATTATATTATTCACAGAAATTATTCGAGTGGATACAATATTGGCAACTCTAGCAACCGGTTTCCGTTCATATTCAATACACTTTATCAGTTTCCTTTCATATCAGTACCTTGCTTTATGAGATGATCGAATTCATTTAGGGCAGGGATCTTCTTAGGATAAGTAAACTAATAGCCTAAAGGACATCTGTTAAATTTTTTGTTAAAAACATAATAACTTCAATTGATTAATTTAGTGCTAATCTTTGCAATTGTATTTTAAAAGAAAGTTGCCTCATGGGTCTCTTGTCACCTATTATATATTTTAATATGATGAAATTCTTATATATATATATATATATATATATATATAGTGCAGTAATTTATGATTAATTTGTTATGAAATGAAGTACGATTAGATAACATATAAGTTAACTTGAGAAAAGAGTAAGAGCAGAATCGGTACCCTATTACTACATGCACATTATTGCTACATGCAGGCCCACTTGGATGTCTATACATACTCGTATAATATAATAAAATCCTAATTATGTCATATATTATGCAGCTGTAGTAATCTGATGTGCATAAAAAAAAACAATTTTGGCAATAAGTATATATATGATTATAAACAAACTAATTTTGATAACATTATTACATATCAAAATCATTGCATAATTAACAATACATGCACACATAATAAAATATTATATCAAGAACTGAGGGAACCATGAGTTAGGGGGCGTTCAAAATTTCAAAATGGACAGAATTCCACTTTTCTGTTTCTAATGCGTACGACGCATCAAAAATGAAAAAATGGAATTCTGCCCCATTTTGAAAAGGCTGGAATTTGGTTCGTTATGGGTGCATTATGAATTTTAATTACTTCTAATTAATAAATTTGAATTTTTATAAGTTTCAAAAATTAATAACTTAAGCAAATGAGATCCGTTTGAGACGCGGTTTTTTGCGTTGCGATTATATCGAAGTGTTTTATGTAATGAAGTTGGTTTTGTTAAATTTGGTGATACAAAATCACAAATTGATTGGAACAAATTTGCAAAGAATGGAAAGTAAATATTTTTATAATGGTAATGCATTGATTGCATTTGATGAGATGGTAGAGAAATAAATGAAGAAAATAATTTCTTCCATCTATGGTAAAGAAACGGATTGATTTACTTTCTATGTTTGCACAATTGTTGCTATGGTATTTTTCCTTCATTATATTATTACCATATGTTGGTAATGTAATTGATGATTCACATAGATTTGCATTGGCTATATATTGAGGGGTTGACTTTAGTGTAAACCCATCCTGGCATGGAGCCAGTAATCCCAAATGGTGTCTCTTCTTGTTAATCCTGTTTGAGGTTTTGATATGTAAACTCTTATTTTGTAATATCTTGTATTCGCTCATGTAGAATAAAATCTCTCCCTTTTGGACTAGACGTACACTATCGTATGGATGATAGTGGAACCAGTATAAATATTATGTGTCTCTTTGTTTCTCTGTTATAGTTATTTACTATTTGCTTGATGTAAAAGAATAATTGCTATCAGATTAGATTGATGTTCAATTGACAAATCTAGATCCTGCTTATTGCGCTTCCGCATTCGTGCAATTTTTTTATTCATAACAGATTGGTATCAGAGCAATTTTTGCATAATATATTGGTATCGGAGAGAGGCGATTTGTTTTAAATTGTGCATCAATTATTTCTACAAAGGTTGGTAGATTCAGTGGTAATTATGCTATTACTTTTTTTTGGAGAAACGGAAGACTTTGGTGGAAGAGATTTGTTGAGAGTGAAGAGCGTTCCAATCTAAAAACTTTGACATGATATGGAGTTTACTGTGTTGAAGGGGCTATTGGATTTGGGAAGTTCTGATCATGTTTCTGATAGGGGTCTTCATGTTGATGATGCTCGAGGGGTCCAAGATGATCAGGAAAGGAGCTCAGGTCAAGTGATAGACGGGTGTCGAGACAGAGATCATTGTGGTTTAGACAGGGGTCTTCACGTTGATGATGCTCGAGGGATCCGGGGTGATCGAGGAAGGAGCTCAGGTCAAGTGTTAGACGGGTGTCGATGTTATTTCAAGCACTTTTAGACCGTTGATTTATGCACGATGCAGCTCGTGGAAGAATATGCATCTTTTGCAGGCGGTTGGTGAAGTTTGTAATAACTAATGGCAGGTGAGAGATTTTTTGTGCTAAAGAGATTTGGATTTTGGCTCTGTATTTGAATTGGTGATTGAGAGAATTATTTTTGGCCTTGGCGATGTTGAGATTACTTTGGTGTCTGCCTTTTTTTTTTATTTTTTTTGGATATTTGCAACGTTTTGTTGGCGGGCAGGGACGTAGTCTGAGCTCGTTAACATGGTGTGATAGGGGGTAGCTCTGCTGGAACCCATTAGGCAAATATTCATTTTTTGTTTCTATCTCATTATGAGATTTTGATTGAAGGTGGAGTTCTATTGAAGAGTTTTATGATGTGAAGAGAATTTGATTCGAGATGGGGTGTTGCAGAGATGTGATTTTGCATCAAGGTGAACTGTTAAATTTGGTGATACAAAATCACAAATTAATTAGAACAAATTTGCAAAGAATGGAAAGTAAATATTTTTATAATGGGAATGCATTGATTGCATTTGATGAGATGGTAGAGAAATAAATAAAGCGATTAATTTCTTCCATCTATGCTAAAGAAACGGATTGATTTACTTTCTATGTTTGCACAATTGTTGCTATGGTATTTTTCCTCCATTATATTATTACCATATGTTGGTAATGTAATTGATGATTCACATAGATTTGCACTGGCTATGTATTGAGGGTTAGACTTTAGTGTAAACCCATCCTGGCATGGAGCCAGTAATCCGCAATTGTAATACCCCACACCGTTAGTGTCACTCGAAAAGGGAATGCACTAAGTTATGTGGAGCATTTAGGGTAAAAGATGCAGATAAATTACAAGACAGACAGAAATTAAACAGCGGAAAATAAAACTTTTTCTTTATCAATAAAGCAAAAGTTTTATTTTCCGCTGTTTAATTTCTGTCTGTGTTGTAATTTATCTGCATCTTTTACCCTAAATGCTCCACAGAACTTAGTGCATTCCCTTTTTGAGTGACACTAACGGATGTGGGGTGTTACAGCAATGGTGTCTCTTCTAGTTAAGTCTGTTTGAGGTTTTGATATGTAAACTCTTATTTTGTAATCTCTTGTATTCTCTCATGTGGAATAGAATCTCTCTCTCTTTTGGACTAGACGTACACTATCTTATGGATGATAGTAGAACCAGTATAAATATTGTGTGTCTCTTTGTTTCTATGTTATAGTTATTTATTATTTGCTTGATGTAATAGAATAATTGCTTTCAGATTAAATTGATGTTCAATTGGAAAATCTAGATCCTTCTTATTGTGCTTCCGCATTCGTGCAATTTTTTTCATAACAGGTTTGAACTGAATCAGAGCAATTTATATTTTTTCAATGTATTTATGTAAATTATTGATACGTATTATTTATCAAAAACAAATAATAAATTAATTAATCATAAATCAATTAAATTAAAAAAAATTAAAATGGTCTGTTTAAAATCCGCAAACGCATTCTTCTCCGCTAAATAAAATACCCCGTTGAAATACCTCGATGTCTGTTACCCTCAAACGCACCCTTAGTTGTTTAGGGAGTTTACTGTATTATTAATATGAATCAACTAACCAAGTGTTAGAATGACTGTCTGGGTGGTGTAGTTGGTTATCACGTTAGTCTCACACACTAAAGGTCCCCAGTTCAAACCTAGGCTCGGACAACTAGATTTTTACCCATTTTTCCCACACACCCTTCCTTTTTTACCCAACTTTTTCCTACATGCCCTTCCTTCTTTCTTCTGCTGTCACACTATAGCTCTTAACATAAGATACACAGCGCAGTTACTATGATATTCCTCCCTTTTTACTGGATATTCCTTATTTTACAATTGCGGAGGTTATCTTCATTACGCAATTTCTACATAAATGACCAATGCAAAAACAATTAAGATATGCAACTGGATAGCAAAATGAAACAACTTCCTTGATTACTGATTTACTGTTCTGATTTGAACCTGAAGTGGAAACAAAATAGTCGTTAAGGATGAGATCGAGTAGTTTCAGATTCAATAATCGATTTGAGCTTCAAATGTAGGAAAAAAGTAAAGATATCAAATCCATTGTAGTCTAGTTGGTAGGGATACTCGGCTCTCACCTGAGGGACTCGGGTTCAAGTCCCGGCAATGGAATTTTTTCCGTCATACGCACCATTTTTTGGCAATGGCAACATGGAAAAACATGAAAGTCAATATGCCAAACCTGTATCAACACAAAGTGGATAACATACCCGCAAATCCATGATGTCTCCACCTCGATTATTATTATTATTATTATTATTTTTGCTAATAAACTCGATCGTCAACTGCCTTTTCGAGCATCTTCTCCAAGCTTCGTTTCAGAACTTGAACAGACAAGCCGCCGTCTTTGCCTTCTTTCTCAACTTCTATTGTTGCTCGTATGCGTTCTTTAGAGATTTTTGAGGAGGATGAATGAAGTATAAAAGAAAAGGTTTATACAGTTCATATCTTATTTGGATTTGGGGGTTTTGAGTTAATGTTTGATGGGAGTGACAAGTTTGGAGAGGAGTGCAGTCGTACACATTGCTTTGAAAAGGCACAAAAATTTGGGTAAAGATAGAAAAAGTAGTTGCTCCCTTCTCTTGGTAAATTATGGTGAACTCATGTGCATAACACAAATTTGCACTAGTTTTCACTTACCCCCTTTAAATATTTGTTCAGTGGTTCCCTTAACATTTACCTTATTTGCAAAAAGATCCAAAACTATTAATGCTGACCATTTCTTTAATATACTATGCCTAATCGTGTTCACTTCATTTTCTCTACTTTATTTTCAATTTCTTCCATGGTGACATTGCTTGTAACGAGCGGAAGGACACCAGATCCTCTTCGAGGAAGGAAGTGGAGTCAATTTTATTCGTCCTCGAAGAAGGTCGTTTGAGATCTTTTGTCGCACATCAGCACTGCAGACATGGTTGAATAATCGAAACAAATGAAGTTTCTTGCTTAGATTTCTAGGTTTTTGATCCAAATTGAAATCGATGGATGAAATACTTGGAAAACAAATATTTTCGATTTCCCTTTTTTCTTCTTCTTTATTTCTCATTTTTAAAACACAACTTATATGTTATTAGGATATCATATAGGACATAACAACTGTAAAAGTGGAAATCTGAAGAAAAACAAAGAAGTATAAACCAAAATCACACTCTTTTATTAGCTAAAGCTTGGACTTTTATAGCCAATAGAAAATAACAACTTTGCCCTTAAAATATGCCACTAAATATCTACTAAAGAATATGTAAGAGCATCTCCAACCCTCCTAAGATTTTATTGTAAAGTCTTTTACACATCATCAGTTTTGTATTATATTAAAAAAACCAATCTTCAATGGTAATGTTATATTAATTGTGAAGATGACATGGAACAAACTTTACTAGACATTGTTAAGTGCAATGTCCAGTTTCTAGACGCTGTACTTCATAACATGAAGTAAAAAATACATATGTTATTGATTATTTTAATATAATACTTTTTATTTATTTATAATTTGATTGGAATACATAAGCTAATTATTTTTTATGGACATATTAGCATTGGAGTTGATTTTTCACTTTTTTGTAATTTTAAAATATTTTATATAACGTTTATTTCACATTGGGAACACATAGAATTAAATAGACATTACATTCTATATGCATTGAAGATGCTCTAACATAGCAGACTTTAACAAAGTCTAAACCCCACGATTAAAATGCTAAACAAAGACTTAATCTAAACTTATTAACAACTATTAATTAAATGCATGCATAAATAAATAACAGAATCCAGTAAAATTCATTCATTTACTCAGCTGATCTTACATGCCTCGGTCCTCCACGAACACTATATAACTACTACAAAACGACACACTAATATCATGGATCATCTAAAGTAAATTCTAATAACTCTAAATTTAGACTGGACCGTTTTTCTAGCATTAAAAGTCTTACAACCAAAATTGACAATGAAATAGGCTGATGGTGAAGGGGTATTGGATGACCGAAAGTTCATGGAAATCCTTCAGAAATTAGGATCAAATACTATGAGGAGTCAAGAGCAGGGGGAAATGGTCTGAAATCTGCATCAACCGAGACCATCCTATGAGAAAGGATCGTAAAAGCTACAGGATCTAATTGGCGGGATCTATCCGACAGAGTCAATCCGAGAGGATCCTTCCAACAGCAACAACCCTACTGGGGATTCTGCAGCAAAAAGTCATCCTGATCAGAAATCAAGAAAGATAAAGGTGAGAAATCCGTTAGTTGAGGTCCGAAAGGACCTTCGGTGTTAACCAGCCCAATACCGATACGTTAGGAGACTAAAACACCAAGAGCAACAAGTCGGGGACACATAAAGATTATCTGGAACCAGTTTCTTAAAACACCCACTACATTAATACTGAGAGGTCGTTTGATAAACATAAGACAAGCTATCTTGAACAGCCTTCTGGATCATCAGGCTATACCTGGAAATCCCACCGAAAAGCAGACCGGAACCCCAAAAGGGATACAAGCTATCCACACTAGTCTGTTTAGCACAAATGCCAACAGTGATTTCGAACTGGTTGTTATCTACATACATAATAAGGGAAGGCTCCTCTAAGTATTCACGGGAAAACCGGAAGCCTATATCCAAATGACTATAACCGAGAGCACGCAACCGGGAACTAAAAATACCTTCCGAAGAGCTACAATGACAGCAAGCACATATCAATCTCAAAGAGGCTCCTAGCTAGCCTAAACCTTCATTGCAAAAGCTAAAATTAACACTACAAAGCGGCTGGAAGCAAAACATTCAAGACCAAGGAAAGAGGCAGCCGACAAAGGCTCTTGAAGGCCCAACGGCCTAATAACGGAAGGGCTTCAAGTTCTCTATAAATAAGACCCCAGGGGTCGCTTTTAAGGGGGCTCTCATTTTTATTTTCCTATTCCTTGGACTCCCTCTCTCTAAACCCTAAGACTGGGATCAATTGAAAAATTTCTTCTACTCTGATCATGTATTCTAAATCAAAGATTAATAAAGTGCGCATCTATATTCAAAGCATCTTCATGTATGTTTGTTATACTATTTTTCTTAATTATTAATTACCACAGTTTACTGTTTATGTAACAACCCGAATACCGACAGACCGAATATTTTTTTCAAAATTCCAATCTATCGAAACTCGTGTTGGCTTGCTCTGGTATCCTGCAGAAAAGACAGAGACATAAGATATGTTAGAGCTTAGAAAATATCTCATAGCGGAATGGATAAAATATAATGTAATCAAAATATAGTCTTACCGTTTTAATAATACTGGCTAACTAGCATCCAAAGCTATCATGTCTCTACCACAAATCTAACCTACGAGTATGTTATGAGGAGGGGGTCAGAACACAAGTTCTGGTGACTGGATTTAAACTATACCCTTTGGATAATCCTACATATACCGTTCAATAATAATTTCTTATTTATTAGGTTACTTGGGTTAACAGCACTTAAGGCTTACACACACGTCGTACCTGTTTACTTCCCAGTGGACTAACCAAATACCGTATATATGTAGCTACCCCCAATATTAAGGTACACCACATGGTACCCTACTCCCATGGTCTCCACCGTAATACCACCAAAATATACGCAGTCCCTCGTCCTACTCCGGAGTGATGTATGGATCGCTATATAACAATGTTACGTTCCGTATATATCTGTCAATTCTATGCTACGTAAGTGTACGGACTACCACGTTCGATCGAATCAGATTCCATTCCAGAGTAATGCCCTCAAGTCTATGATACCCACCTAGAGCAGACATACATGTATCTAGACTTTCCCACGTACGTATTATCAATTGTAGCTTGATACCTTAACCGCACGTCCTCTGATGTGCATCGAATTCCATGGCAGGGCGATACAAGAAACACGGAACTCGGTCAGAAGCTTTTCCACATCTGTACAAACCCGCCTTTAAGAGCCTCAAAATACAGATATTCCTAGGGTCTGTTTTTCATGGTGGCTATGGCCCCACCTCGGCCCCTCCCTCAACTAGTAAAGACTACAAGAGCTAAGCAACATGCCCCTAACAACAAACAATCTAAACATCCGGTTGGTGTCTCCCTTCAACCACCGTACCTCGATATTGAAAGGTGAATGGTCTATTGGGTTTATCTCTAGTCTTTTCGCATCACACTGGCTGCCGGTGATGGGCTTCCAACGATCTACTATCGTTATTAGTCATGACCCTCTACCTCGTCGTAGAATTTTGACTACAAAGCTACTTTTTCAGTCAAGGCCCACTCATATGGTAGTTACGCGCAGACCCAACCTCTAAAAACATAGCCTAAACATTTATCACCACACAGAGGACTACCAGGAGCACCTTACATACCTCAGGAAGCTGCATGTTTCCCCTTCCAGTCCTTCGGAGCCGACAGAATAATCAAATGAACGTGCGCTCCCCTCGTGCCTTATGACACCACGATGATCTACCCCGTTGGGTTATTCACCCTCAAACGTGTGGACTGGTCCAAGCGCCTTACTTTAATATGTTATTAGACCATACGTCTAAATATTCTTTTATGCATTTACTTTACCTCATCGGTTTCCATTTAACTTGGTTATCATGTTAACTTTTTATTCAGGTAACCAAGTTATTTCTAGCCCCTTATATCTCTAAGGAATGGGCCCCCCTCGCTTATTAATTTCAATCATATAACTTAACCCATTTAAGTTTATTAATAAGCCCACAACATGTTATTCTCTAGATTGTGATCCAAGGTCTGTGATCAACAATTCCTTTATATTCTTGTTTGATTCAAGGTTACAATAACATGTTCTGCTTAATACGTAATTAAGTATATCTCAATTTACATGTTTTCTGTCCAACATGTCAATTATCATTTATGATTAAAAATAACTTATTTTGTTTCATAAGTTTTCCTCACTCTTTCCTATTTAATCATAATTCCATCTTACATTGTCACTACAACTTATCGTTGTTTACTTATTAACTTAGTTCTCCTAATTAAGGTTCACTGATAAGTCTCCTTTCCATTTATTAATATTATAATCTATGTTATAATTTCCTCTTGTCCCTAGGAAAAGCCTTAACATGTTATTCTTATCAGCTTATTTCAGACTTCCATTACTTAATTTATAATTAAGTACAACTTCTTACATTTCATAAACTTTCCCCATTTTCTCTACTTATTACAAACAACTAGTTTCAGGCTTCTCCGTTTTACTGATTACTTAATTTACAATTAAGTGCCACTTATCTCATTTCACCAGTTATCTCATTTCCTTACTAGTTTATTATAACCTAAGTTATAATCTTCACTTGTCCCTAGGAAACATTTTTATTAATGTAATTCATTTATAATAGGTTATTAGCATTCCCCGTTCATTCCAAACCATTTACAGTTGCAACCCATTATTCTTCATTCACTGCAATATATGTTCCTTATTTTATTAAGGAAAACACTTCATGCACCTTATCGGTTTGATTTACAAAAGGAATCAGTGATTTATTTTCATAATGTATTCCCTCCAAATCCATGGTGGCAAGTAATTTCTTTTTTTCCTTCTTACTTTGTTCACTGTGGCTTACTTGCAACAACATTCTCAGAAATAGGTCATTTAGGGAAATACATCACTTTTTCTTCACATCACACTAACTCAGTCCATTACATCCCTTCCTTTCTTATTTACCGAGTTAGACATTTAATTACCATCATTGCCATTTATTCGCATCTTGTTATATACATATATTTTTATATATATGCACTAGACCTCTCACATTAAGCCTACACTTGTGGATGCTGGATTTGTCGGGCGGGTCTGGGATCACTTCTACCACAAGTTGACTTAACCTCGTGTCTTAGCACCATTACATGTTTTATTTATGCACTTAGACCCCTCACATTATATTTACCACTTGTGGATGCTGGATATGCTGGGCGGTTCCGGGCAGACTTCTACCACAGTATAATCTAACCTCGTGTCTAGGCTCGGTTATAGTTTCTTATTCACTGTAAGATTTTGGGCATATTATCCTTTTTATATGTTTACAATAATCAAATTATGCCTATATTATGTTGCATGTCCTTTTTAACACGTATTTAATTCTATCCTGACATGTAATCATTTAATCGGGTAATTGTTCAAATCCAACAAGTTAACATGTCATTTTCTCAAATCTACATCTAATAATTCAAATACATAATATGCCACAAGTAAATCATGTAATTATAACAACAGTAGTTGCTACTCATATTGTAGCAAGTTTGTTTTTCAACATGTGAATATTTCAACACTTTAACTGATTCAACATATGAATTTTCCAACACATTCATATTAGTATCTCAACTTTTTATAATAGCAATTTTAATTGTTCTGGCAAATTCACATATAATAACGGGGAATGTTAAACGATAATATATCATTATCTAAAATGATATAACTTAAATCCACTCACCTCGTATGCTTTCCAAATCCTGGATCTGGTCCAGATCTGTCATTCCATGGTTTTCCCCTAATTGGATTCAGAACCTAGCCAACAACCATGGATTCATAATTTTTACTAAAAGAAAGAAAGAAATAGCAGAAAGAGAAGAGAATTGAAAATAGACCAGATCTAGGAATTACCTCACTTCGATAAGAGATCTGAACACCAATTTACAAACATATGTTCCTTTCCTTCAGATTTTGGATTCAGAATTTTTCTAAACTAATAATCTTAATTTTTTGAACGGATTTGAGGAGGGAGAGGAATGGCAGAGATTCTCCGTTGTCCCAGAAATATGAGACTTAGGGTAGGCTCTAAAGGCTTATTGACAGGTGTTCAACAATGTATTTGGTAAAAGAAATAGTCCAAGTTCGCGTAGAAATATTCTACCCAGATCTGCCGTAAGGGGGGTCGACACCCCCTTATGGGGTCGACCCATGGGTCGACACCCCCCTTGATGGTGTCAACACCCCTAGGCGGGAATTTTCCCGCTCCCTTTTTTCCACGTGAATCTGAACTGTTTTGAATTTCTGGACTTATTTTATTCATATATACTCTTCTTATGCATATACAATCTTCAAACCTTAATAACTTCTTCATACGGTGTCCGTTTTATGCAAACCAAGTGTTTATTTTGACTGGAATTTCGAGACGAATGCAATGGCATAGTGCTTTCACTTAATTCTGAATATTAAGTTAAGTTATTCTCATTTTATTATCTTGAGTTAAAAATGCGGGGTGTTATAGTTTATTTCCTGCAAATGCGTGGATTCTTTTCCGAACCTTCCCGCAGATCGAAGGAAACACCCATTCCTATAGGTTTAAACCACTCTTACGAGCTTCTACCTTCTCTACAAGCTTAGATCTCCCAGCGAGCTTGATGTGGTGTCCCTTGCTATCCACCATTAAATCCTTTGTCAAGAGTAGTAGATTAGTGATCCTTCTTTCCAAAGCCCCGATATATAGGGACGGAGAACCAACCTAAGCATGTGAAGGCTAAACAATCTACTTCTTTCCCTTATATCCATCCCTATTGACCTACATCCAGTGTTGATGAAAAATATCATTAACATTTTGGCGCTAGAAGGAGGGCTGGAACCTCTGCTCCTTTGGTTAACTTTCCATATATTTACCTGGGCTGTTCCGTCCCGGATTGGTGTAATAACCCGGAAATCCGAGCCAATTAAAAATTTTTATTTTGGCAATTTTAGTGAATTTTGAATATTTAAAAATGAATTATTTTAAATAATAACGATGAGAAATTTATTTTGAATAGAATTAGAACATATATATTTATTTGAATTGTCGTTAGAATATAAATATTTTAAATTATAAAAGGAACTGAAAATGGGGCGGTAGTTTGAAATTTCGATTTCAAAGTTCAAATGAATGTACAGGATTCAAAATAAATCGGATTTTAGTGAAACCAAAAATATTAGAATCTAATTGAGAATATCTTTCCAACGAATCCGAAAAATTTAAATTTCATAGCGGGAATCAAAAGTTATGTCCAGTTGAAAATTCAGAATAGTCGCTATGGAATTCTGCCCTTAAAAATGGAAATTTTGCAAACGACCTCGGTTTTCGACGAAACATCTTTTGTTGGATCCGGGATGTCTAGTTATTGCTAGATTCCAAATTTCGTAATTTTTTGAATCAATATGTGAGCGTGGCAAAAGAAAACGTGTTTTGATAGTTTCAGTCAATTTCGATCGACCAGAATATGGCTATTTTTCAAACGATCTCAGAATTTGATGAAATTAATTTTGTTAGGACCGTATCGTCAATACGAAGCTAAAAATAATTTTTCTGAAATTTTTAAAGTCCGTATGTGACCCCGATAAATTGAAATGCACGTTCAATTTCAATATATAAATTTATATTTTGATTTGAACAGAAACTGATCGATACAGTCGAATCAGCTTACGATACATATCCCATTTTGTTCGGAATGGGGTATTTAGCTAGGGGCGACAGGCGGTGGGTCTCGTTTAGAGGTCGAAATTAAAAGTTGGTTTTTGGTAAATTTTAAATAATAAAATTTATAACTAACCCTCTACCCTCCCTCTCTCTTTCCGCTTCAGCCCTTCCCCCCGTTTACTTTTCCAAAGGAAAAAAATTAAAAAAAAATCGAACCCTAATTCTCCGCCATCCTCCACCAATTTACGCCACCGCCGCCCCCTCCGTGGCGAGAAGACCCCCAGCACGCAACTGCGGCCCCACCTCCAAACCCTCTCCTCTCCCCGTTGACCTCGCTCTTCCCCTCCCCTTTAGCTCGACCGACGCCCCCCAAGCCCTAGGAACTCACCGTTTCTGGACCCCACCTCCATCGCGACAGCCACCACACCCTCCCCTCGGGCCGCCGAGACCACTAAGTCATTCCGACCCCCTGCGCTGACGTCAGCAACCGCCACCCCTTGCCCTCCTCTTCACTTCGATTCGTTAGAAACCCCACCCCAAAAATGATGCTGTAAGTTTTGTTACTTTATTTTGTTTATTTCTTTTCATGTTTTAGTTTTTATTTAAGGAAAATAGTTCAAAAGAAAAGTGGATTTGAAAGGGTTTTAAAAGCAACCAGAATTTCCAATAATTGAATTGGAATGGATTTGAATCGAAATTGTCTTTGGAATATTTCAATGCTGGATTTCGTGATTATACAGATATTGTTATGGAAATTTGAAAGATATATTTATATCGTTATTTCCAATACGATATTTGTTGGTCGTAGAATTTGATATTGAATATAAGCCGATATATTTTCTATCCAGAGCCTTGTATTTAATATCAAATGGGATTTGGGTTTGTCGTGAATGGCGTCTTCAGTAACAGTGTTCTTAAACCCAATGGAGAAAAAGATTGAATCTTTTTATTTAGATTTAATGAAGTATACCAATTAAATGGTATTTAACTGGAATTGAATTTGAATTGATTTTTGGGTTTATCGTGAATGGTGTTTTAAATAACACTTGTTCTTTAACCCGATAATTAATGGAATGTGATTTTGGGTTTATAGTGAACCGTGTTTTAAATGACATTGGTTCTTTAACCCAGTTAAAGACAGGATATAATTTCCCAAGTTAAATAATCATTGATAGTGATTATTGGGAAGATTAAAACCAAGTGGAGTTTTAATGAATCTTTAATTAGATTGAAATAATCGAGAATGGAGTATCACCAGTTTTGCTCCAGGCGATAGTTAAATCTTTAATTAGATTTGAACGTGAAATGGTAATTGAATTTACCGATAACACCGTGGTGTTAGATATGAAGTATTACCAGTTTTACTTCATGGGATGAATAGGTTGGGATTGGGAAATAAGATAAATGATTACTTCGGTGTGGTTCGCTAATCCCGACTAGTTTGAATTGATATTCAAAAGAAGATTAAAGAATAAATTTGAAGAATTTATCTTTGATTAAATTAATGGGAACATTTCCCAAAGTATAAGAATATTTGAATAAAAGAATATTCTGAATTGGAATGAGGCGTATGTTGTGTTTGTGTAACACTTGTTTATTATATACGTGAGTTATTCAGAAAGACCGGGTTTAACCCATTCTGAATAACTGATACGACGATAAGTCAAAAATGAAGACGGTGGTCGAAGACCGGAGGTCTTCACATCGTTTGGGTGATTACTAATGATCTTGATTGGGCTGTACACCCAAGAGGAGGGAATAAGTTGGTGATTTTCTAGACGCACTTGGAGATCGATGGATATGCAAGGTACAAGGTGCCTCCAGTTTCGTTCAGACCCAGAACGAACTTGTAAATGGACTGTGGGTCCGACATTGGATTTTATTCTGTGTGATTGATTTCTATTAAATATATATTTGATTGGCGGCGAAGAATTTATTATTTTGCTTAACGCCCTTCTCTGAGACGTACGAGCTTAGGGGTTATATATTGATGGATATCAATCGCATGGAGTGAATTGCCTGTGTGGCATGCCTAAGTGGCAAATGATCAGGGCTTCTGTTGAAAAGCAAAGTCTTGTGGTTGATGATCAAAGCACGGCCTGTGTGGCATATCTTTGTGTAGCGTTGATTCGCGAGCCTCACACCCGGTTGTGAACCAGAAACGGGAGAAGGACCTCAGGGAGGACATGCGTTTCTTTCTAGCTAGAAGTGGCGTCAGTGATTTTACATGCCCTAACGAGTTTGACTTATGTGGTTGTTGGACTGCGAGGCGCCTCAGATATATCGGTGACTGTGTGGAGCCGATGGAGTCATTGGACTCATTTACGCCCCAAAGGGTGGGGAAACGCAATGTTCAGGCATTTTAATCCACATCGGTGGACCGGCCTTGACGATCCAGGAGACGATGCGTTCTGGTCCTGAGACTCGGGCTAGACAGTCTCGAATCGGTTGAGGACGATCCCTTGCCACGGTTCACAGATGGAAACCCAACTTTCAATACGTGACTTTGCAGTTTTGATTGTAAACCTATATATGGCGACATAGTAGTATGGGGCACTTATGCCATCTACGATTGATACTTATGATTGAAATTGTTTTGGCACTATACACTTATAGTAATAATAAAAGATGAAATTTAGCGTATCAAGCATTCTTTGGCTATTATAAGGTAAAACCCTATCCTCCGGCTTGTGTTGCATTGTGTGATGGGACCTGGGTCTTATAATAGCTTCATTGTTCTTTATTTAGCATTGCGCTATTGTTTTATGCACTGGTATTCTTGGGAGGAAACCCGTTCCGTGTTATACGGCATGGTCCCTTGATTTACCTAACTTTAAAATAAAGATTAATAACTGTTTTAGTTCTCACACCAGTCACATGACTGACCTGGAGTTTATTGTTTTAACCTAAACTCTGGGTGCCCTTATTTTGACACGGGCAGCTAGTAGTTTTGGTTTTGCAGATTTATATTCACAGGATCCTGATTTACAGCTTGAACGATATCTGGAAAGCTCTGTATCTGTGTATTACTTCTAGTTGTGTTTGTATTATTTTTCCACTGCTATGTAATGTAATTTAAATCTCTGATATTTTTTGATGTATATTATTTATTCATACTCTGTATATTCTTGCATTATGATGTAATTGTTGTAATAAACAATGAAATGTTCTTATGTCTGTGTTTTGATGTGTGCTGTGCTCAAAGCAATCCGAGTTACGAACGGTCTTGGTCGGTTTAGCGATCGATTCGGATCGAGCGAAATTCGACTTGTCACAATTGGACTAAGGCCATGAAAAAGCAAAGTTATGGGAAGGAGGTTCCAACAGAAGCCTTCAGAATTGTGAATGGATGAATCAGAAATCATGGACTGAGGAGTAATAGAAGAAGAAAGGTTGAGAGTAGAAGCCTTACGGATAATAAAGCAGAAAAGAGATATGGGACAAATATGCTCCTGATATCGAAAATTATAGCTATTCTCACATAGGTCAAACCTTAGCGCCTCCTCCAAACGACTCTACATCCAAGGGTATTAACATTTTCTCTCAACCAAAGAAAACCCTCCTCAGGAAAGTTAGGGGAACGACATTTAAACAAGAAATAATGAATGACTTTGACCATTTCACCAACAAATAGTTCAAGAGGATAACATCTCAATCCCATGTACTTTAGGAAGCAAGAACAGAAATGTAGGTAAAAGAACAGGGTCGAACCATAATAGGGCTAGGTCCCAGCGACAAGGAAAGGAGTTCACGACAAAGACTACTCAAGGAATACCGCTCGATCATCCCAATAGAGAATATCTATTTCCTGACCAAACACGAACTCAACTATTGGTCGCCTGCTAAGAAAAAGCCCAAATATAAAAGGAAGGCAGGAGGACCCTAATGACATTACCACATAAGGAATGGGCATGACACTAATCATTGCAGAAATGGTGATCAAATTCATCAACCGAGGACAATTACCAGAAGTTATAAAAATATCAAGTTGAGTATGATGAAAGTCCTTAGGTAAAAATATTTACGAACACAATTGAGGGTACAGAAAACCCTCCTTTTGAAATTTAAAAAGAAACCCAAAAGGGGCCAAACCGTACACGGATTAAATCCCTTTCCATCGCCAAATTGGTTAGGACAAGGCATCCCCCGGAGGGGGATGGTATGTTAGTCTTTCTCCATGCCCAAATCAGAGGGGCTAGGTTAAAGCATCAAAAGCGTAAGCCTCCGTTTGACACCAGAAATGGTCGTAGCGGTGCATCTAAAATTAGCACTCACTGTCTTTGCTCGCAGAAGAGTACCCCTTGCCTCTGGTAGAACTAAGCACATCCTACCTCTGCTCATAGAAGAGCACGTCCTACCTCTTCTTACGTTTCGCGTTACCCGCAGAAGGGAACGCCAACCCCTATCATCACCTAGATGGTCAGGATAGGGCACCCCTCGGAGGGGGTGGTGTGTAAGCCACTATTAGTGCCTACAATGGTCAGTGTAGAGCGTTAAAAGAGCAAACCTTAATTCGGTGTATACAATGCCTCTTCTAGGTTTCTAAGACTTTATCATCACCTTCGATGGTAAGGATAAGGCGCCTCCTGGAGGGAGTTTAGGTAAGTCCTTGGGCCCTCTTTGTGGATAAGCTAGCCAAGCGCACCAGACATACAGACCTAGAGAGTGGCCAACAAAGCACGTACATCCTTTGTTTTGACATCAAATGCCCAGGAAGTGGCTCAGAAAGCACGTACAACCTCTTCTTCACAAATGAAATCCAAAGGGGATGCCGAAACATTAATGCCGGAAGGGTTTCCGGTCTTCAATCTTTTGATACCCGAATTTGGATTGATTCGGCTCTTCACAAATGCCGGATCCGATTCTCAATCTTTTAATATCTGAATCTGGGTTGATTCGGCTCTTAACAAATGCCAGAAGGGTTTCTGGTTCTCAATCTTTTAATACCCGAATCTCGGTTGATTCGGCTCTTCACAAATGCCGGAAGGGGCTTCTGGTCTTCTGTCCATGTTAATACCTGAATCTGGGTCAATTCGGTTCTTTACAAGTATTTGAAGAAGACTCCTGGCTTTTAGTCTCTGATTGCGTAAACAAAGGTTAGTCCAGGTCTTCAACACCAATCCCCAGATCTGGAATGGTTTGGAAAAAGCTACAACCAGACATGGGGATCCGATCTCGCCACAAGTACCAAGCCAGGATAAACTCACGATTCTCTCATTTTCCCAGGGAAGTGTTTTTAACCTATGTGTGCATCAGTTTATTTCTTTTAAATACCTGATGCTTACACAACACAAGAAATAGTGGCACATTAAAACATAAGTTCGAAACGGAACTGGGGAGAAGATCCCTAATGTTTTTGATGAAGTTTCATAACTAAGGCTACTCCTTTTTCTAGGAAGCCTTACAGCGAGTATTTTCCCAAAAATACATACTACATAAGGAATTCTTTTTACTAACATCGAGTTCAAATAGGTCTCCTATCGTTACAACATCTTATGGCATGATAGCCTTGTTTCCAACAAAAGAAGTATATCATATGAATCACACAACACGAAGGCACACCCCTTAGAAGTCATAACATAAACACAGTTACTGTTTTAGAGTGATACACTTCACAAATATACAAGAAAAGCATATCATTCTGATTCTGGGTTTCGTAAGGCGAATTCCAAAGAAGCATAACTTTCCTTAGCTCGTCTTCTAACTTATCATTATGTTGATATAGGCTACCCACCTCTGCATCAGAATTACTAGGGGACTTTTTTGCTAGCATACGCTACGAGTTATAAATAATTTCATCTTTCTCCTTTAATTGTTTTTCCAAAGAGGACACTTGTTCCTGAAGATTTGTAGAAATTATCTTTTGAAGATAATACATATTTTTGTGACGCAAAAGGGGAGCATTCCCAAAAATGTCTCTATAACCTGCAACGTTCGAAGTTTCCTCTCTAAACTGTGAAGAAGGGGTCTAGAATTGGTCCTTATAATCATAGATAAGATGAAACATCATAACATATAAAAAACAGAAAACACAGACATCAAGTGGTGTTAGTAACATCACACATCCCAGAGAAAGACAACTACATGACCCGTACCAATTCACACATGCATACACAACACATTAATACAACATCACGGACCGCCAAATGTCAGAAAATTAACACCATTCACGAATAAGTTAAAAACACTTCATACAATAATTCTCGAAACCCCCTTTCAGAATTGTTTTGGTTTTACAGAACGAACCCCTCAGAAAACTCTCCACATTTTCAAAATACAGGATCTAAAGCATTGTTGTGGCCTACATCTTGGGAGAAGCGGATAAATGCCGCAACATGAAAAGAATAGTCATTTACTGAAGTTCAAGAAGAGGGAAAATACTTCGAAAGTGAAAGCCATACCTGAGCAACATCGACGCCAAGCCGGTCAAAAGTTCCTTTGTTCTTGGAATCCTTAGAGCCATGCGCCTAGGAGGGTAGAACAGCTGAACCATGAGGTTGCGAAATGCTCGCAAGATCAGAAACGTCCTTTCCATCACTAAGGAAACCCTCCGTTGCTTATGAAGATGTTCTATCACCCTTCTTACTCCCACCTTGCCGGTCCACGTCCTCCCCTGCTTCCTCTTCCGCTGTGGTTTCATCTTCTACTTCCTCCTCATAGACCTTGGAAAATTCTTCAATAAATAAGCGGGATGCGAGATTTATCTTATCCATTGAAGGGATCTTATCCTCCCATCTCACCTGCTCAATCTTTTCCAAAATCCTATCACGGATGGAGGGCTTGAATAATGAAAAATCAAACTCCGGAAGCCTCTTATAATTGTCGGAAAATGCAAGAATGAGAGTGTCTTCATAATATTCCGCGATTATGGTATTAATATGAACATTCAAGAAAGTAGAAATTTTGTTACCTTCCTTGTAAATTATTCTCTTTGCGATGGAGAGTTGGGCGTTCATCCGGTCCACCTCAACAGCATAGTCAACCTCTAGCCTCGTCTTCTCCGCCTTAAGATCTGCAACCTGCTTCACCAACGCATCTTTAGCCTCTCTCTCCTCTTTCAGCAGGTTCTCCAACTCATTACGCTTGTTCTCGCCATCCGCTTTCTCCTTCAACAAAGTACTGATCTTATCTGACAACACCTTATTCTCTTCCCTAAGAGCATTGACCTCCGTCGTCGAAGCAGCGGCCTTCCCTCTAGATAGGTACTAAGTCTTCATTATCTGAGGAAGAGAAATGAATCAAGCTTCTCACAAAAACAATACAAATATGAAGGAATCGTAAACAATAAATCAATACCAGAAGTTGGTCCTTGATTTGCTGCCGGTGTAAATATTTTTAATCTAAAGGTGAAGAAGTCGGTGTGATGCTAGCGACTTCAGGGGATAAAAGAGTCAGACCCACAAGCCTATCAAAATCAGGAACCGGCAGAGGAAGAGAAGGAGAGACAATAGGTTGAGAAGAGGAAGGCATCGAAAGACCACATCCTTTTTTGCCGATTTCACCAGGAGCATCGAAGGAGACAGGACTATCTACCGATTTACCTTTCAGGGAAACTTCAGGAGAAGCGTCAATATCAACCAATTGATTGTCGTCAATAGTAGAAGGATCAAAATTCTGCCTTATTTTCGGGGCCACAATGACGACTTCTGAAATGCTAGATGACTTGTCATGTCTGGGCTTCTTCGACGGTGGTTCAATATTGGTGTCGGCAATCCTTTTTACATCTTGAGTGCTAGATCGACTGTAGGTTGCAAGGGCAGACGCACCCTGGGAAGTCGAAGATCCTAGACAAAGAAGATTTGAATTAGTAAAATAACATTAACGAGGAAGCGGGAGAAAGAATGACAAATGTTGTCCAGGTCACCTTGGTGAATGGGAGAACCTGCATTGAAAGAGCTAGAACTCAGCACTAGTCCTTTAGGACTAGAAAATTGAATGGGAGGCCGTCCCAGTATCTTCTGCTCAAGGGAGATTAAGCCATATTGATGAAGTCTGTCAATGTTTAAGAGGAACGACCAACACATGTGTTCCACCGGCGCTGTGAAGACAGTCTCAACCTTTTGAGCTTCCTCCGGTGTTAGAGTCATATCTTTAGAGGAGGGATCTGCAATAAGAGGAAGATCCAATTAAGCAAAAACCACAAACGTAAAACATTGTCTTTCTAGAACATAAGTCCTACCATCATCAACAAATTTTCCCGATATGCCGGGAGGGTATTTAATGAGAAATAATTGGTCTTCCCATGGCCTATTTTTGATAATGTTATCGGTAACCAACCTCCTTACGGGATTTACCCTCCATATCGGCGATTCTGAACATTTAGAGAATCGAACCATATGATGAATGAGTTTGGGTCTTAAAGAATCCTGACCAGATGCAAGCGCCAGATTTTCCAGACACAAGAGAGTAGTATACGTGTTGGGGGGAGTTGAATGGGGGAAACATTCAAATCACTTAAAAGATTGTGTAGAAAAGGTGGAAAAGGAAGAAAGCCTCCATGCCATATGTGAATTGCTGAATAAGCGAAATACACTTCTAGGGGATTCTTGAGAAAATTTGGAGAAGAGGCTGCGGTGGCATCAACTCCAGATATGCCAAAACTATCCAATATGGCCTCCACGGAACGCTGGGAAGTAATTAAGGAAGGCTTCGGAGTGAATGCTTTCTTAGGACGCAAAACCTTGGAATCTTTGGCCTTCGCCTTTATAGGACTTTTGCTAGACATGATTCTACCAGGTGACATCATTCCATCATAGTACCATTAGTATATATATTTCTTACACAATGAGTAACATTTATGAATGGGTAGGGTATCATTATATATTGCTCACAAAAGGGTTCGACTTATCATAGGACAAACAGAACTCAAGTGTTAAAAGCGATCAAGATTGTGCATAATGTACTTTCATTTAATATCATATAGGATTTTAATAATAAGGAAGACACACATCCTATCGCCATTAACACCACAGTGGGACTACGTCGGGTTTGGATAGTTCAACATTGTCAACGAATACTTAAGTAAAACACAAACGATGGAGGAAATCAACCATAACTATGTTAGATCCATTTCATCGCATTTCAACGGCATAGAAAGTTGTTTCCTCCTTGTATGTATTGTGTTGTACATTGCATTTCCTAAAGGAAGTAACTTGTGAAGTGGGTGACTACTAATGCTGGGAATTAGTCATATAAAAAGATAGACTGTCATCGCCTATCCCTATTTTATAATTTGCCTAAGCCCTAATCGATCCCCCCAACAATTTTGATGCATAATAAAGATTATGATTTATATAAAGAGTTAAAATACTCACAAAGAATCGAACTTGGGTTTCTGAAAGGAAAAATTCAAGCAGCTTCTTAGAAAAACATTAATCTGGTTCGAGAATTTGACTTGCAGATGAAAGGAGGAAACAAGTGAGAAGAAGAATTTATGTTCAAATTTTGAGATCAATCCGAGCCGTATAGGCAAATATCAGTCAACGCTCCAGATCAAGGAAGATCAAGAGACTCCGAAGTGACACTTCAGAAAAGACAAAAAGCCTGACTTGAAAAGTCAAAAATACCCTTCACCAGAGGGGGAGCAAATGTTACTACCCAAATCGACAATGAAATAGGCTGACGGTGAAGGGGTATCGGATGACTGAAAGCTCATGGGAATCCTTCAGAAAGTAGGGTCAAATACTAGGAGGAGTCAAGAGCAGACTCCATCTTGTGCAACAAAGTAGTGATATCAGACTGCATCCTAATTTTTATATTAAAAAACTCGCAATGTTCCCTCTCCATAGCTTCAAACTCTTCAAGCTTCTGCTTACATCGAAGTTGCATTTCACAGACTCCATCTTGTGCAACAAAGTAGTGATGTCATGCATATTGTCAAATGTGTATGCTTCTCTATCATCATCTATTTATGGAGGAAGAAGTACCTCATTTGCAAGCTTTGATATGCAGGATAATTTTGTTATCTTTCCTATTGCGCTTTTCAGAGTCCAACTGCTATACTTGAAAATAGTAGCTACATTAGTAAAATTTCACACCAAATTCACGTAGTTTCTTCACTTAAGCTGGAAATGAGAGTCATGTAACTTCAAATGGAAATCTTTGGTTTTCTTCCTTACACGATGTAAGGTAACAACAAACACGTTAGATATACAAAATAACAACAATATGACTTTAAATAAGTAATCCTAAACCGATCAGAATTGTATCTAACATAATGTATCTATGACTAAAATTTCATTTAAATCATAAATAAGAAAAATGAATATTTTTATGAATAATGCATTCATACCATGAAGTGCATAGTACTCAGTATCCAATAATTTTGAAAATTCGATTCTCTCTCAACACTCAACGAAAAATCTCACAACTTATATGGATTTGAAGGTGGAAGAAAACTCTACAAAAACTTCCAAAGGAGCATGCGGTTTTATTGCGTGGATTGATCAGAAAATGAAAGGGAAAGGAGGAAGGGCTAATCGGCGTCGATCTGGAGGGTTTTCGGGGAGAGAGAAAAGTGATTAGCCAATAGGTTTTTTTTATTAATTTATATATTTTTAAATTTCTAAAATACCCTCTTTCACATACGAACACCAATTCAAACCCAACGACTGTCGTCCCTAGCGTTTTACCCCCATTCCGAACACAATGGGATATGTTTCGTAGGCCCATTCGACTATTTCAGTCAGTTTTCATTCAAATTAAAATATGAAGCATTCAATATTCGATTTGAACGTACATTTCAATTTTCCAGGGCCACAAACTGATTCAAAAAATTCCAGAAAAATAAATCTAGCTATGTTTTGACGATACGGTCCCAACAAAACTAGTTTCATCGAATTCTGAGGTCGTTTGCAAAATGAACCTTTTCTGGTCGATCCAATTGAACTGTAATTGACCAAAACACATTTTCCATTGCCACGCTCACATACTAGCTTCAAAAATTATGAAATTTGAAATCTAACAATAGTTTGACATCCCTGATCCAACAAAAGTGGTTTCGTCGAATTCCGAGGTCGTATGCAAAATGTCTATTTTCAAGGGCGATATATATTATATAGCGACCTTTCTGAAAATTCATTTGGCCATAACTTTTGACTCCCCCTATGAAACTTCAATTTTTCAGATTCGTTAGAAAGATATTCACTAACAGATTTAAATATTTTTGGTTTCACTCAAATCCGTTTTGTTTTGCACCCGGTACAGTCAGTCAAAGTTTGAATTCAATTTTTGAAACTACCGCGCCATTTCAGGCCTTGTTTATAGTTAGAACTAATTATATTCGTTTTCAAATGTCGATTCAAACTTATTTTTCATCGATATTATTTAAACTATTTATTTTAAATATTTCAAATCCACTAAAATAGCCAATTTAAAATTTTTAAATTGGTTCAGATTTTCCGGGTCGTTACACATCTTTGGACTTCATAAAGTAAACTCATACTTTTCTAGAGAAATCATCAACAAATGAAACAAAATACCTGGCTCCTCCATAAGATAGGCATGGTGCAGGGCCACAAACATCAATATGAACATACTCTAAAACATCTTTAGACTTATGCTCTGCAATGCCAAAAGAAACCTTCGTCTGCTTTCCAAGTAACATCCTTCACAAAAGTCAAGTTTTGAATGATGAACACCGTCAATCAAGCATCGCTTTCTCAATACTTACAAACTGTGCTCTCCATTGTGACCCATACGAAAATGCCACAATCTGGTAGAATCGGAATCAACTGAATCAATAACCAAAGCAGTCTCCGCAACAGCAGTTGTAACATTCAGCAAATATAGATTTCCAGCTTTTACCCCGTTCATTACTATCAATGAGCCATTTGTAATTTTTAATGAATCTTTATCTATTACACACTTTAAGCCAAAATTGCACAATGCTCCATGGAGATCAAACTGCACCTTAAATCAGGCACATGCCCGACATCACATAAAGTACGAATAACACCATCAAACATCTTGATTTTTACTGTTCCAATACCAATCATGCGACAAGAAGCATTATTTCCCATGAGAACCTCTCCTCCATCAAACTGACGATAAGTTGGAAAAGTGTAACAACCCAGAATTTAGGGCCAATTTAAAATTTTCATTTTAGAGATTTTAAGGATGATTAATAAATTATTTTAAATAAAAACAACTAGCAATCTATTATAATTGAATTTAATATGAACAAATTTAATTTAATTATAAAAAGGAATTAGAAATAGCACGGTAGTTTGAAAAGTCAAACATGAACTTTGACTGACTACACAGGATGCAGAATAAACCGGATTTTGGTGAAACGAAAAATATTTAAATCTGTTAATGAATATCTTTCTAATGAATCTTAAAAATCGAAGTTTCATAGCGGGAATCAAAAGTTATGGCCAAATGAATTTTCAGAAAGGTCGCTATAGAGAACATATTGCCCTTGAAAATAGACATTTTGCATACGACCTCGGAATTCGACGAAACCAATTTTGTTGGATCCGGGATGTCAAATTATTGCTAGGTTTCAAATTTCATAATTTTAGAAGTTAATATGTGAGCGTGGCAAAGGAAAATGTGTTTTGGTCAATTACAGTTAAATTGGATCGACCAGAAAATGGCCATTTTTCAAACGATCTCAGAATTCGATGAAATTAGTTTTGTTAGGACCGTATCGTCAAAACATAACCAAAAATAATTTTTTCAGATTTTTCTGACTTCTTATGTGATCCCAGTAAAATTAGAAAGTACGTTCGAATTTAATATTAAAGATTTATTTAAAAAATAAAATAAACATGCTGTAAACTTCAGAATTGGACTTCGGCAATAGCGCCATTGCGTTCAGAAGGCATCAAAACATATTGTTCGACAGTCGCTGGGCTCCGTTTGGAGATCGGACGGAAAAACCCTAATTTCTAGAATTAATTAAATTAAAAATACGATAAAGTACCCTAAAATACGCGTATAAATACGCGCTACAGTCCTCTTTCTTCCCCGTTAGTCATAGCCGCCACAACCCATTCCATTCAAAACTTCTCTCCTCCTTCTCTCCCAATCCGTAGAGAATTAGACCGGGGTGTAGTTGAGTTTTCCGAAGCCCGTCGAGAGAGCTTCCTATCCATACCGAAATCACCACCTCCCGTACCCTGTAGCCGCCGCTTCGACCCCCTGAAACCGCCGACGTCGCACCCTCCTCGGCCCCACCACGTTGAACCGCACTCTCCCCCCTTCCAGGCGCCGATACCCCTCCCCTAGGCCTTCCATCTCCAACAAACGGCACCTGAAACCATCGATCCAATCTCGAGTTATTCTGAATCAAAATTTTGAACAAACTAAGAACTTAAGGTATGAACAATTTCAGATTTTGCCACGCTTCTGTCCGTTACAGCGGCAGTTGTGAAAAGCAATTGTTAATTTAAAAATTTATAGTTAAATACAAACTCCGAATCAAAAAATTTCAGATCCGACGGAACCGTGACGATGAATAGTCTTTGCTGAAATTGATTGTAGATTCGTGCAATAGCAAGGTGAGATTCTATTTTTAAATAATTTATTAAATTAAATTATTAATCGTTATTTAATGGTTGAATAGAGAATGAAGTGAATCTGAAATGTGATAATATTATGAATGATGGTTTGCATGTATGTATGATTCCAGATCAATCATTTATTTCTGATGTTGGGTTGTTATTTTTCTCTTGTTTCAGCTCTATTATTGTAGATTTGTTAATGCGATCAAAATCTCATTATTGAGATTTATATAAAAATATATACGATTGGTTCCTTTAGTTTTGTTGCATTCAAAATTTACAATTGTGTAAATTAGAAATAGTAACAACATGAAATTTATGATGCAGATAAAATTACATTTTATATGTAATTATAGAACATGAAATTTATGATGCGAATAAAATTACATTTTATATGTAATTATAGAACATGAAATTGATGATGTGAATAAAAACATTTTTTTTAAGAATGACAATTTATATTGAAAACAAAGATTTTTTTTTTTATGTAACTTAGAATAACAGGTTGCATTGAAAATAAGAAATCATTTTTTTTATGTCAATTAAAGAATTAAATTTCCATAGAGAATGAAAATTCACATTTTTATACGTGAATTAAGGACGAGGATTTACATAGTAAGAAAAATTTCATTTCTATTATGTAACTGAAAAGTAGAAGTTACATAGTAGGTAAAATTCTATTTTTACATGTAAATAAAAATGTGACATATAAAATAAAATTTACATTTTTATAATGTAAGTTAAGACATGAATTTGCATTGAAATAAAATTTACATTTTTATATGTAAATAAAAATGAGAATTAGCATTGTAAAGAAAATTTACATTTTTATACGTAAATAAAAATGAGAATTAGCATAGTAAAGAAAATTTGCATTTTTATATGTAAATAAAAATGAGAATTAGCGTAGTAAAGAAAATTTACATTTTTATATGTAAATAAATATGAGAATTAGCATAGTAAAGAAAATTTACATTTTTATATGTAAATAAATATGAGAATTAGCATAGTAAAGAACATTTGCATTTTTATATGTAAATAAAAATGAGAATTAGCATAGCAAGGAAAATTTGCATTTTTATATGTAAATAAAAATGAGAATTAGCATAGTAAGGAAAATTTACATTTTTATATGTAAATAAAAATGGGAATTAGCATTGTAAAGAAAATTTTCATTTTTATATGTAAATAAAAATGAGAATTAGCATAGTAAAGAAAATTTACATTTTTATATGTAAATAAAAATGAGAATTAGCATAGTAAATAAAATTTACATTTTTATATGTAAATAAAAATGAGAATTAGCGTAGTAAAGAAAATTTACATTTTTATATGTAAATAAAAATGATAATTAGCATAGAATAGAAAATTACATTTTTATAATGTAAATAAGAAGAAGAGTTTGCATTGTAATAAAATTTACATTTTTATATGTGAATTAAAAGTAGGATTTTTCAATGTAATAAAATTTACATTTTTATATGTGGATTAAAAGTAGGATTTTGCAATGTAATCAAATTTACATTTTTATATGTAAATTAAAAATAGAAATTTGACATGTAATCAAATTTACATTTTTACATGTAAATTAAAGAAAAGGATGGAATTTACATTCCTAATGTAAATAAGGTATGAATTTAGGATGCTGTAATATTATCATCATTTTCAAATGAATTAAAATAATATTAACGAATAAGAATGATTTTCAATAAGTATGTATATACGAGGATTATTTGGAAAGTCCGAATTACTCTCATTCCAAATAATCATACGACGTTAAGAATCGAAGTATGAAGACGGCGTCTGAAGACCGTAAATCTTCCATCGAGAGGACAACGATCGAGGCCCTGATTTGACTTGCTCCCAATTCAAGGGTCATGGTCATTGCCTAAACGAACATGTTGATTTCACGGGTTTGGTTTTCGCTCAGACCCAGAGCATAAGCTGATAAATGGATTGTGTGTCTGACATCGTACTCCATTAAATATCATGTTTTTAATTTTCTGTCGAGTGTACGAATGATTGGTGGCAGAGAATTCATTCTCTCGCTTAACACCCTTTCGTATATTTTGGCAAAGGATTGGTAGTATGATATGGAGTGACAATGTGGCATACTAAGATGCAATGATCAAGGTTTCTTGTTGAAAAGAAGAAACTTGTGGTGACGATCAAAGCAAATCTTGAATAAGCATAGATTTGTGTATTACATACCTTCACGAGCCTCACAACCCGGTGGAGTCTAAAACGGGAGAAGGGAATGCAGGGAGAGCAGCACGTTTCTTTCTAGCTAGAAGTAGTGTCGGTGCATAAACTGGCTGATATTTTACTTATGTGGATGATGGAATGAGGCGCCTCGGATGATAGGTCCTATAGGACCGGGAAACGTATGTTCAGGAATTGCCAATCCGCAAAATCGTATGTGCAGACCGGCCTTGCAGGATCCAAGGGTTCACTGCGGGGGATCCTGAGACATTTGCTAGAGTATCTCGAATCGGTAAGGAGCTCCTCCCTAGCCTTGACTCATGATGGAAATCAAGTTCCAAATACGACCCTACGAATTTGATTGTATTACTAGTATGGAAGCATAGTATTATGGTATCTATGTGTCCTAGGATTGATACACTTATGTTGAAATGTTTTGATATACACTAATGATAATATTAAATTCGTATTTGTCGTATTTAGCATGTTTAATCACCATAAGGTAAAACCCTATCCTCTGGTTTGCGTTGCATTGTGTGATGGGACTTGGGTCTTATGGTGATTCCATTTTTCTCAAAAGCATTGTGTTGTTTTACGTTTTACTTATTTATTTATTCAATCACCTTAAATTATGCACGGCAATCCTTTGGAATAAACCCGTTCCGCGTTAGCGGCGTGGTCTTTGGATTTGTCTTATTACTAGTAGTTAAATTAGTTAAGAATTCTCACACCAGTCCCATGACTGACTCGTAGTTTGTTTTCACCTTTGCAAACTAGGGTGCCCTCTTTTCCACATGGGCGACCAAGTAACAGGTTTAGCTTTCTTTGGAGTTGCTGTCTTTGGAGTTTTCTTGGTGTTGCTTATTTGGAGGTGCTTAAGTTGGACCACGAAGACTATCTATCTTTTATCTTTTGTTTACATTTTATCTTTAGACTCTGAAACACCCAGACTTATTTTATTTTCAAGTTGTACTATTTAGAGCTTGAAACTTATTTCCTTTTTGCTGAAGCTTGATGTAATAATTTAGAACTCTGTGACTGTGGAATTCTGTGTTTGATGACATTCATATTCCGCTGCTATGATGTTGTTATTCTATAGTTTTCCTTTACTATGTTGTATCTGTGACCTGTATTATTGTATTTATGTTGTATTCCATATGATTATTCCTTACTTTCATCCCGTGGAAGTTTGGGGTTATCACAAAAAGAGTGCCTATCAGATGTCATGTGATAGGATGCTCCCGAGTCAATAATCCACATAGTAATCTTCATAGGAGAGATGGAAGCTGTAAAAATGCGAGGATCATTATCTGAATATGATGTCTCTGCTATAGATGATGAAGCCTTTTAGGGAACATCTTTGTTTTTATTCTCCAACTTGAAGCAACTTGCAATATAATGTCCAGATTTTCTGCAATAATGACAAACTCCCTTCCGAGCTCCTCTTGACTGAGATATGGACTTAGCTCTATCTCCACCATATTTGGGTCTACTTTTACTTCTTCCTCTCTGTGCAACAAGGCTTTCAGAATCATTCTCCACGCTCATGCTTGCAAACTTTCCTCTCAACATCTTGTTATGCAAATTTATCTTCACATCCTCCAAGCAAATAGACGAACGTCCATAGATCATAGAGTTAACAAAAGTGTTATACTCTACATGTAAAGAACATAAAAGAATAACAGCTTGTGCCTCATCCTCAATCTTTACACCAGCTGCTCGAAGATTCATGACAAGTATGTTTAGGGCATCTATATGAGCAAGTACATCTGTTCCGGGCCTCATTTTTAAAGAATAAAGTTGTTGTTCTAAGATGATGCGGTTGGTGATAGACTTATCGTGGAACTTTCTCTAAAGAACATCACACAATTCCTTAGCAGTTTTCACATGAGAAAACTCTCTAAGTACTTCATCAGAAAGACTAAGTTGGATGGTAGTAAGAGCATCCTCTTCCAATTCTTCTATATCTTTAGGTGCTAATTTCTTCAATTTATCTGGATCTGAGACAACCTAAATGTCCTCTCTTTCTTCAACACCGCTTCCATCTTCATCTTCCATGGGCCAAAATCCCCCTCTCCATCCAATCTAGATACTCCATAATTTGTAGCGCTTCTACCACCATTATTCTTTGCGTAATTTGACATGGCTGAAAAGTCTTTGAACAAGACAACTTGCTCTGATACCAATCTGTAGTGCTTAATCAGAGATTTGGGCAGCGGAAAACGAATAAACCCAATAATCTAGTCTGTCAACAATTTCAACAATGCCAAAAATAAAATAAAATCAAATGACACAAATTATAGAGTGAAAAAAAAACAGAAAAAAGAGGAAAGAACACACCAATTTAACGTGGTTCGTCTTTGCCTACGTCCACGGACCCAACAACCTTTATTACTTTACTTCAAGAGGAGGTTGCAAAATGAGAAGAATTACAACAAAAAGCAATAAAAAATCTCACCCTATAGAAGAAGAAATAGAGATCTTATTGAGGAATAATATGGAGAGATATATTTTCTTATCATGATCGAAAAGTGAGCAAATGGCTTCATATATATAGAAGGAGAATTCTAGAAGATAAGGATGAAGATGTTTTGGAATTTCCTTGATTTTATTCACCACAAATCTTGCGCATTTATTTTGTTTCCACCCATATAAATTCTTGATTGATTCTCCAAATCAATTAATTTGCTTCCAATATTTGGCTTGATTATGAAAACAATTAATGACTCTCTCATCCTACCAAATCTTGATTGATTCTTTAAATCAATTACCTTCCCCATATTAATGTGTTTCCCATATTTGACTTGATTATGGGAATAAATAATGTCTTCTCATTAATATATTTCAATCGCCCAAATTTGACACAACTATATCCGATAACCAACTGCTTCCGGGTCGTTTAAAGAATTTTTCCAACCCAAAACTTGTTGCAATCGTTACAGCCGTTTTCAGGCTCACGTTGAAGTGATCGTAGCAGTATTCTGCTATGATGTTGTATATGGTCAGCTCCATCCCAAAGCAATATCCATGTGTTATTGCCAAAACCCATCCCCTGTAATTTTTTACTCCTGCAAGAAATACTTTTAAGAAATTATCCTTGTGTTTATCACCTGCCTTATAATTGCCTTCAGGCATGTCTTGTCCCAAAGCCAACACTGTGATTACGCTCATGGTCTTGCATTATGCCAGGGATAAATAAGGCCAATCTCCATGTTGTGAACTTCGCCGAACCAATCTTTTTAATAAGCTCAAACAACAAGGGCATAAGTAGCTGGATTACACCACCACCAAGGTTGCCCCAACCACCAGCAAGACCATTAGCAGTCCCCATTTTAGATGAAAAGAATATAAAGCTTATCCAGAACTTAGAAGACACAAAAGAAGCTAAAGAGAAGCGTGTGAAGAAGCGCACCACAGGTATGTTTCAGCGGAATTGATGCTTGAGGTGAAGAAAACAGCTGGAGACGTTACCAGGATAAGGAAGGCCAATACTAAACGGGGGCCAACCAGATCGCAAGCTATTCCCATGCATAGATGTGCCAGCATAGCTCCAGATACTGATGCAATTCCTGCATTGCCTATATCAGTAGCAATAAGACCAAGATTTTCACGGATTATAGGTAAAAGAGGAATTGCAACAAAAGTAGAAACAAAGCAGGAGAAAAAAGAGAACCAAGAGAGGTGAAATGAAAGCATATGCGGTGCTGCTACAGAGAAAAACTTGAATTCTATTGCCTTATTGTCCAAGTCAACCGACAAAGAAAACCTTTTGGTTTGGAGTTTTTCTGAATGATTTCAAATGCTGATGCTGTGTTCATCTTTGATCCGCCTTCTTTTTTGATATCGCAATCCTATCCGAAGACAACTGATGTCTGTATGCAGCTTCAATAAAATTATTCTACATCTGAACAACAAACACTCCTAAAATTAGCATTGCAGAGGAAGTTACAACACAATAAATTATTCATATCTATGAACCCAGTACAAATCCGTAGAAGATTTGAAAATATATTGATGTTTTCTTATTAAAGAAAAAAATCTATATTAAAGGAAGGTTATTTTCTGATAAAAGGTAAATTTTCAAATATATTTTGATACAGAAGCATCAATTACAAGTAGTAAATTTCAGTTTTGAACTTTTACCAGTTTCTAGTTGTACATAAGAACCTGACGAAGCACCATAGGACACAAAAGATTACTCATCCCTTCATCTACCTAAATTGGTTTCCGTCCATACATTCTACTCTCTCCATTTAAAAATCTTCACAAAAGGACTAACGAAACCCATAGATATTTTCTCAATAACTGACCATTGGAATTTTGGTGATACAAATCAGATTTTGGAGATATTCTCGGTAATTTGGTTATCCGTTTTGTGCAAGAAAGCAATAGAAAGGAATATTATGGAGATAGGGATATTGAAGATATTTGTCATTTATTTTGTTGCCATATTTCATGAAAGAAGAAACGGAAAGAAACTAAATTGGGAAAGAATTTATTAATGGATAAAAGAGAAGGTTATCAATCAATTATATCACAATAAAATTAATGGGAATATTAGTCTTCCATGAATTGATTTATTTATATAAATAAAATACTTCATCCCCAAGTAATTTTTCCTTTATATAAAGAGAGGCATAGAGAATGTTATTATCATCTGTATTTCTTCATTCCTTTACTCTACTGTAAAACTCTGTAATCTCTTGAATATTAATAAAATCTCTTCCCCATTGAAGTGGATGTACACTATCTTGCGATAGTGGAACCACTTAAATATTGTGTGTTCTCTTTTGCCTTTTTTTTGATTTGCGATTGATAATCATTTCAATCTGTTTGTTCTATCACATCATTGTAAGATCCTATTGAGGTTTTTTCGTTGAAAGGGATTGATCACCCCTTACAACCGATATCATAGCTAGATTCGCAAAGAAGGTATTTGGTAGAATGGCAGTAGGAGACGAAAATAGTACAAATAATACGTCGGTGCCAGCAGTTGACCCTACGTCAAAGACTCCAATGTGGCGTCAGGATCACAGTTAATGATAGAGAAGTGGAATGGTGAAGGAGATTTTGAAAAGTGGCAGCGGATGATGAAACCAGTTTTGGGAAAAAATAGCATTCATCGAGTAGTATTTGATACAGAGGCGTTGCCTACTGACATTTCATCAGTGGAATTAAAAGAGATTGAAGAATGGTCCTTTACTCTCTTCAACTTGTTGTGGGAAATTTTGGATATAACGTTGTTATATACACAATTATATGATTTTTGTTTGATGATAACAACCAAATATATATTATTATAAATGTGTTTGTTATTGTACTGTTATTCTACATCAAAGAGAGAAATATAATATTTATATAAAATACTACTGGACAAGAATTTAAATATTCAAATAGTATTTTATTAAATATAAATTTTTATTTCAACATTTCAAACGGTACAAATTTTATACTCCACTATTTGTACATTTCATTGATATACAATACTGTACAATATTTTTCACTGATACGGTGTTCCTCACTAAAAAAACACTCAGACACTCATTTTACATTTTCATATTCATATACAGACACATTTACTGACACACACTGACCATGTCTCTTAGTCTTCTGTCTTCACATCTCACTGTCAGTCCAGTCATAATCTGTTCCTGTCATATAAAACACACACACAATACACTGCAAAAGGAATAAAACTTAATATATGCAAATATAAATTTTATTTTATTTTTTATTTGCCTCAGAATTTCAGTGCATTTCTCATCATTTTTCATGACTTGATCTAATTTATATTTTCATCCAACCGTGTCTAGACAGCTTGTGATGTTCACAGTGATACACTGTAAATACCACAAGGCAGACGATATGTATATACAGTGCAGGGACATGAAAACTTTTCTGAATGGCTGCATACACACACACACACACACACACACACATATATATATATATATACACACACACACACGTGCACTGCCTCGCCAATCAAAATATAGTAGTGAGCAACTGAGGAGCAGCCACGTGGACCAACTCGACTTAGTGCTACACTCAAGTGAACATGGTCGAGCCATAAGCAAATACATGAAGGTCCACAATGATATTCAACAAGTCAACATATATGAATGGACTCAATGGCATAATCAAATACATGGAGAAGCCCAAACAAAGCAGCATACATGTAAGTCACATGTGAAGTTCAGAATACTCAAGCAACATACGTATGGTACAAGCTCAAGTATGTTTCAACATGGTCAAGTGTTCAATGCAACAGTGCAACAAAGTTCAAGCATGGCAGCAGCATGTTCAAATCTGTGTGCACACTCATAGTCCAGGAAAGGAAGAGAAACAGTGCAGCATAATCATTTCAGTGTGAAGAAGGGACAAATCTCTAGTGTATCTCAACAGTCCATATTTTCAAGTACACAATGTATGGAACTGGGCAAAATGACATGTTGATGCAAGACAAGTTCAATTGGATCAAGCCAAGACTACAAGTGGCACAAATGGGCACATGCACGTGCACAAAGTGGTGTGGCATCTCAGTTTGGCCCAGAACAACAAATACATGGTATAAATAGTCAAGCAATATTTATGCAACAACAAGTCAAGATGCAGATCACAATGGGGAAGGCAGCTTCAGTTTTTTCGAAGTGTTCAAGACTAAGCAATCATGTACAAAGCAGCTTATTCAAAGTGTCGAGCAAGTCAACAACATATATTGCAGCAACATTCATAAGTGGGCATGGTGTAGACAATAAAAAACAAGTTGACAAACACATAGGATCACATTCAGATCAAGTGTGTTTAGCATGGGTAACATGAGTTTTATTTGGCCGAGCTCAATAACATAGTGAAGCCAGTAAAAAGTCAACAAGCCAAATAGCATGGGAGTAGCTATGATGTATACACCATGGTACAAGTAAATTTACTCAGCAATAAGCATGTGTGCAAGTGTAAATGGGTGAATCGGTGAATCCCTGGTTCAAGCAAGTAAACTTGTTCAAATATGAATGACACAACAATGTACATGTGTACATTTTCCAATATCCAAGCCACTATCGACATATAGACAAGACAACAGTTTTTTTTATGCATCAGATTTCAACATGGAGCATATACACAAAGTAGCAATGCTTAAAGCAGAACAATGAAACATGGTTCATGATTTAACAAAGTGGTGCAACACAATGCATGTGTGGGTACACAATTGAATGACTCTAGTTCGATGCTTAAACATGAATGGCGCACAAAGCAGTATGGTGAATCAAGTGTGCATGCAAATATAAGTTCATGCTCTCAAATCAAGTATAGTTCATGAATGTCAAAGCAGTTGAGTACAAGCAGCTAGGAGTACACAAGAACATAACAACAAATATATTTGCCAGAAATAATGATTCCAGAAATCAGTATATACATTTAAGCAAGGTGTAAATTTTTCAGTGGGACAAGAATCTTTAATTCCAGAAATTCCGCTAGTGTTTCCAGAAATGGTATCAATCAATAACATTTGTTTTTGAAGGCAAAAATCACTTTATTTGTTTCCACAAATTGGAGCAATCACTGTGAATAAATTTTTTGGCAAGAAATTTCAAGATTTCCAGTTTTAAATTGCGGTTAAAATGGGAACAATCACTCTGGAAACATATCAAGAATCAATTCAAGGCAACATATATTTTCAAGTTCGCAATGGTTCAGAATAACATCCAAGTACATCTCGAAATTATGGCCACAACAATCTCACAATCAAAAGTGGAAATTTTTGAAAACCAGGCCAAGTCATATTCAAAATCAGAGAGTGGTTAAAGGATTTGAAAATCCTACTTAAACACCATTCATCACAGGCAAACAATCATCGAAAACACAAGCCCCAAACACAGAGAGCAGAATCAAATCAATTAAAATTACTCCCAAGTTTTCGATCGGAAGAAACCCAAATCGCCAAGCAAGTAAACCAGAAAAATTCGATTAGAGAAACCATATTTGCAAGATACTGAAGATGTTATTTGGGGAAGCTTTGGAAAACCCTAATTTCCATTTTTTAAGATCGGCCGATATTTTGAAGATGGGTTTGCAAATGAAAGAACAAAGGGCCGCCCTATTTAGTTCTAAGTGAAAAAGGGGGTTTTATCCTTTTTTTTTTATTTGTTTTTTTATTGTGTTGTAAACCGTTTCAAATAGTTTCTACGTCTGTAAAATCTAGGAATCCAGTTAGGGGTTTAACTGGTAGTTTATTAGAGTCTGTAAAAACTAGAGTTTACTGGCTATGGGGTTGTAGCTAGGGGAAATATGATCTAGGCGATATAGATCAGTCTAGGGATTTATGCGTAGGATTAGATTAGGAGTGAGGAGTTCGCGAGTTTACATGGTCTTATAAGCGGGATCTGTTCTTTTAAATAGTAAAAACCTTAGGACGCACCAGTAGGTAGGATTTTGCCGAAGCTGGGTATATCTTGTGTTATTTACTTTCTACAATTTTATTTTTGATGCATTTTATGATCTGTAAATTTTTAATATCCCGTAAAAACTATGATAAACCCTGTCCATCCCCCTCTAGGGTTAATCTAAATCCAAGAAGTGGTATTAGAGCGGGTATTCATTAGCTCTAGAGTCATGGGTCATCCTAGTTGTCAGTCCTTTGAGAGTCAGTCCAGTCGTATTCCATCTATTTTTAATGGAACAAATTTTTTAAACCAGAAATCAGAAATGGAATCCTATTTGAAATCTGTTTATATTAAATGTTGGAATATTATTATTGATGGGTATGATATGGTTACTAGGAATGATATTGGATTTAACTATCGTGTTATTCATATTCTATATTCTTATATTGATGATGTACAATATAGCCTTATTGTAACATCCCGCATTTTTATCGTTTTGTATTTGAATATTTAAATCAGTTTAAATATTGAATTCGTAATGTAAGTAGATTTATATATTAATTAAAACGAAGTTGAACGTATAAAAATATATATTAAATATAATCGAGCCCGTAATATCGCGGCAGATCGTAATTTAACATTCTGAACTTCAACTGAGTGTACAGGATTCGTTATAAATTGGATTTCTTCGAAACAAGAAATGCTCGAATCCCTTGAACCATATTTCTCCAATGGAAGTGAAAAATCGAAATTTTAGATTATATATTATAAGTTATGTCCAAATTAAATATTCAGAAAAGCAGCGGCATATTCGTTTATGGCCATAATGATTATTTGAATATATTTAAATATCGGTTTCAAATTTAGACAAGATTCTTTTGAGGCGTAGTGATAATCTAATTTTTAGAATTTTACTTGTAATTTTTAATTAATTAAATACGCAACTTTTTATTTGGAGTACTTTGCACCTTATATCAATATTTTTGGGTTTCACAATATAAGTTAACCTACCGATATTATTATATTTTTGGGATCGGGGCACCTCATTGGATGCGACCCTAATTTTATTTCTATCCATAATAGTCCATAACGAACGGAATTCATATAAAACAGAATCTAAGACTGGATACCATACTCACACTCGAACTAACACTGTATTTATTTATTAGCAGACTAAAATAATATCGAGCTACTACAGAGCATGAATGTTCCTCACCAGCTAAGCAATGAACTAAAGCTTAATGAGTAAGTAACCAACATGCCTACTCTATATGTGTACAGTATATAGCCTAAGTTAAAACGAGTAGTCCTACATGTCCTTTCCTTAATACCTAATACTTCGTACGGAAGTAACCAGGCAAACCTATTCTATTTGCACAACCATAACCCTATATCCCTAATACTTCATGTAGAAGAAATCACTTATAAAAGATTTTTTAACCTGTCTTTGAAATCAAAGCATCATAGGACCCTAAAGAAAGTAAATGAAAACGTACCAAGACCATAACGCTGTATTATCTAACGCCATGCCTACCTGAGACTTCGGACCAAAGTTTTCAGGACATTTGAGTATAATAAACATGAAGTAAGCTTACAAATAGTGGTCATGTAGGTTCCTAGTATGATGTTTTTAAAAGCCTAATCTATCACCTATCGCTTAAGGGTTAAGCTACCATCTTCTATAAATAACGTTGGCTCCATGGTTTTATTTTCTTCGGGTTTCAGTAAACACAAACTCTATCTTCATTTTCCCCCATCTAAGCTTCAAACCGAGAAAGAAATTATTGGCAAAACAAATGTTTCAAAATAATAATGATAATATCAAACTAGTATATATACAGACTCGCAAGCCGTTTTCCTTCAACTCTATGTATGTAAGATGGGGTTCAACAGACATGGAAATAAGGCGTGGGGTTCAGTACATTGGTGCGCGTGAATTGTTATGGGGAATTTTCATTTACAAAGAGCATGCTGAAGTGGACACGTGTGTTTGCATTACATATGGAAAATAAGGAGACTGGGCATAGCGTGAAGAACAATGGTGGATCTCTCAAATGCGTGGCCAAGGGGAAGTGTTCGAGTTAGGAGATGTTGTACATATTGACTGAAGTGAAGGAGCCGGAGTCTGTGGGGGGAAACAGCTCGTTGATGAGGGACGAGAATTGGTAAAAGACAAATAAAAATGAAGGGCGCTATGCTTCTTGTGGGTACAGGAAGATGTGCGTTTAAACTAGAGTGTGCGTGGAGCTTTCATGAAGGAAGTGATGGTGGGACTGTTAAGAAGAGGAAGTGTGATTAGTACTTGGAAAATATATACGGAAAGTGTGTAGACTGTGGAGGAGTTTCGGAAAGAGTTTCATTAGTAGTTTCGGATTGGGCTTGTGTAAAGTAAATAAAGGAGAGGAAGGTTTGGGAAAAATTAGAAATGTAGTGGATATGGAGCAAGGCTGGAAAGATAGCAACACGGTGAAGAAATTGGAGGGGGATGGTGAAGTAGTCAATGTTTGTTAGGTCTATCAACACGGTGAAGAAAGTAATGAGAAAAGCGCGTGATGAAGTATAGATGGTGGGCAAGCGTGAAAATGGTAACGCAAGCTTGAATGTTTCGACAAGAAAAAGAAATGTAGATGCACATACTTTCGTATTGCTTTGATAAAGGAGAAAATTCGGAAATGGTTTAGAAATGGCAGATAGCAGGTTCAAACGGACATGAAGAAGACAGATTAAGTACATTATTAACAATGACGAACCGTCAGTCACGTTGGGTCCGTATGGATGTAGGCTACGCGATGAAGCTGTTATGGAACAAATTGAAGCACGTTGAATATTATGGCAGAATTGAACGCTGGGTTCAATCAACTGACGCAAATCGTTAATTAACGGTTAACGCGCGAAAGTGAGTAAACTCACTAACTCTGATCATTTTTATAATATTATAATAGTTATAAGTAATGGTTGAATGTTGTATGATGGTTGTTTGGATGATTTGCTTAAAAATTGGTCGTAATTATAGATACCGTTATAACATTGGTTAAATATTGATCTTCTTTATTTCAATATCCCATATCGACATGAAATTATTATTATTATTCGTGTTGACTAACATCTGTGGATGCAGGGAAACAGGTTGGAGGAATCCAACCGGATTCCTCAACAATTATATTGTTGTATTATAGATTACACTATATGATCCATTGTTGATTTTTGTGTGTGAGATATGTTAATAACATCAGCCATGAAATAAACTGGTACTTAAAATACCGGGAAACATATTAGAAAAGAATCCGATCTTAAAAGGGAAAATCCATTATTTAGTACTTTTAAGTAATAGAAATTGAATTTTTATTAGGCTAGAAGGCGACGACATGTTTTGAGTATATTAAAACAAGTAATTGATTTTGAAAGACATTTATGAAATAAAGTGTAATGTTTAAATCCTATGTTTTGGAATAAGGTTATATTTGAATTAGGATTAGTAAAATGAATCTCGATTCCTATTGGGAAGTGATACCTATATTGGGAAGTGTATAACGATTTGAAAGTAAACGGTTTGAAAATAGGTATTTCCTTTGAGACAATTTGAGTTAAACTAAAATGAATCGATTAAAGAGAAGTTTAGAATTAGGGGGTTTTTGAAAGGGTTTTTCCCAATGTTCAAATATGTAATGTCTATAGGGCAGAAATAGGGAACGTGGACAAGATGGAAATGTTTTCGAACATTAATAACGTATATTTTCTGGAATCTGGGAAGATATGGGAAACGGGAAAATTAATGTTAAATAAAAAGGGCCAGTGATTGTGTGATGTTTAGTTGTACATTTGAATGAATGTTTGTTTTTACTTCGATAGTTAAATAATCGACTATCGAAGTGTTTTAACCTTCGTTGTTAATACAGAGAGACAGGTTGGATACATTATCCAAAAACCACTCCGTATAGGCATAAGCGCTGCAAATTTGATTAAGCTGAAGATAACTGAAGATGGAGTGAAATGCAAGGGTCGTTCTATTCCAGAATGGTGCTTTCTGTTTGTCCAGTCCCAGGACAACTTGTATGGACGAGTGTCTGACAAAGTATACCTAATAAATCATGTACGGTTGATCTCTTAAATGTATTACGTCTGGTGGCGGAGGAATTCGTTCCTCTTAGCTTTTTATACCCGTGATATTTTGTGAATCGATTAGTGAATTGACGGGTTTGACGATGTGGTATTCAAAGTGAATGGTGATCAGATGTTCTGAAGATAGACATAGCCTCTAGCCTCACAACCAGGAAGTAACAAAAGTTGGGCTAGGCAGCATGGCTAGTTGGGTCATCCCCAAGCAGGGTATATTATCACCGATCTAGAGAGAATTCATATTTGTTCTTCTTTTTCGATTCTGTATCTTCGGATTACGGTTGGATGTCCAACAACCGTAGGTGGCAATATATTCGATACACTCAAGCTAAATGAGTGGTCAGTCATGTGTGCTAGGTTGCAAGACGTTCTTGTTGAACCACAATGTATACCCTTTAGAGTACACTGATCGGAAGGTGCTCCCATACCTTGTCTGTTGGAATCCAATCTCCAATAAGCGTCCTGCGGTTTTAGATTTTATACTATATATGTGGAGCGTGAGATGCAAGCGTTCTGCTACTTGGTTATTTAATTGAGTGGACATTATTATAATATCACTAGATTTTTATATGAAAAAGGTTTGGGTTATAGTAAGGCAAAAACTGTCCATGTTTATGTGTGGGCTGGTCTTACTATTATCCTTTTTTTTCAAAAGGATTTTCAAAGTTAAAATATATGGTTGGAGTTTACTCACACCAGTCCCATGACCGACCCAGAGTTTATTTTGTTTGTTTTTCCCTAAACTATTGGGTGCCCAAATTTGTACGGACAGTCAAGTGTTTCAGGCTTTGCAGATTCACTTGGAGGAGCTCGAAGTAGGAGGCTTCACCATTAGTTATTTAGAGATTATTTCTGCTGTGATGTATATGAGTATACTCTGATATGATATGTAAGTACAAATTCAGATTTGTAATTCAACGTTATGTATATAATACATTTTATTCGTTCCACTATGAGTTCGTGTTTACTCTGATTCACTTCAGTTGTGATCTTCTTCTTCTATTATATTAGTTCTATCTTTTCTATCTCATCCTATAATTTCTTTTTATTAATGATCTGAACTTTCGTGCACTTTGAGTTGAATATGTAGGATATTAGTCAGCTCAAATTGGTATGGATTTTCGGGCCATTACAGTTGGTATCAGAGCTGAAGGTTGATTAATTACCTTGGCTCTGTGGCGTGACTCGATACAGATAGGGTTAGTAATACCCTAGATTGAGTTTGAGTGTATATATACGAGCGCATATTTGTGAATTGATATAAAAACTGTTTTATATTGTGTTGATTGGTTTGTCGAGTAGTTTATGAATTCTGGTCGAAACGGTCATGCTAACCATATCGATAAGTGTTTCTAAACTCTTGAACAGAGTAATTCGACATGGTATTGTTATGAAAGCTGGGTAAATGAAATAATTTTACCCAAAATATAATTTGATATAAAGAAAAAATATATTTGTTAGCCCACTTTGTGAACTGGGCAACACAAGGTCGAGATGTAAAGCGTTGAAGAACTTAGAAAGCATCATACCGGATCGGATCGAAGAGACGCTGCTATTCGGATTGGAGGGCTACCTACTACCAGTCGGATCGGAGGGCTACCTACTACCAGTCGGATCGGAGGGCTACTACCAGGTCGAAACGGAGCAGAGCTAAATTTAATTCGGGTCGGATCGGATGCCCCGATCTGAACCCCCTCTACAGGCTCCTCCGAACCGAACCCATAACCCACGTCACTTCCCCCCACGATCGCCAGAAGATTCGGAGCGGTTATGACCAGTTCCTACCCACGATAATCTCTATTCTGATGCGCTGTCAGCACTGGAGTCCATCCGAACCCGAGGACGATGGGATGGAAGACACGTGGCTCCGACCCAGATCAGATTCTGAGCAAATTTTCACCTATAAATACCTCGCCTAGAGAAAATTAAAGGGATCTGATTTTTGGCACTTTGAGAGTTCAAACACTTTCATAAACCGAATTCCAGCACTCCCAGATAATCCAAATCGTCTTTCAACATTTGTTTTGAGACAATTGAGTGAATGTATGTGAGTTGTGAGTGAAATTGAGTGAATATCTCATTGTAATTGCAACTATATCATCGAGAATAGTGATTGATAAGTGGACATAGGCTTTTCAACGCCGAACCACTATAAATTCTGTGTCTCCATTTCACTTTTGATCTTATTTTATTCTGATTTCAGTCAATTTGGGTGTTAGAACCACTTTTTGGTCTAACATTTTGGTGCTTTCACTGAGAATCATCTGAATTCTCTGTTTTTCGGGATTATCGTTCTACTTTTTGGACCGTTGAGTTCAAAGAAGTTAATCCTCAAGTTTCAACGCTCTTGAATATTTTTTGACTGATTGTTGAAGAACTATGGACAAAGGAAAAGGCAAGGAAGTTCAAACCAGTCGAGGGAACGGAGTTGGTGAAGATCAGCAAAATGCGGTTGTGACAAGGTCTCGTGGGCAGAGCTCGGCAGTGGAACGGACTGATACAGGAAATCCGAACCGCACTCAAGGGGAGAGCTCCGATCCGATCCGGGTAGGAGAATCTGAAGCAGTGCACTCCCCCAACCTGAACCGACCCGAACAAATCGCACTACACCGATCCGACTTGGCTTCCCAGCTCCGACCCGAACCGGTCTCCCAGCTCCGACCCGACCTGATTGCCCATCTCCAATCCGACCCGTCACTTGGTGATGTTGGAACCTCTACTCGAGCCCCTCCAAATGCTCCGACTCCAGCCACCAGGGTCAATGATCAGGTCAATCCATCTGCGCCTATTACTCAAGGAGATTTCTCGCGCCTACTTGACATGCTTGAGAGTACAAGGGAGGCTATGAAAATCCACGAGCGCACCAATCTCATGATGCAAGAAAACATGAGACTCATGAGCAGGGAAATTAGCGAACTCCGTAGACAGAGAACCCCATCCCCGGTTCGTCACACACCAATGGATCAGTCTTCTTCCGAGGAAGAACGGCCCCGTGAAAGAAGGCCGCTCGAACGACCTCAGAATTTGGAGCAATTGACGTTCGGATCTTTGGGGTCCCGCGAGGATGCTGCACGAGTACGAGGACCCAATGATCCAAGCTTGAGAGAGCCTATGTTGTTACCGATGCAGGGATCCCTTGTATTACCTAGAGACCCTAACCTTACCAATCCCACTCAGGGGCAGATGCTCCAGCCCCTTCCTCCCGAGATCGACCGGGAGCGTAGGGAACGAAGCAGAGCAGAAGCAGCTCAAAGAAGAAGGGCATCCCCTGAGAAAGAGCCCAGAGGAAACCCAAACATCAGAAGGAGGGCGTCTCCTGAACAAGAGCCCAGAAGGAACCCGGATACCAGGGCCAGGGAGCCTGAACGGCCCCTGACTAATGCTGACGTATGGGCAATGGTACGCCAGATTATGTCCGAAAGCCGGAACTACACCAATGAAGATTATGTCATTGAGCGAAGCCATACTCCTTTCACTGACGACATCCTCAACTTTCAGTTTCCCCGACGTTTTAACCTGCCGCAGATGGATAAGTACAATGGGAGAACCGATCCGGGACAACATTTGATGCGATACTCATGGCTCATGAATGCTGCTGCCGCCCCTGACGCAGTGAAGTGTAAAGCCTTCCCGATCTATTTAGAAGATGTGGCGCTGCTATGGTTTACCCGACTTCCCCCTCGGTCGATATCGAATTATAGGGAATTGAGCGAACGTTTTATGAATCAGTTCCGACTCCATACCCGAAAGTCTAAGAGTGTTATTGAATTATCAAGAATTAAGCAGGCGTCGGGAGAGTCTTTGAGGTCATATCTCGACCGTTTTAACTTGGCTGTGACAGAAGTCAGTGACCCGCATGAGCCCACCATCTTGATGGCTTTGATGGAAGGAGTCGATCCTGATTCTGAGTTTGGAGATTATCTTTCTGGGAAGCCACCTCCCACGAGAGAGTTATTCTACGAAAAGGCCGATATTTAGTTAAGACGAGAGGAGGCAAGGGAAAACCGAAAGAGAAAGTCTGGAGCGGCTTCAAAAGAAAATGTTCAGGGTAAGGTCGCCATGAAGAAGTCTGGAGAAAGTTCCGGAAAAGTTGAGGTGAATGTGGGAAACAAGAGTGGAAACGACAATAATGGAAACGGGGGCAACAACAACAACCGTAACGCGAATGGTAACAGAAGGAATAGAAATAGGGGAAGTGATCCTAACAAAAGACCCCGGTTCCAGACTTATGAGAATTATACACCGCTGAACGACACTCTGGAGAACATTTACTTGGATACATACAATGTTCTGCAATATAAAAGACCGCCACCTCGAGACTCAACGGAGAAAGAAATCGCAACTGGAAAGTTTTGTCTGTTTCATGGAAATCATGGACATTCAACAAATGAATGTCGACATTTGAGAGATCTGATTGAGAAGCTGCTGCGCGAAGGAAAAATGGATGAATATAAGGCTGCGCCAAGAGATAGGGGGCAAGGAGAACAGGCTCCGAACCAGATCCAATTTGTTCCCAAGCCTACAGCGCAGCAGAAAGGCAAGGGAATTGTTATCAACACCATAGTGGGTGGACCCCACCCAGCGATTCACAGTTTTAGAGCAATGGATCAATACGTGAATGCAGCTAAGCACGTAGATGTGGATGAATGTGATGATTTGGAAGATATCGCCCCTGTGAAACAACAGAGGACAATGTTAGATGACGTGGTATTCCGCAGCAGAGACAATACCGAAATCCAGTCACCCACCGACGATCCGTTGGTCATTACCACCACCATTGGACCGGCATTGGTTCATAAGGTGCTAGTAGACAACGGAAGCTCTGTTAATATTTTATTTAAAAAATCATTTGATCAAATGAAGCTTGAGTCTGAAGATTTGAAGCCATGCGAAGGTTGGATTCGAGGCTTCAACGGAGCATCGACAGCTCCGATGGGGTATATAGAATTGCCCGTAACATTGGGGCAAGGGGAAGCCGAAGAGTACGGATGCTTCAGTTCGTAGTATTGGATGTAGATTCGCCTTACAACGCATTTTTGGGAAGGCCTGCCCTTGCAGAATTCAGGGCTTGCATCGCTCCTTGGTGTTTATTGCTTAAATTCCCAACTGAAGCCGGAACATGAGTAGTGAGGGGAGATCAAGTCTCAGGACGGGCTTGTTATGTTGCCGAGTTAAAGATGTTGATGAAGGGACTTAGCATCGAGAGTAAAGGTGCCTCGCCTCCTCCAAAGGAGGGTTCGGCATAGCAATTAGAGGGATTGGCCTCGAAAGAGTTGCCAAAAGGAACGCCCGAAGACTTGGATCCCAGAAAAGATGAGGAACCATAGGCTAGAAATGCAACTCCTAACGAAGCGACAGTGGACATACCCATTGACGAAGCTGATCCAACAAGAGTTTTAAAGATTGGATCCCAGTTGGATCCACGTCGAGCCAAAGAACTAACTGACTTCCTGAAGGCAAACTTGGACGTGTTTGCCTGGACCCACGCCGACATGTGTGGGATATCGCCATCCGTCATAAGTCATTCACTAAATTTAAACCCGAAACACCCGCCTGTAAAGCAAAAGAGACGTATGCTGAGCCCAGAGAGGTCGGCCGCTTTGAAAGAAGAAGTGGAGAAGCTGAAACAGAACAGATTTATTAGAGATTCGACATATCCCGACTGGATATTGAATCCCGTCTTAGTAAAGAAGCCGAATGGAAAGTGGCGGACTTGCATTGATTTTTCAGATTTGAACAAAGCTTGCCCGAAAGATAGTTTCCCACTCCCCAGAATTGACCAGCTTGTAGATTCGACAATAGGACACGAACTTCTTTCATTCATGGACGCATATTCCGGGTACAACCAAATTCCTATGCACGTGCCAGATCAAGAACACACGAGCTTCATTACAAATTTGGGGTTATACTGTTACGTGGTCATGCCGTTCGGATTGAAAAACGCTGGAGACACTTATCAACGCTTGGTGAACAGGATCTTTTATAATCAAATAGGGAAGACTATGGAAGTTTATGTGGATGATATGCTTGTCAAATCGAAACAATCCTCCAGCCGTACGTAAGACTTGGCAGAAATGTTCGGTATCCTGCGAAAGTATCGGATGAAGTTGAATCCTTTGAAATGTTCATTTGGAGTGGCATCGGGAAAGTTTCTAGGCTTCATTGTGAGCTCCCGAGGGATTGAAATCAATCCCAGCCAAATAGTAGCGATAAGAAACATTGAAGAACCGAGGAGAATTAAAGATGTCCAAAGCCTTGCGGGGAAAGTAGCCGCGTTGAGTAGGTTTATCTCCAAAGCCATGGACAAATGCGTCCCATTTTTTGATTTGATTAAAAGGGGAAAGAAGAACTTCGAGTGGACTCCGGACTGTGTTGAGGCCTTTCAAATTTTATTGGAATTGCTAGAAAGACCACCGATTTTGTCAAAGCCAGTGGATCACGAAGAGTTATTTGTTTACTTAGCAGTTTCGGCTCACGCTGTTAGCACAGCCTTGGTTCGAGAAGAAGACAAAGTGCAAAGGCTAGTATATTATGTAAGCAAGAAATTGGCAGCGGCAGAACGCAACTACCCAAAGATTGAGAAGTTCGCTTACAGCCTCCTAATCGCCTCCCGAAAACTTCGTCACTATTTCCAAGCTCACCCAATAACCATATACACTGACCAGCCTCTGAGGCAGGTGTTGCAGAGACCCGAAGCCTCAGGACGGTTGATCAAATGGAATATTGAATTAAGTCAGTTTGATTTAAATTTTCAGCCATAGAGGTCGATCAGGGGGCAAGCTCTGGCAGACTTTATAGCAGAGTTCACAATCCCAGAGGAGGAAATATTGATGACAGAGTGGTCAAGTCCGAAGATGAGTTAAAATTAGATCCATGGAAGTTATACACAGACGGAGCCAAGAACGACCGAAGTTCCGGAGCTAGAATCGTCTTAGTCACTCCTGAAGGACGGTCGTTATATTACGATCTACGATTAGAATTTTCGGCGACTAACAATGACTCTGAATATGAAGCCCTGATTGCCGGGCTGAAGCTTGCTAAAGACCTCGGAATAAAAACGTTGGACATATTCTGCGACTCCAAAATCGTTGTTTGCCAAGTGCGAAAGGAGTTTGTGGCTCGGGGACCTCGACTTATCTCCCACCTCGGGAAAGTGGAAAAGATGTTGAGCAACCTGGAGCGGTACAACATAACGCATATCCCAAGAGCCGAAAACCAGAAGGCAGACAGGCTGGCAAAGCTAGCTAGTTCCGACAACCCGGAAGAAACTGAAATAATTCCAATTGAAACGTTGGAATCGCCAAGCTTTGAGTAGATGGAAATTGAGTTCGCTTTCGAAGCAGAACCGGAGAAGGAGTCGTGGATGACCCCAATTAAGAATTTCCTTAAGAATGGAATACTCCCATCAAAGAAGAGTGAGAGACGGGCTATAGTTCGCAAGGCTACCAGATACATCCTTCAAGATGATACTCTTTATAGACAAGGATTTTCTATGCCCCTATTACGATGTATAGCACACGACGACATCAAACGTGTACTAAGAGAAGTACACGAAGGTGAGTGTGGAGATCATACAGGAGGTCAGACTTTAGCGAAAAAGATATGGCGGTATGGATATTCTGGCCCACAATTAATAAAGATACAGCTGATTATTCACGACGCTGCGACAAGTGCCAGAGATTCGCCAAAATCCCCAGAGCACCGTCGACCCAACTCAAGTCGATGGTGAGTCCTAGGCCTTTTGCCACGTGGGGAATTGATATCATCGGAGTTCTACCAATTGCTAAAGGAGGAGCGAAATATGCAATAGTCAATGTGGACTATTTTACGAAGTGGGTGGAAGCTGAGCCCCTAACCAAAATCACGGCGAGAAAGCTGATAAGTTTTGTGGTTAGAAATATTATACACCGATTCGGGATCCCAAGGACCATTATAACTGATAACGGAACCCAGTTCGATGGTGCTGAATTCAGAAATTTCTGCCAGAAATATAAGATCGACAAATGGTACACTGCGGTTGCCTATCCGTAGTCGAACGGGCAAGTAGAAGCAATAAACAAAGTTATAAAATCCATCCTCAAGAAACGGTTAGAGCGCGCAAAGGCAAAATGGGTTGACGAATTGCCCTTAGCTTTGTGGGCATATCGAACAACATTTAAGACAGCTACCGGTCATACCCCTTTCTCTCTCTCTTTTGGTTCAGAAGCAGTAATTCCAGTAGAGCTTGAGGTTCCCTCCCACAGAGTGACATATTATGACCCGATGACGAATGAGGCACTCTTACTCGAGTCTCTTGATGAAATTGATGAAAAAAGGGACGAAGCAGATTTGCATGCATCAAGACATCGACGTCAGATGGCACGCTATTATGACAAAAAAGTTCGTCTTAGGACTTTTGAACCGGGAGATTTGGTGCTAAAGAGAGTCTTTCCATCCCTTCCTCACCTCGGTCCAAAGTGGGAAGGACCCTTTGTCATCCAACGGAAACTTGAAACAGGAACCTTCAAGTTAACGACTGTAGATGGCGAAGAGGTACCTAGGGCATGGAATGCCCAACACTTGATGCGATATCTGAAATAGAAATGTTGTACTCTTTGCAGTTTTTCTTATGAACTCTGTAAAAAGGCAAGACTTGCCTTAGAAAAGTCTGATGATATGAACAAAGAACTATAAAGTGGACGTAGGCTACGACTTAGCCGAACCACTATAAAAATATCGTGTGTCATTTACTTTCATGCATTATATATACATTCATCTACTATTCTGTTGCGATTATGGAATATAAGATGATTTAAAACCTGAAAGGTTGAAAATAGTTTATACGCAGGAAAAAGCACAATGACTGTTTGTGCGATAAGACATAAAAGAATGGGAAGACGACATTCTTAACTCTAACTCTCGAGAATTGAGAGAGAGTATAAAGGACGGGAAGACGACGTCCTCTGAGGCGTGAAGGTGCACCCAGACAAGAGACCGCCTCAGTAAGAACTCTAACCTGAGTATAAGACAGGAGAGTATAAAAAATGCCAGAAAAAATGACAGGCATTGACGGCACAGAGAATGCAATCCCGTCGAAAAATTGGGGATATTCAGACTACTTGACTAAGTCTTGAATAGTTTTTCGAGATTGACTGGGGGCATATATGTATACACATATTTCCCCCCACCATAACTTCATTACACAACTATAGTAGGACATGCATTCGTACATAAGTGCAAAACTAATAACTAACAGACATTGCAGAAAATGAATTATTTTTTATTTACAAATGAATGAATTTGTACAGCAAAACAGGCAAAAAGGAAGGTGCAAGGGCCACCCTTACAGCAACAATTATTGGTCAATCAAATGCTAAAATAACGCAAGACACTCCATCATTTGGACTTCGAAGAGGGCTTGGACTTCTTAGCAGCCTTCTCCGCATCCCTCGCCTCTTTCTCGGCCTCCGTCAGGATGCGCTTTGACTTTTTCTTCCCTGAAGCTAAAGTGCTGGAATCAGTTGACTTCTTCCCAGAAGGCGGAGCGCTGGAATCAAGAGAAGACTTTTTAGCAAGTTCCTCTGTAATGGATCTAGTCGAAAGCTTAACAACTAAACTTGGTCCCACATCCACTACTGCGAGAGGCTTAAGGATTTTAGGGTCTAAGTCTTCAGCTTTTAGCTGCAAGCGTTTATCTTGGTCAGCTTTCAGTGCAGCTAAGGTAACATCATCAGCGCTTTTCGACTCCCCGACTATAGACACCTCAGGGTCTTCCTCATGTCCCCCGTTGTCGCCATCATCCTTTAAGGCGTCTATCATTTCGTCATCATGAGGAATGTCAGCCTTGGACGGTTCAATTCCTACCCCTGAATCTATGGGGGCAGCCTTGTCTTTTCCCCCTTTAGCCTTCTCCGTAGGCTCTGCTCCAGAGGCGGTTCCCTGGGACACACCTGTCTTTTCGGACGGTTCAATACCTATAGAGTGAGAAGCAACAGTTATCAACTCAGGAGAAAATAGTGGGTTCTTCATCAATTGCTCAATCACGTGACGAAAGGCAGAGATAGCTTTGACAAATTGAGGCGAGAATGTAGAGATACCTTCCGAAGACTTCTCGGTTGGAGTAATTGTTGTCTCCGATGCCGCTTCGGGTATAGGGGATAAAAGAGTTGTCCGAGGGATCCCCGGGTTTTCAGGATCATATCCCTCTACTTCAGAAGTTGCAGAGGCAGTAGAGGAAGAACCAGCTTCGGGAATGTTCTTTTTCTCAGCCCTCTGCCTCTCTTCGTCCATAACAGCAGCAATGTGGCGGCGCCCTTCAGCTAGGCGTTCTGGTTCATCATCTTGTAAATATTTCTCCATCAGCTTGTCCTCGTCAATGGAATCAACCTTGAGCTCCTCTTTCTCCCACTCAACGATCTGACTCCATACTTGGACTAGAGTAGATGGATAATCTTCGATCCAAGAAATGTTTCGGCGGTGGATGATGTGCGCAAAGAATTCAATCATTAATTCGCCGAAACTGTAACACCCCACCTCCGCTAGGGTCACTCTTTCGGGGGCACTAGCTTCTGGGGGGCGTTAGAACTGGGTAAGCATGCATAATGATATACCAAGGCATAACAAGAATATAAATATATGTAAAACAGAGTAACTGAGAATAAAACAGCGGAATATCTCAAACCATCTCAAAACAAGTCTAGTACATCATAAAGTCAAATGCCAAAATAAACATGTCTAGTACATCATAAACAAAAATACTGAAATACATAGTGCTATCCCCAAAAATAAAGATGATAAACCATAGCAAGCTCAATGTCCAGGCATACATGAGCTATCCAGCAAACAAGCGAGCGATCCAAGCTAAGCACCACTGTTCCCTCCCTGAGAACCTGGGGGTGGGGGGGGGGGGGGGGGGGAGGGGACGGAAGAAAAGAAGCGAAAGAAAACAGGCCAGTCAAAAAGACTGGTAAGCCCTACTACGATCAGTCTATAAACTAATAAAGTTAACATCATGATGGAAACTAAGATGAACATACTGGCAATAGATAAAGGTGTCATCACATAGAGAAGATTAAGCTTTGCACCACAGTGTACTAGCAAACTAACATAACAGGTATTGATCCCTCAGCCCAAACTTTGGCCCAATAGCATGAGGTGACCTTAATACAAGGTCCAGCCCAACGGTCTAGTCGATCGGCTCCCTATAAACCTAACACGTCAAGTGTTGGTGTCCATACGGCCCACATATGATTGTAGTCAGACTGTGCTGGGTCCACCTTCGGGTGTATCAAGCCCTCGGGTGTCAACCCCAGACACCTAAGCAATAATGCACAGTCTAAACCTACTGGTACCCGTGCCTCGAGTTTGTCCAACACCGAACTACGTGCACGTCCGTAGCCCGCCTGGACCCGCACCGCTGTACCACTCAGCCGTCGCTTTGGTCGCTTACATCAGTCCAGTAATCGTGCCCCGCCCTAGCCTAGCCTCTAGGGTTGTGAATGATACCAAACTGGGATTACTGCTGGAACAGACCATGTTGCTAGGGTTTTCTAAGAGGGTTAAGTGTGGTTTAACCCCTTACTAATCATGGATTAAATTAGTTAAGTGTAACCAACAGTTCACCACTTAACCCCATTTAATCCCTCGCATCCCCAAAATTGGTTAAGTATTAGTGGGCCATGACTTAACCTTAATCATGAGGCATTAATTTAATTATACCTTAACCTCTCACATTAGACTTTGTTGTGGTTACTAGTTAAGCCGGGCGGGTCCGGGTAGCTTTACACCACAACTTGGTCTAACCTCGGGTCCAAGGTACACATGACCAACTTCTCACATTGGGTCCTATTGTTTGTAGCAACTAGTTAAGCCGGTCGGTTCCGGGTAGGTTTACGGTACAAACTCAACCCAACCTCGAGTTGGCCACACATGTTTTCTAAGTGTCATGTCCACTTTATTTTCAAACCATAATTACAAGTTTAACAAATACTTGGGTAGACCTAACTTAATAGGTAAATTCCCAAGGGGTAGACCTAACTTAATAGGTAAATTCCCAATCTTATATTTTCATGTATTTTAAGTTTTACCCAAACCCCCCCAAACGTCATTCTATCGCTTACATATTCGTTATAACGCATAGAGGATAGAAAGAGGGAACTTGGCACAACATACATGATGAATCTTACATATCATAATAAACATGCATAACATGTTGGACTTGCATAACTTAGCATAGTGAACTTGCATAAACATGCATAACTTGTTAAACCTGCAAATCATGGCATAGTGAACTTGCATAAACATGCATAACTTATTAAACATGCATAACGTAGCATAGTGAACTCGCATAAGCATGCATAACTTATTAAACATGCATAACATAGCATAGTGAACTCGCATAAGCATGCATAACTTATTAAACATGCATAAATCCCAACTTTCATCACATATTAACTTTAGAGTTTCTAAAATGAAGGTAAGAGGGCTTACAAATATTATGAAGACACAAATCTACTAATAAAGACTGAGAAGCCCTTTATGCAAGCATATAAAAACCCAAAACAAAGCTCCAATTAACAAAAATCCCAAAAACTCTAGCTTAGCAAATTAAACTTGCAACTTGATGATGTATGCAAGCTAATGATCATTCATACAACTTAGAAAAGCTTGTATGAACATCAAAATCTTCATAGAAATGATTTTTGAAGAGGGTGGAGGCTAGGGTTTTTAGGTGGAGGCCATTTGAGAATTCAATTTGACATAGTTTGGTTGCTAGAATGAATAATGAGGTTTTAGGGTAGGATTAGGGGCTTATTTATAGAAGATTAGAGTGTTTTTAGCCCTAGGATTAACCCTAGGTTAGTTTAGGTCCGTCAGATTTAGGAATTCTCTAGAACCAAGCCACAAGACCAGACCAAAACCCAAAATGGTGCGTCAGGCAAAACTGCCCGACCACCCCGTGTCGACAGGGCTGTCGACAGGGCAGTCGAAACCCTAAGACCCCTGTCGACATGCCTGTCGACATGGGGGTCTTGGCGGGACTTTTCCCGCCTGACGCCAGTTAGCCCTAATCCTTGTTTTTAAATTTAAAATTTAAATCTGTTTTTAACATAGAAATTTCTGGAAACTTCAATGGGCCTTAACTGGGTCATACGGACTCCGATTTTCGAAAACTCGGACTCTATTTCGCGTATTTTTCCGAGACGAACGCAATGGCATAGCCCGTTTCCCTTGATTCAGATTTTAGAATTAAATTCTGCCTCGATTTATGTTATAACAGGTTATTGAAAATACGGGTTGTTACATTCTCCCCTCCTTAAAGGATTTCGTCCCCGAAATCTTCAAGTTAGGAAGAACGTATCCTACCATCCAATCATCCATCTACTCAAAGCATCATCCACGAGCAATCATTGTCCTTAAAAGATTCTAAATGCTGTATGAACATATGCAAAAGTGTGTGTATATGTACTTATCTAATGCAAAGATCAATGCAAAATATGTTAGTGAAATGTATCCATATGTATGCAAATCCCCAACATAATGCATAATATCTACATGCGTGCTCAATCATACATCCATATGCAACATCCATGTGATTGCATACAAATTTCATCCAAGAATAAGCATAAACACTCATGCACATGCAATATGAGGAGTGTGTGAGCCGATCTAGTGCCTAATGTGTATCATGCATCCACGAGTAACCACTTGCAAACACTTGCAACCACTTGCAACCATCAAACATAACATGTCTCAAACACATGTTTCATCCAAAGGGTTTCTATCTAAGGTTCTCATGACAAGATTAGCACGATAACTAGATAAACATGGATAGCAAAGAGAAAGATATGCTAACAAAGGAAAGAGATTGAGAGTGTACCCTCAAAAAGGAATGGATAAAGCCCACGCATCTTCTCCTCGGTTTCCCAAGTTGCGTCTTCTTCGGCTTCACCCCATTGAACCTTCACCAGCTTGACCTCTCGATTCCTTAGCTTCTTGGTCTCCGTCCCCAAGATACGAATCGGAGCTCTCCTCAAAGTTGCCTCTTTCTCTACTTCCACGTCTTCAAGAATGCTAGGTTCAACCACCTCAGCGGACTCATGTAGGCACTTTCGGAGATGCGAGACATGAAAGACATTATGCACTCCGGACAACTTCTCGGGCAATTGCACTTTATAAGCCATCTTCCCAATTCTCTCTATGATAGGGAAGGGTCCAACAAATCTCTATGCCAACTTCCCAACAGCTCCAAATCGGACCACATTCCGCAAAGGAGAAACCTTCACGAAAACCATGTCCCCAACATCAAACTCCAAATCGGATCTTCGCTTATCAGCATAGGATTTCTGTCGGTCTTGGGCCGCCTTCATCCGTCTTCTAATCAACTCGACCTTCTCGGATGTATCTCTAATCATGTCGGGTCCAAGTATAAGCTTATCCGTAGTCTCCCACCAACATGTAGGTGACTTGCACGACCTCCCATATAAAGCTTCAAATGGTGCCATCCCTATGCTCGCCTGATAACTGTTATTATATGCAAACTCAACAAGAGGAAGATGGTCTTCCCAAGCACCACCAAAATCCAGAATGCAAAGCCTCAACAAGTCCTCAAGTACCCTATTCACCCTTTCTGTTTGGCCATCTGTTTGTGGGTGATAAGCCGTACTCAGGTTCAACCTCGTGCCCATAGCTTCCTGCAAACTGTTCCAGAACTGACTAGTAAAGATGGGGTCTCGGTCACTGACTATGCTGGAAGGGACTCCATGTAGTCGTACTATCTCACGAAGATATACTGATGCTAGTCCAGATGCGGTCCTTTTGCTCTTCACCGGAATGAAATGAGCACTCTTCGTAAGCCTATCTACGATGACCCATATGCTCGTATTCCCTTTCCTTGACCTTGGAAGCCCATCAATAAAGTCCATAGAAATACTCTCCCACTTCCATAGCGGGACCTCTAGAGGATGCAATAGCCCACCGGGCTTCTTCGACTCGGCTTTTACTCTCTGACAGACGACACATCTAGAGACAAACTCTGCCACATCCTTCTTCATTCCAGGCCAGAAGAAAATGCGCTTCATATCCTTATACATCTTATCTCACCCGGATGTATAGTCAACTTGGAGCGATGTGCTTCATCAAGAACTTTCCTCACCAAGTCTTCTACCATCGGAACACAAAGCCTTCCGTCTCTCCTCAGCCAACCCTTATCATCTATAGAATATCGAGCAAGGTGACTAGATGTCTCCCCTCGAATCAGCTTATCCATGACCTCAATTATCTGAGGGTCTTCCTTCTGCGAAGCCCCAATCTGATCCAGAAGGGTAGGCCTGAGCTCAAGAGATGCTAAAGAACCGGTCATTGACTCAACCATCAAAGAGAAATCAAAGGTTGCCAAGAACTCTAAATTCTTCATCTCAACAAATAGAGGACTTAGTGTCAACCTTTTTCTACTCAACGCATCCGCTACAACATTCCCCTTGCCAGGGGTATAGGCTATATCAAAATCATAGGACGCCAAGAATTCCATCCATCTCTGCTGCCTCAAGTTCAGGTCCTTCTGCGAAAAGAGATACTTCAAAGACTTATGATCAGTATACAGCTCAAATCTCTCTCCCAGAAGATAATGACGCCAAGCCTTGAGTGCATATACTATCGCTGCCAGCTCTAGATCATGAGTGGGATAATTCTTCTCATGCACCTTAAGTTGCCTCCCACCAAAACATATAACTCTGCCCTCTTGCATCAGAACGGCGCCCAATCCCGTGCCACAAGCGTCAGTGTACACGGTAAATATCTTACCACCATCGGGTAAAGCTAGAACTGGTGCTGAGGTAAGGGCTCTCTTGAGTCTCTGAAAAGCAAGCTCACAGTCCATATCCCAAGCAAAAACTAAGTTCTTCTTTGTCAACTTAGTAAGAGGAGCGGATATCTTCGCGAAGTCCTTGATGAACTTCCGGTAAAAACCCGCAAGACCTAGAAAGCTTCTCACCTCGGTTGCATTCCTTGGAGTCTTCCAATCCTGAACTGCAACCACCTTAGCGGGATCCACCGCTAAGCCTTGCTTGGATACGATATGCCCAAGGAATCTAACTTCCCTTCTCCGAAAGTGGCACTTGGAGAACTTGGCCTTTAACTGATGTGCTCTGAGCGTATCCATCACCTCTACAAGATGCCTCGCGTGCTCTTCTTCATCCTTGGAGAAGATCAGAATATAATCCACAAAGACCACGACAAACTTGTTCAAGAACTCCCGAAACACCCTACCCATCAAGTCCACGAAATACGCGGGTGCATTCGTCAAACCGAACGGCATAACAAGCCATTCAAAGAATCCGTCTGGAGTTCTGAATGCAGTCTTGTCTATACTATCTTCAGCCACTCTGAGCTGATGAAATCCGGTAGCAAGATCAAGCTGAGAGAAAACAGAAGCACCAACAAGCTGGTCAAAGAGATCATCGATCCTCGGTAACGGGTGTCTGTTCTTCTTAGTCAGCTTATTCAATTCCCTATAGTCCACACAGAGTCGAAGAGAACCATCTGCCTTAGTAGCAAACACCACAGGCGCTCCCCATTCGGATATACTTCGTCTGATGAAGTTCTTTTCAAGCAACTCTTTCACTTGCTTGCTCAGCTCCCGTCTCTCACGCGGAGCCATGTGCCGAACGGGCAAAGAAACAGGCTTAGCATTATCCACCAGATAAATGCGAAAATCAATCTCTCGTTTAGGGGGCAACCCCTTAACTTCTTCAAAAACATCAGGATAATCTCGGACCACCCTTACAGACTGAAGGGCTTCCTCTGACGAGTCGAGAGATTCAAGATAGCACAACATGACGGGGTCCTTCGGATTGCATGAAATCTCTAAGGTGTTGCGAAGGCGAGTCACAAGCCTCACAACCCTATGCTCACAATCAAGAATGGCTCCATATCGGGACAGCCAATCCATGCCCAATATCAATCCGTATCCCCTGAAACCAAGAACATATGCACTACACAAGAACTCTACACTGAGTATAGAGATCCTCAGATCCTCACATATCATAGATAGATGAGCAGAACCCCCAATGGGATTCGAAACTCAAACGGGATCATCCACTAAGCTAGTACTAAGGTGCAAGCTATCAACAAGATCAGATGAAATAAAGCTATGTGATGCACCAGAATCAAACAAGGTACGAACTGGAAGATCAGAAACATAAACAAGGTTCTCAACAGAAACACTACCTCGATCGGGAACTGGAGCGGTATTGAGAGCATGAACTTACCCTCCTGAAGGTCCAGCCTATCCTTTCTTCTTTGGGCATTCTTTAGTGAAGTGTCCAGTCTCACCACAGGAAAAACATCCACCACTAAGCTTCCTTTTCTTCTTCCTACAATCCCTAGCAAAGTGTCCAGGCACACCACAGTAATTGCACTTTCCCTTGCCTTTGTTGTTGTTCCCCTTCTTGTTCTTGCTCTGATTCCCCTGACTGCTTTGACCACCTTGATTGCCTTTACCTTGAGAATCAGTCTTCTTTGCTTGAGTATCACTCGACTTGATCTCTTTCTTCCCATCTCCCTGAAGTAGAGCCATATTGACCAAACTCTCAAAAGTAGCCCCATGCGGAATATGTGATATTGCCAAACCCTGCAGCGGCTCATTCAACCCTCTAGCAAATCGAAGAGCCTTCTTCTCAGGAGTGTTCACCATATCCAAACCAAAACGGGCTAGCTGATTAAACTTGTTCACATACTCCTTGAAAGACATATCACCTTGCTTTAATGCAATGAACTTCTCCATCTGTAAATTCGCCTCAGCAGAAGATAGAAACTTGGCCACAAATCTAGCCCTCAAATCGGCCCAAGTCTCAACGGGCCTCGTCCCATTGGTGACTTCCCACCAATAGGCTGCTTCATCCTTCAAAAGCCACACTGTCAATAAGATTTTCCTCTCGTCATCAATCCCAAAGATAGCAAACAAGTCCTCAGTGTCTTTCAGCCAATTCCTAGCTTCAACAAAAGATTCTGTGCCTAGGAAATTCTTGCCTCCCATCGCCTTGAAGTCTTTACAAACCTTCGTGAACTCAACCTGAGGATGCTGAGGGGGAGGAGGAGGAAGAGGAGCCTCAGCAACAGGAGGAGGAGGAATATTAGCAACGGGAGGAGGAATATTAACTGCTGGAGGAGGGGGAACAGGAACCACCGGAGGAGGGACATTAGGGGGAGGATTCTCAACTACAGGAGGGGGAGTGGGAGTAGGGTTTGCGGGGCCGGCTGCCGCCCTAGCTTCTAGAAGTCTCCTATACCAGAGTGGTACGTTTACTCCATCCGGGATGGCAAGATCCTCAGCCATACTGAAACGAAAGATAAGATAAGATTAGGTCAAGGGAACGAAGGATAACGCTAATGGCTTTTTGGGGAATAGCCTTTTAAAATACTAGACTTTTTCTTTGGAAAATACTTTATACTTGTGTTGAAAATAGTTTTTCAAAAGTCTTTTAAAAATTTTTTGTCCTATCTTGTAAACCATATGCTCTGATACCAAATTTGTAACACCCCACCTCCGCTAGGGTCACTCTTTCGGGGGCACTAGCTTCTGGGGGGCGTTAGAACTGGGTAAGCATGCATAATGATATATCAAGGCAGAACAAGAACATAAATATATGTAAAACAGAGTAAGTGAGAATAAAACAGCGGAATATCTCAAACCATCTCAAAACAAGTCTAGTACATCATAAAGTCAAATGCCAAAATAAACATGTCTAGTACATCATAAACAGAAATACTGAAACACATAGTGCTATCCCCAAAAATAAAGATGATAAACCATAGCAAGCTCAATGTCCAGGCATACATGAGCTATCCAGCAAACAAGCGAGCGATCCAAGCTAAGCACCACTGTTCCCTCCCTGAGAACCTGGGGGGGGGGGAAACGGAAGAAAAGAAGCGAAAGAAAACAGCTCAGTCAAAAAGACTGGTAAGCCCTACTACGATCAGTCTATAAACTAATAAAGTTAACATCATGATGGAAACTGAGATGAACATACTGGCAATAGATAAAGGTGTCATCACATAGAGAAGATTAAGCTTTGCACCACAATGTACTAGCAAACTAACATAACAGGTATTGATCCCTCAGCCCAAACTTTGGCCCAATAGCATGAGGTGACCTTAATACAAGGTCCAGCCCAACGGTCTAGTCGATCGGCTCCCTATGAACCTAACACGTCAAGTGTTGGTGTCCATACGGCCCACATATGATTGTAGTCAGACTGTGCTGGGTCCACCTTCGGGTGTATCAAGCCCTCGGGTGTCAACCCCAGACACCTAAGCAATAATGCACAGTCTAAACCTACTGGTACCCGTACCTCGAGTTTGTCCAACACCGAACTACGTGCACGTCCGTAGCCCGCCTGGACCCGCACCGCTGTACCACTCAGCCGTCGCTTTGGTCGCTTACATCAGTCCAGTAATCGTGCCCCGCCCTAGCCTAGCCTCTAGGGTTGTGAATGATACCAAACTGGGATTACTGCTGGAACAGACCACGTTGCTAAGGTTTTCTAAGAGGGTTAAGTGTGGTTTAACCCCTCACTAATCATGGATTAAATTAGTTAAGTGTAACCAACAGTTCACCACTTAACCCCATTTAATCCCTCGCATCCCCAAAATTGGTTAAGTATTAGTGGGCCATGACTTAACCCTAATCATGAGGCATTAATTTAATTGTACCTTAACCTCTCACATTAGACTTTGTTGTGGTTACTAATTAAGCCGGGCGGGTCCGGGTAGCTTTACACCACAACTTGGTCTAACCTCGGGTCCAAGGTACACATGACCAACTTCTCACATTGGGTCCTATTGTTTGTAGCAACTAGTTAAGCCGGTCGGTTCCGGGTAGGTTTACGCTACAAACTCAACCCAACCTCGAGTTGGCCACACATGTTTTCTAAGTGTCATGTCCACTTTATTTTCAAACCATAATTACAAGTTTAACAAATACTTGGGTAGACCTAACTTAATAGGTAAATTCCCAAGGGGTAGACCTAACTTAATAGGTAAATACCCAATCTTATATTTTCATGTATTTTAAGTTTTACCCAAACCCCCCCCCCCCAACGTCATTCTATCGCTTACATATTCGTTATAACGCATAGAGGATAGAAAGAGGGAACTTGGCACAACATACATGATGAATCTTACATATCATAATAAACATGCATAACATGTTGGACTTGCATAACTTAGCATAGTGAACTTGCATAAACATGCATAACTTGTTAAACTTGCAAATCATGGCATAGTGAACTTGCATAAACATGCATAACTTATTAAACATGCATAACGTAGCATAGTGAACTCGCATAAGCATGCATAACTTATTAAACATGCATAACATAGCATAGTGAACTCGCATAAGCATGCATAACTTATTAAACATGCATAACATAGCATAGTGAACTCGCATAAGCATGCATAACTTATTAAACATGCATAAATCCCAACTTTCATCACATATTAACTTTAGAGTTTCTAAAATGAAGGTAAGAGGGCTTACAAATATTATGAAGACACAAATCTACTAATAAAGATTGAGAAGCCCTTTATGCAAGCATATAAAAACCCAAAACAAAGCTCCAATTAACAAAAATCCCAAAAACTCTAGCTTAGCAAATTAAACTTGCAACTTGATGATGTATGCAAGCTAATGATCATTCATACAACTTAGAAAAGCTTGTATGAACATCAAAATCTTCATAGAAATGATTTTTTAAGAGGGTGGAGGCTAGGGTTTTTAGGTGGAGGCCATTTGAGAATTCAATTTGACATAGTTTGGTTGCTAGAATGAATAATGAGGTTTTAGGGTAGGATTAGGGGCTTATTTATAGAAGATTAGAGTGTTTTTAGCCCTAGGATTAACCCTAGGTTAGTTTAGGTCCGTCAGATTTAGGAATTCTCTAGAACCAAGCCACAAGACCAGACCAAAACCCAAAATGGTGCGTCAGGCAAAACTGCCCGACCACCCTGTGTCGACAGGGCTGTCGACAGGGCAGTTGACACCCTAAGACCCCTGTCGACATGCCTGTCGACATGGGGGTCTTGGCGGGACTTTTCCCGCCTGACGCCAGTTAGCCCTAATCCTTGTTTTTAAATTTAAAATTTAAATTTGTTTTTAACATAGAAATTTCTGGAAACTTCAATGGGCCTTAATTGGGTTATACGGACTCCGATTTTCGAAAACTCGGACTCTATTTCGCGTATTTTTCCAAGACGAACGCAATGGCATAGCCCGTTTCCCTTGATTCAGATTTTAGAATTAAATTCTGCCTCGATTTATGTTATAACAGGTTATTGAAAATACGGGTTGTTATAGAAACCCTGGACCTCTCCCTCAGCCTCCGACAGTTGTTTGCGAGCTTCTTCAGCGGATTTGATAGCACATTCGACGTTACCCTCCGCTAGGGCAGCCCTGTTCTTCGCCTCCACTAGCTTAGAAGCCAAGTCACATTTTTCTTTTCCAGTTCAGCGTTCCTCCTTACTAACTCGGCATTCTTTCGCTCAAGGTCAGCGTAAGCAAGTCGCGTTTTGGCAGCATTTGACTTGACATCTTCAGCTTGCTTTTTTAATTCAGAACGCTCTTGAGTATGGGACTCAAGCAAATCATGGTAGCGTTTTTGCAAATCTTCAAATTGTTGCTTGAAGCTAGTAGCATCCCGTTGAGCAACAGCAAGCTGGGCCTGAGTATCCTCCAAATCTTTTCCTAGATTTTTTAAGGCCTTTGCATTGTCTTTTGCGGTTTTTTGCATCGAATCGGCATTCATGATTAAAGTACGGATGATTCTGGAAAGGCTGCGTGAATATTTGAACATTTCTGAATACTGTTTCTCAACCGCATCTATCTTTGCTTTGGCCTCATCTGCCCACCTTGAAGAAATAGGCTCAAGAGCAGGTAAAAAAGTCAAGTTTTCGAAGTAATGTTCGGGAAATTGCTCCTCCAGATACGCCCGCTTAACTGCAGTTTCAGCATCTAGCGGTGGAGGGGCGGGGATCGTCAGCTCAGTATCCCTGTGCGTGGAGGGTTCAATGGCCTCTTTATCTGTTCTAGGCCGTTTAGCAGGGACCTTGCATTTTCTTCGCGACTCGGTATCTTTTGGCGGACTCCTCTCCCTGCTGCGCTTTTCTTGAGAATAGGTTGAGTCTTTTGGTTGCGGCCTGTCCTCTTCCCGACGACCTTGGTAACTTTTATATCGCTCTGGGTCTGTCCAGACAGGAGAGAGAGAGAATGCGAGGTTCGAGAGCGATAAGGTTCATAGGGCCTTCTCTCCTCCCTACTGCGATCGTCGCGGCGATCATACTCAGTATCATAGGGCGGATTAGACATGCTGCGGCGTAGTTTTCTGATATCATAGTAAGATCGGGACATCATGCCTGCACAACAAGACAAATGAAATTCAGAATCAATATTTTCACAAAGAGAAAGATGCAGTGAGTTGTAATGTTATTGTGTAAAGTGTGTCCTAAGTGGTGTTTATCCCCCTGACCAACCCGAGTCCGAAGCTAGACTAGTACGAGCGGGCTCTTTGGCCTTAGCAGGAGTGGTGTCTTCGGAAGAAGTGAAAACTAAAGGATTCTTCCTAAAATCCTCTGAAGTGTAAATAGTTTCAGGTAAGGGGAGATCCCCCAAACCCTGAAATAGTGGGTCATCAGTGCTAGGGACATCTCCCTCAGAAGCATCGATCGGTGACTCTTTGGAAGACGTTGACCTTTCCGGAGAAATGGCATCCTCGGGAACAATATACCCTTCGCGATGCTTTTCGGCCATGTTAGCCAATTCATCATCTTGGGTAGAAGAAGGAGAGGGTGAAGCCTGAAGAGGCACTGTAGGAGCTCTCGAACCTTCGCCCGTTTCAGGGATTACGTCCACTAGGGGAATATATACATATGGAGTCGTCCCATGACCAATGCTACGAGTAATAGATAGCAACCCATGAAGATGAAGATATTCGTCCTTAAGGACTTCATCAATAGTTAAAAACTTCTGATCACCATTAAGGAGCTGGTGCATCCGGTCAAAGAATACTTGGTCTGATATTTGTTTTGGGTTATCAACTGCAAACAAAAAGAAAAGCGAATTATTGCGGTGGTTTGTATGTACAGAGTTGCAATTTAGAAAACCAGTGCTTTACTTGATTTCGTCCACCTCCTAGCACACCCTGGTTGTTGCTTTATATAAAACCATTCCAGCCTGGAGTCCCCAGCTTTACTACTGAATGGTGCTGGAATTATCTTCCTCTTAGGGACATACTTGAAGTAACATAAAGAAGGGGTTTCTCGAGTCCGGTGCTTGAAGTTATAGAAGAAGTGAACGTCGTCAAAAGTGGGCTCTATGCCTAAGATCTCACAATACGCTACATATAGGGTGTACAAGTAAGCATAGGAATTGGGATGTAGCTGCATGGGGGCAATCCGCATTTGTCTTAGAAAATCGATGACGAAAGGAGAAAATGGAGGAATAGCCCCGACCATGCACATCAACCGAGTGATTGCCATATACCCCTCCGGAGGGTTGTGGGGACGATCAGATTTTGACGGCAAAAAAGTATCCCCTTTGAGTATCCCGTACTTTAGTCGTATCCGGACAAGTCTGTCATTGTCGATCATCGATTCAACGGAATCTTGAGGTGATTCCAATATGACGGCAGATTCAAATTCATCAGGAGCTCGGTTATCACCAATCCCTCCTTCCTCTTCACTACCTAGAGAAACTCCACCCTTCGAAGACACGTTGTCACTTTCGCGAGTTCCAACCTCGTAGTCTGAGCCCTCGTCATTCCATTTTGGATCCGAGGAAGAGGATATGTCCTCAATAGTAATTTTATTGGATGTCTCCTGGGCCTCCTTCTTCTCTGCTAGTCTAGAGGAGCGTCTGGATGTCATGGTCACAAAACTATTGAAGAAGCAATAGCAAAAGTTAGAGTAAATTATCCCGTATCCCCCCGTGCATGTGTACAAACTAAAGTGTGCACAGTGTATGCGGAAAGTGCAAAGTTAATGTTTGAAAGTGCGACGCAGAATCTTGGCAAAGTAATAAGGATCAAGGCAGTTCTTGATGTCCATTTATGTTTGCAAGGCACTATCCTAACTGTCCATTAAGTTGAAGATTATGCCAAGAGTTGATTGGGCCAGTTAAATGAGTTTTTATGCCTTAAGTTGGACTGCTCTTCGGTTCGGCTCGGGCGCATTCATTGGGATCGGATTGGGGGCGTAGCCCTGCCTTGGGCTCGGACAAACATTGAAGCCCAGGAATCAAAATCAGATCGGCTCGGAAGTAGATTCCCCGAACGGTTCGGGTCGGATTAGGCAGTCATGCCTCTCTCCTCCTTTATCCTACAGTCCGACCCGATCCGGTAGGTGAGCTCCATTCCCCCCTTCAACTGCTTGCCCAGACCCTATCCGACCTTCTGGATTTTTCTTCCTTTTCTTTTCCTCCGTTCTCCATACTCCATCGCCCGAACCAACTCCCTGTGATCTTCTTCTTCTTCCTCTTCTTTAATCTTAGACCCAATCTCATCTCCGACGCCCCAGTCATGATCGAACAAACTACGAATCCCTCTTCCAACGCCTTAAAGTAGCAACGGAGCCACCAATGACAATAACGAAGGGAGAGGATGCTGTAGCGTGGAAACCACATCCAAGTCGGTCGAATTGACCATAAATTTCAATTAAAACCTATTATCATGAAGTTGATCAGTGATTTAAACCTACCAAGGTGGTTAATTTGGAGATTCGCACGAGAAGTGTAAAAGTTTTCCTCTCTTGAGACCTAGGATTTCGGAACAGAATTTATAAAATGGTGAAAGAAAAAGAAAGTGAGGGGAAGATGAAGGTTAGGTTTATATAAATACATGGTCAGTGACTATTCGTCTCCCCGTTTGGACCGGCTCGAAAGCCCAGTAGCGTAGCTTGGCCCACTAGTCCAATGCGAAATAGAAGAAGAAGAGGATCTGTTCGGGTCGGAATCCGAACCGAACAGAATGTCATATCTTAGCATGGCATTTGAATTAAGCAAAAATTCGAAGAAGAGGATGAAAGCATAAAGAAAATCAAAGAGAAGATTACCTAGAAGGCGCTGTGCAATGATAATCAAAGCATACTCCGTCTCCAACAGAAGCATCCTTTGAGGGGGCAAAATGTTAGCCCACTTTGTGAAGTGGGCAACACAAAGTCGAGATGTAAAGCGTTGAAGAACTTAGAAAGCATCATAGCGGATCGGATCGAAGATACGCTGCTATTCGGATCGGAGGGCTACCTACTACCAGTCGGATCGGTGGGCTACCTACTACCAGTTGGATCGGGGGGCTACCTACTACCAGTCGGATTGGAGGGCTACTACCAGGTCGAAACGAAGCAGAGCTAAATTTAATTCGGGTCGGATCGGATGCCCCGATCCGAACCCCCTCTGCAGGCTCCTCCGAACCAAACCCATAACCCACGTCACTTCCCCCCACGATCGCCTGAAGATTCGGAGCGGTTATGACCAGTTCCTACCCACGATAATCTCTATTCTGATGCGCTGTCAGCACTGGAGTCCATCCGAACCCGAGGACGATGGGATGGAAGACACGTGGCTCCGACCCGGATAGAATTCTGAGCAAATTTTCACCAATAAATACCTCGCCTAGAGACAATTAAAGGGATCTGATTTTTGGCACTTTGAGAGTTCAAACACTTTCATAAATCGAATTCCAGCACTCCCAGATAATCCAAATCGTCTTTCAACATTTGTTTTGAGACAATTGAGTGAATATATGTGAGTTGTGAGTGAAATTGAGTGAATATCTCATTGTAATTGCAACTATATCATCGAGAATAGTGATTGATAAGTGGACGTAGGCTTTTCAACGCCGAACCACTATAAATTCTGTGTCTCCATTTCACTTTTGATCTTATTTTATTCTGATTTCAGTCAATTTGGGTGTTAGAACCACTTTTTGGTCTAACAATATTATTGGAATTATTTAATATATGAGATATATTCGTTATTATTATAATCGAATAAGATTATGGTTAAGATAATTATGTAAATAACCCATCAAAACTTGTATAATGTAATTTATAAAATCAGATGGATTTAATCTGAATTTAAATCCAGAATTGAAATAAACCTTGGAATCTCGGAAAAGATTTAAATATATAGAAATTTAAAATCTCAGGGGAATTTGAATATGTTTCCCAAACATTTTGAAAGATATTCTGAAGCAATTTCAAAAATGAAGTGTTTATAAGTGAGTTTTTAAAGTAATATAATATTGAAATCACTTTGATCACTGGAAAATAAATTTCGATGATGAAGTCGACCATCATCGGTGTTCATTTTCGAGTCTCTAAGTGACGGATTACTACCAAAGATTTTGTTTTGAAATAAGTTGTTCGGAAATTCAAATGTTTTGAATTGCTATGTTATAATATATATGTATATGATTTCAAACTGATTTGAAATAAAAACCCCAGGAATTTGAATTCTGAAATATAAAATTTACTTACGAAGCAAATAAATAAAAATTTAACTAAGTCAAATTAAAATTGGTTTGGATTAGAGATAATTTGGAATGAATCGAATTGATGAATAAAGAGTTGGAATTGAGTTTGGAATTGGAGTTTAATTGGAGTTATTAGTGGATGATGTGGTTTGAGGATAATTTGAATGGAAATTCAGTGGAAATGAAATGGTATATGCTGAATTGGTGGCAAATCGCAGAGATAGAGTTAAATGCCAACAAAAAGGTACATGTTTATATTTTACAGGAGTATGTGATTATTATGAGTCCGTCTGGAAAGACGTTTGGCTGTTTGAATTTCTTTTGGATTAGGGAAGGCCCAGAGAGGCAAGTTGTAGTAATACCGATTGAGCCATGCAGAGGAGATTCTGGCAAAATTTATCGAAAATTTAAGGCGATAAAAGATTTTTTGAACTTTGAAAATCAGTGGAAATAAATTAATATCTTAATTAATTAATTCAAGTGAACCAGAAGTTAAGAAATAATACACAGATGAATTTTTAACGAAATTAATTGCGGTTGTAGCATGTTTCAACCTTGGTAATTTCAGGGACGAAATTTTTTCAGGGGGAAGGAATGTAACGTCCCGCATTTTTATTGGTTTGTATTTGACTATTTAAATCAATTTAAATATTGAATTCGTAATATAAGTAGATTTATATATTAATTAAAACGAAGTTGAACGTATAAAAATATATATTAAATATAATCGAGCCCGTAATATCGAGGTAGTTCGTAATTTAACATTCTGAACTTCAACTGAGTGTACATGATTTGTTATAAATCGGATTTCTTTGAAACAAGAAATATTCGAATCCCTTGAACCATGTTTCTCGAATGGAAGTGAAAAATCGAAATTTCGGATTATATATTATAAGTTATTTCCAAATTAAATATTTAGAAAAGCAACGACATATTCGTTTATGGCTATAACGGTTATTTGAATATATTTAAATATTGGTTTCGAATTTAGACAAGATTCTTTTGAGGCGTAGTGATAATTTAATTTTTAGAATTTTACTGTAATTTTTAATTAATTAAATGCACAACTTTTTATTTGGAGTATTTTGCACCTTATATCAATATTTTGGGGTTTCAGAATATAAGTTAACCTACCAATATTATTATATTTTTGGGATCATGGCACCTCACTGGACACGACCCTAATTTTATTTCTGTCCATAATAGTTCATAACGAACAGAATTCATATAAAACAGAATCTAAGACTGGATACCATACTCACACTCGAACTAACACCGTATTTATTTATTAGCAGACTAAAATAATATCGAGCTACTACAGAGCATGAATGTTCCTCACCAGCTAAGCAATGAACTAAAGCTTAATGAGTAAGTAACCAACATGCCTACTCTATATGTGTACAACATATAGCCTAAGTTAAAACGAGTAGTCCTATATGTCCTTTCCCTAATATCTAATACTTCATACGGAAGTAACCAGGAAAACCTATTCTATTTGCACAGCCATAATCCTATATCCCTAATACTTCATAGAGAAGAAATCACTTATAAAAGATTTTTTAATCTATCTTTGAAAACAAAGCATCATAGGACCCTAAAGCAATTAAATGAAAACGTACCAAGACCATAACGTTGCATTAATTACCACCATGCCTACCTCAGACTTCGGACCAAAGATTTCAGGACATTTGAGTATAATAAACATGAAGTAAGCTTACAAATAGTGGTCCTGTAGGTTCCTAGTATGATGTTTTTAAAAGCCTAATCTATCACCTATCGCTTAAGGGTTAAGCTACCATCTTCTATAAATAACGTTGGCTCCATGGTTTTATTTTCTTCGGGTTTCAGTAAACACAAACTCTATCTTCATTTTTCCCCATCTGAGCTTCAAACTGAGAAAGAAATTATTGGCAAAACAAATGATTCAAAATAATAATGATAATATCAAACTAGTATATATATACAGACCCGCAAGCCGTTTTCCTTCAACTGTATGTATGTATGATGACATTCAACAGACGTGGAAACAAGGCATGGGGTTCAGTACATTGGTGTGCGTGAATTGTTATGGGGAATTTTCGTTTACAGAGAGCATGCTGAAGTGGACACGTGTGTTTGCATTACATGTGGAAAATAAGGAGATTGGGCATAGTGTGAAGAAAAATGGTGGATCTCTCAAATTCGTGGCCAAGGGGAAGTGTTCGAGTTAGGAGATGTTGTACGTATTGACATAAGTGAAGGAACCGGAGTCTGTGGGGGGAAACAGCTTGTTGATGAGGGACAAGAATTGTCAAAAGACAAGTAGAAATGAAGGGCGTTGTCCTTCTTGCGGGTACAGGAAGATGTGCATTTAAACTATAGTGTGCGTGGAGCTTTCATGAAGGAAGTGATGGTGGGACTGTTAAGAAGAGGAAGCGTGATTAGTACTTGGAAAATATAAAAGGAAAGTGTGTAGACTATGGAGGAGTTTCAGAATGAGTTTCATTAGTAGTTTCGGATTAGGCTTGTGTAAATTAAATAAAGGAGAGGAAGGTTTAGGAAAAATTAGAGATGTAGTGGATATGGAGCAAGGCCGAAAAGACAGCAACACGGTGAAGAAATTGGAGGGGGATGGTGAAGTAGTCCGTGTTTGTTAGGTCTGTCAATACGGTGAAGAAATTAATGAGAAAAGCGCATGATGAAGTATGGATGGTGGGAAGGTGTGAAAATGGCAATGCAAGCAAGAATGTTTCGATAAGAAAAAGAAATGTAGACTACGCGAAGACAGATTAAGTACATTATTAACAATGACGAACCGTCAGTCACGTTGGGTCCGTATGGACGTAGGCTACGCGATGGAGCTGTTATCGAGCAAATTGAAGCACGTTGAATATTATGGTAGAATTGAACGCCGAGTTCAATCAACTAACGCAAATCGTTTTTTAATGGTTATTGCACGAAAGTTAGTAAACTGACTAACTCTGATCATTTTTATAATATTATAATAGTTATAAATAACAGTTGAATGCTGTATGATGGTTCTTTGGATGATTTGCTTATAAATTGGTCGTAATTATAGATACCGTTATAACATTTGTTAAATATTGATCTTGTTTATTTCAATATCCCATATCGACATGAAATTATTATTATTCATGTTGACTAACATCTGTGAATGCAGGGAAACGGGTTGGAGGAATCCAACCGGATTCCTCAATAATTATATTGTTGTATTATAGATTACACTATATGATCCATTGTTGATTTTTGTGTGTGAGATATGTTAATAACATCAGCCATGAAATAAACTGGTACTTAAAATACCGGGAAACATATTAGAAAAGTATTCGATCTTAAAAGGGAAAATCCATTATTTAGTACTTTTAAGTAATAGAAATTGAATTTTTATTAGGCTAGAAGGCGACGAGTTGTTTTGAGTATATTAAAACAAGTAATTGATTTTGAAAGACATTTATGAAATAAAGTGTAATGTTTAAAATCCGATGTTTTGGGATAAGGTTATATTTGAATTAGGATTAGTAAAATGAATCTTGATTCCTATTGGAAAATGGTACCTATATTGGAAAGTGTATAACGATTTGAAAGTAAACTGTTTGAAAATAGGTATTTCCTTGAGACAAATTGAGTTAAAATAAAATGATCCGATTAACGGGAAGTTTAGAATTAGGGGGTTTTTGAAAGGGTTTTTCCCAATGTTTAAATATGTAAATTCTAAAGTGCAGAAATAAGGAACGTGGACAAGTTGGAAATGTTTTCGAACATTAATAACGTATATTTTCTGGAATCTGGGAAGATATGGGAAATGGGAAAATTAATGTTAAATAAAAAGGGCCAGTGATTGTGTGATGTTTAGTTGTACATTTGAATGAATGTTTGTTTTTACTTCGATAGTTAAATAATCGACTATCGAAGTGTTTTGACCATCGTTGTCAATATGGAGAGACCGGTCGGATACATTATCCAAAAACCACTCCGTATAGGCATAAGAGCTGCGAATTTGATTAAGCTGAAGATAACTGAAGACGAAGTGAAATGCAAGGGTCGTTCTATTCCAAAATGGTGCTTTCTATTTGTCTAGTCCTAGGACAACTTTATGGACGAGTGTCTGACAAAGTATACCTAATAAATCACGTACAGTTGATCTCTTAAAGGTATTACGTCTGGTGGCGGAGGAATTCGTTCCTCTTAGCTTTTTATACCCGTGATATTTTGTGAATCGATTAGTGAATTGACGGGTTTGACGATGTGGCATTCAAAGTGAATGGTGATCAGATGTTCTGAAGATAGATGTAGCCTCTAGCCTCAAAACCAAGAAGTAGCAAAAGTTGTGCTAGGCAGCATGGCTAGTTGGGTGATCCCCAAGCAGGGTGTATTATCACCGAACTAGAGAGAATTCATTTTTTTTCTCCTCTTTTTCGATTTTGTATCGTCGGATTACGGTTGGATGGCCAATAACCGTGGGTGGAAATATATTCGATACACTCAAGCTAAATGAGTGGTCGGTCATGTGTGGCCAGGTTGCAAGACGTTCTTGTTTAACCCCAGTGTATACCCTCTAGCGTACACTGATCGGAAGGTGCTCCCATACCTTGTCTATTGGAATCCAATCTCCAATAAGCGTCCTGCGGTTTTAGATTTTATACTATATATATGTGGAGCGTGAGATGCAAGCGTTCTACTACTTGGTTATTTAATTGAGTAGACATTATTATAATATCACTGGATTTTGATATGAAAAAGGTTTGGGTTATAGTAAGGTAAAAACCGTCCACGTTTATGTGTGGGCTGGTCTTACTATTATCCTTTTGTTTACAAAAGGATTTTCAAAGTTAAAATATATGGTCGGAGTTTACTCATACCAGTCCCATGACTGACCCAGAGTTTATTTTGTTTGTTTTAAACTTTTGGGTGCCCAAACTTGTACGTGCGGTCAAGTGTTTCAGGCTTTGCAGATTCACTTGGAGGAGCTCGAAGTAGGAGGCTTCACCATTAGTTATTTAGAGATTATTTCCGCTGTGATGTATATGAGTATACTATGATATGATATGTAAGTACATATTCAGATTTGTAATTCAATGTTATGTATATAATACATTTTATTCGTTCCGCTGTCAGTTCGTGTTTACTCCGATTTAGTTCAGTTGTGATCTTCTTCTTCTTCTATTCTATTAGTTCTATCTTTTCTATCTCATCCATTAATTTCTTTCTATTAATGATCTGAACTTTCGTGCACTTTGAGTTGAATGTTTAGGACATTAGTCAGCTCAAATTGGTATGGATTTTCAGGCCATTACACTTATCGCCCATTGTTTAACTGCGCAGGAAATCTGGAGAACTCTCCACACGCTGTATGGAAAAGAAGACAACCACTCAAAACCCTAGTATGTCAACTCAGTTCCAGATTGTTCCAACAGGTTGTACAGAAGGAAATTCAGATGGAGACTCAACAGGAGATCTTTCTTATAAAGATTTAACTCATCGTTTAAATGGTTTAACTGAATCTATTGAGAATCTAAAATCTAAAAATAAAATTCTGAAATCTGAAAAACTTGAGTTGATCCGCAAAAATAATATTTTGGTATCAAAGCTTAAAAACATTAAGAAGTCTTCAAATTCAAATTACAAAAATTGTTTAAAATTGGAAAATATTCTTGTTCATCAAAATAAAAATATTCAAGAACTTGAAAGTGGAATTCTGATTTTAAAAGAGAACAAGATAGAGCTTGAAAGCACAAATAATTGTTTGCAAAAAGAATTTGAAAACTTTAAAACGACTGAAAATTCCAAATATATTTTTGCTGAAAAACAAAACTTATTGAAAACTGAATCTATTTTGAAAGAGCTTGAAAATGAGATGAAAATTTCAAAATCCTTGAAAAACTTGAATCTGAAAAGCAAAATCATTTTGAACTTGAAATTTCCGAATCCCAAGCCAAAATTAAATTACTTAAAAACGAGAATTTGGTTTTGAAATAGTCCAATGCTGAACAGAAGATCAATATAAATCATTGCTCCAAATTGATAAAAAAAAATAGCGATCTTAAATCCAAAATTCAATGATTAGAATCAACTTTGGATAAGTTTTCTAATGGGCAAAAATCATTGAATATGCTGTTACAAAATCAAGTTTCTGTTGGAAATAAATGTGGTCTTAGTTTTGGGAAAATTAATGGTTTTGAAAAACGAAATACAAATGATTTTAAAAATCCTTCAAACTTCTTTGAAAAGAATTGACTTGATAATTTGAACTCTGATAATTTCCAATGATTTTTGAATCACGAACGAGATGTGAATTGGTTGTGTAACAATCCATTTAAACATTCCTGGACCCTAAAAGGAAATAAAACAACTTTGACTAAATTCAAACAGTTTTGGGTTCCTGAAGGTACAAAAGTAAATTCCGATGGATTGTTATATAAACAGATTTGGGTACCTAAAGTTGTGAATAAAACTATGAGTGGTTTTACAAATTTTGTTTGACCACTCGATCCCCTAAACTGCTAGGTACCGGAAGAGGCTGAGGAACTGTTGTGCAAAAAGAGATTTTAAATCAAGCTGGTCTATAATTCTATATCATTCACAGTTCCTTAGGCAATTCTGATGAGTTAGAGATTCTGATTTACATCGATGTATGATCTCTGAACTCATCTTTGTAAATATTTTATTTGTTTATTCCTCCTTCAACCCCTTCTATTTTTGTTTTGTTCTTGATTTGTCACTGCATTATTTTTCTGTTTCTTTCTTCTTGAGCTTCTTTAACTTCTAATTGCAGAATTTAATTTTGTAAATATCTGCAATTGTTTTGAAGTTTATTTTCTGATTTTTGAATTCATAACAGTGCTGAAGTATTCATGTCACATCTTGAACACTATTGATTTGAATTCTAAATTTTTGAAAATCTGAAAGTTTAATGGAATTTCACATACCTCTTTTGTTTTGAGTTTCTTCTAATTCATTTTAGAAAAGCATGAAATATTATACTCGTTACAGCACACTGCTATTTTTCAGTTGTAATAATTTCATTGATTTTCTGATTGGCTTGGATATTTCGAATTGTCTTGAATCACAGTGATACATCTTGAAATTCGTCTTTATTCATGATCATTATGGTTGAAATTTGTTTGTTTGAAATCATCTGAAATTCTTGATATTTTGAATATCACACACCTCTTAAAATTGAAATTATCAATCTTGTGTGACTGATTCATTATATCTCAAAACTTGACATTGATTCAAGTGATTTCAAATAAATTATTTTTAATTTTCTAGATCATGAATATCTCTCAAGTTTGATGAAAATGATCTGAAATTTCTCTTATACTTGTCAGAAATACTTGTGAAAATTTCTTTGAAAATCCGGACTTAAAACTCATTCCTATTTCATGATGATTTGATTTGAATATTTGTTTGTTTAAAATCATTTGAAATTATTGATTTATTGAATCTCACACATACCCTGAATCTGAAATTTATAATCTGGTGTGACTGATTCATTGAATCTTGAGATTTTCATATTTCCTCAAATGATTTCAAATAAACGGTATTCTTAATCCTGGATCATGAATCATATTCTGTGACCATTAGAAACGTCTTGACAAGTCTGCTTTGAAACTGATTTTTTGCTGCTCTTATACTGTTTTTTGATAAATGTTTTTTAATGACTGCTTGTTCGATGAAATTCTGTTTGCTGCTCTGGTAAATGTGCCAAATTTGTTAGTCATGTCTGCTTGGGCTCTGTGATTAAAATTCTGTTGTCTGAGATATCCTTGTTTGTCTCCAGTGTCGTGTTAAAATCCTCATTAATACAGACAACAAGTGATATCAAAAGTGCTTAAAATTTTACTTACCTATCTGATCCTTAATATTTCTTTTTCATCTTGTATAGACTCCATACCTTTTTTTGTCTTGCATAAATCTCTCTAAATTCCTCTTGTAATTGACTTTCAATTTTAAAATTATTTATTGATTATTCATTCAGAAATTGAAATCAATAACCAAATTGAACTGTATTTATAATTCATCAAAATCATTATCAGATTTTGAAATCGTGATGAATTGTGACTACATTATATTTCACAACAGGTGGAGATTTTTTTTCATAATGATTGATCAATTTTTATAATATCTTTGAATTGGTAGTTAATTTCACGACCATCTTCATTATCTATCACCATTCTGCCATCCACCGTAATTTTATATTAATGTGGGGAGTTTGATTTTTTTAAAGATCATATTGAATAAACAGTGAAAAGTTTGGTGATGGAAATGTGACTGTGTTATATTTTCAAAATTGGTGATAATTGAATTTTTTTTCAATTATCCCGGTACAGTTGAGCATATTTCATAATATGGTTAATTTAGAAATTTATTTCACAAACCATTTCTGTACCTACCACATTTCTATCATCCATATTGGTTTTATATACCGAGGAGTTTTTTTTTGGAGTAGAAAATGATAAACATATATATAATATTCATAAGCGTGTCTCTAACCTCATTTAAAAATCCAAGCCCTGATCATGCATGGTTAAGAGATAACTTATAATTTAAGCTGCGACTGACCTCATTTAAAAATCCAAGCTCTGGTTATGCGTGTTCAGTGTGCTCTTAAATAAAAAGAAAAAGGAATAAATTGCTAAATAAATTTTTATATGAAATTCTTGTGTAAAAATCAATCTATCAATCCATCTTTTTAATCTGTGAAATGTGTTAAAATCTTATGAAGTATTATGATTTGTTGATTGATAGATATTGGGATTTGATATTATTCGACTGCGTCACTTAAATTGAATTTATAATTATATTCCAAATCCATCATGTTTTTGTGCCTTATTTTTATAGAATTCTTTTGGGAAATAATTGGAACTCATTTTTTAGCTCTCCCCATTTTTATAAATTTCATCATAAATCCGTCATTCTCTACAATGTGAAATTTGCTTTCAGTTCTTAGAATATTATGATTTTTGTTTGATTGATTGAGATTTATGATGACCGTTCTTCCTCTTAAGCCGAAATTATGTTTTTAGTCATTTTTTCACCTCTATTTTAATATTTTTATCCTTTTGATGATAACAAAAGGGGGAGAATGGGTTGAGATTTTGATTTATGAGTGAATATTTTATAAATATTATATTATTGAAAATTTATTCAATTCATTCTATTCACTCATGCATATTTCCAGGGGGAGTTTGGTTGTAGGGGGAGCATACGAATAGGGGGAGTTCAATATTCATTGTCAAACTTATTTATTATGCTCAAAATCTTTTATTTGTTTATCATCATCAAAAGGGGGAGATTGTTGTATATAACGTTGTTATATACACAGTTATATGATTTTTTTTATGATAACAACCAAATATATATTATATTACAAATGTGTTTGTTATTGTACTGTTATTCTACATCACAGACATAAATATAATATTTATATTTATATAAAATACTAATGGACAAGAATTTAAATATCCAAATAGTATTTTATTAAATATAAATTTTTATTTCAACATTTCAAATAGTACAAATTTTATACTCCACTATTTGTACATTTCACTAACATACAATACTGTACAATCTTTTTCACTGATACAGTGATCCTACAAAAACACTCAGACACTCATTTTACATTTTCATATTCATATACAGACACATTTACTAACACACACAGACAATGTCTTCTAGTCTTCTGTCTTCACATCTCACTGTCGGTTTAGTCATCATCTGTTTAGCTGTCATATGAAACACACACACACTCTACACTGCAATAGGAATAAAACTCAATATATGCAAATATAAATTTTATTTTAATTTTTTATTGCCTCAGAATTTCAGTGTATTTCTCATCATTTTTCAAGACTTGATCTGATTTATATTTTCATCCAACTGTGTCTAGACAGCTTGTGATATTCACAGTGATACACTGTAAATACCACAAGGCAGACAGTATGTATATATAGAGCGGGGACAGGAAAACTTTTCTGAATGGCTGCATATACACACACATATATATTCACGCGTGCACTGCCTTGCCAATCAAAATATAGTAGTGAGCAACTAAGGAGCAGCCACGTGGACCAACTCGACTTAGTGCTACACTCAAGTGAATATGGTCGAGCCATAAGCAAATACATGAAGGTCCACAATGATATTCAACAAGTCAACATATATGAATGGATTCAATGGCTCAATCAAATACATGGAGAATCCCAAACAAAGAAGCAGATGTGTAAGTTACATGTCAAGTTCGAAATACTCAAGCAACATACGTATGGTACAAGCTCAAGTATGTTTCAGCATGGTCAAGTGTACAATGCAACAAAGTTCAAGCATGGAAGCAGCATGTTCAAATCTGTGTACACACTCATGGCCCAGGAAAGGAAGAGAAACAGTGCAGCATAATCATTTTAGTGTGAAGAAGGGACAAATCTCTAGTGTATCTCAACAGTCCATATTTTCAAGTACACAATGTATGGGATTGGGCAAGAAAACATGTTGATGCAAGACAAGTTCAAATGGATCAAGCCAAGACTGCAAGTGGCACAAATGGGCACATGCATGTGCACAAAGTGGTGTGGCATCTCAGTTTGGTCTAGAACAACGAATACATGTTATGAATGGTCAAGCAATATTTATGCAACAACATGTCAAGATGCAGATCGCATTGGGCAAGGCAGCTTCAGTTTTTTCAATGTGTTCAAGACTAAGCAATCATGTACAAAGAAACTTATTCAAAGTGTCGAGCAAGTCAACAACATATATTGCAGCAACATTCATAAGTGGGCATGGTGCAGACAATAAGAAACAAGTTGACAAACACATAGGATCACATTCAGATCAAGTGTGTTTAGCATGGGTAACATGAGTTTTATTTGGCCGAGCTCAATAAAATAGTGAAGCCAGTAAAAAGTCAACAAGTCAAACAACATGGGAGTAGCTATGATGGGTGCAGCATGGTACAAGTAAATTTACTCAGCAACAAGCATGTGTGCAAGTGTAAATGGGTGAATCGGTGAATCTCTGGTTCAAGCAAGTAAACATGGTCAAGTATGAATGACACATCAATGTGCATGTGTACATTTTCCAATATCAACATATAGACAAGACAACAGTTTTTTTTATGCAACAGATTTCAACATGGAGCATATACACAAAGCATCAATTCTCAAAGCAAAACAGTGAAACATGGTCCATGATTCAGCAAAGTGGTGCAACACAGTGCATGTGTGTGTACACAAATGAATGACTCAAGTTCAGTGCTTAAACATGAATGGTGCACAAAGAAGTATGGTGAACCAAGTGCTATGCAGTTAAAGCCCCGCTAAAGCCCCGAAATATCCCCGCTGTAGCCCATAGAGCTCTTCAGCCGCTACGCTATTTCAGTTTAGCGCTGATGAACAGTAGATTCACTTCTAGCCCAGCTATTTTCCGCTACATCCTCTAAATCAATGCTTTTTAGCGTCCGCTTTAGCAATATTCATATATAGAGCTTGATTTGACTCGTTCTCTCTTTTTTTAAAAAAAGTTAGCATAAATGGCTAAATTTAAGGCATAAGTGTCTAATATATGGTAACAATCAATTACACTCACCAAGTTTAGCATGCATAACTATGATATTCCGTGATTTTGTTATATAAGATTAATTACTATTAGTTTCTTCTACACATATAATGTGCGAAAGATGATTAATTAATTTTTAAATATTTAGTTTTACATCTAATGAATATTTTTGCGTCTCCGCTATATCCCGCTATTTCCCTGCTTTATCCCCGCTGCATCTTTTTGCATCTCCGCCGCTATAGAACCGCTAAGCGCTTTAACTGCACATACCAAGTGTGCACGCAAATATAAGCTCTTGCTCTCAAATCAAGTATAGTTCATGAATATCAAAGCTGTTGATTACAAGCAACTAGGAGTACACAAGAACACAGTTGCCAGAAATAATGATTCTAGAAATCAGTATATACATTTAGGCAAGGTGCAAATTTTTCAGTGGGACAAGAACCTTTAATTCCAGAAATCGTGCTAGTGTTTCCAGAAATGGTACCAATCAATAACATTTGTTTTTGAAGGCAAAAATCACTTTATTTGTTTTCATAAATTGGAGCAATCACTGTGAATAAATTTTTTGGCAAGAAATTTCAAGGTTTCTAATTTTAAATTACGGTTGAAATGGGAACAATCACTCTGAAAGCATATCAAGAATAAATTCAAGGTAACATATATTTTCAAGTTCGCAACGGTTCAAAATAACATCCAAGTACATCTCTAAAATCATAGCCACAACCATCTTGCAATCAAAAGAGGAAATTTCCGAAAACCAGGCCAAGTCATATTCGAAATCAGGGAGTAGTTAAAGGATTTGAAAATCCTACTTAAACACCATTCATCACAGGCAAACAATCATCGAAAACACAAACCACAAACTTAGAGAGCAGAAATCAAATCAATTCAAATTACTCACAAGTTTTCGATCGGAAGAAACCCAAATCGCCAAGCAAGCAAAATAGAATGATTCGATCAGAGAAACCATCTTTGCAAGATACTGAAGTTACGATTTTGGGAAGCATAGGAAAACCCTAATTTCCATTTTTTTAAGATCGGCCAATATTTTGATGATGGGTTTGCAAATGAAAGAACAAAGGGCCGACCTATTTAGTTCTAAGTGAAAAGGGGGTTTTATCCTTTTGTTTTTATATTGTGTTGTAAACCATTTCAATCAGTTTCTTGGTCTGTAAAATCTTGGAATCCAGTTAGGGGTTTAACTGGCAGTTTACTAGATTCTGTAAAAACTAGGGTTTACTGGCTACGGGGATGTAGCTAGGGGAAATCTGATCTAGGGGATATAGATCAATATAGGGTTTTGAGCATAGGATTAGATTAGGAGCGAGGGGTTCGCGAGTTTACACGGTCTTGTAAGCAGGATCTGTTCTTTTACATAGTAGAAACCTTAGGAATGCAGCAGTAGGCAGGATTTTGCCGAAGCTGGGTATATCTTGTGTTATTTACTTTCTACAATTTTATTTCTGTTGCATTCTATGTTCTACAAATTTTTAATATCTCGTAAAAACTACGATATACCCTATTCACCCCCTAGGGTCAATCTAAATCCAACAGGAAAGAATGTAATTTCTGAAATCAGTCAAGAAACAACAGCTTAAGGCATTTGGAAGAAGTTGGAGGACCTTTACATGAAAAAATCCCTAATTAACTGTATGATCCTATTGAAGACCTTCTTCACTTATAAGATGAAGGAAGGTTCTTCAGTTAAGACACATCTAAGTGTGTTTGATGACTTGTTGATGAAGACGAAGTCTGCTGAGTTGAAAGTTGATGAAGAACAGAAAGCATTGTGTTCGCTCCCAGAGCGATACACTAGTTTCGCTAACAGCCTTATCTATGGTAGAGATACATTGAAATCAGATGATGTGAAGACAGGTTTGCTCGGTGAAGAGTTGAGAGATCAGATGAAAGAGTTTGGTGTTGGTGATAGTAGTGGAGGAAGTAGTAGTTCAGGTTTATTTGTTGAGAGATAAAGAACATAGAAGAAAGTGAAGAATAATACGGGGAGTTCCAATTCTAGGAAGCCTCATTGGTGCAATAATTCTAAAGATGGAAAGTGCCATAATTGTAAGAAAATAGTCCATTGGAGAAGAGACTATCTAGATTTGGAGAAGAATCTTCATCTATTGCGATGGAGAAAGATGGTAGTGATTTATTGACAACGGTTGTATCAGGTGTTTCAGACCACTGGATTTTAGATTCTAGAGCATGATTTCACATGACTCCTAATAAGGATTATTTTTCTTCCTTTGATGCCAAAGAAGGAAGTTCCATCCTCATGGGGAACGATGCTACATGTAAGTCTATGGGAGTTGGTTTGGTTCGCATTCGCATGTATGATGGGATTGTTCACACACTTTCAAATGTTCTATGTCTGAGGTCTTCGGAAGTCATTGATATCATTAGGCCAATTGGAATTATTGGGATACAAGATAACCATTTTCAGAGATGGTTTGAGAGTTTCTAGAGAGACACTTGTATTGATGAAGGGTGTTATGGTGCGAAATCTGTATTTGCTAATGGGTAACACTTTCCATGGAGAATTATTTGTTGGAGTCGATAGTTCTAAAAGTTTGGATGCTACCAAGCTTTGGCATATGAGATTAGGTCATACTTTGGAGAAGAACTTAAAGTTGCTTCGTAAGAAGAAAAGGATCAAGGGAGAAATATTCAACAAGTTGAACTTTTGCAAGGAGCGTGTATTGGCAAAGCAAACCAAAATTTCTTTTGGTGATGGCATGCATACTTCTAAGAGGGTACTTGATTATGTGCATTCAGATGTTTGGGGGACATACTCTCAGCTTCTATTGGTGGAGCTTATTCTTTTGTTTCATTCATTGATGACTAATCGCGCAAGGTTTGGGTGTATGTAATGAAAGCTAAGTCTGAAGCATTTGAGAAGTTTATGGTTTGGTTAGCTCTTGTTGAAAACTAAACAGGAAAGAAATTGAAGATTCTTAGATCCGACAATGGTGGTGAATATGTCTCCAAAGAGTTCCTCGACTACCACAAACAACATGGTATTAGATGACATTTTACTACACCTGGTGATCCACAATCCAATGGGGTTGCTGAGAGGATGAAGAGGACTCTACTTGAGAAGGCTTGTTGCTTGATATTGATTGCGGGTATGTCTAAGAGTTTTTGGCAAGAAGCTATTTCGACTGCAGCACATATTATTAATCGGATTCTGTGCTCATCCATTGGTGGGAAGATTCCAAAGAAGCTATGGAGAGGTAAAAACACTTATTAAGTTATTTTCGTATATTTGGATGTCAATTTTATGTTCACAATACAGGGCATGATAAGTTGGAGCCTAAGGCCTCCAAATGTGTTTTTCTTGGTTATATAGATGGTATCAAAGGATACAGAATTTGGAATCCATTACGAAGAAATTTGTACATTCCAGACATGTGACTTTTGATGAGTCAGCAATGTTTAAACCTTTGGAAGGTTTACCAGAGGGTTCGGTTCAGTTGATGAGAAGCCTGAAATGAACGAGATTCAGGAGTTTTCAAACCCGAAGTAGAGCTATTATTATGATAATAGTGATAGAGCAGTTGATGATACATCACATGATAGTCCACAAATTTCCTATAATAGTGGTGGTGGTGGTCATGAACCTAGAGAGGACTCAACTCAAGGTGGAGCTGAAGGAGAGTCGGGCGATATAGTCATTCGGGCTAGTAAGAGACCAAAGAGAGCTCCAATCAAATATGGAGATTGGCAGTATGCAAATTTGAGCCTTGATGATCAGTTTGAGTATGCTTTACATTTAATTCAGTATGAACCATTGAGCCTTGAAGAAGCCATGAAGTCGAGTGATAACTCAATGTGGAATTGCGCTATGGAAGAGGAGATACAGTCTTTGTAGAAGAACAAGACTTGGGATTTGGTACCGGTACCTCAAGGAAGCCGAGCCACAGGTTGCAAGTGGGTATTCAAGGTGAAAGATGATGATAGATACAAGACAAGATTAGTAGCTAAAGGGTTTTCACAAAGAAAGGGGTTAGAGTATGATGAAATATTTACTCCAGTTGTTAGACACACTACAATTAGAATCCTACTTGTAATAGTTGTTGTTCACAATTTAGAGTTAGAACAACTTGATGTGAAGACCGCTTTCTTGCATGGTGATTTGGAGGAAATTATTTACATGAAGCATCCAGAAGGATTTATTGTAGATGGGAAGTCGGATTGGGTACGCAGGTTGAAGAAATCTCTTTATGGTCTAAAATAGTCACCTAGATAATGGTAGAAAAGGTTTTATTCATTTATGCTTTCACATGGTTTGAATCATAGTACTAAAGATGCATGTGTTTATTTTAAGCACTTAAAGAATAATAATTGGGTGTATTTTCTTTTGTATGTGGATGATATGATGATTGCTTCCAAGGATAAAGCTGAAATTGATGAGTTCAATTGAAATTAAAAGCGGATTTCGATATGAAAAATCTTGGAGAAGCAAAGAAAATTTTGGAGATGGAAATCCAAAGAGATAGAAAGCTTGGATTTTTGAGACTTACTCAAAAGAAATATATTCAAAAGGTGCTTGCTCGCTTTAGCATGGATGGAGCAAAGGCTATCACTACGCCCATGCCTTTGCATATACAAATTTCTAACTAAGGCTCTCCAATCTCAGAAAAAGACAAGGCATATATATATAAAAAGGTGTCTTACGCGAGTGAAGTAGGCAGCTTGATGTATGCTATGGTGTGCACTAGACCTGACATTGCTCAAGCTGTTGGATTAGTTAATATACGGAAAATCCGAGTAAATGGTATTGGGAGGCAATGAAGTATATTTTTAGGTATCTTAGAGGAACATCAGATTATGGGTTTTTTTTTTCGGCGGAAATAAAGATTTCAACTTGGTCGGATTTTGTAATTCAGACTATGTCGGAGATAGAGATAAAAGGAAGTCAACCTCGGGCTATGTGTTCACTCTTGGAGGAACAACTATTAGCTGGAGAGAGAGGTTGTAGACTATAATTTCTTTGTCTACCATAGAGGCAGAGTTGATAGCTGCAGTTGAGTCACCTAAGGAGGCACTTTATTAGAAAAAGTTGATGTGTGATTTGGGCTTCATACAAGATACTTGTTTGGTGAATTGTGACAGTCAGTGTGCAATTCATTTAGCTAAAAATCTAGCTTTTAGTTCTAGAACAAAGCATATAGAGGTAAGATTGTCTTTCCTTTTCTCTATGAATGAGGAGAAGTTAGTTCGTCTTCAAAAAATTCACACAAATGACAATGTAGCGGACATGTTTACGAAGGCATTACCTGCTACTAAGTTCGAGCATTGCTCAAACTTGATTCACTCGATGAAGTGTTAGGTGCCACATGGTGGCACAATAAGGAAGAGAGTGACTTGGTTGAAGTCAAGAGAAGATGTGGTATGTAACGACCGCCCATAACTCCTGCACTTTACAAGGGAAATAATGCACTGAAAGGTGTGCCAGGCAGTCATGGACGATCATTAGGGTAGGATAACACAAGCAGATCCTGTCGTATAATTTACAGTGCAAGGATAAATTATATTAGAACATATACAACAGGTAATAATAGTGAAGCAGAATTGAGCAGAATCTTAAACTTTTTATATTATCATGAGTTATCCATACAACACAGGAATACCATAAGAGTCTATACAAAATGCCTCACTGCAAGTCACTCAGAGAATGCATCGAACAACGGAAAACAACAAAGTATGTATAGTAGAAAACTGATACGTAAGCCTTCTCCTCGTCGTCGCTTTGCAGCATTATCTTCATCAAGATCTACTACCGGCTAAGTACTACTCAGTCCGCCCATCCAAAACATGGATGAACACCCCAAGGTAATAAGAGGGAGACATAAAACATTGAGTTAGACAATAGTCTTAATGAGCGATAAATAGCTATCTAACATCATCAATAAAGTATAAGAGGAATAGGCAGATTAATCGTACAGTCTACCAACATTAACAGAAAAGAAAATCAAACCCATCTCCTCCACATCCGATAGTGACAGCTTTTACCAGAAAACTAGAGAAGGACAAACAGTACATCCTAGGCAACCAATTATCAAGCGCATACCATCGTAATCGAGTTTGACATTCCCAGCACAAGCCCCGAAGGCTTAAACCAACATCAGGAAAGCACCCAAGAGATATTTCCGTTGACATAGAAAAATCCACACAGGACGATACAAACAAGAAATCAACATCCATGACTCTGTTTATCACTGTCAACCTTGCCTCAAAACCATCGTTAATCGTATGACTGGCTATTACACACCATTTCCGTCAAGGGCTAATGGTAACCCTGGTTCTAGTAAAACTCCATACATCATACATAATCATTTGTTTGTCATTCCAGAAGACAACTAGGCCATTCACGTATCGAGGGTACCCGACTAGTCCAACTAGTCTTTAGGCATCCCTATTATATCCCTACTTTGAGTCCGCTAGAACCTCCAATTAACGATAATCCCTCGGCCTCCAGTATCTCTAGTCATCATTACTGGTGACTATCTACAAGCTCAAAAACCATCTTGAGCAACCATTATCCATAAACTCAAATCACACTTGAGTCGTCATCATTGGCGACTATCCACAAGCTCAGAAACAGTCTTGAGCAACCATTATCCACAATCTCAAATCACACTTGAGTCGTCTTCACATTCGTTGCATTCGACGATCAACAAACACTTCACCACAGTTAGAATATTCCGGCTTAAATTTGCGTTGAAGCCATGACCATCGTCAACCAAAAATATGCATTGTTTGGTCGATATTACATTTCATAGCATTTCCAGCTTCTTCGCAATGAAAAACTAAGCACAGCGTTTAAACTGCCTTTTACAGCGTTTTGGAAACACTACCAAATCCATGCGTTCAATTTTGGACCTGCACTGGCATTTAGTACTCCGGCTCTTGGTACTCTAGTACTCTGGCATTTAGCCCAATCCATGAACTGGCACTTGGTACTCTGGCAATTGCCCGATCCAGAAAAGTGGTAGGCCAAATCCTCATTTTTCCGTGCACAGGAAAATGTGGTATTGCCGGATCCATGCACTAATACTGCCCGATCCATACACTGGTACTGCCAGATTCATAAAACTAGTACTGCCCAATCCATACACTGGTACTACTAGATTCATAAAACTAGTACCACCCGATCCATACATTGGTACTGCCAGATTCATAAAACTGGTAGCGCCAAACTGGTAGTGCCAAACTGATACTTTGCCAAATCCTTAAATCCGCGTATCATTCCACACGCACAAAGGCTGATCACCCATTCTACTGTGTTGCGCACATTATCATGGAAAATATATTTTGCCCGATCCATACACTTAGTTTTCGCCCGATCCATACAATACTTTTTTCCCGATCCATACAATGAAATTGCCCGATCCATACATGTTGTGCACCCAAAAATCCAACCAATTTCACACTTGAATACGACTTAATTTCATACTCGAAAACCAATTCGATTTCAACATTTTCAACTATGGTTCAATCAACAAAATATCAACAAATCACACAATTTTCAACAACCAATACTCAACAATCATTAAAGCAACAATTTATCAATTAATCAAATCAATAAATGGATCTAATCAAAGAATTAGCATATGAAATTACCTTTTATAAGTTTTTAGATTAGATCTTATGGTGTTTGGAATTGAAATCATACTTACATAGATTAGATCTATATGGAAACAACTTGAAATGAACATAAGATTAAACAACCCATATACTCGATTGAATTTGTGCGAGAGATGCTTATCACTCACCAACACTCAAAATTAGGTTGAAATCAAAGATCTCCAATTCCGGACAGTGAAGAACGATGAAGAACAACCTTCGAATCAATCACTTTGATGTGATCTATCTTTCTTCGATGTTGATCTTCGAAATTCTAATCTCGATATACGATTTAATGGAGGAGAGAGATATTTGATTGAGCAAGGAGGATCACGAGTTCAACTAAATGAGAGAAATGAAGAAACTGAACTATTCTCCATGCCTCTACCCCCTATTTATAGCCAACAAACCAAGCCATAATGGGCCCCACAAATCATCCCACTAGTTACTAATTAGCCTAGACAAAAATTGTGTAACACTAAAACAACGATTCCTCCCAAAATGCTGAACCAAATCTTTAATGTGAACACTCTACGAAACCGAAAACATCATTTCCTTTCCAATGAAATCGATCCCAGCACGTGATTCGATCTCAATCAAGAGTTAAACCCTGTACAAAACTGAAAGGGGCAAAATGACCACAAATAAAATTGATAAAAATTATGGACATATCTCACATCCTCATAAACAACATACCAAAATATGAGAATAATCTGACCCTCGGGTAATTAAATAAAAAATATTTTATGATCTTACGATACGTAAAATGCGGGTCGTTATATAGTATTATTCTTGTATGAAGAGATAAGAGTTGGTTGCACGTTGTCTACCATATTTTTTGAATGTTTCCAACACTTTGTTGGTGGGAAGTGGCCTTACCAGAGTTCATAACAAAGTGCAATGAGAGGTGGCTTTTGCAGGAACTCATTGGGAAACATTCACATTGGAGTTTCTTGGTTGCAAGAGATATTGTATCAAGGTGGAGATTATTGGAATTTTGGTGATACAATATTTCCAAAATTAATTAGATTTTGGAGATATTTTCGATAATTTGGTTACCCGTTTTGAAAGAAAAAAATGGAAAGGAATATTAAGGAGATAGAGATATTGGAGATATTCATCGTTTATTTTGTTGCCATATTTAATGAAAGAAGAAATGGAAAGAAATTAAATCAGGAAAGAATTGATTGATGAAGAAAAGAGAAAGTTATCAATCAATTATATGACAATAAAATTAATGGGAATATTAGTCTTCTATGAGTTGATTTATTTACATAAATCAATTACTTCATCTCCAAGTATTTTTTCCTCTATATAAAAAGAGGCATAAAGAATGTTATTATCAACAGATTATCTTTATTTCTTCATTTCTTTGCTCTACTGTAAAACTCTGTAATCTCTTGAATATTAATAAAATCTCTTCTCCATTGAAGTGGACGTACAATATTTCACGATAGTGGAATCACTATAAATATTGCGTGTTCTCTGTTGCCTTTTTTTTGTGATCTGGGTCTGTGACTGCTAATCATTTCAATCTGTTTGTTCTATCACATCATTGAGGTTTTTACGCCGAAAGGGATTGATCACCCTTTACACTGGCTTTGTCATACACAAAGCTACAACCATTCTTGGCAATAGTGCAAATACATGTACCCTTGGCATAGTCAACTTATCTTGATTATGGTCCAACTCAAAAATTAAACTGAGATTGTAACAATATCTAAAAATTGAAGCAAAAGATTATGTGCTACATTGTAAAGGCATGTTAACATACATTAGCACTTGAACTTGTATATTTTTCAAGTGCCATGTTAAATTGACTGCCTATTAAGAGAAATCATCTATTTTTCTAGCAAAGTATCGTATTGGATTAGCAAGGTTTGTTTCATCATACAGATAGTATGAGAAAATTAATATTTAACGAATGTGTAGTCAACATTTAATAAGAACATCCAAAATTATTTAAATATTAGCTAACCTTGCAAACTTTTTATCATCTAATCATAATCACTGAAACAAACCTGTAAGCTAACATATCTAATTTTTAATTAAATTCATCTAATTAAGACCCATACCAATCAAAATTGTTTATACTAAATTACCTTTGGTATTATTTCAATCCATCCTCAAGATAGAACAAAACATTTCAGCTTATCAAAATTTAGCCAGTCCAATAGTCAATAAATTGCTAGCAAAACTTAACACATACGTAAATAATGACCACTTCATAAATCTACGTGCAACTATTATGTTGTAAAATTTTACTATTTTCATTAAACATGCCTCGAATTCCCAATACTTCAACAAATTAACAACATATTTGTACTTAGTTTTGATTCGATTTGATTATGTAAGATATATTCGGTTTTAATCCATGGTGAAATTAACTCTTTAAGCTTTGGCAGCGTAACAGAGTCCACAAGCCAACGCGTACATTTCAAAAATATGTGCAATGAAAATATCTTCTACATCAGAGCCCTCTCCACTCCTATATGATGATGAAATTTACCATTATTAAATATTTGGTTGTATAGCTTCTAAGCACCGGAACAATCATTAGACCTCAATATATGATACAATCATACTGCATGCAAGCAAAAGACTATTCCACTGAAAATTTTGTTTTGAGTCAGAAAACATTATGATGAAAATATAAGTCCCACATCGGGAAATGTTCAACTAAAAATCCTGGATATATACTAAGAAGCTACAGTTCACATCAACCAATTGGTTTTGTAAACAAATAATGTAGCTAACTAAACTATAAAATGCCAACAGTGGTATCAGAGCCCAGGTCAACTAATTCAACTAGTTCAACTAATACGTATGTGCTTAACCGCCATACGTGCGCCACTCCATCCAAAATAGCATGATCACGTAGATGGCTCAAATACGTCACACGTGAAGGGGGAGTGATGAAAATATAAGTCCCACATCGAGAAATGTTCAACTAAAAATCCTGGATATATACTAAGAAGCTACAGTTCACATCAACCAATTGGTTTTGTAAACAAACAATGTAGCTAACTAAACTATAAAATGCCAACACATTATACGTAATGGTAAAACGATACCTTTTCTATTTGCTAATTGAATTAATAATTTGGTGAAAAAATGAAATGTAATTTTGAATCCCTAATGCAATGAAAACAACTAACATACAGCGATATTGATACTTTTCTGGTTATTCAGACTGATAGCTAACAATAATGCGACCGCTACTATTAAAAAAACATGACTCCATCCTTAACCTGCAAAATGATTTAAATTAAACTCCAAATAAGCATTCTAATATTAAACATCAAGTAACAAACGTACAACGGTAAAATTTCGATCATCCAAGCACCAGTCATGTATTTAAAAATAACACCCACAGCTGGGTTGTCTAATCCTTCATAAACTCTAAAAAGGAATTGAGCTAGATGCATTTGAGACAGATTTTGATCATCTAGTAACTAGTCATGTATTTTTAAAAGCCAACATCTCGGCTTCCGGCTCCTTTATAAACTCCGAAAAAGGAATCGAGTTAAATATATTTGGGGTAAATTCAAATTTAAATAGATTATAGCTAAAAATTCATTTGATGCAGAATACCTGATTGCAATTGGTGATGGTGAGGCTGATTTCGATATGGACTGCTAAGGACTGAAGGTTGGTGATGTTGGTTGTTGGGGAGGCAAGTTGTTGCATACAGAAGTGGAAGAAAGGAAGTAAAAAAAAGTGACGTGCAATTTTGGCTTCAGACGAAATTGATCTTAATTCACAGTAGGCAAAATTCTCTGATCGGTTTGATTAAAGGAAACATAAATGGATAATATTTATTATAATGACCATTTTATTAATTTTTTATCCTCCATTATGTTTGTTATATTTTAAATTAATAGGACCTTGTTACTGAGTTTATTTTGTTTGAAAAATCTGGAATCAATCGATTTGGAGAAAGAAACGTAGGTTATTGACAGAGATGAAGGTGAGCTCTATTTAATCTTATCATGTCAATTCTAGCTCCATGTATTTTTCATTGGTAAAGTCATGTATATGAATAATGATGTTTATACAGTTGCACAAACAGGTTTTGTATGCTCCCTCTGTAGTAACCATGTATGCAGAATTATTATATCTTCTTTGCTAACATCATTTGTCACTGAACTACTGCTGCACTAGCAAAAGGATTACTGAAATTACATGGTCAATATTTAACATTCTGGTGTACACACAATTAGATACCAGCATGACATAGGAGAACAATGCAGTCGCACTTAGTATTTTACAAATTAGACAACAAGGAAATCCACATTGAAAATAAAAAAAAATCAACAGTTGACTTCTGCTTAGTGCTTAGAAAAAGCATACATAAACATTACTGGACTACCACCATTTTCTGATAATATACCTCAACAGAATAAATAAACATTGTATACTGAATTAATGATTATGAGGGTTTGATTATATGCAAGAACCAAAAATATAACAGACCACGATCTTACCAGCCCCTTAGCTTGAGGCAGTCCATTTGAAAATAACTCTTGGTTTCCAAATTGCACGTACTGTTTACCTGTTATTAAATCAAGTTAAATCTCAAATCAATATGAGACAATCAGATATTATAATATATAAATATAACCGGTAAAATGCACCAAAGTTCCTATCATTGTAGCAGAAGTACCTATTGCTTGAGAACTGTCAACTGCATGAGGATACACTCTGCAATCCTCATCGGTAAGTTTTTGTAAAGGCACAACAGGAAGAAAATTATTCAAAGTAAAAGAAGAGGTATAATGTGAAATTGAAGAATATGTGAAACTTAATGGTAATTGGTAAGAGGAACATGAATCTCACATTTATATATTATAAAAGGAGATGAATTAAGATCATTGAGCTGGAATTAATATCATTTATGAAATTATACTTACAATAGTGCAAAGGTTAATTGACGATTACTAATTTTGGTTATGGTTTCATTTGTTGAAATCTGCTTTGTAATTTATGCTTCTTGATCGAAAACTCTTTCAACTACATGTTTTCCAGTTAAACTTTCGACTATCTGCCATGGAATCATAAAGTTTTTTTTGAAACCAAAAATGTGTGATCTTCTGACAAGAAGAGAGCACACATATATATTTTTTAAGAGTGTAAAATAGTAAAATTCATGCATGATAAGGAACATATAGAAAATACAAATAGTTTACTATTTTCTCTGAGTTGGTAGGCACTAAACAATCCACGTGTTTAAAGATATTCTTGACAATTACATTTAACCTCCCTTGCCCAATAATAGCAAATGGGATTCCTGCGGATAAAAAATAGCAATAATCAAATGAGAAACGAAAATGGTTGATGGAAAGGGATGATGTTGTTGGGTCTTTAAGTTGTGTTATGGGAAGTCTGACGGTCCATAAATTCACAAGTCTATTATTATACTAGTTTATTCTTTTTACCATTTAACCGAGTTAATGTGTGAATTTTCATTTTCAAAGGTTACCATGTTTTCCTAATTACTGTGTCTTACTTTTTTGTACATATACACCTGTAGAAGAAGCTAACGTATGAAGTAATGGTTAACTCACTTTTGAATGTGTAACATTTTGAATGTATAATATATATCTGTTAACTCACTTTGAAGATTTAATCGCATTTTGAGCTTTATACAGGATCTTTTGTATAAACATCTGCTTTATACTGAACACCTGTTTTATGCTGAACATCTGCTTTATATTGCATTTTAGAATAACATCCATTTTTTATGAAGGTTTAGAATGTTAGAACATCTGCTTTATATTGCATTTTATTGTAACATCCATTTATTATGAAAATATAGAATCTTAGGTAGTGTTTGGTATAGTCTTTTTAGTTTTCGATTTTCGTCCATGCAAAAAGCACACAACGCATTTATATTGTAGAAAACAATCATTTTAAAAAACAAAGTTAACATACAAAATAGAAAACAACTTTTATTTATTTTCCATGTTTTGTCTAATAATAAAAGAACAAAATACAATTCATCCTCCATCGTTGATCCATTCCCTCCGTGGTCCCCTCCGTATTTTTTGCATTCTTTGCATCGTCCCTCCACACATTTCATATTTCATAATTATTGTTGAAAACTCAAAACAAAAAATTCATTTCTTTATTATGTGATCTTTCAAGAAAGGAGATCAATACAAATTTGGATATACAGTTGCCTTTTCACATGTTAAAGATGTATCAATTGTGTGTATTAGTTACCATTGAAATGTGGGTTTTTAGACGACGATAGAAATGGTAAGATATACAAGCTGTGTGCATATGAGCAAATACAGGGTAAGATAGAAGATATAGCAGCCTAATATGAGTTAAGTGGCAGATCACACCTATGCATTATTGGTCGCTTTGTTTTTTTAAGTTCGGGTGTTTAAGGCATTATAAGCATCGGTCATCAGCACATCAGGTAGAATAAAATGTTCCACTATAGTTCCATATAAATGCTTGACAAGAAAGTTTCAGCAAGCACGCACCAATAATCAATAGTCAGGGATATTTAGACTATATGGGTCCATGCGTATAAAATTATATGTCATGTTTAGATGGTAACAATCTTATTCTGTCTGTACAATGCTTTTCTTTTGCTTTTTATCCATACAAACTAGGAAGGTGATGAATTTGTTTATTTTCTGGCCAAGATTTTTAATTACATATATTTAAAGTTCAGGAGTTTCTACATATTATCTACACCTTTATAAGCCCTCATGTATCATCCATATATCCTTACTGATGTAAATTATCCTTTGATTGAAATAGTAATTATGGATTTCGGTACAAATTCACTAAGCCAGTGCTATCATATCACTAAACATAACTTTGCACATGCTTCGAAAAATGCTACAAAGTGCATGGTTGAGTTAATACATGCGTATTGTGATTAGATGTAGACCCACTGAGCGTGCTTATATACTCAACACCTTGATAATACAGCATTACGGTCTTTAACTAGAATCTAGATATTATTAAATTCACTGAAATTATTGGAGTGGATATAATATTGGCAACTCTAGCACTTAACCGGTTTCCGTTCATATTCAATACACTTTATCGGTTTCCGTTCATATCAATACCTTGCTTTATGAGATGATCGAATTCATTTAGGGTAAGGATCTTCTAAGGATAAGTTAACTAATAGTCTAAAGGACATCTATTAAATTGTTTGTTATAAACATAATAACTTTGACTGTTAATTTAGTGTAAATCTTTACAATTGTATTATAAAAGAAAGTTGCCTCATGGCTCTCGTAACCTATTATATATTTTGATATGATGAAATTCTTATATATAGTGCAGTAATTTATGACTAATTTGTTAAACGAAGTATGACTAGATAACATATAAGTTAACTCGAGAAAAGAGGAGTAAGACCAGAATTGGTACCCTATTATCACATGCACATTATGGCTACAAGCCTACACATAGGTCCACTTGGACGTGCATACATACTCGTATAATATAACAAAATCCTAATTATTTCATATACTATGCGGCTGCCCTGATCTGATGTGCATAAATAAAAAAAAAATTGACAATAAGTGTATACATTATTATAAACAAACTAATTTCGATGACATTATCACATATCAAAATCATTGCATAATTAACAGTACAATAATACATACACACATAATAAAATATTATATAAAAAACTGAGGGAACTGTGAGTTAGTTGTTTAGAGAGTTTACTGTCTTATTAATATGAATTGACTAACCAATGCTTGATCAACTATCTGGGTGGTGTAGCTGGTTATCACGTTAGTCTCACACACTAAAGGTCCCCAGTTCAAACTTGGGCTCAGACAACTATTTTTTTACACAACTTTTTCCCACATGCCCATCCTTTTTTACCCAACTTTTTCCCACATGCTCTTCCTTCTTCCTTCTGCTGCAGTACTACAACTCTTAACATAAGATACGCAACGCAGTTGCTACTGATATTCCTCCCTTTTTACTGGGTATTCCTTATTTTACAATTGCGGATGTTATCTTCATTACGCAACTTCTGCATAAATGACCAACGGAAAAACAATTAAGATATGTAACTGGATAGCAAAATGAAACAAATTCCTTGATTACTGATTTACTGTTCCGATTTGAACCTGAAGTGGAAACAAATACTATCGTTAAGGATGATATCGAGTAGTTTCAGATTCAACAATCGATTTGAGCTTTATGTGATACAAAAAAAGTAATGTTACTAAATCCGTTGTAGTCTAGTTGGTTAGGATACTCGGCTCTCACCCGAGCGACACGGGTTCAAGTCCCGGCAATGGAATTTATTTTTTTGCCCGATGGACCATTATCAACACAGACAGAGTGGGAGTGGGAAACATACCCTAGTCTCCCTAATGTCGATTACCTATTTTGCCAATAAACTCAATCTTCAACAGTCTTTTCTCTCATCTTCTCCAAGATATTGATACTTGTTCCTTTTTTAAAAACTTGAAGAGCCAAGCAGCCGTCTTTGCCTTCTTTCTCAACCTCTACTTACTGTTGCTTGTGTGCGTTCTTTAGGGATATTTTGAACGAGGATGAATGAAGTATAAAAGCTAGGGTTTATAGTTTCAGACCATTTTTGGATAATGGATTTGGGGTTTTTCGAGTTAATGTTTGATAGGAGTGGCGGGCTGGAGGTTAGGGGAGGAGTGCAGTCGTACACATTGTATAGCCTTGAAAAGGCACAAGAATTTAAGTAGACAGAAAAAGTAGTTGCTCCCTATCCTATTTACCGCTTTTGACGTATCCGATGCAACGCAGCATTTTGGTAGAATGCTTGATTCCGACGCGTGACAAGCATAAAACCGCAGATGCACCACTAATTCAAATTGAGATATGCTAGGGACTGCAGCTACTGTCCCTTTACACTCTCGGAGCCCCCGAGAGGAATTCATAGAGCAAGTGTATTTTTTTAAATTAGGTAGGCCCCCTGAAATTCCTCTCAGGAGACCTGCGACCGCAATGCATAGTCGCCTACATGCGACTGTGCATAGCAGTTGCCATTCAAAATTTTACATCATCAACTACTTGTGCAGTCAAGTTCAATGAAATTTTTGTCTTTTATTCCCACTTAGTTATCTTTATTTTACATATGCATGGTATATTATTGGAATCTATGTGACATCTTCAACATAATATCAATTATTTCCAGTCAATATATTTAATTGAAAAAGACATGCTTAGTGTTGTAATTCTTACCATGTTAGAAACAATTATTAGATGATGTTACCGTTTGTTGTATTAAGCCATCAATTATGCTTTAAAATATAAATTATACTTTGTATTATTTGAGGTTATCTAATTAGATCTGTAAAAATTTATAGCCTTCAAAAATACTAATTAACATATCCATAAACATGTGGTTACACTACAATTTTATGTCTAAATAAATTAAAGTGAACCATGTGCATAACACAAATTTGCACTAGTTTTCACTTACCCTCTTTAAACATTTGTTCAATGGATTCCTTAACATTTTACCATTTTGTAAAAAATTTCCACAATTATTAATGATGATCGTTTATTTCCTTAATATTCTATGTCTAATCGTGTTTACTTCATTTTATCTCTTTTATTTTCAATTTCTTCCGTGGTGATATTGCTTGTAGCTTTCATTTTTATTTACTGAATTCCCTTCCCAATTACGGTTTGCTATATTGTAATATCAATTATTAGTCTAATCTAATTTATTACACAAGAAATTGAATATGGATTGAGTATTTACCGACTTCCTGCTCAATTTAAAGTATGTTCCTACTTCGATTAAGTTTTGTTAATTCATGCTTTTTTTTCTTCAATGAAATTTATACTTTCGTATTAGTCTAATTTATTACATATAAACAAGAGTAGTGTACTATTGAATCAAGTAAATCAATTATCAATGAAGATGCAGTCAGTATTGGTTACTTGTTTCTTCTTTTTCCCCACTTTTTTTTATGTTTTGTTTCCTTTTTTATTCAATCATTTTAGTAGGTTCAATCCGTGTGCACCCAAGCCACGCCTGCTCTACATTAAGATGTCACCGAATACCCAAAAAATGTGAAATTTATTTATATCCGTATATACGAAAAACAGAATAATATATGAAACATATGCGGATATGATGACATCCACCTACAAAAAATATTCATTCAATTTTTGTCAAGATAGTTTATTTTATGCGTATTTTAGTACAATAAAATTTGTTTTCTTAAATTAATAGTTTATATCATTTGCGTTTAATGTAATTTTTTATTTTCGTATGTGTTGATTTTGTGTACTTTTATGATCTTGATTATGCATACTTCTGAAATCAGCAGAAAAAATTTATGTCAAACCAATAAAAAATTGTGTTTCTGATTTATCGATTGTTAATGGAAAAAATAATTATTCAACATCCTTTGTATCCACTCCGCGTGCACCAAAGCCACACCTGCTCAACATTAAGATGTCACCGGATACCCCAAAAATGTGAAATTTATCTGCACCCGTATATACGAAAAATGGAATAATATATGATGAACATATGTGGATATAATGACATCCACCTTAAAAAAATATTCATTCAATTTTTGTCACGATAGTTTATTTTACGCGTATTTTAGTACAATAAGATTTGATTTCTTAAATTAATAGTTTATATCATTTGCGTTTAATGTAATTTTTTATTGTCGAAAGTGTTGACTTTGTATGCTTTTATAATCTTGATTATGTATACTGTTAGAATAATTAATATATGGTATTTATGTTAATAATATATTACACAAATACCATATATTAATGGTAGAAGATTTGTGTTACAATAATTAATATATGGTATTTATGTTATTAATATATTACATAAATACCATATATTAATAATAAAAGATTTGAAGATCTGTCATTGGTTATATATGTTATTATATATTACACATGGTAATATATAATAACATTAATGATAGAAGAATAAATGCGCGTTATTTATGTAATATATTTATGTAAACATTGGAGCCCTAAGTACCTACAAAGGGGGACTGACAAATAATGAAAGGGAAGGAAGAAATTTGAAATCTTACATGGTATCAAAGCAGGTATATTACGTAAATACCATATATTAATGGTAGAAGATTTGTATTACAATAATTAATATATGGTATTTATGTTATTAATATATTACATAAATATCATATATTAATGATAGAAGATTTGAATAAGTGTTTAACTTGTGACTTTTTGGCAATAGGGAATGTCCACAAAAATTTGCTAATAACAGTGGCGATAAGAACTAACGACAGGCGATGTCCAAAGATCGTTGTGAATAATATCAAAAGGTAGCAAAGTGTACGATAGAGAATCATAAAATGGTAATTTAGAATGTTTGTCAAGAGGACAAGAAGAACAATAAGTTTTACAAGCCTTATTACAATTAATGAAGTTTTTATGATTTAATGATTTAAGCACAGCAGCGCCAGGATGTTCTAAGCGGTTATGCCAAAGATCTGGAGAGAGAGCAGTAAAGACTGACTGATTGATAAAGTGAGTCGCTTGATTATTAGAGAAGAGAGGATGAAGATCCCCAGTGCTGTCACATCTCATTAGTTTGGTCCCCGTCTATAAATCATTAATAGAAAATCCAAACGGATCAAATTCAACAGAAACCATATTATCAGTGGTGAACTTGCGAACTGATATCAGATTTATAATAAGTTTGGGAGCATGTAAAACATTGTTTAGGATAAATGGAGTGTATGGTAATGGTAAATTAGTGCTACCATGATCGACAATTGGAATTAGATGACCATTGCCAACAACAATGTTATGATAATTATTGCTAGAATTGAAATAAGAAGAAAGTATACTTTGATCCACTGTCATGTGAGATGTGACACTGGTGTCTATATAAAAATTTCCATCGAGTTGCGAGAATGATAGTGCATGCATGGCAGCTTCAATATCGATTGGTGTGTATCCAACGAGTGGAGCCATAGTGTTGTACGCCTGTGGACGAGACCCAAGGACTCCTTGCCTAGTAGCACGTTGGGCTTGATTTACTTGCCTCGATTGCCATGGTGAAGAAGGATATGGTCAAGGAGGTGGATTGGCATACCAAGAGTTCCAAGATCCAAATGGATTTTGCCATTGTTGCCAACTTGGTGGAGGGCGTGAGAACCATTGATGATGATTGGGTTGCCGACCTGGCATGTGATTGGATGCACCAGTTTCCTTTCCCCTCCCCCTACTATTGGTTTTAGCATTATTGTTATTTCTTCTTCTGTTATTTTGGGAACTTTAGGTGGGATTGATGATTACATTCTCTGGTTTTGAAGGGGTTTCAACCAGTAGCGCAACACCACCACTGGTGGTCCCACCATTCTCTTTTGCCAATCGATTTTTAATTGCTCGTTCAGCCAGCTTGAGGCGGGTTCAGCAGTTCTCAAAGGAGGGTAAGGGATCTTGGTTTTGAATGTAATCTATGGTTCCAGCATATGCTTCTGGCAAGGCTCATGTGAGATGCAATACAAGCCTGCTATTAGTCACCGAGGCACCGACATCCGCCAATCTATCAGCCAATGATTTAAGGTGGGTACAGAATACATCAATGACACCTTTAAACAATTCTTTAATCATAATGGGATGTTATTTTGCCTTTATTGTCCCCACACCTCTCCTCAAAATGGCAAAGCCGAACGACACATTAAATCAATAAACATCATTCGTACTTTGCTCGCTACTGCCTCAATGCTACGTTCTTTTTGGCATCATGCTTTAGAAATGGCCACATATCTTCTTAACATACTTCCAACTAAAGTCTTAGAATTTCAGTCTCCCACCCAAATTCTATACCAATGTGATCTCAAATACTCGGAATTGCGTGTATTCGGCTGCTTATGTTTTCCTTTGTTTCCAACCACTTCTATCCACAAATTGCAAGCTCGATTCACTCCATGTGCTTATCTTGGTCCCGCTCCCAACCATAAAGGCTCGGTGTTACGATATGACAAGTGGCAAAATCATTATTTGTCATCATGTGAAATTCATTGAGACCGAATTCCCTTTCGCACAAACTCACAAAACAACAAATACAATGTATGATTTTTTAACTACCAATAGTTCTAATTCTTTATTGAATTATTTGCATTCCACTTTATAGCCTCCTAACATAACTGAGTCCACACCTTATTCTAGCCCACAACATCAGCCTCTTCTTACTGGGCCACGGCCTCAACTGGACCCACTTGCATCCTCTTCTGTTGTGCCACTAGCTCCTACGGGCTCAGTTCCCTCACAATTCTCTCCATGTGCTATAAACACTGAGGTTGGTCGACAAAATCAGCTAAGCCCACAACCCACTCCACTTTTTTCCGTCCATAAACACAACCAACTCACCCTGCTCAATCTACTGCCTATTCTCAAAATTCCAGGTCAACGACATCTTTTTCCCCAAACACCTCCATTACGACTGCTCAAACGAACCAAGCCCAAAGCCCACAAAGTTCTCCTCGGACTAATAACCCCACATTACCTCGTATGACAACCCGAGCGATAGATGACATTTTTAAACCAAATCCTAAATACACTACCAGTTTACATACATCCACCACAAACATATCCCCTATACCTAAGGACCCTGTTAGTGTTCTTCATGACCATAACTGGAATGGTGCGATGTTAGATGAATTCAATGCTTGGAGTTAGTGCCTAGGCCACCTAATGTGAATGTAATCCAGTCTATGTGGATTTTTTGTCACAAGTACAAATCTGATGGTTCTTTTGAGTGGCATAAAGCCCGTTTTGTAGGTGATGGTAAAACTCAGCAACAAGGTATTGATTGTGATGAAACGTTTAGCCCAGTGCTTAAACCAGCAACCATACGAACAGTTCTTAGTATCGCTCTTTCAAAATCTTGGCACATTCATCAATTGGATGTCAAGAATGCCTTCTTACTTGGTCTTCTTAATGAGACTGTCTACATGCATCAGCCAATGTGGTTCCGAGAAAAGAGACATCCAAATCATGTGTGTTGCTAAAAAAAAATCTCTATATGATTTAAAACAAGCTCCTTGGTATCAGCGATTTGCAGACTTTGTTGCATCCATTGGATTTACTCATAGTAAATCTGATCATTCTTTGTTCATTTATAGACAAGGTTCAAATATGACATATATACTGTTGTATGTTGACTAATTCTTACCGCTTCTTCAAATCATTTGCGCAATTCTTTCATCACTATCTTGAGTTCAGAACTTGCTATGAAGGATCTTGGTCAGTTAAGTTTTTTTCTAGGTATTGCTGTTACTCGTCTTACAAATGGCTTATTTCTATCTCAGAAAAAGTATGCTGCAGATATCGTTGACAGAGAAAAAATGTCTAACTGCAGTCCTTGCCCTACTCCTATTGACACTAAAGCTAAACTTAGTGCTACTTAGGATGCCCCGTATGAGGATCCTACTAAGTATCATCGTCTTGCGGGTGCTCTTCAGTATCTTACCTTCACAAGGCCTGATATTTCTTATGTTGTACAACAGTGTGCCTTCATATGCATGATTCGAGAGTTGAGCATATGACTGCTCTCAAGCGCATCCTGCGCTATATTCAGGGTACACTATCTTATGGTTTGCATCTGCACAAGTCTCTATTGAAAAAATTATCGCCTGTACAAATGCTGATTGGGGTGGATGCCCAGATACTAGACGCTCCACCTTAGGTTATTGTGTATTTCTTGGAGATAATCTTATTTCTTGGTCCTCTAAACGTCAGCCTACATTGTCTCGTTCTAGTGTAGAAGCTAAGTATAGAGGAGTTATTAATGTTGTCTCCGACTCATGTTAGGATCAGAAATTTGTTATTAGAATTGCATGTTCCCATTCAGAAAGCCACCTTGGTTTATTGTAACAATGTAAGTGCGATCTACTTATCTGGTAATCCAGTTCAGCATCAACACACAAAACACATTGAAATGGATATTCACTTTGTCTGTGAAAAAGTAGCTAAAGGCGAAGTTCGAGTCCTCCATGTCCTCCCGTTATCAAATTGCTGATATTTTTACAAAAGGTCTTCCTCGTGTGCTATTTGATGAATTTCGAGACAGCCTCAGTATCCGACAACTGCCTGTTTCGACTTTGGGGGGAGGTTAGAATAATAAATATATGGTATTTATGTTAATAATATATTACATAAATACCATATATTAATGGTAGAAGATTTGTATTACAATAATTAATATATGGCATTTATGTTATTAATATATCACATAAATATCATATATTAATGATAGAAGATTTGAAGATCTGTCATTGGTTATATATGTTATTATATATTACACATGGTAATATATAATAACATTAATGACCGAAGAATAAATGCGTGGTATTTATGAATATATTTATGTAAACATTGGAGCCCTAAATGCCTACAAAAAGGGGCTGACAAATAATGAAAGGAAAGGAAGAAATTTTAAATCTTGCACATACTTCTGAAATCAACCAAAAAAAATTTATTGTGTTTCTGATTTATCGATTGTTAATGGAAAAAATAATTATTCAACATCCTTTGTATCCACTCCGCAAGCACCCAAGTCACGCCTGCTCTACATTAAGGTGTCACCGGATACCCAAAAAATGTGAAATTTATCTGTATCCGTATGTATGAAAATGGAATAATATATGATTAACATAAGTGAATATAACGACATCCACCTTCAAAAAATATTCATTCAATAAATTGATATATTCATCGTTTATTTTTTTGCCATATTTAATGAAAGAAGAAATGGAAAGAAATTAAATCAGGAAAGAATTGATTGATAAAGAAAAGAGAAAGTTATCAATCAATTATATGACAATAAAATTAATGGGAATATTAGTCTTCTATGAGTTGATTTATTTACATAAATCAATTACTTCATCTCCAAGTAATTTTTCCTCTATATAAAAAGAGGCATAAAGAATGTTATTATCAACAGATTATCTTTATTTCTTCATTTCTTTGCTCTACTGTAAAACTCTGTAATCTCTTGAATATTAATAAAATCTCTTCTCCATTGAAGTGGACGTACAATATTTCACGATAGTGGAATCACTATAAATATTGCGTGTTCTCTGTTGCCTTTTTTTTGTGATCTGGGTCTGTGACTGCTAATCATTTCAATCTGTTTGTTCTATCACATCATTGAGGTTTTTACGCCGAAAGGGATTGATCACCCTTTACGCTGGCTTTGTCATACACAAAGCTACAACCATTCTTGGCAATAGTGCAAATACATGTACCCTTGGCATAGTCAACTTATCTTGATTATGGTCCAACTCAAAAATTAAACTGAGATTGTAACAATATCTAAAAATTGAAGCAAAAGATTATGTGCTACATTGTAAAGGCATGTTAACATACATTAGCACATGAACTTGTATATTTTTCAAGTGCCATGTTAAATTGACTGCCTATTAAGAGAAATCATCTATTTTTCTAGCAAAGTATCGTATTGGATTAGCAAGGTTTGTTTCATCATACAGATAGTATGAGAAAATTAATATTTAACGAATGTGTAGTCAACATTTAATAAGAACATCCAAAATTATTTAAATATTAGCTAACCTTGCAAACTTTTTATCATCTAATCATAATCACTGAAACAAACCTGTAAGCTAACATATCTAATTTTTAATTAAATTCATCTAATTAAGACCCATACCAATCAAAATTGTTTATACTAAATTACCTTTGGTATTATTTCAATCCATCCTCAAGATAGAACAAAACATTTCAGCTTATCAAAATTTAGCCAGTCCAATAGTCAATAAATTGCTAGCAAAACTTAACACATACGTAAATAATGACCACTTCATAAATCTACGTGCAACTATTATGTTGTAAAATTTTACTATTCCATTAAACATGCCTCGAATTCCCAATACTTCAACAAATTAACAACATATTTGTACTTAGTTTTGATTCGATTTGATTATGTAAGATATATTCGGTTTTAATCCATGGTGAAATTACCTCTTTAAGCTTTGGCAGCGTAGCAGAGTCCACAAGCCAACGCGTACATTTCAAAAATATGTGCAATGAAAATATCTTCTACATCAGAGCCCTCTCCACTCCTATATGATGATGAAATTTACCATTATTAAATATTTGGTTGTATAGCTTCTAAGCACCGGAACAATCATTAGACCTCAATATATGATACAATCATACTGCATGCAAGCAAAAGACTATTCCACTGAAAATTTTGTTTTGAGTCAGAAAACATTATGATGAAAATATAAGTCCCACATCGGGAAATGTTCAACTAAAAATCCTGGATATATACTAAGAAGCTTCAGTTCACATCAACCAATTGGTTTTGTAAACAAACAATGTAGCTAACTAAACTATAAAATGCCAACAGTGGTATCAGAGCCCAGGTCAACTAATTCAACTAGTTCAACTAATACGTATGTGCTTAACCGCCATACGTGCGCCACTCCATCCAAAATAGCATGATCACGTAGATGGCTCAAATACTTCACACGTGAAGGGGGAGTGATGAAAATATAAGTCCCACATCGGCAAATGTTCAACTAAAAATCCTGGATATATACTAAGAAGCTACAGTTCACATCAACCAATTGGTTTTGTAAACAAACAATGTAGCTAACTAAACTATAAAATGCCAACACATTATACGTAATGGTAAAACGATACCTTTTCTATTTGCTAATTGAATTAATAATTTGGTGAAAAAATGAAATGTAATTTTGAATCCCTAATGCAATGAAAACAACTAACATACAGCGATATTGATACTTTTCTGGTTATTCAGATTGATAGCTAACAATAATGTGACCGCTACTATTAAAAAAACATGACTCCATCCTTAACCTGCAAAATGATTTAAATTAAACTCCAAATAAGCATTCTAATATTAAACATCAAGTAACAAACGTACAACGGTAAAATTTCGATCATCCAAGCACCAGTCATGTATTTAAAAATAACACCCACAGCTGGGTTGTCTAATCCTTCATAAACTCTAAAAAGGAATTGAGCTAGATGCATTTGAGACAGATTTTGATCATCTAGTAACTAGTCATGTATTTTTAAAAGCCAACATCTCGGCTTCCGGCTCCTTTATAAACTCCGAAAAAGGAATTGAGTTAAATATATTTGGGGTAAATTCAAATTTAAATAGATTATAGCTAAAAATTCATTTGATGCAGAATACCTGATTGCAATTGGTGATGGTGAGGCTGATTTCTATATGGACTGCTAAGGACTGAAGGTTGGTGATGTTGGTTGTTGGGGAGGCAAGTTGTTGCATACAGAAGTGGAAGAAAGGAAGTAAAAAAAAGTGACGTGCAATTTTGGCTTCAGACGAAATTGATCTTAATTCACAGTAGGCAAAATTCTCTGATTGGTTTGATTAAAGGAAACATAAATGGATAATATTTATTATAATGACCATTTTATTAATTTTTTATCCTCCATTATGTTTGTTATATTTTAAATTAATAGGACCTTGTTACTGAGTTTATTTTGTTTGAAAAATCTGGAATCAATCGATTTGGAGAAAGAAACGTAGGTTATTGACAGAGATGAAGGTGAGCTCTATTTAATCTTATCATGTCAATTCTAGCTCCATGTATTTTTCATTGGTAAAGTCATGTATATGAATAATGATGTTTATACAGTTGCACAAACAGGTTTTGTATGCTCCCTCTGTAGTAACCATGTATGCAGAATTATTATATCTTCTTTGCTAACATCATTTGTCACTGAACTACTACTGCACTAGCAAAAGGATTACTGAAATTACATGGTCAATATTTAACATTCTGGTGTACACACAATTAGATACCAGCATGACATAGGAGAACAATGCAGTCGCACTTAGTATTTTACAAATTAGACAACAAGGAAATCCACATTGAAAATAAAAAAAAATCAACAGTTGACTTCTGCTTAGTGCTTAGAAAAAGCATACATAAACATTACTGGACTACCACCATTTTCTGATAATATACCTCAACAGAATAAATAAACATTGTATACTGAATTAATGATTATGAGGGTTTGATTATATGCAAGAACCAAAAATATAACAGACCACGATCTTACCAGCCCCTTAGCTTGAGGCAGTCAATTTGAAAATAACTCTTGGTTTCCAAATTGCACATATTGTTTACCTGTTATTAAATCAAGTTAAATCTCAAATCAATATGAGACAATCAGATATTATAATATATAAATATAACCGGTAAAACGCACCAAAGTTCCTATCATTGTAGCAGAAGTACCTATTGCTTGAGAACTGTCAACTGCATGAGGATACACTCTGCAATCCTCATCGGTAAGTTTTTGTAAAGGCACAACAGGAAGAAAATTATTCAAAGTAAAAGAAGATGTATAATGTGAAATTGAAGAATATGTGAAACTTAATGGTAATTGGTAAGAGGAACATGAATCTCACATTTATATATTATAAAAGGAGATGAATTAAGATCATTGAGCTGGAATTAATATCATTTATGAAATTATACTTACAATAGTGCAAGGGTTAATTGACGATTACTAATTTTGGTTATGGTTTCATTTGTTGAAATCTGCTTTGTAATTTATGCTTCTTGATCGAAAACTCTTTCAACTACACGTTTTCCAGTTAAACTTTCGACTATCTGCCATAGAATCATAAAGTTTTTTTTGAAACCAAAAATGTGTGATCTTCTGACAAGAAGAGAGCACACATATATATTTTTTAAGAGTGTAAAATAGTAAAATTCATGCATGATAAGGAACATATAGAAAATACAAATAGTTTACTATTTTCTCTGAGTTGGTAGGCACTAAACAATCCACGTGTTTAAAGATATTCTTGACAATTACATTTAACCTCCCTTGCCCAATAATAGCAAATGGGATTCCTGCGGATAAAAAATAGCAATAATCAAATGAGAAACGAAAATGGTTGATGGAAAGGGATGATGTTGTTGGGTCTTTAAGTTGTGTTATGGGAAGTCTGACGGTCCATAAATTCACAAGTCTATTACTATACTAGTTTATTCTTTTTACCATTTAACCGAGTTAATGTGTGAATTTTCATTTTCAAAGGTTACCATGTTTTCCTAATTACTGTGTCTTACTTTTTTGTACATATACACCTGTAGAAGAAGCTAACGTATGAAGTAATGGTTAACTCACTTTTGAATGTGTAACATTTTGAATGTATAATATATATCTGTTAACTCACTTTGAAGATTTAATCGCATTTTGAGCTTTATACAGGATCTTTTGTATAAACATCCGCTTTATACTGAACACCTGTTTTATGCTGAACATCTGCTTTATATTGCATTTTAGAATAACATCCATTTATTATGAAGGTTTAGAATGTTAGAACATCTGCTTTATATTGCATTTTAATGTAACATCCATTTATTATGAAAATATAGAATCTTAGGTAGTGTTTGGTATAGTCTTTTTAGTTTTCGATTTTCGTCCATGCAAAAAGCACACAACGCATTTATATTGTAGAAAACAATCATTTTAAAAAACAAAGTTAACATACAAAATAGAAAACAACTTTTATTTATTTTCCATGTTTTGTCTAATAATAAAAGAACAAAATACAATTCATCCTTCCATCGTTGATCCATTCCCTCCGCGGTCCCCTCCGTATTTTTTGCATTCTTTGCATCGTCCCTCCACACATTTCATATTTCATAATTATTGTTGAAAACTCAAAACAAAAAATTCATTTCTTTATTATGTGATCTTTCAAGAAAGGAGATCAATACAAATTTGGATATACAGTTGCCTTTTCACATGTTAAAGATGTATCAATTGTGTGTATTAGTTACCATTGAAATGTGGGTTTTTAGACGACGATAGAAATGGTAAGATATACAAGTTGTGTGCATATGAGCAAATACAGGGTAAGATAGAAGATATAGCAGCCTAATATGAGTTAAGTGGCAGATCACACCTATGCATTATTGGTCGCTTTGTTTTTTTAAGTTCGGGTGTTTAAGGCATTATAAGCATCGGTCATCAGCACATCAGGTAGAATAAAATGTTCCACTATAGTTCCATATAAATGCTTGACAAGAAAGTTTCAGCAAGCACGCACCAATAATCAATAGTCAGGGATATTTAGACTATATGGGTCCATGCGTATAAAATTATATGTCATGTTTAGATGGTAACAATATTATTCTGTCTGTACAATGCTTTTCTTTTGCTTTTTATCCATACAAACTAGGAAGGTGATGAATTTGTTTATTTTCTGGCCAAGATTTTTAATTACATATATTTAAAGTTCAGGAGTTTCTACATATTATCTACACCTTTATAAGCCCTCATGTATCATCCATATATCCTTACTGATGTAAATTATCCTTTGATTGAAATAGTAATTATGGATTTCGGTACAAATTCACTAAGCCAGTGCTATCATATCACTAAACATAACTTTGCACATGCTTCGAAAAATGCTACAAAGTGCATGGTTGAGTTAATACATGCGTATTGTGATTAGATGTAGACCCACTGAGCGTGCTTATATACTCAACACCTTGATAATACAGCATTACGGTCTTTAACTAGAATCTAGATTTTATTAAATTCACTGAAATTATTGGAGTGGATATAATATTGGCAACTCTAGCACTTAACCGGTTTCCGTTCATATTCAATACACTTTATCGGTTTCCGTTCATATCAATACCTTGCTTTATGAGATGATCGAATTCATTTAGGGTAAGGATCTTCTTAGGATAAGTTAACTAATAGTCTAAAGGACATCTATTAAATTGTTTGTTACAAACATAATAACTTTGACTGTTAATTTAGTGTAAATCTTTACAATTGTATTATAAAAGAAAGTTGCCTCATGGCTCTCGTAACCTATTATATATTTTGATATGATGAAATTCTTATATATAGTGCAGTAATTTATGACTAATTTGTTAAACGAAGTATGATTAGATAACATATAAGTTAACTCGAGAAAAGAGGAGTAAGACCAGAATTGGTACCCTATTATCACATGCACATTATGGCTACAAGCCTACACATAGGTCCACTTGGACGTGCATACATACTCGTATAATATAACAAAATCCTAATTATTTCATATACTATGCGGCTGCCCTGATCTGATGTGCATAAATAAAAATAAAAAAATTGACAATAAGTGTATACGTTATTATAAACAAACTAATTTCGATGACATTTTCACATATCAAAATCATTGCATAATTAACAGTACAATAATACATACACACATAATAAAATATTATATAAAAAACTGAGGGAACTGTGAGTTAGTTGTTTAGAGAGTTTACTGTCTTATTAATATGAATTGACTAACCAACGCTTGATCAACTGTCTGGGTGGTGTAGCTAGTTATCACGTTAGTCTCACACACTAAAGGTCCCCAGTTCAAACCTGGGCTCAGACAACTAGTTTTTTACACAACTTTTTCCCACATGCCCATCCTTTTTTACCCAACTTTTTCCCACATGCTCTTCCTTCTTCCTTCTGGTGCTGTACTACAACTCTTAACATAAGATACGCAACGCAGTTGCTACTGATATTCCTCCCTTTTTACTGGGTATTCCTTATTTTACAATTGCGGATGTTATCTTCATTACACAACTTCTGCATAAATGACCAACGGAAAAACAATTAAGATATGTAACTGGATAGCAAAATGAAACAAATTCCTTGATTACTGATTTACTGTTCCGATTTGAACCTGAAGTGGAAACAAATACTATCGTTAAGGATGATATCGAGTAGTTTCAGATTCAACAATCGATTTGAGCTTTATGTGATACAAAAAAAGTAATGTTACTAAATCCGTTGTAGTCTAGTTGGTTAGGATACTCGGCTCTCACCCGAGCGACACGGGTTCAAGTCCCGGCAATGGAATTTATTTTTTTGCCCGATGGACCATTATCAACACAAACAGAGTGGGAGTGGGAAACATACCCTAGTCTCCCTAATGTCGATTACCTATTTTGCCAATAAACTCAATCTTCAACAGTCTTTTCTCTCATCTTCTCCAAGATATTGATACTTGTTCCTTTTTTAAAAACTTGAACAGCCAAGCAGCCGTCTTTGCCTTCTTTCTCAACCTCTACTTACTGTTGCTTGTGTGCGTTCTTTAGGGATATTTTGAACGAGGATGAATGAAGTATAAAAGCTAGGGTTTATAGTTTCAGACCATTTTTGGATAATGGATTTGGGGTTTTTCGAGTTAATGTTTGATAGGAGTGGCAGGCTGGAGGTTAGGGGAGGAGTGCAGTCGTACACATTGTATAGCCTTGAAAAGGCACAAGAATTTAAGTAGACAGAAAAAGTAGTTGCTCCCTATCCTATTTACCGCTTTTGACATATCCGATGCAACGCAGCATTTTGGTAGAATGCTTGATTCCGACGCGTGACAAGCATAAAACCGCAGATGCACCACTAATTCAAATTGAGATATGCTAGGGACTGCAGCTACTGTCCCTTTACACTCTCGGAGCCCCCGAGAGGAATTCATAGAGCAAGTGTATTTTTTTAAATTAGGTAGGCCCCCTGAAATTCCTCTCAGGAGACTTGCGACTGCAATGCATAGTCGCCTACATGCGACTGTGCATAGCAGTTGCCATTCAAAATTTTACATCATCAACTACTTGTGCAGTCAAGTTCAATGAAATTTTTGTCTTTTATTCCCACTTAGTTATCTTTATTTTACATATGCATGGTATATTATTGGAATCTATGTGACATCTTCAACATAATATTAATTATTTCCAGTCAATATATTTAATTGAAAAAGACATGCTTAGTGTTGTAATTCTTACCATGTTAGAAACAATTATTAGATGATGTTACCGTTTGTTGTATTAAGCCATCAATTATGCTTTAAAATATAAATTATACTTTGTATTATTCGAGGTTATCTAATTAGATCTGTAAAAATTTATAGCCTTCAAAAATACTAATTAACATATCCATAAACATGCGTTTACACTACAATTTTATGTCTAAATAAATTAAAGTGAACCATGTGCATAACACAAATTTGCACTAGTTTTCACTTACCCTCTTTAAACATTTGTTCAATGGATTCCTTAACATTTTACCATTTTGTATAAAATTTCCACAATTATTAATGATGATCGTTTATTTCCTTAATATTCTATGTCTAATCGTGTTTACTTCATTTTATCTCTTTTATTTTCAATTTCTTCCGTGGTGATATTGCTTGTAGCTTTCATTTTTATTTACTGAATTCCCTTCCCAATTACGGTTTGCTATATTGTAATATCAATTATTAGTCTAATCTAATTTATTACACAAGAAATTGAATATGGATTGAGTATTTACCGACTTCCTGCTCAATTTAAAGTATGTTCCTACTTCGATTAAGTTTTGTTAATTCATGCTTTTTTTTCTTCAATGAAATTTATACTTTCGTATTAGTCTAATTTATTACATATAAACAAGAGTAGTGTACTATTGAATCAAGTAAATCAATTATCAATGAAGATGCAGTCAGTATTGGTTACTTGTTTCTTCTTTTTCCCCACTTTTTTTTATGTTTTGTTTCCTTTTTTATTCAATCATTTTAGTAGGTTCAATCCGTGTGCACCCAAGCCACGCCTGCTCTACATTAAGATGTCACCGGATACCCAAAAAATGTGAAATTTATTTATATCCGTATATACGAAAAACAGAATAATATATGAAACATATGCGGATATGATGACATCCACCTACAAAAAATATTCATTCAATTTTTGTCAAGATAGTTTATTTTATGCGTATTTTAGTACAATAAAATTTGTTTTCTTAAATTAATAGTTTATATCATTTGCGTTTAATGTAATTTTTTATTTTCGTATGTGTTGATTTTGTGTACTTTTATGATCTTGATTATGCATACTTCTGAAATCAGCAGAAAATTTTTATGTCAAACCAATAAAAAAATTGTGTTTCTGATTTATCGATTGTTAATGGAAAAAATAATTATTCAACATCCTTTGTATCCACTCCGCGTGCACCAAAGCCACACCTGCTCAACATTAAGATGTCACCGGATACCCCAAAAATGTGAAATTTATCTGCACCCGTATATACCAAAAATGGAATAATATATGATGAACATATGTGGATATAATGACATCCACCTTAAAAAAATATTCATTCAATTTTTGTCACGATAGTTTATTTTATGCGTATTTTAGTACAATAAGATTTGATTTCTTAAATTAATAGTTTATATCATTTGCGTTTAATGTAATTTTTTATTGTCGAAAGTGTTGACTTTGTATGCTTTTATAATCTTGATTATGTATACTGTTAGAATAATTAATATATGGTATTTATGTTAATAATATATTACACAAATACCATATATTAATGGTAGAAGATTTGTGTTACAATAATTAATATATGGTATTTATGTTATTAATATATTATATAAATACCATATATTAATAATAAAAGATTTGAAGATCTGTCATTGGTTATATATGTTATTATATATTACACATGGTAATATATAATAACATTAATGATAGAAGAATAAATGCGCGTTATTTATGTAATATATTTATGTAAACATTGGAGCCCTAAGTACCTACAAAGGGGGACTGACAAATAATGAAAGGGAAGGAAGAAATTTGAAATCTTACATGGTATCAAAGCAGGTATATTACGTAAATACCATATATTAATGGTAGAAGATTTGTATTACAATAATTAATATATAGTATTTATGTTATTAATATATTACATAAATATCATATACTAATGATAGAAGATTTGAATAAGTGTTTAACTTGTGACTTTTTGGCAATAGGGAATGTCCACAAAAATTTGCTAATAACAGTGGCGATAAGAACTAACAACAGGCGATGTCCAAAGATCGTTGTGAATAATATCAAAAGGTAGCAAAGTGTACGATAGAGAATCATAAAATGGTAATTTAGAATGTTTGTCAAGAGGACAAGAAGAACAATAAGTTTTACAAGCCTTATTACAATTAATGAAGTTTTTATGATTTAATGATTTAAGCACAGCAGCGCCAGGATGTTCTAAGCGGTTATGCCAAAGATCTGGAGAGAGAGCAGTAAAGACTGACTGATTGATAAAGTGAGTCGCTTGATTATTAGAGAAGAGAGGATGAAGATCCCCAGTGCTGTCACATCTCATTAGTTTGGTCCCCGTCTATAAATCATTAATAGAAAATCCAAACGGATCAAATTCAACAAAAACCATATTATCAGTGGTGAACTTGCGAACTGATATCAGATTTATAATAAGTTTGGGAGCATGTAAAACATTGTTTAGGATAAATGGAGTGTATGGTAATGGTAAATTAGTGCTACCATGATCGACAATTGGAATTAGATGACCATTGCCAACAACAATGTTATGATAATTATTGCTAGAATTGAAATAAGAAGAAAGTATACTTTGATCCACTGTCATGTGAGATGTGACACTGGTGTCTATATAAAAATTTCCATCGAGTTGCGAGAATGATAGAGCATGCATGGCAGCTTCAATATCGATTGGTGTGTATCCAACGAGTGGAGCCATAGTGTTGTACGCCTGTGGATGAGACCCAAGGACTCCTTGCCTAGTAGCACGTTGGGCTTGATTTACTTGCCTCGATTGCCATGGTGAAGAAGGATATGGTCAAGGAGGTGGATTGGCATACCAAGAGTTCCAAGATCCAAATGGATTTTGCCATTGCTGCCAACTTGGTGGAGGGCGTGAGAACCATTGATGATGATTGGGTTGCCGACCTGGCATGTGATTGGATGCACCAGTTTCCTTTCCCCTCCCCCTACAATTGGTTTTAGCATTATTGTTATTTCTTCTTCTGTTATTTTGGGAACTTTAGGTGGGATTGATGATTACATTCTCTGGTTTTGAAGGGGTTTCAACCAGTAGCGCAACACCACCACTGGTGGTCCCACCATTCTCTTTTGCCAATCGATTTTTAATTGCTAGTTCAGCCAGCTTGTGGCGGGTTCAGCAGTTCTCAAAGGAGGGTAAGGGATCTTGGTTTTGAATGTAATCTATGGTTCCAGCATATGCTTCTGGCAAGGCTCATGTGAGATGCAATACAAACCTGCTATTAGTCACCGAGGCACCGACATCCGCCAATCTATCAGCCAATGATTTAAGGTGGGTACAAAATACATCAATGACACCTTTAAACAATTCTTTAATCATAATGGAATGTTATTTTGCATTTATTGTCCCCACACCTCTCCTCAAAATGGCAAAGCCGAACGACACATTAAATCAATAAACATCATTCGTACTTTGCTCGATACTGCCTCAATGCTACCTTCTTTTTGGCATCATGCTTAAGAAATGGCCACATATCTTCTTAACATACGTCCAACTAAAGTCTTAGAATTTCAGTCTCCCACCCAAATTCTATACCAATGTGATCTCAAATACTCGGAATTGCGTGTATTCGGCTGCCTATGTTTCCATTTGTTTCCAACCACTTATATCCACAAATTGCAAGCTCGATTCACTCCATGTGCTTATCTTGGTCCCGCTCCCAACCATAAAGGCTCAGTGTTACGATATGACAAGTGGCAAAATCATTATTTGTCATCATGTGAAATTCATTGAGACCGAATTCCCTTTCGCACAAACTCACAAAACAACAAATACAATGTATGATTTTTTAACTACCAATAGTTCTAATTCTTTATTGAATTATTTGCATTCCACTTTATAGCCTCCTAACATAACTGAGTCCACACCTTATTCTAGGCCACAACATCAGCCTCTTCTTACTGGGCCACGGCCTCAACTGGACCTACTTGCATCCTCTTCTGTTGTGCCACTAGCTCCTACGGGCTCAGTTCCCTCACAATTCTCTCCATGTGCTATAAACACTGAGGTTGGTCGACAAAATCAGCTAAGCCCACAGCCCACTCCACTTTTTTCCGTCCATAAACACAACCAACTCACCCTGCTCAATCTACTGCCTAATCTCAAAATTCCAGGTCAACGACATCTTTTTCCCCAAACACCTCCATTACGACTGCTCAAACGAACCAAGCCCAAAGCCCACAAAGTTCTCCTCGGACTAATAACCCCACATTACCTCGTATGACAACCCGAGCGATAGATGACATTTTTAAACCAAATCCTAAATACACTACCAGTTTACATACATCCACCACAAACATATCCCCTATACCTAAGGACCCTGTTAGTGTTCTTCATGACCATAACTGGAATGGTGTGATGTTAGATGAATTCAATGCTTGGAGTAAGTGCCTAGGCCACCTAATGTGAATGTAATCCAGTCTATGTGGATTTTTTGTCACAAGTACAAATCTGATGGTTCTTTTGAGTGGCATAAAGCCCGTTTTGTAGGTGATGGTAAAACTCAGCAACAAGGTATTGATTGTGATGAAACGTTTAGCCCAGTGCTTAAACCAGCAACCATACGAACAGTTCTTAGTATCGCTCTTTCAAAATCTTGGCACATTCATCAATTGGATGTCAAGAATGCCTTCTTACTTGGTCTTCTTAATGAGACTGTCTACATGCATCAGCCAATGGGGTTCCGAGACAAGAGACATCCAAATCATGTGTGTTGCTAAAAAAAAAAAATCTCTATATGATTTAAAACAAGCTCCTTGGTATCAGCGATTTGCAGACTTTCTTGCATCCATTGGATTTACTCATAGTAAATCTGATCATTCTTTGTTCATTTATAGACAAGGTTCAAATATGACATATATACTGTTGTATGTTGACTAATTCTTACCGCTTCTTCAAATCATTTGCGCAATTCTTTCATCACTATCTTGAGTTCAGAACTTGCTATGAAGGATCTTGGTCAGTTAAGTTTTTTTCTAGGTATTGCTGTTACTCGTCTTACAAATGGCTTATTTCTATCTTAGAAAAAGTATGCTGCAGATATCATTGACAGAGAAAAAATGTCTAACTGCAGTCCTTGCCCTACTCCTATTGACACTAAAGCTAAACTTAGTGCTACTAAGGATGCCCCGTATGAGGATCCTACTAAGTATCATCGTCTTGCGGGTGCTCTTCAGTATCTTACCTTCACAAGGCCTGATATTTCTTATGTTGTACAACAGTGTGCCTTCATATGCATGATTCGAGAGTTGAGCATATGACTGCTCTCAAGCGCATCCTGCGCTATATTCAGGGTACACTATCTTATGGTTTGCATCTGCACAAGTCTCTATTGAAAAAATTATCGCCTGTACAAATGCTGATTGGGGTGGATGCCCAGATACTAGACGCTCCACCTTAGGTTATAGTGTATTTCTTGGAGATAATCTTATTTCTTGGTCCTCTAAACGTCAGCCTACATTGTCTCGTTCTAGTGTAGAAGCTAAGTATAGAGGAGTTATTAATGTTGTCTCCGACTCATGTTAGGATCAGAAATTTGTTATTAGAATTGCATGTTCCCATTCAGCCGCCTTGGTTTATTGTAACAATGTAAGTGCGATCTACTTATCTGGTAATCCAGTTCAGCATCAACACACAAAACACATTGAAATGGATATTCACTTTGTCTGTGAAAAAGTAGCTAAAGGCGAAGTTCGAGTCCTCCATGTCCTCCCGTTATCAAATTGCTGATATTTTTACAAAAGGTCTTCCTCGTGTGCTATTTGATGAATTTCGAGACAGCCTCAGTATCCGACAACGGCCTGTTTCGACTTTGGGGGGAGGTTAGAATAATAAATATATGGTATTTATGTTAATAATATATTACATAAATACCATATATTAATGGTAGAAGATTTGTATTACAATAATTAATATATGGCATTTATGTTATTAATATATCACATAAATATCATATATTAATGATAGAAGATTTGAAGATCTGTCACTGGTTATATATGTTATTCTATATTACACATGGTAATATATAATAACATTAATGACCGAAGAATAAATGCGTGGTATTTATGAATATATTTATGTAAACATTGGAGCCCTAAATGCCTACAAAAAGGGGCTGACAAATAATGAAAGGAAAGGAAGAAATTTTAAATCTTGCACATACTTCTGAAATCAACCAAAAATTTTTTATTGTGTTTCTGATTTATCGATTGTTAATGGAAAAAATAATTATTCAACATCCTTTGTATCCACTCTGCAAGCACCCAAGTCACGCCTGCTCTACATTAAGATGTCACGGGATACCCAAAAAATGTGAAATTTATCTGTATCCGTATGTATGAAAATGGAATAATATATGATTAACATATGTGAATATAACGACATCCACCTTCAAAAAATATTCATTCAATTTTTGTCAAGATAGTTTATTTTAGGCGTATTTTAGTAAAATAATATTTGTTTTCTTAAATTGATAGTTTATATCATTTGCGTTTAATGTAAATTTTTATTGTCGTAAGTGTTGGTTTTGTATGCTTTTATAATCTTGATTATGCATACTTCTGAAATCAATGACAAAATTTTATGTCAAACCAAATTTTTTTTATTGTATTTCTAATTTATCGATTGTTAATGGAAAAAATAATTATTCAACATCCTTTGTATCCATGTTTGATATCCAATATTTGTAAAAAAAAATGTGAGTATAGCATTATCTATATCTAAAGTATGCGTTGACAAGCCAGCTCTGCATAAACAACTAACATGTGATCGTGTTGAAAATGAACCACGTACAAGCAAGGGATGCGTTGAGAGTAATTCTACATCGAGAAAATAATTTGATAGATACTAATGTTAAAGGAAAGAAAGAATAATGGGAAATTTAAAAGAAATAAAGAATAGTGGGAAAGTTTAAAGGAAAGAAAGAATAATGGGAAACATAAGTGCTTAACCAACGCATGAGCTCCACTGTTCCAATGGTTAAGAGCTTCAACTGTGACACGAAAGGTCAAAGATTTGAAACTTACGTACCACGATTCAAAAATACGTTGATATGTAGTATATATATACTACCTAAAACTTCTAGTACTAATGTGTGCTACCTCATCTAAGTATCAAATTTCAAAACAATTGTCCACATTGGTATAAGTCATATGTTGAAGCGGACATAAACAAATTAATTTCCTTCAGGAGTACACGGACCTTCCTGGTTTCCATGAGTATATTGATAAAAATACATAACTACATGAGCTTCATGTCTTTTAAAGCAACAAGTGATCTGGCATGAGAAATGCCACATGTGAAAGCGTGTTGGGAATAATTTATAATTAATACAATTGATCCTATATAAATAATAAGAGATTGTTTTTTATATTTGATCTTGTGATAAGGTTTGGTTGGCTAGTAACAAAAATTCTAAATAACAAGTTGTTATTTACATAGGTTAAAATGAATTAAGACTTGCATTCATATTTTTCTTAACTTCAAAAGTCCAAGCTATCATGTCTTGCGATAGCGATACTTCGTTTAGTCAATTTCAAGTAGAAATTCATACTATCTACATATTAAAACTTAAAACGAGAAAATGTATGAAGTACATCAAACAATGTCCAAATAAAATAAAACTAAGAATATTATAGTAATACTAATAGCGTACTTTGGTGGGTATAATCAATAATGAATGATTTTTGTAGTATAATTTTGATGTTTTACATATGACCACTCAAAATCAATTCTATTTTAATATCTTGTAAAATTAAAATAAACTAGTATTTTATTTTGAGTGATTGGTTTTAATTTACTATGTAACGATTGTGGGTAGGATGTTTGTTGGCCCATTTGATCTTTACATGTTGAAGCCTGTATCTAATTGTTCATAATTCATAACTAGTTAATCTAGACGAATTTTTTAAATTGCAAACAAATATGGATTGAGATCAATTTTGCCCACCAATGTGGATTGAGTCGCGTATGAAAAACGTGTGTTGTCAAATTATTAGCTAAACCAATAGCGAACATGTTAGCCATTGTGAAAGCTTTAATTGATAGTGAAGACTACCGACACTGGTTCTAATAATTTTATAAAAAAAAGGTAATTAGTTATTGATAAATGATAACATGAAAATAACATTATTAAGCTATGGTTTGCTCATGCAACATAGCAAAGGATAATTGGATAAGTCAAAGGACCTAATCTGAATGTGGATAAAGTAAAACTCAATAAAAATAAAAGGAAAACTTATCATTAAACTTAAAAAATTCATGATTGACACCTGAAACATGCATGTTCTCTGAAAAAGTCAATTGGATAAGGTTTCTTCATTCCAAGCTAGACCATCAATGTTCCATAATGTACGTGTAAATAAAGAGTCTTTGAATGCAGAAGGAATTCCTTTCATTTATACTAGTATGTTGGTACATGCACTGCACGTGCACATTTGAAAAAAAAACATGTTGAATTAGTATCATTAAATAAAATAAGAGTCTTTTGTTGGAAAAACATTATTTTAGCATTTGAACGTGTATTCAATATCAAATGAGTATGCATGGATATTGGACAGAGTTGCTTCGATTCTTCCTTTTGTTTTTCTTATTCTTATTACTTTATTTTAGTTCAAGAAAATGCATAAATAGTAAGCATAAAATTGGAAGTCAAAAAAATAAAAGCTAAGAAAATCATCAATAGTTTTGTCCAAATGATTGCTATCTTACGGGAAACTTTTCTTCACCATAGATGAAGTGGAACAACTTGTGCTACTATTGATACTCGGATTTTGTATTCTAGCCACCAAAACTAAAGGCCATCTTAAACAATTACATTCCCTTCTTCCTAACACCCTTTCCTATTTCCTTGACATGAACAGCCACCCAATATTCAAAACAAGTACAAAAAAAAGTAGTAAACTCTAATGAAATTATAAGGGTGGCCGGAAGAAAAAAACTGGATGTCAATAGCAGCACAGCTCAGGCAAAAAACAAAAGTAAAATTGAATACAATAGTGGAAGATTCAGCAAATATTAAAAGAACTTTGCTAGTTGCCCAAGTGTAAAACCGGGTGAAATAACAGAACAGTTCATACTGAGGAATTAGGGGGGGGGGCAATTTGGGCATTTTGGCTGAGACTGTGGTGGTCCTCCCAATTTTTTGTTTCTTGCCTTAGGATTTGACAAAAACAGAATCGGGTATTTTAGTATTTTTTATATCAAAACTACCAAATCCGTTGTAGTCTAGTTGGTTAGGATACTCGGCTCTCACCCGAGAGACCCGGGTTCAAATCCCGGCAACGGAATTTTTTCCTCCCCCAACGCACCACTTCTTCTGCCCGTAAGAAATGATGAATGAAGGTTGATTACTTAGGTATATAACAACTATACTTTTAAAACAAAAACCGCTTGCACCCATCAATTAAGGACAGAATTAACAACGTAGAAAAATAGTGGAGATGGAAAACATGCCCTAAACTCCCCGATGTCGATTACCTTTTCTAGCCAGTAAACTCGATCTTTAATTGTCTTTTCGAGCATCTTCTCCAAGCTCCGTTTTTTAACTCGAACAGACAAGCCGCCGCCGCCTTGTTTCGCACCCTCTACTGTTGCTTGTGTGCGTTCTTTAGGGATATTTTGGAGGAGGATGAATGAAGTATAAAAGCTAGGGTTTATAGTTTCAGACCATTTTCGGATAATGGATTTGGGGGTTTTTGAGTTAATTTTTGATAGGAGTGGCAGGCTGGAGGTTTGGAGAGGAGTGCAGTCGTACACTTTATAGCCTTGAAAAGGCACAAAAATTTGGGTTAGACAGATAAAGTAGTTGCTTTCTCCCTTTTCTTGATATACTTTTTTGATGTATCGGGTGCAATTTGGGAAGACAGAAAATGCGTAATTTCGAAGCGACGCTGACTCATGCTAAGCTATTTTGATAATATACACTCCTATAAAACTGCAGATGCACCGCTAATTCAATTTTTACATCATCAACTACTCGTAATCTCTTCAACATAATATTATTTGTCTACCGTCGATGTATTTAATTGAAGAAGACATGCTTAATGTTGTAATTCTTACCATGTTAGAAACAATTATTAGATGATGTTACCGTTTGTTGTATTAAGCCATCAATTATGCTTTAAAATATAAATTATACTTTGTATTATTCGAGGTTATCTAGTAAGATCTGTAAAAATTTATAGCCTTCAAAAAAAAACTAATTAACAAATTATACTCCATAAACATGTGTTTACACTAAAATTGTGTGGCTAAATAAATTATGGGGAACCCATGTGTGTAAGACTAGTTTTCACTTACCCCCTTTAAATATTTGTTTAGTGATTTCCTTAACATTTATCTTATTTGCAAAAAAGATCCAAAATTATTAATGTTGACCATTTTTTTAATATTCTTTGTCTAATCGTCTCCACTTCATTTTCTTTACTTCATTTTCAATTTCTACCGTGGTGACATTGCTTGTAACTGGCGGAAGGACACTAGATCCTCTTTGAGAAAAGAAGTGGAGTCAAGTTATACTCGTCTTCAAAGAAGGTCGTTTGAGACCTTTTATCGCACACCAGCACCGCAGACATGGTTGAATAATTGAAACAAATGAAGTTTCTTGCTCTGATTTCTAGGTTTTTGATCCAAATTGAAAGCGATGGATGAAACACCTGGAAAACAAATATTTTCGGTGCCCTTTTCTTCTTCTTATTTATTCTTCATTTTTAAAAAATGACTTATATGCTATTAGGATATTATATAGGACATAACAACCGTAAAAGTGGGACTCTGAAGATAAACAAAGAAGTATAAACCAAAATCACACTCTTTAATTAGCTAAAGCTTGGCCTTTTATAGCCAGTAGAAAATAAAAACTTTGCCCTTAAAATAGGCCACTAAATATCTACTGAAGAAGAGGTAAGAGCATCTCCAACCCTCCTAAGATTTTAATGTAAAGTCTTTTACAAATCAACAAATTTGTATTATATTAAATAACCAACCTTCAATGGTAATGTTATATTAATTGTGAAGATGACATGGCACAGATTTTACTAGACATTGTCAAGTGCAATGTCTAGTTCTAGACATTGTACTTCATAATGTAAAGTAATAAATACGTATGTTATTAATTATTTTAATATAACACCTTTATTTATTTATAATTTAATTGGAACATATAAGCTAATTATTTTTTATGGACGCATTAGCATTGGAGTTGATTTTTCACTTTGTTGTAATTTTAGAATATTTTATATAACATTGATTTCACATTGTGACCACATAGAATTAAATAAACATTACATTCTATGTGCATTGAAGACGCTCTAACATAGCAGACTTTAACAAAGTCTTAACCCCACGATTAAAATGCTAAACAAAGACCTAATCTAAACTTATTAACAACTATTAATTAAATGCATGCATAAATAAATAATAGACTCCAGTAAAATTCATTCATTTACTCAATTGATGTTACATGCATTGGTCCTCCACGAACACTATATAACTACTACAAAACAACATACTAATCTCATGGATCATCTAAAGTAAATTCTAATAACTTTAAATTTAGACGTGGATCATTTTTCTAGCATTATAAGATTTACTTTTTTTTTGGCAAGGCGCATTAAAAGATTTTCTCCTTCTATGTTAACCATATATTAACCATCATCCTCTTTTTTAACCATCCTTCTTACCGAGCTTTCAGACATCATTCAAAGTTCTTACATGGGTGAATTCTGTATAAGCTATAGTGTAGGGCCTTCATGTACCAAATAAATCAGGTTCCTCAAATTAACTTGTTCGAAAAATCCCTAAACATCAAAACCTTGAAAGTGGGCGTACATCTCTCTATTTTGAAGTTGATCAAAGTTCATTTAAGCAAAGCATGAAGATATATTTTATAATGTATTTGCCTCATCACGGTTCGGCGCCACCAATGGAAATAAAGGACTTCATCCAGGAAAAGCAATGAAGATAAGTTCTCTGCTACGTTAATTTCTCTTCCAAAACAAAAACCTGGGAGTGTCAGAAGCAACAGATGTTAAATAACCGATAAAAATCCAAACAAACAATAGTTGCGTAACCACCATTTTTACAACTTAGATTCACTTTATTCACCCATTAATACTTCAAAAAAAATCCATATTTATGCATTTCTATACTTTACTATTACAAATTCTGCTCAAATCATGGCTTAAAGTTAAAACTTCATGGACTGCGGGAATGAAATTAATTGATGACAAATGTTGGCACATACGCTAAGTTATGCGTATATTTACACAAAAATAATGTTCATGTAGTGCTTTTATCACTATTCCTAACTACTCAGTCGCACAGTAATGATTTTCTTAACTATCATAATGTTAATACTACAGTCAAGATTTAATACTTCTAAACCTTAAATGGGGTATCCTAATTACAACTTTTGGAAATGTTTTACAAACATTAAGTGAATTATTAAAAATGTTGAGTAAGTGTATGAATGGCTCCTATGTGTGAATAGTCCCACATCATGGGATTATATGGAAGAGGCAAGGATTTATACTTGTCTCTAAGAAATCATGTTGGGGCCTTGGGCTCCCAATACATGCTTTGTTGTGAGGAGGGAGACCATGCATCATGAACACCACACACGCGCGCGACCGACCGACTTGACTCGACTCGACCCAACCCGGCCCAGTCCGGTTCAGGCTCGGGCTTGGGCTTGGGCTTTGTGGTGTAGACACTTATATTTTTGGACCATAAAACTTTGCAGTTTTCGAACCGTTTTTTTATGGAAAATTATTTTCTACCCCGATAATTTATTTTTTGCAACGGTAAAAACTTTGTCCCCTGAAATTTTTGCAGATCCGATTTTTTCTCCCAAACCCTAATTTTCGTTCTATATATATATTTTTATCTACAGACACAAAAATATATATCGAACTCTGTTTCCTTCTAGCCTCCGCCATTAAATCTTTCTTTCAAAAAAATCGAGCAATATTATTTTTCGAAAGTGCAAATCTTCACTGATTTGTTGTGCAAGCAAATCGGTTATTCTGTTTAGAGGCTGTTTTATCCTAGAGGCGGCGGCGAAGGAACGAACTGGTTTACACCTCTGACCAAGTTGCCGAATCGTCTTCAAGAAAGCGACCTAGTTCGCGACTCAGCCATTGTTTTCCAACAAATTGAAGATGAATTTGAAACAATGGCTTCGAACTCGAACGTAGACGATGCTGCTCCACCCTCTGCTTTCCAGAACCCTCTCGTGACTGCTGCTCCATTCAAATTTGAAGGCTTGCATTTCAAGCGATGGCGTCAGAAGATAGAGTTCTTTCTAACGATTAGAAAGGTTGTGGCTGCGCTGACTGCTAAAAAACCGCAGCTACTAGATAAACCTGACGAGACTGACGCAGCGAAGATGGCATCATGGACTGAACAGTCAAAACAACTGCAGACCTGGACTGAACAAGATTATCTATGCAAGAACTTTATTCTGAATGGACTGAGCGATGATCTATATGATTACTATAACTCAGATGAGAAGACAGCAAAGGAGATCTGGGAAGCACTGAAAAAGAAGTACGATACAGAGGAGGCAGGGGCAAAGAAATATGCTATAAGTCGCTAAATAAAGTATCAGATGACTGACGACTGATCAGTTTAGATGCAGTCTCATGAGCTGCAGAAAATAGCTCATGAGATCATCTCCGAAGGTATGGCACTGGACGAACAATTTCAAATTGCTGTTATCATTGACAAATTACCCCCTGGTTGGAAAGATTTTAAAAATGTTTTACGTCATAAGACTAAGGAATTTTCCTTAGAAAGCTTGATCACACGCCTCCGTATTGAGGAGGAGGCACGCAAACAGGACCAGAAAGAAGAGGTGTTGATTGTCAATAACAACAGCACTAAAAAGACCACACCCGCTGTTCTGAAACCGAATCAGAAATCTTTTAATAATCAGAACAGACGCAAGAAACAGAATGGGAATCCGCAAGGAAACCCAAAAGTACAGCAGAAACCAGCCCAAAAGAATGATTATGGACAGTTGTTTCTATGCTACAACTGTGGAAAACCAGGTCATATGGCACGAAAGTATTGGAACAGGCCATGCTCTGCACCGCAGGCTAACCTGACTGAAGAGCCTCTTACGACTATGATTACTGAGATTCGCCTTGTTGGTGGATCATAGGGTTGGTGGGTAGACACTGGTGCCTCTCGCCATGTCTGCTATGATCGTGGCTTGTTCAGTACTTACACGGCTCCTGAAAATCAGAAAGTGTTGTTGGGAGATTCTCACACCACTAAAGTTGCAGGGATTGGCAATGTGGAAATTAAGTTTACCTCTGGAAAGACTGTAATTCTGAAAGATGTCATGCATACTCCAGAGATTAGAAAGAATCTGGTGTCTGGCTTTCTCCTTAATAAGGCTGGGTTTACTCAAGTTATTGGGGATGATTTGTATACCCTAACTTATAAGGGAACTTTTGTGGGAAAGGGTTATGCTTGTGAGGGTATGTTTAAACTGAATGTTGAAACTAATAAAGTGACTGCTTCTTCTTATATGTTGTGTGACTTTAATATTTGGCACTCTAGATTATGTTTTGTTAATAAACGAATAATTCACAACATGAGCACCCTAGATATGATTCCTAAATTGACAGAATCTGAACTTGAGAAATGTGAATTCTGTACACAAGCAAAAATCACAAAGAAACCTCATATATTTGTTGATAGAGTTTCTGAACCCTTAGACTTGATTCATTCTGACATATGTGAACTTGATGGTACTTTGACTAGACAAGGACATCGTTATTTTATCACTTTTATTGATGACTGTTCTGATTTCACATATGTATACCTTATGAAAAATAAAAGTGATGCCTTTGACATGTTTAAAACATTCAAAACTGAGATTGAGAATCAAGCAAATAGGAAAACTAAGATACTTCGTAGTGATAGAGGTACAGAACATGAATCCACTTCAATTCTGGAATTCTATAAACAACATGGTATAGTACATGAAAGAACATCACCCTATTCTCCTGAGATGAACGGTAAAGCTGAAAGGAAAAATCAGACATTTACCGAACTTGTAGTTGCCATATTACTAAATTCTGGTGCAGCAAAACATTGGTGGGGGAATATTTTATTGACTGTATGTTATGTTCGGAATAGAATCCCTAAATCTAAGAATAAAATTTCGCCTTATGAAATTTTAAAGAATCATAAACCCAATGTCTCATATTTTAGAACTTGGGGTTGCTTAGCATATGTTCGCATTCCAGACCCTAAGAGAATAAAATTGGCTAGTAGAGCATATGAATGTGTATTTATAGGCTATGTTATTAATAGCAAAGCATACAGATTTTATGACCTTAGTGCACATAATATAATTGAATCAAATGATGCAGATTTTTATGAAACTAAATTTCCTTTTAAATTAAGGAATAGTGGGGGCACTTCAAGTATGCCTATTAGAACAGAACTTAATGAAAATTCTGAAGCTGAACCTAGAAGAAGTAAAAGAGCAAGAACCATAAAAGATTTTGGTTCAAATTTTTGTGCTTTTACTATTGAGGAGGATCCCATAAACCTCCAAGAGGCCTTATCTTCCTTAGATGCTGATTTCTGGCAAGAGGCTATAAATGATGAGATGGATTCTTTAGAATCCAATAAGACTTGGCATCTAGTAGAATTACCTCCTGGTTGTAAGTCTATAGGCTGTAAATGGGTACTTAAAAAGAAATTAAAACCTGATGGCACTATTGATAAATATAAAGCACGACTAGTAGCCAAAGGTTTTAAACAAAAAGAAAACATAAATTTCTTCGACACTTTTTCACCTGTTACTAGAATCACATCCATTCGGGTATTAGTATCACTTGCCTCTATTCATAATTTGTTAATACACCAAATGGATGTGAAAACCGCATTTTTGAATGGTGAATTAGACGAAGAAATATATATGGACCAGCCTGAAGGATTTGTGGTACATGGTCAAGAACATAAAGTATGTAAATTAGATAAATCATTATATGGTTTAAAACAAGCATCTAAACAATGGCATGAAAAATTTGATAACTTGATCATTTCACATGGTTTTAAAGTTAATGAAAGTGACAAATGCATTTATTACAAATCTGAGAATGACATTTGCACTATTATATGCCTTTATGTAGATGACCTACTCATTTTTGGGTCAAACATTCATGCCATAAACTCCGTCAAATCCTTATTAAGTGCCAATTTTGATATGAAAGATCTAGGTGTGGCAAGTGTAATCCTTGGTATTCAAATTACTAGGTTAGAAAAGGGAATTTCTTTGGATCAATCTCATTACATTGAGAAGATCCTAAAGAAATATAATTACTTTGACTGTAAACCTGTAAGTACACCATATGATCACTGTGTAAAGTTATTTAAGAACACTGGTGAAGGTGTAAGACGGTCTGATTATGCGAGCATCATTGGCAGCCTTCGGTATGCCACAGATTGTACTAGACCCGGCATTGCCTATGTTGTGGGATTATTGGGCAGGTTTACCAGTAGACCTAGTATAGAGCACTGGCATGCTACTGAAAGGGTGATGAGATACCTTAAACGAACCATGAAACTTGGATTACATTATGAGAGGTTTCCAGCTGTACTTGAAGGATATTCTGATGCAGACTGGAATACCTTATCTGATGATTCTAAAGCAACCAGTGGCTATATATTTAGCATCGCTGGAGGAGCTGTTTCTTGGAAATCCAAGAAACAGACTATTTTGGCTCAGTCTACTATGGAGTCTGAGATGATAGCACTAGCCACAGCTAGTGAAGAGGCAGAGAATTTGAGAAACCAGCTAGCTGAGATTCCCTTATGGGAAAAACCGATACCGGTTGTGTTGATACATTGCGATAGTACCGCGGCTATTGCAAAAGTTCAGAACCGTTATTATAACGGTAAGAGACGACAAATACGTCGTAAGCATAGCACGGTTAGAGAACTGCTTTCCACAAGTACCGTTAGAGTGGATTACGTACGTAGTGAAGAAAATTTGGAAGATCCTTTGACGAAAGGACCATCAAGAGAGAAAGTCCATAATTCTTCTAAAAGAATGGGACTATTGCCCTTAGATTGTTGAGTCACGCATAATGGTAACCCGACCTAAATGACTGGAGATCCCAAGAACTAGGTTCAATGGGTAAAAACAAGTTGTGTAGTGATAGGAGTTGAGCATGCTATTTAATAAACCAAGAAGCATGTATTCCTGAAGTGATTAGAGGATGAGTTAATAGAAACTCTTAATGAGATCTATACTCTATTTGGAGTGGAGTACCTACCTTCAGGAGTACTCTTGATAGACTCACCTTTGTGAATGTGGAAATGCGGCCGTTTAATATGGAGTTTTTTGGGCAAAACTTCTAGAGCATTCACTAAACTAGGATATACGTGCATGGCCATAAATGCACGGGCTTAATTGATTGCGCTATAGAAAAGGTTGTGTGTGGTTTGATGTCAGGAATAGAGTTCAAGACTACGTGTCACTCTAGTAAAAACTGAATCTTACTCACTATGCAAAGGTTCAAGTTGGATGACACCTTTGTTTATGCACAATCTTATGGTTTTATAAATTGCTCGAAAATATTTTTAAAAATTCAAGTGGGGGATTGTTGGAAATGTTTTACAAACATTAAGTGAATTATTAAAAATGTTGAATAAGTGTATGAATGGCTCCTATGTGTGAATAGTCCCACATCATGGGATTATATGGAAGAGGCAAGAATTTATACTTGTCTCTAAGAAATCATGTTGGGTCCTTGGGCTCCCAATACATGCTTTGTTGTGAGGAGGGAGACCATGCATCATGAACACCACACACGCGCGCAACCGACCGACTCGACTCGACCCGACCCGGCCGGGTTCGGGCTCGGGCTTGGGCTTGGGCTTTGTGGTGTAGACACTTATATTTTTGGACCATAAAACTTTGCAGTTTTCGAACCTTTTTTTATGGAAAATTATTTTCTACCCCGATAATTTTTTTTTGCAACGGTAAAAACTTTGTCCCCCGAAATTTTAGCAGATCCGATTTTTTCTCCCAAACCCAAATTTTCGTTATATATATATATATTTTTATCTGCAGACACAAAAATATATATCGAACTCTGTTTTCTTCTAGCCTCCGCCATTAAATCTTTCTTTCAGAAAAATCGAGCAATATTATTTTTTGAAAGTGCAAATTTGCACTGATTTGTTGTGCAAGCAAATCGGTTATTCTGTTTAGAGGCTGTTTTATCCTAGAGGCGGCGGCGAAGGAACGAACTGGTTTGCACCTCTGACCAGATCGCCAAATCGTCTTCAAGAAAGCGACCTAGTCCACGACTCAGCCATTGTTTTCCAACAACAACTGAAGAACTTACATCTACGCTAACAATGTTCAAAAGTCTTGCTAAAGGATGAAACTTACAGAGGCTTCCTTCTACATCTTCTTTTATGACAAATAAATCCTCCTAAAATGATTAAAACACATTAATCAGGCCTCTAAAAGCAGTTGTTTTAATCATTTGAACATCATTTTTATAAAACTCATTTTCTATAAATATGTGTGTGCAGTTTGCTATGTTAGAAAAATGATAGAAATATATTTTGAACATCATTTGTATAAATACAGTTTTTCGAATTGGCACAACTTTAAGAAATATAATCATCACATTAAAAAAAACCATGTTCACTTACAACATCTAAGCTATTAAGCAGTAGAGATGAAAGTACACATCTCATCTCAATAGCATACATTCGTTGTAGTTATGAGCTTTAAGAGTAAAGAAGTAATATACAATGCAGAACGTTTCTTGTTAAAAAATACAAACTATAATTGTATATAGGTATCTAAAATTAAGAAGAAAAAAATAAAGATATCAAATTTGTTGTATTCTAGTTGGTTAGGATACCCGACTCTCACCCGAGAGACCCAGGTTCAAGTCCTGGCAACGGAAGGTATAACAAATTTACTTCTAAAACAAAGACTGCTTGCACCCATCAATTAAGGATAGAATTAACAATGTAGCAAAATATGCCAACATAATTTGCAAAATTAATTTATTAGATAAACGTCCATGCCAAACTTGTACCAACACAAAGTGGAGATGGAAAACATAGCCTAAACTCCCTGATGTCGATTACCTTTTTTAGCCAATAAACTCAATCTTCAACTGCCTTTTCAACTATCTTCTCCAAGCTCTGGTTTTTAACTTGTACAGACAAGTCGTCGCCGTCTTCTCCTTCTGTCACCCTCTATTGTTGCTTCTGTGCGTTCTTTAGGCATATTTTTTAGCAGGATGAATGAAGTATAAAAGCTTGGGTTTATAGTTTTAGACCATGTTTGGATTTAGGGCTTTTTGAGTTCATGTTTGATAGGAGTGGTAGCTCAAGGGTTGGAGGATGATCTCGTAGTCTATTATCATTTTCTCCTTTTGGTATGTGGCACGTGCGGAATTTAGCAACATATTTACCGTTGTAAAAGCAATTTAATATTTTAAAACTATATCAAACTAACTAAATGTATTATAGGAATTGGGAGCTGTAGAAATCAAGTATGCACTGTCTGAATGTCTTCTTGTATTCCCTCCCGACTTCTTTATATAGCGAAGTCTGCAGATCTCCTAATGATTTTCTCAACCACCTCGAATGAAAATTTCCTTTCAATATCTTATATTGTATTATCAGTTATCTTTTTAAACAAAAATTACACATAATACCAACTTCAAAATCAACAACAATATGCCATACAAGCCTAAGCGTTGCTTACACCAAAAGAAAATTTTAAAGATCAACATTGGTTGCAACTATGCATACATAAATTTTTGTTGAACATTTGCTTATGGTTATCGGTCAAAATCAATATATTCAAACTTAAGAGGTGCATATATGTCTTTCTTAACATCCACTCGTAGAACCCGGTAGATCGACAAACACTTGTAGGAAATTAAGTTGTGCATGTCCGTTTCAATTTAGGGTACATATAATCCTTGGGTACTTTTTTCTAGGAGGAGTGTGGATAAAGCAAAACTCGAATCTAGATCTGTTGTCAGCCTTAAGCACCAATTTCCATTGTGCCACACCTACAGATGTAAGGTGTAACACCCCGTATGTTGAATAACTTGCTATAATATAAAACAGGGCAGAATTAAATTTTAAATCTGAATCAGGGGAAACGGGCTATGCCATTGCGTTCGTCTCGGAAAAATACGCGAAATAGAGTCTGAGTTTTCGAAAATCGGAGTCCGTATGACCCAGTTAAGGCCCAAAGAAATTTCAGAAAATTCAAAACAGATTTAAATATTAAAATTTCAAGTTTCAGAAGAGGCGGGAAAAATTCCCGCCAGACAGAGGGAGTCGACACAGGGGTCGACATGGGTGTCGACCCCCCCTAGGGGTCGACCCATGGGTCGACCCCCCTGTCGGTCTGTGTGACCTGGGTGCACTGGTTTGGTCTTTGGGCTGTGTTCTGGTGGCTTGTGACGAAATCTGACGGCTCTAACCTAATCTAGGGTTAATCTAAGGGCCTAAACTACATCCTAATTCTATAAATACACCCTAAGACTACCTTAATTCATACTAAAAATAGATACAACATCGTTATGCCGTCAAAATGCAACTTGAAAGAGCCTCCATCAAATTGTAGAAGAAGATAGCTTCTCAAATCAACTTCTAATCAACTCTAGCAACTTAATCTTCTTCATAGGAGTGCTAATCAACAAGTTGTGAGTTTCTATGCCTTTAGCAAGCAATTGCTAAACTAATTATGATAGGATATAATGAGGTTATGGTTATGTTTGTGGATCAATGCAAGTTATGTTATCATATGCTATGTGTTCATGATGTTATGCAAGTTATGCAAGTCATATGCTATGTGTTCATGATGTTATGCAAGTTATGCAAGTCATATGCTATGTCTTCATGATGTTATGCAAGTTATGCAAGTCATATACTATGTGTTCATGATGTTAGTTATGCAAATCACTATGATAGACATTGATCCATTATGACACCATGTTATGCAAGTTTGGTGTTTGATTATATGCAAGTTCATATATCACATGTTATGCAAGTTTGGTGTTTGATGATATGCAAGTTCATATATGACATGTTATGCAAGTTTGGTGTTTGATTATATGCAAGTAACATGTGCAAGTTTACACCTTTGTATGAGATGCATACATATGCAAGTTAACCCCTTTATATGTCACACATATATGTATGCAAGTTACTCTCTTTATGACATATGTGATTCATGCAAGTTTGGGTTGATTATTTATGCTAGTTGGGTTTGATCCTATGGTCATATATGCAAGTTGACACCTTTAAAACCCATGTTGATGCTAATGTTATGCAAGTTGAACCCATTGTGTTTGTGATGAATCTTCCCTTTTAAGTATGTCATGTCAACGTATTACGTGGGGAACGATGGGGTTAATATTCATGTTAACAAAATGGTGTGAAGTTGGTATGATTATGCATACCATAAAGTGGATGGACATAATTGAGTCAATTATGTACATCGTTAAATTTGTAATTAATTAGGGATAATTAATACAAATTATGGGGGTGATTAATTAGGTGTAATTAATCGACTAAGACACGAGGTTGGACCCTTTTTGTAGCATAAGACTGCCCGGAACCGACCGGCAAATCCAGCGGCTACAAATGATTGGCCCAATGTGAGAGGTCTTAGGCACAAACTAAATACGTGACAAGTGTAAAGACACGAGGTTAGACTCGGTTATGGCATAAGGCTGCCCGGACCCAACCGGAAAATCCAGCTGCCATAAAAGATAGTCTAATGTGAGAGGTCTTTGCAAAGGTTACGGTCTTAATCAATTAAGAAACACTTAACCAGATAAGCATGTAGTGGGGCATGAGGGGTTAAGTGGGTGCCTTGGGTGGCATGTGGAAATCAAGTAAGTGCCTTGGGTGGCATGTGGAAATCTAGTGGGTTGCCTTGGGTGGCAATAGAAAACACGATTAGAATACTTAACCAAGTGGAAACATGTAATTAAACATGATTAAAGGGTTAAGTGGGATGCACTAGAAAAAGGGACAAGATTAGGTGGGTAGCTTGTAGGGGCCCATTTCAACCAGTAACCCATATGTATCTTATTGGGCTCGACCCATGTCGAGGACGGGACACGCGTACTGGGCTTGACTATAAGAGGCCAAAACGGGTTAGCGGTGGCAACGCAAGTCCAACGGGTTTCATATGCGTGTGTGGACCCGGGCTGGTAGGTAAGACGTTGTTGCATTGTGTAGGTATAGGCCGTGCACCGTTGGTTGTATCGGGTTGCCACTTTGGGGAGTGATACACCCCACTGTGGGGCCATCACGGGTATATACGATAGGGAGCCGATTGCATGGGGAGTAGTGGGTACACCTAGTGGAGATAGGGGCAGACGACACCTATGTAGTCAGCTAGGGGTACACGAAACTACTAGTTAAGTTTTCTAAGTCCTTGGGTGGGATCAACCTTTAAGTAGGAATGACTGGTGTGGTGCAGTTAGTAATTACCCTTGGGTGGGTAGATGCGTCTTTACCGTTATCTTAGTTCATCCTATGTCTAGTTGGCTGCTTAGTGTAGTCATTTATCCCCAGTCATCACCATACCAAGTTTATATCATACCCTAATTACTTTAATGATTGTATTGTTAAAGTTATAGGGCTCACTCAGACTTATGTCTGACCCCGTTGTTTTTATCTTTTTTCCCAACCCTCAGGTTCTCAGAGTGGGCCTAGCACTAGTGGGCTTTGATCAGATTGCTTTATCTATCTTTTGGAGCTTGGACCGTGATGTAAAGCCCAGCTTATCTTTTCTATTATGGCTATTAGTTATGTAGTGGGATTATGTACTTATGTTTTATCAGGATGGATATTTAGTACTATACTCTTGTTTTAGTTGGTTTTGATATGTAACCAAACATGTTTATCTTCTGCTGCAATGAAATGATGTTTTAGATTTCAAGTATTATTTATATCTGTCTTGTTGTAATTTTTCTGTTCTATATTCACTTAAAATACTCCACCGAAGTTAACGCATTCCCTTAGTGAGTGACCTTAATGGGTGTGAGGTGTTACATAAGGTGCACATATGTTTAACAGCAACAAATGAATAAATAACATATAAATAATGGTATATGTATAATTAAATGCGGTTTATTGCTTTACAACAAATAATTGACTCATTTGAATCTAGTAATACTGTAACAACCCGGAATTTAACAACGTGTTAAATTCAAGAATCAAGGCAGAACTAAAATATAAAATCTGAATCAGGAGAAACGGGCTGTGCCATTACGTTCATCTCGGAAAAATACGCGAAATAGAGTCCGAGTTTTCGAAAATCGGAGTCTGTATGACCCAGTTATGGCCCGTCAAAGTTTTCAGAAAAATTCAAGTTCAAAAACAGTTAAAATTTGAATTCAGAAATTCAAAATTCAGCCAAGCAGGGAAGGCGGGAAAAATTCCCGCCACCCCCAAGTCGACTGGGGAGTCGACTTGGGAGTCGACACACCCCAGGTGGTGTCGACTGCCCAGTCGACACCCCTGTCGACTTGGGTGGTCGGCCAGTTTGGCCTGGGTGCACCTGGCTTGTTCCTCAAGACATGTTTGGAGGTTTGTGACGGATTTTGAGGGTTCAGATCTATCCTAGGGTTAATCTAAGGGCCTAAACTACTCCTAATCTCTATAAAAAGACCCCTAAGCCTACCCTAAATCCTCACAAATCACTCATGCCACGAAGTGCCGCTAAAATCAATCTTGATCATGGCCTCCATCTCCAACTCCAAGGGCTTATGCATTCAAATCGGATCCAAATCAAAGGTGCTAGCTTGCTACATCAAATCAAGGGAGTGGATCAACGTTGGTAGGCCAATTTCATGATGATTCTTCAACAAAGGAGCCACCTTTCTTCGTTAAGACGATGCATGATCCTTCCCTAAGCCTTGCTATGTAAGTTCTAGCTACTTGTAAATTCTAACGGTGGTTCTAATGTGACATGGGATAAAATGCGATGATACATAAGTATGCTAGCTTATGTGAAACTAGTTTTGCCCTTTTCTATGATCTATGACCTTGGGCTAAGTTGTAGCGACTTAATCATGCCACTCATGTTATGTTTAACCTAGTATATCTTGCAAGTTTGAATCTTTATCTATGGAATGTTAGCAGAAACCTTTGGGAACCACTTGACTTGTGAAACATGGGCAAAGACTTGACTTTGGGGCTTATGCATGTAAATGAACCCAAACCCCTTATGTATCATGCATGTTTGTGGACAAATTCACTTATGATACTATGCATGTTTGTGGCCAAATTCCCTTATGAAACTATGCATGCTTGTGGCCAAATTCCCTTATGATACTATGCATGTTTGTGGCCAAATTCCCTTATGAAACTATGCATGCTTATGGCCAAATTCCCTTATGAAACTATGCATGCTTGTGGCCAAATTCCCTTATGATACTATGCATGTTTGTGGCCAATATGTTGGCATAGTACCCTACTATGTGACTCGCTTCCACTTGGGTTGGAAATACGTTTGGGTAGTTTAGGAAAAACGTGGGTATGACATGAAAAAACTTGACATGGGGTTTACATGAGAACATGACATTCATGATACATTTAAACATGGTCATGACACGTGGGAAAACATGGAACTTGAACTAGACATGGGTGGGTTGTAAGTGTAATAAGACACTAGACCAAACATGAAAGTGGCCAACTCGAGGTTGGGTTGAGTTTGTAGCATAAATCTACCCGGACCCGCCCGGCTTAACTAGTGGCTACAAACAATAGGACCCAATGTGAGTAGTTGGTCACATAGCACTTAAAACCCGAGATTAGACTAGGTTGTGGTGTAAATCTACCCGGACCCGCCCGGCTTAACTAGTAACCACAACAAAGTCTAATGTGAGAGGTTGGGGTGCATTAATCTAATTAATGCCACATGAAAAGGTTAAGTAATTTTGATTAATGACACTTAACCGATATGACACAAAATGGGTAGGTTAAGTTAAACCAGACTTGGTTTCTCAATGATACTTAACCATATAAGACAAGTAGGGGATGGGGTTAAGTAATTTACACTTAACTAATCCGATTTGGTAATTAGATGGGGTTAAGTAACCTACACTTAACTAATCTAAACATGGTAATTAGATGGGGTTAAGTAACCTACAATTAACTAATCTAAACACGGTTATTAGATTTGGTTAAGTAATCCATACTTAACTAATCTAACATGGTAAATTCGATGGGGTTAAGTAATTTACACTTAACTAATCCGACTTGGTAATTAGATGGGGTTAAGTAACCTAGACTTAACTAATCTAAACACGGTAATTAGATGGGGTTAAGTAACCTTCACTTAACTAATCTAAGCACGGTAATTCGATGGGGTTAAGTTGAACATTTAACCAATCTAAACTTGGTAATTCAATGAGGTTAAGTAACCAATACTTAACCAACTTAACATGATAATTTAATGGGGTTAAGTAACTTATACTTAACCAATTATGCATGATGATTTGATGAGGTTAGGTAACCTATACTTAACCAATCTAATATGTGGACCTGATAGGGTTAAGTCACAAGACCTTTTAAATTAGGCTTAACCATTGTAATACGATTAGTGGATGGGGTTAAGCTAACCCATACTTAACCAATCCGACTCGATAATCTGATGGGATTAAGATAATCTATGCTTAATCAATCTAACATGATAATCTGATAGGGTTAAGACAAAAAATACTTAACTAATTTGACTTGATAGGGTTAAGTCATGAGCTTCTTGGTACACTTAACCAACTTGTAGGGCTAAGCCTTGAACTTGAGTACTTAGCCAATCTTGACATGATTCGTAGGCGGGTTAAGTCATGAACTTGAATGACAACACTTAACCCATTTGACAAAACCCTAGCTCAGGGGACTAGGTTGAAAATCGTGGTTAACAAGGATAGCGGGAAGAGAAGCTAAGTGGTAAACCTTAGTTAAGGATAACTAAGTAATAATTCTTAGCCAAGGATATGGGACTAGTTCATAAATAGATGAGTAACCTGATACAGTAAGTCATCGCTTTGTATACGAGGAGGAGCAGCTTATCTGACTTGGACAAAGAGCTCCAGCGAACTAGGTGATGAAGCGGTAGCTTCGGGGGACGTGAGGGTACTCTTGGTATCCCTCTGTGAGGTGGCAGGTGGTCCATGAAACCCGGCCTCACAGAGGTTAAGGTCTACGGTAGAAGAGCCAAGAGTATGCCTTGGTTGCTATGCGAGCGACCTAAAGACCGGGATGGACTAGCGTGGAGTCGATGATACTTGTTTTTGCCTTGGATAGCACGTCGCCGACTACCTACCATTTTTAGTCAATCGTGTACGAACGGAAAGGCAGAGAACTCCCAACATACCATGTTCTTGCTATCGAGGCATGGGTGAGGTTGGCCCATAGGAAAGTGGGGCTATAGTGGGGCCGGGATGTAGTTCTCATACATGATTTTTCTTGGATTGCCTTTCAGTAGTTGAGGGAGGGGTCACGTGGGACCATAGCCACAAATACAAAAACAGACCTTGATATCTGCATCAGCAGACGACTTAAAGCTCCCGACCGAGTTCTGTATTTCTTGATTTGCCCTGGCACGGAACTCGGATGGCACATTGGGATACATGTGCGTCTAGACATGGAAAACGATTCACGATACATACGTGGGATAAAGGGCGCGGTTGATGGGTGGCATAATCCCTAGTGGCCCTAGGTGGCATGAACCCAAACCGAGACACGGAAACGTTCATTAGGTAGCATAATCCCTAGTGGTCCTAGGTGGCATAAATTCTAAGTGAACACGCGATAGTTCATGGTAAGAAAACATAACCGGATCAAGGGTAGCAGTCCAAAATAACCTCAAGGATAAAACGTTTACATGGGAAAGCCCGTACGGCCAACGGCAAAGGACTGAACTTATACATGGAAAGAAACATACGAGTTGGGAAAACCTACATATGCTATATATTAGGTTGACAAGGACCATTGCATGACATTGGGCAAGGGACATTCATAGTTAACACATGACGCAGGTTAGGATACTAGTACGAGAGGTGCAGAGCAAACATACATGATAAATACCTTGGGATGTTGTACATGATAGATACCTTGGGATAGTATACTTGATAGAAACCTGACGATGTGATACCTTAATTTATCTTGACACCGCAGTTTATCATGATATCTTAGTTTACCTTGCTACAGTAGTTCATCCGGTTATCTTGGTTGAACTTATCTATCTTGTCGTCATCCTTATGTTTACTTTCAGTTTATGCATGTCATGTTACCTTTACCTGTTTTTATACTAGAAGTAGATAGGACTTACCAGTCTTTATGACTGACCCCGTTTTGTTTTCGCCTCTTTGTCTTCCATTCCCCCCCCCCCCCCCCCCCGCAGGTTTTCAGGGAGGAAACACTGTTATTTAGTTCAGACTTCTTCTGCTTGAAGGTCATCACGCATGGCTTGGACTTTTCTTGGCTATGGCTACTTTACTATTTTACTTGGGGAATAATTTATGAAATGGTTTATGCTTCTTTACTATTGCAAGACAGGTTTTGATGTATTCTGATGTAAAAAGGTTTTAGACCTTATTATTTTATAAGGTAATGAAATTTGTTTTACTTCCGCTGTTTTATATGTTCTGTCTTGTGATATCTTTATGCATGTTTACCTCGTTTAACGCCCTTCCAAAGCTAGTGCATTTCCTTGTGAGTGACCCTAGCGGAGGTGGGGTGTTACATTTGGTATCAGAGCAGAAGGTTACCAGACTGGGCAAAAGTTTTTTTCAAACCTTCTGGAAACTATTTGAGAAACCGTTTACAAAGAAGCATTTTTCAAGAAAAGTTTTTAAAGGCTATTCCCCAAAAGCCATTAGCACTATCCTTTGTTTCCTTGGTTGAATCTCTTTTCCTTTCTTTCCTTCATCTGTAGTCACAGTAGTTTTAACTGTGACTAATCCTTGTCTAGCTATGAAGTGTTTTCCGTGAGACGGAGGTGGTTCTCGAGAGGCCTGTTACCGTGTTACAAAGAAGGGTAATAAGAGCAAGGATAAAGGACACAGACGTAAGGATAAGCAACTTGTTGGTATGGCTTGATCCACAAAGGAAGACAAGGACAAGATCTGCGAGAGGGCAATTGTATGCTCTCATTTCTAGCGTACCTAAGAGAAATGGTACCGTTTCCGTTAAAGGCTTAGCCTTTCTTTTCTATCATCCTGTCCAGACTTTGTATTGATCATCGCATCATTTAAGTCTGCCTCAATAGTTAAGTCTTTGCACCTTAGTACTAGCATGGTAGAAGATCCCACTTTAGTCCCAAAATCTGGTTGGAGAGTCGGTCCATTTATTCATGACTTGTTTGGATTTGAGAACGTCTATGCCAAGTGTTGAGATTAGAAGCAATGCTTCTATTGTTGAGCTATGGATGGATTCTAGGGATGAAGTGGTTATCCAGTAAAGGGATGCCATTCTCGGTTTTGAAAGGAGGGTAGTTAAACTCTTAACTTGCCTTGGTAATACCCTCGAAGTCTCGTGTAACCTTTTGGGTTCTGTCATGGTTAGTTACCTAGAATCTCTTGATGCATTTATCGGAAATCTCTGATCCGATCGAGTAACGTTCGCCACTAAGACGGATGGTTCATTCCGCTTGAGCATGGGTTATAGGAATCACCCTAGTAAGTGCACGTGGTAACATGGATTGGCATCGGTAAACGAGATCTAGAATTCACTAGTGAATTTTGGAGAGCTTGCATGAGTACGCAGGTATAGTTGAGCCAAGTATACTAAGGAAAGAATAAGTGAAAAAGGAACGAGAGGCAACAGTGAAATGAGTTCTGACTCATACCTTGGAAATAGGAATCAAGGAGCTACGAAAATCATGAAGTCAAAGGTGGTCAAGGCACACTGGAATTAAGCTCAAGGAAATGCGGCTTAGACGCGTGCATCATGTCCCTTTGAAAGAGTATATCGTTGATCCCTGGTTCTCCTGTAGAGCTTGCTTGCATGCTATCGCTTGGTAGATATCCTCTCGGTCCTGTTTTTGTTGCAAACCCCGTAAGGAGTTTGTCTTGTTTATCTTCTCGATCCTATCTTGGGAACCTTAGATAGAACTATATGGATGTAAACATGTATTTGAAACATGTTATGATTGATATGGTTGCAAATGGTTGCAAGTGGTTGCTCGTGGATGCGCGAATACACGTTAGATACTAAATCGACGCACTCACATTTTGCATTGCATATGCACAAGTATTTGTACTTGTTTGAAAGTTAATGTGTTGTCATGCGGATGTTGCATATGAATGAATGTTTGTCCACACATATAGTGTTTACATGACTAGGACTATCTGCATAAATGTTGGATTCATGGCACTAAATATACTTTGCATTAGAAAGATCATTCAGGCCTGATCATTAGCATTAGCTAAGGAGAAAATACACATACGTTTTGCATATGTTCATATGGAATTAGAAATCGTCTAAGGACCATGGTTGCCTATGGATGATGTTTTGAGTAGATGGATGATGGATGGTAGGATACGTTCTTCCTAACTTGGAGATTTCGGGGACGTAATCCTTAAAGGAGGGGAGAATGTAACAACCTGCAATTTAACACATGTTAAATTCAAGAATCAAGGCAGAACTAAAATATAAAATCTGAATCAGGAGAAATGGGCTGTGCCATTGCGCTCGTCTCAGAAAAATACGCGAAATAGAGTCCGAGTTTTCGAAAATCGGAGTCCGTATGACCCAGTTATGGCCCGTCAAATTTTTCAGAAAAATTCAAGTTCAAAAACAGTTCAAATTTGAATTCAGAAATTCAAAATTCAGCCAAGCAGGGAAGGCGGGAAAAATTCCCTCCACCCCCAAGTCGACTAGGGAGTCGACTTGGGAGTCGACACACCCTAAGTGGTGTCGACTGCCCAGTCGACACCCCTGTCGACTTGGGTGGTCGGCCAGTTTGGCCTGGGTGCACCTGGCTTGTTCCTCAAGACATGTTTGGAGGCTTGTGACGGATTTTGAGGGTTTAGATCTATCCTACTGTTAATCTAAGGGCCTAAACTACTCCTAATCTCTCTAAAAAGACTCCTAAGCCTACCCTAAACGCTCACAAATCACTCATGCCACGAAGTGCCTCCAAAATCAATCTTGATCATGGCCTCCATCTCCAACTCCAAGGGCTTATGCATTCATATCAGATCCAAATCAAAGGTGCTAGCTTGCTACATCAAATCAAGGGAGTGATCAACGTTGCTAGGCCAATTTCATGATGATTCTTCAACAAAGGAGCCACCTTTCTTCGTTAAGACGATGCATGATCCTTCCCTAAGCCTTGCTATGTAAGTTCTAGCTACTTGTAGAATCTAACGGTGGTTCTAATGTGACATGGGATAAAATGCGATGAAACATAAGTATTCTAGCTTATGTGAAACCAGTTTTGCTATTTTCTATGATCTATGACCTTGGGCTAAGTTGTAGCGACTTAATCATGCCACTCATGTTATGTTTAACCTAGTATATCTTGCAAGTTTGAATCTTTATCTATGGAATGTTAGCAGGAACCTTTGGGAACCACTTGACTTGTGAAACATGGGCAAAGACTTGACTTTGGGGCTTATGCATGTAAATGAACGCAAACCCCTTATGTATCATGCATGTTTGTGGCCAAATTCACTTATGATACTTTGCATGTTTGTGGCCAAATTCCCTTATGAAACTATGCATGCTTGTGGCCAAATTCCCTTATGATACTATGCATGTTTGTGGCCAAATTCCCTTATGAAACTATGAATGCTTGTGGCCAAATTCCCTTATGAAACTATGCATGCTTGTGGCCAAATTCCCTTATGATACTATGCATGTTTGTGGCCAATATGTTGGCATAATACCCTACTATGTGACTCGCTTCCACTTGGGTTGGAAATACGTTTGGGTAGTTTAGGAAAAACGTGGGTATGACATGAAAAAACTTGACATGGGGTTTACATGAGAACATGACATTCATGATACATTTAAACATGGTCATGACACGTGGGAAAACATGGAACTTGAACTAGACATGGCTGGGTTGTAAGTGTAATAAGACACTAGACCAAACATGAAAGTGGCCAACTCGAGGTTGGGTTGAGTTTGTAGCATAAATCTACCCGGACCCGCCCGGCTTATCTAGTGGCTACAAACAATAGGACCCAATGTGAGTAGTTGGTCACATAGCACTTAAAACCCGAGGTTAGAATAGGTTGTGGTGTAAATCTACCCGGACCCGCCCGTCTTAACTAGTAACCACAACAAAGTCTAATGTGAGAGGTTGGGGTGCATTAATCTAATTAATGCCACATGAAAAGGTTAAGTAATTTTGATTAATGACACTTAACCGATATGACACAAAATGGGTAGGTTAAGTTAAACCGGACTTGGTTACTCAATGATACTTAACCATATAAGATAATTAGGGGATGGGGTTAAGTAATTTACACTTAACTAATCTGATTTGGTAATTAGATGGGGTTAAGTAACCTACACTTAACTAATCTAAACATGGTAATTAGATGGGGTTAAGTAACCTACACTTAACTAATCTAAACACGGTAATTAGATGGGGTTAAGTAATCCATACTTAACTAATCTAACACGGTAAATTCGATGGGGTTAAGTAATTTACACTTAACTAATCCGACTTAGTAATTAGATGGTGTTAAGTAACCTAGATTTACTAATCTAAACACGGTAATTAGATGGGGTTAAGTAACCTTCACTTAACTAATCTAAGCACGGTAATTCGATGGGGTTAAGTTAAACACTTAACCAATCTAAACTTGGTAATTCAATGAGGTTAAGTAACCAATACTTAACCAACTTAACATGATAATTTAATGGGGTTAAGTAACTTATACTTAACCAATTATGCATGATGATTTAATGAGGTTAGGTAACCTATACTTAACCAATCTAATATGTGGACCTGATAGTGTTAAGTCACAAGACCTTTTAAATTATGCTTAACCATTGTAATATGATTAGTGGATGGGGTTAAGCTAACCCATACTTAACCAATCCGACTCGATAATATGATGGGATTAAGATAATCTATGCTTAATCAATCTAACATGATAATTTGATGGGGTTAAGACAAATAAATACTTAACCAATTTGACTTGATAGGGTTAAGTCATGAGCTTCTTAGTACACTTAACCAACTTGTAGGTCTAAGCCTTGAACTTGAGTACTTAGCCAATCTTGACATGATTCGTAGGCGGGTTAAGTTATGAACTTGAATGACAACACTTAACCTATTAGACAAAACCCTAGCTCAAGGGACTAGGTTGAAAATCGTGGTTAACAAGGATAGCGGGAAGAGAAGCTAAGTGGTAAACCTTAGTTAAGGATAACTAAGTAATAATTCTTAGCCAAGGATATGGGACTAGTTCATAAATAGATGAGTAACCTGATACGGTAAGTCATCGCTTTGTATACGAGGAGGAGCAGCTTATTTGACTTGGACAAAGAGCTCCAGCGAACTGGGTGACGAAGCAGTAGCTTCGGGGGATGTGAGGGTACTCTTGGTATCCCTATGTGAGGTGGCAGGTAGTCCATGAAACCCGGCCTCACAAAGGTTAAGGTCTGTGGTAGAAGAGCCAAGAGTATGCCTTGGTTGCTATGCGAGCGACCTAAAGACCGGGATGGACTAGCGTGGAGTCGACGATACTTGTTTTTGCCCTGGATAGCACGTCGCCGACTACCTACCATCTTTAGTCAATCGTGTACGAACGGAAAGGCAGAGAACTCCCAACAGACCATGTTCTTTCTATCGAGGCATGGGTGAGGTTGGCCCATAGGAAAGTGGGGCTATAGTGGGGCCGGGATGTAGTTCTCATACATGATTTTTCTTGGATTGCCTTTCAGTAGTTGAGGGAGGGGTCACGTGGGACCATAGCCACGGATACAAAAACAGACCTTGATATCTGCATCAGCAGACGACTTAAAGCTCCCGACCGAGTTCCGTATTTCTTGATTTGCCCTGGCACGGAACTCGGATGGCACATTGGGATACATGTGCGTCTAGACATGGAAAACGATTCACGATACATACGTGGGATAAAGGGCGCGGTTGACGGGTGGCATAATCCCTAGTGGCCCTAGGTGGCTTGAACCCAAAACGAGACACGGAAACGTTCATTAGATAGCATAATCCCTAGTGGTCCTAGGTGGCATAAATCCTAAGTGAACACGCGATAGTTCATGGTAAGAAAACATAACCGGATAATGGGTAGCAGTCCAAAATAACCTCAAGGATAAAACGTTTACATGGGAAAGCCCGTACGGCATACGGCAAATGACTGAACTTATACATGGAAAGAAACATACAAGTTGGGAAAACCTACATATGCTATATATTAGGTTGACAAGGACCATTGCATGACATTGGGCAAGGGACATTCATAGTTAACACATGACGCAGGTTGGGATACTAGTACGAGAGATGCAGAGCAAACATACATGATAAATACCTTGGGATGTTGTACATGATAGATACCTTGGGATAATATACTTGATAGAAACCTGACGATGTGATACCTTGATTTATCTTGACACCGCAGTTTATCATGATATCTTAGTTTACCTTGCTACAGTAGTTCATTCGGTTATCTTGGTTGAGCTTATCTATCTTGTCGTCATCCTTATGTTTACTTTCAGTTTATGCATGTCATGTTACCTTTACCTGTTTTTATACTGGAAGTAGATAGGACTTACCAGTCTTTATGACTGATCCCGTTTTGTTTTCGCCTCTTTGTCTGCCGTTCCCCCCCCCCCCCAGGTTTTCAGGGAGGAAACACTATTATTTAGTTCGGACTTCTTCTGCTTGAAGGTCATCACGCATGGCTTGGACTTTTCTTGGCTATGGCTACTTTACTGTTTTACTTGGGGAATAATTTATGAAATGGTTTATGCTTCTTTACTATTGCAAGACAGGTTTTGATGTATTCTGATGTAAAAAGGTTTTAGACCTTATTATTTTATAAGGTAATGAAATTTGTTTTACTTCCGCTGTTTTATATGTTCTGTCTTGTGATATCTTTATGCATGTTTACCTCGTTTAACGCCCTTCCAAAGCTAGTGCATTTCCTTGTGAGTGACCCTAGCGGAGGTGGGGTGTTACAAATACTAATAGGAAAATTCACGCCTCTAAGTCTATTTAGAAAAACAATAACTCATTTAGCCTTGTTTTAAACTTTATTACAGAAATAGACCTGTTTTGGGTTTACTAAAGGCGAGTTTTGGGAACTCACACGAAGGCGCATTCCCAAAACGCGCCTTCAGTAAACCCAAATTAAAACAACAATACTTCATCAAACAAAGTTTACGTAGAACGGTCCTGCATTGTTCGCTTCTAGATAATTTCTGAATAACAAAACATTGTAGTGCTATTTCGACTATTCATTTTACATTAAAATCGACATTTAACTTATATTAACATCGTTATGTTTTATAAACGATTCCACAGCGATTTTCTGGAAATTTGATTTGGACACAAATCAAAATGTGTAATATTAAATCTTCATTTATCTCCCTCGTTATGAAAATATAATTAAGTATATTCGAACGTTTCTTGTTTTAAAGAAGTCCGACGTATAAAGAAGCGGATATGTTCAGTTAAAGTTCGAAAAATAATAAAACGAACTACCACGACATTACAAGCTCGTTTTTAATTGTACTATAAATTATACATTCAAATATATCAAATTTCATAAACCAAATAACAACAAATATTAACTAAAAAAGGATTACTACACAGAAATAAGTACTAAAACTTAGGATACAATAGATGCTAATTAGGTAAATAGTATGCAACAAAACTACATCTCACGTTCTTGCTCTTGGGATGTGAAGTTTCCTAATCATTACAGTTAAACCGCAGTTATTCAATAATGTTTTGAAGACGTCTAATCTCTTGTTCGAGTTCGTTTGCATATGTTATTCTCCTTGGGCGTAGCAGTTCGTCTATCCATTCTTTGTAATTGCATCCATTCGGATATGATGGACATTGCTGAATGCGACAGCCAATATTGTTGCCATCTGCTCGAACCACAACTTCAACCAAATAACCGCAGTAGCAAAAAACTTGATAAGAGTCACCTTCCTATTCATAAGGAATTGGAACATGTGGTACTTGATAAGAACCAACTTCTTGCCATGGTAGAACGACCGACTGTTCATACGTGTGTTGAACATTTGGTACTTGGGCTTGATGTGGAGGTTGGACGTTCCGCTGTTCAAACGGTGTTTCAACCCAAGGTCTCAATTAGTTTAGAAATTGGAGTTCATCTGCAAGCTCCTGAAATCGCATTTGTTCATACGCATGTTCATGAGAGCCTGGAGATGATGGCCAAGAAGGCATAGTTATGGTAAAGCACAGAGTAGTTGGAAACAAAGTTGTTGGAGTGAGGTAAGTTGTGAGTAATTCGATAGAGATATATAGCTGCGTAGTGTATAAGTGAATAAAGGGTAAAACAAAAAATGATGCGAATGGTCATTGGTACACTTTGCTTTATGTGTTGCACAACATTGTTTCGTCTAATGTAATACTGTAGGGAATCTACTTTACGTACTTCTTTAACCCTGCATTGACTAGTCGTATCAAGAGAGATTCCTCACTCCTTGGTTTAACCTGTCGTCACATGTACACTACTTGGTTTGCATCAAGGTTTACGTATTTTTATCATCAATGTTCATACTTCCAGGAATTTTAATATTTTGCATTACATAACTGATAAGCTTACAACAACGACGATTACAACATTAAGAAATGCAAACTACAATCATACGAATTACAACAACTGAACATGCAAACATCAAATTCCAATAAAACACATTAAGATAGTTTCCACATACACCTATCAAGGACGTCGGAAAAATCGAGCGCTAATTGGCTTAGCAACATTCTTGTTCAAGTGTCTTATTTCGGCTTGCGCTTCCATTGCATATTGAACTCCACGTTCGCACATCGAAGGGTCAATCCACTGCTTAAAGTAATAACAATCAATTTCATCAGGAAAAACCTTGTGGTCCTCGTAGGCTTCACAACAGAAAAATCGTTGACCAGCATTTTTTTCGGTTTTTGAAACAACCATGACCGATACTTCTCCACAACTACAAAAAGGGTTGGATCCACCGGGACCTAGTGGCTCGATAACGCACCCTTCAACTACCCTTTCTTTTCCAGGTCATTGATCTGCTACCACTTCATCATCATTTTCCCATTTGTCAATGGTGGATCCTATACCATCTTTTCCCTATTTCGACATGGTGAAAGAGGAAGGAGGAGGCGGCTGGAAGAAAAGAAATTGCGAATGAGAGTTTAGCCGGCTTCATAGAAGCCGCTATATATAGCGAAAAACAGGGTCGTCCCCAACTGCATATAATTTAAACATTTCACTACACAAAGGAGTTAAAAAATAGGGTCGTCCCATCCACATGAGCATAATGGTTGACAAATGCTTAGAAACTTGCAGCACGTCAGGCCAAAATGTATATAGTATGGAGATATAAATCCATCTTAGCATTTAACTTTATATCAGTGCTATAGTTTAGTAGTCATATCTCTTCGGCCCCATAACTATCATACTGAGTAGTCATATCAGTTCGGCCCCATAATTAACTTTAGCTAAAGGGATCACCACATGTACACTGACTACTCTTATCAGGAGAAACTCATCACTCCTTGATTTATGGGTCGTCACATGCTTCACACCAGCCTCTCTTGCTCTTTCCCTTATAAAAGACCAACGAACCTCTCTTCCTCTCCTCATCACATCCTAGTTTTTTGTAGAGTAGTTCATCATCAAAATGGTTAACTGGGCATACGACGACGATGTCATGGTTTAAATGTATGATGAGTACGAACGTGGTAAACAACCCGCAGAAGATGTCTACTTTGTGCCCGAAACCCAAACGGTAGTCCAAGTAGATGCCGCAGAGGTCGAGTCTGAACTTTTTAGTGCAATGCAGCCAAACGTTGTAGTCCAGCGCATTGGATTGGTTCCAAAATTCCTCAATGCTCGGTTGAGGGAAGTTGTTGCTCGACAGAACCCCGATAGGTCAAGCTCCAGCACGACGGGCCGTTCAGTCCTTTGCTATTGCGAAGTCGAATGTAAATGCTTGTTTCTAAAAGTAAAATGAATGCAGGTTGTCGCTTATATGGTTGCAAAGTGTACATTCATGCATAGAATCGCCAAGGGTTATAGAGTTGTAATTATTTTCATGGTACGATTTGACTTTAACAGAGAGGGTTGTCCAGTACGCACTTCAGATGCAAGATGAGGTTAATCGCCTGGAAAGAATGAATGTGGCAATTAAGAATGAAATGCTTCATGGGTGCTACGGTTCATTTCGAAGCTATGGGTCGTAGTTACGTTGTATTGGGTTGTGGTTATGTTGTATCATTGGTTCTAAGTTATGTTGTATTGTTGGGTCTAAGTTATGTTGTATTGTTGTGTTATGGTTATGTTGGGTCTTATTTATGTTGTTTTGTAGGCTCTAGGTTATGTTGTACTGGGTCGTATTAATATGTTTTTATCAAATTATATGAATGTGATTTGTATGCTATATGTTGTTCTTGTAAAGTTTTTTGGCTTGTTTAAAATTGTTTTTAGATAGTTCAAAATCGCAGGCGAGTTTTCAAAACTCGCACAAAGGCGAGTTTTCAAAACACGCCTACGCAACTGCCTAGACCAAAACAAGTCTATGTCTGTAATTATGTTACAAACATGGCTAAAGCTGTTATAAGTTTCAAAAACAAGCCTACGCACGTGAATTTTCCATACTAATACGTATGAGGAACCAATTGGTACACCTAATTGATGTTTAACTTATGACGTCCATATAAAAATTTATTATGTGGCTGTAAAAATTAAGTTGTTTAATTTTCCAATATTGGAATAATACTAATTTATTCTATCTTAAGTATGAAAGTAGCTTATGAATATCATTCAAACATTTGTTTAATATAATAAATTGTGAAATTAATATCAATGCTTTGCTATTTGTCGTTTCCTAAGCTGCTTGCCTATAGTTTGACTCACAATGGCGGTACAATAACTAATAAATGTACTATTTTTCCATTTCTAGTCAATGATTGATGAAAGATCCAATGATCAATCGAAATTCCTAACTTTATCATGCAACAATTTCTGCATAACGCTTAGACCATGAAAGATCCCACACCTGCGCTTCTTGCACCCCCTTAGTTCAATTCGGGTCTTGTCTTTGGCTAACTCTTCCTCAATCGATTGAAATTCCTAACCCTAGCATCCCTTTCAAGTTGTCTAACCACGAACAAGGCTCGTACCTTCCCATATGCATACCATAATGAAGATCATTGCAATAACAATCCAAAGAAACCACTTTTTTATTTTATGATTTTTATATGAATTAATTTTGAATTGAATGAAAGCAGGTTTTCATTTTTTTTTAATTCGGTTATTTAATGAATAAGGAATGAGAGAGGTTGAAGTACAAGGGATTTGTCTAACTTTTCAAGGACTCTAAACTACATTTATTTGTAAATATCCAACATCTTACATCAATATTTTATTTGTATACGTACCGCGATTGTAACAACAAAAATACGATCACGCTCAGAGCAGTGACGCTAACTCAGAACAAAAATAATACACACTAGATATTGAATTCTGGGAAATCACAAAGACGTTGCTATTTACAAAAATACCATCAAATTTAATAGTAATTTCCCTATTAAAAATCATGGAAAAATCAAATAAAATTGACTAAAAATACATCAAGAGAAATCAAGTCATAAAAATAAAAATAAAATTCCTGAATATATATTTCTAACTCTTTATTACTGTAAATAAATTACAAAATAATTTCACTGTTGTTGTTTAGTAATTTAAAAGGAGTCGAATAAAGCTATTCAAATTATTAAATTAATATTTAGTTTAAATTTAAAATACTTAGTTCATCATTCGAATATTAAATTCATAATATCAAATATTATCTTATATTTGAAATTCAATTATCCACTTTTGAACCAATACTTTAATAATTAAAATTATGAGTATTCAAAAAGAAATGTAACACCCCAGAAAGTAATAACATTAATATTAATAAAGAAATGAATTAGATAAGAAATAAACTCATATAGATGTCTGAATCTGGAAATGAAAACTTCACCACTGAGTCTGTGGCGATTTACTTGACAATTGTCATACGTAACTTATTATGATTTGAGTCAGAATATAGAAGATATGAGTGAAAGAAGTTTACAGAACTTTAGAAATTTAAAATTCAAATTTGAAACTTTGAATCAAAGTTAAGGGTAAAGCAAGGTTTTACTTTAAAAAAAAATTGGATCTACCTCTCTGGGGACGGTCGACCGTGGCGGTCGACCCATGCGTTGTGTAACTGGACATTTGGATGACCAAGTACGTGATGAATTCGAGAGAGAATATTCGCTTGGTTTGAACCTGATTAATCGACTAAGGTTAGTTGGGCAGATTTGAACTAGATAAAAAGATGAATGGATATATTTAAACTAAAATTTGACCTAAGGCCAAATTAAATCTAAAAGTTAATCTGATGTCTAGGATTACGACTACGACATGACAACATCAGATTAGATCAGGTTAGATTCAATAAACCTAAATCCTTAATTGAAAGTATGAATAGAAGGCTAGATCTAACCCTTAGTTTATTCAAAACATTTCTTTTTTCCTTTCTTTCTCCATAACCAGGACCATTTCCTCATCCCTCTTTAATTTAGAGGTTGAGACTAAAACAATTAGTTTTAAAAGGGGAATAAAAAAAAATTATTGAAGAAACTATGACAAGGAGGATCTATGAAGGTCGAGAAACAAAAGCTTAGGACCTCAAGTGAGTGGGAAGTTACCATATTTTATAAATCATAAAGATTCATATAGTAAACTAGAAAGAATTTCTATTTTACATCTAAATTACATATATAAAGAAATAAGCCCATACTTTTTAATTAATAGGCCTAAAGATAATTTTTAGATCTACATGGACTTATTTGAAGATATCTTCATGTAATAAGGATCTAAACAAAAGATGTAGACTCATTAGCAAATTATTGATTAATTCTTTATGTTGATTAAATCTACATGTGATGAATATGAAGAACATACCAATGACTATTATAAATATTTATAATAGGAAAGTAAAGACCCAAATTTAACACTTTGGGTTTGAATTATAACACTACTTACAATAAGAAAAGGACAAAGTACTTCATGATAGGCAAAATACATTAGGGTTGGGCATTTTTTGCAGTTAACCGATCTAACCGACCTCAAACAAACCTTATTAACCGAACATATCGGTTAACTGAACTTGCGGTTAACTGATAGACGTTAAACGACTAAAATCAGTTCGGTTAATGGTTAACTACGGTTATAGGGTCAGTTAACCATTAACCGTAAAATAAGTCATATGCGAGAAGTTGTAAAAGTCACAGCCCGTTACCCGCCACAATATTTTCCCCTAACCCTAAAACCTAATTGGCTACTTTAGTGTTTCTTTCAACCTCTACTGAAATTTTCATTCCTTGAAAATCCTCTCCAAGATTAAATCTTCGCTGCCGACCCCAGTGCCCTGCCTCCAGTCTTGGATTCATCGGTCCCGTCTCTTTCGGCTTCGGCTCTAGTTTTGGTAATTCTTGATTGTTTTTATATTTAATTTTTTTATGATAGATTATAATTGTTTTGTAAGATTTGATATTTTGGTTGAATGATGGTCGTGATATTCTGATGCTGGTCTTGTATCTCATCTCTCAGGGATTATGTTCGAGCAGTTTTCTACATTTTAGCCAATACTATACACCTGGACAATGCTTAGTTTATCTAAAATGTAGTATCTGATTGAAATAGCTTGTGTTAACTGTTCATTGAATACTATAGTCACATTTTCATTAAAAGAGTTATTTTAAACGGTTTTGTTTTTATATATCTAACTATAATAACTGCTTCAAATTACTTTAACACTTTGTTTGAGAATAGCTGTAACATTGAGTTTGTTTAATGTTTTGGTGTATGATTTGTATAGGCCACTTGTATATTCAATAACATTTTTTACCAAATAAAATATGCCATTCAAAATATGATTTTAATTCTTTGCATGAACTAAGCCTTGAATGTGTTATTTTTCCTAGCATGACATATTGCATTTTGCAATTAACGAGTTGAAAAGGAGATAATATCGAGATTTGTAATATAGTTTCCTGTGATTGTGTAAAATGGTTGGTATTGATTGTGTGAAATTACATCTAGATTTGTAATATGGTTATTATTGATTGTGTAAAATGTTAAAATTTCCAACTAAATCATTTAATTTTAATACTACTTATACAAAATGCTTATTTGAAGAAAAGATGCATAATAAATGAATTTATAAGTCAAGGAATCTTTTATGGGAAATACACAAGCAAAGCAGTTTCTCACATTACTTACATACAAATATTGCCTTTTATTCATGGTTCTATTCCACCTTATATTTTGCTATTACAATCTTTTAGTGATTAGTATGCACTGCAATCACTCTAAATATTCTGTTTATGCAAAGATTATAAAGAACAATCGTGATATTAGAGAACAAGCCATTTGTCATTGATTTCAAGGTTTCAAGTAGTTCTAACAATTTCAATTTCAGTATGGTGAATGCTAGCTGAAAGAGGAAGAACGTAAGTATTTTTATTTTCTTAATTACACGTCTTATATTTATAAAACAGGTTTAGTATGGAGCAATTGAGTAATTTGTTTATAGCGCAACTAATTTCTTCTAAACTAAACTCTGTTGCCTTGTTGTAAAAAGTTGAACATACCCATGATTGGCTAGGTATCTCTAAACACTTGTGTTTTTGATAGTGCATAAATCTTTTAAATGGCCAGAAACATAATTGCTTTATTGCAGTTATTAAAAAACAAACACCCATAACCCATTTAATGGATCGTGTTATAGTTAGTTAGCTTATAATAGTGCGTGTAAGAATCTGATTTGATATGGAAATGTTTAAAATGATAACCAACTTTGATTTGTTCATCGTAACCCTCCTAAACCCAACTTTATTTTTTGGGAAATTATTTATATAGATAAGGTCATTCTTATATTACAAAAATAGAAAAGGAATTTGAATTTTACGTATTACTTACTATCACCAAAATTATCTGCAACATTGTTTTGGTGCATATTTTATTACATCTACTTAATGTTCCCACTTTTACCTAATCATGAAAATTACAAAAAATAAATATTCTACATGAAGAACCCAATTATTCAAAAAAAGGCATTTCTGCAGTTAGCTATAATAATAAGATTTGGCTACAATTCGATGAATAATATGAGAACAAGTGTAGTTATCTATTTATTGGCTACAAAATAACATCAATATTTTATATATCAATATCCATAAAGTAAGAAAATAAATGGCCACTTTGGACATGAGTATCAATGTCAATATCTTTTCTAATTATATATATATATAAGAAAACTATCATCTGTTAAAAATTATAATATATTATTAGTGCCCATTAAATTTCTAAATATTTGATTGTGTTTCACGATATTTTCAACCATTTTACCGGTAACAGACGTTGATGCATGATAGCATGCATATATGGTTTAACTTATTTGATTCTGTGCATTTGTTGATTATTATAAATGAATCTTTACTTTGTATAGCCTAGAAATAGTTAAACACATAGCAATGGATGCTTACAAAATTTACATATATGTTTATCCCCTCTAAAGTATATCTATGTTAGGAGCAGTATAATCAAATAAGTACAAATATTCTCCTATGACTCGCGATGGTCAATTAACCGGTGACCAATTTGCCCATAAACATGGAGGATTGACTTGGCCTGATTGTAGGAAATTAAACAATTAACGCTGAAGTTGACCACGTGCATTCATGCCATTGACTAATATAATGCACTTCTATGCCAACTTTTCTGCATTTAATAAGTGTGTTACTATGTGCACAAGCTGAAACAATCAGTAACTTTGCTAATAAGTATAAATTACTATATATTCCTGTATACTTACTGTTAAAAAGTATGATTTACTTGGAAAATTACAAAGTATGATTTACTATATATGCTTGTATATGCCTAAATATATGCATGTTCACTTGAGAAAATATCTATTATTCTATTAAATAAGGTAGAAAAACATGATTGAGAAAAACTATTACTGCCCTTCCCACTTAAATTTCATTATTGAAAGTTCTGAATATGTGTTTAGAACTTTGTTGTTTGTTTCTAGTAGATGTTCTGAGTAAGAATAAATTGTTCAACCCTTTCTTTTGCTTAGTATTTTGAACATGTATGTATTGTGTATTTTGATGCTTTATCTTCCATTCATTCGGCAAATGGTATGTTTATTATACGACTAATGCACATATACGACTATTGCAAATTTACTAATATAATATTAAATTGTATAACACGTAATAATAGAGGGATTATCTGGAGAAACAAGAGATGTTGAGTATTTGGAAGAAGCGGATGATGAGGGGACTAACGATGAACAATTCGCCGTTGGAAGTAGAAAACCGCCTCTACTACCCAGTCGCAAGACTTCTAGTAGAAAGCCTTCACCGATATGGTTACATTTTACTAAAAATAAGAATCTCAATATTCCTAAATATGCTATCAACTATCGTGGTCAACAATTTGCATGCGATTCTAGATCAAATGGCACCACACATTTGAATTATCACATAAAATTATCATGTGGGTCAATTCCACGTAATAGTGATAAGAGACAAAAAATATTAGCTTTTGAAAGCGATAATGAAGATAGCAACAGTCTCATGGCATGGTCATTTAACAAAGAGCTATGTAGACAAGCGTTAGTTCGAATGCTAATTATTGATGAACTCCCTTTTAGTTTAATGGAGGGTGAAGTTTTCCTTGAATTTTATCGACAGTTGTGTCCTAGTTTTGAAGTTTTTTCACATAAAACAATTTGTGGGGATGTACTACAATGATATTGGGACTCGATAGAATCTCTTAAAAAGTTGTTCTCTGAATCATTGCATGATGTTTGTCTAACTACTGATACATGGACTTCTATTCAAAATGTAAATTATATGGTTTTAACCGCACACTTTATTGATGGAAATTGGAATGTACATGAGAGGATTATAAACTTTCGTGTGATTACTAGTCATAAAGGAGAAAATATTGGAAAACTCATAATTCATTGTATCAAAAAATGAGAGCTTAAAATAATAGTGTTTATCATGGTTGATAAAGCCTGGCAATTAATTATGTGAGAACTAAATTGAATGATTTTGATGGTGGTTGTGTCTTGAATGGTGAATTCATTCATTTATTTACGTTGTTGTGCTCATATATTTAATTGTCAACGATAGACTAAAGGAGGTTGGTGGTACCATAGCCGGAATCCATACTGCAGTTAGATTTGTGAGATCATCTCCATCACGATTTACTAAGTTTAGAGAGTTGAGTCGAAGATTGGAAATCGAAGATAAATATATGCTTGTTTTAAATGTGCCTACTAGGTGGAAATCAACGTATTTAATGCTTGAAGTGGCATTAAAATATAAAAGGGTTTTCGATGATATGAAAGAAAATGATGGTATTTTTGTTGCGTACTTTGATGATGATATTTCCCCTCCCGGTTCTTTAGATTGGTAAAATGTCGAACTCTTTGTTAAATTCTTAAAGTATTTTTACAATATTATTTTAAAATTAGCATAATTTTATCCGTTACCACAAATGAATGTTTTGGCGAGCTATCCGTAATTCCAGAACAACTTCGAAAATTGATGAGGGAAACAAATCCATTTCTTGGAAAGATGGCACACAATATGAAAGCAAAGTTTGACAAATATTGGGGAAGTGTAGGCAATTTGTACAATGTCATTTCAGGAAATATGGGTTTACATCTGTTTTATAAGGATGACAAAGTACAATATATTGGGCAAAGAGAGATAATAACACTATATTAAGACACCAATTCATTTCACGTAGAAGTTACATGCCCTTCATATTAACTACAATACATTACGTTTTTTCAATTCAAATTTCCACGTTCTTTAAACAATTCAAAATTGAACTAAATCTATACCTTTGTATGAGCAATATAGGAACTGAATTTTCGAACATCAAAGTTGCTGAAACACCATTCGTAGGATCTAAATTAACCCTAAAGGGGGGTGAATAGGGTTTATCGCAGATTTTCGCAGAGTAATTAAATAATATCATTCACAGATTATTATGAGAGTAAATGCTGAAAATAAATAACACACAGATATACCCAGCTTCAGCAAAACCCTGCCTATTGCTGCATTCCCCAAGGTTTCTACTAGGAGTTTAAACAATCTCTACGCTTACAATCCTCATTTCTTCTCCTTTCCTCAAAACTAGCTTTCCCAGAGCTGCACTATTGTATACCTATGGCTTTCCATTTCCTTAATTTTTGGATCCGCTTTTTTCCTCCAGATTTGTTAGGTTTTTTGTGATACAACATTCCATATTTATGTAGATCTTTGATATATTTGAGTCTGTACGGAATAATGACTCAAATTCATTACCTATTTTATAGATTTGACAGATTTTGAAGACTGATTAATTGCATCTTTTAAAAATTTAGTAGATTTTAAGGAGATTAGTTGCCTCTTTTATTGCATTATTAAAGGTAACAAATTATCTACATGGGAAGACTTATGGAATTATTCAATGACTTCTTAAAGAAGATATTTTGTCAACCATATTATACATAAGCATTACAATGTTCATTATATGTACATGGGAGAAAGTGTTTATTCTCTTTAGGTTTTAGGATTTGGGATATCTTCTCAATTTTAGATTTTTATTGTAATCTTTTGGTGGTTTAATAAAAAAAATTTCTGGTGGAATAATTTTATCATTATTTTTCTTCACTTCTTATCTCTTCTAAAATCTAATTGTGTAGAGATCCTAAAATCCCTACAATTGGTATCAGAGTCTGCTACACAAATTTTTGAAGAGAGTTTGATTATGGAGAAGATAAGTATAGAAAAACTTAATGGTAGAAATTGAGGGTTATGGAAGGCAAAAATGGAGGATTTTCTATATCTCAACGATCTTCACCAACCATTTGAGAACAGTGTAGAGAAACCTACTAATGTATCTAAAGAAAAGTGGGAAACTTTTGATAAGAAGGCTGCAGCGGCTATTCGTTGTTTTTTTTTGGAGAATATGGTGTTTCATATTGTTTCTAGTGAAACATATTCTTTTGGAATTTGGAAGAAATTAGAAGGAATCTATGCAAAAAACTCTGCAACAAACAAGGTGCTTCCAATGAGAAGATTGACAAAGTTGAAGCTTAAAGAAGGCAGGTCGATTGGAGAGAATCTCAACGACTTCCAAGTAATTGTAAATCAATTGGGAGCTATCAATTACATTGTAGATGATGAAACATAAGCTTTGATATTGATGAGTTCTTTACCAGAAAGTTGGGAAACACTTGCTATTGCATTAAACAACTCAAATTCAGATGGAGTTGTTTCAATGGGATTGGTGGTAAGTAGTCTTCTTAATGAGGAGATGCGAAGGATGAATCTAATGGAAGACAAAGAGAGAGAGGAAACGGGAAATCCAATTGGAGAGATGCATTTTGTAAGGAGGTGCTACCTGCAAAAAGAGGAAGTAATAATACATACAAATTGCTTGGGAAAACGATAGAGAATGATCGTCCCAAAGTGGTGGTGAAAATTCAAATTGGTCAAAATCAAAGTGGAGCCATCAACAGAATGCTGCGAAGACCACATGGTGGCCATTGTGGTATTACAAATAGTTGTGATTTATTGATGGCATGCATGTCTAATTTGGAGCATGCATAATTTTTTGGTGATTTGATGGTTATTCAATTTTTTTTTGGATGGCAATATTTGTTCCCATGGTATTATTGGATATTGTTTTGAAGTTGGGGTTCTAGGTAGAGCTTGGATGACATATATTGAATATTGTATCAAGGTTGAGATTGTTAGGTTTTTTTGTGATATAACATTCTATATTTATGTAGATCTTTGATATATTTGAGTCTATATGGAATAATGACTCAAATTCATTACCTATTTTATAGGTTTGATAGGTTTTGAAGATTGATTAATTGCATCTTTTAAAAATTTGATAGATTTTATGGAGTGATTAGTTGCCGCTTTTACTGCATTAGAAAAGGTAACGAATTATCTACTTGGGAAGACTTATGGAATTATTCAATGGCTTCTTGAAGAAGATATTTTGTCAACCATATTATAAATAGGCATTACACTGTTCATTACATGTACATGGGAGAAAATGTTTATTCTCTTTAGGTTTTAGAATTCGAAATATCTTCTCAATTTTAGATTTTTATTGTAATCTTTTGGTGTATTAATAAATTTTTTGTTTTGGTGGAATAATCTTATCATTATTTTTCTTCATTTCTTATCTCTTCTAAAATCTAATTGTGTAGAGATCCTAAAATCCCTACCAGATCCTCCGCTCGTTCGTCTTTCGATCGTAAGATTATTGGATCATGCTCGTGGTTCATCCTTCCTTCCTATTGTCAAGCCTTCTTGACGTTGGTGATTGCTTAGCAATGGAAGTGGCTTTAAGAGACTTATCATGCCTTTTCTTTGGGGATAGGACTTCCTCTAACTGGTCCAATGTTTTTATGGCACTTTAGATTTCGAAAAAAGGATTCTATTTGCGTGATTTGGATCTGAGGTTTGGAGCGTGCCATCTTGCCTTTATTGCTTATGTTACTTGGACCGCTATGTTCTTCTTCCAACCATTCGATTTTTCACTTAGTTTCGTTTTTGCGGCAAGGTGAGCCTGTCTCAGTTTGGTTTGTTGTGTTTAATGGTCAGAAGATGGTTGTGGCTTTGGTTTGCATTTGTTGTACTTTCTTGTGGTGCTAGCCTTTTCTTTTAGGGTTGTTTTGCCTTTTTGTCTGGTCAAATTGCCTACTCCAGTGCTTTCTGTTGTCCTATTATATGGATGGCTTTGAAATCTACTGAATTTGGATTTTGGTTTTGATTTTAAAAAAACAATAATTAGACCTCAATACATGATATAATCATACTGCATGCAAGCAAAACACTATTTCATTGAAAAAAAAATGTAACGGTAAAATTATACCTTTTCTGTTTGCTAATTGAATTGATAATTTTGTGAAAAAAAGAAATGTAATTTTGAATCCCTAATGCAATGAAAAGAGCTAACATACAACGATAAGTACATTTTTCTGGTTATTCAAATTGATAGCGAACAATAATGTGACCGCTACTATATTAGAAAAACTTGACTCCATCCTTAACCTGCAAAATGATTTAAATTAAACTCCAAATAAGCATTCTAGTATTAAACATCAAGCAACCAACGTACAATGGTAATATTTCGATCATCCAAGTAGCAGCCATGTATTTAAAAATAAATAAAACCTATAGCTGGGCTATCTAATCCTTCATAAACTCTTAAAAGGAACTGGGCTAAATCTATCTGAGACAGATTTTGATCATCTAGGCATCAGTCATGTATTTTAAAAACCAACATCTCGATTGTCTTCTCATTTATAAACTCCAAAAAAGGAGTTGAGCTAAATATATTTGAAGCAAATTCATAATTAAACAGATTATAGCTAAAAATTCCTTTGATACATAATACCTGATTACAATTGGTGATGGTGAGGCTGATTTCAAAATCAACTGCTAAGGACTGAAGGTTGGTGGCAATGTTGGTTGCTGGGGAGGCAAGTTGTGGCATATGGAGGTGGAAGAAAGTTTAGGATCCTGTGTTGATTTAGAAGCCATTCCGATTAACAGAATCAGATAGGTAGGGTATTCTATGGAGGAAGAGGAGTGACTATAAAGATAAAAGGCAATGACGAAATAGGAGGAGACAATAGTGGACGACAATCCAAACGAGGATTTCTACTACAACAAAATGATGGCAGCTCAAACCCTGGCTCCAAGGCGATTCAGCGATGTACACCAGATTCAGCAATTTGAGCTTCAGAAAAGGGTAACGCGAGAGCAGGATTGATGCTTTCCTTGAACTTTGAGACTCTTCAGCGAGGATGGAGCCGAAGCTTTTGTTGGTAAGTGGAACTGATGAGCTTCAGAAAAGGGTAACGCGAGAGCAGGATTGATGCTTTCCTTGATCTTCGAGACTCTTCAGCGAGGAAGGAGCCGAAGCTTTTGTTGGTAAGTGGAACTGAAGTGAAGTAGACGAAATATGCTTCGCACCTGAGTTCTCTCTGGTATGAATCTCCCTTACTTTTAGTTCAGATCTGAGTTTCGAAAAATTATTGTTTGACAAAGCCTTTGTAAGAATATCAGCCTTTTAATAGTATGCTAGAACATGACAAACTTGCAATTGCCCCTTTGTAATCTGTTCTCGAACAAAGTATATATCTATCTCGATGTGTTTTGTTCGAGAATGTAAAATAGGATTTTGAGGCATATATAATGTGCTTTGATTATCACACCATAGTGTAGTTTTGTCAGTTTTAATCTGCAACTCCTTAAGCAATGATTGTTACCACATGATTTCTGGTGTGGCACTAGCCATACTTCTGTATTTAGCTTCACTGCTTGATTTTGAAATTGTGGCTTGTTTCTTAGAGCTCCATGAAAATAGATTATTCCCAAAATAAATACAATATCCCGTGATAGATCTTCTATCATCGACATCACCAGCCCAGTCAACATCACTGTATCCCACAATGTCTAGCTTTGAATTTTGTCAATGTGTAGACCATAGTCAAAAGTTCCATTTAGATATTGTAGCACTCTTTTAACACCTTTCCAATATGTGTCCAAGGGATTCTGCATAAATTGAGACAGTTTGTTAACACTGAATGACAAATCTGGTCTGGTTATAGTAGCATATTGGAGAGCTCCAATTATGCTTCTATATTGTTTAACATTTAGTATAGGTTCCCCCCTGTGTTTTGGGTATCTTTGACTGCTTATCATAGGGGTAGGTTGAGAATTTAGCTCTTTCCAGGAGATCAACAATGTATTTTCTCTGATTTAAGATCATGCTTTGCTTGTTAGTTCTGGTCACTTCTATCCCCAGAAAATAACCGAGATCACCTAAGTCTATCAGTGAGAACTGTTGATTGAGATACTTAATTAAATCACTAATTTTCTTTTCATTATTGTCTGTAATGATTAAATCGTCAACATTAATAAGTATGTATATAGATGAATTAGCAGTGAGGTTAACAAACAATGATTTGTCTGATTTGGTAAACTGAAAGCCTTTATTAATGAGTGTTTCTTTTAGTTTCTCAAACCAAACTCTAGGGGCATGTTTGAGCCCATATATTGCCTTATTGAGCTTGCGTACAAGATTCTTGTCTTGTATGTAGCCTGGTGGCTGCTGCATATAAACTTCCTCTTGCAGCTTGCCATTTAAAAAGGCATTGTTAACATCAAGCTGCTTTATATGTCAATTTTTATACACAGCAATGGTTAAGATAAGTCCAGGGCCGGTCCATCGGATCAGTTGCCCAAGCCCAAAAAATTTTTTGTTGCCCACAGCACTAATTTTGTGATGCAGTTCGTGCTAAATTAGTCGAAAAACAAGTGATAAAGGAAGTAAAAGTTACCTGTAAAATCATATAAAGATGATATTGTTCCACTAAACGAAAAGATACACACACACACACACACACAAATATATATATATATATCAAAGGTGTGCTGCATTGCAGCATCCTGCCTGATTGCCATTTACTAATGCCCATACTTTTGAAACTCCCATTCGCTATTATCTGTACATATGAACCAAGATATCAAGATAAAAAATAGCGAAATAAAAACAAAGAAAGAGGATATAGTTAGACATTGCTATTCTTGCTAATTAGTTAAATACCTGACAAGTTGATTGTGAAATTTTACACCACATTTCATCATAATTTCTACTTTCCATTCCACACTCCTTTTTTACTTTACACCATTCACTCAAAACTCGTTAGGTAGATTTGAAATAAATTGTAGTAGCTGATGTTATCACATAGAGCACAAAATTTTACAGCTATCTTTCATTAAAACTTTTACATGTCCATCTAAAATCCTTACATTTCACTATTCAGTCAAAGCACTATTACAAGTTAAGGTTCAAAGCTCATTTTAAAGAAATTTGAAATAAGGTACTACAACCAATATTAGCAGGCAAGAAAGTGGGGATACTGAAATTGTTCCACTTAGTTCTTATTGCTATGAAAGCGAAAATTGGCAAAAAGTGAGCAACGAATGGCGAGAAGTACCATTTATGTGATATTGCAACTGCACATACTCAGCAACAAAGTTTACATTCATTCTTCAAAATCAGTAAATCAAATACATTATCAGATTTTCAATTTTTTTAAAAAAGGTACCTTTCTATTGCTCAGCAGCTGAGCTTTGAAGATTGAAGAAACGATAAGATTGGAGATAGCAAGAAGGAAGATGTTGATGTCCAATCGATTTGCGATTTGCCCCTTTTTCCATAAAGAGAATCGGTGCGTCTGCAGTGAAGCATTGATGAATACGAAATACCTAATTTGAGAAGCGGGAGAAAGTTTCACATTAACTTATGAATGGATCTTTTTTTTGGTTGCCCTGCTGCCCATGGGCTACCCCCTCTCATGGGCTTACTGGGCTTGCCCCTGGGCGGGGCCTGGATAAGTCTAACAGTTGTGGACTTAACCACAAGAGAGAAAGTTTCAGAAAAATCAGACTCATATCCTTGAGTGTAACCTTTGGCCACTAGCCTTGCCTTGTGTTTGTTTATACTATCATCTGAATTTTTCTTTAACCTGTAAAGTCCACCTGCAATTGACTATATTTTTATTCTTGGGTGGATGAACGAGTTCCCATGTCTTGTTATTAACTAAGGCATTGAACTCTTCATCCATTGCCAATTTCCAATGTTCATTGCCGATGGCTTGACTAAAATTTTCAAGCTCATCACTTGTAGATATTGCAGCATATATTTTCGGTTTGAAAATACCACTTTTTGATCTTGTAATCATAGGATGTCCAGTTGCAACTGGATTAGTTTGTGGAGTGTTATCTTCATTTTCAGTACTATTGTTGATATTATCTCTTGAGTTTTCTACAGCAGTTTGACCTGTACTCCTTGCTGTGCTATCTGGAGACTAAACTGAGCAACTGGGTGTGTGATCGGCATCTTGACCTTACCTTAGTGGTAATATGTGTTGAGATTCTGAGGAGCCACTGGTCCTTTCACTCTCCATGTCATTTGAGAACTCAGTATACAAAGGTATATCTGGTATTGCTTCCCTTTTATTGTATATTTTACTTATAGTTTCAATGTTGTGCTCTCTAAATGGAAACACTTGTTCATTAAACACTACATTTCTGCTAACAATAACCTTGCCATTCTCATCAGGACATTTGTACCCCTTTTGACTTATTCCATAACCAATAAAGGTACATGACTTAGATCTGAAATTCAATTTATTTCTGTTGTAAGGTCCAGTACAAGGAAAACATAAACATCCAAATGTTTTAAGAATTTTGTAGTCTGGTTTAGTCCCAAATAATTTTCTATAGGACATTTTCCATGTAATACTTTGGTTGGCAATCTATTAGTCAAATAAACTGCAGCATTAAAGGCTTCAGGCCAAACTTTTAGGGGCATTGCTGCTTGAGCAAGCAATGTTAAACCAGACTCAACAATGTGTCTATGTTTTCTTTCTACTAACCCATTTTGCTTAGAAGTGTATGGACAAGTAGTTCTGTGTATAACTCCCTTTTTGTGAAAGTAATCACTCAAAGTTTTATACTCACTTCCACCATCAGTTTGAAAAAAATTTAACTGACAGTTAGATTGTTTTTCTGCCATATTTATAAATTTAATGACAATATTATACACATCTGATTTGAACTTCAAAAAGTATATCCATGTATGTCTGGAATAAGAGTCAATAAAGGAAATATAATAATTGTAACCATAATCAGTGTTTATGGGTGCAGGGCCCCATAAATCTGAAGCAATCATAGCTAATTGCTATTTATATTCAGTTTCAGAGTTGGTAAATGGTAATTTATGAATTTACCAAACTAGCAATAAGTGCACACATATGGAGTTGTACATGTGTCAAACGGAACTTTATTATCAAGTAATATTACCTTAACAGTCATCTCACAAGGGTGACCTAACTTGTTATGCCATATATCAAATACATTCTTGTTTTTAATATCAGAAACGATTTCAGTGACATTACAAGTATTGTTATTAGTACTAGCAGATTTCTTGCGTATTACAGAACTGAATCTATATAGCCCTTTTTCTGCTTCACCTTATAACAAAGTTTCTTTGGTTAGTATGTCTTTAACTAGACAATACTTAGGGTAATACTCAAAGAATACACCATTATCACTTGCAAATTGTGATACACTGATGAGATTTTTCCTAACTTTTGGAACTCTCAACAGATTATTCAGATATAATTGTCTTTTCCCTTTGACATGTGCATTTTCAGTGTGTGTTATTCTAATGCATTCACCATTACCTAAACAAATAAGATGCTTACCTATGTATTCCTTGTTGCCAATGTTCAAGTTTTCCAAGTTGTTAGTAACATGATTTGTTGCTCCAGTATCAGGATACCATGCATCATCTGAAATATCTTCTTGTCTTGTAGCTTCACTGAGTTGACAACTTTTAGAACCATCATTTTGTTCAGATGTATTTCTAGCTTGTGTTAGATTTGCACTCCCATTATTGTTGGAATTTCCAGAATTTTATCCAGGCATGTAACCTTGTGTAAACCTGAAATAACACTTGGCTGCAGTGTGGCCAAGTTTTTCACAAATTTGGCACTTGTGTCTTGAGTTGTTGTTACCATACCTACCTCTTCCTCTTGACCTACCAGAAAAACCTACCCTCAGATTATTTTGATCACTTCTTGGATTCTTGTTTTTGTTGTTAACTGCATAATTGATTGACATGTCACTGTTAATGGATTTATTGTGATCAATTCTTGACTCATGAGATAATAGTGTTGAATGAACATATTGCATGTTTGAAGTTGTATTCTTTGTAGTTAGAATTGCAACAACTGCTTCATATTCATTTCCTAATCCATTTAGAACAGTTAACACTTGTTCATCTTCGCTAACTTTATGACCAGCAAACTCAAGTAAATTGTATAGTTTCTTTATCTTTGCAAGATAATCTTTCATTGGTTCATCTTCTCCCTTTCTAATATTTTGCAACTCTCTTTTATAATGCATAGCCTTTGCTGCTGATTGGGTGCTGAAAACCCTTTCTGTAGTTAACCACATTTCATTAACGAATTTACATCCTATAACTTATGAGAGAAAATTTGAACTAATGGATGAAAGTAGCCAAGCACATATGAGTCTGTCTTGTCTAAAGTATTTGGTGTATTCACCATTACTAACAATCTTATTTTCATTGTCAGTGATAAATTTTGGAGGTATGGTTATGGTTCCATGAATGTAGCCTTCAAGACCATACCCCTCAATGACAGTTTCAACTTGCATTCTCCAAAGAACATAGTTATCATCTTCAAGATTGATGGTTAATAGTTGGCTTTGAGGACAGATTACGGTACTTATCTCATTGTTAGGATTTGATCCAGAAACAATTGATGTGGATTGTGAAGGTTGATCAGGCAAGACTGGGTGAGAAGAATCAACATCCCTTATTCCAGAATGGCTATCTCCAGCCATATCAGAATGATGAAAGAGGGCTTCAGAAATTGGAAATTGACTGAGCTTTCAGTTAATTGAAATTTTCCTTTTAGAAAATGATGTAGATTTAAGACAAAATGCAACCAAGTTTAACTTGGACGGCTCTGTCTTTATTCTGATTTTGAGAGGAATTTTCGATTTCTTGAACTGGCTTTCTTAATTTCTAGAAATAGATTGTTTTGAGATTCAATGTTGCAGCCAAACTTTGATGAAGTTAATGGAAAGTAATTGAATCTTGATACAATCTTCTTAACTCCCAAACGATGAAGATAGAATCTGATGGGAGAACAAATTCTTAACAAAGAAGCCTGAATCGGAATCTGATGTGAAGACAGGAGAAAGATCAGGATTTGAACGAGGATCTTAAACACTGCTAAGCAAATGCTCTGATACCATGTTGAATATGTGAATTAATCAGAGATGATTAGAGAAAAGCAATATAGAACAATTGTAATTAAAGAGGGAATGTAAACTGATTTGTATTCAATGAAAAATTAATTGTACATAAGCATTCGTTGGTTATTTATACACATATTAGACTGATGGCCAAAGCCCAAGTAAATGTAACTTGAAATAGAATATAGCGCGTGCTAGCCCATATAACATAATGTTAAACAGAGTCCAACAAAAAGAAACGAAAGAAGAAGAAAAATGATGTACAATTTTGGCTTCAGACGAAATTGATCTTAACTGACAGTAGGCAAACCTCCCTAATGATCGGTTTGATTAAAGGAAGCGTAAATGGATAATATTTATTATAATGACCATTTTGTTAATTTTTTATCCTCCATTTTGTCTGTTATATTTTAAAATTGGTAATTTTTATTCTAATCCACCATATTAGTAAGTTAATCCACCATATTTTATATAATCTTTGACTTTTACTAAAATTTAAATTTTAATCAGTATATCCACCAAAAAAAGAAAACTGTACGTATTATCCTCTTCTCAATCTTCTTCTGTGCGTTTTCTTCTTCCTTGTGTTTTCCGTCGTCTTCTCGGTTCTGGAATCCTAGCATCTAAATCCAAGCTTAAGCGTTAAGCGGAGTCAAGGTTTTAAATCTCGAGTTTTGGTCGCGTTTCATCTTGGGGATTTTATAGACTCGATCTCGTATCGGGGGAGATCTCGGACGAGATGAGTATAACTCGGGAGTTCATCTCGGATTTTCATCTCGGGTCTGAAAGTTCATATCGAAACAATCTCGGGGTACATGACATCTTAAAAATGATATTTTAACAAAATGATTTATATGAATGCTATAAAAAAACATAGTAACTTAAACTTAAAATGCAAAATAACTTTATTATTCTTTATTTTGCGAAAGAGCATTCACACTCTAAATCGTAATATGCTTAAAACAGGAATATTGTTAGATAGGAAACATTAAAAGGATCCAAAACATTAAAAAATCTAGCATAAATAGACCGTAAAATACATAATGTCATAAGTAACAAGTATGTAAAAAGACGAATATTGAAGCGACCCGAACTTCCCCGGTCTCCGGAGAGATGAGAAAGAACGAATTAATGTGAGGACAAGACAAAACAGAACGCAGACGGAAGAACATTTCATTGTTATTACCACAATTCCATCAGATACAAGAATATACAGAGTATAAATGAATACATTACATTTGATAAATATCAGATATTACAATAAATTACATAGCAGCGGAAATAATACAAAGCACAACTGAAGGTGATATACGGATACAGAGCTTTCCGGATGTCATTCCAGCTGCAAACTAGGACCCTGTAAATATAAATCTGCAAAACCAAAACTACTAGCTGCCTGTGCGGAAAATAAGGGCACCCAGAGTTTAGGTTAAAACAATAAACTCCAGGTCAGTCATGTGACTGGTGTGAGAACTAAAACAGTTATTTAAAACTTTATTTTAAAAGAGAGTAATTCAAGGGACCACGCCGTATAACACGGAACGGGTTTCCTCCCAAGAATACCAGTGCATAGGATAAACAACGCAATGCTTTTTCGAAAAATGAAGCTATTATAAGACCCATGTCCCATCACACAATGCAACGCAAGCCGGAGGATAGGGTTTTCCCTTATATTAGACAAACATGATTGGTACGTTTAAAACAAATCATTTGATACTATAATAAGTGTACAGTGTCAAAACAATTTCAATCATAAATAAAAATCATAGACGGCATAGCATCCCATGCTACTATGTCGCCATACTAGTTCTACAATTAAAACCGCAATACACGTATTGGAAATTGGATTTCCGTCATGAGTCGAGGCAAGGGGCAAGCTCCTCTCCGCTTCGAGACACTCTAGCAAATGCCTCAGGACTACACACTCTGGGTAACCCCTGGATGCTTCAGGCCTGGTCCTCACTTACGTTAGAGGATTAATTATGCCTGAACACACGTTTCCCGGTCCTTACAGACCTAAAATCGAGGCGCCTCATCCAGCAACCACATAGGTGAAAAGTATATAAATGTCAGGGCTGGTAAGTCACTGACACCACCAAAGCTAGAAAGAAACGTCGTGCTCTCCCTACAGTCCTTATCCCGTTTTTAACTCATACCGAGGTGTGAGGCTCGCGGATACACGCTATACACAAAGCTACGCCACGTAGGCCGTGCTTTGATCATCAACCACAAGACTTTGCTTTTCAACAGAAGCCTTGATCCATGCAACTCAGCATGCCACACAGGCAATTCATGCTATGCGATTGATATCTATCGATATATAACCTCTAAGCTCGTACGTCTCAGAGAAGGGCGTTAAGCAAGAGAATAGATTCTCCGCCGCCAAACAGATATATATTTAATAGAAATCAATCGACACAGAATAAAATCCAATGTCAGACACACAATCCATTTACAAGTTCGTTCTGGCTCTGAACGAAACCGGAGGCACTTTCCTCGCATATCCATCCATCTCCAAGTACGTCTGGACGACCACCAACTGTTTCCATCCTCTTGGGTGTACAGCCCAATCAGGATCGTCAGTAATTACCCAAACGATGTGAAGACTTCCGGTCTTCGACCACCGTCTTCATCTTCGACATATCGTCGAATCGGTTATTCAGAATGGGTATAAACCCGGACTTTCCGAACAACCCGCGTATATTAAAAACAAATGTTACACAAACACAACATACGCCTCATTCCAATTCAGAATATTCTTTTATTCACAAAATCACATTTTTAGGGAAAGGTTCCCATTAATTTTATCCAAGATAAATCCTTTCAAATTTATCCTTTAATCTTCCTTTGGATGTCATTTCAAACCAAATTATGGTTTTTCAAACTAGTCGAGATTAGCGAACCACAACGAAGTAATTATTTATTTTATTTCCCAATCCCAACGTATTCATCCCATGAATCAAAACTGGTAATACTCCATATCTAACACCATGGTGTTATCGGTAAAATTAATTACCATTTCACGTTCAAATCTAATTGAAGATTTAACTATCGCTTTGGAGCAAAACTGGTGATACTCCATCCTCGCTCATTTTCTAAAGTTGATAATTTAAATTATCAATCCACATTTCAATTTAATTGAAGATTCATTAAAACTCCTTTTATTGGGTTAAAGAACTAATGTCATTTAAAACACAGTTCACGACAAACCCAAATCACATTCTATTTATCATCGGGTTAAAGAACTAGTGTTGTTTAAAACACAGTTCACGATAAACCCACAAATCAATTCTAATTCAATTCAAATCAAATATATTAGGAATTCCGATTATTTAAAACCCCTTTTTAAATCTAATTTATTTATTTAAAAAATAATAATTGGGTTTTAAATTTAGTTCAAACTAGTTCATTTCGATAAAAATCTATTTTTATCTTTTCAAATATGGAGTTTTTCATCCCAATTTTTCCCAAATCATTTATTATGATTTTACAAAAATTATTGCTATTTTTAATAATTTTATCAAGGCCCGTACAGTCGATTTCCATCAACGGCCATCGAACTGCACCTATAGCGACCTTTTCCGAATTTGATTTGGACGTATCTCCAAATCCAACCGTTAGATTTCAAATTTCAAATATTCGTTAGAAAGCTCTTTTCGTTACGAACCCAACGGTTCCGGTTTTAGGAGAATACGACGGTTGGATCTCCCGTAATGTCCGTTTGAAATAAATGATCGAAATTCGCGAACTGCCGCGGCGCGGCGCGGCGCGTTCTATTCAGGCCATTATATTATATATATAATATATATTTCATCGATTTCTATTTAAAACGAATTATATAAATAGTTTTGAATTCGTTTAAAAAACATTTTCAACTTCCATTGAAATTCAAATCAAAATTGAATTTTTTCCTTATAAATTCGTTTTAAAATTCATTTCTATTCAATTTGAATTCATTTCAACTCGTTTTCAATTCAATTCGAATTCGTTTTCAATTCAATTCGAATTCGTTTTCAATTCAATTCGAATTCGTTTTCTATTCAAATCAAATTCATTTCGTTTTCTTTTTGAATCCAATTCATTTCGTTATCGTTTCATATTCAATTCATTTCGAAATCGTTTTATATTCAATTCATTTCGAAATCGTTTTATATTCAATTCATTTTGAAATCGTTTTATATTCAATTCATTTCATTTCAAAATATTCGATTACGAAATCACTTTTCAATATTCATTTTAAAATGAGTAAAATCGATATAAATATCGTTCACGTCAAAATGGCATCAATCTAATCAACACGGCTTTATATATTTCTATTTTCAAATATTCTATTCAATAAATGAATATTTATTTTTGTCAACACACGACTAATCTCAACGAATGAGTACTGTCCACGTGTGACTATTTTTGTTATTTAATATATTTTATTAAAATTAGGGTATCTATCGTTTGATATCAAATTAGACTCCAACCGTAAATTAGTAAGAGAACGATTCCCTAAATATTAACACCGAAGGCCGAAACCAACATCAGATCAATATCCAGGAGACCACTCATCTTAACTATCTTCCAGTTAATTTCTGATTTCATATATGATAAAGATGTAAATTTTATTGTTAAAATATTTCGTTCAACACATAACTAATCTCAACGGATGAGTACAGTCAACACATGAACCTTTATTTTATAGTGATAAAGATGTAAATTTTATTACTAAAATATTTCGTTCAACACATGACTAATCTCAACGGATGAGTACAGTCAACACATGAACCTTTATTTTATAGTGATAAAGATGTAAATTTTATTACTAAAATATTTCGTTCAACACATGACTAATCTCAACGGATGAGTACAGTCAACACATGAACCTTTATTTTATAGTGATAAAGATGTAAATTTTATTACTAAAATATTTCGTTCAACACTTGACTAATCTCAACGGATGAGTACAGTCAACACATGAACCTTTATTTTATAGTGATAAAGATGTAAATTTTATTACTAAAATATTTCATTCAACACATGACTAATTCAACGGATGAGTACAGTCAACACATGAACCTTTATTTTATATTGTTCTTTATTTTTTAAATTGGAATGAGGCCCAATCAATCACCGTATAGCGTTAACTATATGGATTTTCAATCATCACACGTATATAATAGCATTGAAAAATAATCAACCGTCAACCAAAGTGCACTACGTTGTATAAGCATCAAATATAGATATCTAACGCTTATAACAGCCTGCCAATCAATCGATCGACAAATTTAATCAATCAGGATGAGTGAACTTCAAATTTCATCCCAACACCCGTGTGGGGTTTTCAAACAATCAAACACAAATTTTAGTTGTGCAGTTGGGCGATGTGTAAAATTTATCATCCCAATCCATCAGTCAAATCAGTGTATATAAACAAATCGGTCGATTCGTTTATAAATATTCATTTATTCACAATCACGTTAAAAATTATATTTTTAACGATAAAACATTTTATTCCAACATATGAATTTCTATTCAGTTCATTCTTTAAATAAAATGATATTTTTATTTTTCTAACTTATTTTAGAAAATTTCGGCGGCATAACGACACGATACTAGAAACGGGACAAGGCCTAGCCTTATCCCCGGTCTAGTGAAGGCCCACGCCATTCACACATCAATCAAATCAATTTCATTTCACCAAATAATTCAATTCAAACCAAATAAAATAGTCAACTACACAACCAAACAATTTAACAAACAAGCCATCCATGGTCTGTGGATGACGGGTGTTGGGTGCTCCTAAACACCGTCTGCATCCTAGTATATATATATAACTAGAAAAAGAAATTGAAGAGTGAGAAATTCTCACCAATAGCTATCCAATACCACGACTCTTCATTGATAGAAATCTTCATCGTTCTCGCCTTTTTAACACATTCGTTGCCCGTATTCTCTACATATGTAAAAATCAAATTTTTACTTCGCTATTCAATATATAAAAATCAAAATTTTACTTTGCTATTCAATATATAAAAATCGAATTTTTACTTTGCTATTCAATATATAAAAATCGAATTTTTTTAATTACGCTATATGGATAAAAATTCTATTTTTACATCGTTATCATTTAGATAAAAAATTCTATTTTTACATCGTTATCATCTATATAAAGATCTCGCCTTTTCAACTATAAAGATTTCTCCTTTTCAAATATAAAGACTTCATCTTTTCAAAAATATAGATTTCGCTTTTATTTCGTCACTATAAAAATCACCTCTTTATTTCAATGTATATATAATAAAAATCAGATTTTTATTTCGCTACATATACAAAGATGATATTTTTATATTCTATATCTCATAAAGATTATATTTTTATAGTTCCTACTATGTAAAGATCATATTTTTATCTTCCTACAATATAAAAGATTATATTTTTAGCGCTCTACAACATAAAAGATTATATTTTTATATTGTTCTCCTCCTAATAAAGACTATATTTTTACTATCCTACCTATATAAAGATCAAATTTTTATTATCTATATATTATAAAAATTGATTTTATAGATTAAAAATCACTACTTTATATCATTAAATCCGACCTTTCTTATCTTAAAAATCCTGTCTTTGATAATTTTAAAAACCATATCCTTCTCTTATGAAAAATCATATTTAAAAATCCCTTCTTTGTTTTCATAAAAATATAAATTCACATTCCTATATGCAGGGATAAATATAACTGAAATAAAAACAAAAAGCTTGCTTACTTTTTTTTATTGAAGAATCGGATAATCGGAGAGGAGAGGAGCAAGGTGGGGGCGGATTCCACAGCTCTGGACGGAGGGAGGAGGAAGGGTGGTGCGGTGGCCGTGGGGCTGCGCTCCAGCGAGGGGGGGGCTCACGGGTTTTGGGTCTGGAAGGGGTTTCGACGAGGGTTTAAGTGGGGTATGGCGCGGTCTTCAAATCGTAGAGGGGAGAGAGGAGCGAGACGCGAGGGCGAGGGGGGGGGTCTGCCGGAGATCGACGGCGGCGGGGGTCCTCCGGGGGTGGCGGTGTCGATCGCGCGAGGGGGGGGGGGCTCCGTCAGTCTTCTCTTTTTTTTTATTCTGTTATGATTGAAAACGAGAGGAGGGGGGCCAGAGAGGAAATAGGGGGAGGAAAGAGAATTTTTAATTATTTAATTATTTTATTTACTAAAAGTTGACTTTTGCATACGACCTCTAAACGAGGCCCACCGCCTGTCGTCCATAGCGTATTACCCCCATTCCGAACACAATGGGATATGTATCGTAAGTTGATTCGATCGTTTCGGTCGGTTTTCGTCAAAATCAACATATAACTCTATATATTGAATTTGAACGCGCATTTCAATTTACTGGGGTCACATACGAACTCTAAAAATTGCAGAAAAATATTTCCTAGCTTCGTATTGACGATACGGTCCTAACAAAACTAGTTTCGTCGAATTCTGAGACCGTTGGAAAAATGACCAATTTCCAGTCGATTAAAATCAACTAAAACCGGTCAAATGCATTTTCCTTTGCCACGCTCACATATTGATTCGAAAAATTATGAAATTTGGAATCTAGCAATAATTTGACATCACGGATCCAAAAAAAGTGGTTTCGTCGAAATCCGAGATCGTTTGCAAAATTCCCATTTTTAAGGGCCTGAATTCCATAGCGACTATTCAGAATTTTCAACTGGACATATCTTTTGATTCCCACTATGAAATCTTGATTTTTCGGATTCGTTGGAAAGATATTATCAATTAGATCCTATTATTTTTGGTTTCACTAAAATCCGGTTTGTTTTGCACCCGGTACATTCAATTGAACTTTGAAATCGAATTATTGAACTACCGCGCCATTTTCAATTCCTTTTATAATTATATATAAATATTTATATTCTAACGACGACGTATATAAATATATTCGTCTAATTCTTATTCAAAATAAATTTTCCCGTTGATATTATTTAAAATAATCCATTTTAAATATTCAAAACTCGCTAAAATTGCCAAAATAAAAATTTTAAAATGGTTCAAATTTTCCGGGTTATTACAATCTTCCCCACTTAAAACTTTTCGTCCCCGAAAAGGGACAAAGTCGAGAGTGGTTTGATCAATCAACTCTACGTTCGATCTGGCTTCCATTCTCCAACTTTTCAGTTTCTGAGAATTTTCAAATTCTTCAAAAATTTGGCTAACACCCTAAATTTTCGAAAAATTTCGCCATAACCTCCCCTGCACCGGGAACCACGGGAAAATCCCGAAATTGCCATATAGGCCTTCTGATCTCAAAAAGAAAAAGAAAAAGCCAAGCGGCTAGCCAATAGGCTCATAAAATCATCATCACCCAAACAAAACAGTAAATTATAGTAAACATGTACCTATTTGTCGGGCAAACAAATTTTATTCTCTGCTCTAGCCTCCTTGCTATGACCTGTTCAATGTAAGTATATGTATATGCAAGCAAATGCGACCAATTTTCAATATAATTCAATGTTTGGTTCAATTAGGCATAATGGTTCAAAATTATCAAATAAACAAACAACTCAATCATCAATCAATTAGTGAATTTAACGTTTCAAATTCATAATTTTGATATATATACAAAAAATCATATTCTTGATGCCAATTCACAACAATGTGTTCTAACTATATATAAGTTTTGGTTCTCACACCAGTCTAATGGAAATTTATAGAAATCACACCTTCGAAACACGAACATAAAAACTGATGATGTCATGACAATTATCAGTACCATCTCCGGGCGACTAGAATGTGATTCCATATCTATCCAATATATTAAAAATTCGAATATACGTTCATGACGCGTATATGCAAAACCTTTATATATTGGATTGTCCAAATCAATACAAATAAAATATTCAAATACGTATAAAATGATTTAAATTTTCAAAACAAAATTGTTTCCATTTGAAAAATATACTCTTCACACTCGTTCTACGATACTACTGATCCTATCTCTAACGAGTCATTCTAATTGGATATTACTAATCCAATATCTGATGAATTCTTTCGTATGGTTCTAATGTGTCTTGTTCTCGAGCTCTGTAAACCAAAGCTCTGATACCAAATGAAGCGACCCGAACTTCCCCGGTCTCCGGAGAGATGAGAAAGAACGAATTACTGTGAGGATAAGACAAAACAGAACGCAGACGGAAAAACATTTCATTGTTATTACCACAATTCCATAAGATACAAGAATATACAGAGTATAAATGAATACATTACATTTGATAAATATCAGAGATTACAATAAATTACATAGCAGCGGAAATAATACAAAGCACAACTGAAGGTGATATACGGATACAGAGCTTTCCGGATGTCATTCCAGCTGCAAACCAGGATCCTATGAATATAAATCTGCAAAACCAAAACTACTAGCAGCCCATGCGGAAAATAAGGGCACCCAGAGTTTAGGTTAAAACAATAAACTCCAGGTCAGTCATGTGACTGGTGTGAGAACTAAAACAGTTATTTAAAACTTTATTTTAAAAGAGAGTAATTCAAGGGACCACGCCGTATAACACGGAACGGGTTTCCTTCCAAGAATACCAGTGCATAGGATAAACAACGCAATTCTTTTTCGAAAAATGAAGCTATTATAAGACCCAGGTCCCATCACACAATGCAACGCAAGCCGGAGGATAGGGTTTTCCCTTATAATAGCCAAACATGATTGGTACATTTAAAACAAATCATTTGATACTATAATAAGTGTACAGTGTCAAAACAATTTCAATCATAAATAACAATCATAGACGGCATAGCATCCCATGCTACTATGTCGCCATACTAGTTCTACAATTAAAACCGCAATACACGTATTGGAAATTGGATTTCCGTCATGAGTCGAGGCAAGGGGCAAGCTCCTCTCCGCTTCGAGACACTCTAGCAAATGCCTCAGGACTACACACTCTGGGTAACCCCTGGATGCTTCAGGGCCGGTCCTCACTTACGTTAGAGGATTAATTATGCCTGAACACACGTTTCCCGGTCCTTACAGACCTAAAATCGAGGCGCCTCATCCAACAACCACATAGGTGAAAAGTATATAAATGTCAGGGCTGGTAAGTCACTGACACCACCAAAGCTAGAAAGAAACGTCGTGCTCTCCCTGCAGTCCTTATCCCGTTTTTAACTCATACCGAGGTGTGAGGCTCGCGAATACACGCTATACACAAAGCTACGCCACGTAGGCCGTGCTTAGATCATCAACCACAAGACTTTGCTTTTCAACAGAAGCCTTGATCCATGCAACTCAGCATGCCACACAGGCAATTCATGCTATGCGATTGATATCTATCGATATATAACCTCTAAGCTCGTACGTCTTAGAGAAGGGCGTTAAGAAAGAGAATAGATTCTCCGCCGCCAAACAGATATATATTTAATAGAAATCAATCGACACAGAATAAAATCCAATGTCAGACACACAATCCATTTACAAGTTCGTTCTGGGTCTGAACGAAACCGGAGGCACTTTCCTCGCATATCCATCCATCTCCAGGTACGTCTGGACGACCACCAACTGTTTCCATCCTCTTGGGTGTACAGCCTAATCAGGATCGTCAGTAATTACCCAAACGATGTGAAGACTTTCGGTCTTCGACCACCGTCTTCATCTTCGACATATCGTCGAATCGGTTATTCAGAAGGAGTATAAACCCGAACTTTCCGAACAACCCGCGTATATTAAAAACAAATGTTACACAAACACAACATACACCTCATTCCAATTCAGAATATTCTTTTATTCACAAAATTACATTTTTAGGGAAAGGTTCCCGTTAATTTTATCCAAGATAAATCCTTTCAAATTTATCCTTTAATCTTCCTTTGGATGTCATTTCAAACCAAATTATGGTTTTTCAAACTAGTCGAGATTAGCGAACCACAACGAAGTAATTATTTATTTTATTTCCCAATCCCAACCTATTCATCCCATGAAGCAAAACTGGTAATACTCCATATCTAACACCATGGTGTTATCGGTAAAATTAATTACCATTTCACGTTCAAATCTAATTGAAGATTTAACTATCGCTTTGGAGCAAAACTGGTGATACTCCATCCTCGCTCATTTTCTAAAGTTGATAATTTAAATTATCAATCCACATTTCAATTTAATTGAAGATTCATTAAAACTCCTTTTATTGGGTTAAAGAACTAATGTCATTTAAAACACAGTTCACGACAAACCCAAATCACATTCTATTTATCATCGGGTTAAAGAACTAGTGTTGTTTAAAACACAGTTCACGATAAACCCACAAATCAATTCTAATTCAATTCAAATCAAATATATTAGGAATTCTGATTATTTAAAACCCCTTTTTAAATCTAATTTATTTATTTAAAAAATAATAATTGGGTTTTAAATTTAGTTCAAACTAGTTCATTTCGTTTAAAATCTATTTTTATCTTTTCAAATATGAAGTTTTTCATCCCAATTTTTCCCAAATCATTTCTTATGATTTTACACAAGTTATTGCTATTTTTAATAATTTTATCAAGGCCCGTACAGTCGATTTCCATCAACGGCCATCGAACTGCACCTATAGCGACCTTTTCCGAATTTGATTTGGACGTATCTCCAAATCCAACCGTTAGATTTCAAATATTCATTAGAAAGCTCTTTTCGTTACGAACCCAACGGTTCCGGTTTTAGGAGAATCCGACGGTCGGATCTCCCGTAATGTCCATTTGAAATAAATGGTCGAAATTCGCGAACTGCCACGGCGCGGCCCGTTCTATTCAGGCCATTATATTATATATATAATATATATAATATATATTTCGTCGATTTCTATTTAAAACGAATTATATAAATAGTTTTGAATTCGTTTCAAAAACATTTTCAATTTCCATTGCAATTCAAATCAAAATTGAATTTTTTCCTTATAAATTCGTTTTAAAATTCATTTCTATTCAATTCAAATTTCAATTCAATTTGAATTCATTTCAATTCGTTTTCAATTCAATTCGTTTTCAATTCAATTCGAATTCGTTTTCAATTCAATTCGAATTCGTTTTCAATTCAATTCGAATTCGTTTTCTATTCAAATAAAATTCATTTCGTTTTCTTTTTGAATCCAATTCATTTCGTTATCGTTTCATATTCATTTCATTTCGAAATCGTTTTATATTCAATTCATTTCGAAATGGTTTTATATTCAATTCATTTCGAAATCGTTTTATATTCAATTCATTTCATTTCAAAATATTCGATTACGAAATCACTTTTCAATATTCATTTTAAAATGAGTAAAATCGATATAAATATCGTTCACGTCAAAATGGCGTCAATCTAATCAACACGGCTTTATATATTTCTATTTTCAAATATTCTATTCAACAAATGAATATTTATTTTTGTCAACATACGACTAATCTCAATGAATGAGTACTGTCCACGTGTGACTATTTTTGTTATTTAATATATTTTATAAAAAATTTGTTATCTATCGTTTGATATCAAATCAGACTCCAACCGTAAATTAGTAAGAGAACGATTCCCTAAATATTAACCCCGAAGGCCGAAACCAACATCAGATCAATATCCAGGAGACCACTCATCTTATCTATCTTCCAGTTAATTTCTGATTTCATATATGATAAAGATGTAAATTTTATTGTTAAAATATTTCGTTCAACACATGACTAATCTCAACGGATGAGTACAGTCAACACATGAACCTTTATTTTATAGTGATAAAGATGTAAATTTTATTACTAAAATATTTCGTTCAACACATGACTAATCTCAACGGATGAGTACGGTCAACACATGAACCTTTATTTTATAGTGATAAAGATGTAAATTTTATTACTAAAATATTTCGTTCAACACATGACTAATCTCAACGGATGAGTACAGTCAACACATGAACCTTTATTTTATATTGTTCTTTATTTTCTAAATTGGAATGAGGCCCAATCAATCACCGAATAGCGTTAACTATATGGATTTTCAAACATCACACGTATATAATAGCATTGAAAAATAATCAACCATCAACCAAAGTGCACTACGCTGTATAAGCATCAAATATAGATATCTAACGCTTATAACAACCTGCCAATCAATCGATCGACAAATTTAATCAATCAGGATGAGTGAACTTCAAATTTCATCCCAACACCCGTGTGGGGTTTTCAAACAATCAAACACAGATTTTAGTTGTGCAGTTGGGCGATGTGTAAAATTTATCATCCCAATCCATCAGTCAAATCAGTGTATATAAACAAATCGGTCAATTCGTTTATAAATATTCATTTATTCACAATCACGTTAAAAATTATATTTTTAATGATAAAACATTTTATTCCAACATATGAATTTCTATTCAGTTCATTCTTTAAATAAAATGATATTTTTATTTTTCTAACTTATTTTAGAAAATTTCGGCCGCATAATGGCACGATACTAGAAACGGGACAAGGCCTAGCCTTATCCCCGGTCTAGTGAAGGCCCACGCCATTCACACATCAATCAAATCAATTTCATTTCACTAAATAATTCAATTCAAACCAAATAAACTAGTCAACTACACAACCAAACAATTTAACAAACAAGCCATCCATGGTCTGTGGATGACGGGTGTCGGGTGCTAGTAAACACCGTCTGCATCCTAGTATATATATATATATAACTAGAAAAAGAAATTGAAGAGTGAGAAATTCTCACCAATAGCTATCCAATACCACGACTCTTCATTGATTGAAATCTTCATCGTTCTCGCCTTTTTAACACATTTGTTGCCCGTATTCTCTACATATGTAAAAATCAAATTTTTACTTCGCTATTCAATATATAAAAATCGAATTTTTACTTTGCTATTCAATATATAAAAATCGAATTTTTACTTTGCTATTCAATATATAAAAATCGAATTTTTATAATTACGCTATATGGATAAAAATTCTATTTTTACATCGTTATCATTTAGATAAAAAATTCTATTTTTACATCGTTATCATCTATATAAAGATCTCGCCTTTTCAACTATAAAGATTTCTCCTTTTCAAATATAAAGACTTCATATTTTCAAAAATATAGATTTCGCTTTTATTTCCTCACTATAAAAATCACCTCTTTATTTCAATGTATATATAATAAAAATCAGAATTTCATTTCGCTACTTATACAAAGATGATATTTTTATATTCTATATCTCATAAAGATTATATTTTTATAGTTCCTACTATGTAAAGATCATATTTTTATCTTGCTACAATATAAAAGATTATATTTTTATCGCTCTACAACATAAAAGATTATATTTTTATATTGTTCTCCTCCTAATAAAGACTATATTTTTACTATCCTACCTATATAAAGATCAAATTTTTATTATCTATATATTATAAAAATTGATTTTATAGATTAAAAATCACTACTTTATATCATTAAATCTGACCTTTCTTATCTTAAAAATCCTGTCTTTGATAATTTTAAAAACCATATCCTTCTCTTATGAAAAATCATATTTAAAAATCCCTTCTTTGTTTTCATAAAAATATAAATTCACATTCCTATATGCAGGGATAAATATAACTGAAATAAAAACAAAAAGCTTACTTACTTTTTATTTATTTATTGAAGAATCGGATAATCGGAGAGGGGAGGAGCAAGGTGGGGGCGGATTCCGCAGCTCTGGACGGAGGGAGGAGGAAGGGTAGTGCGATGGACGTGGGGCTGCGCTCCATCGAGGGGGGGGGGGCTCACGGGTTTTGGGTCTGGAAGGGGTTTCGACGAGGGTTTAAATGGGGTAGGGCGCGGTCTTCAAATCGTAGAGGGGAGAGAGGAGCGAGACGCGAGGGCGAGGGGGGGGGGTCTGCCGGAGATCGACGGCGGCGGGGGTCCTCCGGGGGTGGCGGCGTCGATCGCACGAGGAGGGGGGGCTCCGTCAGTCTTCTCTTTTTTTTATTCTGTTATGATTGAAAACGAGAGGAGGGGGGCCAGAGAGGAAATAGGGGGAGGAAAGAGAATTTTTAATTATTTAATTATTTTATTTACTAAAAGTTGACTTTTGCATACGACCTCTAAACGAGGCCCACCGCCTGTCGTCCATAGCGTATTACCCCCATTTCGAACACAATGGGATATGTATCGTAAGCTGATTCGATCGTTTCGGTCGGTTTTCGTCAAAATCAACATATAACTCTATATATTGAATTTGAACGCGCATTTCAATTTACCGGGGTCACATACGAACTCTAAAAATTGCAGAAAAATATTTCCTAGCTTCGTATTGACGATACGGTCCTAACAAAACTAGTTTCGTCAAATTCTGAGACCGTTGGAAAAATGGCCAATTTCCAGTCGATTAAAATCAACTAAAACTGGTCAAATGCATTTTCCTTTGCCACGCTCACATATTGATTCGAAAAATTATGAAATTTGGAATCTAGCAATAATTTGACATCACGGATCCAACAAAAGTGGTTTCGTCGAAATCCGAGATCGTTTGCAAAATTCCCATTTTTAAGGGCTTGAATTCCATAGCGACTATTCAGAATTTTCAACTGGACATATCTTTTGATTCCCGCTATGAAATCTTGATTTTTCGGATTCGTTGGAAAGATATTATCAATTAGATCCTATTATTTTTGGTTTCACTAAAATCCGGTTTTTTTTGCACCCGGTACATTCAATTGAAGTTTGAAATCGAATTATTGAACTACCGCGCCATTTTCAATTCCTTTTATAATTATATATAAATATTTATATTCTAACGACGACGTATATAAATATATTCGTCGAATTCTTATTCAAAATAAATTTTCCCGTCGATATTATTTAAAATAATCCATTTTAAATATTCAAAACTCGCTAAAATTGCCAAAATAAAAATTTTAAACTGGTTCAGATTTTCCGGGTTATTACAAATATGTAAATCATAAGCATTGTAAAACATATACGAACATACAATATAGTCATTTAACATGCAAAACGTAAAATAACAAAAGATTGATATGACTAGATTTGAGTTTTTTAATTATAGTTCTGGTTCATGGACAAATTTAAATTTTAACCAAAAAAAACTAAGATCTCGGACGATATTCCAGTGTTTCATCTCGGTAGATATATCATTCGATTTTGCAATATCTCGGGTGATATATTCGAAAGAAGATTTAGAGTGATATTTGTTGTTTCGTTTCGGAAGGAGCCCAAAACGAAATCTCGAGCGATATTTGCGAGATTTAAAACAGTGAGCGGAGTAATTCAACATAACAGTAAGTAGTTTGTTTATTTTTATTTTAATTTTAAATTTTTTTTGAAGTTGATTAATTGTATACAAAATTGTATTTTTTTTAATATCACCATTATCAAATATAATTGTAGTTGGTTATTTTCCAAAATCTTGAAAAATTGATAGAAATATGTCTATGAAGAGAAGAAGTTTACATCTTGATGAGGGAGACGGTTGTTACAACACTAATGAAACTGCAGGAAATCAAGTGTCGCATATAGTAGATTTATAATGTGTATTATTTTTTACATAATTATCTAGTGCTGAGATCTTGATTTTAGGCTAGTTGGATTATTATTATTAATCTGATATAATAATTGTGAAATAACGCAGAATTGTGAAACAAGAAGCACAAAGTCGATTGTTAGATATATAATAGGATGAAATCTGTAAGTTAATCCACTCGTGGATTAACTTACAAAATAGTTGTGGATTAACTTATTAAAGTAAAATGGTTGATTAACTTATTAAAACCATGGATTAGAATAAAAATTACCTTTAAAATTAATAGGACCTTGTTACTGAGTTTATTTTGTTTGAAAAAACAAGAATCAGTCGATTTCGAGAAAGAAGCGTAGGTCGTTGATGATTGAGATGAAGGTGAGCTCTATTTAATCTTATCATGTCAATTCCAGCTCTATGTATTTTTCATTGGTAAAGTCATGTATATGACATAACAATGTTTACACAGTTGCGCAAACAGGTTTTATATGCTCCATCTATAGTAACCATGTATGCAGAATTATTATATCTTCTTCTTTGCTAACATCATTTGTCACTGAACTATTGCAACACTAGCAAAAGGATTACTGAAATTACATGGTCAATAATTAACATTTGGTGTACACACAATTATATACTAGCACGACATAGGATAACAATGCAGTCGTACTTGGTATTTTACAAATTAGACAAGAAGGAAACTCACAATGAGAACAAAAAAAAAAAATCAATAGTTGACTTCTGCTAAAATGCTTAGAAAAAGCATACATAAACATTACTAGACTACTACCATTTTCTGATAATATACCTAAATAGAATAAATAAAAACTGTAAACTGAATTAATGATAATGAGGGTTTGATCATATGCAAGAACCAAAAATATAACAGACCACGATCTTACCAGCCCCTTAGCTTGAGGCAGTCCATTTGAAAATAACTCTTGGTTTCCAAATTGCATATACTGTTTACCTGCTATTTTCACGTAACAAATCAAGTTAAATCTCAAATCAATATGAGGAAATCAGATACTATAATATATAAATATGACCGTAAGATGTACCAAAGTTCCTATCATCGTAGCAGAAGTACCTATTGCTTGAAAACCCATATTTCCATGTAAAAATCATTTGAGTCACTGCCAACTGCATGAGGATACACTCTACGTTCCCCATTAGTAAGTTTTTGTAAAGGCACAACAGGAAGAAAATTATTCAAAGTAAAAGAAGAGGTATAATGCTTATTGAAACTGTCCATATTATCATAGCAAAGTGAAATTGAAGAATATGCGAAACTTAATGGTAAGAGTAACATGAATCTCACATTTATATTATAAAAGGGGATGAACTAAGATCATTGAGCTGGAATTAATATCATTTATGAAAGTAAACTTATAATAGTGCAAAGGTTAATTGACGATTACTAATTTTGGTTATGGTTTCATTTGTTGTAATATGCTTTGTAATTTGTGTTTCTTGATCGATAACTCTTTCAACCACACATTTTCCAAATAAACTTTCGACTATCTACCATGGAAGTGCAATCATAAAATTAAGAGTACTGTTCTACTTTTTAAGAGTTTAAAATTCATGCATGGTAAGAAACATATAGAAAGTATAAATAGTTTATTATTTTTCTGAGTTACTCTATTGATAGTGTAACACCCCACCTCCGCCAATGCCACTCTTGCAAGGACATTAGCTTTGGAGGGTCGTTAAACAAGGTAAACATGCATGCAGATATCACAAGACAGAACATATAAGTAAAACAGAGTAGTAAAGCAGCGGATAAAACTTAGCATTTCAAAACCATAGTCATGTTACAACAAAGTACTTGGTCATTATTTTCCAAAAACAAAGTCTAGATAAAAGCATAAACTGAAAAACTGAAATACATAAAGTACTATCCCTAATATGAAGTGATAAACCATAGCTAGCTCAATGTCCAAAACCGTACATGAGCAAATCTAGTAAGCAAGCTGTAAAGATCCAAGCTAAGCTCCAATGTTCCCACCCTGAGAACCTGAGGGGGGGGGGAAACGGAAGAAAAGAGGCGAAAGAAAACAGGTCAGTCAAAAAGACTGGTAAGCCCTACTACTATCTGTCTATGAACTAGTAAAGTTAACTGGCATGGGAAGCTGAGATGAACATAAGGATAACAACATACTGGCATGATGATTAACTAACAAGATAGATAAAGGTGTCATCGCATAATCAAGGTTAAGTTTTGCACCACAGGTGTACTAGCATTCCAACATGTCAAGTGAAAACAAGAATTGATCCCTTGGCCCAAGCTTGGCCCAACATCATGAGATGACCTAAATCAGGGTCCAACTACTCGGTCTAGTCGATCGGCTCCCTATAAGCCTAACTCGTCAAGTGTCGGTGTCATGTGGCTTTAATCATGTAATGTAGTTGACTGTGCAGGGTCCACCCTAGGGTGTATCAGGCTCTATGGTGTAACCCTCTGACACCATTCCATGATGCACAGTCCAAACCTACCGTAGCCCGTGTTCAACTCCGGACTTGATGTGCACGACCATGGTCCGCCTGAACAACCGGGGCATCATTCAGCCGTCTCTTTTGGTCTCTTACAATCAGCCCAGTAATCGTGCCCCAACCTAGCCTAGTCCTAGGGACTTATGATACTACCAAGAAGGTTACTGCTGAGAAGGACCACGCAACTAGGGTTTCTTAACGGGTTAAATGTGGTTAACCCGATCCATACGTGGATTAAATCGGTTAAGGGTACCCAAGGCTCCCGACTTAACCTCGATTAATCCATCAAGCCCAAATTGGTTAAGTATTAAGTGGACCATGACTTAACCCTAATCAGGAGGCATTAATTAACTTAATGCACTTTAAACTCTTACATTAGACTTTGTTGTGGTTATTAGTTAAGCCGGGCGGGTCCGGGTAGCTTTACACCACAACTAGGTCTAACCTCGGGTTCGAGCACAACATGACCAACTTCTCACATTGGGTCCTATTGTTTGTAGCCACTAGTTAAGCCGGGCGGGTCCGGGTAGATTTATGCTACAAACTCAACCCAACCTCGAGTTGGCCACACTCATATTTTCTAAGTGTCATGTCCATTATGTTTCCAAAACATAATTACAAGTTAACATATCACGTTATGTTATAAAAACCATGTTTATGTCATCATGTTACCCAACCCCAACGTAATCCCATCGTTTACATAATCGCAACAACGCATAAAGGATAAAATAGGGAACTTGGCATAATCATGACAAAAAGGTGTTGAAGTCACAAGTTTAACATGGGGGCATATGAGGTGTACATATGTTCATATACTTGCATATTGCATCATTAGGCTTCAAAAGCATGCATAAAACCAAACTTAGCATATGATTGATACATGGTGATAAATGACATGTAGAAGTTGCTAGAAGTTCGCATTTGGCCTCACATGCAAGTTATCATAAGGGATATGATAACTTTCATGTTGCCAAAATGCAACCTTTAACATAAAGCTTGAAGCTTTATGCTCACAAACTCAAGTTTAACTTGCATAACATGATAACATGATCAACCCAAACTTACATAACATAGCAACATGTGTCATACATAATGATTAAACCAACTTGCATAATGATCATCCAAACTTGCATATAATGATCAACCAAACTTGCATATAATGATCAACCAAACTTGCATATAATGATCAACCAAACTTGCATCATTCATTTAACTTTAGAGTTCAATAAAAAGAAAGTAGAAAAGGGCTTACAATGCTATGAAGACACAAATAAATATTTATTATAAAGATTGAGACGAAGCCCTTATGAAAGCACCAAAAACCCAAATATGCAATCTCCAAATGAAAACCCTTGAGCCAAATCAATAAAAATCCTTGCTTTGAAATAGAAATGTTGCAACTTGACTTGAATGCAAACTAAGAACATTCATACAAGCTTGAAAATACTTGTATGCATTCAAAACCTCTCATAGAAATAAACTTAGAAATTTTAGCATGAGAGTGGATGCCATGAGAGGAACAATTTTGACATAGTTTAGTTGTAGGAATGAATAATGATGATTTAGGCTAGGCTTAGGGGTCTTTTTATAGAGGATTAGGATAGTATTAGCCATAGGATTAACCCTAGATTCAATCCAAGCCATCAAAGCATGTCTTGGGGAAGAAGTCAAGTGTAGGAACCATCTAGGGCCTTTAGATTAAAGCTGAACCATGAGAACCATTCAAATGCAAAATCTGCATTTGAGCGAATCGGCCCACGGGTTGACAGCCAAACACCCTGGATTAACCCCTAATCGACCCAGCGAGCTCGGGTTGACCTCAAAAATCGGCCGGTTCGGTTATTCCCCTCTCCCAATTCGCTGTTTTGAACATTTTTGCATATTTATTTATTTAATTTTCAATTATATATATATATATCAATATATATATATATACTTCTCTGTGCAACCCATTTCACTTAATTAAGTATACTTTAATTTGTGAATTTTTCATGAAACTTCGCAAGGCCATACCTTGGTCATACGGACTCCGATTTTCGAAAACTCGGACTCTATTTCGCGTATTTTTCCGAGACGAACGCAATGGCACAACCCGTTTCCCTTGATTCAGATTTTACAGTTTAATTCTGCCTCCATTTATGTTATAACATGTTATTCAAAAATACGGGTTGTTACATTTTCCCCTCCTTAAAGGATTTTGTCCCCGAAATCTCCAAGTTAGGAAGAACGTATCCTACCATCCATCATCCATCTACTCAAAACATCATCCACGAGCAATCATTGTCCTTAAAAGGTTCTAAATGCTGTATGATCATATGCAAAGGTGTGTGTATATGTACTTATCTAATGCGAAAATCAGGAGGTTACTGATTCAGTAAACCCCTTTAATGCAAAATATGTTAGTGAAATGAGTCCATATGTATGCAAATTCCTAACATAATTTATAATCTCTACATGAGTGCACATAACATTCATCCATATGCAACATCCACGTGATAGCATAACAAGTTTTCATCCATGAATAAGCATAAACACTCATGCATATGCGGTATGAAAGTGTGTGAGCCGATCTTAGTGCCTAACGTGTATTATGCATCCACGAGTATCCACTTGCAAACACTTGCAACCACTTGCAAACATCAAACATAACATGTTTCAAATACATGTTTCAACCAAGGGTTTCTACCTAAGGTTCTCATGGCAAGATTTACAAAACAAGATAAACTAGATAAGCATGGATAGCAAAGGGAAGATATACCAATCTAGGAAAAGAGATTGAAAATGTATCCTCCAAGAGAAATGGATAAAGCACGCGCCTCTTCTCCTTGGTTTCCCAAGTTGCATCTCCCTCTGTTTTCACTCCATTGCGCCTTAACAAGCTTAACTTCTTTGCTTCTTAGTTTTTTTGTCTTTATTTCCATGATACGAATCGGAGCTCGTCTCAGGGTTGCTTCATCCTCTACCTCCATGTCTTCAAGAATACTTGGTTCAACCACTTTGGCGGGTCTGTGCAAACACTTCCGGAGATGCGAGACATGAAAGACATTATGCACTCCGGCCAGCTTCTCGGCAATTCCACCTTATAAGTCATCTTCCCGACTCTTTCTATAGTAGGAAAGGGTCCTACGATCCTTGGTGTCAGCGAACCATATTTCGCAAAGGAGAAATCTTCACAAAGACCATATCTCCAATTTTAAATTCCAATTCTGTCCTTCGCTTGTCTGGATAGGATTTCTGTCTGTCTTGGGTCGTTCTTATCCATCTTCGAATCAATTCAACCCTCTCGGATGTGTCCCTTATCATGTCGGGCTCAATTATAAGCTTATCCGTCGTCTTCCCACCAACATGTTGGTGGCTTGCACGGCCTCCCATACGAAGCTTCAAATGGTGCCATCCCTATGCTGGCTTGATAGTTATTATTATAAGCAAACTCTACAAGGGGAAGGTGGTCTTCCCAAGTACGACCAAAGTCAAGAACACAAAGTCTCAAAAAGATCTTCTAGCACTCTATTCACCCCTCTCAATTTGGCCATCCGTCTGGGGGTGATAGGCTGTACTCAGATTCAATCGCGTACCCATCGATTCTTGCAAACTATTCCAAACTGGCTAGTGAAACTCGGGTCACGATCGCTAACTATGCTAGAAGGAACTCCATGCAACCGCACTATCTCTCGAAGATAAATAGATGCTAGCCATGATACGGTCCTCTTGCTTTTCACTGGAATAAAATGGGCTCTCTTGGTAAATCTATCAATTATTACCCATATCCCATAAAGCCCAAATAGTTTGGTGGCGAACTTCTTCACCCCAACCATATATCACAAATAGGCTAGCCATACTCCTTAGGGGGTTTGTAACAGAACTAAGATTGAGGATAGGACTGAGAGGATATACTTAAAAGGTAGCATGCGAGTAAGCTCTACGGAACAATAGGGATCAAGGATATACTCTTAGAAAGAGATTAAATGCGCGTATCTAGTCTTCGATCTTCTAAGCAGCATTTTCTTGTGTTTAATCCCATCGTGCCCTGACCGTCTTTTAACTTCGCAATTCCATAGTTCTTAATTTTTGTTCCCAAAATATGAGTTAGAACTCATTTCACCGTTGCCTCTCGTTCCACTTCCACTTATCCTTTGCCTAAAATACTTGGCTTAAACATAACTGCGTGCTCATGGTTTCGTGCAAGCTTTCCAAGATTCGTTAGTGAATCTCGGATCTCGCTTACATACTATACGGTATCCCACGCAGAAAACTATCTCTTGAAAACAAGTGCCAATCCACGTTGCCAAAACTGGAGCTGAGGTAAGGGCTCTTTTGAGCTTTTGAAAAGCAAGCTCACACTCCAAGTCCCATACAAAGACTAAGTTCTTCTTCGTCAACTTAGTAAGAGGGGCTGAAATCTTAGCGAAGTCCCTGATGAACTTCCTATAGTAGCCCGCCAGACCGAGAAAGCTTCTTACTTCGGTTGCATTCCTAGGAGTCTTCCAGTCTTGAATCACAACCACTTTCGCAGGATCCACCGCTATGCCTTGCTTAGAAACTATATGTCCAAGAAACCGAACTTCCCTTCTCCAAAAATGCATTTGGAGAACTTGGCTTTCAACTGATGCGCTCTAAGCGTATCCATCACTTCCTTGAGATGCCTAGCATGCTCTTCCTCATCCTTTGAGAAGATCAGAATATCATCCACGAAGACAACAACAAACTTGTTAAGGAATTCCCTGAACATCCTGCTCATCAAGTCCACGAAGTATGCGGGTGCATTAGTCAAACCGAATGGCATGACAGCCATTCAAAGAATCCATCTGGAGTCCTAAACGCAGTCTTATCGATACTATCCTCGGCCACTCTAAGCTGATGGAATCCGGTGGCTAGATCGAGCTGAGAGAAAACGGAAGCACCATCCAGCTGATCAAAGAGATCATCAATCCTCGGTAACGGGTGCCTATTCTTCTTTGTCAGCTTGTTCAACTCTCGATAATCAACACATAGGTGAAGCGAGCCATCCGCCTTAGTAGCGAATACCACCGGAGCACCCCATTCAGAAATGCTTCGCCTAATAAAATTCTTCTCAAGCAATTCCTTGATCTGCTTACTGAGCTCCCTTCTTTCACGAGGGGCCATGTGCCTAACAGGCAATGATACTGGCTTGGCATTATCGACTAGATAAATGCGGAAATCTATCTCTCGTTTAGGGGGTAACCCCTTAACTTCTTCAAAGACATCAGGATAGTCTCGGACCACCCTTACAGATTGCAGATCATCGATGGACGAGTCGAGAGATTCAAGATAACATAACATGACGGGACCTCTAGGGTTACAAGAAATTTCTAGGGTATTACCGAGGCGAGTCATGAGCCTCACCACCCTATGCTCACAATCGAGGATGGCTCCATAACTGGACAACCAATCCATGCCCAAGATCAACCCATATCCCGTGAATCCGAGAACATAAGCATTACACATGAATTCTACGGCCAAGATAGAAATCTTCAAATCCACACAAATCATAGATAGATGGGCGGAACCCCCAATTGGATTTGAAACACAAACGGGATCCTCAACTAAGCTAGTACTTAGGTGCAAACTTTCAACAATATCAGAAGAGATAAAACTATGCGATGCGCCAGAATCAAATAAGGTGCGAACAGGAAAATAAAAAATGTAAACATGAATTTTTATAAAAACTCTACCTCGATCAAAAGCTGGAAGAGCGAGGAGAGCCTGCAATTGCCCTCCAGAGGGTCTTACTTGCTGAGTTTGTCCTTGCCCTTGTCCTTGCTTCTTGGGGCAATCCTTGCTAAGATGTCCAGGCTCTCCACAGTGAAAGCATTCGCCCAACTTCCTCTTCTTCTTCCTACAGTCTTTGGCTATGTGCCCAGTAATCCCACTGAAGTTGCACTTCCTCCTTTCTCTTGACTTGTTGTCCTTGCTATTGTTGTTCTTGCCTCCTTTTCTGGAATCTACCTTCTCGCCTTGAGACTCATTTGCCTTGACCTCCTTCTAGCCACTCTTATCTTCCTCTTGAAGTAGGGCCATATTCACCAAACTCTCGAAAGTTGCCCCCAAGGGTGTATGAGACATGGCCAAACCGCGCAATGGCTCATTCAAACCTAGAGCAAAGTGTAGGGCCTTCTTCTGAGCTGTGTTTACCAATTCTAGGCCGAACTGAGCAAGTTGATTAAACATATCCACGTATTCCCTAACTGTCATGTCCCTTTGCTTTAGAGATAGGAACCTCTCCATCTGAAGATTCTCTTCTGTCGGTGATAGGAACTTTAGTACAAACCTTCTCCTAAAGTCATCCCAAGTCTCAATTGGTCTAGTAGTGGTGGTGACTACCCACCAATAAGCAGCTTCCCCTTTCAATAGCCATACCGCCAATAGAACTTTCCTACGATCTTCCACATCAAAGATAGCAAAGAGGTCTTCAGTTTCCTTTAACCAGTTTCTTGCCTCCACGGGAGTCTCCGTTCCGACAAAATTCTTACAACCCATCGCCTTAAAGTCTTTGCAAAGCTTTGCGAAATCCTCTTGCGGATGCTGAGGGGGAGGAGGAACCTCAGCTACGGGAGGAGGAGAGATGTTAGCGACAGGGGAAGGAGGAGGAATGGTCGCGGGGCCGGCTTCATTCGCCCTTGCCTCCATAAATCTCCAGAACCAGACGGATACTTGTACGCCTTCCGGGATGTTAAAGCGATCGGCCATACTGAAACGAAGAAAAAGATAGATTCAGAACGAAGAAACGAATGATAGTGCTATGGCTTTTGGGGAATAGCCTTTTTAAAATAACTAGACTTTTCTTGGAAAATACTTAATTGGTTTTGAAAATAGTTTTTCAAAAGGTAAGTTTCAAAAACACTTTTGCTCAAATCTTGTAAACCTTATGCTCTGATACCAAATGTAACACCCCACCTCCGCCAATGCCACTCTTGTAACAACCCGTATTTTCAATAACCTGTAATAACATAAATCGAGGCAGAATTTAATTCTAAAATGGGAATCAAGGGAAACGGGCTATGCCATTGTGTTCGTCTCGGAAAAATACGCGAAATAGAGTCCGAGTTTTCGAAAATCGGAGTCCGTATGACCAAGATATGGCCTCGCGAAGTTTCACGAAAATTCCCAAATTAAAGTATACTTAATTAAGTGAAATGGGTTGTGTAGATATATATATATATATATTGATATATATATATATATATAATTGAAAATTTAATAAATAAATATGCAAAAATGCTCAAAACAGCGAATTGGGAGAGGGGAATAACCGAACCGGCCGATTTTTGAAGTCGACCCGAGCCTGCTGGGTCGACTAGGGGTTAATCCAGGGTGTTTGGCTGTCAACCCGTGGGCCGATTCGCTCAAGTGCAGATTTTGCATTTGAATGGTTCTCATGGTCCATCTTTAATCTAAAGGCCCTAGATGGTTCCTACACTTGACTTCTTCCCCAAGACATGCTTTGATGGCTTGGATTGAATCTAGGGTTAATCCTATGGCCTAAAACACTTGCCTAATCTATAAATAAGACCCTAACCTACCCTAATTCATTCATAATTAAACCTAGTGACTAAACTATGGCAAAATGCTAGCTCTCATGGCCTCCACTAATTTTATGAAGAGGGTTGCATACTAATCACTCTCTAATCAACTTCTAATCCCTTCTTAGCATCTTAATCTTCTTCATTTGGTGTTCAAAGTTGATAGTTGTGAGTTTCTATCACTTTGATGATCTTTTGGTAAACTAATTAGATGAGATGTGATGAGATTTATGGTTTTGTATGTGGGTTAATGAGCTTTGAATCATATGATATGATGTTAGCATTAATCTTATGTTTATGCATGTTGAGTATGTAAGCTTATGCAAGTTTAATATGATGTATGTTATGTTTGCATGATGCTAAATATGCAAGTTGTGGGCTATGTAATCATATGCATGTTATGCAAGTTCATGGTAATATGCTATGCAAGTTACATGTTTGTTAATATGCAAGTTACATGTATGTAAATATGCAAGTTACATGTTTGTTAATATGCAAGTTACATGTTTGTTAATATGCAAGTTACATGTATGTAAATATGCAAGTTACATGTTTCTTTATATGCAAGTTACATGTTTGTTAATATGCGAGTTACATGTATGTAAATATGCAAGTTACATGTTTATTAATATGCAAGTTCATGATGACACATTATGCAAGTCTATAAGCTAATATGCAAGTTTGTTATGCAAAATGAATATGTAAGTTATGTGACATATTATATGCAAGTTATGTGACATGTTATGCAAGTTCATATGCAAGTTATGTGTTTGTTAATATGCAAGATGGCACCTTTGAAACATGTTCATTCATATGCAAGTTGACACCTTTTATATGTGTTATATCATGAACGAAATTACGTGGGAACGATGGGGTAATTAAATGCATAAGTTAACAAGATTGTGTGAAATTAATATAATTATGCATAACACAAAATAAATAAACATAGTATGGGAATTTGCCTATTTGGTTAGGTGTACCCATACTATGTGTTGGGAATTTACCTATTGAGTTAGGTCTACCCCATGGGAATTTACCTATTAAGTTAGGTCTACCCATGTTAAGAAAACTTGATTAATTAGGGATAATTAATATAAAATTATGAGGGTGATTAATTAGGTGTAATTAATTGACTAAGACACGAGGTTGGACTCAGTTGTAGCGTAAAACTGCCCGGACCCAACCGGCTTAACCAGTTGCTACAAATGTTAGCCCAATGTGAGAGGTCTTAGGCACAAACTAAATACGTAATTAATGTAAAGACACGAGGTTAGACTCTGTTATGACATAAGGCTGCCCGGACCCAACCGGCTTAACCAGCGGTCATAAAAGACAGTCTAATGTGAGAGGTCTTTACAAAGGTTACGTTCTTAATTAATTAATTAAGAAACACTTAACCACATTAGCATGTAGAGGGACATGAGGGGTTAAGTGGGTGCCTCGGGTGGCATGAGAAAATCTAGTGGTTGCCTTGGGTGGCAATAGAAAATACGATTAGAATACTTAACCAAAATAGAACATGTAATTAAAACATGATTAAAGGGTTAAGTGGGATATACTAGAAAAAGGGACAAGCTTAGGTGGGTAGCTTGTGGAGGCCCATTTCAACCAGTAACCCATACGTATCTTTGTGGGCTCGACCCATGTCGAGGACGGGACACGCATACTGGGCTTGACTGTAAGAGGCAAACGGGTTAGCGGTGGCAACGCAAGTCCAACGGGCTTCATATGCGTGAGTGGGCCCGGGCTGGTAGGTAAGCCGTTGTTGCATCGAGTAGATATAAGCCGTGCACCTTTAGTTTCATCAGGTTGCCACATTGGGGAATGATACATCCCACGGTGGGGCCAGCACGGGTATCTACGTTAGGGAGCCGATCGAATGGGAAGTAGTGTGTACACCTAGTGGATTGTAGGGCCCCGTGGCGCCTACTTGGTCACCTAGGGGTACGCAGGTACTAATTAGTAAATTTTATAAGTCCTTGGGTGGGATCAACCTTTAAGTTAGGAACGACTGGTGTGGTGCAGTTTAGTAATTTACCTTAGGGAGGGTAGATGCGTCTTTATCCTTTATCTTCGTTTAGTTGACTGCTTAGGGTAGCCATTCATCCCTATATGTTACCGTATATCAGTTTATGTCTTCTCTGGTTACTTTAACGATTGTATTGTTAAAGTTATAGGACTCGCTCAGACTTATGTCTGACCCTGTTGTTTTTATCTTTTTCCCAACCCTCAGGTCCTACGGTGGATCCTAGCAGTAGTGGAGCTTGATCGGATTGCTGTTCCAGTCTTTAGGAGCTTGGATAGATGTAAAGCTCCAGTTATCCAGTTATCTTTTCTTTTGTTTGGCTATTGTATGAGAGTGGGATTATGTACTTCTTTATTTTGATGGATGTTGTACTTGACCTTTATTGTGGTTTTATGATGTAACCAGACATGTTTTACTTCCGCTGTTATGAGATGATGTTTTAAAATTTCAAGTACTATTTATATCTGTCTTGTTGTAATTTTTCTGTTCTATATTCACTAAAATACTCCACCGATGCTATGGCATTCCCTTAGTGAGTGATCATAGCGGGAGTGGGGTGTTACAACTCTTGCAAGGACATTAGCTTTGGAGGGGCGTTAAACAAGGTAAACATGCATGCAGATATAACAAGACAGAACATATAAGTAAAACAGAGTAGTAAAGCAGCGGATAAAACTTAGCATTTCAAAACCATAGTCATGTTACAACAAATTACTTGGTCATTATTTTCCAACAACAAAGTCTAGATAAAAGCATAAACTGAAAAACTGAAATACATAAAGTACTATCCCCAATATGAAGTGATAAACCATAACTAGCTCAATGTCCAAAACCGTACATGAGCAAATCCAGTAAGCAAGCTGTAAAGATCCAAGCTAAGCTCCAATGTTCCCACCCTGAGAATCTGAGGGGGGGGGGGGAAACGGAAGAAAAGAGGCGAAAGAAAACAGGTCAGTCAAAAAGACTGGTAAGCTCTACTACTATCTGTCTATGAACTAGTAAAGTTAACTGGCATGAGAAGCTGAGATGAACATAAGGATAACAACATACTGGCATGATGATTAACTAACAAGATAGATAAAGGTGTCATCGCATAATCAAGGTTAAGTTTTGCACCACAGGTGTACTAGCATTCCAACATGTCAAGTGAAAACAAGAATTGATCCCTTGGCCCAAGCTTGGCCCAACATCATGAGATTACCTAAATAGGGGTCCAACTACTCGGTCTAGTCGATCGGCTCCCTATAAGCCTAACTCGTCAAGTGTCGGTGTCATGCGGCTTTAATCATGTTATGTAGTTGACTGTGCAGGGTCCACCCTAGGGTGTATCAAGCCCTATGGTGTAACCCTCTGACACCATTCCATGATGCACAGTCCAAACCTACCGTAGCCCGTGTTCAACTCCGGACTTGATGTGCACGACCATGGTCCGCCTGAACAACCGGGGCATCATTCAGCCGTCTCTTTTGGTCTCTTACAATCATCCCAGTAATCGTGCCCCAACCTAGCCTAGTCCTAGGGTCTTATGATACTACCAAGAAGGTTACTGCTGAGAAGGACCACGCAACTAGGGTTTCTTAACGGGTTAAATGTGGTTAACCCGATCCATACGTGGATTAAATCGGTTAAGGGTACCCAAGGCTCCCGACTTAACCTCGATTAATCCATCAAGCCCAAATTGGTTAAGTATTAAGTGGACCATGACTTAACCCAAATCAGGAGGCATTAATTAACTTAATGCGCTTTAACCTCTCACATTAGACTTTGTTGTGGTTATTAGTTAAGCCGGGCGGGTCCGGGTAGCTTTACACCACAACTAGGTCTAACCTCGGGTTCGAGCACAACATGACCAACTTCTCACATTGGGTCCTATTGTTTGTAGCCACTAGTTAAGCCGGGCGGGTCCGGGTAGATTTATGCTACAAACTCAACCCAACCTCGAGTTGGCCACACTCATATTTTCTAAGTGTCATGTCCATTATGTTTCCAAAACATAATTACAAGTTAACATATCACGTTATGTTATAAAAACCATGTTTATGTCATCATGTTACCCAACCCCAACGTAATCCCATCGTTTACATAATCGCAACAACGCATAAAGGATAAAATAGGGAACTTGGCATAATCATGACAAAAAGGTGTTGAAGTCACAAGTTTAACATGGTGGCATATGAGGTGTACATATGTTCATATACTTGCATATTGCATCATTAGGCTTCAAAAGCATGCATAAAACCAAACTTAGCATATGATTGATACATGGTGATAAATGACATGTAGAAGTTGCTAGAAGTTCGCATTTGGCCTCACATGCAAGTTATCATAAGGGATATGATAACTTTCATGTTGCCAAAATGCAACCTTTAACATAAAGCTTGAAGCTTTATGCTCACAAACTCAAGTTTAACTTGCATAACATGATAACATGATCAACCCAAACTTGCATAACATAGCAACATGTGTCATACATAATGATTAAACCAACTTGCATAATGATCATCCAAACTTGCATATAATGATCAACCAAACTTGCATACAATGATCAACCAAACTTGCATATAATGATCAACCAAACTTGCATCATTCATTTAACTTTAGAGTTCAATAAAAAGAAAGTAGAAAAGGGCTTACAATGCTATGAAGACACAAATAAATATTTATTATAAAGATTGAGACGAAGCCCTTATGAAAGCACCAAAAACCCAAATATGCAATCTCCAAATGAAAACCCTTGAGCCAAATCAATAAAAATCCTTGCTTTGAAATAGAAATGTTGCAACTTGACTTGAATGCAAACTAAGAACATTCATACAAGCTTGAAAATACTTGTATGCATTCAAAACCTCTCATAGAAATAAACTTAGAAATTTTAGCATGAGAGTGGAGGCCATGAGAGGAACAATTTTGACATAGTTTAGTTGTAGGAATGAATAATGATGATTTAGGCTAGGCTTAGGGGTCTTTTTATAGAGGATTAGGATAGTATTAGCCATAGGATTAACCCTAGATTCAATCCAAGCCATCAAAGCATGTCTTGGGGAAGAAGTCAAGTGTAGGAACCATCTAGGGCCTTTAGATTAAAGCTGAACCATGAGAACCATTCAAATGCAAAATCTGCATTTGAGCGAATCGGCCCACGGGTTGACAGCCAAACACCCTGGATTAACCCCTAATCGACCCAGCGAGCTCGGGTTGACCTCAAAAATCGGCCGGTTCGGTTATTCCCCTCTCCCAATTCGCTGTTTTGAACATTTTTGCATATTTATTTATTTAATTTTCAATTATATATATATATCAATATATATATATATATATATATACTTCTCTGCGCAACCCATTTCACTTAATTAAGTATACTTTAATTTGTTAATTTTTCATGAAACTTCGCGAGGCCATACCTTGGTCATACGGACTCCGATTTTCGAAAACTCGGACTCTATTTCGCGTATTTTTCCGAGACGAATGCAATGGCACAACCCGTTTCCCTTGATTCAGATTTTACAGTTTAATTCTGCCTCCATTTATGTTATAACATGTTATTCAAAAATACGGGTTGTTACATTTTCCCCTCCTTAAAGGATTTCGTCCCCGAAATCTCCAAGTTAGGAAGAACGTATCCTACCATCCATCATCCATCTACTCAAAACATCATCCACGAGCAATCATTGTCCTTAAAAGGTTCTAAATGCTGTATGATCATATGCAAAGGTGTGTGTATATGTACTTATCTAATGCGAAAATCAGGAGGTTACTGATTCAGTAAACCCCTTTAATGCAAAATATGTTAGTGAAATGAGTCCATATGTATGCAAATTCCTAACATAATTTATAATCTCTACATGAGTGCACATAACATTCATCCATATGCAACATCCACGTGATAGCATAACAAGTTTTCATCCATGAATAAGCATAAACACTCATGCATATGCGGTATGAAAGTGTGTGAGCCGATCTTAGTGCCTAACGTGTATTATGCATCCACGAGTATCCACTTGCAAACACTTGCAACCACTTGCAAACATCAAACATAACATGTTTCAAATACATGTTTCAACCAAGGGTTTCTACCTAAGGTTCTCATGACAAGATTTACAAAACAAGATAAACTAGATAAGCATGGATAGCAAAGGGAAGATATACCAATCTAGGAAAAGAGATTGAAAATGTATCCTCCAAGAGAAATGGATAAAGCACGCGCCTCTTCTCCTTGGTTTCCCAAGTTGCATCTCCCTCTGTTTTCACTCCATTGCGCCTTAACAAGCTTAACTTCTTTGCTTCTTAGTTTTTTTGTCTTTATTTCCATGATACGAATCGGAGCTCGTCTCAGGGTTGCTTCATCCTCTACCTCCATGTCTTCAAGAATACTTGGTTCAACCACTTTGGCGGGTCTGTGCAAACACTTCCGGAGATGCGAGACATGAAAGACATTATGCACTCCGGCCAGCTTCTCGGCAATTCCACCTTATAAGTCATCTTCCCGACTCTTTCTATAGTAGGGAAGGGTCCTACGATCCTTGGTGTCAGCGAACCATATTTCGCAAAGGAGAAATCTTCACAAAGACCATATCTCCAATTTTAAATTCCAATTCTGTCCTTCGCTTGTCTGCATAGGATTTCTGTCTGTCTTGGGTCGTTCTTATCCGTCTTCGAATCAATTCAACCCTCTCGGATGTGTCCCTTATCATGTCGGGCTCAATTATAAGCTTATCCGTCGTCTTCCCACCAACATGTTGGTGGCTTGCACGGCCTCCCATACGAAGCTTCAAATGGTGCCATCCCTATGCTGGCTTGATAGTTATTATTATAAGCAAACTCTACAAGGGGAAGGTGGTCTTCCCAAGTACGACCAAAGTCAAGAACACAAAGTCTCAAAAAGATCTTCTAGCACTCTATTCACCCCTCTCAATTTGGCCATCCGTCTGGGGGTGGTAGGCTGTACTCAGATTCAATCGCGTACCCATCGATTCTTGCAAACTATTCCAAACTGGCTAGTGAAACTCGGGTCACGATCGCTAACGATGCTAGAAGGAACTCCATGCAACCGCACTATCTCTCGAAGATAAATAGATGCTAGCCATGATACGGTCCTCTTGCTTTTCACTGGAATAAAATGGGCTCTCTTGGTAAATCTATCAATTATTACCCATATCCCATAAAGCCCAAATAGTTTGGTGGGGAACTTCTTCACCCCAACCATATATCACAAATAGGCTAGCCATACTCCTTAGGGGGTTTGTAACAGAACTAAGATTGAGGATAGGACTGAGAGGATATACTTAAAAGGTAGCATGCGAGTAAGCTCTACGGAACAATAGGGATCAAGGATATACTCTTAGAAAGAGATTAAATGCGCGTATCTAGTCTTCGATCTTCTAAGCAGCATTTTCTTGTGTTTAATCCCATCGTGCCCTGACCGTCTTTTAACTTCGCAATTCCATAGTTCTTAATTTTTGTTCCCAAAATATGAGTTAGAACTCATTTCACCGTTGCCTCTCGTTCCACTTCCACTTATCCTTTGCCTAAAATACTTGGCTTAAACATAACTGCGTGCTCATGGTTTCGTGCAAGCTTTCCAAGATTCGTTAGTGAATCTCGGATCTCGCTTACATACTATACGGTATCCCACGCAGAAAACTATCTCTTGAAAACAAGTGCCAATCCACGTTGCCAAAACTGGAGCTGAGGTAAGGGCTCTTTTGAGCTTTTGAAAAGCAAGCTCACACTCCAAGTCCCATACAAAGACTAAGTTCTTCTTCGTCAACTTAGTAAGAGGGGCTGAAATCTTAGCGAAGTCCCTGATGAACTTCCTATAGTAGCCCGCCAGACCGAGAAAGCTTCTTACTTCGGTTGCATTCCTAGGAGTCTTCCAGTCTTGAATCACAACCACTTTCGCAGGATCCACCGCTATGCCTTGCTTAGAAACTATATGTCCAAGAAACCGAACTTCCCTTCTCCAAAAATGCATTTGTAGAACTTGGCTTTCAACTGATGCGCTCTAAGCGTATCCATCACTTCCTTGAGATGCCTAGCATGCTCTTCCTCATCCTTTGAGAAGATCAGAATATCATCCACGAAGACAACAACAAACTTGTTAAGGAATTCCCTGAACATCCTACTCATCAAGTCCACGAAGTATGCGGGTGCATTAGTCAAACCGAATGGCATGACAGCCATTCAAAGAATCCATCTGGAGTCCTAAACGCAGTCTTATCGATACTATCCTCGGCCACTCTAAGCTGATGGAATCCGGTGGCTAGATCGAGCTGAGAGAAAACAGAAGCACCATCCAGCTGATCAAAGAGATCATCAATCCTCGGTAACGGGTGCCTATTCTTCTTTGTCAGCTTGTTCAACTCTCGATAATCAACACATAGGCGAAGCGAGCCATCCGCCTTAGTAGCGAATACCACCGGAGCACCCCATTCAGAAATGCTTCGCCTAATAAAATTCTTCTCAAGCAATTCCTTGATCTGCTTACTGAGCTCCCTTCTTTCACGAGGGGCCATGTGCCTAACAGGCAATGATACTGGCTTGGCATTATCGACTAGATAAATGCGGAAATCTATCTCTCGTTTAGGGGGTAACCCCTTAACTTCTTCAAAGACATCAGGATAGTCTCGGACCACCCTTACAGATTGCAGATCATCGATGGACGAGTCGAGAGATTCAAGATAACATAACATGACGGGACCTCTAGGGTTACAAGAAATTTCTAGGGTATTACCGAGGCGAGTCATGAGCCTCACCACCCTATGCTCACAATCGAGGATGGCTCCATAACTGGACAACCAATCCATGCCCAAGATCAACCCATATCCCGTGAATCCGAGAACATAAGCATTACACATGAATTCTACGGCCAAGATAGAAATCTTCAAATCCACACAAATCATAGATAGATGGGCGGAACCCCCAATTGGATTTGAAACACAAACGGGATCCTCAACTAAGCTAGTACTTAGGTGCAAACTTTCAACAATATCAGAAGAGATAAAACTATGCGATGCGCCAGAATCAAATAAGGTGCGAACAGGAAAATCAAAAATGTAAACATGAATTTTTATAAAAACTCTACCTCGATCAAAAGCTGGAAGAGCGAGGAGAGCCTGCAATTGCCCTCCGGAGGGTCTTACTTGCTGAGTTTGTCCTTGCCCTTGTCCTTGCTTCTTGGGGCAATCCTTGCTAAGATGTCCAGGCTCTCCACAGTGAAAGCATTCGCCCAACTTCCTCTTCTTCTTCCTACAGTCTTTGGCTATGTGCCCAGTAATCCCACTGAAGTTGCACTTCCTCCTTTCTCTTGACTTGTTGTCCTTGCTATTGTTGTTCTTGCCTCCTTTTCCGGAATCTACCTTCTCGCCTTGAGACTCATTTGCCTTGACCTCCTTCTTGCCACTCTTATCTTCCTCTTGAAGTAGGGCCATATTCACCAAACTCTCGAAAGTTGCCCCCAAGGGTGTATGAGACATGGCCAAACCGCGCAATGGCTCATTCAAACCTAGAGCAAAGTGTAGGGCCTTCTTCTTAGCTGTGTTTACCAATTCTAGGCCGAACTGAGCAAGTTGATTAAACATATCCACGTATTCCCTAACTGTCATGTCCCTTTTCTTTAGAGATAGGAACCTCTCCATCTGAAGATTCTCTTCTGTCGGTGATAGGAACTTTAGTCCAAACCTTCTCCTAAAGTCATCCCAAGTCTCAATTGGTCTAGTAGTGGTGGTGACTACCCACCAATAAGCAGCTTCCCCTTTCAATAGCCATACCGCCAATAGAACTTTCCTACGATCTTCCACATCAAAGATAGCAAAGAGGTCTTCAGTTTCCTTTAACCAATTTCTTGCCTCCACGGGAGTCTCCGTTCCGACAAAATTCTTGCAACCCATCGCCTTAAAGTCTTTGCAAAGCTTTGCGAAATCCTCTTGCGGATGCTGAGGGGGAGGAGGAACCTCAGCTACGGGAGGAGGAGAGATGTTAGCGACAGGGGAAGGAGGAGGAATGTTCGCGGGGCCGGCTTCATTCGCCCTTGCCTCCATAAATCTCCAGAACCAGACGGGTACTTGTACGCCTTCCGGGATGTTAAAGCGATCGGCCATACTGAAACGAAGAAAAAGATAGATTCAGAACGAAGAAACGAATGATAGTGCTATGGCTTTTGGGGAATAGCCTTTTTAAAATAACTAGACTTTTCTTGGAAAATACTTAATTGGTTTTGAAAATAGTTTTTCAAAAGGTAAGTTTCAAAAACACTTTTGCTCAAATCTTGTAAACCTTATGCTCTGATACCAAATGTAACACGCCACCTCCGCCAATGCCACTCTTGCAAGGACATTAGCTTTGGAGGGGCGTTAAACAAGGTAAACATGCATGCAGATATCACAAGACAGAACATATAAGTAAAACAGAGTAGTAAAGCAGCGGATAAAACTTAGCATTTCAAAACCATAGTCATGTTACAACAAATTACTTGGTCATTATTTTCCAACAACAAAGTCTAGATAAAAGCATAAACTGAAAAACTGAAATACATAAAGTACTATCCCCAATATGAAGTGATAAACCATAACTAGCTCAATGTCCAAAACCGTACATGAGCAAATCCAGTAAGCAAGCTGTAAAGATCCAAGCTAAGCTCCAATGTTCCCACCCTGAGAATCTGAGGGGGGGGGGGGAACGGAAGAAAAGAGGCGAAAGAAAACAGGTTAGTCAAAAAGACTGGTAAGCCCTACTACTATCTGTCTATGAATTAGTAAAGTTAACTGGCATGAGAAGCTGAGATGAACATAAGGATAACAACATACTGGCATGATGATTAACTAACAAGATAGATAAAGGTGTCATCGCATAATCAAGGTTAAGTTTTGCACCACAGGTGTACTAGCATTCCAACATGTCAAGTGAAAACAAGAATTGATCCCTTGGCCCAAGCTTGGCCCAACATCATGAGATGACCTAAATCAGGGTCCAACTACTCGGTCTAGTCGATCGGCTCCCTATAAGCCTAATTCGTCAAGTGTCGGTGTCATGCGGCTTTAATCATGTAATGTAGTTGACTGTGCAGGATCCACCCTAGGGTGTATCAAGCCCTATGGTGTAACCCTCTGACACCATTCCATGATGCACAGTCCAAACCTACCGTAGCCCGTGTTCAACTCTGGACTTGATGTGCACGACCATGGTCCGCCTGAACAACCGGGGCATCATTCAGCCGTCTCTTTTGGTCTCTTACAATCAGCCCAGTAATCGTGCCCCACCCTAGCCTAGTCCTAGGGTCTTTTGATACTACCAAGAAGGTTACTGCTGAGAAGGACCACGCAACTAGGGTTTCTTAACGGGTTAAATGTGGTTAACCCGATCCATACGTGGATTAAATCGGTTAAGGGTACCCAAGGCTCCCGACTTAACCTCGATTAATCCATCAAGCCCAAATTGGTTAAGTATTAAGTGGACCATGACTTAACCCTAATCAGGAGGCATTAATTAACTTAATGCGCTTTAACCTCTCACATTAGACTTTGTTGTGGTTACTAGTTAAGCCGGGCGGGTCCGGGTAGCTTTACACCACAACTAGGTCTAACCTCGGGTTCGAGCACAACATGACCAACTTCTCACATTGGGTCCTATTGTTTGTAGCCACTAGTTAAGCCGGGCGGGTCCGGGTAGATTTATGCTACAAACTCAACCCAACCTCGAGTTGGCCACACTCATATTTTCTAAGTGTCATGTCCATTATGTTTCCAAAACATAATTACAAGTTAACATATCACGTTATGTTATAAAAACCATGTTTATGTCATCATGTTACCCAACCCCAACGTAATCCCATCGTTTACATAATCGCAACAACGCATAAAGGATAAAATATGGAACTTGCCATAATCATGACAAAAAGGTGTTGAAGTCACAAGTTTAACATGGTGGCATATGAGGTGTACATATGTTCATATACTTGCATATTGCATCATTAGGCTTCAAAAGCATGCATAAAACCAAACTTAGCATATGAGTGATACATGGTGATAAATGACATGTAGAAGTTGCTAGAAGTTCGCATTTGGCCTCACATGTAAGTTATCATAAGGGATATGATAACTTTCATGTTGCCAAAATGCAACCTTTAACATAAAGCTTGAAGCTTTATGCTCACAAACTCAAGTTTAACTTGCATAACATGATAACATGATCAACCCAAACTTGCATAACATAGCAACATGTGTCATACATAATGATTAAACCAACTTGCATAATGATCATCCAAACTTGCATATAATGATCAACCAAACTTGCATATAATGATCAACCAAACTTACATATAATGATCAACCAAACTTGCATCATTCATTTAACTTTAGAGTTCAATAAAAAGAAAGTAGAAAAGGGCTTACAATGCTATGAAGACACAAATAAATATTTATTATAAAGATTGAGACGAAGCCCTTATGCAAGCACCAAAAACCCAAATATGCAATCTCCAAATGAAAACCCTTGAGCCAAATCAATAAAAATCCTTGCTTTGAAATAGAAATGTTGCAACTTGACTTGAATGCAAACTAAGAACATTCATACAAGCTTGAAAATACTTGTATGCATTCAAAACCTCTCACAGAAATAAACAGAGAAATTTTAGCATGAGAGTGGAGGCCATGAGAGGAACAATTTTGACATAGTTTAGTTCTAGGAATGAATAATGATTTAGGCTAGGCTTAGGGGTCTTTTTATAGACGAATAGGATAGTATTAGCCATAGGATTAACCCTAGATTCAATCCAAGCCATCAATGCATGTCTTGGGGAAGAAGTCAAGTGTAGGAACCATCTAGGGCCTTTAGATTAAAGCTGAACCATGAGAACCATTCAAATGCAAAATCTGCATTTGAGCGAATCGGCCCACGGGTTGACAGCCAAACACCCTGGATTAACCCCTAGTCGACCCAGCGAGCTCGGGTCGACCTCAAAAATCGGCCGGTTCGGTTATTCCCCTCTCCCAATTCGCTGTTTTGAACATTTTTGCATATTTATTTATTTAATTTTCAATTATATATATATATATATATCAATATATATTTCTCTGCGCAACCCATTTCACTTAATTAAGTATACTTTAATTTGTGAATTTTTCGTGAAACTTCGCGAGGCCATATCTTGGTCATACGGACTCCGATTTTCGAAAACTTAGACTCTGTTTCGCGTATTTTTCCGAGACGAACGCAATGGCACAGCCCGTTTCCCTTGATTCAGATTTTACAGTTTAATTCTGCCTCCATTTATGTTATAACATGTTATTCAAAAATACGGGTTGTTACAGATAGGCTCTAAAAAAATGTAACCACAATCCAAATATTTAACGAATATTCTTGAATATTACATTTAACCTCCACTGCCCAATAATACCAAATGAGATTCCTGTCAATAAATAATAGCAATAATCAAATGAGAAACGAAAATGGTTGATGGAGAGGGATGATGTTGTTGGGTCTTTACGCTGTGTAATGGGTAGTGTAATGGTCCATAAATTCACAAGTCTATTATTATTATACTAGTTTATTCTTTTTGCTATTTAACCGAGTTAATGTGTGAATTTTCGTTTTCAAAGGCTAACATGTTTTCTAAATTACTATGTCTTGCTTTTTTGTACATATACACCAGGAGAAGAAGCTAACATGTGAAGTAATGGTTAACTCACTTTTGAATATATAACATTCTGAATATATAATATATACCTGTTAACTCACTTTGAGGATTTAATCGCATTTTGAGATTTATACAGGATCTTTTGAGTAAACATCTTCCTTATACTGAACATTTGTTTTATGCTAAACATCTGCTTTATAATGCATTTTAGTATAACATCCATTTATTATGAAGGTTTAGAATCTTAGGTAGTGTTTTGGTATAGTCTTTTTAGTTTTTGTTTTTTCATCCATACAAAAATGTACACAACGCATTTATATCGTAGAAAACAATCATTTTAGAAAACAAAGTTAACATACAAAATAGAATACGACTTATATTTATTTTCATGTTTTGACTAATAAGAGAGGAACAAAATACAATCCATCCTTCCATCTTTGATCCATTCCCTCCACGGTCCTCTCCATTTTTCTTGCATTCTTTGCATCATGCCTCTACACCTTTCATATTTCGTAATTATAGTTGAAAACTCAAAACAAAAAATTCATTTTAAACCAAACACCACCTTAGTATGACAAGAAGATTCAATGGTTGAATTATTTATTCTATGATATTTCCAGAAAGGAGATCAGTACAAACTCGGATATACGGTTGTCTTTTCACATGTTAAAGATGTATCAATTATGTGTATCAGTTACCACTGAAATATGAGTTTTTAGACGACAATAGAAATGGTAAGATATACAAGCTGTGTGCATATGAGCAAATATAGGGTAAGACAGAAGATATAGCAGCCTAATATGAGTTAAGTGGCAGATCACACCTATGCATTATTTGTCGCTTTGTCTTTTTTTAAGTTCGGTTGTTTAAGGCATTATAAGCATCAGTCATTAGCACATCAAGTAGAACAAAATGTTCCACTACAGTTCCATATAAACGCCTGATAAGAAAGATTCAGCAAGCATGCACCAATAGTCAATTGTGATGACCGCCCATAACCCCCGCACTAAACAAGTGGAATAATGCGCTGAAAGGTGTGCCAGGCTGCTATGGACGATCATCAGAGTAGGTAAACACATCGAAACCTTTCGTAGAACTCACAGCGCAAGGATGAAATATAATAGAACATATACAACAGGTAATAGTAATGAGGTATCATATAGTAAACTTTTGAAACTTTCTCAACATCCAGAAAGGTTATCCAACTGATATCAAAGTTTGTACATAAGGCCTCACTATAACTCTCAAGCAACTCAAACAGCGGAAACAGAAATACTAGATAGTAATAAAACTGGTACGCCCGCCCCCTGCTCGTCTTCGCTCAGCTTCCCCGTCTCACTAAGCTCCATTACTTGTAACCTGCTACTTAGTCTGCCCATCCACAACCGGATGAACAACCCAAGGTAATAAGAGGAGACATAAAACCTTGAGTCAGACAATAGTCTTAGTGAGCGATAAAACAGCTAACAAACATCAACAAGAAAGTATATGAGAAGGGGTAAATGAACAACTTATCTACCCACATCACCAGAGAAGAACTAAACCTTATCTTCCCCACATCGGACAGTGATAGCCTTTACACCAAGCATTTCAACCATTAATCCATAGAAACCAGAACAACCATTTGTTCATAGAAAACAGAAACAATCAACAATAGCAATCATGGGGTCGAGATTATATATCTCATACAAAACATCCAGCATACATGACAGACTCTGGCTATTACCGCCAATCCTGCTTTGAAACCATCATTAATCGTATGACAGCCAACCTTGCCATATGTCAAGGGCTAATGGTAACCCCAGTTCTAGCATGAACTCCATATGTCCAACCTTGACAATGTCCAACCTTGACACTAGGCCTTTCCCCAAGACCCAGGGTACCAGCAACCTTCTGATCTTTTGGGTGCCCCCATCGTACCCCTGCTTTGAGCCTGCTAGAACTTACGACAACGATGACCTCTCAGCCTTCGCATCTCTAGTCGTCCAACCTTGACGATATTTCATAGCTCAAGCAACCTTCTCGAGCAGCCATTATCCATCAACTCACGACCTTTGAGTTGTCACCTCATTCGTTGTTCCACCTTGATCAACGAACACATTCAACACTTCAAACCTTCCTACTTGAACCACTTCAAAGTCATACCATCACCGAGCCAATCACATCACTGCGCTGCGGCTAGGGTTCGGGACCTTTTTCTCCAAATCTGAGTCGTACCCGAAAACGTACTTTTTTAGAAAACGACCCTGTTAAAACCGACCGACCACTTCCTTATGACCGAGCCACTAAGATCGTCCCAAAAGCTTAGCCCAACCGACCCAGCTAAAACCGACCCACCGACCCGGTTCCCTTCTGGCTTCAGGATTCGACCCTACCACCAATCAGCTGACCCGACCGACCAGGTTTGCCACCATCTGAACGACCCAACCCTCTAAAACCGACCCGACTTGATCACCCCTTCCTGGAACATGACCGATCCGCCTTCTCCAAATCAGAACTCCAGATTTGGTCGACCTGACCAGTATGGACCGACCGATCAGACCGACCAGCTCCAAGACCGACCAGCCTTTCTCTCCTGAGACCGACCGACCAGGAAGAAAACCGACCCAAAACCTGTCTTGCTCCCCAAGCCACGTCTTGACCGACCAGTCTAGGACCGACCCCTCTAGACCGACCCGATTCCTGCACAGCTCCATTTCGACTTCGATTTCGACTAAAACTTCGCCAAACGACGAATCCGACGAAACGGGCTTATCCGATTCATTCAAACGCAACCACAAACATGTTATGCAACCAACAATATCATCAATCTAACAATTTCCATCAAAACACATAAATTTCCCAAAACATGATAAGTGAACATATGAACATAAAAACGGATCTAACTTGCATAAACTTGTGAAAATCATGAAATTAACCATTTAAATTATCTAGATCATATCCTAAGGTGATTCATATGTAATATAAACATAGCATGGTGTAGATCTAAGGAAAAGAACACGGAAATGATGAAATTAACAACATATAACTCACATACTTTCATGAATCCGAATGAGAGATGTAAATCACTCACCAATTATCCAAAACAAAGCAAAATCAAAGAAATGGAATTCCGGACAGCGAAGAGATAGCTCCTAGCCCTTCGATTTGATGAACCCTCACTCCAATTGATGTAGATCTTGCCTCCAATGGTGTAGATTTATGATTTCCCCCTTAGATTTGGATTGTTAATGGTGGGAAGTGTTTAGAGGAAGAAGGAGATCAAAGCCTCTCCATAAGAGAATGGAAAATTCCAACCTTTCTCCATTTCCCTTACCCCCTATTTATAGTCTCCACCCACCCTCTAATGGGCCTTCTCCAAATCAGCCCATTAACCTTCCAAAATCTGAACAACCAACAGAAAAACCTTAAAACAGCGATTTCTCCCAAACCACGGAGCCAAATCTTTCATGTAACCACTCTACGGAAAGAGAATCATCAATTCCTTTCCAATGGCACAAGTCTCACCCTCTGATTCGACCTGAGTCAAAAGTTATGCCCAGTACAAGACTGACAGGGGCAAAATGCTCACAAACAAAATCGATAAAATTTATGTACATGTCTCACATCCCCATAAGCAACATACCAAAAGATGAGAATGGTCCAACCCTCAGGGAATAAAATAAAAATATTTTACGATCTCCGGATACGTAAAATGCGGGCTGTTACATCAATAGTCAGGGATATTTAGAATACATGGGTCCTTACGTACCAAATTATGTCATGTTTAGATGCTAACAACTTATTCTCTCTGTACAATTCTTTTCATTGCTTTTTATTTACATATATTCTCTCTGGTAACAAGCTAGGAAGGTGATGAATTTGTTTATTTTCGGGGCTAAGATTTTTATTTACATATATTTAAAATTCAGGAGTTTCTACATATTATCTACACCTTTATAAGCCCTCATGTATCATCCATATACCCTTACTGATGTAAATTTTGCTTTGATTAAAATAGTAATTATGGATTTCGGTACAAATTTATTAAGCCAGTGCTATCATATCACTAAACATAACTTTGCACATGCTTCAAAAAATGCTACAAAGTGCATGGTTGAGTTAATACATGCAAATTGTGATTAGACGCAGACCCATTTGAGCGTGATTATATACTCAACACCTTGATACAGCATTTCGGTCTTTAACTAGACTCTAGATTATATTATTCACAGAAATTATTCGAGTGGATACAATATTGGCAACTCTAGCAACCGGTTTTCGTTCATATTCAATACACTTTATCGGTTTTCGTTCATATTAGTACCTTGCTTTATGAGATGATTGAATTCATTTAGGGCAGGGATCTTCTTAGGATAAGTAAACTAATATCCAAAAGGACATCTATTAAATTTTTTGTTAAAAACATAATAACTTCAATTGATTAATTTAGTGCTAATCTTTGCAATTGTATTTTAAAAGAAAGTTGCCTCATGGGTCTCTTGTCACCTATTATATATTTTAAATGATGAAATTCTTATATATATATATATATATATAGTGCAGTAATTTATGATTAATTTGTTATGAAATGAAGTATGATTAGATAGCATATAAGTTAACTTGAGAAAAGAGTAAGAGCAGAATCGGTAGCCTATTACTACATGCACATTATTGCTACATGCAGGCCCACTTGGACGTGTATACATACTCGTATAATATAATAAAATCCTATTTACGTCATATATTATGCAGCTGCAGTAATCTGATGTGCATAAAAAAATCAATTTTGGCAATAGGTATATATATGATTATAAAAAAACTAATTTTGATAACATTATTACATATCAAAATCATTGCATAATTAACAATACATACACACATAATAAAATATAATATCAAGAACTGAGCGAACCATGAGTTAGGGGGCGTTCGACATTTCAAAACAGACAGAATTCCACTTTTCTGTTTCTGAGGCGTCCGACGCATCAAAAACAAAAACAGGGAATTCTGCCCCGTTTTGAAAAGGCTGGAATTTGGTTCGTTAAGGGTGCATTATGAATTTTAATTACTTCTAATTAATAAATTTGAATTTTTATAAGTTTCAAAAATTAATAACTTGAGCAAATGAGATCCGTTTGAGACGCGATTTTTTGCGTTGTGATTATATCGAAGTGCTTTATGTAATGAAGTTGGTTTTGGTAAATTTGGTGATACAAAATCACAAATTGATTGGAACAAATATGCAAATAATGGAAAGTAAATATTTTTATAATGGTAATGCATTGATCGCATTTGATGAGATGGTAGAGAAATAAATGAAGGGATTAATTTCTTCCTTCTATGCTAAAGAAACGAATTGATTTACTTTCTATGTTTGCACAATTGTTGCTATGGTATTTTTCCTCCATTATATTGTTACCATATGTTGGTAATGTAATTGATGATTCACATAGATTTGCACTGGCTATATATTGAGGGGTTGACTTTAGTGTAAACCCGTCCTGGCATGGAGCCAGTAATCCCCAATGGTGTCTCTTCTTGTTAAGCCAGTTTGAGGTTTTGATATGTAAACTCTTATTTTGTAATCTCTTTTATTCTCTCATATGGAATAAAATCTCTCTCTTTTGGACTAGACGTACACTATCTTATGGATGATAGTGGAACCAGTATAAATATTATGTGTCTCTTTGTTTCTCTGTTATAATTATTTACTATTTGTTTGATGTAATAGAATAATTGTTATCATATTAGATTGATGTTCAATTGGAAAATCTAGATCCTGATTATTGCGCTTCCGCATTAGTGCAATTTTTTTATTCATAACAGATTGGTATCAGAGCAATTTTTGCATAACATATTGGTAACGGAGAGAGGCGATTTGTTTTAAATTGTGCATCAATTATTTCTACAAAGGTTGGTAGATTTAGTGGTAATTATGCTATTACTTTTTTTGGAGAAATGGAAGACTCTGGTGGAAGAGATTATGTTGAGAGTGAAGAACGTTCCAATCCGGGAACTTTGACGTGATATGGAGTTTACTGTGTTGAAGGGGCTATTGGATTTGGGAAGTTTTGATCATGTTTCCGACAGGGGTCTTCATGTTGATGATGCTCGAGGGATCCAAGATGATTAGGAAAGGAGCTCAGGTCAAGTGATAGACGGGTGTCAAGACAAAGATCATTGTGGTTTAGAAAGGGGTCTTCACGTTGATGATGCTCGAGGGATCCGGGGTGATCGAGGAAGGAGCACAGGCCAAGTGTTAGACTGGTGTCGACGTTATTGCAAGCACTTTTAGACCGTTGATTTATGCGCGGTGCAGCTCTGAAGGAAGATGCATCTTTTGCAGGCGGTAGGTGAAGTTTGTAATAACTAATGGCAGGAGAGAGATTTTTTGTGCGTACAGAGATTTGGATTTTGGCTCTGTATTTGAGTTGGTGATTGAGAGAATTATTTTTGTCCTTAGCGGTGTTGAGATTACTTTGGTGTCTGCCTTCTTTTTTATTTTTGGATATTTGCAACGTTTTGTTGGCGGGCGGGGACGTAGTCTGAGCTCGTTAACATGGTGTGATGGGGGGTAGCTTTGCTGTAACCCATTAGGCAAATATTCATTTTTTGTTTTTATCTCATTGTGAGATTTTGATTTAAGGTGGAGTTCTGTTGAAGAGTTTTATGATGTGAAGATAATTTGATTCGAGATGGGGCGTTGCAGAGATGTGATTTTGCATGAAGGTGAGGTGTTAAATTTGGTGATACAAAATCACAAATTGATTGGAACAAATTTGCAAAGAATGGAAAGTAAATATTTTTATAATGGGAATGCATTGATTTCATTTGATGAGATGATAGAGAAATAAATGAAGCGATTAATTTCTTCCATCTATGCTAAAGAAACAGATTGATTTACTTTCTATGTTTGCACAATTGTTGCTATGGTATTTTTCCTCCATTATATTATTACCGTATGTGGTAATGTAATTGATGATTCACATAGATTTGCACTGGCTTTATATTAAGGGGTAGACTTTAGTGCAAACCCATCCTGGCATGGAGCCAGTAATCCCCAGTGGTGTCTCTTCTAGTTAAGCCTGTTGAGGTTTTGATATGTAAACTCTTATTTTTTAATCTCTTGTTTTCTCTCATGTGGAATAGAATCTCTCTCTTTTGGACTAGATGTACACTATCTTATGGATGATAGTGGAACCAGTATAAATATTGTCTGTCTCTTTGTTTCTCTGATATAGTTATTTATTACTTGCTTGATGTAATAGAATAATTGCTTTCAGATTAGATTGATGTTCAATTGGAAAATCTAGATCCTGCTTATTGTGCTTCCGCATTCGTGCAATTTTTTTCATAACAGGTTTGAACCAAATCAGAGCAATTTATAATTTTTCAATGTAATTATGTAAATTATTGATACGTATTATTTATTAAAAACAAATAATAAATTAATTAATCATAAATCAATTAAATTAAAAAAATGGTCTGTTTAAAATCCGCAAATGCATTCTTCTCCACTAACTAAAATACCCCATTGAAATACCCCGATGTCTGTTACCCTCAAACGCACCCTTAGTTGTTTAGGGAGTTTACTGTATTATTAATATGAATCAACTAATCAAGTGTTAGAATGACTGTCTGGGTGGTGTAGTTGGTTATCACGTTAGTCTCACACACTAAAGGTCCCCAGTTCAAACCTGGGCTCAGATAACTAGTTTTTTACCCAATTTTTTCCCACACGCCCTTCCTTTTTTACCCAACTTTTTCCTACATGCCCTTCCTTCTTCCTTCTGCTGTCACACTACAGCTCTTAACATAAGATACACAACGTAGTTACTACTGATATTCCTCCCTTTTTACTGGATATTCCTTATTTTACAATTGCGGAGGTTATCTTCATTACGCAATTTCTACATAAATGACCAATGCAAAAACAATTAAGATATGCAACTGGATAGCAAAATGAGACAAATTCCTTGATTACTGATTTATTGTTCCGATTTGAACCTGAAGTGGAAACAAAATAGTCGTTAAGAATGAGATCGAGTAGTTTCAGATTCAATAATCGATTTGAGCTTCAAATGTAGGAAAAAAGTAAAGATATCAAATCCGCTGCAGTCTAGTTGGTTAGGATACTCGGCTCTCACCCGAGCGACCCGGGTTTAAGTCCCAGCAACAGAATATTTTCCGTCATACGCACCATTTTTTGGCAATGGCAACATGGAAAAACTTGAAAGTCAATATGCCAAACCTGTAACAACACAAAGTGGGAAACATACCCGCAAATCCATGATGTCTCCACCTCGATTATTATTATTTTTTTGCCAATAAACTCGATCGTCAACTGCCTTTTCGAGCATCTTCTCCAAGCTTCGTTTCTGAACTTGAACAGACAAGTCGCTGTCTTTGCCTTCTTTCTCAACCTCTACTGTTGCTCGTGTGCGTTCTTTAGAGATTTTTGAGGAGGATGAATGAAGTATAAAAGCAAGGGTTTATACAGTTCAGATCTTGTTTGGATTTGGGGTTTTTTGAGTTAATGTTTGATTGGAGCGGCAGGTTTGGAGAGGAGTGCAGTCATACACATTGCTTTGAAAAGGCACAAAAATTTGGGTAAAGACAGAAAAAGTAGTTCCTCCCTTCTCTTGGTAAATTATGGTGAACCCATGTGCGTAACACAAATTTGCACTAGTTTTCAGTTAACCCCTTTAAATATTTGTTCAGTGGTTCCCTTAACATTTAACTTATTTGCAAAAAAGATCCAAAACTATTAATGTTGACCATTTCTTTAATATACCATGCCCAATCGTGTTCACTTCATTTTCTCTACTTTATTTTCAATTTCTTCCATGGTGACGTTGCTTGTAACGAGCGGAAGGACACCAGATCCTCTTCGAGGAAGGAAGTGGAGTCAAGTTATATTCGTCCTCGAAGAAGGTCGTTTGAGATCTTTTGTCGCACATCAGCGCTGCAGACAAGGTTGAATAATCGAAACAAATGATGTTTCTTGCTTAGATTTCTAGGTTTTTGATCCAAATTGAAATTGATGGATGAAATACTTAGAAAACAAATATTTTCGGTGTCCCTTTTTTCTTCTTCTTTATTTGTCATTTTTAAAACACAACTTATATGTTATTAGGATATTATATAGGACATAACAACTATAAAAGTGGGACTCTGAAGATATACAAAGAAGTATAAACCAAAATCACACTCTTTTATTAGCTAAAGCTTGGACTTTTATAGCCAGCAGAAAATAACAACTTTGCCCTTAAAATATGCCACTAAATATCTACTGAAGAATATGTAAGAGCATCTCCAACCCTCCTAAGATTTTAATGTAAAGTCTTTTACACATCATCAGTTTTGTATTATATTAGAAAAACCAATCTTCAATGGTAATGTTATATTAATTGTGAAGATGACATGACACAAACTTTACTAGACATTGTCAAGTGCATTGTCCAGTTTCTAGACGCTGTACTTCATAACATGAAGTAATAAATACATATGTTATTAATTATTTTAATATAATAATTTTTATTTATTTATAATTTGATTGGAATACATAAGCTAATTATTTTTTATGGACACATTAGCATTGGGGTTGATTTTTCACTTTTTTGTAATTTTAAAATATTTTATATAACGTTGATTTCACATTGTGAACACATAGAATTAAATAGACATTACATTCTATATGCATTGAAGATGCTCTAACACAGCAGACTTTAACAAAGTCTAAACCCCACGATTAAAATGCTAAACAAAGACTTAATCTGAACTTATTAACAACTATTAATTAAATGCATGCATAAATAAATAACAGACTCCAGTAAAATTCGTTCATTTACTCAGTTGATGTTACATGCCTCGGTCCTCCACGAACACTATATAACTACTACAAAACAACACACTAATATCATGGATCATCTAAAGTAAATTCTAATAACTCTAAATTTAGACTGGACCGTTTTTCTAGCATTAAAAGTCTTACTGCCAAAATTGACAATGAAATAGGCTGACGGTGAAGGGGTATTGGATGACCGAAAGCTCATGGAAATCCTTTAGAAAGTAGGGTCAAATACTATGAGGAGTCAAGAGTAGGGGGAAATGGTCTGAAACCTGCATCAACCGAGACCATCCTATGAGAAAGGATCGTAAAACTACAGGATCTAATTGGCGGGATCTATCCGACAGAGTCAATCCGACAGGGTCCTTCCAACAGCAACAACCCTACAGGGGATTCTGCAGCAAAAATTCATCATAATCAGAAACCAAGAAATATAAAGGTGAGAAATCCATCAGTTGAGGTCCGAAAGGACCTTCGGTGTTAACCTGCCCAATACCGATACGTCAGGAGACTAAAACACCAAGAGCACCAAGTCAGGGACACATAAAGAATATCTAGAACCAGTTTCCTGAAACACCCACTACATTAATACCGAGAGGTCGTTTTGATAAACAACAGACAAGCCATCTAGAACAGCCTTCTGGATCATCAGGCTATACCTGGAAATCCCACCGAAATGCAGACTGGAACCCCAAAAGGGAAATAAGCTATCGACACTAGTCTGTTAAGCACAGATGCCAACAGTGATTTCGAACCAGTAGCTATCTACATACATAATAAGGGCAGGCTCCTCTAAGTATTCACGAGAAAACCGGAAGCCTATATCCAAAAGACTATAACCGAGAGCACGCAACCGGGAACTCAAAATACCTTCCGAAGAGATACAATGACAACAAACACATATCAATCTCAAAGAGGCTCCTGGCTAGCCAAAACCTTCATTGCAAAAGCTAAAATTAACACTGCAAGGCAGCCAGAATCAAAACATTCAAGACCAAGGAAAGAGGCAGCCGACAAAGGCTCTTGAAGGCCCAACGGCCTAATAACAGAAGGGCTTTAAGTTCTATATAAATGTGACCCCAGGGGTCGCTTTTAAGGGGGCTCTCATTTTTATTTTCCTAATCCTTGGACTCCCTCTCTCTAAACCCTAAGATTGGGATCAATTGAAGAGTTTCTTCTACTCTGATCATGTATTCTAAATCAAAGATTAAGAAAGTGCGCATCTATATTCAAAGCATCTTCCTGTATGTTTGTTATACTATTTTTCTTAATTACCACAGTTTACTGTTTATGTAACAACCCGAATACCGACAGACCGAATATTTTTTTCAAAATTCCAATCTATCAAAACTCGTGTTGGTTTGCTTTGGTATCCTGCAGAAAAGACATAGACTTAAGATTTGTCAGAGCTTACAAAATATCTCACAGCGGAATGGATAAAATATAATGTAATCAAAATATAGTCTTACCGTTTTAATAATACTGTCTAACTAGCATCCAAAGCTATCATGTCTCTGCTACAAATCTAACCTACGAGTATGTTATGAGGAGGGGGTCAGAACACAAGTTCTGGTGACTGGATTTAAACTATACACTTTGGATAATCCTACATATACCGTTCAATAATATTTTCTTATTTATTAGGTTACTTGGGTTAACAACACTCAAGGCTTACACACACGTCGTACCCGTTTACTTCCCAGTGGATTAACCTAATACCATATATATGTAGCTACCCCCCAATATTAAGGTACACCACATGGTACCCCATTCGCGCGGTCTCCACCGTAATACCACCAAAATATACGCAGTCCCTAATCCTACGCCGGAGTGACGTACGGATCTCTATATAACAATGTTATGTTCCGTATATATCTGTCAATTCTATGCTATGTAAGTGTACGGACTACCACCTTCGATCGAATCAGATTCCATACCAGAGTAATGCCCTCAAGTCTATGATACACCACTTAGAGTAGACATACATGTATCTAGACTTTCCCACGTACGTATTATCAATTGTAGCTTGATGCCTTAACCGCACGTCCTCTAATGTGCATCGAGTTCCATGGCAAAGCGATACAAGAAACACGGAACTCGGTCAGGAGCTTTTTCACATCTGTACAGACCCTCCTTTAAGAGCCTCAAAATACAGATATTCCTAGGGTCTGTTTTTCATGGTGGCTATGGCCCCACCTCGGCCCCTCCCTCAACTAGTAAAGACTACAAGAGCTAAGCGACATTCCCCTAACAACAAACAATCTAAACATCCAGTTGGCATCTCCCTTTAACCACCGTACCTCAATATTGAAAGGTGAATGGTCTATTGGGTTTACCTCTAGTCTTTTCGCATCCCACTGGCTGCCGATGACGGGCATCCGATGATCTACTATCCTAATTAGTCGTGACCCTCTGCCTCCCCGTTGAGGTGACCACCGAATCACCCTAATGTCACCTCGTCGCAGAATTTTGACTACAAAGCTACTTTTTCAGTCAAGGCCCACCATTTGGTAGTTACGCGCAGACCCAACCTCTAAAAGCATAGCCTAAACATCTATCACCACACGGAGGACTACCAGGAGCACCTTACATACTTCAGGAAGTTGCGTGCTTCCCCTCCCAGTCCTTCGGAGCCGACAAAATAATCAGATGAACGTGCGCTCCCCTCGTGCCTTATGACACCACGATGATCTACCCCGTTGGGTTATTCACCGTCAAACGTGTGGACTGGTCCAAGCGCCTTACTTTAGTATGTTATTAGACCATATGTCTAAATATTCTTTTATGCACTTGCTTTACCTCATCGGGTTTCCATTTAACTTGGTTATCATGTTAACTTTTTATTCAGGTTACCAAGTTCTTTCTAGCCCCTTATATCTCTAAGGAATGGGCCCCCCTTGCTTATTAATTTCAATCATATAACTTAAGCCATTTAAGTTTATTAATAAGCCCACAACATGTTATACTCTAGATTATGATCCAAGGTCTGTAACCCATAATCCCTTTATATTCTTGTTTGATTCAAGGTTACAATAACATGTTCTGCTTAATACGTAATTAAGTATATCTCAATTTACATGTTTTCTGTCCAACATGTCAATTATCATTTATGATTACATATAATTTATTTTGTTTCATAAGTTTTCCTCACTCTTTCCTATTTAATCATAATTCCATCTTATATTGTCACTACAACTTATCGTTGTTTACTTATTAACTTAGTTCTCTTAATTAAGGTTCATTGATAAGTCTCCTTTCCATTTATTAATATTATAATCTATGTTATAATTTCCTCTTGTCCCTAGGAAAAGCCTTAACATTTTATTCTTGTTAGCTTATTTTAGACTTCCATTACTTAATTTATAATTAAGTACAACTTCTTACATTTCATAAACTTTCCCCATTTTCTCTACTTATTAAAAACAACTAGTTTCAGGCTTCTCCGTTTACTGATTACTTAATTTACAATTAAGTGGCACTTATCTCGTTTCACCAGTTATCTCATTTCCTTACTAGTTTATTATAACCTAAGTTATAATCTTCACTTGTCCCTAGGAAACATTCTTATTAATGTAATTCATTTATAATAGGTTATTATCATTCCCCGTTCATTCCAAACCATTTACAGTTGCAACCCATTATTCTTCATTCACTGCAATATATGTTCCTTATTTTATTAAGGAAAACACTTCATGCACCTTATCAGTTTGATTTACAAAATGAATCAGTGATTTATTTTCATAACGTTTTCCCATCCAAATCCATGGTGGCAAGTAATTTCTTTTTTTCCTTCTTACATTGTTCACTATGGCTTACTTGCAACAACATTCTCAGAAATAGGTCATTTAGGGAAATACATCACTTTTTCTTCATATCACACTAACTTAGTCCATTACATCCCTTCCTTTCTTATTTACCAAGTTAGACATTTAATAACCATCATTGTCATTTATTCGCATCTTATTATATATATATATATATATATATATATATATGCACTAGACCTCTCACATTAAGCCTACACTTGTGGATGCTGGATTTGCCGGGCGGGTTTGGGATGACTTCTACCACAAGTTGACTTAACCTCGTGTCTTAGCACCATTACATGTTTTATTTATGCAATTAGATCCCTCACATTATATTTACCACTTGTGGATGCTGGATATGCTGGGCGGTTCCCAGCAGACTTCTACTACAAGTGTAATCTAACCTCGTGTCTAGGCTCGGTTATAGTTTCCTATTCACCGTAAAATTTTGGGCATATTATCCTTTTTATATGTTTACAGTAATCAAATTATGCCTATATTATGTCGCGTGTCCTTTTTAACACATATTTAATTCTATCCTGACATGTAATCATTTAATCGGGTAATTGTTCAAATCCAACAAGTTAACATGTCATTTTATCAAATCTACGTCTAATAATTCAAATACATAATATGCCACAAGTGAATAATGTAATTATAACAACAGTAGTCGCTACTCATATTGTAGCAAGTTTGTTTTTCAACATGTAAACATTTCAACACTTTAACCGATTCAACATATGAATTTTCCAACACATTCATATTAGTATCTCAACTTGTTATAATAACAATTTTAATTGTTCTGGAAAATTCACATATAATAACGGGGAATGTTAAATGATAATATATCATTATCTAAAATGATATAACTTAAATCCACTCACCTCATATGCTTTCCAAATCCTGGATCTGGTCCAGATCTGTCATTCCATGGTTTTCCCCTAATTGGATTCAGAACCTAGCCAACAACTATGGATTCATAATTTTTACTAGAAGAAAGAAATAGCAGAAAGAGAAGAGAATTGAAAATATACCAGATCTAGGAATTACCTCACTTCGATAAGAGATCTGACACCCATTTACAAACATATGTTCCTTTCCTTCAGATTTTGGATTCAGAATTTTCCTAAACTAATAATCTTAATTCTCTGAATAGATTTTAGGTGGGAGAGGAATGGCAGAGATTCTCCGTTGTCTCAGAAATATGAGACTTAGGGTAGGCTCTAAAGGCTTATTGACAGGTGTTCAGCAATGTATTTGGTAAAAGAAATAGTCCAAGTTCACGTAGAAATAATCTACTCAGATCTACCGTAGGGGAGAGGATCGACACCCCCTTTTGGGGTCGACCCATGGGTCGACACCCCCTTATGGGGTCGACACCCGTAGGTGGGAATTTTCCCGCTCCCTTTTTCCACGTGAATTTGAACTGTTTTGAATTTCTAGACTTATTTTATTCATATATACTCTTCTTATGCATATACAATCTTCAAACCTTAATAACTTCTTCATAAGATGTCCGTTTTGCGCAAACCAGGTGTTTATTTTGACCGGTATTCCGAGATGAACGCAATGGCGTTGTCCTTTCACTTAATTCTGAATATTAAATTAAGTTATTCTCATTTTATTATCTTGAGTTAAAAATGCGAGGTGTTACAGTTTATTTCCTGCAACCGCATGGATTCTTTTCCGAACCTTCCCGCAGATCAAAGGAAACTCCCATTCCTATAGGTTTAAACCACTCTTGCGAGCTTTTACCCTCTCTACAAGCTTAGATCTCCTAGCGAGCTTGATGTGGAGTCCCTTGCTATCCACCATTAAATCCTTTGTCAAGAGTAGTAGATTAGTGATCCTTCTTTCCAAAGCCCCGATGTATAGGGACGGAGAACCAACTTAAGCTTGTGAAGGCTAAATAATCTACTTCTTTACCTTATATCCATCCCTATTGACCTACCTTCGGCGTTGATGAAAAATATCATTAACATTTTGGCGCTAGAAGGAGGGCCTGAACCTCCGCTCCTTTGGTTAACCTTTCCATATATTTACCTGTGTTGTTCCGTCCCGGATTGGACTAAGGCCTTGAAAAAGCAAAGTTATGGGAGGGAGGTTCCGACAGAAGCCTTAAGAATTGCGAATGGATGAGTCGAAAACCATGGACTGAGGAGTAACAGAAGAACAAAGATTGAGAGTAGAAGCCTTACGGATAAAAAAGCGGAAAAGGGAAATGGGACAAATATGCTCCTGATATCGAAAATTAAAGCTATTCCCACATAGGGAAAACCTTAGTGCCTCCTCTTAATGACTCTACATCCAAGGGTATTAACATTTTCTCTCAACCAAAGAAAACCCACCTTAGGAAAGTTAGGGGAACGACATTTAAACAAGAAATAATGACCGACTTTGACCATTTAACCAACAAATAGTTCGAGAGGATAACATCTCAATCGCTTGTACTTTAGGAAGCAAGAACATAAATGTAGGTAAAAGAACAGGGCTGAACCACAATAGGTCTAGGTCCCAGCGACAAGAAAAGGAGTTCACGACAAAGACTACTCAAGGAATACCGCTCGATCATATCAATAGAGAATATCTATTTCCTGACCAAACACAAACTCAACTATTGTTCGCCTGCTAAGAAAAAGCCCAAATATAAAAGGAAGGCGGGAGGACCCTAATGACATTACCACATAAGGAATGGGCATGACAATAATCATTGCAGAAATGGTCATCAAATTGATTAGTCGAGGACAATTACCATAAGTTATAAAAAGATCAAGTTGAGTATGATGAAAGTCCTTAGGTAAAAATATTTACGAACACGACTGAGGGTACAAAAAAACCTCCTTTTGAAATTTAAAATGAAACCCAAAAGGGGCCAAACCGTAAACGGATTAAATCCCTTGCCATCGCCAAATTGGTCAGGACGAGGAATCCCCCAGAGGGGGATGGTATGTTAGTCTTTCTCAATGCCCAAATCAGAGGCGGCTAGGTTAAAGCATCAAAAGCGTAAACCTCCATTTGACACCAGAAATGGTCGTGGCGGTGCATCTGAAATTAGCACTCCAAGCCTTTGCTTGTAGAAGAGTACCCCTTTCCTGTGGTAGAACTAAGCACATCCTACCTCTACTCGTAGAAGAGCACGTCCTACCTCTTCTTACGTTACGCGTTGCCCGCGGAAGGGAACGCTAACCCCAATCATCGTCCAGATGGTCAGGATAGGGCACCCCTTGGAGGGGAGTGGTGTGTAAGCCACTATTAGTGCCTACAATGGTCAGTGTAGAGCGTTAAAAGAGTAAACCTTAATTCAGTGCCTACAATGGCCTAGTCTAAGTTTCTAAAACCTTATCATTACCTACGATGGTCAGGATAAGGCGCCTCCTGGAGGGAGTTCAGGTAAGTCCTTGGGCCCTCTTTGTGGATAAGCTATCCAAGTGCACCGGACGCACAGACCTAGAGAGTGGCCAACAAAGCACGTACATCCTTTGTTTTGACATCAAAAGCCCAGGATGTGGCTCAGAAAGCACGTACAACCTCTGCTTCACAAATCAAATCCAAGGGGGATGCCGAAACATTAATGCCGGAAGGGTTTCCGGTCTTCAATCTTTTGATACCCGAATCTAGGTTGATTCGGCTCTTCACAAATACCGATCCAATTCTCAATCTTTTAATATCTGAATCTAGGTTGATTCGGCTCTTCACAAATACCAGAAGGGTTTCCGGTTCTCAATCTTTTAATACCCGAATCTGGGTTGATTCGGCTCTTCACAAATGACGGAAGGGGCTTCTGGTCTTCTGTCCATGTTAATACCCGAATATGGGTCAATTCGGTTCTTTACAAGTATTAGAAGAAGACTCCTGGCTTTCAGTCTCTGATTTCCTAAACAATGGTTAGTTTAGGTCTTCAACACCGATCCCTAGGTCTGGAATGGTCTGGAAAAAGCTACAACCAGACATGGGGATCCGATCTCGCCACAAGTACCAAGCCAGGATAAACTCACGATTCTCTCATTTTCCCAGGGAAGTGTCTTTAACCTATGTGTGCATCAGTTTATTTCTTTTAAATACCCGATGCTTACGCAACACAAGAAATAGTGGCACATTAAAACATAAGTTCGAAACGGAACTAGGGAGAAGATCCCCAATGTTTTTGATGAAGTTTCATAACTAAGGCTACTCCTTTTTCTAGGAAGCCTTACAACGAGTATTTTCCCAAAAATACCTACTACATAAGGAATCCTTTTTACTAACATCGAGTTCAAATAGGTCTCCTGTCGTTACAACATCTTATGGCATGATAGCCTTGTTTCCAACAAAAGAAGTATATCATATGAATCACACAACACGAAGGCACACCCCTTAGAAGTCATAACATAAACACAATTACTGTTTTAGAAAGATACACATCACAAATATACAAGAAAAGCATATCATTCTGATTCTGGGTTTCATAAGGCGAATTCCAGAGAAGCATAACTTTCCTTAGCTCGTCTTCCAACTTATTATTATGTTGATATAGGCTACCCACCTCTGCATCAGAATTACTAGGGGACGTTTTTTGTTAGCCTACGCTGCGAGGTATAAATAATCTTATCTTTCCCCTTTAATTGTTTTTCAAAAGACGACACTTGTTTCCGAAGATTTGTAGAAATTATCTTTTGAAGATAATACATATTTTTGTGACCTAAAAGGGGAGCATTCCCAAAAATGTCTCTATAACCTGTAATGTTTGAAGTTTCCTCTCTAAACTGTGAAGAAGGGGTCTAGAATTGGTCCTTATAATCATAGATAAGATGAAACATCGTAACATATAAAAACAGAAAACACAGACATCAAGTGGTATTAATAACATCATGCATCCCAGAGAAAGACAACTACATGACCCGTACCAATTCACACGCGCATACACAACACATTAATACAACATCACGGACCGCCAAATGTCAGAAAATTAACACCATTCGCGAATAAGTTAAAAACACTTCATACAATAAATCTCGAAACCCCCTGCCAGAATTGTTTTGGTTTTGCAGAACGAACTCCTCAGAAAACTCTCCACATTTTCAAAATACAGGATCTAAAGCATTGTTGTGGCCTACATCTTGGGAGAAGCAGATAAATGCCGCAACAAGAAAAGAACAGAACAGTCATTTACTGAAGTTCAAGAAGAGGGAAAATACTTTGAAAGTGAAAGCCATACCTGAGCAACATCGACGCCAAGCCGGTCAAAAGTTCCTTTGTTCTTGGAATCCTTAGAGCCAAGCACCTGGGAGGGTAGAACAACTGAACCATGAGGTTGCGAACTGCTCGCAAGATCCGAAGCGTCCTTTCCATCTCCAGGGAAACCCTCCGTTGCTTAAGAGGATTTTCTGTCACCTTTCTTACCCCCGTCTTGCCGGTCCACGTCCTCCCATGCTTCCTCTTTCGCTATGGTTTCATCGTCTAATTCCTCCTCATAGTCCTTGGAAAATTCTCATTAAATAAGTGGGATGCGAGATTTATCTTATCCATTGAAGGGATCTTATCCTCCCGTCTCACCTGCTCAATCTTTTCCAAAACCCTTGTCACGGATGGAGGGCTTGATTAAAGAAAAATCAAACTCCGGAAGCCTCTTATAATTGTCGGAAAATGCAAGAATGAGGGTGTCTTCATAATATTCCACGATTATGGTATTAATATGAACATCCAAGAAAGTAGAAATTCTGTTACCTTCCTTGTAAATTATTCTCTTTGCGATGGAGAGTTGGGCGTTCATCCGGTCCACCTCAACAACAGAGTCAGTCTCTAGCCTCGTCTTCTCCGCCTTAAGATCTGCAACCCGCTTCACCAACGCATCTTTATCCTCTCTCTCTTCTTTCAGCAGGTTCTCCAACTCATTAAGCTTGTTCTCTCCTTCCGCTTTCTCCTTCAACAAAGTATTGATCTTATCCGACAACACCCTATTCTCTTCCCTAAGAGCATTGATCTCCGTCATCGAAGCAGCGGCCTTCCCTCTAAATAGGTACCAAGTCTTCATTATCTGAGGAAGAGAAATGAATCAAGTTTCTCACAAAAACAATCCAAATATGAAGGAATCGTAAACAATAAATCAATACTAGAAGTTGGTCCTTGATTTGTTGCTGGTGAAAATATTCTGAATCTAAAGGTGAAGAAGTCGGTGTGATGCTAGCGACTTCAGGGGATGAAAGAGTCATACCCACAAGCCTATCAAAATCTGGAACCGGCAGAGGAAGAGAAGGAGAGACAACAAGTTGAGAAGAGGAAGGCATCGAAAGACCACATCCTTTTTTGCCGAATTCACTGGGAGCATCGAAGGGGACAGGGCTATCTACAGATTTACCTTTTAGGGAAACTTCAGGAGAAGCGTATATATCAACCACTTGATTGTCGTCAATAGTAGAAGGATCAAAATTCTGCCTTATTTTCAGGGCCACAACGACATCTTCTGAAATGCTAGCTGACTTGTCATGTCTGGGCTTCTTCGATGGTGGTTCAATATTGGTGTCGGCAAGCCTTTTTACAGCTTGAATGCTAGATCGGCTGTAGGCTGCAAGGGCAGACGCACCCTGGGAAGTCAAAGATCCTAGACAAAGAAGATTTGAATTAGTAAAATAACATTAATAAGGAAGCGGGAGAAAGAATGACAAATGTTGTCAAGGTCACCTTGGTGAATGGGAGAACCTGCATTGAAAGAGCTAGAACTCAGCACTAGTCCTTTAGGACTAGAAAATTGGATGAGAGGCTGTCCCAGTATCTTCTACCCAAGGGAAATTAAGATATATTGATGAAGTTTGTCAATGGTTAAGAGGAACGACCAACACATGTGCTCCACCGACGCTGTGTAGATAGTCTCAACAATTTGAGCTTCCTTCGGTGTTCGAGTCATATCTTTAGAGGAGGGTTCCGCAATAAGAGGAAGATCCAGTTAAGCAAAAACCACAAATGTAAAACATTAGCTTTCTAGAACATAAGTCTTACCATCATCAACAAATTTTCACGATATGCCAGGAGGGTATTTAACGAGAAAAAATTGGTCTTTCCATGGCCTATTTTTGCTAATGCTATCGATAACCGACCACCTTACGGGATTTACTCTCCATATCGGCGATTCTGAACATTTAGAGAATCGAACCATATGATGGATGAGTTTGGGTCTTAAAGAATCCCGACCAGATACAAGCGCCAGGGTTTCCAGACACAAGAGAGTTGTATACGTGTTGGGGGGAGTTGAATGGGGGCAACTTTCAAATCGCTTAAAAGATTGTGTAGAAAAGGTAGAAAAGGAAGAAAGCCTCCATGCCATATGTGAATTGTTGAATAAGCGAAATACACTTCTAGGGAGTTCTTGAGAAAATTTGGAGAAGAGGCTACGGTGGCATCAACTCCAGATATGCCAAAACTATCCAATATGGCCTCCATGGAACGCTGGGAAGTAATTAAGGAATGCTTCGGAGTGAATGCTTTCTTAGGACGCAGAACCTTGGAATCTTTGGCCTTCTCCTTTACAGGACTTTTGCTAGACATGATTCTATTAGGTGACGTCATTCCATCATAGTACCATTAGTATATATATCTCTTACACAGTTGCATGAGTAACATTTATGAATGGGTAGGGTATCATTATATATTGCTCACAAAAGGGTTCGACTTATCATAGGATAAACCGAACTCAGGTGTTAAAAGCGATCAGGATTGTGCGTAATGTACTTTCATTTAATATCATATAGGCTTTTAATAGTAAGGAAGACACACATCCTATCGCCATTAACACCAAAGTGGGACTACGTCGGGTTTGGATAGTTCAACGTTGTCAACGAATACTTAAGCAAAACACAAACAATGGAGGAAATCAACCATAATTATGTTAGAACCATTTCATCGCGTTTCAACAACATAGAAAGTTGTTTCCTCCTTGTATGTATTGTGTTGTACATTGCATTTCCTAAATGAAGTAACCTGTAAAGTGGGTGACTACTAATGCCGGGCATTAGTCATATGAAAAGAGAGACCGTCATCGCCTAACCCTATTTTATAATTTGCCTAAGCCCTAATCGATCCCCCTAACAATTTTGATGCATAATAAAGATTATGATTTATATAAAGAGTTAAAATACTCACAAAGAATCGAACTTGGGTTTCTGAAAGGAAAAATTCGAGCAGCTTCTTAGAAAAATAGTATTCTTGTTCGAGAATTTGACTTGCAGATGAAAGGCGGAAACAAGAGAGAAGAAGAAATTATGTTCAAATTTTGAGATCAATCCGAGCCATAAAGGCAAAAATCAGTCAATGCTCCAGATCAAGGAAGATCTAGAGACTCCAAAGTGACACTTTAGAAAAGACAAAAATCTTAACTTGAAAAGTCAAAAATACCCTTCACTAGAGGGGGAGCAAATGTTACTACCAAAATTGACAATTAAATAGGCTGACGGTGAAAGGGTATCAGATGACCGAAAGCTCATGGGAATCCTTCAGAAAGTAGGGTCAAATACTAGGAGGAGTCAAGAGCAGACTCCATCTTGTGCAACAAAGTAGAGATATCAGACTGCATCCTAATTTTTATATTAAAAAACTCGCAATGTTCCCTCTCCATAGCTTGAAACTCTTCAAGCTTCTGCCTACATCGAAGTTGCATTTCACAGAATCCATCTTATGCAACAAAGTAGTGATATCATGCATATTGTCAAATGTGTATGCTTTTTTACCATCATCTATTTATGGAGGAAGAAGTACCTCATTTGCAAGCTTTGATATGCATGATAATTTTGTTATCTTTCCTGTTTCGCTTTTCGGAGTCCAACTGCTATACTTGAAAATAGTAGCTACATTAGTAAAACTACACACCAAATTCACGTAGTTTCTTCACTTAAGCTGGAAATGAGAGTCATGTAACTTCAAATGGAAATCTTTTGTTTTCTTCCTTGCACGATGTAAGGTAACAACAAACACGTTAGATATACAAAATAACAACAATATGACTTTAAATAAGTAATCCTAAACCGATCAGAATTGTATCCAACATAATGTATCTATGACTGAAATTTCGTTTAAATCATTAATAAGCAAAATGAATTTTTTTATGAATAATGCATTCATACAATGAAGTGCACAGTACTCAGTATCGAACCAAGTAGTTTAATTTAAGTAAATATACAGTGCAAGTTTGATACATATATATTTCAAAGTTTTTAATTTTCATGTTTTTTTGGGTCAAATATCTAATTGTTATCCAAAGTAATAGAGTGGCACCCGTCTCGTAACAATGGTCGCTTGTTTAATATTAGCGTCCTCGAATACCTACCTTATTATAGCTCTACATTTAATAAATAGTTGAACAAGTTTTTTTTTAAAAAAAATAGTACATATATAATCAACGATAAAACTAAAAATGACTTGTTGACCCGCCTTTTAGTCAAAGCAGTCACACGAGGAATCTCTGATCAACAACACACTAGAATATTGGGAATATCGTCAGAAGACGTGGAGCGATTTGGCCAAAGTCACATCACGAACAAAGAAAGGCCCGAAACTCCTATCAGATGACATTTTTTGGGCCCAAAAACAGCAATTACAAAGTCAAGCTCCGTAACTCTTGTAGCTCTCTAAATTAGCTTTGAATCGAACTTTCGTTTGGCTAAAACGGACTTACGGTTTGAAAGTTACGCCCGTTTCCGCGAACGCATGCAGAACCGGAGACATGGATTTTGGAGTTACCATCACCACGCATCGGTTCGGATCGGATCAACCATGAAATGGTCGGTTCGGATGAGACGAATTGGCATTGGAAACTTGGCACACATTGGTTCGGATCGGGATATGAGGACCCGATCCGATTTGGACATTTGCACAGAAGTGCACATACGCATTCAGCACAGGGAATTGGTTCGGTTTGGATCTGATCCGAACCGACCTGACCTGCTTCTGCACTTCAGAATTGACCTATTCTTGTGGCACCATTTCCTCCTATTTTCATGGATCACCTTCCACATGGCCTTACACGAACTGGAAAGGCTTTCTCCCATTTTGCCACGTAGTCACCACGTTCTATAAGGCGTTGGATTGGGGACACTTGTCATTCATCCGGATCTCCCTAGAGCTTCTTTACGCCTATAAATACACCATCATATGGCGATTTGAAGGGATCTTCTAGGTTCGACCACTTCCAACTCTTATTTTCCACCATTACAAAGGACTTTTGGCCACTCCAACACTTGGCCTCCATTACAACCAAGCAAGGACATTGCTCATCACTTTAACATGAGGAATTCGTGTATAAATTCATTCCTTAATCCCCTCTTCTTTATTGTAAACATGAGGATTTCGTGTATAAACTGCAAGCAAACTGTATTGTAATAGCTTCTTAGGATTTAAGAAACTTCAAAGTGGAGGTAGGCTTGGTTTGAGCCGAACCACTATAAAAATCTCGTGTGTCTCCTCTTATTTTTATTGCTTTTCTGCATTAATCTGTGATTGTGAGGTTTTCGCATAGCATTTGGGTGTTAGGCCCAAATTTCGGTCTAACATTTTGGCGTGCCAGGAAGGGGGCACACGATACTACTTCAATTACTAGCTCTAAACGAAGCGGATTGTTTGGCTATTGGATCGATGGCTAAGCGAAAGATTTCCCGTGTTAAAGGCGAAGGCACGAGAAACGAGGCAAGCCATGAAGCTTCCTCACATGAAAACACATCAGCATACTTGACGTAAGAAGAGATGGATGGCGTTCTCACTGAATTGAGAGCTCAAATGGCAAGGCAAGACGATCTCCTTCGCAAACAACAGGAGATGATCGACCAATTCTTCGCTCGGATGGAAGGAAGGCTGAGCAACAACGTACAACTCATGGGAGAAGGAATAGAATCAGCCCCAGCAGCAGCTGCAAACCGGATCAGTTCGGATCCGATCCGAACCGAGGGCCAAAGTCTGAATCCCACACAGATGGAAATGGGGGGCATTCCCCACCGGGTCGGTTTGGACCCGATCCAAACAGCAACCCTACATGAGCTTGGGGGTAGCTGCCTCCCTTCTGGAAATCAAGACTTCGCTCCAGTTCGGCCTACATCCGCACCGGATCGGATCGGCAATGCCACACAGCTTCAGCATCAAGCACCCCAGATCGGAATAGGAGAACCTGATCGGATCAGTACATCCGACACGAACCGTGCACCTCGCCATGCCCTTCCTCGCTTCTCCGTTCCGCAACATGGGGGCACCTCCGAACCGAACCGAATGGCCTTCCAAGCTCCCCGTACACTTCCACACTCTTCTGGACTCAACGCTGGGGGCACCAGTTCTGAACTTAGCAGCTTGCAACAGCTCTTTGAGGGCGACCGACTCGCCAATCTCATCGAATGCCTCTCAAGAGGCCGTGCCTACCAGAATGACATGGATGATGTCAATCACAATCCATTCACCCAGGAAATCAGGAATTCCCGCAATCCTCCAGATTTCAAACTTCAACAACTGGAGCCCTACAACGGTAGGACAGATCCTACCGTGCACCTGATGCGCTACAAATGCCATATGGAAGTTCAATCGGCATCAGAAAACGTCATGGAAAAATGCTTCCCTCTCTTTTTGACTGATATAGCTGCTATATGGATTCGGCAGCTAGAATCTGAATCGATCAACAGTTGGAACTTGTTGGTCGCTCACTTTATTGAACAGTTTCGGGTCCACATTGCTATACCTAAGAATGTCATGTCTCTCACCACAATCAAGAAGAGGCCCAGAGAAACTCTGCGATCATTTCTGGAAAGGTTCAACGTTGCAGCAACATCAATTGATCGACCTGAGCCATCTATGGTATTGATGGCGGTAGTATCCGGTGTTCTGGACCACTAAGAGTTCAAAAAATCCTTGTACCAAGACCCACTACGGAATCTTAGCGAGTTCTACCTTGAATCAGATAGATTTCTGCGTGAAGAAGACGCAATGTACGAAAAGAAAATCCTCGATGTCAACATGCTCAAAGATGGAGAACCATCTGATTCTGGTAAAGGCAAAGAAAAAGCTGCCGTCAAGAATGACCGCAACGCTCAGCCCCGGAGAGGGCCTAGATATGAAAAGTACACCGAACTCAATTCAACCTTGACTGACATCTACGTGAACACAAACGGTGACATCTCCTATCCAAAGCCTCCTAGGAGGGAGCCATCGCAAAGAGAACACGATTATGGAAAATACTGCATATTTCATGATATGGACGGTCATGACACAAATGAATGTAGGCACTTACGAGACTTGATTGAGGAACGGGTTAGACGTGGAGAGCTACCCGAGTATGTGAAACAACCAACAGCGCCAGCACCTGTGCTACCACCACCTGCTCCCCGGAGAGGGATTGACCCTGGCTCAAGCTCTCGCGGGCTCATCATCAACTGACCTGGATGAGATCAGTCTAGATTTCTTGCATTTCTTAGGATTTAAGATATGTTTCTTTGCTTTCTTTAGGTTTTCCGATTGGATAAATTGGAGTACACACGTTCAGAGTTAGCATTTAGCTCCAAAACGTGCTCTGGACTCGATGACAAACCAATCAGGATTTGCTTTGGTTTTGTATTTGGAATTGAATAAGGAAGGACTTTCCGAGCATGGATTATGTTTTGTGAATTTAAGTGTCTTGTCAGGTTGTGGCAGGATTCTCAATATCAATTAAAGTATGGCTTATACTTATCTCAGACCCCTAGGTATGGATTATGCCTGGGGACAGACTGTCTTTTCAGGTTTTGGCAAGTATAGCTCTATCCCGACATGAGTATGGATTGTACTCACTAGGATGCATAAGTATGGATTATACTTCGGAACGACGAACGATCTTGTCAGCATTGGGCAAAGGAACTCAATAAAACTCGAGTATGGCTTATGCTCAGTTGGAACTTCTTGGTATGGCTTATGCCCGGAAGGTTTGGTCCCTCGTCAGGTTCTGGCAGGATGATTCGAACGTCTCTTGAGTGTGGTTTATGCTCAAACAAAAGCCCAAGCATGGTTTATGCTCGAAAGTATAATCAGTTTTGTCAGGATTTGACACACCTTTTTGCTCTCTTTTCTTCGTAGGTATGGATTATACTTGCAGCTGGCAGGCCCGGGATGGCCTTGGATTATCCAGAACACATCTTCCTTCAACCAGTAAGATATGTTCTGGGGGGCAAAATGTTGACCCGCTTTTTAGTCAAAGCAGTCACACGAGGAATCTCTGATCAACAACACACTAGAATATTGGGAATATCGTCAGAAGATGTGGGGCGATTTGGTCAAAGTCACATCACGAACAAAGAAAGGCCCGAAACCCCTATCATATGACCTTTTTTGAGCCCGAAAACAGCGAGTACGGAGCTATGCTCCGTAATGCTTGTAGCTCTCTGAATTAGCTTTGAATCGAGCTTTCGTTTGGCTAAAACGGACTTAAGGTTTGAAAGTTACGCCCGTTTCTGTGAACGCGTGCAGAACAGGAGACATGGATTTTGGAGTTACCATCACCACGCATCGGTGCGGATCGGATCACCCCTGAAATGGTCAGTTCGGATGAGATGAATTGGCATTGGAAACTCGGCACACATCGGTTCGGATCGGGATAGGAGGACCCAATCCGATTTGTTCATCTGCACAGAAGTGCACACACACATTCAGCACGGGGATCTGGTTCGGATCCAATCCGAACCGACCTGACCTGCTTATTCACTTCAGAATTGACCTATTCTTATGGCACCATTTCCTCCTATTTTCATGGATCACCTTCCATATGGCCTTACATGAACTGGAGAGGCTTTCTCCCATTTTGCCACTTAGTCACCACGTTCTATAAGGCGTTGGATTGGGGACACTTATCATTCATCCGTATCTCCCTACGGCTTCTTTACGCCTATAAATACACCATCATATGGTGATTTGAAGGGATCTTCTGGGTTCGACCATTTCCAACTCTTATTTTCCACCATTACAAAGGACTTTTGGCCACTCCAACACTTGGCCTCCATTACAACCAAGCAAGGACATTGCTCATCACTTTAACATGAGGAATTCGTGTATAAATTCATTCCCTAATCCCCTCTTCTTCATTGTAAACACGAGGATTTCGTGTATAAACCGCAAGCAAACTTTATTGTTATAGCTTCTTAGGATTTAAGAAACTTCAAGGTGGACGTAGGCTTGGTTTGAGCCGAACCACTATAAAAATCTCGTGTGTCTTCTCTAATTTTTACTGCTTTTTCTACATTAATCTATGATTGTGAGGTTTTCGTGTAGCATTTGGGTGTTAGGGCCAAATTTCGGTATAACATTTTGGCGTGCCAGGAAGGGGCCACACGATACTACTTCAATTACTAGCTCTAAACGAAGCGGATTGTTTGGCTATTGGATCGATGGCTAAGCGAAAGATTTCCCGTGTTGAAGGCGAAGGCACGAGAAACGAGGCAAGCCACGAAGCTTCCTCACATGAAAACCCGTCAGCATACTTGACGCAAGAAGAGATGGATGGCGTTCTCACTGAATTGAGAGCTCAAATGGCAAGGCAAGACGATCTCCTTCGCAAACAACAGGAGATGATCGACCAATTCTTCGCTCGGATGGAAGGAAGGCTGAGCAACAACGTATAACTCATAGGAAATGGAATATAATCAACCCCATCTGCAAACCGGATCGGTTCGGATCCGATCCGAACAGAGGGCCAAAGTCTGAATCCCACGCAGATGGAAATAGGGGGCATTCCCCACCGGGTCGGTTCAGACCCGATCCGAACAGCAACCCTACATGAGCTTGGGGGCAGCTGCCTCCCCTATGGAAATCAAGACATTGCTCCGGTTCGGCCTACATCCGCACCGGATCCGATCGGCAATGCCACACAGCTTCAGCATCAAGCACCCCGGATCGGAACAGGAGAACCTGATCGGATCGGTACATCCGACCCGAACTGTGCACCTCGCCATGCCCTTCCTCACTTCTCTGAGCCGCAACATGGGGGCACCTCCGAACCGAACCGAATGGCCTTCCAAGCTCTCCGTACACTTCCACACTCTTCTGGACTCAACGCTGGGGGTACCAGCTCTGAACATAGCAGCTTGCAACAGCTTTTTGAGGGCGACCGACTCGCCAATCTCATCGAACGCCTCAAGAGGCCATGCCTACCAGAATGACATGGATGATGTCAATCACAATCCATTCACATAGGAAATCAGGAATTCCCGCAAACCTCCAGATTTCTAATTTCCACAACTGGAGCCCTACAACGGCAGGACGGATCCTACCGTGCACCTGATGCGCTACAAATGCCATATGGAAGTTCAATCGGCATCGGAAAATGTCATGGAAAAATGCTTCCCCCTCTTTTTGACTGATATAGCTGCTATGTGGATTCGACGACTGGAATCTGAATCGATCAACAGTCGGAACATGTTAGTCGCTCGCTTTATTGAACAGTTTCGGGTCCACATTGCTCGAACTAAGAATGTCATGTCTCTCACCACAATCAAGCAAAGGCCCAGAGAAACTCTGTGATCATTTATGGAAAGGTTCAACGTTGCAGCAGCATCAGTTGATCGACCTGAGCCATCTATGGTATTGATGGCGGCAGTATCCGGTGTTCTGGACAAGTCGAAGTTCAAAAAATCCTTGTACCAAGACCCACCACGGAATCTCAGCGAGTTCTACCTTGAATCGGATAGATTTCTGCGTGAAGAAGACGCAATGTCCGAAAAGAAAATCCTCGATGTCAACATGCTCAAAGACGGAGAATCGTCTGATTCTGGTATAGGCAAAGTAAAAGCTGCCGTCAAGAATGACCGCAACGCTCAGCCCCGGAGAGGGCCTAGATATGAAAAGTACACTGAACTAAATTCAACCTTGACTGACATCTACGTGAACACAAACGGTGACATTTCCTATCCAAAGCCTCCGAGGAGGGAGCCATCGCAAAGAGAACACGATTCTGGAAAATACTGCATATTTCATGATATGGACGGTCGTGACACAAATGAGTGTAGGCACTTACGAGACATGATTGAGGAACAGGTTAGACGTGGAGAGATACCCGAGTATGTGAAACAACCAACAACGCCAGCACCTGTGCTACCACCACCTGCTCCCCGGAGAGGGAATGACCCTGGCTCAAGCTCTCGCGGGCTCATCATTAATTGATCTGGATGAGATCAGTCTGGATTTCTTGCATTTCTTAGGATTTAAGATATGTTTCTTTGCTTTCTTTAGGTTTTCCGATTTGCTAAATTGGAGTACACACGTTCTTGGTTAGGATTTAGCTCCAAAACGTGCTCTGGACTCGATGACAAACCAATCAGGATTTGCTTTGGTTTTGTATTTGGAATTGAATAAGGAAGGACTTTCCGAGCATGGATTATGTTTGGCGAATTTAAGTGTCTTGTCAGGTTGTGGCAGGATTCTCAATCTCAATTAAAGTATGGCTTATACTTATCTCGGACCCCTAGATATGGATTATGCCAGGAGATAGACTGTCTTGTCAGGTTTTGGCAAGTATAGCTCTATTATGACATGAGTATGGATTGTACTCACTAGGATGCTTAAGTATGGATTATACTCCGGAACGACGACTGATCTTGTTAGGATTGGGCAAAGGAACTCAATAAAACTCGAGTATTGCTAATGCTCAGTTTGAACTTCTTGGTATGGCTTATGCCCGGAAGGTTAGGTCCCTCGTCAGGTTCTGGCAGGATGATTCGAACGTCTCTTGAGTGTGGTTTATGCTCAAACAAATGCCCAAGCATGGTTTATGCTCGAAAGTATAATCAGTTCTGTCAGGATTTGACACACCTTTTTGTTCTCTTTTCTTCGCAGGTACGGATTATACTTGCAGCTGGCAGGCCCGGCGTGGCCTTGGATTATCCATAACACATCTTCCTTCAACCAGTAAGATATGTTCTGGGGGGCAAAATGTTGACCCTCTTTTTAGTCAAAGCAGTCATACGAGGAATCTCTGATCAACAACACTCTCGAATATTGGGAATATCGTCATAAGACGTGGAGCGATTTCGTCAAAGTCACATCACGAACAAAGAAAGGCCCGAAACTCCTATTAGATGACCTTTTTGGGCCCGAAAACATCGATTACGGAGCTAAGCTCCGTAACTCTTGTAGCTCTCTGAATTAGCTTTGAATCGAGCTTTCGTTTGGCTAAAACGGACTTACGGTTTGAAAATTACGCCCGTTTCCGTGAACGCATGCAGAACTAGACACATGGATTTTGGACTTACCATCACCACGCATCGGTTCAGATTGGATCACCCCTGAAATGGTTTGTTTGGATGAGACAAATTGGCATTGGAAACTCGGCACACATCGGTTCGGATCGGGATAGGAGGACCCGATCCGATTTGGACATCTGCACAGAAGTGCACACACGCATTCAGCCCGGGGAACTGGTTCGGTTCGGATCTGATCCGAACCGTCCTGACCTGCTTCTGCACTTCATAATTGACCTATTCTTGTGGCACCATTTCCTCCTATTTTCATGGATCACCTTCCACATGGCCTTACACGAACTGGAGAGGCTTTCTCCCATTTTACCACTTAGTCTCACGTTCTATCAAGGCGTTGGATTGGGGACACTTGTCATTCATCCGGATCTCCCTAGGGCTTCTTTACGCCTATAAATACACCATCATATGGCGATTTGATGGGATCTTCTGGGTTCGACCATTTCCAATTCTTATTTTCCACCATTACAAAGGATATTTGGCCACTCCAACACTTGGCCTCTATTACAACCAAGCAAGGACATTGCTCATCACTTTAACACGAGGAATTCGTGTATAAATTCATTCCCTAATCCCCTCTTCTTTATTGTAAACACGAGGATTTCGTGTATAAACCGCAAGCAAACTATATTGTAATAGCTTCTTAGGATTTAAGAAACTTCAAAGTGGACGTAGGCTTGGTTTGAGCCGAACCACTACAAAAATCTTGTGTGTCTCCTCTTATTTTTATTGCTTTTTCTGCATTAATCTGTGATTGAGATGTTTTCGCATAGCATTTCGTTGTTAGGCCAAAATTTCGGTCTAACATTTTGGCGTGCCAGGAAGGGGGCACACGATACTACTTCAATTACTAGCTCTAAACGAAGCGGATTGTTTGGCTATTGGATCGATGGCTAAGCGAAAGATTTCCCGTGTTGAAGGCGAAGGCACGAGAAACGAGGCAAGCCATTAAGCTTCCTCACATGAAAACCCGTCAGCATACTTGAGGCGAGAAGAGATGAAAGGCGTTCTCACTGAATTGAGAGATCAAATGGCAAGGCAAGACAATCTCCTTCGCAAAAAAAGGAGATGATCGACCAATTCTTTGCTCGGATGGAAGAAGGCCGAGCAACAGCGTACAACTCATGGGAAATGGAATAGAATCAGCCCCAGCAGCAGCTGCAAACTGGATCGGTATGGATCCGATCCGAACCGAGGGCCAAAGTCTGAATCCCACGCATATGGAAATGGGGGGCATTCCCCACCGGGTCGGTTTGGACCCGATCCAAACAGCAACCCTACATGAGCTTGGGGGCAGCTGCCTCCCCTATGGAAATCAAGACTTCGCTCCGATTCGTCCAACATCTGCACCGGATCGGATCGGCAATGCCACACAGCTTCAGCATCAAGAACCGCGGATCGGAACAGGAGAACCTGATCAGATCGGTACATCCGACCCGAACCGTGCACCTCGCCATGCCCTTCCTCGCTTCTCCGAGCCGCAACATGGGGGCACCTCCGAACCGAACCGAATGGCCATCCAAACTACCCGTACACATCCACACTCTTCTGGACTCAACGCTGGGGGCACCAGCTCTTAACTTAGTAGCTTGCAATAGCTCTTTGAGGGCGACCGACTCGCCAATCTCGTCGAATGCCTCTCAAGAGGCCGTGCCAACCAGAATGACATGAATGGTGTCAATCACAATCCATTCACACAGGAAATCAGGAATTCCCGCAATCCTCCAGATTTCAAACTTCCACAACTGGAGCCCTACAACGGCAGGACGGATCCTATCGTGCAACTGATGTGCTACAAATGCCATATGGAAGTTTAATCGGCATCGGAAAACGTCATGGCAAAATGCTTCCCTCTCTTTTTGACTGATATAGCTGCTATGTGGATTCGGCAGCTGGAATCTGAATCGATCAACAGTTGGAACATGTTGGTTGCTCGCTTTATTGAACAGTTTCGGGTCCACATTGCTTGACCTAAGAATTTCATGTCTCTCACCATAATCAATCAGAGGCCCAGAGAAACTCTGCGATCATTTCTGGAAAGGTTCAAAGTTGCAGCAGCATCAGTTGGTCGACCTGAGCCATCTATGGTATTGATGGCGGCAGTATTCGATGTTTTGGACAACTCGAAGTTCAAAAAATCCTTGTACCTAGACCCACCATGGAATCTCAGGGAGTTCTACCTTGAATCGGATAGATTTCTGCATAAAGAAGATGCAATTACCGAAAAGAAAATCCTCGATGCCAACATGCTCAAAGACGGAGAACCGTCTGATTCTGGTAAAGGCAAAGGAAAAGCTGTCGTCAAGAATGACCACAACGCTTAACCCCGGAGAGGGCCTAGATATGAAAAGTACACCGAACTCAATTCAACCTTGACTGACATCTACGTGAACACAAACGGTGACATCTCCAATGCAAAGCCTCCTAGGAGGGAGCCATCGCAAAGAGAACGTGATTCTGGAAAATACTGAATATTTCATGATATGGACAGTCATAACACAAATGAGTGTAGGCACTTACGAGACTTGATTGAGGAACGGGTTAGACGTGGAGAGCTACCCGAGTATGTGAAACAACCAACAACGCCAGCACCTGTGCTACCACCACCTGCTCCCCGGAGAGGGAATAACCCTGGCTTAAGCTCTCACGGGCTCATCATCAACTGATCTGGATGAGATCAGTCTAGATTTCTTGCATTTCTTAGGATTTAAGATATGTTTCTTTTCTTTCTTTAGGTTTTCCGATTGGCTAAATCGGAGTACACATGTTCGGGGTTAGGATTAAGCTCCAAAACGTGCTCTGGACTCGATGACAAACCAATCAGGATTTGCTTTGGTTTTGTATTTGGAATTGAATAAGTAAGGACTTTCCGTGCATGGATTATGTTTGGCGAATGTATGTGTCTTATCAGGTTGTGGCAGGATTCTCAATATCAATTAATGTATGGCTTATACTTATCTCGGACCCCTAGGAATGGATTATGCCTGGGGACAGACTGTCTTGCCAGGTTTTGGCAAGTATAGCTCTATCCCGACATGAGTATGGATTGTACTCACTAGGAAGCTTAAGTATGAATTATGCTCTGGAATGACGAATGATCTTGTCAAGATTGGGCAAAGGAACTCAATAAAACTCGAGTATGGCTTATGCTCAGTTTGAACTTCTTAGTATGGCTTATGCCCGAAAAGTTAGGTCCCTCGTTAGGTTCTGGCAGGATGATTCGAACGTCTCTTGAGTGTAGTTTATGCTCAAACAAACGCCCAAGCATGGTTTATGCTCGAAAGTATAATCAGTTTTGTCAGGATTTGACACACCTTTTTGCTCTCTTTTCTTCGTAGGTATGGATTATACTTGCAGCTGTCAGGCCCGGCGTGGCCTTGGATTTTCTAGAACACATCTTCCTTCAACCAGTAAGATATGTTCTGGGGGGCAAAATGTTGACCCGCTTTTTAGTCAAAGCAGTCACACGAGGAATCTTTGATCAACAACACACTAGAATATTGGGTATATCGTCAAAAGACGTGGAGCGATTTGGTCAAAGTCACATCACGAACAAAGAAAGGCCTGAAACTCCTATTAGATGACCTTTTTAGGCCCGAAAACTATGATTACGGAGCTAGGCTCCGTATCTCCTATAGCACTCTGAATTAGCTTTGAATCGAGCTTTCATTTAGCTAAAACGGACTTACGGTTTGAAAGTTACGCCCGTTTCCGTGAACGCATGCAGAACCGGAGACATGGATTTTGGAGTTGCCATCACCACGCATCGGTTCAGATCGGATCACCCCTGAAATGGTCGGTTCGGATGAGACGAATTGGAATTGTAAACTCTGCACACATCGGTTCGGATCAAGATAGGAAGACCCGATCCGATTTGGACATCTGGACAGAAGTGCACACACGCATTCAGCACGGGGAACTGGTTCGGATCTGATCCGAACCGACCTGGCCTGCTTCTGCACTTCAGAATTGACCTATTCTTGTGGCACCATTTCCTCCTATTTTCATGGATCACCTTCCGCATGGCCTTACACGAACTTGAGAGGCTTTATCCCATTTTGCCACTTAGTCACCACGTTCTATCGAGGCGTTGGATTGGGGACACTTGTCATTAATCCGGATCTCCCTAGGGCTTCTTTACGCCTATAAATACACCATCATATGGCGATTTGAAGGGATCTTCTGGGTTCGACCATTTCCAACTCTTATTTTCCACCATTACAAAGGACTTTTGGCCACTCCAACACTTGGCCTCCATTACAACCAAGCAAGGACATTGATCATCACTTTAACATGAGGAATTCGTGTATAAATTCATTCCCTAATCCCCTCTTCTTCATTGTAAACAAGAGGATTTCGTGTATAAACCACAAGCAAACTGTATTGTAATAGCTTCATAGGATTTAAGAAACTTCAAAGTGGACGTAGGCTTGGTTTGAGCCAAACCACTATAAAAATCTCGTGTGTCTCCTCTTATTTTTACTGCTTTTTCTGCATTAATCTGTGATTGTGAGGTTTTCGCATAGCATTTGGGTGTTAGGCCCAAATTTCGGTATAACATTTTGGCATGCCAGGAAGGGGGCACACGATACTACTTCAATTACTAGATCTAAACGAAGCGGATTGTTTGGCTATTGGATCGATGGCTAAGAGAAAGATTTTCCGGTGTTGAAGGCGAAAGCACGAGAAACGAGGCAAGCCATGAAGCTTCCTCACATGAAAACCCGTCAGCATACTTGACGCGATAAGAGATGGATGGCGTTCTCACTAAATTGAGAGCTCAAATGGCAAGGCAAGACGATCTCCTTCGCAAACAACAGGAGATGATCGACCAATTCTTCGCTCGGATGGAAGGAAGGCCGAGCAACAGCGTACAACTCATGGGAAATGGAATAGAATCAGCCCCAGCAGCTGTTGCAAGCCGTATCGGTTCGGATCCGATCCGAACCAAGGGATAAAGTCTGAATCCCACGCAGATGGAAATGGGGGGCATTCACCAACGGATCGCTTCGGACCCAATCCGAACAACAACCCTACATGAGCTTGGGGGCAGCTGTCTCCCCTCCGGAAATCAAGACTTCGCTCCGGTTCGGCCTACATCTGCACCGGATCGGATCGGCAATGCCACACAGCTTCATTATCAAGCAGCCCGGATCAGAACAGGAGAACCTGATAGGATCGGTACATCCGACCCGAACCGTGCACCTCGCCATGCCCTTCCTCGCTTCTCCGAGCCGCAACATGGGGGCACCTCCGAACCGAACCGAATGGACTTCCAAGCTCCCCGTACACTTCCACACTCTTCTGGACTCAACGCTGGGGGCACCAGCTCTGAACTTAGCAGGTTGCAATAGCTCTTTGAGGGCGACCGACTCGCCAATCTCATTGAACGCCTCTCAAGAGGCTGTGCCTACCAGAATGACATGGATGATGTCAATCATAATCCATTCACACAGGAAATCGGGATTTCCCGCAATCCTCCAGATTTCAAACTTCCACAACTGGAGCCCAACAACGGCAGGACGGATCCTAACGTGCAACTAATACGCTACAAATGCCATATGGAAGTTCAATCGGCATCGGAAAACGTCATGGCAAAATGCTTCCCTCTCTTTTTTACTGATATAGCTGCTATGTGGATTCGGAAGTTGGAATCTGAATCGATCAACAGTTGGAACATGTTGGTCGCTCGTTTTATTGAACAGTTTCGGTTCCACATTACTCGACCTAAGAATGTCATGTCTCTCACCACAATCAAGCAGAGGCCCAGAGAAACTCTGCGATCATTTCTGGAAAGGTTCAACGTTGCAGCAGCATCAGTTGATCGACCTGAGCCATCTATGGTATTGATAGCGGCAGTATCCGGTGTTCTGGACAACTCGGAGTTCAAAAAATCCTTATAACGAGACCCACCATGGAATCTCAGCGAGTTCTACCTTGAATCAGATAGATTTCTGCGTGAAGAAGATGCAATGTCCGAAAAGAAAATCCTCGAATTCAACATGCTCAAAGACGGAGAACCGTCTGATTCTGGTGAAGGCAAAGGAAAAGCTGCCGTCAAGAATGACCGCAACGCTCAGTTCCGGGGTGGGCCTAGATATGAAAAGTACACCGAACTCAATTCAACCTTGACTGACATCTACGTGAACACAAACAGTGACATCTCCTATCCAAAGCCTCCTAGGAGGGAGCCATCGCAAAGAGAACGCGATTCTGGAAAATACTGCATATTTCATGATATGGACGGTCATGACCCAAATGAGTGTAGGCACTTACGAGACTTGATTGAGGAACGCGTTAGACGTGGAGAGATACCCGAGTATGTGAAACAACAACCAGCACCAGCACCTGTGCTACCACCACCTGCTCCCCGGAGAGGGAATGACCCTGGCTCAAGCTCTCGCGGGCTCATCATGAACTGATATGGATGAGATCAGTCTGGATTTCTTGCATTTCTTAGGATTTAAGATATGTTTTTTTAGGTTTTTCGATTGGCTAAATCGGAGTACACACGTTCGGGGTTAGGATTTAGCTCCAAAACGTGCTCTGGACTCGATGACAAACCAATCAGGATTTGCTTTGGTTTTGTATTTGGAATTGAATAAGGAAAGACTTTCTGAGCATGGATTATGTTTGGAGAATTTAAGTGTCTTGTCAGGTTGTGGCAGGATTCTCAATCTCAATTAAAGTATGGCTTATACTTATCTCGGACCCATAAGTATGGATTATGCCTGGGGACAGACTGTCTTGTCAGGTTTTGGCAAGTATAGCTCTATCCCGACATGAGTATGGATTGTACTCACTAGGATGCTTAAGTATGGATTATACTCTGGAACGACGAACGATCTTGTCAGGATTGGGCAAAGGAACTCAATAAAACTCGAGTATGGCTTATGCTCAGTTTGAACTTCTTGGTATGGCTTATGCCTGTAAGGTTAGGTCCCTCGTTAGGTTCTGGCAGGATGATTCGAACGTCTCTTGAGTGTGGTTTATGCTCAAACAAACGCCCAAGCATGGTTTATGCTTGAAAGTATAATCAGTTTTGTCAGGATTTGACACACCTTTTTGCTCTCTTTTCTTCGCAGTTATGGATTATACTTGCAGCTGGCAGGCCCGGCGTGACCTTGGATTATCCAGAACACATCTTCCTTCAACCAGTAAGATATGTTCTAGGGGGAAAAATGTTGACCCAATATTTAGTCAAAGCAGTCACACGAGGAATCTCTGATCAACAACACACTAGAATATTGGGAATATCGTCAGAAGACGTGGAGCGATTTGGTCAAAGTCACATCATGAACAAACAAAGGCCCGAAACTCCTATCAGATGGCCTTTTTTGGGCCCGAAAATAGCGATTACGGAGCTATGCTCCATAACTCTTGTAGCTCTTTGAATTAGCTTTGAATCGAGCTTTCTTTGGCTAAAACGGACTTACGGTTTGAAAGTTTCGCCCGTTTCCGTGAACGCATGCAGAACCGGAGACATGGATTTTGGAGTTACCATCACTACCATCACCACGCATCGGTTCGGATCGGATCACCCCTGAAATGGTCGGTTCGGATGAGATGAATTGGCATTGGAAACTCGGCACACACCAGTTCGGATCGGAATAGGAGGACCCGATCCGATTTGGACATCTGCACAGAAGTGCACACACGCATTAAGTACGGGGAACTGGTTCGGTTCGGATCCAATCCGAACCGACCTGACCTGCTTCTGCACTTCAGAATTGACCTATTCTTGTGGCACCATTTCCTCCTATTTTCATGGATCACCTTCCACATGGCCTTACACGGACTGGAGAGGCTTTCTCCCATTTTGCCACTTAGTCACCACGTTCTATCAAGGCGTTGGATTGGGGACACTTGTCATTCATCCGGATCTCCCTAGGGCTTCTTTACGCCTATAAATACACCATCATATGGCGATTAGACGGGATCTTCTAGGTTCGACCATTTCCAACTCTTATTTTCCACCACTACAAAGGACTTTTGGCCACTCCAAAACTTGGCCTCCATTACAACCAAGCAAGGACATTGCTCATCAATTTAACACGAGGAATTCGTGTATAAATTCATTCCCTAATCCCCTCTTCTTCATTGTAAACACGAGGATTTCGTGTATAAACCGCAAGCAAACTGTATTGTAATAGCTTCTTAGGATTTAAGAAACTTCAAAGTGGATGTAGGCTTGGTTTGAGCCGAACCACTATAAAAATCTCGTGTATCTCCTCTTATTTTTACTGCTTTTTCTGCATTAATCTGTGACTGTGATGTTTTCGCATAGCATTTGGGTGTTAGGCCCAAATTTCTGTCTAACATTTTGGCGCGCCAGGAAGGGGGCACACGATACTACTTCAATTACTAGCTCTAAAGGAAGCGGATTGTTTGGCTATTGGATCGATGGCTAAGCGAAAGATTTACCGTGTTGAAGGCGAAGGCACGAGAAACGAGGCAAGCCATGAAGCTTCCTCACATGAAAACCCGTCAGCATACTAGACGCGAGAAGAGATGGATGGCGTTCTCACTGAATTGAGAGCTCAAATGGCAAGGCAAGACGATCTCCTTCGCAAACAACAGGAGATGATCGACCATTTCTATGCTCGGATGGAAGGAAGGCCGAGCAACAGCGTACAACTCATGGGAAATGGAATAGAATCAGCCCCGGCAGCAGCTGCAAACCGGATCAGTTCGGATCAGATCCGAACTGAGGGCCAAAGTTTGAATCCCACGCAGATGGAAATGGGGGGCATTCCCCCCCGGGTCGGTTCGGACCCGATCCGAACAACAACCCTACATGAACTTGGGGGCAGCTGCCTCCCCTCTAGAAATCAAGACTTCGCTCCGGTTCGGCTTACATCCGCACCGGATCGGATCGGCAATGCCATACAGCTTCAGCATCAAGCACCCCGGATCGGAAAAGGAGAACCTGATCGGATAGGTACATCTGACCCGAACCGTGCACCTTGCCATGCCCTTCCTCGCTTCTCCGAGCCGCAACATAGGGCACCTCCGAACTGAACCGAATGGCCGTCCAAGCTCCCCGTACACTTCCACACTCTTCTAGACTCAACGCTGGGGGCACTAGCTCTGAACTTAGCAGCTTGCAACATCTCTTTGAGGGCGACCGACTCGCCAATCTCATCGAACGCCTCTCAAGAGGCAGTGCCTACCAGAATGACATGGATGATGTCAATCACAATCCATTCACACAGGAAATCAGGAATTCCCGCAATCCTCCATATTTCAAACTTTCACAACTGGAGCCCTACAACGGCAGGACGGATCCTACCGTGCACCTGATGTGCTACAAATGCCATATGGAAGTTCAATCGGCATCGGAAAACATCATGGCAATTTGCTTCCCTCTCTTTTTGACTGATATAGCTGCTATCTGGATTCGGCAGCTGGAATCTGAATCGATCAACAGTTGGAACATGTTGGTCGCTCGTTTTATTGAATAGTTTTGGGTCCACATTGCTCGACCTAAGAATGTCATGTCTCTCACCACAATCAAGCAGAGGCCCAGAGAAACTCTGCGATCATGTCTGGAAAGGTTCAACATTGCAGTAGCATCAGTTGATCGACCTGAACCATCTATGGTATTGATGGCGGCAGTATACGGTGTTCTGGACAAATCGGAGTTCAAAAATTCCTTATACCGAGACCCACCACGGAATCTCAGCGAGTTCTACCCTGAATCGGATAGATTTCTACGTGTAGAGGACGCAATGTCCGAAAAGAAAGTCCTTAATGTCAATAAGCTCAAAGACGGAGAACCGTCTGATTCTGGTAAAGGAAAAGGAAAAGCTGCCGTAAAGAATGACCGCAACGTTCAGCCCCGGAGAGGGCCTAGATATGAAAAGTACACCGAACTCAATTCAACCTTGACTGACATCTACGTGAACACAAACGGTGACATCTCCTATCCAAAGCCTCCTAGGAGGGAGCCATCGCAAAGAGAACGCGATTCTGGAAAATACTGCATATTTCATGATATGGACGGTCATGACACAAATGAGTGTAGGCACTTACGAGACTTGATTGAGGAACAGGATAGACGTGGAGATCTACCCGAGTATGTGAAACAACCAACAGCGCCACCACCTGTGATACCACCACCTGCTCCCCGGAGAGGGAATGACCCTGGCACAAGCTCTCGCGGGCTCATCATCAACTGATCTGGATGAGATCAGTCTGGATTTCTTGCATTTCTTAGGATTTAAGATATGTTTCTTTGCTTTCTTTAGGTTTTCCGATTGACTAAATCTGAGTACACACGTTCGGGGTTAGGATTTAGCTCCAAAACGTGCTCTGGACTCGAAGATAAACCAATCAGGATTTAAGTTGGTTTTGTATTTGGAATTGAATAAGGAAGGACTTTCCGAGCATGGATTATGTTTGGCGAATTTAAGTGTCTTTTCAGATTGTGGCAGGATTCTCAATCTCAATTAAAGTATGGCTTATACTTATCTCGAACCCGTAGGTATGGATTATGCCTGGGGACAGACTGTCTTGTCAGGTTTCGGCAAGTATAGCTCTATCCCGACATGAGTATGGATTGTACTCACTAGGATGCTTAAGTATGGATTATACTCCGGAACGACGAACGATCTTGTCAGGATTGGGCAAAGGAACTCAATAAAAATCGAGTATGGCTTATGCTCAGTTTGAACTTCTTGGTATGGCTTATGCCCGTAAGGTTAGGTCCCTCGTTAGGTTCTGGCAGGATGATTCGAACGTCTCTTGAGTGTGGTTTATGCTCAAAAAAACGCCCAAGCATGGTTTATGCTCGAAAGTATAATCAGTTTTGTCAGGATTTGACACACCTATTTGCTCTCTTTTCTTCGCAGGTATGGATTATACTTGCAGCTGGCAGGCCCGGCGTGGCCTTGGATTATCCAGAACACATCTTCCTTCAACCAGTAAGATATGTTCTGGGGGGCAAAATGTTAACCCGCTTTTTAGTCAAAGCAGTTACACGAGGAATCTATGATCAACAACACACTAGAATATTGGTAATATTGTCAGAAGACGTGGAGCGATTAGGTCAAAGTCATATCACGAACAAAGAAAGGCCCGAAACTCCAATCAGATGACCATTTTTGGGCTTGAAAACAGCGATTATGGAGCAATGCTCCGTAACTCTTGTAGCTCTCTGAATTAGATTTGAATCGAGCTTTCGTTTGGCTATAACGGACTTACGGTTTGAAAGTTACGCCCGTTTCCGTGAACGCATGCAGAACCAGAGACATGGATTTTGGAGTTACAATCACCACGCATCGGTTCGGATCGGATCACCCCTGAAATGGTCAGTTCAGATGAGATGAAATGGCATTGGAAACTCGGCACACATCGGTTCGGATCGGGATAGGAGGACCCGATCTGATTTGGACATCTACACAGAAGTGCACACACACATTCAGCATGGCGATATGGTTCGGTTCGGATCCGATCCGAACCGACCTGACCTGCTTCTGCACTTCAGAATTGACCTATTCTTGTGGCACCATTTCCTCCTATTTTCATGGATCACCTTCCATATGGCCTTACACGAACTGGAGAGGCTTTCTCCCATTTTGCCACTTAGTCACCACGTTCTATCAAGGCGTTGGATTGGGGACACTTGTCATTCATCTAGATCTCCATAGGACTTCTGTACGCCTATAAATACACCATCATATGGCGATTTGAAGGGATCTTCTGGGTTCGACCATTTCCAACTCTTATTTTCCACCATTACAAAGGACTTTTGGCCACTCCATCACTGGGCCTCCATTACAACCAAGCAAGGACATTGCTCATCACTTTAACACGAGGAATTCGTGTATAAATTCATTCGCTAATCCCCTCTTCTTCACTGTAAACACGAAGATTTCGTGTATAAACCGCAAGCAAACTGTATTGTAATAGTTACTTAGGAATTAAGAAACTTCAAAGTGGACGTAGGCTTGGTTTGAGCCGAACCACTATAAATATCTCGTGTGTCTCCTCTTATTTTTACTGCTTTTTCCGCATTAATATGTGAATGTGATGTTTTCGCATAACATTTGGGTGTTAGGCCCAAATTTCGGTCTAACATTTTGGCACGCCAGGAAGGGGGTACGATACTACTTCAATTACTAGCTCTAAACGAAGCGGATTTTTTGGCTATTGGACCGATGGCTAAGCGAAAGATTTCCCGTGTTGAAGGCGAAGGCACGAGAAACGAGGCAAGCCTTGAAGCTTCCTCACATGAAAACCCGTCAGCATACTTGACGCGAGAAGAGATGGATGGCGTTCTCACTGAATTGAGAGCTCAAATGGCAAGGCAAGAAGATCTCCTTCGCAAACAACAGGAGATGATCGACCATTTTTTCGCTCAGATGGAAGGAAGGCCGAGCAACAACGTACAACTCATAGGAAATGGAATAGAATCAGCCCCAGCAGCAGCTGCAAACCGGATCGGTTCAGAGCCGATCCGAACCGAGGGCAAAAGTCTGAATCCCACGGAGATGGAAATGGGGGGCATTCCCCACCGGGTCGGTTCGGACCCGATCCGAACAGCAACCCTACATGAGCTTGGGGGCAGCTGCCTCCCCTCTGGAAATCAAGACTTCGCTTCGGTTAGGCCTACATCCGCACCGGATCGGATCGGCAATGTCACACAGCTTCAGCATCAAGCACACGGGATCGGAACGGGAGAACATGATCGGATTGGTACATCCGACCCGAACCGTGCACCTCGCCATGCCCTTCCTCGCTTCTCCTAGCCGCAACATGGGGGCACCTCCAAACCGAACCGAATGGCCTTCCAAGCTCCCCGTACACTTCCACACTCTTCTGGACTCAACGCTGGGGGCACCAGCTCTGAACTTAGCAGCTTGCAACAGCTCTTTGAGGGCGACCAACTCGCCAATCTCATAGAACGCCTCTCAAGAGGCCGTGCCTACCAGAATGACATGGATGATGTCAATCACAATCCATTCACATAGGAAATCAGCAATTCCCGCAATCCTCCAGATTTCAAACTTCCACAACTGGAGCCCTACAATGGCAGGACGGATCCTACCGTTCACCTGATGCGCTACAAATGCCATATGGAAGTTCAATCGGCATCGGAAAATGTCATGGAAAAATGCTTCCCTCTCTTTTTGACTGATATAGCTGCTATGTGGATTCGGCAGCTGGAATCTAAATCGATCAACAGTTGGAACATGTTGGTCGCTCGCTTTATTGAACAGTTTCGGGTCCACTTTGCTCGACCTAAGAATGTCACGTCTCTCACCACAATCAAGCGGAGGCCCATAGAAACTCTGCGATCATTTCTGGAAAGGTTCAACGTTGCAACAACATCAGTTGATCGACCTGAGCCATCTATGGTATTGATGGCGGCAGTATCCGGTGTTCTAGACAACTCGGGGTTCAAAAAATCCTTGTACCAAGACCCACCTAGGAATCTCAGCGAGTTCTACCTTGAATCGAATAGATTTCTACGTGAAGAAGACGCAATGTCCGAAAAGAAAATCATCGATGTCAACATGCTCAAAGACGGAGAACAGTTTGATTCTGGTAAAGGCAAAGGAAAAGCCGCTGTCAGGAATGACCGCAACGCTCAGCCCCGGAGAGGGCCTAGATATGAAAAGTACACCGAACTCAATTCAACCTTGACTGACATCTACGTGAACACAAACGGTGACATCTCCTATCCAAAGCCTCATAGGAGGGAGCCATCGCTAAGAGAACGCGATTCTGGAAAATACGGCATATTTCAATATATGGACGGTCATGACACAAATGTGTGTAGGCACTTACGAGACTTGATTGAGGAACGGGTTAGACGTGGAGATCTACCCGAGTATGTGAAACAACTAACAGCGCCAGCACTTGTGCTACCACCACCTGCTCCCTGGAGAGGGAATGACCCTGGCACAAGCTCTCGCGGGCTCATCATCAAATGATCTGGATGAGATCAGTCTGGATTTCTTGCATTTCTTAGGATTTAAGATATGTTTCTTTGCTTTCTTTAGGTTTTCCGATCGGCTAAATCGGAGTACACACGTTCGGGGTTAGGATTTAGCTCCAAAACGTGCTCTGGACTCGATGACAAACCAATCAGGATTTGCTTTGGTTTTGTATTTGGAATTGAATAAGGAAGGACTTTCTGAGCATGGATTATGTTTGGTGTATTTAAGTGTCTTGTCAGGTTGTGGCAGGATTCTCAATCTCAATTAAAGTATGGCTTATACTTATCTCGGAACCCTAGGTATGGATTATGCCTGGGGACAGACTGTCTTGTCTGGTTTTGGCAATTATAGCTCTATCCCGACATGAGTATGGATTGTACTCACTAGGATGCTTAAGTATGGTTGATTTTCTGGAACGACGAACGATCTTGTCAGGATTGGGCAAAGGAACTCAATAAAACTCGAGTATGGCTTATGCTCAGTTTGAAATTCTTGGTATGGCTTGTGCCCGTAAGGTTAGGTCCCTCGTCAGGTTCTGGCAGGATGATTCGAACGTATCTTGAGTGTGGTTTATGCTCAAACAAACGCCCAAGCATGGTTTATGCTCGAAAGTATAATCAGTTTTGTCAGGACTTGACACACCTATTTGATCTCTTTTCTTCGCAGGTATGGATTATACTTGCAGCTGGCAGGCCCGGCGTGGCCTTGGATTATCCAGAACACATCTTCCTTCAACCAGTAAGATATGTTCTGGGGGGCAAAATGTTGACCCGCTTTTTAGTCAAAGCGGTCACACGAGGAATCTCTGATCAACAACACACTAGAATATTGGGAATATCGTCAGAAGACGTGGAGCGATTTGGTCAAAGTCACATCACGAACAAAGAAAGGCCTGAAACTCCTATCAAATGACCTTTTTTTTGACCCAAAAACAGCGATTACAGAGATGAGCTCCGTAACTCATGTAGCTCTCTGAATTAGCTTTGAATCGAGCTTTCGTTTGGCTAAAACGGACTTACGGTTTGAAAGTTACGGCCTGTTTCCGTGAATGCATGCCGAACCGGAGACATGGATTTTGGAGTTACCATCACCACGCATCGGTTCAGATCGGATCACCCATGAAATGGTCGGTTCGGATGAGACGAATTGGCATTGGAAACTCAGCACACATCGGTTCGGATCGGGATAGGAGGACCCAATCCGATTTGGACTTCTGCACAGAAGTGCACACACGCGTTCAGCACGGGGAACTGGTTCGGTTCGGATCCGATCCGAACCGACCTGACCTGCTTCTACACTTCAGAATTGACCTATTCTTGTGGCACCATTTCCTCCTATTTTCATGGATCACCTTCCACATGGCCTTACACGAACTTGAGAGGCTTTCTCCCATTTTGCTACTTAGTCACCACATTCTATCAAAGAGTTGGATTGGGGACTCTTGTCATTCATCCGGATCTCCCTAGGGCTTCTTTACGCCTATAAATACACCATCATATGGCGATTTGAAGGGATCTTCTGGGTTCGACCATTTCCAACTCTTATTTTCCACCATTACAAAGGACTTTTGGCCACTCCAACACTTGGCCTCCATTACAACCAAGCAAGGACATTGCTCATCACTTTAACAGGAGGAATTCGTGTATAAATTCATTCCCTAATCCCCTCTTCTTCATTGTAAACACGAGGATTTCGTGTATAAACCGCAAGTAAACTGTATTGTAATAGCTTCTTAGGATTTAAGAATCTTCAAAGTGGACGTAGGCTTGGTTTGAGCCGAGGCACTATAAAAATCTCGTGTGTCTCCTCTTATTTTTACTGCTTTTTCTGCATTAATATGTGATTGTGAGGTTTTCGCATAACATTTGGGTGTTAGGCCCAAATTTCGGTCTAACATTTTGGCGTGCCAGGAAGGGGGCACATGATACTACTTCAATTACTAGCTCTAAACGAAGCGGATTGTTTGGCTATTGGATCGACGGCTAAGCGAAAGATTTCCCGTGTTGAAGGCGAAGGCACAAGAAACGAGGCAAGCCATGAAGCTTCCTCACATGAAAACCCGTCAGCATACTTGAGGCGAGAAGAGAGGGATGGCGTTCTCACTGAATTGAGAGCTCAAATGGCAAGGCAAGACGATCTCCGTTGCAAACAACAGGAGACGATCGACTAGTTCTTCGCTCGGATGGAAGGAAAGCCGAGCAACAACGTACAACTCATGGGAAATGGAATAGAATCAGCCCCAGCAGCAGCTGCAAACAGGATCGGTTCGGATCCGATCCGAATCGAGGGCCAAAGTCTGAATCCCACGCAGATGGAATTGGGGGGCATTCCCCACTGGGTCGGTTCGGACCCGATCCGAACAGCAACCCTAAATGAGCTTCGGGGCAGCCGCCTCCCCTCTGGAAATCAAGACTTCGCTCTGGTTCGGCCTACATCCGCACTGGATCGGATCAGCTATGCCACACAGCTTGAACATCAAGCACCTTAGATCAGAACAGGAGAACCTAATCGGATCGGTACATCCGAACCGAACCGTGCACCTCGCCATGCCCTTCCTCGCTTCTCCGAGCCGCAACATGGGGGCACCTCCGAACCGAACCGAATGGCCTTCCAAGCTCCCCGTACACTTCCACACTCTTCTGAACTCAACGCTGGGGGCACCAGCTCTGAACTTAGCAGCTTGCAACAATCTTTGAGGGCGACCGACTCTCCAATCTCATCGAACGCCTCTCAAGAGGCCGTGCCTACCAGAATGAGATGGATGATGTCAATCACAATCCATTCACACAGGAAATCAGGAATTCCAGCAATCCTCCATATTTCAAACTTCCACAACTGGATCCCTACAATGGCAGGACGGATCCTACCGTGCACCTGATGCGCTACAAATGCCATATGGAAGTTCAATCGGCATCGGAAAACGTCATGGCAAAATGCTTCCCTCTCTTTTTGACTGATATAACTTTTATGTGGATTTGGCAGCTGGAATCTGAATCGATCAACAGTTGGAACATGTTGGTCGCTCGCTTTATTGAACAGTTTCGGGTCCACATTGCTCGACCTAAGAATGTCATGTCTCTCACCACAATCAAGCAGAGGCCTAGAGAAACTCTGCGATCATTTCTGGAAAGGTTCAACATTGCAGCAGCATCAGTTGATCGACCTGAGCCATCTATGGTATTGATGGCGGTAGTATCCGGTGTTCTGGACAACTCGAAGTTCAAAAAAATCCTTGTACCGAGACCCACCACGGAATCTCAGCGAGTTCTACCTTGAATCAGATAGATTTCTGCGTGAAGAAGACGCAATGTCCGAAAGGAAAATCCTCGATGTCAACATGCTCATTGACGGAGAACTGTCTGATTCTGGTAAAGGCAAAGGAAAAGCTGCCGTCAAGAATGACCGCAACGCTCAGCCCCGGAGAGGGCCTAGATATGAAAAGTACACCGAACTCAATTCAACCTTGACTGACATCTACGTGAACACAAACGGTGACATCTCCTATCCAAAGCCTCCTAGGAGGGAGCCATCGCAAAGAGAACGCGATTCTGGAAAATACTGCATATTTCATGATATGGACTGTCATGACACAAATTAGTGTAGGCACTTACGAGACATGATTGAGGAACGGGTTAGACGTGGACAGCTACCCGAGTATGTGAAACAACCAACAGCGCCAGCACCTGTGCTACCACCAACTGCTCCCCGGAGAGGGAATGACCCTGGTACAAGCTCTCGCGGGCTCATCATAAACTGATCTGGATGATATTTGTCTGGATTTCTTGCATTTCTTAGGATTTAAGATATGTTTCTTTGCTTTCTTTAGGTTTTCCGATTTGCTAAATCGGAGTACACACGTTCGGGGTTAGGATTTAGCTCCAAAACATGCTCTGGACTCGATGACTAACCAATCAGGATTTGCTTTGGTTTTGTATTTGGAATTGAATAAGGAAGGACTTTCCGAGCATGGATTATGTTTGGCGAATTTAAGTGTCTTGTCAGGTTGTGGCAGGATTCTCAATCTCAATTAAAGTATGGCTTGTACTTATCTCGGACCCCTAGTTATGGATTATTCTTGGGGACAGACTGTCTTGTCACGTTTTGGCAAGTATAGCTCTATCCCGACATGAGTATGGATTGCACTCACTAGGATGCTTAAGTATGGATTATACTCCGAAACGACGAACGATCTTGTCAAGATTGGGCAAAGGAACTCAATAAAACCCGAGTATGGCTCATGCTCAGTTTGAACTTCTTGGTATGGCTTATGCCCGGAAGGTTAGGTCCCTCGTCAGGTTTTGGCAGGATGATTCGAACGTCTCTTGAGTGTGGTTTATGCTCAAACAAATGCCCAAGCATGGTTTATGCTTGAAAGTATAATCAGTTTTGTCAGGATTTGACACACCTTTTTGCTCTCTTTTCTTCGCAGGTATGGATTATACTTGCAGCTGGCAGGCCCGGCGTAGCCTTGGATTATCCATAACACATCTTCCTTCAACCAGTAAGATATGTTCTAGGGGGCAAAATGTTGACTCGGTTTTTAGTCAAAGCAATCACACGAGGAATCTCTGATCAACAAACACATGAATATTGGGAATATCGTCAGAAGACGCGGAGCGATTTGGTCAAAGTCACATCATGAACAAAGAAAGGCCCGAAACTCCTATCAGATGACCTTTTTATGGCCCGAAAACAGCAAGTATGGAGCAAAGCTATGTAACTCTTGTAGCTTTCTGAATTATCTTTGAATCGAGCTTTCGTTTGGCTAAAACGGACTTACGGTTTAAAAGTTACGCCCGTTTCCGTGAACGCATGCGGAACCTGAGACATGGATTTTGGAGTTTCCATCACCACGCATCGGTTCGGATCGGATCAGCCCTGAAATGGTCGGTTCGGATGAGACGAATTGGCATTGGAAACTCGACACACATCGGTTCGGATCGGGATAGGAGGACCTCATCCGATTTGGACATATGCACAGAAGTGCACACACGCATTCAGCACGGGGAACTGGTTCGGTTCGGATCCGATCCGAAACGACCTGACCTGCTTCTGCACTTCAGAATTGACCTATTCTTGTAGCACCATTCCTCCTATTTTCATGGATCACCTTCCACATGGCCTTACACGAACTGGAGAGGCTTTCTCCCATTTTCCACTTAGTCACCACGTTCTATCAAGGGGTTGGATTGGGGGCACATTTCATTCATCCGAATCTCCCTAGGGCTTCTTTACGCCTATAAATGCACCATCATATGGCGATTTTAAGGGATGTTCTGGGTTCGACCATTTCCAACTCTTATTTTCCACCATTACAAAGGACTTTTGGCCACTCCAACACTTGGCCTCTATTACAACCAAGCAAGGACATTGCTCATCACTTTAACACGAGGAATTCGTGTATAAATTCATTCCCTAATCCTTTCTTCTTCATTGTAAACACGAGGATTTCGTGTATAAACCGCAAGCAAACTGTATTGTAATAGCTTCTTAGGATTTAAGAAACTTCAAAGTGGACGTAGGCTTGGTTTGAGCCGAACCACTATAAAAATCTCGTGTGTCTCCTCTTATTTTTACGCTTTTTCTGCATTAATCTGTGATTGTGAGGTTTTCGCATAGCATTTGGGTGTTAGGCCCAAATTTCGGTCTAACATGACTGTTCTGCTTTGAATAAAGTGTCGTTACACATGATATGATCATAATAGGTAATGACTTTCAATTTAGAGGTATTTCATTGATATATATGATAATAATGAGGATTTATTTATTTGCATATTATCATTATATTAACTATAAAATATTCAAGTCTAACTCGCATATAAATATGTCCATTCTTTAGCAGTTTTGACCACCTCAGCTTCAATTGTTTTCCACTACTTGACAATGTTTTTAAAAAAAGATTCAGTGTTTGAAGCACTTAAAAATGGTTGAATACATCACAATACAGTTCAAGTTTTCAAGGCTGGGCTCAATTTGTCTTTCGAAATGTCCAAGCAAATTATGTCTGGCTTGTCAATGCTGGAATGATATATTATTGTAAGGGGCTGAATCTTAGGAGGAGTCATCTACATTCTTCAATAAAAAATAATTCAAGCACGAAAACTCCACCTTAGTGTACAGACTGAAATGGACTGAGAATTAAAAATTTAAGTTATTTTATATTCTCCTCATGTAGCATATTATTAACTCCATAAACCGATTTACTCAACAATCTATGCATTTCCTTGGTGATTATTCAATGAAGTTTATTGTCTTCTATACTTAATATATACCTAAGTTGTCATGCATTACTTTATAAATCTGGTGGTACATTATAAAACAAATCTTTTATGATTCAGTCCAGGGAAACCGCTGCTTCTCACCGTTCAAAACTGATTTAGTGAGTTAGGATCAAATCCAAGAAATATATTTTATGCGAATATTGATAGTCATGCTTTTATTTTAACTGATATCTATCTTCTTCTTTTTAAATGGTTACGCTAATATAAACTACAATAAGAACCAAACATGCAACATTAGGAAGTGTTAATATAGTAAAGTGGTTATAAACGTGATCATTACCATTTCCATATTGTACTTTTTAATATAATATCAATTCGATTAATAGACAGGGATTTAGTGGAAAATTAGACTAATTGGTACAAATCATAACAATTTAATATTAAGAAGAAATAAAAAATCCTCAAAAGCTTACCATTTGTTTCATTATTTTCTTCTAGTCTTTGTTTGTCAATGGCTCCATTTTAAAATCATACTAGAAGTACTGCACCATCAGGATAAACCATCTGAACTATCATGGCCATCACAAAAGCATTCTGTAAAACATGTGTAGGTTTAGCTAATCTGATTGCCATTACATTTCAAGATATTCATACAAAATTATCTTACCCTACTCTTCAGTAATGACCGACTGAGGTAGAAGTTGCAACTATAAGTGAATAAAGTGAAATCATATCCAATCCTCACTACATCATCGGCACCCTGTAAAACATTTTTAGGTTTAGCTAATCAAAAAAGGTGTTTTTATATTTTATTCAATGATGGTAGTTAAACAAAAACAAAGTACATGAAGAGTCAAAATTCAATCATACCTCCATCCTTTTTAATTTCTGCGGTTTACTCTAATAAGCGTGAATCCTTCTTGTTTTCCTTTGTTCTCAGGACCTAAAGGATTAATGCAAAGTGCATATAGTAAGTTTAAAAATTCAATAAATGCTATTAGACAACATTTAATATAAATTGGTAATTGCATATAATATAACATACAAATGCGTAAATTAATGAATGTCAACTTATAATTTTACTGTTCTTTCTAATATTTAGATCTTTGTATTGGTTATGCTTTAATAAAGTGATGAACAATTGAACAAAGCGAACTTACAATAAAAAAAGATAAATAATTAATTATTGCATGAAAATTTATTGATGGATTTTTCATGGTTAGAAAAGAGGTAAACAAATTCTTTTCTTTAGTTAACTAAAAAATCTAGCAAAATTAACAAAAAAAGTTGAATTATCAAAAAAAAAATTCCCTGGAAGCCACTTGTTTTTCCTTTTAGCTGCGTAGAAGTAGGTTAAATTCTTACCTCAACAATCTTCCTTGACATTTCACCTGTAAGATACCCAGAATTTTGTAATAGTCATAACCAAACTGAAATAATACTGAGATCAAAAGGTAAGTGAAACAGCATCCACGTTTTCTATTAAGTAGCTAATATAATAAATCAATTGTATCTGATTACTTTCCCCCAAAATTCAAGCAACAATATTGTAAAACAGGAATAAGGTTAAAATTAGATTTAAGTCACAGACAGAAATAAATTCCAGATAAAGGCATGCAAAACCAACTTTAAACTACTCTAATGATTTAAAATTAACCAATAAATTAAACAGCAAATATAAACCACAAAAAAGAAATCTAACTAAATCTTAACAATTACAAAAATGAAAGACTTCGCTAGTGTATAGTTTACCAATTTCAGACAATTCAACCTAAGAAAATCAAGCCGAATGATAGAAAAACCCTAGATCACCTTCTCTCGCTTTTGTATTTATCTCAAATCATTAATTTGTTGCTTGGGTTCAATTAGATGATACGTGGCCTCAGTGGATTTTGCTATAGTACCATATAAGATGATTTTGAGAGTTGTATAGATCTTGAATCTCAACAAATTTCTTTTCCTCAAATTCTAGTTTAAACTCATATTGTTCGAATTTTTCAGGCATTGCCTTTTTTTCCAACTTCATCGTGTATATAGAGCTCTATTAGAATATATACACCATTTTTCTTCCTTGCAGTATAAACCTCTAGTTAAAGGCATAGACAAAAAATTATAGAATGATCTACATGTTAGTATTATGATAATAATGGATAGCCTATACTAATGGCATTAGAAAAACTAATAGCCTAAAGTAATTCTAAGTTATTATTTAAAGCAAGTACTACATGTACGTTTACCAGTTTGATCCCAGTGTACAATTATATGTAATTTTTTTCCCTTTTCACAAATGCAATTTACATGCTAAAATGTTTTTTTTTCTTTTGACACAAAATAAAGGAATAAATAGTTGCATGAGAACTTAACTAGTATATTACACCAGATACGAATTTATGTAAAAAGATATAAAGTACAGTATTTGTTCATATAACACAGAGAACTCATGTACAAGCAGGAGTTAAATCCACAGGATCACTCATAGAAATGGAGTTTCCTTTTCTTCCTCTTTCCCTCTTGCTATTATCTGCAAACTTCAACTAGCAAGATGGTAGCCTTTTTCCTTCTCGCTGGAATTCAATCCAGATGCATGATAATTCTCGTCTGTAGCATTTGCGCTTGGCCGAAACAATATTCTTCCCCATTGTGGAAAGTGAAGCAACATAATGAGCTGTTGATTTCCAGTATTTCAAGCCCTAAAAAAAATATCAGTTGACTAAGCACTGCACCTATTTTCCCACCACCTCCAGTCGTTCCCAATATCAGACCCAAAGCACGCCTAGAAACAAAAGGCACAACACCAAAAGTCATGCCACAAGCAGCCTGACAATGGAAAGAAAAGAGCAGCATGACGGAAACAAATGAGCTGAGAGATCGAATTTTACCAAGCAGCAAATACATGGCATCGCAAAAAGTTTGGGTAACCCGCAAAAGCCACAGCGTTTCTCTCGTTCCATACTTCTGAGCAACTTGTAGTACTTAATCAGAGATTTGGGCAGCGGAAAACGAATAAACCCAATGATCTACTCTGTCAACAATTTCAACAATGCCAAAAATAAAAGAAAATTAAATGGCACAAATTATAGAGAGAATGAAAACAGAAAAGAGATGAAAGAACACACCAATTTAACGTAGTTCGGCTTTGCCTACGTCCACGGACCCAACAACCTTTATTACTTTACTTCAAGAGGAGGTTACAAAATGAGAAGAATTACAACAAAACTCAATACAAATTCTCACCCTATGGAAGCAGAAATAGGGATCTTATTGAGGAATAATATGGAGAGATATATTTTCTTATCATGATCCAAAAGTGAGCAAATGGCTTCATATATATAGGAGGAGAATTCTAGAAGATAAGGATGAAGATGTTTTGGAATTTCCTTGATTTGATTCACCACAAATCTTGTGCATTTATTTGGTTTCCACCTATATAAATTCTTGATTGATTCTCCAAATCAATTAATTTGTTTCCCATATTTGGCTAGATTATGAAAACAATTAATGCCTCTCTCACCCTACCAAATCTTGATTGATTCTTTAAATCAATTACCTTCTCCATATTAATTCGTTTCCCATATTTGACCTGATTATGGAAACAAATAATGCATTCTCATTAATATATTTCAATTTCCCAAATTTAACACTCCGCCTCGATTAAATATATTCATCAATCTCCAAAGAATGGTTGTTGGGTCAGCGCCCCATGGCGCTAAGTTGCTCGTACCACACTAGTCAAGTTTGAGCAACGCTCAAACTTGTCTTTCAAAACCGACTTTGTTAGCATGCAGATGGATTGTCATTTTTTTGGATCTTCAACAACTTTATCTTATTTCTCTTTTCTTCAAGCATGAGAAAGAAACTCCTAACATCAATGTGCTTTGTCCGTGAGCTGTAGGCTTGATTTTCCACAAGATAAATGGCGCTCTGACTATCTGAAAACAACTCTACGGTCTTCCACATCATTAATAAATCATCCAAAAGCTACGACAAATATAATCCTTCCTTAGTCTCTTCCACAATAGAAATTAGCTCTGCCTCTGTAGTTAATAAAACTACAATGGATTGTAGCTTGGATCTCCAAGAAATTGGGCATATGCCAAGTGTATAAACATAGCCCAAATTGATTTTCTACCATCTTTATCCCCAGCATAATCTAAATGACTATAACTCCTTAGAGTTATGTTACTACATCCAAACAACAAGCCAACGTCAGAAGTTCCCCTCAAATATCTTAGAATCCAATTTATTGCTTGCCAATGAGTTTTGCCTGGGTTAGACATGTATCTGCTAACAACACCAACTGCATGAGCTAAATCATGCCTTGTGCATACCATAGCATACATAAGGCTTCCAACCGCACTAGAATAAGGAATATTACACATATCCCTTTTGTCTTCATCCGATGTGGGACACATATCTCCGGATAGCTTGAATTGAGAGCCTAATGGAGTAGCCACCGGTTTAGCATTCTCCATACCGAATCAAGATAGGACTTTCTCGATGTATTAAGTATGAGTGAGCCTCAAAACTCTTTGCTTTCTATCCCTCTAAATCTTCATCCCCAAAATTCTCTGTGCGTTTCCCAAATCTTTCATCCCAAATTCCTTACTGAGCTTCATCTTCAATTCTGAAATTTTAAACATGCTCTTAGAAGCTATCAACATAAAGTAACAAATAGATGATGTCATCATTATATTTTTTAAAATAGACACATTGGTCCTTAAAGCTTTTAGAGTAACCATGCGAGATCATAAACTTATCAAATTTCTTATACCATTATTTAGGAGACTGTTTTAAGCCATAAAGAGATTTGTTAAGTTTACAAACATGACCTGGCCTACTGCTATCAATGAACCCCTCTGGCTGCTGTAGGTAAATGTCCTCCTCAAGATCACCATGCAATAATGTTGTCTTGACATTTAGTTGTTCCAACTCCATGTCGAAGTGAGCAAACAATGCCAAAAGAATGCGAATCGAAGTGTGTCTAAAAATTAGAGAAAAATATCACGAAACTCCACATCTTTCTTTTGAATATAACCCTTCGCCACTAATCTTTCTTTGTACCTCAAGTCAACATTGCCACCATGTAACGACCCAGATTTTTGGATGTTAAATTCATAACATTTAAATTGTATTGAATGTTGAAACGGAATAATATAATGGTTTATAATAACGAATTTAATTATTAAACGAATGGTGAACATATTTAATTTTATTTAAATTTAAAACGAGCTCGAAATAGTCGCAGTAGTTCGTAAATTACTTTTTCAACTTCAATTGAATATACATGATTCATTATAGGTCAAATTTCTTTGAAATAAGAAATGTTTGAATCTATTAAACTGTACCTTTCTAATGGAAGAGAAAAATCGACATTTCTTCTTATAAATTGTAAGTCATGTCCAAATCAAATTTTCAGAAAGTCGCCGTGGAATCGTATATAAGCCATAATGGTTTATTTAATATAATTAAATATTGGTTTCGAATTTGAACAAGATTTTTGAGACGTGGTTATAATTTAATTTATAGATTTTTTCTGTAATTTTTATTTTTAAAAATAAACAACTTTTTATTTGAAGTATTTTACACCCCATATCAGCGTTTTGGGATATCATAATATAAATTAACTTGTCTGTATTATTATATTTTTGAAATCATAGAACATCGCTTGACACGATAGTGTAACACCCCGTGTAATCTGTTAACATAAAATAACGAATTGAGAGATACTTGATTTAAAATGTAAGAATCAAGGGAAATGGGTTACGCTATTATGTTCGTCTCAGAATTCTGGTTGAGATAGAGTCCTAGTTTGCATAAATTGGACTTCGTATAAAGAAGTTATGAGTGTCGGAAGTTTCCAGAACATTCATATAAATTCAAACAGCTCGAAACAGATTCAAAATTCAAATCAGAAGTCAGAAGCGGTCTGGGCGGGAAAATCCCCGCCCAGGACCCAGGTCGACCTGGGGGTGGGCCCTAGTGTCGACCTCCCCCCAAGAGGTCGACCTAGTAGTCGACCTAGGGGTCGACCTGCCCCTCCCCCCCCCCCCCCCCCGGGCAGATCTGAAAGATGACGATTTTGTGACTCAGTGATGCGTCATTAGGGCTGAGGTGTCACCCTATCTTGATTGGATGGTCTTGATTGATTCTAGGTTGATCGGATGGCTTAAATTAATCCTAAATTTTATATAAACATATGTAGACTCAAACCCTAAAACCTAATCAAAATTAGAACCATGGCCGTCATGCTATCACCTTACAACCTAGAATAACCATCATCAACTAGAGGAAAAGTAAAGCTAATCAACTCAGTTCAACTCGAGTCTATAACAACAACAACAACGAATTTGTCTACTTCAAAGGCGAGCTAAATCAATTTCAGAACACAGATCCCAGAACTCAAGACCTTCTTTGAGTTGTGAGTTCAATTTCTTTAATAAGATAATTAACAAGTAATTGGGTTGAGTTATAATTTGGGTTATATGGCTATGTTTGTGAAACATTGGAAAATTGTTATATTATTTGAATATATGTTAGTTGTTCATAATGGCAGTTTTATTGTGGATTCCTTTGGGTATGCCCAATCACCTATGTTCAACTTGATTCATGTTTGACATCATTTTATATGCAAGTTTGGGTGTAGATTATATGCTAGTTTCTATATGAATTGTACACAAGTTTACATGTGAATCAAATAAAGTGACTATATGCAAGTTTAGGTAGGAATTGGATTCACATATATGCAAGTATACCCCTTTAGATTTAGATCTATGACATACATAGTTTTATGCAAGTTTGTGACTATGGCCTACGCAAGTTTTGGGTGAAAACTATATTCGTATATGCAAGTTTTGGGTGAAAATTATATTCATATATGCAAGTTCACACCTTTTAGGCCTATGTTTAGATTCATGACAATACCAAGTTTATGCAAGATATGTTGTAATCCTTATTTGTAAGTTAGATCCAATTTGTGTGTTATGCAAACTTGCGATGTTTCTTCCCTTTTACGTCATTAGATTAATTGCTAGTCTAATATATATATGTATATATATACATATATATATATATATGTCATGTTAAGCGAACAAACAACGTGGGGACGATGGGGTTAATATTGAATATACACATATTTAGAGTTGGCATAAATGGCCTTAAAAAGGCATTTAATTAATTTAAGACATTGATTGGAAAAATTGGTATTTATGGACATAATTTAGGTGACAATTATGGACATAAGTATATTTGGAATTTATTTACAAATTTGAATAGGGATATTAATCCACTTTGGGGTTAAATAAAGATGTGTAATAATAAACCGCCTAAGACATGAGGTTAGACTCTTTTGTGGTGTAAGACTGCCCGGACCCGCCCGGCAAATCCAGCAGCCACAAATGTCAGTCTAATGTGAGAGGTCAAAGGCATGAATTAAATGCGTAACAGTTGTAAAGACATGAGGTTATGCTCGTTTGTGGTGTAAGACTGCCGGACCCGCCCGGCAAATCCAACAGCCATAAATGCCAGTCTAATTTGGGAGGTCTTAACTAGGTTACGGTGTTAATGAATTAAGAAACACTTAACAAGATAAACATGTGGTGGGACATGGGGGGTTAAGTGGGTGCCTTGGGTGGCATGAGAAATTAAGAGGGTGCCTTGGGTGGCATGTGAAATACGATTAGTTGCACTTAACCAAGATTGAAACATGTAAGAGGACATGAATAAGAATGGGGTTAAGTGGGAAAAACCTTAGAGGGCACCAAGCATAGGTGGAAAGCTTGTGTTATACATGGGGGCCCATTTAAAACCAATAACCCATTAAGTATCTTTATGGGCTCGACCCAAGTCGAGGACGAGACACGCGTACTGGGTTTGATTGTAAGAGGTCAAAACGGGTTAGCGGTGGCAAAGCAAGTCGAACGGGGTCATATGTGTGTGTGGGCCCGGGCTGGTAGATAAGACGTTGTTGCATCGTGTAGATATAAGCCGTGCATTTTTTGGTGGTATCGGGTTGCCACTTTGGGGAGTGATACACCCCACTGTGGGGCCAGCACGGGTATCTACGAGTTAGGGAGCCGATCGAATGGCGGTAGTGGGTACACCTAGTGGAGATAGGGGCAGGCGACACTAATGAAGGCAGCTAGGGGTTCACAAAACTACCATTATCATTAATAAGTTTGGTAGGCGGGATCAACTTTTAGGGTGTTTGGTGTAGTGCAATGTAGTAATTATCTTATAGTGATTAGGTGCGCCTTTAACGTTATCCTTGTTCATCTTATTTCCTTTGTTTGCTCTGTCATGCCCATTGTTCACAATCATTTCCTTATTTACAAGCTTATGCCTTATCCTAGTTACTTTAATGATTATATTGTTAAAGTTATTGCACTCGCCAGACTTTATGTCTGACCCCCTTTGTTTCCACCTCTTTTCTTCCTGCCCCCCCCCCCCCAGGTGCTCAGGGTGGGACTAGTTCTAGTGGAGCTTGATTTGAACAGCTTTATCTCTTTCTTTTGAAAGTTTCTTGGATCGCTGAAGTAAAGTTCAGCCTTTCTTATTTATGGCTATTTTAGGTTGGGTTATGTCTTTTATTTTATGTACCCAGAACTTATTTGTCAAGATGGGTAATAAGTGTATTTGGTTTTGTAGTTGGCTTTTGATTGATGTAACCAAACTATTTCTCTGCTACAGTAAAAGTGGTTTTTATTTTCCAAGTACCAATATATTTATCTGCCTTGTTTAATTTTCTGTTCTATACACAATAAATGCTCCACCAAAATTAAGGCATTCCCTTTGTGAGTGACCTTAATGGAGATGGGGTGTCACACGTGGTATGAGAGCTGAAGGTTACCAGAACAGATAAGATATTTTGAAAAACTATTTTTCAAAAAGCATTTTATAAAGAAATACTTTCAAAAATATGTTTTAAGGAAAGTATTTTTAAGAGAAAATTTTATTTTAAAAACATAACCCCTAAGAGCCATATATCTTTCCTTCGAATTCTCCGTTTGAATCTCTTCATTTTATTTTCAACATATCTGGAATTCCCGAGATACCCGAGGGGATACCGATACCAGGATGGTTTAGAAGGTATCTGAAAGCTAGGGCCAATGTCGCAGGCCCAGAAATTGCTCCTCCTCCTCCTCCTCTCAGGGTTGATACTTTCGCAAAGACATGCAAGGACTTTCGGGCAATGGGCTGAAAACCTTTTCACGGGTCGGAGACGTTTGTTGAAGCTCGAAATTGGCTAAAGGAGGTGGAAGAATTGTTTGGAATCTTTGAGGTAGAAGAGGGAAGAAAGGTCCAGTTGGCTGTCTGGTTAATGAAGGATGAGGCCTCGTTTTGGTGGGAGGTCACTAATGGAGAGCGTCCAATTGATACATGGCCGGATTTCAGGCGTAGGTTTGAGGCAAAGTTTCTCTCATGGGCTGAAGAGAATCTATACAAGGAAAGGTTTTTGGCATTGCGGCAGGGAAATCTATCAGTGAAAGAGTACATCAACAAGTTCAATTAGTTGGCGAGATTTAGCTTGGACTTGGTGAATACACCCGAAAAGAAGGCCTTGAGATTTGTTAAGGGTTTGAACGAGCCGCTACATGGGTTAGCTATGACCCACATCCCTATGGGGTCCACCTTTGAGAGACTAGTTGACATGGCGCTTATGCATGAAGAGGAGAAAGGCGCCAATGCTAATAAGGCACCTGAGAAGAAGGGGATCAAAAGAAGCCACAACAGCAGCAGAACAAGAAGGGTGGTAAAGACAACAATGGCAAGGGAAAGAAAAGATGCTTTAACCGTGGGACACCTGGCCATCTAAGCAAAGACTGTAGGAAGAAGAAGAAGACTGGTTGTTTCCACTGTGGTGAGGTAGGACATCTGATTAGGGACTGCCCAAAGAAAGGGCAGAGGTAAGGGACTACCTCTGGAGGGCAAATTCAGGCTCTCATGGAACCGGAGCAGGCAAGGGGGCAAGTCCAGGCTCTCGTGGCCCCTCCGCTGCAAGAACGAGGTAGAACGATTTCTGTTGATAGTTTAGTTTATCTTTTTGATCATCCTGTTCACACACTCTTTGATTTCGGCGCATCGCACTCTTTTATATCTACTGCTTTAGTTGAGTCACTACACCTAAACACTAGTATAGTAGAGGATCTCTTAGTTGTTTCAAATCCAATTGGGGGCTCAGCCTATTTGTCGATGATTTGCTTGGATTTGGAAATTTCTATACTTAGCATTGGGTTTAGATGTGATGCTTATGTTTTGGGCTACACGGGCTATGCGTTAATTTTGGGCATGGATTGGTTATGCAGTAATGCAGCAATCCTAGATTGTGAAACGAGAGAGGTTAGGCTTATGATTCGCTTGGGCAACACTCTCGAAATCTCTTGTAATCCCATGAATTCTATTATGCTAAGTTTTCTAGAATCACTTGACGCGTCTGTTGAGAATTTGCAGTCTGTTAGAGTGGTCCGTGAATACTCGGATGTCTTTGAGGAAGTAGAGGGCTTACCTCCGAAGCGGGAGATAGACTTCCGCATATATCTAGTTGACAACGCAAAACCCGTTGCTTTACCCGTTAGGCACATGGCTCCAATGGAGAGAAAGGAGCTTAGCAAGCAAGTTAAGGAGCTGCTAGAAAAAGGGTTTATAAGGCGGGGTATTTCTAAATGGGGTGCTCCAGTGGTGTTCGCAACCAAAGCGGATGGTTCACTTCGCCTATGCGTTGATTATAGGGAGCTAAACAAGCTGACCAAGAAGAATAGGCACCCACTACCAAGAATAGACGATTTGTTCGATCAGCTTGTAGGTGCAATAGTTTTCTCCCAATTAGATCTGGCTACCGGATTTCATCAGCTAAGAGTGGCTGAAGATAGCGTTGATAAGACCGTATTCAGAACCTCGGACGGTTTGTTCGAATGGCTCGTCATGCCTTTCATCTTGAAAAACGCACCTGCTTATTTCGTCGATTTGATGAATAGAGTGTTCCGGGAATTTCTCAATAAATTCGTGGTGGTCTTCGTAGATGATATTCTGATTTTCTCGAAAAATGAGGAAGAGCATGCTTTGCATCTAAGGGAAGTCATGGATACTCTCCGAGCACATCAATTAAAAGCAAAATTCTCCAAGTGCCACTTCTGGAGGGAAGAAATAAGCTTTCTTGGACATGTGGTGTCCAAAGAAGGGTTAGCTGTGGACCCCGCAAAAGTAGTTGCGGTCCAGGATTGGAAGGTTCCAAAGAATGCAACTGAAGTCCGAAGTTTTCTTGGACTAGCAGGCTTTTATCGCAAGTTCATTAAAGACTTTGCAAAAATCTCAGCTCCACTTACAAGGTTAACGAAGAAGAACCTGACTTTCACTTGGGATTTGGATTGTGAAGTCGCTTTCCAACGATTGAAGAGGGCTCTGACAACAGCCCCAGTTTCGACATTACCAGATGGGAGCAACATGTTTACGGTATACACAGATGCATGCGATACGGGACTAGGTGCTGTTTTGATGCAAGAGGGGAAGGTAATAGCTTATGGTGGAAGGCAGTTGAAGTGCATGAGAAAAACTACCCAACCCATGATCTAGAGTTAGCAGCCATCGTTTTTGCGCTTAAGTCATGACGCCACTATCTCTTAGGTTAGAAATTTGAATTGTATACTGACCATAAATCGTTGAAGTACCTTTTCTCGCAGAAAGACCTATATCTACGGCAGCAAAGATGGATGGAGTTTCTTGCCTCGTACAACTTTGAGATCTCCTATACTCCTGGTAGGGGCAATGTAGTAGCATACGCCCTAAGTAGAAAGAAGCTGACCTTAAGTCCTCTTTTTGTAGAAAGGCAAAGTTTGGAGTGCATAACAAAATTTGATTTTAGACCCTCTGTTGATCATGTGACTGGCTTGATGGCAATGCTAGAGGTGCGACCTACTTTGTTGGACTCAATAGGAACCGCGCAACATAAAGACCCTCAGCTAGTTGATGTGATAGATAAGCTAATTAGGGGAGAAACTTCTAGTCACCTCAGTAGATACTCCATCGACGATAAGGGTTGGTTGAGACGGGATGGAAGACTATGCGTCCCACAAGCAAGAGACTTGGTGAAAATGGTTCTGGAAGAAGCACACCATTCCAAGATGACCATACACCCCGGTGGAGACAAGATGTATAAAGATATCAAAAGAATTTTCTTTTGGAATGGCATGAAGAGAGATGTAGTTGAATTTGTTTCGAAATGCATGATATGCCAGCAAGTCAAGGCGGAGCAGAAGAAGCCTGGCGGTTGGCTTCATCCCCTAGAAGTTCCGCAATGGAAATGGGAGAGCATCTCGATCGACTTTGTTGATGGGTTGCCTAGGTCACGAAGGGGCAATACCGGTATTTGGGTAATAGTGGACAGGCTCACGAAAAGCGCTCATTTTATACCTGTCAAGAGTAGGAGGACCACCTTGTCTTTAGCCTCCATTTATCTTAAGGAGATAGTTCGACTCCATGGGATACCCTCTAGCATAGTGAGTGATCGAGACCCTATCTTTACAAGTGAGTTCTGAAGGAGTTTGCAAGAGGTCGTAGGCACACAGCTATGCTTAAGCACGGCCTATCACCCCCAAACCGATGGCCAGATGGAAAGAGTCAACAGAGTATTAGAAGAACTCTTGAGACTATGCATTCTTGACTTTGGAGGTACATGGGAGGATCATATCCCTTTAGTGGAATTCGCTTATAACAATAGCTACCAAGCCACTATAGGCACGGCACCCATCGAAGCTTTATATGGAAGGCCATGTCGATCACCAACTTGTTGGTGGGAGTCCACAGATAAACTTATACTTGGGTCAGACATGATTAGAGAGACTTCAGAGAAAGTGGACTTGATACGAAGGAGAATGAAGACTGCCCAAGATAGACAGAAATCCTACGCAGACAAGAGATGGACCGACCTTGAGTTTGAAGTTGGGGATAAGGTGTTCCTTAAAGTATCTCCTTTGAGGGATGTCATCCGCTTTGGGTCCGTAGGAAAGTTGGCACCACGATTTGTAGGACCATTTCCTATCATCGAAAGGATTGGGACGATGGCCTACAGAGTAGAGTTACCTGAAAGACTGGCTGGAGTTCACAATGTTTTTCATGTCTCCCAGCTACAAAGTGCTTACATGAGTCGACAGAAGTTGTAGAGCCAAGCATACTAGAGGAAGTTGAAGTGGAACGAGAAGCGACTGTGAGGAGAGTTCCAACTTGTATCTTTGGGACGGAAGTCAAAAAGCTACGCAACCGTGAAGTTAAGCTTGTCAAAGTTCAATGGAGCGACGCCGAGAAAGACGCGACTTGGGAGACTGAGGCCAAAATACGTGCAGCCTACCCTTTTCTTTTTGAGGGTACATCTTTGATCTCTTTTTCCTTAAGTTTATTCAAGCTTGTATCTACCTTTTTAGTGTATCTCTTCGGTTATATTCCTTACCCTTAGGTAGAGGCCAATGGATGTAAACATGTATTTGAAACATGTTATGATTGATGGATGCTAGTGGATGCAAGTGTTTGCTAGTGGTTTCTCATGGATGCATATACACACACATTAGGCACTAGATCGGCTCAATCACTTTCATACTTCATATAAATATGTGCTTATTTAGATTAATGGATGTATAATAGTTGTGTTATCATATGGATGCTGCATTCGGATAAATGGTTGTGCACGCATGTAGAAATAATATGTATCATTAGGGATCTTTTGCATACATAATGAACGCTTGGCACTACCATAATTTGCATTAAGGAGGTCAACTGAATCAGTAGATCGCCTGATTTTGCATTAGATACGGACATGTACACACACTGTGCATATAAACATGAAAGCATTAGAAGTCTTTTAAGTACAATGGATGCCTGTGGTTGATGGTTGAGTAGATGGAGTGATTGGATGTTAGGATATGCATTCTCCTTAACTTGGAGATTTCGGGGGAGAAATCCTTTAAGGAGGGGAGAATGTAACACCTCGTGTCTTCTGTTAACATAAACTAACGAATTGAGGAATACTTGATTTAAAATGTGAGAATCAAGGGAAACGGGTTACGCCATTGTGTTCGTCTCAGAATTCTGGTTGAGATAGAGTCCGAGTTTGCATAAATTGGACTTCGTATGAAGAAGGTACGGCTGTCAGAAGTTTCCAGAAAATTCATATAAATTCAAACAGCTCGAAACAGATTCAAAATTCAAATCAGAAGTCAAAAGCGGGCTAGGCAGGAAAATTCCCGCCCAGGACCCAGGTCGACCTGGGGGTCGACCCTAGTGTCGACCTCCCCCCTACAGGTCGACCTAGGGGTCGACCTGCCCCCCTCCCCCCCCTCCCCCCCCGGGCAAATATGAAAGATGACGATTTTGTGACTCAGTGCTAAGTCTTTAGGGCTGAGGTGTCACCCTATCTTGAATGGATGGTCTCGATTGATTCTAGGTTGTTCGGATGGCCTAAATTAATCCTAAATTCTATATAAACACATGTAGACTCAAACCCTATAACCAAATCAAAATTAGAACCATGGCCGTCATGCTATCACTTTGCAACCTAGAATAGTCGTCATATACTAGAGGAAAATTAAAGCTAATCAACTCAATTCAACTCGAGTCTATAACAACAACAACAACGAATTTGCCTACTTCAAAGGCGAGCTAAATCAATTTCAGAACACAGATCCCAGAACTCAAGACCTTCTTTGAGTTGTGAGTTCAATTTCTTTAATAAGATAATTAACAAGTAATTGGGTTGAGTTATAATTTGGGTTATATGGCTATGTTTGTGAAACATTGGAAAAATATGATATTGTGTGAATATATGTTAGTTGTTCATAATGACAGTTTTGTTGTGGATTCCTTTGTGTATGCCCAATCACCTATGTTCAACTTGATTCATGTTCGACATCATTTTATATGCAAGTTTGGGTGTAGATTATATGCTAGTTTCTATATGACTTGTACATAAGTTTACATGTGAATCAAATAAAGTGACTATAGGAAAGTTTAGGTAGGAATTGGATTCACATATATGCAAGTTTACCCCTTTAGATTTAGATCTATGACATACATAGTTTTATGCAAGTTTTTAACTATGGCCTATGCAAGTTTTGGGTGAAAACTATATTCGTATATGCAAGTTTTGGGTGAAAATTATATTCATATATGCAAGTTCACACCTTTTAGGCCTATGTTTAGATTCATGACAATACCAAGTTTATGCAAGATATGTTGTAATCCTTATTTGTAAGTTAGATCCAATTTTTGTGTTATGCAAACTTGCGATGTTTCTTCCCTTTTACATCATTAGATTAATTGCTAGTCTAATATATATATATATATATATATCACGTTAAGCGAATGAACAACGTGGGGACGATGGGGTTAATATTGAATATACACATATTTAGAGTTGGCATAAATGGCCTTAAAAAGGCATTTAATTAATTTAAGACATTGATTGGAAAAATTGGTATTTATGGACATAATATAGGTGACAATTGTGGACATAAGTATATTTGGAATTTATTTACAAATTTGAATAGGGATATTAATCTACTTTGGGGTTAAATAAAGATGTGTAATAATAAACCGCCTAAGACACGAGGTTAGACTCTTTTGTGGTGTAAGACTGCCCAGACCCGCCCGACAAATCCAGCAGCCACAAATGTCAGTCTAATGTGAGCGGTCAAAGGCATGAATTAAATGCGTAACAGTTGTAAAAACATGAGGTTAGGCTCGTTTGTGGTGTAAGACTGCCCGGACCCGCCCGGCAAATCCAGTAGCCACAAATGCCAATCTAATGTGGGAGGTCTTTACAAGGTTACGATGTTAATGAATTAAGAAACACTTAACCAGATAAACATGTGGTGGGACATGTGGTGATAAGTGGGTGCCTTGGGTGGCATGTGAAATACGATTAGATGCACTTAACCAAGATTGAAACATGTAAGAGGACATGAATAAGAATGGGGTTAAGTGGGAAAAACCTTAGAGGGGACCAAGCATAGGTGGAAAGCTAGTGTCATACATGTGGGCCCTTTTAAAACCAGTAACCCATTAAGTATCTTTGTGGGCTCGACCCAAGTCGAGGACGGGACACACGTACTGGGTTTGATTGTAAGAGGTCAAAACGGGTTAGCGGTGGCAACGCAAGTCCAACGGGGACATGTGCGTGTGTGGGCCCGGGCTGGTAGGTAAGACATTGTTGCATCGTGTAGATATAAGCCATGCATTTTTTGGTGGTATCGGGTCGCCACTTTGGGGAGTGATACACCCCAAAGTGGTGCCAGCACGGGTATCTACGAGTTAGGGAGCCGATCGAATGGGGGTAGTGGTACACCTAGTGGAGATAGGGGCAGGCGACACCTATGAAGGCAGCTAAGGGTACACGAAACTTTGGTAGGCGGGATCAACTTTTAGGGTGTTTGGTGTAGTGCAATGTAGTAAAATATTATAGTGATTAGGTGTGCCTTTAACGTTATCCTTGTTCGTCTTATTTCCTTTGTTTTCTCTGTCATGCCCATTGTTCACATTCATTTCCTTATTTACTAGCTTATGCCTTATCCTAGTTACTTTAATGATTATATTGTTAAAGTTATTGCACTCGCCAGACTTTATGTCTAACCCCCTTTGTTTCCACCTCTTTTCTTCCTCCCCCCAAGGTGCTCAGGGTGGGACTAGTTCTAGTGGAGCTTGATTTGGACAGCTTTATCTCTTTCTTTTGGAAGTTGCTTGGATCGCTAAAGTAAAGTTCAACCTATCTTATTTATGGCTATTTTATGTTGGGTTTATGTCTTTTATTTTATGTACCCAGAACTTATTTGTCAAGATGGATAATAAGTGTATTTGGTTTTGTAGTTGGTTTTTGATTTGATGTAACCAAACTATTTCTCTGCTGCAATAAAAGTGGTTTTTATTTTCCAAGTACTAATATATTTATCTGTCTTGTTTACTTTTCTGTTCTATACGCAATAAACGCTCCACCAAAATTAAGGCATTCCCTTTGTGAGTGACCTTAATGGAAATGGGGTGTCACATATAGCATTTTTATTTTTGTCTATAGTAGTCCGTTAGTAAATGAAATTCTATGTAGCGGGGTACGCAAATTTTTAAATACTAAATAAAATAATATTGAAGCTTTCACTGTAAGCCAAGTCTTCCTTCCACCTGAAGCCACAATAAAGCTTCTCATAAAAGCTGCTTTTCTATTTATATACTAGTGTGTAACCCGTGCGTTACACACGATAGTATTATAAAATAATTTTTTAAAATTTTTCATGTTAAAATTGGAATTTTATTATACAACTCATGATTCATTTAGCAAAATAAATATAATATAAAGTATTATTGTTGTTGTTGTTGTTTTTACATGATATGTGTTTGTAATTTATATTTCTTTGAAGGAAAATAATATTTTTAGTATTCTTAGTATTATGAGAAAGTATTCTAATTGAAATTGACATATTATGATTATTATAGATGATTAACAAATATTATTTAACTTGTTTATTTTATATATGTTATGAAATTTAGTAAAAATATATTGACCAAAATAATTTGAATAAATTGCGAAGAACTTTATTAAAAGATTACAGAGATTTTAATGTGGAGTTATTTGTAGTTAAAAATAGAATTTGTTAATGTTGTATATGATAAATTTACTGTTTGTGTACGTAAATGGTTATATTTAATTTACAGTTAACTTTTTTATTATTGTTTGTGTGTGTGTGTGTAGTACAAAGGCACACACTTTGCGCGTATACATAGGGAAAATAGTGCGATTTCAACCCCTCACATTTAACTCCATTGCAAATCAACTTCTTGGATTTACATGTTGACGTTGACAAAGATATACTGTTATGCAAAAACAATCATGATATATGCATAAAACATTTAGTTGACATATTATTTAGCTAACAAAGTGCAATGTGCATATATACTCACTAAAATGAGATATAATAGAGTGGAAAATTGTACTATCACTAATTATATTATAAATAATAGAAGTTCCACATATTTGCAATATTTAGCGTCCAATTCATTAAGGAAATTCGAAAAGTACACAAGGAAAGCATACCGTATGAAAAAGGAATTGAAAATGAAGCACTGACAATATACCTACATCGCAACAAAAGTCCAAAATAGTTCATAACATTACAAAGTCCCCAAACAAATGGTCGTATAGGATCAGTACTTGATTTAGTCAATAATACTAATAAATTTAAGCAGCCTAATGAGCATTTAAAGTCTGTAGTTAATAATGATGTGGATACCAAGATGACTAATTCTCAATCTCCGCAAGATACGCAACAGAATGAATTCGGTGATCAAAAGCAAGAAACTAATGCTCAAACGCAGGAAGAGGCAGTTGATGCAGATAAGAAACTGAGTACAGCAACAAATAATTGTTTTAATCTCAAATACTTGCGTTGGCACTATTAAAGGTTCATTATACATAACAAACATAAAAGTTGGTGTACACATTAAAAAAAAAAAATCTGAACAGGGAGAAGCTAAACCGGAAAAAACTGAATAGAATGGTAACAAAATTCACAGTGGTGATAAGAAAGGTATAAAAAAAGAATAGGCTGATAAAATTATTTGGGTAAATTTGAAACGTGCTGCCCGCACTTTAACAAAAGGTGTAGAAGTTCCAGAGTGAATTCTCATTTTCTTTTCTCGGCTCTTCCATTCTCTCGACAATAGCCTAAAAAGTTTCATAACAAAATGCAAGCAAGTCAGCAGGCTTTAAGTACTTAGTTTGACTAAGTTCTACTAAACGGAGCATATAGGTTTTACTTCAACAATTAGGGTATGGACAAATACAATTGTATTTACATATTGACGGTCAAGGATGATTGAATCCTATTTCATATATATTGTTAAGATTTAGCTAATTTACAAAAAAATACCAAAGATTCTGTGCATTTGAAATGGCAGCTGATGGGTTGCACAGGCTAACTATCACTTGTACCGTGGACATGTTCAAAGGCTTATACTTCTGCTGGTTTACTGCAAGTTGGAAGCAAAGATGACCTCATGTAGTATTGGAAAAATGTTAGGAGAATTGAAAATCAAATCAAGTTTAGATACATGGCATAAAAAAGCCCAAATATGTCAATAAATAAATGGTACACTCAAGTATGCTGGCTATTATCAGGAATTTTGACGCACATTAATAAAAAGTTTTAAGAAGCCTTCTATAAATCATTTTGTGTGGGTGGATCACAATAGTACTTGTGAACTTGGGACCTTAATTGACCGCCAAAATGTCACAAAGGTCGAAGAATCTAGTGTATCAAATACCCTTCATCATGATGGTGGATGTGAGCACTAAGCTCAGTAAATTAGGCATGATACTATATAAAAATTGGGAAAATTAGAAATAAATAATGTAGAAAGCCACAATAGCAGTCATGATACTATATAAAAAATGATTAACTTTTACAGTTGTAATTTTATGGGAACAGTTACCTTTCAGATATTAATTCTCGCAGTTATAAAAAATGATAGTATCTACTTCAATGCTGTTGGGCATGGATTTTCTTAACATATTTATATAGAAGGTGAGGTGTTGTAATATTAGCAGGAGGTTGCAACAGTTGTTTCTATATTATTTAACTGGAAGATAATTATAAGATGCGTTTGGTAAAGCAGAGATCGATGTCTTCAATATTAGTTACAACATGCATTTTCTACATAGGAAATTCTACACGTTAAAGATATCAATAGGTAAAATCGTATAAAAAGTACCTCGAACGACCGTCTATAAAATGCCATCCATGGCTACCTACCTACGTATCACAATGGTCAAGTAAGGATAATATGTTAATTTGTAGTCTTCCACCCTTTTTAAATAATGTAATTCATTTATAGATAAGATAAATATTCGTCTCATCACAAAATGCACTCATATGTTCTTATAAATGCGGGCAATCCCATTTTCTAAATAATTTTATACCAAGGATAACCTATTGAAATAAATGATTTTATGCAATCAGTACCGCTCATATTGCTCATAATGAACCAATTGAAGACAATATTTAAATTTACGAATTAATTCAATGGATGGTGGAATTTCTAGTTCTATTTTTAGACCATTCTAGTTGTACTTTATTTGGGGTCATCAAACTACAGAAAGATCTTCTGACATATAAAAAGGAATGAATAATGAGGTTTAAAGCTTTAAATATGTATTCATGTTACAGAGTAATGAATTATTAGTAAATGCCAAACTAAACATTGTTGAAGTCGACTAACCTAGCCTATAAAGAAAGTAAGACAATGAAAATAACCGTAAAAGCTTTACATATGCAGATCAAACTAATGCAAACTGCAAAGCTATCACCTTCACATAGATATCAAATAAAGGTAATTTTATGTCCAATATAATTTAGATGTAAAAATTAAATAACCAACGTGAGTAAGGAGTATATGATGTTTAATTACTATTTTGCAAATAAGTGAAAGCAGAATGGTATGATACTTAATATAGTTGTCAGTAAAAGTACTCATTAATTATATCCAACAAAGTTACCATGGTAGGGTACTGTGAATTAATTATGGGTAGCAAATAATTTTCAATCCTGCTTTCTATTGCAAGTAATAGATGCACTGTATTATGAATTGTTGTATGAATCAAATTGTGACGATTGTTTAAAACATGCATACATCTTTTGATACCAACCATTAAATCCATTTGTCTTTTGAAGTATCTCAAATTTAAACAATAAATGAAATATTCCATTTTTTTGATAGAGCATTGACCTGCAATCTGCTATAAGGCACTGCTTCCAGACCATTGCGACCTAACCAGCACGGTTGACAACCATTAGTGGGGTCGCTGTTTCGGTACCTCAACCTTGGAAGTTGTCATCTCCTGGCCCTTCTCGTAGTGGCATCATTTGAGAAAATTTTAAGAAAAACTTCTGATATGGAGTTGAATGCACATTACACAACTAAAACAAAATAATTAATTAACTATAAAATATTTAAATTAAAAAACATCACAAAATAAATATCTCGTTTAAAGCAATGCTCAATATACCGTTCGTAGCCGTAAACACCTAGTTTGTTCATCAATGTGATACGTTAATATCATGCTCAATAATTGGTTTGCATGCACCGCAAACACACCCTTACCCTGCTATCGTCACTGTCTTACAAACTATGCGCCTACCAAGCAATAAAATGGTACATGCTTGATAAGGCAACTTAAGATTCAATAAGATTTTATGTGAGTGCAACTACAACTCCAGTGTGATAACATTCCTCCACAAAAGTACAACTAATCAGAGGAAATAGTCAGCAGGTCATATTTTTCGGTGTTCACAAGACCAGTTGAATCTTCACAATGAAATTATCAATTAAAATAAAAAGTTCGTGAAATCTATTATGAAGGAAGAATTGGATCATAGAAAAAGCTTAACTTAGCCTAGTCAATTTTGTTTCTTCCTTTGTGGCCAACATCATTAGCTTATAAAAATATAATGTAAAATTTACTATCCTTCTTTTACAGAACTATCACATATCAAGTTTCTGACTCATGAAATTTTAATTATAAACTCAGAGGCCACAGCCTGATAAATCAAAAAATAATTTGTAGTTAGTGACAACTTCTATAAATTAAAACATTGAATTGATCCAACTTATTGAAATCTTATTGATTAATAGCTTGTAAAGGGAATAAAAAAAATCCGTGAGACCTTAAATCGTTACCAAATCTTAGTGATCTTTCCCAATGTCATATTGCTATTGTGACGGTCCGCCCCGCACCAGCCTGCATTTCCTCCAAGAGTGCGCTGTACACATGCCCGACTAGCACAAGACGGTCGTCAGAAGAAAGGAAAGAAGAGAATGAACTAATCAAAGAACCTGTAGAATGTCTCACAGCGCATGGGATAAAATATAATAATAACATACTTGACATAAAACAGGCGAGACAGTGCATAAGCTGATAACTAATAATCAATGTCAACATCAAAGCAGCGGAAATCCATATACAGCTTATTACAACTTTCCAAATTTACTGTCTCTAACCAAAAGAAAGCTAAAATAGAAGATACACCAACAATGCCCAAGCAGTGATCTTCAACAACACAGGGAGAATATTATGTATATAGTACGTGGAAGCCTCCTGCTCGTCTCCGGATCATCTACCCGTGCATCACCAGCTAACCTGTCTCTAGTCTGCTCGTGTGAGCACCCAGAGTAATAAGAAGAGACATAAAACTCTGGGTCAGACATAAAGCCTGGTATGAGCGATAAGCATCTAAACAGAGAAATAACAGGTATACTAAACCATACCTGAACCTGGACCTGCAACCAAAGAGTTAGTACCACATACCGTACAATACTCCAAGGTGCCATAATAAATAGTATAAGAATACGGGGGTGGGGTGTGCATGTCACAACGATAGCAAACAAATCATCCATAGCAACCATCCTCGCATCTCTCACTCAGTGCGTAAAGCGTACGACATCTACCACTTTGGAACACTAGACAAACTGAGGCAACGACGAATCCCGACTTGTAGAAACCCTGCTGTGACCAAGCCAAACACTTGGAGTCATGACCAAACATTTCAATGACCCACTTCATTGGTCATAGCCCTTGGTTCTACCAATGCCATAATGGCCCTGAATCCGCCTTCGTACCTCCTACCATAGTGGTCCAAAGCTATAGGTGTCGATAACTCCTTGGCACGCGTCCCGCAGCAAAGCCCAACCATGAAGCGAACTCATTGATTCCCATCTAAATCTTGAGCTCTAACTTCTCATCTGGACTTCCTTTGCATCTCGGGTTTTGGTCGAATTGGAGTGGGTCTTCAGAAGAGTTGTCACGCAGTAACAGTCCTAGAATTCGGTTCGGTTCGGTGATCATTGCCCTCGTCTGTTCGGTTCGGGTTTCTTCACTCCGGGTCGGGTCGGTGTCCTTCTCCGGGTCGGGTCGGGTTGCTGCTTCCCTTCGAGTTCATGCTCCTCCTTCGACCAGCTTCCTCGTTTCCCATCTACTCTGATCCGATCCGATCCGATCTCTTCGTCTTGCTCCAGTCGTAGCCTCCCATTCGTGAGTCGATCCGATCTGGCCTCTATTATGCTTCCGATCCGATCCGCTCCATAGTTCCGATCCGATCTGCTCCATCACTCCGATCCGATCTTCTGTCCAACTCCAACTCTAAGCAATGGCCTTCCTTCCTGCCAAACTTCTTCCAGTGGCGAGTCCCCATCCAGTTCGGATTCCCTTGGTCAGTTCCCTAGTCCGATCCGACCCCTTTTCTCCGATCCGAACCGGTTCGGAACCTGCACACTTCTGCAACTTTCCAGCGAGCTTTCTACGCCATTCGACGACGTTTTCGAGCAATTTAACTATTCTAATCATTCATGAATCATACCATAGAGTCATAGCAACATGTAATAGCAACCACAAACAGCAAACAACAATTTAAATGAATCAAAATGAATCAAAAGTGGCTAAAACCTCACATTTGCCTATAACCCCTCTTAATCATGTTTAAGCATACGATTAGCAAAACACATCGAAATTAACCCAAATTTCTAACAGAGCCTTAAAACATTATTTTAGAATTTTAAGAATTTTTCCAGAATTTATTTACGTATAAATTCGCTAATCTTCACTAATTACCCCTAATCACCGTAATTAGTGCAAAAACTATGCAAATCACTCACCTTGGCCACAAATGAAATTCTCAGAACTGAAACTTCTCTGATTTGGGGCGAATACTGATGTCTAACGGCGGCTCCAACCTTGCTTTGGTGCTTTTTCTCCTTAATTTGGTGTTGCTAAGCCTAATCTTCAATTAGAGAGTGATTTGGGGTGTTTTAGATGTAGGAAGCCATTACTAAGGTCTCAAGGAGGTTTGTGGCGGCTCAAAACTGAAATGAAAGTGATAACCTAACCCTAATCAGACCTCCTAACCCTCTAAACCCGAAATTCCCCTTGGGCCTAGCTGCTAATCACCCGTTTAAGCCCAACTAAGCTGTCTTTCACCATCTGAAACTTGTTTCAGCCATATCTCCCAAACGGTAAGTCCGTTTGGCTAATGTGACCACTCTACGGAAAGAGAAACCATCATCCGAAGCCAATGGAAGTGGTTTCAGGTCAAAATTCCTTTCCAGTCAAAAGTTATGGCCAAAACAGTGCCAACTAGGGGTAAAATGGTCATTTAAAAATCGGGAAAAATCATGAACATGGGAAATGACCCCAATAGTCGTCTCCCAAAGTTACATGACCATACGACTTCGTATGTGAAAGAAATAAATATTCTACGATCCTATGATGCGCAGAATGCGGGTCGTTACACTCTTCCCCCCTTAAGAAATTTCGCCCCCGAAATTCCTTAACCCAAAACATACAAAGGATCCCGCATGCCTAACAACCATATTCAACAATCAAATATGCAAAATAAGCAAACAAGCCTATCCTAGCATGCGGAAAATCTAAATTGAAGTCAAAATCTTACCAGACAAAGAGTTCTGGATACTTCTTCCTTATGTCCTCCTCTGTTTCCCAAGTACAATCACTCTCGTCCTCGCTCCACTGTACCTTGACTAGCTTCACCGCCTTCCTTCGAAGTTGCTTCCTGTCGTACTCGACAATACGGACCGGCTTGCGGTTCCCAACCGCCTCGGGTTCTACTTCGAAGTCCTCTAACTGATCAGGTGAAATAGTCATATCTGAGTCGTGAACGAACTTCCTTAGTTGGGAAACATGAAATACGTTATGAACTCCCGCCATCTTCTCTGGTAAGTCAATCCTATATGCCAAATTCCCGACTAGTTCAAGAACAGGGAACGGGCCAACAAATCTTGGTGCCAACTTGCCTCTCCTGCCAAATCGTATTACGCTCTTCAACGGGGAAATCTTGACAAACACCAAATCACCAACGGAGAATTTTAAGTCTCTTCGCCTCTTATCAGCATAACTCTTCTGCCTATCTTGGGCTGCCTTCATTCGTTGCTGAATGATCTTGATTTTATCTGAAGTTTCCCTCACCACATTTGGTCCAAGCATAAACTTCTCGCCAGTCTCTATCCAACATGATGGTGAGTTGCACGGCCTTCCATACAAAGCTTCAAATGGAGCCATACCGATACTGGACTGGTAACTATTATTATATGCAAACTCTACTAGATGCAAATGGTCATCCCATGATCCACCAAAGTCCAACATACATGCTCTCAAGAGATCTTCCAAAATACGATTCACCCTTTCCGTCTGACCGTCGGTCTGAGGATGATATGCGGTACTGAGATGTAACTCTGACCCTAGCGCCTCTTGCAAGCTCTTCCAAAACCCACTAGTGAACAACGGGTCTCGGTCGTTCACAATGCTTTTAGGTACTCCATGAAATCTCACTACCCACTTCATATACAATTCTGCTAACTTAGCTGTCGTTCTTGTCGATTTGACTGGTATAAACCTTGCACTTTTAGTCAGTCGGTCTACAATCACCCAAATGCTATCATATCCCGATCTAGTCCTTGGTAAACCATCGACGAAATCCATCGAGACTTGCTCCCATTTCCATTCGGGAATTTCTAATGGCTGTAACAATCCACTAGGCTTCTTTTGCTCGGCTTTAACTAACTGGCAATTCATGCATTTGGATATAAACTTCCCAACATCTCTTTTCATCCCTTCCCAGTAGTAAGTCTGCTTCATATTTCGATACATCTTGTTACCACCGGGGTGTATAGTCAGCTTTGAGTGATGACATTCTCTAAGCACTTCATCTCTCAATCCATTGACATTGGGTACGACTAGTCTTCCATCCTTTCTAAGCCATCCATCTCGATCAAGCCCATACTTGTTCATCTCCCCATCGATACCCATTTCTAACTTGGAGATGATTTCCAATAGGTTAGGATCGTCCCTCTGACTAGAGCCGATCCGCTCAATCAAAGTGGGTCTGATCGTCAAACTCGCTAACATTTCTGGATCCAATTCGCACTTTGGTCTGAAATCAAACCCCGCGATAAACTCCAGTTGCTTCCATTCAAGGAACATAGCCCCTAAGCTGGCATGTCTTCTGCTCAATGCATCAGCCACCGCATTGCCCTTTCCTGGTGTATATGCGATGTCAAAATCATAGGAAGCTAAGAACTCTAACCACCTCTGCTGACGGAGATTTAAATCCTTCTGGGAGAAGAGATATTTTAACGACTTATGATCTGTAAACAGCTCAAATCTTTCTCCCAAGAGATAGTGTCTCCACATCTTTAACGCGAACACGATCGCTGCCAATTCTAAATCATGGGTAGGGTACCTTTTCTCGTGCGGTTTCAATTGCCGACTTGCGTAAGCTACAACCCTACCGCCTTGCATCAATACAGCACCCAGTCCGGTACCACAGGCATCCGTGTATACCGTCATCTCTTCATCCCCCTTAGGGATGACTAACACTGGTGCGCTTGTCAACTTGTCCTTTAGACTTTTGAATGCATTCTCGCACCTTTCATCCCAGACAAAAGCTTGATTCTTCTTGGTCAACTGGGTCAATGGTGCTGCTATCTTGGAGAAACCTTGGATAAACTTACGATAATATCCCGCTAACCCCAAGAAACTTCTTACTTCTGTTGCATTCTTGGGCGTAGGCCAATCTTGTACCGTAGCCACCTTCGCTGGGTCCACGGCAATACCATTCTCTGACACAACATGGCCCAAGAACCTCACTTCCCTCTTCCAGAAGTGACACTTAGAAAACTTTGCTTTCAATTGGTGTTTTCTCAACACCTCCATCGCTACTCTTAAATGTTCCTTGTGTTCCTCCTCTGTCCTCGAATAGACCAAAATATCATCAACGAACACAAGGACAAACTTATTCAACTGATCTCTGAATACCCTATTCATAAGATCCACAAAATATGCTGGGGCATTGGTCAGCCCGAATGGCATGACCAACCACTCATAAAACCCAGACGGCGTCCGAAATGCCGTTTTGGCTATACTCTCAGCTTCCACTCTAAGCTGATGAAAACCTGTCGCGAGATCCAACTGAGAAAATACTCTCGCGCCACTCAACTGATCGAACAAATCATCTATCCGCGGTAGAGGATACTTATTCTTCCTCGTCACTTTATTCAACTCGCGGTAGTCTACACACAAACGAAGGGAACCATCCGCCTTGGTAGCAAACACAACTGGTGCTCCCCATTCAGAAACACTCCTTCTGATAAATCCCTTCTTCAAAAGATCGCTGACTTGCACCTCGAGCTCTCGCTGCTCCCTTGGTGCCATACGACGAAGTGGCATCACTATAGGTCTGGCATCCTTTACCAAATCAATACGGAACTCAATCTCCCGGTGTGGTGGAAGTCCGGTCACTTCTTCGAAAACATCCGGATACTGGCCAACCACGGGCAAACCTGACAACTCACTATGCGGAATGTCGAGGGAGTTTAGAAAACTAGCCAATACCCCCTTACTGGGTAGACCACCAAACACTATCCTCCGCCCGTCATCCGCTCTAGCTGTCACCAACAAGCCCTCACAGTCTACCACCACCCCGTATCTTTGGAGCCAATCTACTCCCAAAATAATGCCAAACCCAGTAAAGCCCAAAACAAAGCAATCACAAACAAACATGCATCCATGACTCGATAAGACCACATTACGACAAATCATGCTAAGGCTAGTCGAACCACCAATCGGGTTCGTCACTACTAAAGGTCTATCGACAATCTCGGGCTCCAATCCCAATCTATCTACCAGGTCACTAGATATGAAAGAACTGGAAGCTCCGGTATCAAACAAAACTCTAACAGGAACATCATAAACAGAAAGCATACCTTGAATGACGACATTCTTCCCCTTCTCCGCCGCTGTTGGGGCATTCGACGAAGAAGGAATAGCATTAAGAGCATATGCTTTCACCATTTGCTTTTCTTTAGGGGGCTGTGGACACTTGTCCTTGTGATGTCCCAATTGGCCACAATTGAAGCACTTCCTATCCGCTGGCTTGGCCCGACAATTACTAGCATAATGGCCCTTCTTACCACAGCTGAAGCACTCCACATCTTGCTTATTCTTTTTCTTCTGGCCATCCTTAGCCTGATTCTGCTTTCTCTTATTCTGGGAACCACCCTTGCCTCCACCACTTGCTTGTGGTTTTGGCTCTTCTGCAGATGCAACCTCAGTCTTCGACTTAGGGTAGAGACTTTCTGATCTTAACGCTTTCCCCACAATCGACTCAAACGTCTCATCGATGTGGTTAATAAGCCTTTCCCCTAAGTACTGATCTAACCCAGTTATGAATTTCTCATTCTTCTTCTCGGCAGTATCAATAAGAGATAACCCATACTTTGACAGAGTGTCGAATTCCGCAATATAATCAGAAACTGCCCTTCCATTCTGCTTGAGTTCCAAGAACCTCTTGAACAACACTGACTTCTGGGCCGCTGGAATGAACTTCTCACTAAAGCGAGCCTTGAACTGAACCCAAGTAATCTGGTCTTCGGGAGTAGCTGCTTTTATAGCATTCCACCAATTCATTGCCCGCCCTTGCAGCTGACGGGACGCTAGCTTTCTCTTCATCGCATCCTCGATACCCAAATCCTCGAAGATACGTTCGCAACTATCCAACCAATCTTGAACATCTGTGGCCGACTCCGTCCCGTGGAACGGTTTCCCACCAAGGCTAGTATAATCCTTATTCAACCTGGCGAAGTCGACCCTCGGCGCCTGCACTATTGGACCACCACCATTTCCGCCATTGGGAGCTGCTCTCTGTACATCTCTAAGCATCTCTCTCATGAGGTCAGTAAACATTGTCCTCATGTCAGCAGCATTCCCATTATTGGCTCCCCTACCAACACCTCTAGTATCTCGGCTCATCGTCAATCTGAAAAAGGAAATGATTAACGACTCCATAGTGGTGCTAGTGCAGTACGACTTCATCCTTATACTACTAATAGTATATATATATAGATTTTAAAAACCAAAGTAATCACAAATACGCTCTCTCGTATACGTATATTATCTCTCCCTGATAACTTCCCTAGGTTAACTACGCAACCTAGAGCTCTGATACCAAGTGTGACGGTCCGCCCCGCACCAGCCTGCATTTCCTCCAAGAGTGCGCTGTACACATGCCCGACTAGCACAAGACGGTCGTCAGAAGAAAGGAAAGAAGAGAATGAACTAATCAAAGAACCTGTAGAATGTCTCACAGCGCATGGGATAAAATATAATAATAACATACTTGACATAAAACAGGCGAGACAGTGCATAAGCTGATAACTAATAATCAATGTCAACATCAAAGCAGCGGAAATCCATATACAGCTTATTACAACTTTCCAAATTTACTGTCTCTAACCAAAAGAAAGCTAAAATAGAAGATACACCAACAATGCCCAAGCAGTGATCTTCAACAACACAGGGAGAATATTATGTATATAGTACGTGGAAGCCTCCTGCTCGTCTCCGGATCATCTACCCGTGCATCACCAGCTAACCTGTCTCTAGTCTGCTCGTGTGAGCACCCAGAGTAATAAGAAGAGACATAAAACTCTGGGTCAGACATAAAGCCTGGTATGAGCGATAAGCATCTAAACAGAGAAATAACAGGTATACTAAACCATACCTGAACCTGGACCTGCAACCAAAGAGTTAGTACCACATACCGTACAATACTCCAAGGTGCCATAATAAATAGTATAAGAATACGGGGGTGGGGTGTGCATGTCACAACGATAGCAAACAAATCATCCATAGCAACCATCCTCGCATCTCTCACTCAGTGCGTAAAGCGTACGACATCTACCACTTTGGAACACTAGACAAACTGAGGCAACGACGAATCCCGACTTGTAGAAACCCTGCTGTGACCAAGCCAAACACTTGGAGTCATGACCAAACATTTCAATGACCCACTTCATTGGTCATAGCCCTTGGTTCTACCAATGCCATAATGGCCCTGAATCCGCCTTCGTACCTCCTACCATAGTGGTCCAAAGCTATAGGTGTCGATAACTCCTTGGCACGCGTCCCGCAGCAAAGCCCAACCATGAAGCGAACTCATTGATTCCCATCTAAATCTTGAGCTCTAACTTCTCATCTGGACTTCCTTTGCATCTCGGGTTTTGGTCGAATTGGAGTGGGTCTTCAGAAGAGTTGTCACGCAGTAACAGTCCTAGAATTCGGTTCGGTTCGGTGATCATTGCCCTCGTCTGTTCGGTTCGGGTTTCTTCACTCCGGGTCGGGTCGGTGTCCTTCTCCGGGTCGGGTCGGGTTGCTGCTTCCCTTCGAGTTCATGCTCCTCCTTCGACCAGCTTCCTCGTTTCCCATCTACTCTGATCCGATCCGATCCGATCTCTTCGTCTTGCTCCAGTCGTAGCCTCCCATTCGTGAGTCGATCCGATCTGGCCTCTATTATGCTTCCGATCCGATCCGCTCCATAGTTCCGATCCGATCTGCTCCATCACTCCGATCCGATCTTCTGTCCAACTCCAACTCTAAGCAATGGCCTTCCTTCCTGCCAAACTTCTTCCAGTGGCGAGTCCCCATCCAGTTCGGATTCCCTTGGTCAGTTCCCTAGTCCGATCCGACCCCTTTTCTCCGATCCGAACCGGTTCGGAACCTGCACACTTCTGCAACTTTCCAGCGAGCTTTCTACGCCATTCGACGACGTTTTCGAGCAATTTAACTATTCTAATCATTCATGAATCATACCATAGAGTCATAGCAACATGTAATAGCAACCACAAACAGCAAACAACAATTTAAATGAATCAAAATGAATCAAAAGTGGCTAAAACCTCACATTTGCCTATAACCCCTCTTAATCATGTTTAAGCATACGATTAGCAAAACACATCGAAATTAACCCAAATTTCTAACAGAGCCTTAAAACATTATTTTAGAATTTTAAGAATTTTTCCAGAATTTATTTACGTATAAATTCGCTAATCTTCACTAATTACCCCTAATCACCGTAATTAGTGCAAAAACTATGCAAATCACTCACCTTGGCCACAAATGAAATTCTCAGAACTGAAACTTCTCTGATTTGGGGCGAATACTGATGTCTAACGGCGGCTCCAACCTTGCTTTGGTGCTTTTTCTCCTTAATTTGGTGTTGCTAAGCCTAATCTTCAATTAGAGAGTGATTTGGGGTGTTTTAGATGTAGGAAGCCATTACTAAGGTCTCAAGGAGGTTTGTGGCGGCTCAAAACTGAAATGAAAGTGATAACCTAACCCTAATCAGACCTCCTAACCCTCTAAACCCGAAATTCCCCTTGGGCCTAGCTGCTAATCACCCGTTTAAGCCCAACTAAGCTGTCTTTCACCATCTGAAACTTGTTTCAGCCATATCTCCCAAACGGTAAGTCCGTTTGGCTAATGTGACCACTCTACGGAAAGAGAAACCATCATCCGAAGCCAATGGAAGTGGTTTCAGGTCAAAATTCCTTTCCAGTCAAAAGTTATGGCCAAAACAGTGCCAACTAGGGGTAAAATGGTCATTTAAAAATCGGGAAAAATCATGAACATGGGAAATGACCCCAATAGTCGTCTCCCAAAGTTACATGACCATACGACTTCGTATGTGAAAGAAATAAATATTCTACGATCCTATGATGCGCAGAATGCGGGTCGTTACAGCTATAACGTCTTTTTGATCCATATCTTTAACAAATATTTCCTTTAATCTTGTTCTGTATTTCTTCTGTAGAGTCAAAGAGTAAAAAATAAATAAAAAATAACTAAGCTAAGAGCTTAAGCAACTGAAAATACATTCAAAGACATGAAACAGAGAAAGTCACAAACTTGGTTTAGGGAAGGATGACATCCATTAACAAATTAAAAGGGAAAATCTACGAAAGTGGAATCACGATTTCCATATTGTGAAATGAATGATAACAACTAATGACATGAGCGTACTTGTACATTATTTGTTTATTCAATGCTAACTGTGGGAAACCCAAGATCATTAAAAATACTTTATAAATTATTTATTGACCAAGGCAAAAATTTCAACCCTTTGAACTTGAAACTCCACATATTTTACATCATGTCTTTTACATCAATAATAATTTAAAGACAAATCTTAAGCCATTGGAGAATTTTTCATAATGGTCACTGTCTATGCCACTTCTATAATCGTAATCCACCGCGAAAAGGTTTAACCGCAGCTTAAAGTAAATTAAAAAATTTAAAGGAAAAATTTAGTATAAGAATGAACATGATGAATCGATCACTGTAAAAGAAAGTTTAAAAAAAAAGTAAAGCAAAGTAGAATTTAGTTCATAATATATCACGCCTTTTCGGAAATGAGCACGGTTGTATAACTGTACTTGATCCACCACTCTTGTTCTTGAAATCAGTGCAGAAAATCCAAGAAGAATTAAGTTTGGTGATGCATAACAGACCAAATCATATAAACTTAAAAAAAAAAGGAATTTTTACCTGAAATGCGATGGTTAATTAGATAAAAAAACGAATAGCCCTATCAACTGGATGAACAAAACCACCACCTTAAATCATTTTGAGCAAGTGGAAGATAGTTGGCGATAAAAGAACGGTGGGGAAAGTCTTGGAACCGGCAAGTATAGCATGAGTAACAATTACTGGAGTAATCCTAAAGCCATGATGGGTTTGGCTCTTTAATTTGACCCGACATGGTAATTGGATGACGCCCCAACCTGAAATTAGGGTTAGGTGAAAGGTGCATGTAAGAAGAAATTAGGAATTGGAAACATGGTTGAAATCAAATATGCAAGTTAATAAATTTATAAATTAGGGTTAGCCATAGTAATAACAAACCGGACTATCGATTTGAGGCCATCGATTCTGATCTGCGGAAAAGAAAGCCAGAGGGAAAAAATAGCAGTAAATAATTAAAGGGAAGAAGAATGGACTATGAAAATAAAAGGAACCTGTGACTGTTCATTTCACAAAATGTTGAGGAGGCTTCTATGCCGCTCAAATCAAAGTCACTAAACAGATATTATAGTACAGGGTATTAGGTTTGTTTAGGATTAAATTTTAAATGTAATACACAATATCTTGAGAGTTTTCGGTGGATAAAGATAAAATAAAGAATTAAGTAAAGAGCTTAAAAAACTTAGATAGATTTATATTGTTGTATTATTTTGATTTAATAAAAATATCTTTCGAGTTTTAAGGAGAATCGAGGGAATTGAGAGAATTAAGGAGAATTGAGAGAAAGAATGAGTGAGCTTGAAATTCTTCTGCTTTACTATTATTTAATAGATTTGTGCTTTTCAGTTCCCGGAAAGCTTTCTTCTTCCACTTTTACATAAATCGCAAGTTCTAATTCCATCAAAAAACCAAAATCGACCTCAAATAAATTCGAAATAAATAAAGAAATTAAAAAAGAAATCCACTATAAAACTTGTTCCCCAGCCCTTCTCAATCCCTAACCACAAATTTTCCCCATTTCATTTCCATACATCGGTTTCAGTAAGCAAGTCGATAGCTTTGGAAACCTATAAAAAATCATTTACTTCATGGAAAACGTTCGATTCCGGATCCGCTATTATTATTTTGGCAAGAGCTTCGATCTCGTGTATATATTGTTGAGTGCGGCGTAATCTTCTGGAACCAGAGTTTTTGAATCGCAGCGTTGAAGCGACGGTAGTTGATCCAAAGGTTAGTTTTGTGTTTGTGGAAGATTTTCACATTGGTTCTTGATTTTCTGGGATCTTTTCGCAAATAAAAGTGACGCAGCTTCATGCTGTTGTGCGTGGTAAGACTGGAAGTCTGATTCCAGTAGGAGGCAGGGAGCGTTAAGCGTAGAGTAGGTTTTTTTATCTAGTTCGATGATGGGATGGTTGTTGTAGATGATTTGGTGAGGGGTGATAACGGGTCTGTGTTCATGTTATTCAAGAATGAGGAAAGATATAATCTCTGATATAAGAAGATGCTAATTGGAAATTTGAGGGCTATAGGCACATCATCACGTGAATAAACCAAACGGTATTATCAACGCACGGTTTGAAATTAATTAAATTATATTTAATTAAGTTAAAAAGTTTTAATCCATTTAAATGTTGAGATGGCCATGAAAACTGTGCAGGTGGTTTCGAAAGGTGAAAAGGGGATGAATGAGCTATAGTGAAGGGGACATGTTTATACTAGAAAGGCAGGGAAGTCACTGTGTGGTAAATATGTTTAAAAATAAAAAGGAGCATTATGATTAGCTGGTGAATTCGGTGGTGGATGTTTGGTTTGATGGAAGTAGTGTTTTAAATGGAGGATGACATTCAAAATGTTTTAAATGGAGGAAGGTGTTCAAGTTTTGTCTGTAGCCGATGGAGCCGGGTTGAGGTGCAGATGTATATTTGTCAAAAGGTGAAGGGTGCAGTGCTGTGTTAAAGTTTGGATTCGAGGTGTATGCATGTTTGTCTTGTAAAGAAGCATTTTACGGTGGAGTCGGTTCCATTTTTACGGTGAGATGAAGCAAAGATATATATGTTTGGTAAGATGGAGTGTGAATGCGTGTATGTTGGTTATACTGTTCAACACTAGTGATCGCAGATCAGTAAGCAACTGCGAGTTTGAAGTGGGGGCTATTGTACCGCTGAGCTCGGAGAGGAGTATTCAATGGTGGTGACGACATATGTTTTTTGTGAGTATAGAAGGAGCAGTGGCCATGAAAGATAAAGAAGAGAGCACGGTTCGAATTTACCTATAGTAGAAGAAGATGGGGTCTAACTGAAATAATGACGGTATTAATTATTATTAAGTTATTTGTTAATTAATTATCTAATAAAGGAACTAGTTAAGTTAAATTAAAACGTGAATGTTTATAATTGTGAAACTTGACAGAATCAGACCAAACTGGTCACGATTGAATGGTAATGACAAGAGCTACGTTCTGAGACAGATTTAGCTGAAACAAGCGCTAATGAAATTCCGTGATAAAATCAAATACTTGTTTGATTTTAAATCGAAACAAAAGCAGAATCGTCAACTGTGAACAAGGTGAGTAAACTCACTAACTCTGACTCGTTTATATTTTTATATAAACGAGTTTTAAATTTATTTATAGTAATTTGATAATTTGTGGTGGTTGTTTGCATGAATGGTTGATAAATTTGGTTGAAACAGTTGGTATACTTATATCGTTGATCAGTTACAAATCATGTTTATTTCATATTGATGTGAAATTAATATTATTGATGTGATTAACATCTGTGGATGCAGGGAAACAGGTTGGAGGATCCAGCTGGATTCCTCAACATTCATGTTACTGTTTTTATTTGATTATGATATATGATGTGTTATATAATCCATGATTGGATATGTTGTGTTTGATTTACCCTAGCCCTAAAAACTTGGTATTTTAGATACCGTAAAACAATTTTGAATTTGGAAAAGGAAATTGGGATTTAAAAATGGAATCTATTTCCAAAATAGAAATTAAATTTTCGAATAGAGTTGAAAATAGAAACATGTTCAAGTGGGTAAATCAAGAAGTTGCTTATATATAAGAATATAAATTAATTGAATTATTAATCATTGGATAAATTGAAATATAAGTTCAAATATGAATTTATATGGGAAAGTAGAAATCAGTTTTGAAACCAATATTTGTAAATAGATTTGAACTTAGCAAATTACAAAGAAAATTAAAAAAGAGTTTTTAAATGATTGGAATAGAAATGAGATTTGTATGAAAAATTCTGAATAGAAGTTATAAATAGAATTTGGGGTTTCAGATATTATATATAAAAGAAATAAATTAACAATTAAAGTGAACAATGGTTTAAAGCAAATATTTTGCAAATGAAATAACTATAAAGGTGATTTAGATGATTTGAGATTTGAATCCAAATGAAACATGAATGAGAACGGGAAATGGATAATTATTTTAAAAGAAAAACGATGATTTTGAATATAAAATAAATTGGAATAACGTTTTGTAAACTGAAATGGTTATAAAGGAATTTGGTAAGGATTCGGAAAAGATAAATTCAAAAGTGAATTTGGAATTTGAATTAACCTGAAATTGTAGATAAATTCTGAAGTTCGGAATATAAATCGAATATAAATTATTTGAAAGAGAGTTATTTATTGGAATTCGATTATATCGAATTTAGGGAAGTAGCAATTTTTACTTTCCGTTTTTAAGCAAATTTAATTATTTGATTATTTATTATTTACTTATTAATTTATTTCATGAAATTAATAATTACAAGTTGTATTTATATAAACCAAATATTTGGAAACGGCAATTATAACACTACCATTGTAATAAATGTTTTATAAATCTAAACAGCGATTTTAATGCTACCGTTATAATAAATGATTTTAAAAAATCAAATATTTGGGAACAGTGATTATAACGCTAACGTTATAATCAAAGTTTTTCCGTAAAAGAAGTGGATTGTCAAACTGAAATCCGAAACTCGCGTAAGGGATGGTTTATTTGAAATTGTGAGCTTTGACTATCTATAAGTTAACAATGTTGTTCATTTAAAGTCTGAAAGGTAATTCATACCCCAACTTGATTGACTCACGATTGACTGAGGAAAGGTTAAGGTTCGATAGCAAGAATTGATTAGAAATGCTGTTAGTAAATAAGCGATTAATGAGTTGAGTCGTCGTAACGACGTTTTACATAACATTTATTTAAATCCATATATGGAATTTGGGAAAGTTTTCCAATAAAAACAGGAATGTTTTATAAGCGTAAGAAATGGGATGTTGTGGTTAATATAGAAAATAAGAAATGGAAATTGAAGGTGTTTCCTAATGTTAACAAAATATATTTTATAAATATAGAAAATAAGAAATGTAAAGGATGGGAATGTTTTCTGACATTAATGAAATATATTTTCTGGAAATAGGGAAAATAAGAGTTTAAAATGAATGTAAATGTTTTCCAGGAATGGAAAGAGACAATCAAACTTTGAAAAGAAGTGGAAGATGGGAAATGAGAATTTGGAGTGATAATATAATAAAGAAGTGATTTAAAAGGGCCAGTGTTGTTTGATGCTTGATCGATAGAATTTTATTTTGGAAATAGGTCCGTTGATTATATGGATGTTCCTTTGATAGTTAAATCACCGACTATCAAAGTTTTTATTAATATTATGCCTCCGTTGTCAATACGGAGAGACCGGGATCAGATATAATATCTGAAAACCACTGCGTATTAGCATAAGCGTTACGAATCAACTTATGATGAAGTTAATTAAAGATGGAGTAAAGTGCAAGGGCTGTTCTGTTAATCCTAGGTAGAAATTTCCCAAGATGGATTGATGGAATTGTGCCTTCGGTTTGTCCAGTTCCAGGACAACGTATATGGACGGATCTGACAAGGTGGAATTCAAAGTAAATGGTGGCAAGATGTTTTAAAAGGATAATTGTGACCTTAAGCCTCATCAACCGGGAAATGACAAAAATCGGGCAAGCAACATGGCCAAGTGGGTCATTCCCATTAGGGGTATTATCACCCGATCTAGAGAAACTTCATTTGCTTCTTATTCTATTCGTTGCTGGATGCTTCGGTAATGGTTGCTGATCACAACCATTGGTGATAATATGCTCGGGACACTCAAGTTAATTGAGTGACCAGTCGTGTGTGGCCGGGTTGCAAGATGTTCATGTTGAACCCCATTATATCCCCTCTAGAGTACATTGATCGGAAAGTGGTTTCATACCTTATCATAGTCGGAATCCAATCTCCAATAAGTGCCCTGAAGTTTTTGATTTTATATTATATATGGAGCGTGAGATGCAAGCATTCCGCTAGATTTCTATTTATTTGATGTAGACACTATAATAATATCACCGGATTTGATATCAAAATTTTTTTGGTTATCGTAAGGTAAAAACCATCCGTGTTTATGTGTGTATCAGTCTTACAATTATCATTTCTTTCGAAAGGATTTTGAACGTTAAATCATATGGTCGGAGTTTACTAACACCAGTCCCATGACTGACCCAGAGTTTATTTTGTTTTGTTTACCCTAAACTCTTGGGTGCCCAAATTTGTACGGGCAGTTCAAGTAGTCAGGATTTTACAGGTTTGCTTGGTGGAGCTTGAAGCAGAAGGCTTCATCTGTTAGCTATAGACTATCATATTCTCTGCTGTGTACTATGTTGTATCTGGAAACATGAGTTTATAACTATTCCAGGAATAACTATTGCACTCCGATGATGGTATGTTTATACAGTTACTGATTTGTATTTCAAGAATTATGTTATTTAATATATTTTAGCCGTTCCGTTGTGAGATTTGTTTTCTTTATTTTCTTTTATTCTAACTTTTCTTTCTTTTCCTTATCCTCTAACTTCTTTCTTCTAATGATTCGTATTTCTGTGCGATTTGGGTTGGACATGTGGTGTTAATTAGTCGACTCAAAGAGTACGGAAATTTGGGTCATTACACACCATCTTTCACCTTATAGATCCATTTACAACCAATTACTCTCTTGCCGGAAGGAAGTGACACTAAATCCCAAGTGTGATTTTTGTGCAAAGACTCAATCTCCTCCTTTATTGTTGCTAACCAACTGGAGCTATCAACTGAATTAATGGCATCTCTGTAGTCTCTTGGTTCATCCTGAAATATGTTTAATACATAAGCTGCCATGTCATCAAAGTCAATATCTTTAATGCTTAATACCAAAAAATCATCAAGCCGTGTAGGTCTTTATTCTCTCTCGTTGGTTGAGTTTGAATTTGAGCTTCACCTTGAGATTGATCTTCTGTCTCTTCCCTATCAACCACGGTGTCATCGGAATCACCATTTTTACTCTTATGGAAGTCTGATGATCTACCTTGTGTTTGGTATTCTGAATTTGTCCTCTCAACATCATCATTAACTAAAGAAGAAGGCTCCACCCTCAACATAGCCTTCTCATCAAATGTAACATGCCTGCTAGTAACAATCTTCTGGGTAGTGGACAACATAACCTATAACCCTTAATTTCTTTTTTATGGCTAAGAAAAATACACTTGCGCGATCTTGGATCCAACTTCCCTTTGCTCTCATGCACATAAGATGGACAACCAAACACTATGAGAAAGGAATTTGATACAGGCTCCCCCTTCCATATTTCTTCAGGAATCTTTATTTCTATGGAAGTAGAAGTTGTGCGGCTAATAAGGAAGACCGCCATATATAATGCTTCCTCCCAAAATCTCTTATTTAATCCCGTAGTCAGCCGTAAGCAATGAGTTCTTTCCAACAGAGTCCGATTCATTCTCTCTGCAACCCCATTTGACTGAGGGTTACCTGTTGTGGTGTAGTGTCTTTTGATTCCCTTGGACTCGCAAAATTTGACGAATTTTTAAGAAGTGAATTCACCACCATTATCTAAACGAAGAACCTTCACTTTCTTTTCAAACTGCTTCTCAACAAGAGAGTTCCAACTTTGAAACCTATTAAAAGTTTCATCTTTGGACTTCATAAAGTAAACTCATAATTTTCTAGAAAAATCATCAAATAATGAAACAAAATACCTGGCTCCTCCATAAGATAGGCATGGTGTAGGGCCACAAACATCAGTATGAACATACTCTAAAACATCTTTAGTCTTATGCTCTGCAATGCCAAAAGAAACCTACATCTGCTTTCCAAGTAACATCCTTCACAAAAGTCAAGTTTTGAATGATGAACACCATCAATCAAGCATCGCTTTCTCAATACTTACAAACTGCGCTCTCCAATGTGACCCATACGAAAATGCCACAATCTGGTAGAATCCGAATCAACTGAACCAATAACCGAAGTAGTCTCCGCAAAAGTAGTTGTAGCATTCAAAAAATATAGATTTCCATCTTTTACCCCTTTCATTACTATCAATGAGCCATTTGTAATTTTTAATGAATCTTTTTCTTTTACACACTTTAAGCCAAAATTGCACAATGCTCCAATGGAGATCAAACTGCACCTTAAATCAGGCACATGCCTGACATCACATAAAGTATGAATAACACCATCAAACATATTGATTTTTACTGTTCTAATACCAATCATGTGACAAGAAGCATTATTTACCATGAGAACCTCTCCTCCATCAAACCGACGATAAGTGGGAAAAGAGTGCCTATCAGGTGTCATGTGATAGGATGCCCCCGAGTCAATAATCCACATAGTACTCTTCATAGGAGAGACGGAAGCTATAAATATGCAAGGATCATTATCTGAATATGATGTCTCTACTGTAGATGCTGAAGCCTTCTAGGGAACATCTTTGTTTTTATTCTCCAACTTGGGGTAACTTGCAATATAATGTCTAGATTTTCTGCAATAATGACAAACTCCCTTCCAAGCTCCTCTTGACTGAGATCTGGACGTAGCTCTATCTCCACCATATTTGGGTCTACTTTTACTTTTTCCTCTCTATGCAACAAGGCTTTCAAAATCATTCTCCACGCTCATGCTTGCTAACTTTCCTCTCAACATCTTGTTATGCAAATTTGTCTTCATATCCTCCAAGTAAATAGACGAACGTCTGTAGATCATAGTGTTAACAAAAGTGTTATACTCTACAGGTAAAGAACATAAAAGAATAACAGCTTGTGCCTCATCCTCAATCTTTACATCAGTTGCTCGAAGATTCATGAAAAGTATGTTTAGGGAATCTATATGAGCCAGTACATCTGTTCCGGGCCTCATTTTGAAAGAATAAAGTGGTTGTTGTAAGATGATGCGGTTGGTGACAGACTTATCATAGAACTCTCTAAAGAGCATCCCACAATTCCTTAGCAGTTTTCACATGAGAAAACTTTCTAAGTACTTCATCAGAAAGGCTAAGTTGGATGGTAGTAAGAGCATCCTCTTCCAATTCTTCTATCTCTTCAAGTGCTAATTTCTTCAATTTCTCTGGATGTGAGACAACCTAAATGTCCTCTCTTTCTTCAACACCGCTTCCATCTTCATCTTCCATGTGTCAAAATCACCTTTTCCATCAAATCTAGATACTCCATAATTTGTAGCGCTTCTACCACCATTATTCTTTGCGTAATTTGACATGGCTGAAAAGTCTTTGAATAAGACAACTTGCTCTGATATCAATCTATAGTGCATAATCAGAGATTTGGGCAGCGGAAAAGGAATAAACCCAATGATCTAGTCTATCAACAATTTCAACAATGCCAAAAATAAAAGGAAATCAAATGACACAAATTATAGAGAGAACAAAAACAGAAAAGAGAGGAAAGAACACACCAATTTAACGTGGTTCGGCTTTTCCTATGTCCACGGACCCAACAACCTTTATTACTTTACTTCAAGAGGAGGTTACAAAATGAGAAGAATTACAACAAAACTCAATACAAAATCTCACCCTATAGAAGCAGAAATAGGGATCTTATTGAGGAATAATATGGAGAGATATATTTTCTTATCATCATCCAAAAGTGAGCAAATGGCTTCATATATATAGGAGGAGAATTCTAGAAGATAAGGATGAAGATGTTTTGGAATTTCCTTAATTTGATTCACCACAAATCTTGCGCATTTATTTTGTTTCCACCCATATAAATTCTTGATTGATTCTCCAAATCAATTAATTTGGTTATAATATTTGGCTTGATTATGAAAACAATTAATGACTCTCTCACCCCCACCAAATCTTGATTGATTCTTTAAATCAATTACCTTCCCCATATTAATGTGTTTCCCATATTTGACTTGATTATGGAAACAAATAATGCCTTCTCATTAATATATTTCAATCGCCCAAATTTGACACAACTATATCTGACAACCAACTGCTTCCAGGTCGTGTAAAGAAATTTTCCAACCCAATACTTGCAGCAATCATTACAGCCGTTTTTAGGCTCACGTTGAAGTGATCATAGCAGTATTCTGCTATGATGTTGTATATGGTCAGCTCCTTCCCAAAGCAGTATCCATGTGTTATTGCCAAAAGCCATCCCCTGTAATTTTTTACTCCTGCAAGAAATACTTTTAAGAAATTATCCTTGTGTTTATCACCTGCCTTATAATTACCTTCAGGCATGTCTTGTCCCAAAGCCAACACTATGATTGCGCTCATGGTCTTGCATTATGCCAGGGATAAAAAGGCCAATCTCCATGTTGTGAACTTCGCCAAACCAATCTTTTTAATAAGCTCAAACAACAAGGGCATAAGTAGCTGGATTGCACCACCACCAAGGTTGGGGCAAGACCATTAGCAGTCCCCATATTAGATGAAAAGAACATGGAGCTTATCCAGAACTTAGAAGACACAAAAGAAGCTAAAGAGAAGCCTGTGAAGAAGCGCACCACATGTATGTTTCAGCGGAATTGATGCTTGAGGTGAAGAAAACAGCTGGGGACGTTACCAGGATGAGGAAGGGCAATGCTAAACGGGGGAAAACCAGATCGCAAGCTATTCCCATGCATAGATGTGCCAGCATAGCTCCAGATACTGATGCAATTCCTGCATTGCCTATATCAGTAGCAATGAGACCAAGATTTTCACGGATTATAGGTAAGAGAGGAGGTGCAACAAAAGTAGAAACAAAGCAGGAGAAAAAGGAGAACTAAGAGAGGTGAAATGAAAGCATATGCATTGCTGCCATAGTGAAAAACTTGAATTCTATTGACTTATTCTCCAAGTCAACCGACAAAGAAAACCTTTTGATTTGGAGTTTTTCTGAATAGATTTCAAATGCTGATGCTGTGTTCATCTTTGATCCGCCTTCTTTTTTGCTATCACAATCCTATCCGAAGACAACTGATGTCTGTATGCAGCTTCAATAAAATGATTCTACATCTGAACAACAAACACTCCTAAAATTAGTATTGCAGAGGAAGTTACAACACAATAAATTATTCATATCTATGAACCCAGTTCAAATCCGTAGAAGATTTGAAAATATATTGATTTTTTCTTATTAAAGAAAAAATATATATTAAAGGAAGGTTATTTTCTGATAAAAGGTAAATTTTCAAATATATTTTGATACAGAAGCATCAATTACAAGTAGTAAATTTCAGTTTTAAACTTTTACCAGTTTCTAGTTGTACATAAGAACTTGACGAAGCACGATAGGACACAAAAGATTACTTATCCCTTCATCTACCTAAATTGGTTTTCGTCCATACATTCTACTATCACCATTTAAAAATCTTCACAAAAATACTAACGCAACCCATATATGTTTTCTCTATAATTGACTATTGGAATTTTGGTGATACAATATTTCCAAAATTAATTAGATTTTGAAGATATTCTCGGTAATTTGGTTATCCGTTTTGTGCAAGAAAGAAATAGAAAGCAATATTAAGGAGATAGGGATATTAAAGATATTTGTCTTTTATTTTGTTGCCATATTTCATGAAAGAAGAAATGGAAAGAAATTAAATTGGGAAAGAACTGATTAATGGATAAAAGAGAAAGTTATCAATCAATTATATCACAATAAAATAATGGGAACATTAGTCTTCCATGAATTGATTTATTTACATAAATAAATTACTTCATCCCCAAGTAATTTTTCCTTTATATAAAGCGAGGCATAATGAATGTTATTATCATCTGTATTTCTTCATTTCTTTGCTCTACTGTAAAACTCTGTAATCTCTTGAATATAAATAAATTATCTTCCCCATTGAAGTGGATGTACACTATCTCACGATAATGGAACCACTTAAATATTGTGTGTTCTCTTTTGTCTTTTTGTGATCTACGATTGATAATCATTTCAATCTGTTTGTTCTATCAAATCATTGTAAGATCCTATTGAGGTTTTTCCGCTGAAAGGGATTGATCACCCTTACAACCGGTATCATAGCTAGATTCGCAAAGAAGGTATTTGGTAGAATGGCAGAAGGAGACAAAAATAGTACAAATAATACGTCGGTGCCAGCAGTTGATCCATACGCCAAAGGCTCCAATGTGGCGTCAGGATCACATTTAATGATAGAGAAGTGGAATGGTGAGGGAGATTTTGAAAAGTGGCAGCGGATGATGAAAGCAGTTTTGGGAAAAAATCGTGTTCATCGAGTAGTATTTGATACAGAGGCATTGCATACTGATATTTCATCAGTGGAATTAAAAGAGATTGAAGAAGAAGAATGGTCCTTTACTACTCTTCAACTTTCATTGGGAAATGTTGTATATAACGTTGTTGCATGCACAATTATATGATTTTTGTTTGATGATAACAACCAAATATATATTATTATAAATGTGTTTGTTATTGTACTGTTATTCTACATCAAAGAGAGAAATATAATATTTATATTTATATAAAATACTAATGGACAAGAATTTAAATATTCAAATAGTATTTTATTAAATATAAATTTTTATTTCAACATTTCAAACAGTACAAGTTTTATACTCCACTATTTGTACATTTCACTAATATACAATACTGTACAATATTTTTCATTGATACAGTGTTCCTCACTACAAAAACACTTAGACACTCATTTTACATTTTCATATTCACATATAGACACGTTTACTGACGCACACTGACAATGCCTCTTAGTCTTCTGTCTTCACATCTCACTGTTAGTCCTGTCATCATCTGTACCTTTCATATAAAACTCACACATAATACACTGCAATAGGAATAAAACTTAATATATGCAAATATAAATTTTATTTTAATTTTTATTTGCCTCAGAATTTCAGTGCATTTCTCATCATTTTTCATGACTTGATCTGATTTATATTTTCATCCAACTGTGTCTAGATAGCTTGTGATATTCACAGTGATACACTGTAAATTCCACAAGGCAGACAATATGTATATACAGTGCAGGGACAGGAAAACTTTTCTGAATGGCTACATATACACAAACACACACACACACACACACACACACACACATATATATATATATATATATATATACACACGCGTGCACTGCCTCTCCAATCAAAATATAGTAGTGAGCAACTAAGGACAGCCACATGGACCAACTCGACTTAGTGCTACACTCAAGTGAATATGGTCGAGCCATAAGAAAATATATGAAGGTCCACAATGATATTAAACAAGTCAACATATATGAATGGACTCAATGGCACAATCAAATACATGGAGAAGCCCAAACAAAGCAGCAGACATGTAAGTTACATGTCAAGTTCAAAATACTCGAGCAACATACGTATGGTACAAGCTCAAGTATGTTTCAGCATGTTCAATTGTGCAATGCAATAGTGTAACAAAGTTCAAGCATGGCAGCAGCATGTTCAAATCTATGTGCACACTCATGGTCCAGGAAAGGAAGAGAAACAGTGCAGCATAATCATTTCAGCGTGAAGAAGGGACAAATCTCTAGTGTATCTCAACAGTCCATATTTTCAAGTACACAATGTATGGAACTGGGAAAAAAGACATGTTGATGCAAGACAAGTTCAAACGGATCAAGCCAAGACTGCAAGTGGTACAAATGGGCACATGCATGTGCACAAAGTGGTGTGGCATCTCAGTTTGGTCCAGAACAACAAGTACATGGTATGAACGGTCAAGCAATATTTATGCAACAACATGTCAAGATGCAGATCACAATGGGGAAGGCAGCTTTAGCTTTTTCGAAGTGTTCAAGACTAATCAATCATGTACAAAGCAGCTTATTCAAAGTGTCGAGCAAGTCAACAACATATATTGCAACAACATTCGTAAGTGGGCATGGTGCAGACAATAAGAAATAAGTTGACAAACACATAGGATCACATTCAGATCAAGTGTGTTTAGCATGTGTAAAATGAGTTTTATTTGGCTGAGCTCAATAACATAGTGAATCCAATAAAAAGTCAACAAGTCAAATAGCATGGGAGTAGCTATGATGGGTGCACCATGGTACAAGTAAATTTACTCAGCAATAAGCATGTGTGCAAGTGTAAATGGGTGAATCAGTGAATCCCTGGTTCAAGCAAGTAAACATGTTCAAGTATAAATGACACAGCAATGTACATGTGTACATTTTCCAATATCCAAGCCACTATCGACATATAGACAAGACAACAGTTTTTTTATGCATCAGATTACCACATGGAGCATATACACAAAGCAGCAATGCTTAAAGCAGAACAATGAAACATGGTTCATGATTCAACAAAGTGGAGCAACACATTGCATGTGTGGATACACAAATGAATGATTCAAGTTCGATGCTTAAACATGAATGGTGCACAAAGCAGTATGGTGAATCAAGTGTGCATGCAAATATAAGTTCATGCTCTCAAATCAAGTATAGTTCATGAGTGTCAAAGTAGTTAAGTACAAGCAGGTAGGAGTACACAAGAACACAACAACAAATATTTTTGCCAGAAATAATGATTCCAGAAATCAGTATATACATTTAAGCAAGGTGTAAATTTTTCAGTGGGACAAGAATATTTAATTCCAGAAATTGCGCTAGTGTTTCCAGAAATGGTATCAATCAATAACATTTGTTTTTGAAGGAAAAAATCACTTTATTTGTTGCCATAAATTGGAGCAATCACTATGAATAAATTTTTTGGCAAGAAATTTCAAGTCTTCCATTTTTAAATTGCGGTTAAAATGGGAACAATCACTCTGGAAACATATCAAGAATCAATTCAAGTCAACATATATTTTCAAGTTTGCAATGGTTCAGAATAACATCCAAGTACATCTCGAAATTATTGCCACAACAATCTCGCAATCAAAAGTGGAAATTTTTGAAAACCAAGCCAAGTCATATTCGAAATCAGATAGTGGTTAAAGGATATGAAAATCCTACTTAAACACCATTCATCACAGGCAAACAATCATCGAAAACACAAGCCACAAACTCAGAGAGTAGAATCAAATCAATTCAAATTACTCCCAAGTTTTCGATCGGAAGAAACCCAAATCGCCAAGCAAGTAAACCAGAATAGTTCAATTAGAGAAACCATCTTTGCAAGTTACTGAAGTCGCTATTTGGGGAAGCTTTGGAAAACCCTAATTTCCATTTTTTAAGATCGACCGATATTTTGAAGATGGGTTTGCAAATGAAAGAACAAAGGGCCGCCCTATTTAGTTCTAAGTGAAAAGGGGGGTTTTATCCTTTTGTTTTATTTGTTTTTATATTGTGTTGTAAACCGTTTCAATCAGTTTCTTGGTCTGTAAAATCTAGGAATCTAGTTAGGGGTTTAACTGGTAGTTTATTAGAGTCTGTAAAAATTAGAGTTCACTGGCTACGGGGTTGTAGCTAGGGGAAATCTGATCTTGGGGATATTGATCTGTCTAGGGATTTAAGCGTAGGATTAGACTAGGAGTGAGGAGTTTGCGAGTTTACATGGTCCTTTAAGCGGGATCTGTTCTTTTACCTAGTAAAAACCTTAGGAACGCACCAGTAGGCAGGATTTTGCCGAAGCTGGGTATATCTTGTGTTATTTACTTTCTACAATTTTATTTCTGTTGCATTTTGTGTTCTGTAAATTTTTAATATCCCGTAAAAACTATGATAAACCCTGTTCACCCCCCTCTAGGGTTAATCTAGATCCAAGAATTGGTATTTGAGCGGGTATTCATTAGCTCTAGAGTTATGGGTCATCCTAGTTGTCAGTCCTTTGAGAGTCAGTCTAGTCGTATTCCATCTATTTTGATGGTACAGATTTTTTTAAATCGGAAATCAGAAATGAAATCCTATTTTAAATCTGTTGACATTAAATGTTGGAATATTGTTATTAATGGGTATGATATGGTTACTAGGAACGATATTGGATTTAACTATTGTGCTATTCATATTCTATATTCTTATATTGATGATGTACAATATAGCCTTATTGTAACGTCCCGCATTTTTATCGGTTTTATTTGAATATTTAAATTGGTTTAAATATTGAATTCATAATATAAGTAGATTTATATATTAATTAAAACGAAGTTGAACGTATAAAAATATATATTAAATATAATCGAGTCTGTAATATCGCGGCAGTTCGTACTTTAACATTCTGAACTTCAACTGAGTGTACAGGATTCGTTATAAATCGGATTTCTTCAAAACAAGAAACGCTCGAATCCCTTGAACCATATTTCTCTAATGGAAGTGAAAATCGAAATTTCGGATTATATATTATAAGTTATGTCCAAATTAAATATTCAGAAAAGCAGTGGCATATTCGTTTATGGCCATAACGGTTATTTGAATATATTTAAATATCGATTTCGAATTTAGACAAGATTCTTTTGAGGCATAGTGATAAACTAATTTTTAGAATTTTACTTGTAATTTTTAATTAATTAAATACGCAACTTTTTATTTGGAGTATTTTGCACCTTATATCAAAATTTCGGGTTTTCACAATATAAGTTAACCTACCGATATTATTATATTTTTGGGATCGGTGCATCTCACTGGACACGACCCTAATTTTATTTCTATTCATAACAGTCCATAATGAACGAAATTCGTATAAAACATAATCTAAGACTGGATACCGTACTCATTCAAACTAACACCGTATTTATTTATTAGCAGACTAAAATAATATCGAGCTACTATAGAGCATGAATGTTCCTCACCAGCTAAGCAATGAACTAAAGCTTATTGAGTAAGTAACCAACATGCCTACTCTATATGTGTACAGTATATAGCCTAAGTTAAAATGTGTAGTCCTATATGTCCATTCCTTAATACCTAATACTTTAAACGGAAGTAACCAGGCAAACCTATTCTATTTGCACAGCCATAACCCTATATCCCTAATACTTCATGGAGAAGAAATCACTTGTAAAAGATTTTTTAACCTGTCTTTGAAACCAAAGCATCATAGGACCGTAAAGCAATTAAATGAAAACGTACCAAGACCAAAACGCTGCATTAATTACCGCCATTCCTACCTAAGACTTCGGACCAAAGTTTTCAGGACATTTTAGTATAATAAACATGAAGTAAGCTTACAAATAGTGGTCCCGTAGATTCCTAGTATGATGTTTTTAAAAGCCTAATCTATCACCTATTGCTTAAGGGTTAAGCTACCATCTTCTATAAATAACGTTGGCTCTATGGTTTTATTTTCTTCGGGTTTCAGTAAATACAAACTCTGTCTTAATTTTCCCCTATCTAAGCTTCAAACCGAGAAAGAAATTATTGGCAAAACAAATGATTCAAAATAATAATGATAATATCAAACTAGTATATATACAGACTCGTAAGCCGTTTTCCTTGAACTATATGTATGTATGATGGGGTTCCACAGACGTGGAAACAAGGCGTGGGGTTCAGTACTTTGGTGCGCGTGAATTGTTATGGGGAATTTTCATTTATAGAAAGCATGCTGAAGTGGACACGTGTGTTTGGCATAGCGTGAAGAACAATGGTGGATCTCTCAAATGCATGGCCAAGGGGAAGTGTTCGAGTTAGGAGATGTTGTACATATTGACAGAAGTGAAGGAATCGGAGTCTGTGGAGGGAAACAGCTCGTTGATGAGGGACGAGAATTGGCAAAAGGCAAATAAAAATGAAGGGCGTTGTGCTTCTTGCGGGTAAAGGAAGATGTGCGTTTAAACTAGAGTGTACGTGGAGCTTTCATGAAGGAAGTGATGGTGGGACTGTTAAGAAGAGGAAGCGTGATTTGTACTTGGAAAATATACACGGAAAGTGTGTAGCCTGTGGAGGAGTTTCGAAAAGAGTTTCATTAGTTGTTTCAGATTGGGCTTGTGTAAAGTAAATAAATGAGAGGAAGGTTTGGGAAAAATAAGAGATGCAGTGGATATGGAGCAAGGCCGGAAACACAGCAACACACTGAAGAAATTGGAGGGCGATGGTGAAGTAGACAGTGTTTGTTAGGTCTTTCAACACGGTGAAGAAAGTAATCAGAAAAGCACGTGATGTAGTATGGATGGTGGGCATGCATGAAAATGGTAACGCAAGCGAGAATGTTTCAACAAGAAAAAGAAATGTAGACGCACCTACTTTTGTATTGCTTTGATAAAGGAGAAACTTCGGAAATGGTTTTGAAATGGAATATAGCGGGTTCAAACGGACATGAAGAAGACAGATTAAGTACATTATTAACAATGACGAACCGTCAGTCACGTTGGGTCCGTATGGACGTAGGCTACGCAATGAAGCTGTTATGGAGCAAATTAAAGCATGATGAATATTATGGCAGAATTGAATGTCGGGTTCAATCAACTTATGCAAATCGTTAATTAACGGTTAACGCGCGAAAGTGAGTAAACTCACTAACTCTGATCATTTTTGTAATATTATAATAGTTATAAATAATGGTTGAATGTTGTATGATGGTTGTTTGGATGATTTGCTTATAAATTGGTCGTAATTATAGATACCGTTACAACATTGGTAAAATATTGATCTTGTATATTTTAATATCCCATATCGACACGAAATTATTATTATTCGTGTTGACTAACATCTATTGATGCAGGGAAACAGGTTGGAGGAATCCAACTAGATTCTTCAACAATTATATTGTTTTTTTTTATAGATTACATTATATGATCCATTGTTGATTGTTGTGTGTGAGAGATGTTAATAACATTAGCCATGAAATAAACTGGTATTTAAAATACCGTGAAACATATTAGAAAAGTATTCGATCTTAAAAAGGAAAATCCATTATTTAGTACTTTTAAACAAAAGAAATTGAATTTTTATTAGGCTAGTGTAACAACCCGGAAACTGCGTGCCAATTTAAAATTTTTATTTTGGCAATTTTAGCGAATTTTGAATATTTAAAATGATTATTTTAAATAATAATGACGAGAAATTTATTTTGAATTGAATTCGAACGTATATATTTATATACGTCGTCGTTAGAATATAAATATTTATTTATAATTATAAAAGGAATTGAAAATGGCGCGGTAGTTCGATAATTCGATTTCAAACTTCAAATGAATGTACCGGGTGCAAAATAAACCGGATTTTAGCAAAACCAAAAATATTAGAATCTAATTGGGAATATCTTTCCAATGAATCCGAAAAATCGGAATTTCGTAGCGGGGATAAAAAGTTATGCCCAGTTAAAAATTCTAAATAGTCGCTATGGAATTCAGGCCCTTAAAAATGGAAATTTTGCAAACGACCTCGGATTTCGACGAAACCACATTTGTTGGATCCACGATGTCAAGTTATTACTAGATTTCAAATTTCATAATTTTTCGAATCAATATGTGAGCGTGGCAAAGGAAAACGCGTTTGACCAGTTTTAGTTGATTTTAATCGACTGGAAATTGGCCATTTTTCAAATGGTCTCAGAATTCGATGAAATTAGTTTTGTTAGGACCATATCGTCAATACGAAGCTAGAAAATATTTTTCTGGAATTTTTCAAGTTAGTACGTGACCCCAGTAAATTGAAATGCGTGTTCAAATTCAATATATAGAGTTATATGTTGATTTTGACGGAAACTGATCGAAACAATCGAATCAGCTTACGATACATATCCCATTGTGTTTGGAATGGGGGTAAAACGCTATTGACGACAGGCGGTGGGCTTGATTTCGAGGTCAAAATAAAAAGTCACCTTTTTGAAATTAAATAAATAAAATAAAATAAAAAAATCCCCCTTCCCTCTCTATATTTCCTCTTCAGCCCCCCCCCCCCCCCCCGTTCATTGTTTTTCAAAAAATGATTTAAATAAAAAAGAGAAAAAGGGGATGTGTCCTAGGTCGCCCACCGCGCCGCCGACGTTCAGGAGGAGCAGCACCCCCTGGCCCCGCTCTCCTCCCTCCGCATCTCCTCCTGCAGCCTCAACCTCCCGCCCCCCTCTCTCTTCTTCCAACGCGCCGCCTCTTTCACCATAAAACCGTCGCCTATCCCCCTTTCTGAACCACCGACGCCCTAGTCGACGAGAACCGCGCCACCATCGCCTCCACATCCCCTAGGCGGATTGACAGCACCCCCTCCTCCTCCCGCTTCGTTCCAATGAGTTGTTTACTTTGTTTTCCCTCTTTCTATTGATTTAAAAATCTGAACATATGTATAACATTTTAAAACTGGGATTTTTATGAAATGTATCCATGTTAAGAAAAATTAAATTGTCATGATAAGAATGATGTGATTTTATATAGGAAAGGTTGAATTTTTATAAGACAACAAGGTCGAATTTTATATAGGAAAGGTCAGATTTTTGAAAGCAAGAAAGGTATAATTTTTATAAATAAGAATATGATTTATATATAAAGCTTTGAATTTTATTTTATATAAAGCTTTGCTTTTTTATTCTACATAAAGCTTTCGTTTTTATTTTTTATAAAAGAAAGTTAGGATTTTTATAAATAAAAATGTGATTTTTATCACATAGGAATAATAAAAATATAATTTTTATTATAGTAGAGTATTAAAAATATAATTTTTATAATATAGAAAGGTTAAAAATATAATTTTTATAATATAGAAAGGTTAAAAAATTAATTTTTATAATATACGAAGATTAAAAATATGATTTTTACATTATAGAAGTGTTAAAGATTTGATCTTTATTTTGTAGAAAGAGCAAAGATGTGATTTTTATATAAGTGGCGATATAAAAATATAATCTTTATTATATGAATACCGTTGTAAAAATATAATTTTTATCTGTATAGTAACGAAATAAAAATATGATTTTTATTATGTATATATGGAAATAAAAATGTGATTTTTATAGCGATAAAATAAAAATTCGATATATATATAAAAATATAATTTTTATATAGAAATAAGCATTGTAATATATAAGAAGTAGAAATAAAAATATGATTTTTATTTATTGAAATGAAGTAGTAAAAATATTTTTTTTATTATGAACAGCGTAGTAAAGAACTTCATTGGAATTGCAAACAGATCGGGACGGTTCAGCAGTTCAAAAGCAAAGCACGGTGGAGTGGATCCCTTTGTGAGAACTTCTCACTTTAAATTTCTTTTCTAGTTATAAATTATATACTAGGATGTAGACGGTGTTTAGTAGCACCCGACACCCGTCATCCACAGACCATGGATGGCTTGTATGTTTGATTGTTTGTGGTGGTGAAAATTGATTGTGTGATGTGAAATGTAATAAAATATTTATATAGTTAAAAATATTTTATCGTTAAAAATATAATTTTTAACGTGAATATGAATAAATAAATATTTATAAACAAATCGGCCGATTTGTTTATATACACTGATTTGACTGATATTGATTGAGACGATAAATTTTACACATCGCCCAACTACACAAATAAAATCTGTGTTTGATTGTTTGAAACCCCACACGGGTATTGGGATGATATTTGGCGTACACTAATCCCAATTATTTAGTTGTATGTCGATCGATTGGTCGACAGACAGTGTAAGCGTTAATTATTTATATTGGATGCTTATGCAGTTGTGTGGTGCACTTTGGATGATGGTTGATTATTTATCGTTGTTATTTTATACATGTGTTGTATGGAATCCATATAATTAACATTACATGGTAATTGATTGGGCCTCATTCCAATTGGGAAAATAAAGAATATTAGAAAATAAAGGTTCATGTGTTGACAGTACTCATTCGTTGAGATTAGTCACGTGTTGAACGAAATATTTTAATAATAAAATTCACATCTTTATCATATATAAAATTAGAAACTGACTGGAAAATAGATAAGATGAGTGGTTTCCTGGGTATTGATCTGATGTTGGTTTCGGCCTTCGGGGTTAATGCTTAGGGAATCGTTCTCCTACTAATTTACGGTTGGAGTTTAATTAAACATTTAACGATAGAAATCAAAATTTAATAAAATATATTGAATAACAAAAATAGTCACGTGTTGGCAGTACTCATTTGTTGAGATTAGTCATGTGTTGAAAAATATATATTCATTTGTTGAATAGAATAAATATTCATTTGTTGAATAAAATAACAAGGTTATTGAAAAATATAAAGCCGTGTTGATTAGATATGCGCTATTTTGACGCGAACGATATTTATATCGATTTTATTTGTTTTTAATCAATATTGAAAAGTGATTTCAAAATCGAATATTTTGAAAATAAAATGAATTAAATTAGTTTGAAATGAAATTGAATCAAATTGAATTGAAAATGAATTCAAATCGAATTGTAAATGAATTGCAAACGAATTGAAAAGAATTCAAATTTAATTGAAAACGAATAAGAATTCAAATTGAAATTGAATAAATAGAATTCAAATTGAATTGAAAACGAATAAGAATTCGAATTGAAATTGAATAAATAGAATTCGAATTGAAATTGAATAAATAGAATTCGAATTGAAATTGAATAAATTGAATTCGAATTGAAATTGAATAGAATTGAATTCGAATTGGAATTGAATTGAATATAAAACGAATTCGAATTGAATTGAATAGAAAACGATTTCGAATTGAATAGAAAATGAATTCGAATTGAATTGAATATAAAACTAATTCGAATTGAATTGAATATAAAACGAATTCGAATTGAATTGAATAGAAAACGAATTCGAATTGAATTGAATAGAAAACGAATTCGAATTGAATTGAATATAAAGCGAATTCGAATTGAATTGAATATAAAATGAATTCGAATTTAATTGAAAACGAATGGAAATAGAATCAAAATCAATTTGAAATGAATTCAAATTGAATTGAAATTTGAATTGAATTGAAATGAATTTAAAACGAATTTATAAGGAGAAATTCAATTTTGATTTGAATCTGAAATGGAAGTTGAAATTGTTTTGAAACGAATTTAAAATGATTTATAAAATTCATTTTAAAAAGGTAATCGACGAAGTATATTATATATATATATATATATATATATATATATAATATAATGGCCTGAATAGAACGCGCCGCGCCGCAGCAGTTCGTGAATTTCGACCATTAATTTCAAACGGACATTACGGGAGATCGGACCGTCGGATTCTCCTAAAACCGGAACCGTTGGGTTCGTATCGAAAAGAGCTTTCTAACGAATATTAGAAATTTGAACTCTAACAGTTGGATTTGGAGATATGTCCAAATCAATTTCAGAAAAGGTCGCTGTAAGTGTAGTTCGATGGCCGTTGTTTGAAATTGACTGTACGGGCCTTGATAAAATTATCAAAAATATCAATAATTTGTGTAAAATCATAAGAAATGATTTGTGGAGAACTGGGATGAAAAATCCCACATTTGTAAAGATAAAAATAGTTTTTTATCGAAATGAACTAGTTTTGAACTAAAATTAAAACCCAATTATTTTTAAATAAATAAATTGGATTTGAAATAGGTTTTAAATAACCAGAATTTCTAATATATTTAATTGGAATTGAATTAGAATTGATTTGTGGGTTTATCGTGAACTGTGTTTTAAATGACATTAGTTCTTTAACCCAGTAAAAGGAGTTTTAATGAATCTGTAAGTAGAATGAAATGTGAATTGATAATTTAAATTATCAAATTTGGAAAGTGAGCGAGAATGGAGTATCACCAGTTTTGCTCCAAAGCGATAGTTAAATCTTTAATTAGATTTGAACGTGAAATGGTAATTAATTTTACCGATAACACCGTGGTGTTAGATATGAAGTATTACCAGTTTTGCTTCGTGCGATGAATTGGTTGGGATTGGGAAATAAAATAAATAATTACTTCGGTGTGGTTCGCTAATCCCGACTAGTTTGGAAAACCATAACATGGTTTGAAATGATATCCAAAGGAAGATTAAAGAATAAATTTAAAAGAGTTTATCTTTGATAAAATTAATAGGAACCTTTCCCTAAGAATATGAAATTTAGAAACTAGATGTAGGTTAGCTAAGAAGAATGGTTACCTGGGTATTGATCTGATGTTGGTTTCGGCCTTCGGGGTTAATATTTGGGGAATTGTTCTCTTACTAATTTACGGTTAGTGACTGATGAATTGGAATGAGGCGTAGGTTGTGTTTGTGTAACATTTGTTTATTATATACGCGGGTCATTCAGAAAGTCCGGGTTTATACCCATTCTGAATAACCGATTCGGCAATAAGTCGAAGATGAAGACGGTGGTTGAAGACCAGAAGTCTTCACATCGTTTGGATAATTATTGATAATCCTGATTGGGCTGTACACCCAAGAGGATGGAAATAGTTGGTGGTCGTCCAGACGTACTTGGAGATCGATGAATATGCAAGGAAAGTGCCTCCGGTTTCGTTCAAACCCAGAACGAACTTGTAAATGGACTGTGTGTCTGACATTGGATTTTATTCTGTGCTGATTGATCTCTATTAAATATACATCTATTTAGCGGCAGAGAATTTATTCTCTTGCTTAACGGCCTTCTCTGAGACATACGAGCTCAGAGGTTGTATATCGATGGACATCAGTCGCATGGCATGAATTGCCCATGTGGCACGCCTAAGTGGCAAATGATCAAGGCTTCTATTGAAAAGCAAAGTCTTGTGGTTTATGATCAAAGCACGACATACGTGGCATAGCTTTGTGTATAACGTGAATTCACCAGCCTCGCACCTCGGTATGAGTCAAAAGCGGGATAAGGACTGCAGGGAGAGCACGACGTTTCTTTCTAGCTAGTGGTGGTGTCAGTGCTTAAACTGACTGACATTTATATACTTTTCTCCTATGTGGTTGTTGGATGAGGCGCCACGATTTTAGGTCTGTTAGGACCGAGAAACATGTGTTCAGGAATAATTAATCCTCAAACGTAACGGAGGACCGGCCCTGAAGATCCAGGGGTTACCCAGAGTGTGTAGTCCCGAGGCATTTGCTAGAGTGTCTCGAAGCGAAGAGGAGCTTGCCCCTTGCCTCGACTCATGATGGAAATCCAATTTCCAATACGAGATATTTCGGTTTTATTTGTAGAGCCTAGTATGGTGACATGATAGATGGTACCCATGCCGCCTATGATTGATATTTATGATTTGAATTGTTCTGACACTATACACTTATAATAGTATCAAATGATTTGTATTAAACGTACCAAGCATGTTTGGCTATTATAAGGGAAAACCCTATCCTCCGGCTTGCGTTGCATTGTGTGATGGGACCTACGTCTTATAATAGCTTCATTTTTCGAAAAAGCATTGCGCTGTTTATTCTATGCACTGGTATTCTTGGGAGGAAACCCGTTCCATGTTATACGGCATGGTCCCTTGAACTACTCTCTTTTAAAATAAAGTTTTAGTGACTGTTTTTAGTTCTCACACCAGTCACATGACTGACCTGGAGTTTATTGTTTTAACCTAAACTCTGGGTGCCCTTATTTTTGACACGGGCAGCTAGTAGTTTTGGTTTTGCAGATTTATATTCATAGGATCCTGATTTACAGCTGGAACGATGCTCGGAAAGCTCTGTATCCGTGTATTACTTTCAGTTGTGTTTTGTATTATTTTCCGCTGCTATGTAATTTATTATAATCTCTGATATTTATCGAATGTATTTTATTTATTCATACTCTATATATTCTTGTATTTTGATGGAATTGTTGTAACAAACAATGAAATGTTCTTCTGTTTGCGTTCTATTTTGTCGTGTTCTCAAGGTAATCCGGGCTTTCATCACGGGGGAAGTTACGGGCTATCACAGCTAGAAGGCGATGACTTATTTTGAGTATATTAAAACAAGTAATTAATTTTGAAAGACATTTATGAAATAAAGTGTAATGTTGAAATCCTATGTTTTGGAATAAGGTTATATTTGAATTAGGATTAGTAAAATGAATCTAGATTCCTATTGGGAAATGATACCTATATTGTAAAGTGTATAATGATTTGAAAGTAAACGGTTTGAAAATAGGTATTTCCTTGAGACAATTTGAGTTAAACTAAAATGATTCGATTAACGAGAAGTTTAGAATTAGGGGGTTTTTGAAAGGATTTTTCCCAATGTTTAAATATGTAATTTCTAAAGTGCAGAAATAGGGAACGTGGACAAGATGGAAATGTTTTGAACATTAATAACGTATATTTTCTGGAATCTGAGAAGATATGGGAAACAGGAAAATTAATGTTAAATAAAAAGGGCCAGTGATTGTGTGATGTTTAGTTGTACATTTGAATGAATGTTTGTTTACTTCGATAGTTAAATAATCAACTATCGAAGTGTTTTAACCATCGTTGTCAATACGGAGAGACCGGTTGGATACATTATCCAAAACCACTCCGTATAGGCATAAGTGCTACGAATTTGATTAAGCTAAAGATAACGGAAGATGGAGTGAAATGCAAGGGTCGTTCTGTTCCAGAATGGTGCTTTCTGTTTGTCCAATCCCAGGAAAACTTGTATGGACGAGTGTCTGACAAAGTATACCTAATAAATCACGTACGGTTGATCTCTTAAATGTATTACATCTGGTGGTGGAGGAATTCATTCCTCTTAGCTTTTTATACCCATGATATTTTGGGAATCGATTAGTGAATTGACGGGTTTGACGATGTGGCATTCAAAGTGAATGGTGATCAGATGTTCTGAAGATAGACGTAGCCTCTAGCCTCACAACCAGGAAGTAACAAAAGTTGGGCTAGACAGCATGGCTAGTTGGGTCATCCCAAAGCAGGGTGTATTATCACCGATCTAGAGAGAATTCATATTTGTTCTTCTTTTTCGATTCTGTATCTTCGGATTACGGTTGGATGGCCAACAACCATGGGTTGCAATATATTCGATACACTCAAGCTAAATGAGAGGTCGGTCATGTGTGGCTAGGTTGCAACACGTTCTTATTGAACCCCAATGTATACCCTCTAGAGTACACTGATCAGAAGGTACTCCCATACCTTGTCTGTTGGAATCCAATCTCCAATAAGCGTCCTGCGGTTTTAGATTTTATACTATACATATGTGGAGCGTGAGATGCAAGCGTTCTGCTACTTGGTTATTTAATTGAGTAGACATTATTATAATATCACTAGATTTTGATATGAAAAAGGTTTGGGTTATAGTAAGGTAAAAACCGTCCATGTTTATGTGTGGGCTGGTATTACTGTTATCCTTTTGTTTTCAAAGTTAAATTGGAGTTTACTCACACCAGTCCCATGACTGACCCAGAGTTTATTTTGTTTGTTTTTCCCTAAACTCTTGGGTGCCCAAATTTGTACGGGCAGTCAAGTGTTTCAGGCTTTGCAGATTCACTTGGAGAAGCTCGAAGTAGGAGGCTTTACCATTAGTTATTTAGAGATTATTTCCGCTGTGATGTATATGAGTATACTCTTATATGATATGTAAGTACAAATTCAGATTTGTAATTCAAAGTTATGTATATAATACATTTTATTCGTTCCGCTATGAGTTCGTGTTTACTCTGATTTAGTTCAGTTGTGATCTTCTTCTTCTATTATATTAGTTCTATCTTTTCTATCTCATCCTATAATTTCTTTCTATTAATGATCTGAACTTTCGTGCACTTTGAGTTGAATATGTTGGATATTAGTCAGTTCAAATTGTTATGGATTTTCGGGCCATTACAGTTGGTATTAGCGCTGAAGGTTGATTAATTAACTTGGCTCCGTGGCGTGACTCGATACAGATAGGGTTAGTAATACCCTAGATTGATTTTGAGTGTATATATATGAGCGCGTATTTGTGAATTGATATAAAAATTGTTTTATATTGTGTTTATTGGTTTGTCGAGTAGTTTATGAATTCTGGTCGATACGGTCATGCAAACCATAACGATAAGTGTTTATAAACTCTTGAACAGAGTAATTCGACATGGTATTGTTTTGAAAGTTGGGTAAATGAAATAATTTTACCCAAAATATATTTTGATATAAAGAAAATATATATTATTGGAATTATTTAATATATGAGATATATTCCTTATTATTATAATCGAATAAGATTATAGTTAAGATGGTTATGTAAATAACCCATAAGAACTTGTATAATGTAATTTATAAAATCAGATGGATTTAATCTGAATTTAAATCCAAAATTGAAATAAACCATGGAATCTGGGAAAAGATTTAAATATATAGAAATTTAAAATAGTGGGGGAATTTGAAAATGTTTCCCAAACATTTTGAAAGATATTCTGAAACAATTTCAAAAATGAAGTGTTTATAAGTGAGTTTTTAAAGTAATATAGTATTGAACTCACTTTGATCACTGGAAAATAAATTCCTATGATGACGACCATCATCGGTGTTCATTTTCGAGTCTCTAAGTGACGGATTACTACCAAAGATTTTGTTTTGAAATAAGTTGTTTGGAAATTCAAATGTTTTGAATTGCTATGTTATAATATATATGTATATGATTTCAATCTGATTTGAAATAAAAACCCCAGGAATTTGAATTCTGAAATTTAAAATTTACTTATGAAGTAAATAAATAAAAATTTAACTAAGTCAAATTAAAATTGGTTTGGATTAGAGATAATCTGGAATGGAATCGAATTGATGAATAAAGAGTTGGAATTGGAGTTTAAATGGAGTAATAAGTGGATGATGTGGTTTGAGGATAATTTGAATGGAAATCGAGTGGAAATGAAATGGTATATGCTAAAGTGGTGGCAAATCGCAGAGATAGAGTTAAATGCCAACAAAAAGGTACATGTTTATATTTTATAAGAGTATTAGATTATTATGAGTCCGTCTGGCGAGCCGTTTGGCTGTTTGAATTTCTTTTGGATTGGGGAAGGCCCAGAGAGGCAAGTTGTAGTAGTACCGATTGAGCCATGCAGAGGAGATGCTGGCAAAATTTATCGAAAATTTAAGGCGATAAAAGATTTTTTGAACTTTGAAAATCAGTGGAAATAAATTAATATCTTGATTAATTAATTCAGTTGAACTAGAAGTTAAGAAATAATACACAGATGAATTTTTAATGAAATTAATTGGGGTTGTAGCATTTTTCTACCTTGGTAATTTCGGGGACGAAATTCTTTTAAGGGGGAAGGAATGTAACGTCCCGCATTTTCATCGGTTTGTATTTGAATATTTAAACCAATTTAAATATTGAATTTGTAATATAAGTAGATTTATATATTAATTAAAATGAAGTTGAACGTATAAAAATATATATTAAATATAATCGAGCCCGTAATATCGCGGCAGTTCGTACTTTAACATTCTGAACTTCAACTGAGTGTACAGGATTAATTATAAATCGGATTTCTTCGAAACAAGAAACATTCGAATCCGCTGAACCATATTTCTCTAATGGAAGTGAAAAATTGAAATTTCGGATTATATATTATAAGTTATGTCCAAATTAAATATTCAGAAAAGCAACGGCATATTCGTTTATGGCTATAACGGTTATTTGAATATATTTAAATATCGGTTTTGAATTTAGACAAGATTCTTTTGAGGAGTAGTGATAATTTAAGTTTTAGAATTTTACTATAATTTTTAATTAATTAAATGCGCAACTTTTTATTTGGAGTATTTTGCACCATATATCAATATTTTGGGGTTTCACAATATAAGTTAACCTACCGATATTATTATATTTTTGGGATCGTGGCACCTCATTGGACATGACCCTAATTTTATTTCTGTCCATAACAGTCCATAACGAACGGAATTCATACAAAACAGAATCTAAGACTGGATACCATACTCACACTCGAACTAACACCGTATTTATTTATTAGCAGACTAAAATAATATCGAGCTACTACAGAGCATGAAAGTTCCTCACCAGCTAAGCAATGAACTAAAGCTTAATGGGTAAGTAACCAACATGTCTACTCTATATGTGTACAGTATATAGCCTAAGTTAAAACGTGTAGTCCTATATGTCCTTTCCCTAATACTTAATACTTCATACGGAAGTAACGAGGCAAACCTATTCTATTTGCACAGCCATAATCCTATATTCCTAATACTTCATGGAGAAGAAATCACTTATAAAAGATTTTTTAATCTATCTTTGAAACCAAGGCATCATAGGACCTTAAAGCAAATAAGTGAAAACGTACCGAGACCAAAACGCTGCATTAATTACCGCCATGCCTACCTGAGACTTCGGACCAAAGTTTTCAGGACAATTGAGTATAATAAACATGAAGTAAGCTTACAAATAGTGGTTATGTAGGTTCCTAGTATGATGTTTTTAAAAGCCTAATCTATCACCTATCACTTAAGGGTTAAGCTACCATCTTCTATAAATAACGTTGGCTCTATGGTTTTATTTTCTTAAGGTTTCAGTAAACACAAACTCTGTCTTCATTTTCCCCCATCTAAGCTTCAAACTGAGAAAGAAATTATTGGAAAAACAAATGATTCAAAATAATAATGATAATATCAAACTAGTATATATATACAGACTCACAAGCCATTTTCCTTCAACTGTATGTATGTATGATGGGGTTCAACAGACTTGGAAACAAGGCATGGGGTTCAGTACATTGATGTCCGTGAATTGTTATGGGGAATTTTCGTTTATTGAGAGCATGCTGAAGTGGACACATGTGTTTGCATTACATGTGGAAAATAAGGAGACTAGGTATAGCGTGAAGAACAATGGTGGATCTCTCAAATGCGTGGCCAAGGGTAAGTGTTCGAGCTAGGAGATGTTGTACGTATTGACAGAAGTGAAGGAACCGGAGTCTGTGGGGGGAAACAACTCGTTGATGAGGGGCGAGAATTGGCAAAAGACAAATGGATATGAAGGGCGCTGTGCTTCTTGCGAGTACAGGAAGATGTGCATTTAAACAAGAGAGTGTGTGGAGCTTTCATGAAGGAAATGATGGTGGGACTGTTTAGAAGTGGAAGCGTGATTACTACTTGGAAAATATACACGGAAAGTGTGTAGACTGTGGAGGAGTTTCAGAATGAGTTTCATTAGTGGTTTCGGATTGGGCTTGTGTAAAGTAAATAAAGGAGAGGAAGGTTTGGGAAAAATTATAGATGCAGTGGATATGGAGCAAGGCCGGAAAGACAGCAACACGGTGAAGAAATTGGAGGGGGATAGTGAAGTAGTAAGTGTTTGTTAGGTGTAATAACCCGGAAATCCGAGCCAATTTAAAATTTTTATTTTGGCAATTTTAGCGAATTTTGAATATTTAAAATGAATTATTTTAAATAATAACGACGAGAAATTTATTTTGAATGGAATTCGAACGTATATTTTATATACATCGTCGTTAGAATATAAATATTTATATAAATATATATATATAATGAATTGAAAATGGCGCAGTAGTTCGATAATTCGATTTCTAATTTCAAATGATTGTACAGGATGCAAAATAAACCGGATTTTAGTGAAACTAAAAATATTTGAATCTATTTGAGAATATCTTTCCAATGAATCCAAAAAATCAAAATTTCATAGTGGGAATCAAAATTTATGTCCAGTTGAAAATTCAGAATAGTCGCTAAGGAATTTCGGCCCTTAAAAATGGGAATTTTGCAACCGACCTCGGTTTTCGATGAAACCACTTTTGTTGGATCCGTGATGTCAAGTTATTGCTAGGTTTCAAAATTTGTAATTTTTTGAATCAATATGTGAGCGTGGAAAGGAAAACGCGTTTGACCAGTTTCAGTTGATTTTAATCGACTGGAAAATGGCCATTTTTCAAACGGTCTCAGAATTCGACGAAATTAGTTTTGTTAGGACCGTATCACCAATACGAAGCTAGAAAATATTTTTTTTGGAATTTTTCGAGTTAGTATGTGGCCCCAGTAAATTGAAATGCCCATTCAAATTCAATATATAGAGTTATATGTTGATTTTGATGAAAACTGGTCGAAACGATCGAATCAGCCTACGATACATATCCCATTGTGTTCGGAATGGGGGTAATTAGCTATGGATGATAGGCGGTGGGTCTCGTTTCGAGCTCGAAATAAAAAATTACTTTTTGGTGGAAATTAAAATAATAAAACATATAAAACCTTTATAATAACACCCCCTCTTTGTTTCTCGTGCCCAAGTCAAACCCGATCGAGATTTAATATAAAAAAAAGAAGAGGAAGGAGGACGCGCTCCTCCCAGCAGCGCGTCGCCGGAGTCCACGCCGCCGCTAGGAGGCGCAACACCCTAGCCTCCCTCCTCACCATCCTCTCGTGCCTCACTCCCTATCCTCCTTAAACCACTCCAACCGGAAACCGCATCCCCCTCAGACCCAGGAACGCCGCCGGAGCCCACCTCGCCGCCGCCGTGGCCTCCTCCAGCCCTTCGCCTCTCCGTTCAATCCCCATGACCCCAAACCCTCTGCTTCAGGCCGTTGCTCACACCAGTTGTCCCACTCCGACCACCCGCCGTTCTCCACTCCTCAGACCATCCTCCACAGCTCTCTCCTCGACCCCGGCGCTGACCATCAGACCCTATCAGCCCCTCCTCCCTCAAAGACGAGATTTTTACAAGGAGATTGTGAGTTTTTATTTGATTATTTTCATTTAAATTAAATTAGTTTATAGATCGGTTCTTATATAAGTATAACGAGTGAAAAGAAAGTATTTTTATATATATATTTGGAATAGAAAAATACGATTTTTATTTAGAGAAAGGTATGATTTTTATCGATATAAAGAACGGCATAAAGGTATGATCTTTAACGGTATAAAAATTAGATTTTTATATAAGGAGTAGCAACATAAAAATTCGATTTTTATATAATCATATAGAAAGGTTAAAAATATAATTTTTATAAAGAATAAAGGAATGATTTTTATTTAGGTAGAGTTATAAAAATATAACCTTTATTAGAAGAGGAGCGAGATAAAAATATAATTTTTATAACGAAGTAGTGTAGATAAAAATATGATTTTTATATTTTTAACAAAATGAAAATCCGATTTTTATATATTAGAAATAGCGATAAAAATTCGATTTTTATATAAGAAGAAGCGTTGTAAAAATATATAATATTTATATATAAAGTGCCATTATAAAAATGTGATTTTTAAAATGAACATCATATTGAAAATATGATTTTTACTATGAACAGCGTGAAAAGACTGCATTGGAATTTCAGTCAGATCCAGACGGTTCAGCTGTTTAAAAGCAAAGCACGGCGGATTGGAACCCTCGGTGAGAACTTCTCACCTTTAATTTTCTTTTTCTAGTTAATAATATATACTAGGATGCAGATGGTGTTTAGTAGCACCCGACACCCGTCGTCCACAGACCATGGACGGCTTGTATGCTTGTTTATTTGATTTTGATGTGTAGTTGATTGTGTCATGTGATGTGAAATGAAATAAAATATTTATATAGTTGAAAATAGAATTTTTAATGTGCATTTAAAATGAAATAAATATAAACAAATCGAACGATTTGTTTATATACACACATTTGACTGATATTGATTGGGACGATAAATTTTACACATCGCCCAACTGCACGAATAAAATCTGTGTTTGATTGTTTGAAACCCCACACGGGTATTGGGATGATATTTGACATACACTAATCCCGATTGTTTAGTTGTATGTCGATCGATTGGTCGACAGACTGTGTAAGCGTTAATTATTTATATTTAATGCTTATGCAGTTGTGTGGTGCACTCTGGATGATGGTTGATTATTTATCGTTGTTATTTTATACATGTGTTGTAGAAAATCCATATAATTAACATTATATGGTAATTGATTGGGCCTCATTCCAGTTTTGAAAAAAGAAACATTTGAAATAGAAATATTTGAAAAAGAAATATTTGAAATAGAAATATTTGAAATAGAATATTTGAAAATAGAAATATATGAAGCCGTGTTGATTAGATTGGCGCCATTTTGACGCGAACGATATTTATATCGATTTTATTCATTTTTCCATGAATATTGAAAGTGATTTCGAAATTCGAATTATATTGAACAGAATTGAAATTCAAATTAAAGTGAAAAGAATTGAAATTCAAATTAAATTGAAAAGAATTGAAATTTGAATTAAACAGAATAGAATTGAAATTCGAATTAGATTGAAATAGAATTGAAATCGTTTTGAATTGAATTTAAAACGTATTGAAATTGAACTGAAAATCCATTTGAATTGAAATCAATTTAAATGAATTTAAAACGAATTCATAAGGAAAAATTCAATCTTGATTTGAAATGAAGTGGAAATCGTTTCGAAAACGAATTTAAAACGATTTATAAAATACGTTTTAAAAGAAAATCGACGAAATACATATATATATATATATAATATATTATATATATAGATTGGCCTGAATAGAATGCGCCGCAGCCGTTCGTGAATTTCGACCATTGACTTCGAATGGTTATTACGGGAGATCCGACCATCGGATTCTCCTAAAACCGGATCCGTTGGGTTCGTATCGAAATGATCTTTCTAACGAATATTAGAGATTTGAAATCTAACGGTTGGATTTGGAAATATGTCCAAATCAAATTTGGAAAAGGTCGCTGTAAGTGTAGTTCGATGGCCGTTGATGGAAATCGACTGTACGGGCCTTGATAAAATTATTAAAAATAGTAATAATTAGTGTGAAATCATAAGAAATGATTTGTGAAGAATTGGGATGAAAAACTTCATATTTGAAAAGATAAAAATAGATTTTTATCGAAATGAACAAGTTTTGAACTAGTATTATAATTCTATTTATTTTTAAATAAATAAATTGGATTTGAAATGGTTCTGAAAATAACCAGAATTTCCAATAATTAAATTGGAATGGATTTGAATCGAAATTGTCTTTGGAATATTTCGATGTTGGATTTCGTGATTATACAGATGTTGTTATGGAAATTTGAAAGATATATATATATATATATATATATATATATATATATATCGTTATTTCCAATACGATAGTTGTCTGTCGTAGAATTTGATATTGAATATAAGATGATATATTTTCTATTCAGAGCCTTGTATTTAATATCAAATGTGATTTAGGTTTGTCGTGAATGGTGTCTTCATTAACACTGTTCTTAAGCCCAGTTGAGAAAAAGATTAAATCTTTTTATTTAGATTTAATGAAGTGTACCAATTAAATGATATTTAATTGGAATTGAATTGGTATTGATTTTTGGGTTTATCGTGAATAGTGTTTTAAATAACACTTGTTCTTTAATCCGAAAATTGATGGAATGTGATTTTGGGTTGTCGTGAATGGTATCTTCAATAATACTATTCTTAGACCTAAAGGAGTTAAGAAAATCAGAAACTAACTGGAAATTAGTTAAGTTGAATGGTTCCTGGGGTATTGATCTGATGTTGGTTTCGGCCTTCGGGGTTAATACTTAGGGAATTGCTCACTTGCTAATTTACGGTTAGGGACTGATTGAAATGTGATGTGATTTCGGGTTTATCGTGAACCGTGTTTTAAATGAAACTGATTCTTTAACTCAGTCAAAGATTAAAACTAAGTGGAGTTTTAATGAATCTTTTATTAGATTGAAAAGATCGAGAATGGAGTATCACCAGTTTGCTCCAGGCGATAGTTAAATCTTTAATTAGATTTAAATGTGAAAAGGTAATTGAATTTACCGATAACACCGTGGTGTTAGTTATGAAGTATGACCAGTTTTACTTCATGGGATAAATAGGTTGGGATTGGGAAATTAAAACAAATGATTACTTCGGTATGGTTCACTAATCCTGACTAGTTGGATTTGATATTCAAAAAGGAGGTTAAAGAATAAATTTAAAGAATTTATCTTTGATAAAATTAATGGGAACCTTTCCCTAAGAATGTGAAATTTAGAAACTAACTGTAGGTTAGTTAAGAAGAATGGTTTCCTGTGTATTGATCTGATGTTGGTTTCGGCCTTCGGGGTTAATATTTGGGAAATTGTTCTCTTACTAATTTACGGTTAGCGACAGATGAATTGGAATGAGGCGTATGTTGTGTTTGTGTAACACTTGTTTATTATATACGCGAGTTATTCGGAAAGATCGGGTTTATCCCATTCTGAATAACTGATACGACGATAAGTCGAAGATGAAGACGGTGGTAGAAGACCGGAGGTCTTCACATCGTTTGGATAATTATTGATGATCTTGATTGGGCTGTACACCCAAGAGGAGAGAAACTGTTGGTGATCGTCCACACGTACTTGGTAATCGATGGATATGCGGGGTACAAGGTGCCTCCGGTTTCGTTCAGACCCAGAACGGACTTGTAAATGGACTGTGTGTCTGACATTGGATTTTATTCTGTGTGATTGATTTCTATTAAATATATATATATATATATATATATATATATATATATATATATATATATATCTGTTTGGCGGCGCAGAATTTATTCTCTTGCTTAACGTCCTTCTCGGAGACGTATGAGCTCAGGGGTTATATACTGATGGATATCAAATGCATAGAGTGAATTACCTGTGTGGTTGATGATCAAAGCATGGCCTTTGTGGCATTGCTTTGTGTAACGTTTACTTCGCGAGTTTCACACCCGGTATGAACCAGAAACGGGAGAGGACATGTAACGACCCGGATTTTGAGCGGCTTTGGTTATCGACATAAGCTCGATGTCGATAACCAAAACATCGAAAAATCCCGGTAATTAATGAAAGAAATTAGAGGGTGAGAATAGATAAGATAGAAACTTAGAATAGAAGAAGAAGAAGAAGAACACAACATCAGAGTAACACGAACCTCACAGCGGAACGAATAACATATAATAGATAACATAACTTTGAAATATAACAGTTATGTATACAATAGCACTTATCAGAGTACAGCACTTACAACACAGCGGAAATAAACTATAGCTATATGATCCAGAAGCCTCCTGCTCCAGCTCTTCAAGTATATCTGTAAATCCCGACTACTTGACTGCCCATACAAATTTAGGCACCCAAGAGTTTAGGGAAAACAACAAAGTAAACTCCGGGTCAGTCATGGGACTGGTATGAGTAAAACAGTTTAAACAGGTATATGAACAAGTAAACGATATCTCATAAGACCACGCCGCAGAACGGAACGGGTGTTTCCCTTATGAGAATCCAAAATATCTTTATATCAAAAACCTTTTGATATTATAATAACGTCTATGTACAAATAGATATCAACTAGCAGAAACGCTTTCATCTCACGTTCTACATATATAGTATACAATCAAAATCGCAAGCACGTATTGGATAATGGATTTCCAACTATGACAAGGTATGGAACCACCTTCCGATCAGTGTACTCTAGGAACGATACACTGGAGTTCAACAAGAACATCTTGTAACTCAGCCACACATGACCGACCACTCATTTCGCTTGAGTGTATCGAATGTACATCACCAACGGTTGGGATCAGCAACCGTTCCCGTATATATATGGGACAGCATTGATAGATTTAAGAAACAAATGAATATTCTCTAGATAGGTGATTATACACCCTACTTCAGTGCGACCGACTTAGCCATGCCGCCTGCCCGATTTCTGTCATTTACTGGTTGATGAGGCTAGAAGCTACGCTTTATCCTCACATCAGATTCACTTCGAATGCCACATTGTTAGGTCCATCGAAAATCACTAATTGACGTCTACAACCATACATTACGTGTCAGCTAAAAGAAGTTTCTTTCTCCGCTTCCAATTTTGGTATGGTTGAAGAAATCAATGTACGTGACCTTTCTGGAAATACTCTTTCAGACATTCATTCATACAAGTCATCCTCATTAACTTAGAATGTCACATCGTCATACCCGCCAAATCACAAATTGACTTATCCAAAAATAACACGGGTATACAGCTAAGAGAAACGAATTCCTCCGCCACCAAACGTGAATACGTTTGAACAGATCAACTTACGCGATCCATTGGATATACTCTGTCAGACCTTTGTCCATACAAGTTGTCCTGGGACTGGACAAACCGAAGGCACTATTCAGTATATCCATCTTAGTCACCGTTATCTAAGACTTATACAATAGCCCTTGCATTTTACTCCGTCTTCAATTATCTTTGGCATATATGATTCGCAATGCTTATGCCAATACAGAGTGGTTCTTCGGATAATAATCCAACCGGTCTCTCCATATTAACAACGTTAAAATGGTCAAAACTTCGATAGTCTGTGATTTAACTATCAAAGAAAAACAAGTGTGCAAACAACGATATTATTTCCAGATGGAAATAATATCAATCAAACATCATTTAACTCTTATCTCATTAGTTCATTAATTTACTTATCTTCTGTTTCCATATATTCTAAATTCTTATTTTCTTTTATCAGAAAACATTTCTGATTCTCGTTTGGAAAACATTTCCAAAACTCCTTTACGATCAAACCTTACCATTTCTTAGTTAAGAAGGAAGTCACTCAAGTTGGGGTATAATTACCTCTCAGACCTTAACTGAACAACGTTATAACTTCAAAATGGTCAAAGTTTATCTTTTAATCTTTAACAACTTCTTTACGCCTTTCTCGGATCCAATTTTACAAATCTACTTCTATATTTAAAACATTGGTTGTAACGATAACGTTATAATCCCTCCTTTCGAATTATCTAACTTTAATTATAACTTCTATTCTTATTAGTGAATAATTAACCTAACACTTATTTATTTATAAATAAATAAATCTCTATTTAAACACTAGAAAGTATAAGTACTTTCCCGAATTCGATATAATCGAATTTGCCGATTAACTCTCTTCCGGAAATCTCTATTTGATTAACTCTTCTTCGAATAACCTATATTCGATTAACTCCTTCTCGAATAAACGATATTCGATAATCTCTCTTCGAATAACTAATATTCGATAACTCTTCCTTTTCAAATATCTCATATATGAAAATCTTACTTCGATTAAACTATAATCGATAACTCCCTTCGATGAAACTAACATCGATAACTCCTTTCGATGAAACTAACATCGATAACTCCTTTCGATGAAACTAACATCGATAACTCCTTTCGATGAAACTAACATCGATAACTCCTTTCGATGAAACTAACATCGATAACTCCTTTCGATGAAACTAACATCGATTTATTTAACTCGACGAACTTAACTCGACTAACTTAACTTGACTCGACTAACTCGCCTTACTTGGTTCGACCAATTCGATTCCATTAACTAGGCTCGACTAACTTGACTAACTTAACTTGACTTACTTGGTTTACTTGACTTACCTAACTCAACTGGTTAACATGACTTATTTAACCCTACTTAACTCAACTGGATTAACTCCTATCGAATAACTAATATTCGATTTACTAACTTTCGAATACCATATTCGATTAACTAACTTCGAATACCATATTCGATTAACTCCTTTCGAATGTCTATATTCGATTAACTAACTTTGAATACCATATTCAATTAACTAACTTTCGAATACCATATTCGATTAACTAACTTTCGAATACCATATTCGATTACTAACTTCGAATACCATATTCGATTAACTCCTTTCGAATGTCTATATTCGATTAACTAACTTCGAATACCATATACGATTAACTAACTTTCGAATACCATATTCGATTAACTAACTTTCGAATACCATATTCAATTAACTAACTTCGAATACCATATTCGATTACTAACTTTCGAATACCATATTCGATTTCTCCTTTTTATAACGTTTATCCATTTTAAAAAGATCCCCTTTTTAACACGTTTATTTATTTATAAAAATTTACTATTAGTAATGGTTCTTCACTTTATAAATGTCCTTTTAATAACGTTTTCCTTTTTATAACGGTTTCCTTTATAAACCAATTTCCATTTTATTTACTCTATTTATTTCCTAAATATTCCCCTTTCAATTCTATTTGTAAATGGTTTACAAATATTTCTTTTCTCTATTTTATTCTATTTGCAAATGGTTTGCAAATATTCCCTTTTCAAATTTATTCTTAAAAATATTCTAACTCCTTAAATTCCCAGGAAAATTCGCCATAACCTCCTTTGTATCGGGAGCATCGGGAAAATCCCCAAACCCGCCACACAGGCCTTTCCATTCAAAAAGATATGTTTTGAATTTATTTTCCTTTTTAAAATATCTCCTATTTATAAATATCCCAATTTATAAATATTCCTTATTTATAAATATTTAAATTTATAAATATCTCTTATTTATAAATATTCCAATTTATAAATATTCTATTTTAAATATCACTTTGAAAATCCCCTTATCAACATCCCGGTATGTCATGGTATTCAATCATATCAAATCACGATGTTCAATATCGTCCAAGCACAGATAATCGTCACAGATTATATATCACATTATATATCACAATATATAAATCACAGTAAAATAACTGTTGAGGAATCCAGTTGGATTCCTCCAACCTGTTTCCCTGCATCACAGATGTTAAACAATATAGATAACATCACTTTCAGTTCCATATGATATATTCTGTTAAACAGAATCAATTATAGAAATTCAACTAACTGACTAGCAGTTCAATCAATCAACCAACACACAACAATCAACAGATGATTAACAGTTCTAAAAATACATTATAAAAATATCACTGTTCAGAGTTGGTGAGTTTTACTCATATTGGCGCGTTAACCGTTAAATAACGGTTTGCGTTATTTGACTCAGTTAGACAATTTATTTCGTCATAAATTGTAACTAGCACTGTTTCTCTCCCGTTCAGTCTCATTGTGTTGCTCCCGTCCATACGATCCTAACAGATCCTGTTTTGCTGAATTTCGTTAAAGTATTACTGAGATATCGCAATTACAATTTAATACACTTATTTGAATTTAAAAACTTAAACTCTAAAATATTATTGGGCTCACCACTTAGAACAAGGCCCATACCTATCTTAACATACCCTGGCCCATTCGTTTACTTCTTCTTCCTTGATAACACGCTACTGCTCCTCATTATACACACCGCCATTTTCCAGACTTCATGCCCAAACCGCTCCCTCCACTCTCCACTACAAATGGAAAAAAAATCACCAATATTCCACTCATCACCAACTCTCTCTCCTCATACCAACAAGAAGCAACTCGCGTCAGGGAGTTGATAGCGTCGACAGGCTTCAGCGATGCCTTCAGTGAATCGCACGCCCCAAATCACAATCGAACTTCACTACAAATTCACTAATGATGCTCCTTTAAACCACAAATCCAAATATAAACTCCAAATCCAATATCGTTGCCTCAAATTCCAAAATGAACGAACCATAGATCTCACGCTATAAAAATATCGAGCTCGGAAATGTGAATCGCACCCTGTAAGAAGCACATAGGAATGAAGTTCTTGCTTCGCTGAATCCATATATGTATAATTTGTAATTTATAGAATTTTATTTCCTTTTCACTTGATTTTTCTTTTGGGAAATTTCCACTGTAAAGAGTATATGCGGTCATATATAGTTGTTTTGGTGGTTGGTACGCTTTATGGTTGGAAATGAGGTGTGCGTGGCCTTCATACTGCCCAAGAAAAGTTGGGATATTTTTTTTAATTGATTTTCTATTTTATTTATTCGATTTTCCCTTTATCTCCTGTCCTTAAAAATCCTTGCGACTCCATACGATACCCAAAAATTACCAAACTGGATATGTAGCTAGAGCTCGACATTACGGTCCCAACGAAACTGGTTTCTTCGAATTCCGACTCCGTATGCTCACACAGTGTATTTTTTAACCGTCGAAATACTGACTGTTTCGCACTCTAAAAATCCCTATGGTCACACACTGACTCTAAAAATCACGAAACTTGACATCTAACAATAACTTGACATTGCGCATCCAACAAAACTGGTTTCATCGAATTCCGACTTCGTTTGCAAAAGTGGCTATTTTTAAAGCTCTAAATAGCCTATTTAAATATATAAATATATTTAAATAAAATTAAATTAAATATTTAAAAATAATTATTAACGTCTATATTCATATGGAATACCGTACAGCTTCAGAATATTCCTATATGGATTTCTAACTTGATATTCACTTCTAGGTCAACCCGATATTCAATTTATATTGAAATTCCTTTTTAAAATATAAATAATTCCTTTATAAATTATAAAGGAATTCCACAATGACTTTTCTGAAATTTGATTTGGACATACATCAAAATCTGTACGACGAAATCCCGATTTTTCTTTTCCACTAGAAAGATATACTCCACCAGCTCCACACGTTTCTTGTTTCACAGAAATCTGGCTTAAAACGAATCCTGTACATTCAGTTGAAGTTTGAATCGCCAATTTACGAACTGCAGCGCCATTTCAAGCTCTATTTTAATTATATTATAATTATACGTTCAAACTGACGTCGATTGAATATATTCGTTATCCAAATTCAATTCCAAGCCGAATTATATATCACAGATGGTCTGGTTCACACCATATCGTCATTTCAGCCAATTCTGATTATTTCAGAATTAAATATATTATTTTAATTAAATATTCGCCATTATTTAATTAACGACAATTAAATTCCCTATATCACTATATATATAATTAAATAAATTAATTATAATACCCCTGACAGTGCGGGTCATTACAGGACATCAGGGAGGGCATGCGTTTCCTTTTGACTTATGTGGTTGTTGCTGTTGCGAGGCACCTCAGATATATCGGTGACTATGTGAAGCCAATGGAGTCATTCGTTGGCTCATTTACGCCCCATAGGGCGAGGAAACGCATGTTCAGGCATTTTAATCCACTCCGTGTGGACCGGCCCTGACAATCCAAGGGCTTGACTGAGTACTTGTCCTGAGACTCGGGCTAGACAGTCTCGAATCGGTAGAGGATTATCTTTTGCCTCAGTTCATAGATGGAAATCCAATTTCCAATAAGTGACTTTGCGGTTTTGATTGTAATCCTATATATGGCGACAGAGTGGGATGGGGCGCTCTTGCCGCCTATGATTGATATTTATGATTGTATATAAAATCAGAAACTAACTGGAAACGAGCTAAGATGGGTGGTTTCCTGGGTATTGGTTTGATGTTGGTTTCGGCCTTCGGGGTTAATACTTAGGGAATCGTTCTCTTACTAATTTACAGTTGGAGTCTGATTAAGAATCAAAAGATGAAATTTAGCGTATCAAGCATTCTTTGGCTATTATAAGGTAAAAACCTTATCCTCCGGCTTGCGTTGCATTGTATGATGGGACCTGGGTCTTATAATAGCTTCATTTTTCTTTATTTAGCATTGCGCTGTTTGTTTTATGCACTGGTATTCTTGGGAGGAAACCCGTTCCGTGTTATACGACGTGGTCCCTTGATTTACCTAACTTTAAAATAAAGATTAATAACTGTTTTAGTTCTCACATCAGTCCCATGACTGACATGGAGTTTATTGTTTTAACCTAAACTCTGGGTGCCCTTATTTTGACATGGGCAGCTAGTAGTTTTGGTTTTGCAAATTTATATTCACAGGATCCTGATTTACATCTGGAACGATACTCGGAAAGTTCTGTATCCGTGTATTACTTCTAGTTGTGTATTGTATTATTTTCCGCTGCTATGTAATTTATTGTAATCTCTGATATTTTTCTGTTGTGTAATATTTATTTATACTCTGTATATTCTTGTATTCTGATGAATTGTTGTAATAAACAATGAAATGTTCTTCTGTCTGCGTTCTTTTGTGTGTTGTTCTCAAAGTATCCGCTCTTTCCTCACCGGGGAAGTTCGGGTTGTTTCATTTGGTATTAGAGCTTTCGTTTACAAAGCTCAGAGAATAAGACACATTAGAACCATATGAAAGAATTCATCAGATATTGGATTAGTAATATCCAATGAGAATGACTCGTTAGAGATAGGATCAGTAGTATCCTAGAACGAGTGTAAAGAGTGTTGTTTTAAAAAAGAAAATTGAAAACAAGCTTTGTTTTGAAAATTTAATTTAATTATTCGTATTTGAATATTTATTTATATTGATTTGGACTATCCAGCATATAAAGATCTTGCGTATACGTCTGATCCGCGTGTATTCGAAGTTTTAATATATTGGGTAGATATAGAATTACACTCTAGTCGCCCGGGGGTGATTCTGATGATTGATATATCATCATCAGAATCTATATTTGAGTGATGAAGGTGTGATATCTATATATTTTCCTATTGACTGGTGTGAGAACCAAAATTATATAGGGCCTATTGTTGTGATTTGGCATCAAAAATGTGATTTTTGACTATATATCAAAATTATGAATCTGAAAAGATAATCAACTAATTGATTGTTGATTGTGTTGTTTGATTATTGTTTGATTAATTAAAATGTTGAACCTTTAGCCAAATTGATCAAATAGTGAGCTGTATTGAAAATTGGTCGCATTTGCATGCATATACATGTACTTACATTGAACAGGTCATAGCAAGGAGGCTAGAGCAGAGGAATAAAATTGTTTGCCCGACAAAATAGGTACATGTTTATTGTATTTCTTGGGTTTTGGATGATTTTGTGAGCCGCTTGGTATTTTCTTTTTCTTTTGGATTGAAGAAGGCCATGGGAGGCTATATGAAATATCCGGAAGTCCCCGGTGCAGGGGAGGTTATGGCAAAATTTTTCGAAAATTTAGGGTGTTAGCCAAATTTTTGAAAAATTTGAAAAGTTCTTAGAAATTGAAAAGTTGAAGAACTTAAGCCATAATGAAAATACTGGAAGTTGAGTTGAATGTTAAATAACTTTCGGCTTCGTTCCTTTTCGGGGACGAAAAGTTTTAAGTGGGGGAGATCGTAATAACCCGGAAATCCGAGCCAATTTAAAAATTTTATTTTGGCAATTTTAGCGAATTTTGAATATTTAAAATGAATTATTTTAAAAAAAACGACAAGAAAATTATTTTAAATGGAATTCGAACGTATATTTTATATACGTCGTCGTTAGAATATAAATAGTTATTTATATATATAAAATGAATTGAAAATGGCGCGGTAGTTCGATAATTCGATTTCTAATTTTAAATGAAAGTGCAGGATGCAAAATAAACTGTATTTTAGTGAAACCAAAAATATTTGAATCTATTTGAGAATATCTTTCCAACGAATCCGAAAAATCAAAATTTCATAGCGGGAATCAAAATATACGTCCAGTTGAAAAATCAGAATAGTCGCTATGGAATTTCGGCCCTTAAAAATGGGAATTTTGCAAACGACCTCGGTTTTCGACGAAACCACTTTTGTTGGATCCTTGATGTCAAGTTATTTCTAGGTTTCAAAATTCGTAATTTTTCGAATCAATATGTGAGCGTGGCAAAGGAAAACGCGTTTGACCAGTTTCAGTTGATTTTAATCGACTGGAAAATGGCCATTTTTCAAACGGTCTTAGAATTTGACAAAATTAGTTTTGTTAGGACCGTATGTTCAATACGAAGCTAGAAAATATTTTTCTGGAATTTTTCGAGGTAGTATGTGGCCCCGGTAAATTGAAATGCGCGTTTAAATTCAATATATAGAGTTATACGTTGATTTTGACGAAAACTGGTCGAAACGATCGAATCATCCTACGATACATATCCCATTGTGTTCGGAATGGGGGTAATTAGCTACGGACGACAGGCGGTGGGTCTCGTTTCGAGTTCAAAATAAAAAAGTTACTTTTTGGTGGAAATTAAAACAATAAAATATATAAAACCTTTATAATAACACCCCCCTTTGTTTCTCGCGCCCAAGTCAAACCCGATCGAGATTTAATAAAAAAAGAGGAAGGAAGACGCGCTCCTCCCAGCAGCGCGTCGCCGGAGTCCACGCCGCCGCCAGGAGGCGCAGCCCCCTAGCCTCCCTCCTCACCATCCTCTCGTGCCTCACTCCCTCTCCTCCTTAAACCGCTCCTACCGGAAACCGCATCCCCCTCAGACCCAGATCCGCCACCAGGAACGCCGCCGGAGTGGCCTCCTCCAGCCCGCCGCCTCTCCGTTCAATCCCCACGACCCCAAACCCACTGCTTAATGCCGCTGCTCACACCAGTGGTCCCACTCCGACCACCAGTCGTTCCCCACTCCTCAGACCATCCTCCACCGCCCTCTCCTCGACCCTGGCTCTGACCGTCAGACCCTAGCAGCCCCTCCTCCCTCAAAGACGAGATTTTTACAAGGAGATTGTGAGTTTTTATTTGATTATTTTCATTTAAATTAAATTAGTTTATAGATCGGTTCTTATATAAGTATAACGAGTGAAAAGAAAGTATTTATATATATATATATAGATTTGGAATAGAAAAATACGATTTTTATTTAGAGAAAGGTATGATTTTTATTGATATGGTTTTTAACGGCATAAAGGTATGATCATTAACGGTATAAAAATTAGATTTTTATATAAGGAGTAGCAACATAAAAATTCGATTTTTATATAGTCATGTAGAAAGGTTAAAAATATAATTTTTATAATGAATAAAGAAATGATTTTTATTTAGGTAGAGTTATAAAAATATAACCTTTATTAGAAGAGGAGCGAGATAAAAATATAATTTTTATAATGAAGTAGTGTAGATAAAAATATGATTTTTATATTTTTAACAAAATGAAAATCCGATTTTTATATATTAGAAATAGCGATAAAAATTCAATTTTTATATAAGAAGAAGCATTGTAAAAATATATAATATTTATATATAAAGTGCCATTATAAAAATGTGATTTTTAAAATGAACATCATATTGAAAATATGATTTTTACTATGAACAGCGTAAAAAGAATACATTGGAATTTCAGTCAGATCCAGACGGTTCAGCAGTTCAAAAGCAAAGCACGGCGGAGTGGAACCCTCGGTGAGAACTTCTCACCTTTAATTTTCTTTTTCTAGTTAATAATATATACTAGGATGCAGATGGTGTTTAGTAGCACCCGACACCCGTCGTCCACAGACCATGGACGACTTGTATGCTTGTTTGTTTGATTTTGATGTGTAGTTGATTGTGTGATGTGATGTGAAATGAAATAAAATATTTATATAGTTAAGAATATTTTATAGCTGAAAATAGAATTTTTAACGTGTATTTAAAATGAAATAAATATAAACAAATCGAACGATTTGTTTATATACACACATTTGACTGATATTGATTGGGACGATAAATTTTACACATCGCCCAACTGCACGAATAAAATCTGTGTCTGATTGTTTGAAACCCCACACGGGTATTGGGATGATATTTGATGTACACTAATCCCGATTGTTTAGTTGTATGTCGATCGATTGGTCGACAGACTGTGTAAGCGTTAATTATTTATATTTAATGCTTATGTAGTTGTGTGGTGCACTCTGGATGATGGTTGATTATTTATCGTTGTTATTTTACACATGTGTTGTAGAAAATCCATATAATTAACATTATATGGTAATTGATTGGGCCTCATTCCAGTTTTGAAAAAAGAAACATTTGAAATAGAAATATTTGAAAAAGAAATATTTGAAATAGAAATATTTGAAATAGAATATTTGAAAATTGAAATATATGAAGCTGTTTTGATTAGATTGGCGCCATTTTGACGCGAACGATATTTATATCGATTTTATTCATTTTTCCATGAATATTGAAAGTGATTTCGAAATTTGAATTATATTCAAAAGAATTGAAATTCAAATTAAAGTGAAAAGAATTGAAATTCAAATCAAATTGAAAAGAATTGAAATTCGAATTAAACTGAATAGAATTGAAATTCGAATTAGATTGAAATAGAATTGAAATCGTTTTGAATTGAATTTAAAACGTATTGAAATTGAACTGAAAATCGATTTGAATTGAAATCAATTTGAAATGAATTTAAAACGAATTCATAAGGAAAAATTCAATTTTGATTTGAATTTGAAATGAAGTGGAAACCGTTTCGAAAAAGAATTTAAAACGATTTATAAAATACATTTTAAAAGAAAATCGATGAAATATATATATAATATATATATTATATATATAGAATGGCCTGAATAGAACGCGCCGCGCCGCGGTTGTTCGTGAATTTCGACCATTGACTTCGAATGGATATTACGGGAGATCCGACCGTCGGATTCTCCTAAAACCGAACTGTTGGGTTCGTATCGAAAAGAGCATTCTAATGAATATTAGAGATTTGAAATATAACGGATGGATTTGGAATTATGTCCAAATCAAATTTGGAAAAGGTCGTTGTAAGTGCAGTTCGATGGCCATTGATGGAAATCGACTGTACGGGCCTTGATAAAATTATTAAAAATAGTAATAATTAGTGTAAAATCATAAGAAATGATTTGTGAAGAATTGGGATGAAAAACTCCATATTTGAAAAGATAAAAATAGATTTTTATCGAAATGAACTAGTTTTGAACTAGTATTATAATTCTATTTATTTTTAAATAAATAAATTGGATTTGAAATGGTTTTGAAAATAACCAGAATTTCCAATAATTAAATTGGAATGGATTTGAATCGAATTTGTCTTTGGAATATTTCGATGTTGGATTTCGTGATTATACAGATGTTGTTATGGAAATTTGAAAGATATATATATATCGTTAGTTCCAATACGATATTTGTTGGTCGTAGAATTTGATATTGAATATAAGCCGATATATTTTCTATTCAGAGCCTTGTATTCAATATCAAATGTAATTTGGGTTTGTCGTGAATGGTGTCTTCATTAACACTGTTCTTAAGCCCAGTTGAGAAAAAGATTAAATCTTCTTATTTAGATTTAATGAAGTGTACCAATTAAATGATATTTAATTGGAATTGAATTGGTATTGATTTTTGGGTTTATCGTGAATAGTGTTTTAAACAACACTTGTTCTTTAATCCGAAAATTGATGGAATGTGATTTTGGGTTGTCGTGAACGGTATCTTCAATAATACTGTTCTTAGACCCAAAGGAGTTAAGAAAATCAGAAACTAACTAGAGATTAGTTAAGTTAAATGGTTCATGAGGTATTGATCTGATGTTGGTCTCGGCCTTCGGGGTTAATACTTAGTGAATTGCTCACTTGCTAATTTACGGTTAGGGACTGATTGAAATGTGATTTCGGGTTTATCGTCAACCGTGTTTTAAATGACACTGATTCTTTAACCCAATCAAAGATTAAAACTAAGTGGAGTTTTAATGAATCTTTAATTAGATTGAAAAGATCGAGAATGGAGTATCACCAGTTTTGCTCTAGGCGATAGTTAAATCTTTAATTAGATTTAAACGTGAAAAGGTAATTGAATTTACCGATAACACCGTGGTGTTAGATATGAAGTATGACCAGTTTTACTTCATGGGATGAATAGGTTGGGATTGGGAAATTAAAACAATTGATTACTTTGGTATGGTTCGCAAATCCTGACTAGTTGGATTTGATATTCAAAAAGGAGGTTAAAGAATAAATTTAAATAATTTATCTTTGATAAAATTAATGGGAACCTTTCCCTAAGAATGTGAAATTTAGATACTAACTGTAGGTTAGTTAAGAAGAATGGTTTCCTGTGTATTGATCTGATGTTGGTTTCGACCTTTGGGGTTAATATTTGGGAAATTGTTCTCTTACTAATTTACGGTTAGTGACAGATGAGGCGTATGTTGTGTTTGTGTAACACTTGTTTATTATATACGCGAGTTATTCAGAAAGACCGGGTTTTTCCCATTCTAAATAACTGATACGACGATAAGTCGAAGATGAAGACGGTGGTAGAAGACCGAAGGTCTTCACATCGTTTGGATAATTACTGATGATCTTGATTGGGCTGTACACCCAAGAGGAGAGAATCAGTTGGTGATCGTCTAGACGTACTTGGAGATCAATGGATATCCGGGGTACAAGGTGCCTCCGGTTTCGTTCAGACCCAGAACGGACTTGTAAATGGACTGTGTGTCTAACATTGGATTTTATTCTGTGTGATTGATTTCTATTAAATATATAACTGTTTGGCGGCGGAGAATTTATTCTCTTGCTTAACGCTCTTCTCTGAGACGTACGAGCTTAGGAGTTATATAGTGATGGATATCAAATGCATAGAGTGAATTGCCTGTGTGGCATGCCCAAGTGGCAAATGATCTAGGCTTCTGTTGAAAAGCAAAGTCTTGTGGTTGATGATCAAAGCACGGCCTTTGTGGCATAGCTTGGTGTAACGTTTACTTCGCGAGTTTCACACCCGGTATGAACCAGAAACAGGAGAGGAGATCAGGGAGGGCATGCGTTTCCTTCTAATTAGAAGTGGCGTCAGTGGTTTTACACGCCCTGACGAGTTTGACTTATGTGGTTGTTGCTGTTGCGAGGCGCCTCGGATATATCGGTGACTATGTGAAGCCGATGGAGTCATTCGTTGGCTCATTTACGCCCCATAGAGCGGGGAAACGCATGTTCAGGCATTTTAATCCACTCCGTGTGGACCGGCCCTGACGATCCAAGGGCTTGACTGAGTACTTGTCCTGAGACTCGGGCTAGACAGTCTCGAATCAATAGAGGACTATCTTTTGCCTCGGTTCATAGATGGAAATCCAATTTCCAATACGTGACTTTGCGGTTTTGATTGTAATCCTATATATGGAGACATAGTGGGATAGGGCGCTCATGCTGCCTATGATTGATATTTATGATTGTATATAAAATCAGAAACTAACTGGAAACGAGCTAAGATGGGTGGTTTCCTGGGTATTGGTCTGATGTTGGTTTCGGCCTTCGGGGTTAATACTTAGGGAATCGTTCTCTTACTAATTTACAGTTGGAGTCTGATTAAGAATCAAAAGATGAAATTTAGCGTATCAAGCATTCTTTGGCTATTATAAGGTAAAAACCCTATCCTCCGGCTTGCGTTGCATTGTATGATGGGACCTGAGTCTTATTATAGCTTCATTTTTCTTTATTTAGCATTGCGCTGTTTGTTTTATGCACTGGTATTCTAGGGAGGAAACCCGTTCCGTGTTATACGACGTGGTCCCTTGATTTACCTAACTTTAAAATAAAGATTAATAACTGTTTTAGTTCTCACACCAGTCCCATGACTGATCTGGAGTTTATTGTTTTAACCTAAACTCTGGGTGCCCTTATTTTGACACGGGCAGCTAGTAGTTTTGGTTTTGCAGATTTATATTCATAGGATCCTGATTTACAGCTGGAATGATACTCGGAAAGTTCTGTATCCGTGTATTACTTCTTGTTGTGTATTGTATTATTTTCCGCTGCTATGTAATTTATTGTAATCTCTGATATTTTTCTATTGTGTAATATTTATTTATACTCCGTATATTCTTGTATTCTGATGAATTGTTGTAATAAACAATGAAATGTTCTTCTGTCTGCGTTCTTTTGTGTGTTGTTCTCAAAGTATCCACTCTTTCCTCACCGGGGAAGTTCGGGTCTTTTCATTAGGTCTGTCAACACGGTGAAGAAATTAACGAGAAAAGTGTGTAATGAAGTGTGGATGGTGGGCACGCGTGAAAATGGTAACGCAAGCGAGATTGTTTCGACAAGAAAAATAAATGTAGACATGCCTACTTTCGTATTTCTTTGATAAAGGAGAAAATTCAAAAATGGTTTTGAAATGGCAGATACCGGGTTCAAATGGACATGAAGAAAACAGATTAAGTACATTATTAACAATGATGAACCGTCAGTCACGTTGGGTTCGTATGGACGTAGGTTACGCGATGAAGCTGTTATGGAGCAAATTGAAGCATGTTGAATATTATGGTAGAATTGAACGCCGAGTTCAATCAACTGACGCAAATCGTTATTTAACGGTAAACGTGCGAAAGTGAGTAAACTCACTAACTCTGATCATTTTTATAATATTAGAATAGTTATAAATAATGGTTGAATGATGTACGATGGTTGTTTGGATGATTTGCTTATATATTAGTCGTAATTATAAATACCGTTATAACATTTGTTAAATATTGATCTTGTTTATTTCAATATCCCATATCGACATGAAATTATTATTATTCGTGTTGACTAACATCTTTGGATGCAGGGAAACAGGTTGGAGGAATCCAACTGGTCAAACCTGGATTTCAACAATTATATTGTTGTTTTTATAGATTACATTACATGATCGATTGTTGATTGTTGTGTGTGAGAGATGTTAATAACATTAGCCATGAAATAAACTGTCATTTAAAATACCGTGAAACATATTAGAAAAGTATTAGATCTTAAAAGGGAAAATCCATTATTTAGTACTTTTAAATAACAGAAGTTGAATTTTTTATTAGGCTAGAAGGCGACGACTTATTTTGAGTATATTAAAACAAGTAATTGATTTTGAAAGACATTTGTGAAATAAAGTGTAATGTTGAAATCCTGTGTTTTGGAATAAGGTTATATTTGAATTAGGATTAGTAAAACGAATCTGGATTCCTATTGGGAAATGATACCTATATTGGAAAGTGTATAACGATTTGAAAGTAAATGGTTTGAAAATAGGTATTTCCTTGAGACAATTTGAGTTAAACTAAAATGATTCGATTAACGAGAAATTTATAATTAGGGGGTTTTTGAAAGGGTTTTTCCCCATGTTTAAATATGTAATTTCTAAGGTGCAGAAATAAGGAACGTGGACAAGATGGAAATGTTTTCGAACATTAATAACGTATATTTTCTGGAATCTGGAAGATATGGGAAACGAGAAAATTAATGTTAAATAAAAAGGGCCAGTGATTGTGTGATGTTTAGTTGTACATTTGAATGAATGTTTGTTTTTGCTTCGACAGTTAAATAACCGACTATCGAAGTGTTTAAACCATCGTTGTCAATACGGAGAGACCGGTTGGATACATTATCCAAAAACCACTCTGTATAGGCATAAGCGCTGCGAATTTGATTAAGCTGAAGATAACTGAAGACAGAGTGAAATGCAAGGGTCGTTCTGTTCCAGAATGGTGCTTTCTGTTTGTCCAGTCCCAGGACAACTTGTATGGACAAGTGTCTGACAAAGTATACCTAATAAATCATGTATGGTTGATCTCTTAAAGGTATTACGTCTGGTGGCAGAGGAATTCAATCCTCTTAGCTTTTTATACCCGTGATATTTTGTGAATCGATTAGTGAATTGACGGGTTTGACGATGTGGCATTCAAAGTGAATGGTGATCAGATGTTCTGAAGATAGACGTTGCCTCTAGCCTCACAACCAGGAAGTAACAAAATTTGGGCTAGGCAGCATGGCTAGTTGGGTCATCCCCAAGCAGGGTGTGTTATCACCGATCTAGAGAGAATTCATATTTTTTTCTTCTTTTTTGATTTTGTATCTTCGGATTACGGTTGGATGGCCAACAACCGTGGGTGGCAATATATTTGATACACTCAAGCCAAATGAGTGGTCGTTCATGTGTGGTCGGGTTGCAAGACGTTCTTGTTGAACCCCAGTGTATACCCTCTAGAGTACACTGATCGGATGGTGCTCCCGTACCTTGTCTGTTGGAATCCAATCTCCAATAAGCGTCCTGCGGTTTTATATTTTATACTATATATATGTAGAGGGTGAGATGCAAGCGTTCTGCTACTTGGTTCTTTAATTGAGTAGACATTATTATAATATCACTAGATTTTGATATGAAAAAGGTTTGGGTTATAGTAAGGTAAAAACCGTCCATGTTTATGTGTGGCTGGTCTTACTGTTATCCTTTTGTTTCAAAAGGATTTTCAAAGTTAAAATATATGGTTGGAGTTTACTCACACCAGTCCCATGACTGACCCAGAGTTTATTTTGTTTATTTTTCCCTAAACTCTTGGGTGCCCAAATTTGTACGGGAAGTCAAGTGTTTCAGGATTCGCAGATTCACTTGGAGGAGCTCGAAGTAGAAGGCTTCACCATTAGTTATTTAGAGATTATTTCCGCTGTGATGTATATGAGTATACTCTGATATGATATGTAAGTACAAATTCAGATTTGTAATTCAAAGTTATGTATATAATACATTTTATTCATTCCGCTGTGACTTCATGTTTACTCTGCAGTTGTGATCTTCTTCTTCTTTTATTTTATTAGTTCTATCTTTTCTATCTCATCGTCTAATTTCTTTCTATTAATGATCTGAACTTTCGTGCACTTTGAGTTGAATGTGTAGGATATTAGTCAGCTCAAATTAGTACGGATTTTTGGGCCATTACACTTATCACCCATTGTTTGACTGCGCAGGAAATCTGGAGAACTCTCAACACGTTGTACGGAAAAGAAGAAAACCACTCAAAACCCTAGTATGTCAACTCAGTTTCAGATTTGTACTCAACAGGTTGTACAGAAGGAAATTCAGATGGAGACTCAACAGGAGATCTTTCTTATAAAGATTTAACTCATCGTTTAAATGGTTTAACTGAATCTATTGAGAATCTAAAATCTAAAAATAAAATTCTGAAATCTGAAAAACTTGAGTTGATCTGCAAAAATAATATTTTGGAATCAAAGCTTAAAAAAGTTAAGAAGTCTTCAAATTCAAATTTCAAAAATTGTTTAAAATTGGAAAATATTCTTGTTCATCAAAATAAAAATAGTCAAGAACTTGAAAGTGAAATTCTGATCTTAAAAGAGAACAAGATAGAGCTTGAAAGCACAAATAATTGTTTGCAAAAAGAATTTGAAAATTTTAAAACGACTGAAAATTCCAAATATATTTTTGTTGAAAAACAAAACTTGTTGAAAACTAAATCTATTTTGAAAAAGCTTGAAAATGAGATGAAAATATCAAAATCCTTGAAAAACTTGAATTTAAAAAGCAAAATCATTTTGAACTTGAAATTCCGAATCCCAAGCCAAAATTAAATTACTTAAAAATGAGAATTTGGTTTTGAAACTGTCCAATGTTGAACAGAATATCACTATAAATCATTGCTCCAAATTGATAAAAAATAGCGATCTTAAATACAAAATTCAACGATTAGAATCAACTTTGGATAAACTTTCTAATAGTGAAAAATCGTTGAATATGCTGTTAGAAAATCAAGTTTCTGTTGGAAATAAATGTGGTCTTAGTTTTGGGAAAATTAATGGTTTTGAAAAACGGAATACAAATGATTTTAAAAATCCTTCAAACTTCTTTGAAACGAATCGACTTGATAATTTGAACTCTGATAATTTCAAATGATTTTTGAATCACGAACGAGATGTGAATTGGTTATGTAACAATCCATTTAAACATTCCTGGACCCCAAAAGGAAATATAACAACTTTGACTAAATTCAAATAGTTTTAGGTTCCTAAAGGTACAAAAGTAAATTTCGATGGATTGTTATATAAACAGATTTGGGTACCTAAAGTTGTGAATAAAACTGTGAGTGGTTTTACAAATTTTGTTTGACCACTTGATCCTCTAAACTGCTTGGTACCGGAGTAGGCTGAGGAACTGTTGTGCAAAAAGAGATTTGAAATCAAGCTAGTCTATAATTCTGTATCATTCACAGTTCCTTAGGCAAGTCTTATGGGTTAGAGATTCTGATTTACATCGATGTATGATCTCTGAACTCATCTTTGTAAATATTTTATTTGTTTATTCCTCCTTCAACCCCTTTTATTTTTGTTTTGTTCTTGATTTGTCACTGCAGTATTTTTTTGTTTCTTTCTTCTTGAGCTTCTTTAACTTCCAACTGCAGAATTTAATTTTGTAAATATCCGCAATTGTTTTGAAGTTTATTTTCAGATTTTTGAATTCATAACAGTGCTGAAGTATTCATGTCATATCTTGAACACTTTTGATTTGAATTCTAAATTTTCGAAAATTTGAAAGTTTAATGGAATTTCACACACCTCTGCTGTTTTGAGTTTCTTCTAATTCATTTTAGAAAAGCATGAAATATTGTACTCATTACAGCACACTGCTATTTTTCAGTTGTGATAATTTCATTGATTTTCTGATTGGCTTGGATATTTTGAATTGTCTTGAATCACAGTGATACATCTTGAAATTCATCTTTATTCATGATCATTATGGTTGAAATTTGTTTGAAATCATCTAACATTCTTGATATTTTGAATATCACACACCTCTTAAAATTGAAATTATCAATCTTGTGTAACCGATTCATTATATCTCAAAACTTGACATTGATTCAAGTGATTTCAAATAAATTATTTTTAATTTTCTAGATCATGAATATCTCTCAAGTTTGATGTAAATGATCTGAAATTTCTCTTATACTTGTCAGAAATGCTTGTGAAAATTACTTTAAAAATCCGGTCTTAAAACTCATTCCTATTTCATGATGATTTGATTTGAATATTTGTTTGTTTAAAATCATTTGAAATTATTGATTTATTGAATCTCACACATATCCTGAATCTGAAATTTATAATCTGGTGTGATTGATTCATTGAATCTTGAGATTTTCATATTTCCTCAAATGATTTCAAATAAACGGTATTTTTAATCTTGGATCGTGAATCATATTCTGTGACCATCAGAAATGTCTTGACAAGTCTGCTTTGAAACTGATTTTGTGCTGCTCTTATACTGTTTTTTGAGAAATGTTTTTTTTAATGACTGCTTGTTTGATGAAATTCTGTTTTCTGCTCTGGTAAATGTGCCAAATTTGTTAGTCATGTCTGCTTAGGCTCTGTGATTAAAATTCTATTGTCTGAGATATCCTAGTTTGTCTCCAGTGTCATGTTAAAATCCTCATTAATACAGACAACAAGTGATATCAGAAGTGCTTAAAAATTTACTTATCTCTCCGATCCTTAATATTTCTTTTTCATCTTGTATAGACTCCATACCTTTTTTTGTTTTGCATAAATCTCTCTAAATTCCTCTTGTAATTGATTTTCAATTTTAAAATTATTTATTGATTATTCATTCAAAAATTGAAATCAATATCCAAATTGAACTGTATTTATAATTCGTCAAAATCATTATCAGATTTTGAAATCGTGATGAACTATGACTACATTATATTTCACAACAAATGGAGTTTTTTTTTAATTTTCATGATGATTGAACAATTTTTATAATATCTTTGAATTGGTAGTTAATTTCACGACCATCTTCATTATCTATCATCATTCTGCCATCCATCATAATTTTATATTAATGTGGGAAGTCTGATATTTTTAAAGATCATATTGAATAAACAATGAAAAGTTTGGTGATGGAAATGTGACTGTGCTATATTTTCAGAATTAGTGATAATTGAATTTTTTTTTCAATGATCCCGGTACAGTTGAGCATATTTCATAATATGATTAATTTAGAAATTTATTTCACAAACAATTTCTGTACCTACCACATTTCTATCATCCGTATTGGTTTTATATACCGAGGAGTTTTTTCTTTTGGAGCAGAAAATGATATACTTATATATATATTATTCATAAGCGTGTCTCTAACCTCATTTAAAAATCCAAGCCCTGGTCATGCATGGTTAAGAGATAACTTATAATTTAAGTTGCTACAGACCTCATTTAAAAATCCAAGCTCTGGTTATGCTTGGTCAGTGTGCTCTTAAATAAAAAGAAAAAGGAATAAATTGCTAAATAAATTTTTATATGAAATTCTCCTTGGTGTGTAAAAACCAATCCATCTTTTTAATCTGTGAAATGTGTTAAAATCTTATGAAGTATTATGATTTGTTGATTGACAGATATTGTAACGACCCGCATTTTTCAGCGATATAACTAAATTTATTTAATTATTTAAATAGTTATTTAGGGAATTAAATGGTCGTTAAAATAAATAATATTGAATATTTAATTAATATAATAATATATTTATTTTCTGAAATAGTAAGAAATAGTGGAATTCACAAAAAGGTGTGAATTGGATCATCGGTGATATTTAATTCAGTTTAGAATTTAATTAGAATAACGAATATATTATCTTAACGACAGTTGAACGTATAATTATATTATAATTAAAACCGAGCTCGAAATGGCGCTGCAGTTCGCTATTTGGCGATTTGAACTTCAACTGAATGTACAGGATTCGTTTTAAATCAGATTTCTGTGAAACAAGAAATGTTAGGAGCTGGTGAAGTATATTTTTCTAGTGGAAGAGAAAAATTGAGATTTCGTCGTGTAGATTTTTAGTTATGTCCAAATCAAATTTTAGAAAAGTTGCTATGGAATTCCTTTATAATTTATATCGATTTATTTATATTTTAAAATGGATTTTTAAATATAAATCGAATATCGATGTAACACTGGATTTGAAATATCGAGTTATAAATCCCAGTGTAGCAGTATGGTATTCTAGTGTGAATATATACGATAATATTTATTTTTAAATATTTAATTTAATATTTTTTAAATATATTTATATCTTTAAATGGTCTATTTGGAGCTTTAAAAATAGCCACTTTTGCAAACGAGCTCAGTTTTCGATGAAACCAATTTTGTTGGATTCGTAATGTCAAATTATTGCTAGATTTCAGTTTCCATGATTTTAGAAGTCAATATGTGGCCATACGGGATTTTAATGTGAAATACAATTGATAAGTTGACCTTTAAAAATATGTTGTGTGAACAAACGAAGTCGGAATTCGACGAAACCAGTTTCGTTGGGTCCGCAATGTCAAACTGTAGGTGCATGCCCATTTTTGTGAATTTTGGGTATTTTATGTGCTCACGGTGATTTTTAAACAACGTGTACAAACAGCGATAGCTTAAAATAAATATAAAGACTCGAATAAAAAAATATTTTTATCATCCTATAAATACTATTTACTTCTTCTAACCCTAAAAAAACCTTTTCCTCCGATCAAAGGAATGTGTCGCCACCACAGAAAAATAGAAAAACGTGAAAATCCCTCTTTTTAAAATAAAAAACAAATCACATAAAATTAACAAAATCACGATTTATCAATATATGGATTCCTGGCGAGCAAAGCATCATTCTCATGTGAGTTTTGCTTGGTGCGATGCAACCCCAGAGGCTCTCGGAAGACAACAGTAAACCTAGGGCTGTGATTTTGGGGTAATTTATGGATCAATTCGAAGTTTGAGTATCATTTTGAGAATCAGGAGATCGAATCGCGCCTTTTGTGAATTTTTAGGGATTTATCGATTTCAAAAGTGTCGATCCCTGTGTATAGGGCATGCGCACCTGCTGCGGACACAAATCAAACGAGAGGGGCGAATTGAAATTTTTAGTGTTGTTTGTGGTGAGCATCCGGAGAGAAGAATTTTGGTATATTTTACTGGATTTATTGTAGAGTAATTAAGGAGTATGGAAGGGGAGAAAGGTCGACAATGGCCATGTTTGGAGCAACAATTTGGATGTCTGGACGGGGAAGAAGATAGGTGCGCAAGTGGGCTTTTGGATTGATGATGGGCCGGAGAAGAAATGTGAGGTGAGCCTAATGAAATTAAGGATTTAATTAATTTTAGAAATCGTATAATTGGTAAAATCAATAACTTTCACATATGATATCAGAATTTCAAACCGTCAGATCCGTTGGGATCGTATGGATAACGGCTATAACATGGAACTGACTGAAAGTGGATTCGAGCTCGTTACAATTTATGGCGAAATAAATTGTCTGATCAGAGTCAACTAACGCAAATCGTTATTTAACGGTTAACGCGAAATGTGAGTAAATCTCACTAACTCTACTCAATTTATATATTTATAAAATATTTTTAGAATTTATAAATAATGGTTGTTTGCTGTGTGTTGGCTGTTTGGTTGAACTGCTAGTCTGTTGATTGAAAATATAGATAACGATATAGATATAAATAGTTAATCAAATATTGATTCTGTTTTGCGGAATATTTCATAGTAAAAATGAAATTGATGTTAATTTTACTGTTTAACATCTGTGGATGTAGGGAAACAGGTCGGAGGGACCCAACTGGGTTTCTCAACATTTATTTTACTGTATTCATATATTGTGTTATATGATGTGATATGAAATCTGTTGTTCAGTTTGTATGGTTGAATGATACTGATCATTGTTATATGGTAGGTTAAATACCATAAGGAATACTGGAATGTTAAAAAAGGAAAAAAAATTCAATTTTATATCGAAAAGAAATATTTATAAAATCAAAAGATTTTATAAATAGAAAACTATTTATTTAGAAAATAAATAGATTAAAAAGAAATACTTATTTGTTAATCAGGTAGATAGATTTGAAGGGAATATTTGTAAAATATTTACAGATAGAATTGAAAAGGGATATTTATTTGAAAATAAATAGAATAGGAAGAGGAAATATGTGTAAAACAAATAGAAAGGGAATAGTTAGATTATAAAAGGAATTACTTATAAAATCAATAGATTTTATAAATAGAAAATATTTTATAGAATAAAAGAATTATCAAAAGGGGAATTATTTGGTAAATAAATTTATTTTTAAAGGAAATACTTGAAAGGTGATTAGAATTGTATAAAAGAAGAATTTACATTTGAAAGATTTAAAACCCGTGCTTCGCACACGGGTATAACATGCTATGGAATTAAAGCAAAGATTTCAAATAGAATCTATTCTAACCGATGGATTGATAAGATATATTTATAAATAATATTTTATAAATTAAATGAAATATTTATCATGGATAAATAGAATATATATAAGTCAGTACTTATATAGAGAAGTAAAAATTCGATTTCAACATCGATATTTGAAACTGAATAAAAGTAGAGTTAATCAGTTAGAATTAATTGAATATTAGTTATTCAATTAAAGTTGATTGAATATAGTTATTTGAGATAGAGTTAGTATAACATAGTTATTCAGAATGAGTCGCCATTTCGTACGACTGCTAGCGAAATTCACAGGGCTGCAGATAGCCTACGACGGTCAGATGTTTCTTGAGGGAATCAGGCATAACCATTGTGATCGTTGCGATCTAGAGTCAAGCGAATGGAGTTAAATCGAATATTATCCATTCGAAATAAAGTTAAAACAGACATAGTTATTCCAATATAAATTAATCGAATATTAGTTATTAGATAGGAGTTAAATAAGTTGAGTTAATCAAGTAAGTTAATCAAGTTGGGTTAATCGAGTTGAGTTAGTCAAAATGAGTTAATCAAACCGAGTTAATCCAAAGGAGTTATTCGAAATAGTTTATTCGAATAGAATTAAAGGATTTATTCAAATTATTTTATTCGAATAGATTTAAAGGAGTTAATCGAAGATAGTTTATTCGAAAGGAGATTAATCGAATGTAAATCATTCATAGAAAGTTAATCGAATGTAAATCATTCGAAGAGAGATTATCGAATATAGTTATTCGAAGAAAGGGTTATCGAATATAGTTTATTCGTAAAGGAGATATCGAATAGAGATTATTTGAAAAAGAGAATTATACACTGAATTCGATTATATTGAGTTCGGGGAAGAAATATTTACTTTCCATTTTAATCAAGATGTACTTATTTATTTATAGATTAGTGGTTTAGTTATTTAGATAAAATAAGAAATAAAAGTTACATTTCAAGGTTGGATATTTAAGAAGAAAGGAATTAAAATGCTATAGTTAAAATCAATGTTTTAAAATTAAGAAGGGGATTCATAAATAGAATCCGAGTTACGTAAGGAAGTTATTAAAGGTTTGAAAGGTGAACTTTGTCTATTTCGAGGTTAGAAATGTTGTTTAGTTAAGGTCTGAGAGGTAATTATACCCCAACTTGATTGACTTCGTTTTCAACTAAGGAATGGGTAAGGTTCGATAGTGAAGATTGATTTAGTGAATTTAGTTAATGAGTGTAATGGTTTAAATTGGCTTAGTGATGTTTTATTTAACATCTGTTTAAATCAAATGAATACATTTTGGAAACATTTTCCAAATATAATCAAAGATATTTTCTATTTATAGAAAATGAAATGTTGATGAGAAAGAATACTGGAATGACAGTAATACGTGAAACAGAGATGGAAATGTTTTCCAATGATTGATGATGTATATTTCATAAATTTAGGGAATAAGAGATGTTGAGTATATAGAAATGGGAAATGAATAAATTAATGATAATTAAATTAAAAAGGATGAATGTTGGATGTTGATTGATCGATAGAATTTCCATCTGGAAATAATATCGTTGTTTGTACACCTATTTTTCTTTGATAGTTAAATCACCGACTATCGAAGTTTTTGACCATTTTTCCGTCGTCAATACGGAGAGACCAGGATCAGATTCATTATCTGAAAACTACTCTGTATGGACGTTAGCGTTGTGATCAAATATGATGGAGATAATGAAGACGGAGTTATGCAAGGGCTATCCTGTTTACAGAAGAGTGCCTTCGGTTTGTCCAGTCCCAAGACAAACGTGAATGGAAGAATGTCTGACAAAGTATATCTAACGGATCGCGTAAGTTGATCTCTTCAAACGTATTTACGTTTGGTGGAAGAGGAATTCGTTTCTCTTAGCTTTATACCCGTGGTATTTTTGAGGAAATCAATTTGTGATTTGGCGGGTATGACGATGTGGCATTCAAAGTAAATGAATGTATGATCTGTCAAAAGATACGTTATGACCTCAAGCCTCATCAACCGGGAAATGGAAAAAATCGGGCAGGCAGCATAGCTAAGTGGGTCACTCCAATTAGGGTATATATCACCTATCTAGAGGAAATCCATTTCATTTTTTTTATCTATTATCGATGCTGTCCATTTTCGGGAAACGGTGGGTAGCTCCCAACCGTTGGTGGTATACATTCGATACACTCAAGCGAAATGAGTGGTCAGTCATGTGTGGGACGGGTTGCAAGACGTTCTTGTTGAACCCAGTGTATTCGTCTCTAGAGATAAACTATCGGCAGGTGGTCCCATACCTTGTCATAGTTGGAATCCAATCTCCAATAAGCGCCGTGGTTTTGTTTTTATACTATATATGTGGAACGTGAGATGCAAGCGTTCTGCTATATTGATAATTACTTGTGATTAGACATTATTATAATATCAGAGAAGTATTGATTTCCAAAATTGTTTGGGTTATCGTAAGGTAAAAACCGCCCGTGTTTATGTGTGGATTGGTCTTACGATTATATTTTCTTTTGAAATGGATTTTGAAAAGTTAAACTGTGACGTCCCCCAAAACTTCCACAAGTGAAAGCAAGGAGAAATCATATGGAATACAACATAAATATAGTACAACAAATCACAGAAAACAACATAGCACAGGAAATCCATATAACAACAACATTATAGCAGCGGATATATAATGTCATCAGCAATAGAAAATCCACAGTCACAGAATCTAAATTATTACAGCAGGTTTTCAGAGAATTGCATAAGTTCCAACTCCAAATAAAACAACGTGGAATGGAAATAAGTCTGAAAATAAAAGGAAAGAAAAATGCGATAAACGAAAAGATAGGTCTTCAAAGCTCCATCACCTTATCTTCACCAAAAGCAACTCCAAGCGAAAAGGTAAAAGTTGCTCCAAAGGAACTCCAAGCAGAAAGAGAACCTGTCTACTTGGCTGCCCGTGTAGAAGAGAGGGCACCCAAGTTTGCAAAAAGGTGAAACAAACAATGGGTCAGTCGTGGGACTGGTGTGAGAGTTCTTAACTAAAATTACTCATACTAATAAGGCAGATCCAAGAACCACGCCGCTAACGCGGAACGGGTTGTACCAATGGATTGCCGTGCATAACTACAGTGTCAGTACAAATAAATAAAACGTAACACAGCGCAATGTCTTTTGAAAAATGAAACCACCATAAGACTCAGGTCCCATCACACAATGCAACGCACACCAAGAGGATAGAGTTTTACCTTATGGTGGTTAAACATGCTAAATACGCCAAATACGAAACTAATATTATTATTAGGGTGTATATGTTTTAAAACAATTCAAAGCAATGTATTAATCCTAGGAAGCATAGGTACCATATATTATGCCTCCAATACTAGTAATACAAATCAAATCCGTCGGGGTCGTATTGGAAATTTGGGTTTCCATCATGAGTCCAGGCTAGGGAGGACTCCTTACCGATTCGAGACACTCTAGTTAATGCCCCAGGATTACCCGCAGTTAACCCTTGGAAATGGCAGGGCCGGTCCTCACATACAGCTTAGAGGATTAGTTATTCCTAAGCACACGTTTCCCGGTCCTATAGGACCTATCCGAGGCGCCTCATTTCATGATCCTCCAAAAGGTAAAATGATTACTAACTAGAAAGAAACGTGCTACTTTCCCTGCGTTCCCTTCCCCCTTTTTAGACTCTACCGGTTTGTGAGACTCGTGAGGTCGTGTATACCATACCACAGAATTTTGCTTTTCAACAAGAAACCCTGATCATTTCATCTTAGCACGCCACACCGTCATTCCATACCGTACCATCGACCGTCTGCCAACCTATAAACGGGTGTTAAGTAGAGAATGAATTCTCTACCACCAACATTTTTACATTAGCAGAAAATCGACAACATGATATTTAATGGAATACGGTGTCAGACATACTCTCCATTTACACCCATGCTCTAGGTCTGAACTAGGGTCAAACCCGTGAAATCAACGCGTACGTTTGGCCAATTACCCCGACTCGTAAATCGGGAGCTACCCAATTTAGAGTCTTGGTCGTTGTCCATTCGAGGGAAGATTTACGGTCTTCATACGCCGTCTTCATATTTAGATTCTTGAAATCGTAAAACCGTTTGGAATGGGATGAACCCGGACTTCCCAAACAATCTCGCATTCATAATTTAGAGAAAAACACATTTCATGTCGTTATGTTGTCTTATAACAATAAGTCCTTGCCTTAATTATTTAATATAATTAATTTCTTTAATTAACGACGCTTCAGGTCAGAGGCGACTTTGTCGCCGTTTTCCATCCATTTTGATTTTTACTTTTCCCCTTTACATTTTGAACAATGGACATTTTCTATGGTGTAACCCTTATACGTCATAAATAATGTAAATCTTCTCCTATGTTTCATTTCCCTTTTTTTTTTTTTCTATTTTGACAAAATATCATTTTATGCAATGCAACCTCCTATTTTTCTATTTTGACAAAATATCGTTCTATGCAATGCAACGTCCTATTTTTCTATTTTGACAAAATGTCGTTTTATGCAATGCAAGTTTCTACTTTTCTATTTTGACAAAATGTCGTTTTATGCAATGCAAGTTTCTACTTTTCTATTTTGACAAAATATCATTTTATGCAATGCAAGTTTCTACTTTTCTATTTTGACAAAATGTCGTTTTATGCAATGCAACTTCCTATTTTTCTATTTTGACAAAATGTCATTTTATGCAATGCAAGTTTCTACTTTTCTATTTTGACAAAATGTCGTTTTATGCAATGCAAGTTTCTACTTTTCTATTTTGACAAAATATCATTTTATGCAATGCAAGTTTCTACTTTTCTATTTTGACAAAATGTCGTTTTATGCAATGCAAGTTTCTACTTTTCTATTTGGACAAAATGTCGTTTTATGCAATGCAAGTTTCTACTTTTCTATTTCGACAAAATGTCGTTTTATGCAATGCAAGTTTCTACTTTTCTATTTTGACAAAATATCATTTTATGCAATGCAAGTTTCTACTTTTCTATTTTGACAAAATGTCGTTTTATGCAATGCAAGTTTCTACTTTTCTATTTTGACAAAATGTCGTTTTATGCAATGCAACTTCCTATTTTTCTATTTTGACAAAATATCTTTTTATGCAATGCAAGTTTCTACTTTGCTATTTTGACAAAATGTCGTTTTATGCAATGCAAGTTTCTACTTTTCTATTTTGACAAAATGTCGTTTTATGCAATGCAAGTTTCTACTTTTCTATTTTGACAAAATATCATTTTATGCAATGCAAGTTTCTACTTTTCTATTTTGACAAAATGTCGTTTTATGCAATGCAAGTTTCTACTTTTCTATTTTGACAAAATGTCGTTTTATGCAATGCAACTTCCTACTTTTCTATTTTGACAAAATGTCGTTTTATGCAATGCAAGTTTCTACTTTTCTATTTTGACAAAATGTCGTTTTATGCAATGCAAGTTTCTACTTTTCTATTTTTACATACGGTGTTGATTTTCTAATTTTTATATTGACAAAAATGTCAATAACATACGGTGCTCATGTTCTAATTTTAATATTGACAAAAATGTCAATAACATACAGTGCTCATGTTCTAATTTTAATATTGACAAAAATGTCAATAACATACAGTGCTCATGTTCTAATTTTAATATTGACAAAAATGTCAATAACATACAGTGCTCATGTTCTAATTTTAATATTGACAAAAATGTCAATAACATACAGTGCTCATGTTCTAATTTTAATATTGACAAAAATGTCAATTAAAATTACATTGCCAATTTGTTCCCAAAACTTACTGTCAAAACACTACGCTACATACAACGTCAATTTTCACATGTCATAACATCGCAAAATAAATGGTATCAATTTCTTGTGTCATAACATCCAACAATTTATGGTGACAATTTCTACCACGTTATAACATCACAAATATAATGGTGTCAATTCATCGTTATAGCATGGCAAATAAAATGGTATCAAATCCCGTTATAGCATAGCAAATATAATGGTATCAAATCCATCGTTATAGCATGGCAAATATAATGGTATCAAATCCATCGTTATAGCATGGCAAATATAATGGTATCAAATCCATCGTTATAGCATGGCAAATATAATGGTATCAAATCCATCGTTATAGCATGGCAAATATAATGGTATCAAATCCATCGTTATAGCATGGCAAATATAATGGTATCAAATCCATCGTTATAGCATGGCAAATAATGTGATGTCAAATTTCTAACCACATATACACTTAACAATTTGTTTATTCAAAAATAAATTTTTGTGGTTTAGATCTCTCACCTTGATTGGATAATAAATATAATAAATCCAATTAAATTTTCAGAATGCTCCAATTGATTTCAGCAGCATCCACTCGTAGTCACGGTCCTATTGGTTCTGAAAATTTCAGAATCCGAATTCATACGAATAAGTTATCAACGTTTTTATAGAACTGACTTTTCACAACTGTTTCTGTCACGACCAGAAGCGTTACAAAATCTGAAATTAAACTTACCGTAGAAACTCAGTTTTTGGTTCAAAACTTAAATTCGAATTTGCAGGAGTTGTAGTTGATGGTTCTCGGATCCGATTGGTGGAGGTCGAAGGGGGTGGAGGGGCGGACGCTCGCCGGTCGGAGGCGGCGACTTCGGTCGACCCAGGCGGGCCCGGCGGAGCTCGCAACGGCGGCGGTTCGGGGGGATGCAGGCGGCGGCACAGGCGACGGTTCGGGTTGAGGGTGATACCAAATCGAAGATCTCGGATTCCTCTTCGAAACGGTATATGGTACGATAAATATCGTTGAGTATTGGAGGAGAAATCGATGGTCAAAGTTTTGATGGTAAATGGGTTCGGCGGCGGTAAAAAGAACGAAGAGGAAGAAGACTGTAGCAACATACGGTCCGTATTTATACATGTATTTTAGGGTTTTCTAATTATTAATTAATAAATTAATTAATTAATTTATCCGAGAAATTACCATTCTCTCATATGATCTCTGATTCGCGCTCAACGACTGTCGATCTTAACATTTTCATGCCTTCTGAACGCGATGGTGCTATCCCCATGGTCCAATTCTGAAGTTACAGACTGGTTTTATTTTATTTTCAAATTAAATTGTTTAATTTAAATTCGAACGTACATAATTTCCTGAGGCCACATACGGACTCAGAAAAATCCGGAAAAATTATTTTTGGCTTTCTTATGACGATACGATCACAACAAAATTCGTTTCGTTCAATTCTGAGCACTTTTGAAAAATGGCTATTTTCACGTCGTTCAATTTCAACTGTATTTGACCAAACACAGTTTCTTACGCCACGCTCACATATTAAATCGAAAAATTCTAAAAATTGAAACTTAGCCATATTATGACATTCCGGATCCAATGAAAGTGGTTTCGTCGGATTCCGAGATCGTTTGCAAAATGGTCATTTTCAACTGCTTCAAAGTTATTTAAAATTTGAAATTTTAAATTTTGACTCAAAAACCCAACAAAATTTCTTAAAATAAAATTTTCAAACTGGTTCAGATTTTCGGGTCATTACAATCTCCCCTCCTTAAGAACTTTTCGTCCTCGAAAAGGAAAAAGGAAAACAGAAGAGTAGGAATCAGCACAGAAAATACTGAAATGATTAAGCGTACCTCAAAATAAAATCTAATCTGAGATATCCACTCTGCATTTGGGATAAGCCTTTTTGAAACTCTCCTCAGTCTCCCAAGTGCAGTCCCTAGGATCGCCACTCCACTGCACTTTGACTAGGTTGATTCTTTTATTCCTCAGAGCTCGGGTTTCTTTGCCAATAATCTTTATCGGCTCTTTCCTCACCGTTAGGCTTGGAGTAATATCCATGACTTGCTGATTTAGCTCATCTTCAATCAAATCTGGGTCATGCACATGCTGGCGGAGTTGGGACACATGAAACACATCATGCACTCCTGGCAGCCAGTCGGGGAGTTGCACTCGATAAGCCAGAGTACCAATCCTTTCGAGGATAGGGAATGGACCAATGAATCTTGGCGCCAATTTCCCAAACTTCCCAAATCGAATCACACCCCTTAGAGGAGAAACTTTCAAGTACACATGGTCACCAACAGAGAATTGCAAATCTCTTCTACGCTTGTCTGCATAGCTTTTCTGTCGGCTTTAGGCAGCCAGCAACCGCTTCTTAATTTTATCAACTTTGTCTGAAGCTTCTCGGACCATGTCTGGACCTAAAACAAGGCGATCTCCTTTTTCAATCCAACAGGCTGGCGATCTACATGGCTTATCATATAAGGCTTCGAACGGAGCCATCTTCAAACTTGCCTGATAGCTATTGTTATATGAGAATTCAACTAAATGCAAGTGATCCTCCCAAGAACCTCCATAATCGAGTATGCAAGCTCGCAACAAATCTTCAAGAATGCGATTCACCCTCTCAGTTTGGCCGTCTGTCTGAGGGTGGTATGCGGTGCTGAGATTTAATTTTGTTCCCAATTCATTTTGGAATGCCTCCCAAAACTTGCTAGTGAAGATAGGGTCACGGTCACTAACAATGCTGCTAGGAACACTATTTAAAACAAAAGGTTTTCTTTGGTTAGACATGAAAAGTTTCATTTAGAAAATGATGGAAAAAGGAAAGATTTAGTCTTATTACCCATATAGCCTGACTATTTCTTTGAGATAAATTTGTGCCAGACTTTGAGCAGTTCTGGTGGACTTGACCGGTACGAAATGAGCGACCTTGGTGAAGCGGTCCACGATCACCCAAATGCTGTCATTCCCTTTCCTAGTACGGGGCAAACCATCTATAAAATCCATGGAGACTTGGTCCCACTTCCCTTCGGGTACTGGCAATGGCTGCAACAATCCTGCAGGCTTTTGTTGATCGCTCTTCACTCGTTGACATGTAGGACATCTACTCACGTAAATGGATATATCCCTCTTCATATCTTTCCACCAAAACGTGCGCTTTAGATCATGATACATCTTGCTAACGCCTGGGTGGATGAAAAGATTTGATTTGTGCCCTTCATTTAAAACTTCCCTGATGAGCTCTGGGATTTTTGGAACACAGATCCTCCCTTGCAACCTAAGGGCTCCCTTTTGATCTATTTGAAAGCTCGTGCTCTCTCCTTCTTGAATACTCTTAATCATTCTTTGAATAAACTTATCTTCCTTTTGAAGGATAGAAATTTTATCAATCAAAGAAGGGGTAACTATAAAGTTTGCGACCATGGCAGCTTTTCTACTGAGTGCGTCTGCCACAACATTGGCTTTCCCTGGCGTATACAAGATGTCGAGATCATACGCCGCAAGAAATTCCAGCCACCTTAGCTGCCTTAAATTCAAGTCCTTTTGATCGAAGAGATATTTCAAAGATTGATGATCTGTGAATAAGTCGAATTTTTCGCCCAAGAGGTAATGCCTCCAAATTTTTAAAGCAAAAACTATGGCTAAAAGTTCTAGGTCATGGACACGATAATTTTTCTCATGCGGCTTTAGTTGACGGCTTGCATATGCAACAACTTTGCCCCTTTGCATCAATACAGCGCCAAGACCCCCACTTTGAGAAGCATCGGTATAGACAGCTAAATCTTGGTTGCCATCGATGATGGTTAACACGGGGGCAGTGGTCAAACTCTCCTTTAGCTTTTGGAAGGACTCCTTACACTCTGCTGTCCAAATGAACTTGGTGTTTTTCTTAGTGAGTTGCGTTAAAGGGCCATATAGCTTGGCAAAGTTTTGGACGAACTTTCTGTAATATCCAGCCAGCCCTAGGAAACTTCTTACTTCAGTGGGTGTAGTGGGCTGCTTCCAATCTTGAATGGCGGAAATTTTGCTTGGGTCCACAGCAATTCCTTCTTTTGACACAACATGGCCCAAGAATTTTACCTCCTCTTGCCAAAATGTGCATTTTGAAAATTTTGCTTTTAGAACATTTCTTTGCAGAATCTCTAGCACTTCTTTTAGATGCCCTTCATGCTCCTCCTTGGTTTTAGAAAAGATCAAGATATCATCAATGAAGACTAGTACGAATTTATTCAAGACCTCTCTGAAGACCCTATTCATCAAGTCAACAAAATAGGCTGGAGCATTACACAGACCGAACGGCATTACCAACCATTCGTAGAATAAGTCAGGCCCTCTGAAAGCGGTCAAAGTGATGCATTCTTCCGCTATGCGAAGTTGGTGGAAACCTGTGGCTAGGTCCATCTTCGAAAACACCTTGGCTCCATTTAAATTGTCCATCAGATCATCTATACGAGGCAAGGGGTATTTGTTCTTTAAGGTTTGCTTATTGAGATCGCGGTAATCCACACAGAGCCTCAGAGTGCCATCAGATTTGGGGACAAACACCACAGCTGCACCCCAATTGGAAAAGCTAGGCCGTATTAATCCCTTCTTTAGGAGCTGTTTGGTTTGGGCACTCAACTCTTCTTTTTCTTTAGGAGTCATTCTTCGAACAGCATGAACTACCGGCCTTGCATTAGGGACCAGATCGATTCTGAAATCGATTTCCCTTCGCGGTGGTAAACTATCTACTTCTTCAAATACGTCCGCATAATCCTTGACAATGGGAATATTCTCTGAAGATATGGGCGTGACTTCTAAGGAAGACCAAAAAGCTTTTCTATCTGGCTTTAAGCCCTGACAGGGTATAACAACGGTGCTTCCGAAACCTGGTTTTGCCTTCACTACTCTTTCAGAACATAGTACTTCAGCGTCATATTTTGTTAGCCAATCAAGACCAAGGATAATATCAAATTCGGAAAAATCCATGATGTCAAGTTAAATGGAAATTTGAAACGAGAGTAGGATACTGGCACTTTACAGAATAGGCCTAGAGAGATGGAATCTCCTACAGGATTATGAACATTAATTGGCTCTTTAAGGCTTCGTTGTTTTATTCTCAACTTTTTAACTGCGTTGCTAGAAATAAAACTCCTTGACGCACCCGTGTCAAATAAAGCAGTAACAGGAATATTTTTAATAGAAACAGTACCATCCAGAACATCAGACTTACCTCCCTCAGTAGGTGCAGAGGATGATGGTGTACCCGCTCCCTCATAAACATGTGCAATCTGAGCTCCTTTCAACAGTGGGCAATTGGCCTTAATATGGCCCTTTTTATGGCAGTTGTAGCAATCTTTGCTATCATCACCTCTGGCCCTCTTCGGACCTCTGCAGTCTTTGCTATAATGCCCGAACTTCTGACAGTTGTAACACTGGACCTTGGATTTGTCAAATGTCTTAGCAGCTCCAGAATTACTGCCTTCAGCTTTCTTTTCTGGTTGTTTCCTTTTGTTGTTGTTGTTGGCTAAGCTCCTCTCCCTGTCCTGCTGAGAAACCTTCTTGTCATTCTCTTCATAACGGCAAGCGAACTCCACCATCTTATTGAAGGAAAGGTCGATGTGGGCAGTGACTCTGTCAATATATTTTCTTGCAAGGCCATTTATGAATCTCTTATTCTTCTGAAAGTCATCACGAACCAGTTCAGGTGCGTAACGGGAAAGGTCCTCGAACCTACGAACATACTCTGAAATGGACTTGTCGCCTTGCCTCAGATTGGAGAATTCGTCGTGTAGCCTTTCTACTTCCTGCCTCGGGATGTATTTGTCGTTGAAGAGCTCTTTAAATCTGTCCCAAGACATATTATCTTCGTCGCCTCCAATGTTGACTACCTCCCACCAGTTTTGCGCTTCACCTTGAAGATGCCATGTTGTAGTGAACCTCTTTCTTTGATCATCAAGTCCCAGTCCTCCAAATATCTTTTCACAATTTTTCAGCCACGCCTGAGCTTGTACCACGGTCTCAGAACCGGTGAATGGAACTCCACCCAAATTCTTGAACTTCTTTGCCACCTTGTCCAAGTCAAAAGGTGGCGGTGGTGGTGGTGGTTGTTGATGGACAGTGGGTTCCTCAGTTTCAGTGGTATTTTGCCTTCTTCTAGCAGTTCTAGCAGCTCTTGCAGCAGCGGTACTCATTTTAAGTTAGTTCTGTACGATCAAGGGAAGAGTCAGAACAACCTTAATGACGATGATTTTTAAGAAGTGATAAGGAAAAGGGATAGATGAAAGATGATGATAAAGTGACCGACTATTATGTATTCTTATGAAATGTTCGCCGTAGAATAACGTGATTCTACGTAAACGAGTTACTATAAATATGTTATATTCCGCTTTGTAAACCTGGCTCTTATACCAACTGTGACGTCCCCCAAAACTTCCACAAGTGAAAGCAAGGAGAAATCATATGGAATACAACATAAATATAGTACAACAAATCACAGAAAACAACATAGCACAGGAAATCCATATAACAACAACATTATAGCAGCGGATATATAATGTCATCAGCAATAGAAAATCCACAGTCACAGAATCTAAATTATTACAGCAGGTTTTCAGAGAATTGCATAAGTTCCAACTCCAAATAAAACAACGTGGAATGGAAATAAGTCTGAAAATAAAAGGAAAGAAAAATGCGATAAACGAAAAGATAGGTCTTCAAAGCTCCATCACCTTATCTTCACCAAAAGCAACTCCAAGCGAAAAGGTAAAAGTAGCTCCAAACGAACTCCAAGCAGAAAGAGAACCTGTCTACTTGGCTGCCCGTGTAAAAGAGAGGGCACCCAAGTTTGCAAAAAGGTGAAACAAACAATGGGTCAGTCGTGGGACTGGTGTGAGAGTTCTTAACTAAAATTACTCATACTAATAAGGCAGATCCAAGAACCACGCCGCTAACGCGGAACGGGTTGTACCAATGGATTGCCGTGCATAACTACAGTGTCAGTACAAATAAATAAAACGTAACACAGCGCAATGTCTTTTGAAAAATGAAACCACCATAAGACTCAGGTCCCATCACACAATGCAACGCACACCAAGAGGATAGAGTTTTACCTTATGGTGGTTAAACATGCTAAATACGCCAAATACGAAACTAATATTATTATTAGGGTGTATATGTTTTAAAACAATTCAAAGCAATGTATTAATCCTAGGAAGCATAGGTACCATATATTATGCCTCCAATACTAGTAATACAAATCAAATCCGTCGGGGTCGTATTGGAAATTTGGGTTTCCATCATGAGTCCAGGCTAGGGAGGACTCCTTACCGATTCGAGACACTCTAGTTAATGCCCCAGGATTACCCGCAGTTAACCCTTGGAAATGGCAGGGCCGGTCCTCACATACAGCTTAGAGGATTAGTTATTCCTAAGCACACGTTTCCCGGTCCTATAGGACCTATCCGAGGCGCCTCATTTCATCATCCTCCAAAAGGTAAAATGATTACTAACTAGAAAGAAACGTGCTACTTTCCCTGCGTTCCCTTCCCCCTTTTTAGACTCTACCGGTTTGTGAGACTCGTGAGGTCGTGTATACCATACCACAGAATTTTGCTTTTCAACACGAAACCTTGATCATTTCATCTTAGCACGCCACACCGTCATTCCATACCGTACCATCGACCGTCTGCCAACCTATAAACGGGTGTTAAGTAGAGAATGAATTCTCTACCACCAACATTTTTACATTAGCAGAAAATCGACAACATGATATTTAATGGAATACGGTGTCAGACATACTCTCCATTTACACCCATGCTCTAGGTCTGAACTAGGGTCAAACCCGTGAAATCAACGCGTACGTTTGGCCAATTACCCCGACTCGTAAATCGGGAGCTACCCAATTTAGAGTCTTGGTCGTTGTCCATTCGAGGGAAGATTTACGGTCTTCATACGCCGTCTTCATATTTAGATTCTTGAAATCGTAAAACCGTTTGGAATGGGATGAACCCGGACTTCCCAAACAATCTCGCATTCATAATTTAGAGAAAAACACATTTCATGTCGTTATGTTGTCTTATAACAATAAGTCCTTGCCTTAATTATTTAATATAATTAATTTCTTTAATTAACGACGCTTCAGGTCAGAGGCGACTTTGTCGCCGTTTTCCATCCATTTTGATTTTTACTTTTCCCCTTTACATTTTGAACAATGGACATTTTCTATGGTGTAACCCTTATACGTCATAAATAATGTAAATCTTCTCCTATGTTTCATTTCCCTTTTTTTTTTTCTATTTTGACAAAATATCATTTTATGCAATGCAACCTCCTATTTTTCTATTTTGACAAAATATCGTTCTATGCAATGCAACGTCCTATTTTTCTATTTTGACAAAATGTCGTTTTATGCAATGCAAGTTTCTACTTTTCTATTTTGACAAAATGTCGTTTTATGCAATGCAAGTTTCTACTTTTCTATTTTGACAAAATATCATTTTATGCAATGCAAGTTTCTACTTTTCTATTTTGACAAAATGTCGTTTTATGCAATGCAACTTCCTATTTTTCTATTTTGACAAAATGTCATTTTATGCAATGCAAGTTTCTACTTTTCTATTTTGACAAAATGTCGTTTTATGCAATGCAAGTTTCTACTTTTCTATTTTGACAAAATATCATTTTATGCAATGCAAGTTTCTACTTTTCTATTTTGACAAAATGTCGTTTTATGCAATGCAAGTTTCTACTTTTCTATTTTGACAAAATGTCGTTTTATGCAATGCAAGTTTCAACTTTTCTATTTTGACAAAATGTCGTTTTATGCAATGCAAGTTTCTACTTTTCTATTTTGACAAAATATCATTTTATGCAATGCAAGTTTCTACTTTTCTATTTTGACAAAATGTCGTTTTATGCAATGCAAGTTTCTACTTTTCTATTTTGACAAAATGTCGTTTTATGCAATGCAACTTCCTACTTTTCTATTTTGACAAAATATCTTTTTATGCAATGCAAATTTCTACTTTGCTATTTTGACAAAATGTCGTTTTATGCAATGCAAGTTTCTACTTTTCTATTTTGACAAAATGTCGTTTTATGCAATGCAAGTTTCTACTTTTCTATTTTGACAAAATATCATTTTATGCAATGCAAGTTTCTACTTTTCTATTTTGACAAAATGTCGTTTTATGCAATGCAACTTCCTACTTTTCTATTTTGACAAAATGTCGTTTTATGCAATGCAAGTTTCTACTTTTCTATTTTGACAAAATGTCGTTTTATGCAATGCAAGTTTCTACTTTTCTATTTTGACAAAATGTCGTTTTATGCAATGCAAGTTTCTACTTTTCTATTTTTACATACGGTGTTGATTTTCTAATTTTTATATTGACAAAAATGTCAATAACATACGGTGCTCATGTTCTAATTTTAATATTGACAAAAATGTCAATAACATACAGTGCTCATGTTCTAATTTTAATATTGACAAAAATGTCAATAACATACAGTGCTCATGTTCTAATTTTAATATTGACAAAAATGTCAATAACATACAGTGCTCATGTTCTAATTTTAATATTGACAAAAATGTCAATAACATACAGTGCTCATGTTCTAATTTTAATATTGACAAAAATGTCAATTAAAATTACATTGCCAATTTGTTCCCAAAACTTACTGTCAAAACACTACGCTACATACAACGTCAATTTTCACATGTCATAACATCGCAAAATAAATGGTATCAATTTCTTGTGTCATAACATCCAACAATTTATGGTGACAATTTCTACCACGTCATAACATCACAAATATAATGGTGTCAATTCATCGTTATAGCATGGCAAATAAAATGGTATCAAATCCCGTTATAGCATAGCAAATATAATGGTATCAAATCCATCGTTATAGCATGGCAAATATAATGGTATCAAATCCATCGTTATAGCATGGCAAATATAATGGTATCAAATCCATCGTTATAGCATGGCAAATATAATGGTATCAAATCCATCGTTATAGCATGGCAAATATAATGGTATCAAATCCATCGTTATAGCATGGCAAATATAATGGTATCAAATCCATCGTTATAGCATGGCAAATAATGTGATGTCAAATTTCTAACCACATATACACTTAACAATTTGTTTATTCAAAAATAAATTTTTGTGGTTTAGATCTCTCACCTTGATTGGATAATAAATATAATAAATCCAATTAAATTTTCAGAATGCTCCAATTGATTTCAGCAGCATCCACTCGTAGTCACGGTCCTATTGGTTCTGAAAATTTCAGAATCCGAATTCATACGAATAAGTTATCAACGTTTTTATAGAACTGACTTTTCACAACTGTTTCTGTCACGACCAGAAGCGTTACAAAATCTGAAATTAAACTTACCGTAGAAACTCAGTTTTTGGTTCAAAACTTAAATTCGAATTTGCAGGAGTTGTAGTTGATGGTTCTCGGATCCGATTGGTGGAGGTCGAAGGGGGTGGAGGGGCGGACGCTCGCCGGTCGGAGGCGGCGACTTCGGTCGACCCAGGCGGGCCCGGCGGAGCTCGCAATGGCGGCGGTTCGGGGGAATGCAGGTGGCGGCACAGGCGACGGTTCGGGTTGAGGGTGGTACCAAATCGAAGATCTCGGATTCCTCTTCGAAACGGTATATGGTACGATAAATATCGTTGAGTATTGGAGGAGAAATCGATGGTCAAAGTTTTGATGGTAAATGGGTTCGGCGGCGGTAAAAAGAACGAAGAGGAAGAAGACTGTAGCAACATACGGTCCGTATTTATACATGTATTTTAGGGTTTTCTAATTATTAATTAATAAATTAATTAATTAATTTATCCGAGAAATTACCATTCTCTCATATGATCTCTGATTCGCGCTCAACGACTGTCGATCTTAACATTTTCATGCCTTCTGAACGCGATGGTGCTATCCCCATGGTCCAATTCTGAAGTTACAGACTGGTTTTATTTTATTTTCAAATTAAATTGTTTAATTTAAATTCGAACGTACATAATTTCCTGAGGCCACATACGGACTCAGAAAAATCCGGAAAAATTATTTTTGGCTTTCTTATGACGATACGATCACAACAAAATTCGTTTCGTTCAATTCTGAGCACTTTTGAAAAATGGCTATTTTCACGTCGTTCAATTTCAACTGTATTTGACCAAACACAGTTTCTTACGCCACGCTCACATATTAAATCGAAAAATTCTAAAAATTGAAACTTAGCCATATTATGACATTCCGGATCCAATGAAAGTGGTTTCGTCGGATTCCGAGATCGTTTGCAAAATGGTCATTTTCAACTGCTTCAAAGTTATTTGAAATTTGAAATTTTAAATTTTGACTCAAAAACCCAACAAAATTTCTTAAAATAAAATTTTCAAACTGGTTCAGATTTTCGGGTCATTACATAAACCGATGATTTGAGTTTCACACCAGTCCCATGACTGACCCAGAGTTTATTTTGTTTTGTTTTCCCTAAACTCTTGGGTGCCCAAATTTGTACGGGCAGTCAAGTAGTTCAGGTGTTTACAGATATACTTGGAGGAGTTTGAAGCAGGAGGCTTCAGGATTATATAACTATTGTTATTTCCGTTGTATGTAATTGTTGTACTCTGATAATGTTATCCTGTATATATATACACTGTTTATTGCAAAGTTATGTTATGTATTATATTTTATTAGTTCCACTGTGAGATTCGTGTTTAACCTGATTGTGTTCTTCTTCTTCTATTCTAATTTTCTATCTTATCTATTCTCACCCTCTAACTTCTTTCTATTATTGATCAGGTATTTCCGATGTCTGAATAGTCAACATGGTAGTTTTGTGTTGATTTTCGGAGTCGAAAATCCCAGTTCGTTACAGTGGTATCAGAGCTAAAGGTTGAGTGATTACCTTGGCTCTGTGGCGTGGTTAGCAATACCCTAGATTGAGTTGAGTGTATATATACGAGTGAACGTATTTGTTATTTGATATAAAATTATTTTATATTGTGGAGATTTATTGGTTGGGTAGTTTGTGAATTCTGGTCGATCAGTTTGATCCACTGTATCGATAGGAGTTTCTAAACACTCAAGTACGATAAACCGACACTGTATGATTTGAAAGAGGGTAAATGAGATAATTTTACCCAAAGTATATTTCAATATAAAGAAAATATTTATATCTGAATTATTATAGTATGTTGGGTGTATTGGTTGATTATAATGAAAATGGTTATATAAATAACCAATTTGAGTTCATATAATATAAAAGCAGACTAATTAAAACTGAATTAAATCAGAATTGGAATTAAAATCTTGAAAACTGGGAAAAGTGTTCATAAATGGATTTGGGTTAAATATAAGGAAATTTTAAGATCCTGGGAGATTTTAAATTGTTTACAAGTATCGTGAATGATATTTTGAGAAAGATTTCAAAAATGAAAATGTTTAAATTTTGAGTTTTGAGTAATATAGTATTGAACTCACTTCGATAGCTGGGAAATAACTCTGATGATGCTGGCCATATCATCAGTGCTCATTTTCAAGTTGTAAGTGATGGATTACTACCAAAGATTTTGTTTTCGAATTATTTGGAAAAAGGAAGTTGTTTTGAATCTCGAAAGGGAATAATTTATTTTAGAAGAACTAAACTGTTTAAAATCCCGAGGAAGATAGTATGAATTAAAAACAAATTTAAAGAAAATTGGCGAAAGAAAATTGAAATTGAATTAAAACCAAAAATAGAAATCAAATAGAAATTTGTGAATGCAAATTGGGATTGAATAAAAACCAGTAAGCGAAAATTGAATTGAAATAGAACGATATCGAATAAAGTTTGATTTGTGAGTTATGAATTTGTGTAAATATATTGGACGGGTGAGTAAGAGTTGAAATTAGTGATGGAATTTGAGGTTGAGTAGGAGATTTGGTTTGAAAATAGGATGATTGGACTCGAGAATAGATGATTGGAGATTGATTGGGAAGGCATGTGTATATGCTGACAGGGTAGCAGATGGAAAGAATATAATGATATGCCCGACACAAAGGTACATGTTTAAATTTCTATATGAGGTTTTATGCGCCGAATTGGCAAGACGCTTGGCTTTTTGATTTTCTTTTTGAAAAAGAAAGGGCCTAGAGAGGCGATATGGGGTTTGAACTATTGACTAGTACATAGGAGGTGCAGGCGAAATTTTTCGAAAATTTCGGGTGTTAGGAAATTTTCAGGATTTTAGAAATTTATCGTTGATAAAAATTAATTAATATTTTAATTGAAATTAAATTGGTTCAGTTGAAATTGAAGTTGGTAAGTAAACAAATAAATTTGTACTAGTCAATAGGGTTTGTTCTCTACCTTAGCAATTTCGAGGACGAAATTATTTTAATGGGGGAAGAGTGTAATGACCCGCATTTTTCAGCAATATAATTAATTTATTTAATTATTTAAATAGTGATTTAGGGAATTAAATGGTCGTTAAATTAAATAATACTGAATATTTAATTAATATAATAATATAGTAATATATTTAATTTCTGAAATAGTAAGAAATAGTGGAATTCACAAAAAGGTGTGAATTGGATCATCGGTGATATTTAATTCAGTTTAGAATTTAATTAGAATAATGAATATATTATCTTAACGACAGTTGAAAGTATAAATATATTGTAATTAAAACCGAGCTCGAAATGGCACTGCGGTTCGCTATTTGGCGATTTGAACTTCAACTGAATGTACAAGATTCGTTTTAAATCGGATTTCTGTGAAACAAGAAATGTTAGGAGCTGGTGAAGTATATTTTCTAGTGGAAGAGAAATATCGAGATTTCGTCGTGTAGAGTTTTAGTTATGTCCAAATCAAATTTTAGAAAATTCGTTATGGAATTCCTTTATAATTTATATCGATTTATTTATATTTTAAAATGGGTTTTTAAATATAAATCGAATATCGATGTAACACTGGATTTGAAATATCGAGTTATAAATCCCAGTGTAGCAGTATGGTATTCTAGTGTGAATATATACGACAATATTTATTTTCAAATAATTAATTTAATTGTTTTAAATATATTTATATATTTAAATGGTCTTTTTTGAGCTTTAAAAATAGCCACTTTTGCAAACGAGCTCAGTTTTCGACAAAACCAATTTTGTTGGATTCGTAATGTCAAATTATTGCTAGATTTCAGTTTCCATGATTTTAGAAGTCAATATGTGGCCGTACGGGATTTTAATGTGAAATACAGTCGATAAGTTGACCTTTAAAAATACACTGTGTGAGCAAACAAAGTCGGAATTTGACGAAACCAGTTTCGTTGGGTCCGCAATGTCAAACTGTAGCAGCATGCCCATTTTTATGATTTTGGGTATTGTATGTGCTCGCGGTGATTTTTAAACAGCGTGTACAAACAGCGATAGATTAAAATAAATATAAAAACTCGAATAAAAAAATATTTTTATCATCCTATAAATTCTATTTACTTCTTCTAACCCTAAAAAACCCTTTTCCTCCGATCAAAGGAATGCGCCGCCACCACAGAAAAATAAAAAAACGTGAAAAGCCCTCTTTTTAAAGTCAAAAATAAATCGTAGAAAATTCATAAAATCACGATTTATCAATATATGGATTCCTGGCGAGCAAAGCATCATTCTTGTGTGAGTTTTTCTTGGTGCGACGCAACTCTAGAGGCTCTCGGAAGACAACAGTAAACCCAGGGTTGTGATTTTGGGGTAATTTATGGATCGATACGAAGTTTGAGTATCATTTTTAGAATCAGGAGATCGAATCGCGCCTTTTGTGAATTTTTGGGGATTTATCGATTTCAAAAGTGTCGATCCCTGTGTATAGGGCATGCGCACCTACTACGGACGCAAATCAAACGAGAGGGGCGAGTTGAAATTCTTAGTGCTGTTTGTGGTGAGCATCCGGAGAGAAAAATTTTGGTATATTTTACTAGATTTATAGTAGAGTAATTAAGGAGTATGGAAGGGGAGAAAGGTCAACAATGGCCATGTTTGGAGCAGCGATTTGGATGCCTGGACGGGGAAGAAGATAGGTGCGCAAGTGGGTTTTTGGATTTATGATGGGCCGGAGAAGAAATGTGAGGTGAGCCCAATGAAATTAAGGATTTAATTAATTTTAGAAATCGTATAATTGGTAAAATCAATAACTTTCACATATGATATCAGAATTTCAAACCGTCAGATCCGTTGGGATTGTATGGACGGTGGCTACAACATGGAACAAACTGGGAGTGGATTCGAGCTCGTTACAATTTATGGAGAAATAAATTGTCTGATTAAAGTCAACTAACGCAAACCGTTATTTAATGGTTAATGCGAAATGTGAATAAATCTCACTAACTCTACTCAATTTATATTTTTATAAAATATTTTTAGAATTTATAAATAATGGTTGTTTGCTGTGTGTTGGCTGTTTGGTTGAACTGCTAGTCAGTTGATTGAAATATAGATAACGATATAGATATAACTCGTTAATCAAATATTGATTCTGTTTAGCGGAATATTTCATAGTAAAAATGAAATTGATGTTAATTTTATTGTTTAACATCTGTGGAGGTAGGGAAACAGGTCGGAGGGACCCAACTGGGTTCCTCAACATTTATTTTACTGTATTCATATATTGTGTTATATGATGTGATATGAAATCAGTTGTTGAGTTTGTATGGTTGAATGATACTGATCATTGTTATATGGTAGGTTAAATACCATAAGGAATACTGGAATGTTAAAAAAGGAAAAATATTTCAATTTTATATCGAAAAGAAATATTTATAAAATCAAAAGATTTTATAAATAGAAAACTATTTATTTAGAAAATAAATAGATTAAAAAGAAATACTTATTTGTTAATCAAGTAGATTGATTTGAAGGGAATATTTGTAAAATATTTACAGATAGAATTGAAAAGGGATATTTATTTGAAAATAAATAGAATAGGAAGAGGAAATGTTTGTAAAACAAATAGAAAGGGAATAGTTAGATTATAAATGGAATTACTTATAAAATCAATAGATTTTATAAATAGAAAATATTTTATAGAATAAATAGAATTATCAAAAGGGGAATTATTTGGTAAATAAATTGATTTTTAAAGGAAATACTTGAAAGGTGATTAGAATTGTATAAAAGAAGAATTTACATTTGAAAATTTTAAAACCCGTGCTTCGCACACGGGTAAAACATGCTATGGAATTAAAGCAAAGATTTTGAATAGAATCTATCCTAACCGATGGATTGGTAAGATAAATTTATAAATAATATTTTATAAATTAAATGAAATATTTATCATGGATAAATAGAATATATATAAGTCAGGACTTATATAGAGTAGTAAAAATTCGATTTCAACATCGATATTTGAAACTGAATAAACGTAGAGTTAATCAGTTAGAATTAATTGAATATTAGTTATTCAATTAGAGTTGATTGAATATAGTTATTTGAGATAGAGTTAGTCAAACATAGTTATTCAGGATGAGTCGCCATTTCGTACGACTGCTAGCGAAATTCGTAGGGCTGCAGATAGCCTACGACTGTCGGATGTTTCCTGAGGGAATCAGGCGTAACCATTGTGATCGTTGCGATCTAGAGTCAAGCGAATGGAGTTAAATCGAATATTAGCCATTCGAAATAAAGTTAAAAAAGTCATAGTTATTTGAATATAAATTAATCGAATATTAGTTATTAGATAGGAGTTAAATAAGTTGAGTTGGATAAGTGGAGTTAGATAAGATGAGTTAATCAAGTAAGTTAATCAAGTTGAGTTAATCGAGTTGAGTTAGTCAAAATGAGTTAATCAAACTGAGTTAATCCAAAGGAGTTATTTTAAATAGTTTATTCGAATAGAATTAAAGGAATTATTCAAATTAGTTTATTCGAATAGATTTAAAGGAGTAAATCGAATATAGTTTATTCGAAAGGAGATTAATCGAATGTAAATCATTCATAGAAAGTTAACCGAATGTAAATCATTCAAAGAGAGATCATCGAATATAGTTATTCGAAGAAAGGGTTATCGAATATAGTTTATTCGAAAAGGAGATATCGAATAGAGATTATTCGAAAAAGAGAATTATACACTGAATTCGATTATATTGAGTTCGGGAAAGAAATATTTACTTTCCGGTTTAATCAATATGTACTCATTTATTTATAGATTAGTGGTTTAGTTATTTAGTTAAAATAAGAAATAAAAGCTACATTTTAAGGTTGGATATTTAAGAAGAAAGGAATTAAAATGCTATAGTTAAAATCAATGTTTTAAAATTAAGAAGGGGATACATAAATAGAATCTGAGTTACGTAAGGAAGTTGTTTAAGGTTTGAAAGGTGAACTTTGTCTATTTCGAGGTTAGAAATGATGTTCAGTTAAGGTCTGAGAGGTAATTATACCCCAACTTGATTGACTTCGTTATTAACTAAGGAATGGGTAAGGTTCGATAGTGAAGATTAATTTAGTGAATTTAGTTAATGAGTGTAATGGTTTAAATTGGCTTAGTGATGTTTTATTTAAAATCTGTTTAAATCAAATGAATACATTTTGGAAACATTTTCCAAATGTAATCAGAGATATTTTCTAATTATAGAAAATGAAATGTTGATGAGAAAGAATACTCGAATGACAGTAATACGTGAAACAGAGATGGAAAAGTTTTCCAATGATTGATGACGTATATTTCATAAATTTAGGGAATAAGAGATGTTGAGTATATAGAAATGGGAAATGAATAAATTAATGATAATTAAATTAAAAAGTATGAATGTTGGATGTTGATTGATCGATAGAATTTCCATCTGGAAATAATATCATTGTTTGCACACCTATTTTTCTTTGATAGTTAAATCACCGACTATCGAAGTTTTTGACCATTTTTCTGTCGTCAATACGGAGAGACCGGGATCAGATTCATTATCTGAAAACCACTCTGTATGGACGTTAGCGTTGCGATCAAATATGATGGAGATAATAAAGACGGAGTTATGCAAGGGCTATCCTGTTTACAGAATAGTGCCTTCGGTTTGTCCAATCCCAGGACAAACGTGAATGGAAGAATGTCTAACAAAGTATATCTAACAGATCGTGTAAGTTGATCTCTTCAAACGTGTTTATGTTTGGGGGCGGATGAATTCGTTTCTCTTAGCTTTATACCCGTGGTATTTTTGAGGAAATCAATTTGTGAATTGGCGGGTATGACGATGTGGCATTCACAGTAAATGAATGTATGATCTGTCAAAAGATACGTTATGACCTCAAGCCTCATCAACCGGGAAATGACAAAAATCGGGCAGTCAGCATGGCTAAGTGGGTCGCTCCGATTAGGGTGTATATGACCTATCTAGAGGAAATCCATTTCATTCTTTTATCTATTATCGATGCTGTCCCTTTTCGGGAAACGGTGGGTAGCTCCCAACCGTTGGTGGTATACATTCGATACACTCAAGCGAAATGAGTGATCGGTCATGTGTGGGCCAGGTTGCAAGACGTTCTTGTTGAACCCAGTGTATTCTTCTCTAGAGATACACTATCGGCAGGTGGTCCCATACCTTGTCATAGTTGGAATCCAATCTCCAATAAGCGCCGCTGTTTTGTTGGTATACTATGTATGTGGAACGTGAGATGCAAGCGTTTTGCTAGATTGATAATTTCTTGTGATTAGACATTATTATAATATCAGAGAAGTATTGATTTCCAAATTTGTTTGGGTTATCATAAGGTAAAAATCGTTTGTGTTTATGTGTGGATTGGTCTTACGATTATCTTTTCTTTTGAAAAGGATTTTGAAAAGTTAAACCGATGATTTGAGTTTACTCACACCAGTCCCATGACCGACCCAGAGTTTATTTTTTCCCTAAACTCTTGGGTGCCCAAATTTGTATGGGCAGTAAAGTAGTTCAGGCCTTTACAGATATACTTGGAGGAGTTTGAGGCAGGAGGCTTCAGGATTATATAGCTATTGTTATTTCCACTGTGTGTAGGTGTTGTACTCTGATAATGTTATCCTATATATATATACACTGTTTATTGCAAAGTTATGTTATGTATTATATTTTATTCGTTCCGCTGTGAGATTCGTGTTTAACCTGATTGTGTTCTTCTTCTTCTATTCTAATTTTCTATCTTATCTATTCTCACCCTCTAACTTCTTTCTATTAATGATCAGGTATTTACGATGTCTGAATAGTCAACATGGTGGTTTTGTGTTGATTTTCGGAGTCGAAAATCCCATTTCGTTATAGATATTGGGATTTGATATTATTCGCTTGCGTCACTTAAATTGAATTTATAATTATAGTCCGAATCCATCATGTTTTTGTGCCTTATTTTTATAAAATTCTTTTGGGAAATAATTGGAACTCATTTTTTTTAACTCTCCCCTTTTCTATAAATTTCATCGTAAATCCGTCATTCTCTACAATGTGAAATTTGCTTTCAGTTCTTAGAATATTATGATTTTTGTTTGATTGATTAAGATTTGTGATGACCGTTCTTCCTCTTAAGCTGAAATTATGTTTTTAGTCATTTTTTCAGCTATATTTTAATATCTTTATCCTTTTGATGATAACAAATGGGGGATAATGGGTTGAGATTTTGATTTATGAGTGAATATTTTATAAATATTATATTATTGAAAATTTATTTATTATGCTCAAAATATTTTATTTTTTTATGATCATCAAAAGGGGGAAATTGTTGTATATAACGTTGTTGTATACACAATTATATGATTTTTTTTATGATAACAACCAAATATATATTATATTACAAATGTGTTTGTTATTGTACTGTTATTCTACATCACAGGCAGAAATATAATATTTATATTTATATAAAATACTAATGGACAAGAATTTAAATATTCAAACAGTATTTTATTAAATATAATTTTTATTTCAATATTTCAAACAGTACAAATTTTATACTCCACTATTTGTACATTTCACTAATATACAATACTGTACAATCTTTTTCACTGATACAGTGCTCCTCACTACAAAAACACTCAGACACTCATTTTACATTTTCATATTCATATACAAACACATTTACTGACACACACAGACAATGTATCTTAGTCTTCTATTTTCACATCTCACTGTCAGTTTAGTCATCATCTGTTTACCTGTCATATGAAACACACACACTCTACACTGCAATAGGAATAAAACTTAATATATATATATATATATATAAATTTTATTTTAATTTTTATTTGCCTCAGAATTTCAGTACATTTCTCATCATTTTTCATGACTTGATCTGATTTATATTTTCATCCAACTGTGTCTCGACAGCTTGTGATATTCACAGTGATACACAGTAAATACCACAAGGCAGACAATATGTATATACAGTGTAGGGACACGAAAACTTTTCTGAATGGCTACATATACACACATTATATATACACGCGTGCACTGCCTCGCCAATCAAAATATAGTAGTGAGCAACTGAGGAGCAGCCACGTGGACCAACTCGACTTAGTGCTACACTCAAGTGAATATGGTCGAGCTTTAAGCAAATACATGAAGGTCTACAATGATATTCAACAAGCCAACATATATGAATGGACTCAATGGCACAATCAAATACATGGAGAAGCCCAAACAAAGTAGCAGACGTGTAAGTTACATGTCAAGTTCAAAATACTCAAGCAACAAACGTATGGTACAAGCTCAAGTATGTTTCATCATGGTCAAGTGTACAATGCAACAATGCAACAAAGTTCAAGCAAGGCAGCAACATGTTCAAATATGTGTGCACACTCATGGTCCAGGAAAGGAAGAGAAACAGTGCAGCATAATCATTTCAGTGTGAAGAAGGGACAAATCTCTAGTGTATCTCAACAGTCCATATTTTCAAGTACACAATGTATGGAACTGGGAAAAAAGACATGTTGATGCAAGACAAGTTCAAATGGATCAATCCAAGACTCCAAGTGGCACAAATAGGCACATGCATGTGCACAAAGTGGTGTGGCATCTCAGTTTGGTCTAGAACAACAAATATATGGTATGAATGGCCAAGTAATATTTATGCAACAACATGTCAAGATGCATATCACAATGGGCAAGGCAGCTTCAGTTTTTTCAAATTGTTCAAGACTAAGCAATCATGTACAAAGCAGCTTATTCAAAGTGTCGAGAAAGTCAACAACATATATTGCAGCAACATTCATAAGTGGGCATGGTGCAGACAATAAGAAACAAGTTTACAAACACATAGGATCACATTCAGATCAAGTGTGTTTAGCATAGGTAACATGAGTTTTATTTGGCCGAGCTCAATAACATAGTGAAGCCAGTAAAAAGTCAACAAGTCAAACAACATGGGAGTAGCTATGATGGGTGTAGCATGGTACAAGTAAATTTACTCAGCAATAAGCATGTGTGCAAGTGTAAATGGGTGAATCAGTGAATCTCTGGTTCAAGCAAGTAAACATGGTCAAGTATGAATGACACATCAATGTGCATGTGTACATTTTCCAATATCCAAGCCACTATCAACATATAGACAAGATAACAGTTTTTTTATGCAACAGATTTCAACATGGAGCATATACACAAAGCAACAATGCTCAAAGCAGAACAATGAAACATGGTCCATGATTCAGCAAAGTGGTGCAACACAGTGCATGTGTGTGCACACAAATGAATGATTCAAGTTCAATGCTTAAACATGAATGGAGCACAAAGCAGTATGGTGAACCAAGTGAGCACACAAATATAAGTTCATGCTCTCAAATCAAGTATAGTTCATGAATATCAAAGCAGTTGAGTACAAGCAGCTAGGAGTACACAAGAACCCAGTTGCCAGAAATAATGATTCCAGAAATCAGTATATACATTTAGGCAAGGTACAAATTTTTCAGTGGGACAAGAATCTTTAATTCCAGAAATTGTGCTAGTGTTTCCAGAAATGGTACCAATCAATAACATTTGTTTTAGAAGGCAAAAATCACTTTATTTGTTTCCAGAAATTGGAGCAATCACTATGAATAAATTTTTTGGCAAGAAATTTCAAGGTTTCCAGTTTTAAATTGCGGTTAAAATGGGAACAATCACTCTGAAAGCATATCAAGAATCAATTCAAGGCAACATATATTTTCAAGTTCGCAACGGTTCAAAATAACATCCAAGTTCATCTCGAAAATCATGGCCACAACAATCTCGCAATCAAAAGAGGAAATTTCCGAAAACCAGGCCAAGTCATATTCGAAATCAGAGAGTAGTTAAAGGATTTGAAAATCCGACTTAAACACCATTCATCACAGGCAAACATTCATCGAAAACACAAACCACAAACTTAGAGAGAAAAAATCAAATCAATTCAAATTACTTGCAAGTTTTCGATCGGAAGAAACCCAAATCGCCAAGCAAGCAAAATAGAATGATTCGATTAGAGAAACTATATTTGCAAGATACTGAAGTTGCGTTTTGGGGAAGCTTTGGAAAACCCTAATTTCCATTTTTTTAAGATCGTCCGATATTTTGACAATGGGTTTGCAAATGAAAGAATAAAGGGCCGACCTATTTAGTTCTAAGTGAAAAGGGGGTTTTATCCTTCTGTTTTTATATTATGTTGTAAACCATTTCAATCAGTTTCTAGTTCTGTAAAATCTAGGAATCCAGTTAGGGGTTTAACTGGCAGTTTACTAGATTCTGTAAAAACTAGTGTTTACTGGCTACGGGGATGTAGCTAGGGGAAATCTGATCTAAGGGATATAGATCAGTATAGGGTTTTGAGCGTAGGATTAGATTAGGAGCGAGGGGTTCATGAGTTTACATGGTCTTGTAAGCAGGATCTATTCTTTTACATAGTAGAAACCTTAGGAATGCAGAAGTAGGCATGATTTTGCCAAAGCTGGGTATATCTTGTGTTATTTACTTTCTACAATTTTATTTCTGTTGCATTCTATGTTCTGCAAATTTTTAATATCCCGTAAAAACTGCGATAGACCCTATTCACCCCCTAGGGTCAATCTAGATCCAACAGGAAAGAATGTAATTTATGAAATCAGTCAAGAAACAACAACTTAAGGCATTTGGAAGAAGTTGGAGGACCTTTACATGAAGAAATCCCTAACTAAGCACTGTGTTCGCTCCCAGAGCAATACACTAGTTTCGTTAACAGCCTTATCTTTGGTAGAGATACATTGAAATCAGATGATGTGAAGACAGGTTTGCTCAGTGAAGAGTTGAGAGATCAGATGAAAGAGTTTGGTGTTAGTGATAGTAGTGGAGGAAGCAGTAGTTCAGGTTTATTTGTTGAGAGAGGAAGAACAGAGAAGAAAGTGAAGAATAATATGGGGTGTTCCAATTCTAGGAAGCCTCATTGGTGGAATAAGTCTAAAGATGGAAAGTGCCATAATTGTAAGAAAATGGTCCATTGGTGAAGAGACTATCCAGATTTGGAGAAGAATCTTCATCAATTGCGATGGAGAAAGATGGTAGTGATTTATTGACAGCGGTTGTATCAGATGTTGCAGACCACTGGATTTTTGATTCTAGAGCATGATTTCACATGACTCCTAATAAGGATTATTTTTCTTCCTTTGATTCCAAATAAGTAAGTTTCATCCTTATGGGCAACGATGCTACATGTAAATCTATGGGAGTTGGTTTGTTTCGCATTCGCATGTATGATGGGATTGTTCGCACACTTTCAAATGTTATATGTCCCGGGTCTTCGGAAGTCATTGATATCATTAGGCCAATTGGAATTATTGGGATGCAAGATAACTATTGTCAGAGATGGTTTGAGAGTTTCTAGAGAGACACTTGTATTGATGAAGGGTGTTATGGTGCGAAATCTGTATCTGCTAATGGGTAACACTTTCCATGGAGAATTATTTGTTGGAGTCGATAGTTCTAAAAGTTTGGATGCTACCAAGATTTGGCATATGAGATTAGGTCATACTTCAGAGAAGAACTTAAAGTTACTTTGTAAGAATAAAAGGATCAAGGGAGAAATATTCAACAAGTTGAACTTTTGCAAGGAGCGTGTATTGGAAAAGCAAACCAAAATATCTTTTGGTGATGGCATGCATACTTCTAAGAGGGTACTTGATTACGTGCATTCAGATGTTTGGGGAACATACTCTCAGCTTCTATTGGTGGAGCTTATTCTTTTGTTTCATTCATTGATGACTACTCGCGCAAGTTTTGGGTGTATGTAATGAAAGCTAAGTCTAAAGCATTTGAGAAGTTTAAGGTTTGGTTAGCTCTTGTTGAAAACAAAACAGGAAAGAAATTGAAGATTCTTAGATTCGACGATTGATGGCGAATATGTCTCCAAAGAGTTCCTCGACTACTACAGACAACATGATATTAGAAGACATTTTACTACACCTGGTGATCCGCAATCCAATGGGGTTGCTGAGAGGATGAATAGTACTCTACTTGAGAAGGCTTGTTGCTTGATATTGATTACGGGTATGTCCAAGAATTTTTGGGTTGAAGCTATTTCGACTGCAGCACATATTATTAATAGGATTCCGTTCTCATCCATTGGTGGGAAGATTCCAAAGCAGCAATGGAGAGGTAAAAACACCTTATTAAGTTATTTCATATATTTGGATGTCCATTTTATGTTCACAATACAGGGCATGATAAGTTGGAGCCTAAGGCCTCCAAATGTGTTTTTCTTGGTTATACAGATGGTATCAAAGGATACAGAATTTGGAATCCATTACGAAGAAATTTGTACATTCCAATCATGTGACTTTTGATGAGTCAACAATGTTTAAATCTTTGGAAGGTTTACCAGAGGGTTCGATTCAGTTGATGAGAAGCCTGAAATGAACGAGATTCAGGAGTTTTCAAACCCAAAGTAGAGATATTATTATGATAATAGTGATATAGTAGTTGATGATACATCACATGATAGTCCACAAAATTCCTCTAGTAGTGGTGGTGATGGTCATGAAGCTAGAGAGGACTCAGCTCAAGGTGGAGCTGAAGGAGAGTCGGGCGATATAGTCATTAGGGCTAGTAAGAGACCAAAGAGAGCATCAATCAAATATGGAGATTGGCAGTATGCAAATTTGAGCCTTGATGATCAGTTTGAGTATGCGTTACATCTAATTCATTATGAACCATTGAGCCTTAAAGAAGCCATGAAGGCGAGTGATAACTCAATGTGGAATTGCACTATGGAAGAGGAGATACAGTCTTTGTAGAAGAACAAGACTTGAGGATTTGGTACCGGTACCTCAAGGAAGCCGAGCCACAGGTTGCAAGTGGGTATTCAAGGTGAAAGATGATGGTAGATACAAGGCAAGATTAGTAGCCAAAGGGTTTTCACAAAGAAAGGGGTTAGAGTATGATGAAATATTTACTCCAGTTGTTAGACAAACTACAATTCGAATCCTACTTATAATAGTTGTTGCTCACAATTTAGAGTTAGAACAACTTGATGTGAAGACCGCTTTCTTGCATGGTGTTTTGGAGGAAATCATTTACATGAAGCAGCCAGAAGGATTTATTGTAGATGGAAAGTCGGATTGGGTATGCAGGTTGAAGAAATCTCTTTATGGTCTAAAATAGTCGCCTAGATAATGGTAGAAAAGGTTTGATTCATTTATGCTTTCACATGGTTTGAATCATAGTACTAAAGATGCATGTGTTTATTTTAAGCACTTAAAGAATAATAATTGGGTGTATTTGCTTTTGTATGTGGATGATATGTTGATTTCTTCCAAGGATAAAGCTGAAATTGATGAGTTGAATTGAAATTAAAAGCGGATTTCGATATGAAAAATCTTGGAGAAGCAAAGAAAATTTTGGAGATGGAAATCCAAAGAGATAGAAAGCTTGGACTTTTGAGACTTACTCAAAAGAAATATATTCAAAAGGTGCTTGCTCGCTTTAGTATGGATGGAGCAAAGGCTATCAGTACACCTATGCCTTTGCATATACAAATTTCTAACTAAGGCTCTCCAATCTCAGAAAAAGACAAGGCATATATAAAAAGGTGCCTTATGTGAGTGCAATAGGCAGCTTGATCTATGCTATGGTGTGCACTAGACCTGACATTGCTCAAGTTGTTGGATTAGTTAGTAGATATACGGAAAATCTGAGTAAATGGCATTGGGAGGCAATGAAGTATATTTTTAGGTATCTAAGGGGAACATCAGATTATGGGTTTTTTTTTTTGCGGCGGAAATAAAGATTTCAACTTGGTCAGATTTTGTGATTCGGACTATGCCTGAGATAGAGATAGAAGGAAGTCAACCTCAGGCTATGTGTTCACTCTTGGAGGAACAACTATTAGTTGGAGAGAGAGGTTGCAGACTATAATTGCTTTGTCTACCATAGAGGCAGAGTTGATAGCTGCAGTTGAGGCACCTAAGGAGGCACTTTATTTGAAGAAGTTGATGTGTGATTTGGGCTTCATACAAGATACTTGTTTGGTGAGTTGTGACAGTCAGAGTGCAATTCATTTAGCTAAAAATCTAGCTTTTAGTTCTAGAACAAAACATATAGAGGTAAGATTGTCTTTCCATATCTCTATGAATGAGGAGAAGTTAGTTCATCTTCAAAAAATTCACACAAATGATAATGCAGCGGACATGTTTACGAAGGCATTACCTGCTACTAAGTTCGAGCATTGCTCGAACTTGATTCACTCGATGAAGTGTTAGGTGCCACATGGTGGCACTATAGGGAAGAGAGTGTCTTGGTTAAAGTCAAGAGAAGATGTGGTATGTAACGACTGCCCATAACTCCTGCACTTTACAAGGGAAATAATGCAATGAAAGGTGTGCCAGGCAGCCATGGACGATCATTAGGGTAGGATAACACAAGCGGATCCTGTCGTATAATTTACTGTGCAAGGATAAATTATATTAGAACATATACAACAGGTAATAATAGTGAAGTAGAATTGAGCAGAATCTTAAACTTTTCATATCATCATTAGTTATCCATACAACACAGGAATACCATAAGAGTCTATACAAAATGCCTCGCTGCAAGTCACTCAGAGAATACATCGAATAACGGAAAACAACAAAGTATGTATAGTAGAAAACTGATACATAAGCCTTGTGCTAGTCGTTACTTTGCAGCATTATCTTCATCAAGATCTACTACCGGCTACCTACTACTCAGTCCGCCCATCCAAAACATGGATGAACACCCCAATGTAATAAGAGGAAGACATAAAACCTTGAGTTAGACAATAGTCTTAATGAGCGATAAATAGCTATCTAACATTATCAATAAAGTATACGAGGAATAGGCAGATTAATCGTAAAATCTACCAACATTAACAGAAAAAAAAAATCAAACCCATCTCCTCCACATCCGATAGTGATAGCTTTTACCAGACAACTAGAGAAGGACAAACAGTACATCCTAGGCAACCAATTATCAAGTGCAGACCATCGTAATCGAGTTTGACATTCCCAGCACAAGCCCCGAAGGCTTAAACCAACATCAGACAAGCACCCAAGAGATATTTCCGTCGACGTAGAAAAATCCACACAGGACGATACAAACAAGCAATCAACATCCATGACTCTGGCTATCACTGTCAACCTTGCCTCGAAACCATCGTTAATCGTATGACTGGCTATTACACACCATTTCTGTCAAGGGCTAATGGTAACCCTGGTTCTAGCAAAACTCCATACATCATACATAATCATTTGTTTGTCATTCCAGAAGACAACTAGGCCATTCACGTATCGAGGGTACCCGACTAGTCCAACTAGTCTTTAGGCGTCCCTATTATATCCCTACTTTGAGTTCGCTAGAACCACCGATTAACGATAATCCCTCGGCCACCAGTATCTTTAGTCATCATTACTGGCGACTATCTACAAGCTCAGAAACCGTCTTGAAAAACCATTATCCACAAACTCAAATCACACTTGAGTCGTCATCATTGGCGACTATCCACAAGCTCAGAAACCGTCTTGAGCAACCATTATCCACAATCTCAAATCACACTTGAGTCGTCTTCACATTCGTTGCATTCGACGATCAACAAACACTTCACCACACTTAGAATATTCCGTCTTAAGTTTGCGTTGAAGCCATGACCATCGTCAACCAAAAAAATGCATTGTTTGGTCGATATTACATTTCATAGCATTTTCAGCTTCTTCGCAATGAAAAACTAAGCACAGCGTTTAAACTGCCTTTTACAGCGTTTTGGAAACACAACCAAATCTATGCGTTCAATTTTGGACCTGCACTGGCATTTTCTACTCCGGCTCTTGGTACTCTAATACTCTGGCATTTAGCCCAATCCATGAACTGGCACTTAGTACTCTAGCAATTGCCCGATCCAGAAAAGTGGTAGGCCAAATCCAGAAAATCTTGTGAATCCCATGATGCGTGCCTTAGCAGATCCTCATTTTGCTCGTGCGTAGGCAAATATGGTATTGCCCGATCCATGCACTAATACTGCCCGATCCATACACTGGTACTGCCAGATTCATAAAACTAGCACTGCCCAATCCATATACTGGTACCGCCAAATTCATAAAACTGGTACCACCCGATCCATACACTGATACTGCCAGATTCATAAAACTGGTAGCGCCAAACTGGTAGTGCCAAACTGATGCTCTGCCAAATCCTGAAATCCGCGTATCATTCAACACGCACACAGGCTGATCACCCATTCTACTGTGTTGTGCACATTGTCATGGCAAATATATTTTGCCCGATCCATGCACTTAGTTTTCACCTGATCCATACAATAATTTTTTCCCGATCCATACAATGAAATTGCCCGATCCATACATGTTGCGCACCCAAAACTCCAACCAATTTCACACTTGAATACGACTTAATTTCATACTCGAAACCCAATTTGATTTCAACATTTTCAACAATGATTCAATCAATAAAATATCAACAAATCACGCAATTGTCAACAAATCAAAAACCAATACTCAACAATCATTAAAGAAACAATTTATCAATTAATCAAATCAATAAATGGATCTAATCATAGAATTAGCATATGAAATTACCTTTTATAAGTTTTTAGATTAGATGTTATGGTGTTTGGAATTGAAATCATACTTACATCGATTAGATCTATATGGAAACAACTTGAAATGAACATAAGATTAAACAACCCATATACTCGATTGAATCTGTGAGAGAGATGCTTATCACTCACCAACACTCAAAATTAGGTTGAAATCAAAGATCTCCAATTCCGGACAGCGAAGAACGACCTTCGAATCAATCACTTTGATGTGATCTACCTTTCTTCGATGTTGATCTTCGATCTTCTAATCTCGATCTACGATTTAATGGAGGAGAGAGATATTTGATTGAGCAAGGAGGATCACGAGCTCAACCAAATGAGAGAAATGAAGAAACTGAACTATTCTTCATGCCTCTACCCCCTATTTATAGCCAACAACCCAAGCCATAGCGGGCCCCACAAATCATCCCACTAATTACTAATTAGCCTAGACAAAAATTGTGTAACACTAAAACAATGATTCCTCCCAAAATGCTGAACCAAATCTTTAATGTGAACACTCTACGAAACCGAAAACATCATTTCCTTTCTAATGAAATCGATCCCAGCACGTGATTCGATCTCAATCAAAAGTTAAACCCTGTACAAAACTAACAGGGGCAAAATGACCATAAATAAAATTGATAAAAATTATGGACATGTCTCACATCCCCATAAACAACATACCAAAATATGAGAATGATCCGACCCTTGGGTGATTAAATAAAAAATATTTTACGATCCTACAATACGTAAAATGCGGGTCGTTATATAATATTATTCCTGTATGAAGAGATAAAGGTTGGTTGCACGATATCGACCATATTTTTTGAATGTTTCCAACACTTTGTTGGTGGGCGGTGGCCTTACCGGAGTTCACTAACAAAGTGCAATGAGGGGTGGTTTTTGCAGGAACTCGTTGAGAAACATTCACATTGGAGTTTCTTGGTTGCAGGATTTATTGTATCAAGGTGGAGATTATTGGAATTTTGGTGATACAATATTTCCAAAATTAATTAGAATTTGGAGATATTTTCGGTAATTTGGTTACCCGTTTTGCAAGAAAGAAATGGAAAGGAATATAAAGGAGATAGAGATATTGGAGATATTCGCCATTTATTTTGTTGCCATATTTAATGAAAGAAGAAATGGAAAGAAATTAAATCAGGAAAGAATTGATTGATGGAGAAAAGGGAAAGTTATCAATTAATTATATGACAATAAAATTAATGGGAGTATTAGTCTTCCATGAATTGATTTATTTGCATAAATCAATTACTTCATCTCCAAGTAATTTTTCCTCTATATAAAGAGAGGCATAATGAATGTTATTATCAACAGATTATCTATATTTCTTCATTTCTTTGCTCTACTGTAAAACTCTGCAATCTAAGGTGGTACCTGGTGCAACGGTAAGGTTACCCGGCTGGTAATCTGGAGCGCACAGGTTCGAGCCCCTTCCTCTTCACATAATGTGAGGGAAAGGCTGCGCGCGCTAATCGACCACCCCCAGAGCCCGGGAAGCCGTGAATAGTACCAGGATGGGAGACTGACCTGGGAAGTCCTCGCGCTTGAGTACGGGAGCCTTTGGCACTGGGTATCCACCACTGTAAAACTCTGTAATATCTTGAATATTAATAAAATCTCTTCTCCATTGAAGTGGACGTACACTTTCACGATAGTGGAACCACTGTAAATATTGCATGTTCTTTGTTGCTTTTTTTTTTGTGATCTGAGTCTGTGATTGCTAATCATTTCAATCTGTTTGTTCTATCACATCATTGAGGTTTTTACGTCGAAAGGGATTAATCACCCTTTACACTGGCTTTGTCATACACAAAGCTACAACCATTCTTGGCAATAGTGAAAATACATGTACCCTTGACATAGTCAACTTATCTTGATTATGGTCCAACTCAAAAATTAAACCGAGAATGTAACAATATCTAAAATTGAAGCAAAAGATTATGTGCTACATTGTAAAGGCATGTTAACATACATTAGCACTTGAACTTGTATATTTTTCAAGTGCCATGTTAAATTGACCGCCTATTAGAGAAATCATCTATTTTTCTAGCAAAGTATCATATTAGATTAACAAGGTTTGTTTCATCATACATATAGTATGAGAAAATTAATATTTAACGAATGTGTAGTCAACATTTAATAAGAACATCCAAAATTATTTAAATATTAGCTGACCTTGCAAACTTTTTATCATCTAATCATAATTACTGAAACAAACCTGTAAGCTAACATATCTAATTTTTAATTAAATTCATCTAATTAAGACCCATACCAATCAAAATTGTTTATACTAAATTACCTTTGGCATTATTTCAATCCATCCTCAAGATAGAACAAAACATTTCAGGTTATCAAAATTTAGCCAGTCCAATAGTCAATAAATTGCTAGCAAAACTTAACACATACGTAAATAATGACCACTTCATAAATCTACGTGCAACTATTATGTAGTAAAATTTCACTATTCCATTAAATATGCCTCGAATTCCCAATACTTCAACAAATTCACAACATATTTGTACTTAGTTTTGATTCGGTTTGATTATGTAAGATATATTCGGTTTTAATCCATGGTGAAATTACCTCTTTAAGCTTTGGCAGCGTAGCAGAGTCCACAAGTCAATGCGTACATTTCAAAAATATGTGCAATGAAAATATCTTCTACATCAGAGCCCTCTCCCCTCCTATATGATGATGAAATTTACCATCATTAAAGATTTGGTTGTATAGCTTCTAAGCACCAGAACAATCATTAGACCTCAATATATGATACAATCATACTGCATGCAAGAAAAAGACTATTTCATTGAAAATTTTGTTTTGTGTTAGAAAACATTATACGTAATGGTAAAACGACACCTTTTCTATTTGCTAATTGAATTAATAATTTGGTGAAAAAATGAAATGTAATTTTGAAACCCTAATGCAATGAAAACAACTAACATATAGCAATATGGACACTTTTCTGGTTATTCAGATTGATAGCTAACAATAATTTGACCGCTACTATTAAAAAAACTTGACTCCATCCTTAACCTGCAAAATGATTTAAATTAAACTCCAAATAAGCATTCTAATATTAAACATCAAGTAACAAACGTACAACGGTAAAATTTCGATCATCCAAGCACCAGTCATGTATTTAAAAATAACACCCACAGCTGGGTTGTCTAATCCTTCATAAACACTAAAAAGGAATTGAGCTAGATGCATTTGAGACAGATTTTGATCATCTAGTAACTAGTCATGTATTTCTAGAAACCAACATCTCGGCTGCCTGCCCCTTTATAAACTCCGAAAAAGGAATTGAGTTAAATATAGTTGGGGTAAATTCAAATTTAAATAGATTATAGCTAAAAATTCCTTTGATACAGAATACCTAATTGCAATTGGTGATGGTGAGGCTGATTTCGATATGGACTGAAGGTTGATGGCAATGTTGGTTGTTAGGGAGGCAAGTTGTCGCATATGGAAGTGGAAGAAATGAACGAAGTAAAAAAAAGTGGATATTTGTTTCAAGGACACATTTCAGTAAAAAATTAGATCCAAGAACAAACAACTTTTGCTACCTAAATCAAGGACAACTTTTATGTTTTAATTGAAAAAAGTCCATATATTTTAAATTAAGGACACAAATTGATATCTTGTAAATAATAAAAATTAATAAAAAAAATGTTTTTCTATGATTATTACCTTAAAAATTAATAAAAATTTAATTAGAAAATGTTTTTTGATTTACAAATATAGAAAAAACGAATATAAGACAATTCAGGACGGAAAGCTAAATGAATATAGCTTCGCTTTTTACATATAGCTTTTTTTGGGTGTAAACGACATTAGCTTTAAAATGACTTGGTTCTGTGTTTATGTGATACAATATAAAGCTATATTTTTAAGTTATAAAGCTATATTCATTTAGCTTTCCGAGCTGATTATTTTTATATGTTTATAATTACATTAATAGACTAAAATAATTTTAAAATTACATTATTTTTAACAAATTTTTTTGAAGGTTATTTATTATTCTTTAATTAATTTAGTAATGATGAGAAACAAAGTGAATTTCATGTTGATATAGTTCAATTTAGTCTTTGTCCTTAATTTAATTATGAAACTTGGTTGTCTTTTGATCTAATTTTTTATTGGAATGTGTCCTTAAAACTAAATACCCCTAAAAAAAAGTGGCGTGAAATTTTGGCTTCAGACGAAATTGATCTTAATTCACAATAGGCAAAATTCTCTGATCGGTTTGAATAAAGGAAGCATAATTGGATAATATTTATTATAATGACCATTTTATTAATTTTTTATCCTCCATTTTGTTTGTTATATTTTAAATTAATAGGACCTTGTTACTAAGTTTATTTTGTTTGAAAAATCTGGAATCAATCGATTTGGAGAAAGAAGTGTATGTTATTGATTGAGATGAAGGTGAGCTCTGTTAAATCTTATCATGTCAATTCCAGCTCCATGTATTTTTCATTGGTAAAGTCACATATATGACTAATGATGTTTACACAGTTGCACAAACAGGTTTTATATGCTCCCTCTATAGTAACCACGTATGCAGAATTATTATATCATCTTCTTTGCTAACATCATTTGTCACTGAACTACTGCTACACTAGCAAAAGGATTACTGAAATTACATGGCCAATATTTAACATTTTGGTGCACACACAATTTAATACCAGCATGACATAGGAGAACAATGCAGTCGCACTTGGTATTTTACAAATTAGGCAACAAGGAAATCCACATTGAATAAAAAAAAAATCAACAGTTGACTTTTGCTTATAAATGCTTAGAAAAAGCATACATAAACATTACTAGACTACTTCCATTTTCTGATAATATACCTCAACAGAATAAATAAACATTGTATACTGAATTAATGATTATGAGCGTTTGATCATATGCAAGAACCAAAAATATAACAGACCACGATCTGACCAGCCCCTAAGCTTGAGGCAGTCCATTTGAAAATAACTCTTGGTTTCCAAATTGCATATACTGTTTGTAACACCCCGAATTTTAGTTAATACTAAAATTCACTAATTACAGGATAAATAATCTCAGATGTGGGAATTGGGGGTAACGGGCTGCGTTATTGCATTCGTCTCGGAAAAATACGCGAAATAGAGTCCGAGTTTTCGAAAATCGGAGTCCGTATGGCCCAGTTATGGCCCAATGAAGTTTGCAGAAAATTTAAAACTAAAACAGATTTAAAAATTTAAAATATTCAGATTTGGAATGGGCCAGGCGGGGTCAGGCGGGAAGCTTCCCGCCCAGCCCATGTCGACAGGGCTGTCGACAGGCCTGTCGACAGGGGTGTCGACATGCCTGTCGACTTGCCTGTCGACAGGGTGGCGCCGTTCTGTGAACCTGGGTGCACCAGGTTGCACCAGGTTGGGTTTCAGGCTGGCTAGGAGGGCTGGTTCTAGAGATTTCCTAAATCTAAGGGTCCTAATCTAATCTAGGGTTAATCTAAGGGCCTAAAACACTCACCTAATCCTATAAATAAGACCATAACCCTACCCTAATTCATTCATAATTAAGTCTTGTAACTAAACTATGGCAAATTGAAATTTGAGCATGGCCTCCACTAGTTCATGAAGGAAGTTGCAAGCTAATCCCTCTCAAATCATTCTCTAATCATTATTATCTTCATAGTTGCAACTAATTCTACTTCATAAGGTTGCTAATCTTAAGTTTGGTGAGTTTCTATCACTTTAACATCAATTGTTAAAGTAAGTAGATTGGGTGTAATAAGACTTATGGTCTTAAATGCGGATTAGTGAGTATGAATCATGTATAATGACATGTTACTCTATGTTGTTCTATGTTTATGCATATTTGATAAGTTGGTTTATGCATGCTTAATAAGTTGATTCATGCATGTTTAACAAGTTAATATATGCATGTTTAATATGTGGATTTATGCATATTTAATAAGTGGTATTATGCATGTTTAGCAAAGTGAGATATGCAAGTTAAGTGTATGTTTAAATGCAAGTTGAAAGTGATATGCAAGTTAAGTGTATGTTTAAATGCAAGTTGAAAGTGATATGCAAGTTAAGTGTATGTTTAAATGCAAGTTGAAAGTGATATGCAAGTTATGCATGCTTATGCGAGTATATGAATGCTTTTGCAAGATATGTATATGCTTAAATGACATGATATGCAAGTTATGCAAGTATGTGGATGCTTATGGAAGTATGTGAATGCTTATGCAAGTTATGTGTATGCTTAAATGCATGTTTAACATGTTATGCAAGTTATGAGAATGCCTATATGCAAGTTCAACATGTTATGCAAGATATGTGTATGATAATATGCAAGCTCATATGCAACATGTTATGCAAATCATATGTATGATAATATGCAAGTTTGGGTTATATGTAGTTGGGTTAATATATGCTCATATATGCAAGTTGACATCCTCTTAACCCATGACAAAGTTGTATGTTAAACCCATGATACTTGTGATGATCTTCCCCTTTATTATGTCATGTAACGAGAACGATTTACGTGGGGAACGATGGGGTTGGTAAATATGTTAATAAATGAATGATTGGGTATGATTAAGCATACCATAAAAATAAATTACCATAAGTGGGAATTTACCTATTGAGTTAGGTCTACCCCATGGGAATTTACCTATTGAGTTAGGTCTACCCATGTTATGGAAAACTTGATATTAATTAGGGATAATTAATATGGGGGTGATTAATTAGGTGTAATTAATCGACTAAGACACGAGGTTGGACTCATTTGTAGTGTAAAACTGCCCGGACCCGACCGGCTTATCCAGTTGCTACAAATGTCAGCCCAATGTGAGAGGTCTTAGCCATAAATTAAATACGTGATTAAGGTAAAGACACGAGGTTAGACTCTGTTATGACGTAAGACTGCCCGGATTCTACCGGCTTAACCAGGCGGTCATAACAGCCAGTCTAATGTGGGAGGTCTTTATGGGAGATCACGGTCTTAATTAATTAAGAAACACTTAACCATAATAGCATGTAGTGGGACATGAGGGGTTAAGTGGGTGCCTTGGGTGGCATGAGGAAGTTTGGTGGTTGCCTTGGGTGGCATGTGGAATCTAGTGGGTTGCCTTGGGTGGCAATAGAAAATACGATTAGAATACTTAACCAAGTGGAAACATGTAATTAAACATGATTAAAGGGTTAAGTGGGATACACTAGATATTTGACAAGCTTAAGTGGGTAGCTTGTGGGGGCCCATTTCAACCAATATCCCAAAACGTATCTTTGTGGGCTCGACCCATGTCGAGTGTCGGGACACGCATATTGGGCTTGATTATAAGAGGCCAAAACGGGTTAGCGGTGGCAACGCAAGTCCAACGGGCTTCATATGCGTGTGTGGGCCCGGGCTGGTAGATAAGCCGTTGTTGCATCGTGTAGATATAAAGCCGTGCACCGTTAGTATTGGGTAGCCACTTTAGGGGAGTGATACACCCCACTGTGGGACCAGCACGGGTATCTACGGTAGGGAGCCGATCGCTTGGGGAGTAGTGGGTACACCTAGTGGAAATAGGGGCAGACGGCACCTATGTAGGGGTACACGAAACTACTGGGTAAGAATTACTGGGTACACCTAGTGGAGATAGGGGCAAACGGCACCTATGTAGTGGGCTAGGGGTACATGAAACTACTGGGGAAATTTTCTAAGTCCTTGGAAGGGATCAACCTTTAAGTAGGAATGACTGGTGTGGTGCAGTTAGTAATTATCCTTGGGTGGGTAGATGCGTCCTGACGATTATCTTAGTTTATCCTAAGTCTAACAAGCTGCTTAGTGTAGCCATTCATCCCCAGATATTACCGTAGGTCAAGTTTATGTCTTCTTTGGTTACCTTAATGATTGTATTGTTAAAGTTATAGGACTCACTCAGACTTATGTCTGACCCCGTTGTTTTTATCTTTTTCCCAACCCTCAGGTCCTACGGTGGATCCTAGCGGTAGTAGAGCTTGATCGGATTGCTGTTCCAGTCTTTCGGAGCTTGGGTAGATGTAAAGCTCCAGTTATCCAGTTATGTTTTCTTTTGTTATGGCTATTGTATGAGAGAGTGGGATTATGTACTTCTTTATTTTGATGGATATTGTACTTGACTTTTATCATGGTTTTATGATGTAACCAGACATGTTTATTTTCCGCTGTTATGAGATGATGTTTTAAAATTTCAAGTACTATTTATATCTGTCTTGTTGTAATTTTTCTGTTCTATATTCACTAAAATACTCCACCGATGCTACGGCATTCCCTTTGTGAGTGACCCTAGCGGGCGTGGGGTGTTACACGTGGTATCAGAGCAAAGGTTACCGGAACAGATAAAAATTTTTAGAAAACTATTTTTCTAAAACATTTTTGGAAAAGATATTTTCAAAAACATGTCTTTTAAGGGAAAAGTTTTTGAAAGAAAAGCATAATCCTCAATAGCCATATCTATATCCTTCGAATTCTCCGTTTTGAATCTTTCCTTTTTCGTTTCACCATGGCCGAGAATATTAATCTTCCGGAGGGTGTAGCTGTACCAGTATGGTATAGGAGATTGATGGAGGCTAGGGCCACCACTACGGGTCCAGCAAATATTCCTCTACCAACCGTAGCACCCGATCTTCCTCCTCCCCCTCCTCCTCGCACGGATACTTTTGCTAAGACTTGCAAGGAATTTAAAGCTATGGGGGGAAAACCTTTTCAAGGATCTGAAACCTTTGTGGAGGCTAGAGATTGGCTTAAAGAGGTGGAAGAGTTGATAGATATCTTTGAGATGGAAGAAGGGAAGAAGGTCAAGTTGGCTGCTTGGTTAATGAAGGGAGAGGCCTCATTCTGGTGGGAGGTCACTAATGGAGAACGCCCCGTTGACTCTTGGGCGGATTTTAAGCAAAGATTTGTGGCAAAGTTTCTTTCAAGGGCAGAGGAAAACTTGTATATGGAAAGATTCTTGACTCTAAAACAAGGGAATCTTTCGGTGAAGGAATATGTTAACAAGTTTAATCAATTGGCAAGGTTTGGCCTAGATATGGTGAATACACCGGAGAAGAAGGCTTTGAGGTTCGTGAAAGGCTTGAATGAACCTATGCATGGGTTGGTTATGACTCACATCCCTATGGGGGCCACCTTTGAGAAGCTAGTTGACATGGCACTCATGTATGAGGAAGAGAAGGGTCCTAATGCTAATAAGGCACCCGAGAAAAAGGGAGATCAAAAGAGACCTCAACAACAACAAAGCAAAGGTGGGAAAGGCAACGGTGGCAAGGGCAAGAAGAAGAAGTGTTTCAATTGTGGGACACCTGGCCACCTAAGCAAGGATTGTCGCAAGAAGAAGAAGACCGGATGCTTCCACTGTGGCGAAGCAGGGCATTTAGTGAAGGATTGCCCTAAGAAAGGGCAAAGGACGGGATCTACCTCAGGAGGACAGGTGCAAGCTCTTATGGCACCGAGTCAGGCTAGGGGGCAAGTACAGGCTCTCGCGGTTCCACCGATTCAGGAGAGAGGTAGAACTATTTCCGTTGAAAGTCTGGTTTTTCTATTTGACCATCCTGTCCGTACATTGTTTGATTCAGGCGCATCGCATTCGTTTATTTCATCATCATTAGTTGAGTTACTGCACTTAGACACCAGTCTGGTAGATGATCCCTTGGTTGTTTCAAACCCAATTGGGGGCTCCACTTATTTGTCCATGATATGTTTGGGTTTGAAGATTTCTATACTTAGCATTGAGTTTAGATGTGATGCTTTTGTATTGGGCTTCACGGGCTATGGGTTGATTTTGGGCATGGACTGGTTATCCAGTAATGGTGCCGTTCTTGATTGCGAAAGGAGAGTTGTTAGGCTCATGACCCGCTTGGGTAACACTCTCGAGATTTCTTGTAATCCCATGGACTCTGTTATGCTAAGTTATCTTGAATCGCTTGACGCTTCGGTCGAGAGTTTGCAATCTATGAGAGTGGTCCGGGAATATCCGGATGTGTTTGAGGAGGTGAAGGGCTTACCTCCGAAGCGGGAGATTGACTTCCGAATATATTTGGTGGATAATGCTAAACTGGTATCTTTACCAGTGCGCCACATGGCTCCTCGTGAGAGGAGGGAACTCCATAAGCAAGTAGGGGAGTTGCTTGAGAAGGGGTTCATAAGACGGAGCATATCGGAGTGGGGTGCTCCAGTAGTATTTGCTACGAAGGCAGATGGGTCCCTCAGACTTTGTGTAGACTATAGAGAACTCAACAAGCTCACAAAGAAGAATAGACACCCATTGCCGAGGATTGATGATCTTTTCGATCAGTTGGTTGGCGCTTCAGTATTTTCTCAGTTGGACTTAGCCACGGGGTTTCATCAGTTGAGGGTGGCTGAGGATAGCATAGACAAGACTGCCTTTAGGACTCCGGATGGTTTCTATGAGTGGCTGGTGATGCCATTTGGGTTGACGAACGTCCCCGCCTACTTTGTTGATTTGATGAGTAGGGTGTTCAAGGAGTTCCTTAATAAATTTGTGGTGGTCTTTGTGGATGATATCTTAGTATTTTCTAAGAGTGAAGAAGAGCATGCCCTACATCTTGGGGAAGTGTTGAAGACTCTTCGAGCACATAGCCTTAAGGCTAAATTCTCTAACTGTCACTTCTGGAGGAGGGAAGTGCGGTTCTTGGGGCACGTGGTCTCCAAGGAAGGGATAGCTGTGGATCCCGCGAAGGTAGTATCAATTCAGGATTGGAAGGTTCCGAAGAATGCTACCGAAGTAAGAAGTTTCTTGGGGTTGGCGGGTTATTATAGGAAGTTTATCAAAGACTTCGCGAAGATATCAGCCCCATTAACCCGCTTAACAAAGAAGAATCTTGTTTTCACATGGGACGTAGATTGTGATGATGCGTTCCGACGGTTAAAGAGAGCTTTAACCACCGCTCCAGTTTTAGTGTTGCCAGATGGGAGCAAACCATTTGTTGTCTATACCGATGCCTGTGGGACAGGACTTGGCGCAGTCTTAATGCAGGAGGGAAGGGTAATAGCCTATGGTGGAAGGCAATTGAGGGCGCATGAGAAAAATTACCCTACCCATGATCTAGAGCTGGCCGCTATTGTTTTTGCGCTTAAGATTTGGCGCCATTATCTTCTTGGTGAGAGATTCGAGTTGTTCACTGACCATAAATCTTTGAAGTACTTGTTCTCTCAGAAAGATCTAAACTTGAGACAGCAAAGGTGGATGGAGTTTTTAGCATCCTATGATTTCGAGATAGCGTATACCCCTGGCAAGGGTAACGTGGTGGCGGACGCCTTGAGTAGGAAGAGGTTGTCCTTGAGTCCATTGTTCATGGAACGACGAAGCTTGGAATTTATCTCGATGTTTGATTTCAGGCCTTCTGTTGACTATGTACCCGGTTTGCTAGCTTCTTTGGAAGTTAGACCTACTCTCTTGGGGCGGATTGGAGAAGCACAGAGGGGCGACCCACAGTTGGTTGAGTTAGTAGAGAAGCTCATAAGGGGGGAGTCGTCCAGCCATTTGAGTAGGTACACCCTAGATGATAGAGGGTGCTTGCGCAGAGATGGTAGACTTTGTGTACCGCAAGACGAGGGTTTGAGGAAGGCTATTCTTGATGACGCACACCGTTCTAGGATGACCATTCATTCCGGTAGGGATAAGATGTACCAAGACATGAAAAGGGTTTTCTTCTGGGCCGGTATGAAGAAAGATGTGGCCGAGTATGTCGCTCGATGTTTGGTGTGCCAGCAAGTGAAGGCGGAGCAAAAGAAACCAGGTGGGTTGCTTCACCCATTGGAGGTTCCGCAATGGAAGTGGGATGGCGTCTCGATGGATTTTATTGACGGGTTACCCAGGTCGAGGAAGGGTAATACAGGAATTTGGGTGGTGGTAGATAGACTTACTAAGAGCGCCCATTTCATACCTGTAAAGAGCAAGAGGACTGCTCCATGGCTAGCTTCAGTATATCTTCGAGAGATAGTTCGATTACATGGGGTACCCTCTAGCATAGTTAGTGATCGAGATCCTATCTTCACTAGCGAGTTCTGGAGAAGTTTGCAAGAAGCAGTGGGGACTCAATTGTGTCTGAGCACCGCATATCATCCTCAGACAGACGGCCAGACTGAGAGGGTGAATCGTGTTCTAGAAGACCTTTTGAGGCTTTGTATCTTAGATTTTGGAGGTACATGGGAAGAGCATCTTCCACTGGTGGAGTTCGCATATAATAACAGCTTTCAGTCCAGTATTGGTATGGCTCCTTTCGAAGCTCTCTATGGAAGGCCTTGTCGATCACCTACATGTTGGTGGGAATCTACGGATAAGATCTTGCTTGGGCCTGATATGGTTAGGGAGACTTCAGAGAAGATTGACTTGATTCGAAGAAGGATGAAAGCAGCGCAGGATAGGCAAAAATCTTATGCGGACAAGAGAAGGACGGATCTTGAGTTTGAGGTTGGGGATATGGTTTTTGTCAAGGTATCTCCGTTGAGAAATGTTGTTCGCTTCGGATCCGTTGGGAAGTTAGCACCAAGGTTTGTTGGGCCGTTTCCTATCAAGGAAAGGGTTGGACGGATGGCATATAGAGTGGAGTTTCCTGACAGATTCAGTGGTGTCCATGATGTATTCCATGTGTCCCATTTGAGGAAATGCTTACATGAGACCGCAGAGGTGGTAGAGCCGAGCTTGCTTAGGGATATGGAGGTTGAGCGTGATGCGACGATTCGACGAGCTCCTACTCACATCCTTGGGTCAGAGACTAGGAAATTGAGGAATCGAGAGGTTCAGCTAGTCAAAGTGCAATAGGGAGAAGATGAGAGCAACGCAACTTGGGAAACGGAAGCGTAGATGCGTTCATTGTACCCATTTCTTTTTGAGGGTATGCCTTTACTTTCTCCTTTATCGCTTGTCTAGTACTTATCTTATCTTTGGTATGTCCTCTCGTTAGTACCTTTGACCTTTAGATAGGGTAAACCTATGGTTGAAACATGTGTTTGAGACATTTTATGGTTGATGGATGCAAGTGGATGCAAGTGTTTGCTAGTGGTTGCTCGTGGATGCATATACACACACTCTAGGCACTAGATCGGCTCAGTCACTTCATATTGCATATTGCATAAAATTGTGTGTAGGAAAATATATTTATGGATGTATAATGGTTGTGTTATCACATGGATGATGCATTTTGGTGAATGATTGTGCACTCATGTAGATATTGTATGTGTCGATAGGGTTTTCTCGCATACATAATGGATGCATGGCACTATCATGGTTTGCATATGTTCATACATTAGATAGGGAACATATACACACACTTTTTGCATATGCTCATACATCATTAGAAATTGTTTTAAGGACAATGGATGCCTGTGTTTGATGGTTTGAGTAGATGGTTGTTTGGACGTTAGGATATGCATTCTCCTTAGCTTAAAGATTTCGGGGACGAAATCCTTTAAGGAAGGGAGAATGTAACACCCCGAATTTTAGTTAATACTAAAATTCACTAATTACAGGATAAATAATCTCAGATGTGGGAATTGGGGGTAACGGGCTGCGTTATTGCATTCGTCTCGGAAAAATACGCGAAATAGAGTCCGAGTTTTCGAAAATCGGAGTCCGTATGGCCCAGTTATGGCCCAATGAAGTTTGCAGAAAATTTAAAACTAAAACAGATTTAAAAATTTAAAATATTCAGATTTGGAATGGGCCAGGCGGGGTCAGGCGGGAAGCTTCCCGCCCAGCCCATGTCGACAGGGCTGTCGACAGGCCTGTCGACAGGGGTGTCGACATGCCTGTCAACTTGCCTGTCGACAGGGTGGAGCCGTTCTGTGAACCTGGGTGCACCAGGTTGCACCAGGTTGGGTTTCAGGCTGGCTAGGAGGGCTGGTTCTAGAGATTTCCTAAATCTAAGGGTCCTAATCTAATCTAGGGTTAATCTAAGGGCCTAAAACACTCACCTAATCCTATAAATAAGACCATAACCCTACCCTAATTCATTCATAATTAAGTCTTGTAACTAAACTATGGCAAATTGAAATTTGAGCATGGCCTCCACTAGTTCATGAAGGAAGTTGCAAGCTAATCCCTCTCAAATCATTCTCTAATCATTATTATCTTCATAGTTGCAACTAATTCTACTTCATAAGGTTGCTAATCTTAAGTTTGGTGAGTTTCTATCACTTTAACATCAATTGTTAAAGTAAGTAGATTGGGTGTAATAAGACTTATGGTCTTAAATGCGGATTAGTGAGTATGAATCATGTATAATGACATGTTACTCTATGTTGTTCTATGTTTATGCATATTTGATAAGTTGGTTTATGCATGCTTAATAAGTTGATTCATGCATGTTTAACAAGTTAATATATGCATGTTTAATATGTGGATTTATGCATATTTAATAAGTGGTATTATGCATGTTTAGCAAAGTGAGATATGCAAGTTAAGTGTATGTTTAAATGCAAGTTGAAAGTGATATGCAAGTTAAGTGTATGTTTAAATGCAAGTTGAAAGTGATATGCAAGTTAAGTGTATGTTTAAATGCAAGTTGAAAGTGATATGCAAGTTATGCATGCTTATGCGAGTATATGAATGCTTTTGCAAGATATGTATATGCTTAAATGACATGATATGCAAGTTATGCAAGTATGTGGATGCTTATGCAAGTATGTGAATGCTTATGCAAGTTATGTGTATGCTTAAATGCATGTTTAACATGTTATGCAAGTTATGAGAATGCCTATATGCAAGTTCAACATGTTATGCAAGATATGTGTATGATAATATGCAAGCTCATATGCAACATGTTATGCAAATCATATGTATGATAATATGCAAGTTTGGGTTATATGTAGTTGGGTTAATATATGCTCATATATGCAAGTTGACATCCTCTTAACCCATGACAAAGTTGTATGTTAAACCCATGATACTTGTGATGATCTTCCCCTTTATTATGTCATGTAACGAGAACGATTTACGTGGGGAACGATGGGGTTGGTAAATATGTTAATAAATGAATGATTGGGTATGATTAAGCATACCATAAAAATAAATTACCATAAGTGGGAATTTACCTATTGAGTTAGGTCTACCCCATGGGAATTTACCTATTGAGTTAGGTCTACCCATGTTATGGAAAACTTGATATTAATTTGGGATAATTAATATGGGGGTGATTAATTAGGTGTAATTAATCGACTAAGACACGAGGTTGGACTCATTTGTAGTGTAAAACTGCCCGGACCCGACCGGCTTATCCAGTTGCTACAAATGTCAGCCCAATGTGAGAGGTCTTAGCCATAAATTAAATACGTGATTAAGGTAAAGACACGAGGTTAGACTCTGTTATGACGTAAGACTGCCCGGATTCTACCGGCTTAACCAGGCGGTCATAACAGCCAGTCTAATGTGGGAGGTCTTTATGGGAGATCACGGTCTTAATTAATTAAGAAACACTTAACCATAATAGCATGTAGTGGGACATGAGGGGTTAAGTGGGTGCCTTGGGTGGCATGAGGAAGTTTGGTGGTTGCCTTGGGTGGCATGTGGAATCTAGTGGGTTGCCTTGGGTGGCAATAGAAAATACGATTAGAATACTTAACCAAGTGGAAACATGTAATTAAACATGATTAAAGGGTTAAGTGGGATACACTAGATATTTGACAAGCTTAAGTGGGTAGCTTGTGGGGGCCCATTTCAACCAATATCCCAAAACGTATCTTTGTGGGCTCGACCCATGTCGAGTGTCGGGACACGCATATTGGGCTTGATTATAAGAGGCCAAAACGGGTTAGCGGTGGCAACGCAAGTCCAACGGGCTTCATATGCGTGTGTGGGCCCGGGCTGGTAGATAAGCCGTTGTTGCATCGTGTAGATATAAAGCCGTGCACCGTTAGTATTGAGTAGCCACTTTAGGGGAGTGATACACCCCACTGTGGGACCAGCACGGGTATCAACGGTAGGGAGCCGATCGCTTGGGGAGTAGTGGGTACACCTAGTGGAAATAGGGGCAGACGGCACCTATGTAGGGGTACACGAAACTACTGGGTAAGAATTACTGGGTACACCTAGTGGAGATAGGGGCAGACGGCACTTATGTAGTGGGCTAGGGGTACATGAAACTACTGGGGAAATTTTCTAAGTCCTTGGAAGGGATCAACCTTTAAGTAGGAATGACTGGTGTGGTGCAGTTAGTAATTATCCTTGGGTGGGTAGATGCGTCCTGACGATTATCTTAGTTTATCCTAAGTCTAACAAGCTGCTTAGTGTAGCCATTCATCCCCAGATATTACCGTAGGTCAAGTTTATGTCTTCTCTGGTTACCTTAATGATTGTATTGTTAAAGTTATAGGACTCACTCAGACTTATGTCTGACCCCGTTGTTTTTATCTTTTTCCCAACCCTCAGGTCCTACGGTGGATCCTAGCGGTAGTAGAGCTTGATCGGATTGCTGTTCCAGTCTTTCGGAGCTTGGGTAGATGTAAAGCTCCAGTTATCCAGTTATCTTTTCTTTTGTTATGGCTATTGTATGAGAGAGTGGGATTATGTACTTCTTTATTTTGATGGATATTGTACTTGACTTTTATCATGGTTTTATGATGTAACCAGACATGTTTATTTTCCGCTGTTATGAGATGATGTTTTAAAATTTCAAGTACTATTTATATCTGTCTTGTTGTAATTTTTCTGTTCTATATTCACTAAAATACTCCACCGATGCTATGGCATTCCCTTTGTGAGTGACCCTAGCGGGCGTGGGGTGTTACACTGTTTACCTGCTATTTTCATGTAACAAAACAAGTTAAATCTCAAATCAATATGAGACAATCAGATATTATAATATATAAATATAACTGGTAAGATGTACCAAAGTTTTTATCATTGTAGTAGAAGTACCTATTGCTTGAGAACTGTCAAATGCATGAGGATACACTCTGCAATCCTCATCGGTAAGTTTTTGTAAAGGCACAACAGGAAGAAAATTATTCAAAGTAAAAGAAGAGGTATAATGTGAAATTGAAGAATATGTGAAACTTAATGGTAATTGGTGAAAGACAATTTGAATTCTCTGAATTATGAAAAGGTATGAAGCAGTGTTTGTAATGTATTTAGAAGCAGAGGAAAACAGATTGAATTGAATAGATAGAAATGTACAGCAGAGGGCTATTTATAGCCTATATTACAGATAAACGGGCCAAGCCCAAGAGCTCAGCCCACTATCAAAAGAAAAAGGAAATACATATGAAGGAAGATCCGTCATTTCTAATACCCCTCCTCAATTCAATCGGTGGTTAGGTTTTCTCCTATGGCGGCTGAAGATAAATCGAGAGAAAGATGACTCCAGAAAACATGAAAAGGGATGTTGAGAGCGTCGATTAGCTAGAAAAGGTGACCTCTGACGATGACGACTCCACGATTTGAAAGGCTTCATCTGCGGCGACTCAGCAGAGAACAAACGTGAGTAATTTAGTCTTTCCTTTCATTTTTATCTTCTATGCATCTCTCTTTTACTCTAAGTTCGTCTCTAAGTCTCTGAAAGTTCTTAATAGATAGGGCTTTTGTAAAAATGTCAGCTTTTTGATAATATGCTGGTATGTGACGAACTTCAAGTTTCCCTTTTGCTACTTGTTCACGAACAAAGTGTAAATCTATCTCTATATGCTTAGTGCGAGAGTGTAACACAGGATTGCTTGACATGTAAACTGTACTTAGGTTATCACACCAGAGTGTTGCTTTGTCTTCGTTTTGAATTTGTAGTTCCATTAATAATGACTGTAGCCACATGATTTCTGTCGTCGCACTTGCCACACTCCTGTATTCGGCTTCACTGCTGGATCTGGACACAGTAGATTGTTTTTTTGAGCTCCAGGATACTAGGTTATCTCCAACATATATACAGTGACCTGAAACAGATTTTCTATCGTCTGGGTCTCCTGCCCAATCTGCATCGCAATAGCCAGTAATATTTAAATGCTTTCCTTTATTGATGTGTAGACCCAAGCTTGAAGTTCCTTTTAGATATCTTAGAACCCTTTTTATGCCCTTCCAATGACTGTCCATAGGATTCTGCATGAATTGAGACAATTTGTTAATACTAAAACTTATATCAGGCCTAGTAATAGTGACATATTGTAGAGCACCAATGATGCTCCTATATTGTTTAATATTGATTATAGGTTCCCCCCTGAATTTTGAGAAACTCTGACCGCTAATCATAGGAGTAGGTTGGGGATTAGCATTTGCCATTTTTGCTTTATCAAGAAGTTCAGAGATGTATTTCTTTTGATTGAGAATGATGCCAGTAGGAGACTTTATCACCTCAATGCCCAAAAAGTAGTTTAATTCTCCAAGATCTTTAAGAGAAAACTGTTGATGTAAATAGGTTATCAAGTCTTTAATTTGCTTTTCATTGTTGCCTGTGATAATCAAGTCATCAACGTATATTAGTATGAAAATGGATGATATGGCAGTGATGTTAACAAATAATGAGGTGTCTGATTTGATGGACTGAAATCCTTTTTTGATAAGTGTATTTTTCAATTTATCAAACCAGACCCTAGGAGCTTTTTTAAGCCCATAAATAGCCTTTTTGAGTTTACAAACGAGACTTTTATCTTGCACATAGCCTTGTGGCTGTTGCATATAAATTTCTTCTTGTAACTCACCATTTAAAAAAGCATTGTTAACATCTAATTGCCTTATAAACCAATTTCTAGAAATAGCAATAGTAAGAACAAGTCTAATAGTAGTTGGTTTCACCACAGGAGAAAAAGTTTCAGTGAAATCAAACCCATATTCCTGAGTGTATCCTTTAGCCACCAATCTGGCCTTATACTTGTGAATGCTTCCATCTGGATTCTTTTTCAGTTTATATGTCCACCTGCAATTAATTATATTTTTGTTTTCTGGTGGCTGTACTAGCTCCCATGTTTTGTTTTTGACCAGAGCTTTGAATTCTTCATCCATAGCTGATTTCCATTGAGTATTGTTGATAGCTTGACTAAAATTTTCTGGTTCAATATTTGAGGACACAGCAGTGTATACTTTAGGCTTGAATATCCCTCTTTTTGCTCTTGTTACCATTGGATGATCATTAACTACTTGTGGTATGTTTACTGTTGGTTGAGTATTACTTGATAGAGGGTTATCTGAATTATCTTGATCTGATCTGACATCTGTATTGGAATTTCTTTCAGTGCTTTGCTCTGAGCTTTCTGAATCTGTGTGAGAAGTCTGAATAGGCTGTCTGGAAGTACACCCAATTTCTTCACTTGGCTTTGGAGATGGATCGTGAGAAGAATCACTTTCCTTTCCAGATTCCATTGTCTTAGTTGCTTCAGGATAATGAGGTAGAGCAGGTATGGATTTCTTTGTATTGTAAACCTTTTGTGTGGTCTTTAAGTGCTTATTTTTAAAAGGAAATTCTTTTTCATTAAAAACCACATGCCTACTAATAATGACTTTACCTGCTTCATCCAGACATTTATACCCTTTTTGATTGATACTATAGCCAATAAATGTACAAGATTTAGATCTGAAACTGAGTTTGTTTTTATTGTAAGGCCTAATACACGGAAAACACAAACATCCAAAGGTTCTGAGAATTCTATAATCAGGTTTAATTCCAAACAGTTTTTCAATAGGACATAAACCTTTCAAAACCTTAGTTGGAAGTCTGTTAATTAAGTAAACTGCTGTGCTAAAAGCTTCAGGCCAATACTTTAGTGGCATTGATGCTTGAGCCAGCAAGGTTAGACCAGACTCCACTATATGTCTATGTTTTCGTTCAACCAAACCGTTTTGCTCTGAAGTATAGGGACAGGTTGTTCTATGAACTATCCCTTTTTTGTGAAAATAATCAGTGAGAGTTTTGTACTCGCTACCACCATCAGTCTGTAATATTTTCATTTGATTGCCAGTTTGTTTTTCTGCCAAGACTATAAATTGTAAAACAGCATTATAAGTATCAGATTTATTCTTTAAAAAATAAATCCATGTATGCCGTGTACAAGAGTCAACAAAGGATATATAGTATTTGAACCCATAGTCAGAGCTAATAGGTGCTGGACCCCATAGATCTGAAGCAACCATTTCTAGAGGTTTACTATAATTAGTTTCAGAGTTAGCAAAAGACAATTTGCGGCTTTTGCCTAATTGACAGTAGGTGCAAACATATGGAAGTGTGCAATTATCAAAGGGAATATTATTTTCCACTAGTATCTTTTTGACAATCTTTTCACTAGGGTGACCTAATTTGCTATGCCAAGTGTCAAATGTGCTATCAAGTCTGCTATTAATGACATTTTCATCAATGTTTTTGCTCTGTTTATCATCAACAGTAGCTTCAGAAAAATTACAGTTACAATTCAAACTAACAGACTTATTGCATATTACAGAGCAAAATTTATAAAGTCCTTGATCAGCTTCACCCTGCAATAACACTTCTTTAGTTAGTATGTCTCTAATCAAACAGTATTTGGGATAGAATTCAAAAAACACATTGTTATCCTTGGCAAATTGAGACACACTGATAAGATTTTTCTTGATTTTTGGCACCCTAAGCAAATTATTTAAATATAATTGTCTTTTCCCTTTGATAAGTGCACTTCCTGTATGTGTGATGTTAATGCAGTCACCATTACCTAAACAAATTAGTTGTTTACCTTTGTAATCTCTGTTCCCAACATTAAGATTTTCAAGACTGCTAGTGATATGGTTAGTTGCACCTGTGTCTGGATACCAAGCATCATCAAGAACATGTTCTGGTCTAGCCGCTTCACTTAATTGACAACTTCTGTTTGAATTAGCCTGGTCTGTTTCATCCTTTGCCTGTGTAATGTTGACATTCCCATTGTTACTTCTTTAACTGCCTGAATTCTGACCTGGCATAAAGCCTTGAGTGAACCTGAAATAACATTTTGCGGCTGTATGCCCAAGTTTTTCACAGATCTGACATTTTGTTCTTGAGTTGTTATTCCATCTGCCTCTTCCTCTTGATCTGTTAAAAAATCCACCTCTCTGATTGCTTTGTTCACTTCTTGGATTTTGATTTTTATTCTTGCTGTTAGAGGCATAGTTAACAGACATTTCTGGATCAATAATTTTCATATGATCAATTCTTGCTTCATGAGCAAGAAGAGTAGAATACACATATTGCATGTCCGGTGTGTTTCTTTTAGATGATAAAACTGCTACAACAGCCTCGTAATCATGACTTAAACCATTCAATATGGTTAGCACTTGTTCATCCTCCCTTACTCTGTAGCCTGCAGAGCTTAACAGGTTGTATAGTTTTTTAACTCTAGCAAGATATTCTCTCATATGTTCTGATTCTCCTTTCTTGATAGTCTGTAGTTCTCTTTTATAGTGCATTGCCCTTGCTGCTGATTGTGTGCTAAATACTCTTTCTGTAGTAGCCCATATATCATGTGCTGAATTACATTCTATAACTTGAGGTAGAAGACTGGTACTGATAGATGATAACAGCCAAGAACTTATCAATCTGTCTTGTCTATAGTACTTTGTATATTCTTTGTTGCTCACAATCTTGTTTTCAGTGTCAGTAACGAATTGAGGAGGGATGGCTATTGTACCAAAGATGTATCCTTCAAGGCCATAGCCTTGTATTGCGGTTTGAACTTGCAGTTTCCACAACAAATAATTATCTTCTTCCAATTGCACTGTTATCAGTTGACTCTGTGGACTAATGACGGTTTTGATCAGGTTATTGGCGTCAGTTGCAAGATCTGGGTTGTTCTGTTGACCATGCAGAGATGATGAAACATTTCCAGTTTCTGACTGTGAGTCTCCAGACATGATGAATCAATTTCTGGAAGAAATGCGAGGCAAGGAATAAGGAAAGAAGACTGAGCCTTCAGGTATTTACTTCTTTATTTCAAGAAGTGTGATGAGAACTTAGAAATTAGAGAGCAACCACCTTGTTGAATATTATCTTTAGCGAGGTAAGGATGGCTTCTAATGAAGAATCTGATTTCTTGAGAAAGAAAGTGATATTTGAACTGGTTCTATTAATTTCCAGTTCAGTTTACCTTTAAGAGATTGATGATGCAGCCAAGAATTCAAAGATTCTTTGGCACGGCACTCAATTCGAAAGTGTAAACTGGATTTTATCTCCCAAATGATGAAATTGAATCTGATGGGAGAAAATACAATTACCTACTATGATTCTTGAAATGAAGATACTCTTCAGAATAGAAGATAGTAAGCAGATTCAATGGATCAATTTGCTGTGAAGCATTTTAATGCTCTGATACCATGAAAGACAATTTGAATTCTCTGAATTATGAAAAGGTATGAAGCAGTGTTTGTAATGTATTTAGAATCAGAGGAAAACAGATTGAATTGAATAGATAGAAATGTACAGCAGAGGGCTATTTATAGCCTATATTACAGATAAACGGGCCAAGCCCAAGAGCTCAGCCCACTATCAAAAGAAAAAGGAAATACATATGAAGGAAGATCCGTCATTTCTAATAATTGGTAAGAGGAACATAAATCTCACATTTATATATTATAAAAGGAGATGAATTAAGATCATTGAGCTGGAATTAATATCATTTATGAAATTATACTTACAATAGTACAAAGGTTAATTGACGATTACTAATTTTGGTTATGGTTTCATTTGTTGAAATCTGCTTTGTAATTTGTGTTTCTGGATCGATAACTCTTTCAACTACACATTTCCCAGAAAAACTTTCGACTATCTACCATGGAATCATAAAGTTAAGAGTACAGTTTTATTTTTTTAAGAGTGTAAAATAGTAAAATTCATGCATGATAAGGAACATATAGAAAATACAAATAGTTTATTATTTTTTCTGAGTTACTCTGTTGATAGGCTCTAAACAATCCAAATGTTTAAAGAATATTCTTGACAATTACATTTAACCTCCCTTGCCCAATAATACCAAATGGGATTCCAACGGATAAAAAATAGCAATAATCAAATGAGAAACGAAAATGGTTGATGCAGAGGTATGATGTTGTTGGGTCTTTAAGTTGTGTAATGGGAAGTATAACGGTCCATAAATTCACAAGTCTACTATTATACTAGTTTATTCTTTATACCATTTAACCGAGTTAATGTGTGAATTTTCATTTTCAAAGGCTACCATGTTTTCCTAATTACTATGTCTGACTTTTTTGTACATATACACCAGGAGAAGAAGCTAACGTATGACGTAATGGTTAACTCACTTTTGAATGTATAACATTTTGGATATATATATATATATATATATATATATATATATGTTAACTCACTTTGGGGATTTAATGGCATTTTGAGCTTTATACAGGATCTTTTGTGTAAACATCTGCTTTATACTGAACACCTGCTTTATGTTGAACATCTGCTTTATATTGCATTTTAGTATAACATCCATTTATTATAAAGGTTTAGAATCTTAGAACATCTGCTTTATATTGCATTTTAGTGTAACATCCATTTATTATGAAGGTTTAGAATCTTAGGTAGTGTTTGGTATAATCTTTTTAGTTTTCGATTTTCGTCCATGCAAAAAAGCACACAACGTATTTATATTGTAGAAAACAATCATTTTAAAAAACAAAGTTAACATACAAAATAGAAAACAACTTTTATTTATTTTCCATGTTTTGTCTAATAAGAGAAGAACAAAAGACAATTCATCCTTTCATCGTTGATCCATTCCCTCCGCGGTCCCCTCCTTTTTTTGGCATTGTTTGTATCGTCCCTCCGCACCTTTCTTATTTCATAATTATTGTTGAAAACTCAAAACAAAAAATTCATTTTAAACCAAACACCACCTTAGTATTACAAGAAGATTCAACGGTAGAAATTCTTTATTATGTGATCTTTCAAGAAAGGAGATCAATACAAATTTGGATATACAATTGCCTTTTCACATGTTAAAGATGTATCAATTGTGTGTATTAGTTACCATTGAAATGTGAGTTTTTAGACGACAATAGAAATGGTAAGATATACAAACTGTGTGCATATGAGCAAATACAGTGTAAGATAGAAGATATAGCAGCCTAATATGAGTTAAGTTGCATATCACGCCTATGCATTATTGGTCACTTTATTTTTTTAAGTTCGGTTGTTTAAGGCATTATAAGCTTCGGTCATCAGCACATCAGGTAGAATAAAATGTTCCAATATAGTTCCATATAAACGCTTGACAAGAAAGTTTCAGCAAGCACGCACCAATAATCAATAGTCATGGATATATAGACTATATGGGTCCATACGTACAAAATTATATGTCGTGTTTAGATGGTAACAATCTTATTCTCTCAGTACAATTCTTTTCTTTTGCTTTTTATCAACAAATTAAACTAGGAAGGTGATGAATTTGTTTATTTTCTGGCCAAGATTTTTATTTACATATATTTAAAATTCAGGAGTTTCTACATATTACCTACACCTTTATAAGCCCTCATGCATCATCCATATATCCTTAATGATGTAAATTTTTCTTTGATTGAAATAGTAATTATGGATTTCGGTACAAATTCACTAAGCCAGTGCTATCATATCACTAAACATAACTTTGCACATGCTTCGAAAAATGCTACAAAGTGCATGGTTGAGTTAATACATGCGTATTGTGATTAGATGTAGACCCACCGAGCATGCTTATATACTCAACACCTTGATAATACAGCATTACGGTTTTTAACTAGAATCTAGATTTTATTAAATTCACTGAAATTATTGGAGTGGATATAATATTGGCAACTCTAGCACTTAACCGGTTCCCGTTCATATTCAATACACTTTATCGGTTTCCGTTCATATCAATACCTTGCTTTATAAGATGATCGAATTCATTTAGGGTAGGTATCTTCTTAGGATAAGTAAACTAATAGTCTAAAGGACATCTATTAAATTGTTTGTTAAAAACATAATAACTTTGACTGATTAATTTAGTGCTAATCTTTACAATTGTATTTTAAGAGAAAGTTGCCTCATGGCTCTTGTAACCTATTATAAATTTTGATATGATTAAATTCTTATATATAGTGCAGTAATTTATGACTAATTTGTTAAACGAAGTACGATTAGACAACATATAAGTTAACTCGAGAAAAGAGGAGTAAGAGCAGAATTGGTACCCTATTATTACATGCACATTATGGCTACAAGCCTACAAGCAGGTCCACTTGGATGTGCATACATACTCGTATAATATAATAAAATCCTAATTATGTCATATACTATGCGGCTGCAATGATCTGATGTGCATGAAAAAAAATCAATTTTGACAATAAGTATATACATTATTATAAACAAACTAATTTTGATGACATTATTACATATCAAAATCATTGCAGAATTACCAATACAATAATACATACACACATAATAAAATATTATATAAAAAACTGAGGGAACTGTGAGTTAGTTGTTTAGAGAGTTTACTGTCTTATTAATATGAATTGACTAACCAGTACTTGATCAACTGTCTGGGCGGTGTAGTTGGTTATCACGTTAGTCTCACACACTAAAGGTCCCCAGTTCAAACCTAGGCTCAGACAACCAATTTTTTACCCAACTTTTTCCCACACGCCCTTCCTTTTTTACCCAACTTTTTCCCACACGCCCTTCCTTCCTTCTGCTACTGTACTACAGCTCTTAACATAAGATACGCAACGCAGTTGCTACTAATATTCTTCCCTTTTTACTAGGTATTCCTTATTTTACAATTACGGATGTTATCTTCATTGCGCATCTTATGCATAAATGACCAATGGAATAACAATTAAGATATATAACTGGACCGCAAAATGAAACAAATTCCTTGATTACTGATTTACTGTTCCGATTTGAATCTGAAGTGGAAACAAATACTATCGTTAAGGATGAGATCGAGTAGTTTTAGATTCAATAATCGATTTGAGCTTCATATAGTACGAAAAAAGTAAAGTTACCAAATTCGTTGTAGTCTAGTTGGTTAGGATACTCGGCTCTCACCCGAGCGACCCGGGTTCAAGTCCCGGCAACGGAATTTTTTTTTTCCGATGGACCATTATCAAAACAGAAAGAGTGGGAGTGGGAAACATACCCTAGACTCCCTAATGTCGATTACCTATTTTTTCCAATAAACTCGATCTTCAACAGTCTTTTCTCTCATCTTCTCCAAGCTATTGATACTTGTCCTTTTTTTAAAACTTGAACAACCAAGCAGCCGTCTTTGACTTCTTTCTCAACCACTACTTACTGTTGCTTGTGTGCGTTCTTTAGGGATATTTTGGACGAGGATGAATGAAGTATAAAAGCTAGGGTTTATAGTTTCAGACCACTTTTGGATAATGGATTTGGGGGTTTTCGAGTTAATGTTTGATAGGAGTGGCAGGCTGGAGGTTAGGAGAGGAGTGCAGTCGTACACATTGTATAGCCTTGAAAAGGCACAAGAATTTAAGTAGACAGAAAAAGTAGTTGCTCCTTATCCTATTTACTGCTTTTGACATATCCGATGCAATGCAGCATTTTGGTCGAATGCGTGATTCCGACGCGTGACAAGTATAAAACCGCAGATGCACCACTAATTCAAATTGAGATATGCTAGGGACTGCAGCTACTGTCCCTATACACTCTTGGGAACCCCTGAGAGGAATTCATAGAGAAAGTGTATTTTTTTTAAAATAGGCGAGCCCCCTGAAATTCCTCTCAGGAGACCTACGACTGCAATGCATAGTCGCTTACATGCAATTGTGCATAGCAGTTGCCATTCAAAATTTTACATCATTAACTATTTGTGCAGTCAAGTTCAATGAAATTTTTGTCTTTTTTTCCCACTTAGTTATCTTTATTTTACTTATGCATGGTATATTATTGGAATCTATGTGACATCTTCAACATAATATTAATTATTTCCAGTCAATATATTTAATTGAAAAACACATGCTTAGTGTTGTAATTCTTACCATGTTAGAAACAATTATTAGATAATGTTACCGTTTGTTGTATTAAGCCATCAATTATGCTTTAAAATATAAATTATACTTTGTATTATTCGAGGTTATCTAATTAGATCTGTAAAAATTTATAGCCTTCAAAAACACTAATTAACAAATCCATAAACATGCGGTTAAACTACAATTTTATGGCTAAATAAATTAAAGTGAACCATGTGCATAACACAAATTTGCACTAGTTTTCACTTACCCTCTTTAAACATTTGTTCAATGGTTTCCTTAACATTTTACTAGTTTGTAAAAATTGTCCAAATTTATTAATGATGACCTTTTTTTCCTTAATATTCTATGTGTTGAGACAAGTTCCACATTGGGGAATTTGTAAAAATGAATCCTATATAACTATAATGAGTTCACCCTTCACATTGCCAATTGTTTTTGTGATAATCCGGGGTTCTCTTACATGGTATCAGAGCAGGTTTAATTCGTGCGTACAATGCCACACTTATCCACGTCACCCAATATAAAGGTCCACGTGTTAGGCTCATGATACGCCACACGTGTGGTGGCGTGTTGAGACAAGTCCCACATTGGGGAATTTGTAAAAATGAATCCTGTATAACTATAATGAGTTCACCCTTCACATTGCCAATTGGTTTTGTGATAACTCGGGGTTCTCTAACACTATGTTTAATCATGTCTACCTCATTTTCTCTCTTTTATTTTCAATTTCTTCCGTGGTGATATTGCTTGTAGCTTTCGTTATTATTTACTGAATTCCTTTCCCAATTACGGTTTGCTATATTGTAATATCAATTATTAGTCTAATCTAATTTATTACACAAGAAATTGAGTATGGATTGAGTATTTACCGACTTCCTGCTCAATTTAAAGTATAATCCTTCTTCGATTAAGTTCTGTTAATTCATGCTTTTTTTTTCAATGAAATTTATACTTTCGTATCAGTCTAATTTATTACATATAAACAAGAGTCGTGTACTGTTGAATCAAGTAAATCAATTATCAACAAAGATGCAGTCAGTATTGGTTACTTGTTTCTTCTTTTTCCCTACTTCTTTTTTATGTTTTGTTTCCTTTTTTATTCAATCATTTTAGTAGGTTCAATCCGCGTGCACCCAAGCCATGCCTGCTCTACATTAAGATGTCACCGGATACCCAAAAAACGTGAAATTTATCTGTATCCGTATATACGAAAAATGGAATAATATATGAAACATATGCGGATACAATGGCATCCACCTTCAAAAAATATTCATTCAATTTTTGTCAAGATAGTTTATTTTAGGCGTATATTAGTACAATAATATTTGTTTTCTTAAATTAATAGTTTATATCATTTGCATTTAATTTAATTTTTTATTTTCGTATGTGCTGATTTTGTATACTTTTATAATCTTGATTATGCATACTTCTGAAATCAAAGGAAAAAAATTTATGTCAAACCAGTAAAAAAAAGTGTTTCTGATTTATCGATTGTAAATGGAAAAATAAAATTTTCAACATCCTTTGTATCCACTCCGCGTGCACCAAAGCCACAACTGCTCTACATTAAGATGTCACCGGATACCCGAAAAACGTGAAATTTATCTGTATCCGTATATACGAAAAATGGAATAATATATGATGAACATATGCGGATATAATGACATCCACCTTCAAAAAATATTAATTCAAATTTTGTCAAGATAGTTTATTTTAGGCGTATTTTAGTACAATAATATTTGATTTCTTAAATTAATAGTTTATATCATTTGCATTTAATGTAATTTTTTATTGTCGTAAGTGTTGATTTTGTGTGCTTTTATAATCTTGATTATGCATACTGTTAGAATAATTAATATATGGTATTTATGTTAATAATATATTACATAAATACCATATATTAATGGTAGAAGATTTGTATTACAATAATTAATAGATGGTATTTATGTTATTAATATATTATATAAATACCATATATTAATGATAGAAGATTTGAAGATCTGTCATTGGTTATATATGTTATTATATATTACACATGGTAATATATAATAACATTAATGACAAAAGAATAAATGCGTGTTATTTATGTAATATATTTATGTAAACATTGGAGCCCTAAATGCCTACAAAGAGGGACTGACAAATAATGAAAGGCAAGGAAGAAATTTGAATTCTTACATGACATCAAAGCAGGTATATTACATAAACACCATATATTAATGGTAGTAGATTTGTATTACAATAATTAAAATATGGTATTTATGTTGATAATATATTACATAAATATCATATATTAATGATAGAAGATTTGAATAAGTGTTTAACTTGTGACTTTTTGGCAATGAGGATTGTTGACAAAAATTTGCTATAATCATCAGGAAAAAGAACATAATAACAGTGGCCACAAGAACTAACAACAGACGATGTCCAAAGATCGCTGTAAATAATATCAAAAGGTAGCAAAGTGTACGACAGAGAATCATAAAATGGTAATTTAGAATGTTTGCCAAGAGCACAAGAACAATGAGTTTTACAAGCCTTATTACAATTAATGAATTTTTTATGATCTAATGATTTAAGCACAGCAGGATGTCCTAAGCGGTTATGCCAAAGATCCGAAGAGAGAGCAGTAAAGACTGAATGATTGATAAAGTGAGTGGCCTGATTATTGGACAAGAGAGGATAAAGATCCCTAGTGTTGTCACATCGCATTAGTTTGGTCCCCGTCTGTAAATCATTAATAGAAAATCCAAACAGATCAAATTCGATAGAAACCATATTATCAGTGGTGAACTTGCGAACAGATATCAAATTTTTAATAAGTTTGGGAGTATGTAAAACATTGTTTAGGATAAATGGAGCGTATGATAAGGGTAAATTAGTGCTACCATGACCAACAAATGGAATTAGATGACCATTGCTAAAAACAATGTTATGATAATTATTGCTATAATTGAAATAAGAAGAAAGTATACCTTGATCCACTGTCATGTGAGATGTGACACCGGTATCCAAATAAAAATTTCCATCGGGTTGCGAGAATGATAGAGCATGCATGGCATCTTCAATATCGGTTGGTGTGTATCCAACAAGTGGAGCCATAGTGTTGTACGCATATGGACAAGACTCAAGGACTCCTTGCCTAGTAGCACGTTGGGCTTGATTTACTTGCCTCGATTGCCATGGTGATGAAGGATATGGACAAGAAGGTGGACTGACATATCAAGAGTTCCAAGATCCAAATGGATTTTGCCATTGCTGCCAACTTAGTGGAGGGCGTGGGAACCACTGATGATGATTGGGTTGCCGAACTGGCATGTGATTGGATGCACCAGTTTGCTTTCCCCTCCCCCTACTATTGGTTTTAGCATTATTGTTATTTCTTCTGTTATTTTGGGAACTTTGGGTGGAGTAGATGTTTAAATTCTCTGGTTTTGAAGGGGTTTCAGCCAGTAGCGCAGCACCACCATTGGTGGTCCCACCATTCTCTTTTGCTAATCGATTATTAATTGTTTGTTCAGCCAGCTTGAGGCGGGTTCGGCAGTACTCAAAGGAGGGTAAGAGATCTTAGTTTTGAATGTAATCTACGGTGCCATCATATGCTTCTGGCAAGGCTCCTGTGAGACACAGTACAAGCCTGCTATTAGTCACTGAGGCACCGACATCCGGCAATCTATCAGCCAATGATTTAAGGTGGGTACATAATACATCAATGGCACCTTTAAACAATTCTTTGATCATAATGGGATGTTATTTCGCCTTTCTTGTCCCCACACCTCTCCTCAAAATGGCAAAGCCGAACGACACATTAAATCAATAAACATCATTCGTACTTTGCTCGCTACTGCCTCAATGCCACCTTCTTTTTGGCATCATGCTTTAGAAATGGCCACATATCTTCTTAACATACTTCCAACTGAAGTCTTAGAATTTCAGTCTCCCACCCAAATTCTATACCAATGCGATCCCAAATACTCGGAATTGCTTGTATTTGGCTGCCTTGTTTTCCTTTGTTTCCGACCACTTCTATCCCCAAATTGCAAGCTCGATCCACTCCATGTGCTTATCTTGGTCCCGCTCCCAACCATAAAGGCTCAAAGTGTTACGATATGACAAGTGGAAAAATCATTATTTGTCACCATGTGAAATTAATTGAGATCGAATTCCTTTTCACACAAACTCACAAAACAATAAATACAATGTATGATTTTTTAACTACCAATAGTTCTAATTCTTTATTGAATTATTTGCATTCCACTTTAAAGTCTCCTAACATAACTGAGTTCACACCTTATTCTAGCTCACTACATCAGCCTCCTCTTACTGGGCCACGGCCTCAACTGGACCCACTTGTATCCTCTTCTGTTGTGCCACTAGCTCCTACGGTCTCAGTTCCCTCACAATTCTCTCCATGTGCTGTCAACACTCAGGTTAGTCGACAAAATCAGCTAAGCCCACATCCCACTCCACTTCTTTTCAGTCCACAAACACAACCAACTCATCCTGCTCAATCCGCTGCCCAATATCAAAATTCCAGGTCAACGACATCTCTTTCCCCAAACACCTCCATCACGACTGCTCAAACGAACCAAGCCCAAAGCCCACAAAGTTCTCCTCGACCTAACAACCTCATATTACCTCATATGACAACCCGAGCGATGGATGACATTTTTAAACCAAATCCTAAATACACTATCAGTTTACATACATCCACCACAAACATATCTCCTAAACCTAAGGACCCAGTTAGTGTTCTTCATAACCATATCTGGAATGGTGCAATGTTGGATGAATTCAATGCTTAGAGTTAATGCCTAGGCCACCTAATGTAAATGTAATCCGGTCTATGTGGATTTTTCGTCACAAGTACAAATCTGATGGTTCTTTGAGCGGCATAAAGCCCGTCTTATAGGTGATGGTAAAACTCAACAATAAGGTATTGATTGTGATGAAACGTTTAGCCTATGGTTAAACCACCAACCATACGAGCAGTTCTTAGTATCACTCTTTCAAAATCTTGGCACATTCATCAATTGGATGTCAAGAATGCCTTCTTACATGGTCTTCTTAATGAGATTGTCTACATGCATCAGCCAATGGGGGTTTCGAGACGAGATACCCAAATCATATGTGTTGCTAAAAAAACTCTATATGGTTTAAAACAAGCTCCTCGGGCTTGGTATCAGCGATTTGCAGACTTTGTTCCATCCATTGGATTTACTCATAGTAAATCTGATCATTCTTTGTTCATTTATAGACAAAGTTCGGATATGACATATATACTGTTGTATGTTGACGACATAATTCTTACCGCTTCTTCAAATCATTTGCGCAATTCTTTCATTACTCTCTTGAGTTCAGAATTTTCTATGAAGGATCTTGGTCAGTTAAGCTTTTTTTGGATATTGTTGTTACTCGTCTTACAAATGGCTTATTTTTATCTCAGAAAAAGTATGTTGTAGATATCACTGACAGAGCTGGAATGTCTAACTATAGTCCTTGCCCTACTCCTGTTGACACTAAAGCTAAACTTAGTGCTACTAAGGATGCCCTGTATGAGGATCCTACAAAGTATCGTCGTCTTGCGGGTGCTCTTCAGTATCTTACCTTCACAAGGCCTGATATTTCTTATGTTGTACAACAGGTGTGCCTTCGTATGCATGATCCGAGAGTTGAGCACATGACTTCTCTCAAGCGCATCTTGCGCTATATTCAGGGTACACTATCTTATGGTTTGCATCTGCACAAGTCTTCTACTAACAAAATTATCGCCTGTACAGATGCTGATTGGGGTGGATGCCCGGATACTAGACGCTCCACCTTAGGTTATTGTGTATTTCTTGGAGATAATATTATTTCTTGGTCCTCTAAATGTCAGCCTACACTGTCTCGTTCTAGTTCAGAAGCTGAGTATAGAGGAGTTGCTAATGTTGTCTCCGACTCATGTTGGATCAGAAATTTGTTATTATAATTGCATGTTTCCATTCAAAAAGCCACCTTGGTTTATTGTGACAATGTAAGTGCGATCTACTTATCTGGTAACCCAGTTCAGCATCAACGCACAAAACACATTGAAATGGATATTCACTTTATCTGTGAAAAAATAGCTAAAGGCGAAGTTCGAGTCCTCCATGTCCCATCCCGTTATCAAATTGCTGATATTTTTATAAAAGGACTTCCTCGTGTGCTATTTGACGAATTTCGAAACAGCCTCAATATTCGACAACGGCCTGTTTCGACTGCGGGGGAGTGTTGGAATATGGTATTTATGTTAATAATATATTACATAAATACCATATATTAATGGTAGAAGATTTGTATTACAATAATTAATATATGGTATTTATGTTATTAATATATTACATAAATACCATATATTAATGATAGAAGATTTGCAGATCTATCATTGGTTATATATGTTATTATATATTACAAATGGTAATATATAATAACATTAATGACAGAAGAATAAATGCGTGTAATTTATGTAATATATTTATGTAAACATTGGAGCCCTAAATGCCTACAAAAAGGGGTTGATAAATAATGAAAGGCAAGGAAGAAATTTGAAATCTTACACATACTTCTGAAATCAACGAGAAAATTTTATGTCAAACCAAAAAATATTATTTGTGTTTCTAATTTATCGATTGTTAATGGAAAAAATAATTATTCAACATCCTTTGCATCCACTTCCCGTGCACCCAAGCCACGCCTGCTTTACATTAAGATGCCACCGGATACCCAAAAAATGTGAAATGTATTTGTATCGATATATACGAAAAATGGAATAATATATGATGAACATATGTGGATATAATGACATCCACCTTCAAAAAATATTCATTCAATTTTTGTCAAGATAGTTTATTTTAGGCGTATTTTAGTACAATAATATTTGTTTTCTTAAATTAATAGTTTATATCATTTGCGTTTAATGTAAATTTTTATTGTCGTAGGTGTTGGTTTTGTATGCTTTTATAATCTTGATTATGCATACTTCTGAAATCAATAATAAAATTTTATGTCAAACCAAAAAAAAATTATTGTGTTTCTGATTTATCGATTGTTAATGGAAAAAATAATTATTCAACATCCTTTGTATCCATGGATGTTTGATATCCAATATTTGAAAAAAAAATGTATGTATCTATATCTAAAGTCTGCGTTGACAAGCCAACTCTGCATAAGCAACTAACATGTGATCTTATTGAAAATGAACCACGTACAAGCAAGGGATGCGTTGAGAGTAATCCTACATCGAGAAAATAATTTGATAGATACTAATATTAAAGGAAAGAAAGAATAATGGGAAAGTTTAAAAGAAATAAAGAATAGTGGGAAAGTTTAAAGGAATGAAAGAATAATGGGAAACATAAATGCTTAACCAACACATGAGCTCCACTATTCCAATGGTTAAGCGCTTCAACTGTGACACGAAAGGTCAAAGATTTGAAACTTACGTACCACGATTCAAAAATACGTTGTAGTATATATATATATATATATATATATATACTACCTAAAACTTCTAGTACTAATGTGTGCTATCTCATCTAAGTATCAAATTTCAAAACAATTGTCCACATTAGTATATGTCATATGTTGAAGCAGACATAAACAAATTAATTTCCTTCAGGAGTACACGGACCTGTCTGGTTTCCATGAGTATATTGATAAAAATACATATCTACATGAGCTTCATGTCTTTTAAAGCAACAAGTGATCTGGCATGAGAAATGCCACATGTGAAAGCGTGTTGGGAATAATTTATAATTAATACAATTGATCCTATATAAATAATAAGAGATTGTTTTTTATATTTGATCTTGTGATAACGTTTGGTTGGCTAGTAACAAAAATTCTAAATAACAAGTTGTTATTTACATAGGTTAAAATGAATTAATACTTGCATTCATATTTTTCTTAATTTCAAACGTCCAAGCTATCATGTCCTGCGATAGCGATACTTCATTTAGTCAATTTCAAGTAGAAATTTATACTATCTACATATCAAAACTTAAAACGAGAAAATGTATGAAGTACATCAAGCAATGTCCAAATAAAATAAAACTAAGAATAGTATAGTAATACTAATAACGTACTTTGGTGGGTATAATCAATAATGATTTTTGTAGTATAATTTTGTTGTTTTATATATGACCACTCAAAATCAAATCTATTTTAATATCTTGTAAAATTAAAATAAACTAGTATTTTATTTTGAGTGATCGGTTGTAATTTACTATGTAACGATTGTGGGTAGGATGTTTATTGGCCCATTCGATCTTTACATGTTGATGTCTGTATCTAATTGTTCATAATTCATAACTGGTTAATCTAGACGAATTTTTTAAATTGCAAACAAATATGGATTGAGATCAATTTTTCCCACCAATATGGATTGAGTTGCGAATGAAAAACATAGTTCGTCAAATTATTAGCTAAACCAATAGCGAACATGTTAGCCTTTGTGAAAGTTTTAATTGATGGTCAAGACCACCGACACTGGTTCTAATAATTTTATTTTATAAAAAAAAGGTAATTAGTTATTGATAACATGACAATAACATTATTAAGCTATGGTTTGTTCATACAACATAGCAGAGGATAATTGGATAAGTCAAAGGCCCTAATCTGAATGTGGACAAAGGAAAACACAATAAAAATAAAAGGAAAACTTATCATTAAACTTCAAAAATTAATGATTGATTCCTGAAACATGCATGTTCTCTGTAAAAGTCAATTGGATAAGGTTTCCTCATTCCAAGCTAGACCATCAATGTTTCATAATGTAAATAAAGAGTCTTTGAATGTAAATAAAGAGTCCTTTCATTTATACCAGTATGTTGGTACATGCACCGCACGTGCACATTTGAAAAAAAAACATGTTTAATTACTATCATTAAATAAAATAAGAGTCTTTTGTTGGAAAAACATAATTTTAGCATTGGAACGTGTATTCAATATCGAATGAGTATGCATGGATATTGAACAGAGTTGCTTCGATTCTTCCTTTTGTTTTTCTTATTCTTATTACTTTATTTTAGTTCAAGAAAATGCATAAATAGTAAGCATAAAATTGAAAGTCAAAAAATAAAAGCTAAGAAAATCATCAACAATTTTGTCCAAATGATTGCTATCTTACGGGAAACTTTTCTTCACCATAAATGAAGTGGAACAACTTGTGCTACTGTTGATACTCGGATTTTATCTTCTAGTCACCAAAACTAAAGGCCATCTTAAACAATTACATTCCCTTCTTCCTAACACCCATTCCTATTTCCTTGACGTGAACAGCCACCCAAAATTCAAAACAAGTAAAAAAAGTAGTGAACTCTAATGAAATTATACGGGTGGCCGGAAGAAAAAAAACTAGATGTCAATAGCAGCACAGCTCAGGCAAAAATCAAAAGTAAAATTGAATACAATAGCGGAAGATTCAGCAAATATTAAAAGGACTTTTCTAGTTTGCCCAGGTGTAAAACCGGGTGAAATTACAGAACAGTTCATACTGAGGAATGCAGGGGGGACAATTTGGGCATTTTGGCTGAGACTGTGGTGGTCCTCTGTAACACCCCAACTCCGCTAGGGTCACTCGCAAAGGAATGCACTAGCTTTAGAGGGGCATTATTGGTAAACATGCACAGAAATATCACAAGACAGAACATATATAAATAGTGGAAGTAAAATCAAACTTTCATAACATGAATAAATAAGGTCTAAAGCCTTTTATATCAGAGTACATCAAAACCTGTCTTGCCACAAGTAAAGAAGCATAAAAGCCTTTTTGTAAATTATTCCCCAAGTAAAAACAGTAAAGTAGCCATAGCCAAGAGAAGTCCAAGCCATCCATGATGACCTTCAGGCAGAAGAAGTCCGAACTAAACAGCATTGTTTCCTCCCTGTAACCTGGGGGGGGGGGGAACGGAAGAAAAGAGGCGAAACAAAACGGGTCAGTCAAAAAGACTGAGTAAGTCCTATCTACTTACAGTATAAAAACAGGTAAAGGTAACATGACATGCATAAACTGAAAGTAAACATAAGGATAACTACAAGATAGATAAACCAGGATAGCCGGTTGAACTACTGTGGCAAGATAAACCAAGGTATCATGATAAACTGCGGTGTTATGATAAGTCAAGGTATCACATCGTCAGATTTCTATCGAGTACATTATCCAAAGGTATCTACCCCGTCTAACATCCCACGGTGTCTATTATGTATATTCTTCCTAGTCCTAACATGTACATTTGCTCTGCACCTCTCGTACTAGTATCCCTACCCGCGTCATGTGTTAACCATGAACGTCCCATGCTCAAAGCCGTGTAATGGTCCATGTCAACCTAATATCGCATATATAGGTTACTCAAATCATATGTTTCTTTCCATGTACATAAATTCAGTCCTTTGCCGTACCTCGTACGGGCTTCCTCATGTCGTATTATCCTTGAAATCGTTTGGACTGTCATCCTTGTTCTAGCTAGGCACTTCCATATGAATCATCGTTTGAACTACTAGGGCTTACGCCACCTAGTACCACTAGGGATTACGCTTACCTATTGCACGCTTTCGTATTTCGGTTTGGGTTAAACCACCTAGGCCACTAGGGATTACGCTAACCCTCAACCGCGCCCTTTTTCCCACGCATTCATCGTGAATCGTTTTTCTATAACTGGATGCACATGTATCACATCGTGCCATCCGAGTCCTGTCACCGGCCAAAACAAGAAATACAGGACTCGGTCGGGAGCTTTAGATTTATCTGCCGATGCAGATACTAAGGTCTGCTTTTCTACACGTGGCTATGGTCCCACGAGACCCCTCCCTCAACTAGTGAAAGGCAACACAAGAGAAAATCTTGCATGAGAACTACACTCCGGTCAGCCCACATCCTACGACCTACCTCACCCATAATTAGATAGCAAATTATGGTCTGTTGGGTGTCCCCTGCCTTTCCGTACGTACACGCTTGACTTAAGATGGTAGATGATCGACGAACTTGCTATCTCAGGCACCGTATGTATTCGCCGACTCACTGCTATCCACCCCAGTCTTTAGGTCGCTCGCATAGCAACCAAGGCATATTCTTGGTTCTTCTACCGCAGACCTCAACCTCTCGTGAGCCTAGTATAATGACCTGACAGCTCACAGAGGGATCCCAAGAATACCCTTACGTTCCCCGAAGCCGCTGCTTCGTTACCCAGTTCGTTGGAGCCTTTATCCAAATCAGATAGCCTGCTCCTACACGCATACTCTAACGTATCGGGTTACTGATCTATCTAAGAAATGGTCCAAATTTCCTTGACTAAGAATTATTACTTAGTTTCCCTTAACTAAGGTTTACCACTTAGCCTTATTTCCATAATCCTTGTTAACTATGGTTATCTACCTAATCCTCCGAATTAGGGTTTATCTAATGGGTTAAGTGTCACTTAAGTTCACAACTTAACCCGTCTACAAAACATGTCGAAACTGGCTAAGTATCCAAGCCCCAGACTTAACCCTACAGACCATGTGTCAAGTTGGTTAAGTATATCAAGCAATCCATGGCTTAACCTCGTCTAATTATCATTTTAGATTGGTTAAGTATATATTAATTTGACCCCATTTGATTACCGAGTCAAATCGGTCAAGCGTATTCGAAACGATTCGTGACTTAGCCTTATCATGTTTTCACGTTAGATTGGTTAAGTATAGGTTAACTTAACCTCATCAAATTAACGAGTTAGATTGGTTAAGTATAGGTCACTTAAACTCATCAAATCATCGTGTTAAATTAGTTAAGTGTTTAACTTAACCCCATTAAATTACCAAGTTAAGTCGGTTAAGTATGGGTTACTTGACCTCATTGAATTATCAAGTTTAAATTGGTTAAGTGTTTAACTTAACCCTATCGAATTACCGTGTTTAGATTAGTTAAGCCTAATCTTAACACCATCCATTAACTGTATTATACGGTTAAGTGTCATCAAGAAAATTTACTTAACCTTATCACGTTATCGTGTTGGATTGATTAAGTGTTGGTTGACTTAATCCCGTCCACTAGTCGTATAAAAATGGTCAAGTGTCATTAGGCAAATCAAGTTACTTAACCTACCCAAGCTTATCATGTTTTGTTAAGTATCATTAGCCTAATCAAATTACTTAACCCATTTGTCCATATCATATTTGGTTAAGCCTCATTAATCAAATTAACTTAACCCTATTATGTGGCATTAATTTAATTAATGCACCCTCAACCTCTCACATTAGACCTTGTTGTGGTTACTAGTTAAGCCGGGCGGGTCCGGGTAGATTTACACCACAACCTAGTCTAACCTCGGGTCTTAAGCGCGACATGACCAACTTCTCACATTGGGTCCTATTGTTTGCAACTACTAGTTAGGCCGATCGGTTCTGGGTAGTTTTACGTTGCAAACTCAACCCAACCTCGAGTTGGCCACACTCATATTATCTAAGTTCATCATGTTTCCAAAACATGTTACAAGTTTTTCGAGCATTTGGGTAGACCTAACTTAATAGGTAAATTCCCAAAGGGTAGACCTAACTTAATAGTTAAATTCCCAAGCTCATGTTTTATGCATACTTACATGTCATCTTCCATGTTATCTTTCAAGTCATATTTTCAAGTATAAACACATGTCATATTCAAGTTAAGATTTTGCGACATGTTCATGTTTATCTAACTACCCAAAATCGTGTTTTCCCAACGCAAGCAAAGCGTGTCAACATAGTAAGGATGCTATGCCACATATTGGTCTCAAAACATGCATGATGCCAAAAAGGGCTTGGCTTCCACATGCATAACATCATAAAGAAATTGACCATAAACATGCATAGTGTCATAAGGTAATTTGGCCACAAACATGCATATTATCACGAAAAGGGTTTGGCCATAAACATGCATAATCTCATAAAAGATTTGGCCACAAACTTGCATGATAGCATAAAAGGGTTTGGGTTCATAAACATGCATAAGCCCCAAAATCTAGTCTTAGCCAATGTTTCACAAGTAAAATGGTTCCTAAAGGTTCATGCTAGCATTTCATGCATAAAGGTCCAAACTTGCAAGTTAAACTTGGTTATGCATAGCATGAGAGGCATGATTAAGTCACTCACATGGCCTAAGATCATAAACATGAACACAAGAGGCAAGGTAAGGTTCATATAGGTTCGCATAATCATGTTTAGCCTCATTTTATCCCATGTCAACATTAAAATACCGTTTTGACCCAAAAGTAGCTAGAACTAACATAGGCAAGGCTTAGGAAAGGGATCATGCGTCATCTTGACGAAGAAAGGTGGCTCCTTTTGATGAAGAACCATCATGAAACTCGCATTTTGGCCTTGATTTGGTGTAGCAAGCTTGCACCTTTTGATTTGAACCCAATTTGAATGCATAGGCTCTAGGGATTTGGGATGGAGGCCATGATCACTTGGCATTTGGGCAGCACTTCGTGGAGAGGGTGAGTTATGAGGGTTTAGGGGGGGGGGGGGCTTAGGGGTGTTTTTATAGAGATTAGGATAGTTTTAGGCCCTTAGATTAACCCTAGGATAGATTAGGACCATCAGATCTCGGAAGCTTCCAGACCCAGCCCAAGCACAAGACTAGGTGAGACAAACAGGTGCGCCAGGTTATTTGCCCCGACCACCCCCTGTCGACAGGTAAGTCGACAGGGCTGTCGACTTGGTCTGGGCCCAAGTCGACAGCCCTGTCGACATGGCCTAGGCGGGGAAACTTCCCGCCTAGCCCCAGATTTGACTTCCAAAACTGTTTTCCGAAATTCAAATTCCCAGAAATCTTCTTTGGGCCTTTAACGGGTCATACGGACTCCGATTCTCGAAAACTCGGACTCTATTTCGCGTATTTTTCCGAGACGAACTCAATGGCATAGCCTGTTTTACTTGATTCAGAATTTAAAATTAAATTCTGCTTCGATTCTCGTTTTAACTTGTTATTAAAATACGGGTTGTTACATTCTCCCCACCTTTTAGGATTTCGTCCCCGAAATCTCCAAGTTAGGAAGAACATATCCTACCATCCATCATCCATCTACTCAAAACATCATCCACAAGCAACCATTGTCCTTAGGTGATTTCTAATGCTGTATGTATATATGCAAAACGTGTGTGTACATGTTCCTTAGCTAATGCTAATGATTAGGCCTGAAAAATCTTTTGAATGCAAAAATATGTTTAGTGCCATGAATCCAACATGTATGCAAATAGTCCTAGTCATATATATACACTATATGCATGCACAAACATTCATTCATATGCAACAACCGCATGATAATACATTCGATTTCATCCATAAACAAGTATAAATACTCGTGCATATGCAATATGAAATGTGACCGAGTCGAGCTAATATCTAATGTAAATTCGCGCATCCACGAGCAACCACTTGCAACCATTTGCAACCATATCAACCATAATCATGTTTCAAATACATGTTTACATCCATAGGGTTCTACCTAAGATTCCCTGAAACAGGGTCGAGAAGATAAACAAAACAAACTCCTTACGGGGTTTGTAACAGAAACAGGACCGAGGGGATATCCCTAAAAGATAGCCTACAAGCAAGCTCAACAGAAAACAGGGATCGAGGATATATTCCCAAAAGAGATATCATGCCCGTATTTAGTCTTCAGTCTCCTGAGTCGCATTACCTTGAGCTTAGTTCCATCGTGCCTTGACCGCCCCTTTTTCTTCACGATTTCGCAGCTTCTTACTTCCTGTTTCCATAACATGAGTTGGAACTCATTTCCTCGTCGCCTCTCGTTCCACTTGCACTTATCCTTTCCCTAGTGTACTTGGCTCAACCATATCTACGTACTCAAGCCAGCTCTCTAAAATTCACTAGTGAATTCTGGATCTCGTTTTCCGATGCCAATCCAAATTGCCAAGAGTCCTTACTAGGGTGATCCCCAGAACTCATACATAGTCGAAACGAACCATCCGCCTTAGCGGCGAATTCTATCCAAACGGATTACCAACAACTGCATCCTGGGATTCTAGGTAACTAGCCATGACAGAACCCAAAAGGTTACAGGAGCCTTCGAGGGTATTACCAGAGCAAGCCAAGAGTCTAACTACCCTCCTTCTAAAACCGAGAGTGGCACCCCTTACTGGATAACCGCTTCATCCCTAGAACCCATCCACAACTTATAAACATAAGCATTATTTCCCAGCTCAACACTTGATATAGACATTCTCAAATCTAAACAAGTCATGAATAAATGGACCGATCTTCCAATAGGATTTGAGACAAAACGGGACCCTCTATTACACTAGTACTAAGGTGCAGAGACTCAACTATCAAAGCGGACCCAAAAAGATGCGGTGATCCAACCAAAGTCCCGACGGGATGATAGAGAAGAAAACTAAACCTTTAACAAGATCGTTACCCTCCTTCCGAGGTACCCTAGAAATGAGAGCATACTATTGCCCTCCCAATGATCTTGTCCTTGTCCCATGATACTTAACTATCCGTCCCGTTTCACCATGCCAAAGGTACCCTCTCGTCATGGGTTTCATTGTTCATCTCTCTCCCTCCTTTGAGGACTAAGCCATACCAACAAGTTGCTCATCCTTAAGCTCGTATCCTTTATCCTTCTTTCTCACGATCCTTTCTTATAACGCGGTCACTGGTCTCTCGAGAACCACCTCCATCGTATAGAAAGCACTTTCGCAGGTAGAAAAGACTAGTCGTAGTTAAAACTACTGTGACTACAGATGGAGGAAAGAAAGGAAAAGAGATTCAATCAAGGGAACAAGGATAATGCTAATGACCTTTGGGGAATACCCTTTTCTTTTTAAAAGAAAACTTTCTTGCAAAATGCTTCTTTGTAAACGGTTTTTCAAATAATTTTCAGAAGGTCTTTAAAAACTTTTGCCCAGTCTGGTAACCTTCTGCTCTGATACCAAATGTAACACCCCACCTCCGCTAGGGTCACTCGCAAAGGAATGCACTAGCTTTAGAGGGGCATTATTGGTAAACATGCACAGAAATATCACAAGACAGAACATATATAAATAGCGGAAGTAAAATCAAACTTTCATAACATGAATAAATAAGGTCTAAAGCCTTTTATATTAGAGTACATCAAAACCTGTCTTGCCACAAGTAAAGAAGCATAAAAGCCTTTTTGTAAATTTTTCCCCAAGTAAAAACAGTAAAGTAGCCATAGCCAAGAGAAGTCCAAGCCATCCATGATGACCTTCAGGCAGAAGAAGTCCGAACTAAACAGCATTGTTTCCTCCCTGTAACCTGGGGGGGAAACGGAAGAAAAGAGGCGAAACAAAACGGGTCAGTCAAAAAGACTGAGTAAGTCCTATCTACTTCCAGTATAAAAACAGGTAAAGGTAACATGACATGCATAAACTGAAAGTAAACATAAGGATAACTACAAGATAGATAAACCAGGATAGCCGGTTGAACTACTGTGGCAAGGTAAACCAAGGTATCATGATAAACTACGGTGTTATGATAAGTCAAGGTATCACATCATAAGATTTCTATCGAGTACATTATCCAAAGGTATCTACCCCGTCTAACATCCCACGGTGTCTATTATGTATATTCTTCCTAGTCCTAACATGTACATTTGCTCTGCACCTCTCGTACTAGTATCCCTACCCGCGTCATGTGTTAACCATGAACGTCCCGTGCTCAAAGCCGTGTAATGGTCCATGTCAACCTAATATCGCATATATAGGTTACTCAAATCATATGTTTCTTTCCATGTACATAAATTCAGTCCTTTGCCGTACCTCGTACGGGCTTCCTCATGTCGTATTATCCTTGAAATCGTTTGGACTGTCATCCTTGTTCTAGCTAGGCTCTTCCATATGAATCATCGTTTGAACTACTAGGGCTTACGCCACCTAGTAACACTAGGGATTACGCTTACCTATTGCACGCTTTCGTATTTCGGTTTGGGTTAAACCACCTAGGCCACTAGAGATTACGCTAACCCTCAACCGCGCCCTTTTTCCCACGCATTCATCGTGAATCGTTTTTCTATAACTGGATGCACATGTATCACATCGTGCCATCCGAGTCCTGTCACCGGCCAAAACAAGAAATACAGGACTCGGTCGGGAGCTTTAGATTTATCTGCCGATGCAGATACTAAGGTCTGCTTTTCTACACGTGGCTATGGTCCCACGAGACCCCTCCCTCAACTAGTGAAAGGCAACACAAGAGAAAATCTTGCATGAGAACTACACTCCGGTCAGCCCACATCCTACGACCTACCTCACCCATAATTAGATAGCAAATTATGGTCTGTTGGGTGTCCCCTGCCTATCCGTACGTACACGCTTGACTTAAGATGGTAGATGATCGACGAACTTGCTATCTCAGGCACCGTATGTATTCGCCGACTCACTGCTATCCACCCCAGTCTTTAGGTCGCTCGCATAGCAACCAAGGCATATTCTTGGTTCTTCTACCGCAGACCTCAACCTCTCGTGAGCCTAGTATAATGACCTGACAGCTCACAGAGGGATCCCAAGAATATCCTTACGTTCCCCGAAGCCGCTGCTTCATTACCCAGTTCGTTGGAGCCTTTATCCAAATCAGATAGCCTGCTCCTACACGCATACTCTAACGTATCGGGTTACTGATCTATCTAAGAAATGGTCCAAATTTCCTTGACTAAGAATTATTACTTAGTTTCCCTTAACTAAGGTTTACCACTTAGCCTTATTTCCATAATCCTTGTTAACTATGGTTATCTACCTAATCCTCCGAATTAGGGTTTATCTAATGGGTTAAGTGTCACTTAAGTTCACAACTTAACCCGTCTACAAAACATGTCGAAACTGGCTAAGTATCCAAGCCCCAGACTTAACCCTACAGACCATGTGTCAAGTTGGTTAAGTATATCAAGCAATCCATGGCTTAACCTCGTCTAATTATCATTTTAGATTGGTTAAGTATATATTAATTTGACCCCATCTGATTACCGAGTCAAATCGGTCAAGCGTATTCGAAACGATTCGTGACTTAGCCTTATCATGTTTTCACGTTAGATTGGTTAAGTATAGGTTAACTTAACCTCATCAAATTAACGAGTTAGATTGGTTAAGTATAGGTCACTTAAACTCATCAAATCATCGTGTTAAATTAGTTAAGTGTTTAACTTAACCCCATTAAATTACCAAGTTAAGTCGGTTAAGTATGGGTTACTTGACCTCATTGAATTATCAAGTTTAAATTGGTTAAGTGTTTAACTTAACCCTATCGAATTACCGTGTTTAGATTAGTTAAGCCTAATCTTAACCCCATCCATTAACTGTATTATACGGTTAAGTGTCATCAAGAAAATTTACTTAACCTTATCACGTTATCGTGTTGGATTGATTAAGTGTTGGTTGACTTAATCCCGTCCACTAGTCGTATAAAAATGGTCAAGTGTCATTAGGCAAATCAAGTTACTTAACCTACCCAAGCTTATCATGTTTTGTTAAGTATCATTAGCCTAATCAAATTACTTAACCCATTTGTCCATATCATATTTGGTTAAGCCTCATTAATCAAATTAACTTAACCCTATTATGTGGCATTAATTTAATTAATGCACCCTCAACCTCTCACATTAGACCTTGTTGTGGTTACTAGTTAAGCCGGGCGGGTCCGGGTAGATTTACACCACAACCTAGTCTAACCTCGGGTCTTAAGCGCGACATGACCAACTTATCACATTGGGTCCTATTGTTTGCAACTACTAGTTAGGCCGGTCGGTTCCGGGTAGTTTTACGTTGCAAACTCAACCCAACCTCGAGTTGGCCACACTCATATTATCTAAGTTCATCATGTTTCCAAAACATGTTACAAGTTTTTCGAGCATTTGGGTAGACCTAACTTAATAGGTAAATTCCCAAAGGGTAGACCTAACTTAATAGGTAAATTCCCAAGCTCATGTTTTATGCATACTTACATGTCATCTTCCATGTTATCTTTCAAGTCATATTTTCAAGTATAAACACATGTCATATTCAAGTTAAGATTTTGCGACATGTTCATGTTTATCTAACTACCCAAAATCGTGTTTTCCCAACGCAAGCAAAGCGTGTCAACATAGTAAGGATGCTATGCCACATATTGGTCTCAAAACATGCATGATGCCAAAAAGGGCTTGGCTTCCACATGCATAACATCATAAAGAAATTGACCATAAACATGCATAGTGTCATAAGGTAATTTGGCCACAAACATGCATATTATCACGAAAAGGGTTTGGCCATAAACATGCATAATCTCATAAAAGACTTGGCCACAAACTTGCATGATAGCATAAAAGGGTTTGGGTTCATAAACATGAATAAGCCCCAAAATCTAGTCTTAGCCAATGTTTCACAAGTAAAATGGTTCCTAAAGGTTCATGCTAGCATTTCATGCATAAAGGTCCAAACTTGCAAGTTAAACTAGGTTATGCATAGCATGAGAGGCATGATTAAGTCACTCACATGGCCTAAGATCATAAACATGAACATAAGAGGCAAGGTAAGGTTCATATAGGTTCGCATAATCATGTTTAGCCTCATTTTATCCCATGTCAACATTAAAATACCGTTTTGACCCAAAAGTAGCTAGAACTTACATAGGCAAGGCTTAGGAAAGGGATCATGCATCATCTTGACGAAGAAAGGTGGCTCCTTTTGATGAAGAACCATCATGAAACTCGCATTTTGGCCTTTATTTGGTGTAGCAAGCTTGCACCTTTTGATTTGAACCCAATTTGAATGCATAGGCTCTAGGGATTTGGGATGGAGGCCATGATCACTTGGCATTTGGGCAGCACTTCGTGGAGAGGGTGAGTTATGAGGGTTTAGGGGGGTCTTAGGGGTGTTTTTATAGAGATTAGGATAGTTTTAGGCCCTTAGATTAACCCTAGGATAGATTAGGACCATCAGATCTCGGAAGCTTCCAGACCCAGCCCAAGCACAAGACTAGGTGAGACAAACAGGTGCGCCAGGTTATTTGCCCCGACCACCCCCTGTCGACAGGTAAGTCGACAGGGCTGTCGACTTGGTCTGGGCCCAAGTCGACAGGCCTGTCGACAGCCCTGTCGACATGGCCTAGGCGGGGAAACTTCCCGCCTAGCCCCAGATTTGACTTCCAAAACTGTTTTCCGAAATTCAAATTCCTAGAAATCTTCTTTGGGCCTTTAACGGGTCATATGGACTCCGATTCTCGAAAACTCGGACTCTATTTCGCGTATTTTTCCGAGACGAACGCAATGGCATAGCCCGTTTTACTTGATTCAGAATTTAAAATTAAATTCTGCTTCGATTCTCGTTTTAACTTATTATTAAAATACGGGTTGTTACATCCTCCTAATTTTTTGTTTCTTGCCTCAGGATTTGACAAAAATAGAATCGGGTATTGTAGTATTTTTGATATTAAAACTACTAAATCCGTTGTAGTCTAGTTGGTTAGGATACTCGGCTCTCACCTGAGAGGCCCGGGTTTCAAGTCCCGGCAATGGAATTTTTTTTTCTCCCCCAATGCACCACTTCTGCCCGTAAGCAATGATGAATGAAGGTTGATTACTTAGGTATATAACAAATATACGTTTAAAACAAGGGTGCTACTATTCACATCTTGATTTACACTTCCGGCCACTTTTATAAATTTAATGCAAATGAATATTTTTTATATTCTTCTGGCCACCAAATCTTATTCTTTCACTCAATTATTCACCACCGTACTTCTTCTAAAAAACACGTACTTTTCTACAATTTCAAACCCCAACAAAAACAGATATTCTTCTGTGCCTGCCTATTAGAGCTGGAAGATGAAGACAAAAAAGAGGTTAAAATTGCTTGATTTTTATTGTTTTCTATTATGATATAGAACATGTTATTAGGGTTTTGTTAAATGTTTTGGTTTTCCATTGCATTTCAGGATATTTCTTCCGTTCCATTGGAAATTTCAAACTTGGAGAACATTAAATTTGATGACGTTGTAATAGAGAATGATAATGTAAGTTTTGGCTTGTAGGGATTTTATCCGTATAACTTACATATCTTCTTTTACAAATTGTTACTTTAATTTTGTTTTATTTTTTGTCGTTTGATAGATGGAGTATTTGAATGATGATAAATTGGACAATAAACCTGATAGTTGTGATAATATGATGCAAGATGTTCGTTTAAATGACCAAAAAGATATAAATGTTGATTTACGAATCACTTCACGACCGACAAAGTAAGTACTCATTTATAAAAATTAAAATTGTTAATGTGGTTATGAAATTGTATTATGTTATTTTTTTCATGAATTATTTGCATGCGTTTAGTTGAAGGTGCTGGTGGCCTCATTTTTTCGTTATTAAATTAAATGGTAGCCAGGGGAAAATTGTAAATGTTGGGATGCTTTTAGTTTTGGTGGCCAGAAGAGTAAAATGGGGTGTGAATAGTAGCACCCTAAAACAAAAATTGCTTGCACCCATCAATTAAGGACAGAATTAACAACGTAGCAAAATAGTGGAGATGGAAAACATACCCTAAACTCCCCAATGTCGATTACCTTTTTTAGCCAGTAAACTCGATCTTCAATTGTCTTTTCGAGCATCTTCTCCAAGCTCCGTTTTTTAACTTGAACAGACAAGCCGCCGCCGTCTTCGCCTTCTTTCGCACCCTCTACTGTTGCTTGTGTGCGTTCTTTAGGGATATTTTGGAGTAGGATGAATGAAGTATAAAAGCTAGGGTTTATAGTTTCAGACCATTTTCGGATAATGGATTTGAGGGTTTTTGAGTTAATTTTTGATAGGAGTGGCAGGATGGAGGTTTGGAGAGGAGTGCAGTCGTACACTTTGCTTTGAAAACGCACAAAAATTTGGGTTAGACAGAAAAAGTACTTGCTTTCTCCCTTTTCTTGATATACTTTTTTGATGTATCGGGTGCAATTTGGGAAGACAGAAAATGCGTAATTTCGAAGCGACGCTGACTCATGCGAAGCTATTTTGATAATATATACTCCTATAAAACTGCAGATGCGCCGCTAATTCAGGTTTTACATCATCAACTACTCTTTAATATCTTCAACATAATATTATTTGTCTACCGTCGATGTATTTAATTGAAGAAGACATGCTTAATGTTGTAATTCTTACCATGTTAGAAACAATTATCAGATGATGTTACCGTTTGTTGTATTAAGCCATCAATTATGCTTTAAAATTTAAATTATACTTTGTATTATTCGAGGTTATCTAGTAAGATCTGTAAAAATTTATAGCCTTAAAAAAAACTAATTAACAAATTATACTCCATAAACATGTGTTTACACTATAATTGTATGGCTAAATAAATTATGGGGAACCCATGCGTGTAACACTAGTTTTCACTTACCCCCTTTAAATATTTGTTCAGTGATTTCCTTAACATTTATCTTATTTGCAAAAAAGATCCAAAATTATTAATGTTGACCATTTTTTTAATATTCTATGTCTAATCGTCTCCACTTCATTTTCTTTATTTCATTTTCAATTTCTACCATGGTGACATTGCTTGTAACTGGCCGAAGGACACTAGATCCTCTTCAAGGAAGGAAGTGGAGTCAAGTTATATTCGCCCTCAAAGAAGGTTTCTTGCTCTGATTTCTAGGTTTTTGATCCAAATTGAAAGCGATGGATGAAACACCTGGAAAACAAATATTTTCGTGCCCTTTTTTTCTACTTATTTATTTGTCATTTTTAAAACACAACTTATACGTTATTAGGATATTTATAGGACATAACAACCGTAAAAATGGGACTCTAAAGATAAACAGAGAAGTATAAACCAAAACCACACTCTTTAATTAGCTAAAGCTTGGCCTTTTATAGCCAGTAGAAAATAACAACTTTGCCCTTAAAATAGACCACTAAATATCTACTGAAGAAGAGGTAAGAACATCTCCAAGCCTCCTAAGATTTTAATGTAAAGTCTTTTACAAATCAACAATTTTGTATTATATTAAATAACCAATCTTCGATGGTAATGTTATATTAATTGTGAAATAACATGGCACAAATTTCACTAGACATTGTCAAGTTCAATGTCTAGTTCTAGACATTGTACTTCATAATGTAAAGTAATAAATACGTATGTTATTAATTATTTTAATATAACACTTTTATTTATTTATAATTTAGTTGGAACATATAAGCTAATTATTTTTTATGGACGCATTAGCATTGGAGTTGATTTTTCACTTTGTTGTAATTTTAGAATATTTTATATAACATTGATTTCACATTGTGACCACATAGAATTAAATAAACATTACATTTTATGTGCATTGAAGACGCTCTAACACAGCAGACTTTAACAAAGTCTAAACCCCACGATTAAAATGCTAAACAAAGACCTAATCTAAACTTATTAACAACTATTAATTAAATGCATGCATAAATAAATAATAGACTCCGGTAAAATTCATTCATTTACTCAACTGATGTTACATGCATTGGTCCTCCACGAACACTATATAACTACTACAAAGCAACATACTAATCTCATGGATCATCTAAAGTAAATTCTAATAACTTTAAATTTAGACGTGGATCATTTTTCTAGCATTATAAGATTTACTTTTTTTGGCAAGGCGCATTAAAAGATTTTCTCCTTCTATGTTAACCATGTATTAACCATTATCCTCTTTTTTAACCATCCTTCTTACCGAGCTTTCAAACATCATTCAAAGTTCTTACATGGGTGAATTATGTATGAGCTACAGTGTAGGGCCTTCATGCACCAAATAAATCAGGTTCCTCAAATTAATTTTTTTGAAAAATCCCCAAACATCAAAACCTTGAAAGTGGGCGTACATCTCTCTATTTTGAAGTTGATCAAAGTTCATTTATGCAAAGCATGAAGATATCTGTTATCATGTATTTGCCTCATCACGGTTCAGCGCCACCAATGGAAATAAAGGACTTCATCCAGGAAAAGCAATGAAGATAAGTCCTCTGCTACGTTAATTTTTCTTCCAAAAAAAAAAACCCGGGAGTGTCAGAAACAACAGCTGTTAAATAACTGATAAAAATCCAAACAAACAATAGTTGCATAACCACCATTTTTACAACTTAGATTCACTTTATTCACCCATTAATACTTCAAAAAATTCCGTATTTATGCATTTCTATACTTAACTATTACAAATTATGCTCAAATCATGGCTTAATGTTAAAATTTCATGGACTGTGGGAATGAAATTAATTGATGACAAATGTTGGCACATACGCTAAGTTATACATATATTTACAAAAAAAAAACATTTTCGTGTAGTACTTTTATCACTATTCCTGACTATTTAGTCGTACAGTAATGATTTCTTAGCTATCATAATGTTAATACTACAGTCAAGCTTTAATACTTCTAAACCTTAAATGGGGTATCCTAATTACAACTGAAAAACTTACATCTACGCTATCAATGTTCAAAAGTCTTGTTAAAGGATGAAACTTACAGAGGCTTCCTTCTACATCTTCTTTTATGACAAATAAATCCTCCTAAAATGATTAAAACACATTAATCAGGCCTCTAAAAGCAATTGTTTTAATCATTTGAACATCATTTTTATAAAAATCATTTGGTATAAATATGTGTGTGCAGTTTGCTATGTTGGAAAAATGATGGAAATATATTTTGAACATCATTTGTATAAATACAGTTTTTCGTATTGGCATAGCTTTAAGAAATATAATCATCACATTAAAAAATATCATGTTCACTTACAACATCTAAGCTATTAAGCAGTAGAGATGGAAGTACACATCTCATCTCAATGTCATACATTCGTTGTAGTTATGAGCTTTAAGAGTAAAGAAGTAATATACAATGCAGAACGTTTCTTGTTAAAAAAAACAAAGTAAAATTTTATATAGGAATCTAAAATTAAGAAGAAAAAAATAAAGATATCAAATTTGTTTTATTCTAGTTGGTTAGGATACTCGGCTCTCACCCGAGAGACCCAGGTTCAAGTCCCGGAAGCGGAAGGTATAACAAATTTACTTCTAAAACAAAGACTGCTTGCACCCATCAATTAAGGATAGAATTAACAATGTAGCAAAAAATGCCAACATAATTTGCAGAATTAATTTATTAGATAAACGTCCATGCCAAACCTGTACCAACACAAAGTGGAGATGGAAAACATAGCCTAAACTCCCTGATGTCGATTACCTTTTTTAGCCAATAAACTCAATCTTCAACTGCCTTTTCAACTATCTTCTCCAAGCTCCGTTTTTTAACTTGTACAGACAAGTCGTCGCCGTCTTCGCCTTCTCTCACCCTCTACTATTGCTTCTGTGCGTTCTTTAGGCATATTTTTTAGGAGGATGAATGAAGAATAAAAGCTAGGGTTTATAGTTTTAGACCATGTTTGGATTTGGGGCTTTTTGAGTTCATGTTTGATAGGAGTGGTAGCTCAAGGGTTGGAGGATGATCTCGTAGTCTATTATCATTTTCTCCTTTTGGTATGTGGCACGTGCAGAATTAAGCAACATATTTACCTTTGTAAAAGCACTTTAAAACTACATTAAACTAACTAAATGTATTTTAGGAATTGGGAGCTGTAGAAATCAAGTTTGCACTATCTGAATGTCTTCTTATATTCCCTCCTGACTTCTTTGTATAGCGAAGTCTGTAGATCTCCTAATGATTTTCTCAACCACCCCGAATGTAAATTTCCTTTCAATATCTTATATTGTATTATCAATTATATTTTTAAACAAAAATTACACATAATACCAACTTCAACATCAACAACAATATGTCATACAAGCTTAAGCATTGCTTACACTAAAAGAAAATTGTAAAGATCAACATTGGTTGCAACTATGCATGCATAATTTTTTTTTGAACATTTGCTTATGGTTATCGTTCAAATTCAATATATTCAAACTTAAGAGGTGCATATATGTCTTTGTTAACATCCACTCGTACGTAGAGCCTGGTAGATCGACAAACACTTGTAGGAAATTAAGTTGTGCATGTCCGCTTCAATTTAGGGTACATATAATCCTTGGGTACTGTTTTCTAGGAGGAGTGTGGATAAAGCAAAACTCGAATCTGGATCTGTTGTCAGCCTTAAGCACCAATTTCCATTACGCCACACCTACAGATATAAGGTGCACATATGTTTAACAGCAAAAAATGAATAAATAACATATAAATAATGGTATATGATTAATTAAATGCGGTTTATTGTTTTACAACAAACAATTGGCTCATTTGAATCTAGTAATACTAATAGGAAAATTCATGCCTCTAAGTCTGTTTAGAAAAACAATAACTCATTTAGCCTTGTTTTAAGCTTTATTACAGAAATAGACCTCTTTTGGGTTTACTAAAGGCGAGTTTTGGGAACTCGCACGAAGGCACGATCCCAAAACGCGCCTTCAGTAAACCAAAATTAAAACAACAATACTTCATCAAACAAAGTTTACGTAGAACGGTCCTGCATTGTTCGCTTCTAGATAATTTCTGAATAACAAAACATTGTAGTGCTATTTTGATTATTCATTTTATATTAAAATCGACGTTTAATTTATATTAACATCGTTATGCTTTATAAACGATTCCACAGCGATTTTCTGGAAATTTGATTTGGACACAAATCAAAATGTGTAATATGAAATCTTCATTTATCTCCCCCGTTATGAAAATATAATTTAGTAGATTCAGACGTTTCTTGTTTTAAAGAAGTCCGACGTATAAAGAAGCGGATATGTTCAGTTAAAGTTCGAAATGTAATAAAACGAACTACCACGACGTTACAAGCTCGTTTTTAATTGTACAATAAATTATACATTCAAATATATCGAATTTCATAAACCAAATAACTACAATTATTAACTAAAAAAGGATTACAACACAGAAATAAATACTAAAACTTAGGATACAACAGATGCTAATTAGGCAAATAGTACGCAACAAAACTACATCTCACGTTCTTTCTCTTGGGATGTGAAGTTGCCTAATCATTACAGTTAAACCGCAGTTATTCAATAATGTTTTGAAGATGTCTAATCTCTTGTTCGAGTTCGTTTGCATATGTTATTCCCCTTAGGCGTAGCGGTTCGTCTATCCATTCTGTGTAATTGCATCCATTCGGATATGATGGACAATATTGTTGCCATCTGCTTGAACCATAACTTCAACCGAATAACCGCAGTAGCAACAAACTTGATAAGAGTCACCTTCTTGTTCATAAGGAATTGGAACATGTGGTACTTGATAAGAACCAACTTCTTGCCGTGGTAGAACGACCGACTGTTCATACGTTTGTTGAACATTTGGTACTTGGGCTTGATGTGGAGGTTGGACGTTCCGCTGTTCAATTGGCGTTTCAACCCGAGGTCTCAGTTAGTTTAGAAATTGGAGTTCATCTACAAGCTCCTGAAATCGCATTTGTTCATACGCATGTTCATGAGAGCTTGGAGATGATGGCCAAGAAGGCATAGTTGTGGTAAAGCACAGAGTAGTTGGAAACAAAGCTGTTGGAGTGAAGTAATTTGTGAGTAATTCAATAGAGATATATAGTTGCGTAGTGTATAAGTGAATAAAGGTTAAAACAAAGAATGATGTGAACAGTAATTGGTACACTTTGCTTTACATGCTGCACGACATTGTTTCGTCTAACTTAATACTGTAGGGAATCTGCTTTACGTACTTCTTTAACCCTGCATTGACTAGTCGTATCAGGAGAGATTCCTCACTCCTTGGTTTAACCGGTCGTCACATGTACACTACTTGGTTTGCATCAAGGTTTACGTTTTTTTATCATCAATGTTCATACTTCTAGGAATTTTAATATTTTGCATTACATAACTGATAAGCTTATAACAACGATGATTACAACATTAAGAAATGCAAACTACAATCATACGAACTACAACAACTGAACACGCAAACAACAAATTCGAAGTTCAATAAAACACATTAAGATAGTTTCCACATACACCTATCAAGGACGTTGGAAAAATCGAGCTCTAGTTGGCTCAGCAACATTCTTGTTCAAGCGTCCTATTTCGGCTTGCGCTTCCAGTGCATATTGAATTCCACGTTCGCACATTGAAGGGTCAATCCACTGCTTAAAGTAATAACAATCAATTTCATCAGGAAAAACCTTGTGGTCCTCGTAGGCTTCACAACAGAAAAATTGATGACCAGCATTTTTTTTTGTTTTCGAAACAACCACGACCGATAATTCTCCACAACGACAAAAAGGGTTGGATCCACCCGGACCTAGTGGCTCGATAATGCACCCTTCAACTACCCTTTCTTTTCCATGTCGTTGATTTGCTACCACTTCATCGTCATTTTCCCATTTGTCAATGGTGGAGCCTACACTTTCTTTTCCCTATTTCTACATGATGAAAGAGGAAGGAGGAGGCGATTGGAAGAAAAGAAATTGCGAATGAGAGTTTATCCGACTTCATAGAAGCCGCTATATATAGCGAAAAACAGGGTCGTCCCCAACTTCATATAATTTAAACATTTTACTACACAAAGGAGTTAAAAAACAGGGTCGTCCCATCCACATGAGCATAATTGTTAACAAATGCTTAGGAACTCGCAGCATGTCATGCCAAAATGTATATAGTATGGAGATATAAATTCATCTTAGCATTTAACTTTATATTAGTGCTATAGTTTAGTAGTCATATCTCTTCGGCCCATAACTATCATACTGAGTAGTCATATCAGTTCGGCCCCATAATTAACTTTAGCTAAAGGGATCATCACATGTACACTGACTACTCTTGTCAGGAAAAATTCATCACTCCTTGATCTATGGGTCGTCACATGCTTCACACCAGCCTCTCTTCCTCCCTCCCTTACAAAAGACCAACGAACCTCTCTTCCTCTCCTCATCACTTCCTAGTTTTTTATAGAGTAGTTCACCGTCAAAATGGTTAACTGGGCATACGACTACGATGTCATGGTTTAAATGTACGATGAGTACGAACGTGGTAAACAACCCGCAGAAGATGTCAACTTTGTGCCCGAAACCCAAACGGGAGTACAAGTAGATGTCGCGGAGGTCGAGTCTGAACTTTTTAGTGCAACGCAGCCAAACGTTGCAGTCCAGCGCGTTGGACCGGTTCAAAAATCCACCAATGCTCGGTTGAGGGAAGTTCTTGCTTGACAGAACCCCGATAGGTCAAGCTCCAGCATGACGGGTCGTTCAGTCCTTTGCTATTGCGAAATCGAATGTAATGTTCTTGTTTCTAAAAGTAAAACAAATGCAGGTCATCGTTTTTATGGTTGCAAAGTGTACATTCATGCATAGAATCACCAAGGGTTATAGAGTTATAATTTTTTTCCATGGTACGATCTGCCTTTAACAGAGAGGGGTGTCCAGTATGCACTTCAGATGCAAGCTGAGGTTAATCACTTGGAGAGAATGAATGTGGCAATTAAGAATTAAATGCTTCATGGGTGGTACGGTTCATTCTGAAGCTATGGGTCGTAGTTACGTTGTATTGGGTCATGGTTATTTTGTATCATTGGATCTAAGTTATGTTGTATTGTTGTGTCTAAGTTATGTTGTATTGTTGTGTTGTGGTTATGTTGGGTCTTATTTATGTTGTTTTGTAGGCTCTTGGTTATGTTGTACTGGGTCATAGTAATATGTTTTTATCGAATTATATGAACGTGATTTGTATGCTATATATTGTTCTTGTAAAGTTTTTTGGCTTGTTTAAAATTGTTTTTAAATAGTTCAAAATTGCAGGCGAGTTTTCAAAACTCACACAAAGGCAAGTTTTCAAAATGCGCCTACGCAACTGCCTAGACCAAAACAGGTTTACGTATGTAATTATGTTACAAACATGGCTAAATCTGTTATAAGTTTCAAAAACAAGCCTACACACGTGAATTTTCCATACTAATACGTATGAGGAACCAATTGGTACACCTAATTGATGTTTAACTTATGACGTGCACATAAAAATTTATTATGTGGCTGTGAAAATTAAGTTGTTTAATTTTCCAATATTGGATTAATACTAATTTATTCTATCTTAAGTATGAAAGTAGCTTATGAATATCATTCAAACATTTGTTTAATATAATAAATTGTGAAATTAATCTTAATGCTTTGCTATTTATCGTTTCCTAAGCTGCTTGCCTATAGTTTGATTCACAATGGCGGTATAATAACTAATAAATGTACTATTTTTTCATTTCTAGTCAATGATTGATGAAAGATCCAACGATCAATCGAAATTCCTAACTTTATCATGCAACAATTTCTGCATAACGCTTAGACCATGAAAGATCCTGTAACACCCCGAATTTTAGTTAATACTAAAATTCACTAATCACAGGATAAATAATCTCAGATGTGGGAATTGGGGGTAACGGGCTGCGTCATTGCGTTCGTCTCGGAAAAATACGCGAAATAGAGTCCGAGTTTTCGAGAATCGGAGTCCGTATGGCCCGGTTATGGCCCAATGAAGTTTGCAGAAAAATTAAAGCTTAAAACAGATTTAAAAATTTAAATTCAGATTTCAAAATGGAGCCAGCAGGGGGCCAGGCGGGAAGCTTCCCGCCCTACCCATGTCGACAGGGCTGTCGACAGGCCTGTCGACTGGGGAGTCGACTTGCCTGTCGACTTGCCTGTCGACCTGGGCGCGCCGTCCAGAGAACCTGGGTGCACCAGGTTGGGTTTTAGGCTGGCTTGGAGGGCTGGGTTCTAGAGATTTCCTAAATCTAACGGACCTAATCTAACCTAGGGTTAATCTAAGGGCCTAAAACACTCACCTAATCTATAAATACACCCTAAACCTACCCTAATCCATACTAAAAATAGTAATGATGGCCTCATGCCGCCAAAATCAAACTTGAGAGAGCCTCCACTAGTTTATGAAGGAAGTTGCAAGCTAATCACTCTCTAATCAATCTCTAATCATCACCATCTTCATATTTAGCAACTAATTCCACTTCATAAGTTTGCTAATCTTGGTTTTGGTGAGTTTCTATCACTTTAACATCAATTGCTAAAGTAAGTAGATTTGGTGTAATGAGACTTATGGTCTTAAATGCGGATTAGTGAGTTTGAATCATTTGTAATGATATGCTACTCTATATGCATAATTAATAAGTGGGTTTATGCATGTTTGATAAGTTGGTTTATGCATGCTTAATAAGTTGGTTTATGCATGCTTAACAAGTGGGTTTATGCATGTTTAATAAGTGGTTTATGCATATTTAATAAGTGTATTTATGCATGTTTAACAAAGTGAGTTATGCAAGTTCATATGCAAGTCATGTGTATGATGTTATGTAAGTTATGTGTAGGTTGTTATGCAAGTTCATATGCAAGTTATGTATATGCTTTAATGCAAGTTTAACATGATATGCAAGTTATGCATGCTTATGCAAGTATGTGAATGCTTATGCAAGTATGTGAATGCTTATGCAAGTATGTGAATGCTTATGCAAGTATGTGAATGCTTATGCAAGTATGTGAATGCTTATGCAAGTTATGTGTATGCTTAAATGCATGTTTAACATGTTATGCAAGTTATGAGAATGCTTATATGCAAGTTCAACATGTTATGCAAGATATGTGTATGATAATATGCAAGCTCATATGCAACATATTATGCTAATCATGTGTATGATAATATGCAAGTTTGGGTTAAATGTAGTTGGGTTAATATATGCTCATAAATGCAAGTTGACATCCTCTTAACCCATGACAAAGTTATATGCTAAACCCATGATATTTGTGATGGATCTTCCCCTTTATTATGTCATGAAATGAGAACGATTTACGTGGGGAACGATGGGGTTGGTAAATATGTTAATAAATGTATGATTGGGTATGATTAAGCATACCATAAAAATAAATTAACATAAGTGGGAATTTACCGATTGAGTTAGGTCTACCCCATGGGAATTTACCTATTAAGTTAGGTCTACCCATGTTATGAAAAACTTGATATTAATTAGGGATAATTAATATGGGGGTGATTAATTAGGTGTGATTAATCGACTAAGACACGAGGTTGGACTCATTTGTAGTGTAAAACTGCCCGGACCCTACCGGCTTAACCAGTTGCTACAAATGTAAGCCCAATGTGAGAGGTCTTAGCCATAAATTAAATACGTGATTAAAGTAAAGACACGAGGTTAGACTCTATTATGACGTAAGACTGCCCGGACCCTACCGGCTTAACCAGGCGGTCATAACAGCCAGTCTAATGTGGGAGGTCTTTATGGGAAATCACGGTCTTAATTAATTAAGAAACACTTAACCATATTAGCATGTAGTGGGACATGAGGGGTTAAGTGGGTGCCTTGGGTGGCATGTGGAAATTTAGTGGTTGCCTTGGGTGGCATGTGGAATCTAGTGGGTTGCCTTGGGTGGCAATAGAAAATACGATTAGAATACTTAACCAAGTGGAAACATGTAATTGAACATGATTAAAGGGTTAAGTGGGATACACTAGATAAGTGACAAGCTTAGGTGGGTAGCTTGTTGGGGGCCCATTTCATCCAATATCCCAAACGTATCTTTGTGGGCTCGACTCTAGTCGAGTGACAGGACATGCATATTGGGCATTGATTATAAGAGGCCAAAACGGGTTAGCGGTGGCAACGCAAGTCCAATGGGTTTCATATGCGTGTGTGGACCCGGGCTGGTAGGTAAGACGTTGTTGCATCGTGTAGATATAAGCCGTGCACCGTTAGTATTGGGTTGCCACTTTAGGGGAGTGATACACCCCACTGTGGGACCAGCACGGGTATCTACGGTAGGGAGCCGATCATCTGGGAGTAGTGGTTACACCTAGTGGAGATAGGGGCAGACGACACCTATGTAGTCAGCTAGGGGTATACGAGACTACTGGGGAAATTTTCTAAGTCCTTGGGAGGGATCAACCTTTAAGTAGGAATGACTGGTGTGGTGCAGTGTAGTAATTATCCTTGGGTGGGTAGATGCGTCTTTACAGTTATCTTAGTCTATCCTAAGCCTACCAAGTTGCTTAGTGTAGCCATTCATCCCCAGACATTACCGTGGGTCAAGTTTATATCTTCTCTGGTTACTTTAATGATTGTATTGTTAAAGTTATAGGACTCGCTCAGACTTATGTCTGACCCCGTTGTTTTTATCTTTTTCCCAACCCTCAGGTCCTACGGTGGATCCTAGCAGTAGTGGAGCTTGATCAGATTGCTGTTCCAGTCTTTAGGAGCTTGGATAGATGTAAAGCTCCAGTTCCCAGTTATCTTTTCTTTTGTTCTGGCTATTGTATGAGAGAGTGGGATTATGTACTTCTTTATTTTGATGGATATTGTACTTGACTTTTATTTTGGTTTTATGATGTAACCAGAAATGTTTATTTCCGCTGTTATGAGATGATGTTTTAAAATTTCAAGTACTATTTATATCTGTCTTGTTGTAAATTTTCTGTTCTATATTCACTAAAATACTCCACCGATGTTATGGCATTCCCTTAGAGAGTGACCATAGCGGGCGTGGGGTGTTACACGTGGTATCAGAGCAAAGGTTACCGGAACAGATAAAATTTTTAGAAAACTATTTTTCTAAAACATTTTTGGAAGAGATATTTTCAAAAACATGTCTTTAAAGAGAAAAGTTTTTGAAAGAAAAACATAATCCCCAATAGCCATATCTATATCCTTCGAATTCTCCGTTTTGAACCTTTCCTTTTTCGTTTCAGCATGGCTGAGGATCTTAACTTTCCGGAGGGTGTGACGGTACCAGTATGGTATAGGAGATTGATGGAGGCTAGGGCCACCACTGCGGGTCCAACAAATGTTCCTCCACCAACCGTAGCACCCGATCTTCCTCCTCCCCCTCCTCCTCGCACGGATACTTTTGCTAAGACTTGCAAGGAATTTAAAGCTATGGGAGGGAAACCTTTTCAAGGATCTGAAACTTTTGTGGAGGCTAGAGATTGGCTTAAAGAGGTGGAAGAGTTGATAGATATCTTTGAGATGGAAGAAGGAAAGAAAGCCAAGTTAGCTGCTTGGTTAATGAAAGGAGAGGCCTCATTCTGGTGGGAGGTCACTAATGGAGAACGCCCCGTTGACTCTTGGGCGGATTTTAGGCAAATATTTGTGGCAAAGTTTCTCTCAAGGGCGGAGGAAAACTTGTATATGGAAAGATTCTTGACTCTAAAGCAAGGAAATCTCTCGGTGAAGGAATATGTCAACAAGTTTAATCAATTGGCAAGGTTTGGCCTAGACATGGTGAATACACCGGAGAAGAAGGCTTTGAGGTTCGTGAAAGGCTTGAATGAACCGATGCATGGGTTGGCTATGACTCATATCCCTATGGGGGCCACCTTTGAGAAGCTAGTTGACATGGCACTCATGCATGAAGAAGAGAAGGGTCCCAATGCTAATAAAGCACCCGAGAAGAAGGGAGATCAAAAGAGACCTCAGCAACAACAACAAAACAAAGGTGGGAAAGGCAACGGTGGCAAGGGCAAGAAGAAGAAGTGTTTCAATTGTGGGACACCTGGCCACCTAAGCAAGGATTGTCGCAAGAAGAGGAAGACTGGCTGCTTCCACTGTGGCGAAGCAGGGCATTTAGTGAAAGATTGCCCTAAGAAAGGGCAAAGGACAGGGTCTACCTCAGGAGGACAGGTGCAAGCTCTTATGGCACCAGGTCAGGCTAGGGGGCAAGTACAGGCTCTCGCGGTCCCACCGATTCAGGAGAGAGGTAGAACTATCTCCGTTGAAAGTCTGGTTTTTCTATTTGATCATCCTGTCCGTACATTGTTTGATTCAGGCGCATCGCATTCGTTTATCTCATCATCATTAGTTGAGTCACTGCACTTAGACACCAGTCTGGTAGATGATCCCTTGGTTGTTTCAAACCCAATTGGAGGCTCCACTTATTTGTCCATGATATGTTTGGGTTTGAAGATTTCTATACTTAGCATTGAGTTTAGATGTGATGCTTTTGTGTTGGGCTTCACGGGCTATGGGTTGATTTTGGGCATGGACTGGTTATCCAATAATGGTGCCGTTCTTGATTGCGAAAGGAGAGTTGTTAGGCTCATGACCCGCTTGGGTAACACTCTCGAGATTTCTTGTAATCCCATGGACTCTGTTATGCTAAGTTATCTTGAATCGCTTGACGCTTCGGTCGAGAGTTTGCAATCTGTTAGAGTGGTCCGGGAATATCCGGATGTGTTTGAGGAGGTGAAGGGCTTACCTCCGAAGCGGGAGATTGACTTCCGAATATATCTGGTGGATAATGCTAAACCTGTATCTTTACCAGTGCGCCACATGGCTCCTCGTGAGAGGAGGGAACTCCATAAGCAAGTAGGGGAGTTGCTTGAGAAGGGGTTCATAAGACGAAGTATATCGGAGTGGGGTGCTCCAGTAGTATTTGCTACAAAGGCGGATGGGCCCCTCAGACTTTGTGTAGACTATAGAGAACTCAACAAGCTCACAAAGAGGAATAGGCACCCATTGCCAAGGATTGATGATCTTTTCGATCAGTTGGTTGGCGCTTCAGTATTTTCTCAGTTGGACTTAGCCACGGGGCTTCATCAGTTGAGGGTGGCTGAGGATAGCATAGACAAGACTGCCTTTAGAACTCCGGATGGTTTCTATGAGTGGCTGGTGATGCCATTTGGGTTGACGAACGCCCCTGCATACTTTGTTGATTTGATGAGAAGGGTGTTCAGGGAGTTCCTTAATAAATTCGTGGTAGTCTTTGTGGATGATATCTTAGTATTTTCTAAGAGTGAAGAAGAGCATGCCCTACATCTTGGGGAGGTATTGAAGACTCTTCGAGCACATAGCCTTAAGGCTAAATTCTCTAAATGTCACTTCTGGAGGAAGGAGGTGCGGTTCTTGGGGCACGTGGTCTCCAAGGAAGGGATAGCTGTGGATCCCGCGAAGGTAGTATCAATTCAGGATTGGAAGGTTCCGAAGAATGCTACCGAAGTAAGAAGTTTCTTGGGGTTGGCGGGTTATTATAGGAAGTTTATCAAAGACTTCGCGAAGATATCAGCCCCATTAACCCGCTTAACGAAGAAGAATCTTGTTTTCGCATGGGACGTAGATTGTGATGATGCGTTCCGACGGTTAAAGAGAGCTTTAACCACTGCTCCAGTTTTAGTGTTGCCAGATGGGAGCAAGCCATTTGTTGTCTATACTGATGCTTGTGGGACAGGGCTGGGCGCAGTCTTAATGCAAGAGGGAAGGGTGATAGCCTATGGTGGAAGGCAGTTGAGGGCACATGAGAAAAATTACCCTACCCATGATTTAGAGTTGGCCGCTATTGTTTTTGCGCTTAAGATTTGGCGCCATTATCTTCTTGGTGAAAGGTTCGAATTGTTCACTGACCACAAATCATTGAAGTACTTGTTTTCTCAGAAGGATTTGAATCTGAGACAGCAAAGGTGGATAGAATTCTTAGCATCCTATGATTTCGAGATAGCGTATACCCCTGGCAAGGGTAACGTGGTCGCTTATGCCTTGAGCAGGAAGAGGTTGTCCTTGAGTCCATTGTTTGTGGAACAACGAAGCTTGGAATTTATCTCGATGTTTGATTTCAGACCTTCCATTGATTATGTACCCGGTTTGCTAGCTTCCTTGGAAGTTAAACCTACTCTTTTGGGGCGGATTGGAGAAGCACAGAGGGACAACCCACAGTTGGTTGAGTTGGTGGAGAAGCTCATAAGGGGGGAGTCGTCCAACCATTTGAGTAGGTACACCCTAGACGATAGGGGGTGCTTGCGTAGAGACGGTAGACTTTGTGTACCGCAAGACGAGGGTTTGAGGAAGGTTATTCTTGATGATGCACACCGTTCTAGGATGACCATTCATCCCGGTGGGGACAAGATGTACCAAGACATGAAGAGGGTTTTCTTCTGGGCCGGTATGAAGAAAGATGTGGCCGAGTATGTCGCTCGATGCTTGGTGTGCCAACAAGTGAAAGCGGAGCAAAAGAAACCAGGTGGGTTGCTTCACCCATTGGAAGTTCCGCAATGGAAGTGGGATAGCGTCTCGATGGATTTTATTGACGGGTTACCCAGATCGAGAAAGGGTAATACAGGAATTTGGGTGGTGGTAGACAGACTTACTAAGAGCGCCCATTTCATACCTGTGAAGAGCAAGAGGACCGCTCCATGGCTAGCTTCTGTATATCTTCGAGAGATAGTTCGATTGCATGGGGTACCCTCTAGCATAGTGAGTGATCGAGATCCTATCTTCACTAGCGAGTTCTGGAGAAGTTTGCAGGAAGCAGTGGGGACTCAATTGTGTCTGAGCACCGCATATCATCCTCAGACAGACGGCCAGACTGAGAGGGTGAATCGTGTTCTAGAAGACCTTTTGAGGCTTTGTATCTTAGATTTTGGAGGTACATGGGAAGAGCATCTTCCATTGGTGGAGTTCGCATATAATAACAGCTTTCAGTCCAGTATTGGTATGGCTCCTTTCGAAGCTCTCTATAGAAGGCCTTGTCGATCACCTACATGTTGGTGGGAATCTACGGATAAGATCTTGCTTGGGCCTGATATGATTAGGGAGACTTCGGAGAAGATTGACTTGATTCGAAAAAGGATGAAAGCAGCGCAGGATAGGCAAAAATCTTATGCGGACAAGAGAAGGACGGATCTTGGGTTTGAGGTTGGGGACATGGTTTTTGTCAAAGTATCTCCGTTGAGAAATGTTGTTCGCTTTGGATCTGTTGGGAAGTTAGCACCAAGGTTCGTAGGGCCGTTTCCTATTGAGGAAAGGATTGGACGGATGGCATATAGAGTGGAGTTGCCCGACAGACTTAGTGGTGTACATGATGTATTCCATGTGTCCCATTTGAGGAAGTGCTTACATGAGACCGCAGAGGTGGTAGAGCCGAGCTTGCTTAAAGAAGTGGAAGTAGAGCGTGATGCGGCTATTCGACGAGCTCCTACTCGCATCCTTGGGTCAGAGACTAGGAAATTGAGGAATCGAGAGGTTCAACTAGTCAAAGTACAATGGGGAGAAGACGAGAGCAACGCAACTTGGGAGACGGAAGCGAAGATGCGTTCATTGTACCCATTTCTTTTTGAGGGTATGTCTTTACTTTCTCCTCTATCGTTGTCTAGTACTTATCTTATCTTTAGTATATCCTCTTGTTAGTACTTATTGACCTTTAGATAGGGTAAACCTATGGTTGAAACATGTGTTTGAGACATGTTATGGTTGATGGATGCAAGTGGATGCAAGTGTTTGCTAGTGGTTGCTCGTGGATGCATATACACACACTCTAGGCACTAGATCGGCTCAGTCACTTCATATTGCATATTGCATAAAATTGGGTGTAGGAAGCTATATTTATGGATGTATAATGATTGTGTTATCATATGGATGATGCATTTTGGTGAATGATTGTGCACTCATGTAGATATTATATGTGTCGATAGGGTTCTCTCGCATACATAATGGATGCATGGCACTATCATGGTTTGCATATGTTCATACATTAGATAGGGAACGTATACACACACTTTTTGCATATGCTCATACATCATTAGAAATTGTTTTAAGGACAATGGATGCCCGTGTTTGATTGATTGAGTAGATGGTTGTTTGGATGGTAGGATATGCATTCTCCTTAACTTAGAGATTTCGGGGACGAAATCCTTTAAGGAGGGGAGAATGTAACACCCCGAATTTTAGTTAATACTAAAATTCACTAATCACAGGATAAATAATCTCAGATGTGGGAATTGGGGGTAACGGGCTGCGTCATTGCGTTCGTCTCGGAAAAATACGCGAAATAGAGTCCGAGTTTTCGAGAATCGGAGTCCGTATGGCCCGGTTATGGCCCAATGAAGTTTGCAGAAAAATTAAAGCTTAAAACAGATTTAAAAATTTAAATTCAGATTTCAAAATGGAGCCAGCTGGGGGCCAGGCGGGAAGCTTCCCGCCCTACCCATGTCGACAGGGCTGTCGACAGGCCTGTCGACTGGGGAGTCGACTTGCCTGTCGACTTGCCTGTCGACCTGGGCGCGCCGTCCAGAGAACCTGGGTGCACCAGGTTGGGTTTTAGGCTGGCTTGGAGGGCTGGGTTCTAGAGATTTCCTAAATCTAATGGACCTAATCTAACCTAGGGTTAATCTAAGGGCCTAAAACACTCACCTAATCTATAAATACACCCTAAACCTACCCTAATCCATACTAAAAATAGTAATGATGGCCTCATGCCGCCAAAATCAAACTTGAGAGAGCCTCCACTAGTTTATGAAGGAAGTTGCAAGCTAATCACTCTCTAATCAATCTCTAATCATCACCATCTTCATATTTAGCAACTAATTCCACTTCATAAGTTTGCTAATCTTGGTTTTGGTGAGTTTCTATCACTTTAACATCAATTGCTAAAGTAAGTAGATTGGGTGTAATGAGACTTATGGTCTTAAATGCGGATTAGTGAGTTTGAATCATTTGTAATGATATGCTACTCTATATGCATAATTAATAAGTGGTTTTATGCATGTTTGATAAGTTGGTTTATGCATGCTTAATAAGTTGGTTTATGCATGCTTAACAAGTGGGTTTATGCATGTTTAATAAGTGGGTTTATGCATATTTAATAAGTGGATTTATGCATGTTTAACAAAGTGAGTTATGCAAGTTCATATGCAAGTCATGTGTATGATGTTATGTAAGTTATGTGTAGGTTGTTATGCAAGTTCATATGCAAGTTATGTATATGCTTAAATGCAAGTTTAACATGATATGCAAGTTATGCATGCTTATGCAAGTATGTGAATGCTTATGCAAGTATGTGAATGCTTATGCAAGTATGTGAATGCTTATGCAAGTATGTGAATGCTTATGAAAGTTATGTGTATGCTTAAATGCATGTTTAACATGTTATGCAAGTTATGAGAATGCTTATATGCAAGTTCAACATGTTATGCAAGATATGTGTATGATAATATGCAAGCTCATATGCAACATATTATGCAAATCATGTGTATGATAATATGCAAGTTTGGGTTAAATGTAGTTGGGTTAATATATGCTCATAAATGCAAGTTGACATCCTCTTAACCCATGACAAAGTTATATGCTAAACCCATGATATTTGTGATGGATCTTCCCCTTTATTATTTCATGAAATGAGAACGATTTACGTGGGGAACGATGGGGTTGGTAAATATGTTAATAAATGTATGATTGGGTATGATTAAGCATACCATAAAAATAAATTAACATAGGTGGGAATTTACCTATTGAGTTAGGTCTACCCCATGGGAATTTACCTATTGAGTTAGGTCTACCCATGTTATGAAAAACTTGATATTAATTAGGGATAATTAATATGGGGGTGATTAATTAGGTGTACTTAATCGACTAAGACACGAGGTTGGACTCATTTGTAGTGTAAAACTGCCCGGACCCTACCGGCTTAGCCAGTTGCTACAAATGTAAGCCCAATGTGAGAGGTCTTAGCCATAAATTAAATACGTGATTAAAGTAAAGACACGAGGTTAGACTCTGTTATGACGTAAGACTGCCCGGACCCTACCGGCTTAACCAGGCGGTCATAACAGCCAGTCTAATGTGGGAGGTCTTTATGGGAAATCACGGTCTTAATTAATTAAGAAACACTTAACCATATTAGCATGTAGTGGGACATGAGGGGTTAAGTGGGTGCCTTGGGTGGCATGTGGAAATTTAGTGGTTGCCTTGGGTGGCATGTGGAATCTAGTGGGTTGCCTTGGGTGGCAATAGAAAATACGATTAGAATACTTAACCAAGTGGAAACATGTAATTGAACATGATTAAAGGGTTAAGTGGGATACACTAGATAAGTGACAAGCTTAGGTGGGTAGCTTGTTGGGGGCCCATTTCATCCAATATCCCAAACGTATCTTTGTGGGCTCGACTCTAGTCGAGTGACGGGACACGCATATTAGGCATTGATTATAAGAGGCCAAAACGGGTTAGCGGTGGCAACGCAAGTCCAACGGGTTTCATATGCGTGTGTGGACCCGGGCTGGTAGGTAAGACGTTGTTGCATCGTGTAGATATAAGCCGTGCACCGTTAGTATTGGGTTGCCACTTTAGGGGAGTGATACACCCCACTGTGGGACCAGCACGGGTATCTACGTTAGGGAGCCGATCATCTGGGAGTAGTGGTTACACCTAGTGGAGATAGGGGCAGACGGCACCTGTGTAGTCAGCTAGGGGTATACGAGACTACTGGGGAAATTTTCTAAGTCCTTGGGAGGGATCAACCTTTAAGTAGGAATGACTGGTGTGGTGCAGTGTAGTAATTATCCTTGTGTGGGTAGATGCGTCTTTACAGTTATCTTAGTCTATCCTAAGCCTACCAAGCTGCTTAGTGTAGCCATTCATCCCCAGACATTACCGTGGGTCAAGTTTATATCTTCTCTGGTTACTTTAATGATTGTATTGTTAATGTTATAGGACTCGCTCAGACTTTTGTCTGACCCCGTTGTTTTTATCTTTTTCCCAACCCTCAGGTCCTACGGTGGATCCTAGCAGTAGTGGAGCTTGATCGGATTGTTGTTCCAGTCTTTAGGAGCTTGGATAGATGTAAAGCTCCAGTTCCCAGTTATCTTTTCTTTTGTTCTGGCTATTGTATGAGAGAGTGGGATTATGTACTTCTTTATTTTGATGGATATTGTACTTGACTTTTATTTTGGTTTTATGATGTAACCAGACATGTTTATTTCCGCTGTTATGAGATGATGTTTTAAAATTTCAAGTACTATTTATATCTGTCTTGTTGTAATTTTTCTGTTCTATATTCACTAAAATACTCCACCGATGTTATGGCATTCCCTTAGAGAGTGACCATAGCGGGCGAGGGGTGTTACAGATCCCCCACCTGCGCTTCTTGCACCCCCTTAGTTCAATTCAGATCTTGTCTTTGGCTAACTCTTCCTCAATCTATCGAAATTCCTAACCCTAGAATCCCTTTCAAGTTGTCTAACCATGAACAAGGCTCGTAGTTTCCCATATGCATACCATAATGAAGATCATTGCAATAACAATCCAAAGAAACCACTTTTTAATTTTATGAATTTTCTATGAATTAATTTTGAATTGAATGAAAGCAGGTTTTCATTTTTTTTATTATTTGGCTATTTAATGAATAAGGAATTAGAGAGGTTGAAGTACAAGGGATTTGTCTAACTTTTCAAGGATTCTAAACTACATTTATTTGTAAATATCCAACATCTTACGTCAATATTTTATTTGTATACGTACCGCGATTGTAACAACAAAAATACGATCACGCTCAGAGCAGTGACGCTACCTCAGAACAATAATAATACACACTAGATATTGAATTCTGGGAAATCACAAAGACGTTCCTATTTACAAAAATACCATCAAATTTAATAGTAATTTCCCTATTAAAAATCGTGGAAAAATCAAATAAAATTGACTAAAAATATATCAAGAGAAATCAAGTCATAAAAATAAAAATAAAATTCCTAAATATATATATTTCTAACTCTTTATTACCGTAAATAAATTACAAAATAATTTCACTGTTATTGTTTAGTAATTTAAAAGGAGTCAAATAAAGCTATTCAAATTATTAAATTAATATTTAGTTTAAATTTAAAATACTTATTTCATTATTCGAATATTAAATTCATAATATCAAATATTATCTTATTTTTGAAATTCAATTATCCACTTTTGAACCAATACTTTAATAATTAAAATTATGAATATTCAAAAAAAATGTAACACCCCAGAAAGTAACAACATTAATATTAATAAAGAAATGAATTAAATAAGAAATAAACTCATATAGATGTCTGAATCTGACAACGAAAACTTCACCATTGAGTCTGTGGCAATTTACTTGACAATTGTCATACGTAACTTATTATGATTTGAGTCGGAATATAGAAGATACGAGTGAAAGAAGTTTACAGAACTTTAGAAAATTAAAATTCAAATTTGAAACTTAGAATCAAAGTTAAGGGTAAAGCAAGGTTTTACTTTAAAAAAAATTGGATCTACCTCTCTGGGGACGGTCTGCCGTGGCGGTCGACCCATGCGTTGTGTAACTGGACATTTAGCTGACAAGGTACATGATGAATTCGAGAGAGAATATTCGCTTGGTTCGAACCTGATTAATCGACTAAGGTTGGTTGGGCAGATTTGAACTTGAGAAAAAGATGAATGGATATATTTAAACTAAAATTTGACCTAAGGCCAAATTAAATCTAAAAGTTAATCTGATGTCTAGGATTACGACTACGACATGACAACATCAGATTAGGTCAGGTTAGGTTCAATGAACCTAAATCCTTAATTGGAAGTATGAGTAGAAGGCTAGATCTAACCCTTAGTTTATTCAATACATTTCTTTTTTCCTTTCTTTATCTATAACCAGGCCCATTTCCTCATCCCTCTTTATTTTAGAGGTTGAAACTAAAACAATTAGTTTTAAAAAGGGAATATAAAATAAAATTTTATTGAAGACACTACGACAAGGAGGATCTACGAAGGTCGAGAAACAAAAGCTTAGGACCTCAAGTGAGTGGGAAGTTACCATATTTTATAAATCATAAAGATTCATGTAGTAAACTTGAAAGAATTTCTAATTTACATCTAAATTACATATATAAAGAAATAAGCCCATACTTTTTAAGTATTAGGCTTAAAGATAATTTTTAGATCTACATGGACTTATTTGAAGATATCTTAATGTAATAAGGATCTAAACAAAAAATGTAGACTCATTATAGCAAAATATTGATTAATTCTTTATGTTGATTAAATCTACATTTGATGAATATGAAGAACATATTAATGACTATTATAAATATTTATAATAGGAAAGTAAAGAACCAAGTTTAACACTTTGGGTTTGAATTATAACACTACTTACAATAAGAAAAGGACAAAGTACTTCATTATAGGCAAAATACATTAGGGTTGGGCATTTTCTGTGGTTAACCGATCGAATCGATCTAACCGACCTCAAACAAACCTTATTAACCGAACATATCGGTTAACTGAACTTGCGGTTAACCAACAGACGTTAACCGACTAAAATCAGTTCGGTTAATGGTTAACTGCAGTTATGGGGTCGGTTAACCATTAACCGTAAATCATGCCATATGCGAGAAGTTGTAAAAGTCACAACCCGTTACCCGCCGCAATATTTTCCCCTGACCCTAAAACCTAATTGGCTACGTTAGAGTTTCTTTCAACCGCTATTGAAATGTTCATTCCTTGAAAATCCTCTCCAAGATTGAATCTTCGCTACCAACCCCGACGCCCTGCCTCCAGTCTTGGATTCATCGGTCCCGTCTCTTTCGGCTTCGCCTCTAGTTTTGGTAATTCTTGATTGTTTTTATATTTAAAATTTTTATGATAGATTATAATTGTTTTGTAAGATTTGATATTTTGGTTGAATGATGGTCGTGATATTCTGATGCTGGTCTTGTATCTCATCTCTCAGGGATTATGCTCGAGCAGTTTTCTACACTTTAACCAATAATATACACCTGAACAATGCTTAGTTTATCTAAAATGTAGTATCTGATTGAAATAGCTTGTGTTAACTGTTCATTGAATACTATTGTCACATTTTCATTAAAAGAGTTATTTTAAACGGTTTTGTTTTTTTTATATCCAACTATAATAACTGCTTCAAATTACTTCAACACTTTGTTTGAGAATAGTTGTAACATTGAGTTTGTTTAATGTTCTGGTGTATGATTTGTATAGGCCACTTGTATATTCAATAACATTTTTTACCAAATAAAATATGCCATTCAAAATATGATTTTAATTCTTTGCATGAACTAAGCCTTGAATGTGTTATTTTTCCTAGCATGGCATATTGCATTTTGCAATTAACGGGTTGAAAAGGAGATACTTTCGAGATTTGTAATATAGTTTCTCGTGATTGTGTAAAATGGTTGGTATTGTGTGAAATTACATCTAGATTTGTAATATGGTTATTGTTGATTGTGTAAAATGTTAAAATTTCCAACTAAATCATTTAATTTTAATACTACTTATACAAAATGCTTATTTGAAGAAAAGATGCGTAATAAATGAATTTATAAGTCAAGGAATCTTTTATGGGAAATACACAAGCAAAGCCGTTTCTCACATTACCTACATACAAATATTGCCTTTTATTCATGGTTCTATTCCACCTTATATTTTTCTGTTACAAACTTTTAGTGATTAGTATGCACTGCAATCACTCTAAATATTTTGTTTATGCAAAGATTATAAAGAAAAATCGTGATCTTAGAGAACAAGCCATTTGTCATTGATTTCAAGGCTTCAAGCAGTTCTCTCAATTGCAGTTTCAATATGGTGAATGCTAGCCGAAAGAGGAAGAATGTAAGTGTTTTTATTTTTATTTTCTTAATTACACGTCTTATATTTATAAAACAGGTTAAGAATGGAGCAATTGAGTAATTTGTTTATACCGCAACTAATTTCTTCTAAACTAAACCCTGTTGCCTTGTTGTAAAAAGTTGAACATACCCATGATTGGCTAGGTATCTCTAAACACTTGTGTTTTTGATAGTGTATAAATCTTTTAAATGGCCAGAAACATAATTGCTTTATTGCAGTTATTAAAAAACAAACACCCATAACCCATTTAATGGATCGTTTTATAGTTAGTTAGCTTATAATAGTGCGTGTAAGAATCTGATTTGATATGGAAATGTTTAAAATGGTAACTAACTTTTATTTGTTCATCGCAACCCTCCTAAACCCAACTTTATTTTTTTGGGAAATTATTTATATAGATAAGGTCATTCTTATATTACAAAAATAGAAAAGGAATTTGAATTTTACGTATTACTTACTATCACCAAAATTATTTGCAACATTATTTTGGTGCATATTTTATTACATCTACTTAATGTTCCCACTTTTACCTAACCATGAAAATTACAAAAAATAAATATTCTACATGAAGAACCCAATTATTCAAAAAAGGCATTTCTGCAGTAAGCTATAATAATAAGATTTGGCTACAATTCGATGAATAATATGAGAACAAGTGTAGTTATCTATTTATTGGCTACAAAATAACATCAATAACTTTTAAATAAATATCCATAAAGTAAGAAAATATATGGCCACTTTGGACCTGAGTATCAATGTCAATGTTAATGTCTTTGCCGATGATATATATATATATATATATATATATATATATATATATATATATATATAAGCAAACTATCATCTGTTAAAAATTATAATCTATTATTAGTGCCCATTAAATTTCTAAATATTTGATTGTGTTTTGCGATATTTTCAACCATTTTACTGGTAACAGACGTTGATGCATGATAGCATGCATATATGGTTTAACTTATTTGATTCTATGCGTTTTTTGATTATTATAAATGAATCTTTACTTTGTATAGCCTAGAAATAGTTAAACGTGTAGCAATGGATGCTTACAAAATTTACATATATGTTTATCTGCTCTAAAGTATGTCTATGTTAGGAGCAGTATAATCAAATAAGTATAAATATGCTCCTATGACTCGCGATGGTCAATTAACCGGTGACCAGTTTGCCCATAAACGTAGAGGATAGACTTGGCCTGATTGCAGGAAATTAAACACTTAACGTTGAAGTCGACCAGGTGCATTCATTCCATTGACTAAGATAATGCACTTCTATGCCAACTTTTCTACATTTAATAAGTGTGTTACTATGTGCACAAGGTGAAACAATCAGTAACTTTGCTAATAAGTATAAATTACTATATATATGCCTGTATACTTACTGTTAAAAAGTATGATTTACTTGGAAAATTACAAATTATGATTTATTGTATATGCATGTATATGCCTAAATATATGCATGTTCACTTAAGAAAATATCTATTATTCTATTAAATAATGTGGAAAAACATGATTGAGAAAAACTAATACTGCCCTTCCCACTTAAATTTCATTATTGGAAGTTCTGAATATGTATTCAGAACTTTGTTGTTTGTTTCTAGTAGATGTTCTGAGTAAGAAAAAATTGTTCAACCCTTTCTTTTGCTTAGTATTTTGAACATGTATATATTGTATATTTTGTTGCTTTATCTTCCATTCATTTGGCAAATGGTATCTTTATTATACGACTATTGCACGTATACGACTATTGCAAATTTACTAATATAATATTAAATTGTATAACACGTACTAATAGAGGGATTATCTGGAGAAACAAGAGATGTTGAGTATTTGGAAGAAGCGGATGATGAGGAGACTGACGATGAACAATTCGCCGTTGGAAGTAGAAAACTGCCTCTACCACCCGGTCGCAAGACTTTTAGTAGAAAGCCTTCACCGGTATGGTTACATTTTACTAAAAATAAGAATCTCAATATTCCTAAATATGCTTGCAACTACTGTGGTCAACAATTCACATGCGATTCTAGATCAAATGGCACCTCACATTTGAATTATCACATAAAATTATCAAGTGGATCAATTCCACGTAATAGTGATAAGAGACAAAAAATATTAGCTTTTGAAAGCGATAATGAAGGTAGCAACATTCTCATAGCATGGTCATTTAACAAAGAGCTATGCAGACAAGCATTAGCTCGAACGCTAATTATTGATGAACTCCCTTTTAGTTTAATTGAGGGTGAAGGTTTCCTTGAATTTTGTCGACAGTTGTGTCCTAGTTTTGAAGTTCTTTCACATAAAACAATTTGTAGGGGTGTACTTCAATTATATTGGGACTCGATAGAATCTCTTAAAAAGTTGTTCTCTGGATCATTGCATGATGTTTGTCTAACTACTGGTACTTGGACTTCTATTCAAAATGTAAATTATATGGTGTTAACCGCACACTTTATTGATGGAAATTGGAATGTACATGAGAGGGTTATAAACTTTTGTGTGATTACTAGTCACAAAGGAGAAAATATTGGAAAACTCATAGTTTATTGTATCAAAAAATGAGAGCTTAAAAGAATAGTGTTTATCATGGTTGATAAAGCCTGGCAATTAATTATGTGAGAGCTAAATTGAATGATTTTGATGGTGGTTGTGTCTTGAATGGTGAATTTATTCATTTATTTACGTTGTTGTGCTCATATATTTAATTGTTAACGATAGACTAAAGGAGGTTGGTAGTACCATAGCCGGAATCCATACTGCGGTTAGATTTGTGAGATCATCTCCATCACGATTTACTAAATTTAGAGAGTTGAGTCAAAGATTGGAAATCAAAGATAAATATATGCTTGTTTTAGGTGTGCCTACTAGGTGGTAATCAACATATTTAATGCTTGAAGTGGCGTTAGAATATAAAAGGGGTTTTCGATGATATGAAAGAAAATGATGGTATTTTTATTGCGTAATTTGATGATGATATTTCCCCTCCCGGTTCTTTAGATTGGTAAAATGTCGAACTCTTTGTTAAATTCTTAAAGTATTTTTATAATATTATTTTAAAATTAGTATAATTTTATCCGTTACCACAAATGAATGTTTTGGCGAGCTATCCATAATTCCAGAATAACTTCGAAAATTGATGAGGGAAACAAATCCATTTCTTGGAAAGATGGCACACAATATGAAAGCAAAGTTTGACAAATATTGGGGAAGTGTAGGCAATTTGAACAATGTCGTTTCAGGAAATATGGGTTTACATCTATTTATAAGGATGACAAAGTACAATATATTTGTAATGACCCGCATTGGCAGAGGTATTATAATTAATTAATTTAATTATATAAATAGTGATATAGTTAATTAAATGGTCGTGGAATTAAATAATGATGAATATTTATTTAAAATAATAAATTAAATAATATATTTAATTCTGAAATAATCAGAATTGGCTGAAATGGCGATATGGTGTGAACTGGATCATCTATGATATTTAATTCAGTTTAGAATTGAATTAGAATAACAAATATATTATATAAATGACAGTTTGAACGTAGAGTTATAATATAATTATAATCGAGCTCGAAATGGCGCCGCAGTTCGCGATTTGACGATTTGAACTTTAACTGAATGTACAGGATTCGTTTTAAGCCGGATTTCTGTGAAACAAGAAACGTGTGGAGCTGGTGGAGTATATCTTTCTAGTGGAAGAGAAAAATTGGGATTTCGTCGTGTAGATTTTGATTTATGTCCAAATCAAATTTTAGAAAAGTCGCTGTGGAATTCCTTTATAATTTATAAAGGAATTATTTATATTTATATAAGGAATTTCATTATAAAACGAATATCGGGTTGACCCAGATGAAATATCGAGTTAGAAATCCATATGGGATTATTCTAGAGCTGTATGGTATTCCACTGCGAATATATACGATAATATTAAATTACTAATATTTTATTTAATTTTATTTAAATATATTAATATATTTAAATGGGTCATTCAGAGCTTTTAAAATACGCTGTGTGAGCAAACGGAGTCGGAATTCGACGAAACCAGTTTCGTTGGGACCGAAATGTCGAACTCTAGCTGCATGTCTAGTTTCGTGATTTTTAGGTATAGTATGTAACCTCAGGAATTTTTAACAATGAATACAAATAACGGTGGATTAAAAACAAATATAATAATGGATGGGAAAATATCTTCTCTCCTTATAAATAGCCCCTTAACAAATTTCTTAAGACCTAATTCCTCAGTTCCTTCCGCCGTTCTTTTCTTTTCTTCTCAGGAAATCAAATCGTGCTTTGTTAAATCAAAACAAATCAAAAGAAAATGAAATAAATTCCGTAGTTTGTATTCTTGAGTATCTGGGATCTTTCGCTTCACCCTGTATGAGTTTTAAAGCATTCGAACTTGTCTTGGCTGCCGCGAGTTCAGATCTGAAGGTTGGGTGAAGCAACCGGAGTTGCTGGAAGTTCATACGTGGGTTAAGATCGTATGGAGTTTATGATTTAGGGGGGTTCGACAAGCATGATTGTCAACCATTGTTTGTGCAGTGAGGACCTGGAGTTCGATGTTTGTTTCTGAGATCCGTGTGGTATTCGAAGGAGTTGAGTAAGGGAGGAGCAATTCGAAGTTTTTATGGGATGGCAGCGGTGAAGTTCTGTTTGGATTTGGCGTTGAGAGGCCGACATGTTGGGTTGATCTACTGAACAGGAGCTTGGTTGGGTAAATTAAAGAAGAAACGAGGTTGATGTTAAGTAAGAGTGCTCCAGTTCTGTAGGAAATGGAGAGCGTTATGATGGTATCGATCTGGAAATTTCATGAAGAAAGGTAAATGGCTGATCTTGATCAAGGGGTAAAACATGATTATGGAGGTGAAGATAATCATCAATTTATCTGTAATGATATTGATTTAAGTTAAGTTGAAAGGGAGATGTTGGTGCAGATTTTTCTGGGGTTTAGTTTAGGGGTAACGAAGGAAATTATTAACAAATGAAGTGATTAACTGATTTAAGTTATTGTTGATAATGGTGATTTGGGTTGTAGAAGGAAGATGATACTAAAATGGTGTGCGAAATTATTTCGTTGTACAGGAGGAGTACGGTATTGAGAATGTAGGAGGAAGGGTGACTGTAGACATGGGTCTGTATATCTGTTGTGGGCCGTGATTTAATGGGTAGAAGCCCATCTAGTTAATTTAATTAAATTTGTTTAACTTAATTTGTATATGAACTTATAATCACAATAACTTCCTCATATATTATCGAAATTCAGCGAAACAAGTTCCGACAGGATCATATGGACGGACACTACACGATGGAACTGACTGGAAGTCCATCGGAGCTCGTTACAATTTATGGCAAAATAAATTGTCCGTTTGAATCAAATCGAACGACAATTATCGTAATTAACGATGATAGTCCAATGTGAGTAAATCTCACTAACTCTGAATAGTTTATAATTTCATGTTTACTTTTAGAACTGTTAAAAATTGTTTGATTGACTGTGTGTTGACTGTTTTGATTGAACTGCTAGTCAGTTATTTGAATTTCTATATTGATTCTGTTTAACAGAATATATCATATGGAACTGAAAGTGATGTTATCTATATTGTTTAACATCTGTGATGCAGGGAAACAGGTTGGAGGAATCCAGATGGATTCCTCAACATTTATTTTACAGTTTTCATATATTGTGATATATGATGTGATATATAATCTGTTGTCGATTATATGTGTTTGAACGATACTGATCATCGTGATTTGATATGTTGAATACCATAACATACCGAAATGTTGATAAGGAGGAATTTGTCAAAGTGATATTTGAAAATAAAATATTTATAAATGGAATATTTATAAATAAGAAATATTTATAAATTGGAATATTTATAAATTGGAGAAATTTAGAAAAAGGGAAAACGTTATAAAAAAGGAAACTGTTATAAGAAGGAAATCATTTTAAAGTGGAGAACCGTTACTAAAAGTAAATCTTTAAAATGAATAAACATTGTTAAAAGGGAAATCTTTATAAAGCGAATAAAGGAGTTAAATCGAATATGGTATTCGAAAGGAGTTAAATCGAATTAGTTATTCGAAGGGAGTTAAATCGAATATGGTATTCGAAAGTAGTAAATCGAATTAGTTATTCGAAAGGGGTTAGTCGAGTCGAGTAAATTGAATAGATTTATCGAATATTAGCTTATTCGAATAGAGTTAAAGGAAAAGAGTTATCGATTTATAGTTTAATCGAAAAGAGTTATCGATTAGTTTAATCGAAATGAGTAATCGAATATAGTTTATTTGAAAGGAATTATCGAATTTGGTTATTTGAAGGAGTTATCGAATTTAGTTATTCGATGGAGTTAATCGATTAGAGTTAAAGCAAATGATTTAATCGAATATAGTTTATTCGAATAGAAAGTAAAAGGAGTTAATCGAATATAGTTTATTCTAATATAGTTAAAGGAGTTATCGAATATAGTTTATTCGAAAGGAGTTGAGTGAGACGAGTTAATCAATAGCGTTAGTCCAATAGAGTTAATCAAATAGCGTTAGTCCAATAGGGTAAATTGATAAGGGTTAATCAAATAGAGTAAATTGAATAGAGTTATCGAATATACTTTATTCGAAGGGAGGAGTTATCGAATAGAGATGTATTCGAATGAGAGTCACGTAAGGAAGTGTTAAAGGGTTAAAAGATGAACTTGCCCTATTTCGAGATTTGAAATGTTGTTCAGTTAAGGTCTGAGAGGTAGTTATACCACAACTTGATTGACTTCGTTTTGATTTAGAAATGGGTAAGGTTCGAGAGTGAAAGTGGTTAGGTGAATTTAGTAAATAAGTATAGTGGTTCGAGTTGTCGTCGCGATGTTGATTTAAACATCTGTTTAAATCCAAGTAAAGAAGATTTGGAAATGTTTTCCAAATAGAATCAGAAACATAATCAAATATTGAAATAGGAAATATGAATATATATATATATATATATGATTGATGATTGGGTGATAGAATTTCCATTTGGAAATAATATCCTTGTTTGCACACTTGTTTTCTTTGATGGTTAAATCATATACTATCGAAGTTTTGACCATTTTAACGTTGTTAATATGGAGAGACCGGTTGGATTATTATCCAAAGAACCACTCTGTATTGGCATAAGCGTTGCGAATCATATATGCCAAAGGAAATTGAAGACGGAGTTATGCAAGGGCTATCCTGTTTACAGAATAGTGCCTTCGGTTCATCCTGTTCCTGGATGACTTATATGGACGGATGTCTGACAGAGTATTTGCAGACGATCACGTATATTGATTTCTCCAACCGTACCAAGAGTGGAAGCGTAGAAGAAAACTTCTTTTAGCTAACACATATTGTATGGTTGAGGACGTCAATTGGTGATTTGATGGATTTGACGATGTGGCATTCAAAGTGAATCTGGTGTGATGATAAAGCGTAGCTTCTAGCCTCACATCCGGTAAATGACAGAAATCGGGCAGGCAGCATGGCTAAGTCGGTCGCACCGAAGTAGGGTGTATAATCACCTGATCTAGAGTTTCAATTACTTCTAAAAATCTATTGTTGATGCTATCCCATTCGGGAAACGGTTGCTGATCCCAACCGTTGGTGATATACATTCGATACACTCAAGCGAAATGACTGGTCGGTCATGTGTGGCCGGGTTGCAAGATGTTCTTGTTGAACCCAGTGTATTCCTTTCTAGAGGTACACTAGCGAAAGGAGGTTCCATACCTTGTCATAGTTGGAAATCCATTACCTAATACGTGCTTGCAATTTTGATTGTATATATATGTAGAACGTGGGATGAAAGCGTTTCTACTAGATGATTATTATATTGTGTTGATAGAAATTATTATAATATCAAAAGGTTTTTGATATAAAGATATTTTGGATTCTCCTAAGGGAAAAACCCGTTCCGCTATACGGCGTGGTCTTATGAGATATCGTTTATTTGTTGGAACTGTTTTAAACTGTTTTACTCATACCAGTCCCATGACTGACCCGGAGTTTATTTTGTTTTGTTTTCCCTAAACTCTTGGGTGCCCAATTTTGTACGGGCAGTCAAGTAGTCGAGATTTACAGATATAGTTGAAGAGCTAGAGCAGGAGGCTTCAGGATCATATAGTTATAGTTATTTCCGCTGTGTTGTAAGTGTTGTACTTTGATAATGATGTATATTCAAGTACAGATGTATATTTCAAGTTATGTTATATATATTATATATTATTCGTTCCGCTGTGAGGTTCGTGTTACTCTGATGTTGTGCTCTTCTTCTTCTTCTATTCTAAGTTTCTATCTTATCTTTCCTCACCCTCTAATTTCTTTCATTAATGGGCGGTATTTTTCGATGTTTGGTTAGTCGTCATCGTGTTTATGTCGATAACCAAAGTCACTCAAAAACCCGGGTCATTACAGTTGGTATCAGAGCTTAGGTTAAGTGAATTACCTTGGCTCTGTGGCGTGACTTAGTAGAGATAGGGTTAGTAGTACCCTAGATTGAGTTGAGTGTATATATACGAGTGAACGTATTTGTTATTCGATATAAAATAATTTTATGTTGTAGAGATTTATTGGTTGAGTTGTTTATGGGTTCTGGTCGATCAGTTTGATCCACTGTATCGGTAGGAGTTTATAAACACTCGAATACGATGGGTCGTCATGATATGTTTTGAAAGAGGGTAAATTAAAATAAATTTACCCAAGGTATATCTTGATATAGAGAAGATATATATATCAAAATTTTAATATATTGGATATATTGGTTGTTATTATAATCGAGTAAGATTATAAATTAAATGGTTATGTAAATAACCAGTTAGAATTCATATAAGTGAAATACGTGAAATCAGATGAGTTAAATCTGAAATTTGAATCAGAAACTGAATTAAAACTCTGGGAAATTGGATAAGTGTTTGTAAATGGATTTGGATTAAAAATAAGGAAAATTTAAGTTCGTGGGAGATTTTAAATTGTTTTACAAGCAGTATGAATTATATTTTGAAATGAATTTCAAAGTGGAAATGTTTAGAAATGGTTTTATAGTATTGAACTCACTACGATCGCTGGAAAATAGATTCTGATGATGACAGCTGCATCATCAGTATTCATTTTCGAGTTGTAAGTGACGAATTACTACCAGAGATATTGTTTTGAATTTGTTTTGGGAAAGACAAGTTGTGTTGAATTTCAAAATGGGATTTATAATAAAGAATGAATAAAGAAAGTTTGAAATAGAAATTGAATATAGAAATTCAAATGGAATTTGAATATAGAAATTCAAATGGAATTCAAATATGGGATTTGATTATAGAATTCAAAAGGAATTCAAATATAGAATTTGAATATATGGAATCTGAATATAGAATTCAAAAGGAATTCAAATATAGAATTTGAATATATGGAATTTGAATATAGAAATTCAAATGGGATTTATATTATAGAATTCAAATAGAATTGAAAACGGAATCCAACTTGTGATATATAAGTTAAACTTATATTTGAATAGGTTATTTTCAAGATGAAAGGGGGAAATAGGCAGAACAGTTAACTAGAAATTAATTAATGGAATTTTTAATTAAAGTTGAACTTTGAAAGGTAAATGGGATTTGAGAACTTATATTTCGAAATTTGATATGAAACGTAAGTTGAAAAAGGAATTCAATTAGTTATAAACAAGTTAAACTTAGATTTGAACATGTTGTGTTCAAATATAAAGTTATAACGACCCAGAAAATCTGAACCAATTTAAAATTTTTTAATTGGCTAAAATAATGGATTTTAAATATTTAAAATAAATATTTTAAATAATGGCGATGAAAACTAAGTTTGAATCGACAATTGAAAACGAATATAATTAATTATAATTATAAACAAGGCCTGAAATGGCGTGGCAGTTTCAAAAATTGAATTCAAACTTTGTCGGACTGCACCGGGTGAAAAACAATCCGGATTTTAGTGAAACCAAAAACATTAGGATCTAATTGGTAATATCTTTCTAACGAATCCGACGAATCGAAATTTGATAGTGGGAATCAAAAGATATGTCCAGTTGAAAATTCTGAATAGTCGCTATGGAATTCAGGCCCTTAAAAATGGACATTTTGCAAATGACCTCGGATTTCGACGAAACCACTTTTGTTGGATCCACAGTGTCAAGTTATTGTTAGATTTCAAATTTCATAATTTTTCGAATCAATATGTGAGCGTGGCAAAGGAAAACGCGTTTGACCGGTTTTAGTTGATTTTAATCGACTGGAAATTGGCCATTTTTCAAACGGTCTCAGAATTCGATGAAACTAGTTTTGTTAGGACCGTATCGTCAATACGAAGCTAGAAATATTTTTCGGGAATTTTTAGAGTTAGTATGTGACCCCGGTAATTTGAAATGTACGTTTAAAATTCAATATAGTGATTTAAATGTAAATTCAACGGAAACTGATTGTAACGATCAAATCAGCTTGCGATACATATCCCATTGTGTTCGGAATGGGGGTTAAACGCTATGGACGACAGGCGGTGGGCCTCGTTTCGAGGTCGTGGGTAAAAGTCAACTTTATGCAATTAAATTAATTAATAAAACAAAAAAATATATTATATATTACCCTCCCTCCCTCTTTTCCACTTCAGCCCCCCCGTTCATTTAAATTTCAAACGATAAAAGAAAAAAAAACCCTAAAGCATCGACGCCACCGCCCTGACAACCCACGACCGCCGAACCCCCACCGCCCTCCGATCTTCTTCCCCCCCCCTCTTCCTTGCTCTCGCTCCCCTCCTAACGGCGACGCCCTGAACTCGCGAGCCCCCTCCGAAGCCATCGCGACGCACCCGCCTCTCCCCGAAACCCTAGCGCCGCCAAGCCTGGCCGTCACCCCCCCTTCTTCGCAGCACAGTAAGTTTTTATTTTTATTTTATTTTTATTTTTATTTTAATTCTGATTTTATTTTCGTAGAAAGAATACTGTTTTTTTTTAGTTTAAATACTGTTTGTTTTTTTTAGGTTTTAAAACTAATTTTTTTTAAAAGAAAGTAAAACTGATTTTTTTTAAAAGAAAGTAAAACTGATTTTTTAAAGAATGTAAAACTGATTTTTTAAAGGTTTTAAAACTGAGTTTAAAAAAAAAAGGTTTAAAACTGAATTTTAAAAGGTTTAAAACTGAATTCTAAAAGGGTCTGAAAAACTGATTTTATTTTGAGATTTGAACTTTAAAAAGCAAAATCAGATTTTTTTTTATATATTGAAAGTCGAAGAAAAAAATCAGATTTTTATATATTGAATAACATAGTAAAAATGCGATTTTTACATATGTAGAGAATACGGGCAACGAAGCGACAAAAGGCGAGATTGGCGAAGATTTCTCTAAAGAAAGAGTCGTAGTTGGATAGCTATTGGTGAGAATTTCTCACTCTTCAATTTCTTTTTCTATATATATATGTGTGGAAATTAAAGTGAATTGCTATATATAAATATATATATATATATATATATATATACGCCCCTCGTCCACAAACCATGGACGATATTTATTGGTTGAAATGGTTGTGAAAATTGATTGATAGAGAATGATTGTTTGGGATTGTTTGTGGTTGATATTGATTGATTGTGGTTGAAAAATACCCGTTTGTGGTTGAGAAATATTTGGTTGAAACCACATAGGAATAGTTTGTGGAAATGAAATAAATATATACATGCCGCCTGCGTGCGAACTAGATGCATGATTCCCATTGTCAAAAACCGCGAGGTTTTAAGGTAGAGCGAGGAGCCGTACTAGGGACGGTCCCGGTTTTAACTACCCTGCCGTTATGCTGCCGAAATTTTGAATAATATTCGTGTGTTTGAATTATTTTCATATGCTTAAACTATATTTATTCATTGTATAGAAAACATTCATGTGTTGAATTGATATTCATTCGTTGATTATAAATTCATGTGTTGAATGGTATTCATATTTTGAAATAAATTGTTTGATAATAAAAATCACATTTTTATCTATATATAGAAACTATAGAAAACATTCATGTGTTGAATTGATATTCATTCGTTGATTAGAAATTCATGTGTTGAATGGTATTCATATTTTGAAATAGATTGTTTGATAATAAAAATCACCTTTTATCGACTATATGAACCGTGTAAAATAATCTCGTTTTAAAGAAATTGTTTTATGATAAAAATCCCATTTTTATCACCAACTTGAACTATATAGAAAAATAGTGTTTTGAAATGAATTGTTTTACAATAAAAATCACATTTTTATTGTATGCATAAATCGTTGAAATGTGAAGTGTTAAAAATAGCCACTTGTTCAAAATAAACATATATGAGATGAAATATTCATTAATTAGCTAATGAAATGATTTGCACCTATGTATGTAACATTAGAATAAATGCTGTCTTTAAACCAAACAGAAATCAAATATGAAGTTGAATAGAAAATGATAAATGATAAGAACTGTATATATATGTACATGCATATTTATTGAACAGGTTATATCAAAGGGGCTAGAGAAGAGGAATAAAATTTTGTGCCCGACAAATAGGTACACATTTACTGTTTTGTTTGGGTGATGATTTTATGAGCCTGTTGGCTAGCCGCTTGACGTTTTCTTTTTCTTTTTGAGATTAGAAGGACCGGGAACGCTATTTGCGATTTCCCGATGCTCCCGGTGCAGGGGAGGTTATGGCGAAATTTTCCAAAATTTTAAGGTGTTAGAAAAATATTTGAAGTGAAAACGATATGGAAATCATTGAATGAACTATATTTATATAAATATATAAATATAAATAAAATTAAAACGAAACGAAGCCGTGCAGTTCGTATTTTGAAACCATGATTTTAAACAACTAGTACGGGAAATCCGACCATTGGATTTTCCCGAAACCTCAACCATCGGGTACGCCTTGGAAATGTCTTCCCAACGGCACCAACCTTGGAAAAATCCAACGGATGGATTGTCTGGAATGTTTAATTCAAATCTGAAGAAAAACAGCGCCAGAAGTGATTATATTTATATATATATAATTATAATTATATATTTAATCGAATAACGACGCTGCAGTTCGTAATTTGAAATCGAAAATTCAAACGATTGTACCGGGAGATCCGACCGTCGGATTTTCCCGAAACTGGAACCGTTGGATTCGTTTTGAAAAGACCTTTCTAATGATGTAAATTTTGTGAAGATCCAACGGTTAGAATTTCAGATATGTGTAAATCAAATCTGAAGAAAAACAGCGTCACGGCCGCTTTATGGCCCGAAGCGTCGTTTTGAATAAATTAGCTATTTTAAAATAAATAAAAATAGCGATAAATAGTTATAAAATATCCTAAGCGATATGGAATGGAAATAAACTGAATTTGCTCGATTTATGTGGCTTTTGATGGTTGAATGTGTTTGGTGTGAAAATTACATTAAAGAACAATATTGGTGTTGTCGAATAATTTAACCATTGAAATAAATTGATTTGAAAATTCTAAATATACGTGAATTATTTGAAAAGGCCGAGTTAACTCTCATTTCAAATAATTGACCGACGATTGAAAGTCGAAGATGAAGACGGTGGTCGAAGACCGGAGATCTTCACCTTGTTTGGATGGTAACCGAGGTCCTGATTGGGAGGCATCCCGAAATATGGATAATGAGTGGTGATCGTCTAGACGTACGTGGTGATCGAAGGGTTTGCGAGGTATTTAGTGCCTCCGGTTTCGTTCAGACCCAGAACGGACTTGTAAATGGACTGTGTGTCTGACAATGGAATTTATTCTGTGTTGATTGATTTCTGTTAAATATACATCTGTTTGGCGGCGGAGAATTTATTCTTTTGCTTAACGCCCTTCTCTGAGACGCACGAGCTCAGAGGTTGTATATCGATGGACATCAGTCGCATGGCATGACTTGCCTGTGTGGCATGCTAAGATGCAGTGATCAGGGCTTCTGTTGAAAAGCAAAGTCTTGTGGTGATGATCAAAGCACCGCCTGTGTGGCGTAGCTTTGTGTATAACGTGAATTCGCGAGCCTCACACCCCGGTATGAACCTAAAACGGGAGAGGACATCAGGGAGGGCCTGCGTTTCTTTCTAGCTAGGGTGGTGTCAGTGACCTACCAGCCCTGACATTTATATACTTTTCACCTATGTGGTTGTTGCTGTTGCGAGGCGCCTCGGTTTGATCGGATGATCCGGGTCCGATGGAGTCATTCGTTGGCTTGTTGACGCCCCAAAGGGCGGGGAAACGGAGTGTTCAGGAATTTTAATCCACATCGGTGGACTGGCCCTGACGATCCAAAGGCTTGACTGAGTACTTGCCTGGGACACGGGCTAGAGCGTCTCGAATTCGGTAAGGACTATCTTTTGCCTTGGTTCATGACGGAAATCCAATTTCCAAATACGACACCGTGCGGTTTTGATTGTATACCTATTTATGGCGACATAGTGGTATGGGGCATTAATGCCGTTTATGATTGATAGTTATGATTTGAAGTTGTTTTCAAAACATATAAACACTAGCAATAATATCAAATGCCTTTGTTTTACTCGTATCAAGCATATTTTGGCCGTTATAAGGTAAAAACTCTATCCTCCGGTTTGCGTTGCATTGTGTGATGGGAACTGAGTCTTATAACGGCTTCATTTTTATAAAAAGCATAGCGATGTTTAAAAGAAAGATTTGTTTTAAAGCACTGGCAATCCAATGGAGTAAACCCGTTCCACGAAAGTGGCGTGGTCCTGTGATTTGCCATATTATATATATGTGTTGAGTAGATTTCTCATACCAATCCCATGACTGACTCGTAGTTTGTTTCACTTTCAAACTCGGGTGCCCCTTTTTCTACACGGGCAGCCTTGTATTCAGGTTTAGCTGGTTCTTTCCGGATAGCTGGAGCTGAAGATGGATTCTATCATTTATTTCCTTTTATGCTGTTCAGCTCCTATTGTACATATTTTGTTTATTTCCGCTGTAGACATTTATGTATAGCTGAACTGTATTTGTACTAAGTAAGATCCTGTATACTGTGTAACTCTGATGATTACTTTTATCCAGTATATTCTATTGTTCATTATCTGGTGTATTTATTTAATTTTGTTCTGCTATTATCTGTTTCTGTGTTATATTCCAAAGATAACCCTGTTTCCGTCTGAACGGGATTTCGGGTCGTCACAACGTGGTATCAGAGCTTAGGTTAAACTTAGTTCTGGAATATAACATTTGAACAAACTCATCAGAAATAGAACCAGTAGTGTTCTAGGATGGGTAACTCAATACAGATAGGATCAGTAATATCCTAGTATGAGTAAAGCAGGATGAAATTACACCTCGATAGACACATTTACATTCAAGTATTTGTCTCTATATTTTCAAATATCTTTTCCATTGACCTGACACTTGTTCTGCTAATTGCAGACGTACTAGAAAATGAGTGACAGGATCAGAAGAAATAATCGTATGGCTCGCCCAGCTAATGTGCCAGTTGTGCTCCCACAGCCAGAATCCGATATAGAAGTTCTATTCAAGAGATTTCGAAATCTTGGTGGATCGCCATTCTTAGGCAAGGAGTCCATTATGGAAACACAAGCTTGGATTCGTTCTGCAGAGAAGATCTTTGAGGGTTTAAAGCTGAGAGACGATCAGAAAAGACTACTGGCATCTTGGGCACTCAAAGAAGAAGCTTTGTTTTGGTGGGATTCAATTATTAAAAATAATCCAGAAGGTGATATCACCTGGGGCAGATTCAAAGTAATTTTCTTAGAAAGATTTAGTCCTCCCGAAGCAACCGAGAGATTATGTGATGAATTTTCCTATCTAATTCAAGGCGATATGACCATCCCAGAATATCACAAGAAATTCAATGAACTTGCTCACTTTGCTCCCCATCTGATTCAGAATACGAGGAGAAAGAATTTGAGATTTATTCACGGGCTTCAAAGGAAATACCAGAATAAAGTATTGGGGCATGTGAAGCTTCCTTTTTCTGAAATGATATATATGGCCTATCAGTATGAAGATCTCCATAAGAAAGGAATGTTGCGCGACGAAGAAGAAGTCTGTTGTAGTGACAAAGAAGAGTCGGAAACTGATATTCTTGAAGCCAGTAAGAAGCCCAGTGCCAAGAGAAAAAGGGATGAATCTGGGAAAGAACCAGTAACAACTGTTATTTGCTCTAACTGCAATAAGAAAGGACATTTGTCGATAAATTGTGGGCCCTTAAATAAAAGAATCAAAGCTGGATCTAAGGCCACTAAGAAACAAAAGAACCCCCATGGGAAAAGGAAATGCCATAAGTGTCACCAAGCAGGTCATATTGCACGGGAGTGCCAACTCTTAGAGAAATCTGAAACAGTGCACATAAATGAATTGGCAGCGATTTCCGAGCCCTCAGCTAGTCAAGAAAGGGCTGATGTTTTAGAAGGCACGCTCAATGTCAAGAACATCCCAGTTAAAGTACTGTTTGATACTGGCGCGTCACGAAGCTTTATTGCAAAGAGTGCAGTCAAGAAGTTGGATTTGAATTTGAAGAAACTCAAAGAGCCAATGACGGTACGAAATCCAGTGGGAGGTTCCATCAATCTCAGTTGGGTTTGTGCGGTACCCGTCTCTTTTTCTTGCTATAAATTCCCTATTATCTCTGTCGTCATGAACTTTGATGAATTCGATCTTATTTTGGGATTGGATTGGTTAACCAAATATGAAGCAGAGGTTAGATACGCCGAGAGAGTTGTTAGAGCTAAGATTAAATCCGGGAGTTATATAACCTTTCCCTGTGAAGGTCAGAATGCTAATAGAAAGGACTTCTGGGCAGCTTTGAATGTTTCTCCAGCCCAAATTGAAAATGTCCCGGAAGTCATAGAGAATATTCCTGACCTCATCAAAGACATTCCTGTCGTCAAGAACTATGCGGACGTGTTCGAAGAAGTTCTTCGGTTACCTCCGCAGAGAGAAATAGATTTTAAGATTGCTTTGATTCCCAATGCAAGACCAGTAGTTCACGCTATTCGAAGAATGTCCTTGAAAGAGAAGGAGGAATTAGACAATCAAACACGACAGCTAGTATGGAAAGGTCTGATAAGGCCTAGTTTCTCTGATTGGGGAGCAGCAGTGGTGTTTGTCCCAAAATCTGACGGTACTCTACGTCTATGTGTGGATTATCGTGATCTGAACAAGCAGACAATAAAGAACAAATATCCATTGCCGCGGATTGATGATTTGTTGGACCGATTAAATGGAGCATAAGTATTTTCACGAATGGACCTAGCTACAGGATTCCATCAACTTCGAATTGCTGAAGAGTGTGTTCCAATGACAGCGTTCAGAGGTCCCGACTTATTCTACGAGTGGTTAGTAATGTCGTTCGGCTTATGTAACGCTCCCGCTTACTTCGTCGATCTAATGAACCGAGTATTCAGAGGAGTATTGAATAAATTTGTTCTGGTTTTTATTGATGATATTCTAATCTTCTCTAAATCAAAGGCCGAGCATGAAAAACATTTGGAACAAGTGTTAGAAATCCTGAGAAGGAATGTGTTAAAAGCCAAGTTTTCTAAATGTATATTCTGGCAAGATGAAGTGAAATTTCTGGGCCACGTCGTATCAAAAGAAGGAATCGCTGTGGATCCAAGTAAAATCACAGCTATTCAGAACTGGAAACAGCCTAGTACTCCCACTGAAGTCCGCAGTTTTCTCGGATTGGCTAGCTATTACCGAAAGTTCGTTCAAGACTTTTCGAAGATATCTGGTCACTTAACAAAGCTTACAAAGAAGCATTCTAAATTCAAATGGACTCAAGAGAGTGAGGAAGCTTTCGAAGAGCTAAAGTTGAGATTAACTACAGCTCCAGTGTTAACCATCATCGATGGCAACCAAGATCTAAAAGTCTGGACTGATGCTTCTAGAGAAGGCCTTGGCGCAGTGTTAATGCAAAGAGGCCAAGTAATTGCCTATGCTAGCCGTCAACTAAAGCCGCACGAGAAAAACTATGTAACTCATGATCTTGAGTTATTGGCTATCATATTCTCTTTGAAAATCTGGAGACATTATCTCCTGGGTGAGAGATTTGAACTATTTACAGATCATCAGTCATTAAAGTATCTATTCACCCAAAAGGACTTGAATTTGAGGCAGCAACGTTGGCTAGAGTTTCTTGCAGCATATGACTTTGAAATAATGTACACTCCATGAAAAGCCAATGTCGTGGCTGATGCATTAAGCCGAAAGAATGTAATGATCGCCAGCTTTATTATCACGACTTCCTTGATGGACAAAATATCTATTCTTCAGAAGGAGGATAACTTTATTAAGGATATGATTAAAAGGATTCAAAAGGCAAACCCTCGTGTTTTCAAATAGATAACGACGAGACCTTGAGGTTAAAAGGAAGGATTTGTGTTCCTGACGTTCCTGAGCTAAAAAGGGAAGTGTTAGACGAGTGTCACAAGTCCAAGCTGAGTATCCATCCTGGCGTGGCCAAAATGTATAACGATCTCAAAAGAACGTTCTGGTGGAAGGCTATGAAGAGAGACGTTTCAATATACGTTAGCCGATGCCTTACTTGCCAGCTAGTTAAAAGCGACCAACAGAAACTAGCTGGATTATTACAACCACTAGAAGTTCCTGGTTGGAAATGGGAACATATTTCTATGGATTTCATCGATGGTCTGCCCAGGACCATAAAAGGAAATGACAGTATTTGGGTGATCGTAGATCACTTCACGAAGACCGCCCATTTCATACCTGTCAAATCAAACAGAACCGCTCAGAGTCTGGCGCAGATTTACACCAGGGAAATAGTTAGACTACATGGAGTGCCGCTCAGTATAGTCAGTGATAGAGATACAATATTTACTAGTAAATTCTGGGAGGCATTTCAAGTCGAGCTGGGAACGAAGTTGAACTTGAGCACCGCTTATCATCCTCAGACAGACGGTCAGACTGAGAGGGTGAATCGCATTTTAGAAGATCTATTGCGGGCTTGTGTTCTAGATTTCGGTGGATCATGGGAAGACCATCTGCATTTGGCTGAATTCTCTTATAACAATAGCTACCAGGCGAGTCTGACAATGTCTCCATTCGAAGCATTGTATGGTAGACCGTGCCGGTCTCCTGCTTGTTGGGTCGAGCCTGGGAATAGACTTGTGTTGGGTCCCGATATGATTCGAGAAGCTGCCGACAAAGTCGATTTTATTAAGAAGCGATTACTCGCCGCTCAAAGCCGACAAAAGAGCTATGCCGATAGACGAAGAAGAGATATATCCTTCGAAGTTGGCGACTATGTATATTTGAAAGTATCGCCGATGAGAGGAGTTATCAGGTTCGGTAAAACTGGAAAGTTGGCACCCAAATTCATTGGTCCGTTTCCTATTCTGGAACGGATTGGAACTCTCGCTTACAGGGTCAAACTGCGTGACTGGTTGCCTGGAGTGCATGATGTATTTCATATATCTCAACTTCGAAAGCACGTTCATGATCCAGACTTAATCGTGGAAGAAGCAGCTCAGCAGGATATTGAAATAACCCCAGAATTAGCTGTGAGGCGAGAGCCGCTAAAGATTATCGGCAAAGAAACCAAAGAACTGAGGAACAAGAAGGTTCGCTTAGTCAAAGTGCAATGGAGTGGAGATCCGCGAGATTGTACTTGGGAAACTGAGGAGAGCATTCAGAAAGCCTATCCTAGATGCCGAGTTGATATCTCTGATTGACTCCGGTGCAAGGTACATTTAACCTACTTTGCATTACCACTTAATTCTCTATTCTATTGCTATTTTCTTCCCATGGATGTGCACTATTTATTCTATACTCTGAATGATTTTTTAAAAAAGGATATAGGATTTGATCGGAATATTTTAGAAAGGTTAGAAACAAATTGGTTGTTGTATTGTGGGATTGTAGATTTATCAAACCACTTTCGACTTTGTTCCTTTTCGGGGACGAAAAGTTTTAAGTGGGGGAGATTGTAACGACCCAGAAAATCTGAACCAATTTAAATTTTTTTAATTGGCTAAAATAATGGATTTTAAATATTTAAAATAAATATTTTAAATAATGGCGATGAAAACTAAGTTTGAATCGACAATTGAAAACGAATATAATTAATTATAATTATAAACAAGGCCTGAAATGGCGTGGCAGTTTCAAAAATTGAATTCAAACTTTGTCGGACTGCACCGGGTGAAAAACAATCCAGATTTTAGTGAAACCAAAAACATTAGGATCTAATTGGTAATATCTTTCTAACGAATCCGACGAATCAAAATTTTATAGCGGGAATCAAAAGATATGTCCAGTTGAAAATTCTGAATAGTCGCTATGGAATTCAGGCCCTTAAAAATGGACATTTTGCAAATGACCTCGGATTTCGACGAAACCACTTTTGTTGGATCCGCAGTGTCAAGTTATTGTTAGGTTTCAAATTTCATAATTTTTCGAATCAATATGTGAGCGTGGCAAAGGAAAACGCGTTTGACCGGTTTTAGTTGATTTTAATCGACTGGAAATTGGCCATTTTTCAAACGGTCTCAGAATTCGACGAAACTAGTTTTGTTAGGACCGTATCGTCAATACGAAGCTAGAAATATTTTTCGGGAATTTTAGAGTTAGTATGTGACCCCGGTAATTTGAAATGTACGTTTAAAATTCAATATAGTGATTTAAATGTAAATTCAACGGAAACTGATTGTAACGATCAAATCAGCTTGCGATACATATCCCATTGTGTTCGGAATGGGGGTTAAACGCTATGGACGACAGGCGGTGGGCCTCGTTTCGAGGTCGTGGGTAAAAGTCAACTTTATGCAATTAAATTAATTAATAAAATAAAAAAAAATATTATATATTTCCCTCCCTCCCTCTTTTCCACTTCAGCCCCCCCGTTCATTTAAATTTCAAACGATAAAAGAAAAAAAAAAACCTAAAGCATCGACGCCACCGCCCTGACAACCCACGACCGTCGAACCCCCACCGCCCTCCGATCTTCTTCCCCCCCCCCTCTTCCTTGCTCTCGCTCCCCTCCTAACGGCGACGCCCTGAACTCGCGAGCCCCCTCCGAAGCCATCGCGACGCACCCGCCTCTCCCCGAAACCCTAGCGCCGCCAAGCCTGGCCGTCACCCCCCTTCTTCGCAGCACAGTAAGTTTTTATTTTTATTTTATTTTTATTTTTATTTTAATTCTGATTTTATTTTCGTAGAAAGAATACTGTTTTTTTTAGTTTAAATACTGTTTGTTTTTTTTTAGGTTTTAAAACTGATTTTTTTTAAAAGAAAGTAAAACTGATTTTTTTTAAAAGAAAGTAAAACTGATTTTTTAAAGAATGTAAAACTGATTTTTTTAAAGAATGTAAAACTGGTTTTTTAAAGGTTTTAAAACTGAGTTTTAAAAAAAAAGGTTTAAAACTGAATTTTAAAAGGTTTAAAACTGAATTCTAAAAGGGTCTGAAAAACTGATTTTATTTTGAGATTTGAACTTTAAAAAGCAAAATCAGTTTTTTTTTTTTTTATATTGAAAGTCGAAGAAAAAAATCAGATTTTTATATATTGAATAACATAGTAAAAATGCGATTTTTACATATGTAGAGAATACGGGCAACGAAGCGACAAAAGGCGAGATTGGCGAAGATTTCTCTAAAGAAAGAGTTGTAGTTGGATAGCTATTGGTGAGAATTTCTCACTCTTCAATTTCTTTTTCTATATATATATATATATGTGTGTGGAAATTAAAGTGAATTGCTATATATATATATATATATATATATATATATATATATATATATATATATATACGCCACTCGTCCACAAACCATGGACGATATTTATTGGTTGAAATGGTTGTGAAAATTGATTGATAGCGAATGATTGTTTGGGATTGTTTGTGGTTGATATTGATTGATTGTGGTTGAAAAATACCCGTTTGTGGTTGAGAAATATTTGGTTGAAACCACATAGGATTAGTTTGTGGAAATGAAATAAATATATACATGCCGCCTGCGTGCGAACTAGATGCATGATTCCCATTGTCAAAAACCGCGAGGTTTTAAGGTAGAGCGAGGAGCCGTACTAGGGACGGTCCCGGTTTTAACTACCCTGCCGTTATGCTGCCGAAATTTTGAATAATATTCGTGTGTTTGAATTATTTTCATATGCTTAAACTATATTTATTCATTGTATAGAAAACATTCATGTGTTGAATTGGTATTCATTCGTTGATTAGAAATTCATGTGTTGAATGGTATTCATATTTTGAAATAAATTGTTTGATAATAAAAATCACATTTTTATCTATATATAGAAACTATAGAAAACATTCATGTGTTGAATTGATATTCATTCGTTGATTAGAAATTCATGTGTTGAATGGTATTCATATTTTGAAATAGATTGTTTGATAATAAAAATCACCTTTTATCGACTATATGAACTGTGTAAAATAATCTCGTTTTAAAGAAATTGTTTTATGATAAAAATCCCATTATTATCACCAACTTGAACTATATAGAAAAATAGTGTTTTGAAATGAATTGTTTTACAATAAAAATCACATTTTTATTGTATGCATAAATCGTTGAAATGTGAAGTGTTAAAAATAGCCACTTGTTCAAAATAAACATATATGAGATGAAATATTCATTAATTAGCTAATGAAATGATTTGCACCTATGTATGTAACATTAGAATAAATGGTGTCTTTAAACCAAACAGAAATCAAATATGAAGTTGAATAGAAAATGATAAATGATAAGAACTGTATATATATGTACATGCATATTTATTGAACAGGTTATAGCAAAGGGGCTAGAGAAGAGGAATAAAATTTTGTGCCCGACAAATAGGTACACATTTACTGTTTTGTTTGGGTGATGATTTTATGAGCCTGTTGGCTAGCCGCTTGGCTTTTTCTTTTTCTTTTTGAGATTAGAAGGACCGGGAATGCTATTTGCGATTTCCCGATGCTCCCGGTGCAGGGGAGGTTATGGCGAAATTTTCCAAAATTTTAAGGTGTTAGAAAAATATTTGAAGTGAAAACGATATGGAAATCATTGAATGAACTATATTTATATAAATATATAAATATAAATAAAATTAAAACGAAACGAAGCCGTGCAGTTCGTATTTTGAAACCATGATTTCAAACAACTAGTACGGGAAATCCGACCATTGGATTTTTCCGAAACCTCAACCATCCGGTACGCCTTGGAAATGTCTTCCCAACGGCACCAACCTTGGAAAAATCCAACGGTTGGATTGTCTGGAATGTTTAATTCAAATCTGAAGAAAAACAGCGCCAGAAGCGATTATATTTATGTATATATAAATATAATTATATATTTAATCGAATAACGACGCTGCAGTTCGTAATTTGAAATCGAAAATTCAAACGATTGTACCGGGAGATCCGACCGTCGGATTTTCCCGAAACTGGAACCGTTGGATTCGTTTTGAAAAGACCTTTCTAATGATGTAAATTTTGTGAAGATCCAACGGTTAGAATTTCAGATATGTGTAAATCAAATCTGAAGAAAAACAGCGCCACGGCCGCTTTATGGCCCGAAGCGTCGTTTTGAATAAATTAGCTATTTTAAAATAAATAAAAATAGCGATAAATAGTTATAAAATATCCTAAGCGATATGGAATGGAAATAAACTGAATTTGCTCGATTTATGTGGCTTTTGATGGTTGAATGTGTTTGGTGTGAAAATTACATTAAAGAACAATATTGGTGTTGTCGAATAATTTAACCATTGAAATAAATTGATTTGAAAATTCTAAATATACGTGAATTATTTGAAAAGGCCGAGATAACTCTCATTTCAAATAATTGACCGACGATTGAAAGTCGAAGATGAAGACGGTGGTCGAAGACCGGAGATCTTCACCTCGTTTGGATGGTAACCGAGGTCCTGATTGGGAGGCGTCCCGAAATATGGATAATGAGTGGTGATCGTCTAGACGTACGTGGTGATCGAAGGGTTTGCGAGGTATTTAGTGCCTCCGGTTTCGTTCAGACCCAGAACGGACTTGTAAATGGACAGTATGTCTGACATTGGAATTTATTCTATGTTGATTGATTTCTGTTAAATATACATCTGTTTGGCGGCGGAGAATTTATTCTTTTGCTAAACGCCCTTCTCTGAGACGCACGAGCTCAGAGGTTGTATATCGATGGACATCAGTCGCATGGCATGACTTGCCTGTGTGGCATGCTAAGATGCAGTGATCAGGGCTTCTGTTGAAAAGAAAAGTCTTGTGGTGATGATCAAAGCACCGCCTGTGTGGCGTAGCTTTGTGTATAACGTGAATTCGCGAGCCTCACACCCCGGTATGAACCTAAAACGGGAGAGGACATCAGGGAGGGCCTGCGTTTCTTTCTAGCTTGGGTGGTGTCAGTGACCTACCAGCCCTGACATTTATATACTTTTCACCTATGTGGTTGTTGCTGTTGCGAGGCGCCTCGGTTTGATCGGACGATCCGGGTCCGATGGAGTCATTCGTTGGCTCGTTGACGCCCCAAAGGGCGGGGAAACGCAGTGTTCAGGAATTTTAATCCACATCGGTGGACCGTCCCTGACGATCCAAAGGCTTGACTGAGTTCTTGCCTAGGACACGGGCTAGAGCGTCTCGAATTTGGTAAGGACTATCTTTTGCCTTGGTTCATGACGGAAATCAAATTTCCAAATACGACACCGTGCGGTTTTGATTGTATACCTACATATGGCGACATAGTGGTATGGGGCATTAATGCCGTCTATGATTGATAGTTATGATTTGAAGTTGTTTTCAAAACATATAAAAACTAGCAATAATATCAAATGCCTTTGTTTTACTCGTATCAAGCATATTTTGGCCGTTATAAGGTAAAAACTCTATCCTCCGGTTTGCGTTGCATTGTGTGATGGGAACTGAGTCTTATAACGGCTTCATTTTTTGTAAAAAGCATAGCGATGTTTAAAAGAAAGATTTGTTTTAAAGCACTGGCAATCCAATGGAGTAAACCCGTTCCACGAAAGTGGCGTGGTCCTGTGATTTGCCATATTATATATATGTGTTGAGTAGATTTCTCATACCAGTCCCATGACTGACTCGTAGTTTGTTTCACTTTCAAACTCGGGTGCCCCTTTTTCTACACGGGCAGCCTTGTATTCAGGTTTAGCTGGTTCTTTCCGGATAGCTGGAGCTGAAGATGGATTCTATCATTTATTTCCTTTTATGCTGTTCAGTTCCTATTGTACATATTTTGTTTATTTCCGCTGTAGACATTTATGTATAGCTGAACTGTATTTCTACTAAGTAAGATCCTGTATACTGTGTAACTCTGATGATTACTTTTATCCAGTATATTCTATTGTTCATTATCTGGTGTATTTATTTAATTCTGTTCTGCTATTATCTATTTCTGTGTTATATTCCAAAGATAACCCTGTTTCCGTCTGAACGGGATTTCGGGTCGTCACAAAAGTGCAATAAGGAAAAGAGCTAATTAGCGAAGTACTTAACGAAACGAGTTAAAACTTTTTGATTGAGTTGAAACAAAAATGGGAATGGTTGGATATAGGTTAAACAGGTTTGGAATGAAGTGTTAGAAGAGTATAAATATAATGCTCGAAAAAAAAGGTATGTATTTAATTCATATATGAGATTTTATGTGCCGTATCGGCTAGCCGCTTAGCTTTTCTTTTGGATTGATGAGGGCCATGGGAGGCTATTTGAAATATCCCGATGCTCCTGGTACAAAGGAGGTTATGGCGAATTTTTCCGGGAATTTAAGGAGTTAGAATATTTTTAAGATAATTTGATAGTTAGAAATCAACGTATCAATATATATATATATATATATATATATAAGTCGATAAGGAAACGAACTTAGAAATAGAATAGTAAAACCAAAAAGGGAGATTAAGAATAAAATCTAGTAAGAATAGAAAGAGGAAGCGTATACGTGTTTAAAAGTGAATAAGTAGTTGTGTGGTATTGATTATTCGAGTAAGTAGCCATATCTGTTTTGACGTTATAAATGTTATTCAGTCAAGGTCTGAGAGGTAGTTATACCCCAACTTGATTGATTTCATTATTAACAAATAAATAGTAAGATTTCAGGCTCGAAGATCAATGTTGAATAAGAGTTATTTGAATATAGTATTTGGGTTGTCGTAACGATGTTTTACACAACATCCGTTTTAACCCAAATAAGTGTAAGCTTGGAAATATAATAAAGAATATTTCCTAAGTATAGAAATAAACGAGATCGGAAGAGAGAAAAGTAATTGGAATATTTTCTAATTATAAATAGCATATATTTTCTAAAGTTTAGAAAATAAAGGAAGGCGATATTCGGAAATGTTTTCCAAATAAAATAAAAGGCCAATATGGTTATTGAAAATATTTGGTTAACAAATATTGATAAAGAAATAGAGAAGTGATTTAACTAATGGAATATTAATTAAGGGCTCAGTGATCTGTTCAAAAGGAAAATTTGATTTTTGAAAAGAGTAAACTATTTAAAAACTACTAGGGAAAGACTGTTAGAATTAAAAACAAATTTAACAGAAATTTGTGAAAGCCAAATTGAATTAAAGTAATTCCAGTAAAGTGGTAACTGAGATTGAATTAGAATGATATCAAGATAAATTGGATTGTGAGATTCCAATTTGAAGTGTAATGTGATAATCAAGTTAAGAGTTGGGAATCGAGAAGAAACTCGAGTTGAAATGATATTTGGCTCGGATATAAGTGAATGGTTGTGTTAGGGATAAAAGCAGATTGGGATTTGATTGGGATGACCCTTGTATCCGCTGAATTGACAGCAGGTGAAAGTGATAGTGTTGATATGCCCAACAAAAAGGTACAAGTTTATATTCGATATAAGCATGAGTATGAGCCTAATTAGTAGGCCGTTTGGCTGTTTGATTTTCTTTTGGGTTGGAGATGGCCCAGAGAGGCGAGTTGGAGTTTGACCGATTGGCCAGTACAAAGGAGGTGCTGGCGAAATTTTTCGAAGAGTTAAGGCGTTAGAAAATTTTCATGATTTTTGAAAATTTTCGTTGATAAGAATTAATTAATAATTTAATTGAAATTAAATTGGTTCAGTTGAAACTAAAGTTAAGAAGTGAACAAATATGTTCTAACCAGTCGATAGGGTCGTCCTCTACCTTTTAGCAATTTTGAGGACGAAATTATTTTAAGTGGGAAAGACTGTAATGACCCGCATTGGCAGATGTATTATAATTAATTTATTTAATTATATAAATAATGATATAGTGAATTAAATGGTCATGGAATTAAATAATGATGAATATTTATTTAAAATAATAAATTAAATAATATATTTAATTATGAAATAATCAGAATTGGCTGAAATGGCGATATGGTGTGAACTGGATTATCTATGATATTTAATTCAGTTTAGAATTGAATTAGAATAACGAATATATTATATAAACGACAGTTTGAACGTAGAGTTATAATATAATTATAATCGAGCTCGAAATGGCGCCGCAGTTCGCTATTTGGCGATTTGAACTTTAACTGAATGTACAGGATTCGTTTTAAGCTGGATATCTATGAAACAAGAAACGTGTGGAGCTGGTGGAGTATATCTTTCTAGTAGAAGAGAAAAATCGGGATTTCTTCGTGTAGATTTTGATTTATGTCCAAATCAAATTTTAGAAAAGTCACTGTGGCATTCCTTTATAATTTATAAAGGAATTATTTATATTTATATAAGGAATTTCATTATAAATCGAATATCGGGTTGACCCAGATGAAATATTGAGTTAGAAATCCATATGGGATTATTCTAGAGCTGTATGGTATTCCACTGCGAATATATACGATAATATTAAATTATTAATATTTAATTTAATTTTATTTAAATATATTTATATATTTAAATGGGTCATTCAGAGCTTTTAAAATACGCTATGTGAGCAAACGGAGTCGGAATTCGACGAAACCAGTTTCGTTGGGACCGAAATGTCGAACTCTAGCTGCATGTCCAGTTTCGTGATTTTTAGGTATAGTATGTGACCTCAGGAATTTTTAACAATGAATACAAATAATGATGGATTAAAAACAAATATAATAATGGATGGGAAAATATCTTCTCTTCTTGTAAATAGTATTTTAACAAATTTCTTAAGACCTAATTCCTCAGTTCCTTCCACCGTTCTTTTCTTTTCTTCTCAGGAAATTAAATCGTGCTTTGTTAAATCAAAACAAATCAAAAGAAAATGAAATAAATTCCATAGTTTGTATTCTTGAGTATGTGGGATCTTTCGCTTCACTCTGTATGAGTTTTGAAGAATTCAAATTTGTCTTGGCTGCCGCGAGTTCAGATCTGAAGGTTGGGTGAAGCAACCGAAGTTGCTGGAAGTTCGTATGTGGGTTTAGATCGTATGGAGTTTACGATTTAGGGGGGTTCGATAAGCATGATTGTCAACCATTGTTTGTGCAGTGAGGACCTGGAGTTCGATGTTTGTTTCTGAGATCCGTGTGGTATTCGAAGGAGTTGAGTAAGGGAGGAGCAGTTAGAAGTTTTTATGGGATGGCAGCGGTGAAGTTCTGTTTGGATTTGGCATTGAGAGGCCGACATGCTGGGTTGGTCTGCTGAACAGGAGCTTGGTTGGGTAAATTAAAGAAGAAACGAGGTTGATGTTAAGTAAGAGTGCTCCCGTTGTGTAGGAAATGGAGAGCGTTATGATGGTTTCGATCTGGAAATTTCATGAAGAAAGGTAAATGGCTGATCTTGATCAAGGGGTAAAACATGATTATGTAGGTGAAGATAATCATCAATTTATCTATAATGATATTGATTTAAGTTAAGTTGAAAGGGAGATGTTGGTGCGGATTTTTCTGGGGTTTAGTTTAGGGGTAACGAAGGAAATTATTAACAAATGAAGTGATTAACTGATTTAAGTTATTGTTGATAATGGTGATTTGGGTTGTAGAAGGAAGATGATACTAAAACGGTGTGCGGAATTATTTCGTTGTACAGGAGGAGTGCGGTATTGAGAATGTAGGAGGAAGGGTGACTGTAGACATGGGTCCGTATATCTGTTGTGGGCCGTGATTTAGTGGGTAAAAGCCCATCTAGTTAATTTAATTAAATTTGTTTAACTTAATTTGTATATGAACTTATAATCACAATTACTTCCTCATATATTATTGAAATTCAGCGAAACAAGATCCGACAGGATCGTATGGACAGACACTACACGATGGAACTGACTGGAAGTCCATCGGAGCTCGTTACAATTTATGGCAAAATAAATTGTCTGTCTGAATCAAATCGAACGACAATTATCATAATTAACGATGATAGTCAAATGTGAGTAAATCTCACTAACTCTGAACAGTTTATAATTTCATGTTGTATTTTTAGAACAATTAAAAATTGTTTGATTGACTGTGTGTTGACTGTTTGATTGAACTGCTAGTCAGTTAGTTGAATTTCTATATTAATTCCGTTTAACAGAATATATCATATGGAACTGAAAGTGATGTTATCTATATTTTTTAACATCTGTGATGCAGGGAAACAGGTTGGAGGAATCCAACTGAATTCCTCAACATTTATTTTAATGTTTTCATATATTGTGATATATGATGTGGTATATAATCTGTTGTCGATTATATGTGTTTGAACGAAACTGATCATCGTGATTTGATATGTTGAATACCATAACATACCGAAATGTTGATAACGTGGAATTTGTCAAAGTGATATTTGAAAATAAAATATTTATAAATAAGAAATATTTATAAATTGGAATATTTATAAATAGGAGATATTTAGAAAAAGGGAAAACATTATAAAAAAGGAAACTGTTATAAGAAGGAAATCATTTTAAAGTGGAGAACCGTTACTAAAAGTAAATCTTTAAAATGAATAAACGTTGTTAAAAGGGAAATATTTATAAAGCGAATAAAGGAGTTAAATCGAATATGGTATTCGAAAGGAGTTAAATTGAATTAGTTATTCGAAGGGAGTTAAATCGAATATGGTATTCGAAAGTAGTAAATCGAATTAGTTATTCGAAAGGGGTTAGTCGAGTCGAGTAAATTGAATAGAGTTATCGAATATTAGTGTAACACCCCGAATTTTGGGTTAATACTAAAATTCACTAATTACAAGATAAATAATCTCAGATGTGGGAATTAGGGGAAACGGGCCGCGTCATTACGTTCGTCTCGGAAAAATACGCGAAATAGAGTCCGAGTTTTCGAAAATCGGAGTCCGTATGGCCCAGTTATGGCCCGATGAAGTTTGCAGAAAATTCAAAACTAAAACAGATTTAAAAATTTAAAAATTCAGATTTGGAATGGGCCAGGCGGGGTCAGGCGGGAAGCTTCCCGCCTAACCCATGTCGACAGGGCTGTCGACAGGCCTGTCGACAGGGGTGTCGACATGCCTGTCGACTTGCCTGTCGACAGGGTGGCACCGTTCAGTGAACCTGGGTGCACCAGGTTGCACCAGGTTGGGTTTCAGGCTGGCTAAGAGGGCTGGTTCTAGAGATTTCCTAAATCTAAGGGTCCTAATCTAATCTAGGGTTAATCTAAGGGCCTAAAACACTCACCTAATCCTATAAATAAGACCCCAACCCTACCCTAATTCATTCATAATTAAGTCTTGTAACTAAACTATGGCAAAATGAAATTTGAGCATGGCCTCCACTAGTTCACAAAGAAAGTTGCAAGCTAATTCCTCTCTAATCAATCTTTAATCATCATTATCTTCATAGTTAGCAACTAATTCTACTTCATAAGGTTGCTAATCTTGAGTTTGGTGAGTTTCTATCACTTTAACATCATTTGTTAAAGTAAGTAGATTGGGTGTAATAAGACTTATGGTCTTAAATGCGGATTAGTGAGTATGAATCATGAATAATGATATGTTACTCTATGTTGTTCTATGTTTATGCATATGTGATAAGTTGGTTTATGCATGCTTAATAAGTTGATTTATGCATGTTTAACAAGTTGATATATGCATGTTTAATAAGTGGATTTATGCATATTTAATAAGTGGAATCATGCATGTTTAGGAAAGTGAGATATGCAAGTTAAGTATATGTTTAAATGCAAGTTGAAAGTGATATGCAAGTTATGCATGCTTATGCAAGTGTATGGATGATTATGCAAGTCATATACATGCTTAAATGCAAGATTTATGTGATATGCAAGTTATGCATGCTTATGCGAGTATATGAATGCTTATGCAAGATATGTGTATGCTTAAATGACATGATATGCAAGTTATTCATGTTTATGCAAGTATGTGAATGCTTATGCAAGTATGTGGATACTTATGCAAGTATGTAAATGCGTATGCAAGTTATGTGTATGCTTAAATGCATGTTTAACATGTTATGCAAGTTATGAGAATGCCTATATGCAAGTTCAACATGTTATGCAAGATATGTGTATGATAATATGCAAGCTCATATGCAACATGTTATGCAAATCATGTGTATGATAATATGCAAGTTTGGGTTATATGTAGTTGGGTTAATATATGCTCATATATGCAAGTTGACATCCTCTTAACCCATGACAAAGTTGTATGTAAAACCCATGATATTTGTGATGATCTTCCCCTTATTATGTCATGTAACGAGAACGATTTACGTGGGGAACGATGGGGTTGGTAAATATGTTAATAAATGAATGTTTGGGTATGATTAAGCATACCATAAAAATAAATTACCATAAGTGGGAATTTACCTATTGAGTTAGGTCTACCCCATGGGAATTTACCTATTGAGTTAGGTCTACCCATGTTATGGAAAACTTGATATTAATTAGGGATAATTAATATGGGGGTGATTAATTAGGTGTAATTAATCGACTAAGACACGAGGTTGGACTCATTTGTAGTGTAAAACTGCTCGGACCCGACCGGCTTAACCAGTTGCTACAAATGTCAGCCCAATGTGAGAGGTCTTAGCCATAAATTAAATACGTGATTAAGGTAAAGACACGAGGTTAGACTCTGTTATGACGTAAGACTGCCCGGATTCTACCGGCTTAACCAGGCGGTCATAACAGCCAGTCTAATGTGGGAGGTCTTTACGGGAGATCACGGTCTTAATTAATTAAGAAACACTTAACCATAATAGCATGTAGTGGGACATGAGGGGTTAAGTGGGTGCCTTGGGTGGCATGAGGAAATTTGGTGGTTGCCTTGGGTGGCATGTGGAATCTAGTGGGTTGCCTTGGGTGGCAATAGAAAATACGATTAGAATACTTAACCAAGTGGAAACATGTAATTAAACATGATTAAAGGGTTAAGGGGATACACTAGATATTTGACAAGCTTAAGTGGGTAGCTTGTGGGGGCCCATTTCAACCAATATCCCAAACGTATCTTTGTGGGCTCGACCCAAGTCGAGTGACGGGACACGCATATTGGGCTTGATTATAAGAGGCCAAAACGGGTTAGCGGTGGCAACGCAAGTCCAACGGGTTTCATATGCGTGTGTGGGCCCGGGCTGGTAGATAAGCCGTTGTTGCATCGTGTAGATATAAAGCCGTGCACCGTTAGTATTGGGTAGCCACTTTAGGGGAGTGATACACCCCACTGTGGGACCAGCACGGGTATCTACGGTAGGGAGCCGATCGCTTGGGGAGTAGTGGGTACACCTAATGAAGATAGGGGCAGACGACACCTATGTAGGGGTACACGAAACTACTGGGTAAGAATACTGGGTACACCTAGTGGAGATAGGGGCAGACGGCACCTATGTAGTGGAGTAGGGGTACAAGAGACTACTGGGGAAATTTTCTAAGTCTTAGGAAGGGATCAACCTTTAAGTAGGAAGGACTGGTGTGGTGCAGTTAGTAATTATCTTTGGGTGGGTAGATGCGTCCTGACGGTTATCTTAGTTTATCCTAAGTCTACCAAGCTGCTTAGTGTAGCCATTCATCCCCAGATATTACCGTAGGTCAAGTTTATGTCTTCTCTGGTTACTTTAATGATTGTATTGTTAAAGTTATAGGACTCACTCAGACTTATGTCTGACCCCGTTGTTTTTATCTTTTTCCCAACCCTCAGGTCCTACGGTGGATCCTAGCGGTAGTAGAGCTTGATCGGATTGCTGTTCCAGTCTTTAGGAGCTTGGGTAGATGTAAAGCTCCAGTGATCCAGTTATCTTTTCTTTTGTTATGGCTATTGTATGAGAGAGTGGGATTATGTACTTCTTTATTTGGATGGATATTGTACTTGACTTTTATCGTTGTTTTATGATGTAACCAGACATGTTTATTTCCGCTGTTATGAGATGATGTTTTAAAATTTCAAGTACTATTTATATCTGTCTTGTTGTAATTTTTCTGTTCTATATTCACTAAAATACTCCACCGATGCTATGGCATTCCCTTTGTGAGTGACCCTAGCGGGCGTGGGGTGTTACACGTGGTATCAGAGCAAAGGTTACCGGAACAGATAAAATTTTTAGAAAGCTATTTTTCTAAAACATTTTTGGAAAAGATATTTTCAAAAACATGTCTTTTAAGAGAAAAGTTTTTGAAAGAAAAGCATAATCCCCAATAGCCATATCTATATCCTTCGAATTCTCCGTTTTGAATCTTTCCTTTTTCGTTTCAGCATGACCGAGAATCTTAATCTTCCGGAGGGTGTGGCGGTACCAGTATGGTATAGGAGATTGATGGAGGCTAGGGCCACCACTGCGGGTCCAGCAAATATTCCTCCACCAACCGTAGCACCCGATCTTCCTCCTCCCCCTCCTCCTCGCACGGATACTTTTGCTAAGACTTGCAAGGAATTTAAAGCTATGGGAGGGAAACCTTTTCAAGGATCTGAAACTTTTGTGGAAGCTAGAGATTGGCTTAAGGAGGTGGAAGAGTTGATAGATATCTTTGAGATGGAAGAAGGGAAGAAAGTCAAGTTGGCTGCTTGGTTAATGAAGAGAGAGGCCTCATTCTGGTGGGAGGTTACTAATGGAGAACGCCCCGTTGATTCTTGGGCGGATTTTAGGCAAAGATTTGTGGCAAAGTTTCTCTCAAGGGCGGAGGAAAACTTGTATATGGAAAGATTCTTGACTTTAAAGCAAGGAAATCTTTCGGTGAAGGAATATGTTAACAAGTTTAATCAATTGGCAATGTTTGGCCTAGACATGGTGAATACACCGGAGAAGAAGGCTTTGAGGTTCGTGAAAGGCTTGAATGAACCAATGCATGGGTTGGCTATGACTCACATCCCTATGGGGGCCACCTTTGAGAAGCTAATTGACATGGCACTCATGTATGAGGAAGAGAAGGGTCCTAATGCTAATAAGGCACCCGAGAAGAAAGGAGATCAAAAGAGACCTCAACAACAGCAAAGCAAAGGTGGGAAAGGCAACGGTGGCAAGGGCAAGAAGAAGAAGTGTTTCAATTGTGGGACACCTGGCCACCTAAGCAAGGATTGTCGCAAGAAGAAGAAGACCGGCTGCTTCCACTGTGGCGAAGCAGGGCACTTAGTGAAGGATTGCCCTAAGAAGGGGCAAAGGACGGGATCTACCTCAGGAGGACAGGTGCAAGCTCTTATGGAACCGAGTCTGGCTAGGGGGCAAGTACAGGCTCTCGCGGTTCCACCGATTCAGGAGAGAGGTGGAACTATTTCCGTTGAAAGTCTAGTTTTTCTATTTGACCATCCTGTCCGTACATTGTTTGATTCAGGCGCATCGCATTCGTTTATCTCATCGTCATTAGTTGAGTCACTGCACTTAGACACCAGTCTGGTAGATGATCCCTTGGTTGTTTCAAACCCAATTGGGGGCTCCACTTATTTGTCCATGATATGTTTGGGTTGGAAGATTTCTATACTTAGCATTGAGTTTAGATGTGATGCTTTTGTGTTGGGCTTCACGGGCTATGGGTTGATTTTGGGCATGGACTGGTTATCCAGTAATGGTGCCGTTCTGGATTGCGAAAGGAGAGTTGTTAGGCTCATGACCCGCTTGGGTAACACTCTCGAGATTTCTTGTAATCCCATGGACTCTGTTATGCTAAGTTATCTTGAATCGCTTGACGCTTCGGTCGAGAGTTTGCAATCTATGAGAGTGGTCCGGGAATATCCGGATGTGTTTGAGGAGGTGAAGGGCTTACCTCCGAAGCGGGAGATTGACTTCCGAATATATTTGGTGGATAATGCTAAACCGGTATCTTTACCAGTGCGCCACATGGCTCCTCGTGAGAGGAGGGAACTCCATAAGCAAGTAGGGGAGTTGCTTGAGAAGGGGTTCATAAGACGGAGCATATCGGAGTGGGGTGCTCCAGTAGTATTTGCTACGAAGGCGGATGGGTCCCTCAGACTTTGTGTAGACTATAGAGAACTCAACAAGCTCACAAAGAAGAATAGACACCCATTGCCGAGAATAGATGATCTTTTCGATCAGTTGGTTGGCGCTTCGGTATTTTCTCAGTTGGACTTAGCCACAGGGTTTCATCAGTTGAGGGTGGCTGAGGATAGCATAGACAAGACTGCCTTTAGAACTCCGGATGGTTTCTATGAGTGGCTGGTGATGCCATTTGGGTTGACGAACGCCCCTGCATACTTTGTTGATTTGATGAGTAGGGTGTTCAGGGAGTTCCTTAATAAATTTGTGGTGGTCTTTGTGGATGATATCTTAGTATTTTCTAAGAGTGAAGAAGAGCATGCCTTACATCTTGGGGAAGTGTTGAAGACTCTTCGAGCACATAGCCTTAAGGCTAAATTCTCTAAATGTCACTTCTGGAGGAGGGAAGTGCGGTTCTTGGGGCATGTGGTCTCCAAGGAAGGGATAGCTGTGGATCCCGCGAAGGTAGTATCAATTCAGGATTGGAAGGTTCCGAAGAATGCTACCGAGGTAAGAAGTTTCTTGGGGTTGGCGGGTTATTATAAGAAGTTTATCAAAGACTTCGCGAAGATATCAGCCCCATTAACCCGCTTAACAAAGAAGAATCTTGTTTTCACATGGGACGTAGATTGTGATGATGCGTTCCGACGGTTAAAGAGAGCTTTAACCACTGCTCCAGTTTTAGTGTTGCCGGATGGGAGCAAGCCATTTTTTGTCTATACCGATGCCTATGGGACAGGCCTTGGCGCAGTCTTAATGCAGGAGGGAAGGGTAATAGCCTATGGTGGAAGGCAGTTGAGGGCACATGAGAAAAATTACCCTACCCATGATCTAGAGCTAGCCGCTATTGTTTTTGCGCTTAAGATTTGGCGCCATTATCTCCTTGGTGAGAGATTCGAGTTGTTCACTGACCATAAATCATTGAAGTACTTATTCTCTCAGAAAGATTTAAACTTAAGACAGCAAAGGTGGATGGAGTTTTTAGCATCCTATGATTTCGAGATAGCGTATACCCCTGGTAAGGGTAACGTGGTGGCGGACGCCTTGAGCCGGAAGAGGTTGTCCTTGAGTCCATTGTTCGTGGAACGACAACGCTTGGAATTTATCTCGATGTTTGATTTCAAACCTTCCGTTGACTATGTACCCGGTTTGCTAGCTTCTTTGGAAGTTAGACCTACTCTTTTGGGGCGGATTGGAGAAGCACAGAGGGACGACCCACGGTTGGTTGAGTTGATAGAGAAGCTCATAAGGGGGGAGTCGTCCAGCCATTTGAGTAGGTACACCCTAGACGATAGGGGGTGCTTGCGTAGGGACGATAGACTTTGTGTACCGCTAGATAAAGGGTTGAGGAAGGCTATTCTTGATGATGCACACCGTTCTAGGATGACCATTCATCCCGGTGGGGATAAGATGTACCAAGACATGAAGAGGGTTTTCTTCTGGGCCGGTATGAAGAAAGATGTGGCCAAATATGTAGCTCGATGCTTGGTATGTCAGCAAGTGAAGGCGGAGCAAAGGAAACCAGGTGGGTTGCTTCACCCATTGGAGGTTCCGCAATGGAAGTGGGATAGCGTCTCGATGGATTTTATTGATGGGTTACCCAGATCGAGGAAGGGTAATACAGGAATTTGGGTGGTGGTAGACAGACTTACTAAGAGCGCCCATTTCATACCTGTGAAGAGTAAGAGGACTGCTCCATGGCTAGCTTCAGTATATCTTCGAGAGATAGTTCGATTACATGGGGTACCCTCTAGCATAGTGAGTGATCGAGATCCTATCTTCACTAGCGAGTTCTGGAGAAGTTTGCAAGAAGCAGTGGGGACTCAATTGTGTCTGAGCACCGCATATCATCCTCAGACAGACGGCCAGACTGAGAAGGTGAATCGGGTTCTAGAAGACCTTTTGAGGCTTTGTATCTTAGATTTTGGAGGTACATGGGAAGAGCATCTTCCATTGGTGGAGTTCGCATATAATAACAGCTTTCAGTCCAGTATTGGTATGGCTCCTTTCGAAGCTCTCTATGGAAGGCCTTGTCGATCACGTACATGTTGGTGGGAGTCTACGGATAAGATCTTGCTTGGGCCTGATATGGTTAGGGATACTTCAGAGAAGATCGATTTGATTCGAAGAAGGATGAAAGCAGCGCAAGATAGGCAAAAATCTTATGCGGACAAGAGAAGGACGGATCTTGAGTTTGAGATAGGGGATATTGTTTTTGTTAAGGTATCTCCGTTGAGAAATGTTGTTCGCTTCGGATCCGTTGGGAAGTTAGCACCAAGGTTTGTTGGGCCGTTTCCTATCAAGGAAAGGATTGGGCGGATGGCATATAGGATGGAGTTGCCCGACAGACTTAGTGGTGTTCATGATGTATTCCATGTATCACATCTGAGGAAGTGCTTACATGAGACCGCAGAGGTGGTAGAGCCGAGCTTGCTTAGAGATGTAGAGGTTGAGCGTGATGCGACGATTCGACGAGCTCCTACTCGCATCCTTGGGTCAGAGACTAGGAAGTTGAGGAATCGAGAGGTTCAGCTGGTCAAAGTGCAATGGGGAGAAGATGAGAGCAACGCAACTTGGGAGACGGAAGCGAAGATGCGTTCATTGTACCCATTTCTTTTTGAGGGTACGTCTTTACTTTCTCCTTTATCGCTTGTCTAGTACTTATCTTATCTTTGGTATGTCCTCTCGTTAGTACCTTTGACCTTTAGATAGGGTAAACCTATGGTTGAAACATGTGTTTGAGACATGTTATGGTTGATGGATGCAAGTGGATGCAAGTGTTTGCTAGTGGTTGCTCGTGGATGCATATACACACACTCTAGGCATTAGATCGGCTCAGTCACTTCATATTGCATATTGCATAAAATTGTGTGTAGGAAAATATATTTATGGATGTATAATGGTTGTGTTATCACATGGATGATGCATTTTGGTGAATGATTGTGCACTCATGTAGATATTGTATGTGTCGATAGGGTTTCTCGCATACATAATGGATGCATGGCACTATCATGGTTTGCATATGTTCATACATTAGATAGGGAACATATACACACACTTTTGGCATATGCTCATACATCATTAGAAATTGTTTTAAGGACAATGGATGCCAGTGGTTGATGGTTTGAGTAGATGGTTGTTTGGATGGTAGGATATGCATTCTCCTTAGCTTAGAGATTTCGGGGACGAAATCCTTTAAGGAGGGGAGAATGTAACACCCCGAATTTTGGGTTAATACTAAAATTCACTAATTACAAGATAAATAATCTCAGATGTGAGAATTAGGGGAAACGGGCTGCGTCATTACGTTCGTCTCGGAAAAATACGCGAAATAGAGTCCGAGTTTTCGAAAATCGGAGTCCGTATGGCCCAGTTATGGCCCGATGAAGTTTGCAGGAAATTCAAAACTAAAACAGATTTAAAAATTTAAAAATTCAGATTTGGAATGGGCCAGGCGGGGTCAGGCGGGAAGCTTCCCGCCTAACCCATGTCGACAGGGTTGTCGACAGGCCTGTCGACAGGGGTGTCGACATGCCTGTCGACTTGCCTGTCGACAGGGTGGCACCGTTCAGTGAACCTGGGTGCACCAGGTTGCACCAGGTTGGGTTTCAGGCTGGCTAAGAGGGCTGGTTCTAGAGATTTCCTAAATCTAAGGGTCCTAATCTAATCTAGGGTTAATCTAAGGGCCTAAAACACTCACCTAATCCTATAATAAGACCCCAACCCTACCCTAATTCATTCATAATTAAGTCTTGTAACTAAACTATGGCAAAATGAAATTTGAGCATGGCCTCCACTAGTTCACAAAGAAAGTTGCAACCTAATTCCTCTCTAATCAATCTTTAATCATCATTATCTTCATAGTTAGCAACTAATTCTACTTCATAAGGTTGCTAATCTTGAGTTTGGTGAGTTTCTATCACTTTAACATCATTTGTTAAAGTAAGTAGATTGGGTGTAATAAGACTTATGGTCTTAAATGCGGATTAGTGAGTATGAATCATGAATAATGATATGTTACTCTATGTTGTTCTATGTTTATGCATATGTGATAAGTTGGTTTATGCATGCTTAATAAGTTGATTTATGCATGTTTAACAAGTTGATATATGCATGTTTAATAAGTGGATTTATGCATATTTAATAAGTGGAATCATGCATGTTTAGGAAAGTGAGATATGCAAGTTAAGTATATGTTTAAATGCAAGTTGAAAGTGATATGCAAGTTATGCATGCTTATGCAAGTGTATGGATGATTATGCAAGTCATATACATGCTTAAATGCAAGATTTATGTGATATGCAAGTTATGCATGCTTATGCGAGTATATGAATGCTTATGCAAGATATGTGTATGCTTAAATGACATGATATGCAAGTTATTCATGTTTATGCAAGTATGTGAATGCTTATGCAAGTATGTGGATACTTATGCAAGTATGTAAATGCGTATGCAAGTTATGTGTATGCTTAAATGCATGTTTAACATGTTATGCAAGTTATGAGAATGCCTATATGCAAGTTCAACATGTTATGCAAGATATGTGTATGATAATATGCAAGCTCATATGCAACATGTTATGCAAATCATGTGTATGATAATATGCAAGTTTGGGTTATATGTAGTTGGGTTAATATATGCTCATATATGCAAGTTGACATCCTCTTAACCCATGACAAAGTTGTATGTAAAACCCATGATATTTGTGATGATCTTCCCCTTATTATGTCATGTAACGAGAACGATTTACGTGGGGAACGATGGGGTTGGTAAATATGTTAATAAATGAATGTTTGGGTATGATTAAGCATACCATAAAAATAAATTACCATAAGTGGGAATTTACCTATTGAGTTAGGTCTACCCCATGGGAATTTACCTATTGAGTTAGGTCTACCCATGTTATGGAAAACTTGATATTAATTAGGGATAATTAATATGGGGGTGATTAATTAGGTGTAATTAATCGACTAAGACACGAGGTTGGACTCATTTGTAGTGTAAAACTGCCCGGACCCGACCGGCTTAACCAGTTGCTACAAATGTCAGCCCAATGTGAGAGGTCTTAGCCATAAATTAAATACGTGATTAAGGTAAAGACACGAGGTTAGACTCTGTTATGACGTAAGACTGCCCGGATTCTACCGGCTTAACCAGGCGGTCATAACAGCCAGTCTAATGTGGGAGGTCTTTACGGGAGATCACGGTCTTAATTAATTAAGAAACACTTAACCATAATAGCATGTAGTGGGACATGAGGGGTTAAGTGGGTGCCTTGGGTGGCATGAGGAAATTTGGTGGTTGCCTTGGGTGGCATGTGGAATCTAGTGGGTTGCCTTGGGTGGCAATAGAAAATACGATTAGAATACTTAACCAAGTGGAAACATGTAATTAAACATGATTAAAGGGTTAAGGGGATACACTAGATATTTGACAAGCTTAAGTGGGTAGCTTGTGGGGGCCCATTTCAACCAATATCCCAAACGTATCTTTGTGGGCTCGACCCAAGTCGAGTGACGGGACACGCATATTGGGCTTGATTATAAGAGGCCAAAACGGGTTAGCGGTGGCAACGCAAGTCCAACGGGTTTCATATGCGTGTGTGGGCCCGGGCTGGTAGATAAGCCGTTGTTGCATCGTGTAGATATAAAGCCGTGCACCGTTAGTATTGGGTAGCCACTTTAGGGGAGTGATACACCCCACTGTGGGACCAGCATGGGTATCTACGGTAGGGAGCCGATCGCTTGGGGAGTAGTGGGTACACCCAATGAAGATAGGGGCAGACGGCACCTATGTAGGGGTACACGAAACTACTGGGTAAGAATACTGGGTACACCTAGTGGAGATAGGGGCAGACGGCACCTATGTAGTGGACTAGGGGTACAAGAGACTACTGGGGAAATTTTCTAAGTCTTAGGAAGGGATCAACCTTTAAGTAGGAAGGACTGGTGTGGTGCAGTTAGTAATTATCTTTGGGTGGGTAGATGCGTCCTGACGGTTATCTTAGTTTATCCTAAGTCTACCAAGCTGCTTAGTGTAGCCATTCATCCCCAGATATTACCGTAGGTCAAATTTATGTCTTCTCTGGTTACTTTAATGATTGTATTGTTAAAGTTATAGGACTCACTCAGACTTATGCCTGACCCCGTTGTTTTTATCTTTTTCCCAACCCTCAGGCCCTACGGTGGATCCTAGCGGTAGTAGAGCTTGATCGGATTGCTGTTCCAGTCTTTAGGAGCTTGGGTAGATGTAAAGCTCCAGTTATCCAGTTATCTTTTCTTTTGTTATGGCTATTGTATGAGAGAGTGGGATTATGTACTTCTTTATTTGGATGGATATTGTACTTGACTTTTATCGTGGTTTTATGATGTAACCAGACATGTTTATTTCCGCTGTTATGAGATGATGTTTTAAAATTTCAAGTACTATTTATATCTGTCTTGTTGTAATTTTTCTGTTCTATATTCACTAAAATACTCCACCGATGCTATGGCATTCCCTTTGTGAGTGACCCTAGCGGGCGTGGGGTGTTACAATTAGTTTGTTCGAATAGAGTTAAAGGAAAAGAGTTATCGATTTATAGTTTAATCGAAAAGAGTTATCGATTAGTTTAATCGAAATGAGTAATCGAATACAGCTTATTCGAAAGGAATTATCGAATTTGGTTATTTGAAGGAGTTATCGAATTTAGTTATTCGATGGAGTTAATTGATTAGATTTAAAGAAAATGAGTTAATCGAATATAGTTTATTCGAATAGAAAGTAAAAGGAGTTAATCGAATATAGTTTATTCGAATAGAGTTAAAGGAGTTATCGAATATAGTTTATTCGAAAGGAGTTAAGTGAGACGAGTTAATCAATAGCGTTAGTCCAATAGAGTTAATCAAATAGCGTTAGTCCAATAGGGTAAATTGATAAGGGTTAATCGAATAGAGTAAATTGAATAGAGCTGTCGAATATACCTTATTCGAAGGAAGGAGTTATCGAATAGAGATGTATTCGAACGAGAGTCACGTAAGGAAGTGTTAAAGGGTTAAAAGATGAACTTGCCCTATTTCAAGATTTGAAATGTTGTTCAGTTAAGATCTGTGAGGTAGTTATACCCCAACTTGATTGACTTCGTTTTAATTTAGAAATGGGTAAGGTTCGAGAATGAAAGTGGTTAGGTGAATTTAGTAAATAAGTATAGTGGTTCGAGTTGTCGTCGTGATGTTGATTTAAACATCTGTTTAAATCCTATTAAAGAAGATTTGGAAATGTTTTCCAAATAAAATCAGAAACATAATCAAATATTGAAATAGGAAATATGAATATATATATATATATATATATGATTGATGATTGGGTGATAGAATTTCCATCTGGAAATAATATCGTTGTTTACACACTTGTTTTCTTTGATGGTTAAATCACAGACTATCGAAGTTTTGACCATTTTAACGTTGTTAATATGGAGAGACCGGTTGGATTATTATCCAAAGAACCACTCTGTATTGGCATAAGCGTTGCGAATCATATATTGTAATAACCCGAAAATCTGAGCCAGTTTAAAATTTTTATTTTGGTAATTTTAGCGAATTTTGAATATTTAAAATGGATTATTTTAAATAATAACGACGATAAATTTATTTTGAATATAATTCGAACGTATATATTTATACGCGTCATCGTTAGAATACAAATAATTATATATAATTATAAATAGAATTGAAAATGGCATGGTAGTTCGATAATTCGATTTCAAACTTCAATTGAACATACAGGGTGCAAAACAATCCGGATTTTAGTGAAACCAAAAACATTAGGATCTAATTGATGGTATCTTTCCAACGAATCCGAAAAATCAAAATTTCATAGCGGGAATCAAAAGATATGTCCAGTTGAAAATTCTGAATAGTCGCTATGGAATTCAGGCCCTTAAAAATGTGAATTTTGCAAACGATCTCGGATTTCGACGAAACCACTTTTGTTGGGTCCGTGATGTCAAGTTATTGCTAGATTCCAAATTTCATAATTTTTCGAATCAGTATGTGAGCGTGGCAGATGAAAACGAATTTGACCAGTTTCAGTTGATTTTAATCGACTGGAAAATGGCCATTTTTTCAATGGTCTCAGAAATCGACGAAACTAGTTTTGTTAGGACCGTATCATCAATACGAAGCTAGAAAATATTTTTTAGGAATTTTTCTAAGTTAGTATGTGACCCCGGTAAATTGAAATGTGCGTTCAAATTCAATATATAGAGTTATATGTTGATTTCAACGGAAACTGATCGAAACAGTCGAATCAGCTTGCGATACATATCCCGTTGTGTTCGGAATGGGGGTGAAACGCTATGGACGACAGGCGGTGGGCCTCGTTTAGAGGTCGTATGTAAAAGTCAACTTTTTGAATTAAAATAATTAAATAAATAAAAAGAAAATATCCCCCCTTCCTTTTCTCCTTAACCAGCCCCCCTCCCCCTGTTCAAAACGAATCAAAAAACAAATAAAAAAAAAAGAAAATAGAGAAAAGAGGGGATCGCGACCTCGTCGCCCCCCCAGAAAATCGCCGCCGCCACCCTGCGGTTCGCCGCCCGCCCCCTTCCACTTCTTCTCCTCCCTTCCCCTTCGATCGGCGCCACCTCCGAACCCCCCCCCCCCCCTCTTCGATCGACGCGACAGCCTCCCCCCCCCCCCCCCCAAACCCACGCAAGCCCTAGCCAACCGGACCGCCGTGCCCCCCTCCATCTTCCCCAACCTCGAGCGCCTCCACCTCCTTCTCCTCCACCGGCATCTAAGACCACCGAAACCCACTGTAAGTTTTAATTAGTTTATTTTTCTTTTTATTTTTTCTTGCTATATGAAATTCATGGTTAAAAATGAAAAGGAAAGATTTTAAAAACGAAAAGGCTAGATTTTTATAATGATGAAAGGAAAAGGCGAAATATTTATTTTAGAAAAGGCGAAATCTTTATATTAATAATAGCGTGATAAAAATATAATTTTTATCTATATAGTAGAATTAGAAAAATATAATTTTTATCTATATAGCAGCGTTAGAAAAATATAATTTTTATCTATATAGTAGCGTTAGAAAAATATAATTTTTATCCATATAGTAGCGTTAGAAAAATATAATTTTTATCTATATAGTAGCGGTATAAAAATGCGATTTTTATTTATTGAATAGCGTAGTAAAAATTCGATTTTTATATATTGAATAGCGTAATAAAAATGCGATTTTCATATATTTAATAGCATAGGAAAAATTCGATTTTTATATATTGAATAGCATAGTAAAAATTCGATTTTTATATATTGAATAGCATAGTAAAAATTCGATTTTTATATATTGAATAACATAGTAAAAATTCGATTTTTATATATTGAATAGCATAGGAAAAAATTCAATTTTTATATATTGAATAGAATAGTAAAAATTCGGTTTTTATATATATTGAGAAGCGAAGTAAAAATTCGATTTTTACATATGTAGTGGCTACGGGCAACGACGGTGATAAGAGACGAGAACAGTGAAGATTTCCTGCATTAGAAGTGCCGTGGAGTTAGGATAGCTATTGGTGAGAATTTCTCACCTTTCAATTTCATTTTCGAGTTATATATATACTAGGATGCAGACAGTGTTTAGTAGCACCCGACACAATCGTCCACAGACCATGGACTTGTTTATTTGGTTGTGTAGTTGGTTTGATTATTTGGTTTGAACTGAATTGTTTGGTGAAATGGAATGGATTTGATTGATGTGTGAATGGCGTGGGCCTTCACTAGACCGGGGATAAGGCTAGGCCTCGTCCCGTTTCTAGTATCGTGCCGTTATACCGCCGAAATTTTCTAAAATAAGTTAGAAAAATAAAAATATCATTTTATTTAATAAATGAACCGAATAGAATATTTTATCGTTAAAAATATAATTTTTAACGTGAATATGAATATAGTGAATGTGAATAAATAAATATTTATAAACAAATCGACCGATTTGTTTATATACACTGATTTGACTGATATTGATTGGGTCGATAAATTTTACACATCACCCAACTGCACAAATAAAATCTGCGTTTGATTGTTTGAAAACCCCACACGGGTGTTGGGATGAAATTTGAAGTTCACTCATCCTGATTGATTAAATATGTCGATCGATTGATTGACAGATTGTTATAAGCGTTAGATATCTATATTTGATGCTTATACAGTGTAGTGCACTTTGGTTGATGGTTAATTATTTTTCAATGCTATTATATACGTGTGATGTATGAAAATCCATATAATCAACATTATATGGTGATTGATTGGGCCTCATTCCAATTTAGAAAATAAAGAATATTATAATATAAAGGTTCATGTATTGACTGTACTCATCCGTTGAGATTAGTCATGTGTTGAACGAAATATTTTAATAATAAAATTTACATCTTTATCAATATAATATAAAGGTTCATGTGTTGACTGTACTCATCCGTTGAGATTAGTCATGTGTTGAACGAAATATTTGAAATAGAAATATTTGAAAACGAAATATTTGAAATAGAAATATTTGAAATAGAAATATTTGAAAACGAAATATTTGAAAATGAAATATTTGTAATAGAAATATTTGTAATAGAAATATTTGAAAAGGAAATATTTGAAATAGAAATATTTGAAATAGAATATGTGAAAATAGAAATATATGAAGCCGTGTTGATTAGATTGACGCTATTTTGACGTGAACGATATTTATATCGATTTTATTCATTTTAAAATGAATATTGAAAAGCGATTTCGAAATGAATTGAATATAAAACGATTTCGAAATTAATTGAATATAAAACGATTTCGAAATGAATTGAATATAAAACGATTTCGAAATGAATTGAATATAAAACGATTTCGAAATGAATTGAATATAAAACGATTTCGAAATGAATTGAATATAAAACGATTTCGAAATGAATTGAATATAAAGCGATTTCGAAATGAATGGAATATAAAACGAAATGAATTTGATTCAAATAGAAAACGAAATGAATTTGATTTGAATAGAAAATGAATTTGATTTGAATAGAAAATGAATTTGATTCAAATAGAAAACGAAATGAATTTGATTCAAATAGAAAACCAATTTGAATTGAATCGAATAGAAAACCAATTTGAATTGAATCGAATAGAAAACCAATTTGAATTTGATTCAAATAGAAAACCAATTTGAATTGAATCGAATAGAAAACCAATTTGAATTGAATCGAATAGAAAACCAATTTGAATTGAATCGAATAGAAAACCAATTTGAATTGAATCGAATAGAAAACCAATTTGAATTGAATCGAATAGAAAACCAATTTGAATTGAATAGAAAATGAATTGAATTTGAATTGAATAGAAAATGAATTGAATTTGAATTAAATAGAAAATGAATTGAATTTGAATTGAATAGAAAATGAATTGAATTTGAATTGAATAGAAAATGAATTGAATTTGAATTAAATAGAAAATGAATTGAATTTGATTTGATTAGAAAACGAATTGAAAAGGAAACGAATTCGAATCGAATTGAATTGAAAAGAAAATGAATTCGAATCGAATTAAAATCGATTTGAATTGACATCAAATAGAAATGAAAATAAAAAGGATTTATAATAGAAAATTCAATTTTGATTTGAATTTGAAATAAATGTTGAAATTGTTTTTGAAACGAATTCAAAACTATTTATAAAATTCGTTTTGAATAGTAATCGACGAAATATATATTATATATATTATATATATATAATATAATGGCCTGAATAGAACGCGCCGCGCCGCGGCAGTTCGTGAATTTCGACCATTTATTTCAAACGGACATTACGGGAGATCCGACCGTCAGATTCTCCTAAAACCGGAACCGTTGGGTTCGTATCGGAAAGAGCTTTCTAACGAATATTAGAAATTCAAAATCTAACGGTTGGATTTGGAGATACGTCCAAATCAAATTTGAAAAAGGTCGCTGTAAGTGCAGTTCGATGGCCGTTGATGGAAATCGACTGTACGGGCCTAGATAAAATTATTAAAAATATCAATAATTTGTGTAAAATCATAAGAAATGATTTGGGAAAAATTGTGATGAAAAACTCCACATTTGAAAAGATAAAAATAGATTTTTATCGAAATGAACTAGTTTCGAACTAAAATTAAAATCCATTTATTTTTAAATAAATAAATTGGATTTGAAATGGGTTTAAATAGAACTGATTCATGGGTTTATCGTGAGCTGTGTTTTAAATAACACTAGTTCTTTAACCCGATAATAAATAGATTGTGATTTGGGTTTATCGTGAACTGTGTTTTAAATGACACTAGTTCTTTAACCCAGTAAAAGGAGTTTTAATGAATCTTCAATTAAATTGAAATGTGGATTGATAATTTAAACTATCAACTTTAGAAAATGAGCGAGAATGGAGTATCACCAGTTTTACTCCAAAGCGGTAGTTAAATCTTTAATTATATTTGAACGTAGAATGGTAATTAATCTTTCCGACAACACTGTGGTGTTAAATATGGAGTATCACCAGTTTTGCTCCAAAGTGATAGTCAAATCTTTAATTAGATTTGAACGTAGAATGGTAATTAATCTTACCAACAATACCGTGGTATTAGATATGAAGTATTACCAGTTTTGCTTTATGGGATGAATAGGTTGGGATTGGGAAATAAAATAAATAATTACTCCGATGTGATTCGCTAATCTCGACTAGTTTGGAAAACCATAATTTGGTTTGAAATGACATCTAAAGGAAGATTAAAGGATAAATTTTAAAGAATTTATCTTGGATAAAATTAATGGGAACCTTTCCCTGAGAATATGAATTGGAATGAGGCGTATGTTGTGTTTGTGTAACATTTGTTTTTAATATACGCAGGTTGCTCGGAAAGGCCGGGTTTATACCCATTCTGAATAACCGATTCGACGATATGTCGAAGATGAAGACGGTGGTCGAAGACCGGAAGTCTTCACATCGTTTGGATAATTACTGACGATCCTGATTGGGCTGTACACCCAAGAGGATGGAAATAGTTGGTGGTCGTCCAGACGTACTTCGAGATGGATGGATATGCGAGGAAAGTGCCTCCGGTTTCGTTCAGACCCAGAACGAACTTGTAAATGGATTGTGTGTCTGACATTGGATTTTATTCTGTGTTGATGGATTTCTGTTAAATATATATCTGTTTGGCGGCGGAAAATTTATTCTCTTGCTTAACGCCCTTCTCTGAGACGTACGAGCTTAGAGGTTATATATCGATAGATATCAATCGCATGGCTTGAATTGCCTGAGTGGCACGCGGAGTTGCATGGATCAAGGCTTCTGTTGAAAAGCAAAGTCTTGTGGTTGATGATAGAAGCACGGCCTTTGTGGCGTAGCTTTGTGTATAATGTGAATTCGCGAGCCTCACACCTTGGTATGAGTTAAAAACGGGATACGGACCGCTGGGAGAGCACGACGTTTCTTTCTAGCTATGGTGGTGTCAGTGACTTACCAGCCCTGACATTTATATACTTTTCACCTATGTGGTTGTTGGAATGCGAGGCGCCTCGATTATAGGTCTGTAAGGACCGTGAAACTTGTGTTCAGGCATAACCAATCCTCTAACGTAAGTGAGGATCGGCACAGCCGATTCCAGGGTTACCTAAAGTGCGTAGTCCTAAGGCATTTGCTAGAGTATCCCAAAGCGGAGAGGAGCTTGCCCCTTGCCTCGACTCATGACGGAAATCCAATTTCCAATACGTGATATTGCGGTTTTAATTGTAGAACTAGTATGGCGACATGATATATGGTACCCATGCCGCCTAGGATTGATATTTATGATTGAAAATGTTTTGACACTATACACTTATTATAGTATCAAATGATTTGTTTTAAACGTACCAAGCATGTTTGGCTGTTATAAGGGAAAACCCTATCCTCCGGCTTGCGTTGCATTGTGTGATGGGACCTGGGTCTTATAATAGCTTCATTTTTCGAAAAAGCATTGCGTTGTTTACCCTATGCACTAGTATTCTTGGGAGGAAACCCGTTCCGTGTTATACGGCGTGGTCCCTTGAATTACTCTCTTTTAAAGTAAAGTTTTAAATAACTGTTTTAGTTCTCACACCAGTCACATGACTGACCTGGAGTATATTTTTTTACCTAAACTCCGGGTGCCCCTATTTTCCACACGGGCAGCTAGTTGTTTTGGTTTTGCAGATTTATATTCACAGGATCCTGGTTTACAGCTGGAATGATATCCGGAAAGCTCTGTATCCGTATATCACCTTCAGTTGTGTTTTGTATTATTTTTTCCGCTGCTATGTAATTTATTGTAATCTCTGATATTTATCGAATGTAATTTATTCATTTATACTCTGTATATTTTTGTATCTGATGGTATTGTTGTAATAGCAATGAAATGTTCTTCCGTCTGCGTTCTGATTTGTCCTGTTCTCAAACGATCAGGGGTTTCGAACGGTCTAGATCGATTTAACGACTGATTCAGATCGAGCGAAATTCCCGGCCGTCACATATATGCCAAAGGAAATTGAAGACGGAGTTATGCAAGGGCTATCCTGTTTACAGAATAGTGCCTTCGGTTCATCCTGTTCCTGGATGACTTATATGGACGGATGTCTGACAGAGTATTTCCAGACGATCACGTATATTGATTTCTCCAACCGTACCAAGAGTGGAAGCGGAGAAGGAAACTTCTTTTAGCTAACACATAATGTATGGTTGAGGACGTCAATCGGTGATTTGATGGATTTGACGATGTGGCATTCAAAGTGAATCTGGTGTGATGATAAAGCGTAGCTTCTAGCCTCACATCCGGTAAATGACAAAAATCGGGCAGGCAGCATGGCTAAGTCGGTCGCACCGAAGTAGGGTGTATAATCACCTGACCTAGAGTTTCATTTACTTCTAAAAATCTATTATTGATGCTGTCCCATTCGGGAAACGGTTGCTGATCCCAACCGTTGGTGATATACATTCGATACACTCAAGCGAAATGAGTGGTCGGTCATGTGTGGCCGGGTTGCAAGATGTTCTTATTGAACCCAGTGTATTCCTTTCTAGAGGTACACTAGCGAAAGGTGGTTCCATACCTTGTCATAGTTGGAAATCCATTACCCAATACGTGCTTGCGATTTTGATTGTATATATATATATATATATATGTGTGTGTGTGTGTAGAACGTGAGATGAAAGCGTTTCCGCTAGATGATTATTATATTGTGTTGATAGACATTATTATAATATCAAAAGGTTTTTGATATAAAGATATTTTGGATTCTCATAAGGGAAAAACCCGTTCCGTTATACGGCGTGGTCTTATGAGATATCGTTTACTTGTTGGAACTGTTTTACTCATACCAGTCCCATGACTGACTCGGAGTTTATTTTGTTTTGTTTTCCCTAAACTCTTGGGTGCCCAATTTTATACGGGCAGTCAAGTAGTCGGGATTTACAGATACAGTTGAAGAGCTGGAGCAGGAGGCTTCAGGATCATATAGCTATAGTTATTTCCACTGTGTTATAAGTGTTGTACTTTGATAATGATGTATATTCAAATACAGATGTATATTTCAAGTTATGTTATATATACTATATGTTATTTGTTCCGCTATGAGGTTCGTGTTACTCTGATGTTGTGTTCTTCTTCTTCTTCTATTCTAAGTTTCTATCTTATCTTTCCTCACCCTCTAACTTCTTTCATTAATGAGTGGTATTTTTCGATGTTTGGTTAGTCGTCATCGTGTTTATGTCGATAACCAAAGTCGCTCAAAAACCCGGGTCATTACAATATTGGACAAAGAGAGATAATAGCACTATAATAAAACACCAATTCATTTCACGTAGAAGGTACATGCCCTTCATATTAACTGCAATACGTTACTTTTTTTCAATTCAAATTTCCACGTTCTTTAAACAATACAAAATTGAACTGAATCTATACCTTTGTATGAGCAGTATAGGAACTGGATTTTCGAACATCAAAGTTGCTGAAGCACCCTTCGTAGGATCTAAATTAACCCTAAAGGGGGGTGAGTAGGGTTTATCGCCGATTTTCGCAGAGTAATTAAATAATATCAATCACAGATTATAATCAGAGTAAATGCAGAAAATAAATAACACACAGATATAACCAGCTTCGGCAAAACCCTGCCTATTGCTGCATTCCCCAAGGTTTCTACTAGGAGTTTAAACAATCTCTACGCTTACAATCCTCATTTCTTCTCCTTTCCTCAAAACTAGCTTTCCCAGAGATCCACTATTGTATACCTGCGGCTTTCCACTTCCTTAATTTTTGGATCCGCTTTTTTCCTCCAGATTTGTTAGGTTTTTTGTGATACAACATTCCATATTTATGTAGATCTTTGATATATTTGAGTCTATACGGAATAATGACTCAAATTCATTACCTATTTTTATAGATTTGACAGATTTTGAAGATTGGTTAATTACATCTTTTAAAAATTTAGTAGATTTTAAGGATTGATTAGTTGCCTCTTTTATTGCATTATTAAAGGTAACAAATTATCTACATGGGAAGACTTATGGAATTATTCAATGACTTCTTAAAGAAGATATTTTGTCAACCATATTATAAATAAGCATTACATTGTTCATTATACGTACATGGGAGAAAGTGTTTATTCTCTTTAGGTTTTAGGATTTGAGACATCTTCTCAATTTTAGATTTTTATTGTAATCTTTTGGTGGTTTAATAATTTTTTTTTCAGGTGGAATAATTTTATCATTATTTTTCTTCACTTCTTATCTCTTCTAAAATCTAATTGTGTAGAGATCCTAAAATCCCTACAATTGGTATCAGAGCCTGCTACACAAATTTTTGAAGAGAGTTTGATTATGGAGAAGATAAATATAGAAAAACTTAATGGTAGAAATTGAGGGTTATGGAAGGCAAAAATGGAGGATTTTCTATATCTCAACGATATTCACCAACCATTGGAGAACAGTGTAGATAAACCTACTAATGTATCTAAAGAAAAGTGGGAAACTTTAGATAAGAAGGCTGCAACGGCTATTTGTTGTTTTTTTGGAGAATACAGTGTTTCATATTGTTTCTAGTGAAACATCTTCTTTTGGAATTTGGAAGAAATTAGAAGGAATCTATGCAAAAAGCTCTGCAACAAACAAGGTGCTTCTAATGAGAAGATTGATAAAGTTGAAGCTTAAAGAAGGCGGGTTGATTATAGAGAATCTCAATGACTTCCAAGTAATTGTAAATCAATTGGGAGCTGTCAATTACATTGTAGATGATGAAACATAAGCTTTGATATTGATGAGTTCTTTACCAGAAAGTTGGGAAATACTTGCTATTGCATTAAACAACTCAAATTCAGATGGAGTTGTTTCAATGGGATTGGTGGTTAGTAGTCTTTTTTATGAGGAGATGCGAAAGATGAATCTAATGGAAGACAAAGAGAGAGAGGAAACTGGAAATCCAATTGGAGAGATGCATTTTGTAAGGAGGTGCTACTTGCAAAAAGAGGAAGTAATAATACATACATATTGCTTGGGAAAACGATAGAGAATGAACGTCCCAAAGTGGTGGTGAAAATTCAAATTGGTCAAAATCAAAGTGGAGCCATCAACAGAAAGCTGCGAAGACCACATGGTGGCCATTGTGGTATTACAAATAGTTGTGATTTATTGATGGCATGCATGTCTAATTTGGAGCATGCATTAATTTTTGGTGATTTGAAGGTTATTCATTTTTTTGGATTGTAATATTTGTTCCCATGGTATTATTGGATATTATTTTGAAGTTGGGGTTCTAGGTAGAGCTTGGATGACATATATTGAATATTGTATCAAGGTTGAGATGATTAGGTTTTTTTGTGATATAACATTCTATATTTATGTAGATCTTTGATATATTTGAGTCTATGTGGAATATTGACTCAAATTCATTACCTATTTTATAGGTTTGATAGATTTTGAAGATTGATTAATTGCATCTTTTAAAAATTTGGTAGATTTTATGGAGTGATTAGTTCCCGCTTTTATTGCATTAGAAAAGGTAACGAATTATCTACTTGGGAAGACTTATGGAATTATTCAATGGCTTCTTGAAGAAGATATTTTGTCAACCATATTATAAATAGGCATTGCACTGTTCATTATATGTGCATGGGAGAAAATGTTTATTCTCTTTAGGTTTTAGAATTTGAAATATCTTCTCAATTTTAGTTTTTTATTGTAATCTTTTGGTGGTTTAATTAATTTTTTTTGGTGGAATAATTTTATCATTATTTTTCTTCATTTCTTATCTCTTCTAAAATCTAATTGTGTAGAGATCCTAAAATCCCTACAAGATCCTCCGCTCGTTAGTCTTTCGGTCGTAAGATTATTGGATCATGCTCGTGGTTCATCCTTCCATCCTATTTTCAAGCCTTCTTGACGTTGGTGATTGCTTAGCAATGGAAATGGCTTTAAGAGACTTATCATGCCTTTTCTTTGGGGATAGGACTTTCTCTAACTGGTCCAACGTTTTTTATGGCACTTTAGATTTCGACAAAAGGATTCTATTTGCGTGATTTGGATCTGTGGTTTAGAGCGCGCCATCTTGCCTTTATTTCTTATGTTACTTGGACCGCTATGTTCTTCTTCCAACCATTTGATCTTTCACCTAGTTTCGTTTTTGCAGCAAGGTGAGTCTGTCTCGGTTTGGTTTGTTGTGTTTAATGGTTAGAAGATGGTTGTGGCTTTGGTTTGCATTTGCTGTACTTTCTTGTGGTGCTAGACTTTTCTTTTAGGGTTGTTTTGGCTTTTTGTCTGGTCAAATTGCCTACTCCGATGCTTTCTGTTGTTCTATTATATGGATGGCTTTGAAATCTACTGAATTTGGATTATGGTTTTGATTTAAAAAAACAATAATTAAACCTCAATATATGATACAATCATACTGCATGCAAGCAAAACACTATTTCATTGAAGAAAAATATGTAATGGTAAAATTATACCTTTTCTGTTTGCTAATTGAATTGATAATTTGGTGAAAAAATGAAATGTAATTTTGAATCCCTAATGCAATGAAAACAGCTAACATACGGCGATAAGTACACTTTTCTGGTTATTCAAATTGGTAGCGAACAATAATTTGACCGCTACTATATTAGAAAAACTTGACTCCATCCTTAACCTGCAAAATGATTTTAATTAAACTCCAAATAAGCATTCTAGTATTAAACATCAACCAAAAAACATACAATGGTAAAATTTCGATCATCCAAGCAGCAGCCATGTATTTAAAAATAAATAAAACCCACAGCTGGGCTGTCCAATCCTTCATAAACTCTTAAAAGGGACTGGGCTAAATCTATCTGAGACAGATTTTGATCATCTAGGCATCAGTCATGTATTTTAAAAAACCTACATCTCGACTGTCTGCTTGTTTATAAACTCCAAAAAAGGAGTTGAGCTAAATATATTTGAAGCAAATTCATATTTAAATAGATTATAGCTAAAAATTCCTTTGATACATAATACGTGATTACAATTGGTGATGGTGAGGCTGATTTCGATATCAACTGCTAAGGAATGAAGGTTGGTGGCAATGTTGGTTGCTGGGGAGGCAAGTTGTGGCATATGGAGGTGGAAGAAAGGTTAAGATCCTGTATTGATTTAGAAGCCATTCCGATTACAGAATCAGATTGGTAGGGTATTCTATGGAGGAAGAGCAGTGACTATAAACATGAAAGGCAATGGCGAAATAGGAGTAGACAATAGTGGACGACAATCCAAACGAGGATTTCTACTACAACGAAATGATGGGTGATTCAGCGATGTACACCAGATTCAGCAATTTGTGCTTCAGAAAAGGGTAACGCGAGAGTAGAATTGATGCTTTCCTTGATCTTTGAGATTCTTCAGTGAGGATGGAGCTGAAGCTTTTGTTGGTAAGTGGAACTGATGAGCTTCAGAAAAGGGTAACGCAAGAGCAGGATTGATGCTTTCCTTGATCTTCGAGACTCTTCAGCGAGGAAGGAGCCGAAGCTTTTGTTGGTAAGTGGAACTGAAGTGAAGTAGACGAAATATGCTTCTCACCTGAGTTCTCTCTGGTATGAATCTCCCTAGCTTTTAGTTAAGATCTGAGTCTCGAAAAATTATTGTTTGACAAAGCCTTTGTAAGAATATCTACCTTTTAATAGTATGCTAGAACATGACAAACTTGCAATTGCCCCTTTGTAATCTGTTCTCGAACAAAGCATATATTTATCTCAATGTGTTTTGTTCGAGAATGTAAAATAGGATTTTGAGACATATATAATGTTCTTTGATTGTCACACCATAGTGTAGCTTCATCAGTTTTAATCTGCAACTCCTTAAGCAACGATTGTAACCACATGATTTCTGCTGTGGCACTAGCCATACTTTTGTATTTAGCTTCACTGCTTGATTTTGAAATTGTTGCTTGTTTCTTAGAGCTCCATGAAATTAGATTATTCCCAAAATAAATACAATATCCAGTGACAGATCTTCTATCATCGACATCACCAGCCCAGTCAACATCACTGTATCCCACAATGTCAAGCTTTGAATTCTTGTCAATGTGTAGACCATAGTCCAAAGTTCCATTTAGATATCGTAGCACTCTTTTAACACCTTTCTAGTATGTGTCCAAGGGATTCTGCATAAATTGAGACAGTTTCTTAACACTGAATGACAAATATGGTCTGGTTATAGTAGCATATTGGAGAGCTCCAATTACGCTTCTATATTGTTTAACATTTAGTATAGGTTCCCCCCTGTGTTTTGAGTATCTTTGACTGCTTATCATAGGGGTAGGTTGAGAATTGGCATTTAGCATTTTAGCTCTTTCCAGCAGATCAACAATGTATTTTCTTTGATTTAAGATCATGCTTTGCTTGTTAGTTCTGGTCACTTCTATCCCCAGAAAATAACTGAGATCACCTAAGTCTTTCAGTGAGAACTGTTTATTGAGATACTTAATTAAATCACTAATTTTCTTTTCATCATTGTTTATATTGATTAAATCGTCAACATAAATAAGTATGTATACAGATGAATTAGCAGTGATGTTAACAAACAATGAATTGTCTGATTTGGTAAACTGAAAGCCTTTATTAATGAGTGTTTCTTTTAGTTTGTCAAACCAATCCCTAGGGGCATGTTTGAGCTCATATATTGCCTTATTGAGCTTGCGTACAAGATTCTTGTCTTGTATGTAGCCTGGTGGCTGCTGCATATAAATTTCCTTTTGCAGCTTTCCATTTAAAAAGGCATTGTTGACATCAAGCTGCTTTATATGTCAATTTTTATACACAGCAATGGTTAAGATAAGTCCAGGGTCGGTCCGTCGGATCGGTTGCCCAAGCCCAATTTTTTTTTATTGCCCACAACACTAATTTTGTGATGCAGTTCGTGCTAAATTAGTCGAAAAACAATTGATAAAGGAAGTAAAAGTTACCTGTAAAATCATATAAAGATGATACTATTCCACTAAACGAAGATATATATATATATATATATATATGTGTGTGTGTGTATATATATATATATATATATATATATATATATATATATATATATATATATATATATATATATATCAAAGGTGTGCCGCAGAGCAGCATCTTGCCTGATTGCCATTTACTAATGCCCATACTTTTGAAACTCCCATTCGCTATTATCTGTACATATGAACCAAGATATCAAGACAAAAAATAGAAAATAAAAACAAAGAAAGGGGATATAGTTGGACATTGCTATTCTTGCTAATTAATTAAATACCTGACAAGTTGATTGTGAAATTTTACACCACATTTCATCATAATTTCTACTTTCCATTCCACACTCCTTTTTTACTTTACACCATTCACTCAAAACTCGTTAGGTAGATTTGAAATAAATCGTAGGTAGCTGATGTTATCACATATAGCATAAAATTTTACAGCTATCTTTCATTAAAAATTTTACATGTCCATCTAAAATCCTTACCTTTCACTATTCAGTCAAAGCACTATTACAAGTTAAGGTTCAAAGCTCATTTTAAAGAAATTTGGCAGGCAAGAAAGTAGACACACTGAAATTGTTCCACTTAGTTCTTATAGCTATGAAGGCGAAAATTGGCAAAAAGTGAGAAACAAATGGTGAGAAATACCATTTATGTGATATTGCAGCTGCACATACTCAGCAACAAAGTTTACATTCATTCTTCAAAATAAGTAAATCAAAACATTATCAGATTTACAATTTTTTTAAAAAAGGTACCTTTCTATTGCTCAACAGCTGAGCTTTGAAGGTTGAGGAAACGACAAGATTGGAGATAGCAAGAAGGAAGATGTTGATGTCCAATCAATTTGCGATTTGCCCCTTTTTTCAGAAAGAGAATCGGTGCGTCTGCAGTGAAGCATTGATCAATACGGAATATTTAATTTGAGAAGCGGGAGAAAGTTTCACATTAACTTATGAATTGATCTTTTTTTTTTGGTTGCCCTGCTGCCCATGGGCTTACTGGGCTTGCCCTTGGGCGAGGCCTGGATAAGTCTGACAGTTGTGGACTTAACCACAGGAGAGAAAGTTTCAGAAAAATCAGACTCATATTCTTGAGTGTAACCTTTGCCCACTAGCCTTGCCTTGTGTTTGTTTATACTACCATCTGAATTTTTCATTAACCTGTAAAGTCCACCTGCAATTGAATATATTTTTATTCTTGGGTGGATGAACGAGTTCCCATGTCTTGTTATTAACTAAGGCATTGAACTCTTCATCCATTGCCAATTTCCAATGTTCATTGCTGATGGCTTGACTAAAATTTTCAAGCTCATCACTTGTAGATATTGCAGCATATATTTTCGGTTTGAAAATACTACATTTTGATCTTGTAATCATAGGATGTCCAGTTGCAACTGGATTAGTTTGTGGAGTGTTCTCTTCATTTTTAGCACTATTGTTGATATTATCTCTTGAGTTTTCTACAGCAGTTTGACCTGTACTCCTTGCTGTGCTATGTGGAGACTAAACTAAGCAACTGGGTGTGTGATCGACATCTTGACCTGACCTTAGTGGTAATATGTGTTGAGATTCTGAGGAGCCACTGGTCCTTTCAGTCTCCATGTCATTTGAGAACTCAGTATACAAAGGTTTATCTGGTATTGCTTCCCTTTCTTGTATATTTTACTTATAGTTTTAATGTTGTGCCCTCTAAATGGAAAAACTTGTTCATTAAACACAACATTTCTGCTAACAATAACCTTGCCATTCTCTTCAAGACATTTGTACCCCTTTTGACTTATTCCATAACCAATAAAGGTACATGACTTAGATCTGAAATTCAATTTATTTCTGTAGTAAGGTCCAGTTCAAGGAAAACATAAACATCCAAATGTTTTAAGAATTTTGTAGTCTGGTTTAGTCCCAAATAATTTTCTATAGGACATTTTCCATGTAATACTTTGGTTGGCAATCTATTAATCAAATAAACTGCAGCATTAAAGGCTTCAGGCTAAACTTTTAGGGGCATTGCTGCTTGAGCAAGCAATGTTAAACCAAACTCAACAATGTGTCTATGTTTTATTTCTACTAACCCATTTTGCTTAGAAGTGTATGGACAAGTAGTTCTGTGTATAACTCCTTTTTTTTTAAGTAATCACTCAAAGTTTTATACTCAATTCCACCATCAGTTTGAAAAAAAATTAACTGAAAGTTAGTTTGTTTCTCTGCCATATTTATAAAGTTAATGACAGTATTATACACATCTAATTTGAACTTCAAAAAGTATATCCATGTATGTCTGGAATAAGAGTCAACAAAGGAAATATAATAATTATAACCATAATCAGAGTTTATGGGTGCAGGACCCCATAAATATGAAGCAATCATAGCTAATGGTTGTTTATATTCAGTTTCCGAGTTGGTAAATGGTAATTTATGAATTTACCAAACTGGCAATAAGTGCACACATATGGAGTTGTACATGTGTCAAACGGAACTTTATTATCAAGTAATATTATCTTAACAATCATCTCACAAGGGTGACCTAACTTGTTATGCCATATATCAAATACATTCTTGTTTTTAATATCAGAAACAATTTCAGTGACATTACAAGTATTATTTTTAGTACTAGCAGATTTCTTGCGTATTACAAAACTGAATCTATATAGCCCTTTTTCTGCTTCACCTTGTTTCAAAGTTTCTTTGGTTAGTATGTCTTTAACTAGATAATACTTAGGGTAAAACTCAAAGAGTACACCATTATCACTTGCAAATTGTGATACACTGATAAGATTTTTCCTAACTTTTGGAACTCTCAACAGATTATTCAGATATAATTGCCTTTTCCCTTTGACATGTGCATTTTCAGTGTGTGTTATTCTAATGCATTCACCATTACCTAAACAAATAAGTTGTTTACCTATGTATTCCTTGTTGTCAATGTTCAAGTTCCAAGTTGTTAGTGACATGATTTGTAGCTCCAGTATCAAGTTACCATGCATCATCTGAAATATCTTCATGTCTTGTAGCTTCACTGAGTTGACAACTTTTAGAACCATCATTTTGTTAAGATGTATTTATAGCTTGTGTTAGATTTGCACTCCAATTATTATTGGAATTTCCCGAATTTTGTCTAGGCATGTAACCTTGTGTAAACCTGAAATAACACTTTGCTGCAATGTGGCCAAGTTTTTCACAAATTTGGCACTTGTGTCTTGAGTTGTTGTTACCATACCTACCTCTTCCTCTTGACCTACCAGAAAAATCTCCCCTCATATTATTTTGATCACTTCTTGGATTCTTGTTTTTGTTGTTAACTGCATAATTGATTGACAAGTCACTGTTAATGGATTTATTGTGATCAATTCTTGAATCATGAGATAATAGTGTTGAATGAACATATTGCATGTCTGAAGTTGTTTTCTTTGTAGTTAGAATTGCAACAACTGCTTCATATTCATTTCCCAATCCATTTAGAACAGTTAACACTTGTTCATCTTCGCTAACTTTACGACCACCAGACTCAAGTAAATTGTATAGTTTCTTTATCTTTGCAAGATAATCTTTCATTGTTTCATCATCTCCCTTTCTAATATTTTGCATCTCTCTTTTATAATGCATAGCCTTTGCTGCTGATTGGGTGCTGAAAACCCTTTCTGTAGTTAACCAAAATTCATTAGCGGATTTACAGCCTATAACTTGTGAGAGAAAATTTGAACTAATGGATGAAAGTAGCCAAGCACATATGAGTCTGTCTTGTCTAAAGTATTTGGTGTATTCACCATTACTAACAATCTTATTTTCATTGTCAGTGATAAACTTTGCAGGTATGGTATGAATGTAGCCTTCAAGACCATACCCCTCAATGACAATTTCAACTTGCATTCTCCAAAGAACATAGTTATCATCTTCAAGATTGATGGTTAATAGTTGGCTTTGAGGGCTGATTTTGGTTCTTATCCCATTGTTAGGATTTGATCCAGAAACAATTGCTGTGGATTGTGACGGTTGACTAGGCAAGACTAGGTGAGAAGAATCAACATCCCTTGTTCCAGAATGGCTATCTCCAGCCATATCAGAATGATCAAAGAGGGCTTCAGAAATTGGAAATTGACTGAGCTTTCAGGTAATTGAAATTTTCCTTTTAGAAAATGATGTAGATTTAAGACAGAATGCAACCAAGTTTAACTTGGACGGCTCTGTCTTTATTCTGATTTTGAGAGGAATTTTCGATTTCTTGAACTGGCTTTCTTGATTTCAAAAAATAGATTGTTTTGAGATTCAATGTTGCACCCAAACTTTGATGAAGTTAATGGCAAGGTAGTTGAATCTTGATACAATCTTCTTAACTCCCAAACGATGAAGATAGAATCTGATGGGAGAACAAATTCTTAACAAAGAAGCCTGAATCAGAATCTGATGTGAAGACAGGAGAAAGACCAGGATTTGAACGAGGATCTTAAACACTGCTAAGCAAATGCTCTGATACCATGTTGAATATGTGAATTAATCACAGATGATTAGAGAAAAGCAATGGAGAACAATTGTAATTAAAGAGGGAATGTAAACTGATTTGTATTCAGTGAAAAATTAATTATGCACAAGCATTCGTTGGTTATTTATACATATATTAGACTGATGGCCAAAGCCCAAGTAAATGTAACTGAAAATAGAATATAGCGGGTGCTAGCACATATAACATAATGTTATACAGAGTCTAACAAAAAGAAACGAAAGAAAAAAAATAACGTACAATTTTGGCTTCAAACGAAATTGATCTTAACTAATAGTAGGCAAACCTCCCTAATGATCGGTTTGATTAAAGGAAGCATAAATGGATAATATTTATTATAATGATCATTTTGTTAATTTTTTTTATCCTCCATTTTGTCTGTTATATTTTAAAATTGGTAATTTTTATTCTAATTCACCATATTAGTAGGTTAATCCACCATATTTTATAGAATCTTTGACTTTTACTAAAATTTAAATTTTAATCAGTATATCCACCAAAAAAAAAGAAAACTGTACGTATTATCCTCTTCTCTATCTTCTTCTGTGCGTTTTCTTCTTCCTTGTGTTTTCTGTCGTCTTCTCGGTTCTGGAATCCTAGCATCTAAATCTAAGCTTAAGCGTTAAGCGGAGTCAAGGTTTTAAATCTCGAGTTTTGGTCGCGTTTCTTCTCTGGGATTTTATAGACTCGGTCTCGTATCGGGGAGATCTCGGACGAGATGAGTATAACTCGGGAGGTTGTCCTGGATTTTCATCTCGAGTCTGAAAGTTCATATCGAAACAATTTCGGGGTACATGGCACGTTAAAAATGATATTTTAACAAAATGATTTTTATGAATGCTATCAAAAACATAATAACTTAAACTTAAAATGCAAAATAACTTTATTATTCTTTATTTTGCGAAAGATCATTCATACTCTAAATCGTAATATGCTTAAAACAAGAATATTGTTAGACAAGAAACATTAAAAGGATCCAAAACATTAAAAAATCTAGCATAAATAGACCATAAAATACACAATTTCATAAGTAACATGCATGTAAAAAGACGAATATGTAAATAATAAGCATTGTAAAACATATACGAACATACAATATAGTCATTTAACATGCAAAACGTAAAATATCAAAAGATTGATATGACTAGATTTGAGTTTTTTAATTATAGTTCTAGTTCATGTACAAATTTAAATTTTAACCAAAAAAACTAAGATCTCGAACGATATTCCATTATTTCGTCTCGGTAGATATATCGTTAGATTTTGCAATATCTCGGGTGATATATTCGAAAGAAGATTTAGAGTGATATTTTCTATTTCATTTCGAAAGGAGCCCAAAACAAGATCTCGAGCGATATTTGCGAGATTTAAAACAGTGAGCGGAGTAATTCAACATAACAGTAAGTAGTTTGTTTATTTATTTTTTTAATTTATTTTTTTTGAAGTGGATTAATTGTATAGAAAATTGTGTTTTTTTTTAAATATCACCATTATCAAATATAATTGTAGTTGGTTATTTTCTGAAATCTTGAAAAATTGATAGAAATATGTCTAAGAAGAGAAGCAGTTTACATCTTGATGAGGGAGACGATTGTTACAATACTAAGGAAACTGCAGAAAATCAAGGGTTGCATACAGTAGATTTATAATGTGTATTATTTTTTACATAATTATCTAGTGCCGAGATCTTAATTATAGGCTAGTTGGATTATTATTATTAATCTGATATAATAATTGTGAAATAACGTAGAATTCTGAAAAAAGAAGCACAAAATCGATTGTTAGATATATTATACGATGAAATCTGTAAGTTAATCCACTCGTGGATTAACTTACAAAATAGTTGTGGTTTAACTTATTAAAGTAAAATGGTGGATTAACTTATTAAAACCATGGATTAGAATAAAAATTACCTTTAAAATTAATAGGACCTTGTTACTGAGTTTATTTTGTTTGAAAAAACTAGAATCAGTCGATTTCGAGAAAGAAATGTAGGTCGTTGATGACTGAGATGAAGATGCGTTCTATTTAATCTTATCATGTCAATTCCAGCTTTATGTATTTTTCATTGGTAAAGTCACGTATATGACATAACGATGTTTACACAGTTGCGCAAACAGGTTTTATATGCAGAATTATTATATCTTCTCCTTTGCTAACATCATTTGTCACTGAACTATTGCAACACTAGCAAAAGGATTACTGAAATTACATGGTCAATATTTAACATTTGGTGTACACACAATTATATACTAGCACGACATAGGAGAACAATGCAGCCGCACTTGGTATTTTACAAATTAGACCAGAAGGAAACTCACATTGAGAACAAAAAAAATCAACAGTTGACTTCTGCTTAAATGCTTAGAAAAAGCATACATAAACATTACTAGACTACTACCATTTTCTAATAATATACCTCAACAAAATAAATAAACATTGTAAACTGAATTAGTGATTATGAGGGTTTGATCATATGCAAGAACCAAAAATATAACAAACCACGATCTTACCAGCCCCTTAGCTTGAGGCAGTCCATTTGAAAATAACTCATGGTTTCCAAATTGCATATACTGTTTACCTGCTATTTTCATGTAACAAATCAAGTTAAATATAAATATGACCGTAAGATGTACCAAAGTTCCTATCATCGTAGCAGAAGTACCTATTGCTTGGAAACCCATATTTCCATGTAAACCATTTGATTCACTGCCAACTGCATTAGGATACACTCTACAATCCTCATCGGTAAGTTTTTGTAAAGACACAACAGGAAGAAAATTATTCAAAGTAAACGAAGAATATGCGAAACTTAATGGTAAGAGGAACATGAATCTGACATTTATATTATAAAAGGGGATGAGTTAATTGAAGATTACTAATTTTGGTTATGGTTTCATTTGTTGAAATCTGCTTTGTAATTTGTGTTTCTTGATCGATAACTCTTTCAACTACACATTTTCCAAATAAACTTTCGACTATCTACCATTGAAGTGTAATCATAAAATTAAGAGTACTGTTCTATTTTTTAAGAGTTTAAAATTCATGCATGGTAAGAAACATATAGAAAGTATAAATAGTTTATTATTTTTCTGAGTTACTCTATTGATAGGCTCTAAAAAAACTGTAACCACAATCCAAATATTTAAAGAATATTCTTGACAATTACATTTAACCTCCCTTGCCCAATAATACCAAATGGGATTCCTGCGGATAAATAATAGCAATAATCAAATGAGAAACGAAAATGGTTGATGGAGAGGGATGATGTTGTTGGGTCTTTAAGCTGTGTAATGAAAAGTGTAATGGTCCATAAATTCACAAGCCTATTATTATACTAGTTTATTCTTTTTGCCATTAATTTAACCGAGTTAATGTGTGAATTTTCGTTTTCAAAGGCTAACATGTTTTCTAAATTGCTGTGTCTTGCTTTTTTGTACATATACACCAGGAGAAGAAGCTAACATGTGAAGTAATGGTTAACTCACTTTTGAATATATAACATTTTGAATATTATATACCTGTTAACTCACTTTGAGGATTTAATCACATTTTGATATTAATACAGGATCTTTTGCATAAACATCTTCCTTATACTGAACATTTGTTTTATGCTGAACATTTGCTTTATAATGCATTTTAGTATAACAACCATTTATTATGAAGGTTTAGAATCTTAGGTAGTGTTTTGGTATAGTCTTTTTAGATTTTGATTTTTCGTCCATGCAAAAATGCACACAACGCATTTATATCGTAGAAAACAATCATTTTAGAAAACAAAGTTAACATACAAAATAGAATACGACTTTTATTTATTTTTCATGTTTTGACTAATAAGAGAAGAAAAAAATACAATCCATCCTTCCATCTTTGATCCATTCACTTCGCGGTTTCCTCCATTTTTTTTGCATCCTTTGCATCATGCCTCTACACCTTCCATATTTCTAATTATTGTTGAAAACTCAAAACAAAAAATTCATTTTAAACCAAACACCACCTTAGTATTACAAGAAGATTCAATAGTTGAAATTCTTTATTTTATGATCTTTCAAGAAAGGAGATCAGTAAAAACTTGGATATACGGTTGTCTTTTCACATGTTAAAGATGTATCAATTATGTGTATCAGTTACCACTGAAATATTAGTTTTTAGACGATAATAGAAATGGTAAGATATACAAGCTGTGTGCATATGAGCAAATACAAGGTAAGACAGAAGATATAGCAGCCTAATATGAGTTAAGTGGCAGATCACAACTATGCATTATTGGTCGCTTTGTCTTTTTTTAAGTTCGGTTGTTTAAGGCATTATAAGCATCAGTCATCAACACATCAGGTAGAACAAAATGTTCCACTACAGTTACATATAAACGCCTGATAAGAAAGATTCAGCAAGCATGCACCAATTGTCAATAGTCAGGGATATTTAGACTACATGGGTTCTTACGTACAAAATTATGTCATGTTTATGTGGTAACAACTTATTCTCTATGTACAATTCTTTTCATTGCTTTTTATCCACACAAACTAGGAAGGTGATGAATTTGTTTATTTTCTGGGCTAAGATTTTTATTTACATATATTTAAACTTCAGGAGTTTCTACATATTACCTACACCTTTATAACCCCTCATGTATCATTCATATATCCTTACTGATGTAAATTTTGCTTTGATTAAGATAGTAATTATGGATTTCGGTACAAATTTATTAAGCCAGTGCTATCATATCACTAAACATAACTTTGCACATGCTTCGAAAAATGCTACAAAGTGCATGGTTGAGTTAATATATGCACATTGTGATTAGATGTAGACCCATTTGAGCGTGATTATATACTCAACACCTTGATAATACAGCATTTCGGTCTTTAACTAGAATCTAGATTATATTATTCACAGAAATTATTCGAGTGGATACAATATTGGCAACTCTAGCAACCAGTTTCCTTTCATATTCAATACACTTTATCGGTTTCCTTTCATATCAGTACCTTGCTTTATGAGATGATCGAATTCATTTAGGGCAGGGATCTTCTTAGGATAAGTAAACTAATAGCCTAAAGGACATCTGTTAAATTTTTTGTTAAAAACATAATAACTTCAATTGATTAATTTAGTGCTAATCTCTGCAATTGTATTTTAAAAGAAAGTTGCCTCATAGGTCTCTTGTCACCTATTATATATTTTAATATGATGAAATTCTTATATATATATATATATAGTGCAGTAATTTATGATTAATTTGTTATGAAATGAAGTACGATTAGATAGCATATAAGTTAACTTGAGAAAAGAGTAAGAGCAGAATCGGTACCCTATTACTACATGCACATTATTGCTACATGCAGGCCCACTTGGACGTCTATACATACTCGTACAATATAATAAAATCCTAATTATGTCATATATTATGCAGCTGCAGTAATCTGATGTGCATAAAAAAAAAACAATTTTGGCAATAAGTATATATATGATTATAAACAAACTAATTTTGATAACCTTATTACATATCAAAATCATTGCATAATTAACAATACATGCACACATAATAAAATATTATATCAAGAACTGAGGGAACCATGAGTTAGGGGGCGTTCAACATTTCAAAATGGACAGAATTCCACTTTTCTGTTTCTAATGCGTCCGACGCATCAAAAACTAAAACAAGGAATTCCGCCCGGCTTTGAAAAGGCTGGAATTTGGTTTGTTAAGGGTGCATTATGAATTTTAATTACTTCTAATTAATAAATTTGAATTTTTATAAGTTTCAAAATTAATAACTTGAGCAAATGAGATCCGTTTGAGACGCGGTTTTTTGCATTGCGATTATATCGAAGTGTTTTATGTATTGAAGTTGGTTTTGTTAAATTTGGTGATACAAAATCACAAATTGATTGGAACAAATTTGCAAATAATGGAAAGTAAATATTTTTATAATGGTAATGCATTGATTGCATTTGATGAGATGGTAGAGAAATAAATGAAGAAAATAATTTCTTCCATCTATGCTAAAGAAACGGATTGATTTACTTTCTATGTTTGCACAATTATTGCTATGGTATTTTTCCTTTATTATATTATTACCATATGTTGGTAATGTAATTGATGATTCACATAGATTTGCATTGGCTATATATTGAGGGGTTGACTTTAGTGTAAACCCATCCTGGCATGGAGCCAGTAATCCCTAATGGTGTCTCTTCTTGTTAATCCTGTTTGAGGTTTTGATATGTAAACTCTTATTTTGTAATATCTTGTATTCGCTCATGTAGAATAAAATCTCTCCCTTTTGGACTAGACGTACACTATCGTATGGATGATAGTGGAACCAGTATAAATATTATGTGTCTCTTTGTTTCTCTGTTATAGTTATTTACTATTTGTTTGATGTAATAGAATAATTGCTATCAGATTAGTTTGATGTTCAATTGGCTAATCTAGATCGTGTTTATTGCACTTCCGCATTCGTGTAATTTTTTTTATAACAGATTGGTATAAGACTAATTTTTGAATAACATATCGGTATCTGAGCGAGACGATTTATTTTAAATTGTGCATCAATTATTTCTACAAAGGTTGGTAGATTCAGTGGTAATTATGCTATTACTTTTTTGGAGAAACTGAAGACTCTGGTGGAAGAGATTATGTTGAGAGTGAAGAGCGTTCCAATCTGGGAACTTTGACGTGATATGGAGTTTACTATGTTGAAGGGGCTATTGGATTTGCGAAGTTTTGATCATGTTTCTGACAGGGGTCTTCATGTTGATGTTGCTCGAGGGATCCAAGATGATCAGAAAAGGAGCTTAGGTCAAGTGATAGACGGGTGTCAAGACAGAAATCATTGTGGTTTAGACAGGGGTCTTCACATTGATGATGCTCGAGGGATCCGGGGTGATCGAGGAAGGAGCTCAGGCTAAGTGTTAGAAGGGTATCGATATTATTGCAAGCACTTTTAGACCGTTGATTTATGCACGGTGCAGCTCATGGAAGAAGATGCATTTTTTGCAGGCGGTGAGTGAAGTTTATAATAATTAATGGCAGGAGAGATTTTTGTGCGTACGGAGATTTGGATTTTGGCTCTTTATTTAAATTGGTGATTTAGAGAATTATTCTTGGCCTTTGCAGTGTTGAGTTTACTTCGGTGTCCGCCTTCTTTTTTATTTTTGGATATTTGCAACGTTTTGTTGGTGGGCGAGGACGTAGTCTGAGCTCATTAACATGGTGTGATGGGGGTAGTTTTGCTGGAACCCATTAGTCAAATGTATATTTTTTGGTTTCTATCTCATTGTGAGATTTTGATTGAAGGTGGAGTTCTGTTAAAGAGTTTTATGATGTGAAGAGAATTTGATTTGAGATGGGGTGTTGCAGATATATGATTTTGCATCAAGGTGGAGTGTTAAATTTGGTGATACAAAATCACAAATTGATTGGAACAAATTTGCAAATAATGAAAAGTAAATATTTTTATAATGGGAATGCATTGATTGCATTTGATGAGATGGTAGAGAAATAAATGAAGGGATTAATTTCACCCATCTATGCTAAAGAAACAGATTGATTTACTTTCTATGTTTGCACAATTGTTGCTATGGAAATTTTCCTCCATTGTGTTATTACCATATGTTGGTAAAGTAATTGATGATTCACATAGATTTGCACTGGCTATATATTAAGGGGTAGACATTAGTGTAAGGAGAGTTTGATCCTGGCTCAGGATCAACGTACCGGCATGCTTAACATACGCAAGTCGGACGGGAAGTGGAGTTTCCAGTCGCGGACGAGTGAGTAATGCGTAAGAACCTGCCCTTGGGAGGGGAACAACAACTAGAAACCCATCCTGACTTGAAGCCAGTGATCCCCAATGGTGTCTCTTCTAGTTAAGCCTATTTTAGGTTTTGATATATAAACTCTTATTTTGTAATCTCTTGTATTATCTCATGTGGAATAAAATTTCTCTATTGGACTAGACATACACTATCTTATGGATGATAGTGGAACCAGTATAAATATTGTGTGTCTCTTTGTTTCTCTGTCATAGTTATTTACTATTTGCTTGATGTAATAGAATAATTGCTATCAGATTAGACTGATGTTCAATTGACAAATCTAGATCTTGCTTATTGCGCTTCCGCATTCGTGCAATTTTTTTTATTCATAACAGATTGGTATCAGAGCAATTTTTGCATAATATATTGGTATCGGAGAGAGGCGGTTTGTTTTAAATTGTGCATCAATTATTTCTACAAAGGTTGGTAGATTCGGTGGTAATTATGCTATTACTTTTTTTTGGAGAAACGGTAGACTTTGGTGGAAGAGATTATGTTGAGAGTGAAGAGCGTTCCAATCTGGGAACTTTGACATGATATGGAGTTTACTGTGTTGAAGGAGCTATTGGATTTGGGAAGTTATGATCATGTTTCTGATAGGGGTCTTCATGTTGATGATGCTCGAGGGGTCCAAGATGATCAGGAAAGGAGCTCAGGTCAAGTGATAGACGGGTGTCGAGACAGAGATCATTGTGGTTTAGACAGGGGTCTTAACGTTGATGATGCTCGAGGGATCCGGGGTGATCGAGGAAGGAGCTCAGGTCAAGTGTTAGACGGGTGTCGATGTTATTTCAAGCACTTTTAGACCGTTGATTTAGGCGCGATGCAGCTCGTGGAAGATTATGCATCTTTTGCATGCGGTTGGTGAAGTTTGTAATAACTAATGGCAGGTGAGAGATTTTTTGTGCTAAAGAGATTTGGATTTTGGCTCTGTATTTGAATTGGTGATTGAGAGAATTATTTTTGGCCTTGGCGGTGTTGAGATTACTTTGGTGTCTGCCTTCTTTTTTATTTTTGGATATTTGCAACGTTTTGTTGGCGGGCAGGGACGTAGTCTGAGCTCGTAAACATGGTGTGATGGGGGGTAGCTTTGCTGGAACCCATTAGGCAAATATTCATTTTTTGTTTCTATCTCATTATGAGATTTTGATTGAAGGTGGAGTTCTATTGAAGAGTTTTATGATGTGAAGAGAATTTGATTCGAGATGGGGTGTTGCAGAGATGTGATTTTGCATCAAGGTGAACTTTTAAATTTGGTGATACAAAATCACAAATTAATAGGAACAAATTTGCAAATAATGGAAAGTAAATATTTTTATAATGGGAATGCATTGATTGCATTTGATGAGATGGTAGAGAAATAAATAAACCGATTAATTTCTTCCATCTATGCTAAAGAAACAGATTGATTTACTTTCTATGTTTGCACAATTGTTGCTATGGTATTTTTCCTCCATTATATTATTACCATATATTGGTAATGTAATTGATGATTCACATAGATTTGCACTGGCTATGTATTGAGGGGTAGACTTTAGTGTAAACCCATCCTGGCATGGAGCCAGTAATCCGCAATTGTAACACCCCACTTCTGTTAGTGTCACTCGAAAAGGGAATGCACTAAGTTCTGTGGAGCATTTAGGGTAAAAGATGCAGATAAATTACAAGACAGACAAAAATTAAACAGCGGAAAATAAAACTTTTTCTTTATTGATAAAGAAAAAGTTTTATTTCCCGCTGTTTAATTTATGTCTGTCTTGTAATTTATCTGCATCTTTTACCCTAAATGCTCCACAGAGCTTAGTGCATTCCCTTTTCAAGTGACACAAACGGATATGGGGTGTTACAGCAATGGTGTCTCTTCTAGTTAAGTCTGTTTGAGGTTTTGATATGTAAACTCTTATTTTGTAATCTCTTGTATTCTCTCATGTGGAATAGAATCTCTCTCTTTTGGACTAGACGTACACTATCTTATGGATGATAGTGGAACCAGTATAAATATTGTGTGTCTCTTTGTTTCTATGTTATAGTTATTTATTATTTGCTTGATGTAATAGAATAATTGCTTTCAGATTAAATTGATGTTCAATTGGAAAATCTAGATCCTTCTTATTGTGCTTCCGCATTCGTGCAATTTTTTTCATAACAGGTTTGAACCGAATCAAAGCAATTTATATTTTTTCAATGTATTTATGTAAATTATTGATACGTATTATTTATCAAAAAAAAAAAAATTTAATTAATCATAAATCAATTAAATTAAAAAAAATTAAAATGGTCTATTTAAAATCCGCAAACGCATTCTTCTCCGCTAAATAAAATACCCCGTTGAAATACCTCGATGTCTGTTACCCTCAAACGCACCCTTAGTTGTTTAGGGAGTTTACTGTATTATTAATATGAATCAACTAACCAAGTGTTAGAATGACTGTCTGGGTGGTGTAGTTGGTTATCACGTTAGTCTCACACACTAAAGGTCCCCAGTTCAAACCTAGGTTCAGACAACTAGTTTTTTACCCATTTTTTCCCACATGCCCTTCCTTTTTTACCCAACTTTTTCCTACATGCCCTTCCTTCTTTCTTCTGCTGTCACACTATAGCTCTTAACATAAGATACACAGCGCAGTTACTATGATATTCCTCCCTTTTTACTGGATATTCCTTATTTTACAATTGCGGAGGTTATCTTCATTACGCAATTTCCACATAAATGACCAATGCAAAAACAATTAAGATATGCAACTGGATAGCAAAATGAAACAAATTCCTTGATTACTAATTTCCTATTCTGATTTGAACCTGAAGTGGAAACAAAATAGTCGTTAAGGATGAGATCGAGTAGTTCAGATTCAATAATCGATTTGAGCTTCAAATGTAGGAAAAAAGTAAAGATATCAAATCCATTGTAGTCTAGTTGGTAGGGATACTCGGCTCTCACCTGAGCGACTCGGGTTCAAGTCCCGACAATGGAATTTTTTCCGTCATACGCACCATTTTTTGGCAATGGCAACATGGAAAAACATGAAAGTCAATATGCCAAACCTGTATCAACACAAAGTGGATAACATACCCGCAAATCCATGATGTCTCCACCTCGATTTTTTTTTTTTGCTAATAAACTCGATCTTCAACTGCCTTTTCGAGCATCTTCTCCAAGCTTCGTTTCAGAACTTGAACAGACAAGCCGCCATCTTTGCCTTCTTTCTCAACCTCTACTGTTGCTCGTATGCGTTCTTTAGAGATTTTTGAGGAGGATGAATGAAGTATAAAAGAAAGGGTTTATACAGTTCAGATCTTGTTTGGATTTGGGGGTTTTTGAGTTAATGTTTGATTGGAGCGACAGGTTTGGAGAGGAGTGCAGTCGTACACATTGCTTTGAAAAGGCACAAAAATTTGGGTAAAGATAGAAAAAGTAGTTGCTCCCTTCTCTTGGTATATTATGGTGAACTCATGTGCATAACACAAATTTGCACTAGTTTTCACTTGCCCCCTTTAAATATTTGTTCAGTGGTTCCCTTAACATTTACCTTATTTGCAAAAAGATCCAAAACTATTAATGCTGACCATTTCTTTAATATACTATGCCTAATCGTGTTCACTTCATTTTCTCTACTTTATTTTCAATTTCTTCCATGGTGATATTCCTTGTAACGAGCAGAAGGACACCAGATCCTCTTTGAGGAAGGAAGTGGAGTCAATTTTATTCGTCCTCGAAGAAGGTCGTTTGAGATCTTTTGTCGCACATCAGCACTGCAGACATGGTTGAATAATCGAAACAAATGAAGTTTCTTGCTTAGATTTCTAGGTTTTTGATCCAAATTGAAATCGATGGATGAAATACTTGGAAAACAAATATTTTCGATTTCCTTTTTTTCTTCTTCTTTATTTCTCATTTTTAAAACACAACTTATATGTTATTGGGATATTATATAGGACATAACAACTGTAAAAGTGGGAATCTGAAGAAAAACAAAGAAGCATAAACCAAAATCACACTCTTTTATTAGCTAAAGCTTGGACTTTTATAGCCAATAGAAAATAACAACTTTGCCCTTAAAATATGCCACTAAATATCTACTAAAGAATATGTAAGAGCATCTCCAACCCTCCTAAGATTTTAATGTAAAGTCTTTTACACATCATCAGTTTTGTATTATATTAAAAAAAACCAATCTTCAATGGTAATGTTATATTAATTGTGAAGACGACATGGAACAAACTTTACTAGACATTGTTAAGTGCAATGTCCAGTTTCTAGACGCTGTACTTCATAACATGAAGTAAAAAATACATATGTTATTGATTATTTTAATATAATACTTTTTATTTATTTATAATTTGATTGGAATACATAAGCTAATTATTATTTATAGACATATTAGCATTGGAGTTGATTTTTCACTTTTTTGTAATTTTAAAATATTTTATATAACGTTGATTTCACATTGTGAACACATAGAATTAAATAGACATTACATTCTATATGCATTGAAGATGCTCTAACACAGCAGACTTTAACAAAGTCTAAACCCCACGATTAAAATGCTAAACAAAGACTTAATCTAAACTTATTAACAACTATTAATTAAATGCACGCATAAATTAATAACAGAATCCAGTAAAATTCATTCATTTACTCAGCTGATGTTACATGCCTCGGTCCTCCACGAACACTGTATAACTACTACAAAACAACACACTAATATCATGGATCATCTAAAGTAAATTCTAATAACTCTAAATTTAGACTGGACCGTTTTTCTAGCATTAAAAGTCTTACTACCAAAATTGACAATGAAATAGGCTGACGGTGAAGGGGTATTGGATGATCGAAAGTTCATGGAAATCCTTCAGAAATTAGGATCAAATACTATGAGGAGTCAAGAGCAGGGGGAAATGGTCTGAAATCTGCATCAACCGAGACCATCCTATGAGAAAGGATCGTAAAAGCTACAGGATCTAATTGGCGGGATCTATCCGACAGAGTCAATCCGACAGGATCCTTCCAACAGCAACAACCCTACTGGGGATTCTACAGCAAAAAGTCATCCTGATCAGAAATCAAGAAAGATAAAGATGAGAAATCCGTCAGTTGAGGTCCGAAAGGACCTTCGGTGTTAACCAGCCCAATACCGATACGTCAGGAGACTAAAACACCAAGAGCACCAAGTCGGGGACACATAAAGATTATCTGGAACCAGTTTCTTAAAACACCCACTACATTAATACCGAGAGGTCGTTTTGATAAACATAAGACAAGCTATCTAGAACAGCCTTCTGGATCATCAGGCTATACCTAGAAATCCCACCGAAAAGCAGACCGGAACCCCGAAAGGGATACAAGCTATCCACACTAGTCTGTTTAGGACAGATGCCAACAGTGATTTCTAACTGGTTGCTATCTACATACATAATAAGGGAAGGCTCCTCTAAGTATTCACGGGAAAACCGGAAGCCTATATCCAAATGACTATAATCGAGAGCACGCAACCAGGAACTAAAAATACCTTCCGAAGAGCTACAATGACAGCAAGCACATATCAATCTCAAAGAGTCTCCTGGCTAGCCGAAACTTCATTGCAAAAGTTAAAATTAACACTGTAAAGCGGCCGGAAGCAAAACATTCAAGACCAAGGAAAGAGGCAGCCGACAAAGGCTCTTGAAGGCCCAACGGCCTAATAACAGAAGGGCTTCAAGTTCTCTATAAATAAGACCCAAGGGGTCGCTTTTAAGGGGGCTCTCATTTTTATATTCCTAATCCTTGGACTCCCTCTCTCTAAACCCTAAGACTGGGATCGATTGAAAAATTTCTTCTACTCTGATCATGTATTCTAAATCAAAGATTAATAAAGTGCGCATCTATATTCAAAGCATCTTCCTGTATGTTTGTTATACTATTTTTCTTAATTATTAATTACCGCAGTTTACTGTTTATGTAACAACCCGAATACCGACAGATCGAATATTTTTTTCAAAATTCCAATCAATCGAAACTCGTGTTGGTTTGCTTTGGTATCCCGCAGAAAAGACAGAGACATAAGATATGTCAGAGCTTAGAAAATATCTCACAGCGGAATGGATAAAATATAATGTAATCAAAATATAGTCTTACCGTTTTAATAATACTGGCTAACTAGCATCCAAAGCTATCATGTCTCTGCCACAAATCTAACCTACGAGTATGTTATGAGGAGGGGGTCAGAACACAAGTTCTGGTGACTGGATTTAAACTATACACTTTGGATAATCCTACATATACCGTTCAATAATAATTTCTTATTTATTAGGTTACTTGGGTTAACAGCACTCAAGGCTTACACACACGTCGTACCTGTTTACTTCCCAGTGGATTAACCAAATACCGTATATATGTAGTTACCCCCAATATTAAGGTACACCAAATGGTACCCTACTCCCACGGTCTCCACCATAATACCACCAAAATATATGCAGTCCCTCATCCTACTCCGGAGTGATGTATGGATCGCTATATAACAATGTTACGTTCCGTATATATCTATCAATTCTATGCTACGTAAGTGTACGGACTACCACGTTCGATCGAATCAGATTCCGTACCAGAGTAATGCCCTCAAGTCTACGATACCCACCTAGAGAAGACATACATGTATCTAGACTTTCCCATGTACGTATTATCAATTGTAGCTTGATACCTTAACCGCACGTCCTCTAATGTGCATCGAGTTGCCTGGCAGGGCGATACAAGAAACACGGAACTAGGTCAGAAGCTTTTCCACATCTGTACAAACCCGCCTTTAAGAGCCTCAAAATACAGATATTCCTAGGGTCTGTTTTTCATGGTGGCTATGGCTCCACCTCGGCCCCTCCCTCAACTAGTAAAGACTACAAGAGCTAAGCGACATGCCCCTAACAACAAGCAATCTAAACATCCAGTTGGTGTCTCCCTTCAACAACCATACCTAGATATTGAAAGGTGAATGGTCTATTGGGTTTATCTCTAGTCTTTTCGCATCCCACTGGCTGCCGGTGAAGGGCATCCGACGATCTATTATCGTTATTAGTCGTGACCCTCTGCCTCCCTGTTGAGGTGACCGCCGAATCACCCTAATGTCACCTCGTCGTAGAATTTTGACTACAAAGCTACTTTTTCAGTCAAGGCCCACTCATCTGGTAGTTACGCGCAGACCCAACCTCTAAAAACATAGCCTAAACATCTATCACCACACAGAGGACTACCAGGAGCACCTTATATACCTCAGTAAGCTGCGTGTTTCCCCTTCCAGTCCTTCGGAGCCGACAGAATAATCGAATGAACGTGCGCTCCCCTCGTGCGTTATGACACCACGATGATCTACCCCGTTGGGTTATTCACCCTCAAACGTGTGGACTGGTCCAAGCACCTTACTTTAATTTGTTATTAGACCATACGTCTAAATATTCTTTTATGCATTTGCTTTACCTCATCGGTTTCCATTTAACTTGGTTATCATGTTAACTTTTTATTCAGGTAACCAAGTTCTTTCTAGCCACTTATATCTCTAAAGAATGGGCCCCCCTCGCTTATTAATTTCAATCATATAACTTAACCTATTTAAGTTTATTAATAAGCCCACAACATGTTATTCTCTATATTGTGATCCAAGGTCTGTGATCCACAATCCCTTTATATTCTTGTTTGATTGAAGGTTACAATAACATGTTCTGCTTAATACGTAATTAAGTATATCTCAATTTACATGTTTTCTGCCCAACATGTCAATTATCATTTATGATTAAATATAACTTATTTTGTTTCATAAGTTTTCCTCACTCTTTCCTATTTAATCATAATTACATCTTACATTGTCACTACAACTTATCGTTGTTTACTTATTAACTTAGTTCTCCTAATTAAGGTTCACTGATAAGTCTCCTTTCCATTTATTAATATTATAATCTATGTTATAATTTCCTCTTGTCCCTAGGAAAAGCCTTAACATGTTATTCTTATCAGCTTATTTCAGACTTCCATTACTTAATTTATAATTAAGTACAACTTCTTACATTTCATAAACTTTCCCCATTTTCTCTACTTATTACAAACAACTAGTTTTAGGCTTCTCCGTTTACTGATTACTTAATTTACAATTAAGTGCCACTTATCTCATTTCACCAGTTATCTCATTTCCTTACTAGTTTATTATAACCTAAGTTATAATCTTCACTTGTCCCTAGGAAACATTCTTATTAATGTAATTCATTTATAATAGGTTATTAGCATTCCCCGTTCATTCCAAACCATTTACAGTTGCAACCCATTATTCTTCATTCACTGCAATATATGTTCCTTATTTTATTAAGGAAAACACTTCATGCACCTTATCGGTTTGATTTACAAAAGGAATCAGTGATTTATTTTCATAACGTATTCCCTCCAAATCCATGGTGGCAAGTAATTTCTTTTTTTCTTTCTTACTTTGTTCACTGTGGCTTACTTGCAACAACATTCTCAGAAATAGGTCATTTAGGGAAATACATCACTTTTTCTTCACATCACACTAACTCAGTCCATTACATCCCTTCCTTTCTTATTTACCGAGTTAGACATTTAATTACCATCATTGCCATTTATTCGCATCTTGTTATATACATATATTTTTATATATATGCACTAGACCTCTCACATTAAGCCTACACTTTTGGATGCTGGATTTGCCGGGCGGGTCTGGGATCACTTCTACCACAAGTTGACTTAACCTCGTGTCTTAGCACCATTACATGTTTTATTTATGCACTTAGACCCCTCACATTATATTTACCACTTGTGGATGCTGGATATGCTGGGCGGTTCCGGGCAGACTTCTACCACAGTGTAATCTAACCTCGTGTCTAGGCTCGGTTATAGTTTCCTATTCACTGTAAGATTTTGGGCATATTATCCTTTTTATATGTTTACAATAATCAAATTATGCCTATATTATGTCGCATGTCCTTTTTAACACGTATTTAATTCTATCCTGACATGTAATCATTTAATCGGGTAATTGTTCAAATCCAACAAGTAAACATGTCATTTTCTCAAATCTACATCTAATAATTCAAATACATAATACGCCACAAGTAAATCATGTAATTATAACAATAGTAGTCGCTACTCATATTGTAGCAAGTTTGTTTTTCAACATGTGAACATTTCAACACTTTAACCGATTCAATATATGAATTTTCCAACACATTCATATTAGTATCTCAACTTTTTATAATAGCAATTTTAATTGTTCTGGAAATTTCACATATAATAACGGGGAATGTTAAACGATAATATATCATTATCTAAAATGATATAACTTAAATCCACTCACCTCGTATGCTTTCCGAATCCTGGATCTGGTCCAGATCTGTCTTTCCATGGTTTTCCCCTAATTGGATTCAGAACCTAGCCAACAACCATGGATTTATATTTTTTACTAAAAGAAAGAAAGAAATAGCAGAAAGAGAAGAATTGAAAATAGACCAGATCTAGGAATTACCTCACTTCAATAAGAGATCTGAACACCCATTTACAAACATATGTTCCTTTCCTTCAGATTTTGGATTCAGAATTTTCCTAAACTAATAATCTTAATTTTTTGAACGGATTTGAGGAGGGAGAGGAATGGCAGAGATTCTCCGTTGTCCCAGAAATATGAGACTTAGGGTAGGCTCTACAGGCTTATTGACAGGTGTTCAACAATGTATTTGGTAAAAGAAATAGTCCAAGTTCGCGTAGAAATAATCTACCCAGATCTGCCGTAAGGGGGGTCGACACCCCCTTATGGGGTCGACCCATGGGTCGACACCCCCTTTGATGGTGTCAACACCCCTAGGCGGGAATTTTCCCGCTCCCTTTTTTCCACGTGAATTTGAACTGTTTTGAATTTCTGGACTTATTTTATTCATATATACACTTCTTATGCATATACAATCTTCAAACCTTAATAACTTCTTCATACGGTGTCCGTTTTATGCAAACCAAGTGTTTATTTTGACTGGAATTTCGAGACGAACGCAATGGCGTAGTCCTTTCACTTAATTCTGAATATTAAATTAAGTTATTCTCAGTTTATTATCTTGAGTTAAAAATCCGGGGTGTTACAGTTTATTTCCTGCAAATGCATGGATTCTATTCCGAACCTTCCCGCAGATCGAAGGAAACACCCATTCCTATAGGTTTAAACCACTCTTACGAGCTTCTACCCTCTCTACAAGCTTAGATCTCCCAGCGAGCTTGATGTGGAGTCCCATGCTATCCACCATTAAATCCTTTGTCAAGAGTAGTAGATTAGTGATCCTTCTTTCCAAAGCCCCGATATATAGGGACGGAGAACCAACCTAAGCTTGTGAAGGCTAAACAATCTACTTCTTTCCCTTATATCCATCCCTATTGACCTACATCCAGTGTTGATGAAAAATATCGTTAACATTTTGGCGCTAGAAGGAGGGCTTGAACCTCCGCTCCTTTGGTTAACCTTTCCATATATTTACCTGGGCTGTTCCGTCCCGGATTGGTGTAATAACCCGGAAATCCGAGCCAATTTAAAATTTTTATTTTGGCAATTTTAGTGAATTTTGAATATTTAAAAATGAATTATTTTAAATAATAACGATGAGAAATTTATTTTGAATAGAATTAGAATGTATATATTTATTTGAATTGTCGTTAGAATATAAATATTTTAAATTATAAAAGGAATTGAAAATGGGGCGGTAGTTTGAAATTTCGATTTCAAAGTTCAAATGAATGTACAGGATTCAAAATAAACCGCATTTTAGTGAAACCAAAAATATTAGAATCTAATTGAGAATATCTTTCCAACGAATCTGAAAAATTTAAATTTCATAGCGGGAATCAAAAGTTATGTCCAGTTGAAAATTCAGAATAGTCGCTATGGAATTCTGGCCCTTAAAAATGGAAATTTTGCAAACGACCTCGGTTTTTGACAAAATATCTTTTGTTGGATCCGGGATGTCTAGTTATTGCTAGATTCCAAAATTCGTAATTTTTTGAATCAATATGTGAGCGTGACAAAAGAAAACGTGTTTTGATAGTTTCAGTCAATTTCGATCGACCAGAAACTGGCTATTTTTCAAACGATCTCAGAATTTGATGAAATTAGTTTTGTTAGGACCGTATCGTCAATACGAAGCTAAAAATAATTTTTCTGGAATTTTTAAAGTCCGTATGTGACCCCGATAAATTGAAATGCACGTTCAATTTCAATATATAAATTTATATTTTGATTTGAACAGAAACTGATCGATACAGTCGAATTAGCTTACGATACATATCCCATTGTGTTCGGAATGAGGTATTTAGCTAGGGGCGACAGGCGGTGGGTCTCGTTTAGAGGTCGAAATTAAAAGTTGTTTTTTGGGAAATTTTAAATAATAAAATTTATAACTAACCCTCCCTCTCTCTTTCCTCTTCAGCCCTTCCCCCCCGTTTACTTTTCCAAAGGAAAAAAATTAAAAAAAACGAACCCTAATTCTCCGCCATCCTCCACCAAACTACGCCACGGCCGCCCCCTCCGTGGCGAGAAGACCCCCAGCGCGCAACTGCGGCCCCACCTCCAAACCCTCTCCTCTCCTCATTAACCTCGCTCTTCCCCTCCCCTTTAGCTCGACCGACGCCCCCCAAGCCCTAGGAACTCGCCGTCGCCGTTTCTGGACCCCACCTCCATCGCGACAGCCGCCACACCCTCCCCTCGGGCTGCCGAGACCACTAAGTCATTCCGACCCCCCGCGCTGACGTCAGCAACCGCCACCCCTTGCCCTCCTCTTCACTTCGATTCGCCAGAAACCCCACCCCAAAAATGATGCTGCAAGTTTTGTTTATTTCTTTTCATGTTTTAGTTTTTATTTAAGGAAAATAGTTCAAAAGAAAAGATGAAATCAATTTTCTTTTATAATATAGTAAATTTATAAAGTTCAGATTTTTATCGTTCAAAGATATGATTTTTAGTTCAACAAAGCTATGATTTTGTTTAGCGAAAAGATTAGATTTTTGTTAGCGAAAAGACATGGTTTTTAAGAGAATAAAAATATGATTTTTATATTATAGAAAGAATAAAAATATGATTTTTATATTATAGGAAGAATAAAAAATATGATTTTTATATTATAGAAAGAATAAAAATATGATTTTTATATATTCATATAGCGAAGAAAAATATGATTTAATATATGTAAAGTAACGATAAAAATTCGATTTTTACATGTATGGTTAAAATATAAAGATTTGATTATCAATAGTAGAAAAAATAGATTTTCATTTTGAAGTAGCGAAAATAAAAATTTGATCTTTATATAAGAAGTAGAAAATAAAAATATAATTTTTATATAGAAAGAAACGTTGTAAATATATGAAGTAGAAAAAAAATATGATTTTTATTTATTGGAATGAAGCGATAAAAATATGATTTTTTATATATGAACAGCATGGAAAAGACTACGTTGAATTTCGGGCAAATTCAAGCCATCAAGAAATTCAGAAATGAAACGGCGGAGTGGAACCCCAAGGTGAGAACTCCTCACTTTTAATTTATTTTCTAGTGTACATATATACTAGGATGTAGATGGTGCTTAGCAGCACCCGACACCCGTCGTCCACAGACCATGGACGACTTGTTTGTTTGATTGCGTTTGGATTGATTTGTTTGTGTGAAAATTGATTGTGAGGTGGAATAGAATAAAAATCATATGTTGAATAGAATAAAATTCATGTGTTGAATAGAATAAAATTCATGTGTTGAAATAAAATATATATATTCATGTGCAGAAGTAAAATAAATATTCATTTACAAATCGAACGATTTGTTTATGTACACCCATTTGACTGATATTGATTGGGACGATAAATTTTACACATCGCCCAACTGCACAAATATAAATCTGTGTTTGTTGATTTGAAACCCCACACGGGTGTTGGGATGATATTTGGCGTACACTAATCCTAATTATTTAGCTGTATGTCGATCGATTGGTCGACAGACTGTGTAAGCGTTAATTATTTATCTCTAATGCTTATGCAATTGTGTGGTGCACTCTGGATGATGGTAGATTATTTATCGTTGCTATTGTATACATGTGTTTTATAGAATCCATATAATTAACATTATATGGTAATTGATTGGGCCTCATTCCAATTTGGAAAATAAGGAAAATTATAGAAGAAAACTCATGTGTTGAATAAAAATATATATTCATGTGTTGAATAAAAATAAATATTCATGTGTTGAATAAAAATAGAAAATTCATGTGTTGAATAGAATAAAATTCATGTGTTGAATAGAATAAAATTCATGTGTTGAAATAGAATAAATACTCATGTGTTGAATAAAAATATATATTCATGTGTTGAAGAAAATATTCATTTGTTGAATAGAATAACGAAGTTATTGAAATATATAAAGCCGTGTTGATTAGATTGACGCCATTTTGACGTGAACGATATTTATATTGATTTTATTCATTTTTATAATGAATATAAAAAAAGTAAGTGATTTCAAAATATAACGTTTTGAAAATATTATCATTTATAGATTAATGATATGGAATATTCAATTTTGACTAGAAATTGAATATGAAGTTGAAATCATTTTGAAACCGAATTTAAAACGATTTATAAAATACGTTTTAAAAGGAAATCGATGAAATATATATAATATATATATATAGAATGGCCTGAATAGAACGCGCCGCGTCGCGGCAGTTTGCGAATTTCAACCATTGACTTCGAATGGATATTACGGGAGATCCGACCGTCGGATTCTCCTAAAACCGGAACCGTTGGGTTCGTATCGAAAAGAGCTTTCTAACTAATATTAGAAATCTAAAGGTTGGATTTGGAATTATGTCCAAATCAAATTTGGAAAAGGTCGCTGTAAGTGCAGTTCGATGGTCGTTGATATAAATCGACTGTACGAGCCTTGATAAAATTATTAAAAATAGTAGTAATTTGTGTAAAATCATAAGAAATGATTTGTGAAGAATTGTGATGAAAAATTCCATATTTGAAAAGATAAAAATAGATTTTTATCAAAAGGAACTAGTTTTGAACTAGAATTAGAATCCATTTATTTTTAAAATAAATAAAGTGGATTTGAAAGGGTTTTAAAAGCAACCAGAATTTCCAATAATTGAATTGGAATGGATTTGAATCGAAATTGTCTTTGGAATATTTCAATGTTGGATTTCGTGATTATACATATATTGTTATGGAAATTTGAAAGATATATTTATATCGTTATTTCCAATACGATATTTGTTGGACGTAGAATTTGATATTGAATATAAGCCGATATATTTTCTATCCAGAGCCTTGTATTTAATATCAAATGGGATTTGGGTTTATCGTGAATGGTGTCTTCAGTAACACTGTTCTTAAACCCAATGGAGAAAAAGATTGAATCTTTTTATTTAGATTTAATGAAGTATACCAATTAAATGGTATTTAACTGGAATTGAATTTGAATTGATTTTTGGGTTTATCGTGAATGATGTTTTAAATAACACTTGTTCTTTAACCCGATAATTAATGGAATGTGATTTTGGGTTTATAGTGAACCGTGTTTTAAATGACATTGGTTCTTTAACCCAGTTAAAGACAGGATATAATTTCCCAAGTTAAATAATCATTGATAGTGATTATTGGGAAGATTAAAACCAAGTGGAGTTTTAATGAATCTTTAATTAGATTGAAATAATCGAGAATGGAGTATCACCAGTTTTGCTCCAGGCGATAGTTAAATCTTTAATTAGATTTGAACGTGAAATGGTAATTAAATTTACCGATAACACCGTGGTGTTAGATATGAAGTATTACCAGTTTTACTTCATGGGATGAATAGGTTGGGATTGGGAAATAAGATAAATGATTACTTCGGTGTGGTTCGCTAATACCGACTAGTTTGAATTGATATTCAAAAGAAGATTAAAGAATAAATTTTAAGAATTTATCGTTGATAAAATTAATGGGAACATTTCCCAAAGTATAAGAATATTTGAATAAAAGAATATTCTGAATTGGAATGAGGCGTATGTTGTGTTTGTGTAACACTTGTTTATTATATACGCGAGTTATTCAGAAAGACCGGGTTTAACCCATTCTGAATAACTGATACGACGATAAGTCGAAGATGAAGACGGTGGTCGAAGACCGGAGGTCTTCACATCATTTGGGTGTTTACTGATTATCTTGATTGGGCTGTACACCCAAGAGGAGGGAATTAGTTGGTGATCTTCTAGACGTACTTGGAGATCGATGGATATGCGAGGTACAAGGTGCCTCCGGTTTCATTCAGACCCAGAACGAACTTGTAAATGGACTGTGTGTCCTACATTGGATTTTATTCTGTGTGATTGATTTCTATTAAATATATATCTGATTGGCGGTGAAGAATTTATTCTCTTGCTTAACGCCCTTCTCTGAGACGTACGAGCTCAGGGGTTATATATTGATGGATATCAATCGGTTGGAGTGAATTGCCTGTGTGGCATGCCTATGTGGCAAATGATCAGGGCTTCTGTTGAAAAGAAAAGTCTTGTGGTTGATGATCAAAGCACGGCCTGTGTGGCATATCTTTGTGTAGCGTTGATTCGCGAGCCTCACACCCCGGTTGTGAACCAGAAACGGGAGAAGGACCTCAGGGAGGACATGCGTTTCTTTCTAGCTAGAAGTGGCGTCAGTGGTTTTACATGCCCTGACGAGTTTTACTTATGTGGTTGTTGGATTGCGAGGCACCTCAGATATATCGGTGACTGTGTGGAGCCGATGGAGTCATTGGTCTCATTTACGCCCCAAAGTGTGGGGAAACGCAGTGTTCAGGCATTTTAATCCACATCGGTGGACCGGCCCTGACGATCCAGGGGACGATGCCTTCTGTTCCTGAGACTCGGGCTAGTCAGTCTCAAATCGGTTGAGGACGATCCCTTGCCTCAGTTCACAGATGGAAACCCAACTTTCAATATGTGACTTTGCAGTTTTGATTGTAAACCTATATATGGCGACATAGTAGTATAGGGCACTTATGCCGTCTATGATTGATACTTAGGATTGAAATTGTTTTGGCACTATACACTTATAGTAATAATAAAAGATGAAATTTAGCGTATCAAGCATTCTTTGGCTATTATAAGGTAAAACCCTATCCTCCGGCTTGTGTTGCATTGTGTGATGGGACCTGGGTCTTATAATAGCTTCATTGTTCTTTATTTAGCATTGCGCTGTTGTTTTTTGCACAGGTATTCTTGGGAGGAAACCCGTTCCGTGTTATACGGCGTGGTCCCTTGATTTACCTAACTTTAAAATAAAGATTAATAACTGTTTTAGTTCTCACACCAGTCACATGACTCACCTGGAGTTTATTGTTTTAACCTAAACTCTAGGTGCCCTTATTTCGACACGAACAGCTAGTAGTTTTGGTTTTGCTGATTTATATTCACAGGATCCTGATTTACAGCTTGAACGATATCCGGAAAGCTCTGTATCTGTGAGACGATCCGAAATCCTATTCAGACGGAAACAAGGGTTATCTTTGGAATATAACACAGAAACAGATAATAGCAGAACAGAATTAAATAAATACACCAGATAATGAACAATAGAATATACTGGATAAAAGTAATCATCAGAGTTACACAGTATACAGGATCTTACTTAGTACAAATACAGTTCAGCTATACATAAATGTCTACAGCGGAAAACAAACAAAATATGTACAATGGGAGCTGAACAGCATAAAAAGAAATAAATGATAGAATCCATCTTCAGCTCCAGCTATCCAGAAAAAGAACCAGTTAAACCTGAATACAAGGCTGCCCGTGTAGAAAAAGGGGCACCCGAGTTTGAGAGTGAAACAAACTACGAGTCAGTCATGGGACTGGTATGAGAAATCTACTCAACACATATATAATATGGCTAATCACAGGACCACGCCACTTTCGTGGAACGGGTTTACTCCATTGGATTGCTAGTGCTTTAAAACAAATCTTTCTTTTAAACATCGCTATGCTTTTTATAAAAATGAAGCCGTTATAAGACTCAGTTCCCATCACACAATGCAACGCAAACCGGAGGATAGAGTTTTTACCTTATAACGGCCAAAATATGCTTGATACGAATAAAACAAGGCATTTGATATTATTGCTAGTGTTTATATGTTTTGAAATCAATTTCAAATCATAACTATCAATCATAGACGACATGAGCGTCCCATGCCACTATGTCGCCAAATGTATATATACAATCGAAACCGCACAGTCACGTATTTTGAAATTGGATTTCCGTCAAGAACCAAGGCAAAAGATAGTCCTTACCGAATTCGTGACTCTCTAGCCCGAGCCACAGGCAAGTACTCAGTCAAGCCTTCGGAGCGACAGGGCCGGTCCACCGATGTGGATTAAAATGCCTGAACACTACGTTTCCCCGCCCTTTGGGGCGTAAACGAGCCAACGAATGACTCCATCGGACCCGGATCATCCGATCAAACCGAGGCGCCTCGCAACAGTAACAAACAGATAGGTGAAAAGTATATAAATGTCAGGGCTGGTAGGTCACTGACACCACCCTAGCTAGAAAGAAACGCATGCCCTCCCTGAGGTCCTTCTCCCGTTTTAGGTTCATACCGGGATGTGTGGCTCGCGAAATCACGTTATACACAAAGCTACGCCACACAGGCGGTGCTTTGATCATCACCACAAGGCTTTGCTTTTCAATAGAAGCCCTGATCACTGCATCTTAGCATGCCACACAGGCAATTCATGCCATGCGACTGATGTCCATCCATATACCACCTCTGAGCTCGTGCGTCTCAGAGAAGGGCGTTAAGCAAAAGAATAAATTTTCCGCCGCCAAACAGATGTATATTTAACAGAAATCAATCAACACAGAATAAACTCCAATGTCAGACACACAGTCCATTTACAAGTCTGTTCTGGGTCTGAACAAAACCGGAGGCACTAAATACCTCGCAAACCCATCGATCACCACGTACGTCTGGACGATCACCACTCATTATCCATATTTCGGGAGGCCTCCCAATCAGGACCTCGGTTACCATCCAAACGAGGTGAAGATCTCCGTTCTTCGGCCACCGTCTTCATCTTCGAATTTCAATCGTCGGTCAATTATTCGAAATGAGAATTAACTCGGCCTTTTCAAATAATTCACGCATATTTAGAATTTCAAATCAATTTATTTCAATGGTTAAATTATTCGACAACACCAATATTGTTCTTTAATGTAAATTTCACACCAAACACATTCAACCATCAAATACAACATAAATCGAGCAAATTCAGTTTATTTCCACTCCATATTGTTTATGGTATTTTATGACGATTTATCGCTATTTTTATTTATTTTAAAATAGCCCATATATTCAAAACGACGCTTCGGGCCATAACGCGGCCGTGGCGCTGTTTTTCTCCAGATTTGATTTGCACATATCTGAAAATCTAACCGTTGGATCTTCACACAATTTACATCATTAGAAAGGCCTTTTCAAAACGAATCCAACGGTCCCAGTTTCGGGAAAATCCGACGGTCGGATCTCCCGGTACAATCGTTTGAATTTTCGATTTCAAAATACGAACTGCAGCGTCATTATTCGATTAAATATAATTATAATTATATTTATATATAAATATAATTGCTTCTGGCGCTGTTTTTCTTCAGATTTGAATTAAACATTGCAGACAATCCAACCGTTGGATTTTTACAAGGTTGGTGCCGTTGGGAAGATATTTCCAAGGCGAACCCGACGGTTGAGGTTTCGGGAAAATCCAATGGTCGGATTTCCCGTACTAGTTGTTTGAAAACACGGTTTCAAAACACGAACTGCACGGCCACGTTTCGTTTTAATTTTATTTATATTTATATATTTATATAAATATAGTTCATTCAACAATTTCAATATCGTTTTCACTTCAAATATTTCACTAACGCCTTAAAATTTTGGAAAATTTCGCCATAACCTCCCCTGCACCGGGAGCATCGGGAAATCGCAAATAGCTTTCCCGGTCCTTCTAATCTCAAAAAGAAAAAGAAAAAGCCAAGCGGCTAGCCAACAGGCTCATAAAATCATCACCCAAACAAAACAGTAAATGTGTACCTATTTGTCGGGCACAAAATTTTATTCCTCTTCTCTAGCCCCTTTGCTATAACCTGTTCAATGAATATGCATGTACATATATATACAGTTCTTATCATTTATCATTTTCTATTCAACTTCATATCTGATTTCTATTTGGTTTAAAAACACCATTCATTCTAATGTTACTTACATAGGTGCAAATCATTTCATTAGCTAATTAATGAATATTTCAACTCATATATGTTTATTTTGAACAAGTGGCTATTTTTAACACTTCACATTTCAACGATTCATGCATACAATAAAAATGTGATTTTTATTGTAAAACAATTTATTTCAAAATATGAATACCATTCAACACATGAATTTCTAATCAACGAATGAATATCAATTCAACACATGAAGGTTTTCTATAGTTTCTATATATAGATAAAAATGTGATTTTTATATTTAAAACGCGAATACCATTCAACACATGAATTTCTAATCAACGAATGAATATCAATTCAACACATGAAGGTTTTCTATAGTTTCTATATATAGATGAAAATGTGATTTTTATATTTAAAACGCGAATACCATTCAACACATGAATTTCTAATCAACGAATGAATATCAATTCAACACATGAAGGTATTCTATAGTTTCTATATATAGATAAAAATGTGATTTTTATATTTAAAACGCGAATACCATTCAACACATGAATTTCTAATCAACGAATGAATATCAATTCAACACATGAAGGTTTTCTATAGTTTCTATATATAGATAAAAATGTGATTTTTATATTTAAAATGCGAATACCATTCAACACATGAATTTCTAATCAACGAATGAATATCAATTCAACACATGAAGGTTTTCTATAGTTTCTATATATAGATAAAAATGTGATTTTTATATTTAAAACGCAAATACCATTCAACACATGAATTTCTAATCAACGAATGAATATCAATTGAACACATAAAGGTTTTCTATTCAATGAATAAATATAGTTTAAGCAAATGAAAATAATTCAAACAGACGAATATTATTCAAAATTTCGGCAGCATAACGGCAGGGTAGTTAAAACCGGGACTGTCCCTAGTACGGCTCCTCGCTCTACCTTAAAACCTCGCGGTTTTAGACAATGGGGATCATGCATCTAGTTCGCACGCAGGCTGCATGTATATATTTATTTCATTTCCACAAACTAATCCTATGTGGTTTCAACCAAATATTTTTCAACCACAAACGGGTATTTTTCAACCACAATCAAATCAATATCAACCACAAACAATCACAAACAACCATTCGCTATCAATCAATTTTCACAACAATTTCAATCAATAAATATCGTCCATGGTTTGTGGACGAGGGGCGTATATATATATATATATATATTTATATATAGCAATTCACTTTCATTTCACACACATATATATAGCTAGAAAAAGAAATTGAAGAGTGAGAAATTCTCACCAATAGCTATCCAATACCACGACTCTTCCTTTATAGAAATCTTCGCCAATCTCGCCTTTTGTCGTTTCGTTGCCCGTATTCTCTACATATGTAAAAATCGAATTTTTACTATGTTATTCAATATATAAAAATTGCATTTCAAAAATATAGATTCCGCCTTTTCAAAAATAAAGATTATATTTTTAATATTCCTATGATGTAAAAATCATATTTTTATTGCTTTAAAAATATAAAAATCATATCTTACTTCTTCTACTTAATAAAAATTCCGTCTTTTCTATTTTAAAAATATGATCTTTTTCTTTTTAAAGTTCTAATCTTTTTCTTTTTAAAGTTCTAATCTTTTTCTTTTTAAAGTTCTAATCTTTTCCTTTTTTTTTTTGTTCAAATAACATTAGTTTTTAAACCTTTTAAAGATCAGTTTTTAAACCTTTTCAAAAATCAGTTTTAAACTTTTCAAAAATCAGTTTTAAACTTTTCAAAAATCAGTTTTAAACTTTTCAAAAATCAGTTTTAAACTTTTCAAAAAAATCAGTTTTAAACCCTTTCAAAAAATTAGTTTTAAACCCTAAAATCGAATTTTTCAGATTAAAATAAAAATAAAATAAAATAAAAACAACTTACTTTAATCTGCGAAGAAGGGGGGGTGACGGCCAGGCTCGGCGGCAGGAGGAGGAGCTGGTGAAGCGGAGGGGTCTCGAATGGGGGGGCTCGCGAATTTAGGCGTCGCGATGGCTTCGGGGGGGGGGGGGGGGGTTTGGGTTCGTCACGATTCGAGGTAGAAGAGGCGGCGACAGCAGCTCCAGGCGAAGGGGGTGGCGACGTGCGGAGATGGATGATCGGGGAAGCGGCTGTTTAGTTTAGGTTTTCTTTTTTTTTTATTTCGAACGGTAGAAAGAAAGTGAGGAGAGAGAGAGAAAAGGGTTTATATAAATATTTATTATTATTAAATTTTTATTTAAAAGTTGACTTTTTATTCGAAGTCGAAATGGGACCCACCGACTGTCGTCCCTAGCGTTCTACCCCCATTTCGAACACAATGGGATATGTTTCGCAAGCTAATTCGATCGTTACAATCAGTTTCCGTTGAATTTACATATAAATCACTATGTTGAATTTTAAACGTACATTTCAAATTACCGGGGTCACATACTAATTCTAAAAATTCTAGAAAATTATTTTCTAGCTTCGTATTGACGATACGGTCCTAACAAGACTAGTTTCGTCGAATTTTGAGACCGTTTGAAAAATGGCCAATTTCCAGTCGATTAAAATCAACTAAAACTGGTCAAGCGCGTTTTCCTTTGCCACGCTCACATATTGATTCGAAAATTTATGAAATTTGAAACCAAGCAATAACTTCACATCCCGGACCCAACAAAAGTGGTTTCGTCGAAATCCGAGGTCGTTTGCAAAATGTCCATTTTTAAGGGCCTGAATTCCATAGCGACTATTCAGAATTTTCAACTGGACATATCTTTTGATTCCCGCTATCAAATTTCGATTTGTCAGATTCGTTGGAAAGATATCATCAATTAGATCCTAATGTTTTTGGTTTCACTAAAATCCGGATTATTTTGCACCCGGTATATTCAATTGAAGTTTGAAATCCAATTATCGAACTACCGCGCCATTTTCAATTCTATATATAATTATAATTAATTATATTCGTTTTCTAATGTCGATTCAAACTCAGTTTTCATCGCCATTATTTAAAATATTTATTTTAAATATTTAAAATCCATAATTTTAGCCAATTTAAAAATTTTAAATTGGTTCAGATTTTCTGGGTCGTTACAATCTCCCCCACTTAAAACTTTTCGTCCCCGAAAAGGAATAAAGTCGAAAGTGGTTTGATAAATCTACAATCACACAACACAACAACCAATCCAATTGTTTTTAACCTTCAAAAATATACTAATCAAATTTTATACCCCTTTAAAAATCCTTCAGACTATATAATTAAAAGTGCACATCTATGAAAAGAAAATAACAATAGAGTAGAGAATTGAATGGTAGTGCAAAGTAGGTTAAATGTACCTTGCACCGGAGTCAATCAGAGATATCCACTCGGCATCTAGGATAAGCTTTCTGAATGCTCTCCTCAGTTTCCCAAGTACAATCTCGCGGATCTCCACCCCATTGCACTTTGACTAAGTGAACCTTCTTGTTTCTCAGCTCTTTGGTTTCTTTGCCGATGATCTTTAGCGGCTCTCGCCTTACAGCTAATTCTGGAGTAATTTCAATATCCTGCTGAGCTGCTTCTTCCACGATCAAGTCTGGATCATGAACGTGCTTTCGAAGTTGAGATATATGAAATACATCATGCACTCCAGGCAACCAGTCAGGCAGTTTGACCCTATAAGCGAGAGTTCCGATCCGTTCCAGAATAGGAAACGGATCAATAAATTTGGGCGCTAACTTTCCAGTTTTACCGAACCGGATAACTTCTCTCATCGGCGATACTTTCAAATATACATAGTCGCCAACTTCAAAGGATATATCTCTTCTTCTTCTATCGGCATAGCTCTTTTGTCGGCTTTGAGCGGCGAGTAATCGCTTCTTAATAAAATCGACTTTGTCGGCAGCTTCTCGAATCATATCAGGACCCAACACAAGTCTATTTCCTGGCTCGACCCAACAAGCAGGAGATCGGCAAGGTCTACCATACAATGCTTCGAATGGCGACATTGTCAGACTCGCCTGGTAGCTGTTATTATAAGAGAATTCAGCCAAATGCAGATGGTCTTCCCATGATCCACCGAAATCTAGAACACAAGCCCGCAATAGATCTTCTAAAATGCGATTCACCCTCTCAGTCTGACCGTCTGTCTGAGGATGATAAGCGGTGCTCAAGTTTAACTTCGTTCCCAGCTCGACTTGAAATGCTTCCCAGAATTTGCTAGTGAATATTGTATCTCTATCACTTACTATACTGAGCGGCACTCCATGCAGTCTAACTATTTCCCTGAAGTAAATCTGCGCCAGACTCTGAGCGGTTCTGTTTGATCTAACAGGTATGAAATGGGCGGTCTTCGTGAAGCGATCTACGATCACCCAAATACTGTCATTTCCTTTTCTGGTCCTGGGCAGACCATCAATGAAATCCATAGAAATATGCTCCCACTTCCAACCAGGAACTTCTAGCGGTTGTAATAATCCAGCCAATTTCTGTTGGTCACTTTTGACTAGCTGGCAAGTAGGGCATCGACTAACATATATCGAGATGTCTCTTTTTAACGACTTCCACCAGAATGTGCGTTTGATATCGTTCTACATTTTATTCACACCTGGATGGATACTGAGCTAATTTTTGTGGCATTCATCAAGCACATCTCTTCTGAGTTCAGGAATTTCTGGAACGCAAATTCGTCCTTCTAACCTCAGAATCCCTTCTCTGTCTAACTGGAAATCCGAAGCATTGCCTTCACGAATTCGCTGACTTATTCCTTTGATAAATTGGTCCTCTTCTTGGAGAGCCGATATCTTATCAATCAACGAAGTCGCAATGATGAAATTGGCGATCATTTCATTCTTTCGGCTTAACGCATCGGCCACAACATTGGCTTTCCCTGGAGTGTATAGAATTTCAAAATCATATGCTGCAAGAAACTCCAGCCAACGTTGCTGCCTCAAATTCAGGTCTTTCTGAGTGAACAGATACTTTAACGACTGGTGGTCTGTAAACAGTTCAAATCTCTCACCCAGAAGATAGTGCCTCCAGATTTTCAAAGCGAACACAATAGCCAATAACTCAAGATCATGAGTTACGTAGTTCTTCTCGTGTGGGTTCAGTTGACGGCTAGCATAAGCAATTACTTGACCCCTTTGCATTAACACTGCCCCAAGGCCTTCTCTAGAAGCATCAGTCCAGACTTTCAAATCTTGGTTGCCATCGATGATGGTTAACACTGGAGCTGTCGTCAATCTTAACTTTAGTTCTTCAAAAGCCTCCTCACTTTCTGGAGTCCATTTGAATTTAGAATGCTTCTTTGTAAGCTTCGTTAAATGACCAGATATCTTCGAAAAGTCTTTAACGAACTTCCGGTAATAGCTAGCCAATCCGAGAAAACTGCGGACTTCGGTGGGGGTACTGGGCTGTTTCCAATTCTGAATAGCTGTGATTTTGCTTGGATCCACAGCAATTCCTTCTTTTGATACAACGTGGCCCAGAAATTTTACTTCATCTTGCCAGAAGATACATTTGGAAAATTTGGCTTTTAATACATTACTTCTGAGGATTTCTAGAACCTGTTCCAGATGCTTTTCATGCTCGGCCTTTGATTTAGAGAAGATTAGAATATCGTCAATGAAAACCAGAACAAATTTATTCAATACTCCTCTGAATACTCTGTTCATTAGATCGACGAAATAAGCGGGAGCGTTACATAAGCCGAACGACATTACTAACCACTCGTAGAATAAGTCGGGACCTCTGAATGCTGTCATTGGAACACACTCTTCGGCTATTCGAAGTTGATGGAAGCCCGTAGCTAGGTCCATTCGTGAGAATACTTGTGCTCCATTTAATCGATCCAACAAATCATCAATCCACGGCAATGGATATTTGTTCTTTATCGTCTGCTTGTTCAGATCACGATAGTCCACACATAGCCGTAGAGTACCGTCAGATTTTGGGACAAAAACCACTGCTGCTCCCCAATCAGAGAAACTAGGTCTGATCAGACCCTTCCATACTAGCTGTCGTGTTTGATTGTCTAATTCCTCTTTCTCTTTCAAGGACATTCTTCGAATAGCGTGAACTACTGGCCTTGCATTGGGAATTAAAGCAATCTTGAAATCTATTTCTCTCTGCAGAGGTAAACGAACAACTTCTTCGAACACATCCGCATAGTTTTTTACAACAGAAATGTCTTTGATGAGGTCAGGAATATTCTCTGCGACCTCAGGGATATTTTCTACTTGAGCTGGGGAAACATCGAGAGCTGACCAGAAATCTTTCCTATTCGAAGTCGGGCCTTCACATGGTATGGTTATATAATTCCCCAATTGTGCCTTTGCCTTAACAACCCTCTCGGCGCATCTAACCTCCGCCTCATATTTGGTTAGCCAATCCAATCCCAAAATAAGATCGAATTCATTAAAATTCATGATGATAGAGACAATGGGGAATTTATAGCAAGAAAAGGAGACGGGTACTGCACAAATCCAACTGAGATTGATGGAACCTCCAACTGGATTCTGGACAGTCATTGGCTCTTTGAGCTTCTTCAAATTCAAATCCAACTTCTTGACTGCACTCTTTGCAATAAAGCTCCGTGATGCACCTGTGTCAAACAGTACTTTAACTGGAATGTTTTTGACATTGAGCATGCCTTCTAAAACATCAGACCTCCCTTGCTTATCTGAAGGCTCAGAAGTTTCTGCTACTTCGTTTATATGTACTGCCTCGGATTTCTTTGAGAGTTGACACTCCCGTGCAATATGACCTGCTTGACGACACTTATGGCATCTCCTTTCCCCATGCGGGTTCTTTTGTTTCATAGCGCGTTTATACCCACTCTCGATCTGCTTCTTTAGAGATCTGCAACTTATCGAGAAATGTCCTTGCTTATTGCAGTTAGAGCAAATAGTAGTTGTCACTGGTTCTTTCCCAGACTTAGCCCTTTTTCTCTTAGCACTAGGCTTCTCATTGACCTCTGACCTCGTACTGGCTCCAGCAATATCAGTTTCCGACTCTTCTTTGTCACTACAACAAACTTCTTCTTCGTCGCGCAACATTCCTTTCTTATGGAGATCTTCATACTGATAAGCCATGTATATCATTTCAGAAAAAGGGAGCTTCACATGCCCCAATACTTTATTCTGATATTTCCTTTAAAGCCCGTAAATAAATCTCAAATTCTTTCTCCTCATATTCTGAATTAGATGGGGAGCAAAGTGAGAAAGTTCGTTGAATTTCTTATGATATTTTGGGATGGTCATATCACCTTGTATCAAATAAGAAAATTCATCACATACTCTCGGTCGCTTCGGGAGGGGTAAATCTTTCCAAGAAAATTACTTTGAATCTGTCCCAGGTGATATCACCTTCTGGATTATCTTTAATAATTGAATCCCACCAAAACAAAGCTTCTTCTTTGAGTGCCCAAGACGCCAGTAATCTTTTCTGATCGTCTCTCAGCTTTAAACCCTCAAAGATCTTCTCTGCAGAACGAACCCAAGCTTGTGTTTCCATAATGGACTCCTTGCCTAAGAATGGCGATCCACCAAGATTTCGAAATCTCTTGTATAGAACTTCTATATTGGATTCTGGCTGCGGGAGCACAACTGGCTCATTAGCTGGTCGAGCCATACGATTACTTCTTCTGTTCCTGTCACTCATTTTCTAGTACGTCTGCAATTAGCAGACAAAGTGTCAGGTCAACGGAAAAGATATTTGAAAATATAGAGACAAATACTTGAATGTAAATGTGTCTAACGAGGTGCAATTTCATCCTGCTTTACTCATACTAGGATATTACTGATCCTATCTGTATGGAGTTACCCGTCCAAGAATACTACTGGTTCTATTTCTGACGAGTTCGTTCAAATGTTATATTCCAGAACTAAGCTTAACCAAAGCTCTGATACCACGTTGAGACGACCCGAAATCCCGTTCAGACGGAAACAAGGGTTATCTTTGGAATATAACACAGAAACAGATAATAGCAGAACAGAATTAAATAAATACACCAGATAATGAACAATAGAATATACTTGATAAAAGTAATCATCAGAGTTACACAGTATACAGGATCTTACTTAGTACAAATACAGTTCAGCTATACATAAATGTCTACAGCGGAAAACAAACAAAATATGTACAATGGGAGCTGAACAGCATAAAAAGAAATAAATGATAGAATCCATCTCCAGCTCAGCTATCCAGAAAAAGAACCAGCTAAACCTGAATACAAGGCTGCCCGTGTAGAAAAAGGGGCACCCGAGTTTGAGAGTGAAACAAACTACGAGTCAGTCATGGGACTGGTATGAGAAATCTACTCAACACATATATAATATGGCTAATCACAGGACCACGCCACTTTCGTGGAACGAGTTTACTCCATTGGATTGTCAGTGCTTTAAAACAAAACTTTCTTTTAAACATCGCTATGCTTTTTATAAAAATGAAGCCGTTATAAGACTCAGTTCCCATCACACAATGCAACGCAAACCGGAGGATAGAGTTTTTACCTTATAACGGCCAAAATATGCTTGATACGAATAAAACAAGGCATTTGATATTATTGCTAGTGTTTATATGTTTTGAAAGCAATTTCAAATCATAACTATCAATCATAGACGACATGAGAGTCCCATGCCACTATGTCGCCAAATGTATATATACAATCGAAACCGCACAGTCACGTATTTGGAAATTGGATTTCCATCATGAACCAAGGCAAAAGATAGTCCTTACCGAATTCGTGACTCTCTAGCCCGAGCCACAGGCAAGTACTCAGTCAAGCCTTCGGAGCGACAGGGCCGGTCCACCGATGTGGATTAAAATGCCTGAACACTACGTTTCCCCGCCCTTTGGGGCGTAAACGAGCCAACGAATGACTCCATCGGACCCGGATCGTCCGATCAAACCGAGGCGCCTCGCAACATTAACAACCACATAGGTGAAAAGTATATAAATGTCAGGGCTGGTAGGTCACTGACACCACCCTAGCTAGAAAGAAACGCATGCCCTCCCTGAGGTCCTTCTCCCGTTTTAGGTTCATACCGGGATGTGAGGCTCGCGAATTCACGTTATACACAAAGCTACGCCACACAGGTGGTGCTTTGATCATCACCACAAGGCTTTGCTTTTCAACAGAAGCCCTGATCACTGCATCTTAGCATGCCACACAGGCAATTCATGCCATGCGACTGATGTCCATCCATATACCACCTCTGAGCTCGTGCGTCTCAGAGAAGGGCGTTAAGCAAAAGAATAAATTCTCCGCCGCCAAACAGATGTATATTTAACAGAAATCAATCAACACAGAATAAACTCCAATGTCAGACACACAGTCCATTTACAAGTCTATTCTGGGTCTGAACGAAACCGGAGGCACTAAATACCTCGCAAACCCATCGATCACCACGTACGTCTGGACGATCACCACTCATTATCCATATTTCGGGATGCCTCCCAATCAGGACCTCGGTTACCATCCAAACGAGGTGAAGATCTCCGGTCTTCGGCCACCGTCTTCATCTTCGAATTTCAATCGTCGGTCAATTATTCGAAATGAGAATTAACTCGGCCTTTTCAAATAACTCACGCATATTTAGAATTTCAAATCAATTTATTTCAATGGTTAAATTATTCGACAACACCAATATTGTTCTTTAATGTAAATTTCACACCAAACACATTCAACCATCAAATACAACATAAATCGAGCAAATTCAGTTTATTTCCACTCCATATTGTTTATGGTATTTTATGACGATTTATCGCTATTTTTATTTATTTTAAAATAGCCCATATATTCAAAACGACGCTTCGGGCCATAACGCGGCCGTGGCGCTGTTTTTCTCCAGATTTGATTTGCACATATCTGAAAATCTAACTGTTGGATCTTCACAAAATTTACATCATTAGAAAGGTCTTTTCAAAACGAATCCAACGGTCCCAGTTTCGGGAAAATCCGACGGTCGGATCTCCCGGTACAATCGTTTGAATTTTCGATTTCAAAATACGAACTGCAGCGTCGTTATTCAATTAAATATAATTATATTTATATTTATATATAAATATAATCGCTTCTGGCGCTGTTTTTCTTCAGATTTGAATTAAACATTGCAGACAATCCAACCGTTGGATTTTTACAAGGTTGGTGCCGTTGGGAAGATATTTCCAAGGCGAACCCGACGGTTGAGGTTTCGGGAAAATCCAATGGTCGGATTTCCCATACTAGTTGTTTGAAAACACAGTTTCAAAACACGAACTGCATGGCCACGTTTCGTTTTAATTTTATTTATATTAATATATTTATATAAATATAGTTCATTCAACAATTTCAATATCGTTTTCACTTCAAATATTTCACTAACGCCTTAAAATTTTGGAAAATTTTGCCATAACCTCCCCTGCACCGGGAGCATCGGGAAATCGCAAATAGCTTTCCCGGTCCTTCTAATCTCAAAAAGAAAAAGAAAAAGCCAAGCGGCTAGCCAACAGGCTCATAAAATCATCACCCAAACAAAACAGTAAATGTGTACCTATTTGTCGGGCACAAAATTTTATTCCTCTTCTCTAGCCCCTTTGCTATAACCTGTTCAATGAATATGCATGTACATATATATACAATTCTTATCATTTATCATTTTCTATTCAACTTCATATTTGATTTCTATTTGGTTTAAAAACACCATTCATTCTAATGTTACTTACATAGGTGCAAATCATTTCATTAGCTAATTAATGAATATTTCAACTCATATATGTTTATTTTGAACAAGTGGCTATTTTTAACACTTCACATTTCAACGATTCATGCATACAATAAAAATGTGATTTTTATTGTAAAACAATTTATTTCAAAATATGAATACCATTCAACACATGAATTTCTAATCAACGAATGAATATCAATTCAACACATGAAGTTTTCTATAGTTTCTATATATAGATAAAAATGTGATTTTTATATTTAAAACGCGAATACCATTCAACACATGAATTTCTAATCAACGAATGAATATCAATTCAACACATGAAGGTTTTCTATAGTTTCTATATATAGATGAAAATGTGATTTTTATATTTAAAACGCGAATACCATTCAACACATGAATTTATAATCAACGAATGAAAATCAATTCAACACATGAAGGTTTTCTATAGTTTCTATATATAGATAAAAATGTGATTTTTATATTTAAAACGCGAATACCATTCAACACATGAATTTCTAATCAACGAATGAATATCAATTCAACACATGAAGGTTTTCTATAGTTTCTATATATAGATGAAAATGTGATTTTTATATTTAAAACGCGAATACCATTCAACACATGAATTTCTAATCAACGAATGAATATCAATTCTACACATGAAGGTTTTCTATAGTTTCTATATATAGATAAAAATGTGATTTTTATATTTAAAACGCGAATACCATTCAACACATGAATTTCTAATCAACGAATGAATATCAATTCAACACATGAAGGTTTTCTATAGTTTCTATATATAGATAAAAATGTGTTTTTTATATTTAAAATGCGAATACCATTCAACACATGAATTTCTAATCAACGAATGAATATCAATTCAACACATGAAGGTTTTCTATAGTTTCTATATATAGATAAAAATGTGATTTTTATATTTAAAACGCGAATACCATTCAACACATGAATTTCTAATCAACGAATGAATATCAATTCAACACATGAAGGTTTTCTATTCAATGAATAAATATAGTTTAAGCAAATGAAAATAATTCAAACAGACGAATATTATTCAAAATTTCGGCAGCATAACGGCAGGGTAGTTAAAACCGGGGCCGTCCCTAGTACGGCTCCTCGCTCTACCTTAAAACCTCGCGGTTTTTGACAATGGGGATCATGCATCTAGTTCGCACGCAGGCGGCATGTATATATTTATTTCATTTCCACAAACTAATCCTATGTGGTTTCAACCAAATATTTTTCAACCACAAACGGGTATTTTTCAACCACAATCAAATCAATATCAACCACAAACAATCACAAACAACCATTCGCTATCAATCAATTTTCACAACAATTTCAATCAATAAATATCGTCCATGGTTTGTGGACGAGGGGCGTATATATATATATGTATATTTATATATAGCAATTCACTTTCATTTCACACACATATATATAGCTAGAAAAAGAAATTGAAGAGTGAGAAATTCTCACCAATAGCTATCCAATACCACGACTCTTCCTTTATAGAAATCTTCGCCAATCTCGCCTTTTGTCGTTTCGTTGCCCGTATTCTCTACATATGTAAAAATCGAATTTTTACTATGTTATTCAATATATAAAAATTGCATTTCAAAAATATAGATTCCGCCTTTTCAAAAATAAAGATTATATTTTTAATATTCCTATGATGTAAAAATCATATTTTTATTGCTTTAAAAATATAAAAATCATATCTTACTTCTTCTACTTAATAAAAATTCCGTCTTTTCTATTTTAAAAATATGATCTTTTTCTTTTTAAAGTTCTAATCTTTTTCTTTTTAAAGTTCTAATCTTTTTCTTTTTAAAGTTCTAATCTTTTCCTTTTTTTTTTTGTTCAAATAACATCAGTTTTTAAACCTTTTAAAGATCAGTTTTTAAACCTTTTCAAAAATCAGTTTTAAACTTTTCAAAAATCAGTTTTAAACTTTTCAAAAATCAGTTTTAAACTTTTCAAAAAAATCAGTTTTAAACCCTTTCAAAAAATCAGTTTTAAACCCTAAAATCGAAATTTTCAGATTAAAATAAAAATAAAATAAAATAAAAACAACTTACTTTAATCTGCGAAGAAGGGGGGGTGACGGCCAGGCTCGGCGGCAGGAGGAGGAGCTGGCGAAGCGGAGGGGTCTTGAACGGGGGGGCTCGCGAATTTAGGCGTCGCGGTGGCTTCGGGGGGGGGGGGGGGGGGGTGGGTTCGTCACGATTCGAGGTAGAAGAGGCAGCGACAGCAGCTCCAGGCGAAGGGGTTGGCGACGTGCGGAGGTGGATGATCGGGGAAGCGGCAGTTTAGTTTAGGTTTTTTTTTTATTCCGAACGGTAGAAAGAAAGTGAGGAGAGAGAGAGAGAAAAGGGTTTATATAAATATTTATTATTATTAAATTTCTATTTAAAAGTTGACTTTTTATTCGAAGTCGAAATGGGACCCACCGACTGTCGTCCCTAGCGTTCTACCCCCATTTCGAACACAATGGGATATGTATCGCAAGCTGATTCGATCGTTACAATCAGTTTCCGTTGAACTTACATTTAAATCACTATATTGAATTTTAAACGTACATTTCAAATTACCGGGGTCACATACTAACTCTAAAAATTCTAGAAAATTATTTTCTAGCTTCGTATTGACGATACGGTCCTAACAAGACTAGTTTCGTCGAATTCTGAGACCGTTTGAAAAATGGCCAATTTCCAGTCGATTAAAATCAACTGAAACTGGTCAAACGCGTTTTCCTTTGCCACGCACACATATTGATTCGAAAAATTATGAAATTTGAAACCTAGCAATAACTTCACATCCCGGACCCAACAAAAGTGGTTTCGTCGAAATCCGAGGTCGTTTGCAAAATGTCCATTTTTAAGGGCCTGAATTCCATAGCGACTATTCAGAATTTTCAACTGGACATATCTTTTGATTCCCACTATCAAATTTCAATTTTTCAAATTCGTTGGAAAGATATCATCAATTAGATCCTAATGTTTTTGGTTTCACTAAAATCCGGATTATTTTGCACCTGGTATATTCAATTGAAGTTTGAAATCGAATTATCGAACTACTGCGCCATTTTCAATTCTATATATAATTATAATTAATTATATTCGTTTTCAAATGTCGATTCAAACTCAGTTTTCATCGCCATTATTTAAAATATTTATTTTAAATATTTAAAATCAATAATTTTAGCCAATTTAAAATTTTTAAATTGGTTCAGATTTTCTGGGTCGTTACAATCTGTGTATTACTTCTAGTTGTGTTTGTATTATTTTCCGCTGCTATGTAATGTAATTTAAATCTCTGATATTTTGTGATGTATATTATTTATTCATACTCTGTATATTCTTGCATTATGATGTAATTGTTGTAATAAACAATGGAATGTTCTTCTGTCTGTGTTTTGATGTGTGTTGTGCTCAAAGCAATTCGAGTTTCGAACGGTCTTGGTCGGTTTAGCGATCGATTCGGACCGAGCGAAATTCGACTTGTCACAATTGGACTAAGGCCTTGAAAAAGCAAAGTTATGGGAAGGAGGTTCCGACAGAAGCCTTCAGAATTGTGAATGGATGAGTCAGAAATCATGGACTGAGGAGTAACAGAAGAAGAAAGGTTGAGAGTAGAAGCCTTAGGGATAGTAAAGCGGAAAAGAGATATGGGACAAATATGCTCCTGATATCGAAAATTATAGTTATTCCCACATAGGGCAAACCTTAGCGCCTCCTCCAAATGACTCTACATCCAAGGGTATTAAAATTTTCTCTCAACCAAAGAAAACCCTCCTCAGGAAAGTTAGGGGAACGACATTTAAACAAGAAATAATGAATGACTTTGACCATTTCAGCAACAAATAGTTCAAGAGGATAACATCTCAATCCCATGTACTTTAGGAAGCAAGAACAGAAATGTAGGTAAAAGAACAGGGTCGAACCATAATAGGGCTAGGTCCCAGCGACAAGGAAAGGAGTTCACGACAAAGACTACTCAAGGAATACCGCTCGATCATCCCAATAGAGAATATCTATTTCCTGACCAAACACGAACTCAACTATTGGTCGCCTGCTAAGAAAAAGCCCAAATATAAAAGGAAGGCGGGCGGACCCTAATGACATTACCACATAAGTAATGGGCATGACACTAATCATTGCAGAAATGGTCATCAAATTCATCAACCGTGGACAATTACCAGAAGTTATAAAAAGATCAAGTTGAGTATGATGAAAGTCCTTAGGTAAAAATATTTACGAATACAATTGAGGGTACAGAAAACCCTCCTTTTGAAATTTAAAAAGAAAACCAAAAGGGGCCAAACCGTACACGGATTAAATCCCTTTCCATCGCCAAATTGGTCAGGACAAGGCATCCCCCGGAGGGGGATGGTATGTTAGTCTTTCTCCATGCCCAAATCAGAGGGGCTAGGTTAAAGCATCAAAAGCGTAAGCCTCCGTTTGACACCAGAAATGGTCGTAGAGGTGCATCTAAAATTAGCACTCACTGTCTTTGCTCGCAGAAGAGTACCCCTTGCCTCTGGTAGAACTAAGCACATCCTACCTCTGCTCATAGAAGAGCACGTCCTACATCTTCTTACGTTACGCGTTACCCGCAGAAGGGAACGCCAACCCCTATCATCACCTAGATGGTCAGGATAGGGCACCCCTCGGAGGGGGTGGTGTGTAAGCCACTATTAGTGCCTACAATGGTCAGTGTAGAGCGTTAAAAGAGAAAACCTTAATTCGGTGTATACAATGGCCTCGTCTAGGTTTCTAAGACCTTATCATCACCTACGATGGTCAGGATAAGGTGCCTCCTGGAGGGAGTTCAGGTAAGTCCTTGGGCCCTCTTTGTGGATAAGCTAGCCAAGCGCACCGGACACGCAGACCCGGAGAGTGGCCAAAAAAGCACGTACATCCTTTGTTTTGACATCAAATGCCCAGGAAGTGGCTCAGAAAGCACGTACAACCTCTGATTCACAAATGAAATCCAAGGGGGATGCCGAAACATTAATGCCGGAAGGGTTTCCGGTCTTCAATCTTTTAATACCCGAATTTGGATTGATTCGGCTCTTCACAAATGCCGGATCCAATTCTCAATCTTTTAATATTTGAATCTGGGCTGATTCGGCTCTTCACAAATGCCAGAAGGGTTTCCGGTTCTCAATCTTTTAATACCCGAATCTGGGTTGATTCGGCTCATTATAAATGGCAGAAGGGGCTTCTGGTCTTCTGTCCATGTTAATACCCGAATCTGGGTCAATTCGGTTCTTTACAAGTATTAGAAGAAGACTCCTGGCTTTCGGTCTCTGATTGCCTAAACAAAGGTTAGTCCAGGTCTTCAACACCGATCCCTTGATCTGGAATGGTCTGGAAAAAGCTATAACCAGACATGGGGATCCGATCTCGCCATAAGTACCAAGCCAGGATAAACTCACGATTCTCTCTTTTTCCCAGGGAAGTGTCTTTAACCTATGTGTGCATCAGTTTATTTCTTTTAAATACCCGATGCTTACACAACACAAGAAATAGTGGCACATTAAAACATAAGTTCGAAACGGAACTGGGGAGAAGATCCCTAATGTTTTTGATGAAGTTTCATAACTAAGGCTACTCCTTTTTCTAGGAAGCCTTACAGCGAGTATTTTCCCAAAAATACATACTACATAAGGAATTCTTTTTACTAACATCGAGTTCAAATAGGTCTCCTGTCGTTACAACATCTTATGGCATGATAGCCTTGTTTCCAACAAAAGAAGTATATCTTATGAATCACACAACACGAAGGCACACCCCTTAGAAGTCATAACATAAACACAGTTACTGTTTTAGAATGATACACATCAAAAATATAAAAGAAAAGCATATCATTCCGATTCTGGGTTTCGTAAGGCGAATTCCAGAGAAGCATAACTTTCCTTAGCTCGTCTTACAACTTATCATTATGTTGATATAGGCTACCCACCTCTGCATTAGAATTACTAGGGGACTTTTTTGCTAGCCTACACTGCGAGTTATAAATAATTTCATCTTTCTCCTTTAATTGTTTTTCCAAAGAGGACACTTGTTCCTGAATATTTGTAGAAATTATCTTTTGAAGATAATACATATTTTTGTGACGCAAAAGGGGAGCATTCCCAAAAATGTCTCTATAACCTGCAATGTTCGAAGTTTCCTCTCTAAACTGTGAAGAAGGGGTCTAGAATTGGTCCTTATAATCATAGATAAGATGAAACATCATAACATATAAAAAACAGAAAACACAGACATCAAGTGGTGTTAGTAACATCATGCATCCCAGAGAAAGACAACTACATGACCCGTACCAATTCACACATGCATACACAACACATTAATACAACATCACGGACCGCCAAATGTCAGAAAATTAACACCATTCACGAATAAGTTAAAAACACTTCGTACAATAATTCTCGAAACCCCCTTTCAGAATTGTTTTGGTTTTACAGAACGAACCCCTTAGAAAACTCTCCACATTTTCAAAATACAGGATCTAAAGCATTGTTGTGGCCTACATCTTGGGAGAAGCAGATAAATGCCGCAACATGAAAAGAATAGTCATCTATTGAAGTTCAAGAAGAGGGAAAATACTTCGAAAGTGAAAGCCATACCTGAGCAACATCGATGCCAAGCCGGTCTAAAGTTCCTTTGTTCTTGGAATCCTTAGAGCCATGCACCTAGGAGGGTAGAATGCCTTAACCATGAGGTTGCGAAATGGTCGCAAGATCAGAAGCATCCTTTCCATCACTAGGGAAACCCTTCGTTGCTTAAGAAGATGTTCTGTCACCCTTCTTACTCCCACCTTGCCGGTCCACGTCCTCCCCTGCTTCCTCTTCCGCTGTGGTTTCATCTTCTACTTCCTCCTCATAGACCTTGGAAAATTCTTCAATAAATAAGTGGGATGCGAGATTTATCTTATCCATTGAAGGGATCTTATCCTCCCGTCTCACCTGCTCAATCTTTTCCAAAATCCTGTCACGGATGGAGGGCTTGATTAAAGAAAAATCAAACTCCGGAAGCCTCTTATAATTGTCGGAAAATGCAAAAATGAGAGTGTCTTCATAATATTCCGTGGTTCTGGTATTAATATGAACATCCAAGAAAGTAGAAATTTTGTTACCTGCCTTGTAAATTATTCTCTTTGCGATGGAGAGTTGGGCGTTCATCCGGTCCACCTCAACAGCATAGTCAACCTCTAGCCTCGTCTTCTCCGCCTTAAGATCTGCAACCTGCTTCACCAACGCATCTTTAGCCTCTCTCTCCTCTTTCAGCAGGTTCTCCAACTCATTACACTTGTTCTCGCCATCCGCTTTCTCCTTCAACAAAGTATTGATCTTATCCGACAACACCTTATTCTCTTCCCTAAGAGCATTGACCTCCATCGTCGAAGCAACGACCTTCCCTCTAGATAGGTACCAAGTCTTCATTATCCGAGGAAGAGAAATGAATCAAGCTTCTCACAAAAACAATACAAATATGAAGGAATTGTAAACAATAAATCAATACCAGAAGTTGGTCCTTGATTTGCTGCCGGTGAAAATATTTTTAATCTAAAGGTGAAGAAGTCGGTGTGATGCTAGCGACTTCAGGGGATAAATGAGTCAGACCCACAAGCCTATCAAAATTAGGAACCGGCAGAGGAAGAGAAGGAGAGACAATAGGTTGAGAAGAGGAAGGCATCGAAAGACCACATCCTTTTTTGTCGAATTCACCGGGAGCATCGAAGGGGACAGGGCTATCTATCGATTTACCTTTCAGGGAAACTTCAAGGGAAGTGTCAATATCAACCACTTGATTATCGTCAATAGTAGAAGGATCAAAATTCTGCCTTATTTTCGGGGCCACAACGACGTCTTCTAAAATGCTAGATGACTTGTCATGTCTGGGCTTCTTCGACGGTGGTTCAATATTGGTGTCGGCAATCCTTTTTACAGCTTGAGTGCAAGATCGGCTGTAGGCTGCAAGGGCAGACGCACCCTGGGAAGACGAAGATCCTAGACAAAGAAGATTTGAATTAGTAAAATAACATTAACGAGGAAGCGAGAGAAAGAATGACAAATGTTGTCCAGGTCACCTAGGTGAATGGGAGAACCTGCATTGAAAGAGCTAGAACTCAGCACTAGTCCTTTAGGACTAGAAAATTGGATGGGAGGCCGTCCCAGTATCTTCTGCCCAAGGGAAATTAAGCCATATTGATGAAGTCTGTCAATGTTTAAGAGGAACGACCAACACATGTGCTCCACCGGCGTTGTGAAGACAGTCTCAACAATTTGAGCTTCCTCCGGTGTTAGAGTCTTATCTTCAGAGGAGGGATCTGCAATAAGAGGAAGATCCAATTAAGCAAAAACCACAAACGTAAAACATTGGCTTTCTAGAACATAATTCCTACCATCATCAACAATTTTTCCCGATATGCCGGGAGGGTATTTAATGAGAAAAAATTGGTCTTCCCATGGCCTATTTTTGCTAATGCTATAGGTAACCAACCTCCTTACGGGATTTACCCTCCATATCGGCGATTAAGAACATTTAGAGAATCAAACCATATGATGAATGAGTTTGGGTCTTAAAGAATCCTGACCAGATGCAAGCGCCAGGGTTTTCAGACACAAGAGAGTTGTATACATGTTGGGGGGAGTTGAATGGGGGCAACTTTCAAATCGCTTAAAAGATTGTGTAGAAAAGGTGGAAAAGGAAGAAAGCCTCCATGCCATATGTGAATTGCTGAATAAGCGAAATACACTTCTAGGGGGTTCTTGAGAAAATTTGGAGAAGAGGCTGCGGTGGCATCAACTCTAGATATGCCAAAACTATCCAATATGGCCTCCATGGAACGCTGGGAAGTAATTAAGGAAGGCTTCAGAGTGAATGCTTTCTTAGGACGCAGAACCTTGGAATCTTTGGCCTTCGCCTTTATAGGACTTTTGCTAGACATGATTCTACAAGGTGACATCATTCCATCACAGTACCATTAGTATATATATTTCTTACACAATGAGTAACATTTATGAATGGGTAGGGTATCATTATATATTGCTCACAAAAGGGTTCGACTTATCATAGGACAAACATAACTCAGGTGTTAAAAGCGATCAGGATTGTGCATAATGTACTTTCATTTAATATCATATAGGATTTTAATAATAAGGAAGAACACATCCTATCGCCATTAACACCACAGTGGGACTACGTCGGGTTTGGATAGTTCAACGTTGTCAACGAATACTTAAGTAAAACACAAACGATGGAGGAAATCAACCATAACTATGTTAGAACCATTTCATCGCGTTTCAACGGCATAGAAAGTTGTTTCCTCCTTGTATGTATTGTGTTGTACATTGCATTTCCTAAACGAAGTAACTTGTGAAGTCGGTGACTACTAATGCCGGGAATTAGTCATATAAAAAGAGAGACTGTCATCGCCTAACCCTATTTTATAATTTTCCTAAGCCCTAATCGATCCCCCTAACAATTTTGATGCATAATAAAGATTATGATTTATATCAAGAGTTAAAATACTCACAAAGAATCAAACTTGGGTTTCTGAAAGGAAAAATTCAAGCAGCTTCTTAGAAAAACAGTAATCTTGTTCGAGAATTTGACTTGCAGACGAAAGGCGGAAACAAGAGAGAAGAAGAATTTATGTTCAAATTTCGAGATCAATCCGAGCCGTACAGGCAAATATAAGTCAACGTTCCAGATCAAGGAAGATCAAGAGACTCCGAAGTGACACTTCAGAAAAGACAAAAAGCTTGACTTGAAAAGTCAAAAATACCCTTCACTAGAGGGGGAGCAAATGTTACTACCAAAATCGACAATGAAATAGGATGACGGTGAAGGGGTATCGGATGACCGAAAGCTCATGGGAATCCTTCAGAAAGTAGGGTCAAATACTAGGAGGAGTCAAGAGAAGACTCCATCTTATGCAACAAAGTAGTGATATCAGACTGCATCCTAATTTTTATATTAAAAAACTCGCAATGCTCCCTCTCCATAGCTTCAAACTCTTCAAGCTTCTACTTACATCGAAGTTGCATTTCACAGACTCCATCTTGTGCAACAAAGTAGTGATGTCATGCATATTGTCAAATGTGTATGCTTCTCTATCATCATCTTTTTATGGAGGAAGAAGTACCTCATTTGCAAGCTTTGATATGCAGGATAATTTTGTTATCTTTCCTATTGCGCTTTTCGGAGTCCAACTGCTATACTTGAAAATAGTAGCTACATTAGTAAAATTTCACACCAAATTCACGTAGTTTCTTCACTTAAGCTGGAAATGAGAGTCATGTAACTTAAAATGGAAATCTTTGGTTTTCTTCCTTGCACGATGTAAGGTAACAACAAACACATTAGATATACAAAATAACAACAATATGACTTTAAATAAGTAATCCTAAACCGATCAGAATTGTATCTAACATAATGTATCTATGACTAAAATTTCATTTAAATCATAAATAAGCAAAATGAATATTTTTATGAATAATGCATTCATACCATGAAGTGCATAGTACTCAGTATCGAACCAAGTAGTTTAATTTAAGTAAATATACAGTGCAAGTTTGATACATAAATAATTCAAAGTTTTTAGTTTTCATGTTTTTTTGGTCAAATATCTAATTGTTATCCAAAGTAATGGAGTGGCACTCGCCTCGTAACAATGGTCGCTTGTATAACATTAGCGTCCTCGAATACCTACCATATTATAGCTCTACGTTTAATAAATAGTTGAACTGGTTTTTAAAAAAACAAAAATAATAGTACATATATAATCAACGATAAAACTAAAAATGACTGTTCTGCTTTGAATAAAGTGTTGTTACACATGATATGATCATAATAGGTAATGACTTTCAATTTAGAGGTATTTCATTGATATATATGATAATAATAAGGATTTATTTATTTTCATATTATCATTATATTAACTATAAAATATTCAAGTCTAACTCGCATATAAATATGTCCATTCGTTAGCAGTTTTGACAACCTCAGCTTCAATTGTTTTCCACTACTTGACAATGTTTTCAAAAATGGATTCAGTGTTTGAAGCACTTAAAAATGGTTGAATGCATCACAATATAGTTCAAGTTTTCAAGGCTGGGCTCAATTTGTCTTTCGAAATGTCTAAGCAAATTATGTCTGGCTTGTCAATGCTGGAATGATATATTATTGTAAGGGGCTGAATCTTAGGAGGGGTCATCTACACTCTTCAATAAAAAATAATTCAAGCACGAAAACTCCACCTTAGTGTACAGACTGAAATGGACTGAGAATTAAAATTTTAAGTTATTTTATATTTTCCTCATATAGCATTTTATTAACTCCATAAGTCGATTTACTCAACAATCTGTGCATTTCCTTGGTGATTATTCAAGGAAGTTTATTGTCTTCTATACTTAATATATACCTAAGTTGTCATGCATTACTGTATAAATCTGGTGGTACATTATAAAACAAATCTTTTATGATTCAGTCCAGGAAAACAGCTGCTTCTCACCGTTCAAAACTGACTTAGTGAGTTAGGATCAAATCCAAGAAATATATTTTATGCGAATATTGATAGTCATGCTTTTAGTTTAACTGATATCTATCTTCTTCTTTTTAAATTGTTACGCTAATATAAACTACAATAAGAACCAAACATGCAACATTAGGAAGAGTTAATATAGTAAAGTGGTTATAAACGTGATCATTACCATTTACATATTTTACTTTTTAATATAATATCAATTCCATTAATAGACAGGCACTCGGCGGAAAATTAGACTAATTGGTACAAATCATAACAATTGAATATTAAGAAGAAACAAAAAATCCTCAAAACCTTACCATTTGTTTCATTATTTTCTTCTAGTCTTTGTTTGTCAATGGCTCCATTTTAAAATCATACTAGAAGTACTGCACCATCAGGATAGACCATCTGAACTATCATGGTCATCACAAAAGCATTCTGTAAAACATGTGTAGGTTTAGCTAATCTGATTGCCATTACATTTCAAGATATTCATACAAAATTATCTTACCCTACTCTTCAGTAATGACCAACTGAGGTAGAGGTTGCAACTATAAGTGAATAAAGTGAAATCATATCCAATCCTCACTACATCATCGACACCCTGTAAAACATTAGTAGGTTTAGCTAATCAAAAAAGGTGTTTCTATATTTTATTCAATGATGGGTAGTTAAACAAAAACAAAGTACATGAAGAATCAAAATTCAATCATACCTCCATCCTTTTTAATTTCTGCGGTTTACTCTAATAAGCGTGAATGCTTCTTGTTTTCCTTTGTTCTCAGGACCTAATGGATTAATGCAAAGTGCATATAGTAAGTTTAAAAATTCAATAAATGCTATTAGACAACATTTAATATAATTTGGTATTTGCATATAATATAACATACAAATGCGTAAATTAATGAATGTCAACTTACAATTTTACTGTTCTTTCTAATATTTATTCTTTGTATTGGTTATGTTTTAATAAAGTGATGAACAATTGAACAAAGCGAACTTACAATAAAAACAGATAAATAACTAATTATTGCACGAAAATTTGTTGATGGATTTTTCATGGTTAGAAAATTGGTATACAAATTCTTTTCTTTTGTTAACTAAAAAATCTAGCAAAATTAACAAAAAAAGTTGAATTATAAATAAAAAAATTCACTGGAAGCCACATAGTTTTTTCCTTTTACCTGCGCAGAAGTAGGTTAAATTCTTACCTCAACATTCTTCCTTGACATTTCACCTGTAAGATACCCAAAATTTTGTAATAGTCATAACCAAACTGAAATAATACTGAGATCAAAAGGTAAGTAAAACAGCATCCGCATTTTCTATTAAGTAGCTAATATAATAAATCAATTGTATTTGATTACTTTCCCCCAAAATTCAAGCAACAATATTGTAAAATAGGAATAAGGTTAAAATTAGATTTAAGTCACAGATAGAAATAAATTCCATATTAAGGGATGCAAAACAAACTTTAAACTACTCTAATGATTTAAAATTAACCAATAAATTAAACATCAAATGGAAACCAAAAAACAGAAATCTAACTAAATCTTATCAATTACAAAAATGAAAGACTTCGCTAGTGTATAGTTTACCTATTTCAGATAATTCAACCTGAGAAAATTAAGCCGAATGATAGAAAACCCCTGAATCACCTTCTATCGCTTTTGTATTTATCTCAAGTCATTAATCTGTTGCTTGGGTTCAATTAGATGATGCGTGGCCTCAGCAGATTTTGCTTTAGTACCATATAAGATGCTTTTGAGGGTTGTATAGATCTTGAATCTCAACAAAATTCTTTTCCTTAAATTCCAGTTCAAGCTCATATTGTTCAAAATTTTCAGTCATTGCCTTCTTTTCCAGCTTCATCATGTATATAAAGCTCTATTGGAATATATACACCATTCTTCTTCCTTGCAGTATAAACCTCCAGTTAAAGGCATAGACAAAAAATTATAGAATGATCTACATGTCAGTATTATGATATTAATGGATAGCTTAAACTAATGGCATTAGAAAAACTAATAGCCTAAAGTAATTCTAAGTTATGATTTGAAGCAAATACAACATATACGTTAACCAGATTGATCCCAGTGTACAATTATATGTAATTGTTTTCTTTCACAGAGGCTTTGTCACTGGTTATTATGATTTCTTATACTTATTTATTTTATGGAAGCAACATCACTCTATTCTAATACTAGTAGAAATGAATATTCATGAAAATGAGTGTCAATTCGTTCCAAATATCGAGTAATAAGGCATGCCTTGAGAGCTTCCCCGGTTACTGAGTCTGTGAATCTGTAGAGTACACCAGAAATTGTGATAGATGCCAAAAGTGTAACGCCCCACACCCGCTAAGGTCACTCACAAAGGGAATGCCTTGGTGGAGTATTTTTAGTGAGTATAGAACAGAAAAATTACAACAGGACAGATATAAGTAATACTTGAAAAATTAAAACATCATTTCATTAACAAAACATGTTTGGTTACATCACAAAACCAGAACAAGAGTCAAGTACATAATATCCATCCTGATAAAATAGAAGTACATAATCCCATTACATAGATAATAGCCAAAAGATAAACCGAGCTTTACTTCTACGGTCCAAGCCCCAAAAGATAGATATAGCGGTCTGGTCCAAGCCCACTAGTGCTAGGTCCACTCTGATAACCTGGGGGTGGGGAAAAAGATAAACAACAACGGGGTCAGACATAAGTCTGAGTGAGTCCTATAACCCTAACAATACAACCATTAAAGTAATTAGCGTATGATATAAACAAGATACGGTACCTCTGGGGATAATGACTACACTAAGTAGCCAACAAAACACAGGATGTACTACGATAACCGAAACGACGTATTTATCCACCCAAGGATAATTACTAGCTTACACCACCCCAGATCTACCCACCCAAGGGTAATTCCTACACTGCACCACACCAGTTCTACCCACCAAGAGTAATTCCTAATTAAAGGTTGATCCCTCCCAAGGACTTAGAAAATTTTTCTTCCAGTAATTTCGTGTACCCCTAGCCCACTACATAGGTGCCGTCTGCCCCTATTTCCACTAGGTGTACTTAGTAATTTTACCCAGTAGTTTCGTGTACCCTTACATAGGTGCCGTCTGCCCCTATCTTTATTAGGTGTACCCACTACTCCCCAGCGATCGGCTCCCTACCGTAGATACCCGTGCTGGCCCCACAGTGGGGTGTATCACTCCCCTAAAGTGGCAACCAATTCTATCAACGGTGCACGGCTTATATCTACACGGTGCAACAACGGCTTATCTACCAGCCCGGGCCCACACACGCATATGAAGCCCGTTGGACTTGCGTTGCCACCGCTACCCCGTTTTGGCCTCTTATAGTCAAGCCCAATATGCGTGTCCCGTCACTCGACATGGGTCGAGCCCACAAAGATACGTTTGGGATATTGGTTGAAATGGGCCCCCACAAGCTACTACTTAAGCTTGTCATTTTATCTAGTGCATCCCACTTAACCCCTTTTTTATAACCATGCCCCCTTACATGTTAAGGTTTGGTTAAGTCATCTAATTATATTTCAATTGCCACTTAAGGCACCCACTAGATTTCCGCATGCCACCCAAGGCACTTACTTGATTCCCACATGCCACCCAAGGCACTTACTTGATTCCCACATGCCACCCAAGGCACTTACTTGATACCCACATGCCACCCAAGGCACTTACTTAACCCTTTAATCATGTTTAATTACATGTTCCACTTTGGTTAAGTATTCTAATCGTATTTTCTATTGCCACCCAAGGCAACCCACTAGTTTCCTCATGCCACCCAAGGCACCCCCACTAGTTACTACATGCCACCCAAGGCACCCACTTAACCCCACATGCCCCTCTACATGCTAATATGGTTAAGTGTTTCTTAATTCATTAATTAAGATCATGACCTCATAAAGACCTCTCACATTAGACCGTCTTTTATGACTGTTGGATATGCCGGTTGGTTCTGGGCAGACTTCTGTCATCAAAAGGGTCTAACCTCGTGTCTTTACTTTAATCATGTATTTAATTTATGACTAAGACCTCTCACATTGGGCCAATCATTTGTAGCCGCTGGATGGCCGGTCGGTTCCGGGCAGACTTCTGCTACAAAAGGGTCCAACCTCGTGTCTTAGTTGATTAATTACACCTAATTAATCACCCCCATATTAATTAACCCTAATTAATATCAAGTTTTTCATAACATGGGTAGACCTAACTCAATAGGTAAATTCCCATGGGGTAGACCTAACTCAATAGGTAAATTCCCACTTATGCTTATTCATTTTATGGTATGCTTAATCATACCCAATCATACTTTTATTAACATATTTACCAACCTCATCGTTCCCCACGTAAATCGTCCTCATTTCATGACATAATAAAGGGGAAGATCCATCACAAATATCATGGGTTTAGCATATAACTTTGTCATGGGTTAAGAGGATGTCAACTTGCATTTATGAGCATATATTAACCCAACTACATTTAACCCAAACTTGCATATTATCATACACATGATTTGCATAACATGTTGCATATGAGCTTGCATATTATCATACACATATCTTGCATAACATGTTGAACTTGCATATAAGCATTCTCATAACTTGCATAACATGTTAAACATGCATTTAAGCATACACATAACTTGCATAACATCATGCACATAACTTGCATAATCTCATAAACTTAACTTGCATAACACCATGCACATAACTTGCATACCCTCATACACATAACTTGCATATGAACTTGCATAACAACATGCACATAACTTACATAACATCATGCACATAACTTGCATAACATGTTGAGCTTGCATATATGACTTGCATCTTAAAGGAGGGTAAACATGCATAGCATATAAAGGTGTCATCTTGCATATGTATGCATCACATTTAAAAGGGTAAACTTATATGTCATGATTTATGCATAATACCAAACACTTAGCATGCATAAAACCACTTACTTAGCATGCATAGAATCAATTACTTATTATGCATAAACACACCACTTAACTTGCATAAACCCAAACACTTAGCATGCATACAATCCAATACTTAGCATGCATAAAATCAAATACTTAGCATGCATAACACCAAATACTTAGCATGTATAAAATCACATGCATAACTTGCATATCATGTTACATATAACTTGCATATACTCTCACATATAGTTTGCATAACATGTTACATATGCATAAATGTTCAACATAGTGTTTTGCATCATAAAACATGGCATTAACCTTGCATATAACATAAAACTTGCAAATCACATATCATACAAACTTGCATAAACACATTTATCCACAAACATAGCCATGTCTTATCACATCCTACCATAATCAATTTAACAATTGATTATTAAAGCCATAGGAACTCACCAAAACTAAGATTAGCAAACTTATGAAGTAAAACTAGTTGCCAAATATGAAGAAGAAGATGATTAGAGGTTGATTAGTTTGCAACTCTCTTCATTGGATTTGTGGAGGCCATGATCAAGTTTCATTTTGCCATAGTTTAGTTACAAGATCTAATTATGAATGAATTAGGGTAGGGTTAGGGTCTTATTTATAGGATTAGGTAGTGTTTTAGGCCCTTAGATTAACCCTAGATTAGTTTAGGTCCGTCAGATTTAGGAAATCTCTAGAACCCAGCCCTCCAAGCCAGCCTAAAACCCAACCTGGTGCACCCAGGCTCTCTGGACGCTGCGCCCCTGTCGACAGGCAAGTCGACAGGCAAGTCGACACCCCTGTCGACAGGCCTGTCGACAACCCTGTCAACATGGTTAGGGCGGGAAGCTTCCCGCCTACCCCCGCTGGCTCCATTTTGAAATCTGATTTTAAATCTTTAAATCTGTTTTTAGCTTTAATTTTTCTGCAAACTTCATTGGGCCTTAACTGGGCCATACGGACTCCGATTCTCGAAAACTCGGACTCTATTTCGCGTATTTTTCCGAGACGAACACAATGACGCAGCCCGTTACCCCCAATTCCCACATCTGAGATTATTTATTCTGTAATTAGTGAATTTTAGCATTAACTAAAATTCAGGGTGTTACATTCTCCCCTCCTAAAAGGATTTCGTCCCCGAAATCTCTAAGCTAAGGAGAATGCATATCCTACCATCCAAACAACCATCTACTCAAACCATCAACCACGGGCATCCATTGTCCTTACACAGTTTCTAATGATGTATGAGCATATGCAAAAAGTGTGTGTATATGTTCCCTATCTAATGTATGAACATATGCAAACCATGATAGTGCCATGCATCCATTATGTATGCGAGAGAACCCTATCGACACATACAATATCTACATGAGTGCACAATCATTCACCCAAAATGCATCATCCATATGATAACACAATCATTATACATCCATAGATATAGCTTCCTACACACAATTTTATGCAATATGCAATATGAAGTGACTGAGCCGATCTAGTGCCTAGAGTGTGTGTATATGCATCCACGAGCAACCACTAGCAAACACTTGCATCCACTTGCATCCATCATACATAACATGTCTCAAACACATATTTCAACCATAGGACTATCCTATCTGAAGGTCAAAGGTACTAACGAGAGGACATACTAAGGATAAGATAAGCACAAGATATGCGATGAAGGAGAAGCAAAAGGACATACCCTCCGAAAGAAAAGGGTACCTCGAACGCATCTTCGCTTCCGTCTCCCAGGTAGTGTCACTCTCTTCATCTCCCCTTTGTACTTTGACTAGTTGAACCTCTCTGTTTCTCAACTTCCAAATCTCTAACCCAAGGATGCAAGTAGGAGCTCGTCGAATCGTCGCATCACGCTCTGCTTCCACTTCTCTAAGCAAACTCGGCTCTACCACCTCTGCGGTCTCATGTAGGCACTTCCTCCCATGGAATACATCATGTACACCACTAAGTCTGTCGGGCAACTCCACCAATGGAAGATGCTCCTCCCATGTACCTCCAAAATCCAAGATACTTAGCCTCAAAAGGTCTTTCTAAAACATGATTCACCCTCTCGGTCTGGCCGTCCGTCTGAGGATGATATGCGGTACTCAAACACAACTGAGTCCCTACCGCCTCTTGCAAACTCTTCCAAAACTCTCTAGTGAAGATAGGATCTCGATCACTCACTATGCTAGGGGGTACCCCATGCAATCGAACTATCTCTCGAAGATATACAGAAGCTAGCCATGGAGCAGTCCTCTTACTCTCCACAGGTGTGAAATGGGCGCTCTTAGTAAGTCTGTCTACCACCACCCAAATTCCTGTATTACCCTTCCTTGATCTTAGTAATCTATCAATAAAATCCTTCGATATGCTATCCCACTTCCATTGCGGAACTTCCAATGGTTGAAGCAACCCACCTGGTTTCTTTTGCTCCGCCCTCCCTTGTTGGCACACCAAGCATCGAGCGACATACTCGGCCACATCTTTCTTCATACCGGCCCAGAAGAAAACCCTCTTCATGTCTTGGTAAATCTTGTCCCCACCGGGATGAATGGTCATCCTAGAACGGTGTGCATCATCAAAAATAACCTTCCTCAAACCCTCGTCTTGCGGTACACAAAGTCTACCGTCTCTACGCAAGCACCCCCTATCGTCTAGGGTGTACCTACTCAAATGGCTGGACGACTCCCCCCTTATGAGCTTCTCTACCAACTCAACCAACTGTGGGTCGTCCCTCTGTGCTTCTCCAATCCGCCCCCACAAGAGTAGGTCTAACCTCCAAGGATGCTAGCAAACCGGGTACATAATCAATGGAAGGTCTGAAATCAAACATCGAGATAAATTCCAAGCTTCGTCGTTCCACGAACAATGGACTCAAGGACAACCTTTTCCTGCTCAAGGCGTCCGCCACCACGTTACCCTTGCCAGGTGTATACGATATCTCAAACTCATAGGATGCTAAGAATCCCATCCACTTTTACTGTCCTAAGATTATGCGCTCGAAGAGTCTCCAACACTTCCCTAAAATGTAGGGCATACTCTTCTCCACCAGGATATCATCCAAAATCATCACAACTGTCTCTCACGCAGACCACCCTAGTCGAACTCGGCATCCCCCAAATGCAAGCCCCAAAGGCCTAAACCAATATCAGACAAACACCCAAGGGATACCTCCTTCGAATTCAGACGACCTACGTGAGATGATACTAGTAAAAATGGCTAAATAATTAAGCCCTTGTCCAATTCTGGATGTCCTCGCCAGTCTCGCTCCAAAACCATCGTTTATCCCTTACTGGCTTTGCTCAACCTATTGAGCACATACGAAAACTTATTTCGCTCCTAGAAAAGACCAAGATGTCATCCACAAAGACCATCACAACTTATTTAGGTACTCCTTGAACACCCTTCTCATCAAATCAACAAAGTATGCGGGGGCGTTCGTCAAACCAAATGGCATCACCAGCCACTCATAAAAAAAATCATCCGGAGTCCTAAAGGCAGTCTTCTCCATACTATCCTCAGCCACTCTCAACTGATGAAATCCCGTGGCTAAGTCCTACTACAAAAATACTGAGGCGCCAGCCAACTGATCAAAGAGATCATCTATCCTCGGCAATGGGTGTCTATTCTTCTTTGTGAGTTTATTTAGTTCTCTTTAGCCTACACAAAGTCTGAGGGACCCATCCGCCTTCATGACAAAAACTACTGGAGCGCCCCACTCCTATATACTTCGTCTTATGAACCCCTTCTCAAGCAATTCGCCTACTTACTTATGGAGTTCCCTCCTCTCACGAGGAGCCATATGGCACACTGGCCAAGATACTGGTTTAGGATTATTCACCAGATATATTCGGAAGTCAATCTCCCGGTTCGGAGGTAAGCCCTTCACCTCCTCACACACATCCGGGTATTCCCGGACCGCTGCAAACTCTAGACCAATGTGTCAAGCGATTCTAGATAACTTAGCATAACAGATTCTATGGGATTACAAGAGATCTCGAGAGTGTTGCCCAAGCGGGTCATAAGCCTAACAACTCTCCTTCCACAATAAGAACGGCACCATTACTGGATAACCAGTCCATGCCCAAAACTAACCCATAGCCCGTGAAGCCCAACAAGCATCACACCTAAACTCAACGCTAAGTATAGAAACTTTCAAACCCAAACACATCATGGAGCCCAATTGGGTTTGAAACAACTAAAGGATCATCTACCAAACTGGTGTCTAAGTGCAGTGACTCAACTAACAATGATGAGATAAACGAACTCGATGCTTCAGAATCAAATAAGTTCGAATTGGATAATAAAGAAATCCAAATTCCAACCTAGCCGGTCCTATCCCCATCTGGTACCCTAGTCGTGAGGGAATACAACTACCCTCCAGAAGATTCCATACCTTTCCCTTGCTTCTTTGGACAATCCTAATAAGGTGTCCTATTCCTCCCAAAAGGATAACTACTAGCCTTCTTCTTCCCATTCTCCACTCGTAACCTCCCATCAATGAGGTTTCGTCCTTCATTAACCAAACAACTATTTGAGCCTTCCTCCCATCGTCTATCCAATAGATACCTACCAGTCCTCCTCCTTCTTGAACCAACTTCTAATCCGACTAACGTCTAAGTCCCTTGAAGTGGTTTTCCATTCTTATCTATCTTAGAAAGGTCATCTATACACGGAGGGGAAGCTCAAAATCGAGAGAGGAAGAGATTCAAAACGGAGAATTCGAAAGATAAAGATATGGCTATCGGGGATTATGTTTTTCTTTCAAAAACTCTTCTCTTAAAAGAAATGTTTTTGAAAATGCTCCTTTCCAAAAATATTCCTAGAAAATAGTTTTTCTAAAAAAATTATCTGTTCCGGTAACCTTAAGCTCTGATACCACGTGTAACGCCCCACACCCGCTAAGGTCACTCACAAAGGGAATGCCTTAGTTTTGGTGGAGTATTTTTAGTGAGTATAGAAAAGAAAATTTACAACAGGACAGATATAAGTAATACTTGAAAATTTAAAACATCATTTCATTAACAAAACATGTTTGGTTACATCACAAAACCATAACAAGAGTCAAGTACATAATATCCATCCTGATAAAATAGAAGTACATAATCCCATTACATAGATAATAGCCAAAAGATAAACCGAGCTTTACTTCTACGGTCCAAGCCCCAAAAGATAGATATAGCGGTCTGGTCCAAGCCCACTAGTGCTAGGTCCACTCTGATAACCTGGGGGTGGGGAAAAAGATAAACAACAACGGGGTCAGACATAAGTCTGAGTGAGTCCTATAACCCTAACAATACAACCATTAAAGTAATTAGGGTATGATATAAACAAGATACGGTACCTCTGGGGATAATGAATACACTAAGTAGCCAACAAAACACAGGATGTACTACGATAACCGAAACGAAGTATTTATCCACCCAAGGATAATTACTAGCTTACACCACCCCAGATCTACCCACCCAAGGGTAATTCCTACACTGCACCACACCAGTTCTACCCACCAAGAGTAATTCCTATTAAAGGTTGATCCCTCCCAAGGACTTAGAAAATTTTTCTTCCAGTAATTTCGTGTACCCCTAGCCCACTACATAGGTGCCGTCTGCCCCTATTTCCACTAGGTGTACTTAGTAATTTTACCCAGTAGTTTCGTGTACCCCTACATAGGTGCCGTCTGCCCCTATCTTTATTAGGTGTACCCACTACTCCCCAGCGATCGGCTCCCTACCGTAGATACCCGTGCTGGCCCCACAGTGGGGTGTATCACTCCCCTAAAGTGGCAACCAATTCTATCAACGGTGCACGGCTTATATCTACACGGTGCAACAACGGCTTATCTACCAGCCCGGGCCCACACACGCATATGAAGCCCGTTGGACTTGCGTTGCCACCGCTACCCCGTTTTGGCCTCTTATAGTCAAGCCCAATATGCATGTCCCGTCACTCGACATGGGTCGAGCCCACAAAGATACGTTTGGGATATTGGTTGAAATGGGCCCCCACAAACTACTACTTAAGCTTGTCATTTTATCTAGTGCATCCCACTTAACCCCTTTTTTTATAACCATGCCCCCTTACATGTTAAGGTTTGGTTAAGTCATCTAATTATATTTCAATTGCCACTTAAGGCACCCACTAGATTTCCGCATGCCACCCAAGGCACTTACTTGATTCCCACATGCCACCCAAGGCACTTACTTGATTCCCACATGCCACCCAAGGCACTTACTTGATTCCCACATGCCACCCAAGGCACTTACTTAACCCTTTAATCATGTTTAATTACATGTTCCACTTTGGTTAAGTATTCTAATCGTATTTTCTATTGCCACCCAAGGCAACCCACTAGTTTCCTCATGCCACCCAAGGCACCCCCACTAGTTACTACATGCCACCCAAGGCACCCACTTAACCCCACATGCCCCTCTACATGCTAATATGGTTAAGTGTTTCTTAATTCATTAATTAAGATCATGACCTCATAAAGACCTCTCACATTAGACCGTCTTTTATGACTGCTGGATATGCCGGTTGGTTCCGGGCAGACTTCTGTCATCAAAAGGGTCTAACCTCGTGTCTTTACTTTAATCATGTATTTAATTTATGACTAAGACCTCTCACATTGGGCCAATCATTTGTAGCCGATGGATGGCCGGTCGGTTCCGGGCAGACTTCTGCTACAAAAGGGTCCAACCTCGTGTCTTAATTGATTTATTACACCTAATTAATCACCCCCATATTAATTATCCCTAATTAATATCAAGTTTTTCATAACATGGGTAAACCTAACTCAATAGGTAAATTCCCATGGGGTAGACCTAACTCAATAGGTAAATTCCCACTTATGCTTATTCATTTTATGGTATGCTTAATCATACCCAATCATACTTTTATTAACATATTTACCAACCCCATCGTTCCCCACGTAAATCGTCCTCATTTCATGACATAATAAAGGGGAAGATCCATCACAAATATCATGGGTTTAGCATATAACTTTGTCATGGGTTAAGAGGATGTCAACTTGCATTTATGAGCATATATTAACCCAACTACATTTAACCCAAACTTGCATATTATCATACACATGATTTGCATAACATGTTGCATATGAGCTTGCATATTATCATACACATATCTTGCATAACATGTTGAACTTGCATATAAGCATTCTCATAACTTGCATAACATGTTAAACATGCATTTAAGCATACACATAACTTGCATAACATCATGCACATAACTTGCATAATCTCATAAACCTAACTTGCATAACACCATGCACATAACTTGCATACCCTCATACACATAACTTGCATATGAACTTGCATAACAACATGCACATAACTTACATAACATCATGCACATAACATGCATAACATGTTGAGCTTGCATATATGACTTGCATCTTAAAGGAGGGTAAACATGCATAGCATATAAAGGTGTCATCTTGCATATGTATGCATCACATTTAAAAGGGTAAACTTATATGTCATGATTTATGCATAATACCAAACACTTAGCATGCATAAAACCACTTACTTAGCATGCATAGAATCAATTACTTATTATGCATAAACACACCACTTAACTTGCATAAACCCAAACACTTAGCATGCATACAATCCAATACTTAGCATGCATAAAATCAAATACTTAGCATGCATAACACCAAATACTTAGCATGTATAAAATCACATGCATAACTTGCATATCATGTTACATATAACTTGCATATACTCTCACATATAGTTTGCATAACATGTTACATATGCATAAATGTTCAACATAGTGTTTTGCATCATAAAACATGGCATTAACCTTGCATATAACATAAAACTTGCAAATCACATATCATACAAACTTGCATAAACACATTTATCCACAAACATAGCCATGTCTTATCACATCCTACCATAATCAATTTAACAATTGATTATTAAAGCCATAGGAACTCACCAAAACTAAGATTAGCAAACTTATGAAGTAAAACTAGTTGCCAAATATGAAGAAGAAGATGATTAGAGGTTGATTAGTTTGCAACTCTCTTCATTGGATTTGTGGAGGCCATGATCAAGTTTCATTTTGCCATAGTTTAGTTACAAGATCTAATTATGAATGAATTAGGGTAGGGTTAGGGTCTTATTTATAGGATTAGGTAGTGTTTTAGGCCCTTAGATTAACCCTAGATTAGTTTAGGTCCGTCAGATTTAGGAAATCTCTAGAACCCAGCCCTCCAAGCCAGCCTAAAACCAAACCTGGTGCACCCAGGCTCTCTGGACGCTGCGCCCCTGTCGACAGGCAAGTCGACAGGCAAGTCGACACCCCTGTCGACAGGCCTGTCGACAGCCCTGTCGACATGGTTAGGGCGGGAAGCTTCCCGCCTACCCCCGCTGGCTCCATTTTGAAATCTGATTTTAAATCTTTAAATCTGTTTTTAGCTTTAATTTTTCTGCAAACTTCATTGGGCCTTAACTGGGCCATACGGACTCCGATTCTCGAAAACTCGGACTCTATTTCGCGTATTTTTCCGAGACGAACACAATGACGTAGCCCGTTACCCCCAATTCCCACATCTAAGATTATTTATTCTGTAATTAGTGAATTTTAGCATTAACTAAAATTCAGGGTGTTACAAAAAGGTTTGCCAAGATTCCACGAGCACCATCCACCAAATTAACTCAAATTGTCAGCCCATGAGAATTTCATTTGCTGTTTGGGGAATTGATCTGATTGGAGCATTACCGACTGCCAAGTCCAGCATGAAATATGCCATTGTAGTCGTTGATTACTTCACTAAGTGGGCCGAAGTAGAGCTGCTTGCTACCATTACCACAAAGAAAGCTATTCACAAATGCAATTTACATGCTAAAATGTTTTTTTTTTCTTTTGACACAAAATAAAGGAATAAATAGTTACATGAGAACTTAACTAGTATATTACACCAGATACGAATTTATGTAAAAAGAAATAAAGTACAGTATTTGTTCATATAACACAGGGAACTCATATAAGAGCAGGAGTTAAATCCACAGGATCACTCATAGAAATGGAGTTTCCTTTTCTTCCTCTTTCCCTCTTTCCCTCTTTCTATTATCTGTAAACTTCAACTGGCAAGATGGTAGCCTTTTTCCTTCTCACTGGAATTCAATCCAGATGCATGATAATTTTCGTTTGTAGCATTTGCGCTTGGCCGAAACAACATTCTTCCCCATTGTGGAAAGTGAAGCAACGTAATGAGAGATGTGCAGCACATGATCATCACTCCCATTGGTGTTATTCCTATTGATTTCCAGTATTTCAAGCCCGAAAAAAATATAAGTTGAGCAAGCACTCCACCTACTTTCCCACCACCTCCAGTCATTCCCGATATCAGACCCAAAGCACGCCTAGAAACAAAAGGCATAACGCCAAAATTCATGCCACAAGCAGCCTGACAATGGAAAGAAAAGAGCAGCATGACGGAAACAAATGAGCTGAGAGATCCCATTTTACCAAGCAGCAAATACATGGCATCGCAAAAAGTTTGGGTAACCCGCAAAAGCCACAACGTTCCTCTCGTTCCATACTTCTGATCAACTTGTAGTACTTAATCAGAGATTTGGGCAGCGAAAAACGAATAAAACCAATGATCTAGTCTGTCAACAATTTCAACAATGCCAAAAATAAAATAAAATCAAATGGCACAAATTATAAAGAGAATGAAAACAGAAAAGAGATGAAAGAACACACCAATTTAACGTGGTTCGGCTTTGCCTACGTCCACGGACCCAACAACCTTTATTACTTTACTTCAAGAGGAGGTTACAAAATGAGAAGAATTACAACAAAACTCAATACAAATTCTCACCCTATGGAAGCAAAAATAGGGATCTTATTGAGGAATAATATGGAGAGATATATTTTCTTATCATGATCCAAAAGTGAGCAAATGGCTTCATATATATAGGAGGAGAATTCTAGAAGATAAGGATGAAGATGTTTTGGAATTTCCTTGATTTGATTCACTACAAATCTTGCGCATTTATTTGGTTTCCACCTATATAAATTCTTTATTGATTCTCCAAATCAATTAATTTGTTTCCCATATTTGGCTTGATTATGAAAACAATTAATGCCTCTCTAACCCACCAAATCTTGATTGATTCTTTAAATCAATTACCTTCTCCATATTAATTCGTTTCCCATATTTGATTTGATATTGTGTGATGGGACCTGGGTCTTATAACAGCTTCATTTTTCTTTACATAGCATTGTGGTATTTGTTTTATGCACTGGTATTCTTGGGAGGAAACCCGTTCCGTGTTATACGGCGTGGTCCCTGGATTTACCGAACTTTAAAATAATGATTAATAACTCCTTTAGTTCTCACACCAGTCCCACGACTGACCTGGAGTTTATTGATTTGACCTAAACTCTGGGTGCCCTTATTTTGACACGCGCAGCTAGTAGTTTTGGTTTTGCAGATTTATATTCACAGGATCCTGGTTTACAGCTGGAATGATATCCGGAAAGCTTTGTATCCGTATATCTCTTCTAGTTGTGTATTGTATTATTTTCCGCTGCTCTGTAATGTATTGTAATCTCTGATATTTATCGAATGTGTAATATTGATTTATACTCTGTATATTCTTGTAATCTGATGGAATTGTTGTTATATACAATGAAATGTTCTTCTGTCTGTGTTCTTTTGTGGCTTGTTCTCGAAGTATCCGCTCTTTCCTTCACGGGGAAGTTACGGGTCCTTACAAGTTCTTTCCAACAAAGTCCGATCCATTCTCTCTGCAACCCCATTTGACTGAGGGTCTCCTGGTGTGGTGTAGTGTCTTTTGATTCCCTTGGACTCGCAAAATTTGACGAATTTTTAAGAAGTTAATTCACCACCATTATCTGAACAAAGAACCTTCACTTTCTTTTCAGACTGCTTCTCAACAAGAGATTTCCAACTTTGAAACCTATTGAAAGTTTCATCTTTGGACTTCATAAAGTAAACTCATACTTTTCTAGAATAATCATCAACAAATGAAACAAAATACTTAGCTCCTCCATAAGGTAGGCATGGTGCAGGGCCACAAACATCAGTATGAACATACTCTAAAACTTCTTTAGACTTATGCTCTGCAATGCCAAAAGAAACCTTCGTCTGCTTTCCAAGTAACATCCTTCACAAAAGCCAAGTTTTGAATGATGAACACTGTCAATCAAGCATCGCTTTCTCGATACTTACAAACTGCGCTCTCCAATGTGACCGATACGAAAATGCCACAATCTTGTAGAATCGGAATCAACTGAATCTATAACCGAAGCAATCTTCGCAACAACAGTTGTAGCATTCAGCAAATATAGATTTCCAGCTTTTACCCCTTTCATTACTATCAATGAGCCATTTGTAATTTTTAATGGATCTTTTTTCAATTACACACTTTAATCCAAAATTGCACAATGCTCCAATGGAGATCAAACAACACCTTAAATCAGGCACATGCCTGACATCACATAAAGTACAAATAACACCATCAAACATCTTGATTTTTACTGTTCCAATACCAATCATGTGACAAGAAGCATTATTTCCCATGAGAACCTCTCCTCCATCAAACTGACGATAAGTGGGAAAAGAGTGCCTATCAGGTGTCATGTGATAGGATGCTCCCGAGTCAATAATCCACATAGTACTCTTCATAGAAAAGACGGAAGCTGTAAAAATGCGAGGATCATTATCTGAATATGATGTCTCTGTTGTAGATGCTAAAGCCTTCTAGGGAACATCTTTGTTTTTATTCTCCAACTTGGGGCAACTTGCAATATAATGTCCAGATTTTCTGCAATAATGACAAACTCCCTTCTTAGCTCCTCTTGACTGAGATATGGACTTAGCTCTATCTCCACCATATTTGGGTCTACTTTTACTCCTTCCTCTCTGTGCAACAAGGCTTTCAGAATCATTCTCCACGCTCATGCTTGCTAACTTTCCTCTCAACATCTTGTTATGAAAATTTGTCTTCACATCCTCCAAGCAAATAGACGAACGTCCATAGATCATAGAGTTAACAAAATTGTTATACTTTATAGGTAAAGAACATAAAAGAATAACAGCTTGTGCCTCATCCTCAATCTTTACACCAGCTGCTCGCAGATTCATGACAAGTATGTTTAGGGCATCAATATGAGCAAGTACATCTGTTCCGGGCCTCATTTTGAAAGAATAAAGTTGTTGTTGTAAGATGATGCGGTTGGTGACAGACTTATCGTAGAACTTTCTCTAAAGAGCATCCCACAATTCCTTAGCAGTTTTCACATGAGAAAACTCTCTAAGTACTTCATTAGAAAGGCTAAGTTGGATAGTTGTAAGAGCATCCTCTTCCAATTCTTCTATCTCTTCAGGTGCTAATTTCTTCAATTTCTCTAGATCTGAGACAACCTAAATGTCCTCTCTTTCTTCAACACCGCTTCCATCTTCATCTTCCATGTGCCAAAACCCCCATTTCCATCAAATCTAGATACTCCATAATTTGTAGCGCTTCTACCACCAATATTCTTTGCGTAATTTGACATGGCTGAAAAAGTCTTTGAACAAGACAACTTGCTCTGATACCAATCTATAGTGCTTAATCAGAGATTTCGGCAGCGGAAAACGAATAAACCTAATGATCTAGTCTGTCAATAATTTCAACAATGCCAAAAATAAAAGAAAATCAAATGACACAAATTATAGAGAGAACAAAAACAGAAAAGAGAGGAAAGAACACACCAATTTAACGTTGTTTGGCTTTGCTTATGTCAATGGACCCAACAACCTTTATTACTTTACTTCAAGAGGAGGTTACAAAATGAGAAGAATTACAACAAAACTCAATACAAAACCTCACCCTATAGAAACAGAAATAGGGATCTTATTGAGGAATAATATGGAGAGATATATTTTCTTATCATGATTCAAAAGTGAGCAAATGGCTTCATATATATAGGAGGAGAATTCTAGAAGATAAGGATGAAGATGTTTTGGAATTTCCTTGATTTGATTCACCACAAATCTTGCGCATTTATTTTTTTTCCACCCATATAAATTCTTGATTGATTCTCCAAATCAATTAATTTGCTTCCAATATTTGGCTTGATTATGAAAACAATTAATGACTCTCTCACCCCACCAAATCTTGATTGATTCTTTAAATCAATTTCCTTCCCTATATTAATGTGTTTCCTATATTTGACTTGATTATGGAAACAAATAATGCCTTCTCATTAATATATTTCAATCGCCCAAATTTGACATAACTATATTTGACAACCAACTGCTTCCGGGTCATGTAAAGAAATTTTGCAACCCAAAACTTGCTGCAATCGTTACAGCCGTTTTCAGGCTCACGTTGAAGTGATCGTTGAAGTATTCTGCTATGATGTTGTATATGGTCAGCTCCATCCCCAAAGCAATATCCATGTGTTATTGCCAAAACCCATCCCCTGTAATTTTTTTACTCCTACAAGAAATACTTTTAAGAAATTATCCTTGTGTTTATCACCTGCCTTATAATTGCCTTCAGGCAAGTCTTGTCCCAAAGCCGACACTGTGATTGCGCTCATGGTCTTGCATTATGCCAGGGATAAAAAAGGCCAATCTCCATGTTGTGAACTTCGCCGAACCAATCTTTTTAATAAGCTCAAACAACAAGGGCATAAGTAGCTGGATTGCACCACCACCAAGGTTGCCCCAACCACCAGCAAGACGATTAGCAGTCCCCATTTTAGATGAAATGAACATGGAGCTTATCCAGAACTTAGAAGACACAAAAGAAGCTAAAGAGAAGCTTGTGAAGAAGCGCACCACAGGTATGTTTCAGTGGAATTGATGCTTGAGGTGAATAAAACAGCTAGAGACGTTACCAGAATGAGGAAGGCCAATGCTAAACGAGGGCCAACCAGATCGCAAGCTATTCCCATGCATAGATGTGCCAGCATAGCTCCAGATACTGATGCAATTCCTGCATTGCCTATATCAGTAGCAATGAGACCAAGATTTTCACGGATTATAGGTAAGAGAGGAGGTGCAACATAAGTAGAAACAAAGCAGGGGAAAAAAAGAGAACTAAGAGAGGTGAAATGAAAGCATATGCAGTGCTGCCATAGAGAAAAACTTTAATTCTATTGACTTATTCTCCAAGTCAACCGACAAAGAAAACCTTTTGGTTTGGAGTTTTTCTGAATAGATTTCAAATGCTGATGTTGTGTTCATCTTTGATCCGCCTTCTTTTTTTCTATCACAATCCTATCCGAAGACAACTGATGTCTGTATGCAGCTTCAATAAAATGATTCTACATCTGAACAACAAACACTCCTAAAATTAGTATTGCAGAGGAAGTTACAACACAATAAATTATACATATCTATGAACCCAGTTCAAATCCGTAGAAGATTTGAAAATATATTGATGTTTTCTTATTAAAGAAAAAAATCTATATTAAAGGAAGGTTATTTTCTGGTAAAGGTAAATTTTCAAATATATTTCGATATAGAAGCATCAATTACAAGTAGTAAATTTCAGTTTTGAACTTTTACCGGTTTCTAGTTGTACATAAGAACCCGACGAAGAACCATAGGACACAAAAGATTACTCATCCCTTCATCTACCTAAGTTGGTTTCGGTCTATACATTCTACTATCTCCATTTAAAAATCTTCACAAAAAGACTAACGCAACCCATAGATTTTTTTTCTCTATAACTGATGATTGGAAATTTGGTGATACAATATTTCCAAAATTAATTAGATTTTGGAAATATTCTCGGTAATTTGGTTATCCGTTTTATGCAAGAAAGAAATAGAAAGGAATATTAAGGAGATAGGGATATTGAAGATATTTGTCATTTATTTTGTTGTCAAATTTCATGAAAGAAGAAACAGAAAGAAATTAAATTGGGAAAGAATTGATTAATGGATAAAAGAGAAAGTTATCAATCAATTATATCACAATAAAATTAATGGGAATATTAGTCTTCCATGAATTGATTTATTTACATAAATAAATTACTTCATCCCCAAGTAATTTTTCCTTTATATAAAGAGAGGCATAGAGAATGTTATTATCATCTGTATTTCTTCATTTCTTTGCTCTACTGTAAAACTCTGTAATCTCTTGAATATTAATAAAATCTCTTCCCCATTGAAGTGGATGTACACTATCTCGCGATAGTGGAACCACTTAAATATTGTGTGTTCTCTTTTTCCTTTTTTGTGATCTGCGATTGATAATCATTTCAACCTGTTTGTTCTATCACATCATTGTAAGATCCCATTGAGGTTTTTCCGCTGAAAGGGATTGATCACCCCTTACAACCGGTATCATAGCTAAATTCGCAAAGAAGGTATTTGGTAGAATGGCAGAAGGAGATGAAAATAATACAAATAATACATTGGTGCCAGCAGTTGATCCATACGTCAAAGGCTCCAATGTGGCGTCAGGATCACAGTTAATGATAGAGAAGTGGAATGGTGAAGGAGATTTTGAAAAGTGGCAGCGAATGATGAAAGCAGTTTTGGGAAAAAATCGCGTTTATCGAGTAGTATTTGATACAGAGGCATTGCCTACTGATATTTCATCAGTGGAATTAAAAGAGATAGAAGAATGGTCCTTTACTACTCTTCAACTTGCTGTGGGAAATGTTGTATATAACGTTGTTGTATACACAATTATATGATTTTTGTTTGATGATAACAACCAAATATATATTATTATAAATGTGTTTGTTATTGTACTGTTATTCTACGTCAAAGAGAGAAATATAATATTTATATTTATATAAAATACTACTGAACAAGAATTTAAATATTCAAATAGTATTTTATTAAATATAAATTTTTATTTCAACATTTCAAACAGTACAAATTTTATACTCCACTATTTGTACATTTCACTGATATACAATACTGTACAATCTTTTTCACTGATACAGTGTTCCTCACTAAAAAAATAATCAGACACTCATTTTACATTTTCATATTCATATACGGACACATTTACTGACACGCACTGACAATGTCTCTTAGTCTTCTGTCTTCACATCTCACTGTCAGTCGAATCATTATGTGTACCTGTCATATAAAACACACACATAATACACTGCAAAAGGAATAAAACTTAATATATGCAAATATAAATTTTATTTTCCTCAGAATTTCAGTGCATTTCTCATCATTTTTCATGACTTGATCTGATTTATATTTTCATCCAACTGTGTCGACAGCATGTGATATTCACAGTGATACACTGTAAATACCACAACGCAGACAGTATGTATATACAGTGCAGGGACAAGAAAACTTTTCTGAATGGCTGCATATACACATATATATATACATATATATATACACATACACACGCGTGCACTGCCTCGCCAATCAAAATACGGTAGTGAGCAACTGAGGAGCAGCCACATGGACGAACTCGACTTAGTGCTACACTCAAGTGAATATGGTCGAGCCATAAGCAAATACATGAAGGTCCACAATGATATTCAATAAGTCAACATATATGAATGGACTCAATGGCACAATCAAATACATGGAGAAGCCCAAATAAAGAAGCAGACGTGTAAGTTACATGTCAAGTTCAAAATACTCAAGCAACTTACGTATGGTACAAGCTCAAGTATGTTTCAGCATGGTCAAGTGTACAATGCAACAGTGCAACAAAGTTCAAGCATGGCAGCAGCATGTTCAAATCTGTGTGCACACTGATGGTAAAGGAAAGGAAGAGAAACAGTGCAGTATAATCATTTCAGTGTGAAGAAGGGACAAATCTCTAGTGTATCTCAACAGTCCATATTTTCAAGTACACAATGTATGGAACTGGGCAAAAAGACATGTTGATGCAAGACAAGTTCAAATGGATCAAGTCAAGACTGCAAGTAACACAAATGGGCACATGCATGTGCACAAAGTGGTATGGCATCTCAGTTTGGTCCAGAACAACAAATACATGGTATGAATGGTCAAGCAATATTTATGCAACAACAAGTCAAGATGCAGATCACAATGGGGAAGGAAGCTTCAGTTTTTTCGAAGTGTTCAAGACTAAGCAATCATGTACAAAGCAGCTTATTCAAAGTGTCGAGCAAGTCAACAACATATATTGCAACAACATTCATAAGTGGGAATGGTGTAGACAATGAGAATCATGTTGACAAACACATAGGATCACATTCAGATCAAGTGTGTTAAGCATGGGTAACATGAGTTTTATTTGGCCGAGCTCAATAACATAGTGAAGCCAGTAAAAAGTCAACAAGTCAAACAACATGGGAGTAGCTATGATGGGTGCAACATGGTACAAGTAAATTTACTCAGCAATAAGCATGTGTGCAAGAGTAAATGGGTGAATCAGTGCCCTGGTTCAAGCAAGTAAACATGTTCAAGTATGAATGACACAACAATGTACATGTGTACATTTTCCAATATCCAAGCCACTATTGACATATAGAGAAGACAACAGTTTTTTTATGCATCATATTTCAACATGGAGCATATACACAAAGCAGCAATGCTTAAAGCAGAACAATGAAACATGGTTCATGATTCAACAAAGTGGTGTAACACAATGCATGTGTGGGTACACAAATGAATGACTCAAGTTCGATGCTTAAACATGAATGGTGCACAAAGCAGTATGGTGAATCAAGTGTGCATGCAAATATAAGTTCATGCTCTCAAATCAAGTATAGTTCATGAATGTCAAAGCAGTTGAGTACAAGCAGCTAGGAGTACACAAGAACACAACACCAAATATTTTTGCCAGAAATAATGATTCCAGAAATCAGTATACACATTTAAGCAAGGTGTAAATTTTTCAGTGGGACAAGAATCTTTAATTCCAGAAATTGCGCTAGTGTTTCCAGAAATGGTATCAATCAATAACATTTGTTTTTGAAGGCAAAAATCACTTTATTTGTTTCCACAAATTGGAGCAATCACTGTAAATAAATATTTTGGCCAGAAATGTCAAGATTTCCAGTTTTAAATTGCGATTAAAATGGGAACAATCACTTTAGAAACATATCAAGAATCAATTCAAGGCAACATATATTTTCAAGTTCGCAATGGTTTAGAATAACATCCAAGTACATCTCGAAATTATGGCCACAACAATCTCACAATCAAAAGTGGAAATTTTTGAAAACCAGGCCAAGTCATATTCGAAAGTGGAGAGTTGTTAAAGGATTTGAAAATCCTATTTAAACACCATTCATCACAGGCAAACAATCATCGAAAACACAAGCCACAAACTCAGAGAGCAGAATCAAATCAACTCAAATTACTCCCAAGTTTTCGATCGGAAGAAACCCAAATCGCCAAGCAAGTAAACCAGAACAATTCGATTAGAGAAACCATCTTTGCAAGATACTGAAGTTGCTATTTAGGGAAGCTTTGGAAAACCCTAATTTCCATTTTTTAAGATCGGCCGATATTTTGAAGATGGGTTTGCAAATGAAAGAATAAAGGGCCGCCCTATTTAGTTCTAAGTGAAAAGGGGGGTTTTTATTCTTTTATTTTATTTTATTCTTTTGTTTTTATTTGTTTTTATATTGTGTTGTAAATAGTTTCAATCAGTTTCTAGGTCTGTAAAATCTAGGAATCCAGTTAGGGGTTTAACTGGTAGTGTATTAGAGTCTGTAAAAACTAGAATTTACTGGCTGCGGGGCTGTAGCTAGGGGAAATCTGATCTAGGGGATATAGATCAGTCTAGGGATTTAAGCATAGGATTAGATTAGGAGTGAGGAGTTCGCGAGTATACATGGTCTTGTTAGTGGGATATGTTCTTTTACCTAGTAAAAACCTTAGGAACGCACCAGCAGGCAGGATTTTGCCGAAGCTGGGTATATCTTGTGTTATTTACTTTCTACAAATTTATTTCTGTTGCATTTTGTGTTCTGTAAATTTTGAATATCCCGTAAAAACTATGATAAACCCTGTGCACCCCCCCTCTACGGTTAATTTATATCCAAGAAGTGGTATTAGAGTGGGTATTCATTAGCTCTAGAGTCATGGGTCATCCTAGTTGTCAGTCCTTTGAGAGTCAGTCCAGTCGTATTCCATCTATTTTTAATGGTACAGATTTTTTAAATCGGAAATCAGAAATGGAATCCTATTTGAAATCTGTTGATATTAAATGTTGGAATATTATTATTGATGGGTATGATATGGTTACTAGGTACGATATTGGATTTAACTATCGTGCTATTCATATTCTATATTCTTATATTGATGATGTACAATATAGCCTTATTGTAACGTCCCGCATTTTTATCAGTTTGTATTTGAATATTTAAATCAGTTAAAATATTGAATTCGTAATATAAGTAGATTCATATATTAATTAAAACGAAGTTGAACGTATAATAATATATTTTAAATATAATTGAGCCCGTAATATCGCGGCAGTTCGTAATTTAACATTCTGAACTTCACCTGAGTGTACAGGATTCGTTATAAATCGGATTTCTTCGAAACAAGAAATGCTCGCATCCCTTGAACCATATTTCTCTAATGGAAGTGAAAAATCAAAATTTTGGATTATATATTATAAGATATGTCCAAATTAAATATTCAGAAAAGCAGCGGCATATTCGTTTATGGCCATAACGGTTATTTGAATATTTTTAAATATCAGTTTCGAATTTAGACAAGATTCTTTTGAGGCATAGTGATAATCTAATTATTAGAATTTTACTTGTAATTTTTAATTAATTAAATACACAACTTTTTATTTGGAGTATTTTGCACCTTATATCAATATTTTGGGGTTTCACAATATAAGTTAACCTACCGGTATTATTATATTTTTTGGATCAGGGCACCTCACTGGACATGACCCTAATTTTATTTCTATTCATAACTGTCCATAATGAACAGAATTCATATAAAACAGAATCTAAGACCGGATACCATACCCACACTCGAACTAACACCATATTTATTTATTAGCAGACTAAAATAATATCGAGCAACTACAGAGCATGAACGTTCCTCACCAGCTAAGCAATGAACTAAAGCTTAATGAGTAAGTAACCAACATGCCTACTCTATATGCGTACAGTATATAGCCTAAGTTAAAACGTGTAGTCCTTTATGTCATTTCCTTAATACCTAACACTTCATATGGAAGTAACAAGGCAAACCTATTCTATTTGCACAGCCATAACCCTATATCCCTAATACTTCATGGAGAAGAAATCACTTATAAAAGATTTTTTAACCTGTCTTTGAAACCAAAGCATCATAGGACCCTAAAGCAATTAAATGAAAACGTACCAAGACCATAACGCTGCACTAATTACCGCCATGCCTACCTGAAACTTCGGACCAAAGTTTTCAGGACATTTTAGTATAATAAACATGAAGTAAGCTTACAAATAGTGGTCTTGTAGATTCCTAGTATGATGTTTTTACAAGCCTAATCTATCACCTATCGCTTAAGGGTTAAGCTACCATCTTCTATAAATAACGTTGGCTCCATGGTTTTATTTTCTTCGGGTTTCAGTAAACACAAACTCTGTCTTCATTTTCCCCCATCTAAGCTTCAAACGGAGAAAGAAATTATTGGCAAAACAAATGATTCAAAATAATAATGATAATATCAAACTAGTATATATACAGACTCGCAAGCTGTTTTCCTTCAACTGTATGTATATATGATGGGGTTCAACAGATGTGGAAATAAGGCGTGGGGTTCATTACATTGGTGTGCGTGAATTGTTATGTGGAATTTTTGTTTACAGAGAGCATGCTGAAGTGGACACGTGTGTTTGCATTGCATATGGAAAATAAGGAGACTGGGCATAGTGTGAAGAACAATGGTGGATCTCTCAAATGCGTGGTCAAGGGGAAGTGTTCGAGTTAGGAGATGTTTTAAACATTGACAAAAGTGAAGGAACCAGAGTCTGTGGGGGTAATAGCTCGTTGATGAGGGAAGAGAATTGGCAAAAGACAAATAAAAATGAAGGGCACTGTGCTTCTTGCAGGTACAGGAAGATGTGTGTTTAAACTAGAGTGTGCATGGAGCTTTCATGAAGGAAGTGATGGTGGGACTGTTAAAAAGAGGAAGCGTGATTAGTACTTGGAAAATATACACGGATAGTGTGTAGACTGTGGAGGAGTTTCGGAAGGAGTTTCATTAGTAGTTTCGGATTGAGCTTGTGTAAAGTAAATAAAGGAGAGGAAGGTTTGGGAAAAATTAGAGATGCAGTGGATATGGAGCAAGGTCGAAAAGGCAACAACACGGTGAAGAAATTGGAGGGGGATGGTGAAGTAGTCAGTGTTTGTTAGGTCTGTCATCACAGTGAAGAAAGTAATGAGAAAAGCGCATGATGAAGTATGGATGGTGGGCAGGCGTGAAAATGGTAATGCAAGCGAGAATGTTTCGACAAGAAAAAGAAATGTAGACGCACATACTTTCGTATTGCTTTGATAAAGGAGAAAATTCGGAAATGGTTTTGAAATAGCAGATAGCGGGTTCAAACGGACATGAAGAAGACAGATTAAGTACATTATTAACAATGACGAACCGCCAGTCACATTGGGTCCGTATGGACGTAGGCTACACGATGAAGCTATTATGGAGAAAACTGAAGCACGTTGAATATTATGGAAGATTTGAACGCCGGGTTCAATCAACTGACGCAAATCATTATTAACAGTTAACGCACGAAAGTGAGTAAACTCAATAATTCTGATCATTTTTATAATATTATAATAGTTATAAATAATGGTTGAATGCTGTATGATGGTTATTTGAATGATTTTCTTATAAATTGGTCGTAATTATAGATACCGTTATAACATTGGTTAAATATTGATCTTGTTTATTTCAATATCCCATATCGACATGAAATTATTATTATTCGTCTTGACTAACATCTATGGATGCAGGGAAATAGGTTGGAGGAATCCAACTGGATTCCTCAACAATTATATTATTGTTTTTTATAGATTACATTATATGATCCATTGTTTATTGTTGTGTGTGAGAGATGTTAATAACATTAGCCATGAAATAAACTGGTATTTAAATTACCATGAAACATATTAGAAAAGTATTTGATCTTAAAAGGGAAAATCCATTATTTAGTACTTTTAAATAACAGAAATTGAATTTTTATTAGGCTAGAAGGCGACGACTTGTTTTGAGAATATTAAAACAAGTAATTGATTTTGAAAGACATTTATGAAATAAAGTGTAATGTTTAAAATCCTATGTTTTGGAATAAGGTTATATTTGAATTAGGATTAGTAAAATGAATCTAGATTCCTATTGGGAAATGATACATATATTGGAAAGTGTATAACGATTTGAAAGTAAACGGTTTGAGAATAGGTATTTCCTTGAGACAATTTGAGTTAAACTAAAATGATTCGATTAACGAGAAGTTTAGAATTAGGGGGTTTTTGAAAGGGTTTTTCCCAATGTTTAAATATGTAATTTCTAAAGTGCAGAAATAGGGAACGTGGACAAGATGGAAATGTTTTTGAACATTAATAACGTATATTTTATGGAATCTGGGAAGATATGGGAAACGGGAAAATTAATGTTAAATAAAAAGGGTCAGTGATTGTGTGATGTTTAGTTGTACATTTGAATGAATGTTTGTTTTTACTTCGATAGTTAAATAACCGACTATCGAAGTGTTTTAACCATCGTTGTCAATACGGAGTGACCGGTTGGATACATTATCCAAAAACCACTCTGTATAGGCATAAGCGCTGCGAATTTGATTAAGCTGAAGATAACTGACGATGGAGTGAAATGCAAGTGTCGTTCTGTTCCAGAATGGTGCTTTCTGTTTGTCCAGTCCCAGGACAACTTGTATGGACGAGTGTTTGACAAAGTATACCTAATAAATCACGTACAGTTGATCTCTTAAATGTATTACGTCCGGTGGCGGAGGAATTCGTTCCTCTTAGCTTTTTATACCCGTGATATTTTGGGAATCGATTAGTGAATTGACGGTTTGACGATGTGGCATTCAAAGTGAATGGTGATCAGATGTTTTGAAGGTAGACATAGCCTCTAGCCTCACAACCAGGAAGTAACAAAAGTTGGGCTAGGCAGCATGGCTAATTGGGTCATCCCCAAGCAGGGTGTATTATCATCGATCTAGAGAGAATTCATATTTGTTCTTCTTTTTCGATTCTATATCTTCGGATTACGGTTGGATGGCCAACAACCGTGGGTGGCAATATATTCGATACACTCAAGCTAAATGAGTGGTCGGTCATGTGTGGCTGGGTTGCAAGACATTCTTGTTGAACCCCAATGTATACCCTCTAGAGTACACTGATCGGAAAGTGCTCCCATACCTTGTCTATTGGAATCCAATCTCCAATAAGCGTTCTGAGGTTTTAGATTTTATACTATATATATATGGAGCTTGAGATGCAAGCGTTCTGCTACTTGGTTATTTAATTGAGTAGACTATTATAATATCACTGGATTTTGATATGAAAAAGGTTTGGGTTATAGTAAGGTAAAAACCGTCCATGTTTATGTGTGGGATGGTCTTACTATTATCCTTCTGTTTTCAAAAGGATTTTCAAAGTCAAAATATATGGTTGGACTTTACTCACACCAGTCCCATGACTGACCCAGAGTTTATTTTGTTTGTTTTTCCCTAAACTCTCGGGTGCCCAAATTTGTACGGGCTGTCAAGTGTTTCAGGCTTTACATATTCACTTGGAGGAGCTCGAAGTAGGAGGCTTCACCATTAGTTATTTAGAGATTATTTCCGCTGTGATGTATATGAGTATAATTTGATATGATATGTAAGTACAAATTCAGATTTGTAATTCAAAGTTATGTATATAATACATTTTATTCGTTCCGCTGTGAGTTCGTGTTTACTATGATTTAGTTCAGTTGTGATCTTCTTCTTCTTCTATTATATTAGTTCTATCTTTTCTATCTCATCCTATAATTTCTTTCTATTAATGATCTGAACTTTCGTGAACTTTGAGTTGAATGTGTAGGATATTAGTCAGCTCAAATTGGTATGGATTTTCGGGCAATTATATTTGGTATCAGAGCTGAAGGTTGATTAATTACCTTGGCTCTGTGGCGTGACTCGATACAGATAGGGTTAGTAATAGCCTAGATTGAGTTTGAGTGTATATATATGAGCGCATATTTGTGAATTGATATAAAAACTATTTTATATTGTGTTGATTGGTTTGTCGAGTAGTTTATGAATTCTGGTCAATACGGTCATGCAAGCCATATCGATAAGTGTTTCTAAACTCTTGAACAGAGTAATTCGACGTGGTATTGTTTTGAAAGCTGGGTAAATGAAATAATTTTACCCAAAATATATTTTGATATAAAGAAAATATATATTATTGGAATTATTTAATATATGAGATATATTCGTTATTATTATAATCGAATAAGATTATGGTTAAGATGGTTATGTAAATTACCCATCTGAACTTGTATAATGTAATTTATAAAACCAGATGGATTTAATCTGAATTTAAATCCAAAATTGAAATAAACCTTGGAATCTGGGAAAAGATTTAAATATATAGAAATTTAAAATCCTAGGGGAATTTGAAAATGTTTCCCAAACTTTTTGAAAGATATTCTGAAGCAATTTCAAAAATGAAGTGTTTATAAGTGAGTTTTTAAAGTAATATAGTATTGAACTCACTTTGATCGCTGGAAAATAAATTCCGATGATGAAGTCGACCATCATCAGTGTTCATATTCGAGTCTCTAAATGACGGATTACTACCAAAGATTTTGTTTTGAGATAAGTTGTTCGAAAATTCAAATTTTTTGAATTGCTATGTTAAAATATATATGTATATGATTTCAAACTGATTTGAAATAAAAACCCCAGGAATTTGAATTCTGAAATTTAAAATGTACTTATGAAGTAAATAAATAAAAATTTAACTAAGTCAAATTAAAATTGGTTTGGATTAGAGATAATCTGGAATGGAATCCAATTGATGAATAAAGAGTTGGAATTGGAGTTTAAATGAAGTTATAAGTGGATGATGTGGTTTGAGGATAATTTGAATGGAAATCGAGTGGAAATGAAATGGTATATGCTGAAGTGGTGGCAAATCGCAGAGATAGAGTTAACTGCCAACAAAAAGGTACATGTTTATATTTTATTAGAGTATAAGATTATTATGAGTCCGTCTGGAAAGCCGTTTGGCTGTTTGAATTTCTTTTGGATTGGGGAAGGCCCAGAGAGGCAAGTTGTAGTAATACCGATTGAGCAATGCAGAGGAGATGCTGGCAAAATTTATCGAAAATTTAAGCCGATAAAAGATTTTTTGAACTTTGAAAATCAGTGGAAATAAATTAGTATCTTAATTAATTAATTCAGTTGAACCAGAAGTTAAGAAATAATACACAGATGATTTTTTAACGAAATTAATTGGGGTTGTAGCATTTTTCTACCTTGGTAATTTCGGGGACGAAATTCTTTTAAGGGGAAGGAATGTAACGTCCCGCATTTTTATCGGTTCGTATTTGAATATTTAAATCAATTTAAATTTTGAATTCGTAATATAAGTAGATTTATATATTAATTAAAACGAAGTTGAACGTATAAAAATATATATTAAATATAATCGAGCCCATAATATCGTGACAGTTCGTAATTTAACATTTTGAACTTCAACTGAGTGTACAGGATTCATTATAAATCGGATTTCTTCGAAACAAGAAACATTCGAATCTCTTGAACCATATTTCTCTAATGGAAGTGAAAAATCGAAATTTCGGATTATATATTATAAGTTATGTCCAAATTAAATATTCAGAAAAGCAACGGCATATTCGTTTATGGCTCTAACGGTTATTTGAATATATTTAAATATCGGTTTCGAATTTAGACAAGATTCTTTTGAGGCATAGTGATAATTTAATTTTTAGAATTTTATTGTAATTTTTAATTAATTAAATGCGCAACTTTTTATTTGGAGTATTTTGCACCTTATATCAATATTTTTGGGGTTTCACAAAATAAGTTAACCTACCGATATAATTATATTTTTGGGATCGTGGCACCTACTGGACACGCCCTAATTTTATTTCTGTCCATAATTGTCCATAACGAACAGAATTCATATAAAACAGAATCTAAGACTGGATACCATACTCACACTCGAACTAACACCGTATTTATTTATTAGCAGACTAAAATAATATCGAGCTACTACAGAGCATGAATGTTCCTCACCAGCTAAGCAATGAACTAAAGCTTAATGAGTAAGTAACCAACATGCCTACTCTATATGTGTACAATATATAGCCTAAGTTAAAATGTGTAGTCCTATATGTCCTTTCCCTTATACCTAATACTTCATACGGAAGTAACCAGGCAAACCTATTCTATTTGCACAGCCATAATCCTATATCCCTAATACTTCATGGAGAAGAAATCACTTATAAAAAAAATTTTAATCTATCTTTGAAACCAAAGCATCATAGGACCCTAAAGCAATTAAATGAAAACGTACCAAGACGATAACGCTGCACTAATTACCGCCATGCCTACCTGAGACTTCGTACCAAAGTTTTCAGGACATTTGAGTATAATAAACATGAAGTAAGCTTACAAATAATGGTCCTGTAGGTTCCTGGTATGATGTTTTTAAAAGCCTAATCTATCACGTATCACTTAACGGTTAAGCTACCATCTTCTATAAATAACGTTGGCTCCATGGTTTTATTTTCTTTGTGTTTCAGCAAACACAAACTCTGTTTTCATTTCCCCCATCTAAGCTTCAAACTGAGAAAGAAATTATTGGCAAAACAAATGATTCAAAATAATAATGATAATATCAAACTAGTATATATATACAGACTCGCAAGATGTTTTCCTTCAACTGTATGTATGTACGATGGGGTTCAACAGACGTGGAAACAAGGCGTGGGGTTCAGTACATTGGTGTGCGTGAATTGTTATGGGGAATTTTCGTTTTATAGAGAGCATGCTGAAGTGGACATGTGTGTTTGCATTATATGTGGAAAATAAGGAGACTGGGCATAGCGTGAAGAACAATGGTGGATCTCTCAAATGCATGGCCAAGGGGAAGTGTTCAAGTTAGGAGATGTTGTACGTATTGACAGAAGTGAAGGAACTGGAGTCTGTGGGGGGAAACAGCTCGTTGATAAGGGACAAGAATCGGCAAAAGACAAATAGAAATGAAGGGCGTTGTGCTTCTTGCGGGTACAGGAAGATGTGAATTTAAACTAGAGTGTGCATGGAGCTTTCATGAAGGAAGTGATGGTGGGACTGTTAAGAAGAGGAAGCGTGACTAGTACTTGGAAAATATATACGGAAAGTGTGTAGACTGCGGAGGAGTTTCGGAATGAGTTTCATTAGTAGTTTCGGATTAGGCTTGTGTAAAGTAAATAAAGGAGAGTAAGGTTTGGGAAAAATTAGAGATGTAGTGTATATGGAGCAAGGCCGGAAAGACAACAACACAGTGAAGAAATTAGAGGGGAATGGTGAAGTAGTCAGTGTTTGTTAGGTCTGTCAACACGGTGAAGAAATTAATGAGAAAAATGCGTGATGAAGTATGGATGGTGGGCAGGCGTGAAAATGATAACGCAAGCGAGAATGTTTCGACAAGAAAAAGAAATGTAGATCGCTTACTTTCGTATTGCTTTGATAAAGGAGAAAATTCGGAAATGGTTTTGAAATGGCAGATAGCGGGTTCAAACGGACATGAAGAAGACAGATTAAGTACATTATTAACAATTACGAACCATCAGTCACGTTTGGTCCGTATGGACGTAGGCTACGCGATGAAGCTGTTATGGAGCAAATTGAAGCACGTTGAATAATATGGCAGAATTGAACGCCGAGTTCAATCAACTGACGCAAACGTTATTTAACGGTTAACGCGCGAATGTGAGTAAACTCACTAACTCTGATCATTTTTATAATATTATAATAGTTATAAATAATGGTTGAATGTTGTATGATGGTTGTTTGGATGATTTGCTTATAAATTGGTCGTAATTATAGATACCGTTATAACACTGGTTAAATATTGATCTTGTTTATTTCAATATCCCATATCGACATGAAATTATTATTATTCGTGTTGACTAACATCTATGGATGCAGGGAAACAGGTTGGAGGAATCCAACTGGATTCCTCAACAATTATAATGTTGTTTTTATAGATTACATTATATGATCCATGTTGATTGTTGTGTGTGAGAGATGTTAATAACATTAGCCATGAAATAAACTGGTATTTGAAATACCGTGAAGCATATTAGAAAAGTATTCAATCTTTAAAGGGAAAATCCATTATTTAGTATTTTAAATAACAGAAATTGAATTTTTATTAGCTAGAAGGTGACGACTTGTTTTGAGTATATTAAAACAAGTAATTGATTTTGAAAGACAATTATGAAATAAAGTGTAATGTTTAAAATCCTATGTTTTGGAATAAGGTTATATTTGAATTAGGATTAGTAAAATGAATCAAGATTCCTATTGGGTAATGATACCTATATTGGAAAGTGTATAACAATTTGAAAGTAAACAGTTTGAAAATAGGTATTTCCTTGAGACAATTTGAGTTAAACTAAAATGATCCGATTAACGAGAAGTTTAGAATTAGGGGGTTTTTGAAAGGGTTTTTCCCAATGTTTAAATATGTAATTTCTATAGTGCAGAAATAAGGAACATGGACAAGATGGAAATGTTTTCGAACATTAATAACGTATATTTTATGGAATCTGGAAGATATGGGAAACGGGAAAATTAATGTTAAATAAAAAAGGGCCAGTGATTGTGTGATGTTTAGTTGTACATTTGAATGAATGTTTGTTTTTACTTTGATAGTTAAATAACCGACTATTGAAGTGTTTTAACCATCATAGTCAATACGGAGAGACCGGTTGGATACATTATCCAAAAACCACTCTGTATAGGCATAAGCGCTGCGAATTCGATTAAGCTGAAGATAACTAAAGACGGAGTGAAATGCAAGCTCGTTCTGTTCCAGAATGGTGCTTTCTGTTTGTCCAGTTCCAGGACAACTTGTATGGACGAGTGTCTGACAAAGTATACCTAATAAATCACGTACGGTTGATCTCTTAAAGGTATTACGTCTGGTGGCGGAGGAATTCGTTCCTCTTAGCTTTTTATACCAGTGATATTTTGTGAATCGATTAGTGACTTGATGGGTTTGACGATGTGGCATTCAAAGTGAATGGTGATCAGATGTTCTGAAGATAGACGTAGCCTCTAGCCTCACAACCAGGAAGTAACAAAAGTTGGGCTAGGCGGCATGGCTAGTTGGTTCATCCCCAAGCAGGGTGTATTATCACCGATCTAGAGAGAATTCATATTTTTTCTTCTTTTTCGATTTTGTATATTCGGATTATGGTTGGATGGCCAACAACCGTGGGTGGAAATATATTTGATACACTCAAGCTAAATGAGTTGTCGGTCATGCGTGGCCAGGTTGCAAGACGTTGTTTTTGAACCCCAATGTATACCCTCTAGAGTACACTGATCGGAAGGTGCTCCCATACCTTGTCTGTTGGAATCCAATCTCCAATAAGCGTCCTGAGGTTTTAGATTTTATACTATATATATGTGGAGCGTGAGATGCAAGCGTTCTGCTACTTGGTTATTTAATTGAGTAGACATTACTAGAATATCACTGGATGACTAAAGGAAATTCAGATGGAGACTCAATAGGAGATCTTTCTTATAAAGATTTAACTCATCGTTTAAATGGTTTAACTGAATCTGTTGAGAATCTAAAATCTAAAAATAAAATTTTGAAATCTGAAAAACTTGAGTTGATCTGCAAAAATAATATTTTGGAATCAAATCTTAAAAACATTACGAAGTCTTCAAATTCAAATTACAAAAATTGTTTAAAATTCGAAAATATTCTTGTTCATCAAAATAAAAATGTTCAAGAACTTGAAAGTGAAATTCTGATTTTAAAAGAGAACAAGATAGAGCTTGAAAGCACAAATGATTGTTTGCAAAAAGAATTTGAAAAATTTAAAATGACTGAAAATTCCAAATATATTTTTGCTGAAAAAAAAACTTGTTGAAAACTGAATCTATTTTGAAAGAGCTTGAAAATGAGATGAAAATTTCAAAATCCTTGAAAAACTTGAATCTGAAAAGAAAAATCATTTTGAACTTGAAATTTTCGAATCCCAAGCCAAAATTAAATTACTTAAAAATGTGAATTTGGTTTTGAAACAGTCCAATGTTGAACAGAAGATCACTATAAATCATTGCTCCAAATTGATAAAAAAAAATAGCGATCTTAAATCCAAAATTCAACGATTAGAATCAACTTTGGATAAATTTTCTAATGGGGAAAAATCGTTGAATATGCTGTTAAAAAATCAAGTTTCGGTTGGAAATAAATGTGGTCTTAGTTTTGGGAAAATTAATGGTTTTGAAAAACGGAATACAAATGATTTTAAAAATCCTTCAAACTTCTTTGAAAAGAATCGACTTGATAATTTGGACCCTGATAATTTCTAATGATTTTCGAATCACGAATGAGATGTGAATTGGTTGTGTAACAATCCATTTAAACATTCCTAGACCCCAAAAGTAAATAAAACAACTTTGACTAAATTCAAACAGTTTTGGGTTCCTAAAGGTACAAAAATAAATTCCGATGGATTGTTATATAAACAGATTTGGGTACCTAAAGTTGTGAATAAAACTGTGAGTGGTTTTACAAATTTTGTTTGACCACTCGATCCCCTAAACTGCTAGGTACCGGAGGAGGCTGAGGAACTGTTGTGCAAAAAGAGATTTGAAATCAAGCTGGTCTATAATTTTGTATCATTCACAGTTCCTTAGGAAAGTCTGATGAGTTAGAGATTCTGATGTACATCGATGTATGATCTCTGAACTCATCTTTGTAAATATTTTATTTGTTTATTCCTCCTTCAACCCCTTCTATTTTTGTTTTGTTCTTGATTTGTCACTGCAGTATTTTTCTGTTTCTTTCTTCTTCAGCTTCTTTAACTTCCAATTGCAGAATTTAATTTTGTAAATATCTGCAATTGTTTTGAAGTTTATTTTCTGATTTTTAAATTCATGACAGTGCTGAAGTATTCATGTCATATCTTGAACACTGTTGATTTGAAATCTAAATTTTTGAAAATCTGAAAGTTTAATGGAATTTCACACACCTCTGTTGTTTTGAGTTTCTTCTAATTCATTTTAGAAAAGCATGAAATATTATACTCATTACAACAAACTGCTATTTTTCGGTTGTGATAATTTCATTGATTTTCTGATTGGCTTGGATATTTTGAATTGTCTTGAATCACAGTGATACATCTTGAAATTCGCCTTTATTCATGATCATTATGGTTGAAATTTGTTTGAAATCATTTGAAATTCTTGATATTTTGAATATCACACACTTCTTAAAATTGAAATTATCAATCTTGTGTGATTGATTCATTATATCTCACAACTTGAATTGATTCTAGTGATTTCAAATAAATTATTTTTAATTTTCTAGTCCATGAATATCTCTTAAGTTTGATGTAAATGATCTGAAATTTCTCTTATACTTGTCAGAAATACTTATGAATTTTTTTTTGAAAATCTGGTCTTAAAAATCATTCCGATTTCATGATGATTTGAATTGAATATTTGTTTGTTTAAAATCATTTGAAATTATTGATTTATTGAATCTCACACATATCCTAAATCTGAAATTTATAATCTGGTGTGATTGATTCATTGAATCTTGAGATTTTCATATTTCCTCAAATGATTTCAAATAAATGGTATTTTTAATCTTGGATCATGAATCATATTCTGTGACCATTAGAAATGTCTTGACAAGTCTGCTTTGAAACTGATTTTGTGCTGCTCTTATACTGTTTTTTGATAAATGTTTTTTAATGACTGCTTGTTTGATGAAATTCTGTTTGCTGCTCTAGTAAATGTGCCAAATTTGTTAGTCATGTCTGCTTGGGCTCTGTGATTAAAATTCTGTTGTCTGAGATATCCTTGTTTGTCTCTAGTGTCATGTTTAAATCCTCGTTAATACAGACAACAAGTGATATCAGAAGTGCTTAAAAATTTACTTATCTGTCTGATCCTTAATATTTCTTTTTCATCTTATATAGACTCCATACCTTTTTTTGTCTTGAATAAATCTCTCTAAATTCCTCTTATAATTGATTTTCAATTTTAAAATTATTTATTGATTATTCATTCAGAAATTGAAATCAATATCCAAATTGAACTGTATTTATAATTCATCAAAATCATTATCAGATTTTGAAATTGTGATGAATTGTGACTACGTTATATTTCACAACAAGTGGAGATTTTTTTTAATTTTCATGATGATTGAACAATTTTTATAATATCATTGAATTGGTAGTTAATTTCACGACCATCTTCATTATCTATCATTATTCTGCCATCCATCGTAATTTTATATTAATGTGGGGAGTTTGATTTTTTTAAAGATCATATTGAATAAACAGGGAAAAGTTTGGTGATGGAAATGTGACTGTGTTATATTTTCAGAATTAGTGATAATTGAATGTTTTTTCAGTGATCCCGGTACAGTTGAGCATATTTCATAATATGGTTAATTTAGAAATTTATTTCACAAACCATTTATGTACCTACCACATTTCTATCATCCGTATTGGTTTTATATACCGAGGAGTTTTTACTTTTGGAGCATAAAATGATAAACATTATATAGTATTCATAAGCGTGTCTCTAACCTCATTTAAAAATCAAAGCCCTGGTCATGCATGGTTAAGAGATAATTTAAGCTGCGACTGATCTCATTTAAAAATCCAAGCTCTGGTTATGCGTGGTCAGTGTGCTCTTAAACAAAAAGAAAAAGGAATAAATTGCTAAATAAATTTTTATATGAAATTCTCCTTGGTGTGTAAAAACTAATCTATCAATCCATCTTTTTAATATGTGAAATGTGTTAAAATCTTATGAAGTATTATGATTTGTTGATTGAAAGATATCTGGATTTGATATTATTGGATTGCGTCACTTAAATTGAATTTATAATTATAGTCAAAATCCATCATGTTTTGTGCCTTATTTTTATGAAATTCTTTTGGGAAATAATTGGAACTCATTTTTTTAACTCTCCCCACTTTTATAAATTTCATTGTAAATCCGTCATTCTCTATAATGTGAAATTTGCTTTCAGTTCTTTGAATATTATGATTTTTTTTGATTGATTGAGATTTATGATGAACATTCTTCCTCTTAAGCTGAAATTATGTTTTTAGTCATTTTTTCGCCTATATTTTAATATCTGTATCCTTTTGATGATAACAAAAAGGGAAGAATGGGTTGAGATTTTGATTTATAAGTGAATATTTTATAAATATTATATTATTGAAAATTTATTCAATTCATTCTATTCACTCATGTATATTTCTAGGGGGAGTTTGGTTGTAGGGGGAGCATACGAATAGGGGGAGTTCAATATTCGTTGTCAAACTTATTTATTATGCTCAAAATCTTTTATTTGTTTATTATCATCAAAAGGGGGAGGTTGTTGTATATAACGTTGTTGTATACACAATTATATGTTTTTTTTATGATAACAACCAAATATATATTACATTACAAATGTGTTTGTTATTGTACTGTTATTCTACATCACAGACAGAAATATAATATTTATATTTATATAAAATACTAATGGACAAGAATTTAAATATTCAAACAGTATTTTATTAAATATAAATTTTTATTTCAACATTTCAAACAGTACAAATTTTATACTCCACTATTTGTACATTTCACTGATATACAATACTGTACAATCTTTTTCACTGATACAGTGCTCCTCAATACAAAAACACTCAGACACTCATTTTACATTTTCATATTCATATATAGACAAATTTACTAACACACACTGACAATGTCTCTTAGTCTTCTGTCTTCACATCTCACTGTCAGTCTAGTCATCATCTGCTTACCTGTCTTAGGAAACACACACACACTCTGCATAGCAATAGGAATAAAACTAAATATATGCAAATATAAATTTATTTTAATTTTTATTTCCTCATAATTTCAGTGCATTTCTCATCATTTTTCATGACTTGATTTGATTTATATTTTCATCCAACTGTGTCTTGACAGCATGTGATATTCACAGTGATACACTGTAAATCCCACAAGGCAGACAGTATGTATATACAGTGCAGGGACAGGAAAACTTTTCTGAATGGATGCATATGCGCACAGACACACACACACACACACACACACACACACACACACACACACACACACATATATATATATATATACACGTGCACTACCTCGCCAATCAAAATATAGTAGTGAGCAACTAAGGAGCAGCCACGAGGACCAACTCGACTTAGTGCTACACTCAAGTGAATATGGTCGAGCCATAAAAAAATACATGAAGGTCCACAATGATATTCAAAAAGTCAACATATATGTGTGGACTCAATGGCACAATCAAATACATGGAGAAGCCCAAACAAAGCAGCAGACGTGTAAGTTACATGTCAAGTTCAAAATACTCAAGCAACTTACGTATGATACAAGCTCAAGTATGTTTCGGCATAGTCAAGTGTACAATGCAACGGTGCAACAAAGTTCAAGCATGGCAGCAGCATGTTCAAATCTGTGTGCACACTCATGGTCCAGGAAAAGAAGAGAAACAGTGCAGCATAATCATTTCAGTGTGAAGAAGGAACAAATCTCTAGTGTATCTCAATAGTCCATATTTTCAAGTACCCCATGTATGGAACTGGGCAAAAAGACATGTTGATGCAAGACAAGTTCAAATGGATCAAGCTAAGACTGCAAGTGGCACAAATGGGCACATGCATGTGCACAAAGTGGTGCGGCATCTCAGCTTGGTCTAGAACAACAAATACATGGTATGAATGGTCAAGCAATATTTATGCAACAACATGTCAAGATGCAGATCACAATGGTCAAGGCAGCTTCAGTTTTTTCAAATTGTTCAAGACTAAGCAATCATGTACAAAGCAGCTTATTCAAAGTGTCGAGCAAGTCAACAACATATATTGCAGCAACATTCATAAGTGGGCATGGTGCAGACAATAAGAAACAAGATGACAAACACAAAGGATCACATTCAGATCAAGTGTGTTTAGCATGGGTAACATGAGTTTTATTTGGCCGAGCTCAATAACATAGTGAAGCCAGTAAAAAGTCAACAAGTCAAACAACATGGGAGTAGCTATGATGGGTGCAGCATGGTACAAGTAAATTTACTCAGCAATAAGCATGTGTGCAAGTGTAAATGGGTAAATCAGTGAATCTCTGGTTCAAGCTAGTAAACATGGTCAAGTATGAATGACACATCAATGTGCATGTGTACATTTTCCAATATCCAAGCCACTATCAACATATAGACAAGACAAAAGTTTTTTTTTATGCAACAGATTTCAACATGGAGCATATACACCAAGCAGCAATGTTCAAAGCAGAACAATGAAACATGGTCCATGATTCAGCAAAGTGGTGCAACACAGTGCATGTGTGTGTACACAAATGAATGACTCAAGTTCAGTGCTTAAATATGAATGGTGCACAAAGCAGTATAATGAACCAAGTGTGCACGCAAACATAAGTTCATGCTTTCAAATCAAGTATAGTTCATGAATATCGAAGAAGTTGAATACAAGCAACTAGGAGTACCCAAGAACACAGTTGCCAGAAATAATGATTCCAGAAATCAGCATATACATTTAGGAAAGGTGCAAATTTTTCAGTGGGACAAGAATCTTTAATTCTTGAAATTGTGCTAGTGTTTCCAGAAATGGTACCAATCAGTAACATTTGTTTTTGAAGGCAAAAATCACTTTATTTGTTTCCAGAAATTGGAGCAATCACTGTGAATAAATTTTTTGGCAAGAAATTTTAAGGTTTCCAGTTTTAAATTGCGGTTTAAATGGGAACAATCACTCTGAAAGCATATCAAGAATCATTTCAAGGCAACATATATTTTCAAGTTCGTAACGGTTCAAAATAACATCTAAGTACATCTCGAAAATCATGGCCATAACAATCTCGCAATCAAAAGAGGAAATTTCCGAAAACCAGGCCAAGTCATATTCGAAATCAGAGAGTAGTTAAAAGATTTGAAAATCCTACTTAAACACCATTCATCACAAGCAAACAATCATCGAAAACACAAAACACAAACTTATAGAGCAGAAATCAAATCAATTCAAATTACTCACAAGTTTTCGATCAGAAGAAACCCAAATCGCCAAGCAAGCAAAGTAGAATGATTCGATCAGAGAAACCGTCTTTGCAAGATACTGAAGTTGCGATTTGGGGAAGCTTTGGAAAACCTTAATTTCCATTTTTTTAAGATCGGCCAATATTTTGACGATGGGTTTGCAAATGAAAGAACAAAGGGCCGATCTATTTAGTTCTAAGTGAAAAGGGGGTTTTATCCTTTTGTTTTTATATTGTGTTGTAAACCATTTCAATCAGTTTCTAGGTCTGTAAAATCTAGGAATCCAGTTAGGGGTTTAACTGGCAGTTTACTAGATTTTGTAAAAACTAGGGTTTACTGGCTACAGAGATGTAGCTAGGGGAAATCTGATCTAGAGGATATAGATCCGTATAGGGCTTTGAGCGTAGGATTAGATTAGGAGCGAGGGGTTCGCGAGTTTACATGGTCTTGTAAGCAGGATCTGTTCTTTTACATAGTAGAAACCTTATGAATGCAGTAGTAGGCAGGATTTTGCCGAAGCTGGGTATATCTTGTGCTATTTACTTTCTATAATTTTATTTCTGTTGCATTCTATGTTCTGCAAATTTTTAATATCCCGTAAAAACTGCGATAGACCCTATTCACCCCCCAGGGTCAATCTAGATCCAAAAGGAAAGAATGTAATTTCTGAAATCATTCAAGAAACAACAGCTTAAGGCATTTGGAAGAAGTTGGAGGACCTTTACATGAAGAAATCCCTAACTAACCGTCTGATCCTATTGAAGACCTTCTTCACTTATAAGATAAAGGAAGGTTCTTCAATTAAGACACATCTAAATGTGTTTGATGACTTGTTGACGAAGACGAAGTCTGCTGAGTTGAAAGTTGATGAAGAACAGAAAGAATTGTGTTTGCTCCCAGAGCGATACACTAGTTTCGCTAACAGCCTTATCTATGGTAGAGATACATTGAAATCATATGATGTGAAGACATGTTTGCTCAGTGAAGAGTTGAGAGATCAGATGAAAGAGTTTGGTGTTGGTGATAGTAGTGGAGGAAGTAGTAGTTCAGGTTTATTTGTTGAGAAAGGAAGAGCAGAGAAGAAAGTGAAGAATAATATGGGGTGTTCCAATTTTAGGAAGCCTCATTGGTGGAATAAGTCTAAAGATGGAAAGTGCCATAATTGTAAGAAAATAGTCCATTGGAGAAGAGCCTATCCAGATTTGGAGAAGAATCTTCATCTATTGCGATGGAGAAAGATGGTAGTGATTTATTGACAGCGGTTGTATCAGATGTTGCAGACCACTGGATTTTAGATTCTAGAGCATGATTTCATATGACTCCTAATAAGGATTATTTTTCTTCCTTTGATGCCAAAGAAGGAAGTTCCATCCTTAAGGGGAACGATGCTACATGTGAATGGGAGTTGGTTTGGCTCGCATTCGCATGTATGATGGGATTGTTCGCACACTTTCAAATGTTCTATGTCTCAGGTCTTCGGAAGTCATTGATATCATTAGGCCAATTGGAATTATTGGGATGCAAGATAACCATTGTCAGAGATGGTCTGAGAGTTTCTAGAGAGACACTTGTATTGATGAAGGGTGTTATGGTGCAAAATATGTATTTGCTAATGGGTAACACTTTCCATGGAGAATTATTTGTTGGAGTCGATAGTTCTAAAAGTTTGGATGCTACCAAGCTTTGGCATATGAGATTAGGTCATACTTCGGAGAAGAACTTAAAGTTGCGTCGTAAGAAGAAAAGGATCAAGGGAGAAATATTCAACAAGTTAAACTTTTGCAAGGAGCGTGTATTGGCAAAGCAAACCAAAATTTCTTTTGGTGATGGCATGCATACTTCTAAGAGGGTACTTGATTATGTGCATTCAAATGTTTGGGGGACATACTCTTAGCTTCTATTCGTGGAGCTTATTCTTTTGTTTCATTCATTGATGACTACTCGCGCAAGGTTTGGGTGTATGTAATGAAAGCTAAGTCTGAAGCATTTGAGAAGTTTAAGGTTTGGTTAGCTCTTGTTGAAAACCAAACAGGAAAGAAATTGAAGATTCTTAGATCCGACAATGGTGGCGAATATGTCTCCAAAGAGTTCCTCGACTACTACAGACAACATGGTATTAGAAGACATTTTACTACACCTGGTGATCTACAATCCAATGGGGTTGCTGAGAGGATGAATAGGACTCTACTTGAGAAGGCTCGTTGCTTGATATTGATTGCGGGTATGTCTAAGAGTTTTTGGGCTGAAGCAATTTCGACTGCAGCACATATTATTAATCGGATTTCGTGCTCATCCATTGGTGGTATGATTCCAAAGAAGCTATGGAGAGGTAAAAACACCTTATTAAGTTATTTTCGTATATTTGGATGCCCAGTTTATGTTCACAATACAGGGCATGATAAGTTGGAGCCTAAGGCCTCCAAATGTGTTTTTCTTGGTTATACAGATGGTATCAAAGGATACAGAATTTGGAATCCGTTACGAAGAAATTTTTACATTCCAGACATGTGACTTTTGATGAGTCAGCAATGTTTAAACCTTTGGAAGGTTTACCAGAGGGTTCGATTCAGTTGATGAGAAGACTGAAATGAATGAGATTAAGGAGTTTTCAAACCCGAAGTAGAGCTATTATTATGATTATAGTGATAGAGAAGTTGATGATACATCACATGATAGTCCACAAATTTTCTCTAGTAGTGGTGGTGATGGTCATGAAGCCAGAGAGGACTCAACTCAAGGTGGAGCTGAAAGAGAGTCGGGCAATATAGTCATTCGGGCTAGTAAGAGACCAAAGAGAGCTCCAATCAAATATGGAGATCGGCAGTATGCAAATTTTAGCTTTGATGATCAGTTTGAGTATGCTTTACATCTAATTCATTATTAACCATTAAGCCTTGAAGAAGCCATGAAGTCGAGTGATAACTCAATGTGGAATTGCGCTATGGAAGAGGAGATACAGTCTTTGTAGAATAACAAGACTTGGGATTTGGTACCGATACCTCAAGGAAGCCGAGCCATAGGTTGCAAGTGGGTATTCAAGGTGAAATATGATGGTAGATACAAGGCAAGATTAGTAGCCAAAGGGTTTTCACAAAGAAAGGGGTTAGAGTATGATGAAATATTTACTCCAGTTGTTAGACAAACTACAATTCGAATCCTACTTGTAATAGTTGTTGCACACAATTTAGAGTTAGAACAACTTGATGTGAAGATCGCTTTCTTGCATGGTGATTTGGAGGAAATCATTTACATGAAGCAGCCAGAAGGATTTATTGTAGACGGAAAGTCGGATTGGGTATGCAGGTTGAAGAAATCTCTTTATGGTCTAAAATAGTCGCCTAGATAATGGTAGAAAAGGTTTGATTCATTTATGCTTTCACATGGTTTGAATCGTAGTGTTAAAGATGCATGTGTTTATTTTAAGCACTTAAAGAATAATAATTGGGTGTATTTGCTTTTGTATGTGGATGATATGTTGATTGCTTCCAAGGATAAAGCTGAAATTGATGAGTTGAATTGAAATTAAAAACGGATTTCGATATGAAAAATCTTGGAGAAACAAAGAAAATTTTGGAGATGGAAATCCAAAGAGATAGAAAGCTTGGACTTTTCACTACTACAAAGTGGGCATATTCGACACTAATTTGTGTGCGTTGCATGAAAAGTGTGGCGATAGCTATGCATTCTTTGATCTTCTACAACAACATTCATTTTTTGTTGCATTAGATGTGAACGCAGTGTTGCGGTTGGAATTCTTGTGCTGTGACGTGCAACACCAGGTCAAAGTGTTGCATTACATAAATACATGCCAAGTCAGCGATCCGCGTTATCAGTTTAAACAAATATGTAACCGTAGATGTAGATTAATCCAACGGTTCAAGCCGATCCTTGCTACACCAGTTCAAAGTGTTGCATTAGATAAATACATGCCAAATCAGCGATCCACGTTATCAGTTTAAAAAAATAAAGAACCGTAGATGTAGATTAATCCAACGGTTCAAGCCGATCCTTGCTACAGCTTAGTGAAAATTTGGCGCGATAGTTTCCCCATTCACAAAATACTTCCCCCCAAAATAAATTTCTCCCGTACTCCTCCCTTGATTCGTTTCTCTCTCCACGAAATCCGTCCAAGAACACCTCCGATTGCCACTGTAAGTCTATACCTCCGGTTACAAACTATAAACCTTTGATTGCTCCTATTTTACAAACTTTACACCTCCAATTTGGATCATTTAGGACAATTACAGGTAGTTAGGGCTTCATCATTCCGGTTTTATTTAGTTGATTTCGTTGCCAACTTATTTTGGTGTACGTTCAAAGTCTCTGGGTGATTTGGGTATACCGATTGCCTTAAATTAAGGTTTTTTATACTTGAAGTGTTGTATTTATATGTTTGCATGTGTTGAAATTATGCAAGTTCTGTATTTTTATGTTTGCCGAACCATTGATGTATTGGTAAATAATGCTTATTTCGACAAGTGGAAACAAAATTTAGAGGACAAAAGAAATCCAATTTAAATGTCTATTTCTGTTTGTAGTTAAATAATGCCTATTTCTCTTCCTACATCATATGACTACGAAGATACCCTGGGCATGGGTGATCTAGGATTGTCAAACCCATCATCACCAGAAACTCCTATTGATTTTTATATAGAGATGCAAGAAAGGCACTACGATGATTTGCTAGAGTATGAACTAGAGCAAGAAGAACTCCGAAGACAACAGCTGGAAGAAGAACGACGTGAAGAAAGGGCAATGCGACGGCATGGTCGTGCTGCCTTGCGTCGTCATCATCAAAAAAACCGAGTGGTTAACGATCAGCAAGATGACTTACCAATCATAAAGTGTGATTGTGGGTATGCCTCTGTAGAAGATGTTATTTCGATTAGATTCAACATTGGTCATCGTTATTTTAGATGTCGTGTTTATCCCTCAAGGTGTACCTTTTGGCAGTGGATTGACTAACAGTTTCTAAGTTGAGCCGCTGAGTACACAAATGAATTACAACATCAACTTACAACGCTGCAAAATCGAGTTATTGGTTTTCGAACTGACGTTAGTAGATTTAACGACCAGCTTCAAGGGCTAAACATTAGAAGACAAAATTAAATTATTGCATCGTTTTTTGTATTAGGTACAACTGCATCGTCTTTGGGTCACCTGTATGGTCTTTGTATCTGTACTGTTTTGTTTTGGTGTAGTCATGTAATGTTATGAATTTGTGGTCAGTATCCTTAGTTGCTTGTTTTATGTATTATCGTGATAACTGATTTCCAAAAGTTAGTGATAATTCATATCAAAACAATCGTCTTTGTATCATCATACTGATTATGTATATTTGTAAATTATTAACTTGTTTTGTTTTTATTCCTAATTTAGTCAAACCTTACAGGGTAGCCCTTGTTCGTGTCTTGAAACTATTAGTGGAATCAAATTTGGTCTTGCTAGGCCGTGGTTAAATTGTGACAATGGATAGTGAGTATTACATATGGATAGGACTTCTGAGATCGAGTGCAGAATATGTAAGAGGGGTAACAGCTTTTCAAAGAAATGCATTTCCCATTTATAAAGTAGGTGATGAGATGAAGTGCCCCAGCAAAAAATGTACAGAACGTAATTGGTATTGTGAAAATGTCATATACGATCATCTTATTTTTAATGGCCCTTCTCCATTACATACCGGGTGGATTTATGAAGTTTCACAGACAAAATTATTAGCAATTGATGACCATATGGATTGTGCAACGGAGATGGATTTTGAGGATAATTTGGATGTGATGTTCAAATGTGCGGGTTACAAATTTGGTCAAAATCCCAGGGACTTTGTAGTAGAACCAAATCCAGAGGCCGAGAAATTTTATCAGCATGTTAAAGAAGGAAAAAAACCGTTATATCCTGGCTGCACTGAAATTTCTCGACTAAGTTTCTTGATCAGGCTTTATCATTTAAAGTGTGCTTATGGAATTAACGAGTCTGCATTTGGGGAATTACTAAATCTTATAAAAGAAGCCTTTCCTGATGCCTAGTTTCCTTTTGTCTTCCTACACTGCAAAGAATGTAATTAAGGATTTAGGTCTTGATTACCATAAAATACATGCATGTCCAAACCATTGCATGTTATATTGGGCAGAGAATAAAGATAAAGAGGCTTGGGACATTTGTGGTTTTTCGAGGTGGGCTGTAAAAGAAAAAGAAGACATCGTTGATAATAATGATCCACCAAAGTCGATTCCCAAAGTGCCGACAAATGTTATGAGGTACTTTCCTCTAAGACCAAGGTTACAAAGGATGTTTATGTGCAAAGAATTTTCCATACTCATGAGATGGCACCAAGTGAAACGAAAAGAAGATGGAAAACTAAGACATCCGGCTGATGGTGTGGCATGGAAGATGATGGATGCTCGCTATCCTGATTTTTCATCAGAAAATCGTAATGTTAGATTGGGTCTAGCATTTGATGGATTTAATCCATATCGTTCAATGAATTAAGTTATAGTACATGGCCAATTCTGTTGGTAAACTACAATCTTCCGCCTTAGTTATGCATGAAACAAGAGAATTTGATTCTTTCAACATTAATATCTGGTCCAGATTCTCCAAAGAATAGTATTGACGTATATATGCAGCCTTTAATTGCGGAATTGAAAGCGTTATGGAATGTCGGCGTCGAAACATATGATTCCTTGACGGATGGTAATTTTAATTTATGTGCAAGCGTCTTATGGACCATTAGTGATTTTCTGGGATATGCCGTGTTGTCAGGTTGGAGCACGAAGGGGAAACTAGCGTGTCCAGTATGCCATTATGAAACTTCTTCAAATTATTTGAAGCATAGCAAAAAAATGTGTTATATGCACCATAGAAAGTTTCTTGATTCGACACATAAGTAGAGGCTGGATAAGAGGAGATTTAATGGCGAAACTGAAATGGGGAGCATTCCAGAAATACTATCAAGAACTGATATTAAAGAGTTATTGCGGGGGTTCAAAAATAGGTTTGGGGATAAGACGAAGAAACCTGGTAAAAGCGATGGCCCTTTTAAAAAAAGGTCAATATTGTTTGACTTACCATATTGGTTTCATAATCCCCTTCGACATAACCTGGATGCCATGCACATAGAGAAGAACATATGCGACAAAATATTAGGTACTTTATTTAATATAGGTCGCATGTTGAAGGATCACCTAAACGCTCGTTTGGATTTACAGGAATTGGGCATAAGGAAGGAACTTCATCCTGTTGAATGTGGTGACAGAAAGCATGTTGAAATTAGAGCTGCAATATTTGATATGACAAACAAGGAAAAAGAAATCTTTTGCTCTGTATTGAAGAACGCCAAACTACCCTACGGTTATGCCTCGAATGTTAGTCGGTACGTGCACATGAAAGAGAGAACGGTTGTGGGATATAAGAGCCATGATGCTCATTTCATACTCCACTATTTGTTACAATATGCCGTGAAGAAAGCGTCAAAACCCGAGGTTGCGTTATCAATGATCTGATTTAGTGCATTCCTTAGAGGACTATGGAGCAAGGTTATCGAAGTGGATGATATCAAGAGACTGCAAAAAAAATTGTCGAGATACTTTGTCATTTTGAAATGATTTTTCCATAGGATTTTTTCGATATAATGGTACACTTGCCTGTTCATTTATGCAGAGAAATCGAATACGGCGGGCCTGAACATCTTAGATGCATGTATCCCATTGAGCGATATCTAGGAAAGTTGAAATCTTATGTGCGAAATAGAAACAGACCGGAAGTTTCGATTGCAGAAGGTTACTTAGCAGAAGAGTGTGTGACCTTCTGTTCAAGATTTTTAAGCGTTGATGGAGGAACAGAAAACACGTCAATTGATTTTGGAAGATGTCCAACAGATTTGGAATATCATATTGGAACAAAGAAGAATAAAGATGGGAAGATGTTCAATTTGAAAGATGCGGAGTGGAAGGCAACGCATCGCTATATTCTGTTCAATTCCGGTAATCAAGAAATTGAGAGTTTGATCGAGTAAGTTCTTAAGTTCCTATATCATTTTCATTAACTCTAAATTAACATTTGCATTTCGTAGTTTTTTGACCTTAATTATTATTTAGGGTTCATCGAGCTATTGTGGATGGTCTTCCAAATCCAAGAAGATACAAGAGGGAACGAGAACATTTCAAAGAGTTTTGGAATTGGCTTAAAGAAGAGGTTCTGAAAAAGGGCAATATTTCAACAGATTTAGAGTTGTTTGCATTAGGTCCTAATCGAGTAGCTAGGAAGTTTACCGGTTATATAGTAAATGGATACAGATTCCACACAAAATTTAGAGATTCTCGATGTACCACACAAAATAGTGGTGTATTTTTGAGTGCCAAAACCGCCAGCTTTGCAAGTTCGAAAGACCAAAACCCAATAGTGGGTGATGTCAATTACTACGGATCAATCGAAGAAATTTTTGAGCTTGATTATTAGGGAGCTTTCACCGTGGTCCTTTTTAAGTGTTGCTGGTACCAAGAGGAAAAAGATTCATATGGTCTTACTTGAGTAAATTTTAGCAAGTGCCATAAAACTGAGCCTTATGTCCTGTCTTCGCAAGTGCAGCAAGTATTTTATGCGGAAGATGCAGTTGAAAAGAACAGTCATTACGTTATTAAAAAATTGCTGCGAGATTAGTGTGATATTGAAAATCGGAATGCAATGGAAGAAGACATGAGCAATACGCAATCACATGATATGGGCATAGGTGGTGAACTAGAACCAGAAGTTGTTGATGTGGGTTGGATTAGGGATGATGTCCCCATTATACAACTAGAAACATAAGTAGAAGCAGAAGTTCCTGATCCTGTTCCGTCTCATTAGGATAAAAAATTCCTCTTTCTTCTTGCTATAATTTGATCTAATTTATGATGTATTTGGCACTTATTGTTTTAGCTGGGAACTATTATCTTTGATGAATGTATTTGTCACTCTTTTCTCATAATGCAATCTACATTGTTCACATGTTTTATGATTAAATGTCTTTCTTTACTGTCATCTGACTGTGGTTATAGACCAAAATTTTATAGTTGTTGTTTTTTGTCTACTTAAACATGCATGTACCTTGTTCTAATGTATTTATTTTGTACAGGATGGATGAACTTATTACTATCCGACTGCAACATGGCGGACAGTTTCGAAAGACATGTTACATTGGTGGAGATCCCTTCGTAGTATCAAATTATGATGTAGACCTCTTTTCTTACAGTGTGCTTATGGACTTTATTAAAGATGCTCTCCATTACACTGAAATATGAGGAGTCTATATCATCAGCAAAGGAACGAGGGGTGGCTGGCAGCTAATATTGAATGACAAGGACGTAAACGAGTACGTACAGGGATGCATTAATAAGCAAGAAGAAGTGGTTTTTTACATCGACAACACCATTGACAAAGACATTGAGCCGGTGACTCAACTGCAGCCACATGTAATCATACGGCCAAGGAAAAACATAATTCATGGTATATAGTATATGCAATATGGATCCATTCTTATATATATATATATATCTGTGTGTGTAAAGAACTACGAAGGAGGCCATCGTTTCGGTTTTTTTTTTCTCCAGGTTCTGCTAAGAAGCCGGTTGCAAAGCGCAAGTATACTACTGCACATAGACTTCAGCAGCAACACAAAATGATGAAAAACATCCCAACTCAAGTTGGTCAGAAGAAACTATCGCCGGAGCCTGATGATATGAATAAGGATGAAGAAGATGTTACTGTGACGGACAAAGGAACCAGGAGGAAATTAAATGTAGAAAATGAAACAGATAATGATGATGATACCCGAGAGAATGAAGCTGTTGTTCAGGTATTTTTCAGTTTTCATTTCAGTTTTATTAATCAGGATGAAATCTTTTATTTCAAACTACTTTTTATTAAAATTCTGCACGTAAAAGCAAGAACTGGATTTTAGTTGTTTTCTATTACTGTGTCGATGTCCTATTCCGACCATGAAGGCTGCAGCTAATTCAAGTAACTATTTGTTCTTTGTGCATACATTCTGTTAAAATAGCGAGAATTGTTTATACTTCGACTCTATTTGGTTAACTAGCTTAAATTTATCATCGATGGTGCATAATAATGCTAATCTGCTTGCAGTTCTCACAACCATCAGTTTTGACGAAGTATGAAGCGAATCACGCGAATGCAAGAAAACGATGCAGTTAGTAGATCACTTAGGGTGCCTTCATTGGTTAATTGTATGCAAGAGGCTGCCGCACGAAATAAGAAAGATAAAGGTAAAGATGTTGGTGGACGTGATGAATACATCCCCGAAAATGCTGGCGAAGACATCATTGATGATTCATTGGATTCGGAGGTATAAAGAAGTTATTTTTTTATTACTTATTGTCTTTGCCTTTATGAACGTAAAAAATCTTGACCTTCAACTTAATTATAGAGAATCAAAATTGTAAAGTCTAACGAGCCTTTACCTGGACCAAGAACTCGTTCACGAACCAATGCAACCATTGAAATTGAGAAGGAAGCGATGACCTGCACCCCCTCTCCAAAGAAATCTGGCTCCAACAGGGAGTTGATCAAGAAACACACTCCCACTCCAAAGAAAATGTGTGACCGGGCAAAAATCGCAGAAACATTAACGAACTTGAAGAAAATTACACCGTCTTTTTCATGAGTTTTAAAACCTATAACGTCTCGTCCATCCGTTTTAAAACCTACATGTAGCAAATTGTTCAAACAAACAACCACTTGATGTGAAGCTGCTGGTTCAGTTGCTTCTTATTTAGCGATGAGGAAACGTCAAAAGCAGAATGTTGAAGCACCTGAAACAATGGGAAATCTTACCGATCGATTAGAGGAGGAATTGATTGCACAGGAAGATGAAATAGGTATAGGTACAATATAATGTTTCTTTATCTGTGCACTGCACTACACCGTTGACTGTGTCTATTTTCTATTAATTTTTTTGAACCTGGTAGATAAAGTACAAGGTCCAAAAAAACCTAGCGGGAAGTCAAAAATGATCAAGGTGCATGCTAGAACCCCTGATGATAAAGTAGTCATTGAGTTGAATGAGGATGGTCAGCCAGTATCTGATAATATTACATAGTTAAGCAATTTTCTTGGGACAATAGCAAAGGATAATGTGTCTCTAACTTACATCAATTGGCATGTTGTTCCAGATTCATTAAAGCGACAAATGTTGGATTATGCTTTCGTACAATCTAATTTCCTTAACCATATCAACTGACTTCCTAAATGTTTGGTTTTAATTAATTAGTTTGTTTCCTGAATCTTGTGATTGATATATTGTAGGCTAGGTATGTTATTCCGGAAGAAGGACACAAGTGGGTCTTGAACACGCTTAACGACTCTTGGAGGCAGTACAAGTCTCGCATCAAAGCAAGGTATTATAAAAAATATTCAACTGATGAGGAAAGTCTTGCAAATAGGCCGTGTACAATTCCGTTGGAGGATTTTAAAATGCTCTTGGAATACTGGGGAAATGAAGTAGTTTAGGTACGGCTTTAATGATAATCACATTTGTATAATGTTTAGTAGTTCACATTATCTTGTTTAGTGATAATCGATTCTTTAGTAGTTCGCATTATCCTTGTTTAGTGGTAATATTTTTTTTTTTGGATTTCTAGGCCCTAGCTGATTCTAATTCCGCGCATCGTAATTCACTAAATGAGACACATACCATGTGAAACACCCCACCCTCCATTAAGGTCACTCACAAAGGGACTGCCTTAACTTTGGTGGAGGTTTGTAAGTAACAGTCACAGATAAACACAAGACAGATATAAACACATATATATAAGTAGCGGAAAAACAACAGACTTTTTATTTCATAAAAATACTTATTCATACAAAAACACTTCCATAACTGTCACATAACATTTCCAAAACATTACATCATCATTTCTGTCTTGGTTATTAAATAAAGAAGCATAAAACATAAACTAAACTGCATAAATCCCCATGATTGTATCCAACAGCCATAGCCAAAGCAAGAGAGTCCAAACCGTACATCTACTATCTTGAAGCTTTGCAAAGAGTCTGACTAAGCTGAGTTGTTTCCTCCCTAAGGACCGGGGGAGTGGGGAAACAGAAGAAAAGAAGATGAAAGAAAATAGGGTTAGACATAAAGCCTGGTAAGTCTAGTGACTCTTCAGTATGTGAATAAGAATAAAGGCATGATAGGTATAAATTGGAAATATTACAGTATCATAAACTAAGATAAAGCAGTTTGAATCGAGTATCCTATCGCACCCCACACTATATCTCTACACCTACATGTATTAGTTCTGAACTGGCACCCCGTGCTGAGGGTAAAGTGATCCCATTTTTCTAAAGATCGGCTCCTACTCGCATAATCATCTGTGTCTTACGGCCCCTAATGATTTGTAGATACCTATGCTAGTCCCACCATAGGGTGTATCAAGACCCATGGTGGCGGCCCGACACAATCCTTAGAATACATAGGTTATACTACTGGTGCCCCTAGTGCCCTGTTTGTCTGCTCCGAAGTGTGTGCACGCCCGCACTCCGTTAGAACCCACACTACTGCACCCACCGCCGTCGATTTGACCGCTTACAATCAGCCCAGTAATCGTGCCCCACCCTGCCTAGTTTCAGGGTACCATGATACCTAATTGGGTTACTGCTGAAATGGGTCCCCGTTACTAGGGTTTTCTAATCAAACATGTTAAGTGGTTAAGTGTCTGTATTTACCTAACCCCACCCATCAATTTTATTAACATGTTGAATTGGTTAAGTGTTTTAGTTAACTTAACCCTACAATCTGTCCTTAGCCTCTTAAAGCACCGACCACTCATATTAGACAGATATTGTTACGGTTACTGGATGTGCCGGTCGGTTCCGGGAAGGTTTACACCGTAACTCAGTCTAACCTCGGGTCCTTATGGGGCTTAATGCTTAACCACCCACATTGGATAGGTATTGTTGTGACTACGGGACAGCCGGGCGGGTCCGGGCAGGTTTACATCACAACTCAATCCAACCTCGTGTTAAGCACATTCATATTTTCTAATATTTACATATTTGTCTTTATTACCTGTTAAATGTAAATTTGTTAACCATTAAAGGTTATGGCCCACATTCCAAGTTTAATATTTTTGGTACAAGAATTTATACCGTTTAAATGTCACGAATTTTGGCATGTGACAAACATGCCAATTTCATATATCTTTATGTCAAGTTTTCTTACCCAATTTACCCAACGTTACCCTGTCTAAATATTAGGCTAACAACTCTTAGCCTAATTTTCGTTCGCATGATTTTAACATATGATATTAGGATAAAAATTAGCCTAATTTAGCGCACAAAGTTTGCACAAAGGAATCTATCTACATAACATGTCATAGGTGTAAACTTGACATTTTGGCATAGTCATTATGAACATAATAGGGGTGAACTTGCAAAATGATCATCATGAATGTTAGGTGTGAACTTGGCATTTTGGCATAGTCATTATGAACATAATAGGGATGAACTTGGAAAATGACTAAATCTAATAGGCGTCACATGAAATGGCATAATTTTGACTTGCATAAACATGGGCTTAAACACATTTTTCTAGGCATAACTTCAAACACAAAACTAGCATGTGACAAGGTTATTACATGTTCATAAAAATGTCTGTTTTTGACATTAACACAAAGTTGTGAACTAACTCAAATCATGTAGCCTTTTTCAACATGAAACTTGTATTAATTGCGTAACCCAAATGGATACAATTACAACTTGAATGAACATAAGAATATATATACAAGGATTTTAATCATGTTGGAATAACGGCCTTAACATAGAACATGTGTATATAACTCTTAACTTGGACTTAACAAAATGTATACAATCCATGTTAACCACATAAACATAAATGTGTAAATTCTAATATTAACCACAAACTTGCAAGTGATGTAGTTTTCAATTACAAACATTAAACAGGTCCACATCACATCAATTTATACCACAAACATCCCAATTTCATTCACAATAAAAATCATCGCAACATATATACATTGTTAACGTTATACAACATAAACATTATATAACATAATGTGATTCCAATTTCCAATTCATATCAAATCACGCTCTTTTTCAATTCACATCTCAAACGTAACTAGACTTACAACGATCGATGAACTTGAATTCTGGATTCTAAGTTCTGAAATTGAGATGCGTTCCTTTGGGTAGACTAACGTTGATTTGATTCGTGTTTTAACCCTAACTTGGCTCGTCTCTAAGCTTTTCTACAAGTGGAGGCTCCTCTCAATTTCCTACCGACAGCATGGCGGCTCCGTCTCTAATTTCTTATGTTAATTTAGGTTGGAGTCTTTGGTTGTATTTATAGAATTTCAGATTGATTTGAGCCGTCAGATGATCATAGACGAATCTAGAACAGTCGCTTCGAAAGAAGCCAACCAAAATGCGACATGTCAGCCCTAGTGACATAGCCAAGCCTTAGAAATCGACCAGAACCCGACCAAGCCAGCCAGGGCCAAACCAGGTCGATAGGGCAGGTCGACCCTATGGTCGACCTGGTTGCCCAGGTCGACCCCCAGGTCGATCCCCTGGTCGACCTGGTGCCTGGGCAGGAAAATTCCCGCCCAGCCCAGTTTGGGTTTGATTTTGAATTTTAAATTTCTTTTTGAACTGTTTGAACTTTAATTTGAATTCTGAAACTTCCGAAGGTCATAACTCCTTCGTACGGAGTCCGATTCACACAAACTCGGACTCTATTTCAAGTAGAATTCCGAGATGATCGCAACGGTGAAACCCGTTTCCCTTAATTCTTTCATTTAGAATTAATTATACTTAAATTTGTTATTTTACAGTTAACAGAAAATTTGGGGTGTTACATTCTCCCCTCCTTTTAGGATTTCGTCCCCGAAATCTTCAAGTCTAGAAGAACGTAAGTCCTAACATCCAATCGTCCATCTACTCAACCATCAAACACAAGCGTCCATTGTCCTTAAAAGACTTCTAATTCTTTATGATCATATGCACAGTGTGTGTACATGTCCTTGTCTAATGCAAAATCAGGCGGTCTACTGATTCAGTTGACCTCCTTAATGCAAATCATGTAAGTGCCATGAATCCATTATGTGTGCAAAAAATTTCCTTACTCATAACTCTACATGATTGTGCAACCATTTATACAAATGCAACATCCATATGACGACATATCAAGTTTCAACCACATACAAATATGAATACATATATGCATATGCAGTATGAAGTGACTGAGCCGATCTAAAACCTAGGTTGTGTGTATATGCATCCACGAGCAACCACTAGCAACCACTTGCAACCATCAATCATAACATGTTTCAAGTACATGTTTACATCCAAAGGGGTTTCTACCTAAGGACAAAGGATAATATCGAGGAGATATACCTAAAAAGATAGATAAAGCACAACTTAAGGAAAAGAGAGATCAAGGATATACCCTCAAAAAGAAAAAGGTAGGCCGTGTGTATTCTGTCCTCAGTTTCCCAAGTCGCGTCTTCCTCGGCGTCGCTCCATTGAACCTTGACGAGATTTACTTCGCGGTTGCGTAGCTTTTTGATTTCAGTTCCTATGATTCGAGTTGGAACTCTCCTTACAGTTGCTTCGCGTTCTACTTCGTCTTCTTCTAGAAAGCTTGGCTCCACCACTTCCACTGATTCATGTAGACATTTTCGGAGATGAGAAACGTGAAAGACGTTGTGAATTCCAGCCAATTTTTCAGGCAGCTCTACTCTATAAGCCATTTTCCCAATCTTCTCGGTGATAGGGAATGGTCCTTCAAATCTTGGTGCTAGCTTTCCTGCGGATCTGAAGCGAACGACGTTCCTTAAAGGGGATACCTTAAGGAAAACCCAGTCCCCAACCTCAAACTCAAGGTCGGTCCTACTTTTGTCAGCGTAGGATTTTTGTCTGTCTTGGGCCGTCTTCATTCTTCTTCGTATCAAGTCCACTTTTTCTGAAGTCTCTCGAATCATGTCCGGCCCAAGCATAAGTTTATCTGTTGTGATGACCCCAAAATTCCACGGAATGAAAGAAAGGGATAATCATTTTTGGAATACAACACAAATACAATAAAACAGAACACAGATACAATATAGCAAAGGAAATTCATAGAGTAATAACATTATAGCAGCGGAAAAATATAATGTCATCAATCACAGAAAATCCACAGTCACAGAATCTAAGCTATTACAACAAGTTTGCAGAAAAGAAATAAATTTGATGTCTAAAAAGAAAAGATGCCATAGAAACAAAAGATAAATGTCTTCAAGCTCCAAGTCATCACCTCTCCACAAAAGCAAATGCAAGAGATAGAAAATAAGCAGCTTCAAAGAAAAGCTCCAAGCAAGGAATGAACCTGTCTACTTGGCTACCCATGTGTAAGAGAGGGCACCCAAGTTTGCAAAAAGGTGAAACAAACTATGGGTCAGTCGTGGGACTGGTGTGAGAATTCTTAAGTAAAATAACTAGTAGATATAAGGCAAATCCAAAAGACCACGCCGCTAACGCGGAACATGTTTACTCTAATGGATTGTCGTGCAAAATTTAAAGTGTCATAACAAATAAATAAGTACATCGTAAACAACGCAATGCTTTTTGGAAAAAATGGAATCACCATAAGACCCAAGTCCCATCACACAATGCAACGCACACCAGAGGATAGGGTTTTACCTTATGGTGATTAAACATGCTAAATACGGCAAATACGCATCTAATATTATTATTAGTGTATATGAAAGCATTTCAAAGTAAATGTATTAATCCTAGGAAGCATAGGTACCATATACTATGCCTCCGTACTAGTAATACAATCAAATTTGTCGGTTCGTATTTGGATTTTGGTTTCCATCATGAGTCAAGGCTAGAGCGGAGCTCCTTACCGATTCGAGACACTCTAGCTAATGTCTCAGGATCCCCCGCAGTGAACCCTTGGAAATGGCAGGGTCGGTCCTCTCATACAGCTTTGAGGATTAGTTATTCCTAAGCACATGTTTCCCGATCCTATAGGACCTAATACCTGAGGCGCCTCATTCCATCATCCACATAAGTAAAATGTCAGGGCTGGTAGGTCACTGACACCACTCTAGCTAGAAAGAAACGTGCTGCTTTCCCTGCGTTCCCTTCGCCCGTTTTAGACTCTACCGGTTTGTGAGGCTCGTGAGGTTACGTAATACACAAAGCTCTGCTTATTCAAGCAGTGCTTTGATCATCTCCACAAGGTTCTGCTTTTCAACAAGAAACCTTGATCATTGCATCTTAGTATGCCACACTGTCACTCCATGCCATACCATTGCTTCTCCATCAATACATAAATGGGTGTTAAGTAGAGAATAAATTCCCACCACAAACATTTATATATTAACAGAAAATCAACGACATGATATTTAACTGGGTACGATGTCAGACACACCATCCATTTAAACTTATGCTCTGGGTCTGAACGAAAGTCAAATCAGTGAAACCAACACATACGTCTGGGCAATGACCTTGACCCATGAATTGGTAGCAAGTCAATTCAGGGTCTCGGTCGCTGTCCATTCGAGGGAAGATTTACGGTCTTCATACGTCGTCTTCTTACTTCAATTTTTAACGCCGCTGGATCATTTGGAATGAGAATATCTCGAACTTCCCAAACAATCCTCGTATATACATACATATATATATATATATTGAAAATCCTTCTTATTCGTTAATAATATTTTTATTAACAATTCATTCTTATTTTAATTATTATATATAAATAAATAACTAAATCGTTAATTCTTATTCTTATGTACATTTTCATTCTCTTATCTTTTCTCTTCTTTACTTACATGAAAATGCAACTTATAATTAGGCGATGAATCATTCCTCTTACTTTATTTTTATTATATTATTATAATTTACATTAAAATGTAAACTATAATACATCGTTCAATTGATTTATTTTCATCTTTCCACCATATTATAATTCTATTCATATTAAATATTCATTTTCTCTTTTAAGTGCATCCTTAATTGCAATCACATCAAAAATGTAATTTTATTTACGATGTAATTTTCATTCCTAATTACATATAAAATGTAATCTTTATTTATTTGCCACATTCCTATTTTTATTTATATAAAATAAATGTGAACTTTCATTCTTATCACCACTCTTATTTAATGTAAATTTTCACTCTAGACGCATTCTTACTTGATTTACATTTAATAAAATGTAAATTGCACCTACGATGTAAATTCTTACGTATATTACATAAATTAAAATGTAATCCTTTTCCTATGGTGTATATTCATTTTAAATCACATTATAAAATAATGTAAACTATCATACAGTGAAATTCCCTTTTTATTAATATATTAAGACTAATATACTTGAATCCTACGGTTAAATCCCTTTTTACTTACATTACAAAAGAATGTAGACTAATCCTATAGTTAATCATCTTTATATTAACATTATAAATAATGATAACTTAACATGCAGTGTATTTTCTTTTTATTTCATTAACAAAAATGCAATTTCTCCTACTTTGAAAATCCCAATTATATTTACATTAAAGATAATGTAAACTTTTCCTACTCTTACATTACATATGAAAAATGTACAATTTTAATACACCGTAAATTCCTACTTTTTATTAATAAATAAAAAGTGTAAATCTTGTCATGTAGTGAATTCCTACTTTATATTTACAAATAAAAATGTAAATTTTGACATACGTTGAAATTCACCTTTTAATTACAAAGAAAAATGTAATTTTTAACATACCATATCATTTCACTTTATAATTTACATATGAAAATGTAAATTTAAGGTCATCGCAAATTCCTATTTTAATCTTACATAATAAAATGTAAATTTCATTTCATGTCAAATTTCTACTTACATATTTGTATAATAAAATAGTGTAAATTATCATACGGTTGGTTTTCTCTTTTTATTACATTATAAAATAATGTAAATTATCATACGGTGAATTTCCTTTTACTTCACATAAATAAAAATGTGAAATATACATACGGTTAAAATTACTCTAGTATTAACATTAGAAATAATGTTAAATGAACATACGGTGGATTTCTTTTATTTTAACATCAAAGATAATGTTACTTTTTCCATGGTGAGATTCTCATTTATTTACACTAAAAATGATGTAAATTTCCCTATGGTGAAAATTACTATTTTTATCACAATAAATAAAAATATCCTATGGTGAAAATCCCCATTTTGTTTACATCAAAAATAAGGTGAATTTTCCTATCTTTACATTACACATGAAAAAGGTATATTTTGATACATTGCAAAATCCAACTTTCTATTTACCAATAAAAAGGTAAACTTTGTCATGCGGTGAAATTACTCATTATTAACATTAAATAGAATGTTAATCTTATCCTACGGTAAAATTCCTTTTTAATATTAACTTTTTTAAAAAAAAAAATGTTACTTACATCATACATTATAATTTTTATAATTAACATTAAAAATGTTAATTACATCCTACGATGAAATAACTATTTAATTAACATTGAAAATGTTAATTTTTCATGCATTGCAAATACTTATTATTAACCCCAAGAATAATGTTAATTTCTCATACCATGTAACTTCTTATTTTTAACATTAACAAAAAAAATGTTAAATTTGTCATACGATGAATTTATGTTTTAATTTCATATAAAAAGGTAAATTTTTATCATCTCATTCTAATTCATATGTAAATTACATAGAAAAATGTAATTTAATTCATACGGTGTAAATTCTTATCTAAATAACATATCAAAATGTTATTTTACTTTAAATCGCAAAATTCATTCTTTTACTTACAATGCAAAAATATTTACTTTTATGTTTACAATGTAAAGATATCAACTTTTTAATTTGATAATGTAAAAATATCAACTTCTCTACTTTACAACGTAAAGATATTAATCTTTCTATTTTACAATGTAAAAATATTATCTCTTCTATTATACAATACAAAAAGATTGTCTTTTATTTACATCGTCGGATTTTCATCTTTTTGTTTTCAATATAAAAAGATTTGTCTTTTTATTTTAAGTACAAAAAGATCGTCTTTTTATTTTGACAAATAAAAATGTACATGTTATCATATAGTGAATATGCTATTTTATTTTGACAAATAAAATTGTAAATTTCATACAGTGACAGTTTTCTATATTAACATTGGACAAAAATGTCAATTTTTCCCTATTTCAATTTTACATAAGAAGAGAATATAAATCTCATCACAAGTAACATTCATCACAAGTAGCATTCTTAATTTATTTGCATCAAATAAATTGTAAATTTTCATCACATTGCATGACCACACATCCAAACATAACCACAAATCCAAATCCAATAACTAGCATCCAAGTGATTACAAGGTGATGTTATAACTGGGCATTAGTAAAATCAACACGGTGTAATTAAATAAAGAACATATAAATAATTTTAATTTATTTATAATTCAGATTTAAACCTGAAATTTCAGGTCTAATCACATAGCATTATAGACAATTCCGATTTCACGACATATGTTATGATCGGTTTAGATCTATGTTTAAATATCATGTCGTATCGGTTCTACTGTTAATAATCATAAAAATAATAATAAAATAAAATTTTCACAGTGGTCTAGTCTGAAAAGATGGCTCGGGTTCAATCAGATCCGGTGTTCGTATTCAATTTGATTTCAGATCTGGAATGATTCGAATAGAAATTCATATGAAAAATCAAATTCAGGCTTTTAACAACTGGCTGTGTAACACTTAAAAGCGTGGGGAAATCTGAAGCGAAAATTACCTTTGAACATTCAAAACTTTGATTTCGATTTTCCGGAGTTGTAGTTGACGAAACGACGAGCCGTTTGTTGGAGAAGGACCGGCTACGAGAGGTGCATCCACGCCGGGAAGGGGGAAGGTCGCGCGCTGACGTAGTGGGCCCAGGGGGGGTGCATTCGGCGCTGGTTCGGGGGCCTGGTGGCGGAGCTACGGGCGATGAAATCGAATGAAACTTGTTTAGGATCGAAGAGCTCGAAAAATCCTTCGAAAAGTTGTACTACGGCGATGGATTTCATTGAGAAATGAGAGAGTTATGGAAGAGAGAAGTTTCGGAGCTGATGGGTTTGGTGCGGCCAGAAATGAACGGGGAAGAAGATGATTAACGTGGCGGCTTATATAATATAATATTAGGTTTAATTAATGATTATTTAATTGGCCCGCTTAAGCCAGTTTTGGTCCGAACCCCGATTCAAGCCTGCTTACTGTCGTTCATACCATTTAGCCCCCGTTCCGAACTCATCTGGATATGTCTCATCAGCCCACGAGATCGTCTTGGCCTTCGTTTTTCAGTTTTAAATATAAATCATTATTTTAAATTCAAACGTACGCAGAAATTCACCGAGGTCACAAATTAACTTCAAAAATCCTCGAAAAATATATTTAGCTATGTTTTGATGCTGTGGACCTATGAAAATTAATATCGTTCAATTCTGAGCCCGTTTGAATTTTTTAATGAATTTTAAAGTCAAAAATTGTCCGTTTACACTGAAAAATCAATTATAATTATATATTAATTCCAAAAATTACCAAAAAATCATTTTTAGCTTTCTTTTGATGATACGAATCCAACAAAATTTATTTCGTTCAATTCTGAGACATTTTGAAAAATAACTATTTTCAAGGTGAATATATTTAATATTAAAAATACATTTTTAAACAAATAATTTCTGAAACTCGAAACATATAAGTGTTTACTGTTTTTCAATGCAGAAACGTCATTCTAAAACCAATGGAAGTGGTTTCGAGTTCAAATTCCTACATATGTGAAAAGTAGCATTTTTGTCCTATGCAAATTACCCACCGACCTTTCTAAAAATTGAATTAGCCATAACTTTTGATTTCCGCTATGAAATTTCGATTTTTCGGATTCGTTGGAACGATATTTTTAAATAGATTCTAATATTTTTGGTTTCACTAAAATCCGTTAAATTTTGCATCCTGTATGGTTAGTCAAAGTTCAAGTTTGACTTTTCAACTACCGCGCCATTTCTAGCTCTTTTTATAATTAAAATTAATTTATTCATTATAACTTCGATTTGAACCAAATTTGTGATCCTTATTATTTAAAATAGATTATTTTAAATATCAAAACTCATTTAAAATCACTTAAAATAAATTTTAACTTGGCCCAAAATTCAGGGTCGTTACAGTCTCCCTCACTTAAAACTTTTCGTCCCCGAAAAGGAAAAAGAAAAATAGAAGAGGAAAAGAGGAAGAATAAACACAGAGAATGTTTTTAATAGAGATGGTACCGTCTATAACATCAGGCTTTCCACCGAAGAAGTTGGTCCTTTCGTTCCTTCGTAAACATGTGTTAATCGAGCATCGCCACTTCACTTAGTCTTCTTCGAATGCACGATCAAGGGAAGAGTCAAAACAACTGAAATGGTGATTCTAAGAGATAGAAAAGATCGAAGGATGAATGAAAAGATGACGATAAAATGACTGGCTATTATGTATCTCATGAACTGTTCGCCATAGAATATAGTGATTCTACGTAAACGAATTATTATAAATATGTTATATTCCGCTTTGTAAACCAAAGCTCTGATACCAACTGTGATGACCCCAAACTTCCACGAAATGAAAGCAAGGGATAATCATTTTTGGAATACAACACAAATACAATAAAACAGAACACAGATACAATATAGCAAAGGAAATTCATAGAGTAATAACATTATAGCAGCGGAAAAATATAATGTCATCAATCACAGAAAATCCACAGTCACAGAATCTAAGCTATTACAACAAGTTTGCAGAAAAGAAATAAATTTGATGTCTAAAAAGAAAAGAAAAGATGCCATAGAAACAAAAGATAAATGTCTTCAAGCTCCAAGTCATCACCTCTCCACAAAAGCAAATCCAAGAGATAGAAAATAAGCAGCTTCAAAGAAAAGCTCCAAGCAAGGAATGAACCTGTCTACTTGGCTACCCATGTGTAAGAGAGGGCACCCAAGTTTGCAAAAAGGTGAAACAAACTATGGGTCAGTCGTGGGACTGGTGTGAGAATTCTTAAGTAAAATAACTAGTAGATATAAGGCAAATCCAAAAGACCACGCCGCTAACGCGGAACGGGTTTACTCTAATGGATTGTCGTGCAAAATTTCAAGTGTCATAACAAATAAATAAGTACATCGTAAACAACGCAATGCTTTTTGGAAAAAATGGAATCACCATAAGACCCAAGTCCCATCACACAATGCAACGCACACCAGAGGATAGGGTTTTACCTTATGGTGATTAAACATGCTAAATACGGCAAATACGCATCTAATATTATTATTAGTGTATATGAAAGCATTTCAAAGTAAATGTATTAATCCTAGGAAGCATAGGTACCATATACTATGCCTCCGTACTAGTAATACAATCAAATTCGTCGGTTCGTATTTGGATTTTGGTTTCCATCATGAGTCTAGGCTAGAGCGGAGCTCCTTACCGATTCGAGACACTCTAGCTAATGTCTCAGGATCCCCCGCAGTGAACCCTTGGAAATGGCAGGGCCGGTCCTCTCATACAGCTTTGAGGATTAGTTATTCCTAAGCACACGTTTCCCGATCCTATAGGACCTAATACCTGAGGCGCCTCATTCCATCATCCACATAAGTAAAATGTCAGGGCTGGTAGGTCACTGACACCACTCTAGCTAGAAAGAAACGTGCTGCTTTCCCTGCGTTCCCTTCGCCCGTTTTAGACTCTACCGGTTTGTGAGGCTCGTGAGGTTACGTAATACACAAAGCTCTTCTTATTCAAGCAGTGCTTTGATCATCTCCACAAGGTTCTGCTTTTCAACAAGAAACCTTGATCATTGCATCTTAGTATGCCACACTGTCACTCCATGCCATACCATTGCTTCTCCATCAATACATAAATGGGTGTTAAGTAGAGAATAAATTCCCACCACCAAACATTTATATATTAACTGAAAATCAACGACATGATATTTAACTGGGTACGATGTCAGACACACCATCCATTTAAACTTATGCTCTGGGTCTGAACGAAAGTCAAATCAGTGAAACCAACACATACGTCTGGGCAATGACCTTGACCCATGAATTGGTAGCAAGTCAATTCAGGGTCTCGGTCGCTGTCCATTCGAGGGAAGATTTACGGTCTTCATACGTCGTCTTCTTACTTCAATTTTTAACGCCGCTGGATCATTTGGAATGAGAATATCTCGGACTTCCCAAAAAATCCTCGTATATATATATACATATATATATATATATATATATTTTGAAAATCCTTCTTATTCGTTAATAATATTTTTATTAACAATTCATTCTTATTTTAATTATTATATATAAATAAATAACTAAATCGTTAATTCTTATTCTTCTGTACATTTTCATTCTCTTATCTTTTCTCTTCTTTACTTACATGAAAATGCAACTTATAATTAGGCGATGAATCATTCCTCTTACTTTATTTTTATTATATTATTATAATTTACATTAAAATGTAAACTATAATACATCGTTCAATTGATTTATTTTCATCTTTCCACCATATTATAATTCTGTTCATATTAAATATTCATTTTCTCTTTTAAGTGCATCCTTAATTGCAATCACATCAAAAATGTAATTTTATTTACGATGTAATTTTCATTCCTAATTACATATAAAATGTAATCTTTATTTATTTGCCACATTCCTATTTTTATTTATATAAAATAAATGTGAACTTTCATTCTTATCACCACTCTTATTTAATGTAAATTTTCACTCTAGACGCATTCTTACTTGATTTACATTTAATAAAATGTAAATTGCACCTACGATGTAAATTCTTACGTATATTACATAAATTAAAATGTAATCCTTTTCCTATGGTGTATATTCATTTTAAATCACATTATAAAATAATGTAAACTATCATACAGTGAAATTCCCTTTTTATTAATATATTAAGACTAATATACTTGAATCCTACGGTTAAATCCCTTTTTACTTACATTACAAAAGAATGTAGACTAATCCTATAGTTAATCCTCTTTATATTAACATTATAAATAATGATAACTTAACATGCAGTGTATTTTCTTTTTATTTCATTAACAAAAATGCAATTTCTCCTACTTTGAAAATCCCAATTATATTTACATTAAAGATAATGTAAACTTTTCCTACTCTTACATTACATATGAAAAATGTACAATTTTAATACACCGTAAATTCCTACTTTTTATTAATAAATAAAAAGTGTAAATCTTGTCATGAAGTGAATTCCTACTTTATATTTACAAATAAAAATGTAAATTTTGACATACGGTGAAATTCACCTTTTAATTACAAAGAAAAATGTAATTTTTAACATACCATATCATTTCACTTTATAATTTACATATGAAAATGTAAATTTAAGGTCATCGCAAATTCCTATTTTAATCTTACATAATAAAATGTAAATTTCATTTCATGTCAAATTTCTACTTACATATTTGTATAATAAAATAGTGTAAATTATCATACGGTTGGTTTTCTCTTTTTATTACATTATAAAATAATGTAAATTATCATACGGTGAATTTCCTTTTACTTCACATAAATAAAAATGTGAAATATACATACGGTTAAAATTACTCTAGTATTAACATTAGAAATAATGTTAAATGAAAATACGGTGGATTTCTTTTATTTTAACATCAAAGATAATGTTACTTTTTCCATGGTGAGATTCTCATTTATTTACACTAAAAATGATGTAAATTTCCCTATGGTGAAAATTACTATTTTTATCACAATAAATAAAAATATCCTATGGTGAAAATCCCCATTTTGTTTACATCAAAAATAAGGTGAATTTTCCTATCTTTACATTACACATGAAAAAGGTATATTTTGATACATTGCAAAATCCTACTTTCTATTTACCAATAAAAAGGTAAACTTTGTCATGCGGTGAAATTACTCATTATTAACATTAAATAGAATGTTAATCTTATCCTACGGTAAAATTCCTTTTTAATATTAACTTTTTTTTAAAAAAAAATGTTAATTACATCATACATTATAATTTTTATAATATTAACATTAAAAATGTTAATTACATCCTACGATGAAATAACTATTTAATTAACATTGAAAATGTTAATTTTTCATGCATTGCAAATACTTATTATTAACCCCAAGAATAATGTTAATTTCTCATACCATGTAACTTCTTATTTTTAACATTAACAAAAAAAATGTTAAATTTGTCATACGATGAATTTATGTTTTAATTTCATATAAAAAGGTAAATTTTTATCATCTCATTCTAATTCATATGTAAATTACATAGAAAAATGTAATTTAATTCATACGGTGTAAATTCTTATCTAAATAACATATCAAAATGTTATTTTACTTTAAATCGCAAAATTCATTCTTTTACTTACAATGCAAAAATATTTACTTTTATGTTTACAATGTAAAGATATCAACTTTTTAATTTGATAATGTAAAAATATCAACTTCTCTACTTTACAACGTAAAGATATTAATCTTTCTATTTTACAATGTAAAAATATTATCTCTTCTATTATACAATACAAAAAGATTGTCTTTTATTTACATCGTCGGATTTTCATCTTTTTGTTTTCAATATAAAAAGATTTGTCTTTTTATTTTAAGTACAAAAAGATCGTCTTTTTATTTTGACAAATAAAAATGTACATGTTATCATACAGTGAATATGCTATTTTATTTTGACAAATAAAATTGTAAATTTCATACAGTGACAGTTTTCTATATTAACATTGGACAAAAATGTCAATTTTTCCCTATTTCAATTTTACATAAGAAGAGAATATAAATCTCATCACAAGTAACATTCATCACAAGTAGCATTCTTAATTTATTTGCATCAAATAAATTGTAAATTTTCATCACATTGCATGACCACACATCCAAACATAACCACAAATCCAAATCCAATAACTAGCATCCAAGTGATTACAAGGTGATGTTATAACTGGGCATTAGTAAAATCAACACGGTGTAATTAAATAAAGAACATATAAATAATTTTAATTTATTTATAATTCAGATTTAAACCTGAAATTTCAGGTCTAATCACATAGCATTATAGACAATTCCGATTTCACGACATATGTTATGATCGGTTTAGATCTATGTTTAAATATCATGTCGTATCGGTTCTACTGTTAATAATCATAAAAATAATAATAAAATAAATTAAATTAAAATAAAATAAAATTCTCACAGTGGTCTAGTCTGAAAAGATGGCTCGGGTTCAATCAGATCCGGTGTTCGTATTCAATTTGATTTCAGATCTGGAATGATTCGAATAGAAATTCATATGAAAAATCAAATTCAGGCTTTTAACAACTGGCTGTGTAACACTTAAAAGCGTGGGGAAATCCGAAGCGAAAATTACCTTAGAACATTCAAAACTTTGATTTCGATTTTCCGGAGTTGTAGTTGACGAAATGACGAGCCGTTTGTTGGAGAAGGACCGGCTACGAGAGGTGCATCCACGCCGGGAAGGGGGAAGGCCGCGCGCTGACGTGGTGGGCCCAGGGGGGGTGCGTTCGGCGCTGGTTCGGGGGCCTGGTGGCGGAGCTACGGGCGACGAAATCGAATGAAACTTGTTTAGGATCGAAGAGCTCGAAAAATCCTTCGAAAAGTTGTACTACGGCAATGGATTTCATTGAGAAATGAGAGAGTTATGGAAGAGAGAAGTTTCGGAGCTGATGGGTTTGGTGCGTCCAGAAATGTACGGGGAAGAAGATGATTAACGTGGCGGCTTATATAATATAATATTAGGTTTAATTAATGATTATTTAATTGGCCCACTTAAGCCCGTTTTGGTCCGAACCCCGATTCAAGCCTGCTTACTGTCGTTCATACCATTTAGCCCCCGTTCTGAACTCATCTGGATATGTCTCATCAGCCCACGAGATCGTCTTGGCCTTCGTTTTTCAGTTTTAAATATAAATCATTATTTTAAATTCAAACGTACGCAGAAATTCACCGAGGTCACAAATTAACTTCAAAAATCCTCGAAAAATATATTTAGCTATGTTTTGATGCTGTGGACCTATGAAAATTAATTTCGTTCAATTCTGAGCCCGTTTGAATTTTTTAATGAATTTTAAAGTCAAAAATTGTCCGTTTACACTGAAAAATCAATTATAATTATATATTAATTCCAAAAATTACCAAAAAATCATTTTTACCTTTCTTTTGATGATACGAATCCAACAAAATTTATTTCTTTCGATTCTGAGACTTTTTGAAAAATAACTATTTTCAAGGCGAATATATTTAATATTAAAAATACATTTTTAAACAAATAATTTCTGAAACTCGAAACATATAAGTGTTTACTGTTTTTCAATGCAGAAACTTCATTCTAAAACCAATGGAAGTGGTTTCGAGTTCAAATTCCTACATATGTGAAAAGTAGCATTTTTGTCCTATGCAAATTACCCACCGACCTTTCTAAAAATTGAATTAGCCATAACTTTTGATTTCCGCTATGAAATTTCGATTTTTCGGATTCGTTGGAAAGATATTTTTAAATAGATTCTAATATTTTTGGTTTCACTAAAATCCGTTAAATTTTGCATCCTGTATGGTTAGTCAAAGTTCAAGTTTGACTTTTCAACTACCGCGCCATTTCTAGCTCTTTTTATAATTAAAATTAATTTATTCATTCTAACTTCGATTTGAACCAAATTTGTGATCCTTATTATTTAAAATAGATTATTTTAAATATCAAAACTCATTTAAAATCACTTAAAATAAATTTTAACTTGGCCCAAAATTCAGGGTCGTTACATCTGTAGACTCCCACCAACAAGTTGGTGATCTGCACGGTCTTCCATACAGAGCTTCGAAGGGCGCCATACCGATGGTGGCTTGGTAGCTGTTGCTGTAGGCGAATTCTACCAAAGGAAGATGATCCTCCCATGTCCCTCCAAAGTCAAGAACGCAAAGTCTCAAAAGATCCTCTAAAACTCTATTCACCTTGTAACACCCCATAATTTTATAACATTAAAATTCATAAATTAAAGTATACTTAATTTTTAGAAAAGAATTAAGAGAAATGGGTTGCGTAGAGAAATATATATATATATTGATATATATATATATTGATATATATATATATATATAAATTAAAAATTAAATAAATAAATATGCGGAAAAGTTCAAAACAGCGAATTGGGAGGGGGGAATGACCGAACCGGCCCATTTTTGAGGTCGATCCGAGCTCTGCTGGGTCGACTAGGGGTTAATCCAGGGTGTTTGGCTGTCAACCCGTGGGCCGATTCGCTCAAATGCAGATTTTGCATTTGGTTGGGTCTCATGGTTCAGGGTTAATCTAATGGTCCTAAATAACTCCCTACACCTATAAATACATCCTAATGCTAACCCTAAACCTAATTAAAATTGAAACTAAAGTCGTTATGCCGTCGCCATGGAACTCAGTGTAGCCGCCGCCAACTAAAGAGGAAGATAGCTAATCAATTCGACCTAATTCAATCTTAGAGCTTCAAGAACGAATTAACTAACGTCGTTACAACAATTCGGCATCAAGTTTGATCAATTGTTCATAATTCTTTAACCACGAAAGGCAAGTTCGATTTCTCTAATCAAGATAATTATTAAATTAAGATTAGATATAATTGTGGATTATATGGATATGATGTGAATTATTGACCGTATGATATGATTATGTTATTAAATTGTGATGTTATCATACATGTTGTAAAGTTATGATCTATGTTGTAATTCTATGATTGGCTTATGTATAATCAAATCATCATGTTGTTTAAATGCTAGTTTGGTTATGTTGATTCATATGATAGATCATATGTATGTATGCAAGTTTAGATGTTGATTTAGACATAAATCACATGCAAGTTAGTAAAGATTATGACATCTATTTTAGATCAAAAGTTAGGCTATGACATGTATGAGTTATATGATAAATCTTTACGTGCTAGTTTATATGTTTAGAGGTAAATTTACACCATTGTTATGTTGCATAAATCACATATGCAAGTTTATATAAAAATATGAGTTTGGAATATGAATCATGTTATGCAAGTTTGTGGTTATTGCCTATGTAAATTTTTTGATGAAAATCTTATTCATAACATGCAGGTTCATACCTTTTAGGCCTATGTTTAGATCTATGATTTTATGCAAGTTATGTGGTAAATTCTCATATGCAAGTTAGGCCTATTTTGTATGTTATGTGAATATGTGGTGTTTTTTCCTTTTTCATGTGTTAGACTATTTCTTATTCTATCATATATTCTATGCGAACGGACGCCGCGGGGGTTATGGGAAAAATATTGATTATGTTAATAAATGTGAATTGGCATGTAATAGCCTTAAAAGAGGCATATATGTAAATTGAGATATTAATTGGCAAAGTGATATATGGACATAATTAATGTGAATTATGGTCATAAAGATAATTAGAATTTTATTAACATATTTGATTAGGAATAATTAATCCAAATATGGGATGAAAATATTGATTATGTTAATAAATGTGAATTGGCATGTAAATGAGGCATATAACGAATTTGAGATATTAATTAAGGTGAATTACCTTAAAAGGCGAAAAATTTAATGAAGGCATTAATTGGAAAATTAATGTGTAGTAATGGACATAGTTTAATTATGGACATAGATTAATTTGAATTTGAATAGGGATATTAAATAATGGGAATTGGCACAAATGCCTAAAAAGGCATAAAATTAATTTGAGATGTAAATTAGTACAATTTATGTCCATAAATAGTGGACATAATTAAGGTGACATATTTATACATAAATAAATATGGAAATGATTTGTAATTTGAATAGGGAAAGTAATTCAAATATTGGGGGAAATCAATTATGTATAATTAATTGCCTAAGATACGAGGTTGGACTCATTTGTGGTGTAAGACTGCCCGGACCCGCCCGGCAAATCCAGCAGCCACAAATGGTAGCCCAATGTGAGAGGTCAAAGGCCCAAACTAAATGCATAACAATTGTATGGACACGAGGTTAGGCTCGTTTGTGGTGTAAGACTGCCCGGACCCGCCCGGCAAATCCAGCAGCCACAAATGTCAGTCTAATGTGAGAGGTCCTACAGGGGTTACGATACTAATAAACTAAGAAACATTTAACCAAAGTAAATATGTAGTGGGACATGAGGGGATTAAGTGGGTGCCTTGGGTGGCATGAGGAATCTAGTGGGTGACATGTGGGTGACATGAGGATGTCATGAGAAATACAATTAGAAAAATGGAGTAATTTGAATATAAACAATTATGACATGTAATTCAAATTGTTGGATAAAATAGGTATTGACACCTATGAAGGGAAAGGTTTTAATTAATTGATTATTTAATTAAAAATGGACATGGTAAATGAAATGGACTACTTAACCAAATCTGATCCCTAGGGATTGTAAGAACTTAAGTTTAAGTTGGGGGTTAAGTAAACTGGGTTATACGGAATGAGTGGGTTAAGTAAATCTTGGGTAGGTGGGTAATATTAGTACATATAGGCCCACAAACTTAACCGTAAATTAATATGTCTGAACCAGTGAGAGGGTTAAGTAAATCTTGGGTAGGTGGGTAATATTTGTGTATATAGGCCCACAGACTTAACCAATACAACCTGTTAATTAAACAAAAAGGGTGAGACTAGGTAAAATTAGAAAACACTTAACAAAATTTATACATGTAAGTGGACATGGGGTTAAGTGGGATGTATTAGAGGGGACCAAGCCTAGGTGGGAAGCTTGGTGGGGGCCCTTTTCAGTCCAGTAGCCCATTAAGTATCTTTGTGAGCTCGACCCAAGTCGAGGACGGGACACGCCTACTGGGCCTGATTGTTAGAGGCCAAAATGGGTTATCGGTGGCAACGCAAGTCCAACGGGGTCATGTGCGTGCGTGGGCCCGGGCCGGTAGGTAAGACGTTGTTGCATCGTGTAGGTATAAGCCGTGCATCCTTAAGTTGTATTGGGTTGCCACTTTAGGGGAGTGATACACCCCACTGTGGGACCAGCACGGGTATCTACGAGTTAGGGAGCCGATCGAATGGGGCAGGGTAGTGGGTACATCTAGTGGAGATAGGAGCAGACGGCACCTATGTAGTCAGCTAGGGGTACACGAAGCTACCATCATTAATTAATCATTAAAGGGGTACACCTAGTGGAGATAGGAGTAGGCGGCACCTATGACGTCAGCTAGGAGTACATGGAATTACCATTGAAGGGGTACATCTAGTGGGGATAGTGGGTACATCTAGTAGTACACGAAGCTATCATCATTCTATTTAGTCAAGAGGGATCAAGTTTCTAGAGTGACCAGTATGGGTGCAGTTAGTGTTAGTACAGTACAGTACGGTACAATACGGTAGAGTATAGTAATTACCCTATATTTATTTGGAAGCGCCATTAACGTTATCTTGGCTCATCCTATTATTTTTGTTTGCTTGGTCTTGCCATTAATTCACAGTCATTTCCTTATTTACCAAGCTTATGTCTTATCCTAGTTACTTTGATAATTATATTGTTGGAGTTACCGGACTTGCCAGACTTTATGTCTGACCCCTTTTGTTTCCACTTCTTTTCTTCCACCCCCCCCCCCCAAGTTCTTAGGGTGGGAAGCTTGATTTGGATCTCTTTGGGAGCACTTGGATTTGGATTGCTGAAGTAAAGCTCAACCTATCTCTTTTATGGCTATTTATGGGATTATGCTTTTTATATTATGTACTCTGATTTTGTCAAGATGGATATTATGTACTTGACTTTAGTCTTTGGGTTTTGGTGATGTAACCAAACATATTTACCTTCCGTTGCAATAAATAAAGTTTTAAATTTTCAAGTACTATTTCATATCTGTCTTGTTGTGATTTTCTGTTCTATATTCACTTAAAACGCTCCATAGAAGTTAATGCATTCCCTTTTGTGAGTGACATTAATGGACATGGGGTGTTACACGTGGTATCAGAGCTGAAGGGTACCAGAACAGATAAGATATTTTGAGAAACTATTTTTCAAAAGCAATTTTATAAAGAGTACTTTCAAAAATATGTTTGTAGAAGAGTATTTTTGAAAGAAAGGTTTGTTTTAAAAAACATAATCCCCAAGAGCCATATATCCTTCCTTCGACTCTCCGTTTTGAATCTCTTGCTCTTTCTCCTTTTTGGATTTCCCTTCCACGTATAGATGCTTTTTCTAAGATAAATAGGGACTTCCATACGAAGGACGAAAAACCACTTCAAGGGACTTAGACGTTTGACGGGCTAGAAGTTAGTTCAAGGAAGTGGAGGGCTTGTTGATACCTTTAAGGTAGACGATGGGAGAAAGGTTCAAATAGCTGTTGGTTAATGAAGGACGAAACCTCATCTTGGTGGAAGGTCACGAATGGGGAATGTGAACAAGAAGGCTAGTAGTTATCCTTTTGGAGAAATAGGACACCTTATTAGGATTGTCCAAAGAGGCAAGGGCAAAGTACAGGATCTTCTGGAGGGTAGTTATATTCCCTCACGGCTGGTATACCTGATAGGGGTAGGACCGTCCAGGTAGAAATTTGGTTTCCTTTATCATCCTGTTCGAACTTTGTTTGATTCTGGCGCTTCATACTCGTTAGTATCTGCTTCGTTAGTTGAAAACACTGCACCTAAATACTAGTCTAGTTAAGGATCCCATCCTAGTCTCAAATCTTTTTGGTGGTTCGGCTCATCCTTCAATGGTTTGTCGGGATTTGAGAGTGTCTATCTTGGACGTTGGATTTGAATGCAACGCCTTCGTCCTTGGTTTCACGAGCTATATTTGATTCTCGGGGTAGATTGGCTACCCAGGCGGGGTGCAATCCTAGATAGTGAAAGGAGGGTAGTTAGACTATTGATTCATTATGGAAAGACCCTCATATTTCTTATGACCCTAGGGGTTCAGTGACGTTTAGCTGTCTCGAATCTCTTGACGTATCCAACGGTGATTTGGAATCTTTTCGTGTGGTCCGTCAGTATAGTGACGTCTTCGATGAAGTGCGGGGTTTACCTAGAGGCACGAGGTATTCGTGTGTGCCTAGAGGATAATGCAAAGTCAGTTAGGTGATTAGTGAAGGTTTTGAAGCAAGACTGGCGAGGACAGCCAGAGTCGGTTAAGTGCCCAATTATTTGTTTTGCTAGTATCATCTCACGTAGACTGTCTGAAATCGAAGGAGGTATTCCTTGGGTGCTTGTCTGATATTGGTTTAGGCCTTTGGGGCTTGTGCTTGGGTGATATCGAGTTCGAATAGGACGGCTTACGTAGGAGATGGATAGTTGCGATGAGTTCACATGGATAGTATCTCGATAGATTTTGTTGATGGATTACCAAGATCGAGGAAGGGTAATACGGGGATTTGGGTTATAGTAGATAGACTTACTAAGAGCGCCCATTTTATTCCCGTGAAGAGTAAGAGGACTGCTCCATGGTTAGCTTCTATATACGTCCGAGAGATAGTTCGTTTGCATGGTGTTCCTTCTAGCATAGTAAGCGACCGCGATCCTATCTTCACTAGCGAATTTTGGAGGAGCTTACAAGAAGCGGTAGGGACTCAGTTATGTTTGAGCACCGCATATCATCCTCAGACGGACGACCAAACCGAGAGGGTGAATCTTATTCTAGAGGACCTTTTGAGGCTATGTATCCTAGACTTTGGGGGTACATGGGAAGAGCATCTTCCATTGGTGGAGTTCGCATATAATAATAGCTTTCAGTCAAGCATTGGCATGACACCTTTCGAAGCTCTTTATGGACGACCTTGTCGTTCACCTACACGTTGGTGGGAATCTACGGATAAGATCTTACTTGGTCCCGATATGATTAGAGAGATTTCGGAGAAGATTGATTTGATTCGAAGAAGGATGAAGGCAGCGCAAGATAGGCAGAAATCTTATGCGGATAAGAGGAGTTACCTGAGAGACTTAGTGGTGTACACGACGTATTCCATGTATCACATTTGAGGAAGTGCTTACACGAGACCGCGAAGGTAGTGGAGCTGAGCTTGGTTAGAGAGGTGGAAATAGAGCATGATGCGACGAGTTCCTACATGCATTCTTGGGTCGGAGATCAAGAAGTTGAGAAATCGAGAGGTCAGACTAGTCAAAGTACAATGGGGAGACGATGAGAGTAACGCTACTTGGGAGACAGAAGAGAAGATGCGTTCATTGTACCCTTTTCTTTTCGAGGGTATGTCTTTTAATTTCTCCTTTATCGCTTAGCTTGTGCTTATCTTATCTTTAGTATGTCCTCTTGCTAGTACCTTTGACCTTCAGTTAGGGAAATCCTATGGTTGAAACATGTGTTTGAGACATGTTATGTATGATGGATGCAAAGTGGATGCAAGTGTTCGCTAGTGGTTGCTCGTGGATGCATATACACACACTATTAGGCACCAGATCGGCTCAGTCACTTCATATTGCATATTGCATATATATGGATGTATTTAGTAAAATGGATGTATAATGGTTGTATTATCATATAATATATGGATGTATTTAGTAAAATGGATGTATAATGGTTGTATTATCATATAGTCGCTGCATTCGGGTGGATGGTTGTGCACGCATATAGAATTAATATGTATCATTAGGAATCTCTTGCATACATATTGGATGCATGGCACTATCATGAATTGCACTAAGGAGGTCGACTGAATTAGTAAACCGCCTAATTTTGCATTAGATATGGACATATACACACACTGTGCATATAAACATTAAAGCATTAGAAGTCTTTTAAGGACAATGGATGCTGGTGTTTGATGGTTGAGTAGATGGACGATTAGATGGTAGGATATACATTCTTCTTGACTTGGAGATTTCGGGGACGAAATCCTTTAAGGAGGGGAGAATGTAACACCCCGTAATTTTATAACATTAAAATTCACAAATTAAAGTATACTTAATTTTTAGAAAAGAATTAAGTGAAATGGGTTGCGTAGAGAAATATATATATATATATATATATAAATTAAAAATTAAATAAATAAATATGCGAAAAAGTTCAAAACAGCGAATTGGGAGGGGGGAATGACCGAACCGGCCCATTTTTGAGGTCGACCCGAGCCTTGCTGGGTTGACTAGGGGTTAATCCAGGGTGTTTGGCTGTCAACCCGTGGGCCGATTCGCTCAAATGCAGATTTTGCATTTGGTTGGGTCTCATGGTTCAGGGTTAATCTAATGGTCCTAAATAACTTCCTACATCTATAAATACATCCTAATGCTAACTCTAAACCTAATTAAAATTGAAACTAAAGTCGTTATGCCGTCTCCATGGAAATCAGTGTAGCCGCCGCCAACTAAAGAGGAAGATAGCTAATCAATTCAACCTAATTCAAGCTTAGAGCTTCAACAACGAATCAACTAACGTCGCTACAACAATTCTGCTTCAAGTTTGATCAATTGTTCATAATTCTTTAACCACGAAAGGCAAGTTCGATTTCTCTAATCAAGATAATTATTAAATTAAGTAAGATTAGATATAATTATGGATTATATGGATATGATGTGAATTATTGACCGTATGATATGATTATGTTGTTAAATTGTGATGTTATCATACATGTTGTAAAGTTATGATCTATGTTGTAATTCTATGATTGGCTTATGTATAATCAAATCATCATGTTGTTTAAATGCTAGTTTGGTTATGTTGATTCATATGATAGATCATATGTATGTATGCAAGTTTAGATGTTGATTTAGACATAAATCACATGCAAGTTAGTAAAGATTATGACTTCTATTTTATATCAAAAGTTAGGCTATGACATGTATGAGTTATATGCTAAATCTTTAAATGCTAGTTTATATGTTTAGAGGTAAATTTACACCATTGTTATGTTGCATAAATCACATATGCAAGTTTATATAAAAATATGAGTTTGGAATATGAATCATGTTATGCAAGTTTGTGGTTATTTCCTATGTAATTTTTTTGACGAAAATCTTATTCATAACATGTAGGTTCATACCTTTTAGGCCTATGTTTAGATCTATGATTTTATGCAAGTTATGTGGTAAATTCTCATATGCAAGTTAGGCCTATTTTGTATGTTATGTGAATATGTGGTGTTTTTTCCCTTTTTCATGTGTTAGACTATTTCTTAGTCTATCATATATTCTATGCGAACGGACGCCGCGGGGGTTATGGGAAAAATATTGATTATGTTAATAAATGTGAATTGGCGTGTAATAGCTTTAAAAGAGGCATATATGTAAATTGAGATATTAATTGGCAAAGTGATATATGGACATAATTAATGTGAATTATGGTCATAAAGATAATTGGAATTTTATTAACATATTTGATTAGGAATAATTAATCCAAATATGGGATTAAAATATTTATTATGTTAATAAATGTGAATTGGCATGTAAATGAGGCATATAACGAATTTGAGATATTAATTAAGGTGAATTGCCTTAAAAGGCGAAAAATTTAATGAAGGCATTAATTGGAAAATTAATGTGTAGTAATGGACATAGTTTAATTATGGACATAGATTAATTTGAATTTGAATAGGGATATTAAATATTGGGAATTGGCACAAATGCCTAAAAAGGCATGAAATTAATTTGAGATGTAAATTGGTACAGTTAATGTACCATAAATAGTGGACATAATTAAGGTGACATATTTATACATAAATAAATATGGAAATGATTTGTAATTTGAATAGGGAAAGTAATTCAAATATTGGGGGAAATTAATTATGTATAATTAATTGCCTAAGACACGAGGTTGGACTCATTTGTGGTGTAAGACTGCCCGGACCCGCCCGGCAAATCCAGCAGCCACAAATGGTAGCCCAATGTGAGAGGTCAAAGGCCCAAACTAAATGTGTAACAATTGTATGGACACGAGGTTAGGCTCGTTTGTGGTGTAAGACTGTCCGGTCCCGCCCGGCAAATCCAGCAGCCACAAATGTCAGTCTAATGTGAGAGGTCCTACAGGGGTTACGATAGTAATAAATTAAGAAACACTTAACCAAAGTAAATATGTAGTGGGACATGAGGGGGTTATGTGGGTGCCTTGGGTGGCATGAGGAATCTAGTGGGTGACATGTGGGTGACATGAAGATGTCATGAGAAATACGATTAGAAAAATGGAGTAATTTGAATATAAACAATTATGACATGTAATTCAAATCATTGGATAAAATCGGTATTGACACTTATGAAGGGAAAGGTTTTAATTAATTGATTATTTAATTAAAAATGGACATGGTAAATGAAATGGACTACTTAACCAAATCTGATCCCTAGGGATTGTAAGAACTTAAGTTTAAGTTGGGGGTTAAGTAAACTGGGTTATACGGAATGAGTGGGTTAAGTAAATCTTGGGTAGGTGGGTAATATTAGTACATATAGGCCCACAAACTTAACTGTAAATTATGTCTGAACCAGTGAGAGGGTTAAGTAAATCCTGGGTAGGTTTGTAATATTTGTGTATATAGGCCCACAGACTTAACCAATACAACCTGTTAATTAAACAAAAGGGTGAGACTAGGTTAAATTAGAAAACACTTAACCAAATTTATACATGTAAGTGGACATGGGGTTAAGTGGGATGTATTAGAGGGGACCAAGCCTAGGTGGGAAGCTTGGTGGTGGCCCTTTTCAGTCCAGTAGCCCATTAAGTATCTTTGTGAGCTCGACCCAAGTCGAGGACGGGACACGCCTACTGGGCCTGATTGTTAGAGGCCAAAATGGGTTAGCGGTGGCAACGCAAGTCCAACGGGGTCATGTGCGTGCATGGGCCCGGGCTGGTAGGTAAGACGTTGTTGCATCGTGTAGGTATAAGCCGTGCATCCTTAAGTTGTATTGGGTTGCCACTTTAGGGGAGTGATACACCCCACTGTGAGACCAGCACGGGTATCTACGAGTTAGGGAGACGATCGAATGGGGCAGGGTAGTGGGTACATCTAGTGGAGATAGGAGCAGACGGCACCTATGTAGTCAGCTAGGGGTACACGAAGCTACCATTATTAATTAATCATTAAAGGGGTACACCTAGTGAAGATAGGAGCAGGCGGCACCTATGACGTCAGCTAGGAGTACATGGATTTACCATTGAAGGGGTACATCTAGTGGGGATAGTGGGTACATCTAGTAGTACACGAAGCTATCATCATTCTATTTAGTCAAGAGGGATCAAGTTTCTAGAGTTACTAGTATGGGTGCAGTTAGTGTTTGTACAGTACAGTACGGTAGAGTATAGTAATTACCCTATATTGATTAGGAAGCGCCTTTAACGTTATCTTTGCTCATCCTATTATTTTTGGTTGCTTGGTCTTGCCATTAATTCATAGTAATTTCCTTATTTACCAAGCTTATGTCTTATCCTAGTTACTTTGATAATTATATTGTTGGAGTTATCGGACTTGCCAGACTTTATGTCTGACCCCCTTTGTTTCCACCTCTTTTCTTCCTTCGCCCCCCCTAAGGTTCTTAGTGTGGGAAGCTTGATTTGGATCTCTTTGGGAGCACTTGGATTTGGATTGCTGAAGTAAAGCTCAACCTATCTCTTTTATGGCTATTTATGGGATTATGCTTTTTATATTATGTACTCTGATTTTGTCAAGATGGATATTATGTACTTGACTTTAGTCTTTGGGTTTTGGTGAAGTAACCAAACATATTTACCTTCATTTGCAATAAATAAAGTTTTAAATTTTCAAGTACTATTTCATATCTGTCATGTTGTGATTTTCTGTTCGATATTCACTTAAAACGCTCCATAGAAGTTAATGCATTCCCTTTTGTGAGTGACATTAATGGACATGGGGTGTTACACACCGTTTCCGTCTGACCATCGGTTTGAGGGTGATAGGCCGTGCTCAAACATAACTGTGTGCCTACAGCTTCTTGCAGACTCCGCCTAAACTCGCTTGTGAAGATAGAGTCTCGGTCACTAACAATGCTGGAGGGTATCCCATGGAGTCGAACTATTTCCTTGAGATAAAGAGATGCTAGAGATGAGGCAGTCCTTCTACTTTTAACGGTTATAAAGTGGGCGCTTTTAGTAAGCATATCCACTATTACCCAAATGCTAGTATTTCCCCTTCTTGACCTAGGCAGTCCATCAATGAAGTCCATTGAAATGCTATCCCACTTCCACTACGGGACCTCTAAAGGATGAAGTAGTCCTCCAGGCTTCTTCTGTTCCGCCTTGACCTGTTGGCAGGTCATGCACTTAGAAACGAAATCTGCCACGTCCTTCTTCATGCCGCTCCAAAAGAAAGTTCTTTTTATATCCTTGTACATCTTATCACTACCAGGGTGTATATCATCTTGGAATGATGCGCTTCCTCGAGAACCTTCTTTGTCAACTCCCTTTCTTGTGGGATGCGTAATCTTCCATCTCGCCTCAGCTAACCCTTATCATCGATGGTGTATCTATTGAGGTGACTAGAAGTCTCACCCCTAATAAGTTTATCAATAACATCAACAAGCTGAGGGTCTTCACATTGTGCAGCCCCTATTGAGTCCAAGAGAGTAGGGCATACTTCGAGAGATGCTAACAAACCCGGTACAAAATCCGAGGAGGGCCTAAAGTTAAAACTGGCTATATACTCCAAGCTTTGCCTTTCCACAAAGAGAGGGCTTAAGGTTAGTTTCTTTCGGCTCAACGCATCTGCTACTACGTTGCCTTTGCCGGGAGTATAGGTACTTTCAAAATCATACGAGGCAAGAAACTCCATCAACCTTTGCTGCCTCAAGTTAAGATCGTTCTGCGAGAAGAGATATTTCAATGATTTATGGCCAGTGTATAATTCGAACTTCTCACCTAGGAGATAATGGCGCCAAGACTTGAGTGCAAAGACGATGGCGGCCAACTCAAGATCGTGGGTTGGGTAGTTCTTTTCATGAACTTTCAATTGTCTTCCACCATAAGCTACTACCCTTCCTTCTTGCATTAGAACAGTGCCTAGTCCCATTCCACATGCATCTGTGTATACTGTGAACATTTTGCTTCCGTCGGGCAGAGTTAGAACTGGAGCTGTTGTAAGAGCCCTTTTTAGGCGTTGGAAAGCAATGTCACAGTCCAAATCCCAAGCAAATGCTAGATTCTTCTTTGTCAGTCTTGTGAGTGGATCTGAGATTTTCGTGAAATCCCTAATGAACTTTCGGTAAAAACCTTCTAGCCCAAGAAAGCTTCGGACCTCGGTTGCATTTCTTGGTGTCTTCCAATCTTGCACTGCCACCATTTTCACGAGGTCCACCGCTAACCCTTCTTTGGACACTATATGTCCAAGAAATCTTACTTCTTCTCTCCAAAAGTGGCACTTGAAGAATTTGGCTTTTAGTTGATGAACTCGAAGACTTTCCATGATTTCAATCAGATGCTGAGCATGTTCTTCCTCATTCTTTGAGAAGATCAAGATATCATCTATGAAGACCACCACGAATTTATTGAGGAATTCTCTGAATACCCTGCTCATTAGGTTTATGAAATAAGCAGGTGCGTTTGTCAAGCCGAAAGGCATGACAAGCCACTCGAAGAAACCGTCTGGGGTTCTGAACGTCGTTTTATCGATGCTATCTTCAGCTACTCTTAGCTAATGGAACCCAGTAGCTAGATCAAGTTGGGAGAAAACCGACGCACCTACAAGCTGATCAAACAAATCGTCGATCCTGGGAAGAGGGTGCCTATTTTTCTTAGTCAGCTTGTTTAGCTCCCTATAGTCCACACAAAGACGTAGTGAACCGTCTGCTTTGGTGGCGAACACCACTGGAGCACCCCATTCCGAGATACTCCTTCTTATAAACCCCTTCTTGAGAAGCTCCTTAACTTGCTTACTGAGCTCCTTTCTCTCCTTTGGAGCCATGTGTCTAACAGGCAGAGCCACGGGCTTTGCATTATCAACAATATATATGCGAATGTCTATTTCCCGCTTCGGAGGTAAGCCTTTCACCTCTTCAAAGACATCCGGATATTCCCGGACCACTCTAACCGACTATAAATTCTCAACAGAAGCGTCAAGCGACTCTAGATAACTAAGCATAACAACATTCAAGGGAATAGAAGAAATTTCTAGAGTGTTACCGAGCCGAGTCAAGAGCCTAACCACTCTTTTCTCACAATCAAGAATGGCACTATTACTGGATAACCAGTCCATGCCTAAGATCAATCCATATCCTGAGGAGCCCAAAACAAAGGCACTACATCTAAATTCAACACTTAGAATAGAGATTTTCAAATCCTAGCAAACCATCGACAAATAAGCCGAGCCCCCAATTGGATTTGAGACAACCAAGGGATCTTCTACCATACTAGTGCCTAGTTGTAGAGATTCTACTAAAGCAGATGAAATAAAGGAGTGTGATGCACCAGAATCAAAGAGAGTGCGAACTGGGTGATCATAAAGATAAACTACACTTTCTATAGAAATATTTCTACCTCGTTCCTGTGGAGGTGCCACAAGTGCATGTACTTGACCCCCTGAAGTGGATCCAGTCCTTTGTCCCTGCCCCCGCTTCTTTGGGGAGTCCTTAGCCAAGTGTCCAGTCTCTCCACAATGGAAACAGCCCCCATTCATCTTTGCCTTCTTCTTCCTGCAGTCTTTTGCTATATGTCCCACAATGCCATAGAAATTGCACTTTCTCTTTTCACGGGTTTGGTTGTTCTTCCCGCCTTTCTTGAAGTCTGTTTTCTTAGCCTGTAACCCTTCCTTCTTTTCTTCCACCTTAGTCTCTTTCTTGCCCTTGTCTTCCTCGTGTAGCAATGCCATGTCCACTAAGCTTTCGTAAGTCGCTCCCGTGGATACATGGGTCATAGCAAGGCTATGAAGAGGCTCATTCAGACCTTTGACGAAGCGAAGCACCTACTTGTGTTGGGTGTTTACCAAGTCCAACCCAAATCTGGCCAGCTGATTAAACTGATTAACGTACTCCCTGATTGTCATACTTCCATGTTTCAAAGTTAGGAACTTCTCTATTTGCAGGCTTCTTTCAGCTTGGGAGAGGAATTTCATCTCAAATCTCATCCTGAAATCTTCCCATGTTTCTACTGGCCTCTCAGCATTGGTGATCTCCCACCAATAAGACGCTTCATCTTTAAGCAACCACACTGCTAGCTGTATCTTTTGCATGTCGTCAACTCTGAAGATGACAAACAGATCCTCGGTCTCCTTTAGCCAGTTTCTTGCTACTACAAAGGATTCGGTTCCATAAAAGTCCTTCCCACCCATAGCCTTAAAGTTTCTACATGTCTTTGCAAAAGCATTTCCACGAGGAGGAGGCGGAGGAGGAGGAACAGCTGCCACTGGAGGAGGAATGTCTGCTGGGCCTACGCCATTGGCACTTGCTTCTAGGTACCTCCTAAACCAGCCGAGTACAGGTACTCCTTCCGGAAGGTTAAGGTCTCCAGACATGCTAAAACAAAAAGGAAAGGTTCAAAACGAAGGATAGATAGATAGTGCATATGGCTTTAGGGGGATTATGCCTTTTAAAATATCAAAAACTTTTCTTGAAAATGCTTCTTTAAACTTCTCTTTTGAAAATAGTTTCAAAACCTTTATCTTATCTGGTAAACCTATGCTCTAATACCAAGTGAAATACCCCGCCCTCCATTAAGGTCACTCACAAAGGGATTGCCTTAACTTTGGTGGAGGTTTGTAAGTAACAGTCACAGATAAAAACAAGACAGATATAAACATATATATATAATCAACGAAAAAACAACAGGCTTTTTATTTCATAAAAATACTTGTTCATACAAAAACACTTCCATAACTGTCACATAACACTTCCAAAACATTACATCATCATTTCTGTCTTGGTTATTAAATAAAGAAGCATAAAACATAAACTAAACTGAATAAATCCCCATGATTGTATCCAACAGCCATAGCCAAAGCAAGAGAGTCCAAACTGTACATCTACCATCTTGAAGCTTTGCAAAGAGTCTTAATAAGCTGAGTTGTTTCCTCCCTATGGACCTGGGGGTGGGGGGGAGGGAAACGGAAGAAAAGAAGACGAAAGAAAATAGGGTCAGACATAAAGCCTGGTAAGTCTAGTGACTCTTCAATATGTGAATAAGAATAAGGGCATGATAGGTATAAACTGGAAATAGGACAGTATCATAAACTAAGATAAAGTAGTTTGAATCGAGTATCCTATCGCACCCCACACTATATCTCTACACCTACATGTATTAGTTCTGAACTGGCACCCCGTGCTGAGGGTAAAGTGATCCCCTTTTTCTAAAGATCGGCTCTTACTCGCATAATCATCTGTGTCTTACGGCCCCCAATGATTTGTAGATACCTATGCTGGTCCCACCATGGGGTGTATCAATACCCATGGTGGCGGCCCGACACAATCCTTAGAATACATAGGTTATACTCTTGGTGCCCCTAGTGCCCTGTTTGTCTACTCCGAAGTGTGTGCACGCCCGCACTCCATTAGAACCCACACTGCTACACCCACCGCCGTCGATTTGACCGCTTACAATCAGCCCAGTAATCGTGCCCCACCCTGCCTAGTTTCAGGGTCTCATGATACCTAATTGGGTTACTGCTGAAATGGGTCCCCGTTACTAGGGTTTTCTAGTCAAACATGTTAAGTGGTTAAGTGTCTGTATTTTCCTAACCCCACCCATCAATTTTATTAACATGTTGAATTGGTTAAGTGTTTTAGTTAACTTAACACTACCATCTGTCCTTAGCCTCTTAAAGCACCGACCACTCACATTGGACAGATATTGTTACGATTAATAGATGTGCCGGTCGGTTCCGGGCAGGTTTACACTGTAACTCAGTCTAACCTCGGGTCCTTATGGGGCTTAATGCTTAACTGCCCACATTGGATAGGTATTGTTGTGACTACTGGACAGCCGGGCGGGTCCGGGCAGGTTTATATCACAACTCAATCCAACCTCGTGTTAAGCACATTCGTATTTACTAATATTTAAATATTTGTCTTTATTACCTGTTAAATGTAAATTTGTTAACCATTAAAGGTTATGGCCCACATTCCAAGTTTAATATTTTTGGTATAAGAATTTATACCATTTAAATGTCATGAATTTTGGCATGTGACAAACATGCCAATTCATATATCTTTATGTTAAGTTTTCTTACCCAATTTACCCAACGTTACCCCATCTAAATATTAGGCTAACAATTCTTAGCCTAATTTTCGTTCGATTGATTTTAACATATGATATTAGGCTGAAAACTTAGCCTAATTTAGCGCACAAAGTTTTCACCAAGGAATCTATCTACATAACATGTCATAGGTGTAAACTTGACATTTTGGCATAGTCATTATGAACATAATAGGGGTGAACTTGCAAAATGATCATCATGAATGTCATAGGTGTGAACTTCGCATTTTGGCATAGTCATTATGAACATAATAGGGATGAATGACTAAATCTAATAGGCGTCACATGAAATGGCATAATTTTGACTTGCATAAACATAGGCCTAAACACATTTATCAAGGCATAACTTCAAACACAAAACTAGCATGTGACAAGGTTATTACATGTTCATAAAAATGTCTATTTTTGGCATTAACACACAGTTGTGAACTAACTCAAATCATGTAGCCTTTTTCAACATGAAACTTATACTAATTGTGTAACCCAAATGGATCCAGTTACAACTTGAATGAACATAAGAATATATATACAAAGATTTTAATCATGCTGGCATAACGGTCTTAACATAGAACATGTGTATATAACTCTTAACTTGGACTTAGCAAAATGTACACAATCCATGTTAACCACATAAACATAAAGGTGTAAATTCTAATATTAACCACAAACTTGCAAGTGATGTAGTTTTCAATTACAAACGTTAAACAGGTCCACATCACATCAATTTATACCACAAACATCCCAATTCCATTCACAATAAAAATCATCGCAACATATATACATTGTTAACATTATACAACATAAACATTATATAACATAATGTGATTCCAATTTCCAATTCATATCAAATCACGTTCTTTTTCAATTCACATCTCGAACGTAACTAGACTTACAACGATCGATGAACTTGAATTATGGATTCTGAGTTCTGAAATTGAGATGCGTTCCTTTGGGTAGACTAACGTTGATTTGATTCGTGTTTTAACCCTAACTTGGCTCGTCTCTAAGCTTTTCTACAAGTGGAGGCTCCTCTCAATTTCCTACCGACAACATGGCGGCTCCGTCTCTAATTTCTTATGTTAATTTAGGTTGGAGTCTTAAGTTGTATTTATAGAATTTCAGATTGATTTGAGCCGTCAGATGATCATAGACGAATCTAGACCATTCACTTCGAAAGGAGCCAACCAAAATGCGACATGTCAGCCCTAGTGACACAGCCAAGCCTCAGAAATCGACCAGAACCTGACCAGGCCAGCCAAGTCCAAACCAGGTCGACATGGCAGGTCGACCCCCAGGTCGACCCATTGGTTGACCTGGTCACCCAGGTCGACCCCCAGGTCGACCCCCTGGTCGACCTGGTGCTTGGGCGGGAAAATTCCCGCCCATCCCAGTTTGGGTCTGATTTTGAGTTTTAAATTTCTTTTTGAACTGTTTGAAATTTAATTTGAATTCTGAAACTTCTGGAGGACATAACTCCTTCGTACGGAGTCCGGTTCACGCAAACTCGGACTCTATTTCAAGCAGAATTCCGAGACGATCGCAATGGTGAAACCCGTTTCCCTTAATTCTTTCATTTAGAATTAATTATACTTAAATTTGTTATTATACAGTTAACAGAAATTTGGGGTGTTACACCATGGGTCCCAAAACTCATGCAGTAGCCAAAGAAAAGATAGTATGTGTGTTTTTGAGCTTAAGTTATTTTTTGTGATTGAGTTGAATTGGCCACATGATAATTCTAATTTGTTATATCACATGATTTACTTTTATATACCATTGTCTCAATGTTCATAGGCAGCAGCTAGATCTGTAAATACTTAACATTGAATGTTAAAAATTGTGTTTAATTGTTGGTAATCGTAATACTTGACAGAGAAAGAAGGACACAGAAAAAGCTTCCCCATCCGCTGCCTTGGTTTATTTGGAAACATATAAACGAGAACCGGGTAGAAGTTACAAGACTAACACGGATGAACTAAAGGCCAAATACGTGAGTACATATATAATTAGATACTGAAATAGCAATACTTGTGTCAGTATAATTGGGACGTTGTACGTTTTTTGCAGCTTCTTATTAAATCGAACACATAGTTAGTTTGAAAGAAAACAAGTTCTGTTAATAAATTCATTCCTGCCAGCTGCCTATTTATATATATGCTTGCCTGATTTTCATTTTGTAGGCGAAGGTTCAAGCAATGGTGGATGCAGGGAACATTGTTGAGGCAGATGCACTTGTTTCTGGTGGGAAGAGCCACACGCGGAACTGGCTTGTATGAAGGCGAGGAAAAATGGCCGAAAAGTCTCCAACAACTCCTGGTTCTTCGGACAGTTATGTGCCAGAGCTGGCCCAAAAAATAAGGCAAGAGCTTGAGGTGGATTTGGAAGAAAAGGTGAACAGAAAAGTGAAAGAGAATGTGTCATTGGTGTTAAAAAAAGCTTAGTGAAGCCAATCCAGATCTTAATTTAGACGTCGGAGACTTTTATGTCACCACAACAAGTGATGAAGATGACCTTGTTACCCCTGTAACCCCGGCAACTGACTGAAGTATTTGGATGGTATGTGTTAGCACTTATGTTATGTTCTTTTGAATTATGGCACTGTGGTATGTGTTTTTGATGACACTTTTGGTATGTTTGGATGATGGAACTTGTGGTATGTGTTGGTGATGACACTAGTAGTGGGTATATATAATTGGTTGGTCTGACTGTGGTTATGAATGTTTTGGGAGGATTTATTGTATGAATATTTTGGTATATATGTATGAAAATGGTACAATGTTTTGGATTGAATATATGTACTGCAGATTGTAATTACAGGGTTGTATTACAGCTACAGTTGATTTTTTTCTGGTGTTGCATTTGATTTTTTTTACCATTGCAGTTGATGTTTTCTGGTGTTGCATTAGACTGTGCTGTGGTATTGCATCAAACTGTGTTGTGGTGTTGCATTAGACTGCGCTGTGGTGTTGCATTAAGTGTACTATTATTAATTTCACAATGGTACGACATGTGGGGCCCACACCTTACGTGGTGCCATGTGGATAGCTGATGTGGCATGTGACACATGTGCAGCTGACGTGGATAGATGACGTGGCATGCGACACGTTGGCAACTGACGTGGAAAGTGCATGTGGCCCCCACTACCATGACCTAGAAGCCAGGCTCTGGCTTCTTCTTAAGGCAACACTGTACGTTGTTGCATTACATGCATATACTGTTGCAATAGGGTTATAATGCAACACTTTCTGTCTGTGGCCTTAGATGTGCAAAAGCGTTGCCTTAGAAGGCTAATGCAACGGCCGCGGATGCCACACCCCCTTGGTGTTGCCTATTTGATAAAAGGGCCTACGGCAACGCTTTTCTGATCTATGGCCATGGTAAAATAGTGTCGAATATGCCCACTTTTGTAGTAGTGTTTGAGACTTACTCAAAAGAAATATATTCAAAAGGTGCTTGCTCGCTTTAGCATGGATGGAGCAAAGGCTATCAGTACACCCATGCCTTTGCATATACAAATTTCTAACTAAGGCTCTCCAATCTCAGAAAAAGACAAGGCATATATAAAAAGGTGCCTTATGAAAGTGTAGTAGGCAGCTTAATGTATGCTATGGTGTGCACTAGACCTGACATTGCTTAAGCTGTTGGATTAGTTAGTAGATATACGGAAAATCCGAGTAAATGGCATTGGGAGGCAATGAAGTATATTTTTAGGTATCTTAGAGGAACATCAGATTATGGTTTTTTTTTTTTTTTTTTTTTTTTTTTTTTTTTTTTTGCGGTGGAAATAAAGATTACAACTTGGTCGGATTTTGTGATTCAGACTATGCCGGAGATAGAGATAGAAGGAAGTCAACCTCAGGCTATGTGTTCACTCTTGGAGGAACAACTATTAGTTGGAGAGAGAGGTTGCAGACTATAATTTTTTGTCTACCATAGAGGCAGAGTTGATAGCTACAATCGAGGCATCTAAGGAGGCACTTTATTTGAAAAAGTTGATGTGTGATTTGGGCTTCATACAAGATACTTGTTTGGTGAATTGTGACAGTCAGAGTGCAATTCATTTAGCTAAAAATCTAGCTTTTAGTTCTAGAACAAAGCATATAGAGGTAAGATTGTCTTTCCTTATCTCTATGAATGAGGAGAAGTTAGTTCGTCTTCAAAAAATTCACACAAATGACAATGCAGCAGATATGTTTACGAAGGCATTACCTGCTACTAAGTTCGAGCATTGCTCGAACTTGATTCACTCGATGAAGTGTTAGGTGCCACATGGTGGCAGTACAGGGAACAAAGTGACTTGGTTAAAGTCAAGAGAAGATGTGGTATGTAACGACCACCCATAACTTCTGCACTTTACAAGGGAAATAATGCACTGAAAGGTGTGTGAGGCAGCCATAGAGGATCATTAGTGTAGGATAACACAAGCGGATCCTGTCTTATAATTTACAGCGCAAGGATAAATTATATTAGAACATATACAACAGGCAATAATAGTGAAGCAGAATTGAGTAGAATCTTAAACTTTTCATATCATCATGAGTTATCGATACAACACAGGATACCATAAGAGTCTATACAAAATGCCTCACTGCAAGTCACTCAGAGAATACACTGAACAACGGAAAACAACAAAGTATGTATAGTAGAAAACTGATACGTAAGCCTTCTACTCGTCGTCGCTTTGCAGCGTTATCTTCATCAAGATCTACTACCTGCTACCTACTACTCAGTCCGCCCATCCAAAACATGGATGAACACCCCAAGGTAAAAAGAGGGAGACATAAAACCTTGAGTTAGACAATAGTCTTAATGAGCGATAAATAGCTATCTAACATCATCAATAAAATATATGAGGAATAGGCAGATTAATCGTAAAATCTACCAACATTAACAGAAAAGAAAATCAAACCCATCTCCTCCACATCCGATAGTGAGAGCTTTTACCAGAAAACTAGAGAAGGACAAATAGTACATCTTAGGCAACCAATTATCAAGCGCAGACCATTGTAATTGAGTTTGACATTCCCAGCACAAGCCCCGAAGGCTTAAACCAACATCAGACAAGCACCCAAGAGATATTTCCGTCGACGTATAAATATCCACATAGGACGATACAAACAAGCAATCAACATCCATGACTCTGGGTAACACTGTCAACCTTGCCTCAAAACCATCATTAATCGTACGATTGGCTATTACACACCATTTCCGTCAAGGACTAATGATAACCCTGGTTCTAGCAAAACTCCATACATCATACATAATCATTTGTTTATCATTCCAGAAGACAACTAGGCCTTTCACGTATCGAGGGTTCCCAACTAGTCCAATTAGTCTTTAGGCATCCCTATTATATCCCTACTTTGAGTTCGCTAGAACCTCCGATTAACGATCATCCCTCGGCCTCCAGTATCTCTAGTCATCATTACTGGCGACCATCTACAAGCTCAGAAACCGTCTTGAGCAACCATTATCCACAAACTCAAATCACACTTGAGTCGTCATCATTGGCGACTATCCACAAGCTCAGAAACCTTCTTGAGCAACCATTATCCACAATCTCAAATCACACTTGAGTCGTTTTCGCATTCGTTGCATTCGACGATCAACAAACACACCGCCACACTAAGAATACTCCGTCTTAAATTTGCGTTGAAGCCATGACCATCGTCAACCAAAAATATGCATTGTTTGGTCGATATTACATTTCATAGCATTTCCAGCTTCTTTACAATGAAAAACTAAGCACAGCGTTTAAACTGCCTTTTACAGCGTTTTGGAAACACTGCCAAATCCATGCATTCAATTTTGGACTTGCACTGGCATTTAGTACTCTGGCATTTTGTATTCCGGCTTTTGGTACTCTAGTACTCTGGCATTTAGCCCAATCCATGAACTGGCATTTGGTACTCTGGCAATTGCCCGATCCAGAAAAGTGGAACGCCAAATCCAGAAAATCTTGTGAATCCCATGATGCGTGCCTTGGCAGATCCTCATTTTGCTCGTGCGCAGGCAAATGTGGTATTGCCCGATCCATGCACTAATACTGCCCGATCCATACACTAGTACTGCCAGATTCATAAACTAGTACTGCCCAATCCATACACCGGTACTGCCAGATTCATAAAACTGGTACCACCCGATCCATACACTGGTACTGCCAAATTCATAAAACTGGTAGCACCAAAGTGGTAGAGCCAAATTAATACTTTGCCAAATCCTGAAATCCGTGTATCATTCAACACGCACACAGGCTGATCACCCATTCTATTGTGTTGCGCACATTGCCATGGCAAATTATTTTGCCCGATCCATACACTTGGTTTTCACCCGATCCATACAATACTTTTTTCCCGATCCATACAATGAAATTGCCCGATCCATACATGTTGCGCACCCAAAACTCCAACCAATTTCACACTTGAATACCACTTAATTTCATACTCGAAAACAAATTCGACTTAAACATCTTCAACAATGATTCAATCAACAATATATCAACAAATCACGCAATTGTCAATAAATCAACAACCAATACTCAACAATCATTAAAGCAACAATTTATCAATTAATCAAATCAATAAATGGATCTAATCATAGAATTAGCATATGAAATTACCTTTTATAAGTTTATAGATTAGATCGTATGGTGTTTGGAATTGAGATCATACTTACATCGATTAGATCAATATGTAAACAACTTGAAATGAACATAAGATTAAACAACCCATATACTAGATTAAATTTGTGCGAGAGATGCTTATCACTCACCAACACTCAAAATTAGGTTGAAATCAAAGTTCTCCAATTCCGGACAGGGAAGAACGATGAAGAACGACCTTCGAATCAATCACTTTGATGTGATCTACCTTTCTTCGATGTTGATCTTCGATATTCTAATCTCGATCTACGATTTAATGGAGGAGAGAGATATTTGATTGAGCAAGGAGGATCACGAGATCAACCAAATGTGAGAAATGAAGAAACCGAACTATTCTCCATGCTTCTACCCCCTATTTATAGCCAACAACCCAAACCATAGCGGGCCCCACAAATCATCCCACTAATTACTAATTAGCCTGGACAAAAATTGTGTAACACTAAAACAACGATTCCTTCCAAACTGCTGAACCAAATCTTTAATGTGAATACTCTACGAAACCGAAAACATCATTTCCTTTCCAATGAAATCGATCCCAGCACGTGATTCGATCTCAGTCAAAAGTTAAACCCTGTACAAAATTGACAAGGGAAAAATGACCACAAATAAAATATATAAAAATTATGGACATGTCTTGCATCCCCATAAACAACATACCAAAATATGAGAATGATCCGACCCTCGGGTAATTAAATAAAAAATATTTTACGATCCTACAATACGTAAAATGCGAGTCATTATATGGTATTATTCTTGTATGAAGAGATAAGAGTTGGTTGCACGAGGTCTACCATATTTTTTGAATGTTTCCAACACTTAGTTGTGGGCGGTGGCCTTACCGAAGTTCACTAACAAAGTGCAATGAGGGGTGGCTTTTGCAGGAACTCATTGGGAAACATTCACATTGGAGTTTCTTGGTTGCAAGAGATATTGTATCAAGGTGGAGATTATTGAAATTTTGGTGATTCGATATTTCCAAAATTAATTAGAATTCGGAGATATTTTCGGTAATTTGGTTACCCGTTTTGCAAGAAAGAAATGGAAAGGAATATTAAGGAGATAGAGATATTGGAGATATTCGCCATTTATTTTGTTGTCATATTTAATGAAAGAAGAAATGGAAAGAAATTAAATCAGCAAAGAATTGATTGATGGAGAAAAGAGAAAGTTATCAATCAATTATATGACAATAAAATTAATGGGAATATTAGTCTTCCATGAATTGATTTATTTACATAAATCATTTACTTCTTCTACAGGTAATTTTTCCTCTATATAAAGAGAGGCATAAAGAATGTTATTATCAACAGATTATCTATATTTCTTCATTTCTTTGCTCTACTGTAAAACTCTGTAATCTCTTGAAAATTAATAAAATCTCGTCTCCATTGAAGTGGACGTACGCTATTTTACGATAGTGGAACCACTATAAATATTGCGTGTTCTCTGTTGCTTTTTTTTTGTGATCTGAGTCTGTGACTGCTAATCATTTCAATCTATTTGTTCTATCACATCATTAAGGTTTTTACGCCGAAAGGGATTGATCACCCTTTACACTGGCTTTGTCATACACAAAGCTACAACCATTCTTGGCAATAGTGCAAATACATGTACCCTTGACATAGTCAACTTAAATTGATTATGGTCCAACTCAAAAATTAAACCGAGAATGTAACAATATCTAAAAATTGAAGCAAAAGATTTTGTGCTACATTGTAAAGGCATGTTAACATACATTATCACTTAAACTTGTATATTTTTCAAGTGCCATGTTAAATTGACTGATTATTAGAGAAATCATCTATTTTTCTAGCAAAGTATCATATTAGATTAGCAAGGTTTGTTTCAACATACAGATAGTATGAGAAAATTAATATTTAACGAATGTTAGTCAACATTTAATAAGAACATCCAAAATTATTTAAATATTAGCTAACCTTGCAAATTTTTTATCATTTAATCATAATTACTGAAACAAACCTGTAAGCTAACATATCTAATTTTTAATTAAATTCGTCTAATTAAGACCCATACCAATCAAAATTGTTTATACTAAATTACCTTTGGCATTATTTCAATCCATCCTCAAGATAGAACAAAACATTTCAGCTTATCAAAATTTAGCCAGTCCAATAGTCAATAAATTGCTAGCAAAACTTAACACATACGTAAATAATGACCACTTCATAAATCTACGTGCAACTATTATGTAGTAAAATCTCACTATTCCATTAAACATGCCTCGAATTCTGTAACATCCCATATTTTCTGAATATTTAAATTTGCAATTTTTAAATAAATAAAATAGAATAATATTGGATAAAAATTTAATTTTGTCAATTAAAATGATGATGAGTATTTTAATGGAGCATAAATAGATTTTTAAATTTAGTTTATACTTAGAATTTTTGTAATTTGGAAATTCATATTTTATTTATTTAAATGATTTAAGTTATTTAGTTTAAAAATGGAAATTCAAATTTAATTGGTAAATGGAAAATTCTAAGTTGAGAAATAGTAACTGAAATTCAAATCAGATATTTAAATAATCAAATTTAGATTTAAAATGTGTGAAATTTATTTATAGAATTTTTAAGTCATAATTTGATTTAAATTTGAATTTAGTGAATAATTAAATTGAATTAAAACAGTTAACTGAATAATTGAATATTTTATTCATTTAATTAACTGTGAAATTTACTGTTCTGGCGACTGTCTCGGAATTCGACGAAACTGACGCCATCAGAACCAGAACGGTGAAGTATTATAGGATTTCAATTTGCGTTACAATCCGACTTACCGTTTGATCGTACAAGAGAAATTGTGAACGAATCATTGTAAATGGATAATTGGGTATTTCTCATATTTGGGCCTTATAAATATATATAAATAAAAACCCACTTAACACTCAATCAGTCCATTCTTCATTTATACGTATACCTCCTCCTTCATTTCTCTCTAATGGCTGAAATGATTTTCAAAACCCTAGAAATAAAAATCCATGCTTTGAAAAATTAAATCTCTTCAAACCATAGCAAATTATATGTCGATTCGAAGCTCTAGACGATACGAAGCTACTGGTACCATTTGCTTCGACATGCAGTAAGCGGAGTAGTCGAAATTTGCGGTCAAAGTTCCTGATTTTTGAAACCCTAGCATGCAATTTAGGGGTTTTTGATCCTGAGTTAAATCGAAGGAATTGGCATCTGGGTTTTGTAGAGATTTGCGAATGGAATGAAACGGTGGTGGTCGGAGGTTGTACAATCGAGTGGGTGGTCGGGAATTTGAGTTTGAAACCGGAAATCCATTTCCGTTCGTGCCTTCGTCGGTGGCAGGTAGGACCACCGGAGGTGGTGGCTCGGGGACCCGGGGGCGCGGTTTTCAACACAGGTCACGATGGAGTTGGTCTCGTGTCCTCTGATGGGCGAAGCAGTGAGAATCGGGCGGTCAAACATGGCGGGTTTTGGGTTTTTGCGGTTGACTGTAGCCGATAGGAGTGAGCGGGAGGAAGGAAACCTCCTGGCTGATGTGGCGCTTCATGAGTGGGTGAGGAATTTATTTATTTATATATTTTAAATTCAAATCGCTAAAACGCCTATAACTTCTTCATACGACCTCGGATTGACGCGCGGTTTGTTGCATTGGGATCATGGCAGAATTGCGGACATTTTGGCACTAACCTGGCTGCGTTTAGAGACTGTGAAATTTTGGGCTATAGTTGGACGTCCGATCCACTAAGGACCCAAAGGTGAGTGATTATTCGCTCACGAAATACTAAATTATTCCCATATTTATTAAATTAAATTATGAAGTAAATTTGGTTGCATGTTTGTGTTGTTGATGAACGATTGTTTAAGTTTGACATGCAAGTGTTAATATGCAAATAAAATCGATAATTAGTTATTTAAATTTAATTTAAATTTCTAATTAGAAATCCCGACACTTGTTAACCAGTAAAATGATTTCATTTACTGTTTGAATGAAATGATGTGATGGATGCCTTGATTTAATTTGATTGATGAATGAATGCTGCATGAACTGGCTGTTTATTCAGTACATGATATTCCATGCATTTTCGATAAATCCCAATTTCTCACCTTTGATGTTACGGACATCTAATAAATCCGGGATTTATCAAATTGAATGAATTAAGAACACAGGTTGAAATGATACATACCTGTGACCCTGAATTGAATTGAAATGATAGATCCACCCCGAAATATCGAGAAATTAAATTTAAGACTCACTTGGCCATAGGATAGCAAACTATATATGGACATTGGTTGGTTAAATGATTTTAATATTCGAAATTCTATTTTATGGAAATTTCATTCAAGGGAAACGTATTGATTTCGATAAGTTTTATTTTCCTTGAAATCTGAATCTTAAATATGACCTGAAATGATTTAGCAAATTTTTCCCAAGCGAATTTGAAGTGTTAAAGATTAAAATTTTAGATTTTGGGTTTTGTAAGAATTGGGTAGATTCAGATTTAAATAAATTCTTATGGGATTTAAATTTTGGAATCAAGATAATGGAGAATACTCGAAATTTGTTTTTAAACCTAATTCGAGTATGGTCTTGAATCCTTGTATTGAAATGGGTTGAAATGGGATTTGAAATAAGTCCTTTGAGCTAAGCAACCCCATGGAAACTGGAGTTTAGATTCAAGTATCAAAGTTCGGAAGGAAGAATCGATTTTCAGTAAAGAATTTATATATGTATTTAAAATTTTGATTTTATAGCTATTCTTTCTTGAAATTTATTTTATTAAATTCTTATCCATAACTATTTTATATAACCAAAATTTTCTTATATTCTTTTATTTAAAACTATTTAGTAATTTTTTTTTAAATTTATATATATACGTAGTGTTTTAAACTTATTTATCCTATATTTTTTTTACTATTATATTCTATACATATATTATTTATATAAAGGTTATTTATAAACATCTATCTTTTAAATTTATATCTTATAAGTGTAATTTTTCCTCCGAATGGAAAGTGCTAGATCTAAGATCGTTGTTGAAATGGAGTTGAGATAAAAGTATTTCTTTATGAATCGATTTCAAACCGTTTTCAAATATGGAAGATGGTTTATATTCCACTAAATATAAACTTATCTCCCAAGGGGATTGAAGTAAGTTATAGAAGTATATATATTCTATTTGAATATGAATGAATTTCGAATATGAATTGATTTGGAATAATTTGGAATCTTTTGAGATTGAATATATTCTATTTGAATATAAGTCGATTTTTGAAATACTATATGATTATGATATAAGATATGGAAATATATTCTAATTTTAGAATAAAATCGGTTTGGTATGATTTATGGTATTTCGATATGAAACTATATACTATTTTTGAATATAAATTTGGTTCGAGACAAATTACGATATTTTGATATGAAAACGAACCTTTGAAATGTAAAAGAACCAACCGATGTGAAAGATGTAAGCGTTGGTTGTCAAAGAGACCGGAGTCGGCATAAGGCATACTCTCTGTCAGTGTCGATACCACTTTGACAACTATAAACGTTTGACGTATCTGTGAATGTTCCGACGTATCCAGAATGAGGTATGATGACTTAAAGGCGATTATTTAATCAAAGGAAGATGAACGATTTCGAAATAGCCCTGACCTTCGGGTCAGAATTAAAATGACTAAAACAGGAGCTATACCGTGACTAATTGAGGTAGCACCTTTGATCGGACTCACTCCTTCGATACTATTTCTATAACTATGATGATAATGATGATTTGGGCCCATTTTGACTTTGGGAGTGTGTTCCGAGGTGGGCGGTAGTGGCTGCTATGCGTTACCACCTGTCCGGCAGTGCAATTGGCAGAATCCTACCCTGGGCATTGCCTCAAGTGCCTTGTCATATATATCCATATCGAGCCCCATACAATTTTGATTTAGCATTGCCTTCTATGGAGTGCCCTCTGATAACACCAGTACGGTGAATTTACGGTACTGTATAGACTGTTGATGCCTATAAACGGCGTAAGGGTAATATGGTAATCCCGCTTACGCTATTTTCAGTATTTATACTTTACTGGATAGACACTACCATAATAGCGTACTATATTATATATGTATTAGTTTAACGGATCCTCGAGAGATGGGAAAACCCGTAACATCTCTTGAGTTATTGCACCATGACACTGATATTATTTCGTATTTTATTTTGACTAATATGAGAATGATTTAGTGCTGATCCGAGTGTTTGTTGTGTTTTCTTTTTATGCAATACGCTCGGGTCAGCAGAAGTTGCAGTTAGCGAAGATGGCAATTGCTTGGAAGATGAAGACGAGGATTTGGTATATATATATCAAGTATAAGTATTTCCGCTGCATTTATTTCCGCTGCTTATTATGTACATCTGTATGCATATGTAACTCTGATAATCATTGAATGTTATAATCACAGTATACATTTCAACTTCTTTTAACTGCTATTTGTTTATTATATGTTGTCCTTCCGCTGTGAGATTCTGTTATTGTCTTTCTCTTCTTTCTTCCTTTTTCTTCTTTTCCCAATAACTACCTGCATTTGCGATTTGTTGGGTCGACATGTGTGGCTTATTGTCGATTTTAAACGGTCAAAAATTTGGGTCGTTACAGTTGGTATCAGAGCGATGGTTGGCGATAACCTTGGCTCTGTTGGGAATTAACTCATTAGAGATGGGGTTAGAAACGCCCTAGAATGAGTTGAGTGATATGAGAGAGTGTACTTGTATTTTGATACAAATTTCTTTTCTGTTGTGTTGACTTATTCTGTTGAATATTTATGAGTTCTGATCGATATATGGGACGCCATGGAATCGATAGGAATTCCTAAATAATCGAACGGAATGATCGATATAATATGTTTTCTGGTCATATTTTAAAATATATTGAATATATATATATATATTTAGTTCAAGTATATATGTATTTGTTTTAGTAGGTGGAAATATTAAATTTATACCTATTCCGATTGATTCAATAATAAATTTAATAAGGAATTTAAATGGTCTAAGAAATATATGAAATGAAATGATACCTTTAGTGTAATTGGATGAGAATGGTTTGAGATTGAAATAGAAATGAACTTGAAACTTGATCCTGGGGTACTCTTGAAACAGTGTTATGAAATTTTGAAGAAAAATATCGTATTATAAATAGTTTTCTAAATGATTTTAAGGATTAAAGTGTGTAATCCCTTCTCGGACATCAGAAAAGATTTCGGAAATGAGTGCACGCATTTTCGATGTTTATTCTGAAGCGTCTAAGTGGGGGAGCCCACTCCGTACTTTTCATAACTCGTTGGGAAAAGATTTTGATTTAATTTTCGATGATATGTAAAGTGGAGTTAAGATTTAACCAAGATTGAAATTTCCTTGTTTTATTAATTATATGTTTTCTATGAATTTTATAAACATATATGCATTTTAAACTTAGTTTTAAAACCCGGAATCAAAATATTTAAGTTCATCTTGGAAAATAATAATTAATTCAGGTAATAAGGTAGCCTGATCCATTTGAGTCCTTGATGTTGAAACTAAGAAATAGACTTAAGTGTTGAGAGAAAGGAACCATCGTTAAAGCTCAAAAACGTGGATGATAATTAAGTTAAATAAGTTACAAGGTTAGTCGATAGAAGTGCTGAAGAATGTAGGAGATAAAACTTAATTCAAGTCGACTAAAATGAACTGAAGAACTTGGTGGTGAAACGAAATGGTAACAAATTATGACGTGAAATAGTTGATGAGTGAGTTAAGTTAGTTGAGAAGGAAATTTATAAGAAATAAAGTTTATTTATGAAAGGTGAATGATCGATGAAGTAGAAATGTAAGGAACCTTATTGATAACCTTATTAAGGCACTATAGCGAATATAAAGTCTAAGTTGGATTTCATTTCATATAGTATGTATATTATATAAAGGTATTAGTATTGGTTATTTAAAGTTGGAATTGGATTAAACTAGAATTGAAATTTCTATGTTCTTTGTTACTTAAGATTTAGGTTTCAACTTTTATGATATGATCTTCTATAAAATTTTACAAGTACATATGTTACTTAAACTTGGCCTATAAACCCGGAATCGAGCACTTGAGTCCACCTTAACTCATAAGAATAACTCACGTACTAAGGTTAATTGAGATGTTAGAATTTTGATTTTGAAACCAGGAAATTTACTTAAGCATTAAGAAAAAGGGAAGTGGTTGTCGAAATGCTTAAATAGGGGCGATGATAAGTTTAAATAAATTCCAAGTTAGTTGATATAAGCGTTAAGGAAATTGAGATTTAACCATGGAATATAATTCAACTAAGCCGACTAAAACGAATTTGAAAAAAAAAATTGTTGTGTAAATAAAAGTGGCAATAACTTATGGCTTGGGAAATAAATAAGCATATCAAGTTAGTTCGAGAAAGAGTGGGAAGGGAATTTATGCTGTTGATAAAATAGGAATCATCGATAAATTTAAAATAAAGAAGTATGAAATGAAGCTAAACTTAGTCGGGTCAAGTGAATTGAACCAGTAAGAATAAATTAGAAGATCGAAAGGAATATCAATTGAGAATTTAGTACTACGAAAGAAATGAGTTATAAAATGTTGGCAAAATTGATCCATGATAATGAATTAAAGGATCAACGTAATCAAGTTCGTTGGAAATTTTATAATGAATTCAAGATTTAATCGGAATTTAAACACTTGAAATGAAACCGGGAATTGAATAGAAAGAATATCGAACTTAAGTGGGAAATTGAATATGAATCCGTTTCTTGAATAATGAAGAGATAACAAAGTTAAATGTTAAGGATTTACAAAAGTATTGAAATCGAGAATGTTGAAATTCGAATAGAAATAAACCAATGTTCATGTAAATCTGAAGTAGTCGATAAGCTGAAGCTAAAGTGACCTTAACTTTTGAATGGATGATCGGAATTTAACGGTTCTGGACTTTTTGGAAACATTAGAAACTGAACTAAAACTTTTGTTAATAGTGTTTTGCCTAATTTTCAAGTTTATTAAGTTGAAAACCAAGAACTAGTCGTAGTTGTATGCCCAGAAAATAAAAATCTGAACTGAATACCAATATTGTTTGGACCATAACTTCCTAACCAAGTGTCGGATTTGGATGTGCGAGTACAATTCGGAAAGACCAGAAGATAAACTAAAACTTTCTCATAATATTCTAAGTCAAATTCTGATGTTTAGAGGGCTAAAAAGTGGATAGAACATTTCAGACCTGCATTTTCAGGGTACGGGTTGAAGCGTTCGGTTTTATCAAAACAGTCATAACTTTTGAACAAATGATCGGAATTCGATGAATCCGGACAATTCAGAAAACTTAAGAGAAATGCTACAACCTTTGCCTAGTATGTTTTAGTCAAATTCCCCATCTAAGGGATGATAACCCGCAATTTGTTCGCTGGTATGTCGTTAACATTTTGGTTTTATAGTTGAAATGGTCGATATATGTTGTGTAGGTTGTATAAAATTGCTATATATTGTATATACGTTGATTCTTATGCGTATGTGAGTATGTAGCAGGTGGAAGGAAGTCGTGCTACGCTACGGAGCTCGCTTGCGCTAAATACTAAGTGCTAAGGTAAGTAAAAATGCAAATAAACGCTAAAGAAAGTTATTTGTGTGTGTGTTACAAGATTTTGGTGGCTTTATATTTTGTTTTCCCCATTTTTTGGGATGCCTCATCGAGTGATGAGATGAATATTGGGATTTTATATATGTGGTGATTTTCCGGACCTCTCCGTACAAAGGAGATGCTGCCGAAATTTTCCGTGATTTCAGGAATTAGAAAATTTATGGGGTTTTACAACTATATACTTATTTTATAAATATTATTTTTGTAAGTCTAAATTTGAATGTATGATTTGGTTAATGCCTCATCTCGTTCTCTTTTCGAGGACGAAAAGATTTAAAGTAGGGGAGAATGTAACATCCCATATTTTCTGAATATTTAAATTTGCAATTTCTAAATAAATAAAATAGAATAATATTGGATAAAAATTTAATTTTGTCAATTAAAATGATGATGAGTATTTTAATGGAGCATAAATAGATTTTTAAATTTAGTTTATACTTAGAATTTTTTTAATTTGGAAATTCATATTTTATTTATTTAAATGATTTGAGTTATTTAGTTTAAAAATGGAAATTCAAATTTAATTGGTAAATGGAAAATTCTAAGTTGAGAAATAGTAACTGAAATTCAAATCAGAGATTTAAATAATCAAATTTAGATTTAAAATGTGTGAAATTTATTTATAGAATTTTTAAGTCATAATTTGATTTAAATTTGAATTTAGTGAATAATTAAATTGAATTAAAACAGTTAACTGAATAATTGAATATTTTATTCATTTAATTAACTGCGAAATTTACTGTTCTGGCGACTGTCTCGGAATTCGACAAAACTGGCGCCATCAGAACCGGAACGGTGAAGTATTATAGGATTTCAATTTGCGTTACAATCCGACTTACCGTTTGATCGTACAAGAGAAATTGTAAACGAATCATTGTAAATGGATAATTGGGTATTTCTCATATTTGGGCCTTATAAATATATATAAATAAAAACCCACTTAACACTCAATCAGTCCATTCTTCATTTATACGTATACCTCCTCCTTCATTTCTCTCTAATGGCTGAAATGATTTTCAAAACCCTAGAAATAAAAATCCATGCTTTGAAAAATTAAATCTCTTCAAACCATAGCAAATTATATGTCGATTCGAAGCTCTAGACGATACGAAGCTACTAGTACCATTTGCTTCGACATGCAGTAAGCGGAGTAGTCGAAATTTGCGGTCAAAGTTCCTGATTTTTGAAACCCTAGCATGCAATTTAGGGGTTTTTGATCCTGAGTTAAATCGAAGGAATTGGCATCTGGGTTTTGTAGAGATTTGCGAATGGAATGAAACAGTGGTGGTCGGAGGTTGTACAGTCGAGTGGGTGGTCGGGAATTTGAGTTTGAAACCGGAAATCCATTTCCGTTCGTGCCTTCGTTGGTGGCAGGTAGGACCACCGGAGGTGGTGGCTCGGGGAACCGGGGGCGCGGTTTTCAACGCAGGTCACGATGGAGTTGGTCTCGTGTCCTCTGATGGCCGGAGCAGTGAGAATCGGGCGGTCAAACATGGCTGGTTTTGGGTTTTTGCGGTTGACTGTAGCCGATAGGAGTGAGCGGGAGGAAGGAAACCTCCTGGCTGACGTGGCGCTTCATGAGTGGGTGAGGAATTTATTTATTTATTTATATATTTTAAATTCAAATCGCTAAAACGCCTATAACTTGTTCATACGACCTCGGATTGACGCGCGGTTTGTTGCGTTGGGATCGTGGCAGAATTGCAGACGTTTTGGCACTAACCTGGCTGTGTTTAGAGACTGTGAAATTTTGGGCTATGGTTGGACGTCCGATCCACAAAGGACCCAAAGGTGAGTGATTCTTCGCTCACGAAATACTAAATTATTCCCATATTTATTAAATTAAATTATGAAGTAAATTTGGTTGCATGTTTGTGTTGTTGATGAACGATTGTTTAAGTTTGACATGCAAGTGTTAATATGCAAATAAAATCGATAATTAGTTATTTAAATTTAATTTGAATTTCTAATTAGAAATCTGTAATGGCGCGTTTTGTAAGGTACAATAATTAAGTTATTTAATCATTTAAATAACGTATATATTATATAAACGATAGTTGAATGTATAAATTATAATAATAATTATAATCGAGCCCGTAACGACGCGGTAGTTCGTTATTTGGCGAGTTGAACTTCAACTGAATATACAAGATTCGTTATAAGTCAGATTTCTGTGAAACAAGAAACGGTTGAATCTGTTAAGCTATATTTTTCATATGGAAGAGAAAAATCGAGATTTCGTCGTGTAGATTTTGAGATATGTCCAAACCAAATTTTAGAAAAGTCGCTGTGGAATTCCTTTATAATTTGCAACGCCTTATTTACGTTATAAAAGAGTTTTCAATATATTTGAATATCGGGTTTGAATTTAGACAAGGTTCTTTTGGGAAGTAGTGATAATTTAATTTTTAGAATTTTACTGTAATTTTTAATTAATTAAATAAGCAACTTTTTATTTGGAGTAGTGTGCACCCTGTATCAGTATTTTGGGGTTTCAAAATATGAGTAAACCTACCGATATTATTATATTTTTGGGATCGTGGCACCTCGCTGGACACGACCGAAATCTTACTTCTGTCTGTAGCAGCTCGAACGTGAACGAAATTCTGTGTATCGGAATACATAATTTATTTTTAAAAACTCAATCAAAACAATACCCTTATATAAGTACATAACATGCATTCTTCCTTGACCAAGACTCTATGTAGGAAAAGGTAGTGTTTCCCAACGCATGTTTCTCGGCGTACACCTTAGTTCATGTATACGTTAATAAGTGCCCATGCTGAAGTTTCCATAGGGAGCATTAAATAAATATAAAATGGCAAGATAACTTGCAGACCTTAAACGTTTGTTCTAAATACATCAAGGCGGTATGCTTCATTCAATGCATCCCACTGTTGCACGTGATGTGTATTCTTTAGCCATTTAGCCATTAAGTGTAGGAGTATGGGCACATATATTAACCTTAGCTTAGAAGTACTATACTGTGCGCATTCCTTGGCGGAGAAGCGTTTTTTTCTCTGTATAAAACAAAATGGGATGCCCATGCCCTACTCTATATGATACGGCATTGTAATTAAATCAAAAGAAGACAACCCCATACCGTTGTCATCTAAACCTAAGCTAAAACAGCTACCCTTCTTCACCAAGGAATTGTCACCTCTTTCCCCCTATTAAAGCTCTGTGCAACCTTTTAGTCATAAACATTGCAGCATACCACTAATGCGTCAACACATCCGTAGAAGAGATCTCTCTTCCAAGCAGCTGTTCTACCCTAGAACCCACTTAATGATGAAGAAAGAATACTAGCTACCTAAAACTAAAGTACTCCCTATGGCGTAAAATCAAACGCAGACAAACCCCCATACTCCTTTTCTTTTCAACTTAACTTCAGCACCTGCTAACCTATCTAAAGGCCATACCCTACCTTGTACTGACGGAAAGGTGAAAGGACTTCATCCATATCCAAAATTCGCTCATGCTATATATATGACCAGCGGTAAAACAAGAACATTTGGGAAATTTTTATGAATCAAATACTCTGTAAAAGCACCAAAACGGGAACCTCGAATGGGTCAAACTGGACGTGGCAGAGCTGCTGTGGGTGGGTGTAGCCGAAGCTTTTATTGTGGTGGGTATACTGAAGTTGGATTCGAGAGTTACGCAAGCTTATGTGAAGAAGGAGAGGGGACTGTAGGTTAAGTTGGACGTTGGAAAAATAAAATGACGTGAAGCATATGGGGAGGATATCAAAGTGGATATGAAAGATGCATTTTCTGGAGCATGAATTGTATACAGGGAAGAAACTGAATCTTGCGGGTTTGGGTTTAGTGTCAAGTTGGTGGGCCGAGAAGCGATGAACCACGAACAATCTGATCGGTTGGGATCGTATGGACGGGAGCAACATAATGGGACTGACCGCGAGTCAATCCGAGCTCGTTACAATTTATGGAGAAATAATTTGTTCGACTGAACCAATGAACGCAAACCGATATTTATCGGTTAACGCGCAAAAGTGAGTAAACCTCACTAAACTCTGAACAGTTTATAATTTCACGTTGTATTGTTAGAACTGTTAAAATTGTTTGTTTGACCGTGTGTTGATTGAACTGCTAGTCAGTTAGTTAAATTTCTATATTGATTCTGTTTAACAGAATATATCATATGGAACTGAAAGTGATGTTACCTATATTGTCTAACTTCTGTGATGCAGGGAAACACGTTGGAGGAATCCGACTGGATTCCTCAACAGTTATTTTATTGTTTTTCATATATTGTGATATATGATGTGTTATGAAATCTGTTATTGATTTCATATGTTTGAATGATACCGATCATTTTTATACGACACGTTAAACACCGTAGGTGATACTAGAATGTAAAAAGGAAATTTTCAATGTTTATATTGAAAATAAATCTTATTTATAAAATCGATAGGATTTTATAAAATGAAAACATTTATTTATTTAGGAAATAAATAAAGGAACATTTATTTAGATTATAAATAAATGGAATAAAGGAATATTTATTTAGGGAATAAATAAAGGAACACTTGTTCGGAAAATAAATAGAATTATACAAGGATAGATTTAAACACGTGCTTCGCACACGGTATAACACGATATGGATTTAAATGAGATATTAAATAGGAAGTCTATTTTAAACAGATAAATTGAATTAGATTAATTTATAAATAATGTTTTATAAATTAAATAAATTATTTATCGTTGATAAATGGAACATATATATAAGTCTGGACTTATATAGAGAAGTAGAAACATTATTAAAAGGACATTTATAAAGTGAAGAACCGTTACTAAAAGTAAATCTTTATAAATGGTTAAACGTGTAAAAAGTAAATCTTTATCAATGGATAAACGTTGTAAAAAGGAAATCTTTTGAAATGAATAAACGTTAATAAAGGGAGTTAATCGAATTTAGTTATTCGAAATAAGTTATTCGAATTAGATATTTGAATAGAGTTAAACACATTAGAGTGATTCGAATTACTTATTCGAATAGAGTTAAACAAAGTAATTTGTTAGGTTAACCAAAGCAAGTTAGTCGAGTTAATCAAAGTAATTGGTTAAGTTAACCAAAGTAAATTAGTTAAGATAAACTAAGCAGTTAATCGAAGTGAATTAGTCAAGTTAAACTAATTGGTTAATCGAAGTAAATTAGTTGGGTTAATCAAAGTGAATTAGCTGAGTTAAACTAAGTAAATCGGTTAGAATCAATCAAAGTGAATTAACTAAGTTAAACTAAGTGGATTAGTTCAGTTAATCGAGACAAGTAAATCAAGTTAGGTTAAACCATTTGAGTTAACCAGTTAGGTTAAACCATTTGAGTTAACCAGTTAAAGTTTACCAGTTAAAGATAAACAGTTAAAGTTGACCAGTTAAAGTTGACCAGTTGGAGTTGATCAGTTAGAGATGACCAGTTAGAGTTGACCAGTTAGAGTTATCCAAGTGGAGTTAATCGAGTAGAGTTGCCGAATATCACTTATTCGAAGTAGAGTTATCGAATATAGTGTATTCGAGGGAAGAGTAATCGAATATAGTTTATTCGAGTGGAGAAATCAAATGTTATTCATTTGAGAAGAGTTACCGAATATTATTTATTCGAAGAGTAGTTATCGAATATTGGTTATTCGAAGTTAGTTAGTCCGAAGGAGTTAGTCGAAGAGTTAATCCAAAGGAGTTATTCGAAGTTAGATAATCCAAAGGAGTTATTCGAAGTTAGTTAATCCGAAGGAGTTAATCAAAGAGTTAATCCAAAGGAGTTATTCGAAGTTAGTTAATCCAAAGGAGTTAGTCGAAGAGTTAATCGAATATAGTTATTCGAAAGGAGGTGTTAATCGAATATTGTTATTCGAGTAAAGTTAAAAGAGTTAATCGAATTTAGTTATTCGAAATGAGTTATTCGAATTAGATATTTGAATAGAGTTAAACACATTAGAGTTATTCGAATTAGTTATTCGAATAGAGTTAAACACATTAGAGTTATTCGAATAGAGTTAAACACGTAAGAGTTAATTGAATATTAGTTATTCAATTTGAGTTAATCGAATGTAGTTATTCGAGAAGAGTTAAATCGAATTTAGTTATTCAAAAAGAGTTAATCAATTTGAGTTAAGTTAATCGATTTGAATTAAGTTGAATCGAAATGGAGTAAATCGATTAGAATTAAGTTAATTGAGTTAGAGTAAATCGAATATTGGTTATTCGAAGGTAAGCTATTCGAATTAATTATTCGAAGGAGTTAATCAAATGAGTTGATCCAAAGGAGTTAGTCGAATATTAGTTATTCGAATAGAGTTAAAGGAGTTATCGATTTTATTTTGATCGAAAGGAGTTATCGATAAGTAAATCGAAAGGAGATTTTCGAATATAGCATATTCGAAAGAAAGAGATCGAATATTGTTTATTCAAAAGAGAGAGATTTCGAATATGAGCTATTCGAAGAGAGATAATCGAATATAGGTTATTCGAAGAAGAGTTAATCAAATAGAGATTACTCGAAAGAGAGTTATACGTCGAATTCGAGTATAGCGAATTCGGGAAAGTACTACTTACTTTCCATGGTTTAAATACAGATTTAGTTATTGATTTAGAAATTAGGTGTCTGTTAAATTATTCGAGTTAGGAAATAAAGTTATAATTTATGTTAGACATTGCAGAAGTAGGAATTATAACGTTATAGTTATAATCAAACGTTGTCATATAAGAAGTGGATTCGTAACCTGAATCCGAGAATTTGCATTAACAAATGATTGTAAAAAGTGAGTGATGAGCTTCATCTATTTCACAGTAAAGGACGTTGTTCAATTAAGGTCTGAGAGGTAATTATACCCCAACTTGATTGACTTCAGAATTGACAAAGGAATAGTTGTGGTTCGATAGAAAAGGTTGATTTGAAATATAGTTAAGTAATAAGCGATTAATGGATTAAGCATAACGATGTTTTATACAACGTTCATTTGAAATCCGTAAATGAGTTTTGGAAACGTTTTCCAAATATAGTCAGATATGTTTTCTAAACATAGAAAATGGAATGTTTTCATGATAAGAATTTAAGAAATAGAGTTAAGCAAATTCAGAAACTGACTGGAGAGGGTAAGTTGAACGGTTTTCTAAGTGACGATCTGATGTTGGGTTCGACCTTCCGAATTGATACTTAAAGAATTGTCCTCATACTAGTTACAGTTAGGGACTGATAGTTGCGAAATAATAGTGATGTGAAAATAAGCTATGGAAATGTTTTCCAATGATTAATAACATATATTTTCTAAATATATGAAATAAGGAAATATGAACATGTGATGATTGATCGATCGAATTTCCATTGGGAAATAAGATCGTTGTTTGTACACCGACATGTTTTCATTTGATAGTTGAATCACAGACTATCAAAGTTTTTACCATTTTAACGTTGTTAATATGGAGAGACCGGTTGGATTATTATCCAAAGAACCACTCTGTATTGGAATAAGCGTTGCGAGCAATATATGCCAAAGATAAATTGAAGACGGAGTAAAGTGCAAGGGCTGTTGTATAAGTCTTAGATAACAGTGACTAAGATGGATATACTGAATAGTGCCTTCGGTTTGTCCAGTCCCAGGACAACGTATATGGAAGAAGGTCTGACAGAGTATATCCAATGGATCGCGTAAGTTGATCTGTTCAAACGTATTCACGTTTGGTGGCGGAGGAATTCGTTTCTCTTAGCTATATACCTGTGTTATTTTTGTGTAAGTCAATTTGTGATTTGGCGGGTATGACGATGTGGCATTCAAAGTGAATGGTGATCAGATGTTCTGAAGATAGACGTAGCTTCTAGCCTCACACCGGGAAGTAACAAAAGTTGGGCTAGGCAGCATGGCTAGTTGGGTCATCCCCAAGCAGGGTGTATTGTCACCAATCTAGTGAATATTCATATTTATACTTCTTTTTGATTTTGTATCTTCGGATGACGGTTTGATGGCCTATAACCGTGGTGGCAATATATTCGCGACACTCAAGCTAAATGAGTGAGCGGTCATGTGTGGCCGGGTTGCAAGACGTTCTTGTTGAACCCTGAGTGTATCCCCTCTAGAGTACACTATTTGGAAGGTGCTCCTATACCTTGTCTGTTGGAATCCAATCTTCAAATAAGCGCCCTGCGGTTTATGATTTTATACTATGTATGTAGAATGTGAGATGCAAGCGTTCCTGCTAGATTGATATCTATTTGTACTTAGACATTATTATAATATCACAATGATATTGTTTGTCAAAGTTGTTCAGATACTCATAAGGAAAAACCCGTTCCGTATTCACGGCGTGGTCTTATGACATACCCTATACCTGTTTTAACTATTTTACTCATACCAGTCCCATGACTGACCCGGAGTTTACTTTGTTGTTTTCCCTAAACTCTTGGGTGCCTAAATTTGTACGGGCAGTCAAGTAGTCGGGATTTACAAATATACTTGGAGAGCTTGGAGCAGGAGGATGCAAGATTTGATAGCTATAGTTATTTCCGCTGTGTTGTAAGTGTTGTACTCTGATAAGTGCTATTGTATATATATAACTGTTTACTTCAAAGTTATGTTATATATTATATGTTATTCGTTCCGCTGTGAGATTCGTGTTACTCTGATGATTTTGATGTTCTTCTTCTTCTTCTATTCTATTAGTTCTATCTTTTCTTCCTCACCCTCTACTTTCTTTCACTAACGTCCTCGGAATTTCCGACTCTCGAGGAGTCGAAAATTTCCAGCCGTTACAGTTGGTATCAGAGCTTAAGTTAAGTGATTACCTTGGCTCTGTGGCATAACTCGATAGAGATGGGATTATTAATATCCTAGATTGAGTTTGAGTGTATATATACGAGTGCGTATTTGTTATTTAATATAAAGTGATATTATATTGTGGAGACTCATTGGTTGAGTGGCTTATGAATTCTGGTCGATCAGTTTTGATCCACTGTATCGATAAGGGTTACTAAACACCCGAATACGATGAACCGTCATGGTATGTTTTGAAAGAGGGTAAATGAAAAAATATTTCCCAAAATATATTTGTTTATAGAAGAAATATATATCTTGAAATTATTATAGTATATTGATTGTGTTGGTTGTTATTATAATCGAATAAGATTATAAAAGGGTGAAATGGTTATAAATGACCAATCAGAATTCATATGAATGTAATATATGAAATAGTTTGAATTAAATATGAATTTAAATCAGATTTGGAATCAAAATAAGGAATTTTTAAGTTCCTGGGAGATTTTGAAAATGTTTTTCAAATTGAAAATTATATAGTATTGAACTCACTTAGATAGCTGGAAAATAGATTCTGATGATGAATCTAGACATCATCAGTGTTCATTTTCAAGTTCTAAGTGACGGATTACTACCAAAGGTTTTGTTTTTGAATTGTTTTGGGAAAACAAGTTGTTTAGAAATTCAAAGGTTTTGAATTGGCATTATGATTTCAAATTGATTTGAAAGAAACCCAGGAACATAAGTTCTGGAATTAAAATTTAACTAATGAAGTTAAATAAAATGAGATGGTAAAAATAAATTGAAATTTAACTTGAACCGAGTTAAATAAAATTGAATTGGATTAGAGATAATCTAGAATGGAACCAAATTGATAAGTCAATAATTTGGAATTTGATATTGAAGTTTGAATGGAATTCGGTTTGGGTATAAGCGAATGATTTGGTTTGAGGATATAAACTGAGTGGAATGACCATGATATATGCAGAAGTGATAACAGATCAAAAGGATATAATGATACGACCGACAAAAAGGTACGAGTTTATATTATATATGAGTTTGGATTTTATGAGCCGAATTTGCAAGCCGCTTGGCTGTTTGATTTTCTTTTGGATTGGAGGAGGCCTAGAGAGGTGAGTTGTGGTTTGACGTATTGATGCGTACAAAGGAGGTTATGGCGAAATTTTTCAAAAATTTAAGAAATTAGAAAATTTTCAGAATTTTTGAAAATTTCAGTTAGGTAGAATGAATTAATAATTTAATTGAAAATTTAATGGTTCAGTTGAAACTGGAGTTGAGAAGTAAACTAAAAGATATTTGAATCTAGTTAGTAAAGTTGGTAGCATTTTCCTAGCTTAGCAATTTCGAGGACGAAATTATTTTAAGGAGGGAAGTCTGTAATGGCGCGTTTTGTAAGGTATAATAATTAAGTTATTTAATCATTTAAATAACGAATATATTAAATAAACGATAGTTGAATGTATAAATTATAATAATAATTATAATCGAGCCCGTAACGACGCGGTAGTTCGTTATTTGGCGAGTTGAACTTCAATTGAATATACAAGATTCGTTATAAGTCGGATTTCTGTGAAACAAGAAACAGTTGAATCTGTTAAGCTATATTTTTCATATGGAAGAGAAAAATCGAGATTTCGTCGTGTAGATTTTGAGATATGTCCAAACCAAATTTTAGAAAAGTCGCTGCGGAATTCCTTTATAATTTGCAACGCTTTATTTACGTTATAAAAGAGTTTTCAATATATTTGAATATCGGGTTTGAATTTAGACAAGGTTCTTTTGGGAAGTAGTGATAATTTAATTTTTAGAATTTTACTGTAATTTTTAATTAATTAAATAAGCAACTTTTTATTTGGAGTAGTGTGCACCCTGTATCAGTATTTTGGGGTTTCAAAATATGAGTTAACCTACCGATATTATTATATTTTTGGGATCGTGGCACCTCGCTGGACACGACCGGAATCTTACTTCTGTCTGTAGCAGCTCGAACGTGAACGAAATTCTGTGTATCGGAATACATAATTTATTTTTAAAAACTCAATCAAAACAATACCCTTATATAAGTACATAACATGCATTCTTCCTTGACCAAGACTCTATGTAGGAAAAGGTAGTGTTTCCCAACGCATGTTTCTCGGCGTACACCTTAGTTCATGTATACGTTAATAAGTGCCCATGCTGAAGTTTCCATAGGGAGCATTAAATAAATATAAAATGGCAAGATAACTTGCAGACCTTAAACGTTGGTTCTAAATACATCAAGGCGGTATGCTTCATTCAATGCATCCCACTGTTGCACGTGATGTGTATTCTTTAGCCATTTAGCCATTAAGTGTAGGAGTATGGGCACATATATTAACCTTAGCTTAGAAGTACTATACTGTGCGCATTCCTTGGCGGAGAAGCGTTTTTTTCTCTGTATAAAACAAAATGGGATGCCCATGCCATACTCTATATGATACGGCATTGTAATTAAATCAAAAGAAGACAACCCCATACCGCTGTCATCTAAACCTAAGCTAAAACAGCTACCCTACTTCACCAAGGAATTGTCGCCTCTTTCCCCCTATTAAAGCTCTGTGCAACCTTTTAGTCATAAACATTGCAGCATACCATTAATGCGTCAACACATCCGTAGAAAAGATCTCTCTTCCAAGCAGCTGTTCTACCCTAGAACCCACTTAATGATGAAGAAAGAATACTAGCTACCTAAAACTAAAGTACTCCCTATGGCGTAAAATCAAACGCAGAAAAACCCCCATACTCCTTTTCTTTTCAACTTAACTTCAACACCTGCTAACCTATCTAAAGGCCATACCCTACCTCGTACTGACGGAAAGGTGAAAGGACTTCATCCATATCCAAAATTCGCTCATGCTATATATATGACCAGCGGTAAAACAAGAACTTTTGGGAAATTTTTATGAATCAAATACTCTGTAAAAGCACCAAAACGGGAACCTCGAATGGGTCAAACTGGACGTGACAGAGCTGCTGTGGGTGGGTGTAGCCGAAGCTTTTATTGTGGTGGGTATACTGAAGTTGGATTCGGGAGTTACGCAAGCTTATGTGAAGAAGGAGAGGGGACTGTAGGTTAAGTTGGACGTTGGAAAAATAAAATGACGTGAAGCATATGGGGAGGATATCAAAGTGGATATGAAAGATGCATTTTCTGGAGCATGAATTGTATACGGGGAAGAAACTGAATCTTGCGGGTTTGGGTTTAGTGTCAAGTTGGTGGGCCGAGAAGCGATGAACCACGAACAATCTGATCTGTTGGGATCGTATGGACGGGAGCAACACAATGGGACTGACCGCGATTCAATCCGAGCTCGTTACAATTTATGGAGAAATAAATTGTTCGACTGAACCAATGAACGCAAACCGATATTTATCGGTTAATGCGCAAAAGTGAGTAAATCTCACTAAACTCTGAACAGTTTATAATTTCATGTTGTATTGTTAGAACTGTTAAAATTGTCTGTTTGACTATGTGTTGATTGAACTGCTAGTCAGTTAGTTAAATTTCTATATTGATTCTGTTTAACAGAATATATCATATGGAACTGAAAGTGATGTTACCTATATTGTCTAACATCTGTGATGCAGGGAAACAGGTTGGAGGAATCCGACTGGATTCCTCAACAGTTATTTTATTGCTTTTCATATATTGTGATATATGATGTGTTATGAAATCTGTTATTGATTTCATATGTTTGAATGATACCGATCATTTTTATACGACACGTTAAACACCGTAGGTGATACTAGAATGTAAAAAGGAAATTTTCAATGTTTATATTGAAAATAAATCTTATTTATAAAATCGATAGGATTTTATAAAATGAAAACATTTATTTATTTAGGAAATAAATAAAGGAACATTTATTTAGATTATAAATAAATGGAATAAAGGAATATTTATTTAGGGAATAAATAAAGGAACACTTGTTCGGAAAATAAATAGAATTATACAAGGATAGATTTAAACACGTGCTTCGCACACGGTATAACACGATATGGATTTAAATGAGATATTAAATAGGAAGTCTGTTTTAAACAGATAAATTGAAGTAGATTAATTTATAAATAATGTTTTATAAATTAAATAAATTATTTATCGTTGATAAATGGAACATATATATAAGTCTGGACTTATATAGAGAAGTAGAAACATTATTAAAAGGACATTTATAAAGTGAAGAACCGTTACTAAAAGTAAATCTTTATAAATGGTTAAACGTGTAAAAAGTAAATCTTTATCAATGGATAAACGTTGTAAAAAGGAAATCTTTTGAAATGAATAAACGTTAATAAAGGGAGTTAATCGAATTTAGTTATTTGAAATAAGTTATTCGAATTAGATATTTGAATAGAGTTAAACACATTAGAGTGATTCGAATTACTTATTCGAATAGAGTTAAACAAAGTAATTTGTTAGGTTAACCAAAGCAAGTTAGTCGAGTTAATCAAAGTAATTGGTTAAGTTAACCAAAGTAAATTAGTTAAGATAAACTAAGCGGTTAATCGAAGTGAATTAGTCAAGTTAAACTAATTGGTTAATCAAAGTAAATTAGTTGGGTTAATCAAAGTGAATTAGCTGAGTTAAACTAAGTAAATCGGTTAGAATCAATCAAAGTGAATTAACTAAGTTAAACTAAGTGGATTAGTTCAGTTAATCGAGACAAGTAAATCAAGTTAGGTTAAACCATTTGAGTTAACCAGTTAGGTTAAACCATTTGAGTTAACCAGTTAAAGCTTACCAGTTAAAGATAAACAGTTAAAGTTGACCAGTTAAAGTTGACCAGTTGGAGTTGATCAGTTAGAGTTGACCAGTTAGAGTTGACCAGTTAGAGTTATCCAAGTGGAGTTAATCGAGTAGAGTTGCCGAATATCACTTATTCGAAGTAGAGTTATCGAATATAGTGTATTCGAGGGAAGAGTAATCGAATATAGTTTATTCGAGTGGAGAAATCAAATGTTATTCATTTGAGAAGAGTTACCGAATATTATTTATTCGAAGAGTAGTTATCGAATATTGGTTATTCGAAGTTAGTTAATCCGAAGGAGTTAGTCGAACAGTTAATCCAAAGGAGTTATTCGAAGTTAGATAATCCAAAGGAGTTATTCGAAGTTAGTTAATCCGAAGGAGTTAATCAAAGAGTTAATCCAAAGGAGTTATTCGAAGTTAGTTAATCCAAAGGAGTTAGTCGAAGAGTTAATCGAATATAGTTATTCGAAAGGAGGTGTTAATCGAATATTGTTATTCGAGTAAAGTTAAAAGAGTTAATCGAATTTAGTTATTCGAAATGAGTTATTCGAATTAGATATTTGAATAGAGTTAAACACATTAGAGTTATTCGAATTAGTTATTCGAATAGAGTTAAACACATTAGAGTTATTCGAATTAGTTATTCGAATAGAGTTAAACACGTAAGAGTTAATTGAATATTAGTTATTCAATTTGAGTTAATCGAATGTAGTTATTCGAGAAGAGTTAAATCGAATTTAGTTATTCAAAAAGAGTTAATCAATTTGAGTTAAGTTAATCGATTTGAATTAAGTTGAATCGAAATGGAGTAAATCGATTAGAATTAAGTTAATCGAGTTAGAGTAAATCGAATATTGGTTATTCGAAGGTAAGCTATTCGAATTAGTTATTCGAAGGAGTTAATCAAATGAGTTGATCCAAAGGAGTTAGTCGAATATTAGTTATTCGAATAGAGTTAAAGGACTTATCGATTTTATTTTGATCGAAAGGAGTTATCGATTAGTAAATCGAAAGGAGATTTTCGAATATAGCATATTCGAAAGAAAGAGATCGAATATTGTTTATTCAAAAGAGAGAGATTTCGAATATGAGCTATTCGAAGAGAGATAATCGAATATAGGTTATTCGAAGAAGAGTTAATCAAATAGAGATTACTCGAAAGAGAGTTATACGTCGAATTCGAGTATAGCGAATTCGGGAAAGTACTACTTAATTTCCAGGGTTTAAATCAAGATTTAGTTATTGATTTAGAAATTAGGTGTCTGTTAAATTATTCGAGTTAGGAGATAAAGTTATAATTTATGTTAGACATTGCAGAAGTAGGAATTATAACGTTATAGTTATAATCAAACGTTGTCATATAAGAAGTGGATTCGTAACCTGAATCCGAGAATTTGCATAAACAAATGATTGTAAAAAGTGAGTGATGAGCTTCATCTATTTCACAGTAAAGGACGTTGTTCAATTAAGGTCTGAGAGTTAATTATACCCCAACTTGATTGACTTCAGAATTGACAAAGGAATTGTTGTGGTTCGATAGAAAAGGTTATTTGAAATATAGTTAAGTAATAAGCGATTATTGGATTAAGCATAACGATGTTTTATACAACGTTCATTTGAAATCCGTAAATGAGTTTTGGAAACGTTTTCCAAATATAGTCAGATATGTTTTCTAAACATAGAAAATGAAATGTTTTCATGATAAGAATTTAAGAAATAGAGTTAAGCAAATTCAGAAACTGACTGGAGAGGGTAAGTTGAACGGTTTTCTAAGTGACGATCTAATGTTGGGTTCGACCTTCCGAATTGATACTTAGAGAATTGTCCTCATACTAGTTACAGTTAGGGACTGATAGTGCGAAATAATAGTGATGTGAAAATAAGCTATGGAAATGTTTTCCAATGATTAATAACATATATTTTCTAAATATATGAAATAAGGAAATATGAACATGTGATGATTGATCGATCGAATTTCCATTGGGAAATAAGATCGTTGTTTGTACACCGACATGTTTTCATTTGATAGTTGAATCACAGACTATCAAAGTGTTTACCATTTTAATGTTGTTAATATGGAGAGACCGGTTGGATTATTATCCAAAGAACTGCTCTGTATTGGCATAAGCGTTGCGAGCAATATATGCCAAAGATAAATTGAAGACGGAGTAAAGTGCAAGGGCTGTTGTATAAGTCTTAGATAACAGTGACTAAGATGGATATACTGAATAGTGCCTTCGGTTTGTCCAGTCCCAGGACAACGTATATGGAAGAAGGTCTGACAGAGTATATCCAATGGATCGCGTAAGTTGATCTGTTCAAACGTATTCACGTTTGGTGGCGGAGGAATTCGTTTCTCTTAGCTATATACCCGTGTTATTTTTGTATAAGTCAATTTGTGATTTGGCGGGTATGACGATGTGGCATTCAAAGTGAATGGTGATCAGATGTTCTGAAGATAGACGTAGCTTCTAGCCTCACACCGGGAAGTAACAAAAGTTGGGCTAGGCAGCATGGCTAGTTGGGTCATCCCCAAGCAGGGTGTATTGTCACCGATCTAGTGAATATTCATATTTATACTTCTTTTTGATTTTGTATCTTCGGATGACGGTTTGATGGCCTATAACCGTGGTGGCAATATATTCGCGACACTCAAGCTAAATGAGTGAGCGGTCATGTGTGGCCGGGTTGCAAGACGTTCTTGTTGAACCCTGAGTGTATCCCCTCTAGAGTACACTATTTGGAAGGTGCTCCCATACCTTGTCTGTTGGAATCCAATCTTCAAATAAGCGCCCTGCGGTTTATGATTTTATACTATGTATGTAGAACGTGAGATGCAAGCGTTTCTGCTAGTTTGATATCTATTTGTACTTAGACATTATTATAATATCACAATGATATTGTTTGTCAAAGTTGTTCAGATACTCATAAGGAAAAACCCGTTCCGTATTCACGGCATGGTCTTATGAGATACCCTATACCTGTTTTAACTATTTTACTCATACCAGTCCCATGACTGACCCGGAGTTTACTTTGTTGTTTTCCCTAAACTCTTGGGTGCCTAAATTTGTACGGGCAGTCAAGTAGTCGGGATTTACAGATATACTTGGAGAGCTTGGAGCGGGAGGCTGCAAGATTTGATAGCTATAGTTATTTCCGCTGTGTTGTAAGTGTTGTACTCTGATAAGTGCTATTGTATATATATAACTGTTTACTTCAAAGTTATGTTATATATTATATGTTATTCGTTCCGCTGTGAGATTCGTGTTACTCTGATGATTTTGATTTTCTTCTTCTTCTTCTATTCTATTAGTTCTATCTTTTCTTCCTCACCCTCTACTTTCTTTCACTAACGTCCTCGGAATTTCCGACTCTCGAGGAGTCGGAAATTTCCAGCCGTTACAAAATCCCGACACTTATTAACCAGTAAAATGATTTCATTTACCGTTTGAATGAAATGATGTGATGGATGCCTTGATTTAATTTGATTGATGAATGAATGTTGCATGAACTGGCTGTTTATTCAGTACATGATATACCATGCATTTTCGATAAATCCCAATTTCTCACCTTTGATGTTACAGACTTCTAATAAATCCGGGATTTATCAAATTGAATGAATTAAGAACACAGGTTGAAATGATACATACCTGTGACCCTGAATTGGATTGAAATGATAGATCCACCCCGAAATATCGAGAAATTAAATTTAAGACTCACTTGGCCATAGGATAGCAAACTATATATGGACATCGGTTGGTTAAATGATTTTAATATTCGAAATTCTATTTTATGGAAATTTCATTCAAGGGAAACATATTGATTTCGATAAGTTTTATTTTCCTTGAAATCTGAATCTTAAATATGACCTGAAATGATTTAGGAAATTTTTCCCAAGCGAATTTGAAGTGTTAAAGATTAAAATTTTATATTTTGGGTTTTGTAAGAATTGGGTAGATTCAGATTTAAATAAATTCTTATGGGATTTAAATTTTGGAATCAAGATAATGGAGAATACTCGAAATTTGTTTTTAAACCTAATTCGAGTATGGTCTTGAATCCTTGTATTGAAATGGGTTGAAATGGGATTTGAAATAAGTCCTTTGAGCTAAGCAACCCCATGGAAACTGGAGTTTAGATTCAAGTATCAAAGTTCGGAAGGAAGAATCGATTTTCAGTAAAGAATTTATATATGTATTTAAAATTTTGATTTTATAGCTATTCTTTCTTGAAATTTATTTTATTAAATTCTTATCCATAACTATTTTATATAACCAAAATTTCCTTATATTCTTTTATTTAAAACTATTTAGTAATTTTTTTTTAAATTTATATATATACGTAGTGTTTTAAACTTATTTATCCTATATTTTTTTTACTATTATATTCTATACATATATTATTTATATAAAGGTTCTTTATAAACATCTATCTTTTAAATTTATATCTTATAAGTGTAATTTTTCCTCCGAATTGAAAGTGCTGGATCTAAGATCGTTGTTGAAATGGAGTTGAGATAAAAGTATTTCTTTATGAATCGATTTCAAACCGTTTTCAAATATGGAAGATGGTTTATATTCCACTAAATATAAACTTATCTCCTAAGGGGATTGAAGTAAGTTATAGAAGTATATATATTCTATTTGAATATGAATGAATTTCGAATATGAATTGATTTGGAATAATTTGGAATCTTTTGAGATTGAATATATTCTATTTGAATATAAGTCGATTTTTGAAATACTATATGATTATGATATAAGATATGGAAATATATTCTAATTTTAGAATAAAATCGGGTTGGTATGATTTATGGTATTTCAATATGAAACTATATTCTATTTTTGAATATAAATTTGGTTCGAGACAAAATACGATATTTTGATATGAAAACGAACCTTTGAAATGTAAAAGAACCAACCGATGTGAAAGATGTAAGCGTTGGTTGTCAAAGAGACCGGAGTCGGCATAAGGCATACTCTCTGTCAGTTTCGATACCACTTCGACAACTATAAACGTTTGACGTATCTGTGAACGTTCCAACGTATCCAGAATGAGGTATGATGACTTGAAGGCGATTATTTAATCGAAGGAAGATGAACGATTTCGAAATAGCCCTGACCTTCGGGTCAGAATTAAAATGACTAAAACAGGAGCTATACCGTGACTAACTGAGGTAGCACCTTTGTTCGGACTCACTCCTTCGATACTATTTCTATGACTATGATGATAATGATGATTTGGGCCCATTTTGACTTTGGGAGTGTGTTCCGAGGTGGGCGGTAGTGGCTGCTATGCGTTACCACCGGTCCGGGAGTGCAATTGGTAGAATCCTACCCTGGGCATTGCCTCGAGAGCCTTGTCATATATATCCATATCGAGCCCCGTACGATTTTGATTTAGCATTGCCTTCTATGGAGTGCCCTCTGATAACACTAGTACGGTGAATTTACGGTACTGTATAGACTGTTGATGCCTATAAACGGCGTAAGGGTAATATGGTAATCCCGATTACGCTATTTTCAGTATTTATACTTTACTGGATAGACACTACCATAATAGCGTACTATATTATATATGTATTAGTTTAACGGATCCTCGAGAGATGGGAAAACCCGTAACATCTCTTGAGTTACTGCACCATGACACTGATATTATTTCGTATTTTATTTTGACTAATATGAGAATGATTTAGTGCTGATCCGAGTGTTTGTTGTGTTTTCTTTTTATGCAATACGCTCGGGTCAGCAGAAGTTGCAGTTAGCGAAGATGGCAATAGCTTGGAAGATGAAGACGAGGATTTGGTATATATATATCAAGTATAAGTATTTCCGCTGCATTTATTTCCGCTGCTTATTGTGTACATCTGTATGTATATGTAACTCTGATAATCATTGAATGTTATAATCGAGTATACATTTCAACTGCTTTTAACTGCTATTTGTTTATTATATGTTGTCCTTCCGCTGTGAGATTCTGTTATTGTCTTTCTCTTCTTTCTTCGTTTTTCTTCTTTTCCCAATAACTACCTGCATTTGCGATTTGTTGGGTCGACATGTGTGGCTTATTGTCGATTTTAAACGGTCAAAAATTTGGGTCGTTACAAATTCCCAAAACAACAACAAATTCACAACATATTTGTACTTAGTTTTGAGTCGGTTTGATTATGTAAGATATATTCGGTTTTAATCCATGGTGAAATTACCAATTTAGCGTAGCAGAGTCCACAAGCCAAGGCGTACATTTCAAAAATATGTGCAATGAAAATATCTTCTACATCAGAGCCCTCTCCCCTCCTATATGATGATGAAATTTACCATCATTACAGATTTGGTTGTATAGCTTCTAAGCACCAGAACAATCATTAGACCTCAATATATGATACAATCATACTGCATGCAAGCAAAAGACTATTCCACTGAAAATTTTGTTTTGAGTTAGAAAACATTATACGTAATGGTAAAACGATACCTTTCCTATTTGATAATTGAATTAATAATTTGGTGAAAAAATGAAATGTAACTTTGAATCCCTAATGCAATGAAAACAAATAACATATAGCGATATGGACACTTTTCTAGTTATTCAGATTGATAGCTAACAATAATGTGACCGCTACTATTAAAAAAATTTGACACCATCCCTAACCTGCAAAATGATTTAAATTAAACTCCAAATAAGCCTTCTAATATTAAACATCAAGTAACAAACGTACAACAGTAGAATTTCGACCATCCAAGCACCAGTCATGTATTTAAAAATAACACCCACAGCTGGGTTGTCTAATCCTTCGTAAACTCTAAAAAGGAATTGAGCTAGATGCATTAGAGACAAATTTTGATCATCTAGTAACTACTCATGTATTTTTAAAATCCTACATCTCGGTTGCCTGCTCCTTTATAAACTCCTAAAAAGGAATCGAGTTAAACATATTTGGGGTAAATTCAAATTTAAATAGATTATAGCTAAAAATTCCTTTGATACAGAATACCTGATTGCAATTGGTGATGGTGAGGCTGATTTCGATACGGACTTCTAAGGACTGAAGGTTGGTGGCAATGTTGGTTGTTGGGAAGGCAAGTTGTTGCATATGGAAGTGGAAGAAACGAAAGAAGTAAAAAAAAGTGACGTGCAATTTTGGCTTCAGACGAAATTGATCTTAACTCATAGCAGACAAAATTCTCTGATTGGTTTGATTAAAGGAAGCATAAATGGATAATAATTATTATAATGACCATTTTATTATTTTTTTATCCTCCATTTTGTTTGTTATATTTTAAATTAATAGGACCTTGTTACTGAGTTTATTTTGTTTGAAACATCAGGAATCAATCGATTTGGAGAAAGAAGCATAGGTTATTGACTGAGATGAATGTGAGCTCTATTTAATCTTATCATGTCAATTCCATCTCAATGTATTCTTCATTGGTAAAGTTATGTATATGACTAATGATCTTTACACAGTTGCACAAACAAGTTTTATATGCTCCCTCTATAGTAACCACGTATGCAGAATTATTATATCATCCTCTTTGCTAACATCATTTGTCACTGAACTACTGCTACACTAGCAAAAGGATTATTGAAATTACACGGTCAATATTTAACATTTGGTGCACACACAATTAGATACCAACATGACATAGGAGAACAATGCAGTCGCACTTGGTATTTTACAAATTAGACAACAAGGAAATCCACATTGAAAAAAAAATCAACAGTTGAATTTTTCTTAAATGCTTAGAAAAAGCATACATAAACATTACTAGACTACTACCATTTTCTGATAATATACCTCAACAGAATAAATAAATACTGTAAACTGAATTAATGATTATGAGGGTTTGATCATATTCAAGAACCAAAAATATGACAGACCATGATCTTACCAGTCCCTTAGCTTGAGGCAGTCCATTTGAAAATAACTCTTGGTTTCCAAATTGCATATACTGTTTACCTGCTATTTTCACATAACAAATCAAGTTAAATCTCAAATAAATATGAGACAATCAGGTATTATAATATATAAATATAACCGGTAAAATGTACCAAAGTTCCTGTCATTGTAGTAGAAGTACCTATTGCTTGAGAACTGTCAACTGCATGAGGATACACTCTGCAATCCTCATCGATAAGTTTTTGTAAAGGCACAACAGGAAGAAAATTATTCAAAGTAAAAGAAGAGGTATAATGCTTATTGAAACTGTCCATATTATCAGAGCAAAATGAAATTGAAGAATATGTGAAACTTAATGGTAATTGGTAAGAGGAACATGAATCTAACATTTATATATTATAAAAGAAAATGAATTAAGATCATTGAGCTGGAATTAATATCATCAATGAAATTATACTTACAATAGTGCAAAGGTTAATTGATGATTACTAATTTTGGTTATGGTTTCATTTGTTGAAATCTGCTTTGTAATTTATGTTTCTTGATCGATAACTCTTTTAACTACACATTTTCCAGATAAACTTTCGAATTTCTACCATGGAATCATAAAGTTAAGAGTACTGTTTTATTTTTTAAGAGTGTAAAATAGTAAAATTCATGCATGATAAGGAACACATAGAAAATACAAATAGTTTACTATTTTTTCCGAGTTGATAGGCTTTAAACAATCCAAATGTTTAAAGAATATTCTTGACAATTACATTTAACCTCCCTTGCCTAATAATACCAAATGGGATTCCTACGGATAAAAAATAGCAATAATCAAATGAGAAACGAAAATGGTTGATGGAAAGGTGTAACAACCCGGAAGCCAATTTAAAATTTTTAATTTGGCTATTTTAGCGGATTTTAAATATTTAAAATAAATTATTTTAAATAATAACGACGAAAAGTATGTTTGAATCGACGTTTGAAAATAAATATAATTATTTTCAATTATAAACAAGGCCTGAAATGGTGCGGCAGTTTCAAAATTAGAATTCGAACTTTGACTGACTGTACCGGGTGCAAAATAAAACGGATTTTAGTGAAACAAAAAATATTTAAATCTGTTAGTGAATATATTTCTCAAGAATCTGAAAAATCGAAGTTTCGTAGCGGGAATCAAAAGTTATGGCCAAATGAATTTTCAGAAAGGTCGCTATGAAGTTTATATAGCTCTTGAAAATAGACATTTTGCAATCGACCTCAGAATTCGACGAAACCACTTTTGTTGGATCCGGGATGTCAAATTATTGCTAGGTTTCAAATTTAATAATTTTTGAAGTTAATATGTGAGCATGGCGAAGGAAAATGTGTTTGATCAATTTCTGTTAAAATGGATCGACTAGAAAAGGGTCATTTTTCAAACGGTCTCAGAATTCAACGAAACTAGTTTTGTTGGGACCGTATCTTCAAAACATAGCTAGATTTATTTTTCTGGAATTTTTGGGATCAGTATGTGGCCCCGGCAAATTGAAATGTAAGTTCAAAACAAATATTGAATGTTTTATATTTTAATTTGAAGAATAACTGACTGAAATAGTCGAATGGGCCTACGAAACATTTCCCATTGTGTTCGAAATGGGGGTATTTAGCTAGGGACGACAGTCGTTGGGTTTGGATTGGAGTTAATATGTGAAGAGGGGTATTTTTGAATTTTTAAAAAAATATATAAATATCAAAAAAATCCATCATCCAATCACATCTCGACACCCCAGCTTTCTCTCTCCCCATATATTGCGACGCATGGCGGAAAGGGCTTGAGACCTTCTCTCCTCGTTATCTCCCAATCCACGCACCATTATCGAACGCCCCAGTTGAACTTTTTGAAGATCCCACTCTCCTCTCCAAATCCATACCACTTGCTGAATTTTTCATTCAGTATTTCGTTCGTTTGAAGCCTCCAAAGTCCAGCCGTTTCGAGCCCGATTCCACCGCCCATAGACCGCCGAGTTCGACCTCCTTCCTGGCGCACGTTCGCCTCTCCAAGGCCGACAGCGTGGCATATGCCGATCGCCCTCAAGCTCCACCGTTTGCGCGCAAATCCGTGACCTAGGTTGGAACAAAACTGCTGAGGTACGGTGATTTTAATTTGAATGGGTTTCAATAGTTTAAAACCATCGCAAAACATGAATAACTTCTAAAAATCATCTCCTTTTGCTATGTGGTCGAAATCCAGTGAAACAGGAGATAATGGAATCGTGTGGATGCCTTCTACATTCTAGAAGAGACCGGATATTTTTCTGAGCCTTCTACAATTTTTGGTGGAGTGGAACCCAATGTGAGATTTCTGAATTATAAACGATATGGAAACAACGATGTATAAATTATATAGTCGAAGTATGAGTTATATAAGCGTTGTACACCTTATGTATAAGCGTTGTATAAGTTGTATGTTCGATGTATAAATTATATATGCATTGTATAAATGATATATGCGTTGTAATAAATTAAAATGATGTTGAAATGAAATCGAAATATAGTTATATACGTATATATATATACTCCCCTCGTCCATAGACCATGGACGATATATACTGGTTGTGATATTGTTTGGATTATTGGTTGATGTGAAAATTTGGGGAATATCATGAATGGTTGATTTGAAATGATTGATTGTGATTGAAATCCCAATAGGATTAGTATATGGGAAAATTCGTCTGCGTACGAACTAGATATTGAAAATTCCCATTGTCAAAAGCTGCGAGGCTTTAAGGTAGAGCGAGGAGCCGTACTAGGGACGACCCCGGTTTTAACTACCCTACCGTTATGCTGCCGAAATTTTCTAAAATATTACTATGTTTGATTTAAATTCATGTGTTGAAAAGAAATTCATGTGTTGAAATAAAATTCATGCGTTGAAATAAAATTCATGTGTTGAATAGAAATTCATGTGTTGAAATAAAATTCGTGTGTTGAAACAAAATTCATTTGTTGAATAGAAATTCATATGTTGAATAAAATTCATGTGTTGAATGGAGTTCATATATTGAATAAATTCTTTGAAAAATAAAAATAATTTTTTTATCATGTATATAGATTATATAAAATACTAGTGTTTTAAATAAATTGTTTTAACACAAAAAATAACATTTTTACCTTATATATAAACTATATAAAATAATCGTGTTTTGAAATAAATTGTTTTAACAATAAAAATAACATTTTTACCCTATATATGAACTATATAAAATATTCGTGTTTTGAAATAAATTGTTTTACATTAAAAATCACTTTTTTATTATATATATGAACTATAGAAAAATTTATGTATTGAATAAAGGACTCGAACAATAAAAATCATATTTTTATCGTATGTGTGAAGTCGAAAACATTCATGTGTTGAATATATATAGATTGAACATAAAATCTACATTTTTATTGTGAATATGAAGTGTTAAAAATGGTGATGTGTTGAAATAAATATTTGTTGGATAAAAATATCATTTTTATCAAATATATGAAGTGAATATGGTTTTGAAATCGAAGAATGAATTATATATATACATATATATAATATATCGAATAACGAAGCTGTAGTTCGTGTTTTGAAACCGTGATTTCAAACGATTAGTGTGGGAGATCCGACCATCGGATTTTCCCGAAACCGAAAACGTTGGGTTCGCTTTGGAAATATCTTTCCTACGACACCCACTTTGTAAAGATCCAACGGTTGGATTGTCTGGAATGTTTAATTCAAATCTAAAGAAAAACAACACTAGAATCGATTATATATATATACATATATATATATATATATATATAATTAAAATAAATCGAATAACGACGTTGCAGTTCGTATTTTGAAATCGAAACTTCAAACGAATATACCGGGAGATAAGACCGTCGGATTTTCCCAAAATGGAAATCGTTGGATTCTTTTTGAAAATATCCTTCTAATGATATAAAATTTGTGAAGATCCAATGGTTAGATTTTCAGATATGTGTAAATCAAATCTGAAGAAAAACAGCGTCACGGCCGCGTTATGGCCTGAAGCGTCGTTTGAATGAATTGGCTATTTTTAAATAAACAAAAATAGCGATAAATCATTATAAAATATTATAAATGATACGGAATGGAAATAAATCGAATTTACCCGGTTTATTGGATATTTGATGGTTGAATGTGTTTGGCGTGAAAATTACATTTAAAAAAAGAATTATTGATGTCGAATAATTTAACCATTGAAATAAATTGATTTAAATTCTAAATATACGTGAATTATTTGAAAAGTCCGAGTTAAATCTCATTTCAAATAATTGATTGGCGATAAGAAGTCGATGATGAAGACGGTGGTTGAAGACCGGAGATCTCCACCTTGGTTGGATGATAACTGATGTCTTGATTGGGAGGCATCCCGAAATATAGGTAATAAGTGGTTATCGTCCAGACGTGCTTGGAGATCGATGGATATGCGAGGTATATGGTGCCTCCGGTTTCGTTCAGACCTCGAACGAACTTGTAAATGGACTGTGTGTCTGACATTGGATTTTGTTCTGTGCTAATTGATCTCTATTAAATATATATCTGTTTGGCGGCGGAGAATTTATTCTCTTGCTTAACGCCCTTCTCTGAGACGTACGAGCTCAGAGATTATATATAGATAGAAATCAGTCGCATAGAGTGAATTTCCTGTGTGGCATTCCTAAGTGGCAGATGATCAAGGCTTCTGTTGAAAAGCAAAGTCTTGTGGTTGATGATCAAAGCACGGCCTGTGTGGCATAGCTTTGTGTATAACGTTGATTCGCGAGCCTCACACCCCAGTATGAACCAGAAACGGGAGAGGACCTCAAGGAGGACATGCGTTTCCTTCTATCTAGGGTGGTGTCAGTGACCTACCAGCCCTGACATTTATATTATTTTCACCTGTGTGGTTGTTGCTGTTGCGAGGCGCCTTAGATATATCGGTGACTATGTGGAGCCGATGGAGTCATTTGGCTCATTGACGCCCCCAAAGGGCGGGGCAACGCAGTGTTCAGGCATTTTAATCCACATCGATGGACCGGCCCTGTCGCTCCAAGGGTCACTCGAGCTCTGATCCTGAGACATAGGCTAGAGCGTCACGAATTCAGTAAGGACTATCTTTTGCCTTGGTTCATGACGGAAATCCAATTTCCAAATACGACACCGTGCGGTTTTTGATTGTATTCCTATATATGGTGACATGATATATGGTACCCATGCCGTCTATGACTGATAGTTATGATTTAAATTGTTTTTGAAACATATAAACACTAGTAATAATATCAAATGCTTTTGTTTTATTCGTATCAAGCATATTTTGGCCATTATAAGGTAAAACTCTATCCTCTGATTTGCGTTGCATTGTGTGATGGGAACTGAGTCTTATAATGGCTTCATTTTTATAAAAAAGCATTGCGATGTTGAAAAGGTTTACTTGTTTTAAAGCACTGGCAATCACTGGAGTAAACCCGTTCCGCGAAAGTGACATGGTCCTGTGATTTGCCATATTATAAAATATGTTAAGTAGATTTCTCATACGAGTCCCATGACTGACTCGTAGTTTGTTTCACTTGCAAACTCGGGTGCCCCTCTTTCTACACGGGAAGCCTTGTATTCAAGTTCTAGCAGGCTCTTTCTGGATAGCTGGAGCTGAAGATGGATTCTACCATCTATCTCTTTTTATGTTGTTCAGCTCTTGTTGTACATATTATGTTTTGTTTTCCGCTGTAGACATTTATGTATAACTGAACTGTATTTTATACTAAGTATGATCCTGTATACTGTGTAACTCTGATGTTTATATTTATCCAGTATATTCTGTTGTACATTATCTGGTGTATTTATTTATTTCTGTCCTGCTGTTATCTGTTTATGTGTTATATTCCAAAGATCACCCTTGCTACCGTCGTACGGGGTTTTGGGGTCGTCACAAAAGGGATGATGTTGTTGGGTCTTTAAGTTGTGTAATGGGAAGTCTAACGGTCCATAAATTCACAAGTCTATTATTATACTAGTTTATTCTTTTTACCATTTAACCGAGTTAATGTGTGAATTTTCATTTTCAAAGGTTACCATGTCTTCCTAATTACCATGTCTTACTTTTTTGTACATATACACCAGGAGAAGAAGCTAATGTATGAAGTAATGGTTAACTCACTTTTGAATGTATAACATTTTGAATGTATAATATGTATTTGTTAACTCACTTTGAGGATTTAATCGCATTTTGAGCTTTATACAGGATCATTTGTGTAAACATCTGCTTTATACTGAACACCTGCTTTATGCTGAAAATCTGCTTTATATTGCATTTCAGAATAACATCCATTTATTATGAAGGTTTACAATCTTAGAACATCTGCTTTATATTGCATTTTACTGTAACATCCATTTATTATGAAGGTTTAGAATCTTAGGTAGTGTTTGGTATAGTCTTTTTAGTTTTCGATTTTCGTCCATGCAAAAAGCACACAACGCATTTATATTGTAGAAAACAATCATTTTAAAAAACAAAGTTAACATACAAAATAGAAAACAACTTTTATTTATTTTCCATGTTTTGTCTAATAAGAGAAGAACAAAATACAATTCATCCTTCCATCGTTGATCCATTCCCTCCGCGGTCCCCTCCATTTTTTTTTTGCATTCTTTGCCTCGTCCCTCCACACCTTTCATATTTCATAATTATTGTTGAAAACTGAAAACAAAAAATTCATTTCTTTATTATGTGATCTTTCAAGAAAGAAGATCAATACAAATTTGGATATACAGTTGCCTTTTCACATGTTAAAGATGTATCAATTGTGTGTATTAGTTACCATTGAAATGTGAGTTTTTAGACGACAACAGAAATGGTAAGATATACAAGCTGTGTGCATATGAGCAAATACAGGGTAAGATAGAAGATATAGCAGCCTAATATGAGTTAAGTGGCAGATCACACCTATGCATTATTGGTCGCTTTGTTTTTTTAAGTTCAGCTATTTAAGGCATTATAAGCATCGATCGTCAGCACATCAGGTAGAATAAAATGTTCCACTATAGTTCCATATAAACGCTTGACAAGAAAGTTTCAGCAAGCACGCACCAATAATCAATAGTCAGGGATATTTAGACTATATGGGTCCATACGTACAAAATTATATGTTGTGTTTAGATGGTAACAATCTTATTCTCACTGTACAATTCTTTTCTTTTGCTTTTTATCCACACAAACTAGGAAGGTGATGAATTTTTTTATTTTCTGGCCAAGATTTTTTATTTACTTATATTTAAAATTCAGGAGTTTCTACATATTACGTACACCTTTATAAGCCCTCATGTATCATCCATATATCCTTACTGATGTAAATTTTTCTTTGATTGAAATAGTAATTATGGATTTCCATACAAATTCACTAAGCCAGTGCTATCATATCACTAAACATAACTTTGCACATGCTTCGAAAAATGCTACAAAGTGCATGGTTGAGTTAATACATGTGTATTGTAATTAGATGTAGACCCACCGAGCGTGCTTATATACTCAACACCTTGATAATACAACATTACGGTCTTTAACTAGAGTCTAGATTTTATTAAATTCACTGAAATTATTTTAGTGGATATAAAATTGGAAACTCTAGCACTTAACCGGTTTCCGTTCATATTCAATACACTTTATCGGTTTCCGTTCATATCAATACCTTGCTTTATGAGATGATCGAATTCATTTAGGGTAGGGATCTTCTTAGGATAAGTAAACTAATAGTCTAGAGGACATGTATTAAATTGTTTGTTAAAAACATAATAACTTTGACTGGTTAATTTAGTGCAAATCTTTACAATTGTATTTTAAAAGAAAGTTGCCTCATGGCTCTTGTAACCTATTATATATTTTGATATGATGAAATTCTTATATATAGTGCAGTAATTTATGACTAATTTGTTAAACGAAGTATGATTAGATAACATATAAGTTAACTCGAGAAAAGAGGAGTAAGAGCAGAATTGGTACCCTATTATTACATGCACATTATGGCTACAAGCCTACCCGCAGGTCCACTTGGACGTGCATACATACTCGTATAATATAATAAAATCCCAATTATGTCATATATCATGCGGTTGCACTGATCTGATGTGCATAAAAAAAATCAATTTTGACAATAAGTATATACATTATTATAAACAAACTAATTTCGATGACATTATTACATATCAAAATCATTGCATAATTAACAATACAATAATACATACATGCACACATAATAAAATATTATATAAAAAACTGAGGGAACTGTGAGTTAGTTGTTTAGAGAGTTTACTGTCTTATCAATATGAATTGACTAACCAATGCTTGATCAACTTTCTCGGTGGTGTAGTTGGTTATCACGTTAGTCTCACACACTAAAGGTCCCCAGTTCAAATTTGGGCTCAGACAACCAATTTTTTACCCAACTTTTTCACAAACGCCCTTCCTTCTTCCTTCTGTTGCTATACTACAGCTGTTAACATAAGATACGCAACGCAGTTGCTACTGATATTCCTCCCTTTTACTGGGTATTCCTTATTTTACAATTGTGTATGTTATCTTCATTTCGCAACTTCTGCATAAATGACCAATGGAAAAACAATTAAGATATGTAACTGGACAACAAAATGAAACAAATTCCTTGATTACTGATTTAGTGTTCCGATTTGAACCTGAAGTGGAAACAAATACTATCGTTAAGGATGAGATCGAGTAGTTTTTGATTCAATAATCGATTTGAGCTTTATATGGTACGAAAAAAGTAAAGTTAAGTCTAGTTGGTTAGGATACTCGGCTCTCACCCGAGCTACCCGGGTTTAAGTCCCGGCAACGGAATTTGCTTTTTTTTCCCGACGGACCATTATCAACACAGACAGAGTGCGAGTGGGAAACATACCCTGGACTCCCTAATGTCGATTACCTATTTTTGCCAATAAACTCGATCTTCAACGGTCTTTTCTCTCATCTTCTCCAAGCTATTGATACTTGTTCCTTTATTAAAAACTTGAACAGCCAAGCAGCCGTCTTTGCCTTCTTTCTCAACCTCTACTTACTGTTGCTTGTGTGCGTTCTTTAGGGATATTTTGGAGGAGGATGAATGAAGTATAAAATCAAGGGTTTATAGTTTCAGACCATTTTTGGATAATGGATTTGGGGGTTTTCGAGTTAATGTTTGATAGGAGTGGCAGGCTGGAGGTTAGGAGAGGATTTGGGGGTTTATAGTTTCAGGCCCGTCGTACACTTTTTATAGCCTTGAAAAGGCACAAGAATTTAATTAGATAGAAAAAGAGGTGGCTCCCTGTTCTTATTTACTGCTTTTGACGTATCTGATGCAACGCAGCATTTTGGTCGACAAAAATTTATAGCCTTCAAAAACACTAATTAACAAATCCATAAACATGCGGTGACACTACAATTTTATGGCTAAATAAATTAAAGTGAACCATGTGCATAACACAAATTTGCACTAGTTTTCACTTACCCTCTTTAAACATTTGTTCAATGGTTTCCTTAACATTTTACCAGTTTGTAAAAATTTTCCACAATTACTAATGATGACCGTTTCTTTCCTTAATATTCTATGTCTAATCGTGTCTACCTCATTTTCTCTCTTTTATTTTCAATTTCTTCCGTGGTGATATTGCTTGTAGCTTTCATTTTTATTTACTGAATTCCTTTCCCAATTACGGTTTGCTATATTGTAATATCAATTATTAGTCTAATCTAATTTATTACACAAGAAATTGAATATGGATTGAGTATTTACCGACTTCCTACTCAATTTAAAGTATGTTCCTACTTCGATTAAGTTCTGTTAATTCATGCTTTTTTTTCTTCAATGAAATTTATACTTTCGTATCAGTCTAATTTATTACATATAAACAAGAGTAGTGTACTGTTGAATCAAGTAAATCAATTATCAATGAAGATGCAGTCATTATTGGTTACTTGTTTCTTCTTTTTCCCCAATTCGTTTTTATGTTTTGTTTCCTTTTTTATTTAATCATTTTAGTAGGTTCAATCCGCGTGCACCCAAGACACGCCTGCTCTACATTAAGATGTCACCGGATACCCAACAAATGTGAAATTTATTTGTATCCGTATATACGAAAAATGGAATAATATATGAAACATATGTGGATATAATGGCATCCACCTTCAAAAAATATTCATTCAATTTTTGTCAAGATAGTTTATTTTATGCATATTTTAGTACAATAATATTTGTTTTCTTAAATTAATAGTTTATATCATTTGCGTTTAATGTAATTTTTTATTTTCGTATGTGTTGATTTTGTACACTTTTATAATCTTGATTATGCATACTTCTGAAATCAACGGAAAAAATTTATGTCAAACCAATAAAAAAAATGTGTTTCTGATTTATCGATTTTTAATGGAAAAAATAATTATTCAACATCCTTTGTATCCACTCCGCGTGCACCAAAGCCACACCTGCTCTACATTGAGATGTCACCGGATACCCGAAAAATGTGAAATTTATCTGTACCCGTATATATGAAAAATGGAATAATATATGATGAACATATGTGGATATAATGACATCCACCTTCAAAAAATATTCAATTTTTGTCATGATTGTTTATTTTAGGCGTATTTTAGTACAATAAGATTTGATTTCTTAAATTAATAGTTTATATCATTTGCGTTTAATGTAATTTTTTATTGTCGAAACTGTGTACTTTGTATGCTTTTTATAATCCTGATTATGCATACTATTAGAATAATTAATATATGGTATTTATGTTAATAATATATTACATAAATACCATATATTAATGGTAGAAGATTTGTATTACAATAATTAATATATGGTATTTATGTTATTAATGTATTACATAAATACCAAATATTAATAATACAAGATTTGAAGATCTGTCATTGGTTATATATGTTATTAAATATTACACATGCTAATATATAGTAACATTAATGACAGAAGAATAAATTCATGCTATTTATGTAATATATTTACGTAAACATTGGACCCCTAAATACCTATAAAGAGGGACTGAAAAATAATGAAAGGCAAGGAAGAAATTTGAAATCTTACATGGTATCAGAGCTGGTATATTACATAAATACCATATATTAATGGTAGAAGATTTGTATTACAATAATTAATATATGGTATTTATGTTATTAATATATTACATAAATATCATATATTAATTATAGAAGATTTGAATAAGTGTTTAACTTGTGACTTTTTTGCAATGGGGAGTGTCCACAAAAATTTGCTAATAACGGTGGCCACAAGAACTAACAACAGGCGATGTCCAAATATCGCTGTGAATAATATCAAAAGGTAGCAAAGTGTAAGACAGAGAATCATAAAATGGTAATTTAGAATGTTTGCCAAGAGGACAAGAAGAACAATAAGTTTTACAAGCCTTATTACAATTAATGAAGTTTTTATGATTCAACGATTTAAGCACAGCAGCGCCAGGATGTTCTAAGCGGTTATGCCAAAGATCTGGAGAGAGAGAGCAGTAAAGACTGATTGATAAAGTGAGTAGCTTGATTATTGGAGAAGAGAGGATAAAGATCCCCAGTGCTGTCACATCTCATTAGTTTGGTCCCCGTTTGTAAATCATTAATAGAAAATCCAAACGGATCAAATTCAACAGAAATCATATTATCAGTGGTGAACTTGCGAACAGATATCATATTTTTAATAAGTTTGGGAGCATGTAAAACATTGTTAAGGATAAATGGAGGGTATGGTAAGGGTAAATTAGTGCTACCATGACCGACAATTGGAATTAGATGACCATTGCCAACAACAATGTTATGATAATTATTGCTAAAATTGAAATAAGAAGAAAGTATACCTTGATCCGCTGTCATGTGAGATGTGACACCGGTATCCATATAAAAATTTCCATCTGGTTGTGAGAATGATAGAGCATGCATAGCAGCTTCAATATCGGTTGGTGTGTATCCAACGAGTGGAGCCATAGTGTTGTACGCCTATGGACGAGACCCAAGGACTACTTGCCTAGTAGCACGTTGGGCTTGATTTACTTGCCTCGGTTGCTATGGTGATGAAGGATATGGACAAGGAGGTGGACTGACATACCAAGAGTTCCAAGATCCAAATGGATTTTTCCATTGCTGCCAACTTGGTGGAGGCGTGAGAACCATTGATGATGATTGGGTTGCCGACCTGGCATGTGATTGGATGCACCAATTTGCTTTCCCCTCCCCCTACTATTGGTTTTAGCATTATTGTTGTTTCTTCTTCTGTTATTTTGGGAACTTTGGGCGGGATTGATGATTGAATTCTCTGGTGTTGAAGGGGTTTCAGCCAGTAGCGCAGCACCACCACTGGTGGTCCCACCAATCTCTTTTGCCAATCGATTTTTAATTGCTCGTTCAGCCAGCTTGAGGTGGGTTCAGCCGTTCTCAAAGGAGGGTAAGGGATCTTGGTTTTGAATGTAATCTACGGTGCCAGCATATGCTTCTGGCAAGGCTCCTGTGAGATGCAATACAAGCCTGCTATTAGTCACCGAGGCACCGACATCCGCCAATCTATCAGCCAATGATTTAAGGTGGGTACAGAATACATCAATGGCACCTTTAAAAAATTCTTTGATCATAATGGGATGTTATTTCACCTTTCTTGTACCCACACCTCTCCTCAAAATGGCAAAGCCTAACGACATATTAAATCAATAAACATCATTCGTACTTTGCTCGCTACTGCCTCAATGCCACCTTCTTTTTGGCATCATGCTTTAGAAATGACCACATATCTTCTTAACATACTTCCAACAAAAGTCTTAGAATTTCAGTCTCCCACCCAAATTATATACCAATGTGATCCCAAATACTCGGAATTGCGTGTATTTGGCTGCCTATGTTTTCCTTTGTTTCCAACCACTTCTATCCACAAATTGCAAGCTTGATCCACTCCATGTGCTTATCTTGGTCCCGCTCCCAACCATAAAGGCTCAAAGTGTTACGATATGACAAGTAACAAAATCATTATTTGCCATCATGTGAAATTCATTGAGACCGAATTCCCTTTCGCACAAATTCATAAAACAACTAATACAATGTATTATTTTTTTAACTACCAATAGTTCTAATTCTTTATTGAATTATTTGCATTCCACTTTAAAGCCTCCTAACATAACTAAGTCCACACCTTATTCTAGCCCACTACATCAGCCTCTTCTTACTAGGCCACGGCCTCAACTGGACCCACTTGCATCCTCTTCTATTGTGCCACTAGCTCCTATAGGCTCAGTTCCCGCACAATTCTCTCCATGTGCTGTCAACACTGAGGTTGGTCGACAAAATCAGCTAAGCCCACAGCCCACTCCACTTCTTTTCAATCCATAAACACGACTAACTCACCCTGCTCAATCCGCTGCCTAATCTCAAAATTCCAGGTCAACGACATCTTTTTCCCCAAACACCTCCATTATGACTGCTTAAACGAACCAAGCCCAAAGCCCACAAAGTTCTCCTCGGCCTAATAACCCCATATTACCTCGTATGACAACCCAAGCGATGGATGGCATTTTAAAACCAAATCCTAAATACACTACCAGTTTACATACATCCACCAAAAACATATCCCCTATACCTAAGGACCCTGTTAGTGTTCTTCATGACCATAACTGGAATGGTGCAATGTTGGATGAATTCAATGCTTGGAGTTAGTGCCTAGGCCACCTAATGTGAATGTAATCCAGTCTATGTGGATTTTTTTGTCACAAGTACACGGCATAAATCCCGTCTTATTGGTGATGGTAAAACTCAGCAACAAGGTATTGATTGTGATGAAACGTTTAGCCCAGTTGTTAAACCAGCAACCATACGAGCAGTTCTTAGTATCGCTCTTTCAAAATCTTGGCACATTCATCAATTGGATGTCAGGAATGCCTTCTTACATGGTCTTCTTAATGAGACAGTCTACATGCATCAGCCAATGGGGTTTCGAGAGAAGAGACATCCAAATCATGTGTGTTGCTAAAAAAATCTCTATATGATTTAAAATAAGCTCCTCGGGCTTGGTATCAACGATTTGCAGACTTTGTTACATCCATTGGATTTACTCATAGTAAATCTGATCATTCTTTGTTCATTTATAGACGAGGTTTCGGATATGGTATATATACTGTTGTATGCTGACTAATTCTTACTGCTTCTTCAAATTATTTGCGCAATTCTTTCATTACTCTCTTGAGTTCAGAACTTGCTATGAAGGATCTTGGTCAGTTAAGTTTTTTTTTAGGTATTGCTGTTACTCGTCTTATAAATGGCTTATTTCTATCTCAGAAAAAGTATGCTGCAGATATCATTGACAGAGCAAAAATGTCTAACTGCAGTCCTTGCCTTACTCCTATTGACACTAAAGTTAAACTTAGTGCTACTTAGGATGCCCCGTATGAGGATCCTACTAAGTATCGTCGTCTTGTGGGTGCTCTTCGGTATCTTACCTTCACAAAGCCTGATATTTCTTATATTGTACAACAGATGTGCCTTCATATGCATGATCTGAGAGTTGAGCGCATGACTTCTCTCAAGCGCATCTTGCGCTATATTCAGGGTACACTATCTTATGGTTTGCATCTACACAAGTCTTCTATTGACAAAATTATCGCCTGTACAAATGCTAATTGGGGTGGATGCCCGGATACTAGACGTTCCACCTCAGGTTATTGTGTATTTCTTGAAGATAATCTTATTTCTTGGTCCTTTAAACGTTAGCCTACATTGTCTCGTTCTAGTGCAGAAGCTGAGTATAGAGGAGTTGCTAATGTTGTCTCCGACTTATGTTGGATCAGAAATTTGTTATTAGAATTGCATGTTCCCATTCAGAAAGCTACTTTGGTTTATTGTGATAATGTAAGTGCGATCTACTTATCTGGTAATCCAGTTCAGCATCAATGCACAAAACACATTGTAATGGATATTCACTTTGTCTGTGAAAAAGTAGCTAAAGGCGAAGTTCGAGTCCTCCATGTCCCATCCCAGTAATAAGACAATAATTGTCCGTGAAAAATTAGCTAAAGGCTAAAGTAGCTAAATGGTTCTAATAATTTTATTTTATATAAAAAAAAGGTGATTAGTTATTGATAACATGACAATAACATTATTAAGCTATGGTTTGCTCATACAACATAGCAAAGGATAATTGGATAAGTCAAAGGACCTAATATGAATGTGGACAAAGGAAAACTCAATAAAAATAAAAGGAAAACTTATCATTAAACTTCAAAAATTAATGATTGATACCTGAAACATGCATGTTCTCTGTAAAAGTCAATTGGATAAGGTTTCTTCATTCCAAGCTAGACCATCAATGTTCCATAATGTAAATAAAGAGTTTTTGAATGCAAAAGGAATTCCTTTCATTTATACCAGTATGTTGGTACATGCACTGCACGTGCACATTTGAAAAAAAAACATGTTGAATTAGTATCATTAAATAAAATAAGAGTCTTTTGTTGGAAAAACATAATTTTAGCATTGGAACGTGTACTCAATATCAAATGAGTATGCATGGATATTGGACAGAGTTGCTTCGATTCTTCCTTTTGTTTTTCTTATTCTTATTACTTTATTTTAGTTCAAGAAAATGCATAAATAGTAAGCATAAAATTGAAAGTCAAAAAAATAAAAGCTAAGAAAATCATCAACAATTTTGTCCAAATGATTGCTATTTTACGGGAAACTTTTCTTCACCATAAATGAAGTGGAACAACTTGTGCTACTGTTGATACGCGAATTTTATCTTCTAGTCACCAAAACTAAAGGCCATCTTAAACCATTGCATTCCCTTCTTCCTAACACCCATTCCTATTTCCTTGACGTGAACAGCCACCCAAAATTCAAGACAAGTAAAAAAAAAAGTAGTGAACTCTAATGAAAGTATAAGGGTGGCCGGAAGAAAAAAAACTGGATGTCAATAGCAGCACAGCTCAGGCAAAAAACAAAAGTAAAATAGAATACAATAGCGGAAGATTCAGCAAATATTAAAAGGACTTTGCTAGTTTGCCCAGGTGTAAAACCGGGTGAAATAACAGAACAGTTCATACTGAGGAATTCAGGGGGGGACAATTTGGGCATTTTGGCTGAGACTGTGGTGGCCTCCCAATTTTTTATTTCTTGCCTCAGGATTTGACAAAAACAGAATCGGGTATTGTAGTATTTTTGATATTAAAACTACCAAATCCGTTGTAGTCTAGTTGGTTAGGATACTCGGCTCTCACCCGAGAGACCCGGGTTCAAGTCCCGGCAACAGAATTTTTTTCTCCCCCAACGCACCACTTCTGCCCGTAAGCAATGATGAATGAAGGTTGATTACTTAGGTATATAACAAATATACTTTTAAAACAAAAACTGCTTGCACCCATCAATTAAGGATAGAATTAACAACGTAGCAAAATAGTGGAGATGGAAAACATACCCTAAACTCCCCGATGTCGGTTACCTTTTTTAGCCAGTAAACTCGATCTTCAATTGTCTTTTCGAGCATCTTCTCCAAGCTCCGTATTTTAACTTGAACAGACAAGCCGCCGGCGTCTTTGCCTTCTTTCGCACCCTCTACTATTGCTTGTGTGTGTTCTTTAGGGATATTTTGGAGGAGGATGAATGAAGTATAAAAGCTAGGGTTTATAGTTTTAGACCATTTTCGGATAATGGATTTGGGGGTTTTTGAGTTAATTTTTGATAGGAGTGGCAGGCTAGAGGTTTGGAGAATGGAGAGGAGTGCAGTCGTACACTTTATAGCCTTGAAAAGGCACAAAAATTTGGGTTAGACAGAAAAAGTAGTTGCTTTATCCCTTTTCTTGATATACTTTTTTGATGTATCGGGTGGAATTTGGGTAGACAAAAATGCGTAATTTCGAAGAGACGCTGACTCATGCTAAGCTATTTTGATAATCTATACACCTATAAAACTGCAGATGCACCGCTAATTCAGATTTTACATCATCAACTACTTGTAATATCTTCGACGTAATATTATTTGTCTACCGTCGACGTATTTAATTGAAGAAGACATGCTTAATGTTGTAATTCTTACCATGTTAGGAACAATTATTAGATGATGTTATCGTTTGTTGTATTAAGCCATCAATTATGTTTTAAAATATTAGCATAACCGCACAACGGTAGGAAAACCGACCGTTCGATTTTATAAATTAAAAGAAAAAAGTTTATTCTATAAATTAATCGACAAAATCATGTTTAATTTATGAATTTGTTGCATTTTCAAAATAATCTATTCAAATCTATCGAAGTATATTGTAGTAAAAATAGAATATTAACGATAGATCTGAAATAGATTTGAAATACAACGGATATTTTAAAAAAAATTAGACATTAGAATTTGGACCATTAAAACATTGGAGAGAACAATTCCCAAAAAAAGTGTATTTTTTTTGGCTTTACAAAGGTTTATTTTATCCATGTGGTTGTAACCAAACATATCTAACGATTAATTTGACCTAGTACAACTGTACAACGGTGGAGAACCAATTGTTTGTTTGCATAGTTGAAAAGAAAAACTAGTTTTTTAAATTAATCTTAGTTGAACATAAAAAAATAATATAGTAGAGAATATTTAAAAGATAATTTTTATTCTAATCCACATTTGTAATTAGTTAATCCGTCATTTTACTTTTATTAGTTAATCCACAACTATTTTGTTAGTTAATCCACGAGTGGATTAACTTAAAGATTTCATGTTTTTTTCTTTCAAAATCTATGTGTTGCTTCTTGTACAAAGAGTTACACCCATGGACTGACTTAAAATACGTGCAACAATGAAAGCCAAACCATACAAAAGGTTTTAGTAAACAGAAGGAAACACAAAATACATCACGAACAATACTAGTTCACCATACAAGAGCTAGAAATATAACAGAAGATACAGACTACACAAGGATAAACTAAAATATTTAACCATGCTCTTTTTCAATAGGTAGAACTGATGCAATTTATCATAATGTAATTAAATGCCTATGAATGCAATATGAACTTTGTCAATCCTGCAGCTGGGCATCTCTTGTAGTGAGGGGTATATAGCGAACAACTAACTCATTGCGCACAGAATTGGAACCATCTTCCTTTTTATCCACCACCTTTTATTCTTGGAAGTTGGTGCCAACCGGAACCACCAGTCGACCACTAGGCTTAAGCTGCTCGACCAGTCTCCTTGGAATCTCTGGTGCTGCTGCTCCTACATGAATTCCATCATATGGTGCCAATTCAGGCCAACCCAGCCTTCCATCTGCATCATTTAGCAGCATATTTTTGCAATCCCTCAAATTAATCAACTTCAAAATAAAAATAAACAAACTACATACTGTTATTACATTTTTCTAAGTGGATAAACTAACTAAAAATCAAATATTATTAAAAGTCAATGATCCTATTTTATAGGGTGGATTAACTTATTAAAAATATGGATTAGAATAAAAATTACCTATTTAAAATTAGGGAGATCTATGGAGACAAAAGTGGAGAGAATTAAGTGAATTATATTGGAGAGATGTAAGGAGACATGCTCCATGTTTTTTTGGCTTTGAAAAAAATGGATTTTGGCTAAGTGACAGTAGGCAAAACCTCCCTAACGGTCGGTATGATTTTGGCAAGTGACAGTAAGCAAACATTCCTAACGGTCGGTTTGATCATTTAAAAGAACTTTTTTGTTGTATTTTAAATTAATCAACTAAAACTTGATTGATTTAAGAATTTGCTGTATTTTTAAATTTTTTACATTTTCTAAATAATCTATCTAGATCAATCAAATGATATTGTAATAGATAGAAATAGGATATTAACGGTAAATCTAAAGTAGATTTGAAATATAATGGATATTTTAGAGAAACTTTAGACATTAGAATTTGAACCATTAAAAACATCGGAGTAAATAATTCCGGGAAAGGTGGAGTATTTTTTTGGCTTCACAAAAATTGATTTTGGTCAAGTGACAATAAGCAAACCTCCCTAACGGTCGTTTGATGACGGTAAGAAAACCTCCCTAATGGTCGGTTTGATAAATTATACTTAGTATTATTCGGGGTTATCTAATAAGATCTGTAAAAAATCATAGCCTTCAAAAAAAAAAAAAAGAAGAAAAAAACTAGTTAACAAATTATACTCCATAAACATAAGTTTACACTAAAAATGTATGGCCAAATAAATTATGGGGAACCCATGTGCGTAACACAAATTTGCACTAGTTTTCAGTCACCCCCTTTAAATATTTGTTCAGTGATTTCCTTAACATTTACCTTATTTGCAAAAAAAATCCAAAATTATTAATGTTGACAATTTCTTTAATATTCTATGTCTAATCGTGTCCATTTCATTTTCTCTACTTTATTTTCAATTTCTTCCGTGGTGACATTGCTTGTAACTGGCGGAAGGACACCAAATCCTTTTCGAGGAAGGAAGTGGAGTCAAGTTATATTCGTCTTCAAACAAGGTAGTTTGAGATCTTTTATCGCACACCAACGCCGCAGACATGGTTGAATGATCGAAACAAATGAAGTTTTTTGCTCTGATTTCTAGGTTTTTGATCCAAATTGAAATCGATGGATGAAATACCTGGAAAACAAATATTTTCGGTGTCCTTTTTTCTTCTTTTTTTCATTTTTAAAACACAACTTATATGCTATTAGGATATTATATAGGACATAACAACTGTAAAAGTGGGACTCTGAAGATAAACAAAGAAGTATAAACCAAAAGCACACTATTTTATTAGCTAAAGCTTGGCCTTTTATAGCCAGCAAAAAATAAAAACTTTACCCTTAAAATAGGCCACTAAATATCTACTGAAGAAGAGGTAAGAGCATTTCCAACCCTCCTAAGATTTTAATGTAAAGTCTTTTACCCATCAACAATTTTGTATTATATTAAATAACTAATCTTCAATGGTAATGTTATATTGATTTTGAAGATGACATGACACAAATTTTACTGGACATTGTCAAGTGCAATGTCTAGTTCTAGACATTGTACTTCACAATGTGAAGTAATAAATACATATGTTATTAATTATCTTAATATAACACTTTTATTTATTTATAATTTGATTGGAACACATAAGCTAATTATTTTTTATTGACACATTAGCATTGGAGTTGATTTTTCACTTTTGTTGTAATTTTAGAATATTTTATATAACATTGATTTCACATTGTGAACACATGGAATTAAATAGACATTACATTCTATATGCATTGAAGATGCTCTAACATAGCAGACTTTAACAAAGTCTAAACCCCACGATTAAAATGCTAAACAAAGACTTAATTTAAACTTATTAACAACTATTAAATAAATGCATGCATAAATAAATAACAGACTCCAGTAAAATTCATTTATTTACTCAGCTGATGTTACATGCCTTGGTCCTCCACGAACACTATATAACTACAACAAAACAACATACTGATCTCATGGATCATCTAAAGTAAATTCTAATAACTCTAAATTTAGACATGGATCTTTTTCTAGCATTAAAAGATTTACCTTTTTTTTTGGCAAGGCGCATTAAAAAAAATTCTCCTTCTATGTTAACCATATATTAACCATCATCCTCTTTTTTAACCATCCTTCTTGCCGAGTTTTCAGACATCATTCAAAGTTCTTGCATGGGTGAATTTTGTATGAGCTACAGTATCGGGCCTTCATGTACCAAATAAATCAGGTTCCTCAATTAACTTGTTCGAAAAATCCCTAAACATTAATAACTTGAAAGTGGGTATGCATCTCTCTATTTTGAAGTTGATCAAAGTTCATCTAGGCAAAGCATGAAGATATCTGGTATCTTCTATTTGCCTTATCACGGTTCGGCGCCACCAATGGAAATAAAGGACTTCATCCGGGAAAAGAAATGAAGATAAGTTCTTTGCTATGCTAATTTCTCTTCTAAAACAAAAACGTGAGAGTGTCAGAAACAACAGCTGTTAGATAATTGATAAAAAACCAAACAAACAATAGTTTTGTAATCACCATTGTTACAACTTAGATTCACTTTATTCACCCATTAATACTTCAAAAAATTCAGTATTTATGCATTTCTATACTTAGCTATTACAAATTCTAATCAAACCATGACTTAATGTTAAAACTTCATGGACTGGGGGAATGAAATTAATTGGTGACAAATGTTGGCACATACGCTAAGATATACAAAAATTTACAAAAAAATAAAGTTTGTGTAGTACTTTTATCACTATTCCTAACTATTCAGTCGCACAGTAATGATTTTCTTAACTATCATAATGTTAATACTACAGTCAAGCTTTAATACTTCTAAATCTTAAATGGGGTATCCTAATTACAGCTGAAGGACTTACATCTACACTATCAATGTTCGAAAGTCATGCTTAAGGATGAAACTTACAGAGGCTTCCTTCTACATCTTCTTTTATGACAAATAAATGTTGGAATTTCTATATACTTAATGATTGACAAATCATGAAATTCCATATTTGAATAGATGACCCCATATTGATTTAATTGAGAATAAATCAGAGAGAAAGTAAAATGAATTAGCGGAAGCCATACCTGAATCTAGATGTTTACAGAGAGAAGATTAACCAAGTTAAATCATGGATTTTTTATCAAACCTGGTACAAGCTTTAGATCTGAATCGATAGTTGTTGGATTTGATTATCAAACCTGATACAAGCTTTAGATCTGAATCGATAGTTGCTGCTTTCATCAACTGAATCCATGAGTGTTTGTTAAAGAGGATCGACTTGGTTTTGGATCTTCCAAATTGACACAAGTTCAGATGTAAATGTATTTCTTTTGAGGGGATAAAAAGAATACGCTAAAAACTTGTGTAATTTGGGGACCACAACCCCTAATTTATAACAGTGTAATATTTTCAGTTCGGCCCTTCATCAAACTGAAAAATATTTTGGTCTCTACGTATTCCTTCCATGACAGCTAAATATTTCTGCCGATAAATATTATTACCCTATTGAACCACTTTAATTGGCATTCACACCTAAATAGCGTTACACATTGTGTCTAAATGTGTGGCCCACATAATTGAAATATTCTAACAATCTCCCCTAAGCCACATATTTAGTAACCTTAAATGTGTTTAACTTTATGAGCTCCAAATTCTGCTATTTATGTCATAAGGTGTTTTCTTAAACAATCTCATCCATTAACTACGCTGACAAAGGATCAAATAGGCTTTCGTTATCTTTAATGTAACTAAACCCATCAATGGTCACATATACCAACACAATCAAATGACATAGATTAATCATGGATGCGTAGCATGGAAATTACATGAGATGTGATCATTACATGTCTATTCCAACTGGTCCAAATTTAGTGAGATCAAAATGTTTAATATTTGAACAACCTAGAATGCAAACAATCTTTATTACTTTGTTTCTGATCAGAAAAAAAACTTGATATATACATTTGTAACCGAAGCATAGAGCAATGAGTCATAGGACAATACCAAATACAAACTCCCCCTGAACCAAAATATCCTTACAAAAAAAGTTACGCTTATTGAGCTACATGCTTATGAAAGACCATAAGTGATAATCTTTTGGTAAGAGGATCCGCCATAATAGAGTTTGTCAAAGTATGCTTTATGAATTATAATATATTTTGCACTCTTCCCTTATTGAAAAATAATATTTTCTTTACTGTCACAATGTACTTTAATGATCTTTCAATTCTTTATTAATAACCCATGGTCTTGTGACATAATTTTACAATTATTTTCCATAGTTGGATGTCTTGTAATTAAACATGAATAATATTTTCATAGTAGTGGAAGTTATAAGTGTTTGCATGACACTTTCCTTATATAGTTCCACTCTATATTATCGTTACCTTAAGTGGATCATTTGCAGCAATGACATCCAACAATTATTCAAATCGTAATTCTTTTTGATCTTCAACTGATTCGATCTTTTATCCATGAACATATAAAACTTTTTTTATTTTATTCTTTAAAGATACTTCATAACATTTTGGTTACTAACAGGTGATCCACTTTCAATATCAATAAGATATCGGCCAAGCAATATAAACGACACCCATATGTTTATATACTTCAGTATGCATTAAACTCGTATTACAAATGCATGAGGAATCACATGCATATTTTTAGTTTCAAGAATGGTAGCACTTAACTGTTTTGGTAGAAAAAAAAAAGAATAAACTGAATCGCATTTTACGTATCAAACCTTTTTAAGCACTTATCTTTCAAATTCTTTTGTAATAATCCAAATATCACCCCATGAACAATAATGGTATATTTGAATTCCAAATACAAAAGACTAATCCATAAGTTGATTTCTTAAGTAGTTTCAACAATGTCTCCATTGAGAAACATGACTTCAATTTCCATCAGATAGTGCTCAAAAGTACATGATACAATAAGCTTCAAAGTGATTCTAAAGATTCATCTACTAAGTTCAAATGAAACATTCTTTAAAGGAAACAAAAAATCCTTTTAAGAATAGTGTTTTCAGAGTCCCTTATAGAATTCCATATTACCCACTTGATCCCTTTTGGCTTTGAGTAGTTATTCAAAACCATTGATCTTGTTACTTAAGTTAGAGGGAAATTTCAAACTTTATTATCCATATAGATTTATACTATATGTACTTTTCTTAAATCCACATTTTTTAAACTAGTACCTTACATGGATTGATGTAGGTCCATAGAATTATCTTTACTAATCCATTATTTATCTTTATGGAGAAACACTACGTGGTCATCTGAAATAGCGTTTCTTTCCTTTTAGGTGGATTTCCTTAGTGATCTTGCATTTTGAGGTTGTTGAGTCTATTTTCTTGAAACAGTAAACCTTAACTTGGAGAATAATTTCTTTACCATTGACTTATTATGCTTCCTAATTTATTTCTTGTTAGCAAAATGAAATCTATCATAAATTATCCAAAGAAGTAACTGCAGTTGAATCAGAGATGGTTCTCTTTAAAGACAATGATTATACTTTATTCCCCCCCCCCCCCCCCAAATTCAACATCCTTAAGAAGTTGTTGCATTTCCCATCATTAAACTTTTCTTTATTGTAGGTTCATAAATTTATACCTTTAAAATCGCTTAGAATATCAACAAAGTATTTTCCACCTTTTCGATATCTCAATTTAGAATTCCTTAATTAGCTGAAATATATAATTATATCAGTCATCAAAACAAAATATGAGATATCATTACAAAAGCTAGCAAACATAACTTATATATTAGACATTAGGAGCTTTAATTACATAAATGTTTGAATTTATCCATAAATCCACTTTATTATTTCTGAATGAACAATAATAACCTATTTTGTTCATATTAGAAATATAAAACCGAAATTTGTCTAGATGACAACATAAAATAAATTCAAACAATTCAACCGAAATCTCAATAATTACTTAAAGAAATATCTAATATACTTTTCCTTATATGTCTGCATAATTTATTAAAGAAACAACTATAAATACATATGTATGTTATTTCTTTTCTTCTAGATTCTTAACGACTTCATATCTTCATTTATACATTTGTTTACAATGTATGTCAAATGAGTGCTTCCAACATTGTCATGCTTCATACTTCTTAATTTTACCATAAGCCGAATAAACCAAATAATATAACACTTATTTCTTTAAATTATTATTTTATAATAATAATATTCTTAATATAGCTATTGAACCAAAAATTAATAATAATTTGAGTGCTTTTGACCTCTAAAGCAAGATTTTTCTATATAGTACTCATTTATGTTTCTTCTACTTTGACTTTATGGAAATAAGCACTACAAATTATGCTTGTTTCCCCTTATTGTTTCCATAAAGTGCTTTTCATTCTCACTAGATTACTTATCAAAATTAGTTATCCCTATATATAGTACGTCATTGAAAAACTTCTAAAATACTTTACCGTATAATCCTTTTACTCTTGTTGTTTGAGTTATTCCACCTTTCAATATTCTTTTTAATATCAAAAGAACATTTAACCGTAATAGGGTTGAATAAGCCCCTCTTAATTGCAAGAGCTAGATCAATAAATTCAAGAGAAGACAACGTATCATCTTACTATTCCTTATAGATAGTCTTATAGAATATGAGAATACACTTAAATTGGCAGATACTTTATCCAAATTAGTTGAAAAGTGAACAAAAAACAAAGCTTGACCTTATATGCTCATAGCCAAATTTCAGCCATAGTAAATTCAAATAATTGGTTAGTACCTTATTAGGATAATGTGGCGACCCGAACTTCCCCGTGAAGGAAAGCACGGATTGCTTTGAGGACAAGACGAATCAGAATGCAAACAGAAGAACATTTCATTGTATATTACAACAATTCCATCAGAATACAAGAATATACAGAGTATGAATAAATATTATACAACAGAAAAATATCAGAGATTTAAATTACATTTAAATATATAGCAGCGGAAAAATAATACAATACATAACTAAAAGAGATATACGGATACAGAGCTTTCCGGATATCATTCCAGCTGTAAACCAGGTTCCTGTGAATATAAATCTGCAAAACCAAAACTACTAGTTGCCCGTGTGGAAAATAGAGGCACCCAGAGTTTAGGTTAAAACAATAAACTCTAGGTCAGTCATGTGACTGGTGTGAGAACTAAAATAGTTATTTAAAACTTTACTTTAAAAAAGAGTAATTCAAGGGACCACGCCGTATAATATGGAACGGGTTTCCTCCCAAGAACACTAGTGCATATAACAAAACAACGCAATGCTTTTTGGAAAAATGAAGCTATTATAAGACCCAGGTCCCATCACACAATGCAACGCAAGCCGAAGGATAGGGTTTTCCCTTATAATAGCCAAACATGATTGGTACGTTTAAAACAAATCATTTGATACTATTATAAGTGTATAGTGTCAAAACAATTTCAATCATAAGTATCAATCATAGACGGCATAAGTGCCCCATACTACTATGTCGCCAATACTAGGCTTTACAAATAAAACCGAAATATCATGTATTGGAAATTGGATTCCATCATGAGTCGAGGCAAGGGGCAAGCTCCTCTCCGCTCAAGACACTCTAGCAAATGTCTCGGGACCACACAGCGATCCTGGATCTTCAGGGCCGGTTCTCTCTTACTTTTGAGGATTAGTTATTCCTGAACACACGTTTCCCGGTCCTAACAGACCTATATCCGAGGCGCCTCGCATCCAACAACCACACAGGTAAAAAGTATATAAATGTCAGGGCTGGTAGGTCACTGACATCACCCATAGCTTGAAAGAAACGTCGTGCTCTCCCTGCAGTCACATAGCTAGATAATGTACAATAGAATACACTGGATAAACATAATCATCAGAGTTACACAGAATACAGGATCATACTTAGTACAAATACAGTTCAACTATACATAAATGTCTACAGAGGAAAACAAACATAATATGTACAACAGGAGCTGAACAGCATAAAAAGAGATAAATGATAGAATCCATCTTCAGCTCCAGCTATCCAGAAAGAGCCTGCTAAAAATTGAATACAAGGCTTCCCGTATAGAAATAGGGGCACCCGAGTTTGCAAGTGAAACAAACTACGAGTCAGTCATGGGACTGGTATGAGAAATCTACTTAACACATTTTATAATATGGCCAATCACAGGACCACGCCACTTTCGCGGAACGGGTTTACTCCATTGGATTGTCGGTGCTTTAAAACAAGTAAATCTTTTAAATATCGCAATGCTTTTTATAAAAATGAAGCCATTATAAGACTTAGTTCCCATCACACAATGCAACACAAACCAGAGGATAGAGTTTTACCTTATAATGGCCAAAATATTCTTGATACGAGCAAAACAAATCATTTGATATTATTGCTAGTGTTTATATGTTTCAAAAACAATTTCAATCATAACTATCAATCATAGACGACATGGGTACCATATATCATGTCGCCATATATATATATATATATATATATATATATATATATATATATATATATATACAATCAAAACCGCACGATGTCATATTTGGAAATTGGATTTCCATCATGAACCAAGGCTCCTTACCGATTCAAGACAATCTAGCCCATGTCTCAGGACCCAAACACAGGTGGGCCCTTGGATCATCAGGGCTGGTCTACCGATGTGGATTAAAATTCTTGAACACTGCGTTTCCCCGCCCAATGGGGCGTAAACTGGTCATATCTGACCACACCATCGGCTCCAAAGAGACCGAAGCAAACCGAGGCCTCGCTTTCCATCATCCACATAAGTAAAATACCCGGGTGTTCAAAATCTAAAGCACCACTCCTAGCTAGAAGGAAACACATGTCCTCCCTGAGGTCCTTCTCCCATTTCTGGCTCCTACCGGGGTGTGAGGCTCGCAAAACAACGCTATGCACAATGCTACGCCACACGGGCTGCGCTTTGATCATCAACCACAAGACTTTGCTTTTCAACAGGAGCCTTGATCATCTTCCACTTAGGCATGCCACACAGGAAATTCACTCCATGTGACTAATTTCTATAGATATATAACCTGAGCTCGTACGTCTCAGAGAAGGGCGTTAAGCAAGAGAATAAATTCTCCACCGCCAAACAGATATATATATTTAATAGAGATCAATCAGCACAGAACAAAATCCAATGTCAGACACACCGTCCATTTACAAGTTCGTTCGGATTTGAACGAAACCGGAGGCACTCAATACCTCGCATATCCGTACAATCAAAAAGTACGTCCAGACGGCTACTACTCAACCCCTTCAAGGTAGCTACTCCTATCATGAGCATCAGTAGCACCCCTCCATTCGACGTGAAGATCATCGGTCTTGCACCGTCTTCATATCTTCTACTTTCACTCGTCGATCAATTATTTGAAATGAGAATTAACTCGGCCCTTTCAAATAATTCACGTATATTTAGAATTTCAAATCAATTCATTTCAATGGTTAAATTATTCGATATCACTAATTCTGTTCTTTAATGTAATTTTCACGCCAAAGACATTCAACCATCAAATATCAAATAAACCGAGCAAATTCAGTTTATTTCCATTCCATATCGTTTATAATATTTTATCACGATTTATCGCTATTTTTATTTATTTAAAAATAGCCAATTCCTTCAAACAACGCTTCAGGCCATAACGCGGCCATGGCGTTGTTTTTCTTCAGATTTGATTTACACATATCTAAAAATCTAACCGTTGGATCTTCACAAATTTTATATCATTAGAAATATCTTTTCAAAAGGAATCCAACGGTTTCAGTTTTGGGAAAATCCGACGGTCGGATCTCCCGGTACAATCGTTTGAAGTTACGATTTCAAAATACGAACTGCAGCGTCGTTATTCGATTTAATTTAATTATATATATATATATATAATCGATTCTGGCGCTGTTTTTCTTCAGATTTGAATTAAACATTCCAGACAATCCAACCGTTGGATCTTCACAAAGTGGGTGTCGTTGGAAAGATATTTCCAAGGCGAACCCAACGGTTGTGGTTTCGGGAAAATCTGATGGTCGGATCTCCCGCACTAATCGTTTGAAATCACAGTTTCAAAACACGAACTGCAGCTTCGTTATTCGATTTATTTCATTTATATGTATATATAAATATATTAATATAATTCTTTCTTCGATTTCAAAACTATATTCACTTCTTATATTTGATAAAAAATGATATTTTTATCCAACAGATATTTATTTCAACACATCACTATTTTTAACACTTCATATTCACAATAAAAATGTAGATTTTATTGTTCAATCTATATATTCAACACATGAATGTTTTCGACTTCACACATACGATAAAAATATGATTTTTATCGTTCTAGTCCTTTATTCAACACATAAATATTTTCTATAGTTTATAGATATAATAAAAATGTGGTTTTTATTGTAAAACAATTTATTTCAAAACACGATTATTGTATATAGTTCATATATAAGGTAAAAATATTATTTTTATATTTCAAAGAATTTATTCAACACATGAATTTCATTCAACACATGAATTTCTACTCAACACATGAATTTCTATTCAACACATGAAAATAATTCTAACACATGAATATTATTGAAAATTTCGGCAGCATAACGGCAGGGTAGTTAAAACCGGCACCGTCCCTAGTACGGCTCCTCGCTCTACCTTAAAACCTCGCGGTTTTTGACAATGGGGATTTTCAATATCTAGTTCGTACGCAGACGAATTTTCCCATATACTAATCCTATTGGAATTTCAATCACAATCAATCATTTCAAATCAACTATTCATGATATTCATCAAATTTCAAATCAACCAATAATCCAAACAATATCACAAAAAATATATATCGTCCATGGTCTGTGGACGAGGGGAGTATATATATATAGATATACATGTATAACTATATTTCAGTTTCACTTCAATATCATTTCAATTTGTTTCAACGCATATATTATTTTTACAACGCACATATAACTTATACATCGAACATACAACTTATACAACGCTTATACATGTGGTGTACAATGGTTATATAGATCATACATCGACTATATAATTTATACATCATTGTTTTCCATATTGTTTATAAATTAGAAATCTCACATTGCGTTCCACTCCACCAAAAATTGCAGAAGGCTCAGAAAAATATGCGGTCTCTTCTAAAATGTAGAAGACGTCCACACGAGTCCATTGTCTCTTGTTTCACTGGATTTCGACCACATAGCAAAAAGATATGATTTTTACTGTAAATCATAAACTGTAGTACTTTAAAGTTCTATTAAACAGTTTAAAATAATTCAGCCATACCTCTCAGTAGTTTGTTCAAAACTAGGGTCGCGATTTTCGGAAAAACCGTGAATCGATAGGACGATCAGAGGGTACAACATCGAGGAGGGAGGAACGATGCTCAGGCGCGTGGGGGTGGGGTCCACTTCGGTGGCTCCAAGCGGGCTTAGCGGCAACAGGAAGGTTCCGACTTTGGGGAGGCAGTTCTTGCGATTTACTCCACAATAGGGTTCGAATCTTATATGGATTTGGAGAGGAGGAGGGCTTCAAAAAGCTTAACAGGAGCAATGGGTTTTGATGAGTGGTTTGGCCGGAAAAGAGGAAAGAAGGCTGGAAAGGGGAGCCGCCGTTCGATCTGGAGCGGGAGGGGATTTTCGCGTTTTTTTATTTTTTTTATTTTATGAAAGAAATTATTCTATTGGCCGATATTTATATAAATTCGAAAATAAGGTTTTCTCCAAACGAACTCCAATTCAAACCCAACGACTGTCGTCCCTAGCTAAGTACCCCCATCCCGAACACAATGGGATATGTTTCGTAGGCCCATTCGACTGTTTCAGTTAGTTTCTCTTCAAATTAAAATATAAAACATTCAATATTTGATTTCAACGTACATTTCAATTTGCCGGGGCCACATACCGATTCTAAAAATTCCAGAAAAATAAATCTAGCTATGTTTTGATGATACGGTCCCAACAAAACTAGTTTCGTCGAATTCGGAGACTGTTTGTAAAATGGCCATTTTCTGGTCGATCCAATTTAACAGAAATTCACCAAACACAATTTATTTTGCCACGCTCACATATTAACTTCAAATATTATGAAATTTGAAACCTAGCAATAATTTGACATCCTGGATCCAACAAAAGAGGTTTCGTCGAATTCTGAGGTCGTTTGCAAAATGTTTATTTTCAAGGGCGATATAATCTCTATAGCGACCTTTCTGAAAATTCTTTTGGCCATAACTTTTGATTCCCGCTATGAAACTTCAATTTTTCAGATTCGTTAGAAAGATATCCACTAAAAGATTTAAATATTTTTGGTTTCACTAAAATCCATTTTATTCTGCACCAGGTACAGTCAGTCAAAGTTTGAATTGAAATTTTGAAACTGCCGCGCCATTTCAGGCCTTGCTTATAATTTAAAATAATTATATTTATTTTCAAATGTAGATTCAAACACACTTTTTGTCGTTATTATTTAAAATAATTTATTTTAAATATCTAAAATCCACTAAAATAGCCAAATTAAATTTTTTAAACTGGCTCAGATTTTCCGGGTTGTTACACACTAACCCGTTTTTGACTCATACTGATGTGTGAGGCTCGCAAATTAACTCCATACACAAAACTCTGCCATACAGGCCGTGCTTTGATCATCAGCCACAAGACTTTGCTTTTCAACAGAAGCCTTGATCATTTGCCACTTAGGCATGCCACACAGGCAATTCATGCCATGCGATTGTTATCCATCAATATATAACCTCTAAGCTCGTACGTCTCAGAGAAGGGCGTTAAGAAAGAGAATAAATTCTCTGTCGCCAAATAGATATATATTTAATAGAGATTAATCACACGGAATAAAATCCAATGTCAGACACACAGTCCATTTACAAGTTCGTTCTGGGTCTGAACTAAACCGGAGGAACCTTATTCCACGCATATCCATCGATCTCCAAGTACGTCTGGACGATCACCAACTGATTCCCTCCTCTTGGGTGTACAACCCAATCAAGATCATCAATAATCATCCAAACGATGTGAAGACCTCCGGTCTTTAACCACCGTCTTCATCTTCGACTTATCGTCGAATTGGTTATTCAGAATGAGTATAAACCCGGCCTTTCCGAATAACCCGCGTATATAATGAACAAGTGTTACACAAACACAACATACGCCTCATTCCAATTCAGAATAATCTTTTATTCAAATATTCACATTCTTAGGGAAAGGTTCCCATTAATTTTATCAAAGATAAATTCTTTTAAATTTATTCTTTAATCTTCCTTTGGATATCATTTCAAACCATATTATGGTTTTCCAAACTATTCGGGATTAGCGAACCACACCGAAATAATCATTTATTTTATTTCCCGATCCTAACCTATTCATCCCACGGAGAAAAACTGGTAATACTCCATATCTAACACCACGGTGTTATCAGTAAATATTAATTAACATTTCACGTTCAAATCTAATTAAAGATTTGACTATCGCTTGGAGCAAAACTGGTGATACTCCATTCTCAATCACTTTAATCTAATTAAAGATTCATTAAAACTCCACTTAGTTTTAATCTTCCCAAAAATCAATATCCTGTCTTTAACTGGGTTAAAGAAACAATGTCTTCTAAAACACGGTTCACGATAAACCCAAAATCACTTTCCATTGTTAATCGGGTTAAAGAACAGGTGTTATTCAAAACACCGCTCACGATAAACCTCAAAAACCAATTTAAATTCAATTCCAATTAAATACTAATTAATTGGACAATTTCACTAAATCTTAATTAAAAGATTTATTCTTTTCTAAACTGAGTCCAAGAACAGTGTTATTTAAGACACCATTCATGACGAACTCAAAATCCCATTTGATATTAAATACAAGGCTCTGAATAGAAAATATATCGGCTTATATTCATTATCAAATTCTGAAACTAAAGAATATCGTATTGGAAATAACGATATAAATATATATTTAAAATTTCCACAACCATATTTGTATAATCCCGAAATCCAACATCGAAATATTCTGAAGATAATTTCGATTCAAATCCATATCAATTCACGTATATTGGAAATTCTGATTATTTTTAAAACCACTTCAAATCTAGTTCAAAACTTGTTCATTTCGATAAAAATATATTTTTATCCTTTCAAATGTGAAATTTTTCATCTCGGTTCTTTTCAATTCATATATTATGATTTTACACAAATTATTAATATTTTTAATAATTTTATCAAGGGCCGTACAGTCAGTTTTCAGTAACGGCCACCGAACTGCACTTAAAGCGACCTTTTCCAAATATTAATTGGACATGATTCCAAATCCAACCATTAGATTTCAAATTTCTAATATTCATTGGAAAGCTCTTTTCGATACGAACCCAACGGTTCCGGTTTCAGGAGAATCTGACGGTTGGATCTCCCGCAACGTCAATTCGAAGTCAATGGTCGAAATTCGCGAACGGTCGCGGCGAGGCGCGTTCTATTCAGGCCATTTAATATATATATATATATATAATATATTATATATACTTCATCGATTTCAATTCTAAACGTATTTTATAAATCGTTTTAAATTTGTTTTAAAAACGATTTCAACTTCATATTCAATTTTAAATCAAAATTGAATATTCCATATCATTAACATATAAATGATAATATTTTCAAAATATTAGATTTTGAAATCACTTCCTTTTCTATATTCATTATAAAAACAAATATAATCGATATAAATATCGTTCGCGTCAAAATGGCGCATCTCTAATCAACACGGCTTTATATATTTCAATAACTTCGTTATTCTATTCAACAAATGAATATCTTCTTCAACACATGAATATATATTTCTTTCAACACATGAATATTCTCAACACATGAGTATCGTCAACACATGACTATTTTTGTTATTTAATATATTTTATAAAATTATGATTTCTATCATTTAATTCTTAATCAGACTCCAACCGTAAATTAGTAAGAGAACGATTCCCTAAGTATTAACCCGAAGGCCGAAACCAACATTATATCAATACCCAGGAAACCACTCATCTTAACTAGTTTCCAGCTAGTATCTAATTTTATATATGATAAAAATGTGAATTTTATTGTTAAAATATTTCGTTCAACACATGATAAGTTTCAACACATGAATATTCTCAACACATGAGTATCGTCAACACATGACTAATTATTCTATTCAACACATGAATATTCTCAACACATGAGTATCGTCAACACATGACAATTTATTCTATTCAACACATGAATCTTTAATTTATAATATTCTTTATTTTCCCAATTGGAATGAGGCCCAATCAATTACCATATAATGTTAATTATATGGATTCCATACAAAACATGTATATAATAGCAATGATAAATAATCAACCATCATTCAAAGTGCACCACACAACTGTATAAGCATTAAATATAAATAATTAATGCTTACACAGTCTGTCGACCAATCGATCAACATACAACTAAATAATTGGGATTAGTGTACGCAAAATATCATCCCAATACCCATGTGGGGTTTCAATCCACAAACACCGAATATTATTTGTGTAGTTGGGCGACGTGTAAAATTTATCGTCCCAATCAATAACAGTCAAATGGGTGTACGTAAGCAAATCGTTTGATTTGTAAATGAATATTTATTTATTCATATTCACGTTAAATTTATATTTTTAACGATAAACAATTTATTTCAACACATGAATATTTATTTTCATTCATTCCATATCATAATCAATTTTCACCACACAACAAAATCAAACAAGTTTTCCATGGTCTGTGGACAACGGGTGTCGGGTGCTGCTAAGCACCGTCTGCATCCTAGTATATATTTTTAACTAGAAAACAAGAATTAAAGTGAGAAGTTCTCACTAAGAGCTAAACCAAACGCCGCGACTCTTCATATGTAGAAAATCTTCGTCGTGTTTCCAACGAGATCTGTTCAACACCATTTGTGTTAAAAAATATATTTTCAACAACGCTACTTCCTATATAAAGATTATATTTTTATATCGTTGCTTCATATATAAAAAGCATATTTTTCTCTTGCCATTCTCTATATAAAAATCAAATTTTTATATATAAAGATCGTATTTTTATATCTCTACTACATATGAAAAAATCACTCCTTTACACCGCTACCTCCATGATAAAAATTATATTTTTATCTTGCTAGTAATATATTAAAAATTATATTTTTACTTCTCTACATACATAAAAAATATTTTTTTCCCTCACTATATATATATATAATGAAATCTTTATCGTTACTTCACATATATAAAAATCGCTTCTTTTACAAAGTAAAAATCACTTCTTTCTATTTTTAAAAATCTAATCCTTTTTATCGTTCATATAAATATAAAGTTCATATCTTTACATCGTTCACATACATATAAAGTTCATATCTTTACATCGTTCACATACTTATAAAGTTCATATCTTTATATTGTTCACATACACATAAAGTTCATATCTTTATATCGTCAAAAACAATTCTTTATATTGCCAAATCTTGTTACGTAGAAAAATCACATCTTTTCATCAACGCTTTATATATGTAAAATTGAAAATAAAAAGAAATGTAAACAAATAATTAAAACTTACTTTGTTGCTAGAAGAGGGAGAGAGAGGCGAGGTGGTTGCGGAGGGTGGTGCGTCGGGCATCAGAGGGGGGGTTGCGTTCGCTGATGGTCGGAGGTAGGGTTTGGGGTCTCGGACTGAGTTTCGCAGCGGCGGCCTTCTGGTCGATGTAGGGGAGGGAAGGGTTTAATCGACGGAGAGGGAGGCATAGAGGGGGTCGCGGCCACGCCAGCGGTGAGGAGGGGGCTCCGACGGCAGCCAACGGTGAGGGGGCGACGACGATGTGGGGGGGGGGGGGTGTAGTGGAGGTGACCTGCGCGGTGGACGGGAGGACATCGCGATTTGTTCCTTTTTTTCGATTTTGGTCTGAAAGAGGAATGAGGGAGAGAGAGAGAGAAAAACAAGAGGGGGGTTGACTAAGTGGATTAATTATATATTTAATTAATTTAAATTCTAAAAAGTAACTTTTCCATACGAACCTCAAATCAATCCCACCAACTGTTGTCCCTAGCTAATTACCTCAATTCCGAACAGAATGGGATATGTCATGTAGGCCAAGTCGATCATTACGATCAGTTTTCGTTAGAATCAAAATATAAATCTATATATTGAATTTGAACGAAGCATTTCAATTTATTGGGGCTATATATCAACTCTAAAAATTCCCAAAAAATTATTTCTAGCTTCGTATTGATGATACGGTCCTAATAAAACTAATTTCGTCAAATTTTGAGACCGTTTGAAAAATGGCCATTTTCTGGTCGATCTAAATTGACTGAAACTGTTAAAACACGTTTTCCTTTGCCACGCTCACACATTGATTCAGAAAATTACGAATTTTGGAATATATCAATAACTTGACATTCCGGATCCAACAAAAGTGGTTTCATCGAAAACGGAGGTCGTTTACAAAATTTGCATTTTTAAGGGCTATATTTCCATAGCGACTATTCTGAATTTTTAACCGGGCGTAACTTTTTATTCCTGCTATGAAATTTCAATTTTTCGGATTCATTGGAATGATATTGTCAAATAGATTCAAATATTTTTGGTTTTGCTAAAATCCGGTTTATTTTGAATCCTATACATTCATTTGAAATTAGAAATCGAACTTTCAAACTACCTTGTCATTTTCAATTCCTTTTATATTTAAAATAAAATATTTATATTCTAACGTCAATTCAAATAAATATATTACGTTCTAATTATATTCAAAATAAATTTCTCATTGTTATTATTTAAAGTAATTCATTTTAAATACTCAAAATTCATTAAAATTGCCAAAATAAAAATTTTAAATTGGCTCAGATTTTCCAGGTTGTTACAATCTCCCCCACTTAAAACTTTCGTCCCCGAAAAGGAACGAAGCTGAAAACTGTTTAACAAACCAACTCAACTTCCATTATTTTCATTATGGTTTAAGTTCTTCAACTTTTCAGTTTCTAAGAACTTTCAAATTTTCAAAAAATTTGGCTAACACCCTAAATTTTCGAAAAATTTCTCCAGATCCTCCCCTACACCGGGAGCTTCGGGGTATTTCAAATAGCCTCCCATGACCCTCATCAATCCAAAAGAAAAAGAAAAAGCCAAGCAGCTAGCCAATCGGCTCATAAAATCATCCAAACCCAATAAATTTGTAAACATGTACCTATTTGTCGGGCAAACAATTTTATTCTTCTGCTCTAGCCTCCTTGCTATGACCTGTTCACACATATATATGTACATGCATGCATTTTCAAACAATTTTCAATATAGTTCAATATTTGATTCAATTTGGCCTAAATGGTTAAAAATATCAAACCAATAATCAAACAACATAACCATCAATGAATTAGTTGATTAGCTTTTCAAATTCATAATTTTGATACATATACAGAAAATCATGTTTTTGATGCCAAATCACAACAAATAATCCAGTGTAAGTTTTGGTTCTCACACCAGTCAATGGAAATATATAGAAATCCCACTTTCGAAACTCAAACACAAATACTGATGATGTTGCAATCATCATCAGAATTGTCCCCGGGCGACTAGAGTGTGATTCTATATCTATCCAGTATATTAAAACTTCGAATATACGTTCATGACGCGTATATGCAAAATCTTTATATACTCGATTGTCCAAATTCAATACAAATAAAATATTCAAATACAAACCATTAGATATAAATTTTCAAAACAAAGTTTATTTTCAATTTTATTTTAAAAATATACTCTTCACACTCGTTCTAGGATACTACTGATCCCATCTCTAACGAGTAATTCTTATTGGATATTTCTAATCCAACCTCTGATGAATTATTTCGTTTGGTTCTAATGTGTCTTGTTCTCAAGCTCTGTAAACTAAAGCTCTGATACCAAATGTGGCGACCCGAACTTCCCCGTGAAGGAAAGCACGGATTGCTTTGAGGACAAGACGAATCAGAACGCAAACAGAAGAACAATTCATTGTTTATTACAACAATTTCATCAGAATACAAGAATATACAGAGTATGAACAAATATTACACAACATAAAAATATCAGAGATTTAAATTACATTTAAATACATAGCAGTAGAAAAATAATACAATACACAACTGAAAGAGATATACGGATACAGAGCTTTCCAGATATCATTCCAGCTGTAAACCAGGTTCCTGTGAATATAAATCTGCAAAACCAAAACTACTAGCTGCCCGTGTGGAAAATAGGGGCACCCAGAGTTTAGGTTAAAACAATAAACTTCAGGTCAGTCATGTGACTGGGGTGAGAACTAAAACAGTTGTTTAAAACTTTACTTTAAAAGAGAGTAATTCAAGGGACCACGCCGTATAACACGGAACGGGTTTCCTCCAAAGAACACTAGTGCATATAACAAAACAGCGCAATGCTTTTTGGAAAAATGAAGCTATTATAAGACCCAGGTCCCACCACACAATGTAACGCAAACCAGAGGATATGGTTTTCCTTTATAATAGCCAAACATGCTTGGTACGTTTAAAACAAATCATTTGATACTATTATAAGTGTATAGTGTCAAAACAATTTCAATCATAAGTATCAACCATAGACGGCATAAGTGCCCCATACCACTATGTCGCCAATACTAGGCTCTACAAATAAAATCGAAATATCATGTATTGGAAATTGGATTCCATCATGAGTCGAGGCAAGGGGCAAGCTCCTCTCCGTTCGGGACACTCTAGCAAATGTCTCAGGACCACGCACAGCGATCCTGGATCTTCAGGGCCGGTCCTCTCTTACTTTTGAGGATTACAAATTCCTAAACACATGTTTCCCGGTCCTATCAGACCTATATCCGAGGCGCCTTGCATCCAACAACCACACAGGTAAAAAGTATATAAATGTCAGGGCTGGTAGGTCACTGACATCACCCATAGCTAGAAAGAAACAATGTGCTCTCCCTGCAGTCACTATCTCGTTTTTGACTCATACCGAGGTGTGAGGCTCGCGAATTAACGCCATATACAAAGCTGTGCCACACAGGCCGTGCTTTGATCATCAGCCACAAGACTTTTCTTTTCAACAGAAGCCTTGATCATTTGCCACTTAGGCATGCCACACAGGCAATTCATGCCAAGCGATTGATATCCATCAATATATAACCTCTAAGCTCGTACGTCTCAAAGAAGGGCGTTAAGCAAGAGAATAAATTCTCCGCCGCCAAACAGGTATATATATTTAATAGAAATCAATCACACAGAATAAAATCTAATGTCAGACACACAATCCATTTACAAGTTCGTTCTGGATCTGAACAAAACCAAAGGAACCATATTCCTCGCATATCCATCGATCTCCAAGTACGTCTGGACGATCACCAACTGAATCCCTCCTCTTGGGTGTACCGCCCAATCAAGATCATCAATAATCATCCAAATGATGTGAATACCTCCGGTCTTCAACCACCGTCTTCATCTTCGACTTATCGTCGAATCGGTTATTCAGAATGGGTATAAACCCGGCCTTTCCGAATAACCCGCGTATATAATAAACAAGTGTTACACAAACACAACATACGCCTCATTCCAATTCAGAATTATCTTTTATTCAAATATTCACATTCTTAGGGAAAGGTTCCAATTAATTTTATCAAAGATAAATTCTTTTAAATTTATTCTTTAATCTTCCTTTGGATATCTTTTCAAACCATATTATGGTTTTCCAAACTAGTCGGGATTAGCGAACCACACCGAAGTAATCATTTATTTTATTTCCCAATCCCAACCTATTCATCCATGGAGCAAAACTGGTAATACTCTATATCTAACACCATGGTGTTATCGGTAAATATTAATTACCATTTCACGTTCAAATCTAATTAAAGATTTGACTATCGCTTGGAGCAAAACTGGTAATACTCCATTCTCGATCACTTTAATCTAATTAAAGATTCATTAAAACTCCACTTAGTTTTAATCTTCCCAAAAATCAATATCCTGTCTTTAACTGGGTTAAAGAACCAATGTCATCTAAAACACGGTTCACGATAAACCCAAAATCGCTTTCCATTGTTAATCGGGTTAAAGAACAGGTGTTATTCAAAACACCGCTCACGATAAACCTCAAAAACCAATTTAAATTCAATTCCAATTAAATACTAATTAATTGGACAATTTCACTAAATCTTAATTAAAAGATTTATTCTTTTCTAAACTGAGTCCAAGAACAGTGTTATTTAAGACACCATTCACGACGAACTCAAAATCCCATTTGATATTAAATACAAGGCTCTGAATAGAAAATATATCGGCTTATATTCAATATCAAATTCTGAAACCAACAAATATCGTATTGGAAATAACGATATAAATATATCTTTCAAATTTCCACAACCATATCTTTATAATCACGAAATCCAACATCTAAAAATTTCAAAGATAATTTCGGTTCAAATCCATTCCAATTCATGTATATTGGAAATTCTAATTATTTTTAAAACCACTTCAAATCTAATTCAAAACTAATTCATTTCGATAAAATTATATTTTTATCCTTTCAAATATGGAATTTTTCATCCCATTTCTTTACCATTCATATATTATGATTTTACACAAATTATTAATATTTTTAATAAATTTATCAAGGCCCGTACAGTCGGTTTTTAGTAATGGCCACCGAACTGCACTTACAGCGACCTTTTCCAAATTTGATTTGGACATAACTCCAAATCCAACCATTAGATTTTAAATTTCTAATATTCATTGGAAATCTCTTTTTGATATGAACCTAACGGCTCCGGTTTCAGGAGAATCCGACAGTCGGATCTCCCGCAACGTCAATTCGAAGTCAATGGTCGAAATTCGCGAACGGTCGCTGCGGGGCGCTTTCTATTCAGGCCATTTAATATATATATATAATATATATATATATATATTATATACTTCATCGATTTCAATTCTAAACTTATTTTATAAATTGTTTTAAATTCGTTTTAAAAACAATTTCAACTTCATATTCAATTTTAAATCAAAATTGAATATTCCATATCATTAACATATAAATGATAATATTTTCAAAATATTAGATTTTGAAATCACTTCCTTTTCTATATTCATTATAAAAACGAATATAATCGATATAAATATTGTTCGCGTCAAAATGGCGCATCTCTAATCAACACGGCTTTATATATTTCAATAAGTTCGTTATTCTATTCAACAAATGAATATCTTCTTCAACACATGAATATATATTTCTTTCAACACATGAATATTCTCAACACATGAGTATCGTCAACACATGACTATTTTTGTTATTTAATATATTTTATAAAATTATGATTTCTATTGTTTAATTCTTAATCAGACTCCAACCGTAAATTAGTAAGAGAACAATTCCCTAAGTATTAACCCCGAAGGCCGAAACCAACATCAGATCAATACCCAGGAAACCACTCATCTTAACTAGTTTCCATCTAGTTTCTAATTTTATATATGATAAAAATGTGAATTTTATTGTTAGAATATTTCGTTCAACACATGTTTAGTTTCAACACATGAATATTCTCAACACATGAGTATCGTCAACACATGACTATTTATTCTATTCAACACATGAATCTTTATTTTATTATATTCTTTATTTTTCCAATTGGAATGAGGCCCAATCAATTACCATATAATGTTAATTATATGGATTCCATACAACACATGTATATAATAGCAATGATAAATAATCAACCATCATCCAAAGTGCACCACACAACTGCATAAGCATTAAATATAAATAATTAACGCTTACACAGTCTGTCGACCAATCGATCGACATACAACTAAATAATTAGGATTAGTGTACGCCAAATATCATCCCAACACCCGTGTGGGGTTTCAATCCATAAACACCGAATATTATTTGTGCAGTTGGGCGACGTGTAAAATTTATCGTCCCAATCAATATCAGTCAAATGGGTGTACATAAGCAAATCGTTCGATTTGTAAATGAATATTTATTTATTCACATTCACGTTAAATTTATATTTTTTAACGATAAACAATTTATTTCAACACATGAATATTTATTTTCATTCATTCCACATCACAATCAATTTTCACCATACAACAAAATCAAACAAGTTGTCCATGGTCTGTGGACAACGGGTGTCGGGTGCTGCTAAGCACCGTCTGCATCCTAGTATATATTTTTAACTAGAAAACAAGAATTAAAGTGAGAAGTTCTCACCAAGAGCTAAACCAAACGTCGCGACTCTTCATATGTAGAAAACCTTCGCCGTGTTTCCAACGAGATCTGTTCAACACCGTTTGTGTTAAAAATTATATTTTCAACAACGCTACTTCCTATATAAAGATTATATTTTTATATCGTTGCATCATATATAAAAAGCATATTTTTCTCTCGCCATTCTCTATATAAAAATCACATTTTTATATATAAAGATCGTATTTTTATATCTCTACTACATATGTAAAAATCACTCCTTTACACCGCTACCTCCATGATAAAAATTATATTTTTATCTTGCTTGTAATATAATAAAAATTATATTTTTACTTCTCTACATACATAAAAAAAATATTTTTACCTCACTATATATATTAAAATAAAATCTTTATCGTTACATCACATATATAAAAATCGCTTATTTTACAAAGTAAAAATCACTTCTTTCTATTTTTAAAAATCTAATCCTTTTTATCGTTCACATACATATAAAGTTCATATCTTTACATCGTTCACATACATATAAAGTTCATATATTTACATCGTTCACATACATATAAAGTTCATATCTTTATATCGTTCACATACACATAAAGTCCATATCTTTATATCATCAGAAACAATTCTTTATATTGCCAAATCTTTTTACTTAGAAAAATCACATCTTTTCATCAACGCTTTATATATGTAAAACTGGAAATAAAAAGAAACGTAAACAAATAATTAAAACTTACTTTGTTGCTAGAAGAGGGAGAGAGGGGAGGTGGTTGCGGAGGGTGGTGCGTCGGGCATTAGAGGGGGGGGGGAGGGGAGGTTGCGTTCGCTGATGGTCGGAGGTAGGGTTTGGGGTCTTGGACTGAGTTTCGCGGCGGCGGACTTCTGGTCGATGTAGGGGAGGGAAGGGGTTTAATCGACGAAGAGGGAGGTATGGGGGGTTCGCGGCCACGCCAGCGGTGAGGAGGGGGCTCCGACGGTAGTCAACGGCGAGGGGGCGACGACGATGTAGAGGGGGTGCGGTGGAGGTGACCTGCGCGGTGGACGGGAGGACATCGCGATTTGTTCCTTTTTTTCAATTTTGGTCTGAAAGAGGAATGAGGGAGAGAGAGAAAAATAAGAGGGGGGGTTTGAATAAGTGGATTAATTATATATTTAATTAATTTAAATTCTAAAAAGTAATTTTTCCATAAGAACCTCAAATCTGTCACGACCCGAACTTCCCCGGTAAGGAAAGCACGGATTGCGTTAAGGACAAGACAAAATAGAACTCAAACAGAAGAACATTTCATTGTTTATTACAACAATTCCATCAGAACATAAGAATAAACAAAGTATGAATAAATATACATTCAACAAATATCAGAGATTACAATAAATTACATAGCAGCGGAAAATAATACAAAACACAACTGAAAGTAATACACGGATACAGAGCTTTCCGAGCATCGTTCCAATTGTAAATCAGGATCCTGTGAATATAAATCTGCAAAACCAAAACTACTAGCTGCCCGTGCGGACAATAGGAGCACCGAGAGTTTAGGTTAAAACAATAAACTCCATGTCAGTCATGTGACTGGTATGAGAACTAAAACAGTTATTTAAAACATTACTTTAAAAGAGAGTAATTCAAGGGACCACGCCGTATAACACGGAACGGGATTCCTCCCAAGAACACTAGTACATATATCAAAACAAAGCAATGCTTTATGGAAAAATGAAGCTATTATAAGACCCAGGTCCCATCACACAATGCAACGCAAGCCGGAGGATAGGGTTTTCCCTTATAATAGCCAAACATGCTTGGTACGTTTAAAACAAATCATTTGATACTATTATAAGTGTATAGTGTCAAAACAATTCAAATCATAAATATCAATCATAGGCGGCATGGGTACCATCTATCATGTCGCCATACTAGTTCTACAATTAAAACTGCAATATCACGTATTGGAAATTGGATCTCCGTCATGAGTCGAGGCAAGGGGCAAGCTCCTCTCCGATTCGGGACAATCTAGCAAATGTCTCAGGACCCCACTATGATCCTTTGGAACCTCCAAGGCCGGTCCTACCTTACTTTTGAGGATTAATTATTCCTGAACACACGTTTCCCGGTCCTATAGGACCTATATCCAAGGCGCCTCGCATCCAACAACCACACTGGTGAAAAGTATATAAATGTCAGCCAGTTTAAGCACTGACACCACCACTAGCTAGAAAGAAACGTCGTGCACTCCTTGGGTCCTTATCCCGTTTTTGACTCATAACAAGGTGTGAGGCTCGCGAATTCACGCTATACACAAAGCTATGCCACACGGGCCATGCTTTGATCATCAACCACAAGTCTTTGCTTTTCAATAGAAGCCTTGATCATCTGCCACTTACGCGTACCACACTGGCAATTCACTCCATGCGACTGATGTCCATCGATATACAACCTCTGAGCTCGTACGTCTCAGAGAAGGGCGTTAAGCAAGAGAATAAATTCTTCGCCGCTAAACAGATGTATATTTAATAGAGATCAATCAACACAGAATAAAATCCAATGTCAGACACACAGTCCATTTACAAGTTCGTTCTGGGTCTGAACGAAACCGGAGGCACTTTCCTCGCATATCCATCGATCCCCAAGTACGTCTGGACGATCACCAACTGATTCCCTCATTTTGGGTGTACAGCCCAATCAAGATCATCAGTAATCACCCAAACGATGTGAAGACTTCCGGTCTTTAACCACCGTCTTCATCTTCAACTTATCGCCGAATCGGTTATTCAGAATGGGTATAAACCCGGCCTTTCTGAATAACCCATGTGTATAATAAACAAATGTTACACAAACACAACAAACGCCTCATTCCAATTCATAATGTTCTTTTATTCACAAAATCACATTCTAAGGGGAAGGTTCCCATTAATTTTATCCAAGATAAATTCTTCTAAATTTATTCTTTAATCCTCCTTTGGATATCATTTCAAACCATATTATGGTTTTCCAAACTAGTCGGGATTAGCGAACCACACCGAAATAATTATTTATTTTATTTCACAATCCCAACCTATTCATCCCATGGAGAAAACTGGCAATACTCCATATCTAACACCACAGTGTTATCGGTAAAATTAATTACCATTTCACGTCCAAATCTAATTAAAGATTTAACTATCGCTTTGGAGCAAAACTGGTGGTACTCCATTCCCGATCACCTTTCAGATTTGATAATTTAAATTATCAATTCACATTTCAATCTAATTAAAGATTCATTAAAACTCCACTTAGTTTTAATCTTTTCAAAAATCAATATCCTGTCTTTAACTGGGTTAAAGAACCAATGTCATCTAAAACACGATTCACGATAAATGTAACAACCCGTATTTTTAATAAACCTGTTATAACATAAATCGAGGTAGAATAAAATTATAAAATGGGAATCAAGGGAAACGGGCTATGCCATTGCGTTCGTCTCGGAAAATTACGCGAAATAGAGTCCGAGTTTTCGAAAATCGGAGTCCGTATGACCCAGTTAAGGCCCATTGAAGTTTTCAGAAAATTCCTAAGTAAAACAGATTTAAATTTGAAATTAAAAACAGGGGTTAGGGCAAGCTGGCGTAGGCGGGAAAATTCCCGCCCAGGACCCGCATGTCGACAGGCCTGTCGACAGGGTCCCCAGGGTGTCGACAGCCCTGTCGACAGCCCTGTCGACAGGGGGTGCCCAGGCAGTATTGCCTGGCGCACCATTTTGATTTGGGCTGGGTCTTGTGGCTTGGTTCTAGAGAATTCCGAGATCTGACGGGCCAAAACTAGCCTAGGGTTAATCCTAGGGCTAAAAACACTCTAATCTTCTATAAATAAGCTCCTAATCCTACCCTAAACCCTCATTATTCACTCTAGCAACCAAACTATGTCAAATTGAAATCTCAAATGGCCTCCACCTAAGAACCCTAGCCTCCACCCTCTTCAAAAATCAATTCTAAGAAGATTTGGATGTTCATACAAGCTTTTCTAAGTTGTATGAATGATCATTAGCTTGCATACATCATCAAGTTGCAAGTTTTATTTGCTAAGCTAGTGTTTTTGGGTGTTTTCTTATTGGAGCTTTGTTTTGGGGTTTTATGCTTGCATAAAAAAGGGCTTCTCAATCTTTATTAGGAGATTTGTGTCTTCATAATAGTTGTAAGCCCTCTTACCTTCATTTTAGAAACTCTAAAGTTAATATGTGATGAAAGTTGGGATTTTTGTATGTTTAATGAGTTGTGCATGCTTATGCGAGTTCACTATGCTATGTTATGCATGTTTAATGGGTTATGCATGCTTATGCGAGTTCACTATGCTATGTTACACATGTTCGATGAAGTATGCATGTTTTGATTTGCGAGTTTAACAAGTTATGCATGTTTATGCAAGTTCACTAAGTCATGATTTGCAAGTTTAACAAGTTATGCATGTTTATGCAAGTTCACTATGCCATGATTTGCAAGTTTAACAAGTTATGCATGTTTATGCAAGTTCACTAAGTCATGATTTGCAAGTTTAACAAGTTATGCATGTTTATGCAAGTTCACCAAGTCATGATTTGCAAGTTTAACAAGTTATGCATGTTTATGCAAGATCACCAAGCCATGATTTGCAAGTTTATTTAGTTATGCATGTTTATGCAAGATCACTATGCCATGTTATGCATGTTTGACAAGTTATGCATGCTTATGCAAGTTCACCAAGTCATGATTTGCAAGTTTAACAAGTTATGCATGTTTATGCAAGATCACCAAGCCATGATTTGCAAGTTTATTTAGTTATGCATGTTTATGCAAGATCACTATGCCATGTTATGCATGTTTGACAAGTTATGCATGCTTATGCAAGTTCAAAATGACATGTTGTGCATATTTGACAAGTTATGCATGTTTATGCAAGTTCCCTATACCATGTTAGGCAAGTTTAATATGTTATGCACATTTATGGTAATGTGCAAGTTCACTATGCTAAGTTGTGCAAGTCTAACATGTTATGTATGTTTGTTGCGATATGCAAGTTCATCATGTATGTTATGCCAAGTTCCCTCTTCCTATCCTTTATGCGTTATTACGAATATGTAAGCGATAGAATGACGTTGGGGGGTTTGGGTAAAATTAAAATACATGAAAATATAAGATTGGGAATTTACCTATTAAGTTAGGTCTACCCCTTGGGAATTTACCTATTAAGTTAGGTCTACCCAAGTAATTGTTGACTTGTAATTATGTTTTGAAATAAAGTGGACATGACACTTAGAAAACGTAAGTGTGGCCAACTCGAGGTTGGGTTGAGTTTGTAGCGTAATTCTACCCGGAACCGACCGGCTTAACTAGTGGCTACAAACAATAAGACCCAATGTGAGAAGTTGGTCATGGGGTGCCAAGACCCGAGGTTAGACCAAGTTGTGGTGTAAAGCTACCCGGACCCGCCCGGCCTAACTAGTAACCACAACAAGGTCTAATGTGAGAGGTTAAGGTGCATTAAATTAATTAATGCCTCATGATTAGGGTTAAGTCAGGGTCCACTAATACTTAACCAATTTGGGGATTCGAGGGATCGAAATGGGGTTAAGTGGTGAACCGTTGGTTGCACTTAACTAGTTTAATCCATGATTAGTGAAGGGTTAAATCACACTTAACCCTCTTGGGAAACCCTAGCAACGTGGTCTGTTCTAACAGTAATCCCAGTTTGGTATCATTCACAACCCTAGAGGCTAGGCTAGGGCGGGGCACGATTATTGGACGGATGTAAGCGACCAAAGGGCGATGGCCGAGTGGTACAGCGGTGCGGGTCCGGCGGGCTACGGACGTGCACGTAGTCCGATATTGGACAAACTCGAGGCACGGGTACCAGTAGGTTAGGGCTGTGCATTATTGCTTAAGTGTCTGGGGTTGACACCCGAGGGCTTGATACACCCATGGGTGGACCCAGCACAGTCTAACTACAACCATATGTGGGCCGTATGGACACCAACACTTGACGTGTTAGGTTTATAGGGAGCCGATCGATTAGACCGTTGGGCTGGACCTTGTATTAAGGTCACCTCATGTTATTGGACCAAAGTTTGGGCTGAGGGATCAATACCTGTTATGTTGGGTTGCTAGTACACCGTGGTGCAAAACTTAACCATGTTTATGCGATGACACCTCTATCAATCTTGTGGTTAATTTATCATGCCAGTATGTTGTTATCTATGATCATCTCAGTATCCATCATGTTGTTAACTTGATTAGTTTATAGACTGATCGTAGCAGGGCTTACTCAGTCTTTTTGACTGACCTGTTTTCTTTCGCCTCTTTTCTTCCGTTTCCCCCCCCCCCCCAGGTTCTCAGGGAGGGAATACAGGAGCCTAGCTTGGATCTTAGCTGCTTTCTTGGATAGCTCATGTATGCTTTGGACTTGAGCTCGCTATGGTTTTTCTTCCACTTTGGGGATAGCTACTTTTATGTTTTCCTTTTCAGTTTCAGATGATGTTATTTCATGTACTAGACTTGTTTATTTGGGAAAAATTGACATTTTGATGTACCAGACTTGTGTTTTGAAATGGTTTAAGAATCTTCCGCTGTTTTATCTGCTTACTCTGTTCCCTATATATATATATATATATGTCATGTCCTGCCTTGCTATATCATTTATGCATGTTTACCTTGTTTTAAAAATGCCCCACCAAAGTCAGAGTCGTTTGAAAGAGACACCCTGGCGGAGGTGGGGTGTTACATTTGGTATCAGAGCATATGGTTTACGAGAAGGGATAAAAAGGTTTTTAAAACTTTTGAAAAACTATTTTCAAAACCAAGTATAAAGTATTTTCGAAAGAAAAGTCTAGTTGTTTTTAAAAGGCTATTCCCCAAAAGCCATTAGCACTATCCTTTGACCCCTCGTTTGAACTCTTTTCTTTTCGTTTCCAGCATGTCTGATAATCTCGTCTTACCCGAAGGAGTAACAATAGCCGATTGGTTTCGTCGGTACTTGGAAGTCACGGCACCGGTCCCGGGTACCTCTAATGTTGTCTTTCCAGTCGAGGCCGCTGTTCCTCCTCCTCGTCCCGTAGCTGATGTTCCTCTTCCCCCTCAGCCTCCACAAACGGATTTTGCGGAAACTTGTAAGAACTTTAAGATGATGGGTGGAAAGAATTTTAGTGGAACAGAGACTTTTGTAGAGGCAAGGAATTGGTTGAAAGAGACCGAAGATCTTTTAGCCACCTTTGATATAGGTGACCGCAGGAAGGTTTTGCTAGCAGTATGGTTGCTAAAGGAAGAAGCTGCACGTTGGTGGGTAGTCACCACCGCTACTAGGCCAATTAAGACTTGGGATGATTTTAGGGGAAGGTTTGGACTGAGGTTCTTATCACTGAAGCAAGGGGACATGACTATTAGGGAATACATAGATAAGTTTAATCAACTGGCTCAGGTCGATTTAGACTTGGTTAATACAGCCCAGAAGAAGGCCCTACACTTTGCTCTGGGATTAAACGAGCCATTACACGGCTTGGCCATGTCTCACATTACCCTTGGGGGCGACTTTCGAGAATCTGGTGAATTTGGCCCTACTTCAAGAAGAAGATAACAATGACAAGAAAGAGGGCAAGGCGAGTGAGTCTCCAGGCAAGAGAGTAAATTCCGGGAAACGGGGCAAGAGTAACAACAACCGCAAGGACAAGCCAAGAGGGAATAGGAAATGTAACTTCTGTGGTAAAGTTGGACATATAGCCAGGGAATGTAGGAAGAAGGAAAAGAGAAAGCGGGGCGAATGCTTTCATTGTGATGAGTTTGGACATCTCAGCAAGGATTGCCCGAGGAAACAAGGGCAAGGTCAGACTCAGTGTGCAGGACTATCTGGAGGGCAAGTTCATCCCCTCAACACCATTCTTCCAGCTTATGATAGAGGTAGTGTTTCTGTTGAAAGTCTTGTTTACATTTTCTGACTTTCCCTGTTCGTACTTTGTTTGATTCTGGCACATCGCATAGTTTTATTTCACCTGATCTTGTTGAAAGTTTGCACCTAAGTACTAGCCTAGTTGATGATCCCGTATATGTTTCAAATCCAATTGGGGGTTCTGCCCGTTTGTCTGTGGTCTGAGTGGATTTGAAAATTTCTATCTTGAGTATAGAATTCTCGTGGGATGTTTTATTCTCGGTTTCAGGGGATATGGGTTGGTTTTGGGCATGGAATGGTTGTCTTGTTTTGGAGCCATTCTTGGTTTTTTTGTATATAGGGGTGTGAGGCTCATGACTTGCCTCGGTAATAACCTAGAAATTTCTAGCAACCCTATGGGTCCCGTCATGTTATGTTATCTTGAATCCCTCAACTCGTCTATCGATAGTTTGCAATCTGTGAGGGTGGTCCGAGAATATCCTGATATCTTGGAGGAAAGTAAAGGGGTTACCCATAGACGTGGGATAGATTTCCGCATTATCTGGTTGGTAATACCAAGCCAGTTTCGCGGCCGGTTAGGCACATGACCTCACGAGGTGAGAGTTAAGAAAGAAAGTCAAGTAGTTGCTTGAGAAGAACTTCCTGAGACAAAGCCTTTTCGAGTAGGGTGCTCCAGTAGCATTCGTTACTAATATGGACAGTTTGCTTCGTCTATGTGTTGATTATCGTGAGGAGACAACCGTTACCAAGGATCGATGATTTGTTTGATCAGCTTGTAGGAGCATCTATTTTCTTTTGATCTAGCTACCGGATTCCATCAGCTTAGGATGGCTGAGGATGGAATTGACAAGACTGCGTTTAGGACTCTAGATGGATTTTGAGAATGGCTAGTCATGCTATTTGGCTTGACTAACGCACCCGCATATTACGTGAACTTGATGGGTAGGGTGTTTAGGGAGTCCTTGAACAAGTTTGTCATGGTCGTCATAGACGATATTTTGATCTCCTCAAAAGAACGAGGAAGAACATGCTATACATCTCAAGGAGGAGATGGATACGCTTAGGGCCACCAGTGGAAGGTCAAGTTCTCCAAATGTCATTTTGGAGGAAAAAAGTTGGATTTCTTGGGCACATAGTTCCTAAGTAAGGCTTAGCGGTGGATCCCGTTAAAGTGGTTGCGGTCTAAGACCGGAAAACCCTGAGGAGGGCAATTGAAAGCTTTCTCCGTTTGGCTAGTTAGTTAGCATTCCCTGAGCTTAGACTTACTCTTCTGGATCAAGAAGGGGGTTTCACAGGGAGAAGACCCGCAGTTAGTCAAGAACGTGAACCAGTCGATTCGAGGCGAGATGTTAAGACACCTCGCTAGCTATATTATAGATGACAGGGATGACTAAGGCGCGATGAGAGATTATGTGTTCCTCGGCTGGAAGACTTTGTAAAGAAGGTTCTTGAAAAATGCGCATCACTCGAGGAGGTGGCCGAGTTGGTCCCAGGATGCCTGTTGTGCCACCAGGTCAAGGCCAAGTCATAGAAGCCCAGTGGGCCGTTATCTCCATTGGAGGTTCCGCAAGGGAAAGTGTGAAAACATCTCGATAGATTATGTGGATAGACTACCTAGATCAAAGAAAGGGAATACGGGTATGAGGGTCATAATAGGTAGACTCACGAAGAGTGCTCATTCTAGTCCGGTGAAGAGCGAGAGGACTGCATCATGGTTAGCAACGGTTTACCCTCAAGAAGTTGGCCAGTTTTGAAATAGCCTACAGGAAGCCATGGGTAGGCAACTGAATCTAGGTATGTCCTATCACTCATAGGCGGATGATTCATTTCGATTTAAGCATGAGTTATAGAAAATCACGTTTATAAGGGCAATTGGCAACGTGGATTGGTATTTCCAAGAAAAGTTCTGCTGCGTGGAATACTCTATAGTAAGTAGACGAGATCCAGGATTCACTAGTGAATTTTTGGAGAGCTTGCCTGAAATCCTGAAGTTACAGTTATGTTTAAGCCAAGTATACAGAAAGAAGAACAGGTGGAAAAGAAAGACGAGAGGCGATAATGAAATGAGTTCCAACTCGAATTTGGTAAATAGGAGTTAGGAAGCCAAGGGATCATGAAGTAAAAGACGGTCAAAGCACAGTGGGGTTAAGCTCAAGGAAACGTGACTAAGAAGAGTGAAGACTAGATACGCGCGTCATATCTCTTTTTAAGAGTGCATCCTTGATCCTTGTTTTCCTGGGGAGCTTGCTTACAAGTTATCTTTTGTATATATCCTCTCGGTCGCATTCTCGATCTTATTTCTGTTATAAACTCCATAAGGGGGTTAAGACTCATCGGTTAGTACTATATGTCAAAGTTTGAATGGATTTCTTGTAATCCAAAAAGGAGTTTATCTAGTTTATCTAGTTATCGTGTTTATCTTGTCATGAGGACCCTAGGTAGAAACCCTTTGGATGAAACATGTGTTTGAAACATGTTATGCTTGATGGTTGCAAATGGTTGCAAGTGTTTGCAAATGGTTGCTCGTGGATGCATTATACACAATTAGGCACTAGATCGGCTCGCACACTCCTCATATTGCATATGCATGAGTGCTTACACTTATTAATGGTTGAAACTTGTTGTGCTACCACATGGATGTTGCATATGGGTGAATGTTATGTGCACTCATATAGATACTATGAATTATGTTAGGAATTTGCGTACATATGGATTCATTTCACTGACATACATATGCATTAAGGAGGTTTACTGTATCAGTAACCGCCTGATCTTTGCATTAGGACATACATATGCATTAAGGAGGTTTACTGTATCAGTAACCGCCTGATCTTTGCATTAGATAAGTACATATACACACACTTTTGCATATGTTCATACAGCATTTAGAATCTTGTAAGGACAATGATTGCTCGTGGATGATGCTTTGAGTAGATGGATGATTGGATGGTAGGATACGTTCTTCCTAACTTGAAGATTTCGGGGACGAAATCCTTTAAGGAGGGGAGAATGTAACAACCCGTATTTTTAATAAACCTGTTATAACATAAATCGAGGCAGAATTAAATTATAAAATGGGAATCAAGGGAAACGGGCTATGCCATTGCGTTCGTCTCGGAAAAATACGCGAAATAGAGTCCGAGTTTTCGAAAATCGGAGTTCGTATGACCCAGTTAAGGCCCATTGAAGTTTTCAGAAAATTCCTAAGTAAAACAGATTTAAATTTGAAATTAAAAACAGGGGTTAGGGCAAGCTGGCGTAGGCGGGAAAATTCCCGCCCAGGACCCGCATGTCGATAGGCCTGTCGACAGGGTCCCCAGGGTGTCGACAGCCCTGTCGACAGGGGGTGCCCAGGCAGTATTGCCTGGCGCACCATTTTGATTTGGGCTGGGTCTTGTGGCTTGGTTCTAGAGAATTCCGAGATCTGACGGGCCAAAACTAGCCTAGGGTTAATCCTAGGGCTAAAAACACTCTAATCTTCTATAAATAAGCTCCTAATCCTACCCTAAACCCTCATTATTCACTCTAGCAACCAAACTATGTCAAATTCAAATCTCAAATGGCCTCCACCTAAGAACCCTAGCCTCCACCCTCTTCAAAAATCAATTCTAAGAAGATTTGGATGTTCATACAAGCTTTTCTAAGTTGTATGAATGATCATTAGCTTGCATACATCATCAAGTTGCAAGTTTTATTTGCTAAGCTAGTGTTTTTGGGTGTTTTCTTATTGGAGCTTTGTTTTGGGGTTTTATGCTTGCATAAAAAAGGGCTTCTCAATCTTTATTAGGAGATTTGTGTCTTCATAATAGTTGTAAGCCCTCTTACCTTCATTTTAGAAAATCTAAAGTTAATATGTGATGAAAGTTGGGATTTTTGTATGTTTAATGAGTTGTGCATGCTTATGCGAGTTCACTATGCTATGTTATGCATGTTTAATGGGTTATGCATGCTTATGCGAGTTCACTATGCTATGTTACACATGTTCGATGAAGTATGCATGTTTTGATTTGCGAGTTTAACAAGTTATGCATGTTTATGCAAGTTCACTAAGTCATGATTTGCAAGTTTAACAAGTTATGCATGTTTATGCAAGTTCACTATGCCATGATTTGCAAGTTTAACAAGTTATGCATGTTTATGCAAGTTCACTAAGTCATGATTTGCAAGTTTAACAAGTTATGCATGTTTATGCAAGTTCACCAAGTCATGATTTGCAAGTTTAACAAGTTATGCATGTTTATGCAAGATCACCAAGCCATGATTTGCAAGTTTATTTAGTTATGCATGTTTATGCAAGATCACTATGCCATGTTATGCATGTTTGACAAGTTATGCATGCTTATGCAAGTTCAAAATGACATGTTGTGCATATTTGACAAGTTATGCATGTTTATGCAAGTTCCCTATACCATGTTAGGCAAGTTTAATATGTTATGCACGTTTATGGTAATGTGCAAGTTCACTATGCTAAGTTGTGCATGTCTAACATGTTATGTATGTTTGTTGCGATATGCAAGTTCATCATGTATGTTATGCCAAGTTCCCTCTTCCTATCCTTTATGCGTTATTACGAATATGTAAGCGATAGAATGACGTTGGGGGGTTTGGGTAAAATTAAAATACATGAAAATATAAGATTGGGAATTTACCTATTAAGTTAGGTCTACCCCTTGGGAATTTACCTATTAAGTTAGGTCTACCCAAGTAATTGTTGACTTGTAATTATGTTTTGAAATAAAGTGGACATGACACTTAGAAAACGTAAGTGTGGCCAACTCGAGGTTGGGTTGAGTTTGTAGCGTAATTCTACCCGGAACCGACCGGCTTAACTAGTGGCTACAAACAATAAGACCCAATGTGAGAAGTTGGTCATGGGGTGCCAAGACCCGAGGTTAGACCAAGTTGTGGTGTAAAGCTACCCGGACCCGCCCGGCCTAACTAGTAACCACAACAAGGTCTAATGTGAGAGGTTAAGGTGCATTAAATTAATTAATGCCTCATGATTAGGGTTAAGTCAGGGTCCACTAATACTTAACCAATTTGGGGATTCGAGGGATCGAAATGGGGTTAAGTGGTGAACCGTTGGTTGCACTTAACTAGTTTAATCCATGATTAGTGAAGGGTTAAATCACACTTAACCCTCTTGGGAAACCCTGGCAACGTGGTCTGTTCTAACAGTAATCCCAGTTTGGTATCATTCACAACCCTAGAGGCTAGGATAGGGCGGGGCACGATTACTGGACGGATGTAAGCGACCAAAGGGCGATGGCCGAGTGGTACAGCGGTGCGGGTCCGGCGGGCTACGGACGTGCACGTAGTCCGATATTGGACAAACTCGAGGCACGGGTACCAGTATGTTAGGGCTGTGCATTATTGCTTAAGTGTCTGGGGTTGACACCCGAGGGCTTCATACACCCAAGGGTGGACCCAGCACAGTCTAACTACAACCATATGTGGGCCGTATGGACACCAACACTTGACGTGTTAGGTTTATAGGGAGCCGATCGATTAGACCGTTGGGCTGGACCTTGTATTAAGGTCACCTCATGTTATTGGGCCAAAGTTTGGGCTGAGGGATCAATACCTGTTATGTTGGGTTGCTAGTACACCGTGGTGCAAAACTTAACCATGTTTATGCGATGACACCTCTATCAATCTTGTGGTTAATTTATCATGCCAGTATGTTGTTATCTATGATCATCTCAGTTTCCATCATGTTGTTAACTTGATTAGTTTATAGACTGATCGTAGCAGGGCTTACTCAGTCTTTTTGACTGACCTGTTTTCTTTTGCCTCTTTTCTTCTGTTTCCCCCCCAGGTTCTCAGGGAGGGAATACAGGAGCCTAGCTTGGATCTTAGCTGCTTTCTTGGATAGCTCATGTATGCTTTGGACTTGAGCTCGCTATGGTTTTTCTTCCACTTTGGGGATAGCTACTTTTATGTTTTCCTTTTCAGTTTCAGATGATGTTATTTCATGTACTAGACTTGTTTATTTGGGAAAAATTGACATTTTGATGTACCAGACTTGTGTTTTGAAATGGTTTAAGAATCTTCCGCTGTTTTATCTACTTACTCTGTTCCCTATATATATATATATATATATATATATATATATATATATATGTCATGTCCTGCCTTGCTATATCATTATGCATGTTTACCTTGTTTTAAAAACGCCCCACCAAAGTCAGAGTCGCTTGAAAGAGCCACCCTGGCGGAGGTGGGGTGTTACATTTGGTATCAGAGCATATGGTTTACGAGAAGGGATAAAAAGGTTTTTAAAACTTTTGAAAAACTATTTTCAAAACCAAGTATAAAGTATTTTCCAAAGAAAAGTCTAGTTGTTTTTAAAAGGCTATTCCCCAAAAGCCATTAGCACTATCCTTTGACCCCTCGTTTGAACTCTTTTCTTTTCGTTTCCAGCATGTCTGATAATCTCGTCTTACCCGAAGGAGTAACAATAGCCGATTGGTTTCGTCGGTACTTGGAAGTCACGGCACCGGTCCCGGGAACCTCTAATGTTGTCTTTCCAGTCGAGGCCGCTGTTCCTCCTCCTCCTCCCGTAGCTGATGTTCCTCTTCCCCCTCAGCCTCCACAAACGGATTTTGCGGAAACTTGTAAGAACTTTAAGATGATGGGTGGCAATAATTTTAGTGGAACAGAGACTTTTGTAGAGGCAAGGAATTGGTTGAAAGAGACCGAAGATCTTTTAGCCACCTTTGATATAGGTGACCGCAGGAAGGTTTTGCTAGCAGTATGGTTGCTAAAGGAAGAAGCTGCACGTTGGTGGGTAGTCACCACCGCTACTAGGCCAATTAAGACTTGGGATGATTTTAGGGGAAGGTTTGGACTGAGGTTCTTATCACTGAAGCAAGGGGACATGACTATTAGGGAATACATAGATAAGTTTAATCAACTGGCTCAGGTCGATTTAGACTTGGTTAATACAGCCCAGAAGAAGGCCCTACACTTTGCTCTGGGATTAAACGAGCCATTACACGGCTTGGCCATGTCTCACATTACCCTTGGGGGCGACTTTCGAGAATCTGGTGAATTTGGCCCTACTTCAAGAAGAAGATAACAATGACAAGAAAGAGGGCAAGGCGAGTGAGTCTCCAAGCAAGAGAGTAAATTCCGGGAAACGGGGCAAGAGTAACAACAACCGCAAGGACAAGCCAAGAGGGAATAGGAAATGTAACTTCTGTGGTAAAGTTGGACATATAGCCAGGGAATGTAGGAAGAAGGAAAAGAGAAAGCGGGGCGAATGCTTTCATTGTGATGAGTTTGGACATCTCAGCAAGGATTGCCCGAGGAAACAAGGGCAAGGTCAGACTCAGTGTGCAGGACTATCTGGAGGGCAAGTTCATCCCCTCAACACCGTTCTTCCAGCTTATGATAGAGGTAGTGTTTCTGTTGAAAGTCTTGTTTACATTTTCTGACTTTCCCTGTTCGTACTTTGTTTGATTCTGGCACATCGCATAGTTTTATTTCACCTGATCTTGTTGAAAGTTTGCACCTAAGTACTAGCCTAGTTGATGATCCCGTATATGTTTCAAATCCAATTGGGGGTTCTGCCCGTTTGTCTGTGGTCTGAGTGGATTTGAAAATTTCTATCTTGAGTATAGAATTCTCGTGGGATGTTTTATTCTCGGTTTCAGGGGATATGGGTTGGTTTTGGGCATGGAATGGTTGTCTTGTTTTGGAGCCATTCTTGGTTTTTTTGTATATAGGGGTGTGAGGCTCATGACTCGCCTCGGTAATACCCTAGAAATTTCTAGCAACCCTATGGGTCCCGTCATGTTATGTTATCTTGAATCCCTCAACTCGTCTATCGACAGTTTGCAATCTGTGAGGGTGGTCCGAGAATATCCTGATATCTTGGAGGAAAGTAAAGGGGTTACCCATAGACGTGGGATAGATTTCCGCATTATCTGGTTGGTAATACCAAGCCAGTTTCGCGGCCGGTTAGGCACATGACCTCACGAGGTGAGAGTTAAGAAAGAAAGTCAAGGAGTTGCTTGAGAAGAACTTCCTGAGACAAAGCCTTTTCGAGTAGGGTGCTCTAGTAGCATTCGTTACTAATATGGACAGTTTGCTTCGTCTATGTGTTGATTATCGTGAGGAGACAACCGTTACCAAGGATCGATGATTTGTTTGATCAGCTTGTAGGAGCATCTATTTTCTTTTGATCTAGCTACCGGATTCCATCAGCTTAGGATGGCTGAGGATGGAATTGACAAGACTGCGTTTAGGACTCTAGATGGATTTTGAGAATGGCTAGTCATGCTATTTGGCTTGACTAACGCACCCGCATATTACGTGAACTTGATGGGTAGGGTGTTTAGGGAGTCCTTGAACAAGTTTGTCATGGTCGTCATAGACGATATTTTGATCTCCTCAAAAGAACGAGGAAGAACATGCTATACATCTCAAGGAGGAGATGGATACGCTTAGGGCCACCAGTGGAAGGTCAAGTTCTCCAAATGTCATTTTGGAGGAAAAAAGTTGGATTTCTTGGGCACATAGTTCCTAAGTAAGGCTTAGCGGTGGATCCCGTTAAAGTGGTTGCGGTCTAAGACCGGAAAACCCTGAGGAGGGCAATTGAAAGCTTTCTCCGTTTGGCTAGTTAGTTAGCATTCCCTGAGCTTAGACTTACTCTTCTGGATCAAGAAGGGGGTTTCACAGGGAGAAGACCCGCAGTTAGTCAAGAACGTGAACTAGTCGATTCGAGGCGAGATGTTAAGACACCTCGCTAGCTATATTATAGATGACAGGGATGACTAAGGCGCGATGAGAGATTATGTGTTCCTCGGGTGGAAGACTTTGTAAAGAAGGTTCTTGAAAAATGCGCATCACTCGAGGAGGTGGCCGAGTTGTTCCCAGGATGCCTGTTGTGCCACCAGGTCAAGGCCAAGTCATAGAAGCCCAGTGGGCCGTTATCTCCATTGGAGGTTCCGCAAGGGAAAGTGGGAAAACATCTCGATAGATTATGTGGATAGACTACCTAGATCAAAGAAAGGGAATACGGGTATGAGGGTCATAATAGGTAGACTCACGAAGAGTGCTCATTCCAGTCCGGTGAAGAGCGAGAGGACTGCATCATGGTTAGCAACGGTTTACCCTCAAGAAGTTGGCCAGTTTTGAAATAGCCTACAGGAAGCCATGGGTAGGCAACTGAATCTAGGTATGTCCTATCACTCATAGGCGGATGATTCATTTCGATTTAAGCATGAGTTATAGAAAATCACGTTTATAAGGGCAATTGGCAACGTGGATTGGTATTTCCAAGAAAAGTTCTGCTGCGTGGAATACTCTATAGTAAGTAGACGAGATCCAGGATTCACTAGTGAATTTTTGGAGAGCTTGCCTGAAATCCTGAAGTTACAGTTATGTTTAAGCCAAGTATACAGAAAGAAGAATAGGTGGAAAAGAAAGATGAGAGGCGATAATGAAATGAGTTCCAGCTCGAATTTGGTAAATAGGAGTTAGGAAGCCAAGGGATCATGAAGTAAAAGACGGTCAAAGCACAGTGGGGTTAAGCTCAAGGAAACGTGACTAAGAAGAGTGAAGACTAGATACGCGCGTCATATCTCTTTTTAAGAGTGCATCCTTGATCCTTGTTTTCCTGGGGAGCTTGCTTACAAGTTATCTTTTGTATATATCCTCTCGGTCCCATTCTCGATCTTATTTCTGTTATAAACTCCATAAGGGGGTTAAGACTCATCGGTTAGTACTATATGTCAAAGTTTGAATGGATTTCTTGTAATCCAAAAAGGAGTTTATCTAGTTATCGTGTTTATCTTGTCATGAGGACCCTAGGTAGAAACCCTTTGGATGAAACATGTGTTTGAAACATGTTATGCTTGATGGTTGCAAGTGGTTGCAAGTGTTTGCAAATGGTTGCTCGTGGATGCATTATACACAATTAGGCACTAGATCGGCTCGCACACTCCTCATATTGCATATGCATGAGTGCTTACACTTATTAATGGTTGAAACTTGTTGTGCTACCACATGGATGTTGCATATGGGTGAATGTTATGTGCACTCATATAGATACTATGAATTATGTTAGGAATTTGCATACATATGGATTCATTTCACTGACATACATATGCATTAAGGAGGTTTACTGTATCAGTAACCGCCTGATCTTTGCATTAGGACATACATATGCATTAAGGAGGTTTACTGTATCAGTAACCGCCTGATCTTTGCATTAGATAAGTACATATACACACACTTTTGCATATGTTCATACAGCATTTAGAATCTTGTAAGGACAATGATTGCCCGTGGATGATGCTTTGAGTAGATGGATGATTGGATGGTAGGATACGTTCTTCCTAACTTGAAGATTTCGGGGACGAAATCCTTTAAGGAGGGGAGAATGTAACAACCCGTATTTTTAATAAACCTGTTATAACATAAATCGAGGCAGAATTAAATTATAAAATGGGAATCAAGGGAAACGGGCTATGCCATTGCGTTCGTCTCGGAAAAATACGCGAAATAGAGTCCGAGTTTTCGAAAATCGGAGTCCGTATGACCCAGTTAAGGCCCATTGAAGTTTTCAGAAAATTCCTAAGTAAAACAGATTTAAATTTGAAATTAAAAACAGGGGTTAGGGCAAGCTGGCGTAGGCGGGAAAATTCCCGCCCAGGACCCGCATGTCGACAGGCCTGTCGACAGGGTCCCCAGGGTGTCGACAGCCCTGTCGACAGCCCTGTCGACAGGGGGTGCCCAGGCAGTATTGCCTGGCGCACCATTTTGATTTGGGCTCTGTCTTGTGGCTTGGTTCTAGAGAATTCCGAGATCTGACGGGCCAAAACTAGCCTAGGGTTAATCCTAGGGCTAAAAACACTCTAATCTTCTATAAATAAGCTCCTAATCCTACCCTAAACCCTCATTATTCACTCTAGCAACCAAACTATGTCAAATTGAAATCTCAAATGGCCTCCACCTAAGAACCCTAGCCTCCACCCTCTTCAAAAATCAATTCTAAGAAGATTTGGATGTTCATACAAGCTTTTCTAAGTTGTATGAATGATCATTAGCTTGCATACATCATCAAGTTGCAAGTTTTATTTGCTAAGCTAGTGTTTTTGGGTGTTTTCTTATTGGAGCTTTGTTTTGGGGTTTTATGCTTGCATAAAAAAGGGCTTCTCAATCTTTATTAGGAGATTTGTGTCTTCATAATAGTTGTAAGCCCTCTTACCTTCATTTTAGAAACTCTAAAGTTAATATGTGATGAAAGTTGGGATTTTTGTATGTTTAATGAGTTGTGCATGCTTATGCGAGTTCACTATGCTATGTTATGCATGTTTAATGGGTTATGCATGCTTATGCGAGTTCACTATGCTATGTTACACATGTTCGATGAAGTATGCATGTTTTGATTTGCGAGTTTAACAAGTTTTTCATGTTTATGCAAGTTCACTAAGTCATGATTTGCAAGTTTAACAAGTTATGCATGTTTATGCAAGTTCACTATGCCATGATTTGCAAGTTTAACAAGTTATGCATGTTTATGCAAGTTCACTAAGTCATGATTTGCAAGTTTAACAAGTTATGCATGTTTATGCAAGTTCACCAAGTCATGATTTGCAAGTTTAACAAGTTATGCATGTTTATGCAAGATCACCAAGCCATGATTTGCAAGTTTATTTAGTTATGCATGTTTATGCAAGATCACTATGCCATGTTATGCATGTTTGACAAGTTATGCATGCTTATGCAAGTTCAAAATGACATGTTGTGCATATTTGACAAGTTATGCATGTTTATGCAAGTTCCCTATACCATGTTAGGCAAGTTTAATATGTTATGCACGTTTATGGTAATGTGCAAGTTCACTATGCTAAGTTGTGCAAGTCTAACATGTTATGTATGTTTGTTGCGATATGCAAGTTCATCATGTATGTTATGCCAAGTTCCCTCTTCCTATCCTTTATGCGTTATTACGAATATGTAAGCGATAGAATGACGTTGGGGGGTTTGGGTAAAATTAAAATACATGAAAATATAAGATTGGGAATTTACCTATTAAGTTAGGTCTACCCCTTGGGAATTTACCTATTAAGTTAGGTCTACCCAAGTAATTGTTGACTTGTAATTATGTTTTGAAATAAAGTGGACATGACACTTAGAAAACGTAAGTGTGGCCAACTCGAGGTTGGGTTGAGTTTGTAGCGTAATTCTACCCGGAACCGACCGGCTTAACTAGTGGCTACAAACAATAAGACCCAATGTGAGAAGTTGGTCATGGGGTGCCAAGACCCGAGGTTAGACCAAGTTGTGGTGTAAAGCTACCCGGACCCGCCCGGCCTAACTAGTAACCACAACAAGGTCTAATGTGAGAGGTTAAGGTGCATTAAATTAATTAATGCCTCATGATTAGGGTTAAGTCAGGGTCCACTAATACTTAACCAATTTGGGGATTCGAGGGATCGAAATGGGGTTAAGTGGTGAACCGTTGGTTGCACTTAACTAGTTTAATCCATGATTAGTGAAGGGTTAAATCACACTTAACCCTCTTGGGAAACCCTGGCAACGTGGTCTGTTCTAACAGTAATCCCAGTTTGGTATCATTCACAACCCTAGAGGCTAGGATAGGGCGGGGCACGATTACTGGACGGATGTAAGCGACCAAAGGGCGATGGCCGAGTGGTACAGCGGTGCGGGTCCGGCGGGCTACGGACGTGCACGTAGTCCGATATTGGACAAACTCGAGGCACGGGTACCAGTATGTTAGGGCTGTGCATTATTGCTTAAGTGTCTGGGGTTGACACCCGAGGGCTTCATACACCCAAGGGTGGACCCAGCACAGTCTAACTACAACCATATGTGGGCCGTATGGACACCAACACTTGACGTGTTATGTTTATAGGGAGCCGATCGATTAGACCGTTGGGCTGGACCTTGTATTAAGGTCACCTCATGTTATTGGGCCAAAGTTTGGGCTGAGGGATCAATACCTGTTATGTTGGGTTGCTAGTACACCGTGGTGCAAAACTTAACCATGTTTATGCGATGACACCTCTATCAATCTTGTGGTTAATTTATCATGCCAGTATGTTGTTATCTATGATCATCTCAGTTTCCATCATGTTGTTAACTTGATTAGTTTATAGACTGATCGTAGCAGGGCTTACTCAGTCTTTTTGACTGACCTGTTTTCTTTTGCCTCTTTTCTTCTGTTTCCCCCCCAGGTTCTCAGGGAGGGAATACAGGAGCCTAGCTTGGATCTTAGCTGCTTTCTTGGATAGCTCATGTATGCTTTGGACTTGAGCTCGTTATGGTTTTTCTTCCACTTTGGGGATAGCTACTTTTATGTTTTCCTTTTCAGTTTCAGATGATGTTATTTCATGTACTAGACTTGTTTATTTGGGAAAAATTGACATTTTGATGTACCAGACTTGTGTTTTGAAATGGTTTAAGAATCTTCCGCTGTTTTATCTACTTACTCTGTTCCCTATATATATATGTCATGTCCTGCCTTGCTATATCATTATGCATGTTTACCTTGTTTTAAAAACGCCCCACCAAAGTCAGAGTCGCTTGAAAGAGCCACCCTGGCGGAGGTGGGGTGTTACAATAAACCCAAAATCACACTTTATTGTTAACCGGGTTAAAGAACAGGTGTTGTTCAAAACACTGCTCACGATAAACCCAAAAACCAATTCAAATTCAATTCCAATTAAATATCATTTAATTGATACATTTCATTAAATCTAAATAGAAAGTATCAATCTTTTTCTCTACTAGGCTTAAGAATCGGTGATAATGAAGACACCATTCACGACAAACCCAAATTACATTTGATATTAAATAAAAGGCTCTGAATAGAAAATATACCGGCTTATATTCAATGTCAAATTCTGAAACCAACAAATATCGTATTGGAAATAACGATATAAAATATATCTTTCAAATTCCCATAACAATATCTGTATAGTCACGAAATCCAACATCGAAATATTCCAAAGACAATTTCGATTCAAATCCATTTTATATATATATATATATAGGAAATTCTGGTTATTTTCAAAACCAATTCAAATTCAATTTATTTATTTCAAAAATAAATTGATTTTAATTCTAGTTCAAAACTAGTTCATTTTGATAAAAATCTATTTTTATCTTTTCAAATGTGGAAGTTTTCATCCCAGTTCTTTCCAATTCACATATTATGATTTTACACAAATTATTGATATTTTTAATAATTTTATCAAGGCCCGTACAGTCGATTTCCACCAATGGCCATCGAACTGCACTTACAGCAACCTTTTTCAAATTTGATTTGGACATAATTCCAAATCCAACCGTTAGATTTCAAATTTCTAATATTCATTGGAAATTTCTTTTCGATACGAACCCAACGGTTCCGGTTTTAGGAGAATCCGACGGCCGGATCTCCCGCAACATCAATCCGAAGTCAATGGTCGAAATTCACGAACTGCCGCAGCGCGGCGAGTTCTATTCAGGCCATTATATATATATATATATATATATATTGTCGATTTCCTTTTAAAACGTATTTTATAAATCGTTTTAAATTCGTTTTCGAAACGATTTCAACTTTATATTCAATTTCGAATCGAAATTGAATATTCCACATCATCGATATATAAATGATAATATTTTCAAAACATTATATTTTGAAATCACTTCTTTTTCTATATTCATTATAAAAACGAATATAATCGATATAAATATCGTTCACATCAAAATGGCGCAACTCTAATCAACGCGGCTTTATATATTTCAAAAACTTCTTATTCTATTCAACAAATGAATATTTATTCTATTCAACACATGAATCTATATTTCTTTCAACACTTGACTAATCTCAACAAATGAGTACTGTCAACACATGAATCTTATTTTATAATATTCTTTATTTTCTCAATTGGAATGAGGCCCAATCAATTACCATATAATGTTAATTATATGGATTCCATACAACACATGTATATAATAGTAACGATAAATAATCAACCATCATCCTAAGTGCACAACACAACTGTATAAGCATTAAATATAAATAATTAACGCTTACACAGTCTGTCGACCAATCGATCGACATACAACAAAATAATTGGGATAAGTGTACGCCAAATATCATCCCAATACCCGTGTGGGGTTTCAATCAATCAAACACAGATTTTATTTGTGTAGTTGGGCGATGTGTAAAATTTATCGTCCCAATCAATATCCTTCACATAGGTGTACATAAACAAACCGTCCGGTTTGTAAATGAATATTTATTTGTTCACATTCACTATATTCATATTCACGTTAAAAATTATATTTTTAACGATAATTAATTTATTTCAACACATGAATATTTTATTATCGATTTCACATCAACATCACAAACAAATTTCACAACACATCAAACAAGCATACAAGCCGTCCATGGTCTGTGGACGACGGGTGATGTATGCTACTAAACACCGTCTGCATCCTAGTATATATTTTAACTAGAAAAGAAGATTTAAAGTGAGAAGTTCTCACAGAGGGTTCCACTCCGCCGTGTTTTGCTTTTGAACCGCTGAACCGTCCGAATCTGCTTGAATTTCCTATGTAGTTCTTTTCACGCTGTTCAAATAAAAATTATATTTTTATCACTTCATTCAAAAAATAAAATTCGTATTTTTATTTCTTCTTCTTTATATATTTTTACAACGCTTCATTCTATATAAAAATTATATTTTTATATTTCTATTTCATATATAAAGATTGAATTTTTATTTCACCGCTATAAAAATCGCATTTTTATTTCAACATATATATAAGAAAGATCAGATTTTTATTTCGCTACTATATAGATAAAAATTCTATTTTTACAGCGGTATTCATATAATAAAGATTATATTTTTAAATCGCTACTTATATAAAAATCACATCTTTGCTCCTTCTACAAAATAAAGATCAAATCTTTAACACTACTATAATGTAAAAATCATATTTTTAATCTTCTACTCATAAAAAATTATATTTTTATCCTTTCTATATTATAAAAATTATATTTTTAACCTCTTACTATGATAAAAATCGAATTTTTATATGATTAAAAATCAAAGCTTTTCAAAAATAAAAATCAAATCTTTTATCTTCAAAAATCATAACTTCGTACATTTAAAAATCATGACTTTATATAATTAAAATTCATAACTTTGCTAATGAAGTTCACAACTTTATATAACAAAGTTCATATAAAAAAAACATATTTTTAATTTATCACTACATGTATAAAATCCCGTCTTTATATTTTTAAAGAAAAATCTAACCTTTTTATAAACTAAAAATCAAACGTTTTGTTCATTAAAAAATCAAATCTTTATTCATTAAAAAATCAAATCTTTATTTATAACCTACAATACTTTTAAAACTAAGTTATTTCATAAAACAAAATTTACATTATGATTACATAAAAAATAAAAGGAAATATATATATATATATATATTTATATATATATATAAAAGGAAAAGCTTACAGTGAAAATCGGAAAAGGGGCTGCTGCGCGGGAGGTCTAGGGTCGGGATCAGTGGTCTGAGCGGCGGCGCCGTGGGTGGTCAGATCGGTGGAGGCGGCGGCTAGGCTGTGGCGGGCCTAGGGGGTGGCTGCGGTGGATTCGAGTGGTTTGGAGGGGGGGGGGGGGAGGGGTATGTCTCATGGATTTAGAAGTGGAAGGACGGAGAGCGGTGAGGTCAGAGGGGTGCGAGAGGGTGGCGGGTGGTGGATGAGGGGGTGGGTGCGCCAGACCTAGCAACGTCGTGGTTGGGAGCTCGATCGTGTTTGGGGAGGATCGAATTTTGACTGGGGGAAATAAGAAAAGGGGTTTGACTAGAGAATAGGTAAAGGGGGAAGGTATTTATTTATTTTTATTTTTTTAATTATTTAATTTCAAAAATAAACTTTTATTTTTGAACTCGAAATCAAGCCCACCGCCTGTCGTCCATAGCTAATTACCCCTATTGCGAACACAATGGGATATGTATCGTAAGCTAATTCGATCGTTTCGATCAGTTTTCGCCAAAATCAACATATAACTCTATATATTGAATTTGAACGTGCATTTCAATTTACTGGGGTCACATACTAACTCGAAAAATTCCAGAAAAATATTTTCTAGCTTCGTATTGACGATACGGTCCTAACAAAACTAGTTTCGTCAAATTCTGAGACCGTTTGAAAAATGGCCATTTTCCAGTCGATTAAAATCAACTAAAACTTGTCAAACGCGTTTTCCTTTGCCACGCTCACATATTGATTCGAAAAATTATGAAAATCGAAATCTAACAATAACTTGACATCACGGATCCAACAAAAGTAGTTTCGTCGAAATTCGAGGTCGTTTGCAAAATTCCCATTTTTAAGGGCTAGAATTCCATAACGACTATTCTGAAAATTCATTTGGACTTAACTTTTGATTCCCGCTATGAAATTTTGATTTTTCGGATTCGTTGGAAAGATATTCTCAAATAGATTCTATCATTTTTGGTTTCGTTAAAATCCGGATTACTTTGCACTCAGTACCTTCATTTGAAATTTTGAAATCGAATTATCGAACTATCGCGCCATTTTCAATTCCTTTTATAATTTAAAATAAATATTTATATTCTAACGATGATCTATATAAATATATACGTTCGAATTATATTCAAAATAAATTTCTCGTCGATATTATTTAAAATAATTCATTTTAAATATTCAAAATTCACTAAAATTGCCAAAATAAAATTTTTAAATTGGCTCGCATTTTCCGGGTTGTTACAATCTCCCCCACTTAAAACTTTTCGTCCCCGAAAAGGAACGAAGCCGAAAGTTGTTTTACAAATCAACTCAACTTCCATAATTTTCGTTACGGCTTAAGTTCTTCAACTTTTCAGTTTCTAAGAACTTTTCAAAATTTTCAAAAATTTGGCTAACACCCTAAATTTTCGAAAAATTTCGCCATAACCTCCCCTGCACCGGGCACTTTGGGATATTTCATATAGCCTCCCATGGCCTTATTCAATCAAAAAGAAAAAGAAAGCCAATCGGCTCATAAAATCATCATCACCCAAACAAAACAGTAAATTATGGTAAACATGTACCTATTTGTTGGGCAAAAAATTTTATTCTTCTGCTCTAGCCTCATTGCTATGACCTGTTCAATGTAAGTACATGTATATGCAAGCAAATGCGACCAATTTTCAAACAATTCAATATTTGGTTCAATTTGGCTAAATGGTTCAAAATTATCAAACAAATAAACAAACAACACAACCAGCAATCAATTAGTGAATTAGAGTTTCAAATTCATAATTTTGATATATATATATATATATAAATCATGTTTTTGATGCCAAATCACAACAAATAATCTTATGTAAATTTTGGTTCTCACACCAGTCTAATGGAAATATATAGATATCATACCTTCGAAACACGAACATAAATACAGATGATGATCGATCAATCATTAGAACCATCTCCGGGTGTCTAGAATGTGATTCTATATCTATCCAATATATTAAAACTTCGAATATACGTTCATGACGCGTATATGCGAAACCTATATATTGGATTGTCCAAATTCAATATAAATAAATATTCAAATACGTATACTTGAATTTAACTTTCAAAACAAAATTGTTTTCATTTGAAAAATATACTCTTCACACTCGTTCTAGGATACTACTGATCCTATCACTAACGAGTCATTCTAATTGGATATTACTAATCCAATATCTGATGAATTCTTTCGTTCGGTTCTAATGTGTCTTTTTCTCGAGCTCTGTAAACCAAAGCTCTGATACCAAACTGTCACGACCTGAACTTCCCCGGTAAGGAAAGCACGGATTGCGTTGAGGACAAGACAAAATAGAACTCAAACAGAAGAACATTTCATTGTTTATTACAACAATTCCATCAGAACACAAGAATATACAGAGTATGAATAAATATACATTCAACAAATATCAGAGATTACAATAAATTACATAGCAGCGGAAAATAATACAAAACACAACTGAAAGTAATACACGGATACAGAGCTTTCCGAGCATCGTTCTAGTTGTAAATCAGGATCCTGTGAATATAAATCTGCAAAACCAAAACTACTAGCTGCCCATGTGGAAAATAGGGGACCCAGAGTTTAGGTTAAAACAATAAACTCCAGGTCAGTCATGTGACTGGTGTGAGAACTAAAACAGTTATTTAAAACTTTACTTTAAAAGAGAGTAATTCAAGGGACCACGCCGTATAACACGGAACGGGTTTCCTCCCAAGAACACTAGTGCATATATCAAAACAGCGCAATGCTTTTTGGAAAAATGAAGCTATTATAAGACCCAGGTCCCATCACACAAAGCAACGCAAGCCGGAGGATAGGGTTTTCCCTTATAATAGCCAAACATGCTTGGTACGTTTAAAACAAATCATTTGATACTATTATAAGTGTATAGTGTCAAAACAATTCAAATCATAAATATCAATCATAGGCGGCATGGGTACCATCTATCATGTCGCCATACTAGTTCTACAATTAAAATCGCAATATCACGTATTGGAAATTGGATCTCCGTCATGAGTCGAGGCAAGGGGCAAGCTCCTCTCCGATTCGAGACACTCTAGCAAATGTCTCAGGACCCCACTATGATCCTTTGGAACCTCCAAGGCCGGTCCTACCTTACTTTTCAGGATTAATTATTCCTGAACACACGTTTCCCGGTCCTATAGGACCAATATCCGAGGCGCCTCGCATCCAACAACCACACTAGTGAAAAGTATATAAATGTCAGCCAGTTTAAGCACTGACACCACCACTAGCTAGAAAGAAACGTCGTGCACTCCTTGGGTCCTTATCCCGTTTTTGACTCATACCGAGGTGTGAGGCTCGCGAATTCATGCTATACACAAAGCTACGCCACACAGGTCGTGCTTTGATCATCAACCACAAGACTTTGCTTTTCAACAGAAGTCTTGATCATCTGCCACTTACGCGTGCCACACTGGCAATTCACTCCATGCGACTGATGTCCATCGATATACAACCTCTGAGCTCGTACGTTTCAGAGAAGGGCGTTAAGCAATAGAATAAATTCTCCGCCGCCAAACATATGTATATTTAATAGAGATCAATCGACACAGAATAAAATCCAATGTCAAACACATAGTCCATTTACAAGTTCGTTCTAGGTTTGAACGAAACCGGAGGCAATTTCCTCGCATATCCATCGATCTCCAAGTACGTCTGGACGATCACCAACTGATTCCCTCATTTTGGGTGTACATCCCAATCAAGATCATCAGTAATCACCCAAACGATGTGAAGACTTCCGGTCTTCAACCACCGTCTTCATCTTCGACTTATCGCCGAATTGGTTATTCAGAATGGGTATAAACCCGGCCTTTCTGAATAACCCACGTATATAATAAACAAATGTTACACAAACACAACAAATGCCTCATTCCAATTCAGAATGTTCTTTTATTCACAAAATCACGTTCTTAGGGGTAGGTTCCCATTAATTTTATCCAAGATAAATTCTTCTAAATTTATTCTTTAATCCTCCTTTGGATATCATTTCAAACCATATTATGGTTTTCCAAACTAGTCGGGATTTGCGAACCACACCGAAGTAATTATTTATTTTATTTCCCAATCCCAACCTATTCATCCCATGGAGAAAACTGGCAATACTCCATATCTAACACCACGGTGTTATCGGTAAAATTAATTACCATTTCACGTTCAAATCTAATTAATGATTTATCTATCTCTATGGAGCAAAACTGGTGGTACTCCATTCCTGATCACCTTTCAGATTTGATAATTTAAATTATCAATTCACATTTCAATCTAATTAAATATTCATTAAAACTCCACTTAGTTTTAATCTTTTCAAAAATCCATATCCTGTCTTTAACTGGTTTAAAGAACCAATGTCATCTAAAACACGATTCACGATAAACCCAAAATCACACTTTATTGTTAATCGAGTTAAAGAACAGGTGTTGTTCAAAACACCGCTCACGATAAACCCAAAAACCAATTCAAATTCAATTCCAATTAAATATCATTTAATTGATACACTTCATTAAATCTAAATAGAAAGATTCAATCTTTTTCTCTACTGGGCTTAAGAATCGGTGTTAATGAAGACACCATTCACGACAAACCCAAATCACATTTGATATTAAATACAAGGCTCTGAATAGAAAATATACCGGCTTATATTCAATATCAAATTCTGAAACCAACAAATATCGTATTGGAAATAACGATATAAAATATATCTTTCAAATTCCCATAACAATATCTGTATAGTCACGAAATCCAACATCGAAATATTCCAAAGATAATTTCGATTCAAATCCATTTAATATATATAGGAAATTCTGGTTATTTTCAAAAACAATTCAAATTCAATTTATTTATTTCAAAAAAAAATTGATTTTAATTCTAGTTCAAAACTAGTTCATTTTGATAAAAATCTATTTTTATCTTTTCAAATGTGGAATTTTTCATCCCAGTTCTTTCCAATTCACATATTATGATTTTACACAAATTATTGATATTTTTAATAATTTTATCAAAGCCCGTACTGTCGATTTCCACCAATGGCCATCAAACTGCACTTACAGCGACCTTTTCTAAATTTGATTTGGACATAATTCCAAATCCAACCGTTAGATTTCAAATTTCTAATATTCATTGGAAAGCTCTTTTCGATACGAACCCAACGGCCCCGGTTTTAGGAGAATCCGATGGCCGAATCTTCCGCAACATCAATTCGAAGTCAATGGTCGAAATTCACAAACTACCGCAGCGCGGCGCGTTCTATTCAGGCCATTATATAATATATATATATATATATATATATATATATATATATATATATATATATATATCGTCGATTTCTTTTTAAAACGTATTTTATAAATCGTTTTAAATTCGTTTTCGAAATGATTTCAACTTCATATTCAATTTCGAATCAAAATTGAATATTCCACATCATCGATATATAAATGATAATATTTTCAAAACGATATATTTTGAAATCACTTCTTTTTCTGTATTCATTATAAAAACGAATATAATCGATATAAATATCGTTCACATCAAAATGGTGCAACTCTAATCAACGCGGCTTTATATATTTCAAAAACTTCTTTATTCTATTCAACAAATGAATATTTATTCTATTCAACACATGAATCTATATTTCTTTCAACACTTGACTAATCTCAATAAATGAGTACTGTCAACACGTGAATCTTATTTTATAATATTCTTTATTTTATCAATTGGAATGAGGCCCAATCAATTACCATATAATGTTAATTATATGGATTCCATACAACACATGTATATAATAGCAACGATAAATAATCAACCATCATCCAAAGTGCACAACACAACTGTATAAGCATTAAATATAAATAATTAACGCTTACACAGTCTGTCGACCAATCGATCGACATACAACAAAATAATAGGGATTAGTGTACGCCAAATATCATCCCAATACCCGAGTGGGGTTTCAATCAATCAAACACAGATTTTATTTGTGTAGTTGGGCGATGTGTAAAATTTATCGTCCCAATCAATATCCTTCAAATAGGCGTACATAAACAAACCGTCCGGTTTATAAATGAATATTTATTTGTTCACATTCACTATATTCATATTCACGTTAAAAATTATATTTTTAACGATAATTAATTTATTTCAACACATGAATATTTCATTATCGATTTCACATCAACATCACAAACAAATTTCACAACACATCAAACAAGCATACAAGCCGTCCATGGTCTGTGGACGACGGGTGTCGGGTGCTACTAAACGCCGTCTACATCCTAGTATATATTTTAACTAGAAAAGAAGATTTAAAGTGAGAAGTTCTCACAGAGGGTTCCACTCCGCCGTGCTTTGCTTTTGAACTACTGAACCGTCCGAATCTGCTTGAATTTCCTATGCAGTTCTTTTCACGTTGTTCAAATAAAAATTATATTTTTATCACTTCATTCAATAAATAAAAATCGTATTTTTATTTCTTCTTCTTTATATATTTTTACAACGCTTCATTCTATATAAAAATTATATTTTTATATTTATATTTCATATATAAAGATTGAATTTTTATTTCACCGCTATAAAAAATCTTATTTTTATTTCAACATATATATAAGAAAGATCAGATTTTTATTTCGCTACTATATAGATAAAAATTCTATTTTTACAGCGGTGTTCATATAATAAAGATTATATTTTTATATCGCCACTTATATAAAAATCACATCTTTGCTCCTTCTACAAAATAAAGATCAAATCTTTAACACTACTATAATGTAAAAATCATATTTTTAATCTTCTACTCATATAAAAATTATATTTTTATCCTTTCTATATTATAAAAATTATATTTTTAACCACTTACTATGACAAAAATCGAATTTTTATATGATTAAAAATCAAAGCTTTTCAAAAATAAAAATCAAATCTTTTATCTTCAAAAATCATAACTTCATACATTTAAAAATCAAGACTTTATATAATTAAAATTCATAACTTTGCTAATGAAGTTCACAACTTCATATAACAAAGTTCATATGAAAAAAACATATTTTTAATTTATCACTACATGTATAAAATCCCGTCTTTATATTTTTAAAGAAAAACCTAACCTTTTTATAAACTAAAAATCAAACCTTTTGTTCATTAAAAATCAAAGCTTTATTCATTAAAAAATCAAATCTTTATTTATAACCTACAATACTTTTAAAACTATGTTATTTCATAAAACAAAATTTACATTATGATTACATAAATAAGAAAAGGAAATATATATATATATATAAGGAAAAGCTTACAGTGAAAATCGGACAAGGGGCTGCTGCGCGGGAGGTCGGCGGTCGGGGCTCAGTGGTCTGAGCGGCGGCGCCATGGGTGGTCAGATCGGTGGAGGCAGCGGCTAGGCAGTGGCGGGCCCAGGTGGTGGCTGCGGTGGATTCGAGTGGTTTGGGGGGGGGAGGGGTATGGCTCACGGATTTAGAAGTGGAAGGAGAGAGAGGCGGTGAGCTCAGAGGGGTGCGAGAGGGTGGCGGGTGGTGGATGAGGGGGTGGGTGCGCCGGACCTGGCGACGTCGTGGTTGGGAGCTCGATCGTGTTTGGGGGGGATCGAATTTTGACTGGGGGAAATAAGAAAAGTGGTTTGACTAGAGAATAGGTAAAAGGGGAAGGTATTTATTTATTTATTTTTAATTATTTAATTTCAAAAAGCAACTTTTATTTTCGAACTCGAAATCAAGCCCACCGCCTGTCGTTCATAGCTAATTACTCCCATTCCGAACACAATGGGATATGTATCGTAAGCTAATTCGATCGTTTCGATCAGTTTTCGCCAAAATCAACATATAACTCTATATATTGAATTTGAACGTGCATTTCAATTTACTGGGGTCACATACTAACTCGAAAAATTCCAGAAAAATATTTTCTAGCTTCGTATTGACGATACGGTCCTAACGAAACTAGTTTCGTCAAATTCTGAGACCGTTTGAAAAATGGCCATTTTCCAGTCGATTAAAATCAACTGAAACTTGTCAAAGGCGTTTTCCTTTGCCACGCTCACATATTGATTCGAAAAATTATGAAAATCGGAATCTAGCAATAAATTGACATCACGGATCCAACAAAAGTGGTTTCGTCGAAATCCGAGGTCATTTGCAAAATTCCCATTTTAAGGGCCAGAATTCCATAGCGACTATTCTGAAAATTCATTTGGACATAACTTTTGATTCCCGCTATGAAATTTCGATTTTTCGGATTCGTTGGAAAGATATTCTCCAATAGATTCTATCATTTTTTGTTTCTCTAAAATCTGGATTATTTTGCACCCGGTACCTTCATTTGAAATTTTGAAATCGAATTATCGAACTACCGCGCCATTTTCAATTCCTTTTATAATTTAAAATAAATATTTATATTCTAACGACGATCTATATAAATATATACGTTCGAATTATATTCAAAATAAATTTCTCATTGATATTATTTAAAATAATTCATTTTAAATATTCAAAATTCACTAAAAATGCCAAAATAAAAAAATTAAATTGTCTCGCATTTTCCGGGTTGTTACAAAATCAAACCCGCCGACTGTCGTCCCTAGCTAATTACCCCCATTTCGAACACAATGGGATATGTCACGTAGGCCAATTCGATCATTACGACCAGTTTTCGTTAGAATCAAAATATAAATCTATATATTGAATTTGAACGCGCATTTCAATTTACTGGGGCTACATATTAACTCTAAAAATTCCCAAAAAATTATTTCTAGCTTCGTATTGACGATTCGGTGCTAACAAAACAAATTTCGTCAAATTCTGAGACCGTTTGAAAAATGGTCATTTTCTAGTCGATCGAAATTGACTAAAACTGTTAATACACGTTTTCCTTTGCCACGCTCACACATTGATTCAAAAAATTACAAATTTTGTAATCTAGCAATAACTTGACATTCCGGGTCCTATAAAAGCGGTTTCGTCGATAACAGAGGTCATTTACAAAATTTCCATTTTTAAGGGCTATATTTCCCTAGCGACTATTCTGAATTTTCAACTGGGCGTAACTTTTTATTCCCGCTATGAAATTTCAATGTTTCGGATTCGTTGGAAAGATATTGTCAAATAGATTCAAATATTTTTGGTTTCGCTAAAATCCGGTTTATTTTGAATCATATACATTCATTTGAAATTAGATATCGAACTTTCAAACTACCGCGCCATTTTCAATTCCTTTTATATTTAAAATAAAATATTTATATTCTAACGTCAATTCAAATAAATATATACGTTCTAATTCTATTCAAAATAATTTTCTCGTCGTTATTATTTAAAATAATTCATTTTAAATACTCAAAATTCATTAACATTGCCAAAATAAAAATTTAAAATTGGCTCAGATTTTCCGGGTTGTTACAGATACCTGGTACACAGTGATATCAAGTCTTTTGACAGTAATGTCAACTGTAAGTGGTACTCTTGTTGTAACAATCAAACACTAACAATAAATTCAAGTCAAATAACAATCTTCCTTTGGGCGGATTAATTATTCACGTGAAAAAAAAACTTTATAATTGTCACGTATTTATCATCACACATGTGTAATTGATTCGGCCAAACATTAGCCTTCCTTTGGGTCGACGAATATCCGCATGAATAATTACACACAAATATCAAACATTTTTCATGAACAACCAAAATAAAAGAGGTCACTTTGGTGACATATTATTCTAATCAGATCACTATGAATGTAGGATATTTACAGTTATAAAGAGATGCCAAAATTATATTTGAACTTATTTCTCACTATTTGTACAATGTACCTCAAGTGCTATAAAACACTCAAAAAATGATTTAGGTTCATGTTACAGTTAAAGATTCCAAAATAAAAATAGCGGGCATAGTAAATTCAAATAACTGGTTAGTCTCTTCAAGATGCCTAGTACACATTAATATCATGTCTTTGGACAGTAATATCAACTATAAGTGGCACTCTTGTTGTAACAATCAAACACTGACAATAAATTCAAGTCAAATAACAATCTTCCCTTGGGCCGATTAATTATTCACTTGAAAAAGAAAACTTTATAATTGTCACGTATTTATCATCACACATGTGTAAGTGATTCGGCCAAAAAATTAGCCTTCCTTTGGACCGACGAATATTCGCATGAATAACTATACACAAATATCAAACATTTTTCGTGAACAACCAAAATAAGGGAGGTCACTCCGGTGACATGTTATTCCAATTAGATCACTATGAATGTAAGATATTTACAGTTATAAAGAGACACCAAAATTATATTTGAATTTATTTCTTACTATTTGTATAGTGCGCCTTAAGTGCCATAAAACACTCAAAAAATGTTTTACGTCCATGTAAGAGTTAAAAATTTCAGAGCAAAACTCTTACTGTAGCATTAAATGCGTTATTCATAGCTATTTTAATCTTTTTCTTTAGGCATGTGACTATATTCATAACATTCCCTTAATAAATATGATAAAATTTATCATAAATAAATTACATAACAGATGTCATAAATTAATGCCACATAAACAATTATATATAAATAACACAGTAAATAACGTGCTAAATAACATTCATGAACATAATGGCTATATATGATGTATATCTAACCATAGTATAGCTACATGAAATGCTACTATGTCATTTTTCTCATTCGCTTTATTATTGGAATACTTAACTAAGACATAAATGATGTAGTTTAAATAAACATGCAACGTACTACTCCTTTTATTTTATGCTGACCGAAACATGATAGTGCAACATATCTTCCACATGCGTCATACATATAAAATATATGTATTTAATAATCATAAATGCATAAAAAAAATGCCATTTCTTATACCTAATAGAAACAAGCTAAATTACTTAATTTCCATAACTGAAGCATTTAACGCATTTATGATATTACCATAACAACCACAATTAATGCATTTATAACAAAAAAATAAATGCAGTGGACCGTTATGTGACCAAAAAATGTAAACCAATATTACAGCGAATTGGTTTAATTGCAAATATATATAAAACAATGAAACAAAAAACATTTCATCTAAGATCTAGGCATGCATATATATCTCAAAAGGAGCATACTTGATTCAAAATTTGTAAAATATCACAAATACCATATATATATAACTAGACAAATTTTCAAAATAGGCTAATTTTTAAAACATATAGCAGAAATATGTCAGTTTTAAAAATATTAGCAAAAATATGCCAGTTTTTGCCAACTCAGCAATGAGGTGGCAAAAGTTTTAAATAAATTACTCGTGGGCGCACTTGTCACGTGCGCCCATTATAATTATAACAAGGGCACTTCATAAGTGCGCCAGTTATAATTTTGTCACAAACCTTACGTAGTTCCTGCTACTCTGTCATTTTGCTTTTTGCTATTTCGGGAAAAAAAGTACCAATTCGTACTATTCTTCCACTGGCTCCAAAAAACCCTAAAATCTTCAAAAATTATCAAAATAAAAAAGGGTTATTGATTGTGTTACTTCTATCAGCTATTGCACATCAATTTGAAGGTGTTGATTTAGTTTAAACTCAAACCATATCTCAAATTCTTATGTTTCTCAATTTCATTCAAACCCTAGGATTTTTTTTTTGCTTTCTTATGTTACTAATATTTGTTTAACAATTAATTGTCCTTATACCTTGCAAAATTTTCATTGTAGACTATGTCGGATTTCATCCCTATTATTTGTTGTTTTGATGGAAAGTTGAACGTAAAAGAAAATAATACGCCGGTGTATGTTGGTGGCAAAAAAAAGGTTCAAAGGTCAAAAATTTTTGCTCCTACCATGAATTAAAGGAAATGGTGTATAGGGTTACAAAAATTGATTCATAAAATTATGATGTACGATTATTAAGCAAGTGGGTGACGGATTCTGGATCTTCTGCTATCGAGGTAAATGATGACGAAGATGTCGATGCAATGTTTTCGGTTAGTATGAAAGTTATTGAGTTATTCGTAATAAAAGAGGAGCTAAGACATTATGAAGAGGTAGATGATACTAATTTAAACCAACATTCTACTCAAATTATTGGAACTATTCCGAGTTGTGCTCATCAAAGCAATCCAAGTCCAATATTTTCTCCATTCATGAATACAAAGTAAGTTTGTAAATTTTACATTTGAGTAGTTAAAATTCATAGTGCTCCAATCTCATGCTTTTTTTAACAGTTATACGGTGCATGTGGGTGGTTCAAGCTCTAGACCGGGAAATGATGGTGTAGGTTGTAGCTCACCACATATTGATAGCATGCAAATTGCATCAATGGATAATGATATGGCATGGGTAGAAAATATGGAAGCTAACAGTGATCCACTTGAGTTTGGAATTGGTAATATGAATGAAAACGAAAATAATGAAGCATCATTGGTGGAAGAAGATGAAGATGATAACAACGGACAAATGGAATTTGAGATGCCTTTGACAGATGATTTATGTAGTGCACAAATTATAGTAGCATCGTTGATTCAAAATGTAGCTCCTATTAGAGACGCATTTACTGCAGATTGTGTTGATTCGGGCTTTCATGTGGGAATGCAGTTTCAAACCAAGGAAGTGCTTATTCAACAGCTTAGTGAGTGGTCTATAAAGAATTCTGCCTCTTTTAAACCTATAAAATCCCGCGAAAACCAGTACACTACAATTTGTAATGTCGATAACAATTGCAAGTGGAGAATACATGCTATTGTCCCAAAAAAATCATTGACAGGAAGGTGGGAAGTTAGGAAATATGAAGGCAATCATTCTTGTGTTAATCCAGTCATCAGTTTTAATTACAAGCAAGCTACAAGTAGATTTGTTGCTAACAAAATACTTCCTTTTGTGAAGTCGGATTTGAATACCACTCCCGCTGCGATTCAAGTTTTAATGTCAGAAACGTTTTTCATCAAAATAAGCTACTTCATGGCGTATAGAGCATTGAAGAAAGCACTTGAGACAGTATTTGGAGATTAGGAAATATCATATGCTGAGCTGCCACAATATTTAGCTACTATTAAAAAACATAACCCGGGAACTGTTTTTAAGATTGAAAATGAAAGACTTACGAATGACAAAGTTCGTTTCAGAAGTGCATTTTGGGCATTCGGTGCTTCTATTGATGGTTTTGCGCATGTCGATCGTTAATTTGCATTGATGGTGCGCGTCTATACAGCAAATATCAAGGTACATTGCTAGTTGCGACTAGAGTTGATGCAAATGATGGTATATTTCCATTAGCATATGCAATTGTAGACTCCGAATCAAAAGACAATTGGAAATGGTTTCTTAGATGCATGTATTATCTCATGCACAGTGTTCGCAATAGATGTTCGACTTTTATATCCGTTCGAATGAAAGGCATTCCGGGAGCATTAGATAATTGGCCTCAAGAGCACTATCACCGCTTTTGTGCTAGGCATCTCAGAGAAAACTTTCAAGTTGTTGGATTTACTCAAAAAATCTTGGTAGACTTATTCTATTCATGTGCTAGTGCTACCGATGAGTTGCAATACAAAGAGTTGAGAGGCCTCTTCAGAACCATTTTGCCGGATGCGCATGCTTGGGTTGAAAAGAGCTTACGCGATGCGGAGAAAAATTGGGCTCTATGCAAGGATAACGGTGGACGATTTATGATGATGACAACAATCGTATCCAAAAGTTTTTGTAACAACCCGTATTTTTACGGTATTATAAATAATTTATTTAATTATTTAAATAGTGATTTAGAGATTTAAATGGTCGTTTAGTTAAATAATATTGAATATTTAATTAATATAAAAAATGGAATAAAATATATTTAATTCCAAAATAATCGGAAATAGTGGAATTCACAATATTGTGTGAATTAGATTATTTATAAGATTTAATTCAGTTTAGAATTGAATTATAATAACAAATATATTTAAATAACGATGATCGAACGTATAATTTATATTATAATTATAATCGAGCTCGAAATGGCACGACATTTAGTAATTTGGCGATTCGAACTTTAAATGAATATACGAAATCCGTTTTAAGTTGGATTTCTGTGAAACAAGAAATGTTCGGAGCTGGTGAAGTTTATTTTTCTAATGAAGGTGAAAAATGGAGATTTCGCTTTATAAATCATAAGTTATGTCCAAATTAAATTTTCAAATAATCGCTATGAAATCGCTTATAGGCCATAATAGTTATTTAATTTTAATTAAATATCGGTTTCGAATTTGGACAAATCCTTTTAGACGTGGTTATAATTTAATTTTTAGAATTTTTCTATAATTTTTATTTTTGAAAAGTAAGCACTTTTTATTTTGAAGTATTTTACACCCTATATCAGCATTTGGGGTTTCACAGAATAAGCTAACCTACCTATTTTATTATATTTCTGGGACCATATCACATTGCTCATCTCAATGGTATTTTTATTTTTGTCTGTAACAGTCCGTATGAAAACAGAATTTTTCGTAGTAGGGTATACTATACTTATGACATAAAACACATATATTTGAATGTGGCGTGTTCCCTTTGCTACGTGTTTACAGTGTTCTTTACCACATGAATAATATGGGCTTGCTTTGCAACCAAGTTTAAAAATCTAAATATCAACCTATAGATTAAATGCACTGTCACACTCCTACTTTGATGTCCTACGCCCGTCTATCATAGTTGTGCCCCTTTACCTATCGCGCTTCCCATCAACCTTTGTACTTCGATTTCTTAGCTATGAAGTATTAGTTGTATGCATTTAAGGCCTGTCCTTGTTTTTCTTAACACTTAGGGGCCGTTCACAGCGTTTTGTTTCCACGCTGAATTTGCCGTTCGCGTCCGACGCGTCCGACGCGTCGGACGCGAACGGAAAATTCCACGCCCAAATGGAACGACTGGTGGAAGTTGGAAAACAAGCCGTTGGCGTCCGACGCGTCGGACGCCAACGGCTTCTTTTTCAACTTCCCTCCTCCTCTTATATATTATAACTTTCTTCATTCTTCCCTTCAACATCATATTCCTTCCTTTCTTCTTCGTCTCAATCTTATTCTTCAACTAAACTAATGTCTGCGTCTGATTCTTCCTCCGATTTCGACGATTTGCTTGATCTCTATGGGATTTCACTTATCTAGGATGCTAGTAGAAATCATATGACGAGGATACATACTTCAGAGTTTACCGGCTTAGCTTGGGTTAACGAAATTTTGAATGGTCATCAAAACCGTTGTCAAAATAATTTTCGGATGAATAGACTTTGTTTCTACTCAATATGTGAAAAATTGGAATAGCATGGTCTCGCTTCTAGACCAGAAATGCATGTCATCGAAATGGTTGGAATATTCGTTTATACAATGGCTACAGGGCTTTCAAATAGACAACTTAGTGAAAGATTTCAACGATCATGTAGCACTATTTCGAACATTTGGTATTTGGAATTTTTTTTTTTACAATTCTCAATAAGATGCCTACATATAAGTTTCGAACTCAAGTCAAAGTTGTCGTAGCTACAATGGCCTTACACAACTTCATACGCAAATATAATAGTGGTGACCCAGATTTTATGGCTTTTGATGATGATCCTGAAAAAATCCCCGATGAGTACTTGACAGAATATTATACTATGAGAAATACGACGAATAGAGGCACTGAGCCAGTGCATCGAGATGGACACCAAGAGATGTCATTAGTTCGAGATTCCATTAGAGATGGGTTGGTTGCTGCTGGTCTGCACTGATTTTTCTTTTTATTTGTAGTTGTATTTGTACTTGTATTTGTAGTTGTATTTGTACTTGTATTCGTAACTGTATTTGTATTCGTATTCGACATATCATATCTATTTATCTTTATTTCAAAAATACCACGCTCAAATGCCACGCTCAAATACCACGCTCAAATACCCCGTTCGCAGCTAAAAACACAATTCCCCGTTGTTACAGTACCACGCTCAAATAACACGCTCAAATGCCACGCTCAAATACCCCGTTTCTGTTCGCAAAGAACGCACCCTTAAGTTTTCTACATATATAAATAGGGTTATACTTCATGAAACAGTGGTTGTTGGCAGAAACAAAACTTTTTTTCACTTTTATATATACGCCTTTGCCTCTCCCTTCCATTTTACCCATGCCACGTCCAACACTGCAACCCACAATTGTTTTACAAACATAAAAGGAATGCGGAATGTATGCGAAGGACGTGTTAAACGTGAAGAGATGAAGTCGGAGGGAATGGAAGCTTTAAAACGTGCGAAAATGGCAAACGCTGAACATAGAACAACGGCTGTTCCAATTGGGAAGAAGAGATACACAAATACAAGCTAAGATAAGGATTTGCTTGTTTTGAACTTGTGGTGTGTACGAACAGAAGTGTCGCACTAAACCTGTAGTGGACGCATGCAGAATCAAAAGTGAAGGGTTGGTGGATGTTCAAGCTCGAACAGTATATCACGGCGTCCGCTCCTGAAGGATGAAATGGTGCGCATATGCGGACGTCAGGAGGTGAAAACAGGAAGGACGGAGGAGTATTAGTCGATCTCGTTTTAACGAGTGAAGAGGTGTATTTTCGGTTCAGATTTTTGCTGAAAATGATGGTGAGAAAGGTAACAAGGTGGTCTTAGTTCAAGGGACAGTGAAGACTACGTGTTAAATAATTGAAGGGAGAGGGAGACCAAAGTATTTACTGGAAGGCACAATGAAGAAGATGCTACTGGAGTGCGTGTGGTTTAAAGAATGTAGAATGGGTGGGTTTTGTTGGATTTTTCACTGGAGCAACGGTTTTTCTTGATTCGAAGCAGTCATATAGGCGGCATGGTATTTTCTAGAGCACGGACGTAACATAACAGGAGGAGCGAGCTTAAACTAAGAGGGATGGGATGTAAACAAGGGGGCTGGGCTGTGTTTGATATGGTGAAGTTTGGACTTTGGAGTTTGTATAGTATAGAAATCATGAAGGGAAGAAGACGGTGTGCGTTGAGCTTGTTGCGGAGGTGGGTAGTGTTCATTGAAGTAAATGGAACATGCGCAGCAATAAACTGGGAGGAGTGGGGGACATGCATGGAACTGTTAGGAATATTGTTAAGAGAAGAATGAGGAATTTTTGAAAAATTATTTTAATGGAGAGGAAATTTTCATTGATTTCCTTTTGATTACAAATTTGATTCCCTACATACATCAATTTTATTGTCTTGCTTTTATAATGCACTGCATTCTCTAGAGTATTCTAGAAATGCATTATCTAGAGAATATCTAAAATAGGAATTCTAGATTTTGCCTTTTATTCAATTCATTAATACAATTGCTAATTTAACAATACAATTAATTATTTCTTAATAAACCAAGATTATTTCCAATATTCCCCCGTAAGCTTGGTTTTTGAAGTCCAAGAAAATCTCGCAATCTGTAACAACCCGTATTTTCAATAACCTGTTATAACGTAAATCGAGGCAGAATTTAATTCTAAAATCTGAATCAAGGGAAACGGGCTATGCCATTGCGTTCGTCTCGGAAAAATACGCGAAATAGAGTCCGAGTTTTCGAAAATCGGAGTCCGTATGACCCGATTAAGGCCCAATGAAGTTTTCAGAAAAATTCAAAGTAAAAACAGATTTCAAATTCAAGTTTGAATTTGAAAATTAGGGCAGATTGGGCTAGGCGGGAAAATTCCCGCCAGAGCACCCCAAGTCGACAACCCTGTCGACTTGGGAGTCGACTTGGTTGGACCCAAGTCGACAGCCCTGTCGACTTGGCTGTCGACTGGGTTCAGCTGGGCAGTTTTACCTGATGCACCATTTTGGGTTTGTGTTGAGCTTGGGGACCAGATTCGGTTTTGAGGGCTGAGATTGGAACTAGGGTTTAATCCTAAGGCTAGAACTAATCCTAATCTCTATAAATAAGACCCTAACCTAAGCCTAAATCATCATTATTCATTCAAGTAACTAAACTATGGCAAAATCAATCCTTTCATGGCCTCCACTCTCTTCATAAAATCCTAAATAAATTTCTATGAGAGATTTTCCATGCATACAAGTGTTTTCAAGCTTGTATGAGTGTCATTAGCTTGCATTCAAGTCAAGTTTCTATATTTGCATCATAAAGCAAGGGTTTTTATTCATTTGGAGCTTTCATATTGGGTTGATTTGATTGCATAAGGGCTTTGTCTCAATCTTATATTTGCTTATACTCATTTGAGTCTTCATAAGCATTGTAAGCCCTTTTCTACTTTCATATTTAAACTCTAAAGTTAAATGAATGATGCAAGTTTGGTTGATCATTATGATATGCAAGTTTTCCATGATATGAAAGTTCACCATGTCATGTTATGCAAGTTTGATATGTTATGCTATGCAAGTTTATCATGTTATGTTATGCAAGTTTACCATGTTATGCTATGCAAGTTTGCCATGTTATGATATGCAAGTTTATCATGTTATGTTATGCAAGTTTGCCATGTTATGATATGCAAGTTTATCATGTTATGTTATGCAAGTTTACCATGTTATGCTATGCAAGTTTGCCATGTTATGATATGCAAGTTTATCATGTTATGTTATGCAAGTTTGCCATGTTATGATATGCAAGTTTATCATGTTATGTTATGCATGTTTGCCATGTTATGATATGCAAGTTCATCATGTTATGTTATGCAAGTTTGATATGCAAGTTTGTCATATAATATGCAAGTTATGCTATGCAAGTTTGGGTTGATCATTTTGTTCATGTTATCATGTTATGCAAGCTTGTCTTGGGTTTATGAGCTTAAAGATTCAAGCTTTATGCTAAAGGTTGCATTTCGGCAACATGTAAGTTATCATATCTCTTATGATAACTTGCATGTGAGGCTAAATGCGAACTTATGGCCATTTCTACATGTCATTTATCACCATGTATCACCAATATGCTAAGTTTGGCTTTATGCATGCTTTTGAGGCCTAAAAATGTAATATGCAAGTATATGAACATATGTACATTTCATATGCCACCATGTTGAACTTGTGGCTTCAACACCTTTATGTCATGATTATGCCAAGTTCCCTCTTTCTATCCTTTATGCGCTATTGCGATATGTAAGCGATGGGATTGCGTTTGGGGTTGGGTAAACTTAAAAGACATAAAAACATAAGATTGGGAATTTACCTATTAAGTTAGGTCTACCCATTGGGAATTTACCTATTAAGTTAGGTCTACCCAAATTCTTGAAAACTTGTAACATGTTTTGGAAACATGATGGACATGACACTTAGAAAATATAAGTGTGACCAACTCGAGGTTGGGTTGAGTTTGTAGCGTCAAACTACCCGGAACCGACCGGCTTAACTAGTTGCTACAAACAATAGGACCCAATGTGAGAAGTTGGTCATGTTGTACCTTGAACCCGAGGTTAGACCAAGTTGTGGTGTAAAGCTACCCGGACCCGCCCGGCTTAACTAGTAATCACAACAAGGTCTAATGTGAGAGGTTAAGGCGCATTAAATTAATTAATGCCTCATGATTAGGGTTAAGTCATGGTCCACTTAATACTTAACCAATTTGGGCTTGGTAGATTAATCAGGGTTAAGTCGTGAACTCATCATTACACTTAACCAAGTTAATCCATGATTAGCAAGAGGGTTAAACCGTACTTAACCCACTAGAAAATCCTAGCAATGGGGGTCCACTCCAGCAGTAATTCCCAGTTGTATCATCAAGACCCTAGGGACTAGGCTAGGGTGGGGGCACGATTAATGGACTAGGAGGTAAGTGACCAAAAGCGACGGCAGATTGGTACGCCGGTGTAGTTCCGGGCGGACTATGGTCGTGCACATAGTCCGAAGCCGGGGAAAACATGCACGGGTACCCGTAGATCGAGACTGTGCACTCATGTTTATGGTGTCCAGGGGTTGCCACCCTAGGGCTTGATACACCCGACGGGAGACCCTGCACAGTCTGACTACAATTATGTTTGGGCCGTATTGACACCAACACGTGACGAGTTAGGCTTATAGGGAGCCGATCGACTAGACCGTTTGGTTGGACCGCGTATTAGGGTCATTTCATGTTATTGGGCCCAGGCTTGGGCCAAGGGATCAATACTTGTTTATTCAAGTCATGTTAGTTTGCTAGTACACCTGTGGTGCAAAAACCTTAAACCTGATTATGCGATGACACCTTTATCTACCTTGTTAGTTAATCATCATGTTAGTATGTTGTTATCCTTATGTTCATCCCTGCTTCTCATGCCAGTTAACTTTATCAGTTTACATTGATTGTAGTAGGGCTTACTCAGTCTTTTTGACTGACCTGTTTTCTTTCGCCTCTTTACTTCTGTTTCCCCCCCCAGGTTCTCAGGGTGGGAATATTGGAGCTTAGCTTGGATTCCTGATCGCTTGCTTGTGGGATTTTATCTCATGTACGGTCTTGACATGAAGCTAGCTATGGTTATCACTTATTTTGGGGATAGTACTTATGTATTTCAGTTTTTCAGTTGATGTTGTTTTTATCTAGACTTGTTTATTTGGAAAGTTGACATTATGTTGTACCAGACTTGTTTTGAAATTGTTTGAAATCTTCCGCTGTTTTATCTATGTTATTTACTCTGTTTACATATATACATATGTTCTTGTTCTGCCTTGATATATCATTATGCATGCTAACCTGTTTTAATGCCCCTCCAAATTCAGAGTGCTTGCAAGAGCCACCCTAGCGGAGGTGGGGTGTTACAATTTGGTATCAGAGCATATGGTTTACGAGAAGGAACAAAAAGGTTTTTAAAAACTTTTGGAAAACTATTTTCAAAACCAAGTATAAAGTATTTTCCAAAGAAAAGTCTAGTTTATTTTAAAGGCTATTCCCCAAAAAGCCATTAGCAAAATTCCTTCGTTTTTCTCCATTCTGAATCTGTCTTTTTCTTCGTTTTCAGTATGGCCGATAACTTTCCGGAGGGAGTACACGTACCTGTTTGGTATAGGAGACTTTTGGAGGCTAGGGCGACCGAAGCCGGCCCCGCAGATGTTCCTCCTCCTCCTCTGGTAGTTAATGTTCCTCCTCCTCCTGTCGCTGATGTTCCTCCTCCTCCTGTCACTGAGGTTTCTCTTCCTCCTCCCCCTCAGCATCCACAAGAGGATTTCGCGGAGATTTGCAAAGACTTTAAGGCGATGGGTTGCAAGAATTTCGTTGGAACCGAGACTTATGTAGAGGCAAGGAATTGGTTGAAAGAAACCGAAGATCTTTTTGCCTTCTTTGATATAGATGACCGTAGGAAGGTTTTATTGGCAGTATGGTTGCTAAAGGAAGAAGCTGCACGTTGGTGGGTGGTCACCACCGCTACTAGGCCAATTGAGACTTGGGATGACTTTCGGGGAAAGTTTGGACTAAGGTTCCTATCACTGAAGCAAGGGGACATGATTGTTAGAGAATACATAGATAAGTTTAATCAACTGGCTCGGGTCGGTTTAGACTTGGTTAACACAGCTCAGAAGAAGGCCCTATACTTTGCTATAGGATTAAACGAGCCATTACATGGTTTAGCCATGACTCATATACCCTTGGGGGCAACTTTCGAGAGCTTGGTGAATATGGCCCTACTCAATGAAGAGAATAGGAGTGACAAGAAGGAGATCAAGATGAATGATACTCAAGCCAAGAAGACTGATTCCCAGTGGAAAAGAAATCAGGGTAATCCAAGCGGTCAGAGCAGTCAAGGCAATAAGAACAAGAACAAGAGTCAAGGCAACAAGGGGAACAACAATAGCAAGGGCAATAACGACAAGAGGAAGTGCCATTATTGCGGTACAGTTGGGCATCTTATTAAGGATTGTAAGAAGAGGAAAAGGAAGAGGGGTGAATGTTTTCATTGTGGTGAGTTTGGACATTTCAGCAAAGATTGCCCGAAGAAGCAAGGGCAAGGTCAGACTCAGCGTGCTGGACCTTCAGGAGGGCAAGTTCATGCTCTCAATATCGCTCCAGTTCCCGATCGAGGTAGTATTTCTGTTGAGAGCCATGTATATATTTCTGATTTTTCAGTTCGTACCTTGGTTGATTTTGGTGCATCGCATAGTTTATTTCATCTGATCTAGTTGAAAGTTTGCACCTAAGTACTAGTCTAGTTAATGATCCCGTGTGTGTTTCAAATCCAATTGGGGTTTCCGCCCATTTGTCTATTATCTACGTGGATTTGAAAATCTCTATCTTTAGTGTAGAGTTCTCGTGTGATGCTTGTATTCTCGGTTTCATGGGGTATGGGTTGATTTTGGGCATGGATTGATTGACCAGTTTAGGAGCCATCCTTGATTTTTGAGCATAGGGTTGTGAGGCTCATGACTCGCCTCGGTAATACCCTAAAAATTTCTAGTAACCCAATGAGTCCCGTCATGTTGTGTTATCTTGAATCCCTCAACTCGTCTATCGATAGTTTGCAATCGGTGAGGGTGGTCCGAGAATATCCTGATATCTTGGGTGAAGTGAAGGGGTTACCCCTAAACGCGAGATAGATTTTCGCATTTATCTGGTTGATAGTACCAAGCCAGTTACGTGGCCGGTTAGGCACATGGTCCCGCAAGATGAGAGCTAAGCAAGCTAGTCAAGGAGTTGCTTGAGAAGAACTTCATTAGACGAAGTATATCTGAATGGCGAGCGCCTGTAGTATTTACTACCAAGGCAGATGGTTCTCTTCGACTTTGTGAGTTAAACAATGAAAATAGACAACCATTGCCAAGGATCGATGATTTGTTTGATCCGCTTGTAGGAACATCTGTTTTCTCTTGGTCTTGCTACTGGATCCCTTCAGCTCAGAGTAGCTGAGGATAGTATAGACAAAACTGCGTTCAGAACTCCAGATGGATTCTTGGAATGGCTGGTCATGCCATTCGGTTTGACTAATGCACCCGCCTACTTCGTGGACTTGATGAGTAGGGTTTCTAGGGAGTTCCTGAACGAGTTTGTGGTAGTCTTTGTAGACGATATCCTGACTTTCTTAAAGAACGAGGAAGAACATGTTAGACATCTCAAGGAGGTGATGGATACGCTTAGAGCGCATCAGTTGAAAGCCAAGTCCTCCAAATGTCATTTTGGAGAAAAAGAAGTTAGATTTCTTGGGCACATAGTTTCTAAGCAAGGCTTAGTGGTGGATCCTGCTAAAGTGGTCACGGTTCAAAACCGAAAAGCTCCGACGAGGACAATTGAAGTAAGAAGTTCTCTCAGTTTAATTAGTTAGCTAGCGTCCCTTGAGCTTAGACCTACCCTTCTGGATCAAGTAGGGACTTCACAGAAAGAAGACCCGCAGTTAGTCAAGATCATGGACAAGTTGATTCGAGGCAAGATGGTAAGTCACCTCGCTATAGATGACAAGGGATGGCTAAGACGCGATGAGAGAAAGAAGGTTCTTGAAGATGCACATCACCCGAGGAGGTGGCCGAGTTTGTCCCAAGGTGCATCTTGTGCCAACAGGTTAAAGGCCGAGTCATAGAAGCCCGGTGGGCTATTATATCCATTGGAGGTCCCCGCAATGGAAGTAGTAAAGCATCACGAAGGATTTCGTGGATGGACTGCCTAGATCCAGGAAAGGGAATAAGAGCATGTGGGTCATAGTAGGTAGACACACTAAGAGTGCTCATTTCACTCCGGTAAAGAGCGAAAGGACTACATCATAACTAGCGACAGTTTACTTTCAAGAAATAAAGCGGTTGCACGGGGTTCCCTAAAGGATAGTTAGTAACCATGACTCAATTTTCACTAGCCAGTTTTGGAATAGTCTACGGGAAGTCATGGGCAAGCGACTGAATCTAAGTACGGCCTATCATTCACAGGCGGATGGTTCATTTCGTTCAAGTATGAGTTATAGAAAATCACGTTAGTAAGAGCAATTGGCAACGTGGATGGGTATTTTCAAGAAAAGTTCTGCTGCGTGGAATACTTTATGGTAAGTAAACGAGATCCAGGATTCACTAGTGAATTTTGGAGAGCTTGCATGAAACCATGAGGTCATAGTTATGTTTAAGCCATGAATGATAGAAGAGTAAGTGAAAGACGAAGACGAGAGGCGACAATGAAATGGGTTCCAACTCATATTTGGAAATAAGAGTTAAGAAGCTAAGAAATCATGAGGTAAAAGACGGTCAAAGCACAGTGGAGTTAAACTCAAGGAAACGTGACTTAGAAGACTGAAGGCTAGATATGCGCATCATATCTCTTTCTAAGAGTATATCCTTGACCCTTGTTTTCCGGTGAAACTTACTTGCATGTTATCTTCTTTTTTTCATATATCCTCTCGGTCCCATTCTCGGTCCTATTCCTGTCGGAAGGTATGACTTATTGGCTAGTAATACATGTCAAGGTTTGAAGGGGTCCGTTAGGTTGACTAAACCTTTTGGGCTTTTATAGGATTGGGGTTAAGTTAGGAAGGGATTTCTTGTAATCCAAAAGGAGTATATCTTGCTTATCTTCCCGATCTCTTTGTAGCACATCTTTCTTTTGCTATCGTATTAATCTTGTCATGAGAACCTTAGGTAGAAACCCTTTGGATGAAACATGTGTTTGAAACATGTTATGCTTGATGTTTGCAAGTGGTTGCAAGTGTTTGCAAGTGGTTGCTCGTGGATGCATTATACACATTAGGCACTAGATCGGCTCACACACTCCTCATATTGCGTATGCATGAGTGTTTATGCTTATTCATGGATGAAAATTTCTGTGTTATCACATGGATGTTGCATATGGATGTTTTTTATGTGCACACATATAGATGTTATACATTATGTTAGGAATTGCATACATATGGATTCATTTCACTAACATAATTTGCATTGATGATATTTGCATTAGATAAGTACATATACACACACCTTTGCATATATTCATGCAACATTTAGAATCTTGTAAGGACAATGATTGCTCGTGGATGATGTTTTGAGTAGATGGATGTTGGATGGTAGGATACGTTCTTCCTAACTTGAAGATTTCGGGGACGAAATCCTTTAAGGAGGGAAGAATGTAACAACCCGTATTTTCAATAACCTTTTATAACGTAAATCGAGGCAGAATTTAATTCTAAAATCTGAATCAAGGGAAACTGGCTAGGCCATTGCGTTCGTCTCGGAAAAATACGCGAAATAGAGTCCGAGTTTTCGAAAATCGGAGTTCGTATGACCCGATTAAGGCCCAACGAAGTTTTCAGAAAAATTCAAAGTAAAAACAGATTTCAAATTCAAGTTTGAATTTGAAAATTAGGGCAGATTGGGCTAGGCGGGAAAATTCCCGCCAGAGCACCCCAAGTCGACAGCCCTGTCGACTTGGGAGTCGACTTGGTTGGACCCAAGTCGACAGCCCTGTCGACTTGGCTGTCGACTAGGTTCAGCCGGGCAGTTTTGCCTGGTGCACCATTTTGGGTTTGTGTTGAGCTTGGGGGCCAAATTCGGTTTTGAGGGCTGAGATTGGAACTAGGGTCTAATCCTAAGGCTAGAACTAATCCTAATCTCTAAAAATAAGACCCTAACCTAAGCCTAAATCATCATTATTCATTCAAGTAACTAAACTATGGAAAAATCAATCCTCTCATGGCCTCCACTCTCTTCATAAAATCCTAAATAAATTTCTACGAGAGATTTTCCATGCATACAAGTGTTTTCTAGCTTGTATGAGTGTCATTAGCTTGCATTCAAGTCAAGTTTCTATATTTGCATCATAAAGCAAGGGTTTTTATTGATTTGGAGCTTTCATATTGGGTTGATTTGATTGCATAAGGGCTTTGTCTCAATCTTATATTTGCTTATACTCATTTGAGTCTTCATAAGCATTGTATGCCCTTTTCTACTTTCATATTTAAACTCTAAAGTTAAATGAATGATGCAAGTTTGGTTGATCATTATGATATGCAAGTTTGCCATGATATGCAAGTTCACCATGTCATGTTATGCAAGTTTGATATGTTATGCTATGCAAGTTTATCATGTTATGTTATGCAAGTTTACCATGTTATGCTATGCAAGTTTGCCATGTTATGATATGCAAGTTTATCATGTTATGTCATGCAAGTTTGCCATGTAATGATATGCAAGTTTATCATGTTATGTTATGCAAGTTTACCATGTTATGCTATGCAAGTTTGCCATGTTATGATATGCAAGTTTATCATGTTATGTTATGCAAGTTTGCCATGTTATGATATGCAAGTTTATCATGTTATGTTATACAAGTTTGCCATGTTATGATATGCAAGTTCATCATGTTATGTTATGCAAGTTTGATATGCAAGTTTGTCATATGATATGCAAGTTATGCTATGCAAGTTTGGGTTGATCATTTTGTTCATGTTATCATGTTATGCAAGCTTGTCTTGGGTTTATGAGCTTAAAGCTTCAAGCTTTATGCTAAAGGTTGCATTTTGGCAACATGTAAGTTATCATATCTCTTATGATAACTTGCATGTGAGGCTAAATGCGAACTTATGGCCATTTCTACATGTCATTTATCACCATGTATCACCAATATGCTAAGTTTGGCTTTATGCATGCTTTTGAGGCCTAAAAATGTAATATGCAAGTATATGAACATATGTACATTTCATATGCCACCATGTTGAACTTGTGGCTTCAACACCTTTATGTCATGATTATGCCAAATTCCCTCTTTCTATCCATTATACGCTATTGCGATATGTAAGCGATGGGATTGCGTTTGGGGTTGGGTAAACTTAAAAGACATAAAAACATAAGATTGGGAATTTACCTATTAAGTTAGGTCTACCCATTGGGAATTTACCTATTAAGTTAGGTCTACCCAAATTCTTGAAAACTTGTAACATGTTTTGGAAACATGATGGACATGACACTTAGAAAATATAAGTGTGACCAACTCGAGGTTGGGTTGAGTTTGTAGCGTAAAACTACCCGGAACCGACCGGCTTAACTAGTTGCTACAAACAATAGGACCCAATGTGAGAAGTTGGTCATGTTGTACCTTGAACCCGAGGTTAGACCAAGTTGTGGTGTAAAGCTACCCGGACCCGCCCGGCTTAACTAGTAACCACAACAAGGTCTAATGTGAGAGGTTAAGGCGCATTAAATTAATTAATGCCTCATGATTAGGGTTAAGTCATGGTCCACTTAATACTTAACCAATTTGGGCTTGGTAGATTAATCAGGGTTAAGTCGTGAACTCATCGTTACACTTAACCAAGTTAATCCATGATTAGCAAGAGGGTTAAACCGTACTTAACCCACTAGAAAATCCTAGCAATGGGGGTCCACTCCAGCAGTAATTCCCAGTTGTATCATCAAGACCCTAGGGACTAGGCTAGGGTGGGGGCACGATTACTGGACTAGGAGGTAAGTGACCAAAAGCGACGGCAGATTGGTACGCCGGTGTAGTTCCGGGCGGACTATGGTCGTGCACATAGTCCGAAGCCGGGGAAAACATGCACGGGTACCCGTAGATCGAGACTGTGCACTCATGTTTATGGTGTCCAGAGGTTGCCACCCTAGGGCTTGATACACCCGACGGGAGACCCTGCACAGTCTGACTACAATTATGTTTGGGCCGTATTGACACCAACACGTGACGAGTTAGGCTTATAGGGAGCCGATCGACTAGACCGTTTGGTTGGACCGCGTATTAGGGTCATTTCATGTTATTGGGCCCAGGCTTGGGCCAAGGGATCAATACTTGTTTATTCAAGTCATGTTAGTTTGCTAGTACACCTGTGGTGCAAAAACCTTAAACCTGATTATGCGATGACACCTTTATCTACCTTGTTAGTTAATCATCATGTTAGTATGTTGTTATCCTTATGTTCATCCCTGCTTCTCATGCCAGTTAACTTTATCAGTTTACATTGATTTTAGTAGGGCTTACTCAGTCTTTTTGACTGACCTGTTTTCTTTCGCCTCTTTACTTCCGTTTCCCCCCCCCCCCCAGGTTCTCAGTGTGGGAATATTGGAGCTTAGCTTGGATTCCTGATCGCTTGCTTGTGGGATTTTAGCTCATGTACGGTCTTGACATGAAGCTAGCTATGGTTATCACTTATTTTGGGAATAGTACTTATGTATTTCAGTTTTTCAGTTGATGTTGTTTTTATCTAGACTTGTTTATTTGGAAAGTTGACATTATGTTGTACCAGACTTGTTTTGAAATGGTTTGAAATCTTCCGCTGTTTTATCTATGTTATTTACTCTGTTTACATATATACATATGTTCTTGTTCTGCCTTGATATATCATTATGCAAGCTAACCTGTTTTAACGCCCCTCCAAAGTCAGAGTGCTTGCAAGAGCCACCCTGGCGGAGGTGGGGTGTTACACAATCTTTTAAAATTATCAGGCTTTAATGCTTTTGTGAAAATATCAGCAACTTGATTATTTGTTTTGCAAAAATTCAGCTGCACCTCTTCATTTTCAATTGCTTCTCGAATGAAATGATGTTTGATGGCTATATGCTTTGTTCTTCCATGATGGACTATATTTTGCTTCACTTTGTAGATCCATTTTACTCTAATGGTTTCTTTGTCTTTTGGCTTATCAACCAACATCCATTTTTTGTTCCTTTCAAGTGCATCCATCTCTTCTTGCATTGCCTTCCTCCAAGCATCTTCCTTAACTGCTTCTTCAAAATTTTCTGGTTCCATTGCGCAATAGTTGCACCTAGCAAAAATATCATCCAAACCCCTCATTCTTATTGGGGTTGAGCTTGGAGATGATGTATTATGGCTTGCTGAGGATGAAGTGCTAGATGGAGAACTTGGTGTAGGTGAATCACATTGTTTATTTGCCAATGTTTTTGGATTTTGTTCTAAAACTACTGCTGGAACGGTTTTATCCTCCACTTTCTCCTTTTGCCAATTCCAAGATGTCTTCTCATCAAATACAACATCTCTACTGATGATTACTTTCTTTGTCTTCAAGTCGTAAAGTCTATAGCCCTTTGAAACAGAACTGTAGCCAATAAAAATGCATCTTTCACTTGCTTCTTGAAGCTTTGTTGTAACGACCCGGATTTTCGGCGACTTTGGTTATCGACATAATCATGATGTCGATAACCAAAACATCGAAAAATCCCGGTAATTAATGAAAGAAATTAGAGGGTGAGGAAAGATAAGATAGAACTTATAGAATAGAAGAAGAAGAAGAACATCATCATCAGAGTAACACGAATCTCACAGCGGAACGAATAAAATATAACATAACTTTTGAAATACAAACAGTTATATATACAATAGCACTTATCAGAGTATAACACTTACAACAACAACGGAAATAATAATAGCTATAGAATCCTGAAGCCTCCTGCTCCAAGCTCTCCAAGTGTATCTGTAAAATCCCGACTACTTGACTGTCCGTACAAAATTAGGCACCCAAGAGTTTAGGGAAAACAAAACACATAAACTCCGGGTCAGTCATGGGACTGGTATGAGTAAAACAGTTTAAACAGGTATATGAACAAGTAAACGATATTTCATAAGACCACGCCGCAGAACGGAACGGGTTTTTCCCTTATGAGAATCCAAAATATCTTTATATCAAAAACCTTTTGATATTATATTAATGTCTATGTACAAATAGACATCAACTAGCAGAAACGCTTTCATCTCACGTTCTACATATATAGTATACAATCAAAATCGCAAGCACGTATTGGATAACGGATTTCCAACTATGACAAGGTATGGAACCACCTTCCGATCAGTGTACTCTTGGAACGATACACTGGAGTTCAACAAGAACATCTTGTGACTCAGCCACACATGACCAACCACTCATTTCGCTTGAGTGTATCGAATGTACATCACCAACGGTTGGGATCAGCAACTGTTCCCGTATATATATATAGGACAACATTGATAGATTAAAGAAGCAAATGAATATTCTCTAGATAGGTGATTATACACCCTACTTCGGTGCAACCGACTTAGCCATGCTGTCTGCCCGATTTCTGTCATTTACCGGTTGATGAAGCTAGAAGCTACGCTTTATCATTATATCAGATTCACTTCGAATGCCACATTGTCAGATCCATCGAAAATCACTAATTGGCGTCTACAACAGTACATTACGTGTTAGCTAAAGAAGTTTCCTTCTCCGCTTCCACTCTTGGTAAAGTTGAAGAAATCAATGTACGTGACCTTTCTGGAAATACTCTGTCAGACATTCATCAACACAAGTCATCCTCATTCACTTAGAATGTCACATCGTCATACCCGCCAAATCACAAATTGACTTATCAAAAAATAACACGGGTATACAACTAAGAGAAACGAATTCCTCCGGCACCAAACGTGAATACGTTTGAACAGATCAACTTACGCGATCCATTGGATATACTCTGTCAGACCTTTGTCCATACAAGTTGTCCTGGGACTGGACAAACCGAAGGCACTATTCTGTAAACAGGATAGCCTTGCATTTTACTCCGTCTTCAATTATCTTTGGCATATATGATTCGCGATGCTTATGCCAATACAGAGTGGTTCTTTGGATAATAATCCAACCGGTCTCTCCATATTAACAACGTTAAAATGGTCAAAACTTCGATAGTCTGTGATTTAACCATCAAAGAAAAACAAGTGTGCAAACAACGATATTATTTCCGGATGGAAATTATATCGAACAAACATCATTTAACATTAACCTCTTTAGTTCATTTATTTACTTATCTCCTGTTTCCCTATATTCTAAATTCTTATTTTCTTTTATCAGAAAACATTTCTGATTCTCGTTTGGAAAACATTTCCAAAACTCCTTTACGATCAAACCTTACCATTTCTTAGTCAAGAAGGAAGTCACTCAAGTTGGGGTATAATTACCTCTCAGACCTTAATTGAACAACGTTATAACTTCGAAATGGTCAAAGTTTATCTTTTAATCTTTAACAACTTCTTTACGCCTTTCTCGGATTCAATTTTACTAATCCACTTCTATATTTAAAACATTGGTTATAACGATAACGTTATAATCCCTCCTTTCGAATTATCTAACTTTAATTATAACTTCTATTCTTATTAGTGAATAATTAACCTAACACTTATTTATTTATAAATAAATAAATCTCTATTTAAACACCGGAAAGTATAAGTACTTTTCCGAATTCGATATAATCGAATTCGCCGATTAGCTCTCTTCGAGAAATCTCTATTTGATTAACTCTTCTTCGAATAACCTATATTCGATTAATTCCTTCTCGAATAAACGATATTCGATAATCTCTCTTCGAATAACTAATATTCGATAACTCTTCCTTTTCAAATATCTCATATTTGAAAATCTCACTTCGATTAAACTATAATTGATAACTCCCTTCGATGAAACTAACATCGATAACTCCTTTCGATGAAACTAACATCGATAACTCCTTTCGATGAAACTAACATCGATAACTCCTTTCGATGAAACTAACATCGATTTATTTAACTCGACGAACTTAACTCGACTAACTTAACTTGACTCGACTAACTCGACTTACTTAACTTGACTAACTTAACTCGACTTACTTGGTTCGACCAATTCGATTCGATTAACTAGGCTCCACTAACTTGGTCGAACCACCCGATCAACTCAACTTATTTAAATTAACTTATTTCTCAACTCGATCAACTCGATTAACTCCTATCGAATAACTAATATTCGATTAAACTCCATTCGCTTGACTCTAGATCGCAACGATCATAATGGTTACGCCTGACTCCCTCAGGAAACATCCGACCGCCGTAGGCTATTTACAGCCCTGCGAATTACGCTAGCAGTCGTACAAGATGGCAACTTACCCTGAATACTATGTTTGACTAACTCTGTCTCAAATAACTATATTTGATTAACTCTAGTTCGTTTTAACTCTAATCGATTAACTCTAACTAACTCCAATTGGTTAACTCTAACTGATTAGCTCTAATTGGTTAACTCTATTTGACTAACTCGACTTGACTAACCCCTTTCGAATAACATATTCGATTAACTAACTTTCGAATACCATATTCGATTAACTAACTTCGAATACCATATTCGATTAACTAACTTCTAATACCATATTCGATTTCTCCTTTCGAATATCATATTCGATTAACTAACTTCGAATACCATATTCGATTAACTAACTTCGAATACCATATTCGTTTTACTAACTTTCGAATAACATATTCGATTTACTCCCTTCGAATACCATATTCGATTAACTAACTTCGAATACCATATTCGATTAACTAACTTCGAATACCATATTCGTTTTACTAACTTTCGAATAACATATTCGATTTACTCCCTTCGAATACCATATTCGATTAACTTTATTCACTTTATAAAGATTTCCTTTTTATAATGTTCCCTTTCCAATTCTATTTGTAAATGGTTTACAAATATTTCCTTTTCAAATTTATTCTTGAAATATTCTAACTCCTTAAATTCCCGGGAAAATTCGCCATAACCTCCTTTGTATCGGGAGCATCGGGAAAATCCCCAAACTCGCCACACAGGCCTTTCCATTCAAAAAGAAATGTTTTGAATTTATTTCCTTTTCAAATATCTCCTATTTATAAATATTCCAATTTATAAACATTTCTTATTTATAAATATTCCACTTTATAAATATCTCTTATTTATAAATATTCCATTTTATAAATATTCTATTTTCAATATCACTTTGAAAATTCCCTTATCAACATTTCGGCATGTTATGGTATTCAATCATATCAAATCATGATGTTCAATATCGTCCAAGTACATATAATCGCCCACAGATTTTATATCACATCATATAACAATATATGAAAAACAATAAAATAACTGTTGAGGAATCCAGTCGGATTCCTCCAACCTGTTTCCCTGCATCACAGATGTTAGACAATAGAATAACATCGATTTCACTTCACTGTTAAATATTCTGATAAACTGAATCGACATATAGATATTTAACAGTTTTTATATATATATATATATATATATATATATTATTTCTACTAACTGACTAGCAGTTCAATCAATCAACCAACACACATCAATCAGACAATTTTAACAGTTCAAAAAAATACAACATGAAAATATAAACTGTTCAGAGTTGGTGAGTTTTACTCACATTTGCACGTTAGCCGTTAAATAATGGTTTGCGTTATTTGATTTCGACGGACAATTTATTTCACCATAAATTGTAACGAGCTCGGATTCACCCCCAGTTAGCTTCATTGTGGAGTGCTCGTCCATACGGTCCTAACGGATCCAACCGTTCGAATTTCTGATGTCGTATGCAAGAGATATTATAGTTACAAGTTATACAATATTTAAAATAAAACTAACTTTATTTTAATTAATTAAATCGGGCCTCATTGCTTACCCAAACCCGGCCCAATACCCAACCCGCACTGTACCCTTTCTCCCTCAAATACCATACGCGATCAGCTGCTCCTCAAAATACCTATCACCGCCTCCTTCAAGCCTTCCTTCCTCCTCCATTTCTCAAAGAAAAATCCGAATAAAAATCACCACTACTCTCCCCTTCCAGTCCTCTTTCCAACCTTATCCTCCTTGATCAACTCGCGCCTTTCCTCAGAAGGCCGGCACCACCTTCTATAGCACAGGTATCGACACAAAGGTATGTCGAATCCCACCAAAACTTCACAACCGATGATGCTTTGACCCACGAATCCGAATACACCCTTCAGTCGAGCTATACTCCTTCTATTTCTCAGAAAAATCAAACCCTAGAACCTACTGCTATTTTCGCAGATCCAGGAAGGTGTATAGCACCAACGAAAACTACTGTAGAATTGAAGAGGAGGATGCAAGATGTTCCAATATCTTTCTTGATGATTTTTAGAGATTTTATTTGGTTTCTATTGGAATTCTTTGCTCGTCCATTTCCTTTTGCTGAAGAACCAAGGAGTGACGGCGGGATTTTGACTTAGAATCAAATTAGGTTAGAAGAATTTGTTAGGAGGTGTATTTATAGAGATTTGTTTGGATCTTTGTTTGTAAATTTCTTTGTAGAGGATTCGGTCCCCACGCCGGGAAAAGATGTGGCTAAGAAAGGGGGGTGTGTGGCCAATGGTTTGATCAGGAATATAGTATAATGTGGTTTAGTATTATACTAGGATATTTAGATATTCTAGGTTCTGTCGTCATGTAATTTTCATTACGTATGAACTGATAACGACAGAATTAAAATTACCATCATGACAAGCAAGGTACTCGGATCCCAAAAATATAATAATACCGGTAGGTGGACTCATATTGTGAAACCCCGAAATGTCGATACAGGGTGCCAAATACTACAAATAAAAAGTTGCTTATTTAATTAATTAAAAATTACCATAAAATTCTAAAAATTAAATTATCACTACTTCCCAAAAGAACCTTGTCTAAATTCAAACCCGATCTCTAGTTATATCGAATAAACCGATACGGTCGATAAACGATTCTATAGCGACTATTTCAAAATTTGATTTGGACATACATCAAAATCAACACGACGAAATCCCGATTTTTCTCTTCCACTAGAAAGATATACTCCACCAGCTCCACACGTTTCTTGTTTCACAGAAATCCAGCTTAAAACGAATCCTGTACATCCAGTTGAAGTTCAAATCGCCAAATAGCGAACTGCAGCGCCATTTCAAGCTCGATTATAATTATATTATAAATTACACGTTCAACTGTCGTCGATTCAATATATTCGTTATTATATTTCGAATCGAAACTCCACCAAATCTCGTATGCTATTCAATTCACATGATATTGTGAATTTCACTATTTTCGACTATTTCGACATTATAATATATTATTATATTATAATTATTAATTAAACATTCAATATTATTTAATTAAACGATCATTAACTTCTCTAAATCACCAATTATATAATTAAATAAATTAATTATATATCTCTAAAAATGCGGGTCATTACATTTGTCCTTTTCTCTTTAGGAATCTAAGCATAACAAATACTCCCAAAGACTCTAAGATGATTCACTGAAGGTTTTCTTCCATTCCACGCTTCAAACGACGTCATATTCCATACAGCTTTTGTTGGACATCTATTCAGCAAATACACAGCTGTGTTTATAGCCTCGGGCCAAAATTCTTTAGGCATGCCTTTCTCAAACAACATTGATTTAGCCATCTCCATCACTGTTTGATTCTTTCTTTCGGATACACCGTTTTGCTGAGGTGTATACCTAACGGTTAGTTGCCTCCCCGCACCTTCTTCTTCACAAAATTTATCAAAATCATTGGAGTTATACTCCTTTCCCCTGTCACTTCTCAAAACTTTTATGGACCTGCCACTTTGTTTCTCAACAAAAGCTTTAAACTTCTTAAATATAACAAACACTTCGGATTTTTGTCTCATAAAATAAACCCATGTCATGCGGGTCAAATCATCAATGAATAAAATAAAGTACCTGTTTTGAGCATGAGATAATGTGCTCATAGGACCACATACATCCGTGTGTACTAATTCCAACACTTTCTTGGCTCTCCTTGATCCTTCTTTTGGAAACGGTTGACGATGATGTTTGCCAAGTACACACCCTTTACATACTCCATGTTCTTCTTTTTTTATTGTTGGCAGCCCGTACACCATCTTCTTTTGTGAAAGCAATGTGAGACTATTGTAGTTTAAGTGCCCAAGTCTCTTATGCCATAAACAAGTGTCGTCTTCCTTTTTTGCCATGAAGCTATGATTCTTCTCATAATTGAGATGAAGGGGAAAGCTTCTGTTTTGTGTCATTTTTATTACAGCAACAACTTTTCCTTTTGAATCAAAAATTTTACATTCTCGATTCTCAAATTGAAGAGAATAACCGTGCTCTAAATGTTGTCCAATGCTCAACAAATTCTCATCTAATTTAGGAACATAAAAGGTATCATGAATAACTTTATCTCCCTGCTTTGTTGCAACTCCAATGCTGCCTTTGCCTTCAACTTCAACATACACTCCATTGCCAAGTTTAACTTTCGAACCAAATGAAGGATCTATGTCAATGAATGCACTTTTGTCTCCTGTCATATGATTGCTACATCCGCTGTCCAGGTACCATATATTCTTATATTCTTTAGTTGCCTTTTGACAAGCAAAGAACAAGCTCCCTTCCATATCTTCCGCTCCGGCAAATGCTGTGTTATGTGGCTTACCAAGGCGACAGTCTTTTTGAATGTGCCCGAACCTTTTACAATTATGACATTGTGGCTTTCCTTTGTTCCAGCAATCCTTTTCTTCATGAGAGCTTTATTTGCAAATTCCACACCATTTATTTGTTCCTTCATCACTTCCTCTTCCGCCATAGGTGCCTCGGCCTCTTCCGCGTGAATTTTTTCCTCTTTCTTTGCCAAATCTGCCACCTCTAGAAGACTCGCCATTATTTTGTTTTATTGTTTTGTCATTGTTGCATTGAGTGGTGAGTTTGGACTGAAATGCGTTTTCAACCGTCTTTTCCATACGGCGTAACAACCTTTGCTCGTAGGATCTAAGTGAACCCATCAAGCCTTGAACGGTCATGTTTGACAAATCTTTGGTTTCTTCTATAACAGCCACCATAGGATAAAAAATTTCAGTTAAGCTTATCAAAATTTTATCAACTATTCTGCGATCGTCAATTATATCTCCATGAGACTTCATTTGATTCACTAATTCGGACAGCCTATTAAAATACTCATTCAAACTTTCATTTTCTTTCATTTTTTCATTTTCAAAATCTCTCTTTAGAGATTGAAGTTTGACAGTTCTCACTTTTGAATCCCCTTCAAATTCTTGTTGCAAGATTTCCCATGCTTCCTTGGCTGTTTTTGCTCTCATAATTCTTGGGAATATGGTGTTTGACACTCCTCTTTGAATCATTCCAAGAACTCCAGCATCTGTGATTCTTTTCTTTTTTAATACTTCAGTTTGGGCTGCTGTTCGTTCTGCCGCAGCTGTTGAGTCTTCATATCCTTGTTTGATGAACTCCAAGACATCCAAGGAGATGAACAAAGTCCCCATTTTTACTGCCAAAAAATCATAATTTTCTCCTTTAAATAAAGGAACTTGGACATTGCTATAGGTGGAGTTGATGTTGCTGAAGTATTGCTTGGAGAAGCCATTACTTTGCACTTTGTTTTTTTTTAATTGCAAGGATCTAGGGCTCTGATACTACTGTTAGGAATATTTTTAAGAGAAGAAGGAGGAATTTTTGAGAGGATTATTTTAATGGGGAGGAAATTTTCATTGATTTCTTTTTGATTACAAATTTGATTGCCTACATACATCAACTTTATTGCCTTGCTTTTATAATGCACTGCATTCTCTAGAGTATTCTAGGAATGCATTATCTAGAGAATATCTAAAATAGGAATTCTAGATTTTGCCTTTTATTCAATTCATTAATACAATTGCTAATTTAACAATACAATTAATTATTTCCTAATAAACCAAGATTATTTCCAATAGGAACAAATGGAGATAGAAGTACAGTGCGGAAATGGAGAAAAGCAGGTGCAGAAATGAGAGGCGTTACTGGAGTTTCAGACAAGAGAAGATGGTGACATATGGAACTTGATGAATGGTGGTGTCATGTGTTCGCTGAGTGTCATGTGGTGATGACATTTAGTGGCTTGGGGGAAGAACAGTGGCTGTGGATGTGTAGTACAAGCGGATGGAAGAGGGAATGCTTAATGTTGTTGATGTTTGAACATGGAGAGTTGATCGATAGGGTGAATAGAAATAACGTGAGTATGGGAGCAGGTTGCATTAATACTTGGAATGAAGAAATTTATGTACAGGCGGAGACGTTCTTTAATGGGGGAAGACAACTGTTTTAGCAGGGACATGGATAGTCAAGTGGAGCTAAGCCGCATTTGAATGGTGAGGCCCAAATAGTTTAATTAAAATTATGTTTTATTTAAATTAAAAATATACAAACTAGATGTTTTCAGTTCCTCAAGTGTTTCAAGTGAAGCTAGGCGATGAAACTGGTCTAGAGTCATTTGGAGTTTGTTTGAAAGTGGGCAAAATAACACGCAGATGGAGTCGACCGACTTTGACTGTTATTTAACGATAACCGTCCAACGTGAGTAAATCTCACTAACTCTGTACAGTTTATATTTTCATAAATATAATGTAGTATTGATAAATGATGATTGATTGCTGTGTGTTGATTGTTTAGTTGAATTGCTGATTTATTGGTTGAAATTATAGATAACGGTATATATATAAATCGTTAATCAAATATTAATTCTGTTTATCAGAATATTTCATATTGAAATGAAGTCGAAGTTATTTATATTGTTTAACATTTGTGATGCAGGGAGACAGGTTGGAGGGATCTAATTGGATTCCTCAATATTATAATACTATTTGTTTTCATATATTGTGATATATGAAGTGATATAAAATCTGTGATTGATTATGATGACACTGGTCATGTTATTTGTTATTTTAAATACCATATGAAATATTGGAACATAAAAAGGAAAATTTCAAAATGAATAGAATTATATAAAAGGATTTATATAAAATGAATAGAATTATATAAAAGGATTTATATAGAATAAATAGAATTATACAAAGGGAATTATAAATGAGATCATAAATGTTGGAAATGAAATAAGATTTGTATGAATAATTCTGCAAATAAAAATATAAATAGAATTTGGGTTTGAGATACTGTTTTTTAAAACGAAATCAAACTGTTTGATTTTATAAAGAAATATTTTTCACATTCTATGTGAAAATTAGATTAAAGTAAATATTTTGCTAATAAAATATTTATAAAGGAAATAGGGTTTGAAATAGGAATTTGAAATTGAGTTAAAGGAATTAGAAACTGACTGGAGATTAGTTAAGTTGAACAGTTGTCTGGGTATTGATCTGATGTTGGTTTTGGCCTTCGGGGTTAATACGTTAAGGGTTGTTCTCTTACTAGTTTACAGTTAGAGACAGATATATGTGAGAAGATAGTGATACGTGAATCAAAAATAGAAACGTTTTCCAAAGTTAATAACGTATATTTTCTAAAATTAGAAAATAAGGATTTGATGAATACATGGAAACAGGAAATAGGGAAATGAATAAATGTTGATTGATGATTGATCGATAGAATTTCCATCTGGAAATAATATCGTTGTTTTCACACATGTTTTTCTTTGATAGTTAAATCACCGACTATCAAAGTTCTTGACCATTTTCCCATCGTCAATACGAAGAGACCGGGATCATATTCATTATCTGAAAACCACTCTGTATGGGCGCTAGCGTTGCGATCAAATATGATGAAGATAATTGAAGATAGAGTTATGTAAGGGCTGTCCTGTTTACAAAATAGTACCTTCGGTTTGTCCAATCCCAGGATGACCTGTATGGAAGAATGTCTAACGGAGTATGTTTAATAGATCGCGTAAGTTGATCTCTTTAAACGTGTTTACGTTTAGTGGCAGAGGAATTCGTTTCTCTTAGCTATTTACCCGTGATATGTTTGGAGAAATCAATTTGTGATTTAGCGGGTACGACGAGGTGAAATTCAAAGTGAATGAAGATGTGGTTTGAAAAGGATACGTTATGGCCTCTAGCCTCACAACCGGAAATGGTAAAAATTGGGTAGGTCGCATGGCTAAGTGGTTAACTGCCAATTAGGGTGTATTATCACCTGATCTAGAGAAATTCCATTTACTTCTATAATCTATTTCGATGTTGTCCCTTTCGGGAAATAGTTGCTGATCCAAACCGTTGGTGATAATACATTCGGTACACTCAAGCGAAATGAGTGACCGGTCATGTTTAGCCTGGGTTGCAAGATGTTCTTGTTGAACCTGGTATATTCCTCTCTAGAGATACACTGTCGGAAGGTGGTCCCATACCTTGCCAGTTGGAATTCATTAACCAATAAGCGCCTGCGTTTTTTGATTATATATTATGTATGTGGAACGTGAGATGAAAGCGTTCTGCTAGATGATTATTATATTATGGTTGATTGACACCATTATAATATCCAAAGAGTTTTGATATAAAGATTATCATTTCTTTCAAAAAAGATTTTGAAAGTTAAATCAAGTGGTTTGGATTCTCATAAGGGAAAAACCCGTTCCGTTATACGGCGTGGTCTTATGAGATATCGTTCATTTTCTCAAACTGTTTTAAATTGTTTACTCATACTAGTCCTATGACTGACCCGGAGTTTGTTTTTTTTTGTTTTCCCTAAACTCTTGGATGCCCAATTTTGTATGGGTTGTCAAGTAGCGGGGAATTTACAGATACACCAGAAGGAGCTTGGAGCAGGAGGCTTCAGGATTTTATAACAATTGTTTATTTCCGCTGTGTTGTAATTGTTGTACTCTGATAAATGTTACTGTATACATATACTGATTTTATTTCAAAGTTATGTGTCTATTATATATTGTTTGTTCTGCTATGAGATTCATGTTTACTCTGATGTTGTATGTTCTTCTTCTTCTTCTATTCTAAGTTTATATCTTATCTATTCTCACCCTCTAATTTCTTTCATGGACAATCCGGTGTTTCCGATGCTTGAATAGTCGACAATAAGTTTATGTCGGATACTCAGGATCACGAAATCCCTGGGTCGTTACAGTTTTAATGGAGTTTTACAAGTGCTTGTGCTTTGCTGGTTAAGTCTTTAGTATCACGAACGTTTTACCGTTTAAGCGACTATTTCATGAAACGTCGTTCCGATGCCGAAGGATTTGAAATGCAAATGACTCCAAAAGTTGAAACTCTTTTAGCCAAAAGAGCAAAACAAAAACGACATTGTGGAATTGTTAGATTCAATCAAAGCGAATGGCAAGTGAATGATCAATTTGGAAAAGCATTTACCGTGACTTTACATGATAATGTGTGTACTTGCACTTGCAACATTCCGCAACTGCAAAAATTGCCATGCTTGCATGTGATGACCGCTTATGCTCAAACCATTGGAGGAGCGAATATATCGTACTATGAATTTTGTTTGTCGTGGTTTTCCATGGAAAAATATAAAGCAAGTTACGCACCAAGCTTTCATCCAATTCCCGATAGTAGATATTGGGATGCCTATCACGGTCCGACCATATTGCCTCCGCATATAAAAAGGAAAACGGGACGTCCGCGTTCGACAAGAATTAAAGATATGATGGATAAAATGAGAGGAAGTAAACAAAATAGTTGCAACAAATGTGGTCAAAAAGGGCACAAAAGATCAACATGTCCGTCAAAATGAGTTCTATATGATTGATGTAAGCAAATATGGTCAAAAAAAAGCTTGGAGATGTATTTTGAGATTTTGTTCGAATGATTTGTTATGTAATGAACTACTTGTACTTTCATTTTGATGAATGAATGAATGACTTGCATTTTAATAGTGCACATTTGCATTTTATAAGCATATGAGTTGTATTTGATTTGGTTTAATGATGCAGTCTGTAACATGTTAGGTGCATGTGAAGCAGCAGGTTGTTGCTGTGGCTCTCGGGTAGGGCGCAACATGCAGGATCGCCTTTGTACAAGTACAAGGGCGCACTTGTCAAGTGCTCCCTTGTAAATTTACAAGGGCGCACTTGACAAGTGCACCCTTGTAAAGGTACAAGGGCGCACCTTGCAGGTGCGCCTCAACCGGAGCCTGCTGCTATTCCTACCCAGCAGCTCTCCATTTGCCCCATTTCCTCCAAACACCCATTGCTCTCCGAAATCCCTAAAACTAAAAAAACCCAAAATCCTATTCTTCTAAACTTTCTAATACATCAATTTTTCATTACTTCTACACTAAATTAGTTCTACAATGGAAGGCTCATCTTCTTCTTATGAAGTTAGAGGTAAATTCTTAAATAACATTACTTATTCATTTACTTGATTAACCCTAGTTAATTACTTGTTCATTACTTGATTAACCATAATTTATTACTTGTATATGGTGATTTAATCTAGTTCATTACTTGATTTACCCTAATTCATTACTTGATTAACCCTAATTCATTACTTGTATATGGTGATTTACTCTAGTTCATTACTTGTTCATTACTTGATTAACCCTAATTCATTACTTATGTAGGGTGATTTACTCTAGTTCATTACTTGTATATGGTGATTTACTTGTTCATTACAATGAAAGGCGCATTTCAATGGTGATTTACTTGTTCATTTACTTGTATTTGGTGATTTGCTTGTTCATTTACTTGTTAATTTACTTGTATATGCTGATTTACTTGTTCATTACAATGGAAGGCTCATTCCAATTCTTAGTTCATGTATATGGTGATTTACGTAATCATTTCAAAACCTAGTTCAATACTTGTTCATTTCATTTCAAATTTTTTCTTGTAGAGTTAGCACCCGGTCCAGTGGATGCAAGTTGTCTTGTATCTTCAAAATGAGCATAGAAGCAATAATCTGGACTTGATGAAGGTATATCAAAATTTCCAATGGAAGAATTCAATACTTTTTTCATTTCTCATGCACTAGCTAATTACTTTCATTTTATTTTGAATTTTGTAGAGCGACGAGCCAATTGATTGTCAAGATCATTCTAGCAAGTTGGCGTTGATTACTTCAAACACACCTAGAGTTCAATTTGCGCTACAAAGAGCTGGATTTAGAGAAATATCCAAATTGGGATTTTTTAAGATAGATCATGCACTTATTACTTCATTGGTAGATTGGTGGAGACCAGAGACTTCCACCTTCCATCTTCCCACTGATTAAATTACTGTCACGTTGCAAGATGTTAGTTGTCTTTTGGGTGTTAAAGTGGAAGGAAATCCTATTACTGCTACAAATCTCAGTAATTATGAAGATATTTTTATGAGTGTTTTGGCATGGTCCCAAATCGAAATAAGATAAGAGGCGCAACAATTAAGTTGACTTGGCTTCGAAGTGTGTTTCGAAATGAGACATCAGAGGATGCATCAGACGAGCAAGTTGAACGTCATGCGAGAGCCATCATTCTACACTTAATATCTTGTCGTCTATTCCCGATCATCCTAAAGGACGACTAAATCTTTTTTGGCTACTATTTGTGAGAAATTCGGAAGATTGTGCACGTTATTCTTGGGATAGTGCGATATTGACAACATTATACACTGAATTAACAAATGCAGCGCTCGGTAAATCCAAATCCAGAGTCAGTTGTCTTTCTCTTCTACAGGTAAATATAAGTATGTATAATTATTTATGGCCACTTGTAATATGCAATCCCATCATAATTTTTTTTCCAGCTTTGGTCATAGACACATCTTCCTATCGGTCATCCAAACATAACATTATCTGCGCAGATCGACATGTCATTACCTTATAGTGCAAGGTAGTTTACGCACATTTACATGACGTTCAATAATGATGCTTATGCTATATTATTTACATACTTTATATGCATTACTTTTTATCGCAGGTGGTTTGGAAATAGGAGTTTGATTGAGTCTCCAAAGCAAGTTACCACTTTCTACCGTGATCAGCTTGACATGCTAACAGATGAGGCTATTGTATGAAATACCTACATACAGGATGTGCTATATGATCAGCCTCAGATATGTCTAAGCGGCATGCCTAGTTGGCTTTGCAAGACACCGATCATATGCATGCGAACTGTTGAGATGTATAATGCTGATCGAGTGATGCGACAATTTGGTCTTCAACAACAGATCCATGTGCCTTATGAACCAAAGCCAAATTTGGATTTTGCTGTCATTCGGTGGAATGATATACATAACCATATTGTTTGTCAAGAAATTCCTAGCACTCATATTTCAACATACTTGAGTTGGTATTGGTCGATCACTCGAAGATTCATTCTCGCGGATCGGACTCCTCACGAACGAGCATACACCACTCGTGAACTACTTAAGCGAAATGTCGTACGTCTTTTACTTTACTTTACTGTTTTACTTTGCTGACTTAAATCTTCTAATATGTGATCAAGGTTTTAAATTTCGGATATCGATCGCGTTTCATATCGGGTATTTTATAGACTCAGTCTCATATCGGGGGAGATCTCGGACGAGATGAGTCTAATTCGGGAGTTCGTCTCGGATTTTCATTTTGGCTCTGAAAGTTCATATCGGAACAATCTCAGGGTTCATGATATGTTAAAAATTATAATTTAACAAAATGATTTTTATAAATGTTATCAAAAAATAGTAACTTAAACTTAAAATGCAAAATAACTTTATTATTCTTTACTTTGCGAAAGATCATTCATACTCTAAATCGTAGTATGCTTAAAACAGTTATATTGCTAGACAAGAAACATTAAAAGGATCCGAAACATTAAAAAAATTCAGCATAAATAGACCATAAAATACATAATTTCTTAAGTAACATGGGTGTAAAAAGACGAATATGAAAATCATAAGCGTTGTAAAATATATACGAACATACAATATAGTCATTTAACTTGCAAAATATAAAATAATAAAAGATTGATATGGCTAGATTTGATTTTTTAATTAAAGTTCTAATTCAGGGACAAATTTAAATTTTAACCAAAAAAACCAAGATCTCGGACGACATTCCTGTATCTCGTCTCGGTCGATATATCGTTCGATATTGCAATATCTCGGGCGATATATTCGAAAGGAGATTTAGAGTGATATTTGCTGTTTCATTTTGGAAGGAGCCCAAAACGAGATCTCGGAGGAGATCTCGGGCGATATTTGCGAGATTTGAAACAGTGTATGTGATTATAAATAACACAATTTGCAGGTCGATGTGTTAGAGACGGTTGGTAGAGGACTGGAGGATATTGGACATGGTCGAGTACCGGAGCACGACATCCAACGATGATGTATTAGCTTAAAAAAACTCATTGACACATTACTCTTTAGACGTATACTGGAGCGCCCAGGAGAGCGAAGAACTAAAAGAAAACATGATCCTTCTCCAGCTCCACCTTGACAAGACCCAGCTCAATAGCAGGCGGCAGGGCCTTCTCAACCTCCCCCTACTCAAGATTAAACTTCGCCATGAACGTTTTTATAAATGTTGTATTAGCGTATGTTTGTATTCGAACCATGTGCACTTTGGTTTTGTGATCGAATTCTATTTGGGTTCGTATTTATGTTTATAATCGAATTTTATTTAGACTTGTGTTTATGTTTGTAATCGAATATTAACGTTGTTCTTACGTATTTATGTTTGAAATTGATACATGTATGTGTTTATGCTTTATTTGGGTTAGCGTATATTTGAAGTTGAATCAATAGAATTTGTCGAATTTGTAGAAAAACTCCTATGAAATAACAGGAGGGATGAAGATATGCTGCTGTGAAGCAGCAGAAGGCAGGGGCGCACCTTGCAGGTGCGCCTTAACAAAATATTAGAGGGAGCACTTGCCAAGTGCGCCCTTGTTAATTTTAACAGGCGCACTTGTCAAGTGCGCCCACGAGTAATTTATTTAAAACTTTTGCCACCTCTGTGCTGAGGTGGAAAAAATTGGCCTATTTTTGCTAAAACTTTTAAAACTGGCCTATTTCTGCTATATGTTTTAAAAAGTAGCCTATTTTGAAAATTTGTCCTATATAACTGTATGTCCAAATTAATTAAATCAAGGAGCCAATTTCCTTGCATAAATGGTTCTATATTATTCAAACCATTATATTCAATCAATAAACAATAGAGGAAAACAATTGTTCATAACATATTCAAAACGTTCTTTCATATTGAAATTCATAAGTGATTCAGAATAATATGCAATAACTTATATTATGGCTGACAAAATTTGTTTTCCAATTTTAGAGCAATTCAGATTATTTCCAAAAAAAATGACTTAAAATTTTAATCTTCTAGATCTATCTTTCGAAACCAAAAGAATTTCATAAGTCAACCTTTAATTTTTAATGCAAAAGGAAACCAAAGATTGCAAGTGGAATCATAAGTTATATGTTCACACCTGAATCCAAAAAAAGTATTGGATGAAACCACAAATTGTAAACATCAAAACCTTAATTTCTGTATTCTTTAAACTAGAAAATTTCTCAATAAAAATCAATTATGGGAGGCTCTGGTACCACTTGTTGGAATTTCTATATACTTAATGATTGACAAATCATGAAATTCCATATTTGAATAGATGATCCCATATTGATTTAATTGAGAATAAATCAGAGAGAAAGTAAAATGAATTTGCCGAAGCCATACCTGAATCTAGATGTTTACAGAGAGAAGATTAACCAAATTAAGTCATGGATTTTTTTTATCAAACTTAGAACAAGCTTTAGATCTGAATCGATAGTTGCTGGATTTGATTATCAAACCTGGTACAAGCTTTAGATCTAAGTTGATAGATGTTGCTTTCATCAACTGAATCCATGAGTGTTTGTTAAAGAGGATTGACTTGGTTTTGGATCTTCTAAATTGACACAAGTTCAGATGTAAATGTATTTTTTCTGAGGGGATAAAGAGAATATGCTGAAAACTTGTGTAATTTGGGGACCATAAGCCCTAATTTATAACAGTGTAATATTTTTAGTTCGGCCCTTCATCAAACTGAAAAATATTCTGGTCTCTACGCATTCCTTCCATGACGGCTGAATATTTATGCCAATAAATATTATTACCCTATTTGACCACTTTAATTGGCATTCACACCTAACTAGTGTTACACATTATATCTAAATGTGTGGCTCACATAATTGAAATATTCTAACAATAAATCCTCCTAAAAATGAAAAAAAGCACATTAACCAGGCCTCTGAAAGCAGTTGTTTTAATCATTTGAACATCATTTTTATAAAAATCATTTTGTATAAGTATGTGTGTATTGTTTGCTATGTTGGAAAAACGATAAAAAATATATTTTGAACATCATTTGTATAAATACAGTTTTGTATATTGGGACAACGTTAAGAAATATAATCAGCACGTTAAAACATATCATGTTCACTTACAACATCTAGGCTATTAAGCAGTAGAGATGAAAGTACACATCTCATCTCAAATCAAATATTTGTTGCAGTTATGAGCTTTTAGAGTAAAGAAGTAATATACAATGCAGAATATTTCTTGTTAATAAACAAAGTAAAATTGTGTATAGGAATTGAAAATTATGAAGACGAAAATATAGAGATATCAAATCTGTTGTAATCTAGTTGGTTAGGATACTCGACTCTCACCCGATAGACCCAGGTTCAAGTCCCGACAATGGAAGGTATAACAAATTTACTTTTAAAACAAAGACTGCTTGCACCTATTAATTAAGGATAGAATTAACAATGTAGCAAAATATGCCACCATAATTTCTAGAATTAAGTTATTAGATAAACATCCATGCCAAACCTGTATCAACACAAAGTGGAGATGGAAAACATAGCCTAAACTCCCTGATGTCGATTACCTTTTTTAGCCAATAGACTCAATCTTCAACTTCCTTTTTGACCATCTTCTCCAAGCTCTGTTTTTAACTTGAACAAACAAGCCGTCGCCGTCTTCCCCTTCTCTCACCCTCTACTGTTACTTATGCACGTTCTTTAGGCATATTTTGGAGGAGGATGAATGAAGTATAAAAGCTAGGGTTTATAGTTTCATAGCATGTTTGGATTTGGGGCTTTTCGAGTTCGTGTTTGATAGGAGTGGTAGCTCAATTGTTGGAGGATAATCTCGCTGTCTATTATCATTTTCTCCTTTTGGTATGTGGCATGCGTGGAATTAAGCAACATATTTACCCTTGTAAAAGCACTTTAATATTTTAATACTACATTAAACTAGCTAATTCTATTATAGGAATTGGGAGCTATAAACATCAAGTTTGCACTGTCTGGATGTCTTCTTGTATTCCCTTTCGAATTATAGTGAAGTCTACAGATCTCCTAATGATTTTCGCAATCATCCCAAATGTAAATTTCCTTTCAATATCTTATATATTATTATCAGTTATCTTTTTAAACAAAAATTACACATAATACCAACTTCAAAATCAACAATAATACATCATACAAGCCTAAGCATTGCTTACACACAAAAATGCAAATATCAACATTGGTTGCAACTATGCATAAATAAGTTTTTGTTGAAAATTTTCTTATGGTTATCATTCAAAATCAATATATTCAAATTTAAGAGGTGCATATTTGTTTTTCTTAACAACCATTAGGAGAACCCGGCAGACCGACAGACACTTGAAGGAAATTAATTTGTGTATGTCTGCTTCAATTTAGGGTACATATAATCCCTGGATACCATTTTCTGGGTGAAGTGTGGATAAAGCAAAACTCGAATCTTGATCTGTTGTCAGACCTAACCATCAATTTCCATTGCGCCACACCTACATATATAAGGTGCACATATGTTTAACAACATCAAACAAATAAATAACATATAAATAATGGTATATATTTAATTAAATGTGATTTATTGTTTTACAACAAATAATTGACTCATTTGAATCTAGTAATACTAACATGTATGAGGAATGGTACACCTAATTGATGTTTAACTCATGATGTGCACATAAAAATTTATTATGTGGCTATAAAAATTAAGTTGTTTATTTATCAAATGGAATAATAATAATTTATTATATATTAAGTATGAAAGTAGCTAATGAATACCATTAAAACATTTGTTTAATATAATAAATTGTGAAATTAATCTTAATGCTTTGGTAGTTATTCTTTCCTAAGTTGCTTACCTGTAGTTTGATTCACAATGACGGTATAATAACTAATAAATGTAATAATTTTTCGTTTCTAGTCATGGATCGATGAAAGATCCAACGATAGATCGAAATTCCTAACTCTATCATGCAACAATTTATGCATAACCTTAGACCATGAAATATCCACCACCTACGCTTCTTGCACTCCCTTTATTCAATTCGGGTCTTGTCTTTGGCTAACTCTTCCCCAATGGATCGAAATTCCTAACCTTAGCATTCCTTTCAAGTTATCTAACCACCAATAGGGCTCGTAGCTTTCCATATGCATACTATAATGAAGATCATTGCAATAACAATCCAAAGGAACAATTTTTAATTTTATGATTTTTCTATAAATTAATTTTGAATTAAATGAAAGCAGGTTTCACTTTCATTTTTTGTTATTCGGCTATTTAATGAATAATGAATGAGAGAGGTTGAAGTACAAGGGATTTGTCAAACTTTTCAAGGACTCTAAATTACATTTGTTTGTAAATATCCAACCTCTTACATCAGTTATTTATTTGTATACATACCTCGATTGAAATAACAAAAATACGATCACACTCAAAGCAGTGGCGCTACCTCAGAACAATAATAATACACACTAGAAATTGAATTCTGAAAAATCACAAAGACGTTGCTATTTACAAAAACACCATCAAATTTATTTGTAATTTCCCTATTAAAAATCATGGAAAAATTAAATAAAATAAACTAAAAATACGTCAGTAGAAATTAAGTCATAAAAATAAAAATAAAATTCCTTATTATTTATTTCTAACTCTTTATTACTGCAAATAAATTACAAAATAAATTCACTGTTATTGTTTGGTAATTTAAAAGGAGTCAAATAAAGCTATTCAAATTATTAAATTAATATTTAGTTTAAAATTATTATACTTAGTTCATTATTCGAATATTAAATTCGTAGTAGCAAATATTTTCTTATATTTGAAATTCAATTATTAACTTTTAAACCAATACTTCAATAATTAAAATTAAGAATATTCAAAAAAAAAAATTTGTAACACCCCAGAAAGTCATAACGTAATAGTACTGAAGAAATGAATTAGATAAGAAATAAAGTCATATAGATGTCTGAATCTGGCTATGGAAGCTTCACCATTGAGTCCGTTGCAATTTACTTGATAATTTTCATATGTAACTTATTATGATTTGAATTGGAAAGGAGAAGATACGAGTGAAAGAAGATTACCGAACTTTAGAAATTTAAAATTCAAATTTTGAAACTTAGAATCAAAGTTAAGGGTAAAGCAAGGTTTTACTTTAAAAAATGCGAATCTACTTATCTAGGGACGGTCGACCGTGGCGGTCGACCTATGCGTTATGTAACTGGACATTTGGCTGATTAGGTACGTGATGAATTCAAGCAAGAATATAATCTAGGTTCGAACCTGGTTAATCAACTTAGGTTGGATGGGCAGACTTGAACTTGAGATAAAGATGAGCGGATATAATTAAACTAAAAATTGACCTAAGGCCAAATTATATCTAAAAGTTAATCTGATGTCTAGGATTACAACTACGACATGACAGCATCAGATTAGATCCTTTTAGACTCAATGAGCCTAGATCCTCAATTGAAATTATAAATAGAAGGCTAGACCTAACCCATGATTCATTCTAAACATTACTCTTTTCCTTGCTTTCTCCATAACTAGGCCCATTTCCTCATCCCTCTTTATTTTTGAGGTTGAGACTAAAACAGTTAGTTTTAATATGAGAATATAAAATAAATTTTTATTGAAGATACTATGACATGGAGGATCTGTGAAGGTCGAGAAACAAAAGCTTAGGACCTTAAGTGCACGGGAAGTTACCATAATTTATAAATCATAAAGATTAATGTAGTAAACTTGAAAGCATTTCCAATTCATATTTAAATGACATATATAAAGAAATAATCCCATTTTTTAAGTGTTAGGCTTAAAGATAATTTTTAGATCCACGTGGACTTATTTCAAAATAATAAAAATATCTTCATGTAATAAGGATCTAAATAAAAGATGTAGACTTATTAGTAAAATATTGATTAATTCTTTATGAAAATTAAATGTACATCGGATGAATATGAAGAACTTATCAATGACTACTATAAAATTTTATAATAGGTAAGTAAAGACCCAAGTTTAAAACTTTGGTTTTGAATTATAACACTAGTTACAATAAGAAAAGGACAAAGGTATCATCATGATGGGAAAAATACATGCACTTTCATGATAGACAGAAAAGACAAAAGCGTTATCATACTAGGTAAAATACACACTTTCATGATAGGTAGATGACTATAGTTACTATGATAGATAGAAATTATAACGGGCACTTTCATGATAGGTAGATGACTATCATTCTTATGATAGACATAAATTATAATGGGCACTTTCATGATAGGTAGAGATATCTCATGAATCTCCATTACTATGATAGGTAGAGATTTCAAAGGCATTTCCATGATAGGTAGATGATTATTACAATTGTGATGAGTAGAGGCCTTATAGACCATGACTATTATGATAGGTAGAAAATTTAAAAGACAAAGACTATCATAACAATGATAGGTAGAAACTTATAAGATAATCAAATACTCGATAAAGACTGAGGTAGAAGCGCAAACATAACTATTGTTTGGAGGTTTATCCTGATGACGAGCGGATGCACACGAAGGCATTGGAAATAAGTGGCCTAGAAAAGATGAGAACTAGAGGAAGTAGGCCCCAACGATGTCCAAATGTGCAGGCATCATAACTGAAAATAAGATGCTTTAGGTTCTTGAGCGTTAATAGGTAGATTTCGGTATAAACAAATATGCAGACTACTTCCAAACTTGAAACAAGAGACCACAATAGTGGGTGGTCCATCCAAACGAATTTCGTCTGGGCTGGTTCCAGAGATGGAAGTAATAGGCATTTCTCTACTACATATGTAGTAGAGTAGTCTGTTGGATCATGGTTTTGATTCATGAAAAGGAGTTTATATTTCAATAAGAACATTCAACGATAATTATAGCGACAAAACAAAAGGTCACATGAATAAATGTAAACAACAATAAAGACAAGACCCTAAACTAGTGCATGGTTTCATATTATTATAGTTTTTGAGTCTTAGAAATATATTATTATCAAAATTTATCCTCAAGTATTATATGTCACAAATGCAAAAAACACATTTTTTTATTCCAAAACACATGATATATGTGCACTGTGCACATTGTGTCGTTTAAGTCGACTGACCTTCTGGGCCAGTTAACCGACCTGACTAAATACGCACCACAAATATGAACTTCAATCGACTGCCTTAGAAATATATGTTGGAGAATGGAGTTTTGAGGACAACAACCTTATTTCAATATTAATTGATTATAAAATATATACTAACACTTTTATCTAGAATACACACACACACACATATATATATATACACACACACATGCATGATTTATATACAGGAATTATTTACTGAAGACTGTACAGTTTAAAGATATTAAAGATCCAGAATTCAGAGATGATTCAAGACTCATAAGTATTCAAGATTTCAAGAGATCAAGATAAATATAGTAATAGAGTCTAGATTATGTAAGACTCTGAATAACACTCCATGTTTGATGTGCACGTAAAAATGCACATTTATATTCACATATTTATTCTTGTTTAGTTTAAATAAATGTCACATGTGGGTATTTTATCATGTTTAAACCATAATTCAATTGATTTAAAAAACATCATACATTCATCATCATATAGTGGCAACATGGTCATTTCTATGCTTTATTTATTTTAAGAATTTTTACTTGGACATTTTTCATTGCTTTTGTAAACATTTGGTGCGTTTGGAAGAGAGCTTCATAAAGATTTATATGCATACAAAGTAATAAGGAGGAAATAATTCTCATACATGATCATGGAGGACCCTACCAACCTTCCCATCTACTACACTTAGAAACTAATGGTCAAGTAAGTGAATGTTAAAGTTTCATGCAAAATTGAAGATGGATTAATTAAAGCCTAATGATTACTCGTGTAGGATCAATATTAACCCTACGAGGGGGTGAATAGGGTTTATTCGATATTTTAAACAATCACAGAATAATAAAAATGCAGTAAAGGAAAATCACACAAAGAAATACCCAGCTTCAATAAATTGTGCCTACTGCTGCATTCCTAAGATTTCTACTAGGAGTTATAAACAAATCCTGCTTACAATCCCATGAAACTTACAATTCTTGCTCCTGTCCTAACCCTAAGCTCAAAATACTAGACTGATCTATGTACCCTAGACCATATTTTTCCAGACTACTGACCAGTAATCTGTAAACCCTAGTTTTGAATAAAACTAGAAAAACAAGATAAGGTTTTAAAAACAAAAATAAAAATTACAACACTTAAAAATGAAACAAAGCCTTTTAAAAAGAAATCCCCGTTTATATCTTCAATGGAAATTGGCCATCCTCATTTGATATTTCTCCAAGAAAAAACAGCGGCTAGGGTTTCCTTCAAATCTGAATCTCCATGGCTTTGAATCACTCCAAAATCTTGAATCTATCTTCTAGCTCAACTCTGAGATGATCTCTCTGTCTCGAACCAACAAGTAAGTTCTCTGATTTAATTTTAGAGTATGAATTGATTTTGAATGGGTTGGATGGATTTGCCAGTGAGGAATAGTGTGTTTATATAGGGGATTCGAGTCCCTTATCCTCTGATTTCAATTTAATGACTTGGCCGATTTAATGGAATTATTTTATTTGATTTGCTGATTTGTGAAACCACATTGATCAAAACTGGAAATTTTTTGAATGAAGAAGAATCATTCACTTTCTCAATCTTTGAATTTAAATTCTGCAAGAATTTCTCCTGATGAATGGACGCAATGCTTTCCTTTTTCAAGAATCTGGTCGGTTTTGTTGTATTGAGGAAATTTCTTGAAATTACTTAATTCCTAGTTTGACCCGTGTTGAATCATCATGCTATATATGAACATATTTGCATTATCCATGGTTTCTTTCGATTCACGACATGATTAAATAATTCTAGAAAAAATTGATTAATTTTTCACAAATCATATAGTAATTGCCAAAACAGATATGATCAAAACGGGAATAAACATGAATTTGTCTAATTGAGTCGCACTGAATTGTCCCTACTGCTTTCATACCATATTTCGAATTAATTGATGAAAACAATCTTGGCCAAATTTCTGAACCATTTCAAATGCCCCAACTTATTAATTCCGGTTTAAAAAAAAAAATTCTGGCTTGCACAAGACAATTTCACTTTCATCTCTTGCATTTTGAGTTTGTTGTGTACTTTAAACTGATGCATTTGTACACATTACACATGCTATAAAATGTATTGATTGCTCCAAGCATTTGATATGCTGCTTTGTAATTGTCCACCTGCTTGGCTTGATCATCTCTTTAAAACTGTTTAGTTCACTCATGTCCGCTTGTGTTTGGTTTGATATGTATTGTTGGCTGCTCCATCAACTTTGAACTGTTTGTGTTGGTCTTTAAGTTTGAACATACATGAGTACAGATCATTTGTTGTTCCATGTACCACTTTCATTTCTTTGTACCTTGGAGTTGCACCACATTTTTATGCTGCCATGCTGACTTGAATTTAAAGTTGGTTGTACCATGCTTGTACCACTTGCAGATTTTGGCTTGATCACTTTTCACTTGATCATGACATGTTTTGAACTTGAGATAGTTCATTTGCATTTTCCATGTACCTGCTGAAATTTGCACTTGTGACTCATTTATGTACACCAATGTTGTGTATCCATGCTACTTCACTTTTTGACTATGTTGTTGCACTTCTTCCTATGCTGCTTCACTTTGTATTTATTGCACTGCACCCTTGTTGTATGTTTGTGAAAAATGAGTTGATCATGTTAAAAGATCAGTTGCATATTAGTTGATCTGCCTTGTTGCTTATTCTCCCTTGTGCATGCTGCCATGTATTTGTGAACTTGCTGAGCTGATTTGCAATCAATTTGCGTCTTAGCTCCATGCTAATTTGCATATTTGATTTCCATTTTACTTTCTCCTTTGGCTTTGACCTGTCTTGTACTGATTTCACCACTGCTTTTACATTTTGTAAAAGTATGCATGCATGTAAAACTGTGATACTCATCAGCAAACTGATTTCACTGTGTTGAGGCTAGTCAGAATCAGCTGAGTGTAATGCTGGTTCCGATCAGCAAACCAGTGTAGTTGTGTCAAGGCTGATCAAGTCAAAAAGATAATGAGAAAAACCACACAGAAAATCTGAGGCAAATATAAAATAAAATTTTATTTTTTCAGTTCTCATTTTAAATCCAGTCTACTGTGTGTATTTCATTTCTGTGATAGGTTTCACGATGATGTAGCAAGAGCAGAATAGGATGTAAAGACGATAAGAGTGCACATATACATATTCTTTTGTGAGAGTGAAAAATGTAGTGAGGTCCAATTGTAAAGAGTTAATGAGTGAATACTTGTACAGCTGAGAGTTCTAAAAATTAAACTGTTTTGATAATGAAATAAAAATTCATTTTTTGAATTACAAATATTGTGTAGATTTTGTAATTCTTGTGTAGAAGTATTATTAGACAAAAAATTATTTTTATTTCAGTATGATGTGAAGAAAAGTGAATAGTATAGTTTCAAACACATTTAAAAAAATAAATATGTTTGTTATCATAAAACAAAAAATCAAAGGTTCAACAATCTCCCCCTTTTGATGATGACAAACATACTTAAGATTTTGAATATATCAAATGTGTTTGATATTGAAAATATGAGAACTACCTCTATATATGTGCTCCCCCTATAACACAGATCCACCTACAACTGTAAACAAACTTATTTCAATTGAAGGAAAATTTAAAAAAATAGAAAATAATTGAACACGGAGCATTAATGAACAAATAGATTCTATAGATGTCTGTATACGTATAAAAATCTTAACTCTTCTCCACCTTTGTAATCATCAAAAGATGAACAAGGCTAGATATTTGCAAAGGATATGGACCGCAATAAGAAATTCAAGTCATTTGACAGAATCAGAAACCACAAACCCCAATCAATCAAACAAAAAATCATAATAACCCGTAAAATAGAAACATATTTAACAATTCAAAAAATGGATTGACAGGATGGTTTTTACATCTCAAGGAGAATTTCATATGAAAATATATTTAGCAATTTACTCCTTTTCTTTTTCTTTCTATTTAAGAGCACACTGACCACGCATAACCAGAGCTTGGATTTTTAAATGAGATCGGTCGCAGCTTAAATCATAAGTAATCTCTTAACCATGCATGGCCAGAGCTTGGATATTTAAATGAGGTTAGAGACACACTTATGTATTATATACATACATACATACATATATATATATCATTTTTAACTCAAAAAGAAAAAAACTCCTTGGAATATAAAAGCAATATGGGTGACAGAAATGTGGTGGTGATAGAGATAGATGTAAAAAAAAGATTCCTAAATTACTCATATTATAATATATATTCAATCAAATCTGCGTTATTGAGCAACTTTCAACCATCTCATATTCTAAAATCTAACACAGTCATAATTTTATCATAAATGTCCAAAAAAACCATTCTTTTCTTGATGAATTGAAGAATGGTTTGATTAGTCAGAAAATGAAATTGATAACGGAACACCTTAAGAAAAAATTTATCCAAAAATGCAGAGAGACCAATTAATTTCTATAATCCCCAAATCCAATCGTAATTTGCAAAATCTTTCTTCAGAAAGGGGTTTAGTAAAAATATCAGCAAGTTGAGATTCAGTTGGAATAAATTCAATACAAATGTCCTCACTAGCAATATGGTCTCTAATGAAATGGTGTCTCACATCAATGTGTTTTGTGCGTGAATGATGTACATGATTGTTTGATAGATCTATTGCACTCTTGCTATCACATTTCAAAGGAACTTGTTTGTAGAATAGGCCAAAATCAGATAGAGTTTGCATCATCCATAAAATCTGTGCACAACAACTTCCTAATGCAATATATTCAGCTTCAGTGGTGGATAATGCAACACAATTTTGTTTATGACTCGACCAAGAAACAAGAGAATGTCCTAACAAGAAAACAGTTCCATTAGTGCTCTTTCTATGAGTGAGTGAACCAACATAATCAGCATCAGTAAAACCAACTAAATCAAAATTATCACAAGATGGATACAACAAGCCCAGTTTTGGTGTATGCAACAAATATCTCAGAATTCGTTTTGTGGCTTTCAAATGAGATTCTTTTGGATTGGATTGAAAATGAGCACACAAACAAATAAAAAACATAATATTGGGTCTAGAAGCAGAGAGATAAAGAAATGAACTGATTATACCATGATATTTTTTCTGATCAACATCAACACCTTTTCATCTTTGTCAAGCTTAGTTGTTGGGCTCATTGGTGTTCTCATTGGTTTTGCATCTTTAACTCAAAATTTCTTAATCAGTTCCATCACATACTTTGTTTGGGAAATGAAGATTCCTTTGTTGCTCTGTTTTATTTGAAATCCAAGAAAGTGCTTTAGCTCTCCAACCAAGTTCATCTCAAATTTGTCCTGCATAGCTTTCTCAAATTTCTCACACAAAATATCATTAGTAGCACCATAAATGATATCATCAACATAGATCTAAATAGTTAAGTAATCATCACCACCATATAATAGAGACAAAGTAGTGTCATCACATCCCTTTTTAAAGCTATTTTCCAAGAAATATGAAAAGAGGCAGTCATACCGAGCTCGAGGAGCTTGCTTAAGGCCATATAATGCTTTTTCTAGTTTGTACACATGATTTGGAAAATCGTGACTCTCAAAACTAGGGGGTTGTTTGAAAAAAAACTTCTTCTTTCAGCTCTCCATTTAGAAAGGCACTCTTAACATCCATTTGCTTAAGTTTGAAACCCTTAAAATATGCAAAACTTAACAAGAATCAGATTGCTTCTAACCTAGCAACTGGAGCAAATGTTTCATCAAAGTCAATGCCTTCAATTTGATTGTATCCCTTAGCAACCATACTAGCTTTGTTTCTAATTACATTTTCAGATTCATTAAGTTTATTTTTAAACACCCATTTTTTTCCAACAACTGGATAGTCTTTTGACCTAGGCACCAAATTCCAGACTTTATTCCTCTCAAACTGGTTAAGTTCCTCTTGCATAGCTCAAATCCAAGATTCATCATTCAGAGCAATATCATACGAACTTCGTTCAATTTCAGAAATAAAAGCATTGTGAATACAGAAAGTACAAACAATATTATTGAGGGAGGAACGGGTGCGAATGCCTGTTATTGGACTTCCGATTACCAAATCTGGAGGATGATTAGGTTTGAATTTCAGCCTTTCAGCTTCAACTCTATGACTTCTTCGTTGTTTGTCTCAACTTCATTGCTTTCTTTTTTACCTTCTTGCACACCACCTTCATCTTTATCATTTTCAGAAGCCATCTCCAAGTCTAATTCATTGAACTTCACATTAATGGTCTCCATAATTGTTCTTGACTGTTTATTGAAGATTCTATATGCTTTGCTCCTTGAAGAATAACCCATGAAAATTCCATAAACTGCTTTTGGTTCAAAATTTCCAAGCTGATCTTCTGTGTTAGAATATAACAAGGGCCTCCAAAAACTCTAAAATATGAGATGTTAGGCTTTTTGTCAGACCACAGTTCATATGACGTTTTATTAAGTATTGGTCTTATCATGAATCTATTCATTACATAGCATGAAGTATTAACTGCCTCAGCCCAGAAGGTTTGGGGGCAATTTATATTCACACAACATAGATCTAGCCATTTCTTGTAATGTTCGATTTTTCCTTTCGACCACCCCATTTTGTTGAAGTGCTCGAGAGGCAGAAAATTCATGTTTAAAACCATTTTCTTCACATAAATTTTCAAAGTCTAAGTTTTCAAATTCACCTCCATGATTACTTCTCAAAGTTTTAATTGAAACACCTTTTTCATTTTGAACAAGTTTTGAAAACTTTGAAAAATAATCAAACGCTTTAGACTTTTTGGCTAGAAAATAAACCCTTGTAAATCTAGAGTAATCATCAACCAATACATAACAATAACATTTACCATTTAAGATAGCAGTATCAGTTGGTCCAAACAAATCCATATGAATCAACTCAAGAACATGTATAGTACTAATAACATTTTTTGGATGGAATGATGAACGACTAAGTTTGCCCTTGGAACAAGCTTTATACACTTTGTTATTTTTAAATTTCTGATGTGGTAAACTTCTAACAAGCTCGTTTGTTTCTAGTTTTTCAAGGAGACCCATACTAGCATGTGCTAGTCTTCTATGCCATAAAACTGCCTCTTCTTCTGTGGCTACCAAAAATCTAGAAACAGTTACATCATCTAATGAATATGTTTAAATATTTCCTTTTCTTTTGCTAGTAAAAACAACTTTTCCAATGGATGTTTCAATAATTTTGCAAATCTCACTATCAAAACTACTTTCATTCCTTTATCACATAATTGGCTTATAGAGATAAGATTGTGATATAAGTTAGCAACATATAGGGCATCGGCTAAGACAAAAACGTTGTTACCTACTTTTCCTTTACCGATAATCTTACATTTTCTGTTGTCACCCAATGTCACACTCCCATCTTTATATTTTTCTAGGCTAAGGAACAGTCTCTTGTCTCCTGTCATATGTCTGGAGCAACCTGAATCCAAATACCATTTATGATGCTACTTAGCCCGTCAACATACCTACATAATAAGAGAAGAGAATGACCCAGAGAAGCTCCTAGATCTAAGTATATCAGTGACTGAAGCATAATGAAAACAAGAATCTTTTGGAACCCACATTTGTTTTGTCCTCTTATTTGTGTTCCAAAAATTATGGTAATTGTGTGCCAAGTGCTTAGGAACCCAAACTCTACTGAATTTTCTTATTTTATTCCTATTCTTGCAATTTTCAAGATTATGCCAAATTGCTCCACATTCAACACACTTAAGAAAGATGCTTTTACCTTTAGCATTGTCAATCACAGTCACATCATTTTGTATCTTCCCAAAACCTAGACCTTTTCTAGTGTTCGCAAATAATTGATTTCCTAGCAGCATTTTGAAAGATGTTTGACCAATTGAAAACTTATTCAAGGTGGCTTTAAGATCATGGACTTTGGTTCCTAGTGTTGTATTTTCCCTCACAAGTGAAGTGCATCGTTTAATGAAATTCTCTCTTTTAATCTCATCAGTTTCTTTCAAAGACAAATTTTCTTTCTTAAATTTTCAATGGTGGACTTAAGAGTCGACAGTTCTAGAGTCAAACAGTTACAGTTTTTACAATCTAGGTTTTGAGTATTTGAAACTTTTCCCGCTCAGATTCTAACCTATTATTGCTATCAACAAGTCCCAGATTTTTTGCTTTTAGTTTTTCTACTTCTTATTCTAGTGTATCAATGATTTCAGAAAGATGTTTATACATTAAAATCAAATCATTGTAACTGTATACCTCAGTCGATTCCTCTCTAGCATCTTAATCTGATTTTTCCATGAAGCATAGGTTACTTTCTTCCTTGCCGCTGTCTGAGTCTTCTTCTCCTTCCTCATCATCCCAAGTTATAGCAAAAGCTTTCTTTTTCTTCTTGTTTATTTTGTGCTGAAGAAGTGGACAGTTTGGTTTCATATGTCCAGGCTTCTGGCAGTTATAGCAAAGTATTTCCTTATTCGAATTGTCAGAGTTCTTCAGCTTGTTGGATTTTGGTTTGTTTCTTCGAGGTTTGAATTTGCTCCACTTTGTGTGAAAACCCGTAACTTCCCCGTAAAGGAAAGCGTCGGATAGTTCGAGAACAACACACAGAAAAACGCGGACGGAAGAACATTTCATTGTATATTACAACAGTGCATCAGATTACAAGAATATACAGAGTATAAATGAATATTACACAGAAATATCAGAGATTTAAATTACATTTAAATACATAGCAGCGGAAAATAATACAATACACAACTAGAAGAAGATATACGGATACAAAGCTTTCCGGATATCGTTCCAGCTGTAAACCAGGATCCTGTGAATATAAATCTGCAAAACCAAAACTACTAGCTGCCCGTGTCAAAATAAGGGCACCCAGAGTTTAGGTTAAAACAATAAACTCTAGGTCAGTCATGTGACTGGTGTGAGAACTAAAACAGTTATTATTCTTTATTTTTAAAGTTAGGTAAATCAAGGGACCACGCCGTATAACACGGAACGGGTTTCCTCCCAAGAATACCAGTGCATAAAACAAACAGCGCAATGCTAAATAAAGAAAAATGAAGATGTTATAAGAACCAGGTCCTATCACACAATGCAACGCAAGGCGGGGGATAGGGTTTTCCCTTATAACAGCCAAAGAATGCTTGATACGTTTAAAACAAATCATTTGATACTATTATAAGTGCATAGTGTATAAAACAACTTCAAATCATAAGTATCAATCATAGGCGGCATGAGCGTCCCATGGCACTATGTCGCCATATATAGGTGTACAAATAAAACCGCAAAGTCACGTATTTGGAAATTGGATTTCCATCTATGAACCGAGGCAAAAGATAGTCCTCAACCGATTTTAGACAATCTAGCCCATGTCTAGGAACAGCCGCAACTGCCCCTTGGATCGTCAGAGCCGGTCCACCGATGTGGATTATTATGCCTGAACACTACGTTTCCCCGCCCTTTGGGGCACAAATGAGCCAACGAATGACTCCATCGGACCCGGATCGTCCGATCAAACCGAGGCGCCTCGCAACAGCAACAACCACATAAGTCAAACTCGTCAGGGCGTGTAAAACCACTGACGCCACTTTTTAGCTAGAAAGAAACGCATGCCCTCCCTGAGGTCCGTTTCCCGTTTTTGGTTCATACCGGGTGTGATACTCGCGAAGTAAAACGTTACACAAAGCTATGCCACAAAGGCCGTGCTTTGATCCTCACCACAAGACTTTGCTTTTCAACAGAAGCCTCGATCCATTGCCACTTAGGCATGCCACACAGGCAATTCACTCCATGCGTTTGATATCCATCAATATATAACCCCTGAGCTCGTACGTCTCAGAGAAGGGCGTTAAGCAAGAGAATAAATTCTCCGCCGCCAAACAGATATATATTTAATAGAGATCAATCACACGGACTAAAATCCAACGTCAGACACACAGTCCATTTACAAGTCCGTTCTGGGTATGAACGAAACCGGAGGCACCTAATACCCCGCATATCCATCGATCTCCAAGTACGTCTGGACGATCACCAACTGTTTCCATCTTCTTGGGTGTACAGCCCAATCAAGATCATCAGTAATTACCCAAACGACGTGAAGACCTCCGGTCTTCGACCATCGTCTTCATCTTCGACTTATCGTCGTATCAGTTATTCAGAATGGGATAAACCCGGTCTTTCCGAATAACTCGCGTATATTTTAAATAAGTGTTACACAAACACAACATACGCCTCATTCCAATTCATCAGTCACTAACCGTAAATTAATCAAGAGAATAATTCTCAAATATTAACCCCGAAGGCCGAAACCAACATCAGATCAATATCCAGAAAACCATTCTGCTTAGCTAACCGACAGTTAGTTTCTGATTTCACATTCATAGGGAAAGGTTCCCATTAATTTTATCCAAGATAAATTCCTGAATTTATTCTCTAATCTTCCTTTGAATTTCGATTCAACTAGTCGGAATTAGCGAACCTTACCGTAGTAATCATTGGTTTTAATTTCCCAATCCCGACCTATTCATCCCATGAAGTAAAACTGGTTATACTTCATATCTAACACCACGGTGTTATCGGTAAATTCAATTACCATTTCACGTTCAAATCTAATTAAAGATTTAACTATCGCCTGGAGCAAAACTGGTGGTACTCCATTTTCGATCATTTCAATCTAATTAAAGATTCATTAAAACTCCACTTAGTTTTAATCTTTGACTGGGTTAAAGAATCAGTGTCATTTAAAACACGGTTCACGATAAACCCAAAATCACATTCCATTAATTATCGGGTTAAAGAACAAGTGTTATTTAAAACACTGTCCACGATAAACCCAAAAAATCAATATCAATTCAATTCCAATTAAATATTATTTAATTGGTACACTTCATTAAATCTAAATAAAAAGATTTAATCTTTTCTCAACTGGGTTCAAGAACAGTGTTAGGGAAGACACCATTCACGACAAACCCAAATCACATTTGATATTCAATATAAGGCTCTGAATAGAAAATATATCGGCTTATATTCAATATCAAATTCTACGATTAACAAATGTCGTATTGGAAATAACGGTATAAATATATATCTTTCAAATTTCCATAACAACATATGTATAATCACGAATTCCAACATCGAAATATTCCGAAGACAATTTCGATTCAAATCCACTCCAATGCAATCATTGGAAATTCCAGTTATTTTCAAAACCATTTCAAATTCAATTTATTTATTTAAAAATAAATAAAATTATAATTCTAGTTCAAAACTAGTTCATTTCGATAAAAATCTATTTTTATCTTTTCAAATATGGAGTTTTTCATCCCAATTCTTCACAAATCATTTCTTATGATTTTACACAAATTATTAATATTTTTAATAATTTTATCAAGGTCCGTACAGTCGATTTCCACCAATGGCCATCGAACTGCACTTACAACGACCTTTTTCAAATTTGATTTGGACATAATTCCAAATCCAACCGTTAGATTTCTAATTTCTATTATTAGTTAGAAAGTTATTTTCGATACGAACCCAACGGTTCCGGTTTTAGGAGAATCCGACGGTCGGATCTCCCGTAATGTCCGTTTGAAATCAATGGTCGAAATTCGCGAACGGCCACGGCGCGGCGCGTTCTATTCAGGCCATTATATTAGATATACAATATATATAATATATACTTTGTCGATTTCTATTTAAAACGAATTTTATAAATCATTTTAATTTCGTTTCAAAAACAATTTCAACTTCCATTTCATTTCAAATCAAAATTGAATTCTTCCTTCTAAATTCGTTTTAAAATTCATTTCTATTCAATTCAAATTTCAATTCCATTTGAATTCAATTCAATTCGTTTTCGTTTTCCATTCGATTCGAATTCGTTTTCAATTCAATTCGAATTCGTTTTCAATTCAATTCAATTCAAATTGGTTTTCTATTCAATTGAAATTCTTTTCGTTTTCTATTCGATTCAATTCAAATTGGTTTTCTATTCATTTTGAAATTCTTTTCGTTTTCTATTCGATTCAATTCAAATTGGTTTTCTATTCATTTTGAAATTCTTTTCGTTTTCTATTCGATTCAATTCAAATTGGTTTTCTATTCATTTCATTTTCGAAATCGTTTTATATTCAATTCATTTTATTTCGAAATCGTTTTATATTCAATTCATTTCGAATAAAATCGATATAAATATCGTTCACGTCAAAATGGCGTCAATCTAATCAATACGGCTTCATATATTTCTATTTTCGAATATTCTATTTCAAATATTCTATTTCAAATATTCTATTTCAAATATTTCTATTTCCAATATCTCGTTCAACACATGACTAATCTCAATAGATGAGTACAGTCAACACATGAACCTTTATTTTATAATATTCTTTGTTTTATAAATTGGAATGAGGCCCAATCAATTGCCATATAAAATTAATTATATGGATTTTCATACAACACATGTATATAATAGCATTGAAAAATAATCAACCATCAATCAAAGTGCACTACACTGTATAAGCATCAACTATAGATATTTAACGCTTATAACAGCCTGTCAATCAATCGATCGACATATTTAATCAATCAGGATGAGTGAACTTCAAATTTCATCCCAACACCCGTGGGGGGTTTCAAACAATCAAACACAGATTTTATTTGTGCAGTTGGGCGATGTGTAAAATTTATCGTCCCAATCAATGTCATTCAAATAGGTGTACATAGACAAACCGTCCGGTTTGTAAATGAATATTTTATTTTATTCACTTCACGTTAAAAATTATATTTTTAACGATAAAACATTTTATCCCAACATATGAATTTCTATTCAGTTCATTCTTTCAATAAAATGATATTTTTATTTTTCTAACATATTTTAGGAAATTTCGGCGGCATAACGGCACGATACTAGAAACGGGACGAGGCCTAGCCTTATCCCCGGTCTAGTGAAGGCCCACGCCATTCACACATCAATCAAATCAATTTCATTTCACCAAAACAACCAAATTCAAATCAAATCATCTAACTAATCTATGCAACCAAACAAACAAGTCCATGGTCTGTGGACAATTGTGTCGGGTGCTACTAAGCACCGTCTGCATCCTAGTATATATATATAACTAGAAAAATTAAATTGAAAGGTGAGAAGTTCTCACCAAAAGCTATCCAATCATCTTGACTCTTCTTTTATAGAAATCTTTGCCAATCTCGCCTTTTGTCGCTTTCGTTGCCCGTATTCACTACATATGTAAAAATCGAATTTTTACTATGTTATTCAATATATAAAAATCGAATTTTTACTTCGATGTTCAATATTGTAAAGATTATATTTTTATCACGCTATTCTTCATATAAAGATTTCGCCTTTTCAAATATAAAGATTTCGCCTTTTCAAATATAAAGATTTCGCCTTTTCAAATATAAAGATTTCGCCTTTTCAAATATAAAGATTTCGCCTTTTTAATTATAAAGATTTCGCCTTTACAAATATAAAGATTTCGCCTTTTCAAATATAAAGATTTCGCCTTTTCAAATATAAAGATTTCGCCTTTTCAAATATAAATATTTCGCCTTTTTAATTTTTTAAAAATCTAATCTTTTGCATGTTAAAAATCAATTATTTTGCATGTTAAAAATCAATTCTTTTGCATGTTAAAAATCAATTCTTTTGCAACGAAAAATCATCTTTCTACCTAACCAAAAATCAGATTTTTATGCAACTAAATACCCAAAAAAAACTGATTATATCCTATGTTTTCTATAAGATAAAAAGACTGATTTTAAAACTGTATTTCATATGAATTAAAAATCATTATAAAACTATATTTTATATAAATTAAAAACTGGAAAAAAACTTACTGATTTTCCCGTCGAACTCGAGGGAGGTCAGGTGGCTGACTAGGCGGTGGATGCTCTGCTCGGGGATGGCTCTGGTGAAGATTGGAGGAGGCGTCGGTTTGTTGGGGGCGCTAGGGCTACGGATTTTCAAGAGGGGGAAGGGTTCATTGGTGGCGCTGGAGGCTAGGGAGGGCGGAGGGGAGGCATTGTCGGCCGGTGGTGGGGCCAGCGTGGAGGTCGACTGCGGCTTGGGCGATTTTGGGTTTGGGGATTGGACCACACACGGCGGAGAAGGGAGAAGGAGAGGAGGGGCGCGGAGCACGGGGCGTGGCGGCGGTCACCTGAAGGCGCGACGGAGGCGATGGATGCTGGAGGAGGTGCGGCTCCTTAGGGTTCGACGGATTTTTTTTTTCTTTGAAATCGGGTTCGAACTGTATTAGGGAAGAGGGGGGTTTGACCGGGGACTGTAGGGAGAAAAGGGTAAAGAGGAATTATATTTTTTATTTAATTTATTTATTTATTTTTCTTCCAAGAGTTGATTTTTCACCAGAATGCCAATTCGAACCCAACGACTGTCGTCCCTAGCTAATTACCCCCATTCTGAACACAATGGGATATGTATCGTAAGCCAATTCGGTTGTTTCGATCAGTTTCCACTAAATTTAAAATATAAATCATTATATTTCAAATTCAAATGTACATTTTAATTTATTGGGGTCACATACTAACTCTAAAAATTCCAGAAAAATATTTTCTGGCTTCGTATTGACGATACGGTCCTAACAAAACTAGTTTCGCCGAATTCTGAGACTGTTGGAAAAATGGCCAATTTCCAGTCGATTAAAATTAACTAAAACTGGTCAAACGCGTTTTCCTTTGCCACACTCACATATTGATTCGAAAAATTATGAAATTTGGAATCTAGCAATAACTTGACATCGCGGATCCAACAAAAGTGGTTTCGTCGAAATCCGAGGTCGTTTGCAAAATTTCCATTTTTAAGGGCCTGAATTCCATAGCGACTATTCGGAAATTTCAACTGGACATATCTTTTGATTCCCGCTATGAAATTTTGATTTTTCGAATTCGTTGGAAAGATATTCACAATTAGATCCTATTATTTTTGGTTTCACTAAAATCCGGATTGTTTTGCACCCGGTACACTCAATTGAAGTTTGAAACCGAATTATCGAACTACCGCGCCATTTTCAATTCCTTTTATAATTATATATAATTATTATATTCTAACGACGACGTATATAATATATACGTTCGAATTACATTCAAAATAAATTTCTCGACGATTTTATTTAAAATAATTCATTTTAAATAATCAAAATTCGCTAAAATTGCCAAAATAAAAATTTTAAACTGGCCCAGATTTTCGGGTTGTTACAATCTCCCCCACTTAAAACTTTTCGTCCCCGAAAAGGAACAAAGTCGAAAGTGGTTTGATTAATCAACTCTATGTTCGATCTGGCTTCCATTCTCCAACTTTTCAGTTCCTGAGAATTTTCAAAAATTCAAAAATTTGGCTAACACCCTAAATTTTCGAAAAATTTCGCCATAACCTCCCCTGCAATGGGAGCATCGGGAAATCTCAAATAGCTTCCCCGGTCCTTCAGATCTCAAAAAGAAAAAGAAAAAGCCAAGCGGCTAGCCAATAGGCTCATAAAATCATCACCCAAACAAAACAGTAAATTATGTAGTAAACATGTACCTATTTGTCGGGCAAACAAATTTTATTCTCTGCTCTAGCCTCCTTGCTATGACCTGTTCAATATAAGTATATGTATATGTAAGCAAATGCGACCAATTTTCAATACAATTCAATATTTGATTCAGTTAGGCATAATGGTTCAAAATTATCAAACAATTAAACAAACAACACAATCATCAATCAATTAGTGGATTAGAGTTTTCAAATTCATAATTTGATATATATATATATATATACAAAAATCAGATTTTTGATGCCAAATCACAACAATAGGCCCTATCTAATTTTTGGTTCTCACACCAGTCTATTGGAAATTTATAGAAATCTCACTTTCGAAACTCGAAAATAAATACTGGCGACGGTGCCCCATCACCAGAATTATCCCCGGGCACTAGAGTATGATTCTATAACTATCCAGTATATTAAAACTTCGAATACACGTTTGCAAGACATATATGCAAAATCTTTATATACTGGATTGTCCCGATCAATATAGAATAAATAATCAAATACGAATAGTTGATTTAAATTTCAAAACAAAATTCGTTTTCATGTTAAAATTTTGTAACGACCCGGAAAAACGCGATCTTGGTTATCCGATATACAACACATATCGAACATCCAAGGATCGAAAATAACCGAATAGTTAATGAAAGAAATTAGAAGGTGAGAATAGATAAGATAGAAACTTAGAATAGAAGAAGAAGAAGAACACAACATCAGAGTAACACGAACCTCACAGCGGAACGAATAACATATAATAGATAACATAACTTTGAAATATAACAGTTATGTATACAATAGCACTTATCAGAGTACAGCACTTACAACACAGCGGAAATAACTATAGCTATATGATTCTGAAGCCTCCTGCTCCCGCTCTTCAAAGGTATCTGCAATTCCCGACTACTTGACTGCCCGTACAAATTTAGGCACCCAAGAGTTTAGGGAAAACAACAAAGTAAACTCCGGGTCAGTCATGGGACTGGTATGAGTAAAACAGTTTAAACAGGTTTATGAACAAGTAAACGATATCTCATAAGACCTCGCCGCAGAACGGAACGGGTTTTTCCCTTATGAGAATCCAAAATATCTTTATATCAAAAACCTTTTGATATTATAATAATGTCTATGTACAAATAGATATCAACTAGCAGAAACGCTTTCATCTCACGTTCTACATATATAGTATACAATCAAAATCGCAAGCACGTATTGGATAATGGATTTCCAACTATGACAAGGTATGGAATCACCTTCCGATCAGTGTACTCTAGGAACGATACACTGGAGTTCAACAAGAACATCTTGCAACTCAGCCACACATGACCGACCACTCATTTCGCTTGAGTGTATCGAATGTACATCACCAACGGTTGGGATCAGCAACCGTTCCCGTATATATATGGGACAGCATTGATAGATTTAAGAAACAAATGAATATTCTCTAGATAGGTGATTATACACCCTACTTCGGTGCGACCGACTTAGCCATGCTGCCTGCCCGATTTCTGTCATTTACCGGTTGATGAGGCTAGAAGCTACGCTTTATCATTACATCAGATTCACTTCGAATGCTACATTGTCAAATCCATCGCAAATCACTAATTGATGTCTACAACCATACATTACGTGTCAGCTAAAAGAAGTTTCCTTCTCCGCTTCCACTCTTGGTACAGTTGAAGAAATCAATGTACATGACCGTCTGGAAATACTATGTCAGACATCCATCTTCATTCACTTAGAAATGTCACATCGTCATACCCGCCAAATCACAAATTGACTTATCCAAAAATAACACGGGTATACAGCTAAGAGAAACGAATTCCTCCGCCACCAAACGTGAATACGTTTGAACAGATCAACTTACGCGATCCACTGGATATACTCTGTCAGACCTTCGTCCATACAAGTTGTCCTGGGACTGGACAAACCGAAGGCACTATTCTGTAAACAGGATAGCCCTTGCATTTTACTCTGTCTTCAATTATCTTTGGCATATATGATTCGCGACGCTTATGCCAATACAGAGTGGTTCTATGGATAATAATCCAACCGGTCTCTCCATATTAACAACGTTAAAATGGTCAAAACTTCAATAGTCGGTGAGTTAACTATTAAAGAAAAACAAGTGTGCAAACAACGATATTATTTCCAGATGGAAATTATATCGAACAAATATCATTTGACATAAATCTCTTAGGTTCATTTATTTACTTATCTCCTATATCCCTATATTCTAAATTCTTATTTTTCTTCTATCAGAAAACATTTCTGATTCTCGTTTGGAAAACATTTCCAAAACTCCTTTACGATCAAACCTTACCATTTCTTAGTTAAGAAGGAAGTCACTCAAGTTGGGGTAAAATTACCTCTCAGACCTTAACTGAACAACGTTATAACTTCGAAATGGTCAACATTTATCTTTTTATCTTTAACAACTTCTTTACACCTTTCTCGGATTCAATTTTACTAATCTACTTCTATATTTAAAACATTGGTTATAACGATAACGTTATAATCCTTGCTTTCGAATTATCTAACTTTAATTATAACTTCTATTCTTATTAGTGAATAATTAACCTAACACTTATTTATTTATAAACAAATAAATCTCTATTTTAGACACTGGGAAGTATAAGTACTTTCCCGAATTCGATATAAATCGAATTTGCCGATTAACTCTCTTCGAGAAATCTCTATTTGATTAACTCTTCTTCGAATAACCTATATTCGATTAACTCCTTCTCGAATAACCGATATTCGATAACCTCTCTTCGAATAACTAATATTCGATAACTCTTCCTTTTCAAATATCTCTTATTTGAAAATCTCACTTCGATTAAACTATAATCGATAACTCCCTTCGATGAAACTAACATCGATAACTCCTTTCGATGAAACTAACATCGATAACTCCTTTCGATGAAACTAAAATCGATAACTCCTTTCGATGAAACTACATCGATAACTCCTTTCGATGAAACTACATCGATAACTCCTTTCGATGAAACTAACATCGATATCTCCTTTCGATGAAACTACATCGATAACTCCTTTCGATGAAACTAACATCGATATCTCCTTTCGATGAAACTAACATCGATTTATTTAACTCGACGAACTTAACTCGACTCACTTAACTTGACTCGACTAACTCGACTTACTTGGTTCGACCACTTCGATTCGATTAACTAGGCTCGACTAACTTGACTCGACTTACTCGACTTACTTGGTTCGACCACTTCGATTCGATTAACTAGGCTCGACTAACTTGACTAACTTAACTCGACTTACTTGGTTCGACCAATTCGATTCGATTAACTAGGCTCGACTAACTTGACTCGACTTACTCGGCTCGACCAATTCGATTCGATTAACTAGGCTCGACTAACTTGGTTGAACCACCCGATCAACTCAACTTATTTAACTTAACTTATTTCTCAACTCGATCAACTCGATTAACTCCTATCAATGAAACTAACATCGATTAACTCCTTTCGATGAAACTAACATCGATTAATTTAACTCGACGAACTTAACTCGACTCACTTATCTCGAGAATCTAACTCAAGAACTCAACTCGATTAACTTATCTCGATAATCTAACTCAAGAACTTAACTCGATTAACTTATCTCGATAATCTAACTCAAGTTGATTAACCCCTATCGAATAACAAATATTTGATTTAACTCCATTCGCTTGACTCTAGATCGCAGCGATCACAATGGTTACGCCTGACTCCCTCAGGAAACATCCGACCGCCGTAGGCTATTTACAGCCCTGCGAATTACGCTAGCAGTCGTACAAGATGGCAGCTTACCCTGAATACTATGTTTGACTAACTCTGTCTCAAATAACTATATTTGATTAACTCTAGTTCGTTTTAACTCTAATCGATTAACTCTAACTAATTAACTCCAACTGGTTAACTCTAACTGATTAACTCTAACTGGTTAACTCTATTTGACTAACTCGACTTGACTAACCCCTTTCGAATAACATATTCGATTAACTAACTTCGAATACCATATTCGATTAACTAACTTCGAATACCATATTCGATTTCTCCTTCCGAATGTCTATATTCGATTAACTAACTTCGAATACCATATTCAATTTCTCCTTTCGAATGTCTATATTCGATTAACTATATTCACTTTATAAAGATTTCCTTTTTAACAACGTTTTATTCATTTGAAAAGATTTACTTTTAAATAACGGTTCTACACTTTAAAAATGATTTCCTTTTTATAACGTTTCCTTTTCAATTCTATTTTTAAATGGTTTACAAATATTCCATTTTCAAATTTATTCTTAAAAATATTCTAACTCCTTAACTTTCCCGGGAAAATTCGCCATAACCTCCTTTGTATCGGGAGCATCGGGAAAATCCCCAAACTCGCCACACAGGCCTTTCCATTCAAAAAGAAATGTTTTGAAATTATTTCCTTTTTGAATATCTCCTATTTATAAATATCCCAATTTATAAACATTTCCTATTTATAAATATTCCACTTTATAAATATCTCTTATTTATAAATATCCCATTTTATAAATATTCTATTTTCAATATCACTTTGAAAATCCCCTTTGTCAACATCCCGTATGTTATGGTATTCAATCATATCGAATCACGATGTTCAATAACATCCAACCACATATAATCGACAACAGATTATATATCACATCATATAACACAATATATGAATCAAAACAGTATTATAAATATTGAGGAACCCAGTTGGGTCCCTCCAACCTGTTTCCCGGCATCACAGATGTTAAACAATAAAATCAACATCACTTTCAGTTCTATATGATATATACTGTTAAACAGAATCGATATAGAAATCCACTAACTGACTAGCAGTTCAATCAATCAACCAACACACAGAAATCAACAGATGATTAACAGTTCTAAGAATACATTATAAAAATATAACTGTTCAGAGTTGGTGAGTTTTACTCACATTGGACTGTTATCGTTAAAAACGATTAATCGTCTTTGATGTAGACGGACAATTTATTTTGCAATAAATTGTAACGAGCTTCGATGGACTTCCAGTCAGTTTCATGACGTAGCCACCGTCCATACGATCCCAACGCAACTTACGGTTCGTCAATCTGACTCCATATGACCCAGATATTAAAGATACAAGTTAATTCATTATTTAAATTTAAATAAAACTTAATTATTTTAATAACTGGGCCTCACCCCTTTAACACATGGCCCAACTCCCTATAAAGACCAAACCCGAATTCCCTTTCTTCCCAAATCTTATATGCCGTGACCTGCTCCTTTAGCAAACTCAAAAGTCAACGCAAAATGGAAACTTTGACCGCCATTTCCTCCTTTGATTTACCATCGCTCTTCTTGAAACTGCTCCCATCCTTCATCTCTTCGAACGTTCATCTCTACCATCCCATTTGTGTTGAACTCGCACCATGGATGCAAAACGCGTCGACGCGGTTTTCTGGAGCTGTGCTCAACAGTTGCGCGACAACTTCCATCACGGATTCACCCAAAAAAATCACGGTCGGCTCTTCTCATTTCCAAGATCTCAAAACAAAACTCGGATCGAGTTACAATCCATCCTTGTGCCAGAATTTCCGAGCCCTAGGCTCACGCGCCTTTACTGTATTTTTTTCCAGCAACCCAAATTGACATCGAACCCAACAAACTTAGCATAGGAATGAAGATAAACCTGCCACGAATCCAACCAGATGTGTTTTGGGATTTATAAGAATTTATTCGGATTTGTTTTGATTTTTGATGTGAGGATTTTCACTGTTTATATTTGCTGAAGGATGCGGCGCAAGTTTTGACTTTGGGAGGAAATGAATTAGGTCGTAAGGAATGGAAGTTGATGTCTATTTATAGGAAATAGATCTGAGATATTTTAACTTAGATATTTTGAGATATTTTTATCATTTTATTTTCGTTTTTACTTCTAAAAATTCATGTGATCACACACGATACCCAAAAATCACCAAACTGGACATGTAGCTAGAGTTTGACATTACGGTCCCAACGAAACTGGTTTCGTCGAATTCCGACTCCGTATGCTCACACAACGTATTTTTAACTGTCAAAATACTGACTGTTTTACACTCTAAAAATCCGTACGACCACACAGTGACTCTAAAAATCACGAAACTTGACCTCTACCAAATATTTGATATTGCAGATCCAACAAAACTGATTTCGTCGAATTCCGGCTTCGTACGCTCACACAGCGTATTTTTAAAGCTCTGGATGACCCATTTAAATATATAAATATATTTAAATATTATTAAATTAAATATTAATAAATTAATATTATCGTATATCTTCACATATGATATCGTACAGTTCCAGAATATCATATCAAAATATATAGTTTGATATTTCAGATTTCAGATTATCTCGGTATTCAGTTTATATCGAAAATCCTTTTATAACGTATATAAAGCGTCGCAAATTATAAAGGAATTCTACAGCGACTTTTCTGAAATTTGATTTGGACGTACATCGAAATCTACACGACGAAATCCCGATTTTTCTCTTCCACTAGAAAGATATACTCCACCAGCTCCACACTTTTCTTGTTTCATAGAAATCCGGCTTAAAATGAATCCTGTATATTCAGTTGAAGTTCGAATCGCCAATTTACGAACTGCAGCGCCATTTCGAGCTCGTTTATAAATATATTAAAAACTATACGTTCAACTGTCGTCGATTCAATATATTCGTTATTATATTTCGAATCGAAACTCAACAACATCTCGTATACTATTCAATTCACACTCTATTGTGAATTCTACTATTTCTGACTATTTCGATATTTATAATTGATTATTCATTATAAATATTAATTAAATATTCAATATTATTTAATTATGGTTCTCGATATCGCTATAACGATATTTAATAATTAAATTGATTAATTATTCCATCTCTAAAAATGCGGGTCATTACATTCTTTCCCCCTTAAAATAATTTCGTCCTCGAAATTGCTAAGGTCGTGGATGACCCTATCTATTGGAACTCCTAAGATTTGTTTACCCCTTATTTCTGATTTCAACTGAACCAATTAATATCGACTAAAATATTAATTCCCTCCGACTAACTAAAATTTTCAAAAATTCTGAAAATTTTCTAAAACTTTATATTTTCGGAAAATTTCGCCAGCACCTCCTTTGTACTGGTCAATATCTCAAACTCCAACTCGCCTCTCTGGGCCTTCTTTAACCCAAAAGAAAATCAAACAGCCAAGCGGCTTGCCAATTCGGCTCATAAATCTCATATCCATATATAATATAAACTGGTACCTTTTTGTCGGGAATATCAACTCTATCACTTCCATATGCTATCAACTCAGCATATGCCAGTGTTATTTCCATCAAATTCCAATCAGTTCATATCCTCAAATCCAAACCGAATTTTATTCGAACCCCAATATCAAATTTCAAATCCTTAACTTATCCATTAAATTCTATTTAACTTAGTTCAAGTTAACTTTGAATTTATTTAGTCATTTATACCATCTCAATCTATTTAACTTCATTAGTTAAATTTTAATTTCAGAACTCAAACTCCTGGGTTTCTTTCAAATAAAATTTGAAATCATAATACCAATTCAAAACCTTTGAATTTCTAAACAACTTGTTATCTCAAAACAATTCAAATCAAAATCTCTGGTAGTAATCCACCACTTAGAACTCGAAAATCACACCGATGATACTACGCAGTCATCATCGGAATTATTTTCCAGCGACCCAAGTGACTTCAATACTATATCATTTTCAAAACCATTACTAAATACTTCCATTTTGAAAACATTTCAAAATCTCCCAGGAACTTAAAATTTCCTTATTTTAATTCCAAATCTGATTTAAATTCATATTTCATTCATCTTATTTCATATACTTTACTTATATGAATTCTGATTGGTTACATATAATCTTTTCACATTGTTATAATCTTACTCGATTATAATAACAACCAATATATCTCATATATTATAAATCCAATATATATCAAATATACTTTGGGTAAAATTATTTCGTTTACCCTCTTTTCAAAACATATCGTGACGACCCATCATATTCAAGTGTTTAGTAACTCCTACCGATACAGTGGATCAAACTGATCGACCAGAACTCATAAACAACTCAGCCAATGAATCTCCACAATATAAAACCATTTTTATATCAAATACAAATACGCACTCGTATATATACACTCAAACTCAATCTAGGGTATTACTAACCCTATCTCTACCGAGTCACGCCACAGAGCCAAGTAATTCTTAACTTAAGCTCTGATACCAACTGTAACGACCCGGAAAAATGCGATCTTGGTTATCCGATATACAACACATATCGAACATCCAAGGATCGAAAATAACCGAATAGTTAATGAAAGAAATTAGAAGGTGAGAATAGATAAGATAGAAACTTAGAATAGAAGAAGAAGAAGAACACAACATCAGAGTAACACGAACCTCACAGCGGAACGAATAACATATAATAGATAACATAACTTTGAAATATAACAGTTATGTATACAATAGCACTTATCAGAGTACAACACTTACAACACAGCGGAAATAACTATAGCTATATGATTCTGAAGCCTCCTGCTCCCGCTCTTCAAAGGTATCTGCAATTCCCGACTACTTGACTGCCCGTACAAATTTTGGCACCCAAGAGTTTAGGGAAAACAACAAAGTAAACTCCGGGTCAGTCATGGGACTGGTGTGAGTAAAACAGTTTAAACATGTATATGAACAAGTAAACGATATCTCATAAGACCTCGCCGCAGAACGGAACGGGTTTTTCCCTTATGAGAATCCAAAATATCTTTATATCAAAAACCTTTTGATATTATAATAATGTCTATGTACAAATAGATATCAACTAGCAGAAACGCTTTCATCTCACGTTCTACATATATAGTATACAATCAAAATCGCAAGCACGTATTGGATAATGGATTTCCAACTATGACAAGGTATGGAATCACCTTCCGATCAGTGTACTCTAGGAACGATACACTGGAGTTCAACAAGAACATCTTGCAACTCAGCCACACATGACCGACCACTCATTTCGCTTGAGTGTATCGAATGTACATCACCAACGGTTGGGATCAGCAACCGTTCCCGTATATATATGGGACAGCATTGATAGATTTAAGAAACAAATGAATATTCTCTAGATAGGTGATTATACACCCTACTTCGGTGCGACCGACTTAGCCATGCTGCCTGCCCGATTTCTGTCATTTACCGGTTGATGAGGCTAGAAGCTACGCTTTATCATTACATCAGATTCACTTCGAAAGCTACATTGTCAAATCCATCGCAAATCACTAATTGATGTCTACAACCATACATTACGTGTCAGCTAAAAGAAGTTTCCTTCTCCGCTTCCACTCTTGGTACAGTTGAAGAAATCAATGTACATGACCGTCTGGAAATACTATGTCAGACATCCATCTTCATTCACTTAGAAATGTCACATCGTCATACCCGCCAAATCACAAATTGACTTATCCAAAAATAACACGGGTATACAGCTAAGAGAAACGAATTCCTCCACCACCAAACGTGAATACGTTTGAACAGATCAACTTACGCGATCCACTGGATATACTCTGTCAGACCTTCGTCCATACAAGTTGTCCTGGGACTGGACAAACCGAAGGCACTATTCTGTAAACAGGATAGCCCTTGCATTTTACTCCGTCTTCAATTATCTTTGGCATATATGATTCGCGACGCTTATGCCAATACAGAGTGGTTCTATGGATAATAATCCAACCGGTCTCTCCATAGTAACAACGTTAAAATGGTCAAAACTTCAATAGTCGGTGAGTTAACTATTAAAGAAAAACAAGTGTGCAAACAACGATATTATTTCCAGATGGAAATTATATCGAACAAATATCATTTGACATAAATCTCTTAGGTTCATTTATTTACTTATCTCCTGTATCCCTATATTCTAAATTCTTATTTTTCTTCTATCAGAAAACATTTCTGATTCTCGTTTGGAAAACATTTCCAAAACTCCTTTACGATCAAACCTTACCATTTCTTAGTTAAGAAGGAAGTCACTCAAGTTGGGGTAAAATTACCTCTCAGACCTTAACTGAACAACGTTATAACTTCGAAATGGTCAACATTTATCTTTTTATCTTTAACAACTTCTTTACACCTTTCTCGGATTCAATTTTACTAATCTACTTCTATATTTAAAACATTGGTTATAACGATAACGTTATAATCCTTGCTTTCGAATTATCTAACTTTAATTATAACTTCTATTCTTATTAGTGAATAATTAACCTAACACTTATTTATTTATAAATAAATAAATCTCTATTTTAGACACTGGGAAGTATAAGTACTTTCCCGAATTCGATATAAATCGAATTTGCCGATTAACTCTCTTCGAGAAATCTCTATTTGATTAACTCTTCTTCGAATAACCTATATTCGATTAACTAATTCTCGAATAACCGATATTCGATAACCTCTCTTCGAATAACTAATATTCGATAACTCTTCCTTTTCAAATATCTCTTATTTGAAAATCTCACTTCGATTAAACTATAATCGATAACTCCCTTCGATGAAACTAACATCGATAACTCCTTTCGATGAAACTAACATCGATAACTCCTTTCGATGAAACTAAAATCGATAACTCCTTTCGATGAAACTACATCGATAACTCCTTTCGATGAAACTACATCGATAACTCCTTTCGATGAAACTAACATCGATATCTCCTTTCGATGAAACTACATCGATAACTCCTTTCGATGAAACTAACATCGATATCTCCTTTCGATGAAACTAACATCGATTTATTTAACTCGACGAACTTAACTCGACTCACTTAACTTGACTCGACTAACTCGACTTACTTGGTTCGACCACTTCGATTCGATTAACTAGGCTCGACTAACTTGACTCGACTTACTCGACTTACTTGGTTCGACCACTTCGATTCGATTAACTAGGCTCGACTAACTTGACTAACTTAACTCGACTTACTTGGTTCGACCAATTCGATTCGATTAACTAGGCTCGACTAACTTGACTCGACTTACTCGGCTCGACCAATTCGATTCGATTAACTAGGCTCGACTAACTTGGTTGAACCACCCGATCAACTCAACTTATTTAACTTATTTCTCAACTCGATCAACTCGATTAACTCCTATCAATGAAACTAACATCGATTAACTCCTTTCGATGAAACTAACATCGATTAATTTAACTCGACGAACTTAACTCGACTCACTTATCTCGAGAATCTAACTCAAGAACTCAACTCGATTAACTTATCTCGATAATCTAACTCAAGAACTTAACTCGATTAACTTATCTCGATAATCTAACTCAAGTTGATTAACCCCTATCGAATAACAAATATTTGATTTAACTCCATTCGCTTGACTCTAGATCGCAGCGATCACAATGGTTACGCCTGACTCCCTCAGGAAACATCCGACCGCCGTAGGCTATTTACAGCCCTGCGAATTACGCTAGCAGTCGTACAAGATGGCAGCTTACCCTGAATACTATGTTTGACTAACTCTGTCTCAAATAACTATATTTGATTAACTCTAGTTCGTTTTAACTCTAATCGATTAACTCTAACTAATTAACTCCAACTGGTTAACTCTAACTGATTAACTCTAACTGGTTAACTCTATTTGACTAACTCGACTTGACTAACCCCTTTCGAATAACATATTCGATTAACTAACTTCGAATACCATATTCGATTAACTAACTTCGAATACCATATTCGATTTCTCCTTTCGAATGTCTATATTCGATTAACTAACTTCGAATACCATATTCAATTTCTCCTTTCGAATGTCTATATTCGATTAACTATATTCACTTTATAAAGATTTCCTTTTTAACAACGTTTTATTCATTTGAAAAGATTTACTTTTAAATAACGGTTCTACACTTTAAAAATGATTTCCTTTTTATAACGTTTCCTTTTCAATTCTATTTGTAAATGGTTTACAAATATTCCATTTTCAAATTTATTCTTAAAAATATTCTAACTCCTTAACTTTCCCGGGAAAATTCGCCATAACCTCCTTTGTATCGGGATCATCGGGAAAATCCCCAAACTCGCCACACAGGCCTTTCCATTCAAAAAGAAATGTTTTGAAATTATTTCCTTTTTGAATATCTCCTATTTATAAATATCCCAATTTATAAACATTTCCTATTTATAAATATTCCACTTTATAAATATCTCTTATTTATAAATATCCCATTTTATAAATATTCTATTTTCAATATCACTTTGAAAATCCCCTTTGTCAACATCCCGTATGTTATGGTATTCAATCATATCGAATCACGATGTTCAATAACATCCAACCACATATAATCGACAACAGGTTATATATCACATCATATAACACAATATATGAATCAAAACAGTATTATAAATATTGAGGAACCCAGTTGGGTCCCTCCAACCTGTTTCCCTGCATCACAGATGTTAAACAATAAAATCAACATCACTTTCAGTTCTATATGATATATACTGTTAAATAGAATCGATATAGAAATCCACTAACTGACTAGCAGTTCAATCAATCAACCAACACACAGAAATCAACAGATGATTAACAGTTCTAAGAATACATTATAAAAATATAACTGTTCAGAGTTGGTGAGTTTTACTCACATTGGACTGTTATCGTTAAAAACGATTAATCGTCTTTGATGTAGACAGACAATTTATTTTGCAATAAATTGTAACGAGCTTCGATGGACTTCCAGTCAGTTTCATGACGTAGCCACCGTCCATACGATCCCAACGCAACTTACGGTTCGTCAATCTGACTCCATATGACCCAGATATTAAAGATACAAGTTAATTCATTATTTAAATTTAAATAAAACTTAATTATTTTAATAACTGGGCCTCACCCCTTTAACACATGGCCCAACTCCCTATAAAGACCAAACCCGAATTCCCTTTCTTCCCAAATCTTATATGCCGTGACCTGCTCCTTTAGCAAACTCAAAAGTCAACGCAAAATGGAAACTTTGACCGCCATTTCCTCCTTTGATTTACCATCGCTCTTCTTGAAACTGCTCCCATCCTTCATCTCTTCGAACGTTCATCTCCACCATCCCATTTGTGTTGAACTCGCACCATGGATGCAAAACGCGTCGACGCGGTTTTCTGGAGCTGTGCTCAACAGTTGCGCGACAACTTCCATCACGGATTCACCCAAAAAAATCACGGTCGGCTCTTCTCATTTCCAAGATGTAACAACCCGGAAAATCTGGGCCAGTTTAAAATTTTTATTTTGGCAATTTAAGCGAATTTTGATTATTTAAAATGAATTATTTTAAATAATAGCGACGAGAAATTTATTTTGAATATAATTCGAACGTATATAATATACGCGTCGTCGTTAGAATATAAATAATTATATATAATTATAAAAGGAATTGAAAATGGCGCGGTAGTTCGAAAATTCGATTTCTAATTTCAAATGAATATACAGAATTCAATATAAGTCAGAATTGAACGAAATAAGAAATATTTGAATCTGTATAACTATATCTTTGTAACGAAGTTAACAAACTGAGATTTCATCTTAGAAATGATAAGATATGTCCAGTTTAAAATTAGAAATAGTCGTTGTGGAATTTATATATATTTTTATATATATAAGGCCCTTAAAAATAGCAATTTTGCAAACGACCTCGGATTTCGACGAAACCAGTTTTGTTGGGTCCGGGATGTGAAGTTATTGCTAGGTTTCAAATTTCGTAATTTTTCGAATCAATATGTGAGCATGGCCAAGGAAAACGCGTTTGACCATTTCAGTTGAATTTAATCGACTGGAAATTGGCCATTTTTCCAACGGTCTCGGAATTCGACGAAACTAGTTTTGTTAGGACCGTATCGTCAATACGAAGCTAGAAAATATTTTTCTGGAATTTTTCTAGTTAGTATGTGACCCCGGTAATTTGAAATGTACGTTTAAAATTCAATACAGTGATTTAAAATGTAAAATTCAACGGAAACTGATTCAAACGATCGAATCAACTTGTGACACATATCCCATTGTGTTCGGAATAGGGGTAATTAGCTAGGGATGATAGTCGGTGAGTTTCGTTTGGAGTTTAAAATAAAAAGTTGCTTTTTTTGAAAATAAATGAAATTAAATATTATAATTTATATATAGCCCCCCCCCCCTTATTTCTTTCCCTCTTCTCTCTCTTACTTTTCCCATCTGAAAAAAAAGGGATCGATCTCTCAAATCGATGGCAGATCGCCATCGCTCCTCCACCGAAGACCACCGCGCCTCCACCGGAGAAGCCCCACCCCGTCGCCGCCTCCTCCCCATCGAACCCCCTCTTCCTCTGCTTCTCTCTCCTCCAACTGTTCGAAACCCCACCGCACCCCTCGCTCGCGAAGTTGAAGTCGCCCCTCTCGAAACCCGAAGCAGCGACGCCACCGCCAGCGCCTGAGCACCCGCGACCCTCCCCCCTGCATCGATCCGTGAACCCGAAGCGCACTCTCCCCCCCCCCTCTTCAGGCGACAGCAAAGGTCCGCGTTTTTATTTTTTTTTATTTTTACTTTTAATTCTGTAAAATACTGTTTTTTTTCTCTGGGATTAAATACTAATTTGATTAAAAGTAAAAACAGATTTTTTTTTTATATATATAAAAGTAAAAAAAAAAACTGAATTTTGTAAAAGAAAAAAACTGATTTGAACATGATTTTAAAACTGATTTATAAATAAAATTGAAACTGATTTAAACCTGTTTTTTTTTAAGAATTTAAAACTGATTTTGTCTTTGAGAAAAATGAAAACTGATTTTTGTTTTTAATAAAAAGAAAACTGAATATTTTTAAAAGTATAAAACTGATATTTTTAAAAGTATAAACTGATTTTGTTTTTAAAAGTATAAACTGAATATTTTTAAAAGTATAAAACTGATATTTTTAAAAGTATAAACTGATTTTGTTTTTAAAAGTATAAACTGATTTATTTTTAAAAAGAGAAAAACTGATTTTATTTTGAACTTTAAAATAGGAAAAAGATTAATCGTTTAGTAGAAAAAGATTTGAAAGCAAAAGTAAAAATCATATTTTTATATGTTGAAAAATCATATTTTTATATGTTGAAAAATCATATTTTTATATGTTGAAGGCAAAAGTAGAAATCATATTTTTATATATTGAATAGCGAAGTCAAAATTCGATTTTAACATATGTAGAGAATACGGGCGAAAGCGACAAAAAGGCGAGGTCGACGAAGAATTCTGCAGAAGAAGAGTCAAGATGATTGGATAGCTATAAGTGAGAATTTCTCGCCTTTCAAATTTATTTTCTAGTTATATATATATACTAGGATGCAGACGGTGTTTAGTAGCACCCGACACAACCGTCCATAGACCATGGACTTGTTTGTTTGGTTGCATAGATTAGAGATTGTTTGATTGAAATTGAATTGTGTGGTGAAATGGATTGATTTGATGATGTGTGAATGGCGTGGGCCTTCACTAGACCGGGGATAAGGCTAGGCCTTGTCCCGTTTCTAGTATCGTGCCGTTATGCCGCCGAAATTTTCTAAAATATGTTAGAAAATAAAAATATCATTTTATTGTGTAAATGAATTGAATAGAAATTCATAGGTTGAAATAAAATGTTTTATCGTTAAAAATATAATTTTTAACGTGAATGTGAATAAATAAATATTCATTTACAAACCAGACGGTTTGTTTATGTACACCTATTTGAATGACGTTGATTGGGTCGATAAATTTTACACATCGCCTAACTGCACAAATAAAATATGTGTTTGATTGTTTGAAACCCCACACGGGTGTTAGGATGAAATTTGAAGTTCACTCATCCTGATTGATTAAATATGTCGATCGATTGATTGACAAGCTGCTATAAGCGTTAAATGTCTATATTTGATGCTTATACAGTGTAGTGCACTTTGGTTGATGGTTGATTATTCATCGTTGTTGATATATACATGTGTTGTAGAAAATCCATATAATTAACATTATATGGTAATTGATTGGGCCTCATTCCAGTTTCGAAAAAAAAAGAAATATTTGAAATAGAAATATTTGAAATAGAAATATTTGAAATAGAATATTTGAAAATAGAAATATGTGAAGCCGTGAGGATTAGATTGACGCCATTTTGACGTGAACGATATTTATATCGATTTTATTCATTTTAAAATGAATATTGAAAAACGATTTCGAAATGAATTGAATTGAAAACGAATTCGAAATGAATTGAATTGAAAACGATTTCGAAATGAATTGAATTGAAAACGATTTCGAAATGAATTGAATTGAAAACGATTTCGAAATGAATTGAATTGAAAAGGATTTCGAAATGAATTGAATTGAAAAGGATTTCGAAATGAATTGAATTGAAAACGATTTCGAAATGAATTGAAAACGAATTCAAATTGAATTGAAATGAATTCAAATTGAATTGAAATTTGAATTGAATAGAAATGAATTTTGAAACGAATTTATAAAGAAGAATTCAATTTTGATTTGAATTGAAAAGGAAGTTGAAATTGCTTTTGAAACGAATTCAAAACTATTTATATAATTCGTTTTAAATAGAAATCGACGAAATATATATTATATATATTATATATATAATATAATGGCCTGAATAGAACGCGCCGCGCCGCGGCAGTTCGCGAATTTCGACCATTTATTTCAAACGGACATTACGGGAGATCCGACCGTCGGATTCTCCTAAAACTGGAACCGTTGGGTTCGTATCGAAAAGAGCTTTCTAACGAATATTAGAAATTTGAAATCTAACGGTTGGATTTGGAGATACGTCCAAATCAAATCCGAAAAAGGTCGCTGTAAGTGCAGTTCGATGGCCATTGATGGAAATCGACTGTACGGGCCTTGATAAAATTATTAAAAATAGTAATAATTTGTGTAAAATCATAAGAAATGATTTGTGAAGATTTGGGATGAAAAACTTCATGTTTGAAAAGATAAAAATAGACTTTTATCGAATTGAACTAGTTTTGAACTAGAAATATAATTCTATTTATTTTTAAATAAATAAATTGAATTTGAAAAGGGTTTTGAAAATAACCAGAATATCTAATGATTGCATTGGAGTGGATTTGAATCGAAATTGTCTTCGGAATATTTCGATGTTGGAATTCGTGATTATACAGGTGTTGTTATGGAAATTTGAAAGATATATATTTATATCGTTATTTCCAATACGACATTTGTTAGTCGTAGAATTTGATATTGAATATAAGCCGATATATTTTCTATTCAGAGCCTTATATTGAATATCAAATGTGATTTGGGTTTGTCGTGAATGGTGTCTTCACTAACACTGTTCTTGAACCCAGTTGAGAAAAGATTAAATCTTTTTATTTAGATTTAATGAAGTGTACCAATTAAATAATATTTAATTGGAATTGAATTGATATTGATTTTTGGGTTTATCGTGAACAGTGTTTTAAATAACACTTGTTCTTTAACCCGATAATTAATGAATGTGATTTGGGTTTGTCGTGAATGGTGTCTTCACTAACACCGTTCTTGAACCCAGTGGGGAAAAGATTAAATCTTTTTATTTAGATTTAATGAAGTGTACCAATTAAATGATATTTAATTGGAATTGAATCGATATTGATTTTTGGGTTTATCGTGGACAGTGTTTTAAATAACACTCGTTCTTTAACCCGATGATTAATGAATGTGATTTGGGGTTTATCGTGAATCGTGTTTTAAATGACACTGATTCTTTAACCCAGATAATGATTAAAACTAAGTGGAGTTTTAATGAATCTTTAATTAGATTGAAATAATCGAGAATGGAGTATCACCAGTTTTGCTCCAGGCGATAGTTAAATCTTTAATTAGATTTGAACGTGAAATGGTAATTGAATTTACCGATAATACCGTGTTGTTAGATATGAAGTACTACCAGTTTTACTTCATGGGATGAATAGGTTGGGATTGGGAAATTAAATCCAATGATTACTTCGGTAAGGTTCGTTAATCCCGACTAGTTTGAATTGATATTCAAAAGTTGATTAAAGAATAAATTCAAGAATTTATCTTTGATAAAATTAATGGGAACCTTTCCCACGAATGTGAAATTTAGGAACTAACTGTCGGTTAGCCAAGTAGAATGGTTTTCTGGATATTGATCTGATGTTGGTTTCGGCCTTCGGGGTTAATATTTGGGAAATTATTCTCTTGATTAATTTATGGTTAGTGACTGATGAATTGGAATGAGGCGTATGTTGTGTTTGTGTAACACTTTTATAATATATACGCGAATTATTCGGAAAGACCGGGTTTATCCCATTCTGAATAATTGATACGACGATAAGTCGAAGATGAAGACGGTGGTCGAAGACCGGAGGTCTTCACGTCGTTTGGGTGATAACTGATGATCTTGATTGGGCTGTACACCCAAGAAGATGGAAACAGTTAGTGATCGTCCAGACGTACTTGGAGATCGATGGATATGCGAGGTACTAGGTGCCTCCGGTTTCGTTCAGACCCAGAACGGACTTGTAAATGGACTGTGTGTCTGACATTGGATTTTAGTCCGTGTGATTGATCTCTATTAAATATATATCTGTTTGGCGGCGGAGAATTTATTCTCTTGCTTAACGCCCTTCTCTGAGACGTACGAGCTCAGGGGTTATATATTGATGGATATCAAACGCATGGAGTGAATTGCCTGTGTGGCATGCCTAAGTGGCAATTGATCGAGGCTTCTGTTGAAAAGCAAAGTCTTGTGGTTGATGATCGAAGCACGGCCTTTGTGGCGTAGCTTCGTGTAACGTTTGATTCGCGAGTTTCACACCCGGTATGAATCAAAAACGGGAGACGGACCTCAGGGAGGGCATGCGTTTCTTTCTAGTTAGAAGTGGCGTCAGTGGTTTTACACGCCCTGACGAGTTTGACTTATGTGGTTGTTGCTGTTGCGAGGCGCCTCGGTTATATCGGTTTCGGCCGATGCATTCTGGTCGGCTGACGGACCAGACTTACACCCCATAGGGTGGGGAAACGTAGTGTTCAGGCATTTTAATCCATATCGGTGGACCGGCCCTGTCGCTCCAAGGCTTGACTGAGTACTTGCCTGTGGCTTGGGCTAGAGAGTCACGAATCGGTAGAGGACTATCTTTTGCCTCGGTTGATAGACGGAAATCCAATTTCCAAATACGTGATTTTTCGATTTTGATTGTATAACCTATATATGGCGACATAGTGGTATGGGGCATTCATGCCGCCTATGATTGATACTTATGATTTGAAGTTGTTTTATACACTATGCACTTATAATAGTATCAAACGATTTGTTTTAACCGTATCAAGCATTCTTTGGCTGTTATAAGGGAAAACCCTATCCTCGGCTGCGTTGCATTGTGTGATGGGTCCTGGGTCTTATAACAGCTTCATTTTCCTTTATTTAGCATTGCGCTGTTTTGTTTTATGCACTGGTATTCTTGGGAGGAAACCCGTTCCGTGTTATACGGCGTGGTCCCTTGATTTACCTAATTTTAAAATAAAGGATAACAGTTTTAGTTCTCACACCAGTCACATGACTGACCTGGAGTTTATTGTTTTAACCTAAACTCTGGGTGCCCCTATTTTGACACGGGCAGCTAGTAGTTTTGGTTTTGCAGATTTATATTCACAGGATCCTGGTTTACAGCTGGAACGATATCCGGAAAGCTTTGTATCCGTATATCTCCTTCTAGTTGTGTATTGTATTATTTTCCGCTGCTATGTATTTAAATGTAATTTAAATCTCTGATATTTCTGTGTAATATTCATTTATATTCTGTATATTCTTGAAATCTGATGCATTGTTGTAATATACAATGAAATGTTCTTCTGTATGAGTTCTGCTGTGGTTTGTTCTCGAACTATCCGACGCTTTCCTTTACGGGGAAGTTGCGGGTCTTCACAGTTGGTATCAGAGCTTTGGTTTACAAAGCTCAGAGAACAAGACACATTAGAACCGTACGAAAGAATTCATCAGATATTGGATTAGCAATATCCAATGAGAATGACTCGTTAGAGATGGGGTCAGTTGTATCCTAGAACGAGTATGAAGAGTATATTTTTAAAATGAAAACAAATCTTGTTTTGAAAATTTAAATCGTTTTAAACGTATTTGATTATTTGTTTATATTGATTTGGACAATGCAGTATATAAAAATTTTGGGTATACGTCTGATCCGCGTGTATTCGAAGTTTTAATATATTGGATAGATATAGAATCACACTCTAGTCGCCCGGAGAAGGTACTGATGATAGCACGTGCATCATCAGTATTTATGTTCGTGTTTCGAAGGTGTGATTTTCTATATATTTCCATTGGACTGGTGTGAGAACCAAAACTAATATAGTTAGAATACATTGTTGTGAATTGACATCAAAAACATGATTTTTGTATATGTATCAAATTTATGAATTTGAAACTCTAATTCACTAATGGATTGATGTTTGTGTTGTTTGTTTATTTGTTTGCTAATTTTGAACCATTTAGCCTAATTGAACCAAATATTGAACTGTATTGAAAATTGGTTGCATTTGCTTGCATATACATATATATTATTGAACAGGTCATAGCAAGGAGGCTAGAGCAGAGAATAAAATTTGTTTGCCCGACAAATAGGTACATGTTTACTACATAATTTCCTGTTTTGTTTGGGTGATGATGATTTTGTGAGCCTATTGGCTAGCCGCTTGGCTTTTTCTTTTTCTTTTTGAGATCTGAAGGACCGGGGAAGCTATTTGAAATTCCCCGATGCTCCCGGTGCAGGGGAGGTTATGGCGAAATTTTTCGAAAATTTAGGGTGTTAGCCCAATTTTTGAAAATTTGAAAATTCTCAGAAACTGAAAAGTTGGAGAATGGAAGCCAGATCAAGCGTAGAGTTGATTAATCAAACCACTTTCGACTTTGTTCCTTTTCGGGGACGAAAAGTTTTAAGTGAGGGAGATTGTAACAACCCGGAAAATCTCGGCCAGTTTAAAATTTTTATTTTGGCAATTTAAGCGAATTTTGATTATTTAAAATGAATTATTTTAAATAATAGCGACGAGAAATTTATTTTGAATATAATTCGAACGTATATAATATACGCGTCGTCGTTAGAATATAAATAATTATATATAATTATAAAAGGAATTGAAAATGGCGCGGTAGTTCGAAAATTCGATTTCTAATTTCAAATGAATATACAGAATTCAATATAAGTCAGAATTGAACGAAACAAGAAATATTTGAATCTGTATAACTATATCTTTGTAACGAAGTTAACAAACTGAGATTTCATCTTAGAAATGATAAGATATGTCCAGTTTAAAATTAGAAATAGTCGCTGTGGAATTTATATATATTTTTATATATATAAGGCCCTTAAAAATAGCAATTTTGCAAACGACCTCGGATTTCGACGAAACCAGTTTTGTTGGGTCCGGGATGTGAAGTTATTGCTAGGTTTCAAATTTCGTAATTTTTCGAATCAATATGTGAGCATGGCCAAGGAAAACGCGTTTGACCATTTCAGTTGAATTTAATCGACTGGAAATTGGCCATTTTTCCAACGGTCTCGGAATTCGACGAAACTAGTTTTGTTAGGACCGTATCGTCAATACGAAGCTAGAAAATATTTTTCTGGAATTTTTCTAGTTAGTATGTGACCCCGGTAATTTGAAATGTACGTTTAAAATTCAATACAGTGATTTAAAATGTAAAATTCAACGGAAACTGATTCAAACGATCGAATCAACTTGTGACACATATCCCATTGTGTTCGGAATAGGGGTAATTAGCTAGGGATGATAGTCGGTGAGTTTCGTTTGGAGTTTAAAATAAAAAGTTGCTTTTTTTGAAAATAAATGAAATTAAATATTATAATTTATATATAGCCCCCCCTTATTTCTTTCCCTCTTCTCTCTCTTACTTTTCCCATCTGAAAAAAAAGGGATCGATCTCTCAAATCGATGGCAGATCGCCATCGCTCCTCCACCGAAGACCACCGCGCCTCCACCGGAGAAGCCCCACCCCGTCGCCGCCTCCTCCCCATCGAACCCCCCTTCCTCTGCTTCTCTCTCCTCCAACTGTTCGAAACCCCACCGCACCCCTCGCTCGCGAAGTTGAAGTCGCCCCTCTCGAAACCCGAAGCAGCGACGCCACCGCCAGCGCCTGAGCACCCGCGACCCTCCCCCCTGCATCGATCCGTGAACCCGAAGCGCACTCTCCCCCCCTCTTCAGGCGACAGCAAAGGTCCGCGTTTTTATTTTTTTTTATTTTTACTTTTAATTCTGTAAAATACTGTTTTTTTTCTCTGGGATTAAATACTAATTTGATTAAAAGTAAAAACAGATTTTGTTTTTATATATATAAAAGTAAAAAAAAAAAACTGAATTTTGTAAAAGAAAAAAACTGATTTGAACATGATTTTAAAACTGATTTATAAATAAAATTGAAACTGATTTAAACCTGTTTTTTTTTAAGAATTTAAAACTGATTTTGTCTTTGAGAAAAATGAAAACTGATTTTTGTTTTTAATAAAAAGAAAACTGAATATTTTTAAAAGTATAAAACTGATATTTTTAAAAGTATAAACTGATTTTGTTTTTAAAAGTATAAACTGAATATTTTTAAAAGTATAAAACTGATATTTTTAAAAGTATAAACTGATTTTGTTTTTAAAAGTATAAACTGATTTATTTTTAAAAAGAGAAAAACTGATTTTATTTTGAACTTTAAAATAGGAAAAAGATTAATCTTTTAGTAGAAAAAGATTTGAAAGCAAAAGTAAAAATCATATTTTTATATGTTGAAAAATCATATTTTTATATGTTGAAAAATCATATTTTTATATGTTGAAGGCAAAAGTAGAAATCATATTTTTATATATTGAATAGCGAAGTCAAAATTCGATTTTTACATATGTAGAGAATACGGGCGAAAGCGACAAAAAGGCGAGGTCGACGAAGAATTCTGCAGAAGAAGAGTCAAGATGATTGGATAGCTATAAGTGAGAATTTCTCACCTTTCAAATTTATTTTCTAGTTATATATATATACTAGGATGCAGACGGTGTTTAGTAGCACCCGACACAACCGTCCACAGACCATGGACTTGTTTGTTTGGTTGCATAGATTAGAGATTGTTTGATTGAAATTGAATTGTGTGGTGAAATGGATTGATTTGATGATGTGTGAATGGCGTGGGCCTTCACTAGACCGGGGATAAGGCTAGGCCTTGTCCCGTTTCTAGTATCGTGCCGTTATGCCGCCGAAATTTTCTAAAATATGTTAGAAAATAAAAATATCATTTTATTGTGTAAATGAATTGAATAGAAATTCATAGGTTGAAATAAAATGTTTTATCGTTAAAAATATAATTTTTAACGTGAATGTGAATAAATAAATATTCATTTACAAACCAGACGGTTTGTTTATGTACACCTATTTGAATGACGTTGATTGGGTCGATAAATTTTACACATCGCCTAACTGCACAAATAAAATATGTGTTTGATTGTTTGAAACCCCACACGGGTGTTAGGATGAAATTTGAAGTTCACTCATCCTGATTGATTAAATATGTCGATCGATTGATTGACAAGCTGCTATAAGCGTTAAATGTCTATATTTGATGCTTATACAGTGTAGTGCACTTTGGTTGATGGTTGATTATTCATCGTTGTTGATATATACATGTTATGTAGAAAATCCATATAATTAACATTATATGGTAATTGATTGGGCCTCATTCCAGTTTCGAAAAAAAAAGAAATATTTGAAATAGAAATATTTGAAATAGAAATATTTGAAATAGAATATTTGAAAATAGAAATATGTGAAGCCGTGAGGATTAGATTGACGCCATTTTGACGTGAACGATATTTATATCGATTTTATTCATTTTAAAATGAATATTGAAAAACGATTTCGAAATGAATTGAATTGAAAACGAATTCGAAATGAATTGAATTGAAAACGATTTCGAAATGAATTGAATTGAAAACGATTTCGAAATGAATTGAATTGAAAACGATTTCGAAATGAATTGAATTGAAAAGGATTTCGAAATGAATTGAATTGAAAAGGATTTCGAAATGAATTGAATTGAAAAGGATTTCGAAATGAATTGAAAACGAATTCAAATTGAATTGAAATGAATTCAAATTGAATTGAAATTTGAATTGAATAGAAATGAATTTTGAAACGAATTTATAAAGAAGAATTCAATTTTGATTTGAATTGAAAAGGAAGTTGAAATTGTTTTTGAAACGAATTCAAAACTATTTATATAATTCGTTTTAAATAGAAATCGACGAAATATATATTATATATATTATATATATAATATAATGGCCTGAATAGAACGCGCCGCGCCGCGGCAGTTCGCGAATTTCGACCATTTATTTCAAACGGACATTACGGGAGATCCGACCGTCGGATTCTCCTAAAACCGGAACCGTTGGGTTCGTATCGAAAAGAGCTTTCTAACGAATATTAGAAATTTGAAATCTAACGGTTGGATTTGGAGATACGTCCAAATCAAATCCGAAAAAGGTCGCTGTAAGTGCAGTTCGATGGCCATTGATGGAAATCGACTGTACGGGCCTTGATAAAATTATTAAAAATAGTAATAATTTGTGTAAAATCATAAGAAATGATTTGTGAAGATTTGGGATGAAAAACTTCATGTTTGAAAAGATAAAAATAGACTTTTATCGAATTGAACTAGTTTTGAACTAGAAATATAATTCTATTTATTTTTAAATAAATAAATTGAATTTGAAAAGGGTTTTGAAAATAACCAGAATATCCAATGATTGCATTGGAGTGGATTTGAATCGAAATTGTCTTCGGAATATTTCGATGTTGGAATTCGTGATTATACAGGTGTTGTTATGGAAATTTGAAAGATATATATTTATATCGTTATTTCCAATACGACATTTGTTAGTCGTAGAATTTGATATTGAATATAAGCCGATATATTTTCTATTCAGAGCCTTATATTGAATATCAAATGTGATTTGGGTTTGTCGTGAATGGTGTCTTCACTAACACTGTTCTTGAACCCAGTTGAGAAAAGATTAAATCTTTTTATTTAGATTTAATGAAGTGTACCAATTAAATAATGTTTAATTGGAATTGAATTGATATTGATTTTTGGGTTTATCGTGAACAGTGTTTTAAATAACACTTGTTCTTTAACCCGATAATTAATGAATGTGATTTGGGTTTGTCGTGAATGGTGTCTTCACTAACACCGTTCTTGAACCCAGTGGGGAAAAGATTAAATCTTTTTATTTAGATTTAATGAAGTGTACCAATTAAATGATATTTAATTGGAATTGAATCGATATTGATTTTTGGGTTTATCGTGGACAGTGTTTTAAATAACACTCGTTCTTTAACCCGATGATTAATGAATGTGATTTGGGGTTTATCGTGAATCGTGTTTTAAATGACACTGATTCTTTAACCCAGATAATGATTAAAACTAAGTGGAGTTTTAATGAATCTTTAATTAGATTGAAATAATCGAGAATGGAGTATCACCAGTTTTGCTCCAGGCGATAGTTAAATCTTTAATTAGATTTGAACGTGAAATGGTAATTGAATTTACCGATAATACCGTGTTGTTAGATATGAAGTACTACCAGTTTTACTTCATGGGATGAATAGGTTGGGATTGGGAAATTAAATCCAATGATTACTTCGGTAAGGTTCGTTAATCCCGACTAGTTTGAATTGATATTCAAAAGTTGATTAAAGAATAAATTCAAGAATTTATCTTTGATAAAATTAATGGGAACCTTTCCCACGAATGTGAAATTTAGGAACTAACTGTCGGTTAGCCAAGTAGAATGGTTTTCTGGATATTGATCTGATGTTGGTTTCGGCCTTCGGGGTTAATATTTGGGAAATTATTCTCTTGATTAATTTATGGTTAGTGACTGATGAATTGGAATGAGGCGTATGTTGTGTTTGTGTAACACTTTTATAATATATACGCGAATTATTCGGAAAGACCGGGTTTATCCCATTCTGAATAATTGATACGACGATAAGTCGAAGATGAAGACGGTGGTCGAAGACCGGAGGTCTTCACGTCGTTTGGGTGATAACTGATGATCTTGATTGGGCTGTACACCCAAGAAGATGGAAACAGTTAGTGATCGTCCAGACGTACTTGGAGATCGATGGATATGCGAGGTACTAGGTGCCTCCGGTTTCGTTCAGACCCAGAACGGACTTGTAAATGGACTGTGTGTCTGACATTGGATTTTAGTCCGTGTGATTGATCTCTATTAAATATATATCTGTTTGGCGGCGGAGAATTTATTCTCTTGCTTAACGCCCTTCTCTGAGACGTACGAGCTCAGGGGTTATATATTGATGGATATCAAACGCATGGAGTGAATTGCCTGTGTGGCATGCCTAAGTGGCAATTGATCGAGGCTTCTGTTGAAAAGCAAAGTCTTGTGGTTGATGATCGAAGCACGGCCTTTGTGGCATAGCTTCGTGTAACGTTTGATTCGCGAGTTTCACACCCGGTATGAATCAAAAACGGGAGACGGACCTCAGGGAGGGCATGCGTTTCTTTCTAGTTAGAAGTGGCGTCAGTGGTTTTACACGCCCTGACGAGTTTGACTTATGTGGTTGTTGCTGTTGCGAGGCGCCTCGGTTATATCGGTTTCGGCCGATGCATTCTGGTCGGCTGACGGACCAGACTTACACCCCATAGGGTGGGGAAACGTAGTGTTCAGGCATTTTAATCCATATCGGTGGACCGGCCCTGTCGCTCCAAGGCTTGACTGAGTACTTGCCTGTGGCTCGGGCTAGAGAGTCACGAATCGGTAGAGGACTATCTTTTGCCTCGGTTCATAGACGGAAATCCAATTTCCAAATACGTGATTTTTCGATTTTGATTGTATAACCTATATATGGCGACATAGTGGTATGGGGCATTCATGCCGCCTATGATTGATACTTATGATTTGAAGTTGTTTTATACACTATGCACTTATAATAGTATCAAACGATTTGTTTTAACCGTATCAAGCATTCTTTGGCTGTTATAAGGGAAAACCCTATCCTCGGCTGCGTTGCATTGTGTGATGGGACCTGGGTCTTATAACAGCTTCATTTTCCTTTATTTAGCATTGCGCTGTTTTGTTTTATGCACTGGTATTCTTGGGAGGAAACCCGTTCCGTGTTATACGGCGTGGTCCCTTGATTTACCTAATTTTAAAATAAAGGATAACAGTTTTAGTTCTCACACCAGTCACATGACTGACCTGGAGTTTATTGTTTTAACCTAAACTCTGGGTGCCCCTATTTTGACACGGGCAGCTAGTAGTTTTGGTTTTGCAGATTTATATTCACAGGATCCTGGTTTACAGCTGGAACGATATCCGGAAAGCTTTGTATCCGTATATCTCCTTCTAGTTGTGTATTGTATTATTTTCCGCTGCTATGTATTTAAATGTAATTTAAATCTCTGATATTTCTGTGTAATATTCATTTATATTCTGTATATTCTTGAAATCTGATGCATTGTTGTAATATACAATGAAATGTTCTTCTGTATGAGTTCTGCTGTGGTTTGTTCTCGAACTATCCGACGCTTTCCTTTACGGGGAAGTTGCGGGTCTTCACACAAGATCTCAAAACAAAACTCGGATCGAGTTACAATCCATCCTTGTGCCAGAATTTCCGAGCCATAGGCTCACGCGCCTTTACTGTATTTTTTTCCAGCAACCCAAATTGACATCGAACCCAACAAACTTAGCATAGGAATGAAGATAAACCTGCCACGAATCCAACCAGATGTGTTTTGGGATTTATAAGAATTTATTCGGATTTGTTTTGATTTTTGATGTGAGGATTTTCACTGTTTATATTTGCTGAAGGATGCGGCGCAAGTTTTGACTTTGGGAGGAAATGAATTAGGTCGTAAGGAATGGAAGTTGATGTCTATTTATAGGAAATAGATCTGAGATATTTTAACTTAGATATTTTGAGATATTTTTATCATTTTATTTTCGTTTTTACTTCTAAAAATTCATGTGATCACACACGATACCCAAAAATCACCAAACTGGACATGTAGCTAGAGTTTGACATTACGGTCCCAACGAAACTGGTTTCGTCGAATTCCGACTCCGTATGCTCACACAACGTATTTTTAACTGTCAAAATACTGACTGTTTTACACTCTAAAAATCCGTACGACCACACAGTGACTCTAAAAATCACGAAACTTGACCTCTACCAAATATTTGATATTGCAGATCCAACAAAACTGATTTCGTCGAATTCCGGCTTCGTACGCTCACACAGCGTATTTTTAAAGCTCTGGATGACCCATTTAAATATATAAATATATTTAAATATTATTAAATTAAATATTAATAAATTAATATTATCGTATATCTTCACATATGATATCGTACAGTTCCAGAATATCATATCAAAATATATAGTTTGATATTTCAGATTTCAGATTATCTCGGTATTCAGTTTATATCGAAAATCCTTTTATAACGTATATAAAGCGTCGCAAATTATAAAGGAATTCTACAGCGACTTTTCTGAAATTTGATTTGGACGTACATCGAAATCTACACGACGAAATCCCGATTTTTCTCTTCCACTAGAAAGATATACTCCACCAGCTCCACACTTTTCTTGTTTCATAGAAATCCGGCTTAAAATGAATCCTGTATATTCAGTTGAAGTTCGAATCGCCAATTTACGAACTGCAGCGCCATTTCGAGCTCGTTTATAAATATATTAAAAACTATACGTTCAACTGTCGTCGATTCAATATATTCGTTATTATATTTCGAATCGAAACTCAACAACATCTCGTATACTATTCAATTCACACTCTATTGTGAATTCTACTATTTCTGACTATTTCGATATTTATAATTGATTATTCATTATAAATATTAATTAAATATTCAATATTATTTAATTATGGTTCTCGATATCGCTATAACGATATTTAATAATTAAATTGATTAATTATTCCATCTCTAAAAATGCGGGTCATTACATTCTTTCCCCCTTAAAATAATTTCGTCCTCGAAATTGCTAAGGTCGTGGATGAACCTATCTATTGGAACTCCTAAGATTTGTTTACCCCTTATTTCTGATTTCAACTGAACCAATTAATATCGACTAAAATATTAATTCCCTCCGACTAACTAAAATTTTCAAAAATTCTGAAAATTTTCTAAAACTTTATATTTTCGGAAAATTTCGCCAGCACCTCCTTTGTACTGGTCAATATCTCAAACTCCAACTCGCCTCTCTGGGCCTTCTTTAACCCAAAAGAAAATCAAACAGCCAAGCGGCTTGCCAATTCGGCTCATAAATCTCATATCCATATATAATATAAACTGGTACCTTTTTGTCGGGAATATCAACTCTATCACTTCCATATGCTATCAACTCAGCATATGCCAGTGTTATTTCCATCAAATTCCAATCAGTTCATATCCTCAAATCCAAACCGAATTTTATTCGAACCCCAATATCAAATTTCAAATCCTTAACTTATCCATTAAATTCTATTTAACTTAGTTCAAGTTAACTTTGAATTTATTTAGTCATTTATACCATCTCAATCTATTTAACTTCATTAGTTAAATTTTAATTTCAGAACTCAAACTCCTGGGTTTCTTTCAAATCAAATTTGAAATCATAATACCAATTCAAAACCTTTGAATTTCTAAACAACTTGTTTTCTCAAAACAATTCAAATCAAAATCTCTGGTAGTAATCCACCACTTAGAACTCGAAAATCACACCGATGATACTGCGCAGTCATCATCGGAATTATTTTCCAGCGACCCAAGTGACTTCAATACTATATCATTTTCAAAACCATTACTAAATACTTCCATTTTGAAAACATTTCAAAATCTCCCAGGAACTTAAAATTTCCTTATTTTAATTCCAAATCTGATTTAAATTCATATTTCATTCATCTTATTTCATATACTTTACTTATATGAATTCTGATTGGTTACATATAATCTTTTCACATTGTTATAATCTTACTCGATTATAATAACAACCAATATATCTCATATATTATAAATCCAATATATATCAAATATACTTTGGGTAAAATTATTTCGTTTACCCTCTTTTCAAAACATATCGTGACGACCCATCATATTCAAGTGTTTAGTAACTCCTACCGATACAGTGGATCAAACTGATCGACCAGAACTCATAAACAACTCAGCCAATGAATCTCCACAATATAAAACCATTTTTATATCAAATACAAATACGCACTCGTATATATACACTCAAACTCAATCTAGGGTATTACTAACCCTATCTCTACCGAGTCACGCCACAGAGCCAAGTAATTCTTAACTTAAGCTCTGATACCAACTGTAACGACCCGGAAAAATGCGATCTTGGTTATCCGATATACAACACATATCGAACATCCAAGGATCGAAAATAACCGAATAGTTAATGAAAGAAATTAGAAGGTGAGAATAGATAAGATAGAAACTTAGAATAGAAGAAGAAGAAGAAGAACACAACATCAGAGTAACACGAACCTCACAGCGGAACGAATAACATATAATAGATAACATAACTTTGAAATATAACAGTTATGTATACAATAGCACTTATCAGAGTACAGCACTTACAACACAGCGGAAATAACTATAGCTATATGATTCTGAAGCCTCCTGCTCCCGCTCTTCAAAGGTATCTGCAATTCCCGACTACTTGACTGCCCGTACAAATTTAGGCACCCAAGAGTTTAGGGAAAACAACAAAGTAAACTCCGGGTCAGTCATGGGACTGGTGTGAGTAAAACAGTTTAAACAGGTATATGAACAAGTAAACGATATCTCATAAGACCTCGCCGCAGAACGGAACGGGTTTTTCCCTTATGAGAATCCAAAATATCTTTATATCAAAAACCTTTTGATATTATAATAATGTCTATGTACAAATAGATATCAACTAGCAGAAACGCTTTCATCTCACGTTCTACATATATAGTATACAATCAAAATCGCAAGCACGTATTGGATAATGGATTTCCAACTATGACAAGGTATGGAATCACCTTCCGATCAGTGTACTCTAGGAACGATACACTGGAGTTCAACAAGAACATCTTGCAACTCAGCCACACATGACCGACCACTCATTTCGCTTGAGTGTATCGAATGTACATCACCAACGGTTGGGATCAGCAACCGTTCCCGTATATATATGGGACAGCATTGATAGATTTAAGAAACAAATGAATATTCTCTAGATAGGTGATTATACACCCTACTTCGGTGCGACCGACTTAGCCATGCTGCCTGCCCGATTTCTGTCATTTACCGGTTGATGAGGCTAGAAGCTACGCTTTATCATTACATCAGATTCACTTCGAATGCTACATTGTCAAATCCATCGCAAATCACTAATTGATGTCTACAACCATACATTACGTGTCAGCTAAAAGAAGTTTCCTTCTCCGCTTCCACTCTTGGTACAGTTGAAGAAATCAATGTACATGACCGTCTGGAAATACTATGTCAGACATCCATCTTCATTCACTTAGAAATGTCACATCGTCATACCCGCCAAATCACAAATTGACTTATCCAAAAATAACACGGGTATACAGCTAAGAGAAACGAATTCCTCCGCCACCAAACGTGAATACGTTTGAACAGATCAACTTACGCGATCCACTGGATATACTCTGTCAGACCTTCGTCCATACAAGTTGTCCTGGGACTGGACAAACCGAAGGCACTATTCTGTAAACAGGATAGCCCTTGCATTTTACTCCGTCTTCAATTATCTTTGGCATATATGATTCGCGACGCTTATGCCAATACAGAGTGGTTCTATGGATAATAATCCAACCGGTCTCTCCATATTAACAACGTTAAAATGGTCAAAACTTCAATAGTCGGTGAGTTAACTATTAAAGAAAAACAAGTGTGCAAACAACGATATTATTTCCAGATGGAAATTATATCGAACAAATATCATTTGACATAAATCTCTTAGGTTCATTTATTTACTTATCTCCTGTATCCCTATATTCTAAATTCTTATTTTTCTTCTATCAGAAAACATTTCTGATTCTCGTTTGGAAAACATTTCCAAAACTCCTTTACGATCAAACCTTACCATTTCTTAGTTAAGAAGGAAGTCACTCAAGTTGGGGTAAAATTACCTCTCAGACCTTAACTGAACAACGTTATAACTTCGAAATGGTCAACATTTATCTTTTTATCTTTAACAACTTCTTTACACCTTTCTCGGATTCAATTTTACTAATCTACTTCTATATTTAAAACATTGGTTATAACGATAACGTTATAATCCTTGCTTTCGAATTATCTAACTTTAATTATAACTTCTATTCTTATTAGTGAATAATTAACCTAACACTTATTTATTTATAAATAAATAAATCTCTATTTTAGACACTGGGAAGTATAAGTACTTTCCCGAATTCGATATAAATCGAATTTGCCGATTAACTCTCTTCGAGAAATCTCTATTTGATTAACTCTTCTTCGAATAACCTATATTCGATTAACTCCTTCTCGAATAACCGATATTCGATAACCTCTCTTCGAATAACTAATATTCGATAACTCTTCCTTTTCAAATATCTCTTATTTGAAAATCTCACTTCGATTAAACTATAATCGATAACTCCCTTCGATGAAACTAACATCGATAACTCCTTTCGATGAAACTAACATCGATAACTCCTTTCGATGAAACTAAAATCGATAACTCCTTTCGATGAAACTACATCGATAACTCCTTTCGATGAAACTACATCGATAACTCCTTTCGATGAAACTAACAACGATATCTCCTTTCGATGAAACTACATCGATAACTCCTTTCGATGAAACTAACATCGATATCTCCTTTCGATGAAACTAACATCGATTTATTTAACTCGACGTACTTAACTCGACTCACTTAACTTGACTAGACTAACTCGACTTACTTGGTTCGACCACTTCGATTCGATTAACTAGGCTCGACTAACTTGACTCGACTTACTCGACTTACTTGGTTCGACCACTTCGATTCGATTAACTAGGCTCGACTAACTTGACTCGACTTACTCGACTTACTTGGTTCGACCACTTCGATTCGATTAACTAGGCTCGACTAACTTGACTCGACTTACTCGGCTCGACCAATTCGATTCGATTAACTAGGCTCGACTAACTTGGTTGAACCACCCGATCAACTCAACTTATTTAACTTAACTTATTTCTCAACTCGATCAACTCGATTAACTCCTATCAATGAAACTAACATCGATTAACTCCTTTCGATGAAACTAACATCGATTAATTTAACTCGACGAACTTAACTCGACTCACTTATCTCGAGAATCTAACTCAAGAACTCAACTCGATTAACTTATCTCGATAATCTAACTCAAGAACTTAACTCGATTAACTTATCTCGATAATCTAACTCAAGTTGATTAACCCCTATCGAATAACAAATATTTGATTTAACTCCATTCGCTTGACTCTAGATCGCAGCGATCACAATGGTTACGCCTGACTCCCTCAGGAAACATCCGACCGCCGTAGGCTATTTACAGCCCTGCGAATTACGCTAGCAGTCGTACAAGATGGCAGCTTACCCTGAATACTATGTTTGACTAACTCTGTCTCAAATAACTATATTTGATTAACTCTAGTTCGTTTTAACTCTAATCGATTAACTCTAACTAATTAACTCCAACTGGTTAACTCTAACTGATTAACTCTAACTGGTTAACTCTATTTGACTAACTCGACTTGACTAACCCCTTTCGAATAACATATTCGATTAACTAACTTCGAATACCATATTCGATTAACTAACTTCGAATACCATATTCGATTTCTCCTTTCGAATGTCTATATTCGATTAACTAACTTCGAATACCATATTCAATTTCTCCTTTCGAATGTCTATATTCGATTAACTATATTCACTTTATAAAGATTTCCTTTTTAACAACGTTTTATTCATTTGAAAAGATTTACTTTTAAATAACGGTTCTACACTTTAAAAATGATTTCCTTTTTATAACGTTTCCTTTTCAATTCTATTTGTAAATGGTTTACAAATATTCCATTTTCAAATTTATTCTTAAAAATATTCTAACTCCTTAACTTTCCCGGGAAAATTCGCCATAACCTCCTTTGTATCGGGAGCATCGGGAAAATCCCCAAACTCGCCACACAGGCCTTTCCATTCAAAAAGAAATGTTTTGAAATTATTTCCTTTTTGAATATCTCCTATTTATAAATATCCCAATTTATAAACATTTCCTATTTATAAATATTCCACTTTATAAATATCTCTTATTTATAAATATCCCATTTTATAAATATTCTATTTTCAATATCACTTTGAAAATCCCCTTTGTCAACATCCCGTATGTTATGGTATTCAATCATATCGAATCACGATGTTCAATAACATCCAACCACATATAATCGACAACAGATTATATATCACATCATATAACACAATATATGAATCAAAACAGTATTATAAATATTGAGGAACCCAGTTGGGTCCCTCCAACCTGTTTCCCTGCATCACAGATGTTAAACAATAAAATCAACATCACTTTCAGTTCTATATGATATATACTGTTAAATAGAATCGATATAGAAATCCACTAACTGACTAGCAGTTCAATCAATCAACCAACACACAGAAATCAACAGATGATTAACAGTTCTAAGAATACATTATAAAAATATAACTGTTCAGAGTTGGTGAGTTTTACTCACATTGGACTGTTATCGTTAAAAACGATTAATCGTCTTTGATGTAGACGGACAATTTATTTTGCAATAAATTGTAACGAGCTTCGATGGACTTCCAGTCAGTTTCATGACGTAGCCACCGTCCATACGATCCCAACGCAACTTACGGTTCGTCAATCTGACTCCATATGACCCAGATATTAAAGATACAAGTTAATTCATTATTTAAATTTAAATAAAACTTAATTATTTTAATAACTGGGCCTCACCCCTTTAACACATGGCCCAACTCCCTATAAAGACCAAACCCGAATTCCCTTTCTTCCCAAATCTTATATGCCGTGACCTGCTCCTTTAGCAAACTCAAAAGTCAACGCAAAATGGAAACTTTGACCGCCATTTCCTCCTTTGATTTACCATCGCTCTTCTTGAAACTGCTCCCATCCTTCATCTCTTCGAACGTTCATCTCCACCATCCCATTTGTGTTGAACTCGCACCATGGATGCAAAACGCGTCGACGCGGTTTTCTGGAGCTGTGCTCAACAGTTGCGCGACAACTTCCATCACGGATTCACCCAAAAAAATCACGGTCGGCTCTTCTCATTTCCAAGATCTCAAAACAAAACTCGGATCGAGTTACAATCCATCCTTGTGCCAGAATTTCCGAGCCATAGGCTCACGCGCCTTTACTGTATTTTTTTCCAGCAACCCAAATTGACATCGAACCCAACAAACTTAGCATAGGAATGAAGATAAACCTGCCACGAATCCAACCAGATGTGTTTTGGGATTTATAAGAATTTATTCGGATTTGTTTTGATTTTTGATGTGAGGATTTTCACTGTTTATATTTGCTGAAGGATGCGGCGCAAGTTTTGACTTTGGGAGGAAATGAATTAGGTCGTAAGGAATGGAAGTTGATGTCTATTTATAGGAAATAGATCTGAGATATTTTAACTTAGATATTTTGAGATATTTTTATCATTTTATTTTCGTTTTTACTTCTAAAAATTCATGTGATCACACACGATACCCAAAAATCACCAAACTGGACATGTAGCTAGAGTTTGACATTACGGTCCCAACGAAACTGGTTTCGTCGAATTCCGACTCCGTATGCTCACACAACGTATTTTTAACTGTCAAAATACTGACTGTTTTACACTCTAAAAATCCGTACGACCACACAGTGACTCTAAAAATCACGAAACTTGACCTCTACCAAATATTTGATATTGCAGATCCAACAAAACTGATTTCGTCGAATTCCGGCTTCGTACGCTCACACAGCGTATTTTTAAAGCTCTGGATGACCCATTTAAATATATAAATATATTTAAATATTATTAAATTAAATATTAATAAATTAATATTATCGTATATCTTCACATATGATATCGTACAGTTCCAGAATATCATATCAAAATATATAGTTTGATATTTCAGATTTCAGATTATCTCGGTATTCAGTTTATATCGAAAATCCTTTTATAACGTATATAAAGCGTCGCAAATTATAAAGGAATTCTACAGCGACTTTTCTGAAATTTGATTTGGACGTACATCGAAATCTACACGACGAAATCCCGATTTTTCTCTTCCACTAGAAAGATATACTCCACCAGCTCCACACTTTTCTTGTTTCATAGAAATCCGGTTTAAAATGAATCCTGTATATTCAGTTGAAGTTCGAATCGCCAATTTACGAACTGCAGCGCCATTTCGAGCTCGTTTATAAATATATTAAAAACTATACGTTCAACTGTCGTCGATTCAATATATTCGTTATTATATTTCGAATCGAAACTCAACAACATCTCGTATACTATTCAATTCACACTCTATTGTGAATTCTACTATTTCTGACTATTTCGATATTTATAATTGATTATTCATTATAAATATTAATTAAATATTCAATATTATTTAATTATGGTTCTCGATATCGCTATAACGATATTTAATAATTAAATTGATTAATTATTCCATCTCTAAAAATGCGGGTCATTACATTCTTTCCCCCTTAAAATAATTTCGTCCTCGAAATTGCTAAGGTCGTGGATGAACCTATCTATTGGAACTCCTAAGATTTGTTTACCCCTTATTTCTGATTTCAACTGAACCAATTAATATCGACTAAAATATTAATTCCCTCCGACTAACTAAAATTTTCAAAAATTCTGAAAATTTTCTAAAACTTTATATTTTCGGAAAATTTCGCCAGCACCTCCTTTGTACTGGTCAATATCTCAAACTCCAACTCGCCTCTCTGGGCCTTCTTTAACCCAAAAGAAAATCAAACAGCCAAGCGGCTTGCCAATTCGGCTCATAAATCTCATATCCATATATAATATAAACTGGTACCTTTTTGTCGGGAATATCAACTCTATCACTTCCATATGCTATCAACTCAGCATATGCCAGTGTTATTTCCATCAAATTCCAATCAGTTCATATCCTCAAATCCAAACCGAATTTTATTCGAACCCCAATATCAAATTTCAAATCCTTAACTTATCCATTAAATTCTATTTAACTTAGTTCAAGTTAACTTTGAATTTATTTAGTCATTTATACCATCTCAATCTATTTAACTTCATTAGTTAAATTTTAATTTCAGAACTCAAACTCCTGGGTTTCTTTCAAATCAAATTTGAAATCATAATACCAATTCAAAACCTTTGAATTTCTAAACAACTTGTTTTCTCAAAACAATTCAAATCAAAATCTCTGGTAGTAATCCACCACTTAGAACTCGAAAATCACACCGATGATACTGCGCAGTCATCATCGGAATTATTTTCCAGCGACCCAAGTGACTTCAATACTATATCATTTTCAAAACCATTACTAAATACTTCCATTTTGAAAACATTTCAAAATCTCCCAGGAACTTAAAATTTCCTTATTTTAATTCCAAATCTGATTTAAATTCATATTTCATTCATCTTATTTCATATACTTTACTTATATGAATTCTGATTGGTTACATATAATCTTTTCACATTGTTATAATCTTACTCGATTATAATAACAACCAATATATCTCATATATTATAAATCCAATATATATCAAATATACTTTGGGTAAAATTATTTCGTTTACCCTCTTTTCAAAACATATCGTGACGACCCATCATATTCAAGTGTTTAGTAACTCCTACCGATACAGTGGATCAAACTGATCGACCAGAACTCATAAACAACTCAGCCAATGAATCTCCACAATATAAAACCATTTTTATATCAAATACAAATACGCACTCGTATATATACACTCAAACTCAATCTAGGGTATTACTAACCCTATCTCTACCGAGTCACGCCACAGAGCCAAGTAATTCTTAACTTAAGCTCTGATACCAACTGTAACGACCCGGAAAAATGCGATCTTGGTTATCCGATATACAACACATATCGAACATCCAAGGATCGAAAATAACCGAATAGTTAATGAAAGAAATTAGAAGGTGAGAATAGATAAGATAGAAACTTAGAATAGAAGAAGAAGAAGAACACAACATCAGAGTAACACGAACCTCACAGCGGAACGAATAACATATAATAGATAACATAACTTTGAAATATAACAGTTATGTATACAATAGCACTTATCAGAGTACAGCACTTACAACACAGCGGAAATAACTATAGCTATATGATTCTGAAGCCTCCTGCTCCCGCTCTTCAAAGGTATCTGCAATTCCCGACTACTTGACTGCCCGTACAAATTTAGGCACCCAAGAGTTTAGGGAAAACAACAAAGTAAACTCCGGGTCAGTCATGGGACTGGTGTGAGTAAAACAGTTTAAACAGGTATATGAACAAGTAAACGATATCTCATAAGACCTCGCCGCAGAACGGAACGGGTTTTTTCCTTATGAGAATCCAAAATATCTTTATATCAAAAACCTTTTGATATTATAATAATGTCTATGTACAAATAGATATCAACTAGCAGAAACGCTTTCATCTCACGTTCTACATATATAGTATACAATCAAAATCGCAAGCACGTATTGGATAATGGATTTCCAACTATGACAAGGTATGGAATCACCTTCCGATCAGTGTACTCTAGGAACGATACACTGGAGTTCAACAAGAACATCTTGCAACTCAGCCACACATGACCGACCACTCATTTCGCTTGAGTGTATCGAATGTACATCACCAACGGTTGGGATCAGCAACCGTTCCCGTATATATATGGGACAGCATTGATAGATTTAAGAAACAAATGAATATTCTCTAGATAGGTGATTATACACCCTACTTCGGTGCGACCGACTTAGCCATGCTGCCTGCCCGATTTCTGTCATTTACCGGTTGATGAGGCTAGAAGCTGCGCTTTATCATTACATCAGATTCACTTCGAATGCTACATTGTCAAATCCATCGCAAATCACTAATTGATGTCTACAACCATACATTACGTGTCAGCTAAAAGAAGTTTCCTTCTCCGCTTCCACTCTTGGTACAGTTGAAGAAATCAATGTACATGACCGTCTGGAAATACTATGTCAGACATCCATCTTCATTCACTTAGAAATGTCACATCGTCATACCCGCCAAATCACAAATTGACTTATCCAAAAATAACACGGGTATACAGCTAAGAGAAACGAATTCCTCCGCCACCAAACGTGAATACGTTTGAACAGATCAACTTACGCGATCCACTGGATATACTCTGTCAGACCTTCGTCCATACAAGTTGTCCTGGGACTGGACAAACCGAAGGCACTATTCTGTAAACAGGATAGCCCTTGCATTTTACTCCGTCTTCAATTATCTTTGGCGTATATGATTCGCGACGCTTATGCCAATACAGAGTGGTTCTATGGATAATAATCCAACCGGTCTCTCCATATTAACAACGTTAAAATGGTCAAAACTTCAATAGTCGGTGAGTTAACTATTAAAGAAAAACAAGTGTGCAAACAACGATATTATTTCCAGATGGAAATTATATCGAACAAATATCATTTGACATAAATCTCTTAGGTTCATTTATTTACTTATCTCCTGTATCCCTATATTCTAAATTCTTATTTTTCTTCTATCAGAAAACATTTCTGATTCTCGTTTGGAAAACATTTCCAAAACTCCTTTACGATCAAACCTTACCATTTCTTAGTTAAGAAGGAAGTCACTCAAGTTGGGGTAAAATTACCTCTCAGACCTTAACTGAACAACGTTATAACTTCGAAATGGTCAACATTTATCTTTTTATCTTTAACAACTTCTTTACACCTTTCTCGGATTCAATTTTACTAATCTACTTCTATATTTAAAACATTGGTTATAACGATAACGTTATAATCCTTGCTTTCGAATTATCTAACTTTAATTATAACTTCTATTCTTATTAGTGAATAATTAACCTAACACTTATTTATTTATAAATAAATAAATCTCTATTTTAGACACTGGGAAGTATAAGTACTTTCCCGAATTCGATATAAATCGAATTTGCCGATTAACTCTCTTCGAGAAATCTCTATTTGATTAACTCTTCTTCGAATAACCTATATTCGATTAACTCCTTCTCGAATAACCGATATTCGATAACCTCTCTTCGAATAACTAATATTCGATAACTCTTCCTTTTCAAAAATCTCTTATTTGAAAATCTCACTTCGATTAAACTATAATCGATAACTCCCTTCGATGAAACTAACATCGATAACTCCTTTCGATGAAACTAACATCGATAGCTCCTTTCGATGAAACTAAAATCGATAACTCCCTTCGATGAAACTAACATCGATAACTCCTTTCGATGAAACTAACATCGATAGCTCCTTTCGATGAAACTAAAATCGATAACTCCTTTCGATGAAACTACATCGATAACTCCTTTCGATGAAACTACATCGATAACTCCTTTCGATGAAACTAACATCGATATCTCCTTTCGATGAAACTACATCGATAACTCCTTTCGATGAAACTAACATCGATATCTCCTTTCGATGAAACTAACATCGATTTATTTAACTCGACGAACTTAACTCGACTCACTTAACTTGACTCGACTAACTCGACTTACTTGGTTCGACCACTTCGATTCGATTAACTAGGCTCGACTAACTTGACTCGACTTACTCGACTTACTTGGTTCGACCACTTCGATTCGATTAACTAGGCTCGACTAACTTGACTAACTTAACTCGACTTACTTGGTTCGACCAATTCGATTCGATTAACTAGGCTTGACTAACTTGACTCGACTTACTCGGCTCGACCAATTCGATTCGATTAACTAGGCTCGACTAACTTGGTTGAACCACCCGATCAACTCAACTTATTTCTCAACTCGATCAACTCGATTAACTCCTATCAATGAAACTAACATCGATTAACTCCTTTCGATGAAACTAACATCGATTAATTTAACTCGACGAACTTAACTCGACTCACTTATCTCGAGAATCTAACTCAAGAACTCAACTCGATTAACTTATCTCGATAATCTAACTCAAGAACTTAACTCGATTAACTTATCTCGATAATCTAACTCAAGTTGATTAACCCCTATCGAATAACAAATATTTGATTTAACTCCATTCGCTTGACTCTAGATCGCAGCGATCACAATGGTTACGCCTGACTCCCTCAGGAAACATCCGACCGCCGTAGGCTATTTACAGCCCTGCGAATTACGCTAGCAGTCGTACAAGATGGCAGCTTACCCTGAATACTATGTTTGACTAACTCTGTCTCAAATAACTATATTTGATTAACTCTAGTTCGTTTTAACTCTAATCGATTAACTCTAACTAATTAACTCCAACTGGTTAACTCTAACTGATTAACTCTAACTGGTTAACTCTATTTGACTAACTCGACTTGACTAACCCCTTTCGAATAACATATTCGATTAACTAACTTCGAATACCATATTCGATTAACTAACTTCGAATACCATATTCGATTTCTCCTTTCGAATGTCTATATTCGATTAACTAACTTCGAATACCATATTCAATTTCTCCTTTCGAATGTCTATATTCGATTAACTATATTCACTTTATAAAGATTTCCTTTTTAACAACGTTTTATTCATTTGAAAAGATTTACTTTTAAATAACGGTTCTACACTTTAAAAATGATTTCCTTTTTATAACGTTTCCTTTTCAATTCTATTTGTAAATGGTTTACAAATATTCCATTTTCAAATTTATTCTTAAAAATATTCTAACTCCTTAACTTTCCCGGGAAAATTCGCCATAACCTCCTTTGTATCGGGAGCATCGGGAAAATCCCCAAACTCGCCACACAGGCCTTTCCATTCAAAAAGAAATGTTTTGAAATTATTTCCTTTTTGAATATCTCCTATTTATAAATATCCCAATTTATAAACATTTCCTATTTATAAATATTCCACTTTATAAATATCTCTTATTTATAAATATCCCATTTTATAAATATTCTATTTTCAATATCACTTTGAAAATCCCCTTTGTCAACATCCCGTATGTTATGGTATTCAATCATATCGAATCACGATGTTCAATAACATCCAACCACATATAATCGACAACAGATTATATATCACATCATATAACACAATATATGAATCAAAACAGTATTATAAATATTGAGGAACCCAGTTGGGTCCCTCCAACCTGTTTCCCTGCATCACAGATGTTAAACAATAAAATCAACATCACTTTCAGTTCTATATGATATATACTGTTAAACAGAATCGATATAGAAATCCACTAACTGACTAGCAGTTCAATCAATCAACCAACACACAGAAATCAACAGATGATTAACAGTTCTAAGAATACATTATAAAAATATAACTGTTCAGAGTTGGTGAGTTTTACTCACATTGGACTGTTATCGTTAAAAACGATTAATCGTCTTTGATGTAGACGGACAATTTATTTTGCAATAAATTGTAACGAGCTTCGATGGACTTCCAGTCAGTTTCATGACGTAGCCACCGTCCATACGATCCCAACGCAACTTACGGTTCGTCAATCTGACTCCATATGACCCAGATATTAAAGATACAAGTTAATTCATTATTTAAATTTAAATAAAACTTAATTATTTTAATAACTGGGCCTCACCCCTTTAACACATGGCCCAGCTCCCTATAAAGACCAAACCCGAATTCCCTTTCTTCCCAAATCTTATATGCCGTGACCTGCTCCTTTAGCAAACTCAAAAGTCAACGCAAAATGGAAACTTTGACCGCCATTTCCTCCTTTGATTTACCATCGCTCTTCTTGAAACTGCTCCCATCCTTCATCTCTTCGAACGTTCATCTCCACCATCCCATTTGTGTTGAACTCGCACCATGGATGCAAAACGCGTCGACGCGGTTTTCTGGAGCTGTGCTCAACAGTTGCGCGACAACTTCCATCACGGATTCACCCAAAAAAATCACGGTCGGCTCTTCTCATTTCCAAGATCTCAAAACAAAACTCGGATCGAGTTACAATCCATCCTTGTGCCAGAATTTCCGAGCCATAGTCTCACGCGCCTTTACTGTATTTTTTTCCAGCAACCCAAATTGACATCGAACCCAACAAACTTAGCATAGGAATGAAGATAAACCTGCCACGAATCCAACCAGATGTGTTTTGGGATTTATAAGAATTTATTCGGATTTGTTTTGATTTTTGATGTGAGGATTTTCACTGTTTATATTTGCTGAAGGATGCGGCGCAAGTTTTGACTTTGGGAGGAAATGAATTAGGTCGTAAGGAATGGAAGTTGATGTCTATTTATAGGAAATAGATCTGAGATATTTTAACTTAGATATTTTGAGATATTTTTATCATTTTATTTTCGTTTTTACTTCTAAAAATTCATGTGATCACACACGATACCCAAAAATCACCAAACTGGACATGTAGCTAGAGTTTGACATTACGGTCCCAACGAAACTGGTTTCGTCGAATTCCGACTCCGTATGCTCACACAACGTATTTTTAACTGTCAAAATACTGACTGTTTTACACTCTAAAAATCCGTACGACCACACAGTGACTCTAAAAATCACGAAACTTGACCTCTACCAAATATTTGATATTGCAGATCCAACAAAACTGATTTCGTCGAATTCCGGCTTCGTACGCTCACACAGCGTATTTTTAAAGCTCTGGATGACCCATTTAAATATATAAATATATTTAAATATTATTAAATTAAATATTAATAAATTAATATTATCGTATATCTTCACATATGATATCGTACAGTTCCAGAATATCATATCAAAATATATAGTTTGATATTTCAGATTTCAGATTATCTCGGTATTCAGTTTATATCGAAAATCCTTTTATAACGTATATAAAGCGTCGCAAATTATAAAGGAATTCTACAGCGACTTTTCTGAAATTTGATTTGGACGTACATCGAAATCTACACGACGAAATCCCGATTTTTCTCTTCCACTAGAAAGATATACTCCACCAGCTCCACACTTTTCTTGTTTCATAGAAATCCGGCTTAAAATGAATCCTGTATATTCAGTTGAAGTTCGAATAGCCAATTTACGAACTGCAGCGCCATTTCGAGCTCGTTTATAAATATATTAAAAACTATACGTTCAACTGTCGTCGATTCAATATATTCGTTATTATATTTCGAATCGAAACTCAACAACATCTCGTATACTATTCAATTCACACTCTATTGTGAATTCTACTATTTCTGACTATTTCGATATTTATAATTGATTATTCATTATAAATATTAATTAAATATTCAATATTATTTAATTATGGTTCTCGATATCGCTATAACGATATTTAATAATTAAATTGATTAATTATTCCATCTCTAAAAATGCGGGTCATTACATTCTTTCCCCCTTAAAATAATTTCGTCCTCGAAATTGCTAAGGTCGTGGATGAACCTATCTATTGGAACTCCTAAGATTTGTTTACCCCTTATTTCTGATTTCAACTGAACCAATTAATATCGACTAAAATATTAATTCCCTCCGACTAACTAAAATTTTCAAAAATTCTGAAAATTTTCTAAAACTTTATATTTTCGGAAAATTTCGCCAGCACCTCCTTTGTACTGGTCAATATCTCAAACTCCAACTCGCCTCTCTGGGCCTTCTTTAACCCAAAAGAAAATCAAACAGCCAAGCGGCTTGCCAATTCGGCTCATAAATCTCATATCCATATATAATATAAACTGGTACCTTTTTGTCGGGAATATCAACTCTATCACTTCCATATGCTATCAACTCAGCATATGCCAGTGTTATTTCCATCAAATTCCAATCAGTTCATATCCTCAAATCCAAACCGAATTTTATTCGAACCCCAATATCAAATTTCAAATCCTTAACTTATCCATTAAATTCTATTTAACTTAGTTCAAGTTAACTTTGAATTTATTTAGTCATTTATACCATCTCAATCTATTTAACTTCATTAGTTAAATTTTAATTTCAGAACTCAAACTCCTGGGTTTCTTTCAAATCAAATTTGAAATCATAATACCAATTCAAAACCTTTGAATTTCTAAACAACTTGTTTTCTCAAAACAATTCAAATCAAAATCTCTGGTAGTAATCCACCACTTAGAACTCGAAAATCACACCGATGATACTGCGCAGTCATCATCGGAATTATTTTCCAGCGACCCAAGTGACTTCAATACTATATCATTTTCAAAACCATTACTAAATACTTCCATTTTGAAAACATTTCAAAATCTCCCAGGAACTTAAAATTTCCTTATTTTAATTCCAAATCTGATTTAAATTCATATTTCATTCATCTTATTTCATATACTTTACTTATATGAATTCTGATTGGTTACATATAATCTTTTCACATTGTTATAATCTTACTCGATTATAATAACAACCAATATATCTCATATATTATAAATCCAATATATATCAAATATACTTTGGGTAAAATTATTTCGTTTACCCTCTTTTCAAAACATATCGTGACGACCCATCATATTCAAGTGTTTAGTAACTCCTACCGATACAGTGGATCAAACTGATCGACCAGAACTCATAAACAACTCAGCCAATGAATCTCCACAATATAAAACCATTTTTATATCAAATACAAATACGCACTCGTATATATACACTCAAACTCAATCTAGGGTATTACTAACCCTATCTCTACCGAGTCACGCCACAGAGCCAAGTAATTCTTAACTTAAGCTCTGATACCAACTGTAACGACCCGGAAAAATGCGATCTTGGTTATCCGATATACAACACATATCGAACATCCAAGGATCGAAAATAACCGAATAGTTAATGAAAGAAATTAGAAGGTGAGAATAGATAAGATAGAAACTTAGAATAGAAGAAGAAGAAGAACACAACATCAGAGTAACACGAACCTCACAGCGGAACGAATAACATATAATAGATAACATAACTTTGAAATATAACAGTTATGTATACAATAGCACTTATCAGAGTACAGCACTTACAACACAGCGGAAATAACTATAGCTATATGATTCTGAAGCCTCCTGCTCCCGCTCTTCAAAGGTATCTGCAATTCCCGACTACTTGACTGCCCGTACAAATTTAGGCACCCAAGAGTTTAGGGAAAACAACAAAGTAAACTCCGGGTCAGTCATGGGACTGGTGTGAGTAAAACAGTTTAAACAGGTATATGAACAAGTAAACGATATCTCATAAGACCTCGCCGCAGAACGGAACGGGTTTTTTCCTTATGAGAATCCAAAATATCTTTATATCAAAAACCTTTTGATATTATAATAATGTCTATGTACAAATAGATATCAACTAGCAGAAACGCTTTCATCTCACGTTCTACATATATAGTATACAATCAAAATCGCAAGCACGTATTGGATAATGGATTTCCAACTATGACAAGGTATGGAATCACCTTCCGATCAGTGTACTCTAGGAACGATACACTGGAGTTCAACAAGAACATCTTGCAACTCAGCCACACATGACCGACCACTCATTTCGCTTGAGTGTATCGAATGTACATCACCAACGGTTGGGATCAGCAACCGTTCCCGTATATATATGGGACAGCATTGATAGATTTAAGAAACAAATGAATATTCTCTAGATAGGTGATTATACACCCTACTTCGGTGCGACCGACTTAGCCATGCTGCCTGCCCGATTTCTGTCATTTACCGGTTGATGAGGCTAGAAGCTGCGCTTTATCATTACATCAGATTCACTTCGAATGCTACATTGTCAAATCCATCGCAAATCACTAATTGATGTCTACAACCATACATTACGTGTCAGCTAAAAGAAGTTTCCTTCTCCGCTTCCACTCTTGGTACAGTTGAAGAAATCAATGTACATGACCGTTTGGAAATACTATGTCAGACATCCATCTTCATTCACTTAGAAATGTCACATCGTCATACCCGCCAAATCACAAATTGACTTATCCAAAAATAACACGGGTATACAGCTAAGAGAAACGAATTCCTCCGCCACCAAACGTGAATACGTTTGAACAGATCAACTTACGCGATCCACTGGATATACTCTGTCAGACCTTCGTCCATACAAGTTGTCCTGGGACTGGACAAACCGAAGGCACTATTCTGTAAACAGGATAGCCCTTGCATTTTACTCCGTCTTCAATTATCTTTGGCGTATATGATTCGCGACGCTTATGCCAATACAGAGTGGTTCTATGGATAATAATCCAACCGGTCTCTCCATATTAACAACGTTAAAATGGTCAAAACTTCAATAGTCGGTGAGTTAACTATTAAAGAAAAACAAGTGTGCAAACAACGATATTATTTCCAGATGGAAATTATATCGAACAAATATCATTTGACATAAATCTCTTAGGTTCATTTATTTACTTATCTCCTGTATCCCTATATTCTAAATTCTTATTTTTCTTCTATCAGAAAACATTTCTGATTCTCGTTTGGAAAACATTTCCAAAACTCCTTTACGATCAAACCTTACCATTTCTTAGTTAAGAAGGAAGTCACTCAAGTTGGGGTAAAATTACCTCTCAGACCTTAACTGAACAACGTTATAACTTCGAAATGGTCAACATTTATCTTTTTATCTTTAACAACTTCTTTACACCTTTCTCGGATTCAATTTTACTAATCTACTTCTATATTTAAAACATTGGTTATAACGATAACGTTATAATCCTTGCTTTCGAATTATCTAACTTTAATTATAACTTCTATTCTTATTAGTGAATAATTAACCTAACACTTATTTATTTATAAATAAATAAATCTCTATTTTAGACACTGGGAAGTATAAGTACTTTCCCGAATTCGATATAAATCGAATTTGCCGATTAACTCTCTTCGAGAAATCTCTATTTGATTAACTCTTCTTCGAATAACCTATATTCGATTAACTCCTTCTCGAATAACCGATATTCGATAACCTCTCTTTGAATAACTAATATTCGATAACTCTTCCTTTTCAAATATCTCTTATTTGAAAATCTCACTTCGATTAAACTATAATCGATAACTCCCTTCGATGAAACTAACATCGATAACTCCTTTCGATGAAACTAACATCGATAACTCCTTTCGATGAAACTAAAATCGATAACTCCTTTCGATGAAACTACATCGATAACTCCTTTCGATGAAACTACATCGATAACTCCTTTCGATGAAACTAACATCGATATCTCCTTTCGATGAAACTACATCGATAACTCCTTTCGATGAAACTAACATCGATATCTCCTTTCGATGAAACTAACATCGATTTATTTAACTCGACGAACTTAACTCGACTCACTTAACTTGACTCGACTAACTCGACTTACTTGGTTCGACCACTTCGATTCGATTAACTAGGCTCGACTAACTTGACTCGACTTACTCGACTTACTTGGTTCGACCACTTCGATTCGATTAACTAGGCTCGACTAACTTGACTAACTTAACTCGACTTACTTGGTTCGACCAATTCGATTCGATTAACTAGGCTTGACTAACTTGACTCGACTTACTCGGCTCGACCAATTCGATTCGATTAACTAGGCTCGACTAACTTGGTTGAACCACCCGATCAACTCAACTTATTTAACTTAACTTATTTCTCAACTCGATCAACTCGATTAACTCCTATCAATGAAACTAACATCGATTAACTCCTTTCGATGAAACTAACATCGACTAATTTAACTCGACGAACTTAACTCGACTCACTTATCTCGAGAATCTAACTCAAGAACTCAACTCGATTAACTTATCTCGATAATCTAACTCAAGAACTTAACTCGATTAACTTATCTCGATAATCTAACTCAAGTTGATTAACCCCTATCGAATAACAAATATTTGATTTAACTCCATTCGCTTGACTCTAGATCGCAGCGATCACAATGGTTACGCCTGACTCCCTCAGGAAACATCCGACCGCCGTAGGCTATTTACAGCCCTGCGAATTACGCTAGCAGTCGTACAAGATGGCAGCTTACCCTGAATACTATGTTTGACTAACTCTGTCTCAAATAACTATATTTGATTAACTCTAGTTCGTTTTAACTCTAATCGATTAACTCTAACTAATTAACTCCAACTGGTTAACTCTAACTGATTAACTCTAACTGGTTAACTCTATTTGACTAACTCGACTTGACTAACCACTTTCGAATAACATATTCGATTAACTAACTTCGAATACCATATTCGATTAACTAACTTCGAATACCATATTCGATTTCTCCTTTCGAATGTCTATATTCGATTAACTAACTTCGAATACCATATTCAATTTCTCCTTTCGAATGTCTATATTCGATTAACTATATTCACTTTATAAAGATTTCCTTTTTAACAACGTTTTATTCATTTGAAAAGATTTACTTTTAAATAACGGTTCTACACTTTAAAAATGATTTCCTTTTTATAACGTTTCCTTTTCAATTCTATTTGTAAATGGTTTACAAATATTCCATTTTCAAATTTATTCTTAAAAATATTCTAACTCCTTAACTTTCCCAGGAAAATTCGCCATAACCTCCTTTGTATCGGGGCATCGGGAAAATCCCCAAACTCGCCACACAGGCCTTTCCATTCAAAAAGAAATGTTTTGAAATTATTTCCTTTTTGAATATCTCCTATTTATAAATACCCCAATTTATAAACATTTCCTATTTATAAATATTCCACTTTATAAATATCTCTTATTTATAAATATCCCATTTTATAAATATTCTATTTTCAATATCACTTTGAAAATCCCCTTTGTCAACATCCCGTATGTTATGGTATTCAATCATATCGAATCACGATGTTCAATAACATCCAACCACATATAATCGACAACAGATTATATATCACATCATATAACACAATATATGAATCAAAACAGTATTATAAATATTGAGGAACCCAGTTGGGTCCCTCCGACCTGTTTCCCTGCATCACAGATGTTAAACAATAAAATCAACATCACTTTCAGTTCTATATGATATATACTGTTAAACAGAATCGATATAGAAATCCACTAACTGACTAGCAGTTCAATCAATCAACCAACACACAGAAATCAACAGATGATTAACAGTTCTAAGAATACATTATAAAAATATAACTGTTCAGAGTTGGTGAGTTTTACTCACATTGGACTGTTATCGTTAAAAACGATTAATCGTCTTTGATGTAGACGGACAATTTATTTTGCAATAAATTGTAACGAGCTTCGATGGACTTCCAGTCAGTTTCATGACGTAGCCACCGTCCATACGATCCCAACGCAACTTACGGTTCGTCAATCTGACTCCATATGACCCAGATATTAAAGATACAAGTTAATTCATTATTTAAATTTAAATAAAACTTAATTATTTTAATAACTGGGCCTCACCCTTTTAACACATGGCCCAACTCCCTATAAAGACCAAACCCGAATTCCCTTTCTTCCCAAATCTTATATGCCGTGACCTGCTCCTTTAGCAAACTCAAAAGTCAACGCAAAATGGAAACTTTGACCGCCATTTCCTCCTTTGATTTACCATCGCTCTTCTTGAAACTGCTCCCATCCTTCATCTCTTCGAACGTTCATCTCCACCATCCCATTTGTGTTGAACTCGCACCATGGATGCAAAACGCGTCGACGCGGTTTTCTGGAGCTGTGCTCAACAGTTGCGCGACAACTTCCATCACGGATTCACCCAAAAAAATCACGGTCGGCTCTTCTCATTTCCAAGATCTCAAAACAAAACTCGGATCGAGTTACAATCCATCCTTGTGCCAGAATTTCCGAGCCATAGGCTCACGCGCCTTTACTGTATTTTTTTCCAGCAACCCAAATTGACATCGAACCCAACAAACTTAGCATAGGAATGAAGATAAACCTGCCACGAATCCAACCAGATGTGTTTTGGGATTTATAAGAATTTATTCGGATTTGTTTTGATTTTTGATGTGAGGATTTTCACTGTTTATATTTGCTGAAGGATGCGGCGCAAGTTTTGACTTTGGGAGGAAATGAATTAGGTCGTAAGGAATGGAAGTTGATGTCTATTTATAGGAAATAGATCTGAGATATTTTAACTTAGATATTTTGAGATATTTTTATCATTTTATTTTCGTTTTTACTTCTAAAAATTCATGTGATCACACACGATACCCAAAAATCACCAAACTGGACATGTAGCTAGAGTTTGACATTACGGTCCCAACGAAACTGGTTTCGTCGAATTCCGACTCCGTATGCTCACACAACGTATTTTTAACTGTCAAAATACTGACTGTTTTACACTCTAAAAATCCGTACGACCACACAGTGACTCTAAAAATCACGAAACTTGACCTCTACCAAATATTTGATATTGCAGATCCAACAAAACTGATTTCGTCGAATTCCGGCTTCGTACGCTCACACAGCGTATTTTTAAAGCTCTGGATGACCCATTTAAATATATAAATATATTTAAATATTATTAAATTAAATATTAATAAATTAATATTATCGTATATCTTCACATATGATATCGTACAGTTCCAGAATATCATATCAAAATATATAGTTTGATATTTCAGATTTCAGATTATCTCGGTATTCAGTTTATATCGAAAATCCTTTTATAACGTATATAAAGCGTCGCAAATTATAAAGGAATTCTACAGCGACTTTTCTGAAATTTGATTTGGACGTACATCGAAATCTACACGACGAAATCCCGATTTTTCTCTTCCACTAGAAAGATATACTCCACCAGCTCCACACTTTTCTTGTTTCATAGAAATCCGGCTTAAAATGAATCCTGTATATTCAGTTGAAGTTCGAATCGCCAATTTACGAACTGCAGCGCCATTTCGAGCTCGTTTATAAATATATTAAAAACTATACGTTCAACTGTCGTCGATTCAATATATTCGTTATTATATTTCGAATCGAAACTCAACAACATCTCGTATACTATTCAATTCACACTCTATTGTGAATTCTACTATTTCTGACTATTTCGATATTTATAATTGATTATTCATTATAAATATTAATTAAATATTCAATATTATTTAATTATGGTTCTCGATATCGCTATAACGATATTTAATAATTAAATTGATTAATTATTCCATCTCTAAAAATGCGGGTCATTACAAATTTACTCTTCACACTCGTTCTAGGATACTACTGATCCCATCTCTAACGAGTCATTCTAATTGGATATTACTAATCCAATATCTGATGAATCCTTTCGTATGGTTCTAATGTGTCTTGTTCACTGAGCTTTGTAAACCAAAGCTCTGATACCAACTGTGAAAACCCGTAACTTCCCCGTAAAGGAAAGCGTCGGATAGTTCGAGAACAACACACAGAAAAACGCGAACGGAAGAACATTTCATTGTATATTACAACAATGCATCAGATTACAAGAATATACAGAGTATAAATGAATATTACACAGAAATATCAGAGATTTAAATTACATTTAAATACATAGCAGCGGAAAATAATACAATACACAACTAGAAGAAGATATACGGATACAAAGCTTTCCGGATATCGTTCCAGTTGTAAACCAAGATCCTGTGAATATAAATCTGCAAAACCAAAACTACTAGCTGCCCGTGTCAAAATAAGGGCACCCAGAGTTTAGGTTAAAACAATAAACTCCACGTCAGTCATGTGACTGGTGTGAGAACTAAAACAGTTATTATTCTTTATTTTTAAAGTTAGGTAAATCAAGGGACCACGCCGTATAACACGGAACGGGTTTCCTCCCAAGAATACCAGTGCATAAAACAAACAGCGCAATGCTAAATAAAGAAAAATGAAGCTGTTATAAGACCCAGGTCCTATCACATAATGCAACGCAAGCCGGGGGATAGGGTTTTCCCTTATAACAGCCAAAGAATGCTTGATACGTTTAAAACAAATCATTTGATACTATTATAAGTGCATAGTGTATAAAACAACTTCAAATCATAAGTATCAATCATAGGCGGCATGAGCGTCCCATGCCACTATGTCGCCGTATATAGGTTTACAAATAAAACCGCAAAGTCACGTATTTGGAAATTGGATTTCCATCTATGAACCGAGGCAAAAAATAGTCCTCAACCGATTTTAGACAATCTAGCCCATGTCTAGGAACAGCCGCAACTGCCCCTTGGATCGTCAGAGCCGGTCCACCGATGTGGATTATTATGCCTGAACAGTACGTTTCCCCGCCCTTTGGGGCGTAAATGAGCCAACGAATGACTCCATCGGACCCGGATCGTCCGATCAAACCGAGGCGCCTCGCAACAGCAACAACCACATAAGTCAAACTCGTCAGGGCATGTAAAACCACTGACGCCACTTTTTAGCTAGAAGGAAACGCATGCCCTCCCTGAGGTCCGTCTCCCATTTTTGGTTCATACCGGGTGTGATACTCGCGAAGTAAAACGTTACACAAAGCTACGCCACAAAGGCCGTGCTTTGATCCTCACCCCAAGACTTTGCTTTTCAACAGAAGCCTCGATCCATTGCCACTTAGGCATGCCACACAGGCAATTCACTCCATGCGTTTGATATCCATCAATATATAACCCCTGAGCTCGTACGTCTCAGAGAAGGGCGTTAAGCAAGAGAATAAATTCTCCGCCGCCAAACAGATATATATTTAATAGAGATCAATCACACGGACTAAAATCCAATGTCAGACACACAGTCCATTTACAAGTCCGTTCTGGGTCTGAACGAAACCGGAGGCACCTAGTACCCCGCATATCCATCGATCTCCAAGTACGTCTGGACGATCACCAACTGCTTCCATCTTCTTGGGTGTACAGCCCAATCAAGATCATCAGTAATTACCCAAACGACGTGAAGACCTCCGGTCTTCGACCATCGTCCTCATCTTCGACTTATCGTCGTATCAGTTATTCAGAATGGGATAAACCCGGTCTTTCCGAATAACTCGCGTATATTTTAAATAAGTGTTACACAAACACAACATATGCCTCATTCCAATTCATCAGTCACTAACCGTAAATTAATCAAGAGAATAATTCCCCAAATATTAACCCCGAAGGCCGATACCAACATCAGATCAATATCCAGAAAACCATTCTGCTTAGCTAACCGACAGTTAGTTTCTGATTTCACATTCATAGGGAAAGGTTCCCATTAATTTTATCCAAGATAAATTCCTGAATATATTCTCTAATCTTCCTTTGAATTTCGATTCAACTAATCGGAATTAGTGAACCTTACCGTAGTAATCATTGGTTTTAATTTCCCAATCCCAACCTATTCATCCCATGAAGTAAAACTGGTTATACTTCATATCTAACACCACGGTGTTATCGGTAAATTCAATTACCATTTCACGTTCAAATCTAATTAAAGATTTAACTATCGCCTGGAGCAAAACTGGTGGTACTCCATTTTCGATCATTTCAATCTAATTAAAGATTCATTAAAACTCCACTTAGTTTTAATCTTTGACTGGGTTAAAGAATCAGTGTCATTTAAAACACGGTTCACGATAAACCCAAAATCACATTCCATTAATTATCGGGTTAAAGAACAAGTGTTATTTAAAACAATGTCCACGATAAACCCAAAAATCAATATCAATTCAATTCCAATTATATATTATTTAATTGGTACACTTCATTAAATCTAAATAAAAAGATTTAATCTTTTCTCAACTGGGTTCAAGAACAGTGTTAGTGAAGACACCATTCACGACAAACCCAAATCACATTTGATATTCAATATAAGGCTCTGAATAGAAAATATATCGGCTTATATTCAATATCAAATTCTACGATTAACAAATGTCGTATTGGAAATAACGGTATAAATATATATATCTTTCAAATTTCCATAAAAACATATGTATAATCACGAATTCCAACATCGAAATATTCCGAAGACAATTTCGATTCAAATCCACTCCAATGCAATCATTGGAAATTCCGGTTATTTTCAAAACCATTTCAAATTCAATTTATTTATTTAAAAATAAATAGAATTATAATTCTAGTTCAAAACTAGTTCATTTCGATAAAAATCTATTTTTATCTTTTCAAATATGGAGTTTTTCATCCCAATTCTTCACAAATCATTTCTTATGATTTTACACAAATTATTAATATTTTTAATAATTTTATCAAGGTCCGTACAGTCGACTTCCTCCAATGGCCATCGAACTGCACTTACAGCGACCTTTTTCAAATTTGATTTGGACATAATTCCAAATCCAACCGTTAGATTTCTAATTTCTATTATTAGTTAGAAAGTTCTTTTCGATACGAACCCAACGGTTCTGGTTTTAGGAGAATCCGACGGTCGGATCTCCCGTAATGTCCGTTTGAAATCAATGGTCGAAATTCGCGAACTGCCGCGGCGCGGCGCGTTCTATTCAGCCCATTATATTATATATATAATATTTATAATATATACTTCGTCGATTTCTATTTAAAACGAATTTTATAAATCGTTTTAATTTCGTTTCAAAAACAATTTCAACTTCCATTTCATTTCAAATCAAAATTGAATTCTTCCTTCTAAATTCGTTTTAAAATTCATTTCTATTCAATTCAAATTTCAATTCCATTTGAATTCAATTCAATTCGTTTTCGTTTTCCATTCGATTCGAATTCGTTTTCAATTCAATTCGAATTCGTTTTCAATTCAATTCAGTTCAAATTGGTTTTCTATTCAATTGAAATTCTTTTCGTTTTCTATTCGATTCAATTCAAATTGGTTTTCTATTCATTTTGAAATTCTTTTCGTTTTCTATTCGATTCAATTCAAATTGGTTTTCTATTCATTTCATTTTCGAAATCGTTTTATATTCAATTCGTTTTATTTCGAAATCGTTTTATATTCAATTCATTTCGAATAAAATCGATATAAATATCGTTCACGTCAAAATGGCATCAATCTAATCAATACGGCTTCATATATTTCTATTTTCGAATATTCTATTTCAAATATTCTATTTCAAATATTCTATTTCAAATATTTCTATTTCCAATATCTCGTTCAACACATGACTAATCTCAATGGATGAGTACAGTCAACACAAGAACCTTTATTTTATAATATTCTTTCTTTTCTAAATTGGAATGAGGCCCAATCAATTACCATATAAAATTAATTATATGGATTTTCATACAACACATGTATATAATAGCATTGAAAAATAATCAACCATCAACCAAAGTGCACTACACTGTATAAGCATCAACTATAGATATTTAACGCTTATAACAGCCTGTCAATCAATCGATCGACATATTTAATCAATCAGGATGAGTGAACTTCAAATTTCATCCCAACACCCGTGGGGGGTTTCAAACAATCAAACACAGATTTTATTTGTGCAGTTGGGCGATGTGTAAAATTTATCGTCCCAATCAATGTCATTCAAATAGGTGTACATAGACAAACCGTCCGGTTTGTAAATGAATATTTTATTTTATTCACTTCACGTTAAAAATTATATTTTTAACGATAAAACATTTTATCCCAACATATGAATTTCTATTCAGTTCATTCTTTCAATAAAATGATAGTTTTATTTTTCTAACATATTTTAGGAAATTTCGGCGGCAAAACGGCACGATACTAGAAACGGGACGAGGCCTAGCCTTATCCCCGGTCTAGTGTATGCCCACGCCATTCACACATCAATCAAATCAATTTCATTTCACCAAAACAACCAAATTCAAATCAAATCATCTAACTAATCTATGCAACCAAACAAACAAGTCCATGGTCTGTGGACAATTGTGTCGGGTGCTACTAAGCACCGTCTGCATCCAAGTATATATATATAACTAGAAAAATTAAATTGAAAGGTGAGAAGTTCTCACCAAAAGCTATCCAATCATCTTGACTCTTCTTTTATAGAAATCTTTGCCAATCTCGCCTTTTGTCGCTTTCGTTGCCCGTATTCACTACATATGTAAAAATCGAATTTTTACTATGCTATTCAATATATAAAAATCGAATTTTTACTTCGATGTTCAATATTGTAAAGATTATATTTTTATCACGCTATTCTTCATATAAAGATTTAGCCTTTTCAAATATAAAGATTTCACCTTTTCAAATATAAAGATTTCGCATTTTCAAATATAAAGATTTCGCCTTTTCAAATATAAATATTTCGCCTTTTCAAATATAAAGATTTCGCCTTTTCAAATATAAAGATTTCGCCTTTTCAAATATAAAGATTTCGCCTTTTTAATTATAAAGATTTCACCTTTTCAAATATAAAGATTTCGCCTTTTCAAATATAAAGATTTCGCCTTTTCAAATATAAAGATTTCGCCTTTTCAAATATAAAGATTTCGCCTTTTTAATTTTTTAAAAATCTAATCTTTTGCATGTTAAAAATCAATTCTTTTGCATGTTAAAAATCAATTCTTTTGCATGTTAAAAATCAATTCTTTTGCAACGAAAAATCATCTTTCTACCTAACCAAAAATCAGATTTTTATGCAACTAAATACCCAAAAAAAAACTGATTATATCCTATGTTTTCTATAAGATAAAAAGACTGATTTTAAAACTGTATTTCATATGAATTAAAAATGATTATAAAACTATATTTTATATAAATTAAAAATTGGAAAAAAACTTACTGATTTTCCCGTCGAACTCGAGGGAGGTCAGGTGGCTGACTAGGCGGTGGGTGCTCTGCTCGGGGATGGCTCTGGTGAAGATTGGAGGAGGCGTCGGTTTGTTGGGGGCGCTAGGGCTGCGGATTTTCAAGAGGGGGAAGGGTTCATTGGTGGTGCTGGAGGCTAGGGAGGGCGGAGGGGAGGCATTATCGGCCGGTGGAGGGGCCAGTGTGGAGGTCGACTGCGGCTTGGGCGATTTTGGGTTTGGGGATTGGACCACACACGGCGGAGAAGGGAGAAGGAGAGGAGGGGCGCGGAGCACGGGGCGTGGCGGCGGTCACCTGAAGGCGCGACGAAGGCGATGGATGCTGGAGGAGGTGCGGCTCCTTAGGGTTCGACGGATTTTTTTTCTTTGAAATCGGGTTCGAACTGTATTAGGGAAGAGGGGGGTTTGACCGGGGACTGTAGCGAGAAAAGGGTAAAGAGGAATTATATTTTTATTTAATTTATTTATTTATTTTTCTTCCAAGAGTTGATTTTTCACCCGAATGCCAATTCGAACCCAACGACTGTCGTCCCTAGCTAATTACCCCTATTCTGAACACAATGGGATATGTATCGTAAGCCAATTAGGTTGTTTCGATCAGTTTCCACTAAATTTAAAATATAAATCATTATATTTCAAATTCAAATGTACATTTTAATTTACTGGGGTCACATACTAACTCTAAAAATTCCAGAAAAATATTTTCTGGCTTCGTATTGACGATACGGTCCTAACAAAACTAGTTTCGCCGAATTCTGAGACTGTTGGAAAAATGGCCAATTTCCAGTCGATTAAAATTAACTGAAACTGGTCAAACGCGTTTTCCTTTGCCACGCTCACATATTGATTCGAAAAATTATGAAATTTGGAATCTAGCAATAACTTGACATCGCGGATCCAACAAAAGTGGTTTCGTCGAAATCCGAGGTCGTTTGCAAAATTTCCATTTTTAAGGGGCTGAATTCCATAGCGACAATGCAGAAATTTCAACTGGACATATCTTTTGATTCCCGCTATGAAATTTTGATTTTTCGAATTTGTTGGAAAGATATTCACAATTAGATCCTATTATTTTTGGTTTCACTAAAATGCGGATTGTTTTGCACCCGGTACACTCAATTGAAGTTTGAAACCGAATTATCGAACTACCACGCCATTTTCAATTCCTTTTATAATTATATATAATTATTATATTCTAACGACGACGTATATAGTATATACGTTTGAATTACATTCAAAATAAATTTCTCGTCGATTTTATTTAAAATATTTCATTTTAAATAATCAAAATTCGCTAAAATTGCCAAAATAAAAATTTTAAACTGGCCCAGATTTTCGGGTTGTTACACTTTGTGAGTTGTCTGACGACCATAGCAAGCTGTTCGATGGGGTCTTCACCATTGCTGTTGACAGTATTAGACAGAGCAATTGACTTCTTCTTTAGATAGAGTTGTTGAGATCTTCTCATGCTTTTAGCTCCATTTCATACGTCATTAGATTTCCAATAAGCTCCTTCATGCTCAGCTTACCCAGATCCTTTGATTCTTGAATGGCTGTGACTTTTGCTTTGAAATTCATTGGCAGAACATGCAAAATCTTCCTCACAAGTTCAGCTTCAGTATAAACTTTTCCAAGATCTCTAGCATTGTAAACCAGCACATAGAAACGACCATACATGTCCTTGATACTCTCATCCTTCTGCATAGTGAAGTTTTCATACTTATTGCTGAATAAAGCAAGATGAGATTCTTTTACTTAAGACATTCCTTCGTGAGTGACCTCAAGAGTATGCCAGATTTCCTAAGCTATTTTACAATGCGAAATTCTGTTATATTCAATTTTATCACGAGCACAAATCAAAGCATTCATGGCTTTAGAATCAGTACAGTATAGTTTCTTATCATTCGCATCCCACCTATCTTTTGGTTTAGTAATTTCGGCTTCGTTAGTAATTACAATGGGGGTTTTAAATCTAGTTTCAATGATATCCCAAACATCGTAATCAACAGACACTAGATAGAATTCCATCCTAGCTTTCCAATAAGCGTAAGCACTACCATTGAACATAAGTGGTCTAGCAATAGACTGTCCCACAGAAAAGCATTATTCATTGTACTCATGACTCTAGAGTTAATTATAGACTGGCTCTGGTACCAATTTAAGGATCAATATTAGCCCTAGAGGGGGTGAATAGGGTATATTCGATATTTTAAACAGTCGCAGAATAATAGAAATGCAATAAAGGAAAATCACACACAGAAATACCCAGCTTCGGCAAATTGTGCCTACTGCTGCATTCCTAAGATTTCTAATAGGTGTTATAAACAGATTCCGCTTATAATCCCATGTAAACTTGCAATGCCTGCTCCTATCCTAACCCTAAGCTCAAAATCCTAGACTGATCTATGTACCCTAGATCAGATTTTTCCAGACTACAGAGCAGTAATCTGTAAACACTAGTTTTGAATAAAACTAGAAAAACAAGACAAGGTTTTAAAAACAAAAATAAAAATTACAACACTTAAAAATGAAACAAAGCCTTTTAAAAAGAAACCCCCTTTATATCTTCAATGGAAATTGGCCGTCCTCATTTGATATTTCTCCAAGAAAAACAGCGGCTAGGTTTTCCTTCAAATTAGAATCTCCATGGCTTTGAATCACTCCAAAATCTTGAATCTATCTTCTAGCTCAACACTGAGATGATCTCTCTACCTCGAACCAACAAGTAAGTTCTCTGATTTGATTTTAGATTATGAATTGATTTCAAATGGGTTGGATGGATTTGCCAGTGAGAAATGGTGTGTTTATATAGGGGATTTGAGACCCTTACCCTCTGTTTTCAATTCAATGACTTGCCTGATTTGATTGAGGAATTTTTTATTTGATTTTCTGATTTGTGAAACCTCGTTGATCAAAACTAGAAACTTTTTGAATGAAAAAGAATCGTTTTCTTTTTGAATCTTTGAATTTAAATTCTATGAGAATTTCTCCTGATGAATTTGGACATAATCCTTTCCATTTTCATGAATCTGGTCAGTTTTGTTGTATTAAGGAATTTTTTTGAAATTACTTAATTCCTAGTTTGACCCCTGCTAAATCATCATGCTATATATGAACATATTTGCATTATTCATGGTTTTTTTTATTCATAGCATGAATGAATAATTCTAGAAATGATCGATTTATTTTTCACAAATCATTTAGTAATTTCCAAAATAGATATGATCAAAACTGGAAATAAACGTGAATTTTCCGATTGAATCGCACTGAATTGTTCCTACTGGTTTCATACCATATTTTGAATTAATTGATGAAAACAGTCTTGGCCAAATTTCCGAACCATATCAAGTGCCCCCAACTTATTAATTCCATTTGAAAAAAAAAAGATTTTGGCTTGCACAAGACACTTGCACTTTCCTCTGTTGCACTTTGAGTTTGCTGTGTTCTTTAAACTGATGCACTTGTACACATTACACATGTTATACCATGTACTGATTGCTCCAAGCATTTGCCTATGCTGCTTTGTAATAGTCCACCTGCTTGGCTTGATCATCTCTTTAAAACTGTGTAGTTCACTCATGTCCACTTGTGTTTGGTTTGATATATATTGTTGGCTGCTCCATCAACTTTGAACTATCTTTGTTGGTCTTCATTTTTGAACATATATGTGCACTGGACATTTGTTCTTCCATGTACCACTTTCATTTCTTTGTACCTTGGAGTTGCACCACATTTTTATGCTACCATGCTGACTTGAATTTGAAGTTGGCTTTACCATGCTTGTATCACTTGCAGATTTTGGCTTGACAACTTTTCACTTGATCATGACATGTTTTGAACTTGAGATAGTTCATTTTCATTTTCCATGTACCTGCTGCAATTTGCACTTGTGACTCATTTGTGTACACCAACGTTGTGTATCCATGCTGCTTCACTTTTGACTGTGCTTTTGCACTTCTTCCTATGTTGTTTCACCTTGTATTTGTTGCACTGCACCCTTGATGGATGTTTGTGAAAAATGATTTGATCATGCTGAAAGATTAGTTGCATATGAGTTGATCTGCCTTGTTACTTGATCTCCCTTATACATGAATTGAGCAGGCCCTTTTAACTCAGTGGTAGAGTAACGCCATGGTAAGGCTTAAGTCATCGGTTCAAATCCGATAAAGGGCTTTTTTTTCATGAAACTCGAGTCTTTGTCTTCGTTTTTCATTATAAAATACGGATATTTTTTATAATAAAAAAGGCCATGTATTTGTGACCTTGCTGAGCTGATTTGCAATCTGTTTGCATCTTAGCTCCATGCTGATTTGCATATTTGATTTCCATTTTACTTTCTCCTTTGTCTTTGACCTGTCTTTACTGATTTCACCACTACTTTGACATTTTGTAAAAGTATGCATGTATGTAAAACTGTGATACTCATCAGATTAATTTCACTGTGTTGAGGCTGGTCAGAATCAGCTGAGTGTAATGCTGGTTTTGATCAGCAAACCAGTGTAGTTATGTCGAGGCTGATCAAGTTAGAAAGATGATGAGAAAAAACACACAGAAAATCTGAGGCAAGTATAAAATAAAAATTTATCTGTTCAGTGTTCATTTTAGATTCAGTCTACTTGTGTATTTCACTACACCATAATGGCCATTTGGCAACACTTTTTTTTCACAATTGCCAACACTTATTTGTGTTGCAGTGTAATAACAATAATAAGCGTTGCTGTATTAAAAATGTGTCGCCAAAATACATGATTATAATTTTTTTATTGGCAACGCTTATATGGGTTGTAGTGCTGATTTCTAAGGGTAAAAACGTAAACTGCCTTCCGTAACCCTATTTACCATATGCCAATCATTTGCCCAACGCTTATCCAAGAAGCGGCCGCCTAAATTGAATTATCCAAATCCGATTTTAGAGGAAAAAAAAACCAGCTTGCCTTAGATTCATCCGCGAGTAGATTTCATCCTCAATTTTTATCCGATTTCTCCGTATAACCTTCAATGAATCACCTCTTCGTAATTCACTGATAAGACATCAGTTTTATATTTTTTACCATCCAAAATGTCGGATCTAGATCGACATCAGATTATCATATTGCGATTTGAAGCAAACCCAGATCTAATGCGGATTCTATTAACAGCCATGAGATCTACGAGCCGATTCTTTCTTCCCAATATTGTCGGATCTGATTAGCTCGGCTATGGGTAAGTTTAATCTGGTTTTGGTCTTGGGTTAATGGTTAATGGCTTCGTCTGCGGTTTGATTTTCGCTCAGTTCTAAGACAAAATAATTACAATATGCTATTTTTTTGGATTCTATACATAGTTCATTTTAAGATCTGGTTATATTGGTTTAAACAGCTAAGAAGAAGTTGGCCTCCTCCTGATTTTTACGCCAATTTCTGTTTGGTTTTCAGCACGTTTTATGTAAAAGTTTTCCCTAATATCCGATTATGTTTTGTTCTTGTTGAGTGAGAAGACCCATAAAGTGGATGATATAAGGGCTATGGAATATACTTGTTGGTTTGTTTTTATGGGTTGATGGTGAGTTCATCCTGGAAATCGGAATTGGTTTTCGCTGATCATTATTTTGCCTCTCACCGTAAATTTGTTATGTTAAAGACTTGATTTGTCAGATAGTAGTTTACTGTCCACTAGCCTTTCCACTCTCATGTTTGGTTCTCTAGAAGGTCAGATATGTGATTGGATTATGTTGGATAATTTTTTTGGGCAATCAAGTCAGTGATGCCCTGTTCAATTAAATAAGATAGTATATATGCCACGTTACTGAATGGCGATTACTGTATACAGCTGTGAGTTAAGGTCAACATTAAATACCACCTTTAAAAATTTTGGTTTTAAGTTGATTCATCATCGGTGATGGTTTAATTGGGGCAATTTATGCTGATGTAGAAGACAATATGATCCGCGGTCTTGCATGTTTTCCGCAACTGATTTCAATTCATTCTTACCCTTTTATGTTTTGAAATTAGTAATCAGAAGACATGAGTTTAAATGGATGCTTGGGGTTGTTTTATGAGTTAAGAGTTGCTACTGTAGAAGCATTGCTGAGAATCTTAGCCAACATATACATAGGGGGATGGTTATTGGTTGCTGTAGACACTTATATATTCTGAGAATCATACGGTGGAGCACACACTTATAGATCCAAGTTGCTTCTTAGCAGCATGAAGTGGAGACTTTCACATATGTACACTTATTGTTATGTAATGTATGTGCGCACACACTTATATATTCTGAGAATCATACGGTGGAGCACACACTTATCGATCCAAGACACTTATATATTCTGAGAATCATATGTACACTTATTGTTATGTAATGTATGTGCGCACTGCACTGTATATGCTGAGGTCATATGTACTACATAGTTATGATAAACTGATGTAAATGTTTCAGTATACATATGTACACTATGGGTAATAATTAGTTCATTTATGATAAACTTTAAAGTATTTTTCTAACGATTCATTTTTTCCTATGTAAAGATCAAACCCTAGAGCAAATTGAACGAATGAGAGAAACACGCTGGGTGAGATTTGGTAATGACACTTGTTCTGGGGAAACTTTCTGGTACAGTATTAATGCAATGGATCCGAAGTCTCGGAAGATTCTGCAGCTCCTTCGTCTATGACAGGTTAGCGTTTCAAGTCCAAACTAGTGTATAACACTTGTATTTCCCTGCTATAATCGTCTAATTTATCCAAAATGTGCAGATATTTAACGGAGTGTTTATGTAATTTATTCATTATTTATCCTACATTTCACCGTAAGGATAGGGTAATGTATAGGAACAAACAATGTTTATGTCCCTTGTATAGGAACAAACAATGTTAGTGAAAGCATGTTGTGTACATAGTAGTGAAAAGGATCAGTGAACTTAAATGGAATAAAACTGAGCCTGTCTAAGTTTCGGATTCGAAACTGAGCTGGAAAGGCGCAGTTTCTAAACTGAGCAACTCAGTTTAGAAACTGAGCCTATCCGGCTCAGTTTCGGATTCGAAATCGAGCTGGAAAGGCTCAATTAAACTGAGCCTGGCTCAGTTTTGAACTGAGCCTTTCTGCCTTGGTTTCGAATCGAAACCGAGCTAGGCTCAGTTTAACTCAGTTTGCAAACTTAGTATGAAACTGAGTTTGCAAACTCAGTTTCCGAACTGAGGTAAACTCAGTTTTGATGTGGTCACATTGATAGATGCATTATAGTTCAATGCCTTAAAAGAATTTAGTTAACTTACCCAACAAAAACACAAATAAATGCCAAGCCAAATAATTGGTATTAAAATTATCTTTTGTAAATTGTTTATAGAATGTTATATTAATTATTGTTGTCAACTTTGATCTTTCTTGTAGGCCTTAGCAGATCCAAAAGCAAATATTTCACGAACGACGATTTTGGAAGGCTGGACATAAAAGAAATTCGAGAGAAGTACTGCCATGTTTTGTATTCGGTATTTGTAGAATTTCATTTATCTATTGAATTTTGCGACTTAATTATGTATCGAGTTTAACAACTTAGGTATGTATTATACTTGTATATTGTTAACTGATATTAATTCTATGTCGTTACTTAAATATGAATGTTGTCTATTGGTATTCATTGAATTATACTTTTTAAATTGAGAATAATATCTATTTTGGATTTATATTAAATATCTTCTATATTATAATCATGTAAGTTATTGTGAATGAAAATCTTGCAACATGTATAAGCATTGCAAACAAAAATATTGCAACATGTATAAGCGTTGCAAGCAAAAAATTACCAACGCTTATAAGCGTTGCGAATGAAAATATACCAACGCTTATAAGCGTTGGGAGAGAAAATCTACCAACGCTTATAAGCTTTGGTACTACATTGCCACGCCCTCGTAGCGACACTAATAAGTGTTGCTGAAATTGTTTGCGACGGTTATACTCGTTGGGAATCACCAGTTTTGGTGTAGTGTTTCATTTCTGTGACAGGTTTCAGGATGATGCAGCAGGAGCAGAATAGGATGTAGAGAAAATAAGAGTGCACAGGGAAATATTCTTGAGTGAGAATGAAAAATGTAGTGAGGTCCAAATGTAAAGAGTTAGTGATTGAATACTTGTATAGCTGAGAGTTCTAAAAATTGTACTGTTTTGATAATTAAATAAAAATTCATTTTTTGAATAATAAATACTTGTGTCGATTTTTTAATTCTTGTGTAGAAGTATTATTAGACAAAAAATTATTTTTATTTCAGTATGATGTGAAGAAAAGTGAACAATACAGTTTCAAACACATTTAAAAAGATAATTATGTTTGTTATCATCAAAAAAAAAAAATCAAAGGTTCAACAACACAGTGGCCACACTTCCTAAAGGGCATTTTTGGTAGCATGCAAAATGTTGAATTAGGGTTCTACTCATGTATAAATAACCCACTTGTGTACATGTTAAGGATCTTTTTTTGGGGGAGTTATTTAGTTTGTAGGAAAGCTATCTCTGTTATTTCTATGGCCACTTAGCCATTTTCTCTTATGTTCATGTTCATAGTTTGGATCTATTTTATGCAATTAGAATATATTTTCCTTTATTTAGTTCTCTTTTCTTTTGTTTTTGTTCTATGTTGCAATCTACTTTTGTTGTTAGGATAACAAATATGAGAAGCTAATCCCTTTGATTTAGGGGTAATGAAGCCCTCTTGATTATGTAGATGAACCATATTTTGATTTTTATGATTTCTTTTTATGCTTAATGGAATGATTGAAGTAGTAATTACATTTTTGTTGAGTTTTGGTTTTGATAGTCTATGTTTGTTGACAACAAAATAGACTACGCTTAGTCAACATAAACACAAGATTTCCTCTTCATCTACATATGAATATGATAATTAAAGTGTGATTGAAATTCAAAATTTGTTACTCTATGTTACAAAATTAATAGTAAATACAGTATGCTTAAAGTAAGTTATAGTTTCACTTTTGTTGTCATTTCATGAAGGTATAATTGTGGATTAGAGAGTGTGTTAGAGTTTGACGGTTTAAGTGTGTTCTCTAATGACACATTAGGTCGTGCTTATGATAAATGCACTAACTAATTACACAAAAGATCAAATGAGAGATCATGAAATCATTGTATGTTTATTTATGCGGTCATAAGGGAGAAGTTGCCTTTAAATTGCGTTCATTTCATATTTAGCTCTCAACTTAGTTTATAGTTTTAATTAGTTTTTGTTAATTAAATCAATCCAAAGTTTTTTTTAATTTGATTGAATATAATTAAAATTACTTCTTTTCCCGTGGATCGACTCGTACTCGCTTACATACTACAAGTGTACACCATGCGCTTGCGGTTTATTACACTTCACGACGGTTTTCTAATTCATAGAATATTTGTCATCGAACAAGTTTTTGATACCTTGCCGCGGAGAGTTAATTAATTTTTATTTTATTCTTCGGATTAATTTTGTTGTTCTTTAAAAAGGTATTTTTTTTATTTATTTTTCCTTCTATTTTCTTGTATATATATAGAAAGAAAATTCTTATTTAATTGATTTGGTATTATTGATTGATACCACAATCTCAAGTACAAGAGGAAAAAACACGTGCCTTTTGTTATCAATTTATTTCCTATTTTCAATACAATTTCTTTCCCTTTCTTTCATTTATTTCTTTCCAATTTTGCTATAAATTTCTTTCCTTTTCACCATTCTTACAAAAAAAAGAAGAGGTTCTTTCCAAATTTTCTTATCCTTTCTCTATATTTCTTCTGCGTTTATCTCCAATAACCTCCCAATTTATTGCTTGCTTTTTTCCTTTCTTTTAAAATTTCTTTCCCTTTTTTTCTTTAATAAGTTTCTAAAAAAAAAATTCTTGCCAATTTGTGTGCAATTTCTTTTTGTTTCCTTTTTTCATATCTATTTCTTTCCCTTCTTTGTACTAATTCTTTCTTTCTTTACAATAAAAAAAACTTGCATTACTTTTTTTTCTTTCCAATTTCGTTTACAATTTGTTTCCTCTTTTTCAACAATTCCTTTTTCAATTCCTTTCTATTTTCTTTCTTCTATTCTTGCCGAATCTTCTACATCTACCCATCACCTCCAACAAGCTCTTCCCCTTGCTTGAGTAACTTCTTGCCACATAATGCTTCATCCTCCTTCATTCACAACTAACAATAGAAACTCATTCTCTTTGCCTCTCCACTTTACATTTTCTCTCTCTGATTCACCTCTATCACAACATCCACTTATCTTCTCTTCACAAACAAATTTCATCGCTTATTTCCATTCCAATTACTCCATCTGGCATTAGCCTAAAACATCTTCACTACTCCGTAATCACGCAAACCCAAAGCAACATCCTCCCTTTACCCCCTTGCCCCATCAACGTGACCAACATACGACCTACCATCTTTCCATTTCTTTCCTTTCTTTGTTCTCTTTCCTATTATTAATACATCTAGCTTTTTCCCTCTTTTACAAGATTACAAAGATAATTTTCCTATTTTCTTGCCTTTCAAATCATTCTCTTTCAACAGTCAATTTTTACCATCCTCTTAAACCACCTCTTTTCCTTCTCCTACAACTCACATCCGATTCAGATTCACTACCATAAGCCAACTCTTCTATCTTAGAAAAAAAAATTGTTTTCATTTTTTTTAGATTGAAAGGAGGGATTTACTCAAATTAGCGCTGCTTACACTACTTGGCTATCCTCAAATTAGCGCTGCTTGCATGCTTGGTTTTAAAAAAATCGCTGCTAAAAATAAATTTTCTTATAATTCTGCATGCTCTGGTATTGTGTTCTAACCCTTATTTTTATTATTCTTGCATTGTTGATTGCTTGCATTTGCATTCGCAAAAAAAACCCAAAATGCAAAAACAAAATAAAAATTCATTTGTAGTTGCATTGTAATTCACGTTTAATTCCTGTTTTGTATTCATCTCATTTTATTTTTATTTTCTAAGGACATTGTTATATTTTGACAAACTGGTTTCTTTCTAACGAATTTTTTCTCGGGTCAAGACTACGACAGAGTAATAACCATTTATAAATATTACGGTGATTCATAAATATTATAGCGTTTGTTCCTCTGAAGGTATTTAAACCTTCGGCTGCATTGCTAGGGTGATCCCTAGTGCACCGATAACTCATGTCTGTTAACTGGCTGAGAAATTTTTTGTTGAAATTAATCTAACCGTCATTATTTAATTTTAGAAAATTTGTAAATAATTGGTTTGCATTCATATAGTTGCATTAGGTTCATGCATAGATATAAAAAAAACAAAAAACAAATGAAAAACAAAAAAATCATTTGTAAGTAACTTCTTTCTTTTTTTTCTTTAAGCATTTTGTTTTACCTTCTAAAATCGAAAAAAAAAATCTTTAAAATGTCAGAATTTCCTCATTCGCACGGATTTTACGATAGTTGTGAAAAATCAATATAATCCATATAATTTTACATCAAATTCATATGGATATTTTAAAAACAACTATTGCACAAACAATTTGGATTTTACACCATCAAGTCAAAATTTTCAAAATAATCATGATTTTGTACCCCAAAATTTTCAAAATGATGATCATCACTCAAGTCTTGAAACAAATATTCAATATTTACTTGAAACGAGTCAAAGATTAAATGTAACCCATAATTCATTAATGTGTAACAATTCAAGTCAAAGTTTTCAAAATAATCAAAATTCAAATTCAATTACAAAGTCAAATGATTTTAATTATAACTTTTGCCAATTCAATTTCGAACTCCAAAATGAATCTCAAATTCAAAATGAAAATGTGAATCACTTTTCAAATGATTTTGGCAATGGGAATAACTTCAACTGTGGTGCAACTGAAAATATTTGTTCTCAACAATTTCAAAGCGAAAATTCTCAAAGAAATAATCATAAATTTGATTTTGTTAAGTGATATTACATGGATCTGTTGTATGAAAACCAGAAGTTTCTTGAGAAAGAAAATCAAATCCAAATGTGTGACGATTCGAATAATAATCCACCTTTACCCACAATCGATGATTTTCAAATAACAACTTTTGAAATTGAAAATAACAATCCTAACGAAGTTGTTGAAAACACGGTAATTGAGTTGGATTTCAATTCTTTTGAGAGGGTGGAACCAAATCTCAAATTCAATATTCCTTTTTCTGTAAATAATGACTTTCAAACAACAATTTTGGATTTTGAAAATGATACATGCACCGAAGTTGTTGATAATTCACCAAAGGAAGACAAATTTGATGAATACGATTTTTTGGACTTATCGAAAATGAGTTGAATTTTAAAGAGGTAGATTTGAATCACCATTTTGATTTTGAAATCGATAATTCAAAAGAATTTTTCAATGACAATTTTGAAATTCAATTTGGTTAAAATAAACACGAAATTCAATCCATTATTCAATCTATCCCAAAAATCAACAGAAAAACAACTCATTTGATTTTTAATAAAGTTACATTCGTTTTTCCAAATCTACACTCACCTTCAGAATCTTCTACGATTTTGTTTTTCAAGTTTAAGTCGTGTCTCTCATACTTGAAGAGACAAATTAATCAGTCTTTAGAAGACTATTTCATTTACTTCTTGTCAATATATTTTCTGATATACTGTAAATATTTATTTTTCTTTTCTCTTGTAAATATAAGTCATATTTTCAAAATTTTCATTTTCTATCCATTTGGGTTGACTGTGGGGGCACAGACCAAATCAAGTGTAGGGGGAGTTTCATATTTATTTTGGTTTTGCATAAAATTTTTCTTTCTTTTTTCATTCAAAAAAATTAAAAAAGGTTTCGCATTTCTAATTACTTTTAAATAAGACATGATGGAGTTAGCATACAATTTTGATCGTTCGATTAAAATGTTTGGAAATTTACTTATCTTAATGGATAACGGAAGGAAAGTTTGAATTATGAGCAAATTTGGTGTAATTGGTATATAGGGAGATTCGTAGGTGATCGGTATGAAATTTTTTCTAAATTATAATCCGATTAATTAAATGGTTGATTTAGACTACTTGCAATAACATTTTAGATCTTTTAAGTGAAGTTGTGCTAAGATATTCTCGCTTAACTCTTTCGCTTATGTATAAAAAAAAGAGAAAAAAAGAAGAAGAATATATATATATATTATAGTCCAAGGGTATCCAACATTGCTAGTACATCTAGCGTTGGTGTGCAAACTCGCCAAGCTCTGTCCCAACTCCCACGTAAGTCGTAGCGCAGTGCATTGGTTATATCTTGGTATCATTTCATGAGTCGAACATCTAAGGATTACTGACCCTCACGTAAGTCGTAAGGTAGTGTAAGGATGGTATACCAAGGTGTTTTGTAAATAATAATAATGTAAATATTTTTCATAATAAATAGAGGGTAAGCACTTGAATTTCAAGCACTACCTTCACTTATTCGACCTAACATGTTAACCAAAAGGAAATTGAGATGCCAATTTACGATTGTTGATATCGATTAAAGAATTCATTTCATATTTCCACTATGTTTCTACCAAAACAACTGGCTAAGCTAGAGGAGTTTGTGATGATAATATGACTTTTGTTTGAAGTTTTGATTAGTAATGGACTTAAATTTCACAGTGACGATCCAAACTTGTGTTAACTCATTTGTGTAAAATTTAAAAGTAAATTATCCATTTGTAAATATTCCTTTAAAAACTTGCATTATTCTTATATTTTTTTTAAAATCCTATATTTTGTAAATATTTTTTTATTTAACTTTTGGATTTTATGGGTAGTATCCGCTGAAAACCCTCACGAGACAACACTCGTCCTAGGTGGACACCCAGAGGTTTAAATGCTTGTTGAATATGCTTAATGCAATCGTGATCCCTACGAAAGTGGATGTATCTTAGTTTCTTTATTCGAGGACGAATAAAAGGATAAGTGTGGAGGTATTTGATGTGTACGTAAAAATGCACATTTATGTTTACATATTTATTCTTGTTTAGTTTAAATAAATGTCATATGTGGGTATTTTATAATGTTTAAACCGTAATTCAATTGATTTCAAAACAACATACATTCATCATCATATAAAGGAAAAATGGTCATTTTTGTGCTTAATTTATTTTAAGAATTTTTACTTGGATGTTTTTCATTGTTTTTGTAGACATTTGGTGCATTTGGAAGAGAGCTTCATAAAGATTTATATGCATACAAGGTAATGAAGTGGAAATAATTCTCATACATGATCATGGAGGACCCCCTACGTTCCCACTTACGACACTTAGAAGCTAATGGACAAATAAGTGGATGTTAAAGCCTCATGCAAATTTGATGATGGATTAATTAAAGCTTAATGATTACTCGATGGCCACACTTCCTAAAGGGCGTTTTTGGTAGCATGCTAAATGTTGAATTACGGTTTTATTCTTGTATAAATAACCCACTTATGTACATGTTAATGATCTTTTTTTTGGAGTTAGTTAGTTCGTAGGAAAGCTCTGTCTTTTATTTCTATGGCTACTTAGCCATTTTCTCTAAGGTAATTTCCATTCTAATGTAATTTAGTTTCATGTTCACAGCTTAGATCTATTTTATGCAATTAGAATAGATTTTCCTTTATTTATATCTCTTTTCTTTTGTTTTTGTTTTATGTTGCAATCTACTTTTGTTGTTAGAATAACAAACATGAGAGCCTAGTCCCTTTGATTTACAAGTAATGAAGCCCTTTAACACCCCGAATTCGTACCGACACTAAAAGAGGATAAATTAAATAATAATTAATTTAATATTCAGAATTAGAGGAAATAGACTGCACCATTGCATTCGTCTCGAAATTCTGGTCAAGACAGACATTCGGTTTGCGTAAAACGGACACGTATGAGGAAGTTATGAGGGTTTTAAATTTGTATACATGCAGAAAAAATTATATATATATACGCAAGAGTCAGAGATGAGTCAAAATTTTATTCAGAACGATTCAAATTCGAAAAATTCGTCAGAGTGGAAAAATTCCCGCTCTAGTGGGTCGCCCTTATAGGGGTGTCGACTTATGGGTCGACCCACCCACAGGGGTGTTGACACACCCTAAGGCTGATGTCGCACTCGGTTCCAGGGGGTCTGGTAGCTATATAGAGGCGTCTCATTCTCTTATTTTCTTCATTGGAATTCATGGATCATATGCTGCTGGAGTGTGGACTGAACCGTTTTCTACAACTACATACTTTGCAAATCAAATTCAGAAATTCAAGATCCGTTCTTTCTTAATTCTCTAAACCTAACGCTGTGAGTTTCTAGATTACTTTTAGGTTTAGATAAATAAAAGTGAATTGTGAAAGACTGTAAATTGGATATGTTGTAAAACATGATTCTGTGCTAGTAATAAATCCTACACTATGTCATGATATATCTATTTCCTTAGATCTAATATAATTGTGGTTATTCTAATATGTTTGTTTATGTGGATCTTGACTTGTAACTGTATTATGGTGAATGTACCTATATTAAATTGGAAAATTGTAACATTGGCTAGATCTAGTTCTCTATGAAATCCCCTTTTCACTTATCATATTGTGATCAATCGAGATATGTTGTAAACTTGACATGTGAAGCCATCTTTAGATCTAAACATGTTACCATGACACCCTAATTATGCTATATCTAAATAATTAAACACCTAAATGGTTAATTTAGATCTCATTATGCTTGCTTTGACATCATAGTAATATCCACAAGTTATTAGCTTTATGTCCACCTTGTGATGATGTTAATTACTTATCGATTCACCTTGTTATCATGCTAGTTTATGCCAAGATATGCTAAAACTATCACCTTTGTCATATTCCCTTTTCATTGTTATGACTAGGCTGCTTTATAGCCTAGATGCCACCAAAATACATGTGAATACGTTAGTTAGGAAACGAGGAAAAGGGATTTATAATTGGCATAATTTATGTAATATTTATGTAAATTGGACATTTAATTCAAATGGGAAACATAGAAATAATCACTTATAATGACATAGGCAGATTTGGATAAAAATGGAATATTTAGTAATTACAATTAGGAATTGTAATTGCACTTATGACACGAGGTTAGTTTGGATTAGTGGTGGAAGTCTACCTAGACCCAACCGGCATATCCACCGACCACTAATGTTGAACCTAATGTGAAAGGTCTAAGTGCGTAAATACGAATTGGGCTAAGACACGAGATTAGGCCCAATTGTGGAATAAGACTGCCCGGACTCGACCGGTATATCCAACATCCACACATTGTAGGACTAATGTGGGAGGTCTATCCCATTACAACCATAATTGGACATGGTATTGGATTGGACTACTTAACCTAATTTAATCCATAAGGAATGAACGATTATGAACTTAAGTTAGGGTTAAGTAAAAACTGGATGGGTAGTGGGTGGGTTAAGTAAAATAAAGGGGGTGGGTAATATTTACATAAGCCCACGAACTTAACCCAATAAGGTTATGTAATTAAAGACACTTAGTGCTATACATAACCAGAGGAAAATTTAAAAAAGTTATGTAATTAAAGACACCCTTTAGGGTAAGCATAATTGACATAGGGCTATGTAATTAAAGACACCTAAGGGTATACATAGTCAGTAAAAAACCTAGTTGGGATACAAGACAAAGGGGAGAGCTTGTATCATATTGTGTGGGACCCAGTCAGTAACCCGGAGTTGGTATCAAATAAAGAACTCCGTACTAGGTGGAGAACGGTAATGCTTACTAATTGATTATAAGAGATCCAAACGAGACGGATGGTGTGGGCAGCGCAAATCAACCGGGCCATGTGCGTGCATGAGCCGGGCAGAAGGGGATAAGACGACCGTGACACCAGTAGGTATGGTTGTGCACACCTTAATGGTTGCCACTTTAGGAAGTGATACCTCCTACTGTGGGGCCAACACAGGATATTAGGGAGCCGATCGATTAGGGTAGCGGTTAGGGTGCACTCGGATGTATGCTCTAAGTCTACCAACTTATAGTGGAAGGGATCATCTCATTTTAGTTATACTAGTAATAGTACAGAGTAATCATTAGTGAGGCACATACACCTTATCTTGCTTACCTTGTCACACCTGCCATTTATGTAGTGATCTCTCTTTTATCCACTTTATATGCCTATCATGTTACTTTTATTTAGTTACTGGATTCGCCGGACTTTATGTTTGACCCATTTGTTTCTCCTTCTTTCTTCCGTTTCCGCCCCAGGTTCTTAGGGAGGAAACACTCAGACTTAGTTAGGACTCAGATATCATGTTGCTAGGAGCTACTTCTGAAATATGGCTCAAGTTCTTGTCTCTACTATGACTTAACTCTTTTAATTGGGGAATTATGTTTTTCATATTCTTACGTACTCTGACGATGCAAGACAGAAGTTGTTTTATTGTATTGGTTTTTGTGACTTATGATATTATGGACCACTGCATTATGATTTATGTTTGAAATAAAAATTGATAAATATCCACTGCTATCTTATTTATGTCTGTCTTGTAATTATTCTATGTCTGTTTACGTATAATGCTTCACGCAACTTAATGCATTCCCTTTGTGAGTGACATTAACGGACGTGGGGTATCATAAGCCCTCTTGATTATGTAGATGCAACAAATTTGGTTTTTGTGATCTCTTTTTATGCTTAATGGAATCATTGAAGTAGTAATTACATTGTTGTTTGAGTTTTCACTACAACAAAAACAACATATTACAACTTTAAATTTTACAACAGTGGTAAAAACACCGTTGTAATAAATGTTTTTTACAACTATCAATTCCCTAAAGTTGTAATAAATGTATTTTTAACAACTTTTTATTTTCTTAGTTATAATAGATGTCTATTACAAACTTCATGTTTATAATATCTATATTTAATAACTAATTATATTAATATTTAGTAATAATAATTAATAATAAACTTAGGAATCAATAATATTTATTTATTATTATTAAATAATTAATATTTAATAAGTAGTAATTTATTTTTAATAGTTAATGTATGTTAACTACTTATTAATCAATAATTAGTAACATACATTATAAGCTTTTAATAATTATTAATCTATTATATCTAAGTAGAAATAAGTAAAAGTTAAATAATAACTATTATTAATAAGTAATATTTAATTTGGTAGTGACTATTTCAGAAATTTTAATAAATATAATTTTGGCAACTAATAACAATTTTGGCTACTAATTAATAATAGTTAATTTGAAATATTAAATAATTAACTATAAATATAATTATTAATGAATAGTAATTAGCTTTTAATTATTACTATTAAATATTTAATGATTGATAATTGGTAATATATACATAACAATTAACGAATAATTAGACTTCGTGCATTGGATAAAGTCTGTAAATAGGTCATGCCCCTTTTCAAATATTCCCACTCGTCGTCATTTAGTTTTTGGAAAACCGTTGAATCTTGACTATCAAGCCTTGATGACCATTGTTGTCCACTGCGCTGCGGTACGGGTTCGGGTGTCGAGAGTGTTTAACCGATCAGAAAACAATGAAATATTACATAGGTTAGAAAACAATAAAATGTTACAACTTTTTTTTTGTTAGTGGTAAAAGATGCTTCTGACTCCAAAACAAAATTTCGTTTTTGGCTCCAAAACAAAAAATTTAGTGGCAAACGTAAGTTTTCGGCACCAAACCCAAACATTAACATATGTTTATCGCTTATCTCCTTGGTCAAAATTAACTTGACCCAAATTTACGTTTCTTCGTATTCCTTCTTCTTCCTCATCGAAAATTCTCGATCAAGCTAGCCCCATCACCTGAAAATTAGAGCTCCACCTTCGGATTAAGCCTCCGACTGGCTTCTCCCTCGCCATCGAACACCCTCCTCTCAGCCCTGCGCTGCGTCTGCCATTGCTCCTCCTGCTTCCTTGTCCCTCCACACAACAGATCTGCACCAGAAAGCAAGCCGCCTTCTCTCCCTAGCTTCCCCTCGCCTAAACTGACCACACATCTAAAACCTACGCCTGAGCCACAGACCAACTGGGCAGCCTCGTCAGAGTTGGATTTAATTTGCTTAACTTTGTTTCGATACTACACCCACTTGTCAATTCTGGAACTTCTGAGTGCGTGTTTGCCATAGCTGGATCTTATGGATACATTGATCCAGGTAATTTTTTCAATACATTATTAATAGACAGAGAATATCACTCAGTAAATTCATATTCTTTATCTTGAAATTAGATGCTTCATTTTATACGGTTTCTCAATTCTTCGACCCAAATAAGAATCGAATGACCAATGAGTGAGACACTAGATACATTTTTGACATGAAAGAGTGTGTTTTCCATAGTTGTTTATGTGTAGTGTTACGTCTACAAGTTGATATTGGGATAATTTTAAGAGCATGTCAACTCCTTATAATTAGTCAAAACTTCTTACAAGCAATTTTTTTAAGTGAGTTATACTTGTTAACTTATTCAACGTTCTTAGTCAATAGGGTAAGTTGTGCGAATACAATTACAGAAGTGGTATCTTGTAGACTATTTTTGTGCTACTTATAAGATGCATTATAGATGGAAATATATTGGAATTTCTTTGTAACCCCTAGTCTTTACTAGGAAACAATTGTGGCACCAAAATATACTGAAAGGGGACTGGAAATTCTATGTGGAAAATATAAAAATTTAAGGATTCTCGAGGCGCAAAAGAGCGATAAAGGAACAGTTTCATTAGGACAAGTTACAGGTGGTTGTTAAATACAAAACTCTGATGATATAAGACTCATAAAAATATAAAATTTGAAGTGAAATCAGAGACCATTCCAGATGAAAATGCAACTCATTATGCTGAATTTGTTTGGCTTTGTGTCAAACATGTCAAGAGTAATACTATAGTCATTGCTAAGGTTCATTTTTCTTTGATGTTAGTGTATCACTATGAAGACAGTTCAGTAATCTCATTTCATGTTTCAAATCCTATGGCATTAAGCAGCAATAAAAACTTCAATTCGAAATAGCTTTCATATGAAACAAAAGTAAAATGGCACCCTTCTTTCATAGCATACATACAAGAGGAAGATCAAATGGCACCCTTCTTTCGTAGCAAACTACTGTACATCACAAACTTTTGTTTAAATATTAGTTGTTTGCCTCTTTTCCATATTTCCCTATTATTCTTACTGTACCAGCTGAAGTAAGTGATCATAGCATCGAGGGCCGTGTAGGAGATAGTTTTTTTCTCATTCCACGAATTTGTTTGACTAGTTTTCAAGGTATATATTGCATACTAACACGATCATTTATGTCGTGTGATGGAAACTTGATTTGCTGGTCTAATTACAATTATTGGTGGTGGTATTGTCATTATTACCACATATAATTTGAATGGTTGGGAGCTGTGTTAAGCCATGTTCTTTTCTATGTTATGCCAAAAGAATACACACACTTATGCATCCATTTTGATATTTAGAAGGGTAGATGTAACCTGTTTCCAATTTTGTTGCATCTCATGTATCCATAAATCTTTATCTCAACAATTCATTGTTTCCAATTTTGTTGCGTCTCATGTATCCATAAATCTTTTTTTTCATTTGAAAGAAGATTTATGCCATTTAAAATAAGTTTGCATTTGTACTTTTTATACCAGGATATTTATTTGTATGTATAATTCAGCTTTGTAACTTTTGGAGGCAAATGAGCTTTGTAGATTTTAGAGGCAATTCCTGATGTGAATAGAAGATATGAAGATAGCATTAGGTGGAGGCCAATTACATTTCAGAGACAAGTAAGCTTTGTTGATTTCAAAGGCAGATGAACTTTGTAATCGGTTTAAAGGCTTTCAAAGGCAAATGAGGAATATTGTAATTTTATACATTTTTATGTGGTATATGATTTGTATTTTGGATATAAAGTTGTGATTTTTATCAATCAATGGATCATGAAGCCTTTAAACTTATATTTATTTCTTATGTTATTTGTTTATTTTTTGTTGCACATATATAATATATAGATTTTTATGCATATAATTTGTGGATATATTACAACTGTAAAATAAAAGTTGTAATAAAATATATCACAATGGTTATAAATAGTTGTAAAATTACAACAACGATGCATAACTGTTGTAATAAAGTTTATTACAATGGTGGAAAAAAGTTGTAAAATATACATATTACAACCGTGTTGCAATGGAAGTTGTAAAAGATTTTAGTCTGTTACAACTTCTTAATACACGACGGTTAGCCCACCGTTGAAAAACGTATATTACAACGGTTTTCCACCGTTGTAATAGGGTCATTTTGTTGTAGTGTTTGGTTTTGATAGTCTATGTTTTTGACAACAAAATAGGCTATGCTTAGTCAACATAAACACAAGATTGCCACTTCATCTACATATGAATATGGTAATGGAAGTGTGATTGGATTCAAAATTTGATACTCTATGTTACAAAATTAATAGTAAATAGAGTATGCTTAAAGTAAATTTTAGTTTCATTTTTGTTGTCATTTCATGAAGGTATAATTGTGGATTAGAGAGTGTGTTAGAGTTTGATGGTTTAAGTGTGTTCTCTAATGACACATTAGGCCGTGCTTATGACAAATGCATTAACTAATTACAAAAAAGGTCAAATGAGAGATTTGTATGTTGATTTATGCGGTCATAAGGGCGAAGTTGCCTCTAAATTGCGTTCATTTCATATTTAGCTCTCAACTTAGTTTATAGTTTTTGTTAGTTAAATCAATCCAAAGTTTGTTTTAATTTGATTGAATATAATTGAAATTACTTCTTTCCCTGATCGACTCGTACTCGTAACATACTACAAGTGTACGTCGTGCGCTTGTGGTTTATTACACTTTACGACAATTTTCTATTTCATAGATTATTCGTTGTCGAACAATGTTCAAATTCAAATTCAAATTTTGTTTTCAATTTCTGATTTCAGATTCTTTTTTCATATTCTATCTTTAATTTCTATCTTCTCTATTTTTCTTTCTTTACGGTATTCTTGATTTTAAACTCAAGTTTTATAGTTTATAAGGTTTCATATATATTATATACTTTTATACACTTTATATTTATACTAATGTTTTAACTCTAAAGTTTTACAAATATGTTTATATAGTTTATATCTATGTTTTCATATGATTTCCGACTTTATAATATTCATTTATAACACTATATTTTAATTCAAAAATTTCCAGAATTATATATATATATACATATCAAAACACTTCAAAAATGCTTAAAATTTAGTTTTACACAAGCATATGTCGACATACATTTATTCCCATGTCGACATATAACTGTCATTTTTTCAAATTGAAAGGAAGTGTCTTTTCATAATTTGTTATGCTCCAGAAACGTTGCAACCTTTTAAATGTTATAAATAGGGGTTGATTTCAAATTTCTAAATAATTCTTCTTCTCCATCTTCATCTCCTTTCTTTACACCATTATATTTTCTCATTTTTATGATTTATACACTTATTCTCTGTCGAATTCAATTCTATTTTCATAAAACTTCTTCTCTTCTCACTCTCTACTCATTACTCTCTTAATCAAAGTGCTGTTGAAGAGTTATAGTGTTGTTGTAATTGTTTGAGTTGTGTAAGCAATCGATGGTACCCCTTATAGCCTTTAAATCAAGGGAAGTGTAATCGGTGGTATCCTTTGCAGCCGTTAAATCAACGAGAGTGCAATCAGAGGTTTCCCTTGTAGTCGTGAAATCAAGGAGAGTAATCGGTGTTACCATTGTAGCCGTGAAATCAGGAGGTTGTACTTGGATATTGATATAGTAATAAAACTCTGCGCAATCCAGCGTTGCATTGGACTGGACGTTAGAGCAATTCCGAACCGGTATAAAATCCGGTGTGTTCTTTCCTTTTCTGCATTTTTGTTTATTTGATTCTGTGTCTTAATTGTTTCTATGGTGATTGATTCATATAGTAGTTCATATATGTTTAGATTTTGTTTAAATTCTCAAAAAACACTATTTGACCCCCTCTAATGTTAGTTTTGCCTTAACGATTCATTCCACATTCTCTAGCAATATAGTTAACTGAAATGACTCTAACGGTCATATTTCTAAAGAGTCATTTCTATTCGTGAAGGGTTACGAACTTCTTAAAGAGGTTTGGATGGTTTTCGTCAATAAAACTCATCATAAATGGTTGTAACCTTTTAACTACTATATAACATGTTTTATTCAGGATCCTAATCACTAAATCTGATCTTAACTTTTGTTCACTCCAAAAATGGCGGTAACACCAAATTAATTGCGAAAGCACCACCCCTTAATAGGGAAAACAGAATAAAATAGTAAAAGTAAATTAAAACAGGAAATAAACGGAAAGCATGGGAATTAGAAGGCAATTTTATAGTGGTTCAGCTTGGGATCAAGCCTACATCCACTTTGAACAATATTATTATAATCCTTGCCATGCCAGATACAATATGTTTATATATGATTACAAAGATCTCCAAAGCAGAGGATAAAAAACAATTACTAGTACTAATGGTTATTGGAGAATCACGATAACTAGCTTAGGTGACCTGGAGTAGCTATCTCTAGAGAAAGAGCTTTGCTGTTAGAGGAGATTAATGGTTGTTGGAGGTGAATAAATATATTTGTAGAGCATTGGCAGAGCAAGGAAGTAGATTCTCTTTAATGTTGGAGGCAGAGCGGTATTTATAGATAATCTCGAAGATTTGGGCCAAGTTTACTTGTTGGAGCCCCCAATATGACATGCCTACCCATCACGTAAAACCTCATGCCAAAATACCCTAAGGGTAGGGGTCGGTGCTGACCCATCTCCTTGGCGTTTTTTTTGGCATTGGGTCACATGGCTTTGATATGTGCGTCGTGTCCAGCTTGTGGGAGAATTTTAGTGAGAATTGGACTAGGTTTGATACTATGTTGAGTCTCGTTTCCTATCTTACCGATCACGTCTTATAATCTACTTAGCACTAGTATCCAATCGACCCTGATTAGCATGGAATTTTTTATACGGTCTCCTGCTCGCATTACGAGCGGCTCGGAGAAGATCGGGGGTCCATATGCTTTATGCATATGGGTCAACGCCGACCCATGCACATAGCCATTTCAAGCATGGGTTTTTAGTGGGCGACTTTGATAGGTTTTTGTGTCCTTTTGGGTGGAATGTTACTTGATTCTGACATCACATATCTATATATTTCTTGCTGATTTTTTGTGGACTCCTGCGAGGGTTATATCGGGGTTAACATGTGACTCCTATAGTATAATCGTTTTGAAAACATTATGTACTCTGGTATGATGTTCTTATGCTCCCTCACGAAATATAATACGCCACTGGACTGCTAATTCCCTTGATAACCAACCGTTGAATTGAGTTCTCTAGTTAAACGTTGCCTTACGCGACCATCGAGTTTGTATCAAGACAACCTACTTTAACTTGATAATTTTACCATGAGATCAGAGGCAATATGGGCGCGTTCGCGAAAGAGGCGGATTTTCCTTTTGATCTCATAATATAGGTCGGTGCCGACCCATTGGCTTTCGATTGGAGAAGACCCTCACATTTAGCAAAATTTTCTCCCTTCTTTCTTAAATTATGTGTGCACTGCCTCTTGTCTTCATTCCTCATTCAGGTTATAAAAGCTAGGGTTTCGGTTTTTTATCATTTATGCTGCCAATCCGACCTTTCAGACCACGCCGTTGACTTCTAGCACTGTCGCCGACTCTGATGACCACCTGCACCAGCCGCCGACCCTGTGGCCATCTCCGTTCAACCTCAGCTCCATCAATCCAGCTTTCCAGCCCGAATCCAATCGATCTGGCATTGAACCCTAATTGCAGCCGAGCTTCTAAGTGTGGAAACACTGAATTCAAGTATCTCCAGCCCCATCTTTTCTTCTAGGTGCTGATTTTTAGATGTCTTGAATGAATTCAAACTGACTTGGTGCATTTTTGACTATTGAGATGTCAATTTTGGATGCCTAGACTTATTTAAATTACACTGACCAAACTTGGACGCATAATTCACTTTATTGAGTACACTTTTTCAAACGGAACCACACATGCATGAACTTGAATTCGAAAGAAACTATCTTGGATGGCTGGGAATATATGCTCTCTGTGTGAATGAACTATATCGTATTGCTTATAACTTTATATGGCATTTAGGAGCACTGTCGTCAATCTATTTTATTCCTAACGACTGTATTGATCATAAAAATGGGTTCTGACTTGCTATTGATGCGCTTATGAACTTCCTCGAAGAGTGATGACAAATGGGCTTGGTGTGTCGATTCGTATATAGTTGTTGTCGGTTACTTGAGTCGGCAATGGATTAGATCGTCCAAATAAAAAGGAAATGTTACAGGCTCTTTTGACATTCAAACAGTGTTACGTTCCTAAATTCGTTTCTTTGGGAAGTTCATAAGCCGTGGAAGATATTTCTATAGGGATGTAACTTTTCTTTTATGCAAGGATGGCGCTTTGGTTCATGCTAACTGGCACTCACTGGCTTTGAACCTCAAGTGTCGTCCCTCTACACAACACTAACATGTTTATAGGTTGCGTTAGTATGCTCATCATCTATTCGAACGAAAGCGTCTTCCTATATAACTTCTGAGATAGCGATTGTTGCGATGGGACCCATGATTGATCGACCTCGCCCATTTCTCAAGCTCATTATGAACCCGCTAGAGAGATGCCCTTCTTTAGTGACTTACCAGATTCTCTACTGTATCTACAAACAATTCAGTATTCCTGAGGAGGACGTCTGATTACCAGACAAGAATGAAACAGCTGATCGCCCGCCCGCTGGGTTTACTTTCTGTCACCGTCATATGTGCATTCATGGCATCCATTCAATCCTTTTCTACATTCAGTTCTCGAGGAGTTAGGAGCGACACGATACCAGCTTCACCCAACTGGTTATGCGGTGCTCATTGGCCTGTAGGTTATTTTCATGCGGACCATGCGACATGCCCCTACCCATGAGGAGATCTGTTATTTGCGCATTTTTAGGAGAAGGAAAGACCAACCGTTGTTGATTTTCGTTGAGGCGGCCAGAAATCGAAAGTTGATCCTTGTCCTGCAAGACAAAGTTCATCCTTTTGTGAACTTATTTTTCTATGTTAAAGGTCTGACAGTGTAACAACTCGTTATTTTTGACTATTTAAATTTCGATTTATATCAAAATTTTATTTTGAATATATTATATGGCTTTTTGTAATAGAAATTCGGAATTTGAAATACATTTTGTGAGACGTAGCAGCTGTGAAAATTTCATCTGAAAATTTAAATATTTATCGGACGTGCAATTTTAAGTGCAAAACTGCACATAATAGTTCAAATTTTAGCGATTATAAAATCTTTCCGAAACCAGTTCAAACAAGCATGAAAATTATTTTATTCATTGTCATGAATCCAATGGAGTAATCCGTTTCATGAAAATGGGAAGTTTCGAGTTCCATAAAAATATTTTCTAGTGTGAAATTTGCGCCGACAAAAATCTTTTCGAAACCAAAATGACCCAACATGGAAAAGTTTCCTTCCTCATTCTATTCTTTAATCTGCAATTCGTTTCGCAAAAATCGGACGTTTTAACCTTCATTTAATTGTTTTCCCATGCAAATTTCTTATTCAAAGGAGTCCGTAACGTGTTTTTGAACGGAGCATCGTGACACTGTAAACTATATACTGTTGGTTCCATCTCGTCGAGCTAATTACCGTAGTATATTCATTTGTCAGTTTCAGTACTCGGTTCGCGATGAAATCGCAAAAAGGCTTGCGCAGTTCATTTTTGAAACAAAGCCATTTGAGTTCTACGTGTCCCTATTTGGGTTTAACATATTTCTCTAGCCATTTTGGGTCTGCAGACCCAGTTTGTAACGTTCGCATGGTGCTCGAAAGGACAGTAATGCGAATAGTTTCCTTTTTTTGAAAGCTTTTGTTCAAGCCATGCCTTTATTTTATATATGTTTCCAATGCCATGCGTTCCTTTATTTTCCTAAACCCTTTGTTTTCATCATAGTAACCCTTCATTCCTTTTATATATATATTTTTCCAAACTCATTCACATTCATTTTCTTCTGCTCATTCCCAACATGCCTTTTTTCCTTTTCGTGAAATGTAAGATTTTGAAACAAAAAAAAGAGCAGTACCTTCCCTCTTCACATGCAGCTGCCACACCTCCTTAAGTGCACCTCCTGCCTGAAGGCCACTACCGACCTTCCCCACATGGAAACCTATGCCTGCCCATCTCCTTAACCCGATTTGATGCTCCCTACAGTTTGTACCCATTAAAATCTAAACCCACGACCCAAAACCTCACCACCCATGTCTGTCTCCAACAGCCACGCCTCAGCCTCTACCTGAGCGTCGCTGACCCTCCACCTTGCCCAGACCAATAGCCACTGATCTGACCCCCCCCCCCCCCCCCCCTTTCTGCTTGTGTTGGTTTTATCTATGAGATTGGTTGTGTGCATGGTGTTTGTGTGAGTTGTGTGCGTGTGTTTTACTGTTTGTGTAGGCATGTGTTTCTGTGAATAACTTCCCCGTTTTACTATGTTGAAAACTTTCATGTAAATCTTGCTTGTTTATATATTAAAGAAAAAAGAGGTTTCATTTCCTGTTAGCTCATGCAACCTTTTTGTTTCATTTTCGCTAAGTCTTATCCATCATGATATTTTATGAGAGCATGCTGTTTTGAAGACTTGTTTTGCGTTGGGTTATTTAAGCTTGTAAATCTTTCTTTGTTTATAAATATAAAAAATGCTTCTGAAAATAATTATATGTATTATTTACAAAACTTGAAATATACATTATATATATATATATATATATATATATATATATATATATATATATAAATTTTGAACTTTTAACATTTATATATTTAGCATGTGTGGTGTTCGGGTCATCATCCACTCCCTTTGATTTCCTATGTTCTGGCTATCTGTCCTTGCTTCGATCTTCGTTGGTTCATGTTCATCTCATTCGCTTAGATATTGCCAAGATTATCATGCCTATTTGCAGCTATCAATCCAAATGCCACGAAAGGTGAGTTTATCTCACACTTGAGTTACATTGTTTTATGGATGTTAAATTAAGCATAAACAAACTACGGTGAAATGTATAAGATTGCTAGTAGAAATCGTTTTATTTTACATGTATACACCTTTCATATATGACATGACGGTATATATATATATATATATATATATATATATATATATATATATATATATATATATATATATATAACACGTAAGCGCACTGATGATATATGTATTATGATGTGATTGATGCTATGTGATGATTGATTTGATTGATTTATGTTATTGAATTCCATAGTTTTAGGAATAATCACTATTGGTTGAAATGATACATACCCAAAGGGACATTAGATTAGGAAAAAATCGTTATAGGTTAAGATGATAGACCTGAACGATTTTTACTATATTTGGGATTACGGGTCGAAATGATATATACCCGTGAAATTATAAATTGCGGATTGAAATGATAAATATCTGTATCACCTGACCATAGGGTAGAAAATTATATACGGACACTGTTGGTTATGTTTTCGAAGTAAAGTGACTTGGAAATTTTGATTTTTAAATAATAACTTAAGATTTTATGTTATATATATATATATATATATATTTTATGATTTTAAAAACCTATGAATTTGTAAATTTTAAATTATATGTTTTAAAATGATTTTATGAGTAAATATGGATTTAAATACTTTATTAAGATTTTACTTATAATTTTATTTATTTTAAACCATACAATTTAATAAAGACAATCATATAAGTATTTTAAACTTTAAGTTTATTATATAACAACAAATAATTCTTTTAAACCTATTAATTAATTATTTTTAACTTACATATATGTTTATAAAGCTATTTTCTATTAAATTTTATAAATTTTCAATCTTATATATATTTCAAAATTTAATTTTAATATATTTTATAAACTTCAATAATAAACTTATGTTGGATAAGTTAAGATTTCGTGATTTAAATTTGAAGTTTAAAGAATTAAATCTAAATAACGATATTTGATTTAACGAATGAACTCATATCAAGACATGAATTCAAATTAATATAAACTTATAAGGGATGAACTTGAATTCTGATATTGTTTTTGAATTTGAATTTCCAAGTTAATGGAAATGAATCTGAATTTATAATTGATATGAAATGAATTTGATTTAAAGCAATTGAATGTGAACTGGAATATATAAATTTTATATATGGAACTAATTTTTATAAATTGTTTTGGTACAAATTAAGAAATTCGTTAAATCGAATTTATAAGAATGGTTTTAAATTGTATGAATTGTTTGAATTGAAATATAGGGTTTTGATTCGAATTTATAAGTAATGAAGTTAAATTGTACGACTTGAGTTATAAATATGATATAATTTGTTGAAACTTAAATATAAGATTTTAATTATATAAACTGAATTTGAACCTAAGTGCTTGGATTTTTGAATCGACTTAAACGTATTCATTAACGGTAAAACTGGATTATATGAATTGTTTGAACATGGATTTTTACGAATATAAATCAAACCAAAATATTCTCAAAGTTAAATATTTTGGTATTGATGTAAACGAAAATTGAGACCTTTAAGATATGATTTTATGTAGGGACAGTTTGTCTCACGTCCCTAATAAGTTTCAAAATTCAAGAAAAGTCCTTGTCTTAAAACTTGATAAATTAGGTCCTTATTTTTCGAAAATCATCAAATGAATCATTAAAAAAATAAAAAAATTACAAAAATTCAAAAGTATTAGGGACGGATCGTTTTCATGCATTAAAACTACCAAAAAAGAATCAAAAACAAAAAACATGAAGCTCCAGTATATTGCAACAAATAATGAAATTATTTGCAATTGTTGCCGATATTTCAGCAACTATTACAATTATTTGCATCACATGTACAAAAATTGCCGATATATCAGCAATATATTGTAATAATTGCATATTCTGCAGCAAATTGTCATTCACCTTCTATTTTTTCAATTATACATCAATTTTAAACATAGTTGCTGATATATTAGCAATTATATACGATAATTGCAGATATAACAGCACATATTTATAAGTCTTTCATCACATTTGATATAGTTGATAGTATATCAGCAATTATACATAATAATTGTTAATATATCAACAATAATTAGTAAGCCTCGGAAAAAAATTCAACTTTACTTGCTAATATATCAGTAAGAATGTACAATAATTGTTGATATATCAACAATTATTCATCCCGATTTTTGACTAAAACTTAGGATGAATTATTGCCGACAAATCAGCAATTACTGTGTAATTGCGGATTTTGCAACTTTTTTGCAGATTGCTCTCGTGAATTGCAATTGTTTGAATTTTTTTATACAACAGCGCCGAAAATTTATGAAAAAACAAGTAACTCTAAAATCATGGGCCTGCTTTGTATTGAAAGTTTGGGGAGAATATTGTTTAAAAGATTTTCCATTTTAAGGACGTGTGCCTAATTTTCACTTTTATATAAGTCGATTTTGGGATTGAAAATCATTATGTGAATATTTCGGAAATTAAATAAAATTGAAGTTAAATATTATAATATTGGTTTATACTATATTTTGAGATCTTTACGATATGATTTTCTAAAACAATTTCATTAAAGCGATTTAAGCGAGTTGTTTTCAAAATATAAATATAATCGAAGTTAAATATTTAATTTTTATTTCAATTTGAATCTAAGATTTCATATAAATAATTTTATAAAGTGATTTATATAATAATGACCATGATGTGAAAAATGTAAATGATTGGTTGTTAAAGAGTCTGGGATCAGCTATTGTCATACTCTCTGCCATACTGAAAACCACTTTAAAAACTGTGTACGCGATGGAGATCCATAATGAAGTAGGATGGTTTGGCGAACGATTCTATTTTCATATTAATTATGTGACCCTAACTCCCATGAGTCATCTTGATGTGACTAAAACAGAAGCTACGTCGAGACGAAGTGAGGTCATTCCTCCTATCGAGCGCACTTCTTCGATACTATTCTTTGCTTCTGTGATGTGTTTGGTGGTCACCCTCCAATTTGATTATGGGAGTGTGTCTTGAGGTGAGCGGTAGTTGCTGCTATGTTTACCACCAATCCAGCTCTACAAACAGTGTATCCACCCTGCCATTCCTCGTGTGCCCTATCCCACGCCATATACGAGCCCATTACGATTTTGTTTTGTACTATTTTATATGGAGTGCCCTCTGATAGCCCTCTAGTTTACGGAGGAAATATGGTATTGTATATGATACAAGAATATATAAATGGTGTTCGGGTAATAATGGTAATCCCGTTTACGCTATTTTGATATTTTACTTTACTGATAGATATTATTGTATATAACGTATTATACTATATAGTATATAGTTTAATGGATCCTTAGAGGATGGTGATCCCAAACATCCTTTAAATCATTAACACATTTCATTGAACATTTCATTTGAGTTGATTTATTTCCATGAGGATGTTAGTCCTGATCCGAGTTGTTTTGCTTTGCATTATTGCTCGGGTCAGCTCAAGTATTAGAGCTTTCAAGGTTCACTCTTGGATTTTGGGAGTTTATATTGGGATTTGCTCACTAATATCTTCCTATTCAGTTGTTCTAGTTCAGTTGTTTCTTGTCGTTTCTGTTTCAGACTGTTTTCATTTATTTATGTATTAGAAATTCATTGTATCAGTCTTCCGCTGTATTGTTTTTGTAAACTCTGTTGTAAAATTTTATATAGTTGCTTCATGAATTACTATTTTATTGTTTATAATCCGCTGCGAGATATTATATTGCTCTGTGTCTGTGTCTGTGTCTGTTATCTGTGATTCCATGATTTATTCTATTTACCTCAGAAGCTAATAACAATATGTCATTTTGGACGGTTCAAGTCTGACATGTTTTTTCGATTCGACATGGTCAAAATGGCGGGTTGTTATAGGTTGTAACGGTCCACTTTTCCCATATAGTTTAAGCCAACATTTAACGACATATGTCAAATCAAATAGCATATAAAAGTAGATAGTTAGGAGAAAGAAATTATAGGGTGAGAAAAGAAAGAAATTTAAGAATATAAGAATAAGAAGAAGAACTAACACATAATCAGAGTTTCACATCGCAGTGGAACAAAATATAATATAGAAATAAATCTTTATTGAGAGCTTTGAAAGATAATCATAAACATTAGAGTACATCAATACATCTGGACAGTTATAAATATATGTCCTCATATACAACACACAGTGGAATAATACTAGAGATCATACGTTTGAACACCTCCAGCTCGTTGCTAGACTTCACAACGTCCGATAACCTATTCCTGTAAAACTTGGTCTAATCAGAAAATTACAAACGTCGGATCATTCTGGTGAACCAGAGTGAGAAAATTCACCAAGTTTAAGGGTATCATCCAACTTGATTTTTACGTTCAAATCCTTTTAAAAGAAAAGGATAATCGTAAGACCAAATCCACGCAAAAAAACGGATGGGTTTTAACCTTACGATAACCCAAAACATTTTGAAATCATATTTCTATTTTGATATTATATTAATGTGTAAATACAAATAAATAACAATCTAGCAGAACACTTATATCTCACGCTCTACATACATAGTATACAATCAAAACCGTGGGCTCTTATTGGAGAATGGGTTCCAACTATGGTAAGGTATGGGATCACCTTCTGACAGTGTATCTCTAGAGAAAATACACTAGGATTCAACAAGAACATCTTGTAACCTTAGCTAAACATGACTAACCATTCATTTCGCTTAAATGTTCCGAATATATTTTCACCTACGGTTGATAGCAACATAACCGTTCCAGGGAGATACAAAAGTGAAAAGAAGAACAAATATGAATATTCTCTAGATGGTGACAATGCACCCTAATGGGACCGACCCACATAGCCATGCGACCTACCCAATTTTATACCATTTCCCAGTTGTTGAGGCTTGAGGTTTTAATCTTCTTTTTAGAACATCTGGCCACTATCACATTTGAATCTCACATCGTCCATACAAGTCATCCAGGAATAGGATGAACCGAAGGCACCCTCCTACCACATCCAAGGAATCACCCTATAGATTAGAAGCGAGTAGTCCTTGCAATCCGTAGATTCCAACCACGATAGAACTACAGTTTATCTCTGCTTGCAAGATAGAGATTTTTAGTTATTCTTCCATTTATAAAGATCTATGGTCTTCAATGCTCCATCTTGATCATCTTCTGATATCTTCACATATTTGTTTGTCAAAATGTTTTTCGAATATAAATTTGATCCCAGTTTTTCCGTTCCAACAATCGTATAGGCCAGGTTTTGATAGTCGGTTATTTAAATATCAAAATAAACAACCATTCAACCATGAAAATAAAACGAGTTCACTAGTTTAGTACTCAGCATCACTTGGCCTTTTTAAATTTCCATCCGTTAATCAAAACCTTTAGATCTTCCGATATTTGAAACAGAGCTTTTTATATCTTATTCAAAAATACTATTATACTAAAAAAAATTCAAAATTTATTTTATAATACCATTCATCGGAATTCTAATTTTATTTCTCTCGACCACTCTCGTTTCTAAACTAATATCATTCTTGGACAATCATGAAGTCGTTCAAGTTGGGGTATTTTATTTACCTCTCATACCTTGAATTAACAACATTCTTATCTTCAGAAAAGATATAGGTTTATCAACACAATCTCATTTCACTAATTATCCCACATATTTTATTTACTATTTGATTTAAAACATAGTTTTAATACCATATTCTCTCTTGGAAATCTTATTTCAGTCTTGACACGTTTGCTTAATTTAAGCATCAAGTAAATCCTTCTCTATTAACTTTAATAACCTTTAAAAACATTTTATGTACAAATATTAATACAACTATAAATAGAAACCTTTATAAACTTATGATAAGTTTATTTCAAATCCATTTTGTTATATCTCGATAAAACTTCATCTCTCATTTAACATGGCAAATTTAGATCACATCTTGATAACTGAACTCGCCTCGCCACTTTAATTCAAACTTGGGTTTCCGTTTTGATTTCTCATTACACACCTTCATCGGTTTCTAACCGTAAATCAGTAAGAAAACATTCCCTAAATATCAACCCCGAAGGCCAAAACCAACATCTGATCAATATTCAGAAAATCATTTAACTCAACCGATCCCTATTTAGATTCCAATTCTATAATCTTATATCTTGGGCTTTATTTCATTCACAAACCATCTATAATAACTCGTTCACTTAATACCTTTAATAAAACATGGGTTTTATATCAACTCCGCTCAATTTGGATTTATAAAATCCGATTAAACAAAATTCAAATAAGAATTCAATTTAAACTACATTTAAAACTTAACTTGTATTACTATTAATATTATTCGTTTAAAATATCATTTAACTATAAATAGGCTTTATATTTTCATAAACCTCTACTAATACATCCTAAATCCCAAAATTTACCACTATGATTATTATTAAATAAATAATAACAAAATATTAACATTTATTAAAATAAAAATGATATACTTCACCATTAACTATTTCCATTGATTTAATACTTAATTTTAGTTAACTTAGTTAACTCGATCAAGTTAAACATGATAAATTCGTTAATGAATTCCAATTCGTCTTTTCATTTAAATTAATTAAAAATATAATTAATTAATTTAAATAAATCACATTTACCTTGATTATTATTAAATGAATAATAACCATTTTCAATATAATCCCGTTTATTTCTACAAACTTAATAACATAAGAATTTCATTATAAAACCGTTCAATAATTTACCTAAAAACTTAAATAAATAATAATAAACAATTATTTCCCTTTTTATAAATTTCCATTTAAAATAATATATTTTAAAATCCATCCTCGACTATAAATGAAATTTATAGCTTAATTTTTATCGGTTTACCTGACAGTAAATCAAACTTTATAAAATAATATATTTAGGCCATCTACTATTCTTTCCTTAACCAATATTACCCATTGGTTAATAATCAAACAATGTTAAATTTAGATTCAGCAATCAATAATCAAGTCAATGATCTAATTGTTGGAAAATGGAGTTTTGATGACAACAACCTTATTTCAATATTAATTGATTATAACATATATACTAACACTTTTGTCTAGAATATATACACACACACATACATATGCAGGATTTATATACATGAATTATTATAGAGGACTGTACAATTTAAAGATATTAGAGATTCAGAATTCATATATGATTCAACATTCATGAGTATTCAAGATTTCAAGCGTTCAAGATAAATATAGTTATAGAGTCTAGATTATGTAGGACTCTGAATAGAACTCCCGTTTCAAATTCAAATTCAAATTTTGTTTTTCAATTTCTGATTTCAAACTCTATTTTCAAATTCTATCTTCAATCTCTATCTTCTCTATTTTGTTTTCTTTTGATTTTAAACTAAAGTTTTATAAATTTTATATTTATACTTTTATATAATTTATATCTATATAGTTTTAACTCTATAATTTTATAAATATGTTTATATTTATGTTTTCATATGATTTCCTACTTTTTAATATTCATTTATAACACTATGTTTTAATTCAAGAATTTCCAAAATTATATATATATATATATATCAAAACACTTGAAAAATGCTCAAAATTCAATTTCTAAACATGATATGTCGACATGCATTTATATACATGTCGACATATAACTGCGATTTTTTCAAATGTGAAAGGAAGTGTCTTTTCACTATTTGTGACGGTTTAGAAATGTTGCAACCTTTCAAATGTTATAAGTAGGGGTTGACTTCAATTTTTTATCATTCTTCTTCTCCACCTTCATCTCCTTTCTTTACACCATTATATATTTTCATTTTTATGATTTCTATAGTTATACTCTATCGAATTGAATTCTATTTTCATTAAACTTCTTCTCTTCTCACTCTCTACTCATTACTCTCTGAATCAAAGTGCTATTGAAGAGTTATAGGGCTGTTGTAATTGTTTGGGTAGTGTTTGTAATCGATGGTATCCCTTGTATCCGTGCAATCAAGGAAGGGTAATCGGTGGTATCCCTTGTAGCTGTGAAATCAAGGAGGGTATACTTGATCAAGTGTGTGTGCGGAATCGCTGGTATCCCTTGTAGCCGTGAAATCAAGGAGGATTGTGATTGGATATTAGTATAGTAATACAACTCTACGCAATCGTAATCGATGGTATCCCTTGTATCTGTGAAATCAAGGGTAATCGGTGGTATCCCTTGTAGCCGTGAAATCAAGGAGGGTATACTTGATCAAGTGTGTGTGCAGGATCGCTGGTATCCCTTGTAGCCGTGAAATCAAGGAGGATTGTAATTGGATATTAGTATAGTAAGACAACTCTACGCAATCCAGCATTGCATGGGACTAGACGTAGGAGCAATTCCGAACCAGTATAAAATCTGGTGTTTTCTTTCCTTTTCTGTATTTTATTTCTGTTTATTTTTGTGTTTGTGTTTGGTTCAGTGCATGTGATTGTTTCTATAGTGTTTGATTCATATAATAGTTCATATAAGGTTTAGATTTGTTTAAATTCTCAAAAACTATTCACCCCTCCTCTAGTGTTAGTTTTGCCTTAACGATCCATTCCGTAGTCCCTAACAATTGGTATCAGAGCAAGGTCTTTCAAAAAGTTCATAATCTGATTTTTGAAAATAGTGGTAATGGCAACCAACACTCATAGCAATAATAGTTCTTTTGTAGAGGGCCAGTCCACTATTAGATCCCCACAGTTTAATGGTAGTAATTATTCATATTGGGCATGTAGAATGAAAATATATTTAAAATCAGTAGGATTAGACATATGGAATAGTACACAAAATGAATTTGTTGAACCCAAAACTGCTTTTGCACAATGGACAAATGAACAAAAGACTGCTGCGCAAAGCAATTCTAAAGCTGTGAATATGTTATTATGTTTATTAGGTAGGAATGAGTTTAATACAGTGTCGGTATAAAACTACTTATGAAATTTAGAGAACTGTACAAGTTACTCATGAAGGAACTAGCAAAGTTAAACAAACTAAAATATCAATGTCAGTTAATCAATTTGAGTTATTCAAAATGAACGAGAATGAGTCTATCTCCGATATCTATTGCAGATTTCAAGGGATAGTGCATTCTTTAACAACACTTGGAAAAACTTATTTTGAAGAAGATCAAGTCAGAACAATATTGAGTTCATTGACTCTAGAGTGGGATCAGAAAACTTTGGCAATTAAAGAAGTCAATGATGTCAATGAAACGAAGATTGTCGAAATCTGATGTCTTATGAAGTCCAATTAGAGAAGAGAAAAGAAAATAGGCCAATTGAGAAGAAATCTATTGCATTAAAAGCAACAACAAATGATTCTGACTCGAGTAGTGAAGATGATGAAGAAACAGCTCTTATGGCAAGTCACTTTAGAAAATTTCTAAGATATAGAGAGAAAAATTATAACCAAGGAAGTTCAAGAAGTAATGATGGTCGATGTTATAACTACAACAAATCATGCCATATAAAGAAAATATGTCCATATCCAGATAAATCGACTCAATAAACAGACAACACCAATTCATCAAGAAAGAGAAAGAAAGCATAAGCAGCAATGTTATATGATTCAGATTCATCATCAATTGATGAAGAGCCAGAAACCAGAAATTCGAATATGTGCTTTACAATAATTCAGAATTTAGAAAATTTTGAAGAAAAGGATCTAAAAACCGGGTATGCCTTAATTAATGTTTAATTTTATTTGGTTAAACGGTTGCTTTATTTGTTTGCTTTGTTTTGAATTTAAAAACTTCAAATTTTAAACTTGAAATTTGAAATTCAAATTCGAAATTTGAATTTTGAAATTCAAAATAATCATAAATAACAAATAAAATAATAAAATAAATTTTTGAATGTCTATTAGGATTAGAATTATTTCAAGAAATCGTTAAACCTGAAACATAAATCGATAATTTAAATTACATTTCAAAAAAATTCAATTTCCTTTGAAAATAGGAACATATGTCTATATATCGACGTATATGAACATAAATTCGAAATTTAAAATTTCAATTTCAAAATTTTAAACTTTTAAACTTCCCCCAAAGTTTTCACCAACTCCCAAGGTCTGAAAAGGCATCATTTAAGTTTGAAAAGTTGTGCCTATTCAATTCATATCCATTCAATTTCTATGTATACACCTATTCTCTTTACCTTTCATTCACAATTCAAAACAATATTCTTTATATCTATTCTCTACAAAAATATCAATTCAATGACTTCCTCAAGATCATCACAGAAATTGAAGTTAACCAAAACCATAAAAGTTTATCTTCATAATGACAAAGAAGCTATCAAAACCCGTGTTAATTATTTAGCAAGTGCTAAGATTAACACGAGTGCTTTCGCCGTCTTAAGAGATTTTCCCTCTTATGAACTTACATCCCTCTTTCAACAAAACGAAGTCTTAAGTCTAATTGACTCACGGGATAATGACGAAGTATGTTATCCTAAGCTTGTCAAGATGTTCTATTCAAATCTTAATCCCGGATTTTATGAAGGCAAAGAAGATCAAATTTGGAGTAGCGTCAAAGGCACGCAAATTGTTCTCGATGCCGAACTCTTGGGCGCTATCTTAAATTATAGAAGCATAAGCTCGGATTTTTTGGATTTCAAAATCGATGAAACCGATTTAGAGACTTTTCATGACATATCTGAAGAAAACGCTCAAAAGGAATTCAAAATTTGGTTTTTCCATCCAAAAACAAGAATTTCAACCTTCTCCTTCAACATACCATCACTCCCCATTCCATGAATTTTAATAACCCTACTCTCAAAGTCCAAAATTCCCTCTATGCTATTATGGGTGGTTATAACATTAATTAGGTCGATATGATCCTAAATGAAATATAGCCCATACGTGAAGAGAAAACACTCTCTACTGTGGTGTTTATCTCACTCACATTTTCAAATACTTTGGAGTTGATCTTCACGGAGAAGAATTTGTGCCAAGGAAAGTGTTTGTGAAATGACCCAAACTTCCTCGTATGGGAAAGCCTGGATTGCTTTGAGAAAACGACTCATCGGAACGAAAAAAATAGAACATTTCATTGCTATTACAACAAGTTACATCAGAGTACAAGAATATAAAAGCTCAAATAAATAATATACAGCGAAAAATAAATATAAGAGATTTACAAATTACAAAGCAGCGGAAAATAAAATTTATATATACAATGCATAGCGGAAATACATCAATTAATACAACTGGAAGAAATACATGGATACAAAGCTTTCCGAATATAGCTCCAGCTGTAATCTAGGGTCCTGTGAAATAGAAATCTGCAAACCAAAACTACTAGCTGGCCATGTCGAAAATATGGGCACCCAGAGTTTAGGTGAAAATAATAAACTCTTAGTCAGTCATGGGACTGGTGCGAGAACTAAAACAGTTATTAACTTTATTTTAAAGTTAGGTAAATCGCGGGACCATGCTGTATAACACGGAACAAGTTTCCTCCCATGAATACCCTAAAACAAAACTCGCTACGCTAAATAAAAGAAAAATGAAGCTATTATAAGACTTAGGTCCCATTACACAATGCAATGCAAGCCGGAGGATAGAGTTTTACCTTATGACAGCCAAATATGCTTGATATGCGAAATTTATCTTTTGTTAGTACTATAAGTGAAGAAATCAACTTCAAATATAAATGTATCAATCATAGGCGGCATAGGTACCATATATTATGTCGCCATATATAGGTTTACAACTAAAATCGAAATCGCGTATTGGAAATTGGATTTCCATCATGATGGCTGCCGATTCGAATGATCTATCTCGTAGTGCAATACTCCACGGCTTACGTCCCGGCTAGAGAAAACACCGTAATGCACATCCGCCTGCATCCAGGATTACGAGTAACCCGCGACTTACGTCCCGGCTAGAGAAAATACTGCTTACTCTATCCTTCTGGGAATCGGGGGGTGTGCCATATCCCTACTAGGTGTGGAGCGACCACACCCAGCCCATCTCGGTCGACCGAATCCATGACAACCCTAAAGGTGTCTATCCTCATCTCAAAAGCATACTGGTCCAACCATCAGTTCACCATCAAACTGGTGTGTGAGGCTCGCGAATTAACGCTACACAAAGCTGTGATACTTAAAGCTGTGCTTTGTTCATCAACCACAAGACTCTGCTTTTCAACCAAATCCTTGATCCATGCAACTCAGCATGTCTTACTGTCAATCTATACCATACCATTGATTTCTTGTAATATATAACCTCTAAGCTCGTACGTCTCAAAGAAGGGTGTTAAGCAAGAGAATAAATTCTCCGCCACCAAACAGACATATATATTTAGCAGAGATCAACGAATACAACATAAAGGAATACAATGTCAGACACACCATCCATTTGCATGTCCGTTCTGGGTCTGAACGAAACAGGAGGCACCTTATTCCTTGTCCATATGTCCAATACAGGAGAGAGGCCCTCGCATATCCGAACAATCAACAAGTACGTTCGGACAACTACCATTATAACCCCTTCCTGGGAGCTAACCAATCCCGGGCATCAGTAGTAACCCATTCGATGTGAAGATCGTCGGTCTTGCACCGTCTTCAATATCTTCGACATTTAATTGTCGTATCAGTTATTCAGAATGGTTTAAACCTGGTCTTTCCGAATAACTAGCGTATCTTATAATCAAGTGCTATAAAAACACATCATACGCCTCATTCCAATCCAGAATATTGTTTTTTTCAAATATTATTTTACATTGGGAATTATTCCCATAAATCTTACCAAAGATTTAATTCATTTACCTCTTGTTTAAATCTTCACTTGGGAACCATTTCAAAAGATTTTTTATTATCTTTTCCCAACTTTAAACCAAATTAAGGTTTATCCAACTAGTCGGGATTATCGATCCTCACCGAAATAATCATTTATTATATTTTCCCAATCCAACTTATTCATCCCATGGAGAAAAACTAGTAGCACTCAATATCTAACACCAACTATGTTATTGTAAATTCAGTTACCATTCAACGTTCAAATCTAATTAAAGATTTAACTATCGCATGGAGTAAAACTGGTGGTACTCCATTTTGAACATTTCTCAAATTTGGCAAATTTAATTATCACATTAACATTTCAATCTAATTAAAGATTCGTTAAAATTCCACTTAGTTTTAATCTCCAAAAATCATTATTTAATGATTATTCAAATTTAGGAAATAAATCATGTCATTGACTGGGTTAAAGAACGAATGTCTTTAAAACATCGTTCACGATAAACCCAAAATCATCTTCCATCAAAATGGAATCTACACGGAAATCATAACAGTGTATAATCGATATAAATTCCCGTATCAAACTAGTAATATAAATGGAATAACAACAAAGCCTTTTAAATTCCATATATAGTAACGGTCTTCCTTTTCAGCAACTCATCTCGATTATTACCAAATCGAATTTCATTCAATTCCAATTTAATATTTTAAATTGGAAAACTTTACTTTGGAAAATTCCCATTAAATCTTAATAAAAAGATTTATAAATTCCAAATCATACCTTCGCTGTTTATTGGGTTCTAAAGAATAAATGCTATTTAAAACACTATTCACGATAAACCCAGAAATCCAATTTTCATTTCAATTCCAATTAAATTAATTGGTAAACTTCATTAATCTTAAATAAAAGATTTATTCTTTTCTCAACTGGGTTTAAGAACAGTGTTATGAAAGACACCATTCACGACAAACCCAAAATCCAATTTGATATTAAGTACAAGGCTCTTAATAGAAATTATATCGGCTTATATTCAATATCAAATTCTAAAACCAACGGATATTGTATTAGGATAACGATATCAATATCTTCCAAATTCCTTAACAATATCCATATAATCACGAAATCCAATATCGAAATATTCCGGAGATTATTTCCATTCAAACCTGTTCCAATTTATAAATTGGAAAATTCAGGTTATGTTAAACCCATTTTCAATCTAATTTATTATTTTCAATAATCATTGGATTATTATTCTAGTTATTAACTCGTCCATTTAGATAAAACTATATGTTTATCTTTTCAAACATGTAATATTTCATTCAGAATCTTTCCAAATCATTTATTATGATTTTACACAATTTTTCCATATTTTAAATAATTTTATTAAGGTCTTTACAATTGGTTTCCAACATTGGCCACTAAACTGCATCCATAATGACCTTTTCTGAAATTGATTTGGACATAATTTAAAATCCAACCATTCAATTTAAATATCTTATATTCATTGGAAAGATCTTTTCGATACGAACCTAATGGTTCTGGTTTTAGGAGAATCCGACGGTCGGATCTCCCGGTATGTCAGTTTGAAGTTAATGGTTGAAATTTGCGAATGGTCGCTACGCGACGCATTCTATTCAAACCATTATATATATAATATATATATATATATCGTCGATTTCAGTTTAAAACGTATTTTATAAATAGCTTATAAATTCATTTTAAAATGATTTCAACTTCCATTTCAATTTTAAATCAAAATTAAATATTTCATATCAATATAATATTAAAATGATAATATTTTCAAAATATCTGATTTTGAAGCCATTCTTTTCGATATTCATTAAAAAATGAATAAAATCGACAGAAAAATCCGTTCGAGTTAAAATGGCGTTTTACTACTTAACTTGGCTTCACATATTCATTTCAGTTATGAATATTTCTATATTTTTTTGTCTATCCAAAATCGGACATCAAAATCATAATTTAATTCTTCATTGATTATTGTTTTAAAATATTCTTTATTTATGAATTGGAATGTGACTCAATCAATTACCATATAATTTCAGTTATATGGATTTCATACATCACATGTATTCAACAATAATGATAAATAATCATTCAACATTCAAGCATCATCCAAAGTGCATTCTATAACTGTATAAGCATTAAAGTAAATAAATAACGCTTACAACAGTCTATCAATCAATCGATCGACATACCACTAAATATTGGGATTAGTGTATGTCCAATATCACCCCAATACCCGTGTGGGGTTTTCAAACAACAACAGTCTATTTAAATAAATCATTGGCTAATAAATTTAACTAATTCTTATTTGGTTTGAATTATTTTTCTACTTAACAAATTTAAACTGTTCAAATTATAAATGGATATTTATATCACATTTCAATAACCACAAAATGTATCCACATTGTTGGAAATATGAGTGTCGGATATTCAAACAAGGCTTCTTGTGCAGATGAGTCGTGAATAGTTCATGTGTTGAACTCAAGCAATGTCACATACAACAGATAAAAATCAACATTTGCAATTTCTATACATTTACAGTTATAAAATAAATTAAATAACTTTACAAACATTTTAGTGAGAGAATTCTCACGTTGGTTTCCACTCCGCCATTCTTTATTTTTGAATTTATTTCTTTTCGGATGTGAATTTTCGTCAATTTCTAATTTTCTTCATTTCTGATCTAGTCAGTGCCATTATGAAGCTCTCCTCCCTGCGATTCCAACACTTCTGAAATTGCGTGATTCCGTGCTCGTATGACAAAGTTATGGCATTAATTACATTGATAACATTATTGAATAATTAAATATAATTAATTAAATTAACCTTTCTTTATCACATTTAAAAACGTTGCTAATCCTTCTTCGTGATTTGACTGGATCATTAAAACCCATCGTGGCCATTAGGGTTCACCATCGCGCGACAAAAGAGACTGTCATTTTCTGATCTGCCATTACCATGTCGTTGGCCTTTGTGTCACCTCCCTCATCCCATCGTGGTGCATAACTCGACACCCACACCAGTCTAAGAATATCAACCGAACATCGGCGTGTAAGGATCCGAGACTTCCCTGATCTCCGAGGAGAAGAGGAAGAACGGATTGCCTTGAGGTCAAGACGAATCAAAATACAAACAGAAAAACATTTCATTGCTTATTACAATAATTTACATCAGAATACAAGAATATGCAGAGGATGAACAAACATTATACATTTACTAAATATAAGAGATTTACAAGTTACAATGCAGCGGAAAATAATACAAAACACAACTGAAAGGAATATACGGATATCGGGCTTTCCGAATATCATTCCGGCTATAAACCAGGATCCTGTGAATATGAATCTGCAAAACCAAAACTACTAGCTGCCTGTGCAGAAAATAGGGGGCACCCAGAGTTTAGGTTAATACAATAAACTCTAGGTCAACATGTGAGTGGTGTGAGAACTAAAAATAGTTATTAATATGATTTTAGAGTTAGGTAAATCAAGGGACCACACCGTATAACATGGAATGAGCTTCCTCCCAAGAATACCAGTGCATAAAAACAACATCACAATGCTAAATAAAGAACAATGAAGCTATTATGAGACTCAGGTCCCATCACACAATGCAACGCAAGCCGGAGGATAGAGTTATTACCTTATAATAGCCAAGAATGCTTGGTACGTAAAATTTCATGTTTTATTATAACTATAAGTGTATAGTGTCAAAACAATTTCAATCATAAGTATCAATCATAGACAGCATAAGTGCCCTATACCACTATATCGCCATACTAGGCTCTACAATCAATACCGCAAAATGTCGTATTGGAAGTTGGATTACCATCTGTGAACCAAGGCAAGGGATCGTCCTCGCCGCTTCGTGACAATCTAGCCTACCATGTCTCAGGATCAGAACGCATCGACCCTTGGATCTTCAGGGCCGGTCCACACAGAGTGGATTAAAATACCCGAACATTGCGTTTCCCCGCCCTGTGGGGCATAAACTGCTCATACCCCGACCAGACCATCGGTCCCGGATCGACCGATATAACCGAGGTGCCTCGCTATCCATCATCCACATAAGTAAAATGCCAGGGCGTGTAAAACCACTGACACCACTCCTAGCTAGAAGGAAATGCATTCCCTCCTTGCAGTCCTCTCCCATTTCTGGTTCACACTAGGGTGTGAGGCTCGCGAATTAACGCTACACAAAGCTACGCTATATCAAAGTCGTGCTTTGATCATCAACCACAAAACCCTGCTTTTCAACAGAATCCTTGATCATTTGCATCCCAGCATGCCGCACAGGTAATTCACGCTATGCAACCAATGTCTATCAATCACACAGAATGAAATCCAATGTCAAACACACATCCATTTACAAGTTCGTTCTGGGTCTGAACGAAGCCGGAGTCACCTTATTCCTCCCGCATATGTCCAATACAGGGGAGAGGTCCTTGCATATCCGGTCAATCTCCAAGTAAGTCTGGATGATCACCACTTATTACCTTGTCTTGGGTGTACAGCCCAATCAAGACATTAGTAATCATCCAAACAATGTGAAGACCTCCGGTCTTCGACCACCGTCTTCATCCTCGACACATCGTCGAATCAGTTATTCAGAATGGGATAAACCTGGTCTTTCTGAATAACTTGTGTATATAATAAACAAGTGCTATAAAAACACAACATACGCCTCATTCCAATCCAGAATATTTCTTTATCCAAATACTCATATACTTTGGGAAAGGTTCCCATTAATTTTATCAAAGATAAATTCTTTAAATTTATTCTTTAATCTTCCTTTGGATTTCAATTCAAACCAAATTATTTTTTATCCAAGCAAGTCGGGATTAACGCACCTTACCGAAGTAATCATTTGTTTAATTCCCCAATCCCAACCTATTCATCCCATGAAGCAAAACTGGTAATACCTCATATCTAGCACCACGGTGTTATTGGTAAATTCAATTACCATTTCACGTTCAAATCTAATTAAAGATTTAACTATCGCCCGGGGAAAAACTGGTGATACTCCATTCTCGATCATTTCAATCTAATTAAAGATTCATTAAAACTCCACTTGGTTTTAATCTTCCCAAGAATCAATATTAGTGATTGTTTAACTTGGGAAATCATATCCTGTCTTTAATTGGGTTAAAGAACCAATGTCATTTAAAACACGGTTCACTACAAACCCAAAATCACATTCCATTCCATTAGCCTTTAACCGTAAGTTAGCAAGTGAACAACTCCCTAAGTATTAACCCCGAAGGCTGAAACCAACATCAGATCAACACCCAGGAAATTGTGGCGACCCAAGCTTCCCTGGTCTCCGAAGAGAAGAGAAAAACCGAATTACCGTGAGGACAAGACGAATCAGAACGCAAACATAAGAACATTTCATTGCTTATTACAACAACTCCATCAGAATACAAGAATATATAGAGTATGAATAAATATTACACATTTGATAAATATCATAGATTTAAATTACATTTAAATACATAGTAGCGGAAAAATAATACAAAACATAACTAAAAGAAATACTCAGATACAGAGCTTTCTGAATATCACTTCAGCTATAAACCAGGATCCTATGAATATAAATCTACAAAGACAAAACTACTAGCTATTCGTGTGGAAATAGGGGCACCCAGAGTTTAGGTTAAAACAATAAACCCCAAGCCAGTCATGTGACTGGTGCGACAACAAAAACAGTTACTAATCTTTATTTTAAAGTTAGGTAAATCAAGGGACCACGCTGTATAACACGGAATGGGTTTCCTCCCAAGAATACCAGTGCATAAAGCAACAGCGCAATGCTAAATAAAGAAAAAAGAAGCTATTATAAGACCCAGGTCCCATCACACAATGCAACGCAAGCCGGAGGATAGGGTTTTACCTTATAATAGCCAAAGAATGCTTGATACACTAAATTTCATCTTATATTATTACTATAAGTGAAGAAAACAACTTCAAATATAAATGTATCAATCATAGGCGGCATGGGTACCATATATCATGTCGCCATACTAGTTCTACAATTAAAACCGCAAAGGTCGTATTGGAAATTGGATTTCCGTCATAAGTCGAGGCATGGGGCAAGCTCCTATCTGTTCGAGACACTCTAGCAAATGTCTCAGGACCACACACAGCGATCCTTGGAACCTCCAAGGCTGGTCCTCTCCTACTTTTGAGGATTAACTATTCCTAAACACACATTTCCCGGTCCTATATGACCTATATTCGACGCGCCTCGCATTCCAACAACCACACTGGTGAATAATAATGTAAATGTCAGGGCTGGTAGGTCACTGACACCACCCATAGCTAGAAAGAAACGTCGTGTTCTCACTGCAGTCCAATCCCATTTTTGGCTCATACCGAGGTGTGAGGCTTGCGAATTAACGCTATACACAAAACTATGCCACACAGGTCGTGCTTTGATCATCAACCACAAGACTTTGCTTTTCAACAGAAGCCTTGATCATTTGCCACTTCGGCATGTCACACAGGCAATTCATGCCATGCGATTGATATCCATCAATATATAACCTCTGAGCTCGTACGTCTCAGAGAAGGGCGTTAAGCAAGAGAATAAATTCTTCGCCGCCAAACAGATATATATTTAATAGAAATCAATCAAACAGAATAAAATCCAATGTTAGACACACAATCCATTTACAAGTTTGTTCTGGGTCTGAACGAAACCAGAGGAACCTTATTCCTCGCATATCCATCGATCTCCAAGTACGTCTAGGCGATCACCAACAGATTCCCTCCTCTTAGGTGTATAGCCCAATCAAGATCATCAATAATCATCCAAACGATGTGGAGACCTCCGGTCTTCAACCACCGCCTTCATCGTCGATTTATCGTCGAATCGGTTATTCAGAATGGGTATAAACCTAGCCTTTCCGAATAACCCGCACATATAATAAACAAATGTTACACAAACACAACATACGCCTCATTCCGATTCAGAATATTCTTTATTCAAATATTCACATTCTTAGGGAAAGGTTCCCATTAATTTTATCAAAGATAAATTCTTTTAAATTTATTCTTTAGTCTTCCTTTGGATATCATTTCAAACCATGTTAAGGTTTTCCAAACTACTAGGGATTAGCGAACCACACCGAAGTAATTATTTATTTTATTTCCCAATCCCAACCTATTCATCCCATGGAGCAAAACTGGTAATACTCCATATCTAACACCGCAATGTTATCGGTAAATATTAATTACCATTTCACGTTCAAATCTAATTAAAGATTTAACTATCGCTTTGAAGCAAAACTGGTGATACTCCATTCTCGATCACTTTAATCTAATTAAAGATTTATTTAAACTCCGCTTAGTTTTAATCTTCCCAAAAATCAATATCCTGTCAACTGGGTTAAAGAACCAATGTCATCTAAAACACGGTTCACGATAAACCCAAAATCCAATTTAAATTCAATTCCAATTAAATACTAATTAACTGGACAATTTCAATAAATCTTAATTAAAAGATTTATTCTTTTCTAAAATGGGTTCAAGAACAGTGTTATTTAAGATGCCATTCACGACGAACCAAAAATCCCATTTGATATTAAATACAAGCCTCTGAATAGAAAATATATCGGCTTATATTCAATATCAAATTCTGAAAACCAACAAATATCGTATTGGAAAAAACGATATAAATGTATCTTTCAAATTTCCACAACCATATCTATATAATCACGAAATCCAACTTCGAAATATTTCAAAGATAATTTCGATTCAAATCCATTCCAATTCATATATTGGAAATTCTGATTATTTTTAAAACCACTTCAAATCCTATTTATTTATTCAAAAACATTGGATTATAATTCTAGTTCATAACTAGTTCATTTCGATAAAAATATATTTTTATCCTCTTTAAATATGGGATTTTTCATCCCAGTCCTTTCTAATTCATATATTATGATTTTACACAAATTATTAATATTTTTAATAATTTTATAAAGGCCCGTACCGTCGATTTCCAATAACGACCGTCGAACTGCACTTGCAGCGACCTTTTCCAAATTTGATTTGGGCATAATTCCAAATCCAACTATTAGATTTCAAATTTCTTATATTCATTGGAAAGCTCTTTTCGATACGAACCCAACGGTTCCGGTTTCAGGAGAATCCGATGGTCGGATCTCCCGTAACGTCAACTCGAAGTCAATGGTCGAAACTCGCGAACTGCCGCGGCGCGGCATGTACTATTCAGGCCGTTTAATATATAAAATATATATATAATATATATACTTCATCAATTTCAAGTCTAAATGTATTTAATAATTCGTTTAAATTTGTTTTCAAAACAATTTCAACTTCAAATCCAATTTTAAATCAAAGTTGAATATTCAATATCATTAATATATAAATGAAAATATTTTCAAAAAATTAGATTTTGAAGTCACTTCCTTTTCTATATTCATTATAAAAACGAATATAATCGATATAAATATCGTTCGCGTCAAAATGGTGCAAATCTAATCAACACGGCTTTATATATTTCAATAACTTTGTTATTATATTCAACAAATGGATATTTTCTTCGACACATGAGTATATATTTTATTCAACACATGAATATTTATTAATTCTTACTTACAATAAAAATGTGAATTTTATTGTATAAATATTTTATTCAACACATGAATATTTTCAACACATGAATGGTTTCAACACATGAATATTCTCAACACATGAGTATTTTCAACACATGACTATTTATTCTATTCAACATATGAATTATGTTTTATTTTCTAAATTAGAATGAGACCCACTCAATTACCATATAATGTTGATTATATGGATTCCATACAACACATGTATATACTAGCAACGATAAATAATCAACCATCATCCAGAGTGTACCACACAACTTCATAAGCATTAAATATAAATAATTAACGCTTACACAGTCGGTCAACCAATCGATCGACATACAACTAAATAATTAGGATTAGTGTATGCCAAATATCATCCCAACACCCGTGTGGGGTTTCAAATCAACAAACACGGAATGTTATTTGTGTCGTTGGGCGATGTGTAATATTTATTCATACGATGTATATTCTTGTATTCTGATGGAATTGTTTTAAAAAACAATGAAATATATATGCTAACAATGGATTTTTTTTTGCTACATATAAATATACTGGCGAAATTACATCGCCAGACCCTAGCGCCACCGCGACCCCCTCCCGGCCCCAGATCGACGGCGTGGGCCCTTCCCCTTCATCTCCGACCCTCTCTTTCCCTTCCTCTCCCTTTTCTTCCTCCAATCCGCAGTTGACCGACGCCATGGCCCATTTCCGCCAACAGAGAGGGCCGCCGACCACCCCCTTCCCCCTGTTGAGCGGCTGCGCCAGCGAGCACCTCCGGCGAGCCTCCTCCGATTGGAAAGTGAGTTCTTTATATTTTTATTTTTCTATTATATAAGATCTGATTTTAAAATTATATTAAATAGCATTGTAGATGATAAAAATACGATCTTAGCTTAGATAAAAATGCGGTCTTTGCTTGTATAAAAATGTGATTATTATGCTGGTCAAAATGTGATTTTTATGGTATAAGCATCATGTTAAAGATTAAATTTTTTGAGTATTAAAAATATGATTTTTATATTAGTAGAATAGTAAAAATATGATTTTTATATGATAGAGAAAATAAAAATATAATTTTTATTACATTACTAGCAAGATAAAAATATAATTTTTATCATGGAAGTAGCGGTGTAAAGGAGTGACTTTTACATAGGTAGTACAGATATAAAAACTACGATTTTTATATATATAATAGCGAAATAAAAATTTGATTTTTATACATGAAAAGTTTATTTTTATAAATGAAAAAGAATGATTTTTATTTATAAAAAGATTTGATTTTTAATTAAGCAAAGGTAAGATTTTTAAACCATATAAAGATGTGATTTTTATTTATATGAATGCCAAATAAAAATGTGATTTTTATATATGCAGTGAATACGGACAACGAAAGTGACAAAAGGAAACACGGTGAAGATTTCCTACATATGAAGAGTCGCGATGTTTGGTTTAGCTAATCGGTGAGAACTTCTCACTTTAAATTCTATTTTCTAGTTGAAAATATATACTAGGATGAAGATGGTGCTTAGCAGCACCCGACACCCGTTGTCCACAGACCATGAACGACTTGTTTGATTTTGTTATGTGGTGAAAACTGATTGTGATGTGGAATGAATGAAAATATATTCATGTGTTGAAATAAATTATTTATCGTTAAAAATATAATTTTTAACATGAATGTGAATAAATAAATATTCATTTACAAATCAGATGACTTGTTTATGTACACCCATTTAAAGGATATTAATTAGGACGATAAATTTTACACATCGCCCAACTGCACAAATAACATTCAGTGTTTGTTGATTTGAAACCCCATACGGGTATTGGGATGATATTTGGCGTACACTAATCTCAATTATTTAGTTGTATGTCAATCGATTGGTTGACAGACTATGTAAGCTTTAATTATTTATATTTAATGCTTATGCAGTTGTGTGGTGCACTCTGGATGATGGTCGATTATTTATCGTTGCTATTATATACATATGTTGTATAGAATCCATATAATCAACATTATACGGTAATTGAGTGGGTCTCATTCCAATTTAGAAAATAAATCATAATTCATGTGTTGAATAGAATAAATAGTCATGTGTTGAAAATACTCATGTGTTGAGAATATTCATGTGTTGAAACCATTCATGCGTTGAAAATATTCATGTGTTGAAATTATTCATGTGTTGAAAATATTCATGTGCTGAACAAAATATTTATAGAATATAATTCACATTTTTATTGTAAGCAAGAATTAATAAATATTCATGTGTTGAATAAAATATATATTCATGTGTTGAAGAAAATATTCATTTGTTGAATAGAATAACAAAGTTATTGAAATATATGAAGCCGTGTTGATTAGATTTGCTCCATTTTGACGCGAACGATATTTATATCGATTATATTCGTTTTTATAATGAATATAGAAAAGGAAGTGACTTCAAAATCTAATATTTTGAAAATATTATCATTTATATAATAATGATATGGAATATTCAGTTTTGATTTAAAATTAGATATGTAGTTGAAATTGTTTTGAAAATGAATTATAAAATACGTTTAGAATAGAAATCGACGAAGTATATATATTATATATATTAAATGGCCTGAATAGAACGCGCCGCACCGCGGCAGTTCGCGAATTTCGACCATTAACTTCGAGTTGACGTTACGGGAGATCCGACCGCCGGATTGTCCTGAAACTGGAACCGTTGGGTTTGTATCGAAAAGAGATTTCCAATGAATATAAGAAATTTGAAATCTAACGGTTGGATGTGGAATTATGTCCAAATCAAATTTGGAAAAGGTCGCTGTAAGTGCAGTTCGACGACCGTTATTGGAAATCGACGGTACGGGCCTTGATAAAATTATTAAAAATATTAATAATTTGTGTAAAATCATAATATATGAATTGGAAAGGACTGGGATGAAAAATCCCACATTTAAAGAGGATAAAAATATATTTTTATCGAAATGAACTAGTTATGAACTAGAATTATAATCCAATGTTTTTGAATAAATAAATGGGATTTGAAGTGGTTTTAAAAATAATCAGAATTTCCAATATATGAATTGGAATGGATTTGAAATCGAAATTATCTTCGGAATATTTCGATTTTGGATTTCGTGATTATACAAATATGGTTGTGGAAAATTGAAAGATATACTTATATCGTTATTTCCAATACGATATTTGTTGGTTTTCAGAATTTGATATTTAATATAAGCCGAAATATTTTCTATTCAGAGCCTTGTATTTAATATCAAATGGGATTTTGGGTTCGTCGTGAATGGTGTCTTAAATAACACTGTTCTTGAACCCAGTTTAGAAAAAAATAAATCTTTTAATTAAGATTTAGTGAAATTGTCCAGTTAATTAGTATTTAATTGGAATTGAATTTAAATTGGATTTTGGGTTTATCGTGAACCGTGTTTTAGAAGACATTGGTTCTTTAACGCGGTTAAAGACAGGATATTGATTTTTGGGAAGATTAAAACTAAGTGGAGTTTTAATGAATCTTTAATTAGATTAAAATGATCGAGAATGGAGTATCACCAGTTTTGCTCCAAAGCGATAGTTAAATCTTTAATTAGATTTGAACGTGAGATGGTAATTTATATTTACCGATAACACTGTGGTGTTAGATATGGAGTATTACCAGTTTTGCTCCATGGGATGAATAGGTTTGTGACGGCCCGCCCCGTACCAACCGACGTTTACTCCACTTGTGCGCTGTACACATGTCCAATTGGCATGGGACGGTCGCCAAAGAAGAGAAAGAAAGAAGAGGAACCAAATAAAGAACCTGTAATATGTCTCACAGCGCATGGAATAAAATATAATAGCCAACATATACTTGACATAAAACAGATGAGACAGTGCATAAGCTGAAAACTTGAACTAACATCATCAGAGTAGCGGAAATATCAAATACAGCTTATTACAACTTCAAAATACTGTCTCTAAGATAAGCAAAATAGGTATGCTACTAATGCCCAAAGTAGATACCGATCACGACACAGGGAGAATAACTATATATCATACGTGGAGCCTCCTGCTCGTCTTCAGTCCATCTACCAAGCGCACTACCAGCTATCCCTGTCTCTAGTCTGCTCGTGTGAGTACCCAGAGTAATAAGAAGAAACATAAAACTCTGGGTCAGACATCAGTCCGGTATGAGTGGTAGCAAGCATAAACAGAATAATAACAGGTATACTAAGTCATACCTGAACCTGGACCTGCAACCAAAGAGTTAGTACTACACGGTACAACACTCTATGATGTCACAAACACATAATACAAGTATACGGGGGTGGGGATGTGTGTGTCAAACAATCAAGCATAGCAACCATCCTCGCATCTCTCACTCAGTGGGTAAAGCATACGACATCCACTTCTTCGATCACTAGAGCACTTTACTCAAACGACAGAACTCGACTTTGTACGACTATGTACATTCCTACTACCACCAACGCCATACCTATGGGATCACGCCCAACGTTTCCATGACCCCACTCCATTGGTAGGTAGCTCCCTAGTCGCACCATATCCAAAGCCCGAGTTTGTCTCTCTACCTCCAACACCTAGTGATCCAAAGTCATAGACATCGACAACTCCTTAGCACACGTCCCGCAACAAAGCCCAATCACGAAGTGAACTCATTGGTTCCCGTCTGGATCCTGAGCTCGAACTTCCACTTGAACTACCTTTGCATTTCGGGTTATGGATCTCCATTGGATCGGTTCGGATTCCTTCCATCATCATTGGGATCGTGGTCTCCATCACCTCGGTTCGTGACTGCTACCTCGGGTCGGATCGGAGTGCACCATCGATTCGTGGCTTCCAGTTCCATCTGGATCAGATCGGGGTCCTTCATGGTACACTGGATCGGTTCGTGGCTTCCAGTCCCACCTGGATCGGATCGGGTTCTCCACCACGCCGCGGCTCAGGTCACGCCTCTTGGTCATAGCTCCAAGCCCTTCGCCCTCCTTCAAGTCTCCGGTTCGTTGTCCTCAAGGTGATCAGATCGGATCGTGTCGCTATCACTCCAGGCGGGTCGGGTCGGAGTCTTCAATCACTAAGCCTTGGATCACGACTTCTCGGATCGGTTCGGATCCTTCAGCTCGTGGCGTAGCTTACTTCGCTATAACGATCCGGTTCGGTTCGTGGTGAAGAGAAATGGGCGGTTCGGATCGGGTAGGGGGCGATCCGATCCGATTTCCTGCACTAATTCCTGCAACTTTCCAGCAAGTGTTTATACGCCTCTCGACGGCGTTTTCGACCATTCTAACTATTGAAACCAATCATAAAGCATACCAAAGAGTCATAGCAATGCATACAAGTGACCTCAAACACCAAAACAACAATATGACATGGTAAAATGGATCAAACATGCCTAAAACCCCATGTTTTCCCTTAAGCATATGTGAGCATAACTAATGGTATGATTAGCAAAACTTAACCAAATAAACCCAAACTCATATCAGAGGTCTAAAACATTATTTAAGATTTTATAAACGTTTTTCCAGAATTTATTCTCGTTTAAAAATGCTAATTAGCACTAATCATCCCGAATAACCATAATTAGTGCAAAAAGCAAGCTAATCACTCACCTTAGCCACAAAACAAACTAAGATCTGAAATAATTCTCTGAGTTGATGCGAATCCCAATGCTAACAGCAGCTCCAAGGTTGATTAGGTGAAGATCTTCTTTGATTAGGGGTTGCTAAGCCAAATCCTTGACCAAGAGATGATTTGGAGGTGCTCTAGAGGTTGGAAGCCATTTTTTTAGGGATCCTTAGTGATAAGTGGAGGCTAGAAAACTGAAATGGAATGGTTCTCCATCTCATTTCAGCCCTCCCATAACCCTAATCCCGAAATGGGTTATGGGCCTACTCACTAATCACCCGATTCGGCCCGGTTAAGCAGTTTTTCACCCTCCAAACCTTGTTTCAGCCATATCTCCCAAACGGTAAGTCTGTTTGGCTATTATGACCACTCTACGGAAAGAGAAACTACCAAACGAATCAAATGGAAGTGGTTTCAGGTCAAAATTCCTTCCCTATCAAAAGTTATGGACAAAACAGTACTGACTAGGGGCAGAATGGTCATTTAAAAATCGACAAAAATCATGAACTGGGGAAATGGCTCTAATAAATGTTTCCCAAAGTTACATGACCATACAACTTTACACTGGAAAGAAATAAATATTCTACAATCCTATGATGTGTAGAACACGGGTCGTTACACTCTCCCCCCCTTAAGAAATTTCGCCCCCGAAATTCCCTAATCAAAACACACACAAGGGTCCCGCATGCCTATCAATCATAAAACAACCATCAAACATGCAAAACAAGCAAAACAAGTCTATCCTAGCATGCGGAATAACTAAATCGCAAAGTAAATCTTACCAGGCAAAGAGTTCTGGATAAGCCTTTCTAATGCTCTCCTCTGTCTCCCAAGCACAATCATTTTCGTCCTCGCCCCACTGAACTTTGACTAGCTTCACCGACTTTCTTCGAAGTTGCTTCGTATCATGCCCCACAATACGAATCGGCTTGCGGTTCTCAACCGCCTCAGGTTCTACTTCGAAGTCCTCTAACTGATCAGGTGAAATAGTCACATTTGAGTCGTGAACGAACTTCCTTAGTTGGGAAACATGAAACACATTGTGAACTCCTGCCATTTTCTCTGGTAAGCCAACTCTATACGCCAAATTCCCAACTACCTCGAGAACTTGGAAAGGACCCACAAATCTTGGTGTCAACTTGCCTCTCCTGCCAAATCGTATCACGCTTTTCAACGGAGAGATCTTGACAAACACCAAGTCACCAACGGAGAATTTCAAGTCTCTTCTCCTTTTATCAGCATAGCTTTTCTGCCTATCCTGAGCAGCTTTCATTCGTTGCTGAATGATCTTGATCTTATCGGAAGTTTCTCTCACCACATCTGGTCCAAGCACAAACTTCTCGCCAGTCTCTATCCAACATGATGGTGAATTGCACGGTCTTCCGTACAAAGCTTCATATGGAGCCATACCGATACTGGATTGGTAGCTATTATTATATGCAAACTCCACTATATGCAAATGGTCATCCCATGCTCCACCGAAATCCAATATACAAGCCCTCAAGAGATCTTCCAATATCTGATTCACCCTCTCTGTCTGACCATCGGTTTGAGGATGATATGCGGTACTGAGATGTAATTCTGATCCTAAAGCCTCTTGTAAGCTCTTCCAAAATCCACTAGTAAACAATGGATCTCGGTCACTCACAATGCCTTTGGGTACTCCATGAAATCTCACTACCCACTTCATATATAGTTCTGCTAACTTAGCTGCAGTTCTGTTCGACTTAACTGGTATAAATCTTGCACTCTTGGTCAGTCGATCTACAATTACCCAAATGCCGTCATGTCCCGATCTAGTCCTCGGTAAACCATCGATAAAATCCATCGAAACTTGTTCCCATTTCCATTCGGGAATTTCTAATGGTTGCAACAACCCACTAGGCTTCTTCTGCTCGGCTTTAACTAGCTGACAATTCATGCATTTGGATATAAACTTCCCAACGTCTCTTTTCATCCCTTCCCAGTAGTAAGTCTGTCTCATGCCTCGATACATCTTATTACCACCGGGATGTATAGTCAGTTTTGAGTGATGACATTCTCTAAGCACTTCATCTCTCAAACCATTCATGTTGGGCACCACTAGTCTTCCATTCTTCCGAAGCCACCCATCTCGATCAAGCCCATACTTGTCCATCTCCCCATCGACATTCATTTCCAACTTGGAGATGACTTCCAATAAATTAGGGTCGTTCCTTTGACTGGAACCAATCCTCTCAATCAAAGTGGGTCTGATCGTCAAGCTAGATAGCATAACTGGATCCAATTCGCACCTTGGTCTGAAATCAAACCCCGCGATATACTCCAGTTGCTTCCATTCAAGAAACATTGCCCCTAAGCTGGCATGTCTCCTACTCAAGGCATCGGCTACCGCATTACCCTTCCCAGGTGTATACGCGATATCAAAATCATACGAAGCCAAGAACTCTAACCATCTCTGCTGACGGAGATTCAGATCTTTCTGAGAGAAGAGATACTTTAACGATTTATGATCGGTAAAAAGCTCAAATCTTTCTCCCAAGAGGTAATGTCTCCACATCTTCAGCGCAAATACAATTGCTGCCAATTCCAAATCATGGGTAGGATACTTCTTCTCATGTGGCTTTAGCTGTCGACTAGCATAAGCTACAACCCTACCTCCTTGCATCAATACCGCACCCAGTCCGGTACCACAAGCATCCGTGTATACCGTCATCTCTTCATTTCCCTTAGGAATGACCAACACTGGCGCACGCGTCAACTTTTCCTTTAGACTCTTGAATGCTTTTTCACACCCTCCGTCCCAAACGAAGGCTTGATTCTTCTTAGTCAACTGAGTCAACGGTGCCGCTGTCTTGGAGAAGTCTTTGATAAACTTACGATAATATCCAGCTAACCCCAAGAAACTTCTTACGTCGGTTGCATTCTTGGGTGTAGACCAATCTTGTACCGTAGCCACCTTTGCAGGGTCCACGGCCATACCATTCTCTGAAACAACATGGCCCAAGAATCTCACTTCTCTCCTCCAAAAATGACACTTAGAGAATTTCGCTTTCAGTTGGTGTCTTCTCAACACCTCCAACACAATTCTCAAATGTTCCTTGTGTTCCTCTTCTGTCCTTGAGTAAACAAGGATATCGTCTACGAACACAAGAACAAACTTATTCAGTTGGTCTCTGAATACTCTATTCATAAGATCCACGAAGTATGCTGGTGCATTGGTCAACCCGAATGGCATGACCAACCACTCATAAAACCCAGACGGCGTCCTAAATGCCGTTTTAGCTATACTATCAGCTGCTACATGGAGCTGATGAAATCCTGTCGCGAGGTCCAACTGGGAGAACACTCTCTCTCCTTCCAGTTGATCAAACAAATCATCTATCCGTGGTAGAGGATACTTATTCTTCCTCGTCACCTTATTTAACTCGCGATAGTCCACACACAATCGAAGGGAACCATCTGCCTTAGTAGCAAACACAACTGGTGCTCCCCACTCGGAAACACTTCTTCTAATAAATCCCTTCTTCATAAGATCGCTAACTTCCACCTCGAGCTCTCGCTGTTCTCGTGATGCCATACGACGAAGTGGCATCACTATAGGTCTGGCATCTTTCACTAAATCAATACGAAACTCAATCTCCCGGTGTGGTGGAAGTCCGGTCACTTCCTCGAAGATGTCCGGGTACTGACCAACCACGGGCAAACCTGATAACTCATCATGCGGAATGTCGAGGGAATTTACAAAACTAGCCATTACCCCATCACATGGTAGATTACCAAACACTACCCTCCGCCCATCATCCGCCCTAACTGTCACCAAAAAGCCCTCACAGTCTACCACCACCCCGTATCTTTGGAGCCAATCGACTCCCAAAATAATGCCATACCCAGTAAAGCCCAAAACAAAGCAATCACAAACAAACATACATCCATGACTCGATAAGACCACATTACGACAGATCATACTGAGGTTTGTTGAACCACCAATCGGGTTCGTCACAGCTAATGGTCTATCGACTAACTCGGGTTCCAATCCTAACCTATCTACCAGGTCACTAGATATGAAGGAATGGGAAGCCCCGGTATCGAACAAAACTCTAACAGGAAGATCATAAATGGAAAGCATACCTTGAATGACGACTCCCTTTCCTTTCTCCGCCGCAGTTGGGGCATTCGACGAAGAAGGAACAACATTGATGGCATATGCTTTCACAATCTGATTCTCCTTCAGAGGTTGCGGGCACTTATCCTTAAAATGTCCCTCCTGACAACAGTTAAAGCACTTCTTTCCCACTGTCTTGGCCCTACATTCCCTTGCATAATGGCCCTTCTTTCCACATTTGAAGCACTCGACTTCCTTCCTGCTTTTCTTCTGGCCATCCTTAGCTTGGTTCTGCTTCCTCTTATTTTGAGAGTTATTCTTGCCTCCACCGCTTGCTTGCGGCTTTGGCTCTTCAGCAGATGCAGCAACAACCCCAGTCTTCGGCTTAGGGTAAAGACTTTCTGACCTCAAAGCTTTTCCCACGATCGACTCAAACGTCTCATCGATGTGATTAATCAGCCTCTCCCCTAAGTATTCATCCAAACCAGTGATGAACTTCTCATTTTTCTTTTTGGGAGTATCGATTAGAGATAACCCATACTTCGACAAAGTGTCGAACTTAGCAACATAATCCAATACTGCCCTCCCATTCTGCTTAAGCTCCAAGAACTTCCTAAACAATTCCGATTTCTGGGCAGCTGGGATATACTTGTCGCTAAAGCGAGCTTTAAACTGATCCCAAGTAACTTGATCTTCTGGTGTGGCTGCCCTAATAGCATTCCACCAATTCATCGCTCGTCCTTGCAGCTGACGAGACGCTAGCCTTCTCTTCATCGCATTCTCGATACCCAAGTCATCGAAGATTCGATCACAGCTATCCAACCAATCCTGAACATCCGTGGCCGACTCTGTTCCGTGAAACGGCTTTCCACCAAGATTAGTGTAATCCTTGCTCAGCTTGGCGAAATCGGCCCTAGGCGCTTGCACCGCTGCACCTCCAGCATTGGCAACATTAGGAGCCTCCCTCTGAATATCCACAAGCATCTCTCTCATGAGGTTGGTAAACATAGCCCTCATGTCAGGGGGATTCCCATTATTGGCCCCTCTACCAGCACCTCTTCCTCAGCTCATCGTCAAATCTGTTAAAGAGAAAACGATTAACCATCTCCATAGTGGTGCCAGTGCAGTGCAACTTCATTCTTATACTACTAATAGTATATATATACATAGCTTTTGAAAACCAAAGTAATCACAAATACGCGCTCTCATATACGTACTAACTCTCCCTAGTGTCTTTCCCTAGGTTAACTACGCAACCTGGCTCTGATACCAAGTGTGACGGCCCGCCCCGTACCAACCGACGTTTACTCCACTTGTGCGTTGTACACATGTCCAATTGGCATGGGACGGTCGCCAAAGAAGAGAAAGAAAGAAGAGGAACCAAATAAAGAACCTGTAATATGTCTCACAGCGCATGGAATAAAATATAATAGCCAACATATACTTGACATAAAACAGATGAGACAGTGCATAAGCTGAAAACTTGAACTAACATCATCAGAGTAGCGGAAATATCAAATACAGCTTATTACAACTTCAAAATTCTGTCTCTAAGATAAGAAAAATAGGTATGCTACTAATGCCCAAAGTAGATACCGATCACGACACAGGGAGAATAACTATATATCATATGTGGAGCCTCCTGCTCGTCTTCAGTCCATCTACCAAGCGCACTACCAGCTATCCCTGTCTCTAGTCTGCTCGTGTGAGCACCCAGAGTAATAAGAAGAAACATAAAACTCTGGGTCAGACATCAGTCCGGTATGAGTGGTAGCAAGCATAAACAGAATAATAACAGGTATACTAAGTCATACCTGAACTTGGACCTGCAACCAAAGAGTTAGTACTACACGGTACAACACTCTATGATGTCACAAACACATAATACAAGTATACGGGGGTGGGGATGTGTGTGTCAAACAATCAAGCATAGCAACCATCCTCGCATCTCTCACTCAGTGCGTAAAGCATACGAAATCCACTTCTTCGATCACTAGAGCACTTTACTCAAACGACAGAACTCGACTTTGTACGACTATGTACATTCCTACTACCACCAACGCCATACCTATGGGATCACGCCCAACGTTTCCATGACCCCACTCCATTGGTAGGTAGCTCCCTAGTCGCACCATATCCAAAGCCCGAGTTTGTCTCTCTACCTCCAACACCTAGTGATCCAAAGTCATAGACATCGACAACTCCTTAGCACACGTCCCGCAGCAAAGCCCAATCACGAAGTGAACTCATTGGTTCCCGTCTGGATCCTGAGCTCGAACTTCCACTTGAACTACCTTTGCATTTCGGGTTATGGATCTCCATTGGATCGGTTTGGATTCCTTCCATCATCATTGGGATCGTGGTCTCCATCACCTCGGTTCGTGACTGCTACCTCGGGTCGGATCGGAGTGCACCATCGATTCGTGGCTTCCAGTTCCATCTGGATCGGATCGGGGTCCTTCATGGTACATTGGATCGGTTCGTGGCTTCCAGTCCCACCTGGATCGGATCGGGTTCTCCACCACGCCGCGGCTCAGGTCACGCCTCTTGGTCATAGCTCCAAGCCCTTCGCCCTCCTTCAAGTCTCCGGTTCGTTGTCCTCAAGGTGGTCAGATCGGATCGTGTCGCTATCACTCCAGGCGGGTCGGGTCGGAGTCTTCAATCACTAACCAAATTAACCCAAACTCATATCAGAGGTCTAAAACATTATTTAAGATTTTATAAACGTTTTTCCAGAATTTATTCTCGTTTAAAAACGCTAATTAGCACTAATCATCCCGAATAACCATAATTAGTGCAAAAAGCAAGCTAATCACTCACCTTAGCCACAAAACAAACTAAGATCTGAAATAATTCTCTGATTTGATGCGAATCCCAATGCTAACAGCAGCTCCAAGGTTGATTAGGTGAAGATCTTCTTTGATTAGGGGTTGCTAAGCCAAATCCTTGACTAAGAGATGATTTGGAGGTGCTCTAGAGGTTGGAAGCCATTTTTTTAGGGATCCTTAGTGATAAGTGGAGGCTAAAAACTGAAATGGAATGGTTCTCCATCTCATTTCAGCCCTCCCATAACCCTAATCCCGAAATGGGTTATGGGCCTACTCACTAATCACCCGATTCGGCCCGGTTAAGTAGTTTTTCACCCTCCAAACCTTGTTTCAGCCATATCTCCCAAACGGTAAGTCCGTTTGGCTATTATGACCACTCTACGGAAAGAGAAACTACCAAACGAATCAAATGGAAGTGGTTTCAGGTCAAAATTCCTTCCCTATCAAAAGTTATGGCCAAAACAGTACTGACTAGGGGCAGAATGGTCATTTAAAAATCGACAAAAATCATGAACAGGGGAAATGGCTCTAGTAAATGTTTCCCAAAGTTACATGACCATACAACTTTACACGGGAAAGAAATAAATATTCTACAATCCTATGATGTGTAGAACACGGGTCGTTACAAGGTTGGGATTGGGAAATAAAATAAATAATTACTTCGGTGTGGTCCACTAATCCCGACTAGTTTGGAAAACCTTAACATGGTTTGAAATGATATCCAAAGCAAGATTAAAGAATAAATTTAAAAGAATTTATCTTTGATAAAATTAATGGGAACCTTTCCCTAAGAACGTGAATATTTGAATAAAGAATATTTTGAATTGGAATGAGGCGTATGTTGTGTTTGTGTAACATTTGTTTATTATATATGCGGGTTATTCGGAAAGGTCGAGTTATAAACCCATTCTGAATAACCGATTCAACGATAAGTCGACGATGAAGACGGTGGTCGAAGACAGGAGGTCTTCACATCGTTTGGATGATTATTGATGATCTTTATTGGGCTGTACACCTAGGAGGAGGGAATCAGTTGGTGATCGTCCAGACGCACTTGGAGATCGATGGATATACGAGGAATAAGGTTCCTCCGGTTTCGTTCAGACCCAGAACGAACTTGTAAATGGACTGTGTGTCTGGCATTGGATTTTATTCTTTGTGATTGATTTCTATTAAATATATATCTGTTTGGCGGCAGAGAATTTATTCTCTTGCTTAACGCCCTTCTCTGAGACGTACGAGCTCAGAGGTTATATATTGATGGACATCAATCGCATGGCATGAATTGGCTATGTGACATGCCTAAGTGGAAAATGATCAAGGCTTCTGTTGAAAAGCAAAGTATTGTGGTTGATGATCAAAACACGGCCTGTGTGGCATAGCTTTGTGTATAGCGTTAATTCGCAAGCCTCACACCTCGGTATGAGTCAAAAACGAGATCGAACTGCAGGGAGAACACGATGTTTCTTTCTAGCTATGTGTAGTGTCAGTGACCTACCAACCCTGGCATTTACATTATTATTCACCTGTGTGGTTGTTGGAATGCAAGGCGCCTCAGATATAGGTCCTATAGGACCGGGAAACGTGTGTTCAGAAATAATTAATCCTCAAAAGCAGGAGAGGACCGACCTTGGAAGTTCCAATGATCGCTATGTGTGGTCCTGAGACATTTGCTAGAGTGTCTCGAACGGAGAGGAGCTTGCCCCTTGTCTCGACTCATGACGGAAATCCAATTTCCAGTACGACCTTTGCGGTTTTAATTGTAGAACTAGTATGGCGACATGATATATGATACCCATGCCGTCTATGATTGATACATTTATATTTGAAGTTGTTTTCTTCACTTATAGTAATAATATAAGATGAAATTTAGCGTATCAAGCATTCTTTGGCTATTGTAACGTAAAACCCTATCCTCTGGCTTGCGTTGCATTGTGTGATGGGACCTGGGTCTTATAATAGCTTCATTTTTCTTTATTTAGCATTACGTTGTTGTTTTATGCACTGGTATTCTTGGGAGGAAACCCATTCCGTGTTATACGGCGTGGTTCCTTGATTTACCTAACTTTAAAATAAAGATTAATAACTGTTTTAGTTGTCACATCAGTCACATGACTGTCCTGGATTTTATTGTTTTAACCTAAACTCTAGGTGTTCCTATTTCCACACGGGCAGCTAGTGGTTTTGGTTTTGCAGATTTATATTCATAGGATCCTGTTTTATAGCTGAAGTGATATTCGAAAAGCCCTGTATCCGCATATTTCTTTCAGTTATGTCTTGTATTATTTTTCCACTACTATGTATTTAAATGTAATTCAAAACTCTGATATTTATCAAATGTGTAATATTTATTCATACTCTGTATATTTTTGTACTCTGATGGAGTTGTTGTAACAAGCAATGAAATGTTCTTCTGTTTGCGTTCTGGTTCGTCTTGTCCTCATGGTAATTCGTTCTTTCTCTTCTCTTCGGAGATCGGGGAAGTTCGGGTCGCCACAGAAACCATTCAACTTAACTAATCTCCAGTTAGTTTCTGATTATCTTATCTCTGTTGGGTCTAAGAAAAGTATCATTAAAGATACCATTCACGACAAACCCAAAATCCAATTTGATATTAAATACAAGGCTCTCAATAAAAAATATATCGACTTATATTGAATATCAAATTCTGAAACCAACAAATATCGTATTGGAATAACGATATATATATATATATGTGTGTGTGTGTGTGTATCTTCCAAATTCCTCCACAATATCCGTAAAATCACGAAATCCAATATCGAAATATTCCAAAGGTAATTTCGATTCTGATCCATTCCAATTCATATATTGGAAATTCTGATTATTTTAAAACCATTTCAAATCCAATTTAATTATTAAATTTTTTTTGATTATAATTCTAGTTCATAACAAGTTCATTTTGATAAAAATATATTTTTATCCTTTCAAATATGGAATTTTTCAGCCCAATTATTTCCAAATCATTTATTATGATTTTACACAAGTTATTGATATTTTAAATAATTTTATCAAGGCCCGTACAGTCGATTTCCATAAACGGTCGTCGAACTGCACTTACAGTGACCTTTTCCAAATTTGATTTGGATATAAATCCAAATCCAACCGTTAGATTTCAAATCTCTAATATTCATTAGAAAGCTCTTTTCGATACGAACCCAAGGTTCCAGTTTTAGGAGAATCCGACGGTCGGATCTCCCATAATGTCCATTCGAAGTCAATGGTCAAAATTCGCGAACTGCCGCAGCGCGGCGTGTTCTATTCAAGCCATTATATATTATATATATAATATTTATAATATGTATTTCGTTCATTTCCATTTAAAACGTATTTTATAAATTGTTTTAAATTCGTTTTCAAAACGATTTCAACTTCATATCCAATTTTAAATCAAAATTGAACATTCCATATCATTAATATATAAATGACAATATTTTTAAAACATTATATTTTGAAAACAATTCCTTTTCGGTATTCATTATAAAAATGAATAAAATCGATATAAATATCGTTTATGTCAAAAATGGCGTTAATCTGATCAACACGGCTTTATATATTTAAATATATTCGTGTCTATCCCAAATCGGACATCAAAATTAGATTTTGATCTGTTATTGAATAATATTTTAAAATATTCGTTATTTTAAAATAATCGTTATTTTAAAATATTTATTCTTTCTGTACTAGAATCAGACACAGTCAATTACCATATAATTTGCTTTATATGGATTTCATACCACACACATACACAACAACAATGATACACAATCAACCATCATCCAGAGTGCATTCTACACTGCCTAAGCATTAATATAAATATTTAACGCTTACATAGCTTGTCAACCAATCGATTGACATACAGCTAATTATTGGGGCAAGTGTATGTCATATATCATCCCAATACCCGCGTGGGGTTTCAATCAACAAATAATGAATTGTATTTGTGCAGTTGGGCGATGTGTAAAATTTATCATCCCAATCAATATAAGTCAAATATGAGTACATAAACAAATCATCTGATTTGTTTATGAATATTTATTTTATTCATATACACGTTAAAAACTATATTTTTAACTATAAAATATTTTATTTCTATTCCACATCGCACAATCAATTTTCACAACACAATCAAACAAACAAACAAGTCATCCATGGTCTGTGGATGACGTGTGTCGGGTACTACTAAACACCGTCTGCATCCCAGTATATATTTCAACTAGAAAATAAATTAAAAGTGAGGATTTCTCACCTTTGGGATCCACTCTGCTATCTTCTATTTCTGAACGGTTCGGATTTGTCCAAAATTCCAATGCGATCTTTTCCCGCTATTCACGTTAAAAATCACATTTTTATTTCAACGCTATAAAAATCACATTTTTATTTCATTACATATATAATAAAAATCAGATTTTTATTTCATTACATAAATAAAAATCATATTTTTATATTCTCTATTATATAAAAATTCTATTTTTAATCCGCTACTCATATAAAAATCGAATCTTTATTCTCGCTACTTCATGATAAAAATAAAGTTCATGTTTTTATATCGATGTTTGCTTTATAAAAATCATATTTTTATTACCTCTATAATATAAAAATCATATTTTTATTAGGGTGCGTTTTTTAGAGGTCCCTATTAAGTTTCAAAATATAAAAAAAACCCGCTCATAAACTTATTGTAAATTAGGTCCCTATTTTCTGAAAAGTCATCAAAAAAATATAAAAAATATATAAAAAAATCACGTAAATTCGTATTTAAATAAAACATGTAAACACTAAAAAATTCAGAACAAAAAACCATCAACGAAGGCGTCAAAAATAAAAATAAAACGAAATTTCCAGTTAAATGAATAATAGTATGCACATATATCACTTTCCTGCATATATCTGTGCATATTTTTCACTACATACATCTTCGTTGATTTTTTTTCATGCAAATAAATGCATACATATGCGCAAAAATTTCAAATACTTGTATACATTTGTGCAGGTTTATTTTCAGATTTTAATCTGAAAACAGCTTACAGAAAAGTTGCATACATATATGCAATTATCAGTAATAATTGCATAAATGTATGCAACTATTTTTTTTCGATTTCCGTAGATTCCTGACATTATTTCCATATTTTAGAATTTTTTTTTTTTATGATCGTAAGCACATTTTTTAAAAAAAAATACAAAAAGGCGGAAAAAATAAAATAGGGGGCAGGTTTAAAAATTTTCAGAACTTTGTTTTTTTTATAAATTAGGTCCCTACTTTTTATCCTATAAAAATGTTGCACACATGTGCATTTTTTTGAGAAATTTGCACATTTGGATGCAAATAAAAATGAACTGAAATATTAAGTTAAATCTATCCGCTGGAAGAACTGCAATAATTGCATATATGCATGCAATAAAATCAAAAAGGTGCATAATATTATGCATTTAACTGCAGTTTTTTCTGTTTTTTTGCTGTTTTCTTCCTTCTGACATTATTTTTGTTGTTTTTTGAACTGAATTTTTTTTATAATGCGTAATATATTTTATTACTAATTTACGAATTTTTTTATTTATTTTTTAATTATTATTTTATAAGTTTTGAAAACAGGGACCTAATTTACAATAAGTTTATGACCGGATGTGAGCCTAATTAAGTTTCAAAATAGGGATGTGAGCCTAATATTCACTTTTTATTATCTCTATAATATAAAAATCATAATTTTATTATCTCTATAATATAAAAATCATATTTTTATATGGTTCTTACATAAATAAAAATCACAACTTTTATTCTCATAAAAATTATAGCTTCATATTTTTAAAGTTACATATAAACTGAAAATGAATTCCATGCTATTATATATAAATAAAAACTTACAATCTTTCTAGGGTGTCAATTGAGGGTGGGAATCGAAGGAGGAGGGGGTGCTCGCCGGGGTCAAGGAGGTGGAAGAGGGTGGCGGCGCGGGTTTGGGCGTGGGGCGTCGGCGCTTTGGGCTAGGGTTGCTGTTTGGAGTTAATGGAGCGAGAAGGGGGAAGGAGGAGGAGGTTTGGCGGTCGGAGGCAGAGGGAGAGGTGCTTCGGCGGTCGCTGCTCGGGGAGGGGAGGGCGCCTCCGGCGGTATAATAACCCGGAAATCCGAGCCAATTTAAAAAATTTATTTTGGCAATTTTATTGAATTTTGAATATTTAAAATGAATTATTTTAAATAACAACAACGAGAAATTTATTTTGAATAGAATTAGAACGTATATACTTATATAGATCGTCGTTAGAATATAAATATTTATTTTTAATTATAAAAGGAATTGAAAATGGCGCGATAGTTTGAAATTTCGATTTCAAAATTCAAATGAATGTACATGGTTCAAAATAAACCGGATTTTAGCGAAACCAAAAATATTAGAATCTAATTGAGAATATCTTTCCAACGAATCTGAAAAATCAAATTTTCATAGCGGGAATCAAAGGTTACGCCCAGTTGAAAATTCAGAATAATCGCTATGGAATTTTGGCCCTTAAAAATGGGAATTTTGCAAACGACCTCGGTTTTCGACGAAACGACTTTTGTTGGATCCATGATGTCAAGTTATTGCTAGGTTTCAAAATTCGTAATTTTCTGAATCAATATGTGAGCGTGGCAAAGGAAAACGTGTTTTGACAGTTTCAGTTAATTTCGATCGACCTGAAAATGGCCATTTTTCAATCGGTCTCGGAATTTGATAAAATTAGTTTTGTTTCGACCGTATCATCAATAAGAAGCTAGAAAATATTTTTTGGGAATTTGTAGAGTACATACGTGGCCCCAGTAAATTGAATTGCGCATTCAAATTCAATATATAGATTTAAATTTTGATTTTGACAAAAACTTATTGAAACGATTGAATCAGCTTATGATACATATCCCATTGTGTTCGGAATGGGGGTTATTAGCTATGGACGATAGGCGGTGGGTCTCGTTTTGAGGTCGAAATAAAAAGTTGCTTTTTGAAATTAAATAATTAAATAACTAAATAAAAAACCCTCTCTCTCTCTTCCTCTATACTCTCAGCCTCCCCCACATTTACTTTTCAAAATCGAAATAAATAAATAAAAAGGGAAGAAAGGGGGAGGAGCCACGCTCCTCCCATCATCGCGTCACCGTACCGCAGGCGCGGCCAACACCCCTACTTCTTCGATCCGCCTCCTCCCTCACCTCGTCTTCCTCCATCTCCTCCGCGTCTCTCTCCCTTCCTATACACCCTCCAGCGCCTCCCCCACTCGCCCCCGCTCTCTTCTTCCTCTGCCAAGACCACCACCGCCGCACCAGGTGGAGCAGCGCCACCTCCGGCCTCACGCGCAGCCCTTCAGCCCCTTCCACCTCCGTCCGACGAAGACCCCCCTCCTCCGCAGTCGACATCGAGAAAGTGAGCCCCTTTTTACTTTAATTTAAATTCATTTTTAATTTAATTGCATTGTTTTGAATTCGGTTTGGATTTTTATATGTAAAGGGTTGATTTTTATAGGTAAAAGGATTTGACTTTCTTAAATAAAAAGATAAGATCTTTATTATGAAGTAGAAAGTATAAAGATATGATTTTTATATTATAGAAAGATTAAAAATAGAATTTTTATATAATAGAGAATATAAAAATATAATTTTTATATATATAGCGAAATAAAAATCTGATTTTTATTATATATGTGTTGAAATAAAAATGTGATTTTTATAGTGTCGAAATAAAAATTCAATCTTTATATAAGAGGTAGAAATATAAAAATATAATTTTTATACAGGAAGGAGCGTTGTAAAAATAAAAATATGATTTTTATTTATTAGAATGAAGCGATAAAAATATGATTTTTATATAGTAGAGAGAATAAAAATATGATTTTTAAATATGTAGTGAATCAAAAATATGATTTTTATTATATGAACATCGTTATAAAAATAGATCTTTTATCTATATAATAGAGTTATAAAATTAGAATTTTTATCCATATAGCGTAGTTATAAAAATGTGATTTTTATATACATAGCAATAATATAAAGATGCGAATTTTATACATGTAGTGGACACGGACGACGAAAGTGACAAAAGGCGAGCACGACGAAGATTTCCTACATATGAAGAGTCGTGGCGTTTGGTTTATCTAATAGGCGAGAACTTCTCACTTTTAATTTAATTTCTAGTTTGAAATATATACTAGGATGCAGACAGTGCTTAGTAGCGCCCGACACCCGTCGTCCACAGACCATGGATGACTTGGTTGTTTGATTGATGTGTTGTGAAAAATTGACTGTTGGTTGTGAAATAAAATATATATTCATGTGTTGAAATAAAATATATATTCATTTACAAATCGAACAATTTGTTTATGTACACCGATTTGACTGATATTGATTGGGACGATAAATTTTACACATCGTCCAACTGCACAAATAAAATCTGTGTTTGATTGTTTGAAACCCCACACGGGTGTTGGGATGAAATTGGACATACACTAATCCGAGTAATTAGTTGTATGTCGATCGATTGATTGACAGACTGTTATAAGCGTTGAATATTTATATTTTATGCTTATATAGTGTAGAATGCACTCTGGATGATGGTTGATTATTTATCGTTGCAATTATATACATGTGTTGTGTGGAATCCGTATAAGTAATATTATATGGTAATTGAGTGGGTCTCATTCCAATTTAGTAAATTAATTATATTCATGTGTTGAATAAACAAAATAGTCATGTGTTGACAATACTCATGTGTTGAGAATATTCATGTGTTGAAACCATTCATGTGTTGAAACCATTCATGTGTTGAATTGTTGAAACAATTCATGTGTTGAATAAAATATATATTCATGTGTTGAAGAAAATATTCATTTGTTGAATAGAGTAATGAAGTTATTGAAATATGTAAAGCCGTGTTGATTAGATATGTGCCATTTTGACGATAATGATATTTATATTGATTTTATTCATTTTTATAATGAATATAGAAAAGGAAGTCATTTCAAAATATAACGTTTTGAAAATATTATCATTTGTATATCGATGATGTGGAATATTCAATTTTGATTTGAAATTGACTATGAAGTTGAAATCGTTTCGAAAACGAATTTAAAACGATTTATAAAATACGTTTTAAAAGGAAATAGATGAAATATATATATTAAATGGCCTGAATAGAACACGCCGCGCCGCGGCAGTTCGCGAATTTCGACCATTGACTTCGAATTGACGTTACGGGAGATCCGACCGTCGGATTTTCCTGAAACCGGAACCATTGGGTTCGTATCGAAAAGATCTTTCCAATGAATATTAGAAATTTGAAATCTAACAGTGGGATTTGGAATTATGTCCAAATCAAATTTGGAAAATGTCGCTATAAGTGCAGTTCGGTGGCCGTTATTGAAAACCGACTGTACGGGCCTTGATCAAATTATTAAAAATATTAATTATTATTGTAAAATCATAATATATGAATTGGAAAGAACTGGGATGAAAAATTCCACATTTGAAAGGGTAAAAATATATTTTTATCGAAATGAACTTGTTTTGAACTAGATTTGAAATGGTTTTAAAAGTAACCAGAATTTCCAATAATTGAATTGGAATGGATTTGAATCGAAATCGTCTTTGGATTATTTCGATGTTGGATTTCGTGATGATACAGATATTGTTATGAAAATTTGAAAGTTATATTAATATCTTTATTTCCAATACGATATTTGTTGTTTGTAGAATTTGATATTGAATATAAGCCGATATATTTTCTATTCAGAGCCTTGTATTTAATATCAAATGTGATTTGAGTTTGTCGTGAATGGTGTCTTCATTAACACTGTTCATAAACCCAGTTGATAAAAAGATTAAATCTTTTTATTTTGATTTAATGAAGTGTACCAATTAAATGGTATTTAATTGGAATTGAATTGGAATTGAATTGGAATTAATTTTTGGGTTTATCGTGAACGGTGTTTTAAATAACACTTGTTCTTTAATCGGATAATTAATGGAATGTGATTTTGGGTTTATAGTGAACGGTGTTTTAAATGACAATGGTTCTTTAACCCAGTTAAAGACAGGATGTAATTTCCCAAGTTAAATAATCATTGATAGTGATTATTGAGAAGATTAAAACCAAGTGGAGTTTTAATGAATCTTTAATTAGATTGAAATAATCGAGAATGGAGTATCACCAGTTTTGCTCCAGGCGATAGTTAAATCTTTAATTAGATTTGAATGTGAAATGGTAATTGAATTTACCGATAACACCGTGGTGTTAGATATGAAGTATGATCAGTTTTACTTCATGGGATGAATAGGTTGGGATTGGAAAATAAATTAAATGATTACTTCGGTGTGGTTCACTAATCCCGACTAATTTGAATTGATATTCAAAAGAAGATTAAAGAATAAATTTAAAGAATTTATCTTTGATAAGATTAATGGGAACCTTTCCCAAAGTATAAGAATATTTGAATAAAAGAATATTCTGAATTGGAATGAGGCGTATGTTGTGTTTGTGTAACAATTGTTTATTATATACGCGAGTTATTCAGAAAGACCGGGTTTACCCCATTCTGAATAACTGATTCGACGTGGTGTCGAGGATGAAGACGGTGGTCGTAGACCGGAGGTCTTCACATCGTTTGAGTGATTACTGATGATCTTGATTGGAATGTACACCGAAGAGGAGGGAATCAGTTGGTGATCCTCCAGACGTACTTGGAGATCGATGGATATGCGAGGTACAAGGTGCCTCCGGTTTCGTTCAGACCCAGAACGAACTTGTGAATGGACTGTGTGTCTGACATTGGACTTTATTCTGTGTGATTGATTTCTATTAAATATATATCTGTTTGGCGGTATTCTCTTTCTTAACTCCCTTCTCTGAGACGTACGAGCTCAGGGGTTATATATTGATGGACATCAATCGCATGGAGTGGATTACCTATGTGGCATGCCTAAGTGGAAATTGATCGAGGCTTCTGTTGAAAAGCAAAGTCTTGTGGTTGATGATCAAAGCACCGCTTGTTTGGCATAGCTTTGTGTAGCGTTGATTCGCGAGCCTCACACTCCGGTTGTGAACCAAAAACGGGAGAGGACCTCAGGGAGGACATGCGTTTCCTTCTAGCTAGGGTGGTGTCAGTGACCTACCAACCCTGACATTTATGTTATTTTCACCTGTGTGGTTGTTGCTATTGCGAGGCGCCTCGGATATATCGGTGATTGTGTGGAGCCGATGGGCAATTGATCGAGGCTTCTGTTGAAAAGAAAAGTCTTATGGTTGATGATCAAAGCACCGCCTGTGTGGCATAGCTTTGTGTAGCGTTGATTCGCAAGACTCACACCCCGGTTGTGAACCAAAAAGGGAGAGGACCTCAGGGAGGGCATGCGTTTCCTTCTAGCTAGGGTGGTGTCAGTGACCTACCAGCCCTGACATTTATATTATTTTCACCTGTGTGGTTGTTGCTGTTGCGAGACGCCTCGGATATATCGGTTACTGTGTGGAGCCGATGGAGTCATTTGGCTCGTTGACGCCCCAAAGGGCGGGAAAACGTAGTGATCAGGCATTTTAATCCACATCGGTGGACCGGCCCTGTCGCTCCAAGAGTCACTCGAGCTCTGATCCTGAGACACGGGCTAGAGCGTCTCGAATCGGTAGAGAGCTATCTTTTGCCTCGGTTCACAGATGGAAATCCAGCTTCCAATACGTGACTTTGCGGTTTTATTTGTAGAGCCTAGTATGGCGACATAGTGGTATAGGGCACTTATGCCATCTATGATTGATACTTATGATTTGAAATTGTTTTGATACTATACACTTATAGTAATAATAAAACATGAAATTTCGCGTACCAAGCATTCTTGGCTATTATAAGGTAAAAACCCTATCCTCCGGCTTGCGTTGCATTGAGTGATGGGACCTGGGTCTTATAATAGCTTCATTTTTCTTTATTTAGCATTGCGATGTTTGTTTTACGCACTGGTATTCTTGGGAGGAAACCCGTTCTGTGTTATACGGCGTGGTTCCTTTATTTACCTAACTTTAAAATAAAGATTAATAACTGTTTTAGTTCTCACACCAGTCACATGACTGACCTAGAGTTTATTGTTTTAACCTAAACTCTGGGTGCCTTTATTTTGACATGGGCAGATAGTAGTTTTGGTTTTGCAGATTTATATTCATAGGAACCTGGTTTACAGCTGGAATGATATCCGGAAAGCCTGTATCCGTATATCTCCTTCAGTTGTGTTTTGTATTATTTTCCGCTGTAGTATTGTATTTAAATCTCTGATGTATAATATTTATTCATACTCTGTATATTCTTGTATTCTGATGGAATTATTGTAATTAACAATGAAATGTTCTCCTGTTTGTGTTATGATGCGCCTTGTCCTCAATTCAATCCGTGATTTCTTGTAAGGGGGATTTCCGGTCGTTTCAGCTTGGTATCAGAGCTTTGGTTTACAGAGCTCGGAGAACAAGACACATTAGAACCAAAGGAAAGAATCCATCAGAGATTGGATTAGTAATATCCAATGAGAATGACTCGTTAGAGATAGGATCAGTAGTATCCTAGAACGAGTGTAAAGAGTGTTGTTTTGAAAAATATAAAATTGAAAACAAGTTTTGTTTTGAAATTTTAATTCAATTATTCATATTTGAATATTTATTTATATTGATTTGGACTATTAGGTATATAGAGATTTTAATATACGTCTGATCCACGTGTATTGGAAGCCTCCAATATACTGGATGGATATAGAGTCACACTCTATTCACCAGGGATAATTCTGATGATGCGGCCGCATCATCAGTATTTATATTCGAGTGCCAAAAGTGTGTTATTTATATATTTCCATAGACTGGTGTGAGAACCAAAACTAGATAGGGCTTATTGTTGTGATTTGGCATCAAAAATCTGATATTTGGACTATGTATCAAAATTATGAGTTTGAAATGATAATCAACTAATTGATTAATGGTTTTGTTATATGATTATTCGTTGATTAATTAAAATTTGGACCATTTAGCCGAATCAAGTCAAATAGTGAATTGTATTGAAAATTAGTCGCATTTGTATACATATACGTGTACTTACATTGAACAGGTCATAGCAAGGAGGCTAGAGAAGAGGAATAAAATTGTTTGCCCGACAAATAGGTACATGTTTACTAATTTATTGGGTTTTGGATGATTTTATGAGCCACTTGGCTGTTTCTTTTTTTTTTTTGGATTGATGAGGGCCATGGGTGGCTATTTGAAATATCCCGAAGCTCTCGGTGCAGGGGAGGTTATGGCGAAATTTTTCGAAAATTTGGGTGTTAGCAAAATTTTTGAAAAATTTGAAAAGTTCTTAGAAACTGAAAAGTTAAAGAACTTAAGCCATAATGAAAATAATGGAAGTTGAGTTGATTAGTTAAACAACTTTCGGCTTCGTTCATTTTCGGGGATGAAAAGTTTTAAGTGGGGGAGATTGTAATAACCCGGAAATCCGAGCCAATTAAATTTTTTTATTTCGGCAATTTTATTGAATTTTGAATATTTAAAATGAATTATTTTAAATAATAACGACGAGAAATTTATTTTGAATAGAATTAGAACGTATATATTTATATAGAACGTTGTTAGAATATAAATATTTATTTTTAATTATAAAAGAAATTGAAAATGGCGCGGTAGTTTGAAATTTCGATTTCAAAATTCAAACGAATGTACAGGATTCAAAAAAAACCGGATTTTAGCGAAACTAAAAATATTAGAATCTAATTGAGAATATCTTTCCGACGAATCCGAAAAAACAAAATTTCATAGCGGGAATCAAAAGTTACGCCCAGTTGAAAATTCAGAATAATCGCTATGGAATTTTGGCCCTTAAAAATGGAAATTTTGCAAACGACCTCGGTTTTCGATGAAACCACTTTTGTTGTATCCGTGATGTCAAGTTATTACTAGGTTTCAAAATTCATAATTTTCTGAATCAATATGTAAGCGTGGCAAAGGAAAACGTGTTTTGACAGTTTTAGTTAATTTCGATCGACCTGAAAATGGCCATTTTTCAAACTATCTCGGAATTTGACGAAATTAGTTTTGTTAGGACTGTATCTTCAATACGAAGCTAGAAATTTTTTTTTCGGAAATTTTTAGAGTCCATACGTGTTCCCGGTAAATTGAATGCGCGTTCAAATTCAATATATTGATTTATATTTTGATTTTTTACGAAAACTGATTGAAACGGTCGAATTAGCTTACGATACATATCCCATTGTGTTCGGAATGGGGGTAATTAGCTATGTACGACAGGCGGTGGGTCTCGTTTTGAGGTCAAAATAAAAAGTTGCTTTTTGAAATTAAATAATTAAATTAAAAAAAAAACCTCTCTCTCTTCCTCTATACTCTCAGGCTTCCCCACGTTTACTTTTCAAAATCGAAATAAAAAAAAGGAAGAAAGGGGGAGGAGCCGTGCTCCTCCCATCATCGCGCCACCGCGCCGCAGGCGCGGCCACCACCCCTCCTTCTCCGACCTACCTCCTCCCTCACCTCCTCTTCCTCCATCTCCTCCGCGCCTCTCTCCCTTCCTATACACCCTCCAGAGCCTCCCCCACTCGCCCCGCTCTCTTCCCCCTCTGCCAAGACCACCGCCACTGCACCAGGTGGAGCAGCGCCACCTCCGGCCTCGCACGCAGCCCTTCAGCCCCTTCCACCTCCGTCCGACGAAGACCCCCTGCCTCCGCAGTCGACATCAAGAAAGTGAGCCCCTTTTTACATTAATTTAAATTCATTTTTAATTTAAATGCATTGTTTTGAATTCGGTTTGGATTTTTATATGTAAAGGGTTGATTTTTATAGGTAAAAGGATTTGATTTTCTTAAATAAAAAGATAAGATCTTTATTATGAAGTAGAAAGTATAAGGATATGATTTTTATATTATAGAAAGATTAAAAATAGAATTTTTATATAATAGAGAATATAAAAATATAATTAAAAATTATATATATGTTGAAATAAAAATTTGATTTTTATAGTGTCGAAATAAAATTTCGATCTTTATATAAGAGGTAGAAAAATAAAAATATAATTTTTATATAAGAAGAAGTGTTGTAAAAATAAAAATATGATTTTTATTTATCAGAATGAAGCGATAAAAATATGATTTTTATATAGTAGAGAGAATAAAAATATGATTTTTATATAGTAGAGAGAATAAAAATATGATTTTTATATATGTAGTGAATCAAAAATATGATTTTTATTATATGAACACCGTTATAAAAATAGAATTTTTATCTATATAATAGCGTTAAAAAAATAATTTTTTTATCCATATAGCGTAGTTATAAAAATGTGATTTTTATATACATAGCAATAATATAAAGATGCGATTTTTATATATGTAGTGGGCACGGACGACGAAAGTGACAAAAGGCGAGCACGACGAAGATTTCCTACATATGAAGAGTCGTGGCGTTTGGTTTAGCTAATCGGTGAGAACTTCTCACTTTTAATTTAATTTCTAGTTTGAAATATATACTAGGATGCAGACAGTGCTTAGTAGCGCCCGACACCCGTCGTCCACAGACCATGGATGACTTGGTTGTTTGATTGATGTGTTGTGAAAAATTGACTGTTGGTTGTGAAATAAAATATATATTCATGTGTTGAAATAAAATATATATTCATTTGTTGAAATAAAATATATATTCATTTACAAATCGAACGATTTGTTTATGTACACCGATTTGACTGATATTGATTGGGACGATAAATTTTACACATCGCCCAACTGCACAAATAAAATCTGTGTTTGATTGTTTGAAACCCCACACGGGTGTTGGGATGAAATTGGACATACACTAATCCCAGTAATTAGCTGTATGTTGATCGATTGATTGACATACTGTTATAAGCATTGAATATTTATATTTGATGCTTATACAGTGTAGAATGCACTCTGGATGATGGTTGATTATTTATCGTTGCAATTATATACATGTGTTGTATGGAATCCATATAAGTAATATTAGATGGTAATTGAGTGGGTCTCATTCCAATTTAGAAAATAAATTATATTCATGTGTTGAATAAACAAAATAGTCATATGTTGACAATACTCATGTATTGAGAATATTCATGTGTTGAAACCATTCATGTGTTGAAACCATTCATGTGTTGAAACAATTCATGTGTTGAATAAAATATATATTCATGTGTTGAATAAAAGAAAATTCATGTGTTGAAGAAAATATTCATTTGTTGAATAGAACATTGAAGTTATTGAAATATATAAAGCCGTGTTGATTAGATATGCGCCATTTTTACATGAACGAAATTTATATCGATTTTATTCATTTTTATAATGAATATAGAAAAGGATGTGATTTCAAAATATAACATTTTGAAAATATTATCATTTGTATATCGATGATGTGGAATATTCAATTTTGATTCGAAATTGAATATGAAGTTGAAATCATTTCGAAAACGAATTTAGAACGATTTATAAAATACGTTTTAAAAGGAAATCGACGAAATATATATAATATATATATTATATATATTAAATGGCCTGAATAGAACGCGCCGCGCCGCGGCAGTTCATGAATTTCGACCGTTGACTTTGAACTGACGTTACGGGAGATCCGACTGTCGGATTCTCCTGAACCCGGAACCGTTGGGTTCGTAACGAAAAGAGCTTTCCAATGAATACTAGAAATTTGAAATCTAACGGTGGGATTTGGAATTATGTCCAAATCAAATTTGGAAAAGGTCACTGTAAGTGCAGTTCGGTGGCCGTTATTGAAAACCGACTGTACGGGCCTTGATCAAATTATTAAAAATATTTATAATTTGGGTAAAATCATAATATATGAATTGGAAAGAACTGGGATGAAAAATTCCACATTTGAAAGGGTAAAAAATATATTTTTATCGAAATGAACTAGTTTTGAACTAGATTTGAAATGGTTTTAAAAGTAACCAAAATTTCCATTAATTGAATTGGAATGGATTTGAATCGAAATCATCTTCGGAATATTTTGATGTTGGATTTCGTGATGATACATATATTGGTATGGGAATTTGAAAGATATATTAATATCGTTATTTCCAATACGATATTTGTTGGTCGTAGAATTTGATATTGAATATAAGCCGATATATTTTCTATTCAGAGCCTTGTATTTAATATCAAATGAGATTTTGGTTTATCGTGAATGGTGTCTTCATTAACACTGTTCTTAAACCTAGTTAAGAAAAAGATTAAATCTTTTTATTTAGATTTAATGAAGTGTACCAATTAAATGGTATTTAATTGGAATTGAATTGGAATTGATTTTTGGGTTTATCGTGAACGGTGTTTTAAATAACACTTGTTCTTTAACCCGATAATTAATGGAATGTGATTTTGGGTTTATAGTGAACCGTGTTTTAAATGACATTGGTTCTTTAACCCAGTTAAAGACAGGATGTGATTTTCCAAGTTAAATAATCATTGATAGTGATTATTGGGAAGATTAAAGCAAAGTGGAGTTTTAATGAATATTTAATTAGATTGAAATAATCGAGAATGGTGTATCACCAGTTTTGCTCCAGGCGATAGTTAAATCTTTAATTAGATTTGAAGGTGAAATTGTAATTGAATTTACCGATAAGACCATGGTGTTAGATATGAAGTATGACCACTTTTACTTCATGGGATGAATAGGTTAGGATTGGGAAATAAAATAAATGATTACTTCGATGTGGTTCGCTAATCCCGAATAATTTGAATTGATATTCAAAAGAAGATTAACGAATAAATTTAAAGAATTTATCTTTGATAAAATTAATGGGAACCTTTCCCAAAGTATAAGAATATTTGAATTAAAGAATATTCTGAATTGGAATGAGGCATATGTTGTGTTTGTGCAATACTTGTTTATTATATACGCGAGTTATTTAGAAAGACCGGGTTTACCCCATTCTGAATAACTGATTCGACGTGGTGTCGAGGATGAAGACGGTGGTCGAAGACTGGAGGTCTTCACATCGTTCGGGTGATTACTGATGATCTTTATTGGACTGTACACCCAAGAGGAGGGAATCAGTTGGTGATCGTTCAGACGTACTTGGAGATCAATGGATATGCGAGGTACAAGGTGCCTCCGGTTTCGTTCATACCCAGAACGAACTTGTAAATGGACTGTGTGTTGGACATTGGACTTTATTCTATGTGATTGATTTCTATTAAATATATATCTATTTGGCAGCGGAGAATTTATTCTCTTGCTTAACGCTTTTTTTTGAGACGTACGAGCTCAGGGGTTATATATTGATGGACATCAATCACATGGACTGAATTGCCTGTGTGGCATGCCTAAGTGGCAATTGATTGAGGCTTCTGTTGAAAAGCAAAGTCTTGTGGTTGATGATCAAAGCACCGCCTGTGTAGCATAGCTTTGTGTAGCATTGATTCGCGAGCCTCACACCCCGGTTGTGAACCAAAAACAGAATAGGACCTCAGGGAGGGCATGCGTTTCCTTCTAGCTAGGGTGGTATTAGTGACCTACCAGCCCTGACATTTACATTATTTTCACCTGTGTGGTTGTTGTCGTTGCGAGGCGCCTCGGATATATCGGTGACTGTGTGGAGCCGATGGAGTCATTTGGCTCATTGACACCCCAAAGGGCAGGGAAACACAGTGTTTAGGCATTTTTATCCACATCGGTGGACCGTCCCTGTCGCTCCAAGGGTCACTCGAGCTCTGATCCTGAGACACGGGCTAGAGTGTCTCGAATAGGTAGAGGACTATCTTTTGCCTCGGTTCACAGATGGAAATCCAGCTTCCAATACGTGACTTTGCGGTTTTATTTGTAGAGCCTAGTATAGCGACATAGTGGTATGGGGCACTTATGCCGTCTGTGATTGATACTTATGATTTGAAATTGTATTGACACTATACATTCATAGTAATAATAAAACATGAAATTCCATGTACCAAGCATTCTTGGTTATTACAAGGTAAAAACCCTATCCTCCAGCTTGCGTTGCATTGTGTGATGGGACCTGGGTTTTATAATAGCTTCATTTTTCTTTATTTAGCATTGCGCTGTTTGTTTTATGCACTGGTATTCTTGGGAGGAAACCCGTTTCGTGTTATACGGCGTGGTCCCTTGATTTACCTAACTTTAAAATAAAGATTAATAACTGTTTTAGTTCTCACACCAGTCACATGACTGACCTGGAGTTTATTATTTTAACCTAAACTCTGGGTGCCCTTATTTTGACACGGGCAACTAGTAGTTTTGGTTTTGCAGATTTATATTCACAAGAACCTGGTTTACAGCTGGAATGATATCCGGAAAGCTCTGTATCCGTATATCTCCTTCAGTTGTGTTTTGTATTATTTTCCGTTGCAGTATTGTATTTAAATCTCTAATGTATAATATTTATTCATACTCTGTATATTCTTGTATTCTGATGGAATTGTTGTAATTAACAATGAAATGTTCTCCTATTTGTGTTGTGATGCGTCTTGTCCTCAATTCAATCAGTGATTTCCCATAAGGGGGATTTCGTGTTGTTTCAGGCGACGTGGCTAGATGATGGTGGCTGCGTCTGGCAATTTTGTTCTTTTTTCTTTCTTTTCTCGTGAACGAATAAAGAGAGAGAGAGAGAAGTGAGGGCATTATATAAATATTTATATATTTTTATTATTTTTAAATTTCAAAAAGCAACTTTTTATTTCGAACTCGAAATCGAACCCACCAACTGTCGTCCCTAGCTAATTACCCTCATTACGAACACAATGAGATATGTATCGTAAGCCGGTTCGGCTGTTCCGATCAGTTTCTGCTAAAATCAAAATATAAATCAATATATTGAATTTGAACGCACATTTCAATTTATCGGGGCCACATACGGACCCCAAAAATTCCAGAAAAATTATTTCTGGCTTCGTATTGACAATACGGTCCTAACAAGACTAATTTCATCAAATTGGGAGACTGTTTGAAAAATGGTCATTTTCTGGTCGATCCAAATTGACTGAAATTAACAAAACACATTTTCCTTCGCCACACTCACATATTAATCCCAAAGATTATGAATTTTGGAATCTAGCAATAATTTGACATCCCGGATCCAACAAAAGTGGTTTCGTCGAAAATGGAGGCCGTTTGCAAAATTTCCATTTTTAAGGGCCAAAATTCCATAGCGACTATTCTGTATTTTCAACTAGGCGTAACTTTTTATTCCCGCTATGAAATTTCAAATTTTCAGATTTGTTGGAAAGATATTTTCAAATAGATTCAAATATTTTTGGTTTCGCTAAAATTCGGTTTATTTTGAATCCTGTACATTCGTTTGAAATTTGAAATCGAAATTTCAAACTACCGCGCCATTTTCAATTCCTTTTATAATTAAAATTAATTATTTTATATTCTAACGATGATTCAAATAAATACATATGTTCTAATTCTATCAAAATAAATTTCTCATCGTTATTATTTAAAATAGTTCATTTTAAATATTCAAAATTCATTAAAATTGCCAAAATAAAAAATTTAAATTGGTTCAGATTTTCCGGGTTGTTACAATCTCCCCCACTTAAAATCTTTTCGTCCCAAAAAAGGAACGGAGCTGAAAGTTGTTTAACTAATCAACTCAACTTCCATTATTTTCATTATGGCTTAAGTTCTTCAACTTTTCAGTTTCTAAGAACTTTCCAATTTTTTAAAAAATTTGGCTAACACCCTAAATTTTCAAAAAATTTCGCCATAACCTCCTTTGTACGGGAGCACCGGGAAAATCCCCAAACCGCCACACAGGCCTCTCCAATCAAAAAGAAAAAGAAACAACCAAGCAGCTAGCCAATCGGCTCATAAAATCATTAAAACCCCCAAGAAATACAATAAATATGTACCTATTTGTCGGGAAAACAATTTTATTCCTCTGCTCTAGCCTCCTGCTATGACCTGTCCTATGTATGTACATGTATATGCATGCAATTTCAAACAATTTTCAATTCAGTTCAACATTTGATACAATTTGGCTAAATTTACCTTACATTCACATAATGGTTTAAATGAATAATCACATAACACAATCATCAATCAATTAGTTGATTATCTTTTCAAATTCATTATTTTGATATATATACAAAAAATCCAATTTTGGTGCCAAATCACAACAATAGACCCTATCTAGTTTTGGTTTTCACACCAGTCAATTGGAAATATATAGATATCCCACTTTTGAAACTCGAACACAAAGGCTAATGATGCCCGGTCATCATCAGAATTATCCCCGGGCAACTAGAGTGTGATTCTATATTTATCTAGTATATTAAAACTTCGTATACATATGGCTTAGACGTACATACAAAATCTCTATATACCCAATTGTCCAAAATCAATATAAAATATATATTCAAATACATATAATATGGTTTTAATTTTCAAAACAAAATTTGTTTTCATTTTTATTTTTAAAAAATACACTCTTCACGCTCGTTCTAGGATACTAATGATCCTATCTCTAACGAGTCATTCCTATTTAGATATTAATAATCCAATCTCTGATGAATTCTTTCATTTGATTCTAACATGTCTTATTTTCCGAGCTCTGTAAACCAAAGCTCCGACACCACTGTAAGGACCCGAAACTTCCCTGATCTCCGAGGAGAAGAGGAAGAACGGATTACCTTGAGAACAAGACGAATCAAAACACAAAAAGAAGAACATTTCATTGCTTATTACAACAATTTACATTAGAATACAAGAATATGCAGAGTATGAATAAACATTACACATTTACTAAATATCATAGATTTACAAGTTACAATGCAGCGGAAAATAATACAAAACTCAACTGAATGGAATATATGGATACAGAGCTTTCCGAATATCATTCCAGCTGTAAACCAGGATCATGTGAATATGAATCTGCAAAACCAAAACTACTAGCTGCCCGTGCGGAAGTAGGGGCACCCAGAGTTTAGGTTAAAACAATAAACTCCAGGTCAGTAATGTCACTGGTGTGAGAACTAAAAACAGTTATTATTATGAATTTAAAGTTAGTTAAATCAAGGGACCACGCCGTATAACACGGAATGGGTTTCCTCCCAAGAATGCCAGTGCATAAAAACAACAGCGCAATGCTAAATAAAGAACAATGATGCTATTATAAGACTCAGGTCCTATCACACAATGCAATGCAAGCCGGAGGATAGAGTTTTTACCTTATAATAGCCAAAAATGCTTGGTACATAAAATTTCATGTTTTATTATTACTATAAGTGTATAGTGTCAAAACAATTTCAATCATAAGTATCAATCATAGACGGCATAAGTGCCCCATACCACTATGCCGCCATACTAGGCTCTACAATCAAAACCGCAAAATGTCATATTGGAAGTTGGATTTCCATCTGTGAACCAAGGCAAGGGATCGTCCTCACCGCTTCGAGACAATCTAGCCTACCATGTCTTGGGATCAGAACGCATCGACCCTTGGATCTTTAGGGCCGGTCCACACGGAGTGGATTAAAATGCCTGAACATTGCGTTTCCCCGCCCTATGGGGCGTAACTGGTCATACCCCGACCAGACCATCGGTCCCGGTTCGACCGATATAACCGAGGCACCTCGCTATCCATCATCCACATAAGTAAAATGCTAGGGCTTGTAAAACCACTTACACCACTCCTAGCTAGAAGGAAACGCATGCCCTCCATGTCGTCCTCTCCCATTTCTGGTTCACATCGGGTGTGAGGCTTTTGAATTAACGCTACACAAAGCTATGCTATATCAAAGCCGTGCTTTGATCATCAACCACAAGACCCTTCTTTTCAATAGAAGCCTTGATCATTTGCATCTCAGCATGACACATAGGCAATTCACGCTATGCAATCGATGTCTATCAATCACACAGAATGAAATCCGATGTCAGACACACATCCATTCACAAGTTTGTTCTGGGTCTGAACGAAACTGGAGGCACCTTATTCCCCCCCCCCCCATATGTCCAATATAGGGGAGTGGTCCTCGCATATCTGGTCGATCTCCAAGTACGTCTGGACGATCACCACTTATTACCTTGTCTTGGGTGTACAGCCCAATCAAGACATTAGTAGTCATCCAAACGATGTGAAGACCTCCGGTCTTCGACCACCGTCTTCATCCTTCACACATCGTCGAATCTGTTATTCAAAATGGGACAAACCCAGTATTTCTGAATAACTCGCGTATATAATAAACAAGTGCAATAAAAACACAGCATACGCCTCATTCCAATCCGGAATATTTCTTTATCCAAATACTGATATACTTTGGGAAAGATTCCCATTAATTTTATCAAAGATAAATTCTTTAAATTTATTCTCTAATCTTCCTTTGGATTTCAATTCAAACCAAATTATGGTTTATCCAAGCTAGTCGAGATTAGCGCACCTTACCGAAGTAATCATTTGTTTAATTTTCCAATCCCAACCTATTATCCCATGAAGCAAAACTGGTAACACTTCATATCCAATACCACGGTGTTATCGGTAAATTCAATTACCATTTCACGTTCAAATCTAATTAAAGATTTAACTATCGCCTGGAGCAAAACTGGTGATACTCCATTCTCGATCATTTCAATCTAATTAAAGATTCATTAAAACTCCACTTGGTTTTAATATTCCCAAGAATCAATATTAATGATTGTTTAACTTGGGAAATCATATCCTGTCTTTAATTGGGTTAAAGAACCAATGTCATTTAAAACACGGTTCGCTATAAACCCAAAATCGCATTCCATTCCATCAGCTTTTAACCATAAATTACCAAGTGAACAATTCCCTGAGTGTTAACCCTGAAGTCTGAAACCAACATCAGATCAACACAAAGGAAACCATTCAACTTAACTAATCTTTAATTAGTTTCTGATTTTCTAAACTCCATTGGGTCTAAGAACAGTATTATTAAAGATACCATTCACGAAAAACCTAAAATCCAATTTGATATTAAATACAAGGCTCTAAATACAAAATATATCGGGTTATATTCAATATCAAATTCTGAAACCAACAAATATCGTATTGGAATAACGATATATATATATATATATATATATATATATATATATATATATATATATATGTATGTATGTATGTATCTTCCAAATTCCCCCACCATATCCGTATAATCACGAAATCCAATATCGAAATATTCCGAAGGTAATTTCGATTCCGATCCATTTCAATTCATATATTGGAAATTCTTGTTATTTTAAAACCATTTCAAATCTAATTTAATTATTTAAAAATATTGGATTATAATTGTAGTTCATAACTAGTTCATTTTGATAAAAATATATTTTTATCCTTTCAAATATGGAATTTTCAGCCTAATTTCTTTCCAAATCATTTATTATGATTTTACACAAATTATTGATATTTTAAATAATTTTATCAAGGCCCGTACAGTCGATTTCAATAAACGGTCGTCGAACTGCACTTACAACGACCTTTTCCAAATTTGATTTGGACATAATTCCAAATCCAACCGTTAGATTTCAAATCTCAAATATTCGTTAGAAAGATCTTTTTGATACGAACTCAACGGTTCTGATTTTTGGAGAATCCGACAGTCGGATCCCCCGTAATGTCCATTCGAAGTCAATGGTCGAAATTCGGGAACTACCGCAGCGCGGTGCCTTCTATTCAAGCCATTATATTATATATAATATATATTTTGACGATTTCCATTTAAAACATATTTTATAAATCGTTTTAAATTCATTTTCAAAACAATTTCAACTTCATATTCAATTTTAAATCAAAATTGAACATTCCATATCATTAATATATAAATGATAATATTTTCAAAACATTATATTTTGAAAACAATTCCTTTTCGATATTCATTATAAAAATGAATAAAATCGATATAAATATCGTCCACATCAAAATGGCGTTAATCTAATCAACACGGCTTTATATATTTAAATTCGTGTCCATCCTAAATCGGACATCAAAATTAGATTTTGATCTATTACTGAATATTATTTTAAAACATTCGTTATTTTAAAATAATCATTATTTTAAAATATTTATTCTTTCTGAACTGGAATCAGACACAGTCAATTACCATATAATTTGCTTTATATGGATTTCATACCGCACACATACACAACAACAATGATACACAATCAACCATCATCCAGAGTGCATTCTACACTGCATAAGCATTAAATATAAATATTTAATGCTTACACAGCTTGTCAACCAATCAATTGACTTATAGCTAATTATTGGGACTAGTGTATGTCATATATCATCCCAATACCCGTGTGGGGTTTCAATCAACAAATAATGAATTTTATTTGTGTTGTCGGGCGATGTGTAAAATTTATCGTCCTAATAAGTATCAGTCAAATGTGTGTATATAAAAAAATCATCCGATTTGTTTATGAATATTTATTTTATTCATACACACATTAAAAATTATATTTCTAACTATAAAATATTTTATTTCCATTCCACATCACACAATCAATTTTCACAACACAATCAAACAAACAAACAAGTCATCCATGGTCTGCAGACGACGGGTGTCGGGTACTGCTAAGCACCGTCTGCATCCTAGTATATATTTCAACTAGAAAATAAATTAAAAGTGAGGAGTTCTCACCTTTAGGATCCACTCCGCTGTCTTCTATTTCTGAACGGTACGGGTTTGCCTAAAACTCCAATACGATCTTTTCCCGCTGTTCATGTTAAAAATAACATTTCTATTTCAATGCTATAAAAATCACGTTTTTATTTCGCTATATATATATATAATAAAAATCAAATTTTTATTTCGTTACATAAATAAAAATCATATTTTTATATTCTCTAATACATAAAAAATTTATTTATTAATCTGCTACTCATATAAAAATCGAATCTTTATTCTCGCTACTTCATGATAAAAATAAAGTTCATATTTTTATATCGATGTTTGCATTATAAAAATCATATTTTTATTACCTCTATAATATAAAAATCATATTTTTATCATCTCTATAATATAAAAATCAAATATTTATTATCTCTATAATATAAAAATCATATTTTTATTATCTCTATAATATAACATTCATATTTTTATGTGGTTCTCATATAAATAAAAATCACAACTTTATTCTCATAAAAATTATAGCTTTATATTTTTAAAGTTACATATAAACTGAAAATGAATTCCATGCTATTATATATAAATAAAAACTTACAATCTTTCTAGGGTGTTGATTGAGAGCGGGAATCGAAGGAGGAGGGGGTGCTCGTTGGGGTCAGGGAGGTGGAAGAGGGTGGCGGCGCGAGTTTGGGCATGGGACGTCAGCGATTTGGGCTAGGATTGTTGTTTGGTGTTAACGGAGTGAGAAGGGGGAAAGAGGAGGAGGCTTGGCGGTCGGAGGCAGAGGGAAGGGTGCTCCGGCGGTCGCTGCTCGACGAGGGGGAGGGCACCTCTGGCGGCGTGGCCAGATGATGGTGGCTGCGTCGTCCGATTTTGTTTTTTTTTCCTTTTTATTTTTCTCGTAAACGAATAAAGAGAGAGAGAAGTGAGGGCATTATATAAATATTTATATATTTTATAATTTTTAAATTTCAAAAAGCAACTTTTTATTTCAAACTCGAAATCGAACCCACCGACTATCATCCTTAGCTAATTACCCCCATTTTGAACACAATGGGATATGTAGCGTAAGCCAATTCGGCTTTTCCGACCAGTTTCCGCTAAAATCAAAATATAAATCAATATATTTAATTTGAACGCACATTTCAGTTTACCAGGGCCATATACGGACCCCAAAAATTTCAAAAAAATTATTTCTAGCTTCGTATTGACGATACGGTCCTAACAAGACTAATTTCGTCAAATTTGGAGACCGTTTGAAAAATGGCCATTTTCTGGTCGTTCCAAATTAACTAAAACTGATAAAAACACGTTTTCCTTCGCCACGCTCACATATTAATCCCAAAGATTATGAATTTTGGAATCTAGCAATAATTTGACATCCCGGATCCAACAAAAGTGGTTTCGTCGAAAACGGAGTCCATTTGCAAAATTTCCATTTTCAGGGGCCAAAATTCCATAACGACTATTCTGTATTTTCAACTGGGCGTAACTTTTTATTCCCGCTATGATATTTCAATTTTTCGGATTCATTGGAAAAATATTTTCAAATAGATTCAAATATTTTTGATTTTTCTGTGATCGGTTTATTTTGTATCCTGTACATTCATTTGAAATTTGAAATCGAATTTTCAAACTACCGCCCCATTTTCAATTCCTTTTATAATTAAAAATAATTATTTTATATTCTAACTATGGTTCAAATAAATACATATGTTCTAATTCTATTCAAAATAAATTTCTTATTGTTATTGTTTAAAATAATTCATTTTAAATATTCAAAATTCATTAAAATTGCCAAAATAAAATTTTTAAATTGGTTCAGATTTTCCGGGTTGTTACATGGCGGTTCAAGGAAAAAATCCCGCCCCTATGATCTCCTATACCCAATCTCGACCGTATAGATTTAAAGATGAAGAAGAGATCGACAAATTTCGTTTAATGAGTTTGGCAAACCATTGTGTGGATCGATCGATTTTTCAGGATTAAAATTGGATCTTTTCCACCCTTGAACAAAAATGCGGCGGCTTGACTTGGTTTGACCATGGCTGATGAATTGACTAGGGTTTGGGAGCTTTAATACTAATTATTTTTATATTATTTTAATTCTTTTAATTCATAAATTACTTGATTATCATCATGAACTCCAGACAAATCCCAACGACTATCGTCTCAAGCCAAATACCCCCATTTCAGACATAATAGAATATGTTTCGTAAGCCAATTCAGTTATTTTGATCAGTTTTTCTTTAAATTAAAATATAAATCAATATATATTGAATTTAAATGTACATTTTTTTGAGGAAGACGGATGTGCAGCACGGGGCTACACAGCCGGTTAGCTAAATAATAATAATATATAATATTCTGGTTGACAGGCCCAACCAGTGGTAAAGAGGTTAGGACATACCGTGTCCCAAATACGGATTACATAATATATTACATAGAGCAGTCTTAAGTAGTACAACCCAAAAGACCATAAGCATGCGAAAATAAACAGTCTGAGCTAGAGAAAACATATAGCATAAGTCTTATGAAGCCAAAATAGGTAAGTATCGTAAGCATTTATCCATGTTGGGCCGAGCTGCTACATTAGGTGCATGGAGAAGAAAGCGCATGGAGAGTATGTCTGAAGCTAGCGTGTCTCGATGTCCCTGTATATGTTTCAAACTAATGAATGATGAAACTGCAAATACCATAGTAATGCATCTTTCGCTTATTAAAGGTGTGTGCGTTACACTCAATCCATACAACCCAACAAAAGATCGACAAGAAGGAGTCCATCAATTGATCCGGTGGGTTATGTTGCCAATATTCAAAGAAAGACGAGACTACGGGTATGTAACCGAGGAGGAAAGAGCTTGTAGCAGCCCAAATTATGAAGGATAAGCCACATTCAAAGAAAAGGTGGTCAATTGTTTCATCACTTGCATTGCACAGGGTACATCTGGGATCGTCAATGATGTGTAGCTTACAGAGTCTGATCCTAGTATTGATCCTGTTGTGCACCAGACACCATTGGAGGAAGATCATATGAGGTGATAGCCGACACTTCCAGAGACGAGGGAAGGTGAAAGAACGCCCTGGGTGGGATAGAAACTTGTAGCAAGAAGAAACAGAGAAGCCTTTGCTATAGTTTAAAGCCCACAAGTATTCATCCGGCCCATCGGAGAGGTTACTTGATGTGGCTGCATTGAGGAGGCATTGAATATCGGATAGAGTATTCAAATCAAAGAGACCCAGTGGGTAAAGGCTTAATGTGCCGGAGCCCAAGACATTCGAGACAGTGGATAAAGGCCTGTGGACTAAGGAAAAAAGATTTGGGTAAAGCTTTGAAAGGGGCATGTGAGTACACCACGTGTCGTGCCCAAAGGGATAGCATTCTCCATTACAGAAATTAATTTCTAAGAGGGATTTGATTCTAGGGATTATGGTAATAATTCCAGACCAAAAAGGAGATGGTATGGAAAGCGGTGAACAGTGAAGGATAAGATTGGGGTTTGAGGCATAGTATATAGATAAGATCCATTCTTTCTAGACGAAAGAACCAGGAGTAAGGAGGCGCCATAACCATTTGGCTAGCAGTGTTTCATTAAAGAGAGCAAGGTTGGGGATACCAAATCCTCCGTGTTCATGGGGCATGCAAACTATTTTCCAATTAATTAGAAATTTAATTTTTCCTCCATTCCAGAGGAAGGTGCTTCGAATGGAATCAATTTTCTTTATGACCCAAGATGGGAGCTTGTGGATTGACATCCAGTAGAAGGGTACTGTGGAGAGGACGGATCAAACTAAGGTGAGACGACCGGCTGATGATAGGGAGTTGGCTTTCCAAGATGCCAGTCTGTTTTCAATTTTGGATATGAGAGGGAACCAGTTGGATCTCACGAGCTTGGTTGGGCGAAGTGGGATACCAAGGTAGGTTATCGGGAAATTTCAAGTTTGCAATTGAGGCAGTTGGAGATAGAGTGGCCAAGTTCGTTGGAGTTCCCAAGCATGATGACTGTGATTTTGCCATAGTTTATTGACATGCCTGAGATGAGTTCAAAGGTGTATAGAAGGACTTTGAGGCAGTGAATGTAGGAGGGGGAAGGTGAGAAAAAGAGAATGGTATCATCTGCGAATTGGAGGTTTGAGATGGTTGAGCTATTGTTTGGGAGGTTAATGCCAGAAAGTAGATTTTTGGAGATGGCTAGTTTGACCATACGATTAAAGACATCGGCTATTAGGACAAAAATGAAGGGGGATAGGGGTCTCCTTTTCTGACACCACCCAACGCCTCCTACTTCCTATATGGAAATTTAAACCATGCTGCTTCATTGTGTTTCCAGTAGGCCACCTTTCGAAAGAAAAGAGAACTGTCACCTGTACGCGCACCTCCTACTAGAATCAATAACCCAAAACTCGAATGGCTGTATCCTCAACTCACGAACCTCAGCCTCTAACCCATGTAAGTTTATTTTGTCGAATAAAAAAAGGACGTTCGAACCCCCGGAACTGTATACGAATTCGAGCACGAGACAAGGGGAAAGCAATGTAAATTATTTTGGTATTTGAAGTTTTACATTTTTCATTTTTAATTATTCCAAGATTTTTGCATTTCCCTTTTTTTATGGAAGATAAGAAAATAGAAGGGAGTGGCAGCGTTTTTATAGTGGAGAAATACGTGGGATGCAAGTTTTAGGATATAGCTTAGATTTGAAGATAGACGTAGCTGTGATTTTCAAAAATGCGAAAAGCATGGTGTTAAGGTAGATTGCAAGGCAAGGAAATTAAATGTTTGGCAGGCAAGAAATGAAAAGTGAAAAGAGACCACACAAGAACCTTTAAACATTAAATATAATAATAATAAATTATTATTGTCGAATACATCCAAATGGAATAATATACATCTTCAAATTCAACTAATATGACATTATAACTCTATATTAATATTTTCAAGCTAAACGATATTCAAATTCTATAGAAATCTTTATTTAATTATTAAATAAATGTTATCGTTAATTTACAAATCCATAGCGCCGATTTTAAATTTTTGATTTAGTCATAACCTACAATTTATAACTTGAAATCTGAATTTTTCTCCTTTACTAAAAAATTATTATCAAATAGATTCAAACGTTTCTTGTTTCGAAGAATTTCGACTTATAACAGATTTTGTATATTCAATTGAAGATCAAAACTCAATTATATGAACTACCACGAGTTACGAGCTCGTTTATAATTAAATATAAATTATAACATTTAAACTTCGTTTAACAAACAAAGTATATATTAAAATCCACTAATATTCCAAATATAATATTTAAAATAGATTTAAATATTCAATTTCAAATGACTAAAAAAATCGGGTCGTTACGTAGGTGGTATCAGAGCTTTGGTTTATAAAGCTTTAACCTATGCGGTAAAAGCTTATTAGAGATATGGTTGTGATACCCTAGAATGAGTAGAATCAAATGAAAATTATTCTTGTGAGAGAGCGCATTTTGAAAGTATAAGTAGTTTTTTAAATTGTTTTTAAAACCAATATTTTCAGATATAAAAATTTCGATTAATATTTAAATATTTTTCTGAAATTTCCCTTCCATTTGAATCCATCTTCCTTCATAGATCCTCTTTTTTTAAGCTCTTTCATTCGTTCAGCTTTTAATTCGAGTTCTATAACTTATCCTTGTGCATAACAAGGTAAGAAATAGATGGAAAGTACAAGTCTTCTAGCGGGTTCATTCTTATTAAATATGGGTTTGAAATAGGTATTATAATATAAGATTTTCTTGATGCAATACTGAAATTTTGATTTATATATTTGTGGAAGACGTATATTTGTAAGTAACATTAGGTTTTGGTAATACCAATATTTTGAAAATATTTGATGTTTATACTTTAAGATGTCATATTTTATAAATATATTTTTTAAGTAAGTTCTAAAGACGACGATTTGTAGGAGATTGATTTTATCCAGGTTGAATAATATTTTGGAAAAGTTTAAATATTTTGGACATTTTAGGTAGAAATGCTCTTAATTGTTATGGTAAATATTTTGAGAATCTTGTCAAAATGGTTAAAACCTATAATGGAATAGTTTATAAATGTATGTACATATAGGAATTTATAAATTTAAATAGGTTTATAAAGATTTTAATTTGTGATGTATATATTTGTTAAACTTATGGAATTAAACTAGTTTTATTAGTTTAAATATAGATAGCATGGGTTTGAAAATATTAAGCTATAGTATAGAATAATATTGTTATGTATTGATTAATAATAATACTTTTATTATATTTATTAAGGATTGAAGTTAAATAATAAATAAATGAGTGGGGGAGGGATATAATTTTTCCCTAATTTAAATTTTAATGATTTGAAATATATTATTTATAATATATGATCGGGAAGTTTGGTATATATTCTGTTTAAATATTGAAAGGATGTTTTGATATAATTTTTCCCTACTTATTATTTAAATATAGCCTGTATTGGTAGACTGGACGGAATAATATAAACTTCGTAGGTGGTGGAAAATCCAACTTAAAAACTAAACTTAGCTGACTGCTAACTACAATCACCTGAACTATGTTGTAAATTTATTATTAATTATAATGAAAGGTGTTTGCAGTTACCTTAAAAACCGATCGGCTATGCCAAAAGAAAAAAATTGGCCTATCGAATACTTACTGATTTGAGTATACGTCTGATCAACATATATGTTAAATCATATATGTACTTGATAGATATAGAGTCACACTCTAGTCGCTTGAAAATGATTCTAGTAATGACTACAGCATCATCGATATCTATTTTCAGGTTTTGAAAGTGGGATAAATATATATCGCCAATCGAGACGTTGAGTGAATACTTAAACTATTTTGGAATGTTTGAAATACTTTAACTTTTAATTCAAATATATATTTCACTATATATGTATATGTTAGATCAAAAAAATGGCACTAACACCCGAATGCAGATCAAAAATCACAGAATGCAGGAAACAGTAAAATCAGAGGGAACACACGAGGTTTTTATAGTGGTTCAGCTGTAGACGTAGCTTACGTCCACTTTATAATATTATTGTTATACTGACATATTACAAGAATCAGTTACTTGTAGACACACAATCCGTGTGTTAATTGAGATTACTAGAGGAGAATTCAGATGTAGAAAGGTGCAAAGTCCTTGCACTTCAGTAATGGTGAAAGTCGTGGAGAACAATGGCTAAAAGTCCCTTCAAAATTCCATGTAGTGGTGTATTTATAGCTGTAGGGGAGCCTCTGGGAGGACCGGTTCGTGATGTGGCACGTGGCACCCAATCTGGGAAATTAGGAGAGCAAGTAGACTTAAGAATAGGTCAAGATCTATTCGTGTATTAGCAGATCTAGGGATCGGTTCGTGGGTCGCGCATGGGCTCGATTCGTGAGTGTTGAGGGCGAGCCGGAGTGGGCGAACCGGTGTGTGCGAGCTGGTGTGGGCGAGCCAAGAGGGCGAGCCGATGGAGATGCTTCACGAGCCGAGAAGGGCGCACAAGCCGAGTGTGCATCATCGGTCGAGGAGGCTTCATGAGCCGGGGGTGCGACTTGACCGAGGGTGTCACCAATTCCAAAAATCCAAGTTTTGTGTGCGTTCATGGAAACGGGCATAACTTCAAAACCATAAGTCCGTTAAAAGCAAACAAAAGCTCTACTTGAAGCTAATTCAGTGTGCTACAAGAGTTACTGAGCAAAGCTCCGTAGTTGCTGTTTTCGGGCCCAAAAGTGGTCGCGTAATAGGAGTTTCGGGCCTGTTTAGGTTGATGTTGCGATTTCGACCAAATCACTCCATGTCTTCTGATGTTGTTAGCATCGCTTGAGCTTGTTATTATCCAGGAATTCCATTTGTGACAGCTTTGACCAAAAAGTGTGTCAACAGTATATATATAGGTAAAATGATAGATGTAAACAATTTGATTTAAATATATTAAATTATTTAATTACTATCTCTCTGACTCGTTCCTCTTCGATGACGAAAATTTTTGAGTGGGGGAGAGTGTAACAACCCGCTATTTTTAATGATTTAAATTCCGATTAGGTTCAAAATTTTATTTTGAAAATATTCTATAGTTTTTCGTAAAAGAAAATTGGAATTTAAAATATGTTCAATGAGACATGGCAACTGTGGAAATTTCGTCAGAAAATTTAACTGTTTGCCGGTCGCGCAATTTTCAGGCAAAACTACGCATAACAGTTCAAAGTTTAGCGATTGAAAAATCTCTCCGAAACAAGTTCAGACGAACATGAACAAAATTCTATTCGTTGTCACGAATCTAATGGTGTAATCCATTTTGCGAAAATCGGAAATTTCGAGTTCCTTAAAAATATTTTCTGGTGCGAAATTCACGCTGACAAATATCTTTCCGAAACCAAAATGTCCCAACATGAAAAGTTTTCCTTCCTCATTCTATTCCTTAACCTGCAATTCATTTCGCGAAAATCGGACGTTTTGACCTTCGTCTAATTATTTTCCCATGCGAATTACTCGTTTAAAGGAGTTCGTAACGCATTTTTGAATGGAGCATCGTGGCACTACAAACTGTATACCGTTGGTTCTATCTCGTCGAGCTGATTACCACAACATATTCATTTGTCAGTTTCAATACTCGGTTCGCGATGAAATGGCAAAAAAGGCTTGCGTGGTTCGTTTTTGAAACAAAGTCATTTGAGTTCAACGTATCCCTATTCGGGTTCAACATATTTCTCTATCCATTTTGGGTCTGTAAACCCAGTTTGTAATGTTCGCATGACGCTCTAAAGGACGATAATATGAATAGTTACATATGTTTTAAAAGCTTTTGTTCAAGCTATGCCTTTATTTTATATATGTTTACAATGCCATGCATTTTTTTATTTTCCCATACCCTTTGTTTTCATCGCAGTAACCCTTCATTCCCTTTATATCCTTTTTTTCAAACCCATTCACATTCATTTTTCTTTTGCTTGTTTCCCATCATGCCTTTTTTCCTTTTCGTGAAATAGAAGATTTTGGAACAAAAAAAGAGGGCAGTTCCTTCCCTCTTCCCATGCAGTCGCCACACCCCCTCCTTAAAAGGCACTGCTGACCTTCCCCGCATGGAAACCCGTGCGTGCCCATCTGCTCAACCCGATTTGATGCTACCTACAACTTGTACCCATTAAAATCTAAACCTGCGGCCCGAAACCTCACCATCCACGTCTGTCTCCGACAGCCACACCTCAGCCTCCACTTGAGCGTCGCTGACCCTCTACCTTGCCCATACTAGCAGCCACTGACCTGACTCCCTCTGTGCGGTCCTTGGTTCTATTTATGAGAATGGTTGTGTGCGTGGTGTTTGTGTTAGTTGAGTGCATATGATTTACTGTTTGTGTGCGTGTGTGTTATGTGAATAACTTCCCCATTTTGCTATGTTGAAAAGCTTTATGTAAATTTTGTTTTATTATATATAAAGAAAAAAGAGGTTTCATTTCTTGTTAACTCATACAGCCTTTTTGTTTCATTTTTGCTGATTCTTATTTGTCATGATTTCTTATTATGAGAACATGTTGTTTTGAAGACTTGTGTTGCGTTGGGTTATTTAAGCTTGTAAATATTTCTTTGTTTATATATATATATATATATATATAATTAATTAATGGTTTTGAAAAAAATTATATGTGTTATTTACAAAACTTGAAATATATATATTATATATAAATTTTGAAATTTAATATTTTATATACTTAGTGTGTGTGGTGGTCGGGTCATCATTCACTCCCTTTGATTTTCTATGTCGTGGCTATCCGCCCTTGCTTCAATCTCCATTGGTTCATGTTCGGCACATTCGCTTGGATATTGTCGAGTTTATCATGCTTATTTGCAGCTATTAATCCAAATGCCTCGAAAGGTAAGTTTATCTCATACTTGACTTACATTGTATCATGGATGTTAAATTCAACATAAATGAACTGTTGTGAAATGTATAGAATTGCTAGTAGAATTTTTTTTATTTTATATGTATACATCTTTCATATATGACATAACAATATATATATGACACATAGGTGCATTGACAATATATGTCTTATGATGTGATTGATGGTATGTGATGATTGATTTATGTTGTTTAATTACATAGCTGTAGGAATAATTACTATGGTTTGGAATGATACATACCCTAACCGGCATTAGATTTGAAAAAAATCGTTATAGGTTAAAAGGATAGACCTGAACGAGTTTTACTGAATTTGGGATTACAGGTTGAAATGATATATACCCATAAAATTATAAATTGTAGATTGTAATGATAAACATATGTATCACTTGACCATAAGGTAGAAAATTATATACGAACACCGTTGGTCATGTTTTCAAAGTAAAGTGATTTGGAAAATTTATGTTTTAAATAATAATTAAGATTTTATGTGTTTATATATATTTAAAGATTTTAAAAACCTAAGAATTTGTAAATTTTAAATTATACGTTTTAAAATGATTTTACAAGTAAATATGGATTTAAATACTTATTTAAGATTTTATTTATTTTAAACCATATAGTTTAATAAAGATAATCATATAAGTACTTTAAATTTTGTATATTATAGTAAATAATTATTTTAAACGGATTTCTTTTTTTGAAAACAAAAATGTGTGATCTTCTAAAAAAAAGAGAGCACACATATATAATATTTTAAACGTATTTCTTAATTAGTTTAAATTATATATATGTTTATAAAGCTATTTTCAATTAAATTTTATAAATTTATAAACTGATATATATATATATATTTCAAAATTTAGTTTTAATATATTTTATAAACTTTAACAATAAACTTATGTTGGATACGTTAAGATTTCGTGATTTAAATTTGAAGTTTAAAGATTTAAATTTAAATAACGATATTTGATTTAATGAATGAACTCATATTAAGATATGAATTCGAATTGATATAAACTTATAAGAGATGAACTTGAATTCTGATTTTGTTTTTTAATTTGAATTTCCAAATTAAAGGAAATGAATTTGAATCTATAATTGATATGAAATGATTTTGATTTAAAGTAACTGATGTGAATTGGAATATATAAATTTTGTATATTGAATTGATTTTTATTTGGTACAAATTAGGAAATTTGTTAAATCAAATTTATAAGAATGGTTTTAAATTGTACTAATTGTTTGAATTGAAATATATGGTTTGATTCGAATTTATATGTAATGAATTGGAATTGTATGACTTGAGTTAAAATATGATGTGATTTGTTGAAATTGAAATATAAGATTTGATTTGAATTATATAAATTGAACCTTAACCTAAATGCTTGGATATTTGAATCAACTTAAACGAATTCTTAAAAGGTAAAATTGGATTATATGAATTACTTGAACTTAGATTTTTACGAATATAAATCAAACCAAAATATTCTTGAAGTTAAACATTTTGGTATCGATTTTTATGGAAATGAGACCTTTAAAATATGATTTTATATAAGTCGAATTTAGGATTGAAAATCGTTAAGTGAATATTTCGGAAACCAAATAAGATCGGAGTTAAATATTATAGTATTGGTTTAAACTATATTTCGAGATATTTACGATATGATTTTCTAATTAAATGAGTTGTTTTTTAAATTTAAATATAATCGAAGTTAGATATTTAATTTTGATTTCAATTCGAATTTGAGATTTCGTATAAATGATTTTATGAAGTGATTTATTAAATAACGACCACGGTGTGAAACATGTAAATGATCGGTTGTTAAAGAGACCGGGATCGGCTATTGTCATACTCTCTACCAATACCGAAAACCACTTTAGCAACTGTGTATGCGGTGGAGATACAGAACAAAGTAGGATGGTCTGGTGAACGATTCTATTTTCATACTAATTATGTGACCCTGACACCTATGAGTCAACTTGATGTGTCTAAAACAGGAGCTATGCCGAGACCAAGTGAGGTCATTCCTCCTATTTAGCGCACTTCTTCAATACCATTATATTACTTTTGTGATGTGTTTGATGGCCACCCTCTGATTTGATTATGGGAGTGTGTCTCGAGGTTGGCGGTAGTTGCTTCTATGCGTTACCACTAGTTCGACTCTACGAATGATGTATCAACCCTGGCATTCCTCGTGTGCCCTGTCACATGCCATATATGAGCCCGCTACGATTTTGTTTTGTAATGTTTTATATGGAGTTCCCTCTAATAGCCATTTAGTTTGCGGAGGAATTACAGTAATGTATATACTTTGTGAGAATATAAATGGTGTAAGGGTAATAATCATAATCCCGCTTATGCTATTTTTCATTTTACTTTACTGATAAAAATTATTGTATATAGTATATAGTTTAATGGATCCTTAGAGGATGGTGATCCCAAACATCCTTTAAGTCATTAATGCGTTTCATTGAAAATTTCATTTGAGTTGATTTATTTGCATGAGGATATTAGTCCAGATCCGAGTTGTTTTGTTTTGCATTATTGCTCGGGTCAGCTCAAGTATTACAGCTTTCGAGGTTCACTCTTGGATTTTGGGAGTTTATATTGGAATTTGCTCACTGGTATCTACCTATTCAGTTGTTCCAGTTCAGTTGTTTCTTGTCATTTCCGTTTCAGACTGTTAACATTTATTTTTGTATTAGAAATTCATTGTATTAGACTTCCGCTGTATTGTTTATGTAAGATCTATTGTAAAATTTTATATAGTAGCTTCATGAACTACTATTGTATTATTTATTTTCCGCGGCGACATATTATATTGATATGTGTTTGTGTCTGCGTCTATGATTTATTCTATTTACCTCAGAAGCTAACAACAATATGTCGTTTTGGACGGTTCGAGTTAGACATGTTTTGTTGATTCGGCACGGTCAAAATGGCGGGTCGTTATAGACTGACTTTAACAGATTCTGGACAAGCAGAGGTGAGTGTCCAATTTTTCTTTGTTGCTTGAATTCACTTTCCTTAGTGTCATCTTACCTTGACCTTCCTTTTACTTCTTTAAAGTCCTGGCCATTCAAGTGAAAGATCCCAAACATTTATCTAAGTACGAGTCATTGGTGGAAGTTGTTAAGTGGGAGAGGGAGGTGGACTTCCTATTACCAGATGAATTCTTACACCAATTTTTCTCATTAGAGCCCTCACAATTTGTCATTCCTTGTGAAGTCTCAACTCCGACAAAGGCTGTGGCAGATGAATCAGTTGCTAAGCGAGTAGAAGAGGGTTGAGCCTTGAGAAGGACTCTGTTGTATGGAGTTCTAGTCAAAGGACTGGTGAGGATGAATCTCCATAAGTAATGTCTCTAATCATTGAAGGCGATAAGAGAAATTTTGTGCAATGGGAAGGGAAGAAAATTGCGGATATAGATGTGGAGAAAGAAGAGCGAGAGTTTTCGATTGGTACTGACACTAGCATGGGGACCAACTAGTGTGTCCCTCAATTTGATGATTCATCTGATGAGGTGTCTACTAGTGATGGATCAGATACAAAGTCGGAAGATATATCCATCGATGATCACCAGACTCCTCCAACTTATAATTCTCCTATTCGATCTCCGGATGGGCATGGTAAAGATGGTGATCAAAGCGAAATATACATTGCCCCTTCTAAGGTGCTCGGGGATGACCCCATACTAGCTGCTCCTCCAATCATTAGTTATGGAGCCGTTGTGATTACTCAGGCGACTACTAGTTCTTTGATCCCCCCAGCCACTAGATCGTAAATTCTCACGACCACAGGCTTAGGTACTCCCGCGATTACTAACTCGGGAAACCATGTGACTACTCCCGTGACCTGCCACCTACTATGCATGTTTCTAAACCATTTCTGATCCCTTCCGTATGTTTCTAAACCCTTTCTGATCCCTTCCAAGGTCCCAACGATCCTTACCCCACGGACTGTTCTGTAGAGGAATCGAACTTTATATAACACCACACATATTTAGCACCATATACTTTTGATATAAGCGTTTCTCTCGCATTGTTGTTCTTGGTTTTAGTACTATTACTAAGCTGAGGTCATTTTTTTGCAGGTTCAGTCATGATCCGTCAGTATGATCTCCATGTCGACTTTTCTCATCGAGCCTCCAATGGCTTCAGAGATTAGAGTCGTTTTCATCCGGGGCGAAGTTACGAGATGGACGAGCAAAGGAGAGATAGGAAATCTTGTGAGGATCAGGAGGAACACAACCGTAAGGAATGCAAGAACAATGACAGGAGAGATCGTGATGTGAGGGATAGGAAGTATCATGTTCATCGCGATCGCGATCGTAGCCATGAAGAAGACATGCATAGGAAGCATGACAGGGATGAGAAAAGGAAGGAGGTCGATATTGGAGAGGCGTCTAAACACTCCAAAACCGATCAATGCTCACTTCCTCTTGCTACTACCTCTGTAGTCACTGCCCCCATTGAACTAGACATTATATATCCTACTGCTACCACCTCCGCCAAGGCTGATATTCAGACCATCATGAAGTGGCCTCCATGCGCACTCCCTAATGCTCCTAGTCAGCTTTCAAAGAGGTACCCGAAGTGGATTTTGAAGGGAGTGCATTATGAATTGGACGTAACTTTGACTGACATGTAAGAAATGTTGATAAATATAAAGATCTGTAAACGTGATGGGGAGAGGCTTTCCAATTGGCAGAAAATGGTGTCGGAACTACAAAGGGTTAATAGATTGAATTATGAGGCCCAACTTACTTTCAAAAACGATCGTGCTGGATGGAAGCTGGCCCTTAAGGAGCGTAATGGGGAGATTGACAGAATGGTCACTTCTTATGAAGCGATGGAGTTAGCCAAGAAGAAGGCTGAGAACGACCTACGTCTACACTTGAATCCCATCGACCAAAAGAAGCCTTTACGAGTACTCAATTGCGTGATACCCATTTTGCCCAGAAAAAGGCTGAGGATTTGCTGGAAGTAGAGAGAAGGACTACTTAGGCTTATCACAAACAAGTAGCAGATTGAACTGCTTCCATAAATAATGAATCCCTTGAAGTTACAAGACTAAAGGCACAGTTGGTCAAGGTTCAACAAGTGCGCAATCAGGCGATGAAGGAGAAAACTGCTGCGGAGGCCAAACATGCAGAAACCATGAGCACTATTAATACCATTATGTTTGAGTTTTATATTATCTGTGTCGTAGTAAAGGGGAGCTTGGAATTCCTAGAGGAGAGGTATCCCTATACTCTGGTTGAAGTGTGCGAGGAGATTGTGAAGCGTACTAGTGATGGCGGTTATACCGAAGAAGAGCTTCTGGATTTTAATTTGAACGATGCCTTGAGGGTTGCCTTGGATAAAATGACGGTAGAGCTAAGGCAGGAGAGAGGAACTGCCTTGGATAAACCCATTACATCATCTTAAATATTCCTGTCTTGTACTTAAAAATATCAGAGTACAATAAATAAAGAAGCAAGATTCCCCAAACAAAAACATAGCCATAATAGAAAAGGATAAGAGCTCAAGCATTACATCTAAGAAACTCTAAGCGAATGAAAGCAGAATCATGGTCAAGCTTGAGTACTCCCACCCTGAGAATCATGGGAGGGGGGAACGAAAGAGAAAGAAGAGGAAACAAAATGGGTCAGACATAAAGTCTGGCGAGTCCAATTACTTTTAGCATAAAAATTAGTAAAAGTATCATGACAGACATATAAAATGGATAAGAGGGATAACATCATAATAGGCAGGTATGACAAGGTAACCAGGATAAACATGATATAGTTTACTATGCTTCTCTAATGGTTTCACTGCACTCTGCACCAATACAAGTATTTTACTAACAAGATGATCCCCAACCAGTATAAGATAGTAGACTTAGGTGTACTTCCAGTGAGAGGTTTTCACCCCATACAATCAACAAGCAGCCTAACATACCGGAGTTACCCCTAATGGTATTAACGGGCTTCCAACATACCAGAGTCTAACTGTACCTTAATTACTACCCTAGTCGATCGGCTCTCTACTCCGTAGGCACCTTGTGTTGGCCCACAGTAGGGAGTATCTGTAGTGTCCCGAAATTCCGGTCCAATTTGAGCTGACCAAATAACACAAGTCCAACCCCAATTGCACTGGAAACCAGAAAACTAATAGAAAGAAAATAGAAGGTGAGAATAGATAAGATAGAAACTTAGAATAGAAGAAGAAGAACACAACATCAGAGTAACACGAACCTCACAGCGGAACGAATAACATATAATATATATCATAACTTTGAAATATAAATCTGTACATGAATATACATATCATTTCCAAAGTACAGCACTTAGAACACAACGGAAATAAACAATAGCTATATGATCCTGAAGCCTCCTGCTCCAGCTCTTCAATTTTCTGTAAATCCCGACTACTTGACTGCCCGTACAAAATTGGGCACCCAAGAGTTTAGGGAAAACAAAACAAAATAAACTCCGGGTCAGTCATGCGGCTGGTGTGATTTAACTTTCAAAATCCTTTTGAAACAAAGGATAAACATAAGACCGATCACACATAAACATGGATGGTTTTTACCTTACGATAACCCAAATCATTAGTAAAACAATATTATTCTGATACTATAATAATGTCTAACACAAGTCATATCAATCTAGTACAAACGCTTGCATCTAACGTTCTACATATATAATGTACAATCAAAACAGCGGGCTCTTATTTGGGGAATGGATTCCAACTATGACAAGGTATGGATCCACCTTCCGCTCAGTGTACTCAAGAAGCGATACACTGGAGTTCAACAAGAACATCTTGCAACTCAGCCACACATGACCGACCACTCATTTCGCTTGAGTGTATCGAATATATAGTCACCTTACAGTTTGTAAACCAACATAACCATTCCCGGGAGATACATAATTGAAAGAAGTAACACATATGAATATTCTCTAGATGGTGACAATATACTCTACTTGGTTGCGAACCACTTAGCCATGCTGCCTACCCGATTTCTGTCATTTCCCAGTTGATGAGGCTCGAGGTCAAAACGTATCTTTTAACAGATCACTCCACCATTTACTTCGAATGCCACATCATCATACCCGTCATATCACAAATTGATTCCCCAAAAATACCACGGGTATAAGCTAAGAGAAACGAATTCCACCACCACCAACGCAAATACTTTTGAAACGATCAATTTACGCGATCTACCAGATATACTCTGTCAGACATTCGTCCATTCAAGTTGTCCTGGGACTGGACAAACCGAAGGCACTATTCCGTACATCCATCCTAGGCAATCTATACCTAGGACTTATACAACAGCCCTTGCACTTTACTTCGTCTTCAATTTGTCTTCAATCTATTTGATTCGAAATGCTAACGTCCATACGGAGTGGTTCTTTGGATAAGAATCCAACCAGTCTCTCCGTATTGACGACGGAAAAATGGTCAAAACTTTGATAGTCTATGATTTAACTATCAAAGAAAAATACATGTGCAAACAACGATATTATTTCCAGATGGAAATTTTATCGATCAATCATCATTTAAAATTTATCTCTTTAGCTCATTAATTTACTTATCTCCTGTTTCCATATATCCTAAATTCTTATTTTCCTATTATCAGAAAACATTTCTGATTCTTATTTGGAAAACATTTCCCAAAATTCCTTCACTGGATTTAAACTGATGTTTAAATCAAACATCGCCATGCCAACTCAAACCATTTCACTCATTAACTAAATTCACTTAACCATCTTTTACTATCAGACCTTACCATTTCTTAGCTAACAAGGAAGTCGATCAAGTTGGGGTATAACTACCTCTCAGACCTTAACTGAACAACGTTTTAACTTCGAAATAGTCAAAGTTTATCTTTTATATCTTTAACAAACTTCCTTACGTAACTCTCTTTATAATAAATCTCTATCTGATAACCCATTTCCTTCGAATAAACTATATTCGATAATCTCTCTTCTTCGAATAACCTATATTCGAATAACTCTATTCAATTAACACTATTCGATTAACTCTAATTGATTTACTCTTATCAGTTAGCTCTATTTGATTAACTCAATTCTATTAACACTATTCAATTAACTCTAATCAATTTACTCTTATCAATTAACTCCTTTCGAATAAACTATATTCGATTAACTCCTTTCGAATAACTAATATCCGATTTAACTCCTTTCGAATAACTAATATTCGATAACTCCTTTCGAATAACTAATATTCGATAACTCCTTTCGAATAACTAATATTCGATAACTCCTTTCGAATAACTAATATTCGATTACTCCTTTCGAATAACAAATATTCGATAATTTCTTTCGAATAACTAATATTCGATAACTCCTTTCGAATAACTAATATTCGATAACTCCTTTTGAATAATTAATATTCGATTACTCCGTTCGAATAACTAATATTCGATTAACTCATTTTGAATAACTCTATTTGATAAATTCATATCTTCGATAAATCAATACTCGACGAACTCTAACTCGATTAACTAGCACTCGACTAACTCTAACTCGATTAACTCTAATTCGATTAACTCATTTGATTAACTCCTTCATTCTATTAGAATAAACTATATTCGATTAACTTCTTTAATTATATTCGAATATACTATATTCGATATAACTCTAGTTCGATTTAACTCTAATCGATTAACTCTAACTGGTTAACTCTAACTGATTAGCTCTAGCTTTAAACGATTAACTCTAACTCTAATCGATTAACTCCTCTAACTCATTTTGATTAACTCTACGTCCATATTTAGTTTCAAATATCGATGTTGAAATCGATTCTTACTTTTCTATATAAGTCATGACTTATATATTCTATTTATCCAATGATAAATATTTTATTTAATTTATAAAATATTATTTATAAATTAATCTTCTCAATCTATTGGTTACAACGGATTCTATTTAAAATCTTTGCTTTAAATCCATATCATGTTATACCCGTGTGCGAAGCACAGGTCTAAACTTCCCTGATGTAAAATTCTATTCATTTGCCAAATATTTCCTTATATGACATTCTTTTCATTTCCCAATAAATCCCTTTTATAACTCTATTTATTTTCTAAATAAACATTTCCTTTTCAATTCTATTTGTAAATGGTTTACAAATATTTCCTTTCTATATTTATTTATTTACTAAATAAATATTTCTTTATTCTTTCTATTTATTTCCCTAATAAATATCCCCCTTTTTATCTATTTATTTAACAAATAAATATTTCCTTTATCTTTCTATTTATTTAACAAATAAATATTTCCTTTTCGATTCCATTTGTAAGTGTTTTACAAATATCTCCTTTTTGATTTCATGTGTAAGTGTTTTACAAATATCTCCTTTTCGATTTCATTTGTAAGTGTTTTACAAATATCTCCTTTTCGATTTCATTTGATTTTATAATTAATTTCTTTTATAAAATAATTTTCCTTTTATATATAAAATCCATTGATTTTATATAAATAATTTATTTTCAAATATACTTTGAAAATCCCCTTTTTCTATCCCAGTATTTCTTACGGTATTTAAAATACCAATTAACAGTGATCGATATCATTCAAACACACATAATCCACAACGGATTATATATCACATCATATGTTACAATATATGAACATAATAGTATTATAAATATTGAGGAGTCCAGTTGGACCCCTCCACCTTGTTTCCCTACATCACAGATGTTAAACAATATAATTAACATTGATTTCATTTCAATATGAAATATTCTGTTAAACAGAACCAATATTTGATTAACGATTTATATATATATATATATCGTTATCTATAATTTCAATCAATGCATAAGAAATTCAACCAAAAAGTTAACACATATCAATCAACAGATAATTATCAGTTCTAACAATATGTTATAAAAATATAACTGTTCAGAGTTGGTGAGTTTTACTCACATTGGCAGTTCATCGTTAAATAACGGTAAACTGTTGTTGATTCGGATCAAACAATTTATTTTGCTATAAATTGTAACGAGCCCTGATTCTCTTCCAGTCAGTTCCACGGTGTAGCCACCATCCATACAATCCCAACGGATATGACCGTTCGAAATTCTGCTATAGTATGTAGAAGTTATAAAGATTACAAGTTTGATATGAATAAATTTTCGATTTAATTTGATTCTAAATACTTATCGGGCCTCACCTACACTCTTTGGCCTAATCACACACTTAAAGCCCAAACCGCTCACTTCATCTTCTCCAATCCGTTAAAAACCAAACCTCCTGCTCTCGTTTCCACCATTTCCCACACCAATACTTCATGAATCTTCACATAGGTATTACCCTTAAATTTCTCGTCGGAAACCCCATCCTTCTATACCCTCAAACCACCACTCGACACCTCCAATGAAAATCCTTAGTTTTATTCTTCCTTGTGGAATCTCAGGCATCTCCCATTCTCTAATTCACGGTTCAACAAACTTACCACACCATTAAACTCCTCATCGGATTCTCCACCTCACCATCCCAATATCCTCACATTAGATTCACTCTTCCTCCTCGCGGGTTTCAGCTCGTCGACGCCCCAGATCGTGACATCGAACCAAGTTATAACCGACACCCACAAAAATTGTCACATAGGTGCTAAAACCCATTTCGAGTTCGAATCCACACACACACATCCACACATTGTTGCCGAAATCAAGTCCAGTACCAAACCCTAGGCTCACGCTATTGCCTTCCCGAACTCCAGACGTGATGCGAGTTACACAAAATTCCTGCCAAGTTGTAGTTGTTGCTCTCACTGATCCATATGTGTGGTTTTTGTGATTTTTAGAATTTTATTTGGATTGATCTCTTTTTTTGTAAATCATGAAATGTGTAATTCCTGAAGATTATAGCGGCGGCTACAAATTTTGACCAAAAGGAAAAGTTGTGTAGGGTTTGAGATAAATAAGGGTATTATATTGGAGAATTATAATATTTTTATATTCAATTTTATACTGATTTATAAGCAACCGCTATTGTATTTATCGTTTAAAAATTCGTACGACCACATACAATTTTCAAAAATCATGGAAACGGGCATACACCTTCTGTTCGATAATACGGACCCAACGAAACTGGTTTCCTCGAATTCCGACTCTGTTTGCTCACACAGTGTATTTTTAATTGTCAAAATACTGACGGTTTTTCACATTAAACTTCGTACGGCCACACACTGACTTCAAAAATCACGGAAATTGAAATCTAGCAATAATTTAATATTGCGGATCCAACAAAATTAGTTTCATCGAATTTCGACTTCGTTTGCAAAATTGGCTATTTTTAAAGCTCTAAATAAACCCTTTGAAATATTAATATATTTAAAAATAATTAAATTTAATATTTATAAATAAATATTATCATATATATTCACAATAGAATATCATACAGCTCCAATAGGATTTATAACTCGATATTTCAAATCCAGTGTTACATCGATATTCGATTTATATTTAGAAATCCATTTTAAAATATTAATAAATCGATATAAATTATAAAGGAATTCTATAGCGACTTTTCTAAAATTTGATTTGGACATAAATCAAAATCTACACAATGAAATCTCTATTTTTCTCTTCCATTGGAAAAATATACTTCACCAGCTCCGAACGTTTCTTGTTTCACAGAAATCCGATTTAAAACGAATTCTGTATTTTCAATTGAAGTTCGAATCGCCAAATAGCGAACTGCCGCGCCATTTGGAGCTCGATTTTAATTATAATATAATTATATGTTCAAACTGTCGTTCAAATAATATATTCGTCATTCTAATTCAAATTCTAAGATGAATTAAATACTTTGAATTGTCCAGTTCACATTATATTGTCAATTCACTATTTTTGATTATTTCAGAAATTAAATATACTATTCTATTATTTATATTAATTAAATATTCAATATAATTTATTAAACAACCATTTTCACTATTTAAATAATTAAATAAATTAACTATTATCCGTATAAATACGGGTCGTTACAGTATCACTCCCTAAAGTAGCAACCATTCGTTTTCAGGATGTGTACAACCATATCTACAGGTGTCACGGCGTCTTATTTTCCTCTGTCCGGACCCTGCATACACATGACCCGGTCAGTATGCGCCGCCCACACCGTCCCCTATATTTGGATCTCTTATATTCAGCCCAGTAAGTGTGCCCCGACTCCGACATAGTTCGGAGTTCTCGTTTGATATTTATATATGGGTTACTGACTGAAACGGGTCCCACACATAAGATGATGCAAGCTCTCCCCTTTGTATTGCATCCCTACTAATAGGTTTTCCACAGGTTATGCCTACCTACCGGTGTCATAAACATTGCATAATCCCACAAGTTAAGTTTGTGGGCCTATATCTATAAATATTACCCACCCACCCAAGATTTACTTGACCCACCCACTGTTTCAAACAAGTTTACTTAACCCCTATTCAAGTTACATGTTCATACAATTCCTATGGATTTAACTAGGTTAAGTATTCAACTTTATTACCATATTCAGTTATTGTTACAATGTACTAGACCTCCCATATTAAACCTACAACTTGGGGATGCTGGTTATGCCGGGCGGCTCCGGTCAGCTCCGGACGTCTCCGGGCGGCTCCAGAAAGCTCCGGGCAGACTTCTTCCACAAGTCGGGTTTAACCTTATGACTTAGCACGTCTCGTGTTTATGCACCTAGACCCCTCACATTAGATTCACCACTTGTGGTCGTTGGATATGCCGGGTGGTTCCGGGAAAACTTCTACCGCTAGTGTAATCTAACCTCGTGTCTAAGCATGGTTACAGTTTCTAATTACTGTAATCCTAGGCATTTCAATTATTAACCAATTATCCCTATGTCGTTATAGGTTTTCATGCCCCTTACCCAAGTTATGCTCATAATGAACCATATGCCCCAATTAAGGTCTTTAATCACAAGTTAACTTATATCCCTAACTTCATGTTCATATACTCATTCAAGTTATGCCCAAACTTCCAATTACAAGTTATGCCCTACATTATATCCTTTTTTCTTTCGTTCCCATTTTAATGCATTCACATATTTTAGTGGCATGCCTATGCTCGAAAGTAACCTGATTATATAAAAATAAAAGGGAAAGGAGGAAGGGAAGATTATAGAAATGATCATACTAACAAGGTTGACATGTAATGGCATAAACAAATAGTGGCATAATGAAAAGATAAGCATATAGGAACATATCTGATGAACATGTGATAGTATAAATAATTCTAATATAGTAGGGATGTCATAATAGGCATGATAAGATCTAATGAATTAGATAACTAACTATAACAGATCTGCTTTAGCCACAATATAATGGTAACAAGCACGATGTGATCTAAAAAATCGACTAGATCTACAAAAATGGCGGATCTAACAATGATAAAGGTTAAGATCTAAGCCATAGTCATGTCAGAATGTCATAGATACAAAGGTTATATAATATATGATACGATTCAAGTAGTCGCAGGCATAGATCCAAGTTATAGTCATATCAAGATTAACTTTTTAAATATTTAGATCTAAAAGTAACTAAAACTCACAGTTTTTGGATCTATAAAAATAGAGAAGGGATTTCTAGCGTTGAATCATGGATGTCTAAGCTTGAATAACTTGATTGCAGAAGAAGAAAAGACTTGATTTGATCTGGGCAGAGGCAACATCTAGTTTGCCATTATTTTTGGTGTGAAAAAACATGAGAAATAAGGCCATATTTATAGATGCCTCAAAATCCTAATCTGCCAGATCTGACGTGCAGGGGGGAGGGGGGGGTTCAACCCCCCTTATGGGGTCGACCCATGGGTTGACACCCCCCTAGATACCCCTGAGCGGGAAATTTCTCGCTTCCCCAATTTTGTGCAAATTTGAATTATGGACCTAATTTTTGGTTTTCTGGACTTAATAAACACACTCACACACACACACACACATATATATATATATATATAAATATTCTTCTTGCGCGTATACAAACTTCAAACCTTAATAACTTCTTCATACCGTGTCCGTTTTACGCAAACCAAGTGTCTATTTTGACCAGAATTCCAAGACGAATGCAATAGCATAGTCCGTTTCACTTAATTTTGGATATTAAACTAATTATTATTTAATTTATCGTCTTCAGTTTTGTCGAAATTACGGGGTGTTGCATTCTCCCCAACTCAAAGGATTTCGTCCCTGAAATCTCCAAGTTAAGAAGAATGTCTATCCTAACATCCACATCCACCTACTCATCCACCAATTCACATGAATCCATTGTCCTTAAAAGATTCCTAATGCTTATATGAACATATGAAAAGGTATGTGTATATGTCCCGATACTAATGCGAAGATCAGGTGGTCTACTGATTTAGTCGACCACCTTAATGCAATGTATGTTAGTGTCATGAATCCAACATGTATGAAAATAATCCTATTATAACTTGTAAGTTCTATATGTGCGCACACTAATCCATCCAAATGCAATGTCCATATGATGATACACTCACTTTCAACCATAAAAGAAGAAAAATGCACACACATCCATATGCAGTATGAGAGTGATTGAGCCGATCTAGTGCCTAATGTGTGTATATGCATCCATAAGCAACCACTAGCAAACACTTGCATCCACTTGCATCCATCAAATATAACATGTCTCAAACACATGTTTTCATCCCTGAGATTTCTACCTAAAGGTCGAAGATTTGATCGATAGGATATACTTTAAATGATAGAAACAAGTATAAATAAAAGCTTTGGAAAGGAAGTTAAGAACATACCGTCGAAAAAAATGGTGCGAAGCACGAATCTTGTCTTCGGTCTCCCAAGTTGCATCCTCTGGGTTTTCTCCCCATTGAACCTTTATCAACTTGACTTCTCTTTTGCGTAGCTTCTTAACTTCTGATCCAAGAATACGGGTAGGAACTCATTTGACTGTCGCCTCACGTTCCACCTCTACTTCTTCCAATATACTTTGCTCAACACTTTTGCGATATCATGTAAACACTTCCACAAATGATAAACATGGAAAACATCATGAATGCTGGATAGTCTCTCGGGTAGCTTTACTCTATAGGCCATTTGGCCAATCCTTTCTGTTATGGGAAATGGTCCTACGAATCTTGGTGTAAATTTCCCTATAGATCCAAAGCGAACCACATTCCTCAAATGTGACACTTTAATGGAAACCATGTCTTCCACCTCAAACTCAATGTCAGTCCTTCTCTTGTCTGCATAGGACTTCTGCCTATCCTGAGTTGTCTTCATTCGCCGTCTAATAAGATCAATCCTTTCAGACGTCTCTCTGACCATATCTCGTCCAAGTAGTAGTCTTTATATAGATTCCCGCCAACAAGTCGATGATCTACAGGGTCGTCCGTATAATACTTCAAAGGGTGCCATTCCAATTCTAGCTTGGTAATTGTTGTTGTAGGCGAACTCCACTAAAAAAATGCTCTGACCATGTTCCTCCGAAGTCTAGGATACACAGCCTTAGAAGATCCTCAAGAACTCTTTTCACCATTTTCGTCTGTCCATCGGTTTGTGGGTGATAAGCGGTGCTTAAACACAACTGTGTACCTAATGCTTCTTGCAAGCTCCTCCAAAATTCACTAGTGAAAATGGGGTCACGATCACTTACGATGCTGGAAGATACTCCATGAAGACGGATTATCTCACGAACGTAGACTGTTTCCAACTATGTTGTCGTCCTCTTGCTCTTAGCCGGAATGAAATGAGCGCTCTAAGTAAGTCTGTTTACTACAACCTAAATACTGGTGCTGTCTTTCTTTGATCTAGGCAAACCATCTATGAAATCCATAGAGATGCTCTACCACGTCCACTATGGAACCTCTAAAGGATGAAGTAAACCACCGGGCTTATTTTGCTCATCTTTAACTTGCTGGCAAATCAAACATTGAGTAACAAATTTCACTGCATCTTTCTTCATCCTAGCCCAAAAGAAAACCCCCTTCATATCTCTATGCATCTTATCGCCACATGGATGAACGTCATCTTAGAATGATGGGCTTTCTCTAGGGCTGTCTTCAAAAGACTCCCAGTTTGGGGAACACAAAGCCTTCCATCTCGTCGCAACTACCCTTTATCGTCTATGGAATATCTACTGAGGTAACTAGAAGTCTCCCCTTTACTGAGCCTATCCATGATGTTTGAAATATGTGGGTCCTTTCACTGTGAAGCTCCTATCTGATCCATAAGATTAGGTTGCACTTCCAGTGATGCAAATAAGCCAGACAAGAACTCGGTCGAGGGTCTAAAGTCAAAAGCCGATATATACTCCAAGCTTTTCCTTTCCACAAACAGAGGATGTAAGGCTATTATTTGCCTACTCAATGCATCTACCACCACATTACCCTTGCCAGGGGTATAAGCAATCTCGAAGTCATAAGATGCTAGGAACTCAATCCATCTTTATTGCCTTTAATTAAGAACCTTCCGCGAGAACAAGTACTTGAGAGATTATGGTCGGTGTATAACTCGAACTTCTTTCCAAGCGAATATTGACGCCACATCTTAAGCGCGAATACTATGGCAGCTAGCTCTAAGTCATAGGTAGGGTAATTCTTTTCATGAACCCTTAGTTGTCAACCCCTATATCATATAATTCTTCCTTCTTGCATCAGAATCGCACCAAGCCCTGTACCACAAGCATCAGTGTAAACTGTGAACACTTTATTCCCATCGGGCAAGGTCAAAACTGGGGCTGTTGTCAGAGTCCTCTTCAATCGCTAGAAAGCAACATCACAATCTATGTCCCATGAAAATGCCAAATTATTCTTTGTTAGCCTAGTGAGAGGGGCTGATATCTTTGCGAAGTCCTTCATGAACTTCATATAATAGCCTGCCAGTCCAAGAAAGCTTCTCACTTCCGTTGCATTCTTAGAATTTTGCCAATCTTGAACTACAACTACCTTTGCGGGATCTATTGCTATCCCAACTTTAGAGACTACATGCCTTAGAAATCTCACCTCCTTTCTCCAAAAATGGCATTTGGAGAATTTCGCCTTAAGCTGATGCGCACGTAGAGTTTTCAAAACCTCTCTCAAATATTGGGCATGCTCTTCCTCGCTCTTTGAGAAGATTAAGATATCATCAATAAAGACCATGACAAATTTATTCAGAAACTCCCGAAACATCCTACTCATAAGATCAACAAAGTAGGTCGGTGCATTCGTCAACCCAAAAGGCATAACGAGCCATTCAATTAAACCATCAGGATTCCTAAAAGTGGTCTGGTCTATACTGTCCTCGGCCACCCTCAATTGATGAAACCTCGTGGCCAAGTCTAATTGAGAGAATACTGATGCACCAATAAGCTGGTCAAACAAATCATCTATCCTCGGGAGTAGGTGCCTATTTTCCTTTGTGAGTTTGTTTAACTCTCTATAATCCACACACAAGCAAAGAAAACCATTCGCCTTAGTTGCGAATACCACAGGAGCGCCCCTCTCAGATATGCTTTGCCTAATAAACCCTTTCTCAAGTAGCTCCCCTACTCGCTTACTAAGCTCCCCTACTCGCTTATTAAGCTCCCTCCTTTCCCTTGGGGCCATATGGCGCACATGTAATGCAACTCGCTTTGTATTGTTTACCAAGTATATACGAAAGTCGATCTCGCACCTCGGAGGTAAGCCCCGAACCTCCTTAAAAAAATTAGAATACTCACAGACTACTGGTATAGATTACAGACCATCGATAGATGCATCCAGAGACTCTAGGAAACTAAGCATGACAGACCCCTTAGGGTCACAAGAAATCTCGACGGTCCTCCCATGCCAAGTCAAAAGTTTAACGACCCTCCTCTCACAATCTAGAGTGGCACCATACCTGGCTAGCCAATCTATCCCTAGAATCAAACCATAGCCCATAAAACCGAGCACATATGTGTCGCACTCAAACTCGACGCCTAACACAAATATTCTCAAGCCCCGAAAAATCATGGACAAATGAGTCAAACCACCAATGGAGTTTGAGATAACAATGGGATCCACTGCCATACTAGTATTAAGGTGAAGAGACTCAACAACAGAATCAGATATAAATGAATGCGAAGCGCGAGAATCAAAAAGAGTTCTAATATGGTAATTGAAAAGGAAATCAAACCTTCCACGGAAATTTACCTACCTCGATCTGGATCACTAATTGCGAGAGCATGCACTTGCCCTCCAGAAGTTCCTATCCTTTGACCTTGTCCTTGCTTCTTCGGGCACTCCTTAGTAGGGGTGTAAATCGGTCGGACCGGACCGGACGGAGGTGGGTTCAGTTTCTGTCCTAAATAAAATTGGATCGAACACGGACCGGACCAAAAAAGTTCTCGGACAAATTTCGTTGTCCTAATTCATGTCCTAAATAAAATCGGTCGGACATGTACGTGTTCGGATCGATCGGACTCGGTCGGACATAGCTATTTATATCACATTTTGTACATTTTACTAGATTTTCTCTCAACTATATGCCGAATTACAAGTAATTCGGACGAATTCGGACAAGCTCGGACCAGACATGATTTTTTTCTCGTACAAATTTTGTTGTCCTAAATCGTGTCCTAAATGAAAATCGGACGGACTCGGACGAACGTATTTCGGTTACGGACACGAACGGATGTCGGACATTTGAACAAAATTTATAGCCCTACTCCTTAGAAAAGTGTCTGACCTCTCCATAACTGAAGCAAGCATTCTTCCTTCTTTTGCAATCCATTATCAAACGACCCTCACGTCCATAATTGTGGAACTTTCTCTTATCCTTAGCCTTGTCATTCTTTCCACCTTTCTTTTGTTGTTGTTATTGTTCTGTTGTTATCCCTTCTTTGACCATACTTTCTTGTTTTGTGTTTCCTCAACCTTAACTTCTTTCTTGCCAGCTTTATCTTCCTCATGCATCAAGGCCATATCAACGAGCCTTTCAAAAGTTGCTCCCATTGGAATATGAGACATAGAAAACCCATGAAGGGGTTCATTCAGCCTTCTAGCAAATCGCAATGCTTTTTTATGTGGAGTATCTACCCATTCCAATCCAAACCTTGCTAGCTGGTTGAATTTTCTCACATATTCTTTGACAGTCATACCCCCTTGCTTGAGCGCCAATAACCTTTCCATTTGCATGCTTTTCTTAGCTTGAGAAAGAAAATTCATTTCAAACCTCTGTCTAAAATCATCCCATGTCTCCACTGGACGCCTTGCTCGCGTCACTTCCCACCAGAACGATGCTTCATCTTTCAGTAGCCAGGCGGCTAACTGAATCTTCCTACGATTGTCCACTTCAAAGATTCCAAACAGATCCTCTGTTTCTTTAAGCCAATTCCTTACCTCTACGAATGTCTCGGTTCCACAGAATGGCTTTCCTCTCATAGTACAGAAATCTTTTCAGACCTTAGAGAAATTATCTGCACACGGAAGAGGAGGAGGAGGAACGATGGGTACAGCTGGGGGAGGAAAGTCTGCTTGACCACCGGCTGGCACCATGGCCTCGAGGTACCTACGGAACCAGCCTGGTATCGTAACACCCTCTGGAATATTTGGTTCCCCAGACATGTTGAAACGAAAAGGAAGGGATTCATAAAGAGGATCGAAAGATATCACATATGGCTTTGGGGAATATGTTTTTCAAAATATACTCTTCTTTTTTAAAATGCTTTCTTTTAAAACCTTTTTGAAAATAATTTTCAAAAACTTTTAGCTAATCTGATAACCTTCGGCTTTGATACAAAGTGTAACACCACACGTCCGTTAATGCCACTCATTAAGAGAACGCATTAAGTTTCGTGAAGCATTATAGGTAAATAGAAACATAAACATTACAAGACAGATTAAAATAGCCACAAATTTAAGAACATTTATTAATCATAAATCATAACTTCGTGGTTCAAAACATCATAAGTCTGAAAATACATAAACCCACTACATCATCTTAAACATTTATGTCTTGTACTTAAGAATATCATAGTACAACAAATAAAGAAGCATGATTCCCCAAACAAAAACATAGCCATAGTAGAAAGGGATAAGAGCTCGAGCATTACATCTAAGCAACTCCAAGAGAATGAAAGCAGAATCCTGGTCAAGCTTGAGTACTCCCACCATGAGAATCATGGGAGGGAGGGAGGGAGGGAGGGGGGAAGAAAGAGAAAGAAGAGGAAACAAAATGGGTCAGACATAAAGTCTGGCGAGTCCAGTTACTTTTAGCATAAAAATAAGTAAAAGTATTATGACAGACATGATATAGTTTACTATGCTTCTCTAATGGTTTCTCTGCACTCTGCACCAATACTAGTGTCATACTAACAAGACGATCCCCAAACAATATAAGATGGTAGACTTAGGTGTACTTCCAGTGAGAGGTTTTAATCCCATACAATCAACAAGAAGCCCAACATAACGGAGTTACCCTTAAGGGTATTAACGGGCACCCAACATACCAAAGTCTAAGTGTACCCTAATTACTACCCTAGTTGATTGGCTCCCTCCTCCTTAGATACCATGTGTTGGCCCCATAGTAGGGTGTATCACTCCCTAAAGTGGTAACCCTTCATTTTTAGGATGTGCACAACCATATCTACAGGTGTCATGACATCTTATTTTCCACTGTCTGGACTCTGCACGCACATGACTCAGTCGGTACGTGCCGCGCACACCGTCCCCCATGTTTGGATCTCTTATATTCAACCCAGTAAGCATGCCCCAACTCCGACCTAGTTCAGGGTACTCGTTTGATACCTATATATGGGTTACTAACTAAAACGGGTCCCACACACAAGATGATGCAAGCTCTCCCCTTTGTTTTGCATCCCCACTACTAGGTTTTCCACAGGTTATGCCTATCTACTGGTGCCATAAAAATTGCATAACCCCGCAGGTTAAGTTTGTAGGCCTATATCTATAAATTTTACTCACCCACCCAAGATTTACTTAACCCACTCACTGTTTCAAACAAGTTTACTTAACCCCTATTCAAGTTAAATGTTCATACAATCCCTATGGATTCAACTAGGTTAAATATTCAACTTTATTACCATATTCAGTTATAGTTACAATGTACTAGACCTCCCACATTAAACCTACAACTTGTGGATGCTGGTTATGCCTGGCGGCTCTGGGCCGACTTCTTCCACAAGTCGGGTTTAACCTTGTATCTTTGCACGTCTCGTGTTTATGCACTTAGTCCCCTCACATTAGATTCACCACTTGTGATCGCTGGATTTGCCGGGTGGTTCCGGGCAGACTTCTACAACCAGTGTAATCTAACCTCGTGTCTAAGCACAGTTACAGTTTCTAATTACTGTAATTGTAGGTATTTCAATTATTGACCAATTATCCCTATGTCGTTATAGGTTTTCATGCCCCTTACCCAAGTTATGCTTATAATGAATCATATGTCCCAAATTAAGGCTTTAATCAAAAGTTGATTTATATTCCTAGCTTCATGTTCATATACTCATTCAAGTTATGCCCAAACTTCCAATTACAAGTTATACCCCCAAATTATACCGTTTTCCCCTCGTTTCCATTTTAATGCATTCGCATATTTTAGCAGCATGCCTAGGCCCGAAAGTAGCCTGGCTATATAAAAATAAAAAGGGGAAGGAGGAAGGGAAGATTACAGAAATGATCATACTAAACAAGGTTGACATTTAATGGCATAAACATACAGTGGCATAATGACAAGATAAGCATATAGGAACAGATCTGATGAACATATGACAATAGAACTAATTCTAATATAGTAGGGATGTCATAACAGGCATGATAAGATCTAGTAAATTAGATGATATCTATAACAGATCTGATTTAGCCATAATATAATGGTAACAAGCATGATGTGATCTAACCAATGGACTAGATCTGCAAAAATGGCGGATCTGACATAATAAAGGTTAAGATCTAAGTTATAGTCATGTCAAAATGTCATAGATACATAGGCTATAGCAGATTTGATATAATTCAAGTAGTCATAGGCATAGATCCAAGTTATAGTCATGTTAAGATTAACTTTTTAATTATTTAAATCTAAAAGTAACTTAAACTCGCAGTGTTTGGATCTAAAAAAATAGAGAAGGGACTGCTAACGTTGAATCATAGATCTCTAAGCTTGAATAACTTGATTGCAGAAGAAGAAAAGACTTGATTTGATCTGGGCAGAGGCAACATCTAGTTCTCCATTATTTTTTTGTGCAAAAACATGAGAAATGTAATAACTCGGAAATCCAAGCTAATTTAAAATTTTTATTTTGGCAATTTTAGTGAATTTAGAATATTTAAAATGGATTATTTTAAATAATATCGATGAAAAATTTATTTTGAATTGAATTCGAACGTATATATTTATATAGATCGTCGTTAGAATATAAATATTTATTTTTATATATAAAAGGAATTGAAAATGGCGCGGTAGTTCGATAATTCGATTTCAAAATTCAAATGAATGTACCGGGTGCAAATTAAACCGGATTTTAGTGAAACGAAAAATATTTGAATCTATTTGAGAATACCTTTCCAACGAATCCGAAAAATCAAAATTTCATAGCGGGAATCAAAAGATATGTCCAGTTGAAATTTCAAAATAGTCGCTATGGAATTTCGGCCCTTAAAAATGGCCATTTTGCAAACGACCTCGGTTTCGACGAAAGCACCTTTGTTGGATCCGCGATGCCTAATTATTGCTAGGTTTCAAATTTCATAATTTTTCGAATCAATATGTGAGCGTGGCAAAGAAAAACGCGTTTGACCAGTTTCAGTTGATTTTAATTGACTGGAAAATGGTCATTTTACTAACGGTCTCAGAATTCGACGAAACTAGTTTTGTTAGAACCGTACCGTCAATACGAAGCTAGAAAATATTTTTCAGGAATTTTTAGAGTTCGTAGGTGACCCTAGTAAATTGAAATGTGCGTTAAAATTCAATATATAGAGTTATATGTTGATTTTGACGAAAACTGATTGAAACGATCGAATCAGCTTACGATACATATCCCATTGTGTTCGGAATGGGGGTAATTAGCTATGCACGACAAGCGGTGGGTCTCGTTTTGAGATCGAAATTTAAAGTTACTTTATGGATTATAAAATAAATAAATAAAATTTCCCTCCCTCTCTCCCATACCTTCAGGCCCCCCTTTCACTCAGTCAAACCAGATCGAGATAAAAAAAACAAATCGCTCCACCGCTTATCGCTCAGGCGCGCCGACCGCCACCGACCAGTGCTCCCCCCTCCTCCTCCTGCTCTGCCCTAGCCCTCTCTCTCTCCCCTTTGTTCGACGCCCTGAAACCCCAAATCCCCCCCTTAGTCCGTCGTCGCAGCCACCTAATGGCCCACCTCCGCCTTATGCTCCGCCCCGCGGCCACCCTAGACCCCCCGACCAATCAGAGCTCCGGCAACGACACCCTCCCCCTCTCGCTGAAGAAAAAAAATACTGTAAGTTTTTTTTATTTAAATTCCTTTTTAGTGCTTATTTTCTTTACAGATAAAAAGAATAGATTTGTATAGCGATCAAGTTTAGATTTTTATTTAGGAAAGAATATGATTTTTATTTAGAAAAAAATATAATCTTGTATATTGTAGAAGTATAAAAATATAATTTTTATATTGTAGAAGTATAAAAAATATAATCTTTTATATTGTAAAAGTATAAAAATATAATCTTTTATATTGTAGAAGTATAAAAATATAATCTTTTATATTTTAGAAGTATAAAAATATAATCTTTTATATTGTAGAAGGTTAAAAATATAATCTTTTATATTGTAGAAGGTTAAAAATATAATTTTTATATAGAAGGTTACGGTGTAAAAATAGAATTTTTATCTATATAGAAAGTGTTATAAAAATGTGATTTTTATAGCGATGAAATAAAAATTCGATCTTTATACATGAAGTAGAAATAAAAATATGATTTTTATTTATTGAAATGAAGCAATAAAAATATAATTTTTGTTTGAACGGCGTGAAAAGGACTGCAGTAGAATATCAAACAGATCCAGACGGTTCAGTAGTTCAAAAGGAAAGCACGCCAGAGTGGAACCCTCTGTGAGAACTTCTCACCTTTGATTTAATTTTCTAGTTAAAATATATACTAGGATGCATACGGTGTTTAGTAGCACCCGACACCCGTCGTCCACAGATGGACGGCTTGTATGCATGTTTGTTTGATTTTGGTGTGTAGTTGATTATGTGATGTGATGTGAAATGAAATAAAATATTTATATAGTTAAAAATATTTTATAGTTGAAAATATAATTTTTAACGTGTATTTAAAATGAAATAAATATAAACAAATCGGACAATTTGTTTATATACAGACATTTGACTGATATTGATTGGGACGATAAATTTTACACATCGCCCAACTGCACAAATAAAATCTGTGTTTGATTGTTTGAAAACCCCACACGGGTATTGGGTTGATATATGACATACACTAGTCCCAATAATTAGTTGTATGTCGATCGATTGATGGACAGACTGTTATGAGCGTTAAATATTTATATTTGATGCTTATACAGTGTAGAATGCACTTTGGACGATGGTTGATTATTCATCGTAGTTATTGTACACATGTGTTGTAGAAAATCCATATAATTAACATTATATGGTAATTGATTAGGCCTCATTCCAGTTTTGAAAAAGAAATATTTGAATAGAAATATTTGAAAAGAGATATTTGAAATAAAATATTGGAAAATAGAAATATATGAAGCCGTGTTGATTAGACTGACGCCATTTTGACGTGAACGATATTTATATCGATTTTATTCATTTTTAAATGAATATTGAAAATTGATTTCAATAATCGAATATAATTAAAATTGAATTGAATAAGAATTCAAATCGAATTAAAATAGAATTGAATAGGAATTCAAATCGAATTGAAATTGGATTGAATAGAACATGAATTCGAATTAAATTGAAATGAATTGAAATTCGAATTAAATTGAAATGAATTGAAATTCGAATTAAATTGAAATTGAAATCGATTTGAAATGAAATTAAAACGGGTTATATTGAAAAATTCAATTTTGATTTGAATTTGAAATGAAGTTGAAATCGTTTTGAAAACGAATTTAAAACGATTTATAAAATACGTTTTAAAAGGAAATCGACGAAGTATATATAATATATTATATATATATATAATATAATGGCCTGAATAGAACGCGCCACGCCGCGGTAGTTCGTGAATTTCGACCATTGACTTCGAATGGATATTGCGGGAGATCCGACCGTCGGTTCTCCTAAAACCGGAACCGTTGGGTTCGTATCGAAAAGTGCTTTCTAATGAATATTAGAAATTAGAAATCTAATGGTTGGATTTGGAATTATGTCCAAATCAAATTTGGAAAAGGTCGCTGTAAGTGCAGTTCGATGGCCGTTGATGGAAATCGACTGTACGGGCCTTGATAAAATTATTAAAAATATCAATAATTTGTGTAAAATTATAAGAAATGATTTGTGAAAAAATGGGATGAAAAACTCCATATTTGAAGAGATAAAAATAGATTTTTATCGAAATGAACTAGTTTTGAACTAGAATAAAAATTTATTTATTTTTAAAATAAATAAATTGAATTTGAAAGGGGTTTTAAAAGTAACCAGAATTTCCAATAATTGAATTGGAATGGATTTGAATCGAAATTGTCTTTGGAATATTTCGATATTGGATTTCGTGATTACACAGATGTTGTTATGGAAATTTGAAAGATATATATTTATATACATATCGTTATTTCCAATACGAAATTTGTTGGTCGTAGAATTTGATATTGAATATAACCGATATATTTTCTATTCAGAGCCTTGTATTTAATATCAAATGTGATTTGGGTTTGTCGTGAATGGTGTCTTCATTAACACTGTTCTTAAGCCCAGTGGAGAAAAAAAGATTAAATCTTTTTGTTTAGATTTAATGAAGTGTACAAATTAAATAATATTTAATTGGAATTGAATTGGTATTGATTTTTGGGTTTACCGTGAACAGTGTTTTAAATAACACTTGTTCTTTAACCCAATAATTAATGGAATGTGATTTTGGGTTTATCATGAACCGTGTTTTAAATGACACTGATTCTTTAACCCAGTTAAAGATTAAAACTAAGTGGAGTTTTAATGAATCTTTAATTAGATTGAAATGATCGAGAATGGAGTATCACCAGTTTTGCTCTAGGCGATAGTTAAATCTTTAATTAGATTTAAACGTGAAATGGTAATTGAATTTACCGATAACACTGTGGTGTTAGATATGATGTATGACCTGTTTTACTTCATGGGATGAATAGGTTGGGATTGGGAAATAGAATAAATGATTACTTCGGTGTGGTTCGCTAATCCCGACTAGTTTGAATTGATATTCTAAGAAGATTAAAGAATAAATTTAAAGAATTTATCTTTGATAAAATTAATGGGAACCTTTCCCAAAGTATAAGGATATTGGAATAAAAGAATATTCTGAATTGGAATGAGGCGTATGTTGTGTTTGTGTAACACTTGTTTATTATATACGCGAGTTATTCAGAAAGACCGGGTTTATCCCGTTCTGAATAACTGATTCGACGTGGTGTCGAAGATGAAGACGGTGGCCAAAGACCGGAGGTCTTCACGTCGTTTGGGTGATTACTGATGATCTTGATTGGGCTGTACACCCAAGAGGAGGGAATCAATTAGTGATCGTCCAGACGTACTTGGAGATCGATGGATATGCGGGGTACTAGGTGCCTCCGGTTTCGTTCAGACCCAGAACGAACTTGTAAATGGACTGTGTGTTTGACATTGGATTTTATTCTGTGTGATTTATTTCTACTAAATATATATCTGTTTGGCGGCGGAGAATGTATTCTCTGACTTAATGCCCTTCTCTGAGACGTACGAGCTCAGGGGTTATATATTGATGGATATCAAACGCATGGAGTGAATTGCCTGCGTGGCATGCCTAAGTGGCAATTGATCAAGGCTTCTGTTGAAAAGCAAAGTCTTGTGGTTAATGATCAAAGCACGGTCTGTGTGGCATAGCTTTGTGTAGTGTTAATTCGCGAGCCTCACACCCCGGTTATGAACCAGAAACAGGAGAAGGACCTCAGGGAGGACATGCGTTTCTTTCTAGTTAGAAGTGGCGTCAGTGGTTTTACATGCCCTGACGAGTTTGACTTATGTGGTTGTTGTTGTTGCGAGGTCCCTCGATTAGATCAGACGATCCGGGTCCAATGGAGTCATTCGTTGGCTCACTTACGCCCCATAGGGCGGGGAAACGCAGTGTTCAGGAATAATAATCCACAACGGTGGACGGGCCCTGACGATCCAAGGCTTGCCTACGCGCTTGCCTGAGACACGGGCTAGAGCGTCTCGAATTCGGTGGAGGACGATCCTTGGCCTCAGTTTACAGATGGAAATCCAACTTCCAATACGTGACATTGCGGTTTTATTTGTAGAGCCTAGTATGGCGACATAGTGGGATGGGGCACTCATGCCGTCTATGATTGATATTTATGATTAAAATTGTTTTGACACTCTGCACTTATAATAGTTTCAAATGATTTGTTTTTAGCGTATCCAAAATTCTTTGGCTATTATAAGGCAAAAACCCTATCCTCCGGCTTGCGTTGCATTGTGTGATGGGACCTGGGTCTTATAATAGCTTCATTTTTCTTTATTTAGCATTGCGTTGTATTGTTATATGCACTAGTATTCTTGGGAGGAAACCCGTTCCGTGTTATACGGCGTGGTCCCTTGATTTATCTAACTTTAAAATAAAGATTAATAACTGTTTTAGTTCTCACACCAGTCACATGACTGACCTGGAGTGTATTGTTTTAACCTAAACTCTAGGTGCCCTTATTTCGACACGGACAGCTAGTAGTTTTGGTTTTGCAGATTTATATTCACAGGATCCTGATTTACAGTTGGAACGATACCCGGAAAGCTTTGTATCCGCGTATTACTTCTAGTTGTGTATTGTATTATTTTCTGCTGCTATGTAATGTATTGTAATCTCTGATATTTATCGAATGTATTTTATTTGTTTATACTCTGTATATTCTTGTATTCTGATGGAATTGTTGTAATATACAATGAAATGTTCTTCCGTCTACGCTTTTTGTGGCTTATCCTCGAAATATCCGGGCTTTCCTTACCGGGGAAGTTACGGGTTTTTAAATTTGGTATCAGAGCCTTGGTTTACAAAGCTCAGAGAACAAGACACGTTGGAACCAAACGAAAAAATTCATCAGAGATTGGATTAGTAATATCCAACGAGAATGACTCGTTAGAGATAGGATCAGTAGTATCCTAGAACGAGTGTGAAGGGTAGTATTTTTAAAATAAAAGTGAAAACAAATTTTGTCTTGAAAATTTAAATCAATTATTCGTATTTGATTATTTAATTTATATTGATTTGGACAATCCAGTATATAAAGATTTTGCATATAGGTCTGATCCATGGGTATTCAAAGTTTTAATATAGTGGATAGATATAAAATTGCACTGTAGTCGCTCGGTGATAATTCTGGTGATGTCGCGACATCATCAGTATTTGTATTCGAGTTTCGAAGGTGTTATATTTATATATTTCCAATTGACTAGTGTGAGAACCAAAATTAGATAGGGCCTATTGTTGTGATTTGGCATCAAAAATGTGATTTTTGACTATATATCAAAGTTATGAATTTGAAATGATAATCAACTAAATGATTGATGGTTGTGTTGTTTAATTATTGTTTGACTAATTAAACGTTGAACCTATAACCAAATAGAATCAAATAGTGAATTGTATTGAAAATGTTTCGCATTGGCTTGCATGTACATGTATATTCATTGAACAGGTCATAGCAAGGAGGCTAGAGAAGAAGAATAAAATTGTTTGCCCGACAAATAGGTACATGTTTACCATAATTTACTGTTTTGTTTGGGTGATGATGATTTTATGAGCCGATTGGCTAGCCGCTTAGCTTTTTTTCCTTCTTTTGGATTGAAGAAGGCCATGGGAGGCTATGTGAATATCCAGAAGTCCCCGGTGCAGGGGAGGTTATGGCGATAATTCCAGACCAAAAAGGAGATGGTCTGGAAAGCGGTGAACAGTGAAGGATAAGATTGGGGTTTGAGGCATAGTATCTAGATAAGATCCATTCTTTCTAGACGAAAGAACCAGGAGTAAGTAGGCGCCATAACCATTTGGCTAGCAGTGTTTGATTAAAGAGAGCAAGGATGGGGATACCTAATCCTCCGTGTTCATGGGGCATGCAAACTATTTTCCAATTAATTAGAAATTTAATTTTTCCTCCATTCCAGAGAAAGGTGCTTCGAATGGAATCAATTTTCTTTATGACCCAAGATGGGAGCTTGTGGAATGACATCCAGTAGATGGGTATTGTGGAGAGGACGGATCGAACTAAGGTGAGACGACCGGCTGATGATAGGGAATTGGCTTTCCAGGATGCCAGTCTGTTTTCAATTTTGGATATGAGAGGGAACCAGTTAGATCTCACGAGCTTGGTTGGGCGAAGTGGGACACCAAGGTAGGTTATCGGGAAAGTTTCAAGTTTGCAATTGAGGCGGTTGGAGATAGAGTGGCCAAGTTCGTTGGAGTTCCCAAGCATGATGACTGTGCTTTTGCCATTGTTTATTGACAGGCCGGAGGAGAGTTCAAAGGTGTATAGGACTTTGAGGCAGTGAATGTAGGAAGGGGAAGGTGAGAAAAAGAGAATGGTATCATCTGCGAATTGGAGGTTTGAGATGGTTGAGCTATTGTTTGGGAGGTTAATGCCAGAAAGTAGATTTTTGGAGATTGCTAGTTTGACCATACGATTAAAGACATCGGCTATTAGGACAAAAATGAAGGGGGATAGGGGGTCTCCTTTTCTGACACCACCCAACGCCTCCTGCTTCCCATCTGGAAATTTAAACCATGCTGCTTCATTGCGTTTCCAGTAGGCCACCTTTCGAAAGAAAAGAAAACTGTCACCTGTACGCGCACCTCCTACTAAAATCAATAACTCAAAACTCGAATGCCCGTATCCTCAACTAACGAACCTCAACCTCTAACCCATGTAAGTTTATTTTGTCGAATAAAAAAAGGACGTTCGAACTCCCGGAACTGTATACGAATTCGAGCACGAGACAAGGGGAAAGCAATGTAAATTATTTTGATATTTGAAGTTTTTCATTTTTCATTTTTAATTATTTCAAGATTCTTGCGTTTCCCATTTTTTTATGAAAGATAAAAAAATAGAAGGGAGTGGCAGCGTTTTTATAGTGGAGAAATACGTGGGATGCAAGTTTTAGGATATAGCTTAGATTTGCGGATAGACGTAGCTGTGATTTTCAAAAATGCGAAAAGCATGGTGTTAAGGTAGATTGCAAGGCAAGGAAATTAAATGTTTGGCAGGAAAGAAATGAAAAGTGAAAAGAGACCACATAAGAACCATTAAACATTAAATACAATAATAATAAATTATTATTGTCGAATACATCCAAATGGAATAATATACATCTTCAAATTCAACTAATATGACATTATAACTCTATATTAATATTTTCAAGCTTAATGATATTCAAATTCTATAGAAATCCTTATTTAATTATTAAATAAACGTTATCGTTTATTTACAAATCCATAGCGCCTATTTTTAATTTTTGATTTATTCATAACCTACAATTTATAACTTGAAATCTTAATTTTTCTCCTTTATTAGAAAATTATTATCAAATAGATTCAAACGTTTCTTGTTTCGAAGAACTTCGACTTATAACAGATTTTGTATATTCAATTGAAGTTCAAAACTCAATTATACGAACTACCGCGACGTTACGAGCTCGTTTATAATTAAATATAAATTATAACATTTAAACTTCGTTTTAGAAATAAATTATATATTAAAATCCACTAATATTCCAAATATAATATTTAAAATAGATTTAAATATTCAATTTCAAATGACTAAAAAAATTGGGTCGTTACGTAGGTGGTATCAGAGCTTTGGTTTATCAAAGCTTTAACCTATGGGGTAAAAGCTTATTAGAGATATGGTAGTGATACCCTAGAATGAGTAGAATCAAATGAAAATTCTTCTTGTGAGAGAGCGCATTTTGAAAGTATAAGTAGTTTTTTAAATTGTTTTTAAAACCAATATTTTCAGATATAAAATTTTTGATTAATATTTAAATATTTTTTCTGAAATTTCCCTTCCATTTGTATCCATCTTCCTTCATAGATCCTCTTTTTTTATGCTCTTTCATTCGTTCAGCTTTTAATTCGAATTCTATAACTTATCCTTGTGCATAACAAGGTAAGAAATAGATGGAAAGTACAAGTCTTCTAGCGGGTTCATTCTTATTAAATATGGGTTTGAAATAGGTATTATAATATAAGATTTTCTTGATGCAATACTGAAATTTTGATTTATATATTTTGTGGAAGACGTATATTTGTAAGTAACATTAGGTTTTGGTAATACCAATATTTTGAAAAGATTTGATGTTTATACTTTATGATGTTATATTTTATAAATATATTTTTTAAGTAAGTTCTAAAGATGAAGATTTGTAGGAGATTGATTTTATCCAGGTTGAATGATATTTTGGAAAAGTTTAAATATTTTGGACATTTTAGGTAGAAATGCTCCTAATTGTTATGGTAAATATTTTGAGAATCCTGTCAAAATGGTTGAAACCTATAATGGAATAGTTTATAAATGTATGTATATATAGGAATTTACAAATTTAAATAGGTTTATAAACATTTTAATTTGTGATGTATATATTTGTTAAACTTATGGAATTAAACTAGTTTTATTAGTTTAAATATTGATAGCATGGGTTTGAAAATATTAAGCTATAGTATAAAATAATATTGTTATGTATTGATTAATAATAATATTGTTAGTATATTTATTAAGGATTGAAGTTAAATAATAAATAAATGAGTGGGGGAGGGATATAATTTTTCCCTACTTTGAATTTTAATGATTTGAAATATATTATTTATAATGATTGGGAAGTTTGGTATATATTCTGTTTAAATATAGAAAAGATGTTTTGATATAATTTTTCCCTACTTATTGTTTAAATATAGCCTGTATTGGTAGAGTGGACGGAATAATATAAACTCTGTAGGTGGTGGACAATCCACCTTAAAAATTAAACTTAGCTGACTGCTAACTACAATCACCTGAACCATGTTGTAAATTTATTATTAATTATAGTGAAAGGTGTCTGCGGTCACCTTAAAAACCGAACAGCTATGCCAAAAGAAAAAAATTGGCCTATCGAATACTTACTGATTTGAGTATACGTCTGATCAACATATATGTTAAATCATATATGTACTTGATAGATATAGAGTCACACTCTAGTCGCTTGAAAATGATTCTAGTAATGACTACAACATCATCGATATATATTTCCAGGTTTTGAAAGTGGGATAAATATATATCGCCAATCGAGATGTCGAGTGAATACTTAAACTATTTTGAATGTTTGAAATGTTTTAACTTTTAATTCAAATATATATTTCACTATATATGTATATGTTAGATCAAAAAATGGCACTAACACCAAAATACAGATCAAAAATCACAGAATGCAGAAAACAGTAAAATCAGAGGGAACACATGAGATTTTTATAGTGGTTCGGCTGTAGACGTAGCTTACATCCACTTTATAATCTTATTGTTATACTGACAGATTACAAGAATCAGTTACTTGTAGACACACAATCCGTGTGTTAATTGAGATTACAAGAGGAGAATTTAGATGTAGAAAGGTGCAAAGTCCTTGCACTTCAGTAATCGTGAAAGTAGTGGAGAACAATGGCCAAAAGTCCATTCAAAATTCCATGTAGTGGTGTATTTATAGCTGTAGGAGAGCCTCTGGGAGGACCGGTTCATGATGAGGCACATGGCACCCGATCCAGGAAAGTAGGAGAGCAAGTAGCCTTAAGAATAGGTCAAGATCTATTCGTGTATTAGCAGATCTAGGGATCGGTTCGTGGGTCGCGCATGGGCTCAGTTCGTGAGGGTTGAGGGCGAGCCGGAGTGGGCGAACCGGTGTGTGCGAGCTGGTGTGGGCGAGCCAAGAGGGCGAGCCGATGGAGGTGCTTCACGAGCCGAGAAGGGTGCACAAGCCGAGTGTGCATCATCGGTCGAGGAGGCTTCACGAGCCGGGGGTGCGACTCGACCGAGGGTGTCATCAATTCTAAAAATCCAAATTTTGTGCGCGTTCATGGAAACGGGCATAACTTCAAAACCATAAGTCCGTTAAAGGCAAACAAAAGCTCTACTTGAAGCTAATTCAGTGTGCTTTAAGAGTTACTGAGCAAAGCTCCGTAGTTGCTGTTTTCTGGCCCAAAAGTGGTCGCCTAATAGGAGTTTCGGGCCTGTTTAGGTTGATGTTGAGATTTCGACCAAATCACTCCATGTCTTCTGATGTTGTTTCCACCGCTTGAGCGTGTTATTATCCAGGAATTCCATTTGTGACAGTTTTGACCAAAAATGTGCCAACAGTATATATACATATATATATATATAGGTAAAATGATAGATGTAAACAATTTGATTTAAATATATTAAATTATTTAATTACTATCTCTCTGACTCGTTCCTCTTCGATGACGAAAATTTTTGAGTGGGGGAGAGTGTAACAACCCGCTATTTTTAATGATTTAAATTCCGATTAGGTTCAAAATTTTATTTTTAAAATATTCTATAGTTTTCGTAACAGAAAATTGGAATTTAAAATATGTTCAATGAGACATGGAAACTGTGGAAATTTCATCAGAAAATTTAACTGTTTGCTGGTCGCGCAATTTTCATGCAAAACTATGCATAACAGTTCAAAGTTTAGCGATTGTAAAATTTCTCCGAAACCAGTTCAGACGAACGTGAAAAATATTCTATTCGTTGTCACGAATCTAATGGCGTAATCCATTTTGTGAAAATCGGAAGTTTCGAGTTCCTTAAAAATATTTTCTAGTGCAAAATTCACGCTGACAAATATCTTTCCGAAACCAAAATGTCCCAACATGAAAAGTTTTCCTTCCTCGTTCTATTCCTTAACCTGCAATTCATTTCGCGAAAATCGGACGTTTTGACCTTCGTCTAATTATTTTCCCGTGCAAATTACTCGTTTAAAGGAGTTCGTAACGCGTTTTTGAATGGAGCATCGTGGCACTACAAACTGTATACTGTTGGTTCTATCTCGTCGATATGATTACCACAACATATTCATTTGTCAGTTTCAATACTCGGTTCGCGATGAAATGGCAAAAAGGCTTGCGTAGTTCGTTTTTGAAACAAAGTCATTTGGGTTCAACGTATCCCTATTCAGGTTCAACATATTTCTCTATCCATTTTGGGTCTGTAAACCCAGTTTGTAATGTTCGCATGACGCTATAAAGGAGGATAATATGAATAGTTACATATGTTTTAAAAGCTTTCGTTCAAGCTATGCCTTTATTTTATATATGTTTACAATGCCATGCATTTTTTTATTTTCCCATACCCTTTGTTTTCATCGCAATAACCCTTCATTCCCTTTATATCCTTTTTTCAAACCCATTAACATTCATTTTTCTTTTGCTCGTTTCCCATCATGCCTTTTTTCCTTTTCATGAAATAGAAGATTTTGAAACAAAAAAAGAGGGCAGTTCCTTCCCTCTTCCCATGCAGTCGCCACACCCACTCCTTAAAAGGCACTGCTGACCTTCCCCGCATGGAAACCCGTGCTTGCCCATCTCCTCAACCCGATTTGATTCTACCTACAACTTGTACCCATTAAAATCTAAACCTGCGGCCCGAAACCTCACCATCCACGTCTGTCTCCGACAGCCACACCTTAGCCTCCACTTGAGCGTTGCTGACCCACTACCTTGCTCATACTAGCAGCCACTGACCTGACTCCCTCTGTGCGTGCCTTGGTTCTATTTATGAGATTGGTTGTGTGCGTAGTGTTTGTGTGAGTTGTGTGCATGTGATTTACTGTTTGTGTGCGTGTGTGTTATGTGAATAACTTCCCCATTTTGCTATGTTGAAAACCTTTATGTAAATTTTGTTTTATTATATATAAAGAAAAAAGTGGTTTCATTTCTTTTTAACTCATGCAGCCTTTTTGTTTCATTTTTGCTGATTCTTATTTGTCATGATTTCTTTTTATGAGAACGTGTTGTTTTGAAGACTTGTGTTGCGTTGGGTTATTTAAGCTTGTTAATCTTTCTTTGTTTATATATATATATATATATATATATATATATATATAATGGTTTTGAAAAAAATTATGTGTTATTTCCAAAACTTGAAATATATATTATATATAAATTTTGAAATTTAATATTTTAAATACTTAGTGTGTGTGGTGGTCGGGTCATTATTCACTCCCTTTGATTTTCTATGTCGTGGCTATCCGCCCTTGCTTCGATCCCCATTGGTTCATGTTCGGCACATTCGCTTGGATATTGTCGAGTTTATCATGCTTATTTGCAGCTATTAATCCAAATGCCTCGAAAGGTAAGTTTATCTCACACTTGACTTACATTGTTTCATGGATGTTAAATTCAACATAAATGAACTGTTGTGAAATGTATAGAATTTCTAGTAGAAATCGTTTTATTTTATATGTATACATCTTTCATATATGACATAACAATACATATATGACACGTAGGTGCATTGATAATATATGTCTTATGACGTGATTGATGGTATGTGATGATTGATTTATGTTGTTTAATTACATAGTTTTAGGAATAATTACTATGGTTTGGAATGATACATACCCTAAGCGACATTAGATTCGAAAAAAATCGTTATGGGTTGAAAGGATAGACCTGAACGAGTTTTACTGAATTTGGGATTACAGCTTGAAATGATATATACCCATAAAATTATAAACAGTGGATTGAAATGATAAACATATGTATCACTTAACCATAGGGTATAAAATTATATACGGACATCGTTGGTCATGTTTTCAAAGCAAAGTGATTTGGAAAATTTATTTTTTAAATAATAATTAAGATTTTATGTGTTTATATATATTTAAAGATTTTAAAAACCTAAGAATTTGTAAATTTTAAATTATACGTTTTAAAATGATTTTACAAGTAAATATGGATTTAAATACTTATTTAAGATTTTACTAATAATTTTATTTATTTTAAACCATATAGTTTAATAAAGATAATCACATAAGTACTTTAAATTTAGTATATTATAGTAAATAATTATTTTAAACGTATTTCTTTTTTTGAAAACAAAAATGTGCGATCTTTTAAAAAAAAAAGCACACATATATAATATTTTAAACGTATTTCTTAATTAGTTTAAATTATATATATGTTTATAAAGCTATTTTCGATTAAATTTTATAAATTTATAAACTGATATATATATATATATATTTCAAAATTTAGTTTTAATATATTTTATAAACTTTAACAATAAACTTATGTTGGATACGTTAAGATTTCGCGATTTAAATTTGAAGTTTAAAGATTTAAATTTAAATAACAATATTTGATTTAACGAATGAACTCATATTAAGATATGAATTCGAATTGATATAAACTTATAAGAGATGAACTTGAATTCTGATTTTGTTTTTTAATTTGAATTTCCAAATTAAAGGAAATGAATTTGAATCTATAATTGATATGAAATGATTTTGATTTAAAGTAACTGATGTGAATTGGAATATATAAATTTTGTATATGGAATTGATTTTTATTTGGTACAAATTAGGAAATTTGTTAAATCAAATTTATAAGAATGGTTTTAAATTGTACTAATTGTTTGAATTGAAATATATGGTTTGATTCGAATTTATATGTAATGAATTGGAATTGTATGACTTCAGTTAAAATATGATGTGATTTGTTGAAATTGAAATATAAGGTTTGATTTGAATTATATAAATTGAACCTTAACCTAAATGCTTGGATATTTGAATAGACTTAAACGAATTCTTAAAAGGTAAAATTGGATTATATGAATTACTTGAACTTAGATTTTTACGAATATAAATCAAACCAAAATATTCTTGAAGTTAAACATTTTGGTATCGATTTTTATGGAAATGAGACCTTTAAGATATGATTTTATATAAGTCGAATTTAGGATTGAAAATCGTTATGTGAATATTTCGAAAACCAAATAAGATCGGAGTTAAATATTATAGTATTGGTTTAAACTATATTTTGAGATATTTACGATATGATTTTCTAAATTGATTTAAATGAGTTGTTTTTTTAAATTTAAATATAATCGAAGTTAGATATTTAATTTTGATTTCAATTCGAATTTGAGATTTCGTATAAATGATTTTATGAAGTGATTTATTACATAACGACCACGGTGTGAAACATGTAAATGATCGGTTGTTAAAGAGACCGGGATCGGCTATTGTCATACTCTCTACCAATACCGAAAACCACTTTAACAACTGTGTACGCGGTGGAGATACAGAACAAAGTAGGATGGTTTAGTGAACGATTCTATTTTCATACTAATTATGTGACCCTGACCCCTATGAGTCAACTTGATGTGACTAAAACAGGAGCTATGCTGAGTCCAAGTAAGGTTATTCCTCCTATTTAGCTCACTTCTTCAATACCATTATATTACTTTTGTGATGTGTTTGATGGCCACTGTAACACCCCACCTCCGCTAGGGTCACTCACAAAGGGAATGCACTAGGTTTGGTGAAGCATTATCGAGGTACACATGCACAGAAATATTACAAGACAGGACATATATATATAAAACAGCGGAAGTAAAACAAAGTTTCATTACCTTATAAAATAAGGTCTAAAGCCTTTTACATCAGAATACATCAAAATCTGTCTTGCAACAATAAAGAAGCATAAAAACCTTTTCATAAATTATTCCCCAAGTAAAACAGTAAAGTAGCCATAGCCAAGAAAAGTCCGAGCCATACATGATGACCTTCAAACAGGAGAAGTCCGAACTAACAATAGCATTTCCTCCCTGTAACCTGGGGGAGGGGGAAACGGAAGACAAGAGGCGAAACAAAACGGGGTCAGTCATAAAGACTGGTAATCCCTATCTACTATTAGTATATAAACTAGTAAAGTTAACTGGCATGAGGAACTGAGATGGACATAAGTATGATGACAAAACAGATAAGCTAAACCAAAATAACAGGATGAACTAATGTACCAAGATACATGAGTGTGTCATGATAAACTACGGTGTCAAGATAAATCAAGGTATCACATTGTCAGGTTTCTATCAAGTATACTATCCCAAGGTATCTACCATGTATAACGTCCCACGATATCTATCATGTATATTTCCCCTGGTTCTAACATGTATATTTTCTCTGCACCCCTCGTACTAGTATCCCAACCCGCGTCATGTGTTAACTATGAATGTCCCTTGCCCAATGTCATGTAATGGTCCATGTCAACCTAATATATAGCATATGTAGGTTTTCCCAACTCGTATGTTTCTTTCCATGTATAAGTTCAGTCCTTTGCCGTAGGCTATACGGGTTTTCCCATGTAAATGTTTTATCCTTGAGGTTATTTTGGACTGCTACCCTTGATCTAGTTATGTTTCCTTACCATGAACTATCGCGCGTTCACTTAGGATTTATGCCACCTAGGACCACTAGGGATTATGCTACCTAATGAACGTTTCCGTGTCTCGGTTTGGGTTCAGCCACCTAGGGCCAATAGGGATTATGCCACCCGTCAACCGCGCCCTTTATCCCACGTATGTATCGTGAACCGTTTTCCATGTCTAGACGCACATGTTTCTCAATGTGCCATCTGAGTTCCGTGCCAGGGCAAACCAAGAAATACGGAACTCGGTCGGGAGCTTTAAGTTGTCTGCTGATGCAGAAATCAAGGTCTGTTTTTGTACCCGTGGCTATGGTCCCACGTGACCCCTCCCTCAACTACTGAAAGGCAATCCAAGAAAAATCATGTATGAGAACTACACTAAGGCCGATCGATGCCCACTTCCAGATAGCCAACCTCACCCATAACTTGATAGCTAGTATATGGTCTTTTGGGAGTTCCCTGCCTTTCCGTACGTACACGATTGACTAAAGATGGTAGGTAGTCGGCGACATGCTATCCCGGGGAAAAATCAAGTATCGTCGACTCCACGCTAATCCATCCTAGTCTTTAGGTCGCTCGCATAGCAACCAAGGCATACTCTTGGATCTTCTACCGCAGACCTTAACCTCTGTGAGGCCGGGTTTCATGGACCACATGCCACCTCACAGAGGGATACCAAGAGTACCCTCACGTTCCCCGAAGCTTCCGCTTCGTCACCCAGTTCGCTGGAGCTTTTATCCAAGTCAGATAACTTGATCTTCCTCGTATACTAAGCGATGACCTACCGTACCAGGTTACTCATCTTTTTATGAACTAGTCCATGTCCATAGCTAAGAATTATTACTTAGTTACCCTTAACTAAGGTTTACCACTTAGCCCCTCTTTCCACTATCCTTGTTAACTACGATTTCCAACCTAGTCCCCTGAGCTAGGGTTTAGTCAAATGGGTTAAGTGTTGTTATCCAAGTTCATGACTTAACCCACCTACGAATCATGTCAAGATTGGGTAAGTACTCAAGTTCAAGGCTTAGCCCTACAGGTTGGTTAGGTGTACCAAGAAGCCCATGACTTAACCTTATCAAGTCAAACTGGTTAAGTATTTATTTGTCTTAACCCTATCAGATTATCATGTTAGATTGATTAAGCATAGATTATCTTAATCCCATCAGATTATCGAGTCGGATTGGTTAAGTATAGGTTAACTTAACCCCCATCCACTAATCGTATACAATGGTTAAGCCTAAATCAAAAGGTCTTGTGACTTAACCCTACCAGGTCCACCTATTAGATTGGTTAAGTAAAGGTTACTTAACCTCATCCAATCATCACGTATAATTGGTTAAGTATAAGTTACCTAACCCCATTAAATTATCATATTAAATTAGTTAAGTATTGGTTACTTAACCTCATTGGATTACCAAGTTTAGATTGGTTAAGTGTTTAACTTAACCCCATCGAATTACCGTGTTTAGATTAGTTAAGTATAGGTTACTTAACCCCATCTAATTACCGTGTTTAGATTAGTTAAGTCTTAATTACTTAACCTCATCTAATTACCGTGTTTAGATTAGTTAAGTATAGGTTACTTAACCCCATCTAATTACCAAGTCGGATTAGTTAAGCGTAAATTACTTAACCCCATCCCCAAATTGTCTTGCATGGTTATGTGTCATTAAGGAACCAAGTCCGGTTTAACTTAACCTACCCATTTGTGTCATATCGGTTAAGTGTCATTAGTCAAATTTACTTAACCTTATCATGTGGCATTAATTTAATTAATGCACTCTCAACCTCTCACATTAGACCTTGTTGTGGTTACTAGTTAAGCCGGGCGGGTCCGGGTAGTTTTACACCAAAATTTAGTCTAACCTCGGGTCTTAAGCGCGACATGACCAACTTCTCACATTGGGTCCTATTGTTTGTAGCCACTAGTTAAGCCGGGCGGGTCCGGGTAGATTTATGCTACAAACTCAACCCAACCTCGAGTTGGCCATTTTCATGTTTGGTCTAGTGTCTTATTACACTTACAACCCATACGTGTCAAGTTTTCAAGTCCCATGCTCATAGCCAAAGTTACATGTTGTCATGTTTATACCCATTTACCCAAATCATGTTTCACGTCATTAAAGTTTTACCCATAACGTAACCCAGCGCCTTTAAACTCGCATATACATTCACAACAACGCATAATGGATTAAAAGAAGGAACTTGGCAAAGGCATGACAAAAGGGGTATAAGGCCACAAGTTAAACATGGTGGCAAATGAGGTATAAACGTGTTCATTAACTTGCATATTACATTATTAGGCCTCAAAAACATGCATAACCCCAAACTTAGCACATAGGTGAATCATGGTGATAAATGACATAGAAAGATGGCTAGAAGTTTGCATATGGCATCACATGTAAGCTATCATAAGGGATATGATAGTTCTTATGTTGCCAAAATGCAACATTCAACATAAAGTTTATATCTTTAAGCCCACAAGATCAAGATAATGACTTTTTAGTCATGACAGGATACATAACATGATAGCATGCAACATACTTAATGTTCAAACCCAACTTGCAACATTCATTTAACTTCATAGTTAATATCTAAGAGTAGGAGGGGGCTTACAATGCTATGAAGGCACAAATCAACATATAAAACAAAGATTGAGACGAAGCCATTCATGCTATCACCCAAAAACCCCAAAAGAACAAGCTCCAAATGAAACCCTTGAGCAAATATCAATAAAAATCCTTGCTTTGAAGAAGAAAGGTTTCAACTTTGGCTTTGAATGAAGCTTATGAGCTCTCATGCAAGATCCTTGCTTTTTGGTCAAGAAAAGGTTGCAACTTTGGCTAGAATGCAACTTAAGGACACTCGTACAAGTTTGAAAGCACTTGTATGAACTCACAATCTCTCATAGAAATAGGCTTAGGAATTTTAGCATGAGAGTGGAGGCCATGAGAGGAACAAATTTGACATAGTTTAGTTGTAGGATTGAATAATGGTGATTTAAGCTAGGTTTAGGGGTCTTTTATAGAGGATTAGGATAGTATTAGCCATAGGATTAACCCTAGATTCAATCTAAGCCTTCAAAGCTTGTCTTGGGGAAGAAGTCAAGTGTAGGAACCATCTAGGGCCTTTAGATTAAAGCTGAACCATGAGAACCATTCAAATGCAAAATCTGCATTTGAGCGAATCGGCCCACGGGTTGACATCCAAACAACCTGGATTAACCCCTAGTCGACCCAGCGAGCTCGGGTCGACCTCAAAAATCGGCCGGTTCGGTTATTCCCCTCTCCCAATTCGTTGTTTTGAACATTTTTGCATATTTATTTATTTAATTTTCAATTATATACATATATATATCAATATATATATTTCTCTGTGCAACCCATTTCACTTAATTAAGTATACTTTAATTTGTGAATTTTTATGTTCAAATTACGGGGTGTTACATTCTCCCCTCCTTAAAGGATTTCGTCCCCGAAATCTCCAAGTTAGGAAGAACGTATCCTACTATCCATCATCCATCTACTCAAAACATCATCCACAGGCAACCATTGCCCTTAGACGATTTCTAATGCCATATGAACACATGCAGAAAGTGTGTGTATATGTTCCTTAGCTAATGCTAAGGATCAGGCCTGAATGATCTTTCTAATGCAAAGTATGTTTAGTGCCATGAATCCAACTTGTATGCAAATAATCCTAGTCGTATAAGTACTACATGCGTGCACAAACATTCATTCATATGCAACATCCGCATGACAACACATTCAATTTCATCCATAAACAAGTATAAATACTCGTGCATATGCAATATGAAATGTGAGTGCGTCGATCTAGTATCTAATGTGTATTCGCGCATCCATGAGCAACCACTTGCAATCACTTGCAACATATCAAACATAACATGTTTCAAGCACATGTTTACATCCATAGGATTCTACCTAAGGTTCCCAAGATAAGATCGAGGAGATAAACAAGACAAACTCCTTACAGGGTTTGCAACAGAAACAGGACCGAGAGGATATCCACCAAGCGATAGCATGCAAGCAAGCTCTACAGGAGAACCAGGGATCAACCATATACTCTTAAAAAGAGAAATGATGCGCGCGCCTAAGCCGCATTTCCTTGAGCTTAATTCCATTGTGCCTTGACCATCTTTGACTTCATGATTTTTGTAGCTCCTTGATTCCCATTTCCAAGATATGAGTTGGAACTCATTTCACTGTCGCCTCTCGTTCCACTTTCACTTATTCTTCCCCTAGCATACTTGGCTCAAATATATCCGCGTACTCATGCAAGCTCTCCAAAATTCACTAGTGAATTTTGGATCTCGTTTACCGATGCCAATCCCTGTTGCCAAGTGTACCTACTAGGGTGATCTCGACAACTCATGCACTAGCGAAATGAACCATTCGCCTTAGTGGCGAACTCTACTCGAGCAGATTACCAACGAATGCATCATGAGATTCTAGGTAACTAACCATGACAGAACCCAAAAGGTTACATAGGACTTTGAGGGTATTACCAAGGCAAGTCAAGAGTCTAACTACCCTCTTTCCAAAACCGAGAATGGCACCCCTTATTGGGTGACCACTTTATCCCTAGAACCCATCCTTGGCTCCAAAAACATGGGCACTCTCAAATCCAAACAAGTCATGAATAAATGGACCGATCCTCTAACAAGATTTGGGACAAAAATGGGATCCTCTTCTATGCTAGTACTAAGGTGCAGAGACTCACTATCCAAGCAGACTTAAATGATGCGATGATCAAAACAAAGTCTGGACGGGATGATAGAAAAGGAAGGCTGAACCTCTAACAGAAACGGTACCATTTCTTTTAGGTACCCTAGAAATGGGAGCGTACGATTGCTCTCTCCGATGATCTTGTCCTTGTCATCCTTGATGGACTAAGCCATACCAACAGTTGCTTATCCTTAAGCTCGCATCCTTTATCCTTACTCTTATTATCCTTCCTTGTACCACGGCAACAGGTCTCTCAAGAACCACCTCCATTGTACGGGAAACACCTATGTGGCTAGGCAAAGATTAGTCACAGTCAGAACTACTGTGACCACAGATGGAGGAAAGAAAGGAAAGGAGATTCAATCAAGGAATCAAAGGATAATGCTAATGGCCTTTGGGGAATAGCCTTTTAAAACAAACTTTTCTTGAAAAATGCTTCTTTGTAAACGGTTTTTCAAATAGTTTTCAGAAGGTTTTAAAAACTTTTGCCCAGTCTGGTAACCTTCTGCTCTGATACCAAATGTAACACCCCACCTCCGCTAGGGTCACTCACAAAGGGAATGCACTAGGTTTGGTGAAGCATTATCGAGGTACACATGCACAGAAATATTACAAGACAGAACATATATATATATATATATATATATATATATATATATAACAGCGGAAGTAAAACAAAGTTTCATTACCTTATAAAATAAGGTCTAAAGCCTTTTACATCAGAATACATCAAAATCTGTCTTGCAACAATAAAGAAGCATAAAAACCTTTTCAAAAATTATTCCCCAAGTAAAACAGTAAAGTAGACATAGCCAAGAAAAGTCCGAGCCATACATGATGACCTTCAAACAGGAGAAGTCCGAACTAACAATAGCATTTCCTCCCTGTAACCTGGGGGGGAAACGGAAGACAAGAGGCGAAACAAAACGGGGTCAGTCATAAAGACTGGTAAGCCCTATCTACTATTAGTATATAAACTAGTAAAGTTAACTGGTATGAGGAACTGAGATGAACATAAGTATGATGACAAGACAGATAAGCTAAACCAAAATAACAGGATGAACTACTATACCAAGATACACGAGTGTGTCATGATAAACTACGGTGTCAAGATAAATCAAGGTATCACATTGTCAGGTTTCTATCAAGTATACTATCCCAAGGTATCTACCCTGTATAACGTCCCACGGTATCTATCATGTATATTTCCCCGGGTTCTAACATGTATATTTGCTCTGCACCCCTCGTACTAGTATCCCAACCCGCGTCATGTGTTAACTATGAATGTCCCTTTCCCAATGTCATGTAATGGTCCATGTCAACCTAATATATATAGCATATGTAGGTTTTCCCAACTCGTATGTTTCTTTCCATGTATAAGTTCAGTCCTTTGCCGTAGGCCATACGGGCTTTCCCATGTAAACGTTTTATCCTTGAGGTTATTTTGGACTGCTACCCTTGATCTAGTTATGTTTCCTTACCATGAACTATCGCGCGTTCACTTAGGATTTATGCCACCTAGGACCACTAGGGATTATGCTACCTAATGAACGTTTCCGTGTCTCGGTTTGGGTTCAGCCACCTAGGGCCACTAGGGATTATGCCACCCGTCAACCGCGCCCTTTATCCCACGTATGTATCGTGAACCGTTTTCCATGTCTAGACGCACATGTTTCTCAATGTGCCATCCGAGTTCCGTGCCAGGGCAAACCAAGAAATACGGAACTCGGTCGGGAGCTTTAAGTCGTCTGCTGACGCAGATATCAAGTTATGTTATTGTACCCGTGGCTATGGTCCCACGTGACCCCTCCCTCAACTACTGAAAGGCAATCCAAGAAAAATCATGTATGAGAACTACACTAAGGCCCATCGATGCCCACTTCCAGATAGCCAACCTCACCCATAACTTGATAGCTAGTATATGGTCTTTTGGGAGTTCCCTGCCTTTCCGTACGTACACGATTGACTAAAGATGGTAGGTAGTCGGCGACATGCTATCCCGGGGCAAAATCAAGTATCGTCGACTCCACGCTAATCCATCCTAGTCTTTAGGTCGCTCGCATAGCAACTAAGGCATACTCTTGGCTCTTCTACCGCAGACCTTAACCTCTGTGAGGCCGGGTTTCATGGACCACACGCAACCTCACAGAGGGATACCAAGAGTACCCTCACGTTCCCCGAAGCTTCCGCTTCGTCACCCAGTTCGCTGGAGCTTTTATCCAAGTCAGATAACTTGCTCCTCCTCATATACTAAGTGATGACCTACCGTACCAGGTTACTCATCTCTTTATGAACTAGTCCATGTCCTTAGCTAAGAATTATTACTTAGTTACCCTTAACTAAGGTTTACCACTTAGCCCCTCTTTCCACTATCCTTGTTAACTACGATTTCCAACCTAGTCCCCTGAGCTAGGGTTTTGTCAAATGGGTTAAGTGTTGTTATCCAAGTTCATGACTTAACCCGCCTACGAATCATGTCAAGATTGGCTAAGTACTCAAGTTTAAGGCTTAGCCCTACAGGTTGGTTAGGTGTACCAAGAAGCCCATGACTTAACCTTATCAAGTCAAACTGGTTAAGTATTTATTTGTCTTAACCCTATCAGATTATCATGTTAGATTGATTAAGCATAGATTATCTTAATCCCATCAGATTATCGAGTCGGATTGGTTAAGTATAGGTTAACTTAACCCCCATCCACTAATCGTATACAATGGTTAAGCCTAAATCAAAAGGTCTTGTGACTTAACCCTACCAGTTCCACCTATTAGATTGGTTAAGTAAAGGTTACTTAACCTCATCCAATCATCACGTATAATTGGTTAAGTATAAGTTACCTAACCCCATTAAATTATCATATTAAATTAGTTAAGTATTGGTTACTTTACCTCATTGGATTACCAAGTTTAGATTGGTTAAGTGTTTAACTTAACCCCATCGAATTATCGTGTTTAGATTAGTTAAGTATAGGTTACTTAACCCCATCTAATTACCGTGTTTAGATTAGTTAAGTCTTAATTACTTAACCTCATCTAATTACCGTGTTTAGATTAGTTAAGTATAGGTTACTTAACCGCATCTAATTACCAAGTCGGATTAGTTAAGCGTAAATTACTTAACCCCATCCCCTAATTGTCTTGCATGGTTAAGTGTCATTAAGGAACCAAGTCCGGTTTAACTTAACCTACCCATTCGTGTCATATCGGTTAAGTGTCATTAGTCAAATTTACTTAACCTTATCATGTGGCATTAATTTAATTAATGCACTCTCAACCTCTCACATTAGACCTTGTTGTGGTTACTAGTTAAGCCGGGCGGGTCCGGGTAGTTTTACACCACAACTTAGTCTAACCTCGGGTCTTAAGCGCGACATGACCAACTTCTGACATTGGGTCCTATTGTTTGTAGCCACTAGTTAAGCTGGGCGGGTCCGGGTAGATTTATGCTACAAACTCAACCCAACCTCGAGTTGGCCATTTTCATGTTTGGTCTAGTGTCTTATTACACTTACAACCCATACGTGTCAAGTTTTCAAGTCCCATGCTCATAGCCAAAGTTACATGTTGTCATGTTTATACCCATTTACACAAATCATGTTTCACGTCATTAAAGTTTTACCCATAACGTAACCCAACGCCTTTAAACTCGCATATACATTCGCAACAACGCATAATGGATTAAAAGAAGGAACTTGGCAAAGGCATGACAAAAGGGGTATAAGGCCACAAGTTAAACATGGTGGCAAATGAGGTATAAACGTGTTCATTAACTTGCATATTACATTATTAGGCCTCAAAAACATGCATAACCCCAAACTTAGCAAATAGGTGAATCATGGTGATAAATGACATAGAAAGATGGCTAGAAGTTTGCATATGGCATCACATGTAAGCTATCATAAGGGATATGATAGTTCTCATGTTGCCAAAATGCAACATTCAACATAAAGTTTATATCTTTAAGCCCACAAGATCAAGATAATGACTTTTTAGTCATGATAGGATACATAACATGGTAGCATGCAACATACTTAATGTTCAAACCCAACTTGCAACATTCATTTAACTTCATAGTTAATATCTAAGAGTAGGAGGGGCCTACAATGCTATGAAGGCACAAATCAACATATAAAACAAAGATTGAGACGAAGCCATTCATGCTATCACCCAAAAACCCCAAAAGAACAAGCTCCAAATGAAACCCTTGAGCAAATATCAATAAAAATCCTTGCTTTGAAGAAGAAAGGTTTCAACTTTGGCTTTGAATGAAGCTTATGAGCTCTCATGCAAGATCCTTGCTTTTTGGTCAAGAAAAGGTTGCAACTTTGGCTAGAATGCAACTTAAGAACACTCGTACAAGTTTGAAAGCACTTGTATGAACTCACAATCTCTCATAGAAATAGGCTTAGGAATTTTAGCATGAGAGTGGAGGCCATGAGAGGAACAAATTTGACATAGTTTAGTTGTAGGATTGAATAATGGTGATTTAGGCTAGGTTTAGGGGTCTTTTTATAGAGGATTAGGATAGTATTAGCCATAGGATTAACCCTAGATTCAATCCAAGCCATCAAAGCATGTCTTGGGGAAGAAGTCAAGTGTAGGAACCATCTAGGGCCTTTAGATTAAAGCTGAACCATGAGAACCATTCAAATGCAAAATCTGCATTTGAGCGAATCGGCCCACGGGTTGATAGCCAAACAACCTGGATTAACCCCTAGTCGACCCAGCGAGCTCGGGTCGACCTCAAAAATCGGCCGGTTCGGTTATTCCCCTCTCCCAATTTGCTGTTTTGAACATTTTTGCATATTTATTTATTTAATTTTCAATTATATATATATATATATATATATATATATATCAATATATATATATTTCTCTGCGCAACCCATTTCACTTAATTAAGTATACTTTAATTTGTGAATTTTTATGTTCAAATTACGGGGTGTTACAGCCACCCTCTGATTTGATTATGGGCGTGTTTCTCGAGGTGGGCGATAGTTGCTTCTACGCGTTACCACTAGTTCGACTCTACGAACGATGTATCCACCCTGGCATTCCTCGTGTGCCCTGTCACATGCCATATATGAGCCTGCTACGATTTTGTTTTGTAATGTTTTATACGGAGTTCCCTCTAATAGCCATTTAATTTGCGGAGGAATTACAGTAATGTATATACTTTGTGAGAATATAAATGGCGTAAGGGTAATAATGGTAGTCCCGCTAATGCTATTTTTTATTTTACTTTACTGATAGACATTATTGTATATAGTATATAGTTTAACGGATCCTTAGAGGATGGTGATCCCAAACATCCTTTAAGTCATTAATGCATTTCATTGAACATTTCATTTGAGTTGATGTATTTGCATGAGGATATTAGTCCTGATCCGAGTTGTTTTGTTTTGCATTATTTCTCGGGTCAGCTCAAGTATTACAGCTTTCGAGGTTCACTCTTGGATTTTGGGAGTTTGTATTGGGATTTGCTCACTAGTATCTACCTATTCAGTTGTTCCAGTTCAGTTGTTTCTTGTTATTTCCATTTCAGATTGTTATCATTTATTTATGTATTAGAAATTCATTGTATTAGACTTCCGCTGTATTTTTTATGTAAAATCCGTTGTTAGATTTTATATAGTAGCTTCATGAACTACTACTGTATTATTTATTTCCCGCTGCGACATATTATATTTATATGTGTTTGTGTTTGTGTCTATGATTTATTCTATTTACCTCAGAAGCTAACAACAATATGTCGTTTTGGACGGTTCGAGTTAGACATGTTTTGTTGATTCGGCACGGTCAAAATGGCGGGTCGTTACAGACCGACTTTAACAGATTTTGGACAAGCAGAGGTAAGTGTCCAAGTTTGCTTTAATGCTTGAATTCACTTTCCTTAGTGTCATCTTACCTTGACGTTCCTTTTACTTCTTTAAAGTCCTGGCCATTCAAGTGAAAGATCCCAAACATTTATCTAAGTACGAGTCATTGGTGGCAGTTGTTAAGTTGGAGAGGGAGGTGGACTTCCTATTACCAGATGAATTCTTACACCAATTTGGCTCATTAGAGCCCTCACAATTTGTCATTCCTTGTGAAGTCTCAACTCCGACAAAGGCTGTGGTAGATGAATCAGCTGCTAAGCGAGTAGAAGAGGGGTTGAGCCTTGAGAAGGACTCTGTTGTATGGAGTTCTAGTAAAAGGACTGGTGAGGATGAATCTCCATAAGGAATGTCTCTAATCAATGAAGGTGATAAGAGAAATTTTGTGCAATGGGAAGGGAAGAAAATTGCGGATATAGATGTGGAGAAAGAAGAGCGAGAGTTTTCGATTGGTAGTGACACTAGCGTGGGGACCAACTAGTGTGTCCCTCAATTTGACGATTCATCTGATGAGGTGTCTAGAAGTGATGGATCAGATACAAAGTCGGAAGATATATCCATCGATGATCACCAGACTCCTCCAACTTATAATTCTCCTATTCGATCTCCGGATGGGCATGGTAAAGATGGTGATCAGAGTGATATATACATTGCCCCTTCTAAGGTGCTCGGGGATGACCCCATACTAGCTGCTCCTCCTATCATTAGTTATGGAGTCGTTGTGATTACTCAGGCGACTACTAGTTCTTTGATCCCTCCAGCCACTAGATCGGAAATTCTCGCGACCACAGGCTTAGGTACTCCTGCGATTACTAACTCGGGAAACCATGTGACTACTCCCGTGACCTGCCACCTACTATGCATGTTTCTAAACCCTTTCTGATCCCTTCCGTATGTTTCTTAACCCTTTCCGATCCCTTAAATGGTCCCAACGCTCCTTACCCCACAGACTGTTCTGTAGAGGAATCGAAGTTTATATAACACCACACATATTTAGCACCATATACTTTTGATATAAGCGTTTCTGTCGCATTGTTGTTCATGGTTTTAGTACTATTACTAAGCTGAGGTCTTTTTTTTGCAGGTTCAGTCATGATCCGTCAGTATGATCTCTATGGCGACTTTTCTCATCGAGCCTCCAATGGCTTCGGAGATTAGAGTCGTTTTCATCCGGGGCGATGTTACGAGATCGACGAGCAAAGGAGAGATAGGAAAGCTTGTGAGGATCAGGAGGAGCACAACCGCAAGGAATGCAAGAACAGTGACAGGAGAGATCGCGATGTGAGGGATAGGAAGTATCATGTTCATCGCGATCGCGATCGTAGCCATGAAGAAGACAGGCATAGGAAGCTTGACAGGGATGAGAAAAGGAAGGAGGTCGATATTGGAGAGGCGTCTAAACACTCCAAAACCGATCAATGCTCACTTCCTCTTGCTACTACCTCTTTAGTTACTGCCCCCATTGAACTAGCCATTATATATCCTGCTGCCACCACCTCCGCCAAGGCTGGTATTCAGACCATCATGAAGTGGCCTCCATGCGCACTCCCTAATGCTCCTAGTCAGCTTTCAAAGAGGTACCCGAAGTGGATTTTGAAAGGAGTGCATTATGAATTGGACGTAACTTTGATTGACATGTAAGAAATGTTGATAAATATAAAGATCTGTAAACGTGATGGGGAGAGGCTTTCCAATTGGCAGAAAATGGTCTCGGAACTCTAAAGGGTTAATAGATTGAATTATGAGGCCCAACTTACTTTCAAAAACGATCGTGTTGGATGGAAATCGGCCCTTAAGGAGCGTAATGGGGAGATTGACAGAATGGTCACTTCTTATGAAGCGATGGAGTTAGCCAAGAAGAAGGCTGAGAACGACCTACGTCTACACTTGAATCCCATCGACCAAAGAAGCCTTTAGGAATACTCAATCGCGTGATACCCATTTTGCCCATAAAAAGGCTGAGGATTTGCTGGAAGTAGAGAGAAGGACTACTAAGGCTTATCACAAACAAGTAGCGGATCTAACTGCTTCCATAAATAATGAATCCCTTGAAGTTACAAGACTAAAGGCACAGTTGGTCAAGGTTCAACAAGTGCGCGATCAGGCGATGAAGGAGAAAACTGCTGCGGAGGCCAAACATGCGGAAACCATGAGCAGTCTTAATACCAATATGTTTGAGTTTTATATTATCTGTGTCATAGTAAAGGGGAGCTTGGAATTCCTAGAGGAGAGGTATCCCCATACTCTGGTTGAAGTGTGGGAGGAGATTGTGAAGCGCATTAGCGATGGCGGTTATACCGAAGAAGAACTTCTGGATTTTAATTTGAACGATGCCTTGAGGGATGCCTTGGATAAAACGACGGTGAGCTAAGGCAGGAGAGAGGAACTTCCACTGTTGAAGATGTTGGGCCTTCCAATGCATCTTCTCAAAATGTCCAGACTACTAATGAAGCCCTTGTCCAGCCCAACGACCCATCTCATTCGCAAATTGCTCTTGGCGGGGCCTCCACTAGTGCTTATGCTACTTCTGCTAGCATTACTCTTTCCATGGTGGCCACTATTGATGTTGTTACTGGAGCGACTACCCCTCAGACCATGGTTGTTGATGGTGCCAATGCTGGGACAAATCTGTCAAGCGACGAAGGTAATGGCCAGGATGCTCAAGAGTTCGAGATTACGGAACTAGTATCCTTAGAAGCAGGTAATTATGATATTGTTAGTGACCCAGGGAACTTTTCCCTTTTCACATACGAGTTTGACGATTTACTCAAACGATATGTGATTGATGTAGGACTGGATATTCCTGGTGTTCTCCAATCTTCTGGTGACTTATCAAGGGCTACAACTATTTTTACTCGTTCAATAACGGTTACTATAGAGGCGGTGCTAGGGATAACCACTCCCCCATACACCCATGGTTCCTATTATACTTTCTTCACGCTCCACTCCTGCCTCTCATCCAGGGTCGTAAGCCGAACAGATCGCTGCCTTGCAGGATTTGGATGACCCAAGGATTTCTTCAGGAGGAAATGAAGCCCTTCTTGACAAGAAAGAAATCTAAGAGTGCAGATCAGGAAGTAAAAAATAAAACCAAAAGGAGGCATGGTAGGAAGCGTAGTGCGCGTAAAACGTCAAAGGTCGCATCTGTCACCAATGACAAATTAGTTTCGGGTTGTCCTGCTTCTACCACCACAATATCGACCAGACCTACCAAGCTTACCATCAAATCGAGAGATACTTCTAAAGGTGGGAAGAAAAAGGATTGATGCCCCTGCACCTTATCTACTTTTTGTTCTTTTGGTCGTGATTGTGTGAGTGTTGGCCCAAGCTTTTGATACTTTTACTTTGCCGCTTTTCGTATGAACTTTGCAAATGGTTATTGCTGATCAAAACATGGCTTTCTTTTATGCTATAATAGGTTTCACCACACCATAAATGCAAAATAGGCAGTGTTTTGGGCTGTATCTATTGTGATTAGGCAGCGCTTTAAGCTGTGACTATTTACTGCATGTTTATCTATTAGATACGGCCACAAGCAATATCTAAATCATAAGAGGATACGACTTATAGCCATATCTAAAACACAAATAGATACGGCCCTAAGTCGTATCTCATTGGAAATAAGATACAGCTCTAAGCCGTATCTAAATGATCAATAGATATGTGACACCCCACGTCTGTTAATGCCACTCATTAAGAGAATGCATTAAGTTTCATGAAGCGTTATAGGTAAACAGAAACATTACAAGAATGATTAAAATAGCAGCAGAATTAAAAAATTTATTAATCATAAAGCATAACTTCATGGTTCAAAATATCATAAATCTGAAAATACATAAACCCATTACATCATCTTAAACATTCCTGGCTTGTACTTAAAAATATCAGAGTACAATAAATAAAGAAGCAAGAATCGCTAAACAAAAACATAGCCATAATAGAAAAGGATAAGAGCTCAAGCATTACATCTACGCAACTCTAAGCGAATGAAAGCGGAATCCTGGTTAAGCTTGAGTACTCCCACCCTGAGAATAATGGGAGGGGGGAACGAAAGAGGAAGAAGAGGAAACAAAATGGGTCAGACATAAAGTCTGGCGAGTCCAGTTACTTTTAGTATAAAAATTAGTAAAAGTATCATAACAGGCATATAAAATGGATAAGAGGGATAACATCATAACAGGCAGGTATGACAAGGTAACCAGGACAAACATGATAGAGTTTACTATGCTTCTCTAATAGTTTCGCTGCACTCTGCACCAACACTAGTATTTTACTAACAAGATGATCCCTAACCAGTATAAGATGGTAAACTTAGGTGTACTTCCAGTGAGAGGTTTTCACCCCATACAATCAACAAGCAGCCTAGCATACTGGAGTTACCCCTAAGGGTATTAACGGGCTTCCAACATACCAGAGTCTAACTGTACCTTAATTACTACCCTAGTCGATCGGCTCCCTACTACGTAGGCACCCTGTGCTGGCCCACAATAGGGAGTATCTGTAGTGTCCCAAAATTCCGGTCCAATTTGAGCTGACCAAATAACACAAGTCCAACCCCAATTGCACTGGAAACTAGAAAACTAATAGAAAGAAAATAGAAGGTAAGAATAGATAAGGTAGAAACTTAGAATAGAAGAAGAAGAACACAACATCAGAGTAACACGAACCTCACAGCGGAACGATAACATATAATATATATCATAACTTTGAAATATAAATCTGTACTTGAATATACATATCATTTCCAAAGTACAGCACTTAGAACACAGCGGAAATAAACAATAGCTATATGATCTAGAAGACTCCTGCTGCAGCTCTTCAATTTTCTGTAAATCCTGACTACTTGACTGCCCGTACAAAATTGGGCACCCAAGAGTTTAGGGAAAACAAAACAAAATAAACTCCGGGTCAGTCATGTGACTGGTGTGAGTAAACTCAAATTATTTGATTTAACTTTAAAAATCCTTTTGAAACAAAGGATAATCATAAGACCGATCACACATAAACACGGATTGTTTTTACCTTACGATAACCCAAATCATTAGTAAAACAAAATTATTCTGATACTATAATAATGTCTAACACAAGTAATATCAATCTAGTACAAACGCTGGCATCTAACGTTCTACATATATAATATACAATCAAAACCGCGGGCTCTTATTTGAGGAATGGATTCCAACTATGACAAGGTATGGATCCACCTTCCGCTCAGTGTACTCTAGAAGCGATACACTGGCGTTCAACAAGAACATCTTGCAACTCAGCCACACATGACCGACCACTCATTTCGCTTGAGTGTATCGAATATATAGTCACCTTACAGTTTGTAAACCAACATAACCATTCCCGGGAGATACAGAATTGAAGGAAGTAACAAATATGAATATTCTCTAGATGGTGACAATATACTCTACTTGGTTGCGAACCACTTAGCCATGCTGCCTACCCGATTTCTGTCATTTCCCAGTTGATGAGGCTCGAGGTCAAAACGTATCTTTTAACAGATCACTCCTCCATTTACTTCGAATGCCACATCATCATACCCGTCAAATCACAAATTGATTCCCCAAAAATACCATGGGTATAAGCTAAGAGAAACGAATTCCTCCGCCACCAACGCAAATACGTTTGAAACGATCAACTTACGCGATCTACAAGATATACTCTGTCAGACATTCGTCCATTCAAGTTGTCCTGGGACTGGACAAACCGAAGGCACTATTATGCACATCCATCCTAGGCAATCTATACCTAGGACTTATACAACAGCCCTTGCACTTTACTCCGTCTTCAAGTTGTCTTCAATCTATTTGATTTGAAATGCTAACGTCCATACGGAGTGGTTCTTTGGATAAGAATCCAACCGGTCTCTCCGTATTGACGACAGAAAAATGGTCAAAACTTTGATAGTATGTGATTTAACCATCAAAGAAAAATACGTGTGCAAACAGCGATATTATTTCCAGATGGAAATTTTATCGATCAATCATCATTTAACATTTATCTCTTTAGTTCATTAATTTACTTATCTCCTGTTTCCATATATCCTAAATTCTTATTTTCCTATTATCAAAAAACATTTCTGATTCTTATTTGGAAAACATTTCCTAAAACTCCTTCACTGGATTTAAACTGATGTTTAAATCAAACATCGCCATGCCGACTCAAACCATTTCACTCATTAACTAAATTCACTTAACCATCTTTTACTATCAAACCTTACCATTTCTTAGCTAAGAAGGAAGTCGATCAAGTTGGGGTATAACTACCTCTCAGACCTTAACTAAACAACGTTTTTAACTTCGAAATAGTCAAAGTTTATCTTTTATATCTTTAACAAATTTCCTTACGTGACTCTCTTTCGAATAAATCTCTATCTGATAACCTATTTCCTTCGAATAAACTATATTCGATAATCTCTCTTCTTCGAATAACCTATATTCAAATAACTCTATTCAATAAACACTATTTGATTAACTCTAATTGATTTACTCTTATCAGTTAGCTCTTGTAATGACCCGGGATTATACACTAATCACTGATACAGATTTAAGTGATTGTAAGTACGTGTTTTCAAATACGATTTAAAAACCCAGTCCTTATAAATTCAAAACAAGTTAAATTGTGTATGATAGCATTTACTGATATGATAGCACAGCACTTGCTAAAAACTGGTTTATACACATTCATATATGATAGCATCTGTTTGATAGCATTTATTTAAATTGATTTTTAGATATGTTTGGAAAACAACACTTTTACATAGCATATATGTGTAATGCCATTTTTTTTAAAATTTGTTCATTCTTTTAAAGGATTTAAGAAAATTAGTTTTTGATAAATCCTGGTTTTGAAAACTTTTAATACTTGAATTCAAAACATGTCAAAGCCAAATTTTTGTTATCAATACAAGTGCAAAGCCACTTGTACACTAGCATCAACATAAACATGAAATGCTATATTCATTTGCAAATATTTTGTTCATGTTTTCAAAAGTTTTAAAATCCTTATTTTAACAAAACCCTTTTGTTTTAAAACCTTAAAGCCTCTTGCCTTACAACATGACTAAAACATCCCTTTTGTTCTCATACAAATGTAAGAAGATATTTGAATGCATTTCAAATAAAAAGCATATTTCATATAAAATATTCAAAAGAGAGATTTGCATTGTTGTATACATTTAAAATATGTATTGTCTCATCCTTTGCAAGTACATGACCTCATAGTGTGATGGCATGTAAAATCATATGAAGCTCATTTGTATATGCATTAGAACCAAGAACATGTATTGTCATGTTCTCTTTTCAAATCATGTTTTTTCTAAGAATTTTCTTATTTGTTATAGGTTTTGTAGTACAAATATTTTCAGTTTTGCTTACACTTGCAAGGCAAGTAAGCTTTTAAATAAAATTGTTGTTAAATCAATTTATTGTGTAAGCTTTTTGATGTGAAAACCCTTGGCAAGACTGAGCTAAAATGATGCTATGGATGGGTGTAAACAGGGGAAAAGGATTGTGAAACACCATAGTTTACCTAGGCATTTAATGTGACATGTCATAGGGATCAAAAGAGGTTGCCTAGGGGGTTTGAGGGGGTGAGATGGGCTGATGCAAGCCATGTGAAATCAGGCCTTGTACTTAGATTTAACAAGAGAGAGATACATTTATTTTGAGTTGTCAAGCCAAGTCTGAAATGCAGTTTTTACACCTTTCAAAAACAGTTTTAAATACCCATTTTTTTATTGTTTTTACCCCTATAAATAGGACCATACATACACACATTTGCACACAACACACACTCTTGTATTTGATCGGTCTAGAGGGAAAAAGCCATAGGATTCTTAGCTTATTTGGTGAGTAAACCTACTCTTAAAAATTCTGTTTTGTTTTACTGCAGTTTTGTGGTTAAACCATGGATGAACTTAGTTCTTCTTTTGTGTTCTAGTTTGATTTATATGTCTTGTAGTGTTGCTTGTTTGAAATGATGTTGTAACTATTGATTGTTGATAGAAAACTTGAGTCCTATGGTGTTAAATGAAAGGAGTAGTGTCTGACATTGTTCCAGACCTGTTATGCTAAATGAAACCTTGCAAATAAAAGTAGATCAGTAGTTCTAGATTAAGTAAATAGAAATCAGACATCATACAATCTTTGTAAACCTTTACCGACTCGTACCAGTGTGAAGAATGAAGTATGTTTTGCAAAAACACCTACTGTTACTTTAAAACAAGAACACAGAAACCTCTCTGGTTCATAAAATCAGGTTTGATTTTCAAACTTTGTAAAAACTTGATTTGAGTTTATAGACGTAATAAAGGATTGAAAACATGATTTTTAAAAGTGAAATCACGATTTTTAGTTGCCTAAACTATGAGAAATCCGAGATGGTCACAAATTGGTACTTTTGTCAAATTACGATCATCGGGTCAATCGGAGATGATATGGCCATGGGGGAAGTTCCATCTAGGTCCAAGTTTGATAGGAAAAATACAATTTCATTTTTCAAATGCAAGGGTTTGGAGATTTTAATCAAAATAGGGTTTTTAATAGGATTTGGGTTCGGTTGGAATTCATTGGAACTGCTCGGTGATGGTGGGGTGTTGGGGGTGCGGTCCTGGAGGGATAGCAGCGTCGGAGGGTTGTGGTGGCGTGGCCGGGAGCGGGCGGTGATCGGTGGCCCACGGTGGTGGTGAGAGGCATTCAAATGGAGGCTGTTTTCGGTTGGAGTACGGGTTGCACTGTCATCTTCTTCTACAGTAGTTTTGGTTCGGTTCTGAAGGTGGTGGAGCTAACTGGAGATGATGGACGACATGTTGGGATGGTCGAAGCTGATCAGTGGTGGGGCCTATGGGTGTGCACGTACATGGTGGGGAGTTTGTGCGTGTATAGGAGAAGAAGAAAGGAGGATGATCAACCATGAAAAATCAAGAGTTTTGATGGTGGCCAGGCGGAAAATTCAAGTATACAAAGGGGATTGGTACTTGGTAGTGGCACTTGGTGCTGGACACATGATTTCGTAGTTGATCAGCAAGAGGATCATGGGATTTTGGGAAGGAGCACCTTGGTACTTTGGTATTTTGATAGGGCGCTGGGTACTTGGACAAAATCTTGGTAGTTGGATAAGTTTTTTTGTGCGCATCATGATCACTGGAAGTGGTACTTTACAAAGAAGTGGTACTTTGATTTTTGAGCTTTTTAAATGAAGATTTTAAATAAAGTTTTTATTTAAAACTAGCCTTTAAATTTAATAATGGTTTATATAAAGTAGGAAAATAAGTATTTAAATAAAAAATAAAGTTTTTATTTAACATAACGAGAAAAGAAGAAGTGAATCAGGATTTTAATTTCAGTTTTCGTCAAAAACTGTAAACAAAGAACAGAAGTGAGATTTTTAAATTAAATTAAAGATTTAATTTAAAAATAAGAAGTAGAAATGATTTTCAAAGGTAAATTTCGAACTGTAAAGTCATCAAGAAAATAAGTCGATCTAGTGTGGAAGGTCAGATCTAGTTTGTGACAGAAGTCGAGAAGTCAGAACTAAATTTTTTGTCAAATTATAAATTTAGTTATAATTTAAAATTTTAATTCAGATGAAACATTTAAATTTAAAACAAATAGGATGATGAGGAACCGTATGTCAAACATACGCAAATTTTCAGCGTTGAACCATATGTCGAGAACAATTCTGTATTTTGTTAGACATGAATTAGAAATATTATTTAATCATGTTTGGATTAAAAGTAAAAAGTAATTTTATCAGTATATGTTAAAAGTAGGAAAAGAAGTAAATCAAGAAGAAAAGGGTAGAAAGAGAAAGTAAATCAAGATCAAAGTAAAATTTCAATGAAACGATATAAAGTGTAAAGGTTGTAAAATAGAATATAGATCGTCAAATTTATTCATTCATGAATAATCATATTAAGTGATGATGATGAGAAATATTTTTCTAAAAGAAAAATAAGGTAAGAATTCATTTTTAGAGATGATGAACAAAAACAGAGAAGTAGGCATGTGCGACGCACACGCTAAAAATTACAGTTTTGAAAGGATGATCAATATGACAAGATGATCATGTACTGTTTGATTTGACTGTAAGTGTATATACGGATTTGATTAAAATCTTGTTAGAATTATAATTCAAAGTGGAAAATGTTCGTTAATCATTTCAAAGAGGCCGAAATAAAATATTTCACTTTGATTTGATTATACGCCGCGTGTCAGAGATTGCTGAATCAAAGACGACGATATACAAGGACTATTTTAATAGTGCCTTCGGTTTGTCCATTCCCAGGACAACTTGTATGGACGAATGTCTGACAAAGTATACCTAACATATCGCGTAAGTTGGTCTTTTCAAAACTTAATTTGGTGGCAGAGGAATTCGTTTCTCTTAGCTTTATACCCGTGGTTTTGGCGAGATCAATTTGTGATTTGATGGGTTTGACGATGTGGCATTCAGAGAATAAACCAGTGATGATGAAAAGATGACGTGAGTCTAGCCTCAAACCTCACACCCAGGAAATGACAAAAATCGGGCAAGCAGCATGATTATGTGGGTCATTCCCATTAGGGTGTAGTATCACCTATCTAGAGAAATTCCTTTTGTTTCTTAATCTATCGATTCTGCCCATTCGGGGATGGTTGCCTTACACAACCATCGGTGATATACACTCGATACACTCAAGAGAAATGAGTGGTCGGTCATGTGAGGGCCGGGTTGCAAGACGTTCTTGTTGAACCCAGGTGTATTGGCCTCTAGAGATACATCAGCGGAAGGTGGTTCCATACCTTGTCGTAGTTGGAAATCCAATTTCCCTAAGAGCCAAGCAGTTTTTATTTGTATACTATATAGTAGAATGTGAGATGCAAGCATTCTTCTAGATTCTAAATTATTTGTGAAAACATATAGACACTATGATAATATCTGTTTTAAAGTATACAAAGTGTTTTGATCTCATAAGGTAAAAACCCGTTCCGTATTTACGGCGTGGTCTTATGAGATATTTTTATTTGTTTTAAACTGTTTACTCATACCAGTCCCCTGACTGACCCAGAGTTTATTTTCTGTGTTTTCCCTTAAACTCTTGGGTATTCATAACGCTTGTTATGAATAGACAAGTGAATCAGGAACAATGAGACTATGAATCTGGAATGAAGATTTTGCTGTGTGCTGGTCCATCTATCTACTGTATAATTAAGTCAAGAAGTTTGGGTTTCTATGATATGTATAATTACTAATGGGTTGTATCAGAAGATTCTGTATGCTCTGATGTAATATATTCCGCTGTGTAATGTTATAAAGTATTATCTTTTGTGAAAATTCCGCTGCGAGATTCTGATATTTCTATGATTTATTTTCTATCTATTCTTATTCCTTAATAATGGCACGACTTCCGATGTGTTCGAAAGTTGGGTCGTTACAGCTCTATTTGATTAACTCAATTCTATTAACTCTATTCAATTAACTCTAATTAATTTACTCTTATCTATTAACTCCTTTCGAATAAACTATATTCGATTAACCCCTTTCGAATAACTAATATCCGATTTAACTCCTTTCGAATAACTAATATTCGATAACTCCTTTCGAATAACTAATATTCGATAACTCCTTTCGAATAACTAATATTCGATATCTCCTTTCGAATAACTAATATTCGATTACTCCTTTCGAATAACTAATATTCGATAATTACTTTCGAATAACTAATATTCGATAACTCCTTTCGAATAACTAATTTCCGATAACTCCTTTCGAATAATTAATATTCGATTACTCCGTTCGAATAACTAATATTCGATTAACTCATTTTGAATAACTCTATTTGATAAATTCATATCTTCGATAAATCAATGCTCGACGAACTCTAACTCGATTAACTAGCACTCGACTAACTCTAACTTGATTAACTCTAATTCGATTAACTCATTTGATTAACTCCTTCATTCTATTCGAATAAACTATATTCGATTAACTTCTTTAATTCTATTCGAATATACTATATTCGATATAACTCTAGTTCGATTTAACTCTAATCGATTAGCTCTAACTGATTAACTCTAACTGGTTAACTCTAACTGATTAGCTCTAACTCTAAACGATTAACTCTAACTCTAATCGATTAACTCCTCTAACTCATTTTGATTAACACATTTTGACTAACTCCTTTGATTAACTCTACGTCCGTATTCAGTTTCAAATATCGATGTTGAAATCGATATTTACTTCTCTATATAAGTCATGACTTACATATTCTATTTATCCAATGATAAATATTTTATTTAATTTATAAAATATTATTTATAAATTAATCTTCTCAATCTATTGGTTAAAATAGATTCTATTTAAAATCTTTGCTTTAAATCCATATCATGTTATACCCGTGTGCGAAGCACAGGTCTAAACTTCCCTGATGTAAAATTCTATTCATTTGCCAAATATTTCCTTATATGACATTCTTTTCATTTCCCAATAAATCCCTTTTATAACTCTATTTATTTTCTAAACAAACATTTCCTTTTCAATTCTATTTGTAAATGGTTTACAAATATTTCCTTTCTATATTTATTTATTTCCTAAATAAATATTTCTTTATTCTTTCTATTTATTTCCCTAATAAATATCCCCCTTTTTTATCTATTTATTTAACAAATAAATATTTCCTTTATCTTTCTATTTATTTAACAAATAAATATTTCCTTTTCGATTCCATTTGTAAGTGTTTTACAAATATCTCCTTTTCGATTTCATTTGTAAGTGTTTTACAAATATCTCCTTTTCAATTTCATTTGTAAGTGTTTTACAAATATCTCCTTTTCGATTTCATTTGTAAGTGTTTTACAAATATCTCCTTTTCGATTTCATTTGATTTTATAATTAATTTCTTTTATAAAATCCTTTTTCCTTTTATATATAAAACCCATTGATTTTATATAAATAATTTATTTTCAAATACACTTTGAAAATCCCCCTTTTCTATCCCAGTATTTCTTACGGTATTTAAAATACCAATTAATAGTGATCGATATCATTCAAACACACATAATCCACAACAGATTATATATCACATCATATGTTACAATATATGAACATAATAGTATTATAAATATTGAGGAGTCCAGTTGGACCCCTTTACCTTGTTTCCCTACATCACAGATGTTAAACAATATAATTAACATTGATTTCATTTCAATATGAAATATTCTGTTAAAAAGAACCAATATTTGATTAACGATTTATATATATATATCGTTATCTATAATTTCAATCAATGCATAAGCAATTCAACCAAATAGCTAACACATATCAATTAACAGATAATTATCAGTTCTAAGAATACGTTATAAAAATATAACTGTTCAGAGTTGGTGAGTTTTACTCACATTGGCAGTTCATCGTTAAATAACGGTAAACTGTTGTTGATTCGGATCAGACAATTTATTTTGCTATAAATTGTAACTAGCCCTGATTCTCTTTCAGTCAGTTCCACGGTGTAGCCACCGTCCATACAATCCCAACGAATATGACCGTTCAAAATTCTGCTATAGTATGTAGAAGTTATAAGGATTACAAGTTTGATATGAATAAATTTTCGATTTAATTTGATCCTAAATACTTATCGGGCCTCACCTACACTCTTTGGCCCAATCACACACTTAAAGCCCAAACCGCTCACTTCATCTTCTCCAATCCGTTAAAAACCAAACCTCCTGCTCTCGTTTCCACCATTTCCCACACCAATACTTCATGAATCTTCACGTAGGGATTACCCTTAACATTCTCGTCGGAAACCCTATCCTTCTATACCCTCAAACCACCACTCGACACCTCCAGTGAAAATCCTTCGTTCTATTCTTCCTTGTGGAATCTCAGGTATCTCCCATTCTCCAATTCACGGTTCAACAAACTAACCACACCATTAAACTCCTCATCGGATTCTCCACCTCACCATCCCAATATCCTCACATTAGATTCGCTCTTCCTCCTCGCGGGTTTCAGCTCGTCGACGCCCCAGATCGTGACATAGAACCAAGTTATAACCGACACCCACAAAAATTGTCACATAGGTGCTAAAACCCATTTCGAGTTCGAATCCACACACACATCCACACATTGTCGCCGAAATCAAGTCCAGTACCAAACCCTAGGCTCACGCTATTGCCTTCCCGAACTCCAGACGTGAAGCGAGTTACACAAAATTCCTGCCAAGTTGTAGTTGTTGCTCTCACTGATCCATATGTGTGGTTTTTGTGATTTTTAGAAATTTAATTTGGATTGATCTCTTTTTTTGTAAATCATGAAATGTGTATTTCCTAAAGATTATAGCGGCGGCTACAAATTTTGACCAAAAGGAAAAGTTGTGTAGGGTTTGAGAGAAATAAGGATATTATATAGGAGAATTATAATATTTTTATATTCAATTTTATATTGATTTATAAGCAACCGCTATTGTATTTATCGTTTAAAAATTTGTAAGACCACATACAATATTCAAAAATCATGGAAACGGGCATACACCTTCTGTTCGATAATACAGACCCAAAGAAACTGGTTTCCTCGAATTCCGACTCTGTTTGCTCACACAGCGTATTTTTAATTGTCAAAATACTGACAATTTTTCACATTGATAATCCGTACGGCCACACACTGACTTCAAAAATCACGGAAATTGAAATCTAGCAATAATTTAATATTGCGGATCCAACAAAATTCGTTTCATTGAATTTCAACTTCATTTGCAAAATTGGCTATTTTAAAGCTCTAAATAAACCCTTTGAAATATTAATATATTTAAAAATAATTAAATTTAATATTTATAAATTAATATTATCGTATATATTCACAATAGAATATCATACAGCTCCAATGGGATTTATAACTCGATATTTCAAATCCAGTGTTACATCGATATTCGATTTATATTTAGAAATCCATTTTAAAATATAAATAAATCGATATAAATTATAAAGGAATTCCATAGTGAATTTTCTAAAATTTGATTTGGACATAAATCAAAATCTACACAATGAAATCTCGATTTTTCTCTTCCATTGGAAAAATATACTTCACCAGCTCCGAACGTTCTTGTTTCACAGAAATCCGATTTAAAACGAATTCTGTATTTTCAATTGAAGTTCGAATCGCCAAATAGCGAACTACCGCGCCATTTGGAGCTCGATTTTAATTATAATATAATTATATGTTCAAATAGTCGTTCAAATAATATATTCGTCATTCTAATTCAAATTCTAAGCTGAATTAAATACTTTGAATTGTCCAGTTCACATTATATTGTCAATTCACTATTTCTGATTATTTCAGAAATTAAATATACTATTCTATTATTTATATTAATTAAATATTCAATATAATTTAATTAAACAACCATTTTCACTATTTAAATAATTAAATAAATTAACTATTATCCGTATAAATACGGGTCGTTACAGTATCACTCCCTAAAGTGGCAACCATTCATTTTCAGGATGTGTACAACCATATCTACAGGTGTCATGGCGTCTTATTTTCCTCTGTCCGAACCCTGCACGCACATGACCCAGTCAGTACGCACCGCCCACACCGTCCCTTATATTTGGATCTCTTATATTCAGCCCAGTAAGCGTGCCCCGACTCCGACATAGTTCGGAGTTCTCGTTTGATATCTATATATGGGTTACTGACTGAAACGGGTCCCACACATAAGATGATGCAAGCTCTCCCCTTTGTATTGCATCCCCACTAAAAGGTTTTCCACAAGTTATGCCTACATACCGGTGTCATAAACATTGCATAACCCCACAAGTTAAGTTTGTGGGCCTATATCTATAAATATTACCCACCCACCCAAGATTTACTTAACCCACCCACTGTTTCAAACAAGTTTACTTAACCCCTATTCAAGTTACATGTTCATACAATTCCTATGGATTTAACTAGGTTAAGTATTCAGCTTTATTACCATTTCAGTTATGGTTACAATGTACTAGACCTCCCATATTAAACCTACAACTTGGGGATGTTGGTTATGTCGGGCGGCTCCGGTCAGCTCCGGACGTCTCCGGGCGGTTCCAGAAAGCTCCGGGCAGACTTCTTCCACAAGTCGGGTTTAACCTTGTGTCTTAGCACGTCTCATGTTTATGCACCTAGACCCCTCACATTAGATTCACCACTTGTGGTCGTTGGATATGCTGGGGTGGTTCCGGGCAAACTTCTACCGCCAGTGTAATCTAACCTTGTGTCTAAGCATGGTTACAGTTTCTAATTACTGTAATCCTAGGCATTTCAATTATTAACCAATTATCCCTATGTCGTTATAGGTTTTCATGCCCCTTACCCAAGTTATGCTCATAATGAACCATATGCCCCAATTAAGGTCTTTAATCACAAGCTAATTTATATCCCTAACTTCATGTTCATATACTCATTCAAGTTATGCCCAAACTTCCAATTACAAGTTATGCCCTACATTATACCCTTTTTTCCTTCGTTCCCATTTTAATGCATTCGCATATTTTAGTGGCATGCCTATGCTCGAAAGTAACCTGATTATATAAAATTAAAAAGGGAAAGGAGGAAGGGAAGATTATAGAAATGATCATACTAACAAGGTTGACATGTAATGGCATAAACAAATAGTGGCATAATGAAAAGATAAGCATATAGGAACATATCTGATGAACATATGACAGTATAACTAATTCTAATATAGTAGGGATGTCATAATAGGCATGATAAGATCTAATGAATTAGATAACTAACTATAACAGATCTGATTTAGCCATAATATAATGGTAACAAGCACGATGTGATCTAAAAAATGGACTAGATCTACAAAAATGGCGACTCTGACATGATAAAGGTTAAGATCTAAGCCATAGTCATGTCAGAATGTCATAGATGCAAAGGTTATATAATATCTGATACGATTCAAGTAGTCACAGGCATATATCCAAGTTATAATCATGTCAAGATTAACTTTTTAAATATTTAGATCTAAAAGTAACTAAAACTCACAGTGTTTGGATCTATAAAAATAGAGAAGGGATTTCTAGCGTTGAGTCATGGATCTCTAAGCTTGAATAACTTGATTGCAAAAGAAGAAAAGACTTGATTTGATCTGGGCAGAGGCAACATCTAGTTTGCCATTATTTTTGGTGTGCAAAAACATGAGAAATAAGTACATATTTATAGATGCCCCAAAATCCTAATCTGCCAGATCTGACATGCGGGAGGGGGGGTTCGACCCCCCTTATAGGGTCGACCCATGGGTCGACACCCCCTAGACACCCCTGAGCGGGAAATTTCTCGCTTCCCCAATTTTGTGCAATTTTGAATTATGGACCTAATTTTTGAATTTCTGGACTTAATACACACACACACACATATATTCTTCTTGCGCGTATACAAACTTCAAACCTTAATAACTTCTTCATATCATGTCCGTTTTACGCAAACCAGGTGTCTATTTTGACCAGAATTCTAAGATGAATGTAATAGCACAGTCCGTTTCACTTAATTTTGAATATTAAACTAATTATTATTTAATTTATCGTCATTAGTTTTGTCGAAATTACGAGGTGTTACATTCTCCCTACTTAAAGGATTTCGTCCCCGAAATCTCCAAGTTAAGAAGAATGTCTATCCTAACATCCACATCCACCTACTCATCCACCAATTCACAGCAATCCATTGTCCTTAAAAGATTCCTAATGCTTATATGAACATATGAAAAGGTGTGTGTGTATGTCCCAATACTAATGCGAAGATCATGCGGTCTACTGATTTAGTCGACCTCCTTAATGCAATGTATGTTGGTGTCATGAATCCAACATGCATGAAAATAATCCTATTATAACTTGTAAGTTCTATATGTGCGCACACTCATCCATCCAAATGCAACATCCATATGATGATACACTCACTTTCAACCATAAAAGAAGGAAAATGCACACACATCCATATGCAGTATGAGAGTGATTGAGCCGATCTAGTGCCTAATGTGCGTATATGCATCCACGAGAAACCACCAGCAAACACTTGCATCCACTTGCATCCATCAAATATAACATGTCTCAAACACATGTTTTCATCCATGAGATTTCTACCTAAAGGTTGAAGATTTGATTGATAGGATATACTTTAAATGATAGAAACAAGTATAAATAAAAGCTTTGGAAAGGAAGTTAAGAACATACCGTCGAAAAAAAGGGTGCGAAGCACGAATCTTGTCTTCGGTCACCCAAGTTGCATCCTCTGGGTTTTCTCCCCATTGAACCTTTATCAACTTGACTTCTCTATTTCGTAGCTTCTTAACTTCTGATCCAAGAATACGGGTAGGAACTCGTTTGACTGTTGCCTCACGTTCCGCCTCTACTTCTTCCAATATACTTGGCTCAACACTTTTGCGATATCATGTAAACACTTCCACGAATGATAAACATGGAAAACATCATGAATGCCGGATAGTCTCTCGGTTAGCTTTACTCTATAAGCCATTTGGCCAATCCTTTCTGTTATGGGAAATGGTCCTACGAATCTTGGTGCAAATTTCCCTATAGATCCAAAGTGAACCACATTCCTCAAAGGTGCCACCTTAATGAAAACCATGTCTTCCACCCCAAACTCAATGTCAGTCCTTCTCTTGTCTGCGTAGGACTTCTGCCTATCCTGAGCTGTCTTCATTAGCCATCCAATAAAATCAATCCTTTCAGACATCTCTCTAACCATATCTCGTCCAAGTAGTAGTCTTTCTATAGATTCTCGCCAACAAGTCGATGATCTACAGGGTCGTCCGTATAATACTTCAAAGGGTGCCATTCCAATTCTATCTTGGTAACTGTTGTTGTAGGCGAACTCCACTAAAAAAAATGCTCTGACCAAGTTCCTCCGAAATATAGGATACACGGCCTTAGAAGATCCTCAAGAACTCTTTTCACCCTTTTCGTCTGTCCATCGGTTTGTGGGTGATAAGAGGTGCTTAAACACAACTGTGTACCTAATGCTTCTTGCAAGCTCCTCCAAAATTAACTGGTGAAAATGGGGTCACGATCAATTACGATGCTGGAAGATACTCCATGAAGATGGATTATCTCATGAACGTAGACTGTTTCCAACTATGTTGTCGTCCTCTTGCTCTTAGCCAGAATCAAATGAGCGCTCTTAGTAAGTCTGTCTACTACAACCTAAATACTGGTGCTGTCTTTCTTTGATCTAGGCAAACCATCTATGAAATCCATAGAGATGCTCTACCACTTCCACTATGGAACCTCCAAAGAATGAAGTAAACCACCGGGCTTCTTTTGCTCAGCTTTAACTTGCTGGTAAATCAAACATTAAGTAACAAATTTCACTGCATCTTTCTTCATCCCAGCCCAAAAGAAAACCCCCTTCATATCTCTATGCATCTTATCGCCACATGGATGAACGTCATCTTAGAATGATGGGCTTTCTCTAGGATTGTCTTCAAAAGACTCCCAGTTTGGGGAACATAAAGCCTTCCATCTCATCGCAACCACCCTTTATTGTCTATGGAATATCTACTGAGGTAACTAGAAGTCTCCCCTTTACTGAGCCTATCCATGATGTTTGAAATATGTGGGTCCTTTCACTGTGAAGCTCCTATCTGATCCATAAGATTAGGTTGCACTTCCAGTGATGCAAATAAGCCACACAAAAACTCGGTGGAGGGTCTAAAGTCAAAAGCCAATATATATCCAAGCTTTTCCTTTCCACAAACAGAGGACGTAAGGCTATTCTTTGTCTACTCAATGCATCTACCACTACATTACCCTTGCCAGGGGTATAAGCAATCTCGAAGTCATAAGATGCTAGGAACTCAATCCATCTTTGTTGCCTTTAATTAAGAACCTTCCGCGAGAACAAGTACTTGAGAGATTTATGGTCGGTGTATAACTCGAACTTCTTTCCAAGCGAATATTGACGCCACATCTTAAGCGCGAATACTATGGCAGCTAGCTCTAAGTCATAGGTAGGGTAATTCTTTTCATGAACCCTTAGTTGTCAACCCCTATATCATATAATTCTTCCTTCTTGCATCAGAATCGCACCAAGCCCTGTACCACAAGCATCAGTGTAAACTGTGAACACTTTATTCCCATCGGGCAAGGTCAAGACTGGGGCTGTTGTCAGAGTCCTCTTCAATCGCTGGAAAGCAACATCACAATCTATGTCCCATGAAAATGCCAAATTCTTCTTTGTTAGCCTAGTGAGAGGGGCTGATATCTTTGCGAAGTCCTTCATGAACTTCATATTATAGCCTGCCAGTCCAAGAAAGCTTCTCACTTCCGTTGCATTCTTAGAAATTTGCCAATCTTGAACTACAACTACCTTTGCGGGATCTTCTACTATCCCAACTTTAGAGACTACATGCCGTAGAAATCTCACCTCCTTTCTCCAAAAATGGCATTTGGAGAATTTCGCCTTAAGCTAATGCGCACGTAGAGCTTTCAAAACCTCTCTCAAATACTGGGCATGCTCTTCCTCGCTCTTTGAGAAGATCAAGATATCATCAACAAAGACCATGACAAATTTATGCAGAAACTCACGAAACACCCTACTCATAAGATCAACAAAGTAGGCCGGTGCATTCGTCAACCCAAAAGGCATAACGAGCCATTCAATGAAACCATCTGGAGTCCTAATAGTGGTCTGGTCTATACTGTCCTCGACCACCCTCAATTGATGAAACCTCGTGGCCAAGTCTAATTGAGAGAATACTGATGCATCAACAAGCTGGTCAAACAAATCATCTATCCTCGGGAGTAGGTGCCTATATTCCTTTGTGAGTTTGTTTAACTCTCTATAATCCACACACAAGCAAAGCAAACCATTCGCCTTAGTTGCAAATACCACAGGAGCGCCCCATTCAGATATGCTTTTCCTAATAAACCCTTTCTCAAGTAGCTCCCCTACTCACTTACTAAGTTCCCTCCTTTCCCTTGGGGCCATATGGCGCACATGTAATGCAACTCGCTTTGTATTGTCTACCAAGTATATACGAAAGTCGATCTCGCACCTCGGAGGTAAGCCCTGAACCTCCTTAAAAACATCAGAATACTCATGGACTATTGGTATAGATTACAGACCATCGATAGATGCATCCAGAGACTCTAGAAAACTAAGCATGACAGACCCCTTAGGGTCACAAGAAATCTCGACGGTCCTCCCATGCCAAGTCAAAAGTTTAACGACCCTCCTCTCACAATCTAGAGTGGCACCATACCTGGCTAGCCAATTCATCCCTAGAATCAAAACATAGCCCATAAAACCGAGCGCATATGTGTCGCACTCGAACTCGACGCCTAACACAAATATTCTCAAACCCCGAAAAATCATGGACAAATGAGCCAAACCACCAATGGAGTTTGAGATAACAATGGGATCCACTGCCATACTAGTATTAAGGTGCAGAGACTCAACAACAGAATCAGATATAAATGAATGCGAAGCGCGAGAATCAAAAAGAGTTCTAATATGGTAATTGAAAAGGAAATCAAACCTTCCACGGAAATTTACCTACCTCAATCTGGAGCACTAATTGCGAGAGCATGCACTTGCCGTCCAGAAGTTCCTATCCTTTGACCTTGTCCTTGCTTCTTCGGACACTCCTTAGAAAAGTGTCCGACCTCTCCACAACTGAAGCAAGCATTCTTACTTCTTTTGCAATCCATTATCAAATGACCCTCACGTCCACAATTGTTGAACTTTCTCTTATCCTTAGCCTTGACATTCTTTCCACCTTTCTTTTGTTGTTGTTGTTGTTGTTTCTGTTGTTATCCCTTCTTTGACCATACTTTCTTGTTTTGTGTTTCCTCGACCTTTTCTTCTTTCTTGCCAGCTTTATCTTCCTCATGCATCAAGGCTATATCAACGAGCCTTTCAAAAGTTGCTCCCATTGGAATATGAGACATAGAAAACCCATGAAGGGGTTCATTCAGCCTTCTAGCAAACCGCAATGCTTTTTTATGTGGAGTATCTACCAATTCCAATCCAAACCTTGCTAGCTTGTTGAATTTTCTCACATATTCTTTGACAGTCATACCCCCTTGCTTGAGCGCCAAAAACCTTTCCATTTGCATGCTTTTCTTAGCTTGAGAAAGAAAATTCATTTCAAACCTCTATCTAAAATCATCCCATGTCTCCACTGGACGCCTTGCTCGCGTCACTTCCCACCAGAACGAATCTTCATCTTTCAGTAGCCAGGCGGCTAACTGAACCTTCCTACGATTGTCCACTTCGAATATTCCAAACAGATCCTTTGTTTCTTTATGCCAATTCCGTGCCTCTACGAATGTCTCGGTTCCACAGAATGGCTTTCCTCTCATAGCACAGAAATCTTTTCAGACCTTAGAGAAATTATCTACACGCGGAAGAGGAGGAACGATGGGTGCAGCTGGGGGAGGAACGTCTGCTTGACCACCGGCAGGCGCCATGGCCTCGAGGTACCAACGGAACCAGCCTGGTATTGTAACACCCTCTAGAATATTTGGTTCCCCAGACATGTTGAAACGAAAAGGAAGGGATTCAGAAAAAGGATCGAAAGATATCACATATGGCTTTGGGGAATATGTTTTTCAAAATATACTCTTCTTTTTGAAAATGCTTTCTTTTAAAACCTTTTTGAAAATAATTTTCAAAAACTTTTATCTAATCTGATAACCTTCGGCTTTGAAACAAAGTGTAACACTACGTCCGTTAATGCCACTCATTAAGAGAATGCATTAAGTTTCGTGAAGCATTATAGGTAAATAGAAACAAAAACATTACAAGACAGATTAAAATAGCAGCAAAATTAAGAACTTTTATTAATCAGAAAGCATAACTTCGTGGTTCAAAACATCATAAGTCTGAAAATACATAAACCCATTACATTATCTTAAACATTTATGTCTTGTACTTAAGAATATCATAGTACAATAAATAAAGAAGCATGAATCCGTAAACAAAAACATAGCCATAGTAGAAAGGGATAAGAGCTCGAGCATTACATCTAAGCAACTCCAAGCGAATGAAAGAAGAATCCTGGTCAAGCTTGAGTACTCCCACCCTGAGAATCATGGGAGGGAGGGAGGGAGGGGGGAAGAAAGATAAAGAAGAGGAAACAAAATGGGTCAGACATAAAGTCTGGCGAGTCCAGTTACTTTTAGCATAAAAATAAGTAAAAGTATTATGACAGACATATAAAATGGATAAGAGGGATAACATCATAATAGGCAGATATGACAAGGTAAGCAGGACAAACATGATAGAGTTTACTATGCTTCTCTAATGGTTTCTCTACACTCTTCACCAATACTAGTGTCTTACTAACAAGACGATCCCCAACCAATATAATATGGGAGACTTAGGTGTACTTCCAGTGAGAGATTTTAATCCCATACAATCAACAAAAAGCCCAACATACCAGAGTTACCTTAAAGGGTATTAACGGGCACCCAACATACCAAAGTCTAAGTGTACCCTAATTACTACCCTAGTCGATTGGCTCCCTCCTCCTTAGATACCCTGTGCTGGCCCCACAGTAGGGTAAATTACTCCCTAAAGTGGTAACCCTTCATTTTCAGGATGTGCACAACCATATCTGCAGGTGTCACGACGTCTTATTTTCCACTGTATGGACTCTGCACGCACATCACTCAGTCGGTACACGCCGCGCACACCGTCCCCCATGTTTGGATCTCTTATATTCAACCCAGTAAGCATGCCCCGACTCCGACCTAGTTCAGGGTACTCGTTTGATACCTATATATGGGTTACTAACTAAAACGGGTCCCACACACAAGATGATGCAAGCTCTCCCCTTTGTTTTGCATCCCCACTACTAGGTTTTCCACAGGTTATACCTACCTACTGGTGCCATAAAAATTGCATAACCCCGTAGGTTAAGTTTGTAGGCCTATATCTATAAATATTACTCACCCACCCAAGATTTACTTAACCCACCCACTATTTCAAACAAGTTTACTTAACCCTTATTCAAGTTAAATGTTCATACAATCCCTATGGATTCAACTAGGTTAAATATTCAACTTTATTACCATATTCAGTTATGGCTACAATGTGCTAGAACTCCCACATTAAACCTACAACTTGCGGATGCTGGTTATGCCTGGCGGCTCTGAGCAGACTTCTTCCACAAGTTGGGTTTAACCTTGTATCTTAGCACGTCTCGTGTTTATGCACTTAGTCCCCTCACATTAGATTCACCACTTGTGATCGCTGGATATGCCGGGCGGTTCCGGGCAGACTTCTACAACCAGTGTAATCTAACCTCGTGTCTAAGCACGGTTATAGTTTCTAATTACTGTAATTGTAGGTATTTCAATTATTGACCAATTATCCCTATGTCGTTATAGGTTTTCATGCCCCTTACCCAAGTTATGCTTATAATGAATCATATGCCCCAAATTAAGGCTTTAATCAAAAGTTGATTTATATCCCTAGCTTCATGTTCATATACTCATTCAAGTTATGCCCAAACTTCTAATTACAAGTTATGCCCCAAATTATACCATTTTCCCCTCGTTTCCATTTTAATGCATTCGCATATTTTAGCAGCATGCCTAGGCTCGAAAGTAGCCTGGCTATATAAAAATAAAAAGGGGAAGGAGGAAGGGAAGATTACAGAAATGATCATACTAAACAAGGTTGACATTTAATGGCATTAACAAACAGTGGCATAATGACAAGATAAGCATATAGGAACAGATCCGATGAACATATGACAATGGAACTAATTCTAATATAGTAGGGATGTCATAACAGGCATGATAAGATCTAATAAATTAGATGAATAACTATAACAGATCTGATTTATCCATAATATAATGGTAACAAGCATGATGTGAACTAAACAATGGACTAGATCTGCAAAAATGGCGGATCTGACATGATAAAGGCTAAGATCTAAGTTATAGTCATGTCAGAATGTCATAGATACATAGGCTATAGCAGATTTGATATAATTCAAGTAGTCATAGGCATAGATCCAAGTTATAGTCATGTTAAGATTAATTTTTTAATTATTTAGATCTAAAAGTAACTTAAACTCACAGTGTTTGGATCTAAAAAAATAGAGAAGGGATTGCTAGCGTTGAATCATAGATCTCTACGCTTGAATAACTTGATTGCAGAAGAAGAAAAGACTTGATTTGATCTGGGCAGAGGCAACATCTAGTTCTCCATTATTATTTTTGTGCAAAAACATGAGAAATGTGATAACCCGGAAATCTGAGCCAATTTAAAATTTTTATTTTGGCAATTTTAGTGAATTTAGAATATTTAAAATGGATTATTTTAAATAATATCGATGAAAAAATTATTTTGAATTGAATTCGAACGTATATATTTATATAGATCGTCGTTAGAATATAAATATTTATTTATATATATAAAAGGAATTGAAAATGGCGCGGTAGTTCGATAATTCGATTTCAAAATTCAAATGAATGTACCGGGTGCAAATTAAACCGGATTTTAGTGAAACCAAAAATATTTGAATCTATTTGAGAATACCTTTCCAACGAATCCGAAAAATCAAAATTTCATAGCGGGAATCAAAAGAAATGTCCAGTTGAAATTTCAAAATAGTCGCTATGGAATTTCGGCCCTTAAAAATGGCCATTTTGCAAACGACCTCGGATTTTGACGAAACCACTTTTGTTGGATCCGCGATGTCTAATTATTGCTAGGTTTCAAATTTCATAATTTTTCGAATCAATATGTGAGCGTGGCAAAGGAAAACGCATTTGACTAGTTTCAGTTGATTTTAATTGATTGGAAAATGGTCATTTTTCTAACGGTCTCAGAATTTGATGAAACTAGTTTTGTTAGAATCGTACCGTCAATACGAAGCTAGAAAATATTTTTTAGGAATTTTCAGAGTTCGTAGGTGACCCCAGTAAATTGAAATGCGTGTTCAAATTCAATATATAGAGTTATATGTTGATTTTGACGAAAACTGATCGAAACGATTGAATCAGCTTACGATAAATATCCCATTGTGTTCGGAATGGGGGTAATTAGCTATGGACGACAGGCGGTCGGTCTCGTTTTGAAATCGAAATTTAAAGTTACTTTATGGATTATAAAAAAAAATTAAAAAATTAAAAAAAATTCCCTCCCTCTCTCCTATACCCTCAGGCCCCCTTTCACTCAGTCAAACCAGATCGAGATTAAAAAAAACAAATCGCTCCACCGCCTATCGCTCAGGCGCGCCGACCGCCAACGACCAGTGCTCCCCCTCCTCCTCCTGCTTTGCCGCTAGCCCTCTCTCTCCCCTCTGTTCGACGCCCTGAAACCCCAAAACCCCCCCTTAGTCTGCCGTCGCAGCCACCTAATGGCCCACCGCCGCCTTATGCTCCGCCCCGCGACCACCCTAGACCCCCTCAACCATTCAGAGCTCCGGCGACGACACCCTCCCCCTCTCGCTGAAGAAAAAAAATACTGTAAGTTTTTTTATTTAAATTCCTTTTCAGTGCTTGTTTTCTTTACAGAGAAAAAGAATAGATTTGTATAGCGATCAAGTTTAGATTTTTATTTAGGAAAGAATATGATTGTTATTTAGAAAAAAATATAATCTTTTATATTGTAGAAGTATAAAAATATAATCTTTTATATTGTAGAAGTATAAAAAATATAATCTTTTATATTGTAGAAGTATAAAAATATAATCTTTTATATTGTAGAAGTATACAAATATAATCTTTTATATTTTAGAAGTATAAATATATAATCTTTTATATTGTAGAAGGTTAAAAATATAATCTTTTACATTGTAGAAGGTTAAAAATATAATTTTTATATAGAAGGAAACAGTGTAAAAATAGAATTTTTATCTATATAGAAAGTGGTATAAAAATGTTATTTTTATAGCGATGAAATAAAAATTTGATCTTTATACATGAAGTAGAAATAAAAATATGATTTTTATTTATTGAAATGAAGCAATTAAAATATAATCTTTGTTTGAACAACGTGAAAAGGACTTCAGTAGAATATCAAACAGATCCAGACGGTTCAGTAGTTCAAAAGCAAAGCACGGCGGATTTGAACCCTCTGTGAGAACTTCTCACCTTTGATTTAATTTTCTAGTTAAAATATATACTAGGATGCAGACGGTGTTTAGTAGCACCCGACACCTGTCGTCCACAGACCATGGACGGCTTGTATGCATGTTTGTTTGATTTTTGTGTGTAGTTGATTGTGTGATGTGATGTGAAATGAAATAAAATATTTATATAGTTCAAAATATTTTATAGTTGAAATTAGAATTTTTAACGTGTATTTAAAATGAAATAAATATAAACAAATCGGACGATTTGTTTATACACACACATTTGACTGATATTGATTGGGACGATAAATTTTACACATCGCCTAACTGCACAAATAAAATCTGTGTTTGATTGTTTGAAAACCCCACATGGGTATTGGTATGATATATGACATACATTAGTCCCAATAATTAGCTGTATGTCGATTGATTGATGGACAGACTGTTATGAGCGTTAAATATTTATATTTGATGCTTATACAGTGTAGAATGCACTTTGGATGATGGTTGATTATTCATCGTTGTTATTGTGCACATGTGTTGTAGAAAATCCATATAATTAACATTATAAGGTAATTGATTGGGCCTCATTCCAGTTTTGAAAAAGAAATATCTAAATAGAAATATTTGAAAAGAGATATTTGAAATAGTATATTGGAAAATAGAAATATATGAAGCCGTGTTGATTAGATTAACGCCATTTTGACGTGAACGATATTTATATCGATTTTATTCATTTTTAAATGAATATTGAAAAGTGATTTCAATAATCGAATATAATTAAAATTGAATTGAATAAGAATTCAAATCGAATTAAAATTGAATTGAATAGGAATTCAAATCGAATTGAAATTGGATTGAATAGAAAATGAATTCGAATTAAATTTAAATGAATTGAAATTCGAATTAAATTGAAATGAATTGAAATTCGAATTAAATTGAAATTGAATTGAAATCGATTTGATATGAAATTAAAACGGATTATATTGAAAAATTCAATTTTGATTTGAATTTGAAATGAAGTTGAAATCGTTTTGAAAACGAATTTAAAACGATTTATAAAATACGTTTTAAAAGGAAATCGATGAAGTATATATTATATATATTATATATATAATATAATGGCCTGAATAGAACGCGCCGCGCTGCGGTAGTTCGTGAATTTCGACCATTGACTTCGAATGGATATTGCGGGAGATCCGACCGTCGGATTCTCCTAAAACCGGAACCGTTGGGTTCGTATCGAAAATAGCTTTCTAATGAAAATTACAAATTAGAAATCTAACGGTTGGATTTGGAATTATGTCCGAAACAAATTTGGAAAAGGTCGCTGTAAGTGCAGTTCGATGGCCGTTGATGGAAATCGACTGTACGGGCCTTGATAAAATTATTAAAAATATCAATAATTTGTATAAAATCATAAGAAATGATTTGTGAAAAATTGGGATGAAAAACTCTATATTTGAAGAGATAAAAATAGATTTTTATCGAAATGAACTAGTTTTGAACAAGAATAATAATTTATTTATTTTTAAAATAAATAAATTGAATTTGAAAGGGGTTTTAAAAGTAACCAGAATTTCCAATTATTGAATTGGAATGGATTTGAATCGAAATTGTCTTCGGAATATTTCGATGTTGGATTTCGTGATTATACAGATGTTGTTTTGGAAATTTGAAAGATATATATATATATATATATATACATATCGTTATTTCCAATACGATATTTGTTAGTCGTAGAATTTGATATTGAATATAAGCTGATATATTTTCTAGTCAGAGCCTTGTATTTAATATCAAATGTGATTTGCGTTTGTCGTGAATGGTGTCTTCATTAACACTGTTCTTAAGCCCAGTGGAGAAAAAAAGATTAAATCTTTTTATTTAGATTTAATGAAGTGTACCAATTAAATGATATTTAATTGGAATTGAATTGGTATTGATTTTTGGGTTTATCGTGAACAGTGTTTTAAATAACACTTGTTCTTTAACCCGATAATTAATGGAATGTGATTTTGGGTTTATCGTGAACCGTGTTTTAAATGACACTGATTCTTTAACCCAGTTAAAGATTAAAACTAGGTGGAGTTTTAATGAATCTTTAATTAGATTGAAATGATCGAGAATGGAGTATCACCAGTTTTGCTCCAGGCGATAGTTAAATCTTTAATTAGATTTGAACGTGAAATGGTAATTGAATTTACCGATAACACCGTGGTGTTAGATATGAAGTATGACCAGTTTTACTTCGTGGGATGAATAGGTGGGGATTGGGAAATAGAATAAATGATTACTTCGGTGTGGTTCGCTAATCCCGACTAGTTTGAATTGATATTCTAAGAAGATTAAAGAATAAATTTAAAGAATTTATCTTTGATAAAATTAATGGGAACCTTTCCCAAAGTACAAGGATATTGGAATAAAAGAATATTCTGAATTGGAATGAGGCGTATGTTGTGTTTGTGTAACACTTGTTTATTATATACGCGAGTTATTTAGAAAGACCGGGTTTATACCATTCTGAATAACTGATTCGACGTGGTGTCGAAGAAGAAGACGGTGGCCGAAGACCGGAGGTCTTCGTGTTGTTTGGGTGATTACTGATGATCTTGATTGGGTCGTATACCCAAGAGGAGGGAATCAGTTAGTGATCGTCCAGACGTACTTGGAGATCGATGGATATGCGGGGTACTAGGTGCCTCCGGTTTCGTTCAGACCCAGAATGAACTTGTAAATGGAATGTGTGTATGACATTGGATTTTATTCTGTGTGATTGATTTCTATTAAATATATATCTGTTTAGCGGCGGAGAATTTATTCTCTTGCTTAACACCCTACTCTGAGATGTACGAGCTCAGGGGTTATATATTGATGGATATCAAACGCATGGAGTGAATTGCCTAAGCGGCAATTGATCAAGGCTTCTGTTGAAAAGCAAAGTCCTGTGGTTGATGATCAAAGCACGGCCTGTGTGGCATAGCTTTGTGTAGCGTTGATTCGCGAGCCTCACACCCCAGTTATGAACCAGAAACGGGAGAAGCACCTCAGGGAGGACATGCGTTTCTTTCTAGTTAGAAGTGCCGCCAGTGGTTTTACACGTCCTGACGAGTTTAACTTATGTGGTTGTTGCTGTTGCGAGGCGCCTCGGTTAGATCGGACGATCCGGGTCCGATGGAGTCATTCGTTGGCTCACTTACGCCCCATAGGGCGGGGAAACGCAGTGTTCAGGAATAATAATCCACATCGGTGGACCGGCCCTGACGATCCAAGGCTTGCCTGAGAAACGGGCTAGAGCGACTCGAATTCGGTGGAGGACGATCCCTGGCCTCGGTTCACAGATGGAAATTCAACTTCCATTACGTGAATTTGCGGTTTTATTTGTAGAACCTAGTATGGCGACATAGTGGGATGAGGCACTCATGCCGTCTATGGTTGATATTTATGATTGAAATTGTTTTGACACTATACACTTATAATAGTATCAAATGATTTGTTTTTAGCGTATCCAGCATTCTTTGGCTATTATAAGGTAAAAACTCTATCCTCCGGCTTGCGTTGCATTATGTGATGGGACCTGGGTCTTATAATAGCTTCATTTTTCTTTATTTAGAATTGCTCTGTTTCGTTATATGCACTGGTATTCTTGGGAGGAAACCCGTTCCGTGTTATATGGCGTGGTCCCTTGATTTACCTAACTTTAAAATAAATATTAATAAATGTTTTAGTTCTCACACTAGTCACATGACTGACCTGGAGTTTATTGTTTTAACCTAAACTCTGGGTGCCCTTATTTTGACACGGGCAGCTAGTAGTTTTGGTTTTGCAGATTTATATTCACAGGATCCTGATTTACAGCTGGAACGATACCCGGAAAGCTTTGTATCCGCGTATTACTTCTAGTTGTGTATTGTATTTTTTTCCGCTGCTATGTAATGTATTATAATCTCTGATATTTATCGAATGTATTTTATTTGTTTATACTCTGTATATTCTTGTATTCTGATGGAATTGTTGTAATATACAATGAAATGTTCTTCCGTCTGCGCTCTTTTGTGGCTTGTCCTCGAACTATTCGGGCTTTCCTTACCGGTGAAGTTACGGGTTTTTACATTTGCTATCAGAGCCTTGGTTTACAAAGCTCAGAGAACAAGACACGTTAGAACCAAACAAAAGAATTCATCAGAGATTGGATTAGTAATATCCAACGAGAATGACTCGTTAGAGATAGGATCAGTAGTATCCTAGAACAAGTGCGAAGGGTAGAATTTTTGAAATAAAAGTGAAAACAAATTTTGTTTTGAAAATTTAAATCAATTATTCGTATTTGATTATTTAATTTATATTGATTTGGACAATCCAGTATATAAAGATTTTGCATATACGTCTAATCCACGGGTATTCAAAGTTTTAATATAGTGGATAGATATAAAATCGCACTGTAGTCGCTCGGAGATAATTCTGGTGATGTCGCGACATCATCAGTATTTGTGTTCAAGTTTCGAAGGTGTGATATTTATATATTTCCAATTGACTGGTGTGAGAACCAAAATTAGATAGGGCATATTGTTGTGATTTGGCTTCAAAAATGTGATTTTTGACTATATATCAAAGTTATGAATTTGAAATTATAATCAACTAAATGATTGATGGTTGTGTTGTTTGATTATTGTTTGACTAATTAAACGTTGAACCTATAACCAAATTGAATCAAATAGTCAATTGTATTGAAAATTTGTCGCATTGGCTTGCATGTACATGTATATTCAATGAACAGGTCATAGCAAGGAGGCTAGAGAAGAAGAATAAAATTGTTTGCCCGACAAATAGGTACATGTTTACCATAATTTACTGTTTTGTTTGGGTGATGATGATTTTATGAGCCGATTGGCTAGCCGCTTGTCTTTTTCTTTTTATTTTGGATTGAAGAAGGCCATGGGAGGCTATATGAATATCCCGAAGTCCCCGGTGCAGGGGAGGTTATGGCGAAATTTTTCGAAAATTTAGGGTGTTAGCCAAATTTTTGAAAATTATGAAAAGTTCTTAGAAACTGAAAAGTTGAAGAACTTAAGCCGTAGTGAAAATATTGAAAGTTGAGTTGATTAGTTAAACAACTTTCGGCTTCGTTCCTTTTCGGGGACGAAAAGTTTTAAGTGTGGGAGATTGTAATAACCCGGAAATCCAAGCCAATTTAAAATTTTATTTTGGCAATTTTAGTGAATTTAGAATATTTAAAATGGATTATTTTAAATAATATCGATGAAAAATTTATTTTGAATTGAATTTAAATGTATATATTTATATAGAGCTTCGTTAGAATATAAATATTTATTTATATATATAAAAGGAATTGAAAATGGCGTGGTAGTTCGATAATTCGATTTCAAAATTCAAATGAATGTACCGGGTGCAAATTAAATCGGATTTTAGTGAAACCAAAAATATTTGAATCTATTTGAGAATACCTTTCCAACGAATCCGAAAAATCAAAATTTCATAGCGGGAATCAAAAGAAATGTCTAGTTGAAATTTCAGAATAGTCGCTATGGAATTTCGGCCCTTAAAAATGGCCATTTTGCAAATGACCTCGGATTTCGACGAAACCACTTTTGTTGGATCCGCGATGTCTAATTATTGCTAGGTTTCAAATTTCATAATTTTTCGAATCAATATGTGAGCGTGGCAAAGGAAAACGCGTTTGACCAGTTTCAGTTGATTTTAATCGACTGGAAAATGGTCATTTTTCTAACGGTCTCAGAATTTGACGAAACTGGTTTTGTTAGAACCGTACCATCAATACGAAGCTAGAAAATATTTTTCAGGAATTTTTAGAGTTCGTAGGTGACCCTAGTAAATTGAAATGCGCATTCAAATTCAATATATAGAGTTATATGTTGATTTTGACGAAAACTGATCAAAGTGATCGAATCAGCTTACGATACATATCGCATTGTGTTCGGAATGGGGGTAATTAGCTATGGACGACAGGCGATGGGTCTCGTTTTGAGATCGAAATTTAAAGTTGCTTTATGGATTATAAAAAAAAAATCCCTCCCTCTCTCCTATACCCTTAGGCCCCCCTTTCACTCAATCAAACCAGATCGAGATAAATAAAAAAACAAATCGCTCCACCGCCTATCGTTCAGGCGCGCCGACCGCCACCGACCAGTGCTCCCCCCTCTTCCTCCTGCTCCGCCACTAGCTCTCTCTCTCTCCCCTCTGTTCGACGCCCTGAAACCCCAAACCCCCCCCCCCTTAGTCCGCCATCGCAGCCACCTAATGGCCCACCGCCGCCTTATGGTCCGCCCCGCGGCCACCCTAGACCCCCCCCCCCCCCCGACCATTCAGAGCTTCGGTGACGACACCCTCCCCCTCTCGTTGAAGAAAAAAAGTACTGTAAGTTTTTTATTTAAATTCCTTTTCAGTGCTTGTTTTCTTTACAGAGAAAAAGAATAGATTTGTATAGCGATCAAGTTTAGATTTTTATTTAGGAAAGGATATGATTTTTATATAGAAAAAATATAATCTTTTATATTGTAGAAGTATAAAAATATAACATTTTATATTTTAGAAGTATAAAAATATAATCTTTTATATTGTAGAAGGTTAAAAATATAATTTTTATATAGAAGGAAACGGTGTAAAAATAGAATTTTTATCTATATAGAAAGTGGTATAAAATGTGATTTTTATAGCGATGAAATAAAAATTCGATCTTTATACATGAAGTAGAAATAAAAATATGATTTTTATTTATTGAAATGAAGCAATTAAAATATAATCTTTGTTTGAACAGCGTGAAAAGGACTACAGTAGAATATCAAACAGATCCAGACGGTTCAGTAGTTCAAAAGCAAAGCACGGCGGATGGGAACCCTCTGTGATAACTTCTCACCTTTGATTTAATTTTCTAGTTAAAATATATACTAGGATGCAGACGGTGTTTAGTAGCACCCGACACCTGTCGTCCACAGACCATGGACGGCTTGTATGCATGTTTGTTTGATTTTTGTGTGTAGTTGATTGTGTGATGTGATGTGAAATGAAATAAAATATTTATATAGTTCAAAATATTTTATAGTTGAAAATAGAATTTTTAACGTGTATTTAAAATGAAATAAATATAAACAAATCGGACGATTTGTTTATGTACACACATTTGTCTGATATTGATTGGGACGATAAATTTTACACATCGCTCAACTGCACAAATAAAATTTGTGTTTGATTGTTTGAAAACCCCATAAAGGTATTGGGATGATATATGACATACACTAGTCCGAATAATTAGCTGTATGTCGGTCTTTTGATGGACAGACTGTTATGAGCGTTAAATATTTATATTTGATGCTTATACAGTGTAGAATGCACTTTGGATGATGGTTGATTATTCATCGTTGTTATTGTATACATGTGTTGTAGAAAATCCATATAATTAACATTATATGGTAATTGATTGAGCCTCATTCCAGTTTTGAAAAATAAATATTTGAATAGAAATATTTGAAAAGTGATATTTGAAATAGAATATTGGAAAATAGAAATATCTGAAGCCGTGTTGATTAGATTGACGCCATTTTGATGTGAACGATATTTATATCGATTTTATTCATTTTTAAATGAATATTGAAAAGTGGTTTCAATAATCGAATATAATTAAAATTGAATTGAATAAGAATTCAAATCGAATTAAAATTGAATTGAATAGGAATTCAAATCGAATTGAAATTGGATTGAATAGAAAATGAATTCGAATTAAATTGAAATGAATTGAAATTCGAATTAAATTAAAATGAATTGAATTTCGAATTAAATTGAAATTGAATTGAAATCGATTTGAAATGAAATTAAAACGGATTATATTGAAAGTTTCAATTTTGATTTGAATTTGAAATGAAGTTGAAATCGTTTTGAAAACGAATTTAAAACGATTTATAAAATACATTTTAAAAGGAAATCGACGAAGTATATATTATATATATTATATATATAATATAATGGCCTGAATAGAACGCGCCACGCTGCGGTAGTTCGTGAATTTAAACCATTGACTTTGAATGGATAATGCGGGAGATCCGACCGTCGGATTCTCCTAAAACCGGAACTGTTGGGTTCGTATCGAAAAGAGCTTTCTAATGAATATTAGAAATTAAAAATCTAACGGTTGGATTTGGAATTATGTCCAAATCAAATTTGGAAAAGGTCACTGTAAGTGCAGTTCGATGGCCGTTGATGGAAATCGACTGTACGGGCCTTGATAAAATTATTAAAAATATCAATAATTTGTGTAAAATCATAAGAAATGATTTGTGAAATATTGGGATGAAAAACTCCATATTTGAAGAGATAAAAATAGATTTTTATCGAAATGAACTAGTTTTGAACTAGAATAATAATTTATTTATTTTTAAAATAAATAAATTGAATTTGAAAGGGGTTTTAAAAGTAACCAGAATTTCCAATAATTGAATTGGAATGGATTTGAATCGAAATTGTCTTTGGAATATTTCGATGTTGGATTTCGTGATTATACAGATGTTGTTATGGAATTTTGAAAGATATATATATACATATCGTTATTTCCAATACGATATTTGTTGGTCGTAGAATTTGATATTGAATATAAGCCGGCATATTTTCTATTCAGAGCCTTGTATTTAATATCAAATGTGATTTGGGTTTGTCGTGAATGGTGTCTTCATTAACACTGTTCTTAAGCCCAGTGGAGAAAAAAAGATTAAATCTTTTTATTTAGATTTAATGAAGTGTACCAATTAAATAATATTTAATTGGAATTGAATTGGTATTGATTTTTGGGTTTATCGTGAATAGTGTTTTAAATAACACTTGTTCTTTAACCCGATAATTAATGGAATGTGATTTTGGGTTTATCGTGAACCGTGTTTTAAATGACACTGATTATTTAACCCAGTTAAAGATTAAAACTAAGTGGAGTTTGAATGAATCTTTAATTAGATTGAAATGATCGAGAATGGAGTATCACCAGTTTTGCTCTAGGCGATAGATAAATCTTTAATTAGATTTGAACGTGAAATGGTAATTGAATTTACCGATAACACCGTGGTGCTAGATATGAAGTATGACCAGTTTTACTTCATGCGATGAATAGGTTGGGATTGGGAAATAGAATAAATGATTACTTCGGTGTGGTTCGCTAACCCCGACTAGTTTGAATTGATATTCTAAGAAGATTAAAGAATAAATTTAAAGAATTTATCTTTGATAAAATTAATGGGAACCTTTCCCAAAGTATAAGGATATTGGAATAAAAGAATATTCTGAATTGGAATGAGGCGTATGTTGTGTTTGTGTAACACTTGTTTATTATATACGCGAGTTATTCAGAAAGACCGAGTTTATCCCATTCTGAATAACTGATTCGACGTGGTGTCGAAGATGAAGACGGTGGCCGAAGACCGGAGGTCTTCACGTCGTTTGGGTGATTACTGATGATCTTGATTGGGCCGTACACCCAAGAGGAGGGAATCAGCTAGTGATCATCCAGACGTACTTGGAGATCGATGGATATGCAGGGTACTAGGTGCCTCCGGTTTCGTTCAGACCCAGAACGAACTTGTAAATGGACTGTGTGTCTGACATTGGATTTTATTTTGTGTGATTGATTTCTATTAAATATATATCTGTTTGGCGGCGGAGAATTTATTCTCTTGCTTAACACCCTTCTCTGAGACGTACGAGCTCAGGGGTTATATATTGATGGATATCAAACACATGGAGTGAATTGCCTGTGTGGCATGCCTAAATGGCAATTGATCAAGGCTTCTGTTGAAAAGCAAAGTCTTGTGCTTGATGATCAAAGCACAGCCTGTGTGGCATAGCTTTGTGTAGCATTGATTCGCGAGCCTCACACCTCGGTTGTGAACCAGAAACGGGAGAAGGACCTCAGGGAGGACATGTGTTACTTTCTAGTTAGAAGTGGCGTCAGTGGTTTTACATGCCCTGACGAGTTTGACTTATGTGGTTGTTGCTGTTGCGAGGCGCCTCGGTTAGATCAGACGATCCGGGTCCGATGGAGTCATTCGTTGGCTCACTTACGCCCCATAGGGTGGGGAAACGCAGTGTTCAGGAATAATAATGCACATCGGTGGACCGGCCCTGACGATCCAAGGCTTGCCTGCGCGCTTGCCTGAGACACGGGCTAGAGCGTCTCGAATTCGGTGGAGGACGATCCCTGGCCTCGGTTCATAGATGGAAAACCAACTTCCAATACGTGACTTTGCGGTTTTATTTGTAGAGCCTAGTATGGCGACATAGTGGGATGGGGCACTCATGTCGTCTATGATTGATATTTATGATTGAAATTGTTTTGACACTATGCACTTATAATAGTATCAAATGATTTGTTTTTAGCGTATCCAACATTCTTTGGCTATTATAAGGTAAAAACCCTATCCTCCGGCTTGCGTTGCATTGTGTGCTGGGACCTGGGTCTTATAATAGCTTCATTTTTCTTTATTTAGCATTGCGCTGTTTTGTTATATACACTGGTATTCTTGGGAGGAAACCCATTCCGTGTTATACAGCGTTGTCCCTTGATTTACCTAACTTTAAAATAAAGATTAATAATTGTTTTAGTTCTCACACCAGTCACATGACTGACCTGGATTTTATTGTTTTAACCAAAACTCTGGGTGCCCTTATTTTGACACGGGCAGCTAGTAGTTTTGTTTTTGCAGATTTATATTCACAGGATCCTGATTTACAGTTGGAACGATACCCGGAAAGCTTTGTATCCGCGTATTACTTCTAGTTGTGTATTGTATTATTTTCCGCTGCTACGTAATGTATTGTAATCTCTGATATTTATCGAATGTATTTTATTTGTTTATACTCTGTATATTCTTGTATTCTGATGGAATTGTTGTAATGTACAATGAAATGTTCTTCCGTCTGCGCTCTTTTGTGGCTTGTCCTCGAACCATCCGGGCTTTCCTTACCGGGGAAGTTACAGGTTTTTACAAGAAATGAGGCCATATTTATAGATGCCTCGAAACCCTAATCTGCCAGATCTGACGTAGGGGGGTCGACCCATGGGTCGACACCCTCCTTGAGGGGTCGACACCCCTAAGCAGGAAATTTCCCGCTTCCCCAATTCCGTGCTATTTTGAATTCTGGACATAATTTTTGAATTTCTGGATTCAATATATATATATATATATATATATATATATATATATATATATATATATATATATATATATATATATATATATATATATATATATATTCCTCCTACGCATATACAAACTTCAAATCTTAATAACTTCTTTATACGGTGTCCGTTTTACGCAAACCAAGTGTCTATTTTGACCAGAATTCCGAGATGAACGCAACGATGTAGTCCGTTTCACTTAATTCTAAATATTAAAGTAATTATTCTTTAATTTATCGTCTTTAGTGTTGTCGAAATTATGGGGTGTTACAAGATACGTATAGAAGCTGTATCAACTAGATGAACTAGATATGGACTTTGACCTTATCTAAGCTTTTATTCAGATACGGCCTAGGACCATATATAATTCATGCAATTCATGTAAACTATATGAAGATGATACGACCCCAAGTTGTATTACTATATAAAGATGATATGACCCTAAGCCGTATTACTATATAAATAAGATATGGTGTTTAACCGTATCTAAGCTGCAATACTATTTATAAATTGCAACCAGTAGCATAACCCATCCAGTTTATACAAAAGGCTAGTAAATATCATTCAAACTCTATTTGACATATTATAACAGTAAATGAAACAATTATACGAAATATTTCATACCAATCCAACGACATATATAATGATACATGTTGTTTTAGACTTCTGCGGTCCAGTTCATACATCAACATTTCAGTTCATACTTTAGCAATAAACGGTGTAATACATTATAAGCGTCATTAGTTCATACACTGCTGATTACATGCATCATCATTTTAGTACATACTTCAGTTCCTAATTAGTTAGTTCATATACTTAGAGTTCTTAGTTCATACATTACAGTTGTTTACATCCTTGCATTACGTTTGTTATTCAGTCTAAGTTCAGCAGAAAGGTGACTCAGTATTTTAGCAACTTTGGCGACCACTCTCCGCTTTTTAGCTTCGGGCTTCATTCTCCAAGTCTGTTCAAAAAAATTGCATTGGTCATATAAACAGTTGAAGTTGTCCAAGATATCACAACATAATTGTGCAGGCACTTAATCTCAAGTTACCGGCCGTAAATCTAAAACACTCATGTCAACAATTTTAAACACTACATGATTCCAGATTTTTGTGTGGCCCTCACTTAATGATAATCAATTCATCCTTCAAATCCATGTAAGCCTTTCTTAATTGTTTCTTATATATGGTTACATGGTTTTCGTTTTAAAGCAATCGTCCCTGAGGCCCATGATACTAAATAAAACGGAAATCATATGGTCATTCACAACTGTAAGTTAAAGACAAATTATCCCTACCAAAGGACAATAACTTATAATAAGTAAACTAATTTCTTAAACTCCCAAATAACTAAAGCAAATAAAAGATCAGTCAAAATTATCACTTAGTAATGTACTCTATAAACCAGCTTACCCGGGTTTCAGCAAGGACAAAATAAACTATAGCCAACAAAGAAAGTGATGCCCTACACTACACACACGGTAAGTAAAATTTCAACTAGGCATCACAACAAGGCCAACACGCATGAATTTCATATAGAAATACCTGAAAGGATAAATGAAGCAATCGGTCAGGGAAAAGCTCAACATTAGACAATAAACAAGTACCAGCAACGCAAATCAAACTGATGCAAGACAAAAAGCAAACTAGCAAAAACTCAAAACAATTTTGCTGTAGGAAAGGTAAAAGAGACGCGCACAACATTTTGCAAACACACAATACCAAAGCAAATAAATCTCATCTTTAAACCAATACAACAAAACAAAATCTAGTTGCCAAAGCAAAGTAAATGTGATGCACATGAAAGTCATACACGAGTTTGATTCGCAGTTGTGTCATATTTGTCTGCTAAATAAAACTAGTGTTAAATTCCTAATAAAATTATTTGAAAAATATTCTAATTAGATAGTTGCAATGTTTTTCTCTATGCGAATCGTAGTTATCAAACTCAATTGAAAATATAAGAAAAATGGTTATACAGAGTATAGCTCATTAGTACTGAGATGAGGATGAAACAAAAAGACTGTCGTCTTTAAATCGTGTGTAATAATAATGTGGTATTCCTATAGGAGTAGTAGAACAAATTCAAAGAGTGACAATAATTGACCCAAAAGAAAGACAGATTATCATTTTCAATTTTTATTATGAACTATTAGTAAAGATATTAGAGTACCAAAATGGATATGTAATTAGATACTTTATATTCTGCTACGAGAACGTTTGTTTAAAAAGTGAAACATCTAGAACTAGACCAAGCTTACGTGACAAAGGATTTTTTATTTTAAGATAATGCAACCCTAAAAAATATCTTTTTTATTCTTCCCATAGGAAGAAACTAACCAATACCACAGAAAAACAATACAACTATGAGATCATAATAAGTTCTCACTTTTTGTCCATTTTCTTCCCTTTCCATCGTAATCAGTCCAGAAAAAAAAACTATTTTATTTTTGTTAATCTAAAGGTGCAGGTTAAATCTGAACTTAATTTCTTTCACTTGCAAATGGCACACTATAGTAATATAAGCAATCACACAAGTTTAAAGTAGATGTTTATATATTGATCAGCCAGCGCATCTTTTTTTTGATTTCATGAATATTCAGGCGGGGGGAAAAAATAATATGCTTTTTTCAGTTGACAAGAGTTAGAATATAAAAAATACAAACCATGATGATGGATTAGATTTTGATTTGTTAATCGTTCAGACATAGAAATTAAATCTTTTTTTACTAATAAAATCTGTGATGTGGTTTGTGTTAGAGTTTATGCCCTAGAGGCAATTCATTTGATTGAGATTGATAACACTGCTAATGTTATTATTTTATTTGGAATAAAATAATATTATATTATATTATATTTACTGCGTAATATAAAGAATAATATAATTGAAGTCCTTAGAATAATAATACGGAATTATATAGTTCGAGTAAGACTGAACTTGAGATTATATAATGTGATCAGTATTATAATTCTTAAATGCCCCTAGTCGAGTTTTATTGTTAATATAGGACAACAATAAAGCGTTGAGACTGGTATGTTGATTGACCGATGATCACATCTCATTGATCATTAATATACGTGATATTAATGTCAAAACATAAATACGTATTGGAGAATATCGTAATGGGCTGACCCACCGTGAGATAATTCCATGGATTATAATTAACAGTATCATAAGTTATTCTCATAGTGATAGTGATGTAATGGTCTTCAGACCTGAAATCATTATAATTTTATTCGATGATATTTGTGTTTTGATACCATCTAAAGTTATTCGTAACAGAGTGATGATAACGGTGATTATTGGATACATCTCGAATCGAATGAAAATTATGAATGATCTAGATGGAATTTAACCACATAATATACCTATGGTGACATTCATGGGCCTCTTGATTGAGTGAGACTGTGAAATGCATGGTCGTGCTCAAATACTGATTTGTTTTAAACAGTCTACTCATCGATCAAGAAAAACGGATTAAATTATTAAGAGGATGATATGACCCATGCCTTGAGTTTAATCCAGGATATAACGGTTAAAAGGATTATATTACATTGATACATTGGTCACAGATTGTATCGAATCATTGATCTTATTATAACTTGGGTAGCAGCGATGTATTACTAGATGTCGCTCACTATTTATAGTTTAAATACGATTTAAATTATTACCAACGTTGTAATAACCTATAGGTCACACAACAGGAATGTTACAAGGGAGAAATTATTTTCTTTGGGTCAAACAAAACATCAATTAGTTGATATTTTATTTGAACTTGGAATTAGTGGACGGGTTAGCACCTATTCTATGGTAAACATTTAAATTTAAAAGGAGATATTTACTTTTCCCTTTTTATTATACACGTGTATACCTAGTGATAAATATTGATATAAATCAATAGAAAAGTGAATCCGATAGAATTCTAATTCCAAAAACCCTAAGATAATAATGGCGGCGGCTAGTATTGCTCTTCCTTCATCCTCTCCTTCAATTCGATCGAAATCGGAGGAACGTTCCAGTGGATACTTATGGAGGCGCGACGACTTGTTGTGCTATTGATTCGATTCGACTAAGTTCATCCTCAATTCGAAAGCACAAAAACCCTAGGTATGTTTTAACCTTGATTTATATTTTTTTCGTAATAGATCTTGTTTAGGGTTCATGTTATCCGCTGCAAAATACCCTTTTGAAACCCTAAATTACCTTCAATGGTATCAGAGCCTCGATTTTATGAAAAATTATAGATTAAACCTTGTTTTGGGTTTGTTCATGTTTATATTGTCGTATGTTTTACGGTTTCATACATTAGTCTCAGCCCGAAATGGTTTTATGGATTACTGAACTGTTTTATTTTGAAATAAAATTATTCATTTTAATTTGAGTTAATATTAGATATTAATTCAATTGAATGGATATTAGGCAATTGAACAATATAAACATGGATTTGGTCAGAGGCAATATTTCGATCTATTTATATAAGTAAACAATGTTAATCTTATCTTCAAATTGTTTGATTGACAAATAAACAGTATTGATCTGTTTATGAGGATTTGATTTCAATCAGTATATTTGATCTAATATCAAAATGTTTGGATAATAAGCATGTATGACCCGAATTCATCATACATCTTTATCTTATGATCAAACTGGTTACAAGTTAATAAATTGTTTTTCAGATTATTTTGATTATATGAAATCGTTTAATTCGAAACTTGTTAAGACCAATATTCAGAATTGATCTTAATATCTGCAAATAAATCAAATCTGTTTGATTTAGTCAATACTTTGTTTTCTGTTTCAATCCTTATATTTAAGAATAAAACAGAACACTTGAATTTCATTTTAATTGCAATATAGTTTGTTTTATATTGAAATAGGAGTTATAAATTTATAAATAATTACCTTGGTTCTTGTGTTCTGATTATTTTAATGATCAATAGAATAAATTCAAGTCATAATAAATGTATTATGGTTTGTTGATTCTATAAAACTTATACATGTTGTAATCTCATGATCATAATGTATTAATATATGTACTTGACATATATGTAAAGATACATACGGATTTTGATCAATAATATCACTTTTGAAATCTGATTTCAAACATTACAGAAATTCTGTTTTTCTGTCCTGGCTTTATGCAATTTATATAGATAATAAGATCGGTATCATAATCTGATCTTGTGGTCACTTAAAAACATTGCTAGATAGTTAACATGAAGTGTAGTAGTTAGCATTTTATTTGTATATCACAAACATATAAGTGGGTTATCATATCTGGGTTTTAAATCACTTTTGAAGTCTGTTTTAAAATTATAGAAGATTAATTTTGTAAGCTTTTGACTTCTGTATACTTCTAACTTTAATTTGGTAATTTAAATGTTTCATAATATTGTGTATGAAAACAATGTACGAATATGAGTATTTGTCGGTATATGATACTTAGCTAAACACATATGCTAAGCCTGCACTCGTATTTACTTCTGGTTACTATATATATGATATATTGCCTCTTAAGTTTATACTAGTTGAAATCATTAGAAAAAAGGGGAAGTACGTAAGATTTGCTGAGTATGTATTATGTATGTTTTGATTTGATAATTCAAAGCATGTTTGACTTGTTTTACCATATTAAACAATAAAGTATAAATTGGCATGTTCACAAAAAGGCATTAGTATATTTTCATAAATATGTTGTGAAAATCCTATGACTGATGCACATGGTATTAAGTGGCATGATCCTATATTTATGATGATAAATATACCCACAAACACTGCATAAATTCATATCAGTGTAATTATACTAAATTGATTTAGGGGACAAATATCCACCTGGTTTGTTTTATTCAGTTTTTGAATTTTGAATGTAATTGTTATTACTCACCCCATTAATGTAAATATATTAACAGTTCATACACATATTATTGGTTCATCTTATTGGTATAAAATGATTATACTAATGACATGTACACTTCTGAATCCCAAAGATCATTGATATGTATTTGACATGTTAAGAAATGTTGTATTTGTTTTGACATGAAAAACTGTTTCATGAAGATATGATTAATATCAGATATTAATTTGTTTTACTGCATCTTTCGCATTTAAACCATTTGTAGATTGATATTGGATATTAATTTAATTATTAATCCTTATTTTGTTAATCCTTTCAAATTGGATTGATTATTATGATAAAATAGAATTGTGGATTTATTTTTGAACTAAACTTCTTATTAAAATGCTGTTATAAAAGCATCCCTGGTTTTGATTGATTTCTGAAATCAATAGATTTGATAGTTGAGTCAAACACATTTTGGAATTATAAATTTGGATCAAATTTGTTTATTCCATACACATTCAAAATGTGTTTGAATCTAGAATTATAAGAGGTGTCAGAATATGGAACAATTTTATTGTAGAAATTTTATACTGGTATATAGGATTATTTTTTTAAAACCTTTTATATTTATGTAAATTTTGTACATAATGATTTGTACCTATTCAAGTTTAAATACCAGTATCCTCTTTTAATTTATAATGGTGCCAATCAATTTTATTATTGATTTAGCATTTACACTTCTGTTATAAGTTATGGACACATTGACCTGAACAATGTAAACTTAATCATAGCATCATATTTGGATGTGTTAACCTTCCATAGTTATTGCTGAACTATCACATTTTTTTTTAATATATGATATTATAGAATGATATGTGTGTATATATATATATATGTGTGTGTGTGTGTGTGTGTGTGTGTGTGTATCATGTATATATATAAATGTCTAAAACTGAAAGTTTAAGATTTATGAATCTGAGCAGTTTAAATTCAGTATCTGGATTCTTTAAATGTTCAAATGATATATATATATACATACATACATACATACATATGTCGAAATTCATGAATTAATGCATATACTGATATGCTTGTAAACATATCTCAAATAAATAAAAGAGTTAACAGTTAATATACACATTTGATGTGTTTTGATCACTGCATATGTTTATGTATGATATACATTTGATGTATATGTACATATAGATAGTACACACTGACCCCTTTTGGATTTTAATTAAAACAGGAAGGGCACAACCAACACTGAAATTGTTTCAGTCCAAAATTGACAGCACCACTACAATAAAATGACCCTATTACAACGGTGGAAAACCGTTGTAATATATATTTTACAACGGTGGGCTGACCGTCGTGTATTAAGAAGTTGTAATAGACTAAAATCTTTTACAACTTTTTTACACCGTTGCAGCACCGTTGTAATATATATATTTTACAACTTTTTTCCACCGTTGTAATAAACTTTATTACAACAGTTATGCACCGTTGTAATAATATCTATTACAACTGTTATACACCGTTGTGATTGATAGTTGCATTTTAAAAAAAATAAACCTTTTGCAACTGAAATGAACAATACCCTAAATGAAGCAATACTCCATAAGCAAATCAGATATTATAATAGAATTTTACCTAGATATTACAATCAGATATCTACATTACACGGTTCAGCAAGCATAGAATTTTACCAAGATAATCATAGAAAATTCCACTAGTAAAAGAAGACGTTTGTCAAATACAACGGCGGTGATATAAATCAAAAAAAGGAACACAAAACGTGAAGGATGCAGGAAAATAATTCAATATTTAAACCATGCATGGGGAAGCTATATGGATTTGTCCGGAGGCTACTGCTTCCCTTCCATTCCCTAGGATAAATTATTAAAATGCAAGCACTATTTCAATTGTCAGCCAATGCGTTTTCCCTTGAAATATCTGTTTTTGTCCCTTACCCGTATTCTTTAACCTGCCATATGAAAACCATATCACAATGAGACTTTTTCTTTTTACCCTTTATTTGCTTCAGCAAATCTCGATAGATCATTGATGAAACATAAATTTTATTTCTGTGATCCTTTGCAGGTTAAAATCAATTAAGCATTTCTACAATCTGCACTTGATTCTCCTGAAACAAGCAACAAAACTTCACTGTCCTTCCTTCAATTTACAACCAGTTAAGTGATGTTAATCCCTAGAACTGATTTTCTACTTTGGTTTTTTATTTCTACTTTAAATTAATGTGAATTGACAGTATGCCTATAAAATTACACTTGAGGATCAGAAAATTATTCATGCAAGTACGATCATGTTTGGAATTTAATGCTGATATAGTCACAATTTTGATGATACAAATATCAAAGGGATGTAATCTCAAATTAATCTATACGTTACAACATCAGCATTTAATTTTTTTGCTCTGTCATTTTGATTTAGATGGCATAAACTTTTGTGTATTTATTTAATATAATAAAAATCTATAGTGGACCACCTATGACAGAAAGGAGTGAATACTCTACAAACTCTGACGTGAATTGAACCATATATTTTCGAAGACTGCAAACTGGATGTGTTCCATCAAAGATCATGACACTCCGAATCATCAAGTGTAATGTGCATAGGCACTACGGTGAGAGGTAAAAAATGAAGAGGTAAATTTTGGAAGACGAATAAATGTGTCTATGAGTAAACAATTAAAATAAACCTGTTCTGGTGGCTTTGTAAAAGCAGGAGAGACTGATATATTGGCCACGAGTCCCGATCCTGAAAGTATATCTTTAAGAATCCCGCTGATACCAAGCAGAAGTGTTCTAGCTCCTAATGGTGATCCACTTGCACATGTTGAGAGAAGTCGTATCAACCCCTGCAATATGCTTCAGTAGACACAAAAAAGGATAACCAAAATATTGAAGATACAAATAATTTCAAAATACACATACAACATATGTAGACGAAGCAAGAGAAGTTTGTCCAATATTGCTGATGGAGATCAATGCAGCAGCTTGAGATATCAAGCCATGATTGCAAAGAGCATCTAATCTTTCAGGAGATGAAGCAAACGACTCGGCGATTCTCGTTAAGCAAACAGATGCGTGATCAAGAACCTGAAATTCAATCATTTAAAAAAAGGTTAAACATATGACACATAATTGTTGCGCAAAACATAACTGAAGTACATGAATTTACTTTCGAATCATGATAATTCAGGAGATTTGTCAGCAATGGTACTGCTTCCATCACATAATCAACAGCATCAGATGGGAGTTTCTTACATATATTAGCAGCAGCATATAAAGCTACTCTCTGAAAAAGGTTATCAAGCATAACATTAGTTAAATGACAAAATAATTCATAAGGTTATAATCAAACATCAAACCAAAAAAAAATCATCACCTGAACTCCTGTAGAGAAAAAAAATCAAGATATGATAATACTGCCATAAGTGCACCAGCACGTAAGCAGGCAGTTGGATGCTCTTGAGATATCTTCTTGAGTGCAGAGACTAATGACAGAAAAACAAACACGGTTAGTAACTGATCATCGAATATGAGCTTTCCTAGTTCAAATTAACACAATAAGCAATAACTTCTGCGAAAAAATAATATTCACTTGATGTTCAAGCTTCAAAGTTTTTTTCTTATTCCCATATGTATGTGTGTACAACGTGCAACAATTGATTCGTGAACATCGACCCAGTATATGTTTCCACTTTATCAGCATCGCACCAACACCCACATATATGTTTCCAATTTATCAAATTCATCCTAACTAACGCCCAAAGACATGAATTTCTTATTAAGAAACTTACAGTAAATTAAGGATGCAAATCATGATATTTCACACATTATGTAATAAATGGTAAAGCGACATGAAAAAAATCATAGGAATAATCAAACTTACAGTAATTAAGAGATACGGTGTGATTTGATTTTCTGGATTGCGATTTCAGCGATGAATAACTCAGATCTAGGGTTTTCTGGATCTTTGGATTGCGATTTTCTGGAAAACCGGGAGATATCTAGATGGCGGCGAGTAGCAAAATAACGGAGGCTACCAGCTTGCGGCGAGCGATGATTAATGGAGTAAGAGGCGAGCGGTAGTTTTTGAATGAAAATTATGCGATTTGATTCCATGGATTTCGATTTAATTTTAGGGTTTAATTTGGGAGTGGCGGCCATACTTTTCTGTCTGAATAAAACGAGCGGTAAAAGGAAAAGAATGGAGGGAACGTGGAATTTTTTCCTAGGTGAAATTAGCGGACATATACACTGCTATGTAAGTAGAGATGGTAAAGTCACATTTATTACAATGGCTGGAATAATAGAGTTGTAAAGAAGAATTCTTCAAAGTTATAATTGAATTCCAACTATATGTAAATGTTATTGATTATATACTATTAAATATTTAATAGTAATTTTTTAAAAGTAACTATTATTTATTAATCATCAATTAAACAGTTTTTATCTAATCTAATAGTAATTAATAGTAATTGGTATTAATTTGTAAATTTATTATTGAATATGAATTATTCTTAAATGTTAATATTACTAATTATTAAATATAAGTTGTTATTAATATTTAATAGGTCTCTAATACAAAAAATAGAAAAAAGAGTTGCTAAAAATAAGTTTAAACAACTTTCTAATTTAACTATTAATTATCAGAAATTAATTAGTATATATTAGTTATTACAACAGACAAAAAAGAAAAGTTGTGATATATATGTTTATTACAACAGTGATTTTTTCACAGTTGTAAAAAACATTTATTACAACAGTGCGTTTTGCACAGTTGTAAAAAAGCATTTATTACAACTGTGCTTTTCGCACAGTTGTAAAATTAAAGTTGTAATATGGTGTTTTTGTTGTAGTGCACATTTTCTTGGATGAGCAGAAGCAACCATTGCTGATATGCTATGAAATTAGAAACAAGTATGACTTGTTTATAATAAGCTGACTGATGCAGTTATGTATTAGTATAAAATCATGTACATGAAGCAAGTTGTATTAATTTTGATATATGAACAATAACTGAAATATATTTTGTATATGTAATAATGCAAAGAAGTTCATATAGTTTAATTTCAAAACATTCATGTGAAGTTGTTTGTGTATCAATCTTTGTGGATCATTTGCCTGTAACTTTAAAAATGTTTAGAATTCTTTTTAATAATATACATAATGATGTATTTATTAATCATGAATGTGTAAAATGTTATGTATAATATGGTGTTGATGAATCTATATGATATAAAAGGGTGGAATTTCCTTGTATTGTCATGAAGTCTAATTTGTTAGGTCATCCTGTCTATGGTTTTATATGGCCCATTTTGTTTCCTTTAACTATAGGCCCATACATTATATTAACAATTGTAAATTGTTATACTTTGCATTAATGTTTGTTTTGAAATGTTCAAAGATTTTAGCAGTACAAAAGTTGAACTGTATTTTATGTTTTGAAATGTTCAAAAACGGTATAGGAACGGTACCTATAAAATATTGAATTTAAATACACATATATACTATATATATGCTATTTAAATCCATTTAATATTATGAATATAAAACACATATATTTGATATATTTGTAAATAACTCTAATATTGTGTCCACTATGAATTATAAAATTCCTTTAATGCAATTTTTGTTATATTAAGTCATGGTGAAGTCTTCCAATAATACACTCATCAATGTCCAAAATCACTAGATGTAGGTAATGTCAAAGCATTGTGCATCCTTTTATTTTGATTATATGCGACGGAGTAAAAGTGATACTTGAACTGTATTATTGGGTCTGACTTAACTAAGCTGCATAATAAGATTATGGCTCAGAGACAATAGCATGAATTATTCTATATTTTGAGCAAATGAATAATACCGAACAAAATGTTCATTATGCGATCCAAGAATTATATACACGATATAATTGACATAAGATGTCTACCTAAAAGGTTGTGTTTTGGGGATTTGCCAAAGCAGAGTGAAAACGTGATTAGATATGGATCTTGGAACACCATTATATATGTATATACTGATATATGTATATAAATAAAGGGATGTTAATTTGAGTGGGAGCATATTTTAGTTCAAATTACACATTTATGTTAATATAAAATTTTGATTGTCAAAGTTTATATTAAATAAATATTATAGAATCAGATATCATTTATTATCTACTGTAGAAATTCCGATAATTTAAATTAATCCTTAAGAAGGATAAATTGAATTAAATCAAATTTCTTGACTGACATTGAAATTTGAGGATTATCCTCAAACAATTAAAATATAATTGTTCTAACAAAAATAGAGGATCTAAAATAAAAGTTAAAGTGTGACTTCAACTGAATAAGATATAAATGTTATAATAATCTACTTATACATTTCTAGTATTAGATTCTAGATATAAATCACATAAATGTATGTTGATTTACAGAAATTGCAGAATAAGTAGAAATCTGATAAAATGACAAGTGGACTTACGATTAGAAATGAAGCAAATGTTGTTAAATTATCCATAGAAAGTTGATTCTTGTTGATTATACTGGCTTAATTAAATAAATAAAATAATTGTTATAATGAAATTCCACTTTTAAAATAAATGTTATAATAGATCTTGTTTAGACAAGTTTGAATTTCATTTGTAATAAAAGGAACAATTGTTATTCATTTTATTCAAATGAAATATCATATGGAATTTCACAAATAGTTAATGATCTTTGTAAATCCTTAACTATAATGTACTTGACATTAAAAATGAGTGGACTAAATTTAGTGATTTAAATCCAATATACCTTTAGTATTACCGGTTGGCCCAGTAAACAAGAAAGTATGCAAAACTCCATAATGATGGAATTTTGAGAACATTTGGTTTTGAATTATATGAAGAATACAGATCTTGTTTATTAGGCAATATGACTGAATCACCTTTCACTTGACACAGTGAATGAGTGATAAGTATTGGGTCTCGTACATAATGATGTATATGGAGCAATGAATACATAAACTAGAGGTAGGTTTTATCATTTCATTAGATTTACTGATGATATCAGTAGATAAAGATACATGTATCTTATGAAACACATATTAGAATCCTTTGAAAAGTTCAAGGAATTCAAAGTGGAGATAGAAACCAATTTTGATAGAAAATAAATTCTCTTCGAACAGATCAAAGAGAATGTTTAAGCCAATTAATTAATGATTGTCCATATAAGTTTGAAATTGTTTCATAACATACTCCATCTAGAAGACCATATTGGAATGTTATGTCTGAAAGGAGATATCGTACCTTATAAGATAAAATGCGATTAATGATAAGTCATATAGATCTTTCAATAAATTAAATTTAGAACAATTATATTAAATCCCACTAAAACGATCAAAAGACGCTGTATAAGATATGGACTAGGAAATGTCCTAGTGTGTCTAAGGCGAAGATTTGGGATGTAAGACGTTTGTTAAACGTCCTTCCTCTGACAAGATCGGACCCAAATCAGATAACTAATTTTGTGGAATATACAAAATAAATAAATGGATATTATTTCTATAGATCCTCAGAGGATAAAATCTTTATTGCTCGAATTCGTATCCTTTTAAAGAAGAACCAGTCTTTTAGATACCAAAAGGAAATGAATTAGAATTCGAAATGTCTCGGAAACCACAAGTACCGATGAATCTTGTATAGACAAGAAATTGAGTGGGAGTGTCACAATAATTTTAATATTTTAATAACACATTAATTATTGTGAATAATGTTAGTTTTAAAACAAGAAGTAAATACTAATTCTAAGAAAGAAAAATGTTTGGATTAAGAAGTTCATAATTGAACTTAATTCATTGTTGATCCAATGATTTACATTGCGATAACAATGTGGCTGATGCTCAGGCCTAAAACCTTAAACTCACTATTGATCCAAACATATATTTAAGAAATATAATTCTTATGTGAAATCGTTCATAGAAGAAATAGACATATCTGCAAAGTTACAAAAGTTGTATTGTTGCAGACCTACTGAATTAGACTCCGTCGCAGCAGAAGTTTAATAGTCACACTAGTTTCATGAGTATATGATACATGAATAATTGACTCTAGTGCAAGTGGGAGATTGTTAGAGTTTATGCCCTAGAGGCAATTCATTTGATTGAGATTGATAACACTGCTAATGTTATTATTTTATTTGGAATAAAATAATGTTCTATTGTATTATATTTACTTCGTAATGTAAATAATAATATAATAGAAGTCCTTAGAACAATAATACGGAATTATATAGTTCGAGTAAGACAGAACTTGAGATTATATAATGTGATAAGTATTATAATTCTTAAATGCCCCTAGTCGAGTTTTATTGTTAATATAGGACAACAATAAAGCGTTGAGACTGGTATGTTGATTGACTGATGATCTCATCTCATTGATCATTAATATACGTGATATTAATGTCAAAACATAAATACGTATTGGAGAATATCGTAATGGGTTGACCCACCGTGAGATAACTCCATGGATTATAATTAACAGTATCATAAGTTATTCTCATAGTGACAGTGATGTAATGGTCCTTAGACCTGAAATCATTATAATTTTATTCGATGATATTTGTGTTTTGATACCATCTAACGTTATTCGTAACAGAGTGACGATAACGGTGATTATTGGATACATCTCGAATCGAATGAAAATTATGAATGATCTAGATGGAATTTAACCCCATAATATATTTATGGTGATATCCATGGGCCTCTTGATTGAGTGAGACTGTGAAATGCATGGTCGTGCTCAAATACTAATTTGTTTTAAACAGTCTACTCATCGATCAAGAAAAATGGATTAATTTATAAAGAGGATGATATGACCCATGCCTTGAGTTTAATCCAGGATATAATGGTTAAAAGGATTATATTACATTGATACACTGGTCACAGATTGTATCGAATCATTGATCTTATTATAACTTGGGTAGCAGCGATGTATTCCTAGATGTCGCTCACTGTTTATAATTTAAATACGATTTAAATTATTGCCAACGTTGTAATAACCTATAGGGTCACACAACATGAATGTTACAAGGGAGAAATTATTTTCTTTGGGTCGAACAAAACATCAATTAGTTGATATTTTATTTGAACTTGGAATTAGTGGACGGGTTAGCACCTATTCTATGGTAAACATTTAAATTTAAAGGGAGATATTTACTTTTCCCCTTTTAATATACACGTGTATACCTAGTGATAAATATTGATATAGATCAATAGAAAAGTGAACCTGGTAGAATTCTAATTCCAAAAACCCTAAGATAATAATGGCGGCGGCTAGTACGGCTCTTCCTTCATCCTCTCCTTCAATTCGATCGAAATCAGAGGAACGTTCCAGTGGATACTTATGGAGGCGCGACGACTTGTTGTGCTATTGATTCGATTCGACTAAGTTCATCCTCAATTCGAAGGCACAAAAACCCTAGGTATGTTTTAACCTTGATTTATATTTTTTCGTAATAGATCATGTTTAGTGTTCATGTTATCTGCTGCAAAATCCCCTTTTGAAACCCTAAATTACCTTCAGTTTGCACATTTGCCCAAAAAAAAACACACACACACATACACGCACAAGTTGTTAGCATCATTTTGAAAAAAGTTCTAAAAAATTATATAAGATGAGGAAACCTTGAATGAAATATGATCATTCAAACAAAATAGAAATAAATGGTAATCTTAACTAATGCAAACATAGAGACTGAAGTTTTTTAGGTGAGTCAACATGCAATGCTCTTTTGCTCAAGATAAATCAGATTGGAACAGTAACGGAAGCAATAGAAATTGTGAAGTAGGCAAAAGATGTGAAACACTTCTAAAAAAAGTTGTGCATCTTATGTCCTATAATATGTAGAATCATCAAAATTAGTCAGGCGGTTTTAAAGCTATAAGCAAAATGGTTTAGCTCAATTATGACAAACTTGTAATTAGGAACAACAAACTCCACTAATCTCAATTATTGTAAAAAAAACTTATTCAAATTCATTTTTTTTAGAAGTGACAAATAATATAATCATTACTCATTCGATTGTCTAACTTACAAAAGAAGAAACGATCAAAGCAAGGATGAGAATATTGTTCAAAGCAACACACGTACATGTGCACATGGTCTCGCAATAATCAAGAGACCACATGAACATGACTAAACTAAACAAGACCTAAGCAATAAACAGGAATCCTACATCTCCACTTGCAATGAATTATAATGCAAGATCAATGCCTATTGCACATTTAGTAACTTTTAACAAACATGACGACATAATACATCATTAACTTCATTAATAGCAATAAATAACTAGTTCAGATTGAAACTGAATTGCCAAAAGATGAATTATAATCAAGCTGTAATAGTCATTTGCAAATGTTTTTTTTACTAGCAGCCATTGGTTGTTAAATACGTTGAAGTTAATGCGGTTACGTGAACACATTTGCTTGTATTCAATGTGAATTTGAGGATGATAATGTCTGATTTGTATTTTAAACTATATTGTATATTTGACATCTGCACACAACATGTCCATTCAATTCTTATGTAAGATACTACGCAGAGTTAAGTGTAAAATTATATATACCTAGTTCAACGTCTATAGATATCGAATCATAATCTTCAAATGACACACATACCCACCCACTCCAACATCAATAAAGGTCTCTGCAAATTGTTCAAAAACCAAATTTTTCACGTGTAGATGGTACAGATTTCCCATGTATTTTGGACAACGTAGAATCTCGACATACAATACCTGTTGTAATGAAGTTGTCTAGATCTATCCAAAAAAATTACTGCATCGAAATCAAATAAGAATAAAAAGCTGTTAATAAATACATGTTGCTTTTATGTCTAGTTCAGAGTTGAGAATTTCACATTTTTGATTGTTTGCCACATTGGTCATATCCTAAAATTGAGAAGCAACGACTTTGGAAGCATCGAGTTGTGTGTGGCGTCCTCCATCAGAAGGATTTAACGGTGCGCGAATTCCTTGTTTGATGTTTCCCACCAGGTGGATCAGAAGCTCCATTTGCCCAGACAAATTTCCTACCGTGCCCTCCAACTTTCCACCATGCCCTCCAAACTTCCCGCCCTCGTTTTCAACTCATCGTTGTCTTGACGAACATATTTGAATCATTTCTCTACAATAGCACAAGCCTTAACATTAGTCTTTGGTATGATGGTACCAACATTGCGGTTCCTACCCATTGTGTCCTTACCCAACAATTATGATTGATATCTTCATCCACTGTCAATTTCTCTTCATCACTATTAGTGATCTTCTCATTCATTTTTCCAATTTGATCCTGAGATATGATAATACTTATATGAATAATGAAATTTTAAAGAATTGGCAAGTTAGTATTTATTTAACTTACGAAGTACACAGAAGCGACATCTGATATGCTACCATCTTTTTTCATGTGTCTTCTCCCATACTTGATGACCGTTGACATTTGCAGATGGACTTGCAATGACCTGCAGTATATTCCATTTCGTGTGTATTTTCTCCCATAATTGTGAATTTTACTATTTTTAAAAAGAAAACGAATATAAATTACCGTTTTGTGTTCTATTCTAGCATGACTTTTACGTCCTACATGGTGAGCATAACTGAGCAATGATCTATTTCTTTTTCCTAACTCCCTTCTTCCACTCGCTTCAGGCGTTGCTTCATTTTTTTAAACTCATTCCATTCTTCTTGAGCAATTCTAGGTGGACAATTTTTCTTCATCATTGTCGAAAGTATCATAAAAACTTGCTTTCAAGTTTTTCTTGTGTCTCCTAAAAGCCTCGGTCATTCTTTTTAAAAATATTTCCTTTGAAGTGGCTCAAGCGCATACATATTCTGCAAAAATAAAGAGTCAGACTATAAAAATAGACTCACTACAACAAATGTACACTATTATAACGTTTGATACACATTGTTGAAACACATCTATAGCATTTGTGTTGACGTTGTCATATGCATAGTTACATAAACTATGGATTTTTTTACATCATATACTTTGTGTTATAAAGATCGCTGTAGATTGTAATTAACTACATTATTTGGTTGTAGTGTAATTTGTTATATTAATCAGAAAAGGTTTTTACAATGATCAAAAGATATAATAAAATAATTTTTTAACAACGAATTATAAACATCGATGAAACTTTTTCTACATCACCTAAAAGAAATCGCCAATTCCTTTTACAACGTATTTTACACATTGTAAATATAGCTTAGAATGGTGGAAAAATATTGTAAATAGTAATGCATGTAACATTCAAATAGTGTTAGGTTTATATTTTAGACTACAATTGTAAAACATTCTAAACAAACTTAGTACATCCATAATTCAACATTGTGTTTGATAATTTTCCCAACAAACCAAAAATATTGTAAAATAATTTTTCAATAACGTAGAATAAATATCGACGAAACTTCTTCTACATCGCTCATAAGAAATCATTAGTTAATAACTTTTACAATGTTTTGGTACGTTGTAAATTGAATTCTAAAATAATGATAAATTATTGTAAACAATAAAATACAACGTTTACAAAGTGTTTTGTTTAGATTGTAGACTATAGTTTATAACATCATAACTAAACCTAATACAACATCATTTCAACGACACAACCATAAATATATGACATTTCACAAACATGATAAATATCATCCTCAACAATAATCCTTTCATATTCCAATTTTCCGCAACTATACAAAAATATTGTTGTATGATATAATTGACAATATTTCTTTCTATTACAGAATAACGTACAAACACTCAAATAGGCTTGTAGTGGAATAATAACCATATCAGAAGTTGGAGCACGAGGATACTGTAGTAGCGCTTTTTTTTTAGACGAAGACGGGTGTGTAGGCTGTAGTATCTCTTTTGAAACATAATACTCGTCCATCATAGAATTCAATGCATTTTGAATTGTGGAAGCAAAACCCAAAACATCATTCACTTACTCCTCATTTGAATTCCATCCTTGAGGCTCCACTTACAATTCAAGAAAACTGGTTTTAGATGGGTGAATTTCTGCCTTAGCTATTTTAACGGCTTCATTTAGATCTCCTCCATTTTTAAGTGCAAATATAAAATAGCTACCACTAAATAATCCCGAGGTTTTCTCAGCAATGCTTCATGGATAGCTAATAATGCCACCCATAAGCTATTATGGCATGGTCTATCAGGAGCAAGATGGCTACCATGTTTGAGAATAAAGCCAGCAGAATGTTTAATTTCTCATCCTTCCTACGAAATCCTTGGGAAGCAAAATATGTTGTCTGAATAGGTAAAAGCAGCTCTAAGAGACCGGACTCCATAACATCCTCAAAGAAGCTTCAGCAGAACCATAAGCAAACATATAATTTATTTCCATCAAAAGTCTTCCCTGGAAAAAGTAGAAAGAATAAGAAAAGTAAATCAAATAAGTTACCTATGTGAAAAAGATTCTGAAGTAGACAACAATAGGTAAATCAAAACACCTTGTCAAGTCGTAGCACAGAACTGGCAAGCTCCATAAAGGATTGAGTCGTTTCTCTCGAGAAACTGAAGTCTAGGCGAGCTGCAACTCTAGAATTCGTGCTGTGCAACAATTAAAGAAATAAGAAATAAATAAAATTCACAAGGAATAACCTATAATTATATTTCTGCTATGCCAAAGAGATAAAACAGAAAGTATTCTTACCACAATCCTCTGAGAAAGACATTCATGGCGGAATAACAGATCGCACCTACACAAAGGACAACAGGACATGAGCAGAAAGCCGAAGAACATATCAAGTAAATCATCACTGCAAATGAAATACATGGATATATGCACACATCAACTTTCTTCAAATTTTTTATCCCTCCAAAATAATGGACTTTATATGCAAATGGATTTAGCATCAATCTAGACAAAATGTAAGAATATAAAAATAGATAAATAAAAGCGACATAGATTATACTGATTAATTAGACATGGCTTAAGAAACAACAATATGCATCACTTTATAACCAAGCATTTAACTTTGCTGGAGTAACATGTCAAATTAACAAAAAACAATAAAAGTTGTAGCAACCCATTAAATGTGAGATCTCGTCTAAGGCAGTTTCTCCACCGAATGTACTCATGATCATCACAATCATGAGGCCTCTTGAGACGATTACTTGGGCTATTGCTTGAAAGTCTTCCACATGTACTCAAACATTTCATTTAACATAAATAACACTTCCGAATATTTATTGTGGCATATGCCAAAGTAAATTGATTATCTATTAAGAATTGTATAATGCAAGTTATGAGAAAAGGGCTCATTTTTAATAAAATATTGGTCAAGAAGAACATAACATTTACAACTGCTACGAGATTTGATCTTTTTAGGCGTGCAATGATTTATTAATTCAGGTGAAAATCGAAAAGTTTTAGATCAAACAGCTTTCTGGGACGATTAAAGTGGTAAATCTACATGCATGTGCAACAGAGACAACAATATGGGGCTTACCTTGTTCGCCCCTTCCTGATTGACTGAGTTCGGCAATGGCGGTCGCTTCTTTTTAACTTCCGGCTAGTATAGGATTTTGTCGCCGAATCTCTACCACTGCCTATTCTCCTTCCTTTTCCCTCCCAAAATGCAAGCAAGTTCTTCGATTTGTGAACACAAGTTTTCAACTGAAAACTCAAGTGATGCATCTTCAGTCTAAACTGGACAGTTCAAATTCACCTCAAAACCCAAGTTCTGACAAAGCGGAAGATGAAATCAGCTCGACCAGTCCACCTCTTCCAACTATCATGGCTGGTGTCGTGGTTTTCCTTCTCTTTTCTCGGTTTCCAGTTATCATCCTTAAATGGATCATTGGTCTAATATTAACGTAGCCTCATCCTAGAGTGCCACTGTTTTGTCATTTTTTATTAGTGCCCTTTGTTCGTCTGCTCTGTAATATGTTGATACAGGTTTCGCTTCCTTATTCATTTCTCTAAATCAATGTCTCAAGAGTCTTTCTATTCAAAAAAAAAAAAAAAAAAAAAAAAAAAAAAAAAAAAAAAAAAAAAAAAAAACACACACACACACACAATATGGAGGCTAAAGATTTGTGTATAAATGTATGTAAATATACCATAAGAATATTAAAAACCTTCTTGCTGATACACTTCTGTTGAAGACTTGCACGATGCATTTTACCAGGATGTAGATTCAATGTTGCTTTCATGTAAACCTTATTTACGGCACCAAAAGTAATCAAATCAGTCAAAGATACAGGCCGCCATCCACACTCAGGCCAAAGTACGTAATTATAATTCATACATGGCACAAACATGAGCAGAAGTAAAACAGGAAATGCATGTCTTAAAAGATTAAATAAATATGAGTTAACATGTTGCTATCCGGACTTCAAAATATGAACTTGTTTACCCTAGCACATCCTACTGTGAAACACATGATGTGTAGTTTTCCGACATACAGGAGATAAAACTCTAAAAGAGAAAAGGAGCAATCAAACTTAACATGGCTTATCTTGTTCAAACAGAAATTAAAATTTCATATGAATTTAAAAAGGGGGAAAAGGAAAAGAGAAAAAGGCCGTAGAAATTGCTACAGTTTAAATCGTGCTACTAGATGGAACAGTACCTTCTATTCAAACCAAGAAACCTAGGTAAAAGAAAAAACATAATGACTATTTTCCTATGTATTAGAAGCTAGCTAATTCTATGCCTTTTTATTTCATCAATCTAGTCATATTAGTATATTTATTCTTATGCAGATGGTAACAGAACGTTGTAGACTTTGACTCAAGATATTTGCAAACACAAAACTTTAGTTTGTGAAATTCAAAATAGACGAAGTTATAACTTTTTGATAACTATATGGAGCATATGTCTTATATGCACTATGACGTTAACAAAATCATTGACTGAAACTAACAATAAAAGATCAAAAACTTATGTCTTTAACTGTACATTTACCACTTACTCTAATAATTATACAATTACTCTCATTCCTTGAATGATATCAGGAGGTATGCAATTATTCTAATCGTTATGGTAAATATGAACGATAAAATATGCAAAGGCTCATGCAAAATCAAATTAATAATTCCTGCACTACCTGAATTATAAGTGATGTATTAGTGATCTGTTACATGGTTGCACTTAAAAAGAGTAGAGACGTTTCAAATTCAAATAATTAACTTAACTACTTTTAGTTGCAAACTAGTAAATTTAATACAGATATACACCAAAATAGCATAAGCAAACTACAAATTCTTGGTGCAAAAATTTCGTACACATAATTTCCTTTAGTTGAATAACTTAAAACGTATAAGTTACTGAAGTATGATACCGCTGGGAAAGAGCAGTATAATCCAATAGATAAAGTGTGATAAATAATTATAATTTTATTTAAATGATTCGAGTAGAGTAAAACAATGAACTGTCGATAACATTCATAATGAGTCGGAATATGTATAAACAGAAGAGTAGGGGTAGCGGAAAAGAGATGAATGGCACAGTAATGACATGTCCAAATTGACGCAGCACCATGTATACAAACTGAAACTGGATGTCACACAGACACACAGTAAGTCAACATTCCAATGAAATCATGGGAAACTCCACTTTGTTGTAATGACAATTATGACAAGAGGCATGCAAGCAGTAAATATTATAAACCCAAAGCAAAGGGACTGCATACCTAAAAGAGTCAACAGGGACAGTTGGGTTCATGTCAATATCTCGTCTAATATAGGACTGTGCACAAAATGAAAGGAGGCGTTTGGAGTAAGATTCTATTGCAAAAGTATATAAAATATCAAAAGTCATTCCTGCATATTATGTGACTTATTATAGTTTACATCCTACAATTTCTTACACTGCATGCGCGTGCATGCTCTTTTATCATACATACTGTTAGCATTTTATAGTTTAGAGAGCTACATAGTTTGTTCACAAAACCAATTCCCCCTTCACGTGTGGCGTATTTGAGCCATCTACGTGATCATGCTATTTTGGATGGAGTGGCGCACGTATGGCGGTTAAGCACATACGTATTAGTTGAACTAGTTGAATTAGTTGACCTGGGCTCTGATACCACTGTTGGCATTTTATAGTTTTTTAGAGAGCTACATAGTTTGTTCACAAAACCAATTGGTTGATGTGAACTATAGCCTCTTAGTATTTATCCAGGATCTTAGTTGAATATTTCCCGATGTGGGACTTATATTTTCATCACATACATATTAGCCAATTTGCGTTGAAACATACACCCAGGGTATTTTGGTCGCGTGTATACTTGCTTATGATCTTATTTGGGTTGGTTACACTATTATGCTTTAAAACTGGAAGTATCAAACTCACATATGAGCGCTGTTTCCAAACATATATATGGCTTGCGTCCCATTGGTGAACCGCAAGTAGTATGTCATGTAATCAATTATTCAAGAAGGTAAACACACAATCACTGTTATCAGATTCAAAGGACCATGAAATGGCCAAAACTTATAATGATAGTTTAAAATAACATTCCACAATTGCTAGCACCCTTGGTGGTGAATGTGTCCACGACTCTCAAGTACAGTGTGGTGCAGTTCGTGTGCCCATACACTGGTCTTATGACAGTACAAACTTTTTTTAAAAGGGCAGCATCATAATTTGTCGAACACTATGAAATGCTTAAAGGAGAACTGACCAAAGAGAGAACCAAGTGTTGATAACAAATGGCTTGTACGTTTCCTACTGCAGTTAATCAAATGTTTGTTACGCGCATCTAGTCAGTAAGTATGCTAAGCCAAAAAAATGGTGAATAAACTTGTCTGAGAAGGTCTTAAGAATCATATAGTCCGAACACAGGAAGGGAACAGAGTAAAGGTGAACTGACCGATGATTTTTAGTTTGTCCACCAGCGGATGAGAGAACAGAAAATGCAAGGTAATTAAACAATCAAATGCGGGCATTGTAGAGGACGGTTATTGCTATAACTCGGTTATTTTTCCTTAATTTTTACCAAGTCAGATGTGAAGAAATCAAAAGATATCGGGCGTGAGAAAAAAAATTAGCTGAACTGGAATGTATTAAGATGCAGAAGAATATCTTGGTTTTGTAAGGAAATATTAATTATGCAACAAATTTAATGTTCGTATTTAGGAAAGTCCAAATTCTTGTAAGGAAATATTAATTACGCAACAAATTTAATGTTCGTATTTAGGGAAGTCCAAATTAATTAGTAATAAATTCTAGGTCTTTAAATGAGAACATTCTAGAAAATGATTTGTTAAGGGAAATATAGAAAATTAGAGAATGCAAGAAAAGTCTAGAAAAGAAAAGTCTAGAAGCTTTCTATGTGATAAAAAGATATGTACTATCTCATTTGTGGGATGAAGATGTATAAAGCAATTTAAGTTGAATAAAAGGAAAATTTATTTCCTCCTCATATTAAATTTCTCGAACTTCTTCTTCTAAAATTGCTAACAATTTTTCCTTAATTTTTACCAAGTCAGATACGAAGAAATCAAAAGATATCAGGCGTAAGAAAAAAAATTAGTTGAACTGGAATGTATTAAGATGCAGAAGAATATGTTAAACAAAAGGTTACAAACTATTGCAAAAGTACTTTGAACTTACATATTGTAAAGCTGAGACAAGATCTTGCAAGTTGCCGTTTTTACTAGCAGCCCAGTTTCTTATCTCAGCATCCAATGGTTCATTAATTCTCTGGGAGGGGACGAAAAAACATGGAACAAGACTGGTAAATAGGTTTTGATGCAATGCAATGATCAATTCCATAATTTTCTTTAGGACGAAATTGAGTATAATAGACATCAATCAAAACAATCACATGTTTCTCCGCCTGCTCCATCTGTGTTTGCATACCTCGCTCTTATTTCTCGGCAAGGGCTTGTTTCTGAAATATAAAACAGCATAGGATTTCAATCCATAACCAGATTTAAACCATAGGATTTCCAAAAAAAATTGACAACAATGTAACAGAGTGTTTAAAAGAAAGGGAAAGGAGAAGACAATAAAATGTCAACCATTTTTACTCTTCTTCATCCATGAGGTCAGTTCAGAAAGCAACACATTTTCATCAAATGAAATCACAGCTTCAGCCATCAACCTCCCAAGCAACCCATGATAAAGAAGCCCTCTTACTCCTAAGCTACTTTTTTTTTTTTAAGGCATAATACTAAGTTTTCAATACAAGACCAAAACAATAGGAATTTCGTTATGTTCACAAGAACAAATGTCTAGGTAGATAAGAGAAAAGGCTCCCTACTTACAGGCACAGGAATAGATGCAAAAATTGCTCCAAATTTGCCGGGAATGGAACAGAAAATCATGAATCCTACAGATATCTGCACCACTCTTCTGCTTCCTACACGAGTTAGAGCCAATAAAACAGCATTTTCAACAGATACAGTGGAACCAGTAACTGTTCCAAATAAACCATCTAACAATACACCAATCCCCTGCCACCCAATTCCTCGGCTTAGAATGGATGGAGGCATAGGAGTTGCACTTGCATATCTTAAAACCGCAATGAAATTACCCGTGGACTCCACAATGCCAATAAATGCAGCAGCCATCATTGCAAAAGCTTCACCGGCATCGAATGTAGGGGCGCCCCATTGAAAAGGATATGGAACTCTTATCGAAGGAGAAGAGCCTACAAGCCACTTAATAACCAATACTTACACTTATTCTTAGCAGTAACATATTTGTCAATGCAGCCAAGAATAGGAAGGGATCCTAAAGGAGTGAGAGGTGGCATCGCCCTAAGTCCTGCTCCTAAGCCACTTAATAACCAATACTTACACTTATTCTTAGCAGTAACATATTTGTCAATGCAGCCAAGAATAAGAAGGGATCCTAAAGGAGTGAGAGGTGGCATCGCCCTAAGTCCTTCTCTAGCTCTGATTAGTTCCCAATCTTCAACAGATGAATAAACCTGAGAAGCTTTAGGAAGAAGTTCTTCATATGCATTAATTGATTCTTCATTTGTAACCGTTGATGAGTAATTTAGGGAATTCCAGTCCTATGTTGATCCCATTAGCACACTTTGGGTTCCTTGGAATGCAAGCCATGCACCCGATAAAACTGAGGGTCCATTAGTTTTATGGGGTTTACTGCATAAATTAAATCATCTTTATTAACTACTATGTTCATTCTGGCTTGAGGTATTTTCAAGAATATACAAGGAAAAGTGTATTTTACAAGTCAGAATCAAAGAAAAGATATACACCCTCCAGTTCAAAATATAGGACGTTTTTGACTTTCTCACGCAAATTAAGGCAGCCTAAAAATGACATATTTATCCTTTCATTAATCTTCTGGTACTTAAATGCTCATTTGCTTTTCATTGAAAATTGTTCATCTACTTCCACTTGGCACATCATTATTTGCATGCAGCATTTATCTCTTCCGCTTCCACATGAAAACCTGCACCAAGAAGCCTTGTTATTTATTACTCCGCATGAAAACTTTAAGTATCTTCCACCTGGCAAAAGATAAATGACCATACTTGCAAAAAGATTCAAACAGCCAGCCTTTTTTTATACTTCCGCATGAAAACTTCCACCTGACAAAAGATTTAAAGCTTTTTGAAGGGTAAAAGAGAGAATAATATGTCTATCTGCTCCAAACATCATATATTCAGCAAAATGACCATACTTATAAAATGTCCTATATTTTGGACTGGAGGGAGTATGATATATGATCACCAACCTAGGATTAAAACGTAAATATGAACCATTAATGATTAGACTGGTTTTGACCATCAGGGAATTTTACTGCATTACTGCTTTAAACCATTGGATCTTTGATGTAAGAAGAGGGTTACTTCCGTAAAACGCCCGCTTTAAGTTTCAAAATACACGACAGTCTCTACTCAAAATCAAGTCCGAGATGTCTAAAGTAGCAGATATCAATATTACAATTCAGGTATTTATTTTAGCACAATCATATCCCATTGAATTTAATTAATATCCCATTGAATTTAATTAATAAAATAACACAGGATCGTGTGATCCACCAACTAAACTTATACCGCAGACTTTGAAAGCAATCTATTATTTTCAAAAGAATTTTTGATCCAAATATAGAACAGTCAAAAGTTGGTATACCTAACACTTCTCTCGGGTAATTGGAGCAGTGAAATTACACCTCTGCATGTTCTCAGAGGAAGCGTTCCTGAAAGCTCAGGAAGTAAGCTGGATTTAGCACCAAGGCAAACAATAACCCCGCTATAGTCATATGCATATTGTGAATATGTTTAAAGAATATACCGTTTTCTAAAAATAAACAAATAAAGGTGCTTGTACTGAATATAAGAACTAGCTTTATGCTTATACATTTTCTTGTGTAATGCCTTATAAAACAAAACGCAAAACAAAATAACAAAACAAAATTAACAAGAAAAACACTCTAGCATATATTAATGATAGCAAACTACCAAATCTGAAATGAAGGATGAAACAAACTATTCCAAGCAGACACTGAGCGCTTAAAGTCAGCATTACGTTATATCTGCACAATTACATTTTTTTATACGATAACAAAGAATATATGCATACATCAAATTAGATAACAACAGCTTTATTGATGTATCCATGCTGATCTAAATTTAAAACCATATATCGTATAAGTTGCCCAAAGCCTTCTTAGGACAATAAGACCTGAAAAGTTAATGATATGTTGGTTGTGTGCATGCTTTGCAAACACTAAGGTTGAAAAAGAATAGGTTAGATATCCATGGTAGAATAAAACCCAAAAGACGAGTAGTAACCATTGAAATAGAAGCTAACTAATTACATCGAACGACAACGATGGTAACCCTTAAATAGAATTAGAAGTTGTTAGGTGTATTCATTTTGAAATCTACTTAGAGAACATAACGATGTATGTTCAAATATCAGTAAATCTATTTTTCTATAGCATAAAATTTTTGAACTGAATCATATGTGCATGTGTTGACATTTTGCAAACTGCAATTAAGCGTGGTGGGATTTTCCCCAACATCAAAGACTCAAATTATGTGAATGCTAACTGGAATTCAAAGGCTTATAAATAACCTTTTGTATTTTATATTATTCTGCAAAAAGCCTCCGGTAGCACATTGCTGAAAACACTATGTTTTGGCTTTAAAAAATATATTCCATAAAATACCCAAAAAAACTTCTACTACAAATTATCCTGCACTATATATATACACTATACAAATTATAGCAGAAACAATGCGGATGTAATATTATTTATTACCACTACAACAAAAAACACATTTCGCAACAGACAAAATCTGTTGCAGTAGGCCTATTGCAACAGGCCAGCGCCCGTTTGCATAGCCGAAGTTGCTAAAGGTCTGCAAAAGTTTTAGCCCGTTGCAATAGAACGTTGCAGTAAACCTTTTTGCAACGGACTGTTGTTGTTGCAATATCTCCTTTTGCAACAACAAATGACCGTTGCATAGTCCATATTAGGTATCAACAAACAAGATATCACAACTATTTTTGACAGTTGCAGTAAGTCAAATTACAACAGTTAATAACCGTTGCAATAGGTAATTTTAATTTTTAAAGGACAATGATACCACAACAGTTTTTGACCGTTGCAATAAGTTCAAGTACAACTGCTATTTACTGTTGCTAATGACTCACCTGCAACTGACAGTTGCAGTTACTACATTCAATTCATCAATATCTAAATTCAATAATTTACTGTAGTAACGATAAGACATTACAAATAAATACAAGTGCATTCGAAAAGACATTGACAAAACAATAGATTCACTATCTTTAGAACATTCCAAAAGATTAGTTGAAGTTACATTCCAAAATTAGCATAGTAACAAACGCGATCCATACATAATATAAATGCATACCGTTACACCGTACCAACAAGTCCAAAATATAGCATAGCATAACATCTAAAAGCTAAGCAGCACATATTACTCTAGTGAAATGAACTCTTTGTGCCACGCCACGGTTGTTCCAACGGCCTCTTTAATGGTGTACATCTCCGAATTAGGCCTTAGTAGAAAAGCTTCAGGATCCACGGCTACGTTAACCCATACCTTCCAAAAGCAATACAGTACACATTAAAACTCTAATTTTAACGCAAATAGTGAAAGAAAAGACCAACATACTGAAAAAACGTGCATTAGAAAGATATTAACCCATACCTTCCCGAAGTCCTGCCCAAGTTTCATAAAGTGTACCACGGCATTTGGATCGGTGCTTGCAATCGTTCCTTCTGCAACTATGTTCTTGTTCAAACCCAATAGCTTGCACTTCCTTTTAAGTAAACTTACGGGACTTTTGCTATTTTGACGATCTTCAATTTGCACATTATTACTTTCACGGTGCGACTACAAAAAAAAAAAAATTGGCTGAAACAGAAAGAGAGTTGAAACAGAGCCTGCACTATGCTGTAACAGTGCCTGCACTATGTTGTAATGCACTATTTCATAAACTAAATTAAATTTGCTAACGGTAAAAAAATAAAATGTTATTGCTAGATAAAACAATATAAATAACAATTACACCTCCTTACGAGTCACACGTAATTCAGTTATTTTATTTTGGAAAACATTTAGAAATGTGTAACTTGCATTTTCTATTTGGAAAACGCAATAGAGACCTAATTTACATAGTACTTTCCATAAACAACTTTTTTCCCCATCTACAATATGATACGAGCCACGGATGGTGTGCTGCTAACATTCAATCTGTTTCTTAGTAATTATTTACATGAATCTTGTATAAAAAAAACCTTGTACAAGGCGCGTCTCTGATAAATGTATAATATATGGATGGAAATGGCTTTTTTGAAATTAGGCACTTTAGATGACAGTAGGTATTAGTACTACAAGTCAATACGGTATATACCTTAATAATTGACACTATACATTCCAATATGCAAATTTTGAATCTGTGACCCCAAGCACCAAGGTCGAGAGATCTACCCATTTCGACAGTGGTGCCGGTCAAAGATGGAAATGATTGTACATATTCTGAAAATTATATCACTATGACCTGGTATGTATCACTGGTGATATATTAATATTTCCGAATACAGATCGCTAGTGAGGAGTCAAAGTTGATGGACACATCCAAACTCCAAAGTGCCTTTGAATCTGTGAAAGCCGAACTGGATGCTGCCAGATTAGCTTACAGTCAAGAATGTGTGCCTTACTTTCGGATCAGATAAACTTATCATCCAAAGAAAGTGCCACATTGCGGAGTACTCTTGAAGAAACGACCAAGGAAAAATTAATTCTTAAGGTATTGATTTTTTTTCCCATGCGTTTGGAATTATCAGCATCGTAAATTTGCTTTTATACAAATTTATATGTTGTAGGTGCGGATAGGTTATAGGGCTGCTCTTAAATTAACTGAACTGTTGTTATATTTATGTAGAATTCATTGGAAGCCGCTGTCAAGAAAAATGCCGAAATGGAGCAAGAACTTTTGAAGATGCAAAATGGAAGTCATGACACCGTGGACAAGTTGCATAATGCTGAATCAAAATATTTGCAAGTCCAACAAAATTTGCACAAGTATTTTCTTTGTTCGTTTTGGCAAATTATATTATGACACACAAACTTTATTTTGTGGAACTATTTAAAATCTTAATTAGCTCTCTTCCTCACCTGAGTTAGATTCAGTTCTAGCGGTCAAAAAATTTCTGAACGTGACTTTCACAATTGTCTGAATTTAGTTGAGCGATGTTATTGTAGTGTTTTTTGTCTGTGCATAACTAAATTTGAACACGAAATACTCCACTATAAATATCAGTTTTCTTTATATTGTCACACCTTTCAGATTTTGAAGTCGATATTCATAAAATTTATTCATGTATCCCAACTCACTGACCATCAATTAACCACAGAAATGCAAAGTTATACGATGTTTTATGTTCTATTTATATCATCTTTCAATTATCATTTCGTGATCTGATCATGATTGTGCCATTCGTTCAATCATCTAGATTGGAGAAGAAACTTACAAGTTTAGAAGATGAAAATGTTATCTTAAAACAGAAGGCATATCATTTATCATCTAGGGGCAACCATGGAACTTCTAAATTTTCTCTGAGGTAAATCATTTCTTCTTGTCCATATTGATTTACACATTCCACCAAATCAATTGCTGATTAGTAGACTGTTACACATTTAAGTATCCAATGTACATCACACAAATAATAGTAAAGGAATTCAGTATTGTACATGCAGAGTCATCCTAATTTACCTATGCTTGCAAGTATGAGCCAGCGACCTAACCTGGTATGCTATTTAATTATTTTACTCAAATCAGATATACTCCACTATTTGGCTACTGGTCACATTTTGATATAACTCAACAAAATAAAAGTATAAAACCATCAGTAGCAAAACTTCAAGTTTATGACTGACAGGTCCATTCCAAGGTTATAATCATAGCCAAATAGGTTTTGCTATGAAACCGGCTTATATTAGAGTTCACTGAAGCTAAGTAAAACTGCGGAACAAGGCAAAAATATCATATATTACCTGTGGCGTATGAGTAAGAGGAGTCTCTGATTGTGGTGCATTATCGATCCTCTTTTCATTCGTGTTCTGTAAAATGTATAATGTTACTATAACTTACTGTAACATATCATATATTCATAAATAGGGCTAACTATCTATAACTTACTGTAATGACCAATTTAGTTAACTCTTCTACTTTAGCCATCAAGCTAGCAACTTGGTTTTCCAATACAGACACCTTTTTTGAATTGCTTACATGAATACCAATTCGAGATGGTACAATGCCAAAGCCTAGTCCTTTCACTCTTCCCTTATGCTCGGTGCCAAAAACCTTCGACACTCCATCTTCACCTATTGATGACATTCCCTGAGAGCTATGAGTGCTACTCTTATGCTCTTCTATCTTAGCCTGCAGATTTTTGTGAAAAAAAAATAGAAATGAATTTTTATAAACAAAATTAAAATGTACATCAGTTGATAACTAAAGCATATATGTAACAAAATTAGATGACAGTTACATATTACTATGTTATTACAGAGATTTTGCAAGTTGTATGATGCATGTGCCAACGGGAGAAACCTTAACATGTGCTATATGCTCATATCCCCATCAACTAAAAATTATACTCTAAATAACTGCTTTGTTTTTCCACTAATTAACATATGTTGTTTAGTGCCAACAAACACACGTTAATTAGAAGAAGTTGTCATTTGTTTTGTGACAAAAAAGAGAAATAATGTAAATTGGCTTCCCTGGCGGTGGCTGAAAGGTCGATGGTCAGATATTCGGCATCATAAAAGCAAGTTTTAAGTATTTGTAAACTTGAGCTGAAGACTCTACCGTTTTCTCGAACTGAAAGGCATACAACAAACGACCAATCGACCAAAGGTTTTAAAGAAAAAAATCATCATAATGCAGATTCTTGAAGATCACGTACAAATCATGAAATTAGTAAACCAAAAAATTATTCAACATTGCATATACACGAAGAATGAAGATTCAAACTTCCAGAAGTGTATATACCAGATTGAACAAAATTAGAAAAACTGTTCAGACGAGCGCATCATCCATTTGTAACTCATATCATAAATACATATTACTAAAGTAAAGAGTAAACCAATCAATTTAACATTCATGGAAGTAATAAAATATTCTTGATTCAGTTAGAAACCAGGCATAAGAAAATAGATAAACGAAACTGAAACTAGAAGGAGTCAAGTCAAAATTTTAGGATAGAACATAAGGTATTAAAGTTATTAGCTATTTTATTTTAGTTTTTGTTTTTCAGCTTTGATAACGCATTTTTTTTCAAGTATATTTCTTTATATTTACTTTTTTTAAAATTCTCGACAACATGTTTATTTGTTTTTTTTTCTTTGGAGATTTTTTAGACATATTGCAGATTTGCTGTCAACAGACGTGTTAGCCCTTGATTAAAATATTGCAGACAACTTGTCATTCAGTTCTCAATATCAAGGAATTGACCATTTAGGGTTGTTGATCTTATGCCACAAGTTTAGACCAAGAAACAGCTGGAACGCGGCTTCTAAGTTCTGACACAGTCCCTAGCTATTTTGAAATAAAACTGCCTAGTTACGCCACAATAAGCATATATGCAAAAATGATATGAATTTTTTTGAATTTTCTAAACTGACTGATTAATTAAAGTTGTTTCATCTAATAACCTCCAGAATCATCATCTTCATGACAAAAAGAGGAAACAGAAACATATATGTAACAAAATTACAATATTAATATAAATAAATTCTTACAATGCAGTTAGCCACAATAGAATTCGGCGGCTTTCCATCTTTTTTGATGTGGGCTTTGCACCATAGCTCGTCTCGGCTAACATCCGATATTCCACTTTCCATTTTCTACCCAAAAAAAAAGTAAGAAACGAAGAAAATATATATATAATGGATGTAAACATAACCCAAACATGCATTTTCTTACCATTTCTTCTGCTAACCTTGCGTAACCCTTTCTACCCATTGTGTGTGGAGTTTTGTTCTTTTCTCTAAGTGCTTTGAATTTATTGCTGGTTTGCTACACAAGACAATTTCATTAGTAAAATGTAATTTACATTTGAATTTATAACCGATAAAGCTCTTATTACCTCAAAGTTTTCTGACAGTTTTTCCTTTATAAAGTCATTCCACTCTTCATCACTCTTTATGTTTACTGGTTTTAGCATGGCTAACCTAGAAGAAGAGTCGGGAGAAGCAGACGCCGATTTAATAGCAAAAACCAATCTCGATTTTGACTCTTTCCATCGTGCTCCCATCATCTGAAACAGCAAGTCCTTGTAAACTGCATCTACCTTGAATCTCGTCTGCACAGCAGAAACAGCAATAAAACAGCATCATATGTTTAGAAACAGCAATAAAATAGCAATAAAAATAAAAATGTATAACTAACGAAATTGCTTTGTATGTTCGTTAGATTTAATCTTCTAATGCCGTCGATAACAAATGCGTAGATACTGTATAAATCCAAGTGAAAATAGGTTCAAGGGCTAACATTATGTAATTTTTATTTAAAACAAAAGTCAAATTAATGATCAGTATGGTTGAGTATATTTTCTGGATCCGAACTCATCTTCGTTTTTTTATAATAAAATAGGTTCAATGGCTAACATTACGTAATTTTTATTTTTAAGAAAATAGCAATAATTGTTTAGAATTTTCGATTTAATGGTTTATCTAACATAGTTTCTACAAAAAGAAATCAATTAAGGTAAAATACGAAAACTTGACAGAAACCAATAAAAATATAAAAACAGAAATCACGATGGTCATACCTGTATACAAGTCTATAAATCATCCTTTAGGTGCTTGTCGACTTTTTTCAACTCACTAACGGTCATAGGAACCATTTCTCTTACTAATATACCGATGTAAGATGACAAGTGACGAGAATTGACACCTACTGGTTGACCTAAATCATTGAATTCCACTTCAGGCTTCTCGTCAGGAATCAAGGAAAATTTCTTCATCGTCGTCCTTCCTCTTTTTTTCTTGGCCGGCTCTAGTCGACAATCTTCATTGCATACATCCGGGTCCATGGCAGTAGGCGTGTCAGCTGAATTTGGAGTAATAATCGGAGATGGGTTTGAATTAGGGCCAGGAGAAATAGAAAAAGGCTGAATTTCCTCGAGTTGACGCTGAATTTCCTCGGGTTGATGCTGAATTTCCTCGGGTTGAGGCTGAACAGGACGCTTGCGAGGAGATCTTCTAACATTAGTGTTTAAAATCTGAGCACCTTCAACTTCAACATCACAAGGCTGAAAAGGACGCTTGTGAGGAGATCTTCTAACATTAGTCTTTAAAATCTGAGCAGCTTCAACTTGAACATCACCCTTTTCTTTTATTCTTACACCACTGTTCTTAACTTTATTATCGTTGATTGCACGCGAAGCTATAAGTGCAGCTAAACACTGCCTTTTTGATCGTGTTAGTGCTGCAATTGAACTCTGAAATTAGCATACAACAAACGAGGTTAGCTAAAAGGAATATAAATACTAAGTTGTAGCATAAATTCTAAGCTCTCTTCATTTTCGCAAAAGCTATCTTCATTTTCGCAAAAGCTATCTTCATTTTAGCAATATCTATTTCAGCAAACACGTGCGCACATACCATGCCAGCATAACAAAACCATACATGTATATGCGTCAACTTGTTCACAATTATAAAATGATTATGTATATTATGCGAATTTGTCACAAACATCTTTTATTTATAAGCAGTTGACCTCTGCATGTTATGATGACTCTGCATGTTATGATGATGATGATACATTATTGGAATTATCAGTCAAGAGCACGCATATCATCACTTGCGCTTAGGAATAAATAAAAGGCAGTTACAAACATATACAATTGTCAAACTAGAAGCAACTGCAAACAATAACATACACAACATCAGGTTAGATGTTAGTGCAAAATAAACCTAACTATATGTAAAACAGTTTACCCTTTTTCTGTTTTTTTCAATCCAAGCAAGGTCTATCAACAGTTCAATACGTAACAACTAAGCAGCCTGGATTTTGCATATTTCCAAATAAAAGCTTATTTGAGACAAAAGTATGTACATAAATCATTTTTTTGCCAACTCAAGCTGGATCAAGAATATGCTTGGGAATGGATTTTGCATATTTCCAAATGAAAACGAGTCTCGCCATATTGTGCAGGTTTTTTACCTTCAAATTGGTTCCAAATCATCCAGTTTATTATAGAATGATGACTATATCATCCATGGTGCATGGATTGAAGCTAACTGTCACTCGAAGAATTTTATATGAATGACAAACATTTTGCTAGCTGCTGCTGTTAGCAGCAAAGCAGGCTGTAATAGTAAGAGCATAATTGAAATGCTCAGTTTATAATGGCGTTGGTATACTTATTGGAGACGTTGTTGTTGCAAGAGAGTTTTCCATTATTGGTAAGCCTTCTTAGTTTGTTCAACTAACCAATATGTCAAATAGATAAATTACGACGCAAATAGCTAAATTACGACGTAGGCTTCAGCCTTAGCTATTAAGTTAAATTTGTTGATATGATCTTTACAGTAGATTTTTTTTTCAATAATGGGTTATAATCGAATTTGAGATTTTTTTTAAGAAACTGAGAAATCTCATAACCATTAAATATCAGCTCCTTCCTCTAACAATCGGTACATACTTATGCCTTGGCCTTAGCATTTAATTTTTTCCCCTTATTTCTTCATCTATGCTAAATTTGGATCAGCTTTTTTTTGCAATATTCGCAAGTGCAAGAGCGTTCACCGCTATTGCTTACCTTTTATTTTAGAACAAATCGCTATTATTATTATTATTATTATTATTATTATTATTATTTTATTTTGGTCAGTCTTGAATTTTTATATTTATTTGTTTTTACAGATTTAAAAGTTTGTAATTTCTAATTGAAAGTACAATCATGAGTATATATAATAAAATATTTTGAATAAGTTGATTGGTGAATTCATTAATTACATTTCATTTTCGTACCATCTTTCGTTTACATTGAAATCGCTTCACATACTTGCACCATTTCATTTACATTGAAAGAATCACCTAAATCGATTTTTGCGAAAGGTCTTAAGTCAGTACAAGCAATAAAAAAGTCTGTTATCTCTTTATTTTTGTTTGTGCCACCCTTCCTTTTTCCCTGCGCTCTGCATCAATGTCTGTCTCATCATTTTTCCGCCTTGTTTCTCCAATATATTCAATAAATGAAAAACTTTATATAGTGATAGTAATAGTTTGTGTATTAATTTAGTCCATTTGATCTAAAGGTGCATATACCATTTTTATATATTATTAAATGGAAAAGAAAATCTGAATAGCTTGTTTGTTCAACCAACTATTGTTTTTCAGTGAAATCGAAAGATCAGATTTGAAAATCATTAGTCAAATTTAGTAGCTTGTTACATCTCAGTTGTTACATATTGGCGGTTTTAATATTCCTTGGGTTTTTCTTCTGTTGTTAATTTGCAATATTCTGAATTTGCAGTATTCATGACAACATTCCAAACTTGTGCTTCATTTGTTTTGGACAATGCAATCTAAGCAGCCTCATCTAGCAAGGTTTTGTCAATATTTTAAAAGTTGAAGCTAATTTTGTTTGTATGCACACTGTATCACGTAATAAAAGACATAAATGATAAAAAGAAAAAGCGCACATAACATCATTTGACAGGAATTCCTACATAAAAATTGATTACTTGCATGTTTCTAAATATCTTACCTCTGTTAAGTCTTGGTCCTTTTTCCCCATTGATACTTCTTCTTCAGTTATCTTCAACCTGAAAAAAAGAAAAAGAAAAATCAGTATACAAAGTGTTAGAAATAGCATATTACCAGTACGGAAGAATTTATCTGAAATACACAAACGGTTTAATAAACAACAATAAAAAATATCAGTATACATATTGCCACAAATAACAATAAAAGGAGAAAACGTGTTATGCCATATAACAATTAGAAGCTAAATAGAATACAACATGCAAATGTCAGCTAAGTGACGGTACTTGGATTTTCACGTCAAAATAGAATCCAACATGCATGTCAGATAAATAGAATACAGCATGCAAATGTCATAAATAGAATACACGTCAAAATAGCATGCCTTGTCTATTTACTAGTGCCTAATCCGTTGAAAAAAGTGACACAAAAAGGATTTTCATGTCTAGGTCTAGTTGCATATCAGTGTAAGTTCAATCCCAAATTTTGAATCTTATATATAAAAATCATATATAATGGTAATTATTGAAAATAATAAAAAGAAATACTTTTCTAGAATTGACAATGGTTATATGACAAAAAGCAATAAAAGATGTTTATTTCATACCAAAATGCCCTCACAATCCTTTCTTATGTAACTTTCGTCTCCATTGTCTACATCTCTATCAACAATTTGTGACTCGTCTACAGGTTTACTAGTTGGTCCTTCATCCTCATCATAGTTTTCTAACTCATGAAAACCTCGAGGTGGTGCTTTCAATACAACATACCAATTTGATGAGTTGCTTTCTTTACAAAAAAATACTTGTGTAGCTTGCGTAGCTAAAATGAAAGGATCACTTGCAAATTGATTTTGGAACTGATGTAAATTGACTAATGTGAATCCATCTTCAACCTTCACTCCCCGATTAATATTTGCCCAGTCACACTTAAACAGGACAAGTTGAAATCGGCGGTAGTCTAGTAATAAAATCTCACGTAAAACCCCATAGTAAATTATTTTCTCAATGGACCCATCTTCATGAATAGAACTTGCCTCGATAGAAACACCACTATTTTGTGTAGACTTCTCATAGTCTTTTGTATGAAAACGTCGACCGTTAATAACATAGCCGGTATAAGATATTATTTGATGGCGAGGTCCATACGAAAGCCAATTTACTATTTCGCTAACATTCGATGTTTGTCTATCATCTTTAACCTGAAAAAAACATAATAGTATATAAAAAATACTTCTGCCTCAAATTTATCTATCTCAAAACAAAATTTATAACACTTTCAACCTTTTTTTCAAACCAATCGCTAAATGTCTTTGAATGCAACTTTGAAAGTTCTACATCATCTCGTGAAAGCCGAGGATGCAAACGTTTTAGCTCTTCCTTGTGCATTCTGTACACGAAAATGCATGAATCAAAAATTAAGTTGTTTCAAATATAATAGTTATATTAACTTTATACTTACTCTATATACGGCTCCACTTCTTCGGTATTGAACAACACATATCGATGAGCAACATTAATCACATCCTTGGTGACTACCATAGGTTTTCCTTTGGAGATAGGGCGTCCCTCAAGTATGGAATCACTTTGTTGCACTTCATTTCTATTTCTTCTTTTCCCAATTTCTAACCCATCTTTAATATATTCAGCACAATATTTCATGCATTCTTCGGAAGAATAGCGCTCAGCTATGCACCCTTCGGCCCGAGCTTGATTTTTAACATATGCTTTCAATGTTTTCATATACCTATAATCAAGATGCATACATAAAATGCCCCCATAAATACATACACCATTAACTACTTTATATACTCATGTTAAATATTTACCTCTCAAACGGATACATCCAACGATATTGTACTGGACCACAAATGCTTGCTTCTCTGCCTAAATGTACCGTCAAGTGAACCATGATATCAAAAAAGGAAGGAGGGAAGAATCTCTCAAGATCGCATACTGTTACCGCAACCTGATTCTCAACGAATTCTAATTTATCTCTATCAATCACTCTTTGACAAATGTCGTTGTAAAAAGAACACAATCGGAGTAATGCATTCCTTGTTGCTTTGGGTAGAAGTCCTCGCAGTGATACAGATAATAGTTGTTGCATCAAAACATGATAATCATGAGACTTCAGATTTGAAATTTTATCTTGTTTTGCAAAGCAATTTCCAATATTGGAGCTATATCCATCAGGAACTTTTAAGTTACTCATTCTATAGTAAAATATCTCTTTTTCTTGGTCAGTTAAAGTGCATGGTGCAGCTGGAAGTAACACTTTGCTTCCTATATCTATGGGATGCAACTTTTTTCTAATACCCATTACTTCTAGATCTCTACGTGCATTGATGTCATCTTTTGTTTTTCCTTTAATATCAAGCAACGTGCTAAGAATGCTCTCACCAATATTTTTTTCAACATGCATTACATCTAGATTGTGACGCAAAGGAAGTGCCTGAAAAAATAAAAATAATTTCATGTAAATACCTAACGATAAAGTACTAGATACTTTGATAGATAAAAATTTTAAATTAAAATTTACCTCCCAATAAGGCAAATCAAAAAATATCGACTTCTTCTTCCATATTTGACTTCGGTTTTTCTTCCCATCTCCCCTTTTCCTTTTCTTTATTTCTTTCCCTTTCTTTTCCTCCTTTGGCTTTTTTCCCCATTCATTACAAATATCTTTAATACAATCGAAGATTTGAGTACCGGTTTGAACTGGAGGCTTTTGTCTATTCTCTACAGTTCCATCAAACAAGTTTTTCCGTTGACGATACTCATGATTAGGGTCAAGGAATCTCCTATGACCCAAGTAAGCACACTTCCTACTAAAAGGCAAACATGTCGAGCAGGTATTGACGCCACAAACAGGACATGCTTTCTTACCCTTTACTGTGCAACCTACTAGATTTCCATAAGCTGGAAAATCACTTATTGTCCACATTAAAATGGCTTTTAATTTGAATTCACTACGACTATACGCATCATAAGTCTTTACCCCTTTGTCCCATAATTTTTTTAGATCATCAATAAGTGGTTGCAGATACACATCGATGTCATTTCCTGGTTGTCGTGGCCCAGGAATTAATAAGGATAACATCAGATTGTCTTCGTGCATACAAAGCCATGGAGGAAAGTTGTACGCAACAAGAAACACAGGCCAACAACTATATTTACTGTTCCAATTGCCAAAGGGATTAAAGCCATCACTTACAAGACCAAGCCTTAAATTTTGTGAATCAGATGCAAAAGATGGATACATTCTATCAATTGTAGCCCACTGAGAAGAATCCACTGGATGGCGTAATTTATCATCTTCACTCTTATGGTTGCTATGCCATCTCAATTGCTCTGATGTTTCTGAAGACGTGAACATTCTTTTCAATCTAGGTATTATTGGAAAGTATCTCAAAATCTTCATAGGTATTTTGGCATCCTTTCCGTCTGTCTTTGTCTTGCTTTTTTTCCAACGAGACTTACCACATTTAGGACAAAAATCACTATGTGCAAGCTCTTTTCGAAATAGACAACAATCATTCACACATGCATGTATTTTCTTATAGCCTAAACCAAATGATTTAAGCAGCTTCTTTGTTTCATACGTGGAATCAGGAAGCGTGTTTTCTACAGGCAACATATCCTTCAAAAGTTTAAGAAGTTCCGTAAATGCTGTGTCAGTTAAACCGTTTCGAGCTTTGTGTTTATAAAGAAGTATTGTAGCTGATAGCTTTGTGTAGCTTTCACACCCGGGATACAAAGGAATTTCAACATTCTTCAGGATCTCATTAATCCCTTCTCCATGTCTTACATTAGCATGACCTTCCATCTCCTCATTACATATTTGTGTATCCAAGTACATTCTATATGCATCTGACACTTCATTACCTTTATCATCTTCATTTTGTGAAGGACGTTCTTCCCCGTGAAAAATCCAAACATCATATGTTGGGTCAAATCCATAACAAATCAAGTGTGACACGACATTCCTTGGCGATTCCCTGCTAAGATTCCGACATTCTAAGCAAGGACAAATAATTTTCTCCGGATTTCCCTCCCTTTCTGCATGCCCATAAACAAAATTCCAAACAGCTTGCTTATATTCTTCTGTCATTCTATAAAACATGAAGATATTGGTAACCAATCTTAAATAATTGCAACTATGAAATTAATAACCAAAACTAACTAAACCTTGGTAGATAGATCCATGTTTTGTCCATCTTGACGATCCTCTAATATCTTAGCCTTTCCTAAAAACCTGAAATTCCCAAAATCAATCAATGGTGTGAGTGATAAGTGGGTAGTCGAAACCTAAAACCCTTTCAACCCCTAAAATGAGCCATGTTTTTGCCTACAGTCTAGAATGTTTATATTTTGTACTTGAAACCTAATTCGACTAAATAAAAAAAAACTAATTCTTGGTTTCTAACTAAAGAATATCGGACTTTGATTTAGTTGATTATGCACGTAAGCAAACTACGTACAATTTTTTTTTTTTCATCTTTATGGAAAACCTCCTATGCTAGTTGAATTCACTTCAAGTCATAGCCTCTTGGAATACTACTTATATTAGGGAGACCAGTAGAACTTGCGCATTATGTATTTATGTTGACTTCTGGTGCATAAACACGCAAACTGTGCACATGATGCACACACATAATCTCTTTGATGTTTTCCATTTGATGTTCAAGCGGGATTGAAATAAAGATTGGAAAAGTATAAGTATTAATTTATACCATGATCACATAATTAATTTTTCATTTTTACCTGGGTTAGGTCGTTGCTTAGATATATAGTTTCACCTCTCCTTATATAACCTTTTTTTCATTTTAATTTATAAATTAATAGTTGAATAATATACACTCACCCACATTAGCAACTGAAGATACAAGCAGACATGTTTGATGCAGTTGTGATAATCTTTACAAAATGTAGCAAAATTAAAGATGTGTTGTGAACAGAAGAGTGGTTCAAACTGATAGTTAAATGTGCATCGAGTATATTCAAGTTATAGTTGATATAAGATGTATCAAGCTCATGTATAAAGATTAAGATGGTAACAATTTATTTTAAGCTACATAAGATAGAACAATGGAGAAAGATACACATAAAACTCAAATTTACATGCACGGATGCTATTTTTAATTTTAGAATGTGATTTTAAATTTACATAATTTTGTAGTCGTTAAAGAATATTTACAACTATTAACTAAAATGTCTCAAAAAATGACATAAATTCAAGGTGGAGAATATATATTGGAGTGTGTTATGATAATAGTGTATTATTGGAAAGAAAAATGGTTACAGTGTTTTATTTGATTCTGGGAAGACAAGTCTAAGTTAAAATAGTAGTAGTACAATAACCAGCTAGCAATGATTCAGTTTGCATTTTGGCAGGCCTGCATTTCAGTGAAATTAGTTTCTCATACGGACTAACTTTCATGCCTCCCAAAGATTATCTTGTTGAACAAAGTCAAGAACAAAAAGGCTTGACTAGATAAAGATGATACTAGACCTTTGTGGTCTGCTCGCATTGGGGCAGCTTATGAAATTAGGAGTTGATAAATGGTGAGTTATATAAATTAGTTTCTCATACGGACTAACTTTTCTCTCTTTCGTGTTGCAAGGTGAAGATAATTTGATTTTGCTATTTATTCAAGTTCACATACAACTACAAGAGACCAAAAGATCCCAAGCACGCACAGTTGCCCACTATTTTAAAAGTTGGGATCGGGAATAACATTCTCCATTTTATAAAACTGTAGCATATGTCAAAGTAGGTGAAAAATATAAAGAAGCTTTCGTACTATTTGTTCTTTATTCTTTATTTCATTTTTCTTTTCTAAAGGTAGGTGTGAGGATCCATTGGGCTATGTTCATATCTAATATCTATACACAGGTGATTGGATAATTCCAAGTCCTCGAGTTGATGCAGCAACTGAGACAGAGCAAAACTCACTGACACTTAATTGTGGTGGAAAAGGTGGCATGAGAGTTGTGGTGCAAGCAGAGTTCAAAACTTACACTTAATTATTTTTATTTTTATTTTCTTGCCACTTAATTATCATCAGGTGTGCTGCTAAAGGAAGATTCGATTATATCCCTTGCAACAAGAACCTCTGTCATATTTGCTATGAAATATAGATGTTCTGTCTGAATTATAAATTCAACTGCGGAGAAAGAGAACTACTTGGAATTCAACTAACATGAGTTGATAAATGTTAGTTGTTTTAATAACATGGGTTTACTTGATAGACTACCAAATTATTGAACTTTTTTGTGTGTTCAACAGATACAACGCATACAACAGTACCAAAAATTTACAGTCAACCATAATTATAATGCCAAAATTCATGGAATCCATCACTGAATTTATTTCTTCTCGATGAAACAGATAATAGTTTCATCACAGTTTCATACATAAAAGTTTCATACTGATTTGAGAACAGCTTCTACAGTAAAATAAAATAAAATAAAAAATTGAATCTTAAATTCGTTTCATCACAGATTTGAACAGGATGGGGATTAATCGAAATCGAGAAAAAAATTACAACGAAGGAAACGTAGGGTTTGAATTTTACCTGATACCAGAACGCCGACACGAAGTGGATCGATTTTGAGACTGGAGATTGAACGTTGGCACGAATTGAGAGATCCTGGATAGATCTATTGAACGAGATATCAAATAGCGGCAGATCGATTGAAGACGGAGGAAACGTGGGATGGCAAACTAGGGTTACGAAGTGGAATGCGAGGAAAGGAGATTGATAAAGTTTCACGCAACAGAAGGGTTAAAAACTTAAACGCGTTATTACTTGGTGAGAGTGCTCCTGGACAAATGACTAATTGCATACGTGTTAAGTATACGTATTATATAATTTTCATACATTACCAAATTATGATTAAACTATTATGCTAATTACTTAATAAATATTATGCTAATTATATAATACCAAATTATATAATTTTCATACATTACCAAATCATGATTAAACTATTATGCTAATTACTTAATAAATATTATACCAAATTATATAATTTTCATTAATTAAACTATTATATAATTACTTATTAATTAAACTTATTAATTAAACTATTATATAATTACTTATTAATTAAACTATTAAACTATTAATTAAACTAAATTATGATTATCAAATATCATACATTAACAAATATCATACATTAATTAAACTATTAATAAATATCATACATTACCAAATGTTAATCATATAATTTTCAGATATATAAATATATAAACTATTATACTTATAATTCTTATATTACAAAACAGGATTTTACTTGGAGAAAAAATAATTTTCAAAAGTACGTTATTCGCAACAGGCTTTACCACTTGCAAAAAAATTACAGTTATCGCAACTGGTAAAGACAGTTGCTAAATCTATATTTCTTGCAAATAGTTTAAAGGTGTAGTTGCAAATAATATTTCTATTGCAACAGGAATGGAGGTCCAGTTGCTAAAAGTATGTTTTTGCAACAGGCCCGAAATCACTGTTGCGAAAAATATGCTTTTCGCAACAGGAAGAATAAGCCTGTTGTTAAATCTTATCTATTGCAACAGCAACAAAAGGCCTGTTGCTAAATATCATTTACTGCAACTGTCATTTGAAGCCTGTTGCAAATAGCTAGTTGCAATAGGGTATTTTTCTTGTAGTGTACTTGAATGAATACATGTAACGGTTTGCACATTATTTATACAATGTGGAAAGAATAACTGGACTGTAAAATAAAGTATGTGGATATTGGGATGAAGCCCATTGACTTGTAATGTAAAGTGTAATGGGGTACCAGTGTTAGACAATTAATACACCCCCCTGCAAATCCTAGAATTGTGGCTAGGGTTTGGTGTCTAAAAATGGCACCCGCCAGTGCCTTTATCTCTTGATTTCTTGAGATAAATCTCCTTCAAATTGTTTGTGCTCTTTTATTCTCCACTCTTCGTTCCTTGAATCATGCTTCCCGGCCTTCGCTGCGAGCATGTGAGGGATCTCTTTGTCGATTTTGGAGCTGTGCTGATGATGATTGTCGGTTGTAGTTGGAGTTTCTTCAGATCTCTGGGAAGTGTTGTTTTTACTTGTAGATGATGTCTTCTCCGTTCTTAGATTTCTGATTTTCTGGCTTTCGCTTGCAGGTGCCTTCGTTTTGTTCTGGAGTTGAGTGCTATTGACTTCATGTACGCAGAGCTTACTTCTCAGTTGCTCAAATCTGGATCTTGAGAGAGGCTTGGTTAGGATGTCAGCGGTCTGGTAAGTTGAAGGTACGTGGTTCACCACAAGTTTTTCTTTTTGAACTAATTCTCGAACAAAGTATATATCAAGTTCTAGGTGTTTGGTTCTAGAATGTAATACAGGATTAGCTGACAGTGCAATAGCACCCATGTTATCACACCATATAGTTGCTTTAGCATTTGTGTTAATTCTGATCTCACTAAGTAGGGATTGAATCCACATTATCTCAGCTATTGTGCTTGCAATGCTTCTGTATTCAGCCTCTGTACTTGACCTTGACACAGTGTTTTGCCTTTTTGCATACCATGATATAGGATTTTTACCCAAAAATATGCAGTAGCCACTAGTTGATTTCCTATCATCATAGTCATTTGCCCAATCTGCATCTTCATGTGCATTGATGTTTAAATCTGTGCTTGACTTTAATATAATGCCTTGATTAATTGTGCCTTTTAAGTATCGTAGAATTCTCTTGACAGCTTGCCAATGATCACTTAGAGGTTTTTGCATGAATTGACTGACTTTATTAACACTATATGAGATGTCAGGTCTGGTTATTGTCACATATTGCAAAGCCTCAATGATACTTCTGTACATCTTCTCATTGCAAGTAGGCTCACCCTTGTCTTTACTTAGATGTAGAGTCGTTATCATAGGAGTGGGTAAGGCTTTGGCACCATCCATTTTGGCTCTAACTAGGATTTCAGATATGAATTTTCTTTGACATAACTGGATCTCATTTCCATTTGTTTTTGTGAACTTCAATTCCCAAGAAGTAGGATAGGTCACCTAGATCTTTTACAGAGAATTCTTTGTTTAGCTGGCTTGTGATATTCTTTATTTCTGATATGCTGCTGCCTGTGATTATGAAGTCATCTACGTAGATTAGGACATAGGTAACAACATCAGTTGTGAACTTTGTGAATAGTGAGTTGTCAGACTTTGTTGGTGTGTATCCTAGACTTGATAGTGTTGCCTTTAATTTGTTGAACCACACTCTGGGAGCCTGCTTTAGACCATATATAGCCTTGTTGAGCCTACATACCATTCCTTTGCTAGTTTTTTCGTCAAGTCCTTGTGGTAACTCCATGTATACCTCTTCCTGCAATTCACCGTTTAAAAATGCATTATTGACATCAATTTGTTTGATGATCCAATTTATATGCAAGGCTATGGTTAATATTATTCTTAATGTGGTATGTTTCACAACAGGTGAGAATGTCTCATTGAAATCAATTCCACTCTATTGTGAATAGCCTTTTGCCACTAATCTAGCTTTGTATTTAGAAATTGCACCATCTGGATTCCTTTTTATCCTGTACGTCCATTTACATCCAATTATATTTTTGTGTTTGGGTGGTTGAACTAGGTACCAGGTTTGCTTTTTTGTTTAAAGCATCTAGTTCTTCTTTCATTACAGCTTTCCACTTATCATTTTGTACAGCTTGATGATAAGTGGATGGCTCAATGTTGTTGAACTCAGTGCAGTAAGTTTTTGGTTTAAAAATACCACTTTTTGCTCTTGTGATCATATGATGCCTATTGCAAGTTTGAGTGTCTTCCTTGTTTTCATCAGTTTGGGTGTTTTCATCATTGCTGCTTTCTCCACTGCTTGTATTTTGATGCTGAGAATCAGCCTCATTTCCATCATTGTTACTTTGATTACTTTCAGTGCTAGCTCTGCTTTGATTGTTTTCAGTGCTAGTTGTAGGACTGTGAGATGACCTGATAGGATGTGGACTTTGTGTGTGTGTCATGCTGTCCTTTGTGTGTGGAACATGGTCAACCTCATTTATAGTTTCAGGAAAGGATGGGAAGGATATTCTGGGATTGTAGACTTTCTTTGTTGGTTTAACAGAATCACTTTTAAATGGAAATTTTCTTTCATTGAATATAACATGTCTGGATACATACAGTTTACCATTATGGCTTAAGCACTTGTAGCCTTTGTGATTAGGAGAGTAACCCAGAAATGTACATGGTATAGATCTAAAGTCAAGTTTGTGTTTATTGAAAGGTCTTATATGAGGAAAACACAGACATCCAAAGGTTTTAAGATCATTATAGTTGGGTTTAACTTTATTTAGTATTTCAAAAGGGCATTTTGGATTCAGTACCTTCGTAGGCAGTCTGTTTATTAAGTACACTACTGTAGCAAATGCATCAGGCCAGAATTTCAATGGTAGTAATGCATGTGCCAGCATTGTTAGCCCTGTTTCTACAATGTGTCTGTGTTTTTGTTCAATAAGACCATTTTTTTCAGAAGTATAAGGACAGGTTAATCTGTGTGGTATACCCTTTTTATCGAAAAACTGTTTTAAGGGTAAAAACTCCTTACCACCATCACTTTGAAGAATCTTGACTTTGTGACCTGACTGATTTTCAATGTTAGCTATGAATTGCATCACTATATTGCAAGTGTCAGACTTTGATTTTAAAAAATAAATCCAGACATATCTTGAATATTCATCAATGAATGAGATGTAGTAATTATAACCATAGTCAGTGTTGAATGGTGCTGAACCCCATAGATCAACTACAACTAATTCTAGAGGATTTTGATAATTAGTTTCAGAGTTTGAAAATGGTAGTTTGTGACTTTTTCCCATTTGACAGTATATACATAAGTAATTTTATGGAATGTCAATAGAAATATCATTAGCATTTAAATTTTCTTTCATAACCCTGAGACTTGGATGTCCAAACTTAAGATGCAACATATCAAATTCAGTACAGTCATCGTGATTGTCTAACTCTGTTATATTACAGGATTTTTTCCTTAATTCACTATTTCTGGTACTTTCAGAGTCAAACTTGTACAATCCATTTTGTTGGTTACTCTGCAATAAGATATGTTTAGTTAGCAAGTCCCTAACAACATAGTGGTTTGGATAGAATTCAAAAGACACTTGATTGTCTTTTGCACACTGTGACACACTAATTAAATTTTTCCTTATGTGTGGTGCACATAGTAAATTATTTAAGTGAAGCAGCTTTGCACCTTTAATACTAGCATGTCCAGTGTGTGAGATAAGAATAGATTTACCATTGCCCATAATTAGAGACTTTTTACCTTTGTATTCACGATTACTAAGGTTGAGATTGTTTAGATTATTGGTAACATGATGAGTTGCACCAAAATCAGGGTACTGTGACGGCCCGCCCTGCACCAACCGACATTTACTCCAAAAGTGCACTGTACACATGTCCAGTTAGCACGGGACGGATCGTTAGAAGGAAAAGGGAAGAAGAGAATTAACTAATGAGGAACCTGTAGAATGTCTTACAGCGCGTGGAACAAAATATAATAATAACATACTTGACATAAAACAGGTGAGACAGTGCATAAGCTGATAACTAAAATCAACATCAACATCATTTTCAGAGCAGCGGAAATCCAAATACAGCTTATGATCCAACATGATTATTACAATTTTAAACTGTCTCTAAAGCAAAAGAAAGCTAAAGTAGAAGATGCACTACTAATGCCCAAGCAGTTATCTTCAACAACACAGGGAGAATACTATATGTATCATACGTGGAAGCCTCTTGCTCACCTCCGAATCAGTTACTCGCGCATCATCAGCTAACCTGTCTCTAGTCTGCTCGTGTGAGCACCCAGAGTAATAAGAAGAGACATAAAACTCCGGGTCAGACAAAAAGTCTGGTATGAGCGATAAGCATCTAAACAGAACAATAACAGGTATACTAAACCATACCTGAACCTGGACCTGCAACCAAAGAGTTAGCACTACATACCATACAATACTCTAAGGTGCCATAACAGATAGTGTAAAGAATACGGGGGTGGGGTGTGTACGTCATAATGATGGTAAACAAATCAAGCATAACAATCATCCTCACATCTCTCACTCAGTGCGTAAAGCATACGATGTCCACCACTGTCAATCACTCGACCCATCGAAGTAGTGACGGAGTTCGACCTGTACAACTACTGCTACTACCAAGCTTACCACATGGAGTCATGACCAAATCTTTACAAATGACCCCACTTCATTAGTCTACTAGCTCTTTAGTCATACCTAGGCCACTGTGGCCCTGAATCCGTTCACGTACTCTCTACACATAGTGATTCAAAGTTACAGACATCGACAACCCCTTAGCACACGTCCCGCAGCAAAGCCCAATCATGAAGCTCACTCATTAGTTCTCAACTGGATCTTGAGTCAAAGCTCCTCACTTGGACTTCCTGTGCATCTCGGGTTTTGGTCGAATTGGAGTTGGTCTTCAGAAAAGTCGTTGCGTAGTTGTAATAGCCCACGTACGGTTCGGTGTTCCTCGTCTAGCTCGGTTCGGTTCGGTGTAACCTTCCAGCTCGGTTCGGTTTAGTGGTCCTAGTCCATGCCTGGATCAGTGCTTCATCCCTTCTCGGTTCGGTTAGGAAGTATAGTGCCCATCCTCTGTTCGGTTCGGTGGTTGCTCCCTTCTAGGTTTCCCGATCTGATCCCATCGTTCTCCATTCGCCCGATCCGATCCCGCTCGCTTACCTGCTCGGATCTGATCCGCTCCCTAGCTCCAATCCGATCCTCTGTTCAACTCCAACTTTAAGCAATGGCCTTCCTCCCTGCCAAACTTCCTTTTGTGCCAGACTTCTGTTCGGGTCGGATTCCTTGCCCAGCTCTCCTATCCGATCCGAGCTCATACCCGATCCGATCCGAAACCCTGCACAACTTTCTGCAACTTTTTCCAGCAACTTGTTTACACCATTCGACGATGTTTTCGACCAATCTAACTATACTAATCAATCACAAAACAGTTCATACAGTCATAGCAACAAATAGAAGTGACCATAAACACCAAAACATCATCCATAACATGTAAAACGGATCAAATATAGCCAAAACCCCATATTTTCCCCTTAAGCATGTTTAAGCAAAACTAATCATAGGGTTAACAAAACTTAACCAAATCAACCCAATTTTCTACCAGAGGCATAAAATATTATTTTCGAATTTATAGATATTTTCCCAGAGTTTATTAGTGTATAAATTCGCTAATCTTCACTAATTACCCTTAATTAACCGTAATTAGTGCAAAACTATGCAAATCACTCACCTTGGCCACAAATAAAATTCTCAGAACTGAAACCTCGCTGATTTGGGTGAATACTGGTGTCTAACAGCAGCTCTAACCTTGCCTTTGTATTTTTTCTCCTTAATTTGATGTAGATTAAGCCAAAACTTGATTAGAAAGTGATTTGGGAGTGTTTCTAGATGTTGGCGGCCACTGTTAGGGTTAAAGAATGAAAGTGGCGACTGGAAAATGAGGATATGATCGTTCTCTAACTGAATTCAGTCTCCTCATAACCCTAATCCCGAAATCCCCCATTGGGCCTAGCTGTTAATCACCCGGTTAAGCCCAATTAAGCTGTTTTTCACCATCTGAAACTTGTTTCAGCCATATCTCCCAAACGGTGAGTCCGTTTGGCTAATGTGACCACTCTACGGAATTGTAAACCATCATCCGGAGCCAATGGAAGTGGTTTTAGGTCAAAATTCCTTTTCAGTCAAAAGTTATGGCCAAAACAGTACCAACTAGGGGTAAAATGGTCATTTAAAAATCGACAAAAATCATGAACATGGGAAATGACCCCAATAGTCGTCTCCCGAAGTTACATGACCATACGACTTCATATGTGAAAGAAATAAATATTCTACGATCCTATGATGCGTAAAATGCGGGTCGTTACACTCTCCCCCCCTTAAGAAATTTCGTCCCTGAAATTCCTTAACCCAAAACATACAAAGGATCCCGCATGCCTAACAGCCACATACAACAATCAAACAAGCAAAACAAGCAAACAAGCCTATCCTAGCATGCAGAAAGACTAAATCGAAGTTAAAATCTTACCAGGCGAAGAGTTCTGGATACGTCTTCCTAATGCTCTCCTCTGTCTCCCAAGTACAGTCATTCTCATCCTCGCCCCACTGGACTTTGACTAGATTCACCGCCTTCCTTTGAAGTTGCTTCGTATCGTGCTCGACAATACGGATCGGCTTGCGGTTTCCAACCGCCTCGGTTCTACTTCGAAGTCTTCTAACTGATAAGGTGAATAGTCATATCTGAGTCGTGAACGAACTTCCTTAGTTGAGAAACATGAAATACGTTGTGAACTCCCGCCATCTTCTCTGGCAAGTCAACTCTATATGCCAAATTCCCGACTAATTCAAGAACAGGGAATGAGCCAACAAATCTTGGTGTCAATTTGCCTTTCCTGCCAAATCGTATCACGCTCTTCAACGGAGAAATCTTGACAAACACCAAGTCACCAACGGAGAATTTCAAGTCTCTTCTCCTTTTATCAGCATAACTCTTCTGCCTATCTTGGGCAGCTTTCATTCGTTGTTGAATGATCTTAATCTTGTCTGAAGTTTCCCTCACCACATCTGGTCCAAGCATAAACTTCTCGCCAGTCTCTATCCAAAATGATGGTGAGTTGCACGGTCTTCCGTACAATACTTCATATGGAGCCATACCGATACTGGATTGGTAGCTATTATTATATGCAAACTCTACTAGATGCAAATGGTCATCCCATGATCCATCAAAATCCAATATACATGCTCTCAAGAGATCTTCCAAAACCCACTAGTGAACAACGGGTCTCGGTAACTCACAATGCTTTTAGGTACTCCATGAAACCTCACTACCCGCTTTATATACAGTTCCGCTAACTTAGTTGCCGTCCTGTTTGACTTGACGGGTATAAACTTTGCACTTTTGGTCAATCGGTCCACAATCACCCAAATGCTATCATGGCCCGATCTAGTCTTTGGTAACCCATCAATGAAATCCATTGGCACCTGTTCCCATTTCCATTCTGGAATTTCTAATGGTTGTATCAAACCACTAGGTTTCTTTTGCTCAGCTTTAACTAGCTGACAATTCATGCATTTGGATATAAACTTCCCAATGTCTCTTTTCATCCCTTCCCAGTAGTATGTCTGCTTCATATCTCGATACATCTTGTTACCACCGGGGTGTATACTCAGTTTTGAGTGATGACATTCTCTAAGCACTTCATCTCTCAATCCATTGACATTGGGTACAACTAGTCTTCCATTCTTTCTAAGCCATCCATCTCGATCAAGCCCGTACTTGTTCATCTCCTCGTCGATACCCATCTCTAACTTGGGGATGACTTCCAATAAGTTAGGATCGCTCCTCTGACTGGAACCAATCCGCTCAATCAAAGTGGGTCTGATCGTCAAACTTGCTAACATTTCTGGATCCAATTCGCACTTTGGTCTGAAATCATACTCAGCGATGTACTCCAGTTGCTTCCATTCAAGAAACATAGCCCCTAAACTGGCATGTCTCCAACTCAAGGCAACGGCAATCGCATTACCTTTCCCAGGTGTGTATGCGATATCAAAATCATACGAAGCCAAGAATTCTAGCCACCTTTGCTGCTGGAGATTTAGGTCTTTCTGAGAGAAGAGATACTTTAACGATTTATGATCGGTAAACAACTCGAATCTTTCTCTCAAGAGATAATGTCTCCACATCTTCAACGCGAACACGATCACTGCCAATTCCAAATCATGGGTAGGGTATCTTCTCTCGTGCGATTTCAATTGCCGACTTGCATAAGCTACAACCCTACCGCCTTGCATCAATACAGCACCCAGTCTGGTACCACAGGCATCCATGTATACCGTCATCTCTTCATTCCCCTTAGGAATGACTAACACTGGTGCGCTTGTCAACTTGTCCTTTAGACTCTTGAATGCATTCTCGCACCTTTCATCCCAGACAAAAGCTTGGTTCTTCTCGGTCAACTGGGTCAACGGTGCTGCTATCTTGGAGAAGTCTTGGATAAACTTACGATAATATCCAGCTAATCCAAGAAACTTCTTATGTCCGTTGCATTCTTGGGCGTAGACCAATCTTGTACCGTAGCCACCTTTGCAGGATCCACGGCGATACCATTCTCTGAAACAACATGGCCCAAGAACCTCACTTCCCTTCTCCAGAAGTGACACTTAGAAAACTTTGCTTTCAATTGGTGTTTTCTCAACACTTCCATCACTATTCTTAAATGTTCCTTGTGTTCTTCCTCTGTCCTCGAATAGACCAAAATATCATTCACGAACACAAGGACAAACTTATTCAACTGATCTCTGAATACCCTATTCATAAGATCCACAAAATATGCTGGGGCATTGGTCAGCCCGAATGGCATGACCAACCACTCATAAAATCCAGACGGCGTCCGAAATGCCGTTTTAGCTATACTCTCAGCTTCCATTCTAAGCTGATGAAAACCTGTCGCGAGATCCAACTGAGAAAATACTCTCGCGCCACTCAACTGATCGAATAAATCATCTATCCGCGGTAGAGGATGCTTGTTCTTCCTCTTCACTTTATTCAACTCGCGGTAGTCTACACACAAACGAAGGGATCCATCCGCCTTAGTAGCAAACACAACTGGTGCTCCCCATTCAGAAACACTCCTTCTGATAAATCCCTTCTTCAAAAGATCGTTGATTTGCACCCCGAGCTCTCGCTGCTCCCTTGGTGCCATACGATGAAGTGGCATCACTATAGGTCTGGCATCTTTCACCAAGTCAATACGGAACTCAATCTCCCGATGTGGAGGAAGCCCGGTCACTTCTTCGAAGACATCTGGATACTGGCCAACCACGGGCAAACCTGACAACTCACTATGCGGGATGTCGAGGGAATTTAGAAAACTAGCCATTACCCCCTCACTGGGTAGACCACCAAACACTACCCTCCGCCCATCATCCGCTCTAGCTGTCACCAAAAAGCCCTCACAGTCTACCACCACCCCGTATCTTTGGAGCCAATCTAATCCCAAAATAACGCCAAACCCAGTAAAGCCCAAAACAAAGCAATCACAAACAACCATGCATCCATGACTCGATAAGATCACATTACGACAAATCATGTTAAGATTAGTTGAACCACCAATTGGGTTCGTCACTACTAAAGGTCTATTGACAATCTCAGGCTCCAATCCCAACCTATCTACCAGGTCACTAGATATAAAAGAACTGGAAGCTCCGGTATCAAACAAAACTCTAACAGGAACATCATAAACAGAAAGCATACCTTGAATGATGACATTCTTTCCCTTCTCCGCCGCAGTTGGGGCATTCGACGAAGAAGGAATAGCATTAAGGGCATATGCTTTCACCATTTGCTTTTCCTAAGGGGGTTGCGGACACTTGTCCTTGTGATGTCCCATTTGGCCACAGTTGAAGCACTTCCTATCCGCTGGCTTGGCCCGACAATTACTAGCATAATGGTCCTTCTTACCACAGCTGAAGCACTCAACATCTTGCTTATTCTTTTTCTTCTGATCATCCTTAGTCTGATTCTGCTTTCTCTTATTCTGGGAACCACCCTTGCCTCCACCACTTGCTTGTGGCTTTGGGTCCTCTGCAGATGCAACCTCAGTCTTCGGCTTAGGGTAGAGACTTTCTGATCTCAATGCTTTCCCCACAATCGATTCAAACGTCTCATCGATGTGGTTAATAAGCCTTTCCCCCAAGTACTGATCCAAACCAGTTATGAATTTCTCATTCTTCTTCTCGGCAGTATCAATAAGAGATAACCCATACTTCGACAAAGTGTCGAATTCAGCAATATACTCCGAGACAGCTCTGCCATTCTGCTTGAGCTCCAAGAATTTCTTAAACAACACTGACTTCTGAGCAGCTGGAATGAACTTCTCGCTAAAGCGAACCTTAAACTGCTCCCAAGTATTCTGATCCTCGGGAGTAGCTGCCTTTATAGCATTCCACCGATTCATTGCCCGCCCTTGCAGCTGACGGGATGCTAGCTTTCTCTTCATCGCATCCTCGATACCCAAATCCTCGAAGATACGTTCGCAACTATCCAACCAATCCTGAACATCCGTAGCCGACTCCGTTCCGTGGAACGGCTTCCCACCAAGACTAGTATAATCCTTATTCAGCTTGGCGAAGTCGGCCCTCGGCGCCTGCACTATTGTACCACCACCATTACCACCATTGGGAGCTACTCTCTGCACATCCCTAAGCATCTCTCTCATGAGGTCAGTAAACATCGTCCTCATGTCAGCAGCATTCCCATTATTGGCTCCTCTACCAGCACCTCTAGCATACCGGCTCATCGTCAATGTGTAAAAGGAAACGATTAACGACCCCATAGTGGTACTAGTGCAGTACGACTTCATTCTTTTACTACTAATAGTATATACATATATAGCTTTTGAAAACCAAAGTAATCACAAATACGCTCTCTCATATACGTACTATCTCTCCCTAGTGTCTTTCCCTAGGTTAACTACGCAACCTAGAGCTCTGATACCAAGTGTGACGGCCCGCCCCGCACCAATCGACATTTACTCCAAAAGTGCGCTGTACACATGTCCAGTTAGCACGGGATGGATCGTTAGAAGAAAAAGGGAAGAAGAGAATTAACTAACGAGGAACCTGTAGAATGTCTCACAGCGCGTGTAACAAAAGATAATAATAATATACTTGACATAAAACAGGTGAGACAGTGCATAAGCTGATAACTAAAATCAACATCAACATCATTTTCAGAGCAGCGGAAATCCAAATACAGCTTATGATCCAACATGATTATTACAACTTTAAACTGTCTCTAAAGCAAAAGAAAGCTAAAGTAGAAGATGCACTACTAATGCCCAAGCAGTGATCTTCAACAACACAGGAAGAATACTATATGTATCATACGTGGAAGCCTCCTGCTCGCTTCCGAATCAGCTACTCGCGCATCATCAGCTAACATGTCTCTAGTCTGCTCGTGTGAGCACCCATAGTAATAAGAAGAGACATAAAACTCTGGGTCAGACAAAAAGTCTGGTATGAGCGATAAGCATCTAAACAGAACAATAACAGGTATACTAAACCATACCTGAACCTGGACCTGCAACCAAAGAGTTAGCACTACATACCGTACAATACTCTAAGGTGCCATAACAGATAGTGTAAAGAATACGGGGGTGGGGTGTGTACGTCATAATGATGGCAAACAAATCAAGCATAATAACCATCCTCACATCTCTCACTCAGTGCGTAAAGCATACGATGTCCACCACTGTAAATCACTAGACCCATCGAAGTAGTGACGGAGTTCGACCTGTACAACTACTGCTACTACCAAGCTTACCACATGGAGTCATGACCAAATCTTTACAAATGACCCCACTTCATTGGTCTGCTAGCTCTTTAGTCGTACCTAGGCCACTGTGGCCCTGAATCTGTTCACGTACTCCCTACACATAGTGATTCAAAGTTACAGACATCGACAACCCCTTAGCACACGTCCCGCAGCAAAGCCCAATCATGAAGCTCACTCATTGGTTCCCGACTGGATCCTGAGTCAAAGCTCCTCATTTGGACTTCCTTTGCATCTCGGGTTTTGGTCGAATTAGAGTTGGTCTTCAGAAAAGTCGTCGCGTAGTAGTAATAGCCCACGTACGGTTTGGTTCGGTGTTCCTCGTCTAGCTCGGTTCGGTTCGGTGTAACCTTCCTGCTCGGTTCGGTTCGGTGGTCCTAGTCCATGCCAGGATCAGTGCTCCATCCCTTCTCAGTTCGGTTCGAAAGTATAGTGCCCATCCTCTGTTCGGTTTGGTGGTTGCTCCCTTCTAGGTTTCCCGATTTGATCCCGTCCTTCTCCATTCGTCTGATCCGATCCCGCTCGCTTACATGCTCCGATCCGATCCACTCCCTAGCTCTGATCCGATCCTCTGTCCAACTCCAACTCTAAGCAATGGCCTTCCTCCTTGCCAAACTTCCTTTGTGCCAGACTTCAGTTCGGGTCGGATTCCTTGCCCAGCTCTCCTATCCGATCAGAGCTCATACCCGATCCGATCCGAAACCCTGCACAACTTTCTGCAACTTTTTCCAGCAACTTGTTTACGCCATTCGACGACGTTTTCGACCAATCTAACTATACTAATCAATCACCAAACAATTCATACAGTCATAGCAACAAATAGAAGTGACCATAAACACCAAAACATCATCCATAACATGTAAAACGGATCAAATATAGCCAAAACCCCATATTTTCCCCTTAAGCATGTTTAAGCAAAACTAATCATTGGGTTAACAAAACTTAACCAAATCAACCCAAATTTCTACCAGAGGCATAAAATATTATTTTCGAATTTATCGATATTTTTCCAGAATTTATTAGTGTATAAATTCGCTAATCTTCACTAATTACCCTTAATTAACCGTGATTAGTGCAAAACTATGCAAATCACTCACCTTGGCCACAAATAAAATTCTCAGAACTGAAACCTCGCTGATTTGGGAGAGTACTGATGTCTAACAACAGCTCTAACCTTGCCTTTGTGTTTTCTCTACTTAATTTGATGTAGATTAAGCCAAAATTTGATTAGAAAGTGATTTGGGGGTGTTTCTAGATGTTGGCGGACATTGTTAGGGTTCAAGAATGAAAGTGGCGGCTGGAAAATGAGGATAAGATCGTTCTCTAACTGATTTCAGTCTCCTCATAACCCTAATCCCGAAATCCCCCATTGGGCCTAGCTGTTAATCACCCTGTTAAGACCAATTAAGCTGTTTTTCACCATTTGAAACTTGTTTCAGCCATATCTCCCAAACGGTGAGTCCGTTTGGCTAATGTGACCACTCTACGGAATTGTAAACCATCATCCGGAGCCAATGCATGTGGTTTCAGGTCAAAATTCCTTTCCAGTCAAAAGTTATGGCCAAAACAGTACCAACTAGGGGTAAAATGGTCATTTAAAAATCGACAAAAATCATGATCATGAGAAATGACCCCAATAGTTGTCTCCCGAAGTTACATGACCATACGACTTCATATGTGAAAGAAATAAATATTCTACAATCCTATGATGCGTAGAATGCGGGTCGTTACAGGTACCATGCTTCATCCTGAATATCTTCAATGCTATCAGTGTTTGATGTTGATTCTTGACTGCCTTTGTTTTCTGACTGACTGTTAACCTAATTTGCATTTGGATTGCTGTTTCTGTTATTATTATTGCCTTGCTAATTAGTATTGATGTTGTTGTCAAATCTGAAGTAGCATCTGTTGGCTGTGTGTCCAAGTTTGTCACAAATTTGACATTTTGGTCTGTTGTTGGGATTCCATCTCCTAGCTCTACCTCTTCCACAGTTTGAGTGACCTCCTCTTTGTTAAGTATTTTGATTCCTTTGATTGTTTTTTTTTATTCTTGCCTTTTCCAGTGGTAGTGTAGTTAACATTAAAGTCGGATCCCTGATCCTTCTATCTTCCTACATGAGGGAGAAGCATATTATAGACACTCTATAGTGAAGGTGTAGGTTCAATTGATGTAATGAAAGCTATCACTGATTCATATTCATCTTCCAACCCCCTACAATATAAAGAATTTGTTCTTTTTCTTCAATCTTATTACCAGTACATGCGAGTTGATCACACAGGTTTTTGATCTTCATTAGATACTCATTCATGTTTGAGTTTTCCTTCTTTATACTCTGAAGTTGTTTCTTGAAATGTAACACCCTTGGAGCTGTTTCAACTTGCAGTTTCCATAGGAGGTAGTTGGATTCATCGAGTTGAATCGAGATTATCTGATTTCGAGGCTTAACAATGGATTTGATGTGTTCTTTTGTGCTTTCTGCGCTTGTCTGATTTGATCTAGCTGATGATCTTGGCGTGCTTGGAGGTTCTGTTTCCACCATGATTGCAGAACACAGAGGGAGGCTTCAGATTCACGAAAACAGGTGAACTTTTCTGATCTTCAAGTTCTTGAATTGATGAATCTGAGTGATTCCTTCAACTGAATTTGAAAAAATGCAACCAGATATTGGTATTGAAAATGGTAAAGCTTTTGACATGACTGATTTCAATCTTGGATGGTTTTCAATATTATTTTATCAATTGAAAGCAAGATTCACAGAAACAGGTGAACTTATCTGATCTTCAAGTTCTTGAATTGAAGAATCTGAGTGATTCTTTCAACTGAATTTGAAAAAATGCAACCAGATATTGGTATTGAAAACGGTAAAGCTTTTGATATGACTGATTTCCATCTTGGATGGTTTTCAATATAATTTTATCAATTGAAAGCAACCAGATTAATAATATGATGTCAACCGACTTTCTAGGATGGCCTTTTGAATTCAGTTGATGATTTTCTTCAGAATTTTTGATCGGATTTGAGGTTTCAGAATAGATTTACCACCAAGCTGTAATGAGGAACAGGTGCAGCCACTGATAGTCGGCGAGGTACTATTTTGATTTATAGCCTCAACTCTCAAAGGAAAAGATTTGAAAATCTTGGATGAGAGGGTCCAAATGATGATAAATGCTGATGGACAATCTATCGTCTTGATAGATTTTCAGAAATTGGATCGAGTTCTTGATGTTGTTTAGCAAGAGGGCTCCAATACCATTTACAAATTATAGCAGAAACAGTGCGGATGTAATATTATTTATTACTTGAATGAATACATGTAACGGTTTGCACATTATTTATACAATGCGGAAAGAATAACTGGACTGTAAAATAAAGTATGTGGATATTGGGTTGAAGCCCATTTACTTGTAATGTAAAGTGTAACGGGGTAGCAGTGTTAGACACTTAATATACACTAAACTATTTATTTTAAATGATATGTAAAGCATTCGTTCGGATATCCATTTCCGAATGACGCTGGCATGGAGGTCTATTTCCAAATGAATAGGTATTTTTCAACATACACATAAATTAAAAATCTGTATGGCTTCCACCATGCATATTATGGTACGTTTAGTTGCTCCATTTTTAAGGACCCAACATCTACTCTAAAAATAAACAAAGGTCCAAAACAAATGAAGCATGAAGCTTAGGGCCATGTCCAAGAAGGTTGAAATTCAGCTTTAACCTTAAAGCATTAAAATACTGGAAGCACAGACTTAAATTTTCAAACACCTCGGTTAAGAAAACGAATACGAATTTCAAGCTTCTTAGGATGAATTGAATTAAAATGCCATTGCTTTGTCAAATCATTATTGAAAACAACCTTGTTCTGATTTTTTTTATTTTAATCTTCTTCTTAAACATTGGATCTGAATTATTATAAAACTTAACCTATCTAACCCAATTTTACGTACTTGTCTCTAAATATACTACAAGAGTGCTCAGTTACTTATTCTTACAACCCAAATGTTTTATCACAAAAATCATATTTGCACTCTTTTAAGTTATTTCATACGTAATCTCCTCGCCTGCTTAATTATTACCATCTATCAAACAAACAAATGGGCCATTTATTTTAGTTTATGCACAATACTTCAAGCCAAAAAGACCCTAACAATCCAAATGATATCATTTAAGTTTATGAAAAAAAAAATTCAAAGAAAAAAACAAGAAAAAGGGTGAAGAAACAACATACTTGTATTACCTTTAGGAAAAATGCTTTGTTCTTTTTGCTAAACAAGATTGGTTCTTGACAGATTAATTTAGCACTGCAAAAAATAACCAAATTCAGCATCTATCCAATAAAATACTATCAAATTGAGATACAAAAGTGGAAACTTTGGTGTCATGTTAGAGCATTTGCATACCAGAAATTTGACAAAATACAGTCAATTCTGTAAACTCTGTACAGCAGTAAAATCACAAAGAATTTATCAATAATCATGAAAATAAGCGTACAGTGCACACCTGAGTTAGATGAAAATGATATGAGACTGACCATCGCGACTCCCTTTTTCTCCCTCCTCCTTTATCCGGGCTTGGGACGGTGTAATGTCCTGGGTTTTAAACTAAATATTTCTAAAGCCATAAAGTGATTAATTTCACTAATAACTAATTTAATTAATGATATTAATCCCATTCATGTAAATAAGAAAAAAGTAATTAACTTTTTTCTACACACTTACATATTGGCATATGAGAATTTTCCCATTTTTCTGTACATCTCATTTGTAGAAAACACTTAGCTAATACACTAAGTAAAATCCAATTTGTTTAAAGAACAAATTTATTAAGTAAATTGTTAATAATAATTTCTTCATACATATGCATCCATATAGGAGAAGTGCTAACTTGCGTGTACATGTCATTTAGTTAATATGTAAGCACCCCTCTTAGTTAACATATTAAGCATATATTTAGGAACTAAAATACTTAAGTAAGTTTCTAAATAAATTCTTCATGATTAAGGAGTACGGACAAAGGCGTTGCACTTAAGTGTAAAACCAGATCTGATGGAAAGTGTTTTCTATCATAAAGACTATACACTATTTCCATCAAGCATTTAAGGCAAGTTACTTTACAACTAAGATTGGTATTTTAGACAAAAGAAATGAATAGGTGGAAATAAAATCTCTGCCGAAGTGATAATGAAATAATCAGAGCATCTAGCTCTTAAGAGAAACATTCTATTTGTGCCATCAGAGTGTGTAAGGGAGAATGTAAATTTATTGCCCAAAAGGACCCTAGCATTTACTGTTTTTGTCAAAACTTAAACAAGATTGGACAAGGGAAGACTTTGTTGTGTAAACACTAAACATGCACAGAATATTTTTTGACAAAACTGGGCATCAAGGCAAGAACTTTCCCTCTGTGTTACAGAACATAATCCCATCTAGCATTAATGACACCCTTATTTTTATATTATTTTATGCCTATAAATAGGCAGCAGTTTCTTACCTTTTTGCACACATTATTTCGAGCCAATCGTAAGAAGAAAGAAAACAGGAAACTTTTGTTTAACTGCAGAAAAAGGAAGTGAGTAAACCTTATCTAGTTTCCTTGTTAATTTCTTTACTGTAAACTGTTTGAATATATCAACAGTATGTTTTAATTTAGCTACAAGTTCATGTGATGATAATACCATCATCTTGTTAGCAAACAACACCTGATTGATACTAGAAACCCCTGAAATACATTTGTTATCAAATGTTATATTCAGATATAAGAGTAATAGTATGTTTTGCATAAGTGTTGATAGTTTAAACCATTTGAAAGAAACCTGTTACTGTGTTCTGTAAACACAAAACATTTTGATCACTTGTTCTCAGAAGAGAATGCTACTAAACCCTCACACTAGTGTTATGTAAATACAAGTGTATAATTTATATACATTAGTGATCTAACCAAAGAAAACAAGAATGAAATAACAAATGGAAATAGAAACCAGAAAATAGAGAAGCAGATTGTTCTCTATAACCAATCACAAAACTTGGATTTTCAAACATCACAGAATCTTAGTTTAATTATATAAACAGAATCATGTTGCCAAACCATGATTTTTAATGGAAGTTTTATGATTTTTAATGCTGTGTTGATCGAGAATTTTGGGGATGAACGGAATTTGGGTTTTGGTCGATATAGGCGATCCTGATGAGCGGAGATCATGGCGAGAGGAGGAGAGGGACATTTAGGGAAGAGGAGTGCGGGAAAAATATAAAATGATTTTTCCATTACATGGATTTTGAAAACGAATTGAATTTAGGGTTTTATTTTCTTTTTGGGAGCATGAAGCATGGCGTCGAACTGCACCACCGTAAGGGGAAACAGGACCGCCGCACCTGGGGGGATCAACGGGGTAGGTTGTCACTGTGATGTGACCGGAGTTGGAGGCACTCTAGTGGACTGAGGAGGGAGCAACCATGGGTTTCCTCGATGAAACCCATACCGTGATAATGGAGGAGAACAGTTAAATCACTGTAGCGAAGGTGGTGGTGGGATCTGGAGATGGCAACGTGATCCCGAAGCGAAGTGTGATATGTCCAAATGTTCAGAGGTGGTGGGTGATGACAGGATGGTGTGTGCACGTGCACGTGTACGTGTGCAGATGGAAGAAGGGAAAGGGTGATCGGGCAAAGGAATTCATGGTGATCAGAGGGGGTTGGCACGAGATCTGGAGACCTGGTACTTTGGTAAGTACCAGGTGGTACTTTGGTATTTCAGCGGAGCATGGTGTTTGGGTGATCGGGCAAACAAAAGCACGGGAGCAAGAGGGTGGTACTTTGGCATTGGGAAAGTACCAAGTTGTACTTTGACGCGGCAGGAAATAATGAGTGTGGCATCATATTTTTGAGGGAAAACACGGTGATTGGACGGTGGCACTTTGGCAATTTGATCTGGTACCTAGTACTTTAGCTGGCGCACGACGTTTTGGAGCAGATCTACTTGCGAAACACAGTGTTTTGAAAAGTGGCACTGGTACTTTGGTAAAACCGATAATAAATGAGTTTTTGAATGAAGTTTTACTAAAATTTGTTTTAATTCAAATAGAAAATAAATAAAATTAAAGAATAAATAAATAATTAAAAAGAGAATTTTTATTTAAATATCGTAGGCAAGTGGAAGAAAGACAATAGCAGGAAGATCAAAGACAGAATCTCAACTGTAGAAGTTCAACAGGTTTGAAATTAGAAATATAAAGGGAATAAGTAATTTAAATTATAAATTTAAATTATTTATGATTAATTAAAAGTAAGAAAATAATTTACAAAAGATGATTGAAGTATTAAACATCGTATAAACACAGATGACAAACAAAGAAAATACTGTGTGTGACGCACACGCTTTATTTTGCTCATTTCTAAATGATGGTTAACACTTTATTTTGCTCATTTCTAAATGATGGTTAAAACTGAATAAAATTGTTTGACTAAAACTCAAAATCAAAGGATGTGTAAACTGAAACATAATCATGTTCGGCTAATAATTATTTATCAACTATAAAAGACGTTACGTAAATCGTTCGTTTCGAAGAGACCGGAATAAATATTCCATTTCGACTCGAATTATACAACGCATGTTAGAAAAGTGAAGATGGAGATATGCAAGGGCTATTTTAAATAGTACATTTGGTCTGTTTAATCCCAAGACAAACCAGAATGGTCTGATAATGTATATCTATTAGATTCTACACATCGAATTTATGTAAGTATATTACGTTAGTGGCAGAGAAATTCGTTTCTCTTAGCTTTATTGCCCGCAATATATTTGAGAAATCGAATGAATGTTCTGACAGATAGGACAATGTGACATTCAAAGTAATTGAAGATATAATCTGTTAAAAAGATAATTTTAGCCTCAAACTTCACAACTAAGAAATGACAAAAATCGGGCAGACAACATGGCTATGTGGGTAGCTCCCATTAGGGTGTATTATCACTTATCTAGAGATTCATTTTATTCCTTATTCTATCAATGTTGTCCCATTCGGGAAATGGTTGCCGTACACAACCATTGGTGATATACATTTGATACACTCAATAGAAATGAGTGGTCGGTCATGTGTGGCTGGGTTACAAGAAGTTCTTATTGAACCCAGTGTATTCCTCTCTAGAGGTACACTATCGGAAGGTGGTTCCATACCTTATTATAGCTGGAAATCCATTATACATAAGAGTTAAGAGGTTTTGTTTGTATATTATATAAGTGGAATGTGAGATGAAAGCATTTCTACTAGATTCTAAATTATTTGTTGAAACCCTAGACATTATCATAATATCTGGTTTAAATATACAAACTGTTTTGATTCTCATAAGGTAAAAACCCGTTCAGTATTTACGACACGGTCTTCTGAGTATGATTTTATTTCTTAAACTTGTTTTAAAATCGTTTACTCACACCAGTCTCTGACTAACCCAGAGTTTATTTTTCTGTGTTTCCTTTAAACTCTTCCGTACTCATAACACTTGTTATGAGTAGACAAGTGATCCAGGTCTTGACTTAACTTTTGGAGTAGCTGGATGGGAGGGATGTGAATATTGGCTTATATATGTATAATTATCTGCAAGTTGTTTACCATGATGTTATGTATAATTATCTGCAAGTTAGTATCACAAATGTTAAGTATGTAATTTGTGATGAAATGTATCCGTAAGTATGAAGTACTCTAAATGTACTTGACTTATGATATGTAGTATTTTGGGTTATTATATTATGATCAAGTTCCGATGTGAGATTCTGATGTTTTCTTTAGTTTTATCTTCTATCTATCTTTTATTCTTATATAATGATACAACTTCCGAGGTGTTCGAAAGTTGGGTCGTTACAAATCGACAATGTATATTTACATTGGCGAAGTTAAAAAGGGTTTGCAAACACTACCAATTATTCAAATAAACAAAAAAACATAGTCCATAATAACAAACTAAACTGTCGCAGTAGGGAAAAACAAATGCAAATGTCAAAATAAAAGGTATATGATATAAACTAGGGAAATGCTATGATGAACTCCTAAAAGCAACTATTCAGCCACTAAGATCAAAAGAGATATCCTCTTTGCTCCATGCAACTGTGGACCCTATTGCATCTCCAACCACCTTAAATTTATCTTTGCTTCGCCATAAAAAAGCTTCTGCATTCACCGCAAACTCGACAAAAACCCTTCATGCGTCAAGCCCTAATGGTTTAAAGTGAACCAAATCAGTTGGATTTGTAGAAAATATTTTGCCTTCCGCAACCACTTCTCCCTCCTTGTACCAACTCAACAGCTTGCATTTAGCTCCAACCACTGAAGCAGGTAATTCCAAGGTACTAGTATGGTTTGACTGCCAAACAAAATGAAAATACGAATGATTATACAAAAAGACAATGATTTATTTGACAGAAACAAGTTTACTTAAGAATTATTTTTCCATTTACCTGCCTAGCATCAGATTCACTTATTTGTCCATCAACACCATTTCCAGCGCTGTTTTGGTGTGACTGCAGTAGTTAAAAATTAATAGATATAATGATGTACGATAGATACAAGCAGAATTGGAACTGCTCAAATTATTGTTATTATTACCTTGGTAAGTATATCAACTTTGGCCTCTAGCGCTCTTATTTTTTCTTCCAGTGAACGCACCATTGTGTTACTTTGTGATTGGGCTTTTAGCTTTGAAGATGTAACTCCAAACCCAAGTCCTCTTAATCTACTGGGTCGATCAGCCCACAGAACATATAAAAGAGCATCATCTGCCAATGATTGATTCGCTGTCTTCGACTTGACTAGTGGAATTGTTGATTTTTTTTTCTAAAAGATTAAATATACAATGCAATGTTAGTTAATACATCATCAATAACACACACGTAAACTGTATAATAAATAGAAATATTTTGCAATTGAGTCTTCAACAGCTTTATTTGTTGGGTTTCCTTTTTATTCATATGTCCTTTTGTCCATAGCATTGCTCTAGTAACTTCTTGTCCAGGGTTTTCTTGCTTCTATAATTATAAGTCGACATCATATATGACCGAAAGTTAAATAACTACACCAAACGAAAATAACATAATGGTAATGAAAATAAAAAATTATTTAACCAATTTTTGCTCCAATCTTGCATATCTTAATCGACTCATCGTGTGTGGATGAGTATGCTTTTTTCTCACTTGCTTCATTAGAACACTTTTCGCCTATGTCAAAAGGTCAACTATAAAATATCTTTACAACCCAAAGGTGTATGGATATATTAACAACATAAATTTCAAAGTAAATATGTTTTAAACAATCAGGTATGTGACATTAAACTATGGTAAAGCACTGTATTTATTGCTGTTTCAGGCAAAAATTATTTTGTTGAAACTAATTTGACTTAGCATTACATATCTATTGCAGCAGCTAACGAACAAATCACAACTTACTTGAAATTTTACGGAAGATCTTTGTTTAATGAATTCACTGCATTGGTTATCAATCAAATTACCAGGCTTTAACATAGCAAGTTTTGCTGCATTTTCAGCTTCGTCCAAATTTAGAGATTTTTCTTTGCCTACCTTACATCTATACCCTCTTACAGAAGTAGCCATCTTTTGAAAGACATAATCTTTATGGATCTCATCGATTTTGTATCTTAACTGAAAAACATTGAAATTTGAGAATAATAGTAAATATAAGCTTTGATACCCAAATATGAATTATATTGTAGTAATCTTACCAAAACAAGTGTCCACAGATCTTTTCTCTCAGTGCTAGAAACATTTTTCCAGTCATCAACGGTGATAGGAACTTTATTATGTGCTAAAGCTCCTATGAAAGATGCAAAAGGTATAGAAGCATCACCTATAGGCTGTCCTTTCTTGTTGAAAACGATTTCTATCCTTGCATTCGAATTATCTTTCATTCCAAGCCCTTTTAACTATGTCATGCCTCGTTTCTTTCTTTTAGGTTTTTGTTGAATCTCATTGTTGTTAACGGTGTTATCTTCCTCAACCTGAGCATTGGTATGGGATGGAGATTACGGTGAAGGTTGTTGAAGTTGAGATGTACTTGGAGGTGAAGGTACAGATGGTGATGAGGATTGAGGAAGAAATGGGGTGCAACGTGTAAGTGCAGAAAACAGTTGCGATTTTCTTGTGTGCTGTCCTATACTCTTATATGTCTGTAATTTGAAAAATTATAAATTAATGTGCAAACAAATACTTTTCCATTCTGACATAAAAAACTGACCATAGCCGATAAAAGAGAGGAAATCGAGCCAATCTTCTGGGTATCAGCCTGTTTTGCCCCAGAATTGGAAGTAGAGGAAGACTGCAATTTTTTCACTTGCTTGTTTTCAGCCATTTTTTTCTTTTGAAATACATAATAAAAAGTGTGCATTTCATTACACTAAATAAACAAATGAACTTAAATTTACATCAGAACAATAAATACATATACCTCCAATAAACAATAACAACCACATATGAAATCATACAGAACAAACTATAAATTATTATCTACAGAATTATCTTTAAATAAATGGAAGCGGTTTGAACATATAATAAATATCCATCGTATGTAGTTTGAAACAAGGTCAGTAATTTCATCAGCCCTTGTGGAAATTTATGTTCATGCTAGTTGCGTATAATCAAACAAAGTTCAAACAATACAGTCACAGGGGAGAAAAAACTGATAGACCCAGATATTCACATATTGCTGTTGTATGTATGTAAATAGCTTTTGCATATGAATGATGCATGTTTATTTTACAAACAAATATCATTGGACTTACGGCTATCGAGGCAGGTATTGATTTTACAAACAATTTCCAAGGTTTACAACAAAAATTGCAATCTTAAATTACAATCATACAGTGAAACTCCAAGAATAATAATAAAAATTTACCTTGATTTGTTAATCAAAGCCAAGATCCAGAACCGTCTGCCAAATTTGCAGATTAGGGTATGCTCTTATAGAAGTTATTGGCGCCAATTCTGAAAAGAGTAGGGAGTTGAGAGGGAAATCATACCATCGGACGAGGAGTAATAGACGGAGACGTGGTAGAAAAAGGCAAGAGGGAAGGGTTTCTCCATTATCACCTAAAAAGGATGAGAAAAATAATTGTGTTTTTCTAATTTGGAAGGAACGAAATGAATTTTAGTTTTTTATTCCTATAGATATGTGTAAACGTAATATTTTTGTAGAATGGCCCTTGTTTTAATTCATCAAACGTTAAGATAATCAAACGCAGGTATCTTGTACAAAATTTAGTAGAAACTTAAATCATTCATCATTTATAATTTTTTTGTTTTTTCGTTATGAATATCAGCGATATTATTTAAAGTTGTTAAAATATGAACAACTTATCAAAATTTCCTTTAAACTTTTATACATTGTTATGTTTTTATATTTTGTTTATTCTTTTTCAAAAAAAAATTCCGTCTGAAAAAAATAACCACACAAATTTGAACGTTTTAAAAATAGAGGTAGTTTTTAAATGTATTGTATATTACAATTATTTTATCCACGAAGTAGACACCTTTGTTGAAACAAATTGTATAGCATGTAAACGTAAATTGTTGTGCATATTGATGATCCTTCTTTAATATATGATCCATATTTACAAAATATGAGTGAAGTGGCTACGGTTTTCGCATGATTGCGCTCTTCGCGTATTAATTATTTTCTATATAACATATTTTATTAATTAATAATTTATTTCTTACATATTCTTTTTAAGTAATTATGCGATTTGATAGTTTGTTAGTATTCGAAGATGAATTTTTTAATCCGTGGCAAAACTATGTTTGTCAAATCCTATTTTCAGATGATATTACGATTTGGAAGTATGTGTAGACGGAGGACAGTTTGAATTTATAGGTAAAGAATTTTAAACATTGGTGGTCTTTTTATAAAAAAATTATTTGCTAGATTTTACTTTAAAGTGGCCTTACATTTGTTAATGTTTTTACCAGAGGCGGCCCTGACCCAGTGCAAACTGGGCCACCGCACAGGGCAGCTGATCCGGCTAGGGCATCAGCATTGCACAATCGCACATAGTAGCTGTACATCGCATTGAAAAAATAAACAAAACATCTTATCTAGGGCAGAGGCGCTCAAGCGCAGAGTGAAGTCGGAAAAAAATCGACATAACAGAGAAAAAACGCATGAAGATTTAACAAGCCTAGGGTAGTCCAGACGTGCGGCGTGAAGACAAAAGAAGAAGACTCTAAGGCTTTGATTCTCTGAAGGTGAATTTGTCAATTTCTAAAATTATCTATTTCATAAGCAAAGAGGCGTGGCAGTAGATTAGCTAAGAAAGAAGTAATTTCAGTGTTAATTTGTTAATTTATCAATTTGCAGCTGTCAAATTTGTGAATTTGCGAAGGAGCAGTTGTCACTAAGGGATTGAGGTTTGCAAAGAAAGAAGTGGTTTCAAACGTGAATTTATCAATCTGTCAAGGACAGGAAAGCAAAGATTACTAATAATTTGTCACTTTGTCAATTTGGTTGAATTGGTTCTAAACATGACTAATAATTGAATTGGTTGATAACTTATTTGATAATTTTCGAATTGACAAATTTTCAATTCAATTGATTAAATTTGATGATTTTCAAATTGGGTTTTAATATAACTAATAAGTAATCCAAGTTTTGTATGTAATTTTTTTTTTCATATTTAAACCCTTTTTTTGGTATTGTAGCCATGTTATTTGTATTAATCTTGTTTGCACGATTAGTTCGTAGTAACAGTATTGAGGTTTTAAAAAATAATTGTCTTATAATTAAGTATATTGTTTAGTATCAATGTACAAAATTTAACATTGGTGCATCATTTAATAACATCACACCGGGCATCAAAAGTCTCAGGACCGGCTCTGGTTTTTACCAGAAAGTTCTGAAATTTGAAAAAAAAAAATTGCTAGATCTTATATTTATTATATTTAATTGACATAAAAGTTTGGTTATATTTATAAATATTTATTTGTTAGATTATTTGTTCACGGAATTTTAAGACTTGTCATATTTTACGAGGAGAATTTTGAATATGTAAAAGAAAAGTGATTTCATTTTTGTGAACCAGAAAATGACCGCTTGTTTAGGAATCAAAAATTGACCGCTAGTCTGATCACTCAGAAAAAGTCTGATTGGCTTGCTGGATCATTCCATGTTCATTTGGCAGATCACGTGAAGTATGGGATCGATCTCTTCAAAATAACATGATCAGCATAATCCGATCATCTAAGAATAAAGGATCTCATATGTCCTACATTTTCCTGATCACTTCGGCGAGTTTGGATTGATGTTTTCTAATCCGAAATACCTTCAATTAAAATTTCTTATGACAATTTACAAAGTGCTTCTCAATTCTTTTCAAATATTTTCATTTAAGACCATATGTCATTATTAAATATACAATATGAAAATTATATAAATAACTTTAGCAAATTGTTATTCATTGATTCATCTATAATTATGTCAATACAACCATATTCATATTAATATAAATGAGAAAAAACATATTTTGAATATATAAATACGTAAATAGTTGTTAACTCATCTAGTTGGTACTAAATACAACATTTTAAAATATACATACATCAAAGAATTTAATATAAATTTAATAGTTGTTAAGTCAATTAATAAAATTAGTTTTTTATTCATATATAAAGTTAAATAAGTCGCATAACATAAATAATATACATAAACAATAATAACAAATCTATTCGGTTTATTTTCCAACAATGGCGACTGGAAAATCTTTCATCCTTTCTTTAATTTTTTTTCGTTTCTGACTACTCTTCCTCCTTGATTATCATATTATTCTTCTATTCCTTCTCAAAAGCACCATCTACTCTTTTACTATTCCAGTTTTCACCGTTTGTGAGATCGTCCTTTTCAATTCTCTGATTCAGTTGAGCTTCTCCTATTGCACTTTGGATCTGTTTTCTTGTATTACATGTGCTTCATTTTTAAACCACATTATGGAACCAGTTTGGATAGAAATGGAGACAACAGGAATGCATGGTTAAATTAAATAGTTGTTTAATTTAACTGTAATCGAACCGTTCAACGAATCAAATCAAAGTGAGTACAACTCACTCGGTTTTTACCTACATATTTTATATAAGTCGGGATTTATTTTGTGCGCCATGATTGATAATTGTTTGTTGTGTGTTGAATATTATATATATATATATATATATATATATAGGATCAGATGGTTGGTTTAAATCATTCGTTTAATGTGAATAAAATATAATTGTTAATTTAACGATAATTTTCAAACAAGGTAACTTGCCTTGTTGGTTACGTTTATAATAATTTAAACGTATTAAATAAAAATATGAATGTTTGGATTACTGAATATTACATCTGCTTAATAATATTATTCGAGATAACATATTTGGATGCAGAAAAACAGGTTGGAGGGATCCAACTGGATTCCTCAAATTTATTATTATTTTCATATTATAATTATATGAACTGTTTCACCAATACAGATTGGACAATTAATTTTGTTGATTGGAAATTCAACGCTTGTGTGGTTTTAACCAATGGGTCATATTGGTTGAGTAATTAGCATCAGATGACTTGAAAATCAATCATCTTATATACATTTATTTACCGTTAGGTAAATAAACACAAATGAAGTTATTAAATTTATTTTTTAACTAAAGATAGATAATTAAATCTATTATTGTGAATGGGAATTTATAAAATGAAATAAACATTTTTTATTTATTATTTAAGTTTATAAATAATTATAGAATGATTTTTATAACACAATTTTTTGCGTAATAACATTAATAGTTAAATGAGCAGAACTTAATCGACGGTTAAGGTTGGATAAATTGTTTTTTAAGAACAATTAAATGGGGATATTTAAATTAATTATATTATTAATTAATTTGAAGGAAGTATTAATTGGAATTGATTAATGAGATAATCATGGGTTGAGTTTGACTAATTCAAATATTTTATTTGTAATTTTTTATTTGATTAATTTACTTTTAATTAATCAAATGTAACAGTAACGAAGAGTTGTTTAAATTTTATAAGACTTTTAAAGGAAATTTAATACTTATTCTTGTAAATAAAGTAGTTAACTAAATTTACAGTACTTAATGCTAAAGTAAATTTATTATTTAGTTTAAGAGATTAATTTTTAAAGGAAAATGTTAAGCAAGTAATCAAGAGTGTAATTGGAATATAGTTAAATTGTGAAAAAGAGTTTATGATCGGGTATATACTTTAAAACCCGAGAGTTTTTGTAAATAAAGTTATAAAGACATTTAAGCGGAAACGATAACTGAAATGAAATGTTTACTTAACATTTGAATTAAGTAAAAAGAAATAGAGATATAAAAAGGATTTATATTAAAACTATTAAATAAGATTATAAAAGAGATGTGGAGTTAAAACGTCAATTTGAAATGGACGATGCTTAATAACGAGATTAAGTGGAACGAATAGAATTGAAATGAAAATTTCAAAGTGGAAAACGATCAAATGGATTATAAATGGAATAAAATGGGTTGATGAGGGGTTAAGATAAAAAGAATTAACAAAAGATCTAGTTCAATTTATTAAGTTGTACACTCAGATATTTTAATGTTCATAAAAGATTTTGGGCGGAAGTAGTAAGTACTACATGTTTTCTGATCAACAAGATGTCATCCACTGTTCTGGATTACCAAATACCTTATCAAGTTCTATGTCTAGATAAACCAATTTATCCAGTGAAGCTAAGGATATTTGGATGTAACTTTGTTAGGGATGTCAACCCACAGTTAACAAAATTAAATCCAAAATCTATAAAACGTATATTTATTTTCTATTCAAGACTTCAAAATGGATACAAGTGTTTTTGTCCTAGTCTTTACAAGTACATTGTATCAATGGATGTTAATTTTATTGAAAGTGAACCCTTCTATTCATCATCATTAACCTCTCCAATACCAGAGAGTCATGATAAACAGTTAGCAGATGAAGATAATGATTTTTTGATATATCCTACTATATTCAAATCAAACAGTGATCAACATGGGAATGAGGAGTTAAATCCAAGTACTTCATTAATCTTACATGTTCCTGTTTTAGAAAGCACTCATGCACCAGATTCAAGCATTGATTTTCCCATTGTATTGCGTAAAGGGAAAAAGAGATGTTCTTGATAGAATTTTCAGTAAAGATGAAATCAGATGGTTCTCTTGAAAGATTAAAGGCACGTTTGATGGCAAAAGGGTATGCTCAAACATATGGAATTGGCTACTCCCAAATATTTTTACTGGTGGCCAAAATAACTTCAATAAGAGTTCTCGTATCCTTGGCAGCACAACATAACTGGGTACTTCATCAACTGGATATTAAGAATTAGTGGAGTTGAAATATTTCTTGGGTATTGAAGTGGATTGCCACTTTAGTAGAGGAAATTCAGCAAGGAGGGATTTGCACTGGTTACTTGAAATCAAAGGAGTAGCTGATCTTCTTACAAAATCTTTGCATGGTAATAGGATTAAATTCTTATGCAGCAAGTTGGGCATATATGATTTGTATGCTCCAACTTGAGGGGGAGTGTTGTGAGTAGTGTATACGTATATACATATTAGTACGGTTGTGTATATTTGCTATTTGTATTTTCTTTTTCATTTGTTTAGGCTTTGGGATTTCTTGCGGCTTGTTACTTTATATGTAAGGATATTGACTGTAATGAGATAATTAGCTTTTTCCCTCTTTCATATTTTCGTGTCTTTTATTCAAATAACACGGGTTTATGTATTATTGTTGGAATTCGGGCGTCGAATCCCTCGGGTTTTTGCACTCAAACATAAAATTTAATATGTTTCTACACAAATAAAGCTTGTTTGGCTTCCAACATGCTTCTATATACTCCAAATTTTCAGGCTCTAGATCAGATGCAGCTTCTCTATCTATGAAAATAGCTTCTGCTTCTAAAAGAAGAGCATTATCTTTTGGCCTCATTTTATTCCAACATTTAATCTCCATTTTACAAGCAGTAAGTATGTTTATAAAATTATAACTAGGACATCCATACACATTCATTTTTAAGCCTCTTTGTATACATTCACCATAACTAGGTTTCACATGCCATTCATTCGCATATCTAAAAGGGAAAACTGTATATGTAAGAATTAAATCCAAAAGTAATGGATTGTGATCACTCGAAAGTTGGGATAACGACAAAGCTTTCATATCAGTAAATTTGTGCAAAAAAAAATGGTTTACAATGATTTTATCAATATTGTTTGTCATACCTCTATGCCTCCATGTATAGTTAAATCGCACAACCTTGATCTCAATTAATCCAAATTGAGTAATACAATTATTAATGGCTCTGATCTGCTGAAAAGGAATAGATAACCCACCTTTTTTAAATCTAAATGAGAAATTGAGTTATTAAAATCACCCATTAAAACCCACTCTTCATTTAACATTTCTTCCTCTTGTATAATACGTTGCCATAACAACTGTCTCTCTTGACAACAATTGTAACAACCCAGATTTTGGTACCAATTTAAAAATTATTTTTTTATTAATTTTCATGGAAGATTAAATATTTCAGAGGATTTATTTTGAGAATAAATGATTTAAAATTTATTTAAATCGAAGTTAGAACGTATAAATTTATTTTAATTATAAAATGAACTCGAAATGGCGTGCTAGTTTGAAAAATTGATTTTTAATTTCAAATGAATGTACATAATTCAAAATAAATCGGATTTCAGTAAAACAAGAAACGTTAGAATCTGCTTAATTATATCTTTCTAACGAATGTGAGAATTTTAGATTTTACTTTATAAATTGTAAGTTATTGCCAGTTTAAAATTCAAAATAGTCGCTATGGAATTTATTTATATTTCAATATACATATATACATATCTAGCCCTTAAAAATAGCCATTTTGTAAACGACTTCCGTTTTCAATGAAACCACTTTTGTTGGATTCGTATCGTCAAAACATAACTAAATTTCAATTTCCCTAATTTTTCAAGTCAGTATGTGGCCCGACAAATTAAAATGTACATTCAAATTTAATATTGATCGTTATATTAATTTATATTTTAGTTTTGATAAAAACTGATCGAAACAGTTGAATTATCTTACGAAACATATCCCATTATGTCCGGAATGAGGGAATTTGGTTAGAAATGTAGTCATTGGGTTTAGTTTGGAGTTTGAACGAAAAGGAACTAATTAAAGGATTAAATAATAATATCATATTAGTATATAATCTAATGGCAGACTCTTATCTCTTTTCAAGATCTTTTATTGTGAATTCTGGTTTCCCTCCTTCCTATTCGTCCTCGTCACTAATTGATTCTAGGGTTTCTTCTCAGCGTTCTTTTGTGGATGTTGTGAGGAAACCTCTTCCTTATTCTTCTGACCGGATATCGCTCAAGAGTAATCCGCGTAGGAAAATTGCTGGTGTTCATGTTTGTTTCAAATGTGGCGATTCTCAACATCTAGTGAAGGATTGTTGAAAAAGAATTTGGTGCTTCAATTGTAGAGGAGTGGGTCATCGGAAGAGTAGTTGTCCAGAGATGTTTAGAGGCACATCGGTCTTTGAACTATTGCTCTTCAACTGCTCAAGAATGTGCCAGAAAATGATTGTGTTCTTGGATCTTTACGTTTTGGATTTTCTTAATAAGGAGAATGATGGGGCTTATTTGGCGTTGCTGTTGGGTTGGCATTTGGAGGAGCTTGTTGATGGGATTTTGTGGCGCAAAAATGACAATATCATTATTATTTTCCCTCCTTTACCAAATCCGATGGGAAGAAAAGAGCATGCTTTCTCTTTCAGTTTGAATCTTTTGAAATTGAGGAGGATCTATGTTGATTCGTTTGCAAAAAACAAGCGGAAAGTTCTTATGTTATTGGATGAGATTCTTGCACATTTCGACGCAATTAATGCTGTTGTTAATTATGATCACAATGCTACAAATTTTTAGCTATCATCTAATGGTTATCTCTCTTTCTTTTCTCACTCAGATGCTGTTCTTCAGAAGGGGACAGAATATGATGCTGAGACTGTTTTATTTGATGATGGAGTGGTGCTTATTGAAAGAGAGATGGTGGATTATGTTGGATATTATTGGTATTTGCAGCGTTTTGATCCGATGATCATTGACCCTGATGTGATGAATTGTTCAGATCTTTGTAAAGGATCATGGATCAATGTTGGTAAGGTCATTAACAGTGGGAGGATTGTAGAAGCGATGACAGGAGATGATTCAGTGGATATGAAAGGGTTTGATTCAGGTTTTGTTCGTGATAGTCCTCGTGCTCGTTTTAACCAACATGCATGTGTAGATGAGGGGTCCAAATGATGTGTAGCTGAGGACATTGTTTTATCTAACAGCTTCAGTCTGTTGGAGGTTACTGATGTAGAGTCGACTTCAAGAAAGAAGGAGGTAGGTAGTATGTTAGTGGATCAGAAGAAGGCTCAGTTCAAGTATTCCTCTTTTATGAGGAAAAGATTTAAAGTTGGAAGGCGTAAATATGGATGGAAGGAAAAATTGAAGTGAGTAAGGTCTTCAAGTCAAGAGCAGGATAAGAGGTTGGCTACGGGTTCAGTGAGTGATGACTTGGGGGTTAGTTTTTGTTCTATTGTTGATAGAGTAAATTTGGTTTAGGGGCTCTGTCATTTTTTTTGTGATTGCGATGAGGCTGTATTGTCTAGGGAGGATATGGTGGAGAACAACGGTTGGGTTGAGGGTTCTATTGTCAGTTCTTCATTTGGTGGTGTCCATTTTCTTGGGAATGGGGTTGCGGTTGGAATTTTTTCAACGTTGGTCCGTTTTGACAAGTGGGGTTCCGTGTTTTTGGTGGACAAGTTTGATTGCTTTATATTTTTGATTATGTCAGGAGTGAGGCTTCTCTCCATGTTCTTGAGGCCGGATTTTAATGTATTTCAATCGGAAGTTGATGTGCCTTTTCTGGAGCTCATTTCAGCTGATGGATTTTGTCCTTCGATTGGATCTGGTTCGAAGGAGGTTAGTGGATGGCTTGCATTGAGTAGTAGTACTTCCACTACTTTGGCTAGCAGGAGGAGGCGAAGGAGAGTAGTTCCTAGTTCTGGCTTGGTCAGGCGTAGTGCGAGGATTAGATATAGCTCTTCTTCTCCTCATGGTAGGTTCCCGTGCTCGAATACTAGTTGTAGTAATTTGGGTTTGGGCTCAGGTATGGTTCCTGTTTATGGTAGCGATTATACCCCTTTTGCATTGGGTAGTCTTTTGACTAGTTAGTTATTTCAGTTGGCTAGCGATACTGCATTTATTTTTATTGATTTTGACTTAGATGCGGAATTCATTAGAAGCAGGGAAATAGAGAGGGTTAGTTCCTTGAGATGTTGAGGATTGTTAGTTGGAATATTAATGGTCTAAATGATCCTAAAAAATGTGCTAAGGTCAAGACCTTTTTTTTAGAGATTTTCATATTGATATTATTTTGCTTCAGGAGGCTAAAATAGAGAACCCATATTTTAGTTTTTTTGCGAGGTTAGGTGGGTCCCTCTTTTGTAATTGGGCTTGTCTTTCGGCCATAGGTAGTGCTGGAGGACTTATGATTGGTTGGGAAGATAATCAGTTTAGGCTCGTGCAGGAGATTCCTAAAACTCACTCTTTGCACATCATTTTAGTCTCTCTTATTGATAATTCTTTACTGGGCATTTCTAATGTGCATGTTCTTCATACTAAGATTGAGAGGAGATTCTTGTGGATTGAATGTGCTGATTTTAGATATCTTATTCCTAATCAATGGGTTGTTGGGTTGGGGGGGAGGGGACATTTCAATGTCACTAGATTTTTAAGGGAGAGAGCGCCTCGAGAAGGTGATTTCTCTAATATAGAGGAATTCAATTATTTCATTTTAGATAATAGTTTGATTGAGATTCCTTTCAGTAATAGATCGTTCACTTGGTCTAATGTCAGAGATAGTGCTTCTTTTACTTTATTAGACAGATTTTTAATTAGTACTGAGGTGGATGATAGGTTCGCTATTTGTAGAGTTAAAGGTTTGCCCTTTTATATTCTGATCATTGCCCAATCATTCTATCGTGTGATTCGAATATCTCTATTAGTAACAGTTTCAAATTTGAGAAGATGTGGTTATTAGATTCTAGTTTTATTAACCTTGTTTCTGTCAAGTGGATTTCTTTGTCCTATTTTAATATTTTGTATAGGGGTAATTCTGCGAAGATTTTTGCTGCGAAGCTTAGTAAGTTAAGATTTTTTCTTAAGCGTTGGAATAAATATATCTTTGGTAGTGTTAGGATTAAGAAAGATAAGATTATGTGTGAGTTGTTAGATTTAGACATGATCAGTGAGTCCAGGATCCTTAATCCCAACGAGAGGGAAAGTCTTTGTTACCTTAGGAATGATCTCAGGCTAACTTTAGAAAAAGAAGAGATCGTGTGGAAGCAAAGGGCCCATGTCCATTAGATTAAGGAGGGTGATAGTAACACTAAGTTTTTTCATAGCGTGGTTAATAAAAGGAGGCATGATAATTTGATTCACTCTATTTTTATTAATGATATGGAAGTGACCGTTCAGAGGGAATTAAATGAGGCTTTCACTAGGTATTATAAATAGATTTTTGGAAATAGGATTAAGAGAAGGATTAATGTTAGTTGGAATGACATTTATCCACCTGACTCTAAGGTTGAGTTACTAGATTTAGACAAGCCTTTCTCTGAGCAGGAGATTTTGAAGGCTATTTGCGAAATGCCAAGCAATAAAGCTCCAGGGCCTGATGGTTTTTCTGTTCTCTTTTATAAGCAATTTTGGGAGATTCTGAAATTTGATATCATTAACCTTTTAAATGATTTTTATAGTGGTAATTTACGTTTAGGAAGTTTTAACGTTGCTAATGTTATTATCATTCATAAGAGAGAGGGTGCTAATTCTTTAAAGGATTTCAGGCCTATTTCCTTAATTAATTGTTCCATCAAGATTATTTTCAAAGTCCTAGCTAATAGGCATAGTATTAAGATGAATGAGCTCATTGATTGTTCCCAAACTACCTTTATTAAAGGTAGAAACATAGTGGACGGAGTGGCTGCAGTGCAGGAATATATTAATGTCTATTGTAAAAATAATTTGACTTGCGCCATTTTGAAGTTAGATTTTAAGAAGGCGTTTGAATCTGTTGATTAGGATTTCATTAGTGAGTTGTGTCTTGCTAGAGGATTTAGTGTCAGATGGATCAACTGGATCATGCTTTTGCTTAGATCTGGTTGTTATCATATTGTTGTTAATGGGGTGGTGGGCAAGAAGATCCAATCTAAGAGAGGTCTTAGACAAGGTGACCCCCTATCTCCTTTTCTCTTTAATTTAGCGGTTGATGTTTTCGTTAGAATTATTAAGAGAGCTGTTAGATTAGGTGTCTTAGATCGTATTGGTAATAAGGAATTTAATAATGATTTATCTATTTTACAATTTACAGATGATACATTATTATTTTCCTCACACCTCCCCAAGCATATTATTGCTTTGAAGTTTATTCTTTATTGTTTTGAGATGTTGTCTGGGCTTAGAATCAATTTTGATAAGAGTGCTTTAATGATCCTTAACGATCATGATAATGTTGAGTCTCTGGTTGCTGGCACTTTGAACTGTTCTGTAATGAAATTTCCCTTTGATTATTTAGGTTTTAAGATTAGGCCTTTGAAACTTAAGAAGGATAATCGGTTAGTTATTATTGATAAGATCAATAATAGATTATCGAGTTGAAATAATAGATTCATGTCTAGAGCTGGTAGATTAGTGCTTGTTAATTTGGTGTTGTCTGCTATTCCCACTTATTGGATGGTAGTTCATCGATTTCCTCAATGGGTTGTTGAGAAAATTGACAGAATCAGGCATAATTTCCTTTGGAGTGGTGTTTCTATTTGTAGAGACTTTAAATGTTTAGCTAACTAGGAGATGTGTTGTAAGCCCAAGAAGGATGGGGGCCTGGGGATCATTAATTTGTTTAATTTTAATTCTTCCTTGTTAGCCAAATGGCTTTGGAGATATAGATGCCCTGATGTATCAGCTACTTGGAAGAATATTATTTCCGAATTTTATTATTCTAGAGGGGAGTTTTTTGTTAGTTCTAGTTTTAGTTGGTTTAATAGATTATCTTATTTTTGGAAGTCTGTTCTGATGTGTTTTGATTTTTTTAATTTAGGTTGTAAGTTGACTGTTCATTCTGGGAATCTTACTTTCTTTAGGCATGATGCTTGGATTTCTCATTTGCCTCTTAAAATTGTTTTTAGTGAGCTTTTTAATAATTGCTGCTTTAAGAACGCGTTAATTATTGATGTTTATAGAGGTGATTTGGATCCCCCGTGGGAGTTTACCTTTGATAATATTTTAGAAGGAGGAATGTTAAGGCAATTATCCTTACTTAAAGCTAAGTTAGCACTTTACCATCTTAACGAGAATAGCGATTGTATTAGTTGGGGTTTTGATAGGAGATTAGTGTTCTCTTTTAATTCTGTGTATAATTTCATTAATTTTTCTGGTGTTTCTTTGTATCCTTTTAAGTCTCTTTGGAAAGCTAATGCTCCTCCTAAAGCTAAGTTTCGTATGTGGCTGATTATTCATAAGAAGCTTAATACGGTTGAGCTTTTAAAGAGGAAGAATATTGTGTTTGATGTTAAGTATTGTTTCTGTAGTCTTTTGGATGAGGATGTTGATCATTTTTTTTTTCTTGCAGTGTTCTAATTACATTTTAATTATGGTTTTTAGGATTTTTGTTTTTGGTAGTTCTATTTCCTTTAGCAATTGTGTTGATAATTGGCATTACTATATAGTTTCTTATAATTCTAGACAGAGATATGTGTTGGATTCTTTAGTCACTATCATAAGTTGGTTCATTGGTTGGAACGTAATCAGAGATTTTTTCATTCTATCTCTGTATCTGCTGATTATTTAGTTACTAGGATTGTTAATTTCTGTTTGGATTGGATGTCTAACACTCACTACAAGTTTTTTGGTGAATCATTTTTTGAGAGTTTTCTGACTAAGGTTAGATTTAATATGTGTTTATTTTTTTAGAATCAATAGATATTTTAGTTGTAATAGACCACGCATTTGTTATTAGTTCTTTCTTTCTTCTTCACACACACACACACACACACACACACACACACACACACATATATATATATGGATATATGTTTATATATATATATATATATATTCTTTGATATATATATATATATATATGTGCACTTATATCCGTATATATTTGTGTTGATTTCTTATGATATTGACTAGTTTCTTTCAGGTTTCAGGTAGCTGGTTTTAGCTGAGGAGCTTGGTGGTTAGCTATCTGAGTTGGTGCTTGATTCTCTCTCTCGATTTTATTTGTGAGAGGTTTTTTGTAGAGTTTCTTTGGGGATGTTTCTGTTTTTGTTATTGTATTTAGCTTTGAGTTTATAGTTCCTGTATTGGAGTAGATATACTTCATTATCGAGTGGTGGCTTTGCCGGATTTCGATATTGAAGTTTGATGGGCGGGGGTTTACCGGAGCTCATCTATCTACTATCCTTTACATTCTTGTAGTTTTGTTTTGTATCGTTTGGTTCTCCTTTTGGGTTGGTGGTCGAATATTGTATTCATTTTGTTTTTTATTATATATGTGTGCTCTCTTCTTTATAGAAGATCACACATTTCTGTTTCAAAAAATATATATTATATTAGTACATATACTATGAAATACGGTCAAAACCCTATGTTTTTTCAAACCTATGGTGAACCTTTCCCAGCCGCCGTTCTCTCTTCTTCAATGGCCAAAATCGCTCGATCTTTCTCCCCTTAATTTCTCTTGATCTACTCCAAATTAACTAAAACTAATAAAACTAATATGGTAGAGTTATTAGAAGAGTATAAGGTATCATCGTCCACTTGATCGGAGTTAGGCGCCACCGATTCATGAGATTAATGGTTTTGCATTGATTTATAATTTGGATTAGGCGGGGGAGATTCCACCATTTTTAATTAGAAGTAGAAAAATGAAATTAACAAAGAAGAAGTATATATGTATGTGTATATATATATGTATATATATATATGTACATATATATATATATGCACACACACACACACATATATATATATATATATAGGGAGCGACTATATGAACACAAAATTTTGACACAAATTAGAAGACACAAAATCTTAGTCACACGATTAATTTATCTTTATGTTTAGAGGTGCAAATCATGGAGTAATCCTATGGTTCAGATTCGATGTCCCTCATTTTTTGTCAAACTTTTATGTCTAAATAGACTGTCCCATATATATATATATATATATATATATATATATGGATTTGGGTCACCCCTATTTTGCTGCACCCCTACCATATTCAAAGTTACACTAATCCAAATTCAACAAAATTTTGTAGATGTTTAATCCACACATATATTATCATTTATTCAAAATTTGGCCTCATTTCGACATTAGCATCTTAACTCAATTATTTATCTTTTAGACATTTATTGGAACCTAAAATTTAAACATCAAATGTATTATTTTGATCCTCGAAAACACGAAAGTAACAACGTTAATTTATAGTATATTTCAATAAAATTTACTATACGTCACATGATAATGTTCTATTTTAAATGTTAAAACATTAAATAATGTTGCTTCTAATAATACTATTGTGTACAAGTTGCACACTAGTAAAATTCAAACTCAAAGTTTGGATTTGCGAATATAGGAACTAGCATCTCAAATGTTACAACTTTGAAATTTAAAATTTTGAACCTAAAATCTATTTTTTTTTAATGAATAAATTCTCGAACTTATTTTTACTTTTCATAATTAAGACGATATAAAAGTAATAATATTTTAGATTTTATGTTTCAACTTCAAAACTTTCACATCAATGTTTAAGTTATAACTTTTAAATGCCAAAATTTATAATTCGTTCTTTTTTCAGTACGTTTTGCAATTCCAACATCCACCCTTTAAATTCTCATCATAATCGACATTCAATTTTCATAACTTATTTTTGAAGATTCAAAAACAGGGTTTTCATGTTTTAAAATTTCAAACTAGTTATCTTTTAATTCGAAACTTGAAATTTTAAAATTTCAACTTCTTTAAGTTTCACAATTGCAGTGCCTGAGTTTTTAATTTTTAATTTTCAAAATACGTATATTTAGATGTTCATATGCTAGTTATCAAAGTTTAAAACTGTAAATTCAATATGAATATTAAGATTTTGAATTTATTTGTTTTTAATTTTTGCATTTTCCTATGTTAAATCTTATTTTTCTAATACTACTAAAACGAATTTCCAAATTATGACTTTTCAAAATTGAAATTTTGACCTTCCTGGTCCTAACTCCAAGTAACCAATTTTACAGAATAGTAAATTCACGGAAGCTTCTTTTATGTTGCATAACGAGGTTTACATATTTTTCTAAATATAAGGTAGATCCGCTGAATACGGAGAAGAAAGGGTATCCCATCGCTCGAATGTCCAATCTCTGATGAAATTGCTTCCTGACAGCATTGCGATTAATTGTCAATCGTTCTTTCTCCTCTAGAACCCCTAAATCGAATACATCGTCAATAACTTTCATCCTTCCTGCTATTTAGAGCAACACTCTCTCAATTTGAAGGTGAATTTTTGTTTTTATATATGTCCGATTTAATGTTTTCCTTTTTTTTCTCATCTACAATTCTGATTTCGAGTAGACCAGAGCTTCATGTACGCTTATTCAGGTTTTGGTTTAGGTTTGCACTTCAGTGATTCACCTTTGTACAAGTAATCTATTGATTTTTTATAGTTGGAGATTAACAAATACTTAGAACAAATCCGTGTTAGAATAGTGTTACCATGATCTGTTGAACTCTGGGTTAATTGATTTGTTCTCATATACTGACTGTGAAATTTACTTGCCCTCCTTTACCGAATGTGAAATTTATTTCAGTTACATTAGCTGAGCAAACCCATGTTTGCATAGTTGCTGTAAACTTTTTGTTTATATTGCTAAAAAGGTTGTATTTGTTATACCTATTTCCAATATAGTATGATTTGTAGAGGTTAGAAAATCTTTGTTGAAAACTAGTGTGTAACTCGTGCGTTGCACAAGATTAAATTTTAAAGTACAATGTTTATACTATTATTGGTAAATTAAAGTTTATCATGTATCACTTGATAAATTCAGTAAAATAAATGAGAACCAATTTTTTTTTGATATTGTCGTGTATAATTTTATGTTATATATATGGCATGCCTCTACGCTTAAGCAAATAAAATATTATTTTTTTCATTTTTATTTATATGTATATCATACATACATTTATATGTTTAAATTGACATGTTTTTGATGATTTATTGGATGAATTAGTAAAAACTAATTAATTTTTCAAAATAAGTTATTTTTGTAGTAACCTAATATGTTTACGTATACGGGCTTAAATGTGGATTGTAAGTAAGAAAGGAGAAGGGATCAACAAAAAATGGTAGAATTTTTATTGAAGTTATTTGACGATAAAACATATTTTTTTAAATATAACGTATGATATATTCTCTAGATAAATGAATCATGGTTTATTTTCAAATTAGCTTCATCGATATGTACATTATTAATATTATGCAACCGATATATGTCTATATGTTAATACATATATATGTATATATATTCATACATACTTACATACATACTTGCATCCTTATATATATATAATTTTAGTTGAATGAACAATAAGTTTATTGTTTTAATTAATATAAATATATTTGTTTGTATATGTGTGTCTACTTATAAAAATTGGCACATATACTTAGGGTTTATCAGAAGAATATGATGGCCTAAATTTGATATTCCATAAGTAATCTAAATAAATCAGTTGAACTGTGAAATATTCTGAAAGAACTAAGGGGGTTTTGTTAATAATAGCAGAAATGCTGAAAACAAAATTTTGCAATGTAGTTTTTGATAGTTTATTTAGATAAATAAACAATAAGCTAAAAATATTAATATTATTTGTGTATATGATTTACAAACCTTTATATTTGGATACTAAACCAATTTTACCATCCATATTGGTATGGATATGTCAAACATATTGAAATCATCTTGTTTTATGAGTTATTACGTGAATATGCAAATATTTGTTAATTATGAAATTGTTTGAATGGTTTCAAATCATGAATTGCATAATTGACTAGAATATATCAGTTTAGATGTACAACATTTGGTAATGTTAATGTAACAACCCGGAAAATACGAGCCAATTTAAATTTTTTTGAATTGGTCATTTCAAAGGAATTTGAACAATTGAAATAGAATATTTCAATAAAATACGGAATTAGAAATAGTGAGTCAGTTTGAAAATTTGAATTCAAACTTTCACTGACTGTGTAGGGTGGAAAATATAACGGATTTTAGTGAAACCAAAAATATTTAAATCTGTTAGTGAATACCTTTCTAATGAATCTGTAAAATCGAAGTTTCATAACGGGAATCAAAAGTTATGGCCGAATGAATTTTCAGAAAGGTCGCTATATAGAATATATAGACCTGGAAAATTGATATTTTGCAAACGACCTCGGAATTCGACGAAATCTCTTTTGTTGGGTCCGGGATGTCAAACTATTGCTAGGTTTCAAATTTCATAATTTTAGAAGCTAGTATGTGAGCGTGGCAAAAGAAAATGTGTTTGGTCAATTTCTGTTAAATTGGATCGACCAGAAAATGGCCATTTTTCAAACGATCTCAGAATTCGACGAAACAAGTTTTGTTGGGACCGTAGCGTCAAAACGTAGCTAGATTTATTTTTCTGGAATTTTTCGAATAAGTTTGTGGCCCTGGCAAATTGAAATGTACGTTCAAAGTTAAAATTAAATGTTTTATACTTTAATTTGAAAAATAACTGACGGTAACAGTCGAATTGGCCAACGAAACATATCCCATTGTGTCCGGGATGGGGGTAATTAGCTAAGGACAAACTCTGCGTCGGGTATGTGAAAATCGATCGTATCAACTCATCCTGCCTGTCTCAAACCAACAACATACTGTCTCCCTATAACACGCTGCGGGCCAAACATCTCAAGTGGAAGAGGTGGATCTACGGGTACGGGCAACTGACCGGTACCCTGGTAATAACATCGGTCTCCCAAGTACCAAACAGAAAGATGTGCCGGTGGGAAGAAGAGGACACGTCGAGTAGATATGCGACATGCAATGGAAAATGGATGGGCATCAGGTACTGGGCCATCCGCTGCAAGTAACAACCAATAAGAAGCCCAAGGTGCTCGTAGCATTTCCCCCTCTCCCTCATATCTAACTGGGTACGAGCCTCCATCAAGTCATGTCTCACACCAGTAGGAGCACGCCGAACTACATGAATGCTCTCCCATCTACGCATGCGTGGGAAAAAGGTCTCAGCAGCATGACTGGCGGTGGGCAGTATGCGTGGGTGCATGTTGGCCGTGTACTCGTAGTACCAGCACGGCAACATGTACCAAAAACCAAACATCTGCTGAACCTCTCCAAAATAATAGGAGTCAAGAGCGGTGTATAGATATCCTAATATGGCAGAGCCCCAATCAAACATATGCAGCTGCTCTAAATTGACTAGTGCTGCTAGGTAGCCGAGCCTAATCGTACTCCGTTGATTTGTGATGAACGTCGAACCAAGGAGATATAAAATGGTAGCCCTGTATACTACGTCGTGGAAAGCTACCTCACCGACATGCGCTATAATATACTGAAGTAGATATGTGACTGAAACGACACCATTAGCTATATGAGCCGCCGACAAATCTGGCAAATACTGGAGGTAGGAATCGGGTAACTCAAAAGAGGAATCAAAGGGAGGTGGGTCTCTATCTGGACGGCCTATCTCAATCCCCGTAAGCATGTAAAAATCGGCTGGGGTGATACCTAGCTCAAAATCCGGAAAGTGAAAGGTGTGTGTAGAAGGCCACCATCTCTCCGCTAAGGCATCGACCAAAGGTCGATCGAAGGACTAGGGAGGTACAATACGTAAAAAATGTCTGAACGGACTACCAAGTAACCTCTCTCGAATATGCAGTGGTAATAAGTCAAGGGCATGTGAAACAAACTTTGCCCAACTCCCGCGAAGGTAGACGTACCCAGTCTATTAAAATTATACTAGTTAATTTACTATAAAACCACAAGTTCATACGATTAAAACATATGACATACCTGCACTAAACTATAACGTAAAACCTACAGGGGATACTTTTTAACAGTTCAGTAACTACAAATTTTAAAATAATTAAAATTAATACCTGAACGGTCTCCAACGCGGTAAAAGATCGATGTGTGAATCCCTGTGGTAGCTCGTGGAGGATACGTAAGTCCTCAGTTGTCGTACCCTCTGGTGGTGGAAGGTGAGCTGGACCGGAAAGATCATCTGGCATAACTGGAACTGTGTGTCTCCCCATCTTCGTAACGCATGGCGGCATTCCGGCGTCGGAACGAATAAATAAAATTAAAAAGGAGGAAATGGAGAGGAAATGAAATTTAACCCCCCCTCCCCCGCGCCATATATAGGCGCGGGAGAGGCGCGAGCCGATTTTATCGGCTCGCGAGCTTGCGCGCCGATAAAATCCGCTCGCAGGCCACGAGCCGGTAAAATCGGCTCGCACCTGTTGGGAGATATCAAAGATATCTCGATATCTCCCAACATGTTACGGGTCGTAGCGTTACGATCCGTAACGCTGTTGGAGATGCTCTAAGCAGTCATCGTTCACGGGTACATCTTTATAAGTTATCTGAACTTTCAGTAAAAACTGACACTAGTTTTGGTTCCCCAGTATTTAATTGAAGTTATTATCAGAGCAATTTAAATCGCGGCATCTCTAACAGAATCAACAAGGGCCTTAATCTTACCATGATACTTCTAGTCTCTTTTATAGAAAACGGAAACTGCAGGAATTTGAACCATCAAAAGTCGTTCCCCCAATATTTTTCCAATATTGGCCGCTGTAGAAACTTCGCAGGTACACTCCAAGGAAGATCGCAGCAGCTTCTCTTGTGAGCTTGCAAATGCCGCCATCATTGCAGTTGGCGTTTGCACACCTTGTGCACTCAAATATTTGTTTGTGAAGTGCATATGAAGAAGGTAAGGTTCAAGGAATCTCAATTGTATTTGTATCTCACTAGGTTCGCCACATTTGCCACTAAATTCTCATTTATTAACATCACTCTTGGAACAATATCATAGAAAATATCAATGGCAATAGAATAATATCGAGTAACTCTGGAACTGTAAAAACAAAACAACCATGTGATATACTTAGAATTTATTTAACATATTAGAATAAAACTGTGATCTCCAGTTCATAGAAATGTAAATAGGCTTTCTGCCTTTTGCAAGCCTACTAGTATCCATTTAGTGAGGGTAGACTTCTGGCATACTAGACTCGGTCCTATAAAGGGCGGAGCCAACCGGTAGTTTCTATTGATCAGGGATTCTAGTCCACGGAAGGAAAATTATATTCTGATGGTAAACATAATTTTGGCAGTATGTATGTATGTATATATATATATATATATATATATATATATATATATATATATATATATATATATATATATATATATATATATATCAAAAGTCATGCAAATAGTTTTGGCAGACTCCATGTATATATTTTGTCCATAGAGAGCAAGTAAAAGAATAACCTGCATATAGTGGCTAGTCCTAGGCTGAGAATAATACTAGAATGATCGATACTTATAATGTATAAGCAGTCATCGTTCACGGGTACATCTTTATAAATTATCTGAACATTCAGTAAAAACTGACATTACTTTTGTTTTTCCTAAGAGCTGATGCTATCTTTAAAAACTGACGCTACTTTTGGTTTGCTGAAGAGCTTCATTATTTGATTGAGTTTGAAATTAGATTATTCTTAGTTATATATTTATTATTATTACCATGCTTAGTCATGTATACCAGTTAATAAATTCATGAGGGAAGATGTTTATATAAGTTGATTGGGTTCTTACTTCTTAGGATTAGCATTGATATGGTTCCGGTAGAAAATAGGATGCATAAGCATTTATACTGGTACATGGTTGTAGACTTCACAGATATAACCGTGTCTACATGGTAAACTTTCCTCCTCACTAAATGGTTTTTGCATAAATTTTTGGGAAATATATGGCTTGTCGTATACCTGTTATAAAAGACACTGACGTGTTTCTTGCTAGTCTATTGTAATCAACATATTTTTTTTTTTTTTTTTAGTTCCGGAACAGATAAATTGTACAAATTGATGTTGAACTGCTAATTTAGACAAAGAAAAGGTACGAGAAGATGGGTTCTTGTATTAGACAAATGGCAGCCGAACCTTGTAATTGAAATTTAGCAAAAGTCCTTAACCATGTCTACACTCTTGAATTAATTTGCTGAAATCCGAAGTTGTGTGCCACATGCGTGTTGCTTTTCTATTTTTTCTTTTTTTAGTGCCTGGTCTTGAAAAAAAAATTACTAATGGGATACAATTAACTCATATATTGTCCTTACATTCATGTGGCACAAATTGTGTCTTGTACATTTGTAGCATGTTCTGTTTTCTTGTGTCATTCCCTTGAATGAGTTCTTGTGTGACTGGTCATACTGAAACTAGATGGCACATATATTATACATGTAACACCCCTAAGTCCCACATCATTGAAGCATGTGTGTAGTGGGTACTTATATAGTAGAGCCCATCTCTTACTAACGCCCAGACCTTTTGAGAAACAAAACCTCACACCTTTACGGTGGATAAGTTGGGGGCAATATCTTACGTGTATGGAGGTGCAGGTTGTTACAGTGGTATCAGAGCTGGTACCGCTACACGTCCCAATGGGAAGATTGGGTTGGTTGTTGCAGTCGAGAGACTAGCCGTAAAATCAGCTCTGATGTATCACTGTATGTCATGGTATGGTTGCAAAGCCTAGGGCCGTTACATTTGGTATCAGAGCCCATAGCCAGCCGGAATTGTGTGTGTAATGTCGCGGATGTCAGTCGGTGTGGTACTGATGTGGGTTACATGCACAATGCCTGAGTGGTGAGTGATATAAGCCAACGAGGACGTTGGACTCTTTAAGGGGGGTAGTCTGTAACACTTTTCTCAAAAAGCTAACAAAAAGATCTTTTAGCATAGTGGTTAGTGCGTGGTGTTGCTTTACGGGGGTTCAATACCCGTGGTTGTCACAATACCTGAACATCATACATTTTTCTTGGGTTGCAATTATTTTTGGTTTCCAAAGTAACAGGCATATAAATATTATTATGACTTGAAGTATGCAGCCTTAAATATTGATTAAAAAAAATGATCTTAAGTAATGTTGTTGGACCATTGAAATACACTATCTTGTTTCTATTTTGCTTCCTTGCCCTGCTGTCTTATTCACGCAGCACTTATGAACTCCACCTGAAATTTGTTTGGTTAGGGAATGCTAAGGCAGTGCACACGTGTGTACATGCAGGCTTCCATGATCTTGTCCCTGATATAAAACTGATATGCATAGATAACATATTTGATGAGGAGATTAGTTATTATATTTAATTCCAGTTGAAATTAATTTACTTGAACTATGATTTAATCCTGACTCGAGTGTTTATGTTTTTGCATGGAACGCTCGGGTCAAATCCTGAGCGTTACAGATTTTAAAGATTACAGCTTAGAATTCGACGACCGGAGAAGATGGGTATTCCAAAGACTGCGCACTTTGAAGATTTAAAAACAGTAAATATTTTTCCATTGTATTCAACTATATTTTATATTCCGCTGTATAGAAAAATCTATGTATCAAAAAATCTGATTAATATATATAAAATTTTATTCCGCTGTTCAATACTGTGTTATTTATTTATTCTGTATCTCTGTGTTGATTCTATTTTAAACTCTGTAAGCTAATAACGATCCATCAATTTGAACATTTCAAGTTGATTTAATTACCAATTTGAGGCGGTTAAAACGGCGGGACGTTATATTGTTGTTGTTTGCTATGGTTTTTCTAGTATTGTATTAGTGTTTTCAGTGTAGTTTTTATAGTGGTATTTTTTTGTGTTTAGTGCATTTTTTGATTAATGGGTCTAGTCGGGTTACCCCTTTAAATAATTGAATCAGGTCGGGTCAACCTAACCCGTTTATTAAATGGGTTAAATGGGTCCGGTATTTTTATACCTTGAACAAGTCAGGTCAAATTCTACCCGACCCATTTATCACCCGACCCGGCCCATTTGACGGGCCTAATTGGGTCTTAACTGATTTGTATTTTTGGTGGCCTTCCTCTTTTTCTTTCTCTTGTTTTTTCTTTTTTTTCTTTTTTCTGTCTTGTTACCATAAGTTTTTTTGCTTGGTAATATATTTAATTATTTTTAACGAAAAAAGGACTTACGCGGAAAAAAGGGTACTTACTAGTGCACGTTAAAGTTACTGTTCTAGGAATTATAAAGGCAATTATTATACAAATTGTTATTCAACCCCAATTATGAGGATAATTGTAATAACCCGGAAAATACGAGCCAATTTAAAATTTTTAAATTTGTGATTTCAAAGGAATTTGAACAATTGAAATAGAATATTTCAAGAAAATAGTGAATTAGAAATAGTGAGTCGGTTTGAAAATTTGAATTCAAACTTTGACTGACTGTGCAGGGTGGAAAATATAACGGATTTTAGCGAAACCAAAAATATTTAAATCTGTTAGTCAATACCTTTCTAACGAATCTGAAAAACCGAAGTTTCATAACGGGAATCAAAAGTTATGGCCGAATGAATTTTCAGAAGGGTCGGTATATGGAATATATAGCCCTGGAAAATTGATATTTTGCATACGACCTCAGAATTCGACGAAACCACTTTTGTTGGGTCCGGGATGTCAAACTATTGCTAGGTTTCAAATTTCATAATTTTTGAAGCTAATATGTGAGCGTGGCAAAAGAAAAAGTGATTGGTCAATTTCTGTTAAATTGGATCGACCAGAAAATGGCCATTTTTCAAACGACCTCAGAATTCGACGAAACTAGTTTTGTTGGGACCGTAGCGTCAAAACATAGCTAGATTTATTTTTCTGGAATTTTTCGAATCAGTTTGTGGCCCTGGCAAATTGAAATGTGCATTCAGAGGTAAAAATTAAATGTTTTATACTTTAATTTGAAAAATAACTGACTGTAACAGTCGAATTGGCCAGCGAAACATATCCCATTGTGTCCGAAATGGGGGTATTTAGCTAGGGGCGACAGTCGTTGGGTTTAAAAAGGAGTTCGTTTGAGAAAACACTATTTAAAAATTTAATATAGTCCTCGGCCAATCAGAATTTTCCATTCATAAATTTTTAAAAAAAAAAAAACCCTCGAACGAACGGCGACCCGAGCTCCCAACCTTCCAGCCCCGATCGCTGCCGCTACCGCCACCTACAGCCTTTGCCACCGCCACCCCTCGACGCGCCTCCGTCCCCTCTTCAAATCCGACTAACCATCGCCACCCCTCGTCGCCTGTGCCGCCCGAATCGAAGCCCCAAAGTCCCGACCTTTCCACCGCCGCCGCCGCCGATCTAGGCCACCGAACGCCACCAAACCACCACCGACAGGAAGCCCTCTCTTCCCTCTTCCACGTCCAACTCGCCGATCATCCCCTCGTGCCTCGATTCTCGCGAAAACTGTAAACCTAGTTTTGAAGCTTCGTGAAAGTGAGTTTTTCTTTGATCTTTACACTTTGAAAAATCATATCTTTTTGGTGTGTTGACGAAATTCGATGAAACAGGAAACATCGGGACCGCAAGGAAGCTCTCTACCCAATAGAAGAAGCCGCGGATTTTTCTGACATCGTATCGATTTTTAGCGCTCTGAAAACCAATGTGAGAAATCTAAATTAACGTGAAATTGAATGGAAGATGTCGTGTATAATTTATATTAGAGAAATATAAATTACATACGTGTTGTATACCTCATGTACATACGTAGTGTAAGCTATATAAGCGAAGTATGAATTTTACATGCATAGAATAATTGATATATGTGTTGAAATGCAAGTGAAATATAGCAATTATATATATATATATATATATATATATATATATATATATATATATATATATATATACTCCCCTCGTCCACAAACCATGGACGATATTTATTGTGGTGAATTGGTGTGAAATATTGGATGAAAAATACGAATGGTTGAATAATGGTTTGTGGTTGATATTGTTTGGTTGTGGTTGAAAAATACCCATGGGTGATTGAAATGAATTGGAAATATTTGTGGAAATAAAAATAAACATGCCGCCTGCGTGCGAATTAGATGCATGAATCCCCATTGTCAAAAACCGCGAGGTTTTAAGGTAGAGCGAGGAGCCGTACTAGGGACGGTGTCGGTTTTAACTACCCTGCCGTTATGCTGCCGAAATTTTGAATAATCTTTGTGTGTTAGAATTATTTTCATATGTTGAAATTATTTTCATGCGTTGAAATTAAAGCCCTATGTTGAAACTATATCCATGTGTGGAAAATGTTCATGTGTTGAAAAGTGTTGTGTGAAAATTAAATTCATTTGTGAATGAACGAAGTGTTTAAACAATAAAAATCACATTTTTATATAAATATGAAGTATAAAAAATATTCGCCTTATATAAATAGTTTCAACAATAAAAATCCCATCTTTCCAATATGAATAACATAAATAAAATGTCCATGTATGGAAATGCTCATTTGTTGAGAAGTGTGTGTAGTGGAAAAGTTCATGTGTTGAATAAAAAAATCGAACAATAAAAATTATATTTTTATTGAAACTATGAAGTGTTGAAACATCCATTCGTCGAATAAATATTTTCAATGATAAAAATATCATTTTTATCATATGTGTGTTATGCTAAAGGTATGCGGACGTTGAAATAAATATTTGTGAAAGAAATATTCTTTTTAACATGCATAGGAACCAAATAAAATAGTCATTTATTGAAATCTATTTTAGTTCGCCAAAATTATCATCTTTGAAATGTGAAGTGTTAAAAATAGCCACTTGTTCAAATAAACGTGCATGAGTTGAAATATACATTAATTAGCTAATGATATGATTTTAGCCTATGCATGCAACATTAAAATGAATGGTGTTTTTAAACCAAAGCAAATCAAATATGAAATTGAATGGAAAATGATAAGTGTTAGAAATTGTATATATGTACATGCATATCTATTGAACAGGTTAAAGAAAAGGGGCTAGAGGAGAGGAATAAAATTTTGTGCCCGACAAATAGGTACACATTTACTGCTTTGTTTGGGTGATGATTTTATGAGCCTGTTGGCTAGCCGCTTGGCTTTTTCTTTTTCTTTTTGATATAAGACGCCCGTGTGGCTATTTGGGAATTTTCCCAGACCCTCCCGTACAAATGAGGTTATGGCGAAATTTTCCGAAATTTAAAGGCGTTAGCGAAATAATTGAAATGGAAACGATCTAGGAATTTTCGAAAGAACTATATTTATATAAATAAAAATAAAATTAAAACGAAACGTGGCCGTGTAGTTCGTGTTTTGAAACCGTGATTTCAAACGACCAGTGCGGGAAATCCGACCATTGAATTTTCCCGAATTTGCAACCGTTGGGTTCGCCTTGGAAACATCTTTCCAACGGCACCAACTTTGTAAAGATCCGACGGTTGGATTGTCTGGAATGTTTAATTCAAAACTGAAGAAAAACAGTGCCAGAAACGATTCTATTTATATATATATATATATATATATATATATATAATTAAATTAAATCGAATAACGACGCTGTAGTTCGTAAAGTGAAATCGTAACTTCAAATGGCTAGTGTGGAAGATCCGACCGTCGGATTTTCCCAAAACTGGAACCGTTGGATTCGTTTTGAAATGACCTTCCCAATGATGTAAAATTTGTGAAGATCCAACGGTTAGATTTTCAGATATGTGTAAAACAAAATTAGTGAAAAGCAGCGCCAGTGCATCGACACGACCCGAAACGTCGTTTAATTAAATATGGCCATTTTAAATTAAATAAAAGTGGCGATATATCGTTATAAAATACTATATACGATATAGAGTGGAAATAAACCAATTTTGTTACGTTTGCTTGAGATGTGATGGTTGAATGTATTTGACATGAAAATTATACCTAAATAACTGAAAAGTGAATGTTGAATAGTCCAACCATGTGATTAATTGATTTGAAAATCTAAATATACGTGGGTTATTTGAAAAGGCCGAGTTTATCTCCTTCCAAATAATCAATCGACGTTGAGAAGTCGAAGAGTCGAAGACGGCTGAAAACCGACGATCTCCACATTGGATGGATGGGCGCTACTGATGCTCGTGATTGGAGTAGCTACCATGAAGGAATTGAAGTAGTAGCCGTCCAAACATACTGTTGATTGTACGGATATGCGAGGGATTGATGCCTCCGGTTTCGTTCAGACCCAGAACGGACTTGTAAATGGATTGTGTGTCTGACATTGGATTTTGTTCTGTGTTGATTGATCTCTTTTAAATATAAATCTGTTTGGCGGCAGAGAATTTATTCTCTTGCTTAACGCCCTTCTCTGAGACGTACGAGCTCAGAGGTTATGTATTGACAGAAATCAGTCGCATGGAGTGGATTGCCTGTGTGGCACGCCTAAGTGGCATATGATCAAGGCTTCTGTTGCAAAGCAAAGTCTTGTGGTTGATGATCAAAGCATGGTCTGTGTGACGTAGCTTTGTGCATAACGTGAATTCGCGAGCCTCACACCCCGGTATGAGTCAAAAACGGGAGAAGGACCCAAGGAGTGCACGACGTTTCTTTCTAGCTATGGTGGTGTCAGTGACCTCCCAGCCCTGACATTTATATCTACTTTTCACCTGTGTGGTTGTTGGAATACGAGGCACCTCGATTATAGGTCTGTAAGGACCGGGAAACGTGTTTTCAGGAATAACTAATCCTCAAAAGTAAGAGAGGACCGGCCTTGGAGGATCCAGGGGATTGCTGTGTGCGGTCCCGAGGCATTTGCTAGAGTGTCTCGAACGGAGAGGAGCTTGCCCCTTGCCTCGACTCATGAAGGAATCCAATTTCCAATACGAAATATGCAGATGTGATTGTATTACTAGTATGGCGACATAGTGGTATGGGTCATTCATGCCGCCTATGATTGATATTTATGATTGAAATCGCTTTTGAAACATAAATACACTAGTAATAATATCAAGCACTTTTGTTTTATTCGTATGAAGCATTTTTGACTATTATAAGGTAAAAAACTCTATCCTCCGGCTTGCGTTGCATTGTGTGATGGGACCTGAGTCTTATAATGGCTTCATTTTATAAAAAGCATTGCGTTGATTTAATTATTTATTTTATTTCATGCACTAGCACTCATTGGAGTAAACCCGTTCCGCGAAAGTGGCGTGGTCCTTTGATTTGCCTTATTATTGTTGTTAATAAGTGGAGTAGATTTCTTATACTAGTCCCATGACTGACTCGTAGTTTGTTTCACCTTGCAAACTCGGGTGCCCTCATTTTCACACGGGCAGCCTAGTTATAGGTTTCTGACGCACCTTTTGGCTCATGGCGAGGCTTGACTATACCGTGCTGACTTGGATTTTCTCCGCCATTATTGTATCTATATTATGATTCCGCCATTGGCGATGTAGACTGATATTTATTTTGAGTACTCTTTATGTATGATTCCGCCTCAGGCGATGGTGACTGATTATGTATCATTATGCACTAAGTTGTATCCTATACCGTGCTTCTCTGATGTGATGATATCTATATGATTCCGCTGTCATATGTGTGTAAATTATTCTATTTTCTGTTTATGCTATTATCTGTGATCTACTAATGATGATTAATGTGTTATATTCCAATGATTATCCTTAACACCGTGTCACGGGGTTTTGGGATCGTCACAGCTGTATCAGAGCTTTGGTTAACCTTAGTTCTGGAGTCTAACACATTAAACACTTCGTCACAATAGAATCAGTAGTATTCTAAGGCGAGTAGCTCATTAGAGATAGGACTAGTAAAGTCCTAGAATGAGCCGAGCAGAATAGCAAAAAACAATTGATCAGTCTATCGTTATCTTTCCGTAAAATTTTCTGCTTAACTATGCAATAGACTATCATTTCTGTTAGCTGACTTTTTCGTTGCTTATACAGAATTTGACAAATGGCTACCAGAGCAGCCGCCGCTAGAGGAGGCCGTGCCGGCCGAGGCCGAGGAAGGGGAGAAGTCCCAGCTCAAGAAGGACCTTTGATACAACCTCCGGCAGCTCAATACTTCGAGCTTGACCATGTAGCTAAGAGATATAAGAACTTAGGAGGCAAGACCTTCTCGGGAACTGGCATAGTAATAGTGGCACTTGCATGGCTCAAAACATGCGAGAAAATTCTTGAAGGCCTAAGGCTTGGAGACGAAGACAAAGCTATTATGGGCGCCTGGCTTATGCAGGAACAAGCTGAATTATGGTGGGAATCTCTTACCGCCGGGAATAGAGAAGCTGGAAGAACATGGGATGGATTTAAAGAACTCTTCAAAGAAAAATATGTCCCAGAACAAGCTCTAGAAAGAATGCACGATGACTTCGCCAATCTCCAGCAAGGGGATCTTTCCGTGCAAGATTATCTGAATAAATTTACACTGTTGTCGCCCTATGCTCCGGAGCTCGTCGCCACTGCGAAATCCAAAAATAAGAGGTTTATCCTTGGGCTATGACGACAATATCATGATAGAGCCATGGCCCATGTCAAGCTGGAATTCAACGAACTGGTGGAAATGACATGCAACTATGAAGACCTTGATCAAAGGCATCTGGATCAGGATCGCGCTAGAAGCCAAGCCGGAAACAAGCGCAAGCCTGCTGTAAATCAAGGCAAGTCAAGCCAAGCAGCATCTTCAAAACCTCAGACTGGCAAGCCGCCAAGAGGAAATTGCTTTAACTGTGGTAAGCCGGGGCACTACTCAAACGTCTGCACAGCTCCGAAGAGGCAGAAGACTAATTCTCAAGGCTCGAGCCAAGGCTCTCAGAACCCTCGCTCGTGCTTCAACTGTCGCAAGACCGATCATCTGGTCAAAGACTGTCCTTTGCTGAAGAAAGCTACAGTAGCTCATGTCTATGACGGGTCTAGCCCGCCAGCTGCTTCCGACGGAGCAGGTAAACCTGATGTTTTGGGAGGTACCCTTACAATTAAAAATATTCCTGTTTTTGTATTGTTTGACACGGGTGCGTCGCATAGTTTTATTGCTAAGAACACATTGCACAAATTAAAGTTAAAACAGCGAAAGCTTAAAGAATCGGTTGAAGTTCATAACCCGATAGGGGGTCCTATCACTCTCAGTTCCTGTTGTAAAGTGCCAATCTCTTATTCTTTCTACAAGTTTCCTTTCAATCTAGTCGTTATGGATTTTCCCGAATTCGATATCATTCTAGGGCTGGATTGGTTAACGAAGTATGAAGCCGAGGTAAAATGTGCAGAAAGAATCGTTAAAATTCGAACGGAGCTTGGACATATATATATGCCCTGTCATTGTTCGAATCCGAATAGAGAAGAATTTTGGTCAGCATTAGAACTTATCCCCACTTCCATAGAAAAGATTCCGATTGTTAGAGACTATGCGGATGTGTTTGAAGAGGTTGAAAACTGACCTCCGCAAAGAGAAATAGAATTCCGAATCGATCTAATTCCCAATGCCAGACCAGTGGTACATCCAATTCGCAGAATGACTCCGAAAGAAAAAGAAGAATTAGGCGATCAAACTCGTCAACTGTTGTGGAAAGGTCTAATCAGACCTAGTTTTTCTAATTGGGGTGCAGCTGTTGTGTTCGTCCCAAAGTCAGACGGTACTCTTAGATTATGCGTTGATTACCGAGACCTCAACAAACAGACGCTTAAAAACAAGTATCCATTACCCCGCATTGATGATTTGCTAGACCAATTGAATGGGGCGAAAGTATTTTCCCGAATGGACCTAGCTACAGGTTTTCATCAATTGAGAATAGCAAAACAGTGTGTTCCTTTGACAGCTTTCAGAGGTCCATACATATTTTACGATTGGTTAGTAATGCCGTTTGGCCTATGCAATGCTCCAGCATACTTTGTCGATCTAATGAATAGAGTGTTCAGGGGAGTTCTGAATAAATTTGTCCTCGTATTCATCGATGATATTTTAATCTACTCCAAATCAAAACCCGAGCATGAAAAACACTTAGAACAAGTATTGGAGATTCTAAGGGAGAACGTCTTCAAAGCCAAATTCTCTAAATGTGTCTTTTGGCAAGAAGAAGTCAAATTTCTCGGCCATGTTGTGTCAGAGAAAGGAATTTCTGTTGATCCAAGCAAAATAACAGCGATTCAAGACTGGAAACAACCCACTACTCCCACGAAAGTTAGAAGTTTTATGGGGTTGGCTAGTTATTATCGAAAGTTCGTTAAGGATTTTTCGAAGATATCCGGTCCGTTAACGAAGCTCACAAAGAAACATGAGAAGTTTAAGTGGACTTCCGACTGTGAAGAAGCTTTCCAGGAATTGAAATCGAAGCTGACCACTGCTCCAGTGTTAACTATTATTGATGGCAATCAGGATTTAACAGTTTGGACAGATGCTTCTATTAGAGGTCTTGGTGCAGTGTTAATGCAGAGAGGCCAAGTAGTCGCTTATGCAAGCCGCCAACTGAAACCGCATGAGAAGAATTATGTGACTCATGATCTTGAGTTGCTAGCCATTGTTTTTGCATTGAAAATCTGGAGGCATTATTTATTGGGCGAGAAATTTATACTGTACACAGATCACCAATCGTTGAAGTATTTATATACCCAGAAAGATCTGAATCTGAGACAACAGCGTTGGCTAGAATTTCTTGCAGCGTATGATCTGGATTTCCTGTACACGCCGGGGAAAGCTAACGTTGTGGCGGATGCGCTTAGTAGAAAAACCGCAATCATTGCCAATCTTATAATTACACCTGGATTGATAGATAGGATATCTGTTCTTCAGAAAAGTGACAATTTTGTGAAAGAGATGGTAAAAAGGATTCAAAGGGGCGAAGGCTCCAGTTTTCAAGTAGATAAAGAAGGAGTTCTGAGGCTGAATGGGAGAATTTGTGTTCCCAACCTTCCTGAGCTCAAAAGAGAAGTGCTGGATGAATGCCATAAATCCAAATTTTGCATCCATCCAGGTGTGAGTAAAATGTACAACGATATCAAATGCACTTTCTGGTGGAAGGCAATGAAAAGAGATATTTCCTTGTATGTTAGCAGATGCCCTACTTGTCAATTGGTCAAGAGTGACCAGCAGAAGCTAGCTGGACTGTTACAACCGTTGGAAGTCCCAGGTTGGAAATGGGAACAGATTTCCATGGATTTCATAGATGGTTTGCCGCGAACTAAGAAAGGTAATGATAGCATTTGGGTAATCGTAGATCGCTTCACGAAGACTGCCCATTTTATACCTGTCAGATCCAATAGAACCGCTCAAAGTCTAGCGCAAATATATTTCAGAGAAATTGTTAAGCTGCATGGAATTCCCATCAGCATAGTCAATGATAGAGATCCCCTATTTACTATCAAGTTCTGGGAGGCTTTCCAAACAGAATTGGGAACGAAACTGAATATGAGCACCGCTTATCACCCACAAACAGATGGCCAAACTGAGCTGGTGAATAGAATTCTAGAAGATTTATTGCGGGCTTGTATAATTGATTTTGGTGGGTCATGGGAAGATCATTTGCATTTGGCAGAATTCTCATATAACAATAGCTATCAAGCAAGTTTGAGAATGTCGCCATTTGAAGCATTATATGGCAGACCCTGCAGATCTCCAGCATGTTGGGTAGAACCTGGCAACAGACTTGTATTAGGACCCGATATGATTAGAGAAGCATCTGATAAAGTGGACTTTATCAAAAAGCGTTTGAAAACCGCCCAAAGCCGACAGAAAAGTTATGCAGACTCTAGAAGGAGAGATTTGACATTTGCTGTTGGTGATCATGTTTATTTGAAGGTTTCTCCGATGAGAGGAGTAATCAGATTTGGCAAGATTGGGAAGTTGGCACCGAGATTTATTGATCCCTTTCCTATACTTGAACGAATTGGAACTCTTGCTTATAGGGTTCAATTGCCAGATTGGTTGCCTGGAGTGCACAATGTATTTCACGTATCTCAACTTAGAAGACATGTGCATGATCCGGATCTTGTTGTAGAAGAAGCAGCGCAACGGGATGTGGAGATAACTCCAGAATTATCACTGAGAAGAGAGCCATTAAAGATTGTTGGCAAAGAAACTAGAGAACTCAGAAGCAAAAAGGTTCATTTAGTTAAAGTGCAATGGAGCAGTGATCCTAGAGACTGTACTTGGGAAACTGAGGAAAGCATTAAGCAAGCTTTACCCAAAGGCAGAGTGGATATCTCTGACTAACTCCGGTGCAAGGTACCTTTACAATACTTTGCATTTACATTTTATTTCCTACTTTACTATTGTTTCCTTTTCGAGGACGAAAAGTTTTAAGTGGAGGAGATTGTAATAACCCGGAAAATACGAGCCAATTTAAAAATTTTAAATTGGTGATTTCAAAGGAATTTGAACAATTGAAATAGAATATTTCAAGAAAATAGTGAATTAGAAATAGTGAGTCGGTTTGAAAATTTGAATTCAAACTTTAACTGACTGTGCAAGGTGGAAATTATAACGGATTTTAGCGAAACTAAAAATATTTAAATCTGTTAGTCAATACCTTTCTTACGAATCTGAAAAATCGAAGTTTCATAACGGGAATCAAAAGTTATGGCCGAATGAATTTTCAGAAGGGTCGGTATATGGAATATATAGCCCTGGAAAATTGATATTTTGCATACGACCTCAGAATTCGACGAAACCACTTTTGTTGGGTCCGGGATGTCAAACTATTGCTAGGTTTCAAATTTCATAATTTTTGAAGCTAATATGTGAGCGTGGCAAAAGAAAAAGTGATTGGTCAATTTCTGTTAAATTGGATCGACCAGAAAATGAACATTTTTCGAACGACCTCAGAATTCGACGAAACTAGTTTTGTTGGGACCGTAGCGTCAAAACATAGCTAGATTTATTTTTCTGGAATTTTTCGAATCAGTTTGTGGCCCTGGCAAATTGAAATGTGCGTTCAGAGGTAAAAATTAAATGTTTTATACTTTAATTTGAAAAATAACTGACTGTAACAGTCGAATTGGCCAGCGAAACATATCCCATTGTGTCCGAAATGGGGGTATTTAGCTAGGGGCGACAGTCGTTGGGTTTAAAAAGGAGTTCGTTTGAGAAAACACTATTTAAAAATTTAATATAGTCCTCGGCCAATCAGAATTTTCCATTCATAAATTTAAAAAAAAAAAAAAAAAAAAACCCCTCGAACGAACGGCGACCCGAGCTCCCAACCTTCCAGCCTCGATCGCCGCCGCTACCGCCACCTACAGCCTTCGCCACCGCCACCCCTCGACGCGCCTCCGTCCCCTCTTCAAATCCGACTAACCATCGCCACCCTTCGTCGCCTGTGCCGCCCGAATCGAAGCCCCAAAGTCCCGACCTTTCCACCGCCGCCGCCGCCGATCTAGACCACCGAACGCCACCAAACCACCACCGACATGAAGCCCTCTCTTCCCTCTTCCTGGTCCAACTCGCCGATCATCCCCTCGTGCCTCGATTCTCGCGAAAACTGTAAACCTAGTTTTGAAGCTTCGTGAAAGTGAGTTTTTCTTTGATCTTTACACTTTGAAAAATTATATCTTTTTGGTGTGTTGACGAAATTCGATGAAACAGGAAACATCGGGACCGCAAGGAAGGTCTCTACCCAATAGAAGAAGCCGCGGATTTTTCTGACATCGTATCGATTTTTAGCGCTCCGAAAACCAATGTGAGAAATCTAAATTAACGTGAAATTGAATGGAAAATGTCGTGTATAATTTATATTAGCGAAATATAAATTACATACGTGTTGTATACCTCATGTACATACGTAGTGTAAGCTATATAAGCGAAGTATGAATTTTACATGCATAGAATAATTGATATATGTGTTGAAATGCAAGTGAAATATAGCAATTATATATATATATACTCCCCTCGTACACAAACCATGGACGATATTTATTGTGGTGAATTGGTGTGAAATATTGGATGAAAAATACGAATGGTTGAATAATGGTTTGTGGTTGATATTGTTTGGTTGTGGTTGAAAAATACCCATTGGTGATTGAAATGAATTGGAAATATTTGTGGAAATAAAAATAAACACGCCGCCTGCATGCGAATTAGATGCATGAATCCCCATTGTCAAAAACCGCGAGGTTTTAAGGTAGAGCGAGGAGCCGTACTAGGGACGGTGCTGGTTTTAAGTACCCTGCCGTTATGCTGCCGAAATTTTGAATAATCTTTGTGTGTTAGAATTATTTTCATATGTTGAAATTATTTTCATGCGTTGAAATTAAAGCCCTATGTTGAAACTATATCCATGTGTGGAAAATGTTCATGTGTTGAAAAGTGTTGTGTGAAAATTAAATTCATTTTTGAATGAACGAAGTGTTTAAACAATAAAAATCACATTTATATATATATATATGAAGTATGAAAAATATTCGCCTTATATAAATAGTTTCAACAATAAAAATCCCATCTTTCCAATATGAACAACATAAATAAAATGTCCATGTGTGGAAATGCTCATTTGTTGAGAAGTGTGCGTAGTGGAAAAGTTCATGTGTTGAATAAAAAGATCGAACAATAAAAATTATATTTTTATTGAAACTATGAAGTGTTGAAACATCCATTCGTCGAATAAATATTTTCAATGATAAAAATATCATTTTTATCATATGTGTGTTATGCTAAAGGTATGCGTACGTTGAAATAAATATTTGTGAAAGAAATATTCTTTTTAACATGCATAGGAACCAAATAAAATAGTCATGTGTTGAAATCTATTTTAGTTCACCAAAATTATCATCTTTGAAATGTGAAGTGTTAAAAATAGCCACTTGTTCAAATAAACGTGCATGAGTTGAAATATACATTAATTAGCTAATGATATGATTTTAGACTATGCATGCAACATTAGAATGAATGGTGTTTTTAAACCAAAGAAAATCAAATATGAAATTGAATGGAAAATGATAAGTGTTAGAAATTGTATATATGTACATGCATATCTATTGAACAGGTTAAAGAAAAGGGGCTAGAGGAGAGTAATAAAATTTTGTGCCTGACAAATAGGTACACATTTACTGCTTTGTTTGGGTGATGATTTTATGAGCCTGTTGGCTAGCTGCTTGGCTTTTTCTTTTTCTTTTTGATATAAGACGCCCGTGTGGCTATTTGGGAATTTTCCCAGACCCTCCCGTACAAAGGAGGTTATGGAAAAATTTTCCGAAATTTAAAGGCGTTAGTGAAATAATTGAAATGGAAACGATATAGGAATTTTCGAAAGAACTATATTTATATAAATACATAAATATAAATAAAATTAAAACGAAACGTGGTCGTGCAGTTCGTCTTTTGAAACCGTGATTTCAAACGACCAGTGCGGGAAATCCGACCATTGGATTTTCCCGAATTTGCAACCGTTGGGTTCGCCTTGGAAACATCTTTCCAACGGCACCAACTTTGTGAAGATCCGACGGTTGGATTGTCTGGAATGTTTAATTCAAAACTAAAGAAAAACAGCGCCAGAAACGATTATATTTATATATATATATATAAATATAATTAAATTAAATCGAATAACAATGCTGTAGTTCGTAAAGTGAAATCGTAACTTCAAATGGCTAGTGTGGAAGATCCGACCGTCGGATTTTCCCAAAACTGGAACCGTTGGATTTGTTTTGAAATGACCTTCCCAATGATGTAAAATTTGTGAAGATCCAACGGTTAGATTTTCAGATATGTGTATAACAAAATTAGTGAAAAGCAGCGCCAGTGCATCGACACGACCCGAAACGTCGTTTAATTAAATATGGCCATTTTAAATTAAATAAAAGTGGCGATATATCGTTATAAAATACTATAGACGATATAGAGTGGAAATAAACCAATTTTGTTACGTTTGCTTGAGATGTGATGGTTGAATGTATTTGACATGAAAATTATACCTAAATAACTGAAAAGTGAATGTTGAATGGTCCAACCATGTGATTAATTGATTTGAAAATCTAAATATACGTGGGTTATTTGAAAAGGCCGAGTTTATCTCATTTCAAATAACCAATCGACGTTGAGAAGTCGAAGAGTTGAAGACGGCTGAAGACCGACGATCTCCACATTGGATGGATGGGCGCTACTGATGCTCGTGATTAGAGTAGCTACCATGAAGGAATTGAAGTAGTAGTCGTCCAAACATACTGTTGATTGTACGGATATGCGAGGGATTGGTGCCTCCGGTTTCGTTCAGACCCAGAACGGACTTGTAAATGGACTGTGTGTCTGACATTGGATTTTGTTCTGTGTTGATTGATCTCTGTTAAATATATATCTGTTTGGCGGCGGAGAATTTATTCTCTTGCTTAACGCCCTTCTCTGAGACGTACGAGCTCAGAGGTTATGTATTGACAGAAATCAGTCGCATGGAGTGGATTGCCTGTGTGGCACGCCTAAGTGGCATATGATCAAGGCTTCTGTTGCAAAGCAAAGTCTTGTGGTTGATGATCAAAGCATGGTCTGTGTGACGTAGCTTTGTGCATAACGTGAATTCGTGAGCCTCACACCCCAGCATGAGTCAAAAACGGGAGAAGGACCCAAGGAGTGCACGACGTTTCTTTCTAGCTATGGTGGTGTCAGTGACCTCCCGCCCTAACATTTATATCTACTTTTCACCTGTGTGGTTGTTGGAATATGAGGCGCCTCGATTAGAGGTCTGTAAGGACCGGGAAACGTGTGTTTAGGAATAACTAATCCTCAAAAGTAAGAGAGGACCGGCCTTGGAGGATCCAGGGGATTGCTGTGTGCGGTCCCGAGGCATTTGCTAGAGTGTCTCGAATGGAGAGGAGCTTGCCCCTTGCCTCGATTCATGAAGGAATCCAATTTCCAATACGAAATATGCGGATGTGATTGTATTACTAGTATGGCGACATAGTGGTATGGGTCATTTATGCCGCCTATGATTGATATTTATGATTGAAATCGCTTTTGAAACATATATACACTAGTAATAATATCAAGCACTTTTGTTTTATTCGTATGAAGCATTTTTGGCTATTATAAGGTAACAACTCTATCCTCCGGCTTGCGTTGCATTGTGTGATGGGACCTGAGTCTTATAATGGCTTCATTTTATAAAAAGCATTGCGTTGATTTAATTATTTATTTTATTTCATGCACTAGCACTCATTGGAGTAAACCCGTTCCGCGAAAGTGGCGTGGTCCTTTGATTTGCCTTATTATTCTTGTTAATAAGTGGAGTAGATTTCTTATACCAGTCCCATGACTGACTCGTAGTTTGTTTCACCTTGCAAACTCGGGTGTCCTCATTTTCACACGGGCAGCCTAGTTACACATTTCTGACGCACCTTTTGGCTCATGGCGAGGCTTGACTACACCGTGCTAACTTGGATTTTCTCCGCCATTATTGTATCTATATTATGATTCCGCCATTGGCGATGTAGACTGATATTTATTTTGAGTACTCTTTATGTATGATTCCGCCTCAGGCGATGGTGACTGATTATGTATCATTATGCACTAAGTTGTATCCTGTACTGTGCTTCTCTGATGTGATGATATCTATATGATTCCGCTGTCATATGTGTGTAAATTATTCTATTTTCTGTTTATGCTATTATTTGTGATCTGCTAATGATGATTAATGTGTTATATTCCAATGATTATCCTTAACACCGTGTCACGGGGTTTTGGGTTCGTCACAATAATTATGATAATGGTAGTTTTACTAAATTCTTTATGTTTTAATAATGTTTTTTAAAGTGCTTTTATCCTGGTTAAATCAATGTCACCACTTCTAAAACTTTGTGGATATTTATCAATACAAATCCCAAAATTAAGAGTACGCCGATCTTCGTTGGTATAATATATATGCCCTGGTAAATGATATATTTCAATGCATAGATGGCAGATTCTCAGTACCAAACTGGTTTGCATGTGTAGCCTCAGTATAATCGGGTTTACACTTTTACACTTACTTTTGTTTTTTAAAAACAAGTCGGTCAATTTCTTTTTTTATCAAATTCGCAATTAAAAAAAGTGATAAATGTTTTTTTTTCTATTATTATATAATTTAATGGTCGGTTTTCCTCACCATTGTGCGGTAGTACTAATATGTACTGTAAAAACTTATGTTTCTTCGAAAAACTCTTTGCTTGATTAATTAATAGACCTTTTTGCGAAGAAAAAAAGGAAGCTTCATGGTATCTTCATGATTTCCATGTCTAGCATTTCGATGGTTGTCCATGCTCCTCGCTTCATTTGAACTATGATGATATATAAATACAAGTTAGATTGCATTCATGTTTTTATCTTCTTTTATTTTGCAAATATTTTTTTATCTAGTTCTAGGCTTAGTTTCATTTACTTTTGTATCCACAACTTTACTGGGTTAGTCTACCTTGATAACCTTCGAGCTTAATTCCAAAGTTACTTATTGGGGTTGTCTGCCTTGATAACTTCGAGCTTAACTCGTCCAACCTTACAGTCTGATCAAAAGGTTGGATAATAAAGCCATGGCGAACTATTCTTATTGATAAAATTTGCAATAACCACTAAATTTATTAATTGATGAACTTCATAATACCAATTTTTTATTAAATACAAAATATTTTGTAATATCAATAAAAAAAAATTGTGTTACAAAGATTTTTAACATTAAGAAAACGTTGTCAACAATATTGTTTTTATAATATTTCCAGTTTGTTGTCTTTGTAAAAATCTTTAACAATACAATACCACGGTTATAAAATGTACTCAAGAAAATGTTAATAATATACTGTTGAAATATGAGCACTAACAATATCAACAAAAAGTTATTAAATATAATATAGTTAGCAATATAAAATAAATGTTGTCCTAAATATGAATTAGGTTAACACTAAGATGATGTTGAAAATAAAAATAAAAAATCGAATCTACAATAGTAATTTGTTGTTGTCTAACTTTCGATTTGCAACACTTGATAAATATTGTTGAAAACTATAATTTACAATGTGTAAAAACATTGTTCATTTACTATTTAATTAACATGACAAATATATTATGAAAAAGCAAATATAATACAACGTATAAAACTCATTGCTAAAAATTAGCTTCTATAACATTTAAAAAAAACATTGTAGAATGAAAGGTTATTAAATATAATGTTGTTAACAATATAAAATAAATGTTGTCCTAAATATGAATTGAGTTAACACTTAGATGATGTTGTAAAATAAAAAATAAAAAGAATCTACAATAGTATTTTGTTGTTGTCTAACTTTCGGTTTGAAACGTTTGATAAATATTGTTGAAAACTATAAATTTACAATGTTTAAACAGCATTACTCATTTACTATTTAAATAACATGACAAATATGTTATGAAATACAAATATAATACAACGTATAAAAGTCATTGTTAAAAATTACTTTCTATAACATCTTAAACAAACATTGTAGATTTCTTTGATTTACAACTTTTGTAAATAGAACATTTGTTGGACTAACCTATTACAACACTTTTTTTAGCAAATGTTGTGAAAGAGTTATATTTTTTATAACATTTTGGTGAACAGTTGCGAAATCAGTGTTGTAAAATGGTATTTTTGTTGTAGTGACTATAGATATAAATGCTATATTTCACAAATTTAAAATATTTTGTATAACCATCCAAAATTTTCATAGTATATAGTGGAGAACAATACATTTCAACCAAATTGTCCAAGTAAAACTTACCACTAATTAGTTCCAAACTGGGTACTTTTAATCCAACTTATGCATGATATTGGCACATGAGCTCTTACTTGTTTACCAAGCATAGTAATGATATTTGGAGCGTTTTCTGAGACTCGAATACCAAGTAGGTTTTGATCAACTTTCTGCTCTTTTGAACATGATGAATTTGATGATGTTGGATTTTGTGACATAGTTTCCTGCAAAATATAATATTACTAATTATTTTGTGATATCAAAATATTAATCACATTTGTTACTCGGCTTCTTTTAAAGCAACATCAAGAATCAGAACAAACACTGCAAGGAAGGTTGAAGAACTTAAGTTGAAATAGTTAAAATAAATTTCAAATTGAAATGTAGTGTGATCAAAAAGTGTTAGTCATGACATTCCAAATACATGGGATTGCCTTGTAAAAAAAGCATTCAACAATTCATAAGTTAACATATGGTTTTGGTAAGATCATCTAACTTTTCGTTGTCTTCAAAAGCTGGTTAATAGACGGTAGGAAACTCAGTGTCATGCACATTTGTATTCAACCGTTTTGGTGTACGCAAAACTACAGACCATCCGTTATTTTTAAACTTTTTTGAGTAGAACACTTGACTCGCTTCTGATGCAAGAATAAATGGATCATCATTCATGCTATCTTTGTTCTACAATTTTCTTAAATTAACCATGATCAAGTTTGAAACGGGATCTATTTTGCAACCATTGATCTTATCCTCGACCTTTACCTAATCACAATAAAAAACTGTTTGTTTGGAATCAGTGTAATCCAACTCAATTATCTGTTGAATGACTCCGTAGTACGTTGTTTCTGCTTCCTTATAATTTTTATCTTTACCACTCACTCTAAATTTTGTAATTGCTCTCATGCATACACCCTTATCCTGTGTTACCATACAGTCTTCGTACATTCTCATGGAAGATAAAAACCCATTCACTTGGCACTTCGTATATTAAGCGCCATGAACTTCAACCCATGTACTAGCCGCTAGAGAGTTGGATCAACATCGCTGCACTTCAAAAACTACATAAAACATAATAAGTAAAAAAAGAATGGTCACGAAGGTGTATTGCTGACTTATAAACACGTGTAATACTTAAGAAGATTCAATACCTCATTATGTAACCATAAAGTAAAATTTTGAGCGACTTCGAAAGTTGTACCTCTGCCTCGTGGTTGAAATCTACTGCTTTTCACATAGGAGTTATACCTTCTATGGAAGACACATGTCAAAATGAATATGTAAATTGAATTAAAAAAGGGAGATTCAAAAAAAAATCATGATCTTACTTCTTCCATTCTTCCAATCCATTATACTTATTAAGGATCCATCTACACACTTAATCAAACTGCATTTGGGTTAACGTTTTATCTTTACCATTAGCTAAAGGTATCTTACCAGAAAACTCAACATCCTCGTCTAAAAAAAGTTCGCGGGTATGTTTATTATTGCCATAACCTCCATTTGGCATATATTCCATGCAGTAAAGGCTAGCTTCTTGTATGATATATCCTTCTGCAATACACCCTTCAATGTACCTTTTTTTGCTTACATATCCTTTATATGTTTTCATCAACTTGTGAATGTGATCAATTGAATATTGTACACGATATCTATTTATACCAAATAATAATTTGCATAACTAAAATTAGTTATTTACCGCTCAAATGGATACATCCATCTATATCTGACAGGGCCACAAATCAGTGCCTGATCGGCTAAATGAACCATAAGATGAATACTGATATCAAAAAATGCAGGTGGAAAATGTTTTTTAAAATACATACATTGCTTCTACCAAACTAGTCTTTGCTTTTGTAAGGTGTTCCCTATTGATCACCTTTGAGTATAAAATGTTAAAGAATTGACTAATACGACGAACAACATTTCGTAGATCCTTATGTTGTGTATAAGAATGTTGAAGTAATACCGGAAGCAAATGTTGCATTATGATGTGGTAATCACATGACTTCATATTTCTTAGTTCGGGAGGATTGATGCTCACATTGGTGCGGAAGTTAGTAGTGAATTAGTTAGGTATAAATATTTCAATACGGTGCAAAACCGTATCTTTCTTCTTTGCTCAAAGTGTAAGTTGTCTTTGGTTTAATTATTTTATTTGTCTCAGAATCTTCCATCACCCACAACTTTTGTTTTATAGCCATGGTTTTTAAGTGCTTGCATGCATTGATGTCATCTCTTGACTTATCTTTATGGTCCATAATGGTGCTGATGAGATGCTCTGTGACATTCTTCTCCGTATGCATAACATCAACATTATGTCGAGTCATATTTTCTCTCCGATATTGTAAATCAAAAAAGATAGACCTTCTATACCATAAAAAAACATTATCAACTTCTTCATCGGTTGACTTTCGTTTTTGACCAATTTCGTAACGTCCCCCCTTTTTGATCGCTTCAAATTGGTGATTAAACCAACTTAAAACATTCAAATCGACGGATCGTTATTTAGCTTACAAAGTTTAAAATAATAGAATCAACATAAAAAACACATAATAAATAAATAAAACAGTCTTGAACAATAAAATAAACTTTTATGTATTAATTAGGATTTTGATACAATAAATTTTTCTATGCAACGGGAATTTTAAAACAAATTGAATACAAGAAAAATAAATTACTGGTTTGAAACTTCAGAGTGCGTCGTCTTTTAAATTCCCAGCTTCACCAATCTTCGAATTCAAAGCCGTACTAATTGGATCTGTAACACTCGTGTCTGACCCGAGCGTTCCATGCAAAAACATAAAACGCTCGAGTCAGGATTCATCATTTATTCAAGTAAATTAATTTAAATAAAAACTAAACATAATAGTTCATTCTAACTTATGTAGTTTCTAAACTTAGAATAGATGTCCAAACTGTGAAGTATAACATGTACATAATTTAGTATGAAAAAAGGCAGTGGTCCTAGTTTAAAATCAACATCAGGTAGCAAAAGAAAAAGTACCAACGGTACAAAATTATTTCAATAATCAACATTTAACAAACATTTGCAATGACCGACAACAGTGCATAAATATATTTCAGAATAGTCATGGCAATGAAGGCAGGCTTGGTCAATAACAATTTATGTAAAGTCACATAGCAGCAATTTACAAGACGTGTAAAAATGGCTCTAAACATGCTTCGTTTCCACGCTTACAGCTTGTATGAGTATCAACATAACATGCTGCAGGCAAGAGAGGATTCATCCAAGTTAGAATATCAATATTAAAACAAAGATAAGAAAAAAATGGCAGGAAAAAAGGTATCCAGTTCAAATATAATATGGCAAGTACCAAATGTCTAGTTATTAAACATATAAGGACATATAAAACTTAAACAGACCATGTTAGGAATTAGTTAATAGCGAGTGAAATACAATGCAGGCATTACAAACCGATATAGAAAAATGAATCAATGGAAGTGGGAAGACAACTACGGCTGTTTTATAATGACATGGTTGAATTATATAAAATCACATGATCAAATGAATTTTAGGAAATGCTTTCTTTTACTAGAGTGGTCGTAATTACCAAAATCTAAAATCCTATATACTGAACATCTTCCGGACTGATTTTCTTCCCTTCCACTTAAAAATTCTTCCTTCTTTTTTTTTTTCTTTCTAAAATGAATGTTCCATGTATGGGTATCTAACAGGTCAATACATGTATTTACACTTCTAACCATAAGGGTGTGGTATGGCCGATAAATACATGTCATTTATATTTCATAAGGATGTGACCAACAGGGTAATCAATGTGGAAACAGTGGTATGTCTAAACACTCAAAATGCATAGCACAGAGAACAAGGCATGACCGACTGGGATGGATTAATAACATGAGAATTTTGTATACAAATTCATGGGTGTGCTCAGTTTTACAAATATGACAGGGTATGTATAGTTTTTAAAAGTAGTGAAGGCCCAATACAACAAAGATAGCAAAAAAAAAAATTAAGGCCAGGCTCACCACATACATACAAATGTACACGTGTAACTTCAGATATATTTTTCTTTTCATAACAAATACACTATGGTAGCAGCAACTCATGCATTCAGAGATGCAAGCATGAACCAGAGGTGTTCAAGTAACAAAGCAAATCAAATTTTATTCACACACACAATGCCATGCAAGGGTGCAAACAGTACAAAGAACTAACTTGAAACGGCTCATGCCTCCTAACTTTAGAATATAGCAGGTAAATGCAAAACCCGTTTATCTAAATGTTTATCTTGAGGACTTTTAAGGCCAGGCTCACCACATACATACAAATGTACACGTGTGACTTCAGATATATTTTTCTTTTCATAACAAATACACTAAGTAGCAGCAACTCATGCATTCAGAGATGCAAGCATGAAGCAGAGGTCTTCAAGTAACAAAGCAAATCAAATTTTATTCACACACACACAATGCCATGCAAGGGTGCAAACAGTACAAAGAACTAACTTGAAACGGCTCATGCCTCCTAACTTTAGAATATAGCAGGTAAATGCAAAACCCGTTTATCTAAATGTTTATCTTGAGGACTTGATAATGGCTCAATTTGCCTTTAAAATTTTACCATGTTTAACTTATAATATTGATATTTAGTTTTGCTCAGAAAGTCAATCTTGAACTATATTAGCATAACTCATGGGCTCAGGATTCCTTATCCTTTTAGTCATGTTCTGTAAATAATGACTAATTAATATATACTATGTACTTAATTTAAAAATGCAACAGGCTATACTATCCTAGGATGGCTCGCGGTTTTAAATTGTAAGAACATGGTCATTGTTTAATCATCCAATAACTAAAACAAGTACACATACATTTTACACAAGTGTTTTTCTTTGGTTTACTGACAGTTCCCATTTCTAGGCAAGAATCATTTAATTTGGTCCTAGAAACCACACAAGCAACTTTCCAAAGCCACAAAAATAAGTTTTAATCAATGAAACAACATTACATAGTAGTCAAAACAAATCATTTCAAGAAACCAAAGAACAAACGGATTTATTGATCCTATGTAGACGCTGTTCATACACAACATCCAACCCTACCCAAAATAACCACTATAAGATTTAATTGAAATTGAAATACTTGAAGTACGAAAATAGTGAGTTTAAAACTCACTTGCAGTCAACGAAGAAGAAGCAGGCATAAAACTCAATGTGGCAGTTCAGGTGGTGACCCAGATTGGTTTGTTGGCGAGCTACAAATGGCGGCCGTTAGTGGCTATGGTTCAGGTGGCATGTGCCACTACTGTTGCACCAAGCATACGTCACTAAAGCTGGATTTGGGACCGAGTAGAAGAGCCGACGATGGGAACAACAGTGAAGGCTTTGGGTGGATTAAGGAGGAAGGCGAATTAATTTTTGAGAAAAAGACGCCATTTTATATTGAGGGTTTTGGCTTTTAATTAGAGCCGAGGAGGGAGGAAAAATTTGGAGGAAAAGGTTTTGGCCATTAGAAATAAAAGGGGAAAGAACTGATCTTTGCTAAGGAAATTTTTGGGGGAAATTGATTTTTATAGAAGTGAAGTTTAGGGATAAGAACGAAATCCCGTCATAGGTTCTTTGGGTATCTGCGTATATTAGAAATAGGTCGGCGCAGTTTCTATGTGAGGTAGGTTATATTTGGGTTAAATTTAATTTTAATTATACCGCGAATTACTCCCTAACGCTCTATTTCGTACCACAAACAAAATATCCAATTGTAATAAAAATCATACGTATCTTTTCGCCATCACGTTCTGAGACCAATAAAATTAGTCGGGTCGGATTCTGACTCTATTTGCATATGATGTTATTTTATTTTTAAATTTATTTATCGGTTCACCGATCTTTTTCCGTTTTGTCCATCAGCGACCCTGTAACGTCCCGATTTTTACTGCGATCTAACAATTAACTTATTTGATTATTTTAATATAATGGTTTGAATTTAAATATTTTAAATAAGGTGATAATAATGTATTTATTTCCAAAATAGTCAGAAATAGTTAAGTTGACGATATTATGTGAATTAGAAAACTTAAAAGATATAATTCAATTTAGAATTGAATTATAATAACGAATGTATTATTTAAACGACAGATGAACGTATTAAATATAATATAATTATAAATTGAGTTCGTAACGCCGCGGCAATTCATAATATTATGATTTGAAATTCAACTGAGTATATAAGATTCGTTATAAGTCGGATTTCTTCAAAACAAGAAACGTTGGAATCTAATTAAATGTATTTTTCTAATGAAAGCGAAAAATGGAGATTTCGTATTATAGATTGTGAGTCATGTCCAAATCAAATTTTTAAATAGTCGCAATGGAATCGTTTATAAACCATAATGGTTTATTAATTATAATAAGATATTGATTTCATATCTGGATAAGATTTTTGAGACTTAGTTATAATTTAATTTGTAGAATTTTTCCATAATTTTTATTTCGGAAAATAAGTACTTTTTATTTTGAAGTATTTTACACCCTAAATCAGCATTTTGGGACTTCACAGAATAAGTTATCTAGTCTATATTATTATATTTTTGGAATCGTAGCACATTGCTCATCTCAATGGTATTTTTACTTTTGTCCCTAGCAATCCGTAAATAAACAGAGTTTACACACCGGAGTACGTTTTATTTAAACTAAACAAACGGTGTATATGCAATACACGTACGGGCAAAAGATATATTTAAAAGCCTGTAGACCTATGTTTGATTAAGTACATGGCCTACCTACCTACACTGTGCATAACATGACTTTACCATGAAATCTTCAATACTTAAAACTTAGCAGAGAAGTATGAGTGTATTATTTACATTATTTAGCAGCGAAGGATTGTACAACCTCTTTTCCTAAACACAGTAAAATAAACGGCTACCCTATGCTATGGAGAGACGTTGCTCCTATAGGTTTCTTCTCCCCTATAAATATACAACGCATAGCGTGCTCCTTCTTTTGGTTTCAGACAAGAAAAATCTTAATATATATATATATATATATATATATATATATATATATATATCATTTCCATGAATTCATATATAACGTGGTGACTGCTAATGAAGGGGCATCACACATGCTTGGATCCAAAAGTAGTGAAGCAAGTCACGGACCAGTGTTCTCTGACGTGGGTTAGCATTCCACGGTTGTGCAACGTAATGCACTCGGGAGGGGGGAGGTTGCTAGTATGATTATGAAATGGATAAGAATGATGAGCGGAGGTGAGCAGCGTTGGTTAATGGGACTGTGTAGGTGCTGAAATGGCCAAGTTTATGTGAGCTGAGTCTTGTGTATTCGATGAAGAAACAATTAATGTAGAAGAGGGAGGAGCAACGCAAGTGTGGGAAGGAGTTTGGTTAAGAAAGAAAGATGACAGCTCAAAAGCAAACACCGAAGACGCGAGGCCATTGTATAAAAGTAAACAGGTGAAGCATGTTGCATTTTAACTGGAAAGTGGATGGGGAATCTAAATGTTTTGGGGAGGTTTTGTTGAATGAGAGGGGTGCGAATGAGTACAGGGACATGGATAAGCATGAAGAGGAGAAATGAGGAACAATAGTGGATACATGGGAGGGGACGTGAATCAACAGCAAGGACCGAAAGTTTTGACATGGTTGAGGCTTGAGGGATACAGCAGCTTCGAAATGCCAGTCTTGGAGGAGGAATATACTAGACGCGGTTATGGTTTGCAAACAAATGGAGATGGCCCGCGTTAATTAACATTGAAGCCCAGTAAATTAAAATAGAAAAATGCTAGCGGGTTATATGATTTTGTGTGGAGCAGCTATTGAATTGAACGATGGGGGAGGCAAGTTATAGGGACATGTCACGGTATTAAGGATGGAAGAAAATATGTATGGGCGTAGATGTTAATGAATGCTTGAATATGGGTATTGGGGGCTTGCGGGAGTGTTTAGTTTGGAAGATGACACTGTTCACATTGGAAGCTGGGCATTCAATATTGCGTGGGCCGACTAGAATTATTAGTAAGGCCCGTATCACAGTAATCTAAGTTTTAAATAAAATCAAATATCGTATTAACTTATTAATTTAATATCTGGACCATACAACGTCGGAATTTGGAATGGTTGGGCACGTCGGAATCGTGTGTACGGAGGCTACATTTTAGAGCTCGTTTGGAGAGATTTGGAGATCATTTGGATTTTTGGTAAAATAAAACGCTGGATATGATCAACCGAATGTTAACCGTTATTTAATGATTAACGAAGAAGGTGAGCAAACTCACTAACTCTGTCTAGTTTTATAATTTTATAAACGTTATTTAATATTGTTAAAAATGATTGGATGCTATATGTGATGATTGTTTGGATGATTTGCTCATAAATTGGTTGAACAACACACACACACACACACACACACACACACATATATATATATATATATATAGTTATACATATATGTCGTTAATTTAATACAGAGACTAATTATTATTTTATTTCAAATTTAATCTGAAATCGGTACTATTCATGTTGATTGACATTTATTGATGTAGGAAACAGGTTGGAGGAATTCGACTGGATTTCTCAACAATTATTGTTATTTTTCATATATTGTATTATATGATGTGATAAACAATCTGTGATCGATTATTGTGTGTTTTGGGATGTTGATTAACATTGACCTGAAATAATTGGTATTTAAATACCACAAAATATATTCGAGTATATGTGAAAAGAAATTGGTTTTTTTAAAGGAATTTCTATTTTAAAATGGAAATAGAATTTCGATTAGTTAGAATATAATAACTTGTTCTTATATAAAAACAAGTTGTTTGATTTATAAACGATATTTATAAACGAAGAAAAATGATTATTATTAAATAGTTTGAAATTATAAATTCAAGAAATGAATTGATTTAAAAGAAAAAGGGAAATTGTTTAAAAAGAAAAATGATGAAAATATTTCGAGGTTCAAAATGTAAATACAATGGAAACAAGTCCATAAGAATTTATAATGAGAATTCGACAAAGTCAGATATTAGTCAAATAAATTATGATTAGAAATTAAATATTATATAATTCAGAACGTGACAAGATAATTATTATTGGGTTTAAACCCAATAAAATATAATCGAATATGTGATCGAGATTAAGTATAGACTTAATGTATAACTAATAAGAAATTGATTTATAAATTGAATTTATAAAGTGAATTATGAATACAAATTTATATAACAACTCGACAAATAGGATTTGAACCTGTAAGGGTATTTATAAATAAAAATGAAGATTTGATTGATATAATGAATCCAATTTTCTGTAAAGGAATAATATTCACATTTTAAAGTGAATAATATTTTAAAAGCAAGCGTTTTGAAGATTTAAATGGAGTTAAGGAAATTAGAAACTAACTGGAGACTAGTTAAGTTGAACGGTTTTTTGGGTATTGATCTGATGTTGGTTTCGGCCTTCGGGGTTAATACTTAGGGAGTTGTGCTCTTACTAATTTACAGGTAGGGATTAATGGAGGTAGAAAAGGAATGATGCATGAATAAGATATGGAAATGTTTTCCAGTGTTAATAACATATATTTTTGAAATAAGGGAAATAAAGAGTTGTGAATATATGGAAACGTTTTCCAAGAATATCATGAGAAGTAAAACGGGTTTTAAGAAATAAATGGGAAATTGGGAAATGAAATGATGATTGATCGGTAAGATTTCCATTTGGGAATACGTCCGTTGTTTGTACACATGTTTTCCTTTTATAGCTAAATCACTGGCTATTAAAGTTTTTTACCATTTTGTTTGTCAATACGAAGAGACCGGTATCAGATTTATTATCTGGAACCACTCCGTACGGGCATTATCATTTTGAATCAAATAGATTGAAGACGGAATTTATAAAAGGGTTATTTTTGCGATCCTAGATAGAAATTGCCTAAGATGGATTTACATAATAAATCCTTCGGGTTGTCCAGTCCCAGGATAACTTGAATGGACGAATGTCTGACAGAGTGTATCTAGTAGATCGTGTAAGTTGATCGTTTCAAATGTATTTACGTTGGTGGCGGAGGAATTCGTTTCTCTTAGCTTATACCCGTGGTATTTTTGGAGTAATCAATTTATGATTTGACGGGCATGACGATGTGGCAATCAAAGTAAATAAAGGGGTGATCTGTTAAAAGATACGTTATGACCTCAAGCCTCATCAACTGGGAAATGACATAAATCGGGCAGGTAGCATAGCTAAGTGGGTCGCACCCAAGTAGGGTATATTTTTACCATCTAAAGAATATTCATATTTGTTACTTCTTTTATTTCTGTATCTCCCGGGAACAATTACGTTAGTATACCAACTGTAAGGTGACAATTTACTCGGAACATTCAAGCGAAATAAATGGCCAGTCATGTGTGGCTGAGTTACAAGATGTTCTTATTGAACTCCAGAGTATCGCTTCTAGAGTACACTGATCGGAATGTGGTTCCATACCTTGTCATAGTTGGAAATCCATTACCCAGTGAGAGCCCATGGTTTTTTATTGTATATTATATATGTAGAACGTGAGATGAAAGCGTTCTGATGTTGTCATTTACTTGATTTATACATTATTATAATATCAGAATATATTGATCATAAGAAATATTTTGGGTTACCGTAATGTAAAAACCATCTGCGTTTATGTGTGGATCGGTCTTATGATTATATTTCTTTTAAAAGAATTTTGAAAGTTAAACCAAGTGATTAGAGTTTACTCACACCAGTCCCATGAGTGACCCAGAGTTTATTTTGTTTTGTTTTACCATAAACTATTGGGTGCCCAAATTTGTATGGGCAGTCAAGTAGTCAGGATTTTATAGACATACTTAGATGAGCTTGGAGCAGGAGGCTTCAACATTAGTTTATGTAGAGTATATTCTCGTTGTGATGTTATGTGTTATACTGGTATGTATATATAGTAATAGTTTTGTATTTCAAAAGTTGTTATAAAATATATCTTTTCGGTCCGTTGTGAGATTCGTGTTTACTCTGATTTTGTTCTGTTGTGATCTTCTTCTTCTATTCTAGCTTTCTTCCTTCCTATTTCTCACCCTCTAACTTGTTTCTATTAATGGTCCGGTATTTCCGATGCTTGAATAGTCAACAAGGTGTGTTGTGTTGATTTTCAAGGTCAAAAACCCCCGTGTCGTTACAGTGATATCAGAGTCAGGTTAAGTAAGTACCTTGGCTCTGTGGCGTAACTTAGTAATGATGGGATTAGTAATACCTCAGATTGAGTTGAGTGTATATATATAAGAGGATGTATTTGTAGATTATATAAAAGTGATTTTATGTTGTGGAGATTTATTGGTTGAGTGGCTTATGAATTCTAGTCGACGGTGGGGTACCACAAGGTCGATAGGGGTTTATAAACGCTTGGATACGATGAACCGACATAGTATGATTTTGAAATGAGGGTAAATGAAATAATTTTACCCGAAAATTTAATTTTGATATAAAGAAATATATATATATATATTGAAATCATTATACTATATTGGATGTGTTGGTTGTAATTATAATCGAATAAGATTATAACTAAGATGGTTAGAAATAACCAATCAGAAATCGTATAAGAGTGATATATAAAAATCAGATGAATTGAATTTGGATTAAAATAGATTTGGAATTTAAATCCTGAAAACTTGGAAAAGTGCGTGGAAATGAATTTTGGGTTATATATGGAAATTTTAAAATCCTGGGTGAATTTTGTAAATGATTTTCAATCATCGTAAAGGATATTTTGAAGTGATTTCAAAATGGAAGTGTCTAAATAAAGGTTTTGAAAGTTATATAATATTGAACTCTCTTCGAATGCTGGAAAATAGTTCCGATGATGATCCGGACATAATCGGAGTTCGTTTTCGAGTTCTAAGTGATGGATTACTACCAAAGATTTGGTTTTGAATTGTTTTTAGGAAATAAGTTGTTCATAAATTCAAATGTTTTGAATTTCTATTATTATATATAAATATATTTGATTTCAAACAGATTTGATATAAAACCCAGGACTTTGAATTTTGAAATTTAAATTTAATTTATGAAGTTAAATAGTTTGAAGTGGCGAAAGTGAATAAATAAATTAGAATTTAACAAGACCAAGTTAAATAGAAATTTGATTGGATTAGAGATAATCTGGAATGGAATTGGGCTGATAAGTTAAAAGTTGGAACTGATATTTGAATTGGAGTTTGAATTGAATTTGGCTTAGGCATAAGCGAATTACTGGATTTGAGGATGAGTTAAGTGGAAAGCAATGTTTGTATTGGCTGAAGTAGTAGCAAATAGAAGAGATAGAGTTGACTGCCCAACAAAAAGGTACAAGTTTATATTATATTGGAATATGAGATTTTTTGGGCCTGTTTGGCAAGCCACTTTGTTATTTGATTTTATTTGGATTTGAGAACGCCTGGAAGGGCGAGTTGTAGTTGTAACGATTGAGCCGTGCAAAGGAGACGCTGGTGATTTTTTTTTGGAAATTCGAACTATTAGAAATTTTTCATTAATAGAATTGAATGAATATTTTGATTGAGATTAATTGGTTCAGTTGAAGCTAAAATTAATTAAAAATATAAAACAAATTATTTTAAACTAGTTAATAAAGATTTGTAGTGTTTTCCTACCTTAGTAATTTTGGGGACGAAATTCTTCTAACAACGGAGGAATGTAACGTCCTGGATTTTTACTGCGATTTGATAATTAATTTACTTGATTATTTAATATAATGGTTTGAATTTAAATAATATGGATTATTTAAATATTTTAAATAGGGGGTAATAATATATTTATTTCCAAAATAGTCAGAAATAGTTAAGTTGGCGATATTATGTGAATTAGAAAAACCTAAAAGATATAATTCAATTTAGAATTGAATTATAATAACGAATATATTATTTAAACGACAACTGAACGTATTAATTATAATATATCTAGAAATCGAGCTCGTAACACCGCGGTAGTTCGTAATAAACTTCAACTGAGTATACATGATTCGTTATAAGTTGGATTTCTTCAAAACAAGAAACGTTGGAATCTAATTAACTGTAACACCCCGTATTTCTGTTAAAACTAAAGTTGCTAATAAAAAAATAAATGTGTAAAGGGGAGATGTATCTAATGTGCATACAAGAATAATAATAAATGTGTAAAGGGGAGATGTATCTAATGTGCATACAAAAATAATAATAAATGTGTAAAGGGGAGATGTATCTAATGCGTACGTATTTATATGGATTGACAAATAATAGTAAATGTACATTAAGAAAGAAATGGTGAACATAATTGGCTTCTCTTTACAACGGACGGCTCTGGTTAACCCTAGCTTCATTGACGGTTAAAAATTAACTTGCAACTCTATAAAAAGACCCTAGGTCTCAAACTAAAAATTCACAAAAAAAAGAATAAGAATTGGAGCCACCATGCTGTCTGCTGAGAACTAGAGGGAGCCTCCACTTGAAAGAGACGAACAACATAGCGAATACAAACTAAAAGAATAAAAAGCAACAACAAATTAGAATCAAAGCAACGTCTTCCCAAAGGAAAGCTTTGCAAATTCAGAATTTCAGAACTCGGAAAACAAGACCGTCTACGATTGTAAGTTTAGCTACATTTTTAGAATGCGAATTAATATGAATATCATGTGTTGCGATGAAATGATAATAGTACGATACTCGTTATGTTATTAATATACGTTTGTGATTTGATTCTATTATCATGTTGAATTGAGAATAATTAAGTATGATGTTTATTATGTTTTATAATATTAATCTATGCCAGTGACTTGAATCTATTATCATGTTAAATTTGGGATTATTGGATTAGATTATTTGTATAAGCATGGACTTGGATTGTAACATCTTGTGAGAATTGTGTAGTTTATTATGCAAGTTTATGTGGTGAAGTTATGCGACCAATTGTCAAATCTATATGTTCATGTTTATGCAAAACTTATGTCATGTTCACACTTATCATATGTTGGGATTAATTTGCAAGTATGTTTAAATCTATGTTACTAATTAACACATGTGTATGTTGATTAGCCTATGTTGCTAACTCACATATACGTATGTTGATTTGCCTATGTTGCAAATTAACATATGTATATGGATTAGTTCATATTGCTAATTCTCATGTATGTTGTTAATATGGCCTATGTTAAAAACACATATATGTTGAGTTAGCCTATAAGTGCAAGTTCATACATATGACATTATAATGTTTATGTTAGTCTTTTTGCAAGTTTGTACCTATGACATTATAATGTTCATGTTAGTTATTTTGCAAGTTCACCCCTAAAACGTTCGTGTTAGTTATTTTGCAAGTACACCCTATTATGTTCATATTGATTATGCCATCAATACCAAAGTTATACCCTTGTCATGTTTATGCTAATTTATGCCAATTTGCGTATATTAAATTAGGCTAAGTTTTTAACCTAATACTTTACACCAAAAATCATGCGAACGTAAATTAGGCTGAGATGGTTAGCCTAATATTGGACGGGGTAACGTTGGGTTAAAATGATAATTTTAGGAAAACTTGTCATAAATTGGTCATTAATCACATAAGTGATTTATGGCATAAAAAGGCATTAATTACCTTAATTAATGAGATTAACTGGAAATGAATGTGACAGTAATTCTAATTTACATATTGGTCATTAATCACATAAGTGATTTTTGGCATAAAAAGGCATTAATTACCGTAATTAATGAGATTAATTGGAAATGAATGTGACAGTAATTTGAATTTGAATAATTTACATAATTAAAATGTAAATTAGAAAATACGAACGCGCTTAACCCGAGGTTGGATTGAGTTGTGACGAAACCTGTCCGGACCCGCCCGGCTGTCCAGTTGTCACAACAATAGCTATCCAATGTGAGAGGTTAAGGCATGGGGCCCAATAAAGACCCGAGGTTAAACTGAGTTGTGGCGTAAGACTTCCCGGACCCAACCGGCATACAGGCAGCCACAACAATATCTGTCTAATCTGAGAGGTTGGTGCTCTAATAAGACAATTAGAGCTGAGTTAGGACTGATAGGGTTAAGTCAATTTAATAAATACTTAACCAAATTCAACATGTTAAATAATTTGGATGGGTGGGTGTTAGGTTCATTCAGACACTTAACCACTTTACTTGTTTGACTAAAAAATCTAGTAACGGGGGCCCGTTTCAGCAGTAACCCAATTAGGTATTATGGTACCCTGAACTAGGCAGGGTGGGGCACGATTACTGGGCTGATTGTAAGCGGTCAAAAGCGACGGCGGTTGGTGCACAGTGTGGGTTCTAACAGAGTGCGGGCGTGCACACACTCTGGAGCAGACAATTCAGGGCACTGGAGCATCAATAGTATACCCTATGCATGCTAGAATTGTTTCGGGGCCGCCACCATGGGACTTGATACACCCCATGGTGGGACCAGCATAGGTATCTACCATATAGGGCCGTAGGACACATGTGAATATACGAGTAGGAGCCGATCTTTTAAAGAAAGAGAAAGGGATCACTTCACCCCAATCATGGGGTGCCTGTTGGTATAAGAATTAGTAGGTGCAGAGATAGAGATTTAAAATGGGATGCGAAGGGATGTTCGTTTTAGGACACCTTATCTAGTTCTAGGATAGTCTATTATCCTGATATCGTCATGTTCTCACTTTATGCAAGTCATGATCTTTTTATTATTAGCATTCTAGGAATATAGCTAGACTTACCAGACTTATGTCCGACCTATTTTCCTTTCGTCTTCTTTTCTTCCATCCCCCCCCCCCCCAGGTCCACAGGGAGGAAACACTGCAACTTAGTCAGTTTTTCATCCAGCTTGAAGAGAGAGAATGTATTGCTTGGATTTCTTTCATTTGGACCATGGCTTTGGATATCATTTATGGGGATTATGAAGCTTTATTTATGTTTCATGCTTCTTTAACTTTTAAAATCAAGACAGTATTATGGTTGTAATAATTGGAAGTTTGTTTTGAGACAATGTTGGAAATGTTCTGTATGAACACGTATTTATGATAATAAAAGTCTGTTGGTTTTTCCGCTGCTTATTTATATGTGTTTATATCTATCTTGTGTTTTATCTGTGTCTTTTACTTATAAACCTCCACCAAAATTAAGGCATTCCCTTTGTGAGTGACCTTAACAGAGGTGTGGTGTTTCACTTGGTATCAGAGCATAGGTTTACCAGACTAGATAAAAAGTTTTTGAAACTATATTCAAATTAAAATTTGAAGAAGCATTTTTCAAGAAAAAGAATTGTTTTATAGTTTTAGAAAGGCATAATCCCCCAAAGCCATGTGAATTATCTATCCTTCATTTTGAATCTTTCCTTTTTCGTTTCAGCATGTCTGGAGAATTTAACCTTCCAGAAGATGTGACTGTACCTGGTTGGTTTAGAAGGTACTTGGAAGCTAGGGCCAATGAGGCGGCCCAACGAATCTTCCTCCCCCAGCTGCAGCAATTCCTCCTCCTCCCCCAGTGGCTGAAATCCCCCCTCCTCCTCCGAGAGGAAATGCTTTTGCCAAGAGTTGTAGAGATTTTAAAGCTATGGGTGGGAAAGACTTTCATGGAACCGAGTCCTTCGTAGCAGACAGGAACTGGCTGAAAGAGACCGAAGATCTTTTCGTTATCTTCGAGGTAGAAGACAGGCAGAAGGTAAGACTGGCAGTGTGGTTGCTCAAAGGAGAGGCTTCCTACTGGTGGGAAGTCACCAATGCAGAAAGACCAGTAGAAACGTGGGAAGATTTCAGATCTAGATTTGAGCTGAAGTTCCTTTTAGAAGCTGAGAGAAGTCTTCAAATGGAGAGGTTCCTATCCCTTAAGCAAGGAAGTATGACCGTCAGAGATTACGTCAACCAGTTTGATCAGCTGGCTAGGTTCGGACTGGACCTAGTCAACACCCAACACAAGAAGGCTCTCCGCTTTGTCAAGGGACTGAATGAGCCGCTTCATAGCCTGGCCATGACCCATATACCTATGGGAGCTACATATGAAAGGCTGGTACAGATGGCGTTACTACATGAGGAGGATAAAGGAAAGAAGGAGACAAAGGCGGAAGGGTCTCAAGGAAATAAAGAAGCTTTACAACCTAAGAAAACAGACTTTAAGAAGGGCGGGAAAAACAACAAAGCTCACGAAACAAGAAAGTGTAATTTCTGTGGTGTGGTTGGACATGTGGTGAAAGACTGCAGGAAGAAGAAGGCAAAGATGAATGGTGGTTGCTTTCGTTGTGGAGAAACAGGACACATAGCTAAGGACTGTCCTAAGAGGCGAGGGTAGGCACAGAAAGCTGCATCCACTTCGGGTGGACAAGTTCATGCACTGGAGGAACCTCCTCTGCAACAACGAGGTAGAAATACTTCTGTAGAAAGTGTAGTTTATCTTTATGATCACCTAGTTCGCACTTTATTTGATTCTGGTGCATCACACTCCTTTATTTCATCTTCTTTAGTAGGATCTCTGCACTTAGAAACTAGTATGGTAGAGGATCCCTTGGTTGTCTCCAATCCAATTGGAGGCCCAACTTATTTGTCAATGATTTGTATGAATTTGAAAATCTCTATTCTAAGTGTAGAATTTAGATGTAGTACCTTTGTTTTGGGCTTCTCGGGGTATGGATTGATTTTGGGAATGGACTGGCTATCCAGTAATGGTGTCATCCTTGATTGTGAGAAAAGAGTGGTTAGGCTCTTAACCCAACTAGGTAACACTCTAGAAATTACTTGTAATCCCTCGAATGTCGTTATGCTTAGTTATCTTGAATCGCTTGACGCTTCTGTTGAGAATTTGCAGTCAGTTAAGGTGGTCCGAGAATATTCGGATGTCTTTGATGAGGTGAAGGGCTTACCTCCGAAACGGGAAATAGACTTCCGCATCTATCTTGTTGATAATGCGAAGCCCATTGCTTTGCCTGTTAGGCACATGGCTCCTAGGGAAAGGAAAGATCTCAGTAAGCAGATTAAACAGCTTTTAGAAAAGGGGTTCATTAGGCGGAGCATTTCAGAATGGGGCGCTCCAGTGGTGTTCGCTACAAAGGTGGATGGTTCACTCCGTCTATGTGTTGACTATAGGGAGCTAAACAAGCTGACTTAAAAGAATAGGCACCCTCTCCCCAGAATTAACAATTTGTTTGACCAGCTTGTAGGAGCGTCGGTTTTCTCCCAACTTGATTTGGCGATCGGATTTCATCAGCTAAGGGTAGCTGATGATAGCATCGATAAGACAGCTTTCAGAACCCCAGACGGATTCTTTGAGTGGTTTGTCATGCCTTTTGGCTTGACAAACGCACCTGCTTACTTCGTGGACCTAATGAGTAGGGTGTTCAGAGATTTCCTCAATAAATTCGTGGTGGTCTTCGTAGACGATATTTTGATCTTCTCAAAAAATGAGGAAGAGCATGCTCAGCACCTAAAGGCAATCATGGAGACTCTTAGAACACATCAGTTAAAAGCTAAATTCTCCAAGTGCCACTTTTGGAGAGAAGAAGTGAGATTTCTGGGCATACAGTGTCTAAAGAGGGGTTAGCTGTAGACCCCGCAAAAGTAGTAGCGGTGCAAGATCGGAAGGCACCAAGGAATGCAACCGAGGTCCAAAGCTTCTTTGGGCTTGCAGGCTTTTATCGGAAGTTCATCAGAGATTTTGCAAAAATCTTAGCTCCTCTTACAAGTCTAACAAAGAAGAATCTAGTTTTCTCTTGGGATTTGAATTGCGAGTTTGCTTTCCAACGCTTAAAAAGGGCTCTTACAACAGCCCCAATTCTGACCTTGCCGGATGGAAGCAAAATGTTTACAGTATACACGGATGCATGCGGGACAGGACTAGGCGCTGACCTAATGCAAGAAGTAAGGGTAGTAGCTTATGGCGGAAGACAGTTGAAAGTTCATGAAAGGAACTACCTAACCCACGACCTTGAGTTGGCCGCATCGTCTTTGCGCTTAAGTCTTGGCGCCACTATCTCCTAGGTGAGAAATTTGAACTGTATACTGACCATAAATCTTTGAAGTATCTCTTCTTGCAGAAGGACCTTAACTTAAGGCAACAAAGGTGGATGGAGTTTCTTGCCTCGTATGATTTCGAGATTTCCTACAATCCTGGCAAGGGCAACGTAGTCGCAGATGCCTTGAGTAGAAAGAAGCTAACGTTGAGCCCGCTATTTGTTGAAAGGCGAAGCCTAGAGTTTATAGCAAGTTTTGTCTTTAGGCCCTCCTCTGGCATCGCTAGAAGTGCGGCCCACTCTCTTAGACTCAATAGGGACCGCACAACGAGAAGACCCTCAACTTGTAGAAGTGGTTGATAAGCTCGTTAGGGGTGAGACTTCTAGTCACCTCGATAGATACACCATCGACGACAAAGGGTGGTTAAGACGGGATGGAAGACTTTGCGTCCCACAGGCAAAGGAGTTGGTGAAGAAAGTTCTTGAGGAGGCACATCATTCCAAGATGACAATACATCCAGACGGGGACAAAATGTACAAGGACTTAAAGAGAGTTTTCTTTTGGAGTGGCATGAAGAAGGACGTGGCAGATTTTGTTTCTAAGTGCATGATTTGCCAGCAAGTCAAGGCAAAGCAGAAGAAGCCTGGCAGTCTGCTCCACCCTCTAGAGGTCCCACAATGGAAGTGGGATAGCATTTCAATGGACTTCATTGATGGGTTGCCTAGGTCTAGAAGAGGCAACACTAGCATTTGGGTAATAGTGGATAGGCTTACTAAAAGCGCCCATTTTTTACCTGTCAAGAGTAGAAGGATTGCCTCATCTCTAGCATCTCTTTATCTTAAGAAGATAGTTCGACTCCATGGAATACCTTCCAGCATTATTAGCGACAGAGATCCTATCTTCACAAGCGAGTTTTGGCGGAGTCTGCAAGAAGCTGTAGGCACACAGTTATGTTTGAGCACGGCCTATCACCCCCAAACCGATGGTCAGACGGAAAGGGTGAACAGGATTTTGGAAGACCATTTGAGACTTTGCGTCCTTGACTTTGGAGGGACTTGGGAGGACCATCTTCCTTTGGTGGAATTTGCCTACAACAACAGCTACCAAGCCACCATCGGGATGGCGCCATTCGAAGCTTTATATGGAAGACCGTGTCGATCGCCCACTTGTTGGTGGGAGTCTACTGACAAGCTCATACTTGGACCAGATATGATCTGAGAGACTTCAGAGAAAGTAGACTTAATACGGAGAAGAATGAAGACAGCCCAAGACAGATAAAAATCCTACGCAGACAAGAGAAGGACCGACCTTGAATTTGAGGTTGGGGACAGGGTTTTCCTTAAGGTATCTCCTTTAAGGAACGTCGTTCGCTTTGGATCCACAGGGAAGCTAGCACCAAGATTTGTAGGGCCGTTTCCTATCATCGAGACGATTGGGAAGATGGCCTACAGGTTAGAGTTACCCGAGAGACTGGCCGGAGTTCACAACGTCTTTCATGCTTCTCACCTTCGGAAGTATCTACATGAGTCAGCGGAAGTGGTAGAGCCAAACATTCTAGAAGAAGCTAAAGTAGAACGTGAAGCAACTGTGAGGAAAGTTCCAACTCACATCTTAGGAACTGAAGTGAAAAAGCTATGCAACCGCGAAGTCAAACTCGTCAAAGTTCAGTGGAGCGACGCCGAGGAAGACGCGACTTGGGAAACTGAGGATAGAATACGCGCAGCCTACCCTTTTATTTTTGAGGGTACATTTTTGATCTCTCTTTTTCCTTAAAGTCATGTTAGTATCTATCTTTTTAGGTATATCTCCCCGACCTTACCCTTTTATCCTTAGGTGGAAACACCTTTGGATGTAAACATGTAATTGAAACATGTTATGGAAGATGGTTGCAAGTGGTTGCAAATGTTTGCTAGTGGTTGCTCGTGGATGCATATACACACACAATCTAGGGTTTTAGATCGGCCCAGTAACTTCATATTGCATATGCATATATGGGTTTATGTTTGTATATGGTTGAAGCTTAATATGTTGTCATATGGATGTCGCATTTGTTTGAATGATTGCGCACTCATGCAGAATTATGAATAGGAAAAAGTTTGCATACATAATGGATTCATGACACTTACATAATTTGCATTAAGGAGGTCAACTGAATCAGTAGACCGCCTGATTTTTGCATTAGATAAGGACATGTACACACACGATGCATATGATCATGAATCATTAGAAGTCTTTTAAGGACAATGGACGCTCGTGTTTGATGATTGAGTAAATGGACATTTGGATGGTAGGATATATGTTCTCCTATATTTGGAGATTTCGGGGACGAAATCCTTTAAGGAGGGGAGAATGTAACACCCCGTATTTCTGTTAACACTAAAGTTGCTAATACAAAAATAAATGTGTAAAGGGGAGATGTATCTAATGTGCATACAAGAATAATAATAAATGTGTAAAGGGGAGATGTATCTAATGTGCATACAAAAATAATAATAAATGTGTAAAGGGGAGATGTATCTAATGCGTACGTATTTATATGGATTGACAAATAATAGTAAATGTACATTAAGAAAGAAATGGTGAACATAATTGGCTTCTCTTTACAACGGATGGCTCTGGTTAACCCTAGCTTCATCGACGGCTCAAATTAACTTGCAACTCTATAAAAAGACCCTAGGTCTCAAACTACAAATTCACAAAAAAAAAGAATAAGAATTGGAGCCACCATGCTGTCTGTTGATAACTAGAGGGAGCCTCCACTTGAAAGAGACAAACAACATAGCGAATACAAACTAAATGATTAAAAAGCAAAAACAAATTAGAATCAAAGCAACGTCTTCCCAAAGGAAAGCTTTGCAAATTCAGAATTTCAGAACTCATAAAACAAAACCGTCTACGATTATAAGTTTAGCTACATTTTTAGAATGCAAATTAATATGAATATCATGTGTTGCGATGAAATGATAATAGTACGATACTCGTTATGTTATTAATATACGTTTGTGATTTGATTCTATTATCATGTTGAATTGAGAATAATTAAGTATGATGTTTATTATGTTTTATAATATTAATCTATGCCAGTGACTTGATTCTATTATCATGTTAAATTTGGGATTATTGGATTAGATTATTTGTATAAGCATGGACTTGGATTGTAACATCTTATGAGAATTGTGTAGTTTATTATGCAAGTTTATGTAGTGAAGTTATGCGACCAATTGTCAAATCTATATGTTCATGTTTATGCAAAACTTGTGCCATGTTCACACTTATCATATGTTGGGATTAATTTGCAAGTATGTTTAAATCTATGTTACTAATTAACACATGTGTATGTTGATTAGCCTATGTTGCTAACTCACATATACGTATGTTGATTTGCCTATGTTGCAAATTAACATATGTATATGGATTAGTTCATATTGCTAATTCTCATGTATGTTGTTAATATGGCCTATGTTAAAAACACATATATGTTGAGTTAGCTTATAAGTGCAAGTTCATACCTATGACATTATAATGTTTATGTTAGTCTTTTTGCAAGTTTGTACCTATGACATTATAATGTTCATGTTAGTTATTTTAAAAGTTCACCCCTAAAATGTTCATGTTAGTTATTTTGCAAGTACACCCTATTATGTTCATATTGATTATGCCATCAACACCAAAGTTATACCCTTGTCATGTTTATGCTAATTTATGCCAATTTGCGTATATTAAATTAGGCTAAGTTTTTAGCCTAATACTTTACACCAAAAATCATGCGAACGTAAATTAGGCTGAGATGGTTAGCCTAATATTGGATGGGGTAACGTTGGGTTAAAATGATAATTTTAGGAAAACTTGCCTTAAATTGGTCATTAATCACATAAGTGATTTATGGCATAAAAAGGCATTAATTACCATAATTAATGAGATTAATTGGAAATGAATGTAACAGTAATTTGAATATTTTCTAATTTACATATTGGTCATTAATCACATAAGTGATTTATGGCATAAAAAGGCATTAATTACCTTAATTACTGAGATTAATTGGAAATGAATGTGACAGTAATTTGAATTTGAATAATTTACATAATTAAAATGTAAATGAGAAAATACGAACGCGCTTAACCCGAGGTTGGATTGAGTTGTGACGTAAACCTGTCCGGACCCGCCCGGTTGTCCAGTTGTCACAACAATAGCTATCCAATGTGAGAGGTTAAGGCATGAGGCCCAATAAAGACCCAAGGTTAAACTGAGTTGTGGCGTAAGACTTCCCGGACCCAACCGGCATATAGGCAGCCACAACAATATCTGTCTAATCTGAGAGGTTGGTGCTCTAATAAGACAATTAGAGCTATGTTTGGACTGATAGGGTTAAGTCAATTTAATAAATACTTAACCAAATTCAACATGTTAAATAATTTGGATGGGTGTGGGTTAGGTTCATTCAGACACTTAACCACTTAACATGTTTGACTAGAAAACCTAGTAACGGGGACCCGTTTCAGCAGTAACCCAATTAGGTATCATGGTACCCTGAACTAGGCAGGGTGGGGCACGATTACTGGGCTGATTGTAAGCGGTCAAAAGCGACGGCGGTTGGTGCACAGTGTGGGTTCTAACAGAGTGCGGGCGTGCACACACTCTGGAGCAGACAAGTCAAGGCACTGGAGCATCAGTAGTATACCCTATGCATGCTAGAATTGTGTCGGGGCCGCCACCATGGGACTTGATACACCCCATGGTGGGACCAACATAGGTATCTACAATATAGGGTCGTAGGACACATGTGAATATACGAGTAGGAGCCGATCTTTAAAAGAAAGAGAAAGGGATCACTTCACCCCAATCACGGGGTGCCTGTTGGTATAAGAATTAGTAGGTGCAGAGATAGAGATTTAAAATGGGATGCGAAGGGATGTTCGTTTTAGGACACCTTATCTAGTTCTAGGATAGTCTATTATCCTGATATTGTCCTGTTTTCACTTTATGCAAGTCATGATCTTTTTATTATTAACATTCTAGGAATATAGCTAGACTTACCAGACTTATGTCTGACCCATTTTCCTTTCGTCTTCTTTTCTTCCGTTCCCCCTCAAGGTCCACAGGGAAGAAACACCGCAGCTTAGTCAGTTTTTCATCCAGCTTGAAGAGAGAGAATGTATTGCTTGGATTTCTTTCATTTGGACCATGGCTTTGGATATCATTTATGGGGATTATGCAGCTTTATTTATGTTTCATGCTTCTTTAACTTTTAAAATCAAGACAGTATTATGGTTGTAATAATTGGAAGTTTGTTTTGAGACAATGTTGGAAATGTTCTGTATGAACACGTATTTATGATAATAAAAGTCTGTTGCTTTTTCCGCTGCTTATTTATGTGTGTTTATATCTGTCTTGTGTTTTATCTGTGTCTTTTACTTATAAACCTCCACCAAAATTAAGGCATTCCCTTTGTGAGTGACCTTAACGGAGGTGGCGTGTTTCATTAACTATATTTTTCTAATGGAAATGAAAAATGGAGGTTTCATCTTATTGATTGTGAGTCATGTCCAAATCAAATTTTCAAATAGTCGCTATGGAATCATTTATAAACCATAACAGTTTATTAATTATAATAAAATATTTGGACAATATTTTCGAGACATAGCTATAATTTAATTTATACAATTTTTCCATAATTTTTATTTTGAAGTATTTTACACCCTAAAACAACATTTTGGGACTTCACAGAATAAGTTATATAGTCTATATTATTATATTTTTGGAATCGTTGCACATTGCTCATCTCAATGGTATTTTTAATTTTGTCCCTAACAATCCGTAAATAAACAGAGTTTACACATTGGCGTACGCTATATTTAAACTAAACAAACGGTGTATATGTAATACATGTACGGGAAAAATATATATTTAAAAGACTGTAGACCTATGTTTGATTAAGTACATGGCCTACCTACCTACACTGTGCATAACGTGACTTTACCATGAATTCTTCATTACTTAAAACTTAGCAGCGAAGTATGAGTGTATTATTTACATTACTTAGCAGCGAAGGAACGTGCAACCTCTTTTTCTAAACACAGTAAAATAAACAGCCACCCTATGCTATGGAGAGATGTTGTTCCGATCGGTTTCTTCTCCTCTATAAATATACAACGCATTGTGTGCTCCTTCTTTTGGTTTCAGACAAGAAAAATCTCAAAAATATAAATATAGTTTCCATGAATTCGTGTATAACGCGGCGACTGCTAATGAAAGGGCATCAGACAAGCTTGGATCCAAAAGCAGTGAGGCAAATCATGGACCACTATTCTCTGACGTGAGCTAGCTGTCCACTGCTGTGCAACGCAATGCACCTTGGGGGGGGGGAGCTGCGAGTGTGAGTATGAAATGTATAAGAACGATGAGCGGAGGTTAGCTGCGTTGGTTAATGGGAGTGTGTAGGTGCGGAAATGGCCATGTATACGTGGACTAGAGTCTTGTGTATTTGGTGAAGAAACAGTTAATCTAGAAGAGGGAGGAGCAACGTAAATATGGGAAGGAGTTTGGTTAAGAAAGGAAAGTGGATGGGGAAGTCAATAGTTAATGTCGAAGCAAACACTGAAGACGCGAGGCCATTGTATAAAAGTCAACAGGTGAAGCATGCGACATTTTAACTGGAAAGTGGATGGGGAGTCTAAATGTTTTGGGGAAGTTTTGTTAAATGAGAGGGGTGCGGATGAGTACAGGGAAATGGATAAGCTTGAAGAGGAGAAATGAAGAACAGTAGTGGATACATGGGAGGGGACGTGAATTAACATCAAGGACCGAAAGTTTTGGCATGGTTGAGGCTTTAGGGATACAGTAGCTTTGAAATGCCAGTATTGGAGGAGGAAAATACAAGACGCTGGTCTAGGTTGCAAAAAATGGAGATGGCCCGCGTTAATTAACATTGAAGCCCGGTAAATTAAAAATGAAAAATGCTAGCGGGTTATATGATTTTGTGTGGAGCAGTTTTTGAATTGAACGATGGGGGAGGCAAGTTATAGGGCATGTCACGATATTAAGGATGGAAGAAAATATGTCTGTGCGTAGATGTTAATGGATGCGTGAATATGGGTACTGGGGGCTTGCGGAGTGTTTAGTTTGGAAGATGACACTGTTCACATTGGAAGCTGGGCATTTTATATTGCGTGGACTAAGGCCCATATCATAATAGTTTAAGTTTTTAATAAAATCAAATATCGTATTAAATTATTAATTTAATATTTGGACCATACAACGTTGAAATTTGGAACGGTTGGGCACATTGGAATCATGTGTATGGAGGCTACATTTTGGAACTAGTCTGGAGAAATTTGGAGATCGTTTGGATTTTTTTGCAAAATAAAACGCTGGATATGATCAACCGAACATTAACCGTTATTTAATGATTAACGAAGAAGATGAGTAAACTCACTAAATCTGTCCAGTTTTATAATTTTATAAATGTTATTTAATATTGTTAAAAATGATTGAATGTTGTGTGTGATGATTGTTTGGATGATTTGCTCATAAATTGGTTGAGTAATATATATATATATATATATTATACATATATGTCGTTAATTTAATACGGATTATATTTATTATTTTATTTTAGATTCAATCTAAAATTGGTATTATTCATGTTGATTAACATCTATTGATGTAGGGAAACAGGTTGGAGGAATCCGAGATTCCTCTAGAATTATTTTTGTTTTTCATATATTGTATTATATTATGTGATAAATAATATGTGATCGATTATTGTGTGTTTTGGGATGTTGATTGACATTGACCTGAAATAATTGGTATTTATGTATCGTAAAATATCTTCGAGTATATGAGAAAAAAATTGGAGTTTTTTTAAAAAGGAATTTCTATTTGAAATGGAAATGGAATTTCGATTAGTTAGAATACGATAACGTGTTCTTGATTATATATAAACAAGTAGTTTGATTTATAAACGATATTTATTAACGAAGCAAAACGACTATTATTAGATAGTTTGAAATTATAAATTCAAGAAATGAATTGATTTAAAATAAAAAGGAAAATCGTTTAGAAAGAAAAACGATGAAAATATTTCGAGGTTCAAAATGTAAATAGAATGGAAACAAGTCCATAAGAATTTATAATGAGAATTCTACTAAGTCAGATATTAGTAAAATAAATTATGATTAGAAATCATATATTATATAGTTCAGAATGTGACAAGATAATTATTATTGGGTTTAAACCCAATAATGTATAATCGAATATGTGATCAAGATTAAGTATAAACTTAATGTATAATTAATAAGAATTTTATTTATAAATAGAATTTATAATGTGAATTATGAATACGAATTTATATAACAACTCGGCAAATAGGATTTGAACCTGTAAGGCTATTTATAAATAAAAATGAAGATTTGATTGATATAATGAATCCATTTTTCTGTAAAGGAATAATATTCACATTTTAAAGTGAATAATAGTTCAAAAGCAAACATTTTGAAGATTTTAATGGAGTTAAGGAAATTAGAAACTAACTGGAGACTAGTTAAGTTGAACGACTTTCTGGGTATTGATTTGAAGTTGGTTTCAGCCTTCTGGTTTAATACTTAGGGAGTTGTGCTGTTACTAGTTTACGGTTAAGGACTAATGGAGATAGAAAAGGAATGATGCATGAATAAGATATGGAAATGTTTTCCAGTATTAACAACGTATATTTTTGAAATAGGGGAAATAAAGAGTTATGAATATATGGAAACATTTTCCAAAAAAATCATAAGAAGTAAAACGGGTTTTAAGAAATAAATGGGAAATTGGGAAATGAAATGATGATTGATCGATAAGATTTCCATTTGGGAATACGATTGTTGTTTGTACACATGTTTTCCTTTGATAGTTAAATCACCGACTATCAAATGTTTTCACCATTTCCATTGTCAATACGGAGAGACCTTGATTAGATTTATTATCTGAAAACCACTCCGTATGGGCATCATCGTTTCGAATCAAATATATCGAAGACAATTGAAGACGAAATTTATACAAGGGTTATTCTAGCGATCCTACGTATAATTGCCTAAGATGGATTTATAGAATAATTCCTTCGGGTTGTCCAGTCCTAGGACAACTTAAATAGATGAATATCTGAAAGAGTATCTCTGGTAGATCGCGTAAATTGATCAGTTCAAACGTATTTATTGGTGGCGGAGGAATTCGTTTCTCTTAGCTTATATCCATGGTATTTTTGGAGAAATCAATTTGTGATTTGACGGGTATAATGATGTGGCAATCAAAGTAAATAAAGGAGTGATCTGTTAAAAGATACGTTACGACCTCAAGCCTCATCAACTGGGAAATGACAAAAATCGGGCAGGCAGCTTGGCTAAGTGGGTCGCACCCAAGTAGGGTATATTGTCACCATCTAACGAATATTCATATTTTTTTACTTCTTGTTATTTCTGTATCTCCTGAAAACAGTTATGTTGGTATACCAATCGTAAGGTGACAATATATTCGAAACATTCAAGCGAAATGAATGGTCAGTCGTGTGTGGCCGAGTTACAAGATGTTCTTGTTGAACTCCAGTGTATCGCTTCTGTAGTACACTGATTGGAAGGTGGTTCCATATCTTGTCATGGTTGGAAATCCATTACCCAATAAGAGCCCTCGGTTTTTGATTCTATGTTATATATGTAGAGCGTGAGATGAAAGCATTCTGCTATATTGCTATTTACTTGATTTAGACATTATTATAATATCAAAAAATATTGATCTTAAGAAATATTTTGGGTTATATTAAGGTAAAAACTATCTGTGTTTATGTGTGGATCGGTCTTATGATTATCATTTCTTTTCAGAGGATTTTAAAAGTTAAACCAAGTGATTAGAGCTTACTCACACTAGTCTCATGACTAACCAAGAGTTTATTTTGTTTTGTTTTACCCTAAACTCTTAAATGCCCGAATTTGTACGGGCAGTCAAGTAGTCGGGATTTTACAGATATACTTGGAGGAGCTTGGAGCAGGAGGCTTCAAAACTAGTTTATATAGAGTATATATTCCCGCTGTGATGTAATGTGTTATACTTGTATGTATATACAGTAATAATTTTGTATTTCAAAAGTTGTTATAAAAATATTTGCTACACTGCGAGATTCGTGTTTACTATGATTCTATTCTGTTGTGATCTTCTTCTTCTATTCTAGTTTTCTTTCTTCCTTTTTCTCACCCTCTAACTTCTTTCTATTAGTGGTCCGGTATTTCCGATGGTTGAATAGTCAACATAGTGTGTTGTGTTGATTTTCAGGGTCGGAGACCCCCGGGTCATTACAAACCCCATTCGTTTCCAAATTTTAAACGCTAAGTTTCAACCTCTCTATATATACGAATACATACATATCTAAGCCAACTTTTCCATATATTTCAGCAATAAAAACTCCAATTTATTTAACGTCAATAACGTTTATTTTTAAATTCAACCATTTAAAATTCTCAATCGAATTTCAAATCCAATTCAAATATCTAACCAAATTCAATTTAAATATTCAATACTAAACATTATATTTCCAACCGGCCATTCTAAATTAAATATTTAGTTCAATTCATACTCAAACCAATATATTCGATTTTTAGTTTCTAACTCTAGTATCAATATAATATTGATTATTCATAGTTAAATTTTTATTAATCCCGTATTCCAGTTGTCGAAATTTCTGGGACGTTACAATCGCCTCCCCTTTAAAACTTTTCATCCCCGAAAAGGAGAGACTGCTAGAGTTATACCTCTGTATACTTCAATTTTTCATATTTGCATGTAACTTTTCCACAAGTAATTTGATTATCGATATTTAAGTCATCGATCCTCTTTCTTTTATCCGTTATATTCAATTAACTCGGAAAAATCAAATTCCTTTCAAAACCAATCACTTCCTAAATTTCAGATTTTGCACACAAGTTGAATTTACGCATCTTAAATTATTCCAAATTTCTTTATAAACCTCATATGTCAATGTTTACTTATCAAACGTCGCACTTATTCCTTACAACCTGAATTCAACCACATCTCCTTACATTCAATACATTAAATTTTTCCCAACATTAATCGAAGAGTGTAAATAACATCTCCTCTTCAAGTTACAAATTGTCGACTAGAAAATTTCCAAAATCCAAAAATTTTATACAGAAAAATATTTGTATTATTACTCCGAAATACTCTTTCTTAACTTATTAAGTTAGATATATTTAAATTTCAAATAATTGATTTGAAAATATTTGATAACACGAAGTTTGACAAGTCTATTATCATTCTCACAGATGCTAGGTATACGCTGGCCAGGCGCACGACTAAAATTCCAAGTACTAAATATCCTTGCTTTAACTCCTAGTAAAAACATTTAAAAATTCTCTTTTCAAAAGAAAACGGATACATAAAGTACTAATGTGATATTGATATGTTGATTGTTCATGAATCATAGATACACAATGGTTTCGTCTGGATCCTGCACAAAACATCTATATCCGTAGGAAATCACTTCCCAACGAATTTCGTCATGGACAGATCAACGGAAAATATTTAAGAATCAAAAGAAAATATGTGGTCACTGAGCATTGGCTGCTCTATCTCAGGATCACGAAAAAAATTTATCATAATAGATCACGACACGAGGGTCAACCAAGTTACAAAGACAAATCAAGTCACAATGACAAATCATGCCATGAAGACACGGTGCTGCATCAAACAGGTGGCTCCATATCACTAAGATATCTCAGCATCTCATGGCTCCATTCTACCTTTAGTAAATCCAGTGGTTACATCTCTTTCAACATGCTATGTGCACCGCAGGTATACAATGGTTATGCCTGGATCCCCCAGGAAACAACAATACTCGTAAGCTTTCACAGCTATGCAGATTATACCCTTTTCACGATTGTAGATAGCAGCAGACACAATGGTTACGCTTGGTTCCCCCAAGAAACATTCGTCCGCCATTGTCCATCTATAGCCCTGTGAATTACACTGAATAGTCATATTCTTCCAGGAACAATGACAACTCATGTAACACCCCGCCTCCGCCAGGGTGGCTCTTGCAAGCACTCTGACTTTGGAGGGGCGTTTGAATCAGGTAAACATGCATAATGATATATCAAGGCAGAACAAGAACATATGTATATATATGTAAATAGAGTAAATAAGATAAGTAAAACAGCGGAAGATTTCAAACTATTTCAAAACAAGTCTGGTACAACATAACTTTCCAAATAAACAAGTCTAGATAAAAACAACATCAACTGAAAAACTGAAATACATAAGTACTATCCCCAAAATAAGTGATAACCATAGCTAGCTTCATGTCAAGACCGTACATGAGCTAAGATCCCACAAGCAAGCGATCAGAAATCCAAGCTAAGCTCCAATATTCCCACCCTGAGAACCTAGGGGGGGGGGGAACGGAAGAAAAGAGGCGAAAGAAAAACAGGTCAGTCAAAAAGTCTAAGTAAGCCCTACTACAATCAATGTAAACTGATAAAGTTAACTGGCATGAGAAGCAGGGATGAACATAAGGATAACAACATACTAGCATGATGATTAACTAACAAGGTAGATAAAGGTGTCATCGCATAATCAGGTTTAAGGTTTTTGCACCACAGGTGTACTAGCAAGCTGACATGACTTGAATAAACAAGTATTGATCCCTTGGCCCAAACTTTGGCCCAATAACATGAAATGACCCTAATACGAGGTCCAACCAAACGGTCTAATCGATCGGCTCCCTATAAGCCTAACTCGTCACGTGTTGGTGTCAATACGGCCCCAAACATAATTGTAGTCAGACTGTGCAGGGTCTCCCGTCGGGTGTATCAAGCCCTAGGGTGTCAACCCCTGGACACCATAAACATAAATGCACAGTCTCGATCTACTGGTACCCGTGCATGTTTTCCCCGGCTTCGGACTATGTGCACGATCATAGTCCGCCCGGAACTACACCGGCGTACCACTCTGCCGTCGTTTTTGGTCTCTTACCTCAAGTCCAGTAATTGTGCCCCCCACCCTAGCCTAGTCCCTAGGATCTTAATGATACGAACTTGGGATTACTGCTGGAGTGGACCCCCATTGCTAGGATTTTCTAGTGGGTTAAGTACGGTTTAACCCTCTTGCTAATCATGGATTAACTTGGTTAAGTGTAACGATGAGTTCACGACTTAACCCTGATTAATCTACCAAGCCCAAATTGGTTAAGTATTAAGTGGACCATGACTTAACCCTAATCACGAGGCATTAATTAATTTAATGTGCCTTAACCTCTCACATTAGACCTTGTTGTGGTTACTAGTTAAGCCGGGCGGGTCCGGGTAGCTTTACACCCCAACTTGGTCTAACCTCGGGTTCAAGGTACAACATGACCAACATCTCACATTGGGTCCTATTGTTTGTAGCAACTAGTTAAGCCGGTCGGTTCCGGCTAGTTTTACGCTACAAACTCAACCCAACCTCGAGTTGGTCACACTTATATTTTCTAAGTGTCATGTCCATCATGTTTCCAAAACACATTACAAGTTTTCAAGAATTTGGGTAGACCTAACTTAATAGGTAAATTCCCAATGAGTAGACCTAACTTAATAGGTAAATTCCCAATCTTATGTTTTCATGTCTTTTAAGTTTACCCAACCCTAAACGCAATCCCATCGCTTACATATCGCAATAGCGCATAAAGGATAAAAAGAGGGAACTTGGCATAATCATGATATAAAGGTGTTGAAGCCACAAGTTTAACATGGTGGCATATGAAATGTACATATGTTCATATACTTGCATATTGCATCATTAGGCCTCAAAAGCATGCATAAAACCAAACTTAGCATATAAGTGATACATGGTGATAAATGACATGTAGAAGTTGCCATAAGTTCGCATTTAGCCTCACATGCAAGTTATCATAAGGGATATGATAACTTACATGTTGCCAAAATGCAACCTTTAGCATAAAGCTTGAAGCTTTAAGCTCATAAGCCCAAGATAAGCTTGCATAACATGGTAACATGAACAAAATGATCAACCCAAACTTGCATAACATAACTTGCATATCATATGACAAACTTGCATATCAAACTTGCATAACATAACATGATAAACTTGCATATCACAACATGACAAACTTGCATAGCATAACATGGTAAACTTGCATATCATAACATGGCAAACTTGCATAGCATAACATGGTAAACTTGCATATCATAACATGGCATACTTGCATAACATAACATGATAAACTTGCATATCATAACATGGCATACTTGCATAACATAACATGATAAACTTGCATAACCTAGCATGGCAAACTTGCATATCATAACATATCAAACTTGCATAACATGACATGGTAAACTTGCATATCATGGCAAACTTGCATATCATAATGATCAACCAAACTTGCATCATTCATTTAACTTTAGAGTTTAAATATGAAAGTAGAAAAGGGCTTACAATGCTTATGAAGACACAAAGATATGACAAAGCCCTTATGCAATCAAATAGACCCAAAATGCAAGCTCTAATAGAAAAACCCTTGAGCCAAAATGATCAAAACCCTTGCTTTATGATGTAAATATGGAAACTTGACTTGAATGCAAGCTAATGATGCTCATACAAGCTTGAAAACACTTGTATGCATGGAAAATCTCTCATAGAAATTTATTTAGGATTTTATGAAGAGAGTGGAGGCCATGAGAGGAATGATTTTGCCATAGTTTAGTTACTTGAATGAATAATGATGATTTAGGGTTAGGTTAGGGGCTTATTTATAGGATTAGGATGTGTTTTAAACCCTTAGATTAACCCTAGGTTAGATTAGGACCATCAGATCTCGGAAGCTTCCAGAAAACAGCCCCAAAACACAGCCAAACTCAAAAATGGTGCATCAGGCCAAACTGGCCGAGCACCCCCTGTCGACACCCAAGTCGACAGGGCTGTCGACTTGGTCCTAGCCAAGTCGACTGCCTAGTTGACAGGCCTGTCGACTGGGGTAGCTAGGCGGGAATTTTCCCACCTGCGCCCAATGGCCCCAATTTCGAAATTTGAACCTGAATTTTAAATCTGTTTTGAACTTTGAATTTTCAGAAAACTTCTTCGGGTCTTAACCGGGTCATACGGACTCCGATTTTCGAAAACTCGGACTCTATTTCGCGTATTTTTCCGAGACGAACGCAATGGCATAGCCCGTTTCCCTTGATTCAGATTTATAAATTAAATTCTGCCTCGATTTACGTTATAACAGGTTATTGAAAATACGGGTTGTTACAACTCATGAATTTTACGTCCGGACGACATCTCACCACCAGTAGCACATCTCAACTAAGCTCGAAATTCAAAGTGAAGGAAGGTAGTTTCCTTATCTTGACTTGAAAATGTACAGTATTTTATTTTATTTCATACTCCTCATAAATCATACTTATGTCAATTTACATATTTTTCTTCCCAAATCATATTTCCAAACATCCCATTCTTATATAAATTCCATTATAATATTTCATTTCAAAACGATTACCTACCAATACAGTAGTTTTCAAATTCATTAAATTCTTATATATTTCTCCTATAAGTTCCGAAATTTCTGTATCCAATAGCTAAAATCGAATATTCTCAAATTTCCTTTCAAATTTTAAAAATTTGATCTCTTAATCAATTCAGATATTTGATATCCTTTTAACTTAAATTTATGAATCCATTTCTATAACCCAATTTTCTTCCAGTTCTCCACTTATTAAATTCATTGCGTAACTTAAATCTCTATGCTCCTAAAATTTCATAAATTTTCAGTTCTTATAACAAATTTCTCATTCACGCATTATCACTCTTCCTTATTCACTTACCTCGACCGTAAATTAGCAAGCGAACAACTCCCCAGGTATCAATCTCGAAGGCCAAAACCAACATCAGATCAACACTCAGAAAATTATTCAACTTAACTAATTTCCAGTCAGTTCCTAAATTCCTTAACTCCATTTCTTAATTTCTTATCAAATCATTTCTTACGCAACTCTCATAATCAATTTACAAATCCACTTCTATTACGTTTTGCAGACCTTCGTTCTCGACGTGCGGCTCTTTGTTCTTCAGTTCTTTCCATTTTGATTTATCAAAACTTGTTAGCCTCTCATGATCTTTCGAAAAACGTTTCCAAATATCATATTTATTTTCTATAATTCTAGACAATCTTTTATTACCATTGGAAGACATTTCCATATATTCGCAACCCGTTATTTCCTATAGAAAATATACTCTATTCTCAAGGGAAACATTTTATTTGGATTAAAACAGGTGTTAAATAACCATCGTTATTCCCACTAACTGTTGACACTCATTAACTAACTTCACTAAACCAACTTTAGTCAATAATGAAATCAATCGGGTTTGAGTATATTTACCTCTCAAACCTTAACTGAACAACATTATTAACTTTGAAATAGATAAAATTCACAATTTTGAATAAAACATTCATTCTCGTAACTTCTGATTTCAAATTAAGAGTTCACTTCTTTTACGAAAATCGTTGACAATAATTTACGCCTTTGAAATATTGTAACTTTAAAAATATACCTTATTCTTTAATTTGAATACATAAACAATTTATTAAATATTTAATTAAAATGAAAAGTGAACAATATTTTCCATAAATCCGACATGGTTGATTTCCATGAATAACTCCCTTTAAATAATCTCACATTCGATAACATATTCCAAACTTTGGAATAATCTCATTTAATTTATATTCTGAACTTCAGAATAATCTCACCGTACTGGTCAACTTCATTTCCTTTATTCTCAATTTCATTTGCAACATTTCTGTTTTCAAACGTTATTTACTTCTAAAAAGTAAATATTATTCCTTTTATAGGAATCTGAACCCATCATATCCAACAGGTTCAAATCTCTTAAAATCTTCATTCATGTTTCGCTTCATTTATAACCTCATTTACCATTCACTTCTTGTTAATCAATTAACAAGTTTATAACTTGCTACTGAATTCGATTACACATTATCGGTTTGAAACCAATTATCTTTCCAAGTTCTGAATAATTTTAGTAATAAAATTTCCCACAGTCGAATTCCAATTATAACCCTTCTGATTTTATTTTTTCATTAATTTATATTTTGAATATCGAAATAAAATTCATTGTTTCATTTTTGAAACAATTTCAAATTTCTCATTTTCATTCAAATTCTCATTGGAATTTTTATTTCCAATCAGTTTTCAGTTAACTTTGATTTTTATTTACACAACTACAGAAATTTATTCATCGATTCTCTCAAACTAATCTTCCTTTGATACCATTCGATAACAGATTCAAGATTCAAACCTGTTTGCGAACAAATTATACAATTGTAAACAACTGTAAAATTCGTTCGGCTTTCCTAAACAACAAGGATTGTTGTAGAGGGTGTCGAACTCTGGGACCAAAAATGTTTTAATTAATAAATCCAATCAAGTTATTCCAAGATTTGGATTGATTGGAAACACAGAAAATAACATCAATTAAATAAAGAAGAGAGATTTATCTGATAAGAGAAAGCAATTAGGGAGCGATGACATAAATTAGATTAATATTCATCAATAGCCAAACAGATTAATCAGATCTAATTCATGTTTCTGTCACAAACATGAATCAACGATAATTGGGTTTATAGAAACAAATAAGTAAATAATAACAAGTATAGCCTATGCAGGAGCTCAGCTCTTAAACAACCATAGGCTATCAGGACAGATTCACTATTTTATTTCTAAAACCCTAAATATTAAATCTAAATCTGATAATTGTTAGATCGAACTCGAATATACCCTGTGAAGGAGCACAGCTCTTAAACGACACAGGGTATGAAGGTTCAGATCTAACCCTTATTTCAAGTCTAGATCTACATACATGAAGTTCTAATCATTTGGCTATGTGATTCATATTGAATCATAACTATTAGCGTCATCACCCCCTAATTAAAGAGGATCAGCTAGACATAGCTAAAAGAAAATAAAATAAAAAGAAAATAAACGACATAAATAAAATGCAATAAAAACTAAATAGAAGAGAGAAAGAAGAGTTTTATTCCAAGAAAAGGGTTACAGAATAAAACTGAGTGTGTTTTTACATGAATGAGATACAAGGTATTTATAGCTGATATGACAAAGACTACTTGGCAAATTCCACAATGTGGGACTAAAGAATTAGCCCAAATAACACATAAGCTAGTGTGAACGGGGTTGTAGAGTAAGAGGCCTTGTAAGTGAGCCAGTGTGAACGCGTGCAGTGCATGAATGAGAAGCCTTGCAAAGGAGCTAATGTGAACGCTACATGAGTGAAATGGTCTGCAATTGAGCCAATGTGAACACAATATGAGTCTTTAGTGAGCCAAATCTACCCAACTGAACTCTATTTGCAACCGTTCTTCAAACTTTAAACTCTTCAAGCTTTAGTAATTTTAACTTCACTCTTTTTCAGCAAATTCTTCATGCTTTATTCATCAAATGCTCTAAACCATGATTCTTGTCAACAATCTGAAAACACAGCTATAAATACACAATATCAATTATTTAAAAGATAAAATAAGATAAATATGCGGATAAAATATACACATTTACGTGTATATCAAATACCCCCACACTTATCTTTTTATTCGTCCTCGAATAAACTAAACTAAGATATGTCACACTTTCGTAGGAAACACGATTGCATTTAGCGTATGCAACAAGCCGTTAAACCTCTGGGTGTCCCCAGTAGGACGAGTGTTGTCTTGTGAGGGTTTTCAGCGAATACTACCCACAAAATCCAGAGTGTCTTAAGTACGCGAATTAATCAAATGATATATTTAAGGTCTTTCATATTCCAAGGATTTCACCTAACTTCAATAATAACGGTTTAGCCCCAAATTGTCCATCCCATAATTAGTGCAAAAATGAATACAAATTTTCAAGCTTAATCGTAATTCCTTGATAACACTGTAATTGTCTTGAAGGTTAAGAGCGTGGTGTCAACCAAAATTCTACACATCGACAATGTGCACCCAATCATTTCTTTATTCTTTTTTTTGAATAATTTTGCACCAATGTAACTGTAATTTATTGGATATGAGTTATGCATAGATGAAGGAAAATTTTGTAAGTTCTAAAAATATTCTAGATAAGAGGGCAAGAGTATTAGTTGAACTTTAGGCTACAAAAGATAAAGTAATACTAAAGCACATATGAACATTGTTGTTTCCTTTCATCTCTTCTACCACAATCCTCACTTCCAAGTACAGTATAATGGATGTGGATGGAATGGAAATGGATGCTTCATAGTCAAGAATGATGAAGACTATTTTATTCAGAGAGACTCTCTCTTTATTTCATTTTTTTTCTTTTCCTCTTTTTTTTTTTTTTTTTTTTTTTTTTTTTTGCATGATGAATGATGAATGGAGATGGAATGATGCCATACATTATTTCATTTGATTCCTCCTCTACTGAACCAATACTTCATGAAAGGAAAGTTTTGTGCCCTAGTTACTCTATTTCTATAACCCTAATTCAACACACAAGTCTGAATTGATGTTATATAAAAATCTGAAAGGAATGATAAACAAAGTTTCGTAAGATAGATAACCCATATAAAATAAGATGTGGTATATGGTTATCCTACCTTAAAACAAGTACGGAGTGGTAGTGTAATATTGGTATAAAAAGTGACGTTTCTGAACCTTTGAAAATAAATCAGTACAAGGTTCTTAAGTATACCAATATAAGAAAAACTAGTCGAAACATGGATGTAATTCGACTAAAACTTGGGTTTGAATAATGTGGGGTATCGAAGAAGAACGCTACAATGAGTCATTTCTCCTTAATTGGGCCAAGTGGATTTTAGAACTTATGATTTTGAAAATTTGAGTGGAAAAGAACATATTATGCATGAAAACGAACTCAGAAAATCCAACAAATGTAGGTGCAAAATCATTTTTATTTCTTGATTTTTTTTTTTGATTTTTTTTACTTGCACATTCTAACATGTATAACAAGGGTTGACACGCTTACTCCAGAACACGACTAACGTCTGCACAGTCTCAAGCTAGCATCTTAAAAAGACACATTACAATTCAATGAATAAATAATGTTCATTCCCATCACCCAAAAATTCAACTTATCAAACAAGAACCAAGGTGTTATTTATGAGTTTAAGTTAATCCTTGTTCAATGAATGACCTAGTTCATAACATTTGATTGCTGATGTAATGTAAATTCCCCCCCACACTTGAGTGTGACTGTGTCCTCACAGTCGTTAATCAGACATATCTTAGTGAAAGGAAAAATAAATAAGAGACTATTTACATATGTACAAAAGAGGGTTAGTGCGTCTTACCGAATGTAATGTGGCTCATGGAGGACCATGAGCTCTTCCTCTTGGTTGGGTATTAGTTCCAAGTAAGGTTTAAGGTGTTGACCATTGACCTTAAAGGATGATCCATCAGTTGGATTCTCAATTTCTACCGCACCATACGGAAAAACAGTCCGTACAGTGTAAGGTCCTGTCCATCTAGATTTTAGCTTACCCGGAAATAGATGCAGTTTTGAGTCATACAACAGAACTTTTTGACCTGGCATGAAAGTTTTACGTAGAATTGATTTATCATGAAAAACTTTTGTTCTGTCCTTTTAAATTCGTTCATTTTCATAGGCATCATTTCGAATTTCATCAAGTTCATTAAGTTGAAGCTTCCTATGTTCTCCTGCTTGCTCTAAATCAAGATTCAAAGTTTTTATTGCCCATAACGCCCTATGTTCTAGTTCAACTGGCAAGTGACATGGCTTACCAAAAATCAACCGATAAGGGGACATACCCAAGTTGGTTTTGAAAGCGGTGCGGTAAGCCCAAAGAGCGTCGGTTAACTTTTGGGACCAATCTTTACGATTTCGATTCACAGTTTTCTCAAGAATTTGTTTAATCTGCCTATTCGATACTTCAACTTGCCCACAAGTTTGAGGATGGTAAGGAGTAGATAACTTGTGGGTTATCGAATACTTCCTCATGAGAGCTTCAAAAGAACGATTACAGAAGTGTGTACCATTATCACTGATTATTGTGCGAGGTGTGCCAAACCTAGAAAAGATGTTTTCTTTCAAGAAGTGCACAACAATCTTGTTATCGTTTGTTTTGCATGGTACAGCTTCGACCCATTTGGAAACATAACTAACAGCTAAGAGAATGTAAAGGTTCCCAAAAGAATTAGGGAAGGGTCCCATGAATTCTATGCCCCACACATCAAAAATTTCGACCTCTAGAATGGGGTTTAGGGGCATCATATTCCGTTTAGAAATTTTCCCTAAGAATTGACATCGATCACAAGTTTTGCAAAATTCGTACGCGTCTTTGAAAAGGTTGGGCCAGTAGAAACCCGATTGGAGAACCTTTTCGGCTGTCTTTTTGGGACCAAAGTGACCACCACAGGCTTGGTCATGACAGAAAGAGAGGACACTGTGAGTTTCAGTGTCGGGAACACACCTTCGAATGATTTGATCGGGACAATACTTGAAAAGATAGGGGTCGTCCCAATAAAAATGTTTCACTTGGGAAAAGAATTTGTGTTTATCCTGCTTAGACCAAAAAGAAGGGGTTTGCTTAGTGACTAAGTAGTTGACAATGTCAGCAAACCAAGGATCAGTGGATAGAGAAAACAGCTGTTCATCAGGGAAATTCTCTTTGATCGGAAGAGAAGAAGACGGGGCATTTGGAAGACGAGACAAGTGGTCCGCAATAACGTTGTCAGATCCTTTTTATCCTTAATGGTAAGATCAAATTCTTGAAGTAGAAGGATCCAACGAATGAGACGAGCCTTAGCATCCTTTTTAGAGAAAAGATACCTAAGTGCGGAATGATCGGTATAAACCGTGATGTGTGAGCCAACTAGGTAAGGCCTGAATTTTTCTATAGCAAAAACAACTGCCAAAAGTTCTTTTTCAGTGGTCGTATAATTGATTTGGGCATTGTTCAAAGTCTTACTCACATAGTAAATGACGTGAAGAATCTTATCGATGCGTTGTCCTAGGACAGCGCCAACAACAAAATTCGAAGCGTCACACATGATTTCAAAAGGCAGCTTCCAATTAGGAGAGCAAATGATCGGGGCAGAGACAAGTTCATTTTTAAGACGCTCAAAAGATGAAATGCAGTCCGAATTGAAATCGAAAGGGACATCCTTACCAAGAAGACTGGTCAAAGGTCGAGTGATTTTGCTGAAATCTTTTATAAAGCGATGGTAAAAACCAGCATGACCTAAAAAGGATCGGATGTCCTTAACGGATTTGGGAATGGGAAGATTCGAGATAACCTCAATTTGGATTTGTCTACTTCAATTCCTTTGTTAGAGATGACATGTCCTAAAACAATGCCATGTTTGACCATGAAGTGACACTTTTCCCAATTAAGCGTTAAGTGCTTATCTTTGCAACGGTTAAGAACAAGATCCAGGTGACGTAAACACTCAGTGTAGGTATCCCCGAAGATGGAAAAATCATCCATGAACACTTCCAAAAATCGCTCGATCATATCAGAAAAAATGCTAATCATGCACCTCTGAAAAGTTGCAGGTGCATTACAGAGACCAAAAGGCATATGTCGGTACGCAAATGTACCAAATGGACATGTGAAAGTGGTTTTATCTTGGTCCTCAGGAGCGATAGGGATTTGATTATATCCCGAGTACCCATCAAGAAAACAATAGTACTCATGACCAGCTAGTCGTTCTAACATTTGATCGATAAATGGCAGAGGGAAATGATCCCTACGTGTTGCAGCGTTAAGTTTCCTATAGTCAATGCAAACACGCCAACCGGTCTGGGTGCGGGTTGGGATAAGCTCGTTAGCTTCATTTTGGATCACGGTAATCCAATTAGGAGAGCAAATGATCGGGGCAGAGACAAGTTCATTTTTAAGACGCTCAAAATTTGTTTGCGAACAAATTATACAATTATAAACAACTGTAAAATCCGTTCGGCTTTCCTAAACAACAAGGATTGTTGTAGAGGGTGTCGAACTCTGGGACCAAAAATGTTTTAATTAATAAATCCAATCAAGTTATTCCAAGATTTTGATTGATTGGAAACACAGAAAATAACATCAATTAAATAAAGAAGAGAGATTTATCTGATAAGAGAAAGCAATTAGGGAGCGATGACATAAATTAGATTAATATTCATCAATAGACAAACAGATTAATCAGATCTAATTCATGTTTCTGTCACAAACATGAATCAACAATAATTGGGTTTATAGAAACAAATAAGTAAATAACAAGTATAGCCTATGCAGGAGCTCAGCTCTTAAACAACCATAGGCTATCAGGACAGATTCACTATTTTATTTCTAAAACCCTAAATATTAAATCTAAATCTGATAAGTGTTAGATCGAACTCGAATATACCCTGTGAAGGAGCACAGCTCTTAAACGACACAGGGTATGAAGGTTCAGATCTAACCCTTAGTTCAAATCTAGATCTACATACATGAAGTTCTAATCATTGACTATGTGATTCATATTGAATCATAACTATTAGCGTCATCACCCCCTAATTAATGAGGATTAGCTAGACATAGCTAAAAGAAAAGAAAATAAAAAGAAAATAAATGACATAAATAAAATGCAATAAAAACTAAATAGAAGAGAGAAAGAAGAGTTTTATTCCAAGAAAAGGATTACAGAATAAAACTGAGTGTGTTTTTACATAAATGAGATACAAGGTATTTGTAGCTGATATGACAAAGACTACTTGGCAAATTCCACAATGTGGCACTAAAGAATTAGCCCAAATAACACATAAGCTAGTGTGAACGGGGTTGTAGAGTAAGAGGCCTTGTAAGTGAGCCAGTGTGAACGCGTGCAGTGCGTGAATGAGAAGCCTTGCAAAGGAGCTAATGTGAATGCTACATGAGTGAAATGGTCTGCAATTGAGCCAATGTGAACACAATATGAGTCTTTAGTGAGCCAAATCTAACCAACTGAACTCTATTTGCAACCGTTCTTCAAACTTTAAACTCTTCAAGCTTTAGTAATTTTAACTTCACTCTTTTTCAGCAAATTCTTCATGCTTTATTCATCAAATGCTCTAAACCATGATTCTTGTCAACAATCTGAAAATACAGCTATAAATACTCAATATCAATTATTTAAAAGATAAAATAAGATAAATATGCGGATAAAATATACACATTTACGTGTATATCAAAACCTAAGGAGACCTTATCAAAAAATAACCCTCTATATTCAAAGACTGGGGAATCCGAACAAATTTAAAGTCTCAAAATAAAATTTTCTTTCCACTATATCAATTCCAAAATGCTAATTTTGCAAATATATAATATTTCCAAAATAATTCACCTTTAAAATTTTTTATTTGAAATTCTTTTCATTTTCACAATTTATATTTTGAAACCATTTTATTTTCAAAATCCGCTTTTCTAGTGTCAATTCTACTCATTTCAAACTCGATAAGACAAACTTTGAATAAACCAAAGCTCTGATACTACTTGTAACGTCCCGCCTTTTTGACCGCTTCAAATTGGTGATTAAACCAACTTAAAAAGTTCAAATTGACGGACCATTATTTAGCTTACAGAGTTTAAAATAATGGAATCAACATAGAAAACACAGAATAAATAAATAACACATTCTTGAACAACAAAATAAACTTTTATATATTAATCAGAATTTTTGATACAATTTTTTTTATATAGCGGAAATTTTAAAACAACTTGAATACAAGAAAATATTTACTGGTTTGAAACTCCAGAGTGCACAATATTTGAAATCCTCAGCTTCGCCAATCTTTGAATCCTAAGTTGTGCTCTTTGGATCTTTAACACTCGGGTCTGACCCGAGCGTTCCATGCAAAAACATAAAATACTTGATTCAGGATTCATCATTTGTTCAAGTAAATTAATTTCAATAGAAACTGAACATAATAGTTCATTCTAACTTAAAACGTTTCAAAACTTTGAATAGATGTCCAAACTGTGATGTATAGCATGTACATAATTTTAAATGAAAAAAGGCAACGGTCCTAGATTAAAATCAACATCAGGCAGCAAAAGAAAAAGTACCAACGATACAAAATCGTTTCAATAATCAACATTTAACAAACAAGTGCAATGACCGACAAGAGTGTATAAATATATTTCAGAATAGTCATGTCAATGAAGGCAGTCATGGTCAATAACAATTTATGTAAAGTCACATAGTAACAATTTACAAGACGTGTAAAAATGGCTCTAAACATGCCTCATTTCCGTGCTAGTAGCATGTATGAGTATCAATATAACATGCTATAAGCAAGAAAGGATTCATCCAAGTTAAAATATCAACATTAAAACAAAGATAAGAAAAACATGGAAGGAAACAAGGTATCCAGTTCAAATATAATATGGAAAGTACCAAATGTCTAGTTATTAATCACGTAAGGATAGATAAAACTTAAATAGACCATGTTAGGAATCAGTTAATGGAAAGTGAAATATAATGCAAGCATTATAAACCAATATAGACAGATGAATCAATGGAAGTGGAAAGACAAGTTCGGTTGTTTTATAATGACATGGTTGAATTATATAAAAGCACATGATCAAATGAATTTTAGGGAATGCTTTCTTTTACTGAAGTGGTCATAATTACCAAAATCTAAAATCCTACATATTGAACGTCTTCAAGACAGTTTTTCTTCGCTTCCACTTAAAATTTCTTCCTTCTTTTTTCTTTATAAAATGAATGTTCCATGTATGCATATCTAATAGGTCAATACATGTATTTACCCTTCTAACCATAAGGGTGTGGTCTGGCTGATAAATACATGCAAATACACATTTCTAAGTTTTCGTTTACCAGGCCAATAAATACATGTCATTTATATTTCATAAGGGTGTGGCTAACTGGGTAATCAATATGGAAACATCAGTATGTCTAAACACTCAAAATGCATAGCACGGAGAACAAGGCATGACTGACTAGGATGGATTAATAGCATGAGAATTTTGTATACAAATTCATGGGTGTGCTCAGTTTTACAAATACGACAGGGTATGTAGAGTTTTTAAAAGTAGCGAAGGTCTAATACAACAAAGATAACAAAAACAAATTTAAGGCCAGGCTCACCACATACGTACAAATGTACATGTGTGACTTCAGATATATATTTCTTTCCAGAAAAAATACACTAAGTAGCAACAGCTCATGCATTCAGAGATCCAAGCATGAGGCAGAGGTGTTCAAGTAACAAAGCAAACCAAATTTTATTCACACACACACAATGCTACACAAGGGTGCAAACAATACAAAGAACTTACTTGAAACGACTTATGCCTCATAACTTTAGAATATATCAGGTAAATGCCAAACCCTTTTATCCAAATGTTTATCTTGAGGACTTGATAATGGCTCAATTTGCATTCAAAATTTTACTACGTTTAGCTTATAATATTGATATTTAGTTTTGTTCGAAAAGTCAGTCTTGAACTATATTCACTTAACTCATGGGCTCAGGATTCCTTATCCTTTTTGTTGTGTTATGTAAATATTGACTAATTAATAAATGTTGTGTACTTAATTTAACAATGCAAGAGGCTATACAGGCCTAGGACGGCTCACAGTTTTAAATTGTAAGAACAGGGTCGTTGTTTAATCATCCAACAACTAAAACAAGTACACATACATTTTACACAAATGTTTTTCTTTGGTTTGCTGACATTTCCGATTTTTAGGCAAGAACCACTTAATTTGGTCCCAGAAACCACGCAAGCAATTTTTCAAAGACAGGGAAATCAGTTTCAATCAAGGCAACAACATTACATAAAAGTCAAAACAAATCATTTCAAGAAATCAGAGAATATACAGATTTGTTGATCCTATTTATCGTTCATACACAACAGCCAACCCTACCCAAATAACCACTATATTCAGATTTAGCTGAAATTGAAACACTTAAAGTATGGAAGTCGGGAGTTTAAAACTCACCTGTAGTTAACGAAGAAGAAGTAGGAATAAGACTCGATGTGGCGGTTCAGGTGGTGACGCAGATTGGTCCGTTGGCGAGCTATAGGTGGCAGCCGTTAGTGGCTGCGGTTCAGTTAGCGTGTGCCACTGATATTGTGCCAGGAGTGCATCTGTGAAACGGGATTTAGGGCCGAGTAGAAGAGATGACGATGGAAACAATGGCGAAGGCTTTGGGTGGCTTAAGGAGGAAGGCGAATTGATTTTTTGGAGAAAGACGCCATTTTGTATTGAGGATTTTGGCTTTTAATTAGAGCCAAGGAGGGAGGAACAATTTGTAGGAAAAGATTTTGGCCATTAGAATTAAAAGGGGAAAGAACTGATCTTTGCTGAAGAAAATTTTGGGGTAAATTGATTTTTATAGAAGTGAGGATGAGGGATAAGAACGGGGTGATGCTAAATGAAAATCATTTTTACTATTTGCACACTGCTGTATTACATTTGTACCTTCACTCAACGCACGTGCATTCTATTTCTTCTCCAATTCCAAATGCCTAGAACTCGCTCTCCAAAGCGTTGACCTCCTCATTGCTGCCAACCGCCACCACTCCAACCACCGAAGACCACCGCAACAACAACCAAACCATCCAGTGCCTTATTCTCCACCCGACCGCCGCAAAGTCGCCACCTCCGGTCCCAAACCCTAATTCACGAACTGTAACTTTTCCCCCTCTACATTGACCTCCTGAGGTGGCGGTGGAGGAGCTGAAGGAGTAGATGGGGTAGAAGGCGGTAGAGCTGAGGAGGTGTGACGATCCCAAAACCTCGTGACACGGTGTTAAGGATAATCATTGGAATATAACACATTAATCATCGTTAGCAGATCACAGATAATAGCATAAACAAAAAATAGAATAATTTACACACATATGACAGCAGAATCATATAGATATCATCACATCAGAGAAGCACAGTACAGGATACAACTTAGTGCATAATGATACATAGTCAGTCACCATCGCCTGAGGCGGAATCATACATAAGGAGTACACAAAATAAATATCAGTCTACATCGCCAATGGCGGAATCATAATATAGATACAATAATGGCGGAGAAAATCCAACTCAGCACGGTGTAGTCAAGCCTCGCCATGAGCCAAAAGTGCGTCAGAAACCTGTAACTAGGCTGCCCATGTGAAAATGAGGGCACCCGAGTTTGCAAGGTGAAACAAACTACGAGTCAGTCATGGGACTGGTATGAGAAATCTACTTAACTTATTAACAACAATAATAAGGCAAATCAAAGGACCACGCCACTTTCGCGGAACGGGTTTACTCCAATGAGTGCTAGTGCATGAAATAAAGTAAACGATTAAATCATCGCAATGCTTTTTATAAAATGAAGCCATTATAAGACTCAAGTCCCATCACACAATGCAACGCAAGCCGGAGGATAGAGTTTTACCTTATAATGGCCAAAAATGCTTCATACGAATAAAACAAAAGTGTTTGATATTATTACTAGTGTATATATGTTTCAAAAGCAAATTCAATCATAAATATCAATCCTAGGCGGCATAGCTACCATCTACTATGTCGCCATACTAGTAATACAATCACGTCCGCATATTTCGTATTGGAAATTGGATTCCTTCATGAGTCGAGGCAAGAGGCAAGCTCCTCTCCGATTCAAGACACTCTAGCAAATGTCCCAGGACCCCACTCTGATCCTTGGAATCGGCTGGGCCGGTCCTCTCTTACTTTTGAGGATTAGTTATTCCTGAACACACGTTTCCCGATCCTTACAGACCTATAATCGAGGCGCCTCGCATTCCAACAACCACACAGGTGAAAAGTATATATAATGTCAGGGCTGGTAGGTCACTGACACCAACTTAGCTAGAAAGAAACGTTGTGCTCTCCCAGCGGTCCATTTCCCGTTTTTGACTCATACCGGGGTGTGAGGCTCGCGAATTCACGTTATACACAAAGCTACGTCACATAGACTATGCTTTGATCATCAACCACAAGACTTTGCTTTGCAGCAGAAGCCTTGATCATATGCCACTTAGGCGTGCCACACAGGAAATCCACTCCATGCGACTGATTTCTATCAATACATAACCTGTGAGCTCGTACGTCTCAGAGAAGGGCGTTAAGAAAGAGAATAAATTCTCCGCCGCTAAACAGATATATATTTAACAGAGATCAATCAGCACAGAACAAAATCCAATGTTAGATACACAGTCCATTTACATGTCCATTCTGGGTCTGAACGAAACCGGAGGCACCAATTCCTCGCATATCCGTACAATCAACAGTATGTTTGGACGGCTACTACTTCAGTTCCTTCATGGTAGCTACTCCAATCACGAGCATCAATAGTGCCCATCCATCCCATGTGAAGATCGTCGGTCTTCAACCGTCTTCGACTCTTCGACTTCTCAATGTCGATCGATTATTTGAAATGAGATGAACTCGACCTTTTCAAATAATCCACGTAAATTTAGATTTTGAAATCAATTTATCCCATGGTTGGACTATTCAACATTCACATTTCAGTTCTTTAGTTATAATTCTCATGTTAAATACATTCAACAATCACATATCAAGCAAACACAACGAAATTGGTTTATTTCCATTCTATATCGTCTATAGTATTTTATAATGATATATTGCCAATTTTATTTAATTTAAAACGGCCATATTTAATTAAACGATATTTCAGGTCGTGCCGATGCACTGGCACTGTTTTTCACTAATTTGGTTTTACACATATCTGAAAATCTAACCGTTGGATCTTCACAAATTTTATATCATTAGGAAAGTCATTTCAAAACGAATCCAACGGTTTCAGTTTTGGGAAAATCCGACGGTCGGATCTTCCACACTAGTCATTTGAAGTTATGATTTCAATTTACGAACTGCAGCGTCGTTATTCGATTTAATTTAATTATATTTATATATATATAAATATAATCATTTCTGGCGCAGTTTTTCTTCAGATTTGAATTAAACATTCCAGACAATCCAACCGTCGGATCTTCACAAAGTTGGTGCCGTTGGAAAGATATTTCCAAGGCGAACCAAACGGTTGCGGTTTCGGGAAAATCCAATGGTCGGATTTCCCGCACTAGTCGTTTGAAATCACGGTTTCAAAACACGAACTGCACGACCACGTTTCGTTTTAATTTTATTTATATTACTAAATTTATATAAATATAGTTCATTCAAAAATTCCTATATCGTTTCCACTTCAATTATTTCACTAACGCCTTTAAATTTTGGAAAATTTCGCCATAACCTCCTTTGTATGGGAGGGGCTGGGAAATTTCCTAAATAGCCACACGGGCGTCTCATGTCAAAAAGAAAAAGAAAAACCCAAGCGGCTAGCCAACATGCTCATAAAATCATCACCCAAACAAAACTGTAAATGTGTACCTATTTGTCGGGCACAAAATTCTATTCCTCTTCTCTAGCCCCTTTGCTATAACCTGTTCAATAAATATGCATGTACATATATACAATTTTTTATCACTTATCATTTTCCATTCAACTTCATATTTGATTTACTTTGGTTTAAAAACACCATTCATTCTAATGTTGCATGCATAGGCTAAAATCACATCATTAGCTTATTAATGTATATTTCAACTCATGCATATTTTATTTGAACAAGTGGCTATTTTTAACACTTCACATTTCAAAGTTGATAATTTTGGCGAACTAAAATACATTTCAACACATGACTATTTTATTTAGTTCCTATGCATGTTAAAAATAATATTTCTTCACAAATATTTATTTCAATGTCCGCATATCTTTAGCATATCACATATATGATAAAAATGATATTTTTATCATTTAAAATATTTATTCGACAAATGGATGTTTTCAACACTTCATAGTTTTAATTAAAATGTAATTTTTATTGTTCGATCTTTTTATTCAACACATGAATTTTTCCACTACACACACTTCTCAACACATGAGCATTTCCACACATGGATATTTTATTTATGTTGTTCATATTAGAAAGATGGAATTTTTATTGTTGAAACTATTTATATATAAGGCGAATATTTTTCATACTTCGTATATATTATGAAAAGGTGATTTTTATTGTTTAAAAGCTTCATTCATTCACAAATGAATTTAATTTTCACACATCACTTTTCAACACATGAACATTTCCACACATGGATATAGTTTTAGCATATGGCTATAATTTCAACGCATGAAGATAATTTCATCATATGAAAATAATTCTAACACATAAAGATTATTCAAAATTTCGGCAGAATAACGGCAGGGTAGTTAAAACCGGCACCGTCCCTAGTACGGCTCCTCGCTCTACCTTAAAACCTCGCGGTTTTTGACAATGGGGATTCATGTATCTAATTCGCACGTAGGCGACATGTTTTATTTTTATTTCACAAATATTTCCAATTCATTTCAATCACCAATGGGTATTTTTCAACCACAACCAAACAATATCAACCACAAACAATTATTCAACCATTCGTATTTTTCATCTAATATTTCACACCAATTCACAACAATAAATATCGTCCATGGTTTGTGGACGAGGGGAGTATATATATATTATTGCTATATTTCACTTGCATTTCAACACATATATCAATTATTCTATACATGTATAATTCATACTTCGCTCATATAGCTTACACCCTGCATGTACATGAGGCATACAACACGTGTGTAATTTATATTTCGCTTATATAATTTATACATGACATTTTCCATTCAAATTCATTTAATTTAGATTTCTCACATTGGTTTGCGGAGTGCTAAAAATCGTAGATGACTCGGAAAAATTCGCGGCTTCTTCTATGTGGTAGAGAGCTTCCTTGCGGTCCCGATGTTTCCTGTTTCATCGAATTTCGTCAACACACCAAAAAGATATGATTTTTCAAAGTGCAGACATCAAAAAGGACTCACCTTTCTAAGTGGTTCGAAACTAGGGTTGAGGTTTTCGCGAAATCCATGGCACGTGGGGACGATCGGGGGTGCTGACGTGGAAGAGCTTCGAGCGGCGGTCCTGTCGGTGGTGGTTTGGGGTTGAACGGAGGCCGGATATGGTCACGGCGGCGCTGGGAAGTGGTGAAGTTGGCGAGCTCGATTCTGGCGGAGGAGGCGTCGAGGGAGGAGGTGCTGGGGTCGGATTTGAAGAGGAGGCGGAGCTGCGTCGAAGGATTGTGACGGTGGTGTTTGGAAGTGGCAGAGTCGGCGGCGATCGAGGTGGAAATGGTTGAACGGGTTTTCGCCGTTCGTTCGTGGGGTTACGGAGGGTTTATTTATTTATTTTTAATTTATGAAAGAAAATTCTGATTGGCCGATATATATATATTATATTTTTAAATAGTGTTTTCTCCAACGAACTCCTTTTCAAGTCCAATGACTGTCGTTCCTAGCTAAATGCCCCCATTCCGGACATAATGGGATATGTTTCGTTAGCTAATTCGACTGTTACAGTCAGTTATTTTTCAAATTAAAGTATAAAACATTTAATCTTTAACTTTGAACGTACATTTCAATTTGCCAAGGCCACAAACTGATTCGAAAAATTCCAAAAAAATAAATCTAGCTATGTTTTGACACTACGGTCCCAACAAAACTAGTTTCGTCGAATTCTGAGATCATTTGAAAATTGGCCATTTTCTGGTCGATCCAATTTAACAGAAATTGACCAAACACATTTTCTTTTGCCACGCTCACATACTAGCCTAAAAAATTATGAAATTTGAAACTTAGCAATAGTTTGACATCCCGGACCTAACAGAAGTGGTTTCGTCGAATTCCGAGGTCGTTTGCAAAATATCAATTTTCCAGGGCTATATATTCTGTATAGCGACCTTTCTGAAAATTCATTCGGCCATAACTTTTGATTCCCGTTATGAAATTTCGATTTTTCAGATTCATTAGAAAGGTATTGATAAAAAGATTTAAATATTTTTAGTTTCACTAAAATCCGTTATATTTTCCACCCTACACAGTCAGTCAAAGTTTGAATTCAAATTTTCAAACTGGCTCACTATTTCTAATTCACTATTTTATTGAAATATTCTATTTCAATTGTTCAAATTCCTTTGAAATCACCAATTTAAAAATTTTTAATTGGCCCGTATTTTCTGGGTTATTACAATCTCCCCCACCTAAAACTTTTCGTCCTCGAAAAGGAAACAACAGTAAAGTAGGAAACAAAATGTAAATACAAAGTATTGTAAAGGTACCTTGCACCGGAGTTAGTCAGAGATGTCCACTCTGCATTTGGGGTAAGCTTGCTTAATGCTTCCCTCAGTCTCCCAAGTACAGTCTCTAGGATCACTGCTCCACTGCACCTTAACTAAATGAACCTTTTTGCTTCTTAGTTCTCTAGTTTCTTTGCCAACAATCTTTAATGGCTCTCTTCTGAGTGCTAATTCTGGAGTTATGTCTATATCCTGTTGCGCTGCTTCTTCTACAACAAGATCCGGATCATGCACATGTCTTTTAAGTTGAGATACGTGAAATACATCATGCACTCCAGGCAACCAATCTGGTAATTGAACCCTATAAGCAAGAGTTCCAATTCGTTCGAGTATAGGAAAGGGACCAATAAATCTCGGTGCCAACTTCCCAGTTTTGCCAAATCTGATTACTCCTCTCATCGGAGAAACTTTCAAATAAACATGATCACCAACGGCAAATGTCAAATCTCCTCTTCTAGAATCTGCATAACTTTTCTGTTGGCTTTGTGCAGTTCTCAATCGCTTTTTGATGAAGTCGACTTTATCAGATGCTTCTCTAATCATATCGGGTCCTAACACAAGTCTGTTGCCAGGTTCTACCCAACAAGCTGGAGATCTGCACGGTCTGCCATATAATGCTACAAATGGCGACATTCCCAAACTTGCTTGATAGCTATTGCTATATGAGAATTCTGCTAAATGTAAGTGATCTTCCCATGACCCACCAAAATCAATTATACAAGCCCGCAATAAATCTTCTAGAATTCTATTCACCCGCTCAGTTTGGCCATCTGTTTGAGGGTGATAAGCGGTGCTCATATTCATTTTCGTTCCCAATTCTGTCTGGAAAGCCTCCCAGAATTTGCTAGCAAATATCGGGTCTCTATCACTGACTATGCTGATGGGAATTCCATGCAGCTTAACGATTTCTTTGAAATATATCTGTGCTAGACTTTGAGCGGTTCTATTGGATCTGACAGGTATAAAATGGGCAGTCTTCGTGAAGTGATCTACGATTACCCAAATGCTGTCATTACCTTTCCTGGTTCGCGGCAAACCATCTATGAAATCCATGGAAATCTGTTCCCATTTCCAACCTGGGACTTCCAACGGTTGCAACAGTCCAACTAGCTTCTGTTGGTCGCTCTTGACCAACTGACAAGTAGGGCATCTGCTAACATACAAAGAAATATCCCTTTTCATTGCCCTCCAACAGAAAGTGCGTTTGATATTGTGGTACATTTTACTCACACCAGGATGGATGCAAAATTTGGATTTATGGCATTCGTCTAGCACTTCTCTTCGAAGGTCTGGAATATTTGGAATGCAAATCCTATTATTTAACCTGAGAACCCCCTTATTGTCAATACAGAAACTTGTGGTTTCACCTTCCTTGACCCTTTGACTGATTCTCTAAATGAATTCATCGTCTTTTTAAAGGGCTGAAATCTTATCAATCAATCCAAGCGTAATTATAAGATTGGCAATGATTGCGGTTTTCCTACTAAGCGCATCCGCTACAACGTTAGCCTTTCCCGGCGTATACAGGATATCTAGATCATACGCTGCAAGAAATTCTAGCCAACACTGTTGTCTCAAATTCAGATCTTTCTGGGTATATAAATACTTCAATGATTGATGATCTGTGTACAACACAAATTTCTCGCCCAATAAATAATGCCTCCAGATTTTCAAAGCAAAAACGATGGTTAGCAACTCAAGATCATGAGTTACATAATTCTTCTCATGCGGTTTCAGTTGGTGGCTTGCATAAGCGACTACTTGGCCTCTTTGCATTAACACTGCACCAAGACCTCTAATAGAAGCATCTGTCCAAACCGTTAAATCCTGATTACCATCAATAATGGTTAACACTGGAGCAGTTGTCAGTTTCGATTTCAATTCCTGGAAAGCTTCTTCACAGTCGGAAGTCCACTTAAACTTCTCATGCTTCTTCGTGAGCTTCGTTAACGGACCGGATATCTTCGAAAAATCCTTAATGAACTTTCGATAATAACTAGCCAACCCCATAAAACTTTTAACCTCTGTGGGAGTAGTGGGTTGTTTCCAGTCATGAATCGCTGTTATTTTGCTTGGTTCTACAGAAATCCCTTTCTCTGACACGACATGGCCAAGAAATTTCACTTCTTCTTGCCAGAAGACACATTTAGAGAATTTGGCTTTGAAGACGTTCTTTCTTAGAATCTCCAATACTTGTTCTAAGTGTTTTTCATGCTCGGGTTTTGATTTGGAGTAGATTAAAATATCATCGATGAATACGAGGACAAATTTATTCAGAACTCCCTTGAACACTCTATTCATTAGATCGACAAAGTATGCTGGAGCATTGCACAGACCAAATGGCATTACTAACCATTCATAAAATATGTCTGGACCCCTGAAAGCTGTCAAAGGAACACACTCTTCTGCTATTCTCAATTGATGAAAACCTGTAGCTAGGTCCATTCGGGAAAATACTTTCGCCCCATTCAATTGGTCTAGCAAATCATCGATGCAGGGTAATGGGTACTTGTTCTTGAGCGTCTGTTTGTTGAGGTCTCGGTAATCAACACATAATCGAAAAGTACCGTCTGACTTTGGGACAAACACAACAGCTGCACCCTAATTAGAAAAACTAGGTCTGATTAGACCCTTCCATAACAGTTGACGAGTTTGATCGCCTAATTCTTCTTTTTCCTTTGGAGTCATTCTGCGAATTGGATGTACCACTGGTCTGGCATTGGGAATTAGATCGATTCGGAATTCTATTTCTCATTGCGGAGGTAAGTTTTCAACTTCTTCAAACACATCTGCATAGTTTCTAACAATCAGAATCTTTTCCAAGGAAGTGGGGATAAGTTCTAATGCCGACCAAAATTCTTCTCTATTTGGATTCGAACCATGACAGGGTACCGTAATATATCCAAGATTCGTTCGAATTTTAACGATTCTTTCTTCACAATTCACTTCGGCTTCGTATTTCGTTAACCAATCCAGCCCGAGAATGATATCGAATTCGGGAAAATCCATAACGATTAAATTGAAAGGAAACTGGTATCGGGAGAAAGAAGTAGGCACCTTACAACACGAACTGAGGGTAATAGAACCTCCTATCGGATTATGCACACCAACTGAATCTTTAAACTTTCTCTGTTTTAACTTTAATTTGTGCATTATGTTACTAGCAATAAAACTACGCGACGCACCCGTGTCAAACAATGCAGAAACAGGGATATTTTTAATTGTAAGGGTACCTCCCAAAAAATCGGGTTTACCTGCTCCATCGGAAGCAGCTGGCGGGCTCGACCCGTCATACACGTGAGCTACCGTGGCCTTTTTCAACAAAGGACAGTCCTTGAATAGATGATCTGTCTTGCGGCAATTAAAGCAGGAGCGAGGGTTCTGAGAACCCTGGCTTGAACCTTGTGAATTTGTCTTCTGCCTCTTCGGGGCTGTGCACACATTAGAGTAGTGCCCCACTTTGCCACAATTAAAGCAACTTCCTCTTGGCAGCTTGCTGGTCTGAGGTTTTGAAGATGCTACTTGGCTTGACTCAGCTTGATTCCCGGCAAGCTTGCGTTTGTTCCCGGCTTGGCTTCTAGCGCGATCCTGCTCCAGATGCCTATGGTCTAGGTCTTCGTAGTTGCATGTCATTTCCACCAATTCGTTGAATTCCAGCTTGACATGGGCCATGGCTCTATCATGATACTTTCGCCTTAGCCCAAGGATAAACCTCTTATTTTTGGACTTTGCAGTGGCGACGAGCTCCGGAGCATAGGGCGACAACAGTGTAAATTTATTCAGATAATCCTGCACGGAAAGATCCCCTTGCTGGAGGTTGGCGAAGTCATCGTGCATTCATTCCAGTGCTTGTTCCGAGACATGTTTCTCCTTGAAGAGTTATTTGAATCCATCCCATGTTCTTCCAGCTTCTCTATTCCCGGCGGTGAGAGATTCCCACCATAGTTCAGCTTGTTCCTACATAAGCCAGGCGCCCATAATAGCTTTATCTTGGTCTCCAAACCTTAGGCCTTCTAGAATTTTCTCGCATGTTTTGAGCCATGCAAGGGCCTCTATTACTGTGCCAGTTCCCGAGAAGGTCTTGCCTCCTAAGTTTTTGTATCTCTTAGCTACACGGTCTAGCTCGAAGTATTTAGCGGCCGGAGGTTGTATCGAAGGTCCTTCTTCAACTGGGGCTTCTCCCCGTCCTCTGCCTCAGCCGGCACGGCCTCCTCTAGCGGCGGCTGCTCTGGTTGCCATTTTTTCAAATTCCGTATAAGCAAGAGAAGAGTCAGCCAACAGAAATGATAGTTTATTGCATAGTTAAGCAGAAAATTTACGGAAAGGTAACGATGGACTGATCAAATTGTTTTTGCTATTCTGCTCGGCTCATTCTAGGACTTTACTAGTCCTATCTCTAATGAGCGACTCACCTTAGAATACTACTGATTCTATTTTGACGAAGTGTTTATTGTGTTAGACTCCAGAACTAAGGTTAACCAAAGCTCTGATACCAGCTGTGACGATCCCAAAACCCCGTGACACGGTGTTAAGGATAATCATTGGAATATAACACATTAATCATCATTAGCAGATCACAGATAATAGCATAAACAGAAAATAGAATAATTTACACACATATGATAGCGGAATCATATAGATATCATCACATCAGAGAAGCATAGTAAATGATACAACTTAGTGCATAATGATACATAGTCAGTCACCATCGCCTGAGGCGGAATCATACATAAGGAGTACACAAAATAAATATCAGTCTACATCGCCAATGGTGGAATCATAATATAGATACAATAATGGCGGAGAAAATCCAAGTCAGCACGGTGTAGTCAAGCCTCGCCATGAGCCAAAAGTGCGTCAGAAACCTGTAACTAGGCTGCCTGTGTGAAAATGAGGGCACCCGAGTTTGCAAGGTGAAACAAACTACGAGTCAGTCATGGGACTGGTATGAGAAATCTACTTAACTTATTAACAACAATAATAAGGCAAATCAAAGGACCACACCACTTTCGCGGAACGGGTTTACTCCAATGAGTGCTAGTGCATGAAATAAAGTAAATGATTAAATCATCGCAATGCTTTTTATAAAATGAAGCCATTATAAGACTCAGGTCCCATCACACAATGCAACACAAGCCGGAGGATAGAGTTTTACCTTATAATGGCCAAAAATGCTTCATACGAATAAAACAAAAGTGTTTGATATTATTACTAGTGTATATATGTTTCAAAAGCAAATTCAATCATAAATATCAATCCTAGGCGGCATAGCTACCATCTACTATGTCGCCATACTAGTAATACAACCACGTCCGCATTTTTCGTATTGTAAATTGGATTCCTTCATGAGTCGAGGCAAGGGGCAAGCTCCTCTCCGATTCGAGACACTCTAGCAAATGTCCCAGGACCCCACTCTGATCCTTGGAATCGGCTGGGCCGGTCCTCTCTTACTTTTGAGGATTAGTTATTCCTGAACACACGTTTCCCGGTCCTTACAGACCTATAATCGAGGCGCCTCGCATTCCAACAACCACACAGGTGAAAAGTATATATAATGTCAGGGCTGGTAGGTCACTGACACCACCTTAGCTAGAAAGAAACGTCGTGCTCTCCCAGCGGTCCGTCTCCCGTTTTTGACTCATACCGGGGTGTGAGGCTCGCGAATTCACGTTATACACAAAGCTACGTCACACAGACCATGCTTTGATCATATACCACAAGACTTTGCTTTGCAACAGAAGCCTTGATCATATGCCACTTAGGCGTGCCACACAGGCAATCCACTCCATGCGACTGATTTCTATCAATACATAACCTCTGAGCTCGTACGTCTCAGAGAAGGGCGTTAAGCAAGAGAATAAATTCTCCGTCGCCAAACAGATATATATTTAACAGAGATTAATCAGCACAGAACAAAATCCAATGTTAGACACACAGTCCATTTACAAGTCCGTTCTGGGTCTGAACGAAACCAGAGGCACCAATTCCTCGCATATCTATACAATCGACAGTATGTTTGGACGACTACTACTTCAGTTCCTTCATGGTAGCTACGCCAATCACGAGCATCAGTAGCGCCCATCCATCCCATGTGAAGATCGTCGGTCTTCAACCGTCTTCGACTCTTCGACTTATCAACATCGATCGATTATTTGAAATGAGATGAACTCGGCCTTTAAAAATAATCCACGTATATTTAGATTTTCAAATCAATTTATCACATGGTTGGACTATTCAACATTCACATTTCAGTTCTTTAGTTATAATTCTCATGTTAAATACATTCAACCATCACATATCAAGCAATCACAACGAAATTGGTTTATTTCCATTCTGTATCGTCTATATTATTTTATAACCATATATCACCATTTTTATTTAATTTAAAACGACCATATTTAATTAAACGATATTTCAGGTCGTGCCGATGCACTGGCGCTGTTTTTCACTAATTTTGTTTTACACATATCTGAAAATCTAACCGTTGGATCTTCACAAATTTTACATCATTAGGAAGGTCATTTCAAAACGAATCCAACGGTTTCAGTTTTGGGAAAATCCGACGGTCGGATCTTCCACACTAGTCATTTGAAGTTACGATTTCAATTTACGAACTGTAGCGTCGTTATTCGATTTAATTTAATTATATATATATATATAAATATAATCGTTTCTGGCGCTGTTTTTCTTCAGATTTGAATTAAACATTCCAGACAATCCAACCGTCGGATCTTCACAAAGTTGGTGCCGTTGGAAAGATATTTCCAAGGCGAACCAAACGGTTGCGGTTTCAGGAAAATCCAATGGTCGGATTTCCCGCACTAGTCGTTTGAAATCACGGTTTCAAAACACGAACTGCACGGCCACGTTTCGTTTTAATTTTATTTATATTTATATATTTATATTAATATAGTTCATTCAAAAATTCCTATATCGTTTCCACTTCAATTATTTCACTAACGCCTTTAAATTTTGGAAAATTTCGCCATAACCTCTTTTGTACGGGAAGGGCTGGGAAAATTCCCAAATAGCCACACGGGCGTCTCATGTCAAAAAGAAAAAGAAAAAGCCAAGCGGCTAGCCAACAGGCACATAAAATCTTCACCCAAACAAAACTGTAAATGTGTACCTATTTGTTGGGCACAAAATTTTATTCCTCTTCTCTAGCCCCTTTGCTATAACCTGTTCAATAAATATGCATGTACATATATACAATTTTTATCACTTATCATTTTCCGTTCAACTTCATATTTGATTTACTTTGGTTTAAAAACACCATTCATTCTAATGTTGCATGCATAGGCTAAAATCACATCATTAGCTTATTAATGTATATTTCAACTCATGCATATTTTATTTAAACAAGTGGCTATTTTTAACACTTCACATTTCAAAGATGATAATTTTGGCGAACTAAAATACATTTCAACAAATGACTATTTTATTTAGTTCCTATGCATGTTAAAAATAATATTTCTTCACAAATATTTATTTCAACGTCCGAATATCTTTAGCATATCACATATATGATAAAAATGATATTTTTATCATTTAAAATATTTATTCGACAAATGGATGTTTTCAACACTTCATAGTTTCAATAAAAATGAAAGTTTTATTATTCGATCTTTTTATTCAACACATGAATTTTTCCACTACACACACTTCTCAACACATGAGCATTTCCACACATGGATATTTTATTTATGTTGTTCTTATTAGAAAGATGGAATTTTTATTGTCGAAACTATTTATATATAAGGCGAATATTTTTCATACTTCATATATATTATAAAAAGGTGATTTTTATTGTTTAAACACTTCATTCATTCACAAATGAATTTAATTTTCACACATCACTTTTCAACACATGAACATTTCCACACATGGATATAGTTTTAGCATATGGCTATAATTTCAACGCATGAAGATAATTTCAACATATGAAAATAATTCTAACACATAAAGATTATTCAAAATTTCGGCAGCATAACGGCAGGGTAGTTAAAACCGGCACCGTCCCTAGTACGGCTACTCGCTCTACCTTAAAACCTCGCGGTTTTTGACAATGGGGATTCATGCATCTAATTCGCATGCAGGCGACATGTTTTATTTTTATTTCCACAAATATTTCCAATTCATTTCAATCACCAATGGGTATTTTTCAACCACAACCAAACAATATCAACCACAAACAATTATTCAACCATTCGTATTTTTCATCCAATATTTCACACCAATTCACAACAATAAATATCGTTCATGGTTTGTGGACGAGGGGAGTATATATATATATATATATATATATTATTGCTATATTTCACTTGCATTTCAACACATATATCAATTATTCTATGCATGCATAATTCATACTTCGCTCATATAGCTTACACCACTCATGTACGTGTGTAATTTATATTTCGCTTATATAATTTATACATGACATTTTCCATTCAAATTCATTTAATTTAGATTTCTCACATTGGTTTGCGGAGTGCTAAAAATCGTAGATGACTCGGAAAAATCCGCGGCTTCTTCTATGTGGTAGAGAGCTTCCTTGCGGTCCCGATGTTTCCTATTTCATCGAATTTCGTCAACACACCAAAAAGATATGATTTTTCAAAGTGCAGACATCAAATAGGACTCACCTTTCTAAGAGTTCGAAACTAGGGTTGAGGATTTCGCGAAATCCGTGGCACGTGGGGACGATCGGGGTGCTGACGTGGAAGAGCTTCGAGCGGCGATCCTGTCGGTGGTGGTTTGGGGTTGAACGGAGGCCGGATATGGTCACGGCGGCGCTGGGAAGTGGTGAAGTTGGTAGTCTCGATTCTGGTGGAGGAGGCTTCGAGGGAGGAGGTGCTGGAGTCGGATTTGAAGAGGAGGCGGAGCTGCGTCGAAGGGTGGTGACGGCGGTATCTGGAAGTGGCGGAGTCGGCGGCAATCGAGGTGGAAATGGTTGAACGGGTTTTCGCCGTTCGTTCGTGGGATTACGGAGGTTTTTTTTTTAATTTATGAAAGAAAATTCTGATTGGCCGATATTTATATTATATTTTTAAATAGTGTTTTCTCCAACGAACTCCTTTTCAAGTCCAACGACTATCGTCCCTAGCTAAATACACCCATTCCGGACACAATGGGATATGTTTCGTTGTCCAATTCGACTGTTACAGTCAGTTATTTTTCAAATTAAAGTATAAAACATTTAATTTTTAACTTTGAACGTACATTTCAATTTGCCAGGGCCACAAACTAATTCGAAAAATTCCAGAAAAATAAATCTAGCTATGTTTTGACGCTACGGTCCCGACAAAACTAGTTTCGTCGAATTCTGAGATCGTTTGAAAAATGGCCATTTTCTGGTCGATCCAATTTGACAGAAATTGACCAAACACATTTTCTTTTACCACGCTCACATACTAGCCTCAAAAATTATGAAATTTGAAGCCTAGCAATAGTTTGACATCCCTGACCCAACAAAAGTGGTTTCGTCGAATTCCAAGGTCGTTTGCAAAATATCAATTTTCCAGGGCTATATATTCTATATAGCGATCTTCTGAAAATTCATTCGGCCATAACTTTTGATTCCCGTTATGAAATTTCGATTTTTCAGATTCGTTAGAAAGGTATTGATAAGCAGATTTAAATATTTTTAGTTTCACTAAATTCCGTTATATTTTCCACCCTGCACAGTCAGTCAAATTTTGAATTCAAATTTTCAAATTCGCTCACTATTTCTAATTAACTATTTTATTGAAATATTCTATTTCAATTGTTCAAATTCCTTTGAAATCACCAATTTAAAATTTTTAAATTGGCCCATATTTTCCAGGTTATTACAGGAGGTGGACGGAGTTAATGGTGGAGGCGCTGCTGACGGAGGAGGGAAAGCGGGAGGAGGTGAAGTGGAATTTGATGGTGAAGGAGAAGTAGAAGGGGTGGAAAAATGGTGTTTGACGGAGAAGGGCAAAACTGGAAAAGTGCAGTGTGCATTGAGTAAAAATGATTTGCATTTAGCAATCATATAAGAACGAAATCATGTCATAAACTGAAAAAAATTGTGAAGGACAAAAAAACAATAAAAAATTGCCCAAAAGGACAATGGGCAAAAAACTTGTCCAAAAGGACAAGTTTGAGTGCAAAGTGGAAAAACATGGGACCCCCCTGAAATTCACCATTTGCACTAAAACTTGTCTTTTTGGGCAAGTTTTTTGGTGGTTGTCATTTTGGGCAAATAATTTGGTGAGTTTGTCCTTGTGGGGAAAATCCCCGAAATAGGTCGGTGCAGTTTGTATATGAGGTAGGTTACATCTGGGTTAAATTTAATAATAATTATACCGCGAATTACTTCCTAACGCTCTAAATTCATACCATAAACAAAATCTCCGATCATAATAAAAATCATACATATATCTTTGCCATCGTGTTCTGAACCCAATAAAATTAGTCGGGTCGGATTCTAACTCTGTTTTCATATGATGTTATCTTATTTTTAAATTTATTTATCGGTTCACCGATCTTTTTCCGTTTTGTCTGTCAGCAACCCCGTCCATTTCTAAATTTTAAAACGTTAAGTTCCAACCTATATATATACAATAAAAACATATCTAAGCCAAATTTTCCTTATATTTCAACAATAAAAACTCCAATTTATTTAACGTTAATAACGTTTATTTTTAAATTCAACCATTTAAAATTCTCAATCGAATTTCAAATCCAATTCAAATATCCAACCAAATTCAATTTAAATATTCAATACTAAACATTAGATTTCCAACCAACCATACTGAATTAAATATTTAGTTCAATTCATACTCAAACCAATATATTTGATTTTTAATTTCTAACTCTAATATCAATATAAAATTGATTATTCATAGTTGAATCTTAATTAATCCAGTATTCTAGTTGTCGAAATTTCTGTGACGTTACAAATTTCTTTTTGGTGTTTACCAACTTTCATTTTAATATTCACTACTTTCTTTTCAATTTCCAAACCAGTCAATGACAATTTAGGACGACGAAGTTCTTGTTCGTTGTTGAAATTTGTCTTGTCGTATCAGAACTTGTGTCCATTAGGAAGAAACATTCGATGTCCCATATAATACATCTTCTTACTTTCAAGAAGATGATAATAACATGTGTTTTCCCCACAAAAAGGACATGCAAAGTAACCGTCAGTTATACATCCCGATAAGGTCCCAAGAGCAGAGTGATCATGGATTGCCCACAACATGCTAACTCTAATTGTGAACTCGGATTTATTTAATGAATCATATGTAACAACTCCTTCCCATAATTGCTTTAACTCGTCTGTTAACGGCTGTAAATAAACATCAATATCTTTCCATGGTTGTTTTGGCCTAGAAATCAACAGTGTTAACATTGAAAACTCCTGTTTCATGCACATAGATAGAGGAATATTATATGGTACTATAATTACTAGCCAACAACTATAATGGTTAGATAGAGAAGCACGTGGACAGAAACCACCAGTTTCTATTCCAAGTCGTGGATTGGTAGTAAACATTTGGTCAAAAGAATCTACGGCTTTCCATTGAGTAGTGTCGCATGGATAGCGCATTACGGTTGGACCAGATTTGGCATGACCAAGCCAGGTCATCACATCTGCTATCCACAGTACAATTTACAGTCTCTTCAATCTAGAAATTAAAGGAAAATGCCTTAATGTCTTTTGAGGTACTTTGGTGCCTTTTCTCTCTTCGTTGAATGATGTCATCTATCTTGGTTCATTACAATTTGTACAAGAAACTCTGTTCGCATCATCTTTCTAGTACAATATGCAATCAGTGATGCATGCATCATAAGTTTTGTAATTCATCCCAACTTGCTTACTAAAATTCTTTACTTCGGAGTATTTTGTTGGTATCGTTTTACCTACGGGGAGTAACTCCTTTATTAGTTCGAGAGTCCAGTCACACCATTATTTGAAAAAGACGTATTGGGTCTTCAAGCTATTCAGTTTCACAATTGCATACAGTTTAGTTATTCCTTTTGAACATGATGGATAGATACAGTGGCCCTTTTGCGCTACCGAAAAGTGATTTATACTCCTTACTTTCATTGGTCCGCCCATTACCATCATCTGTAAACTGCTCTCTAACATTAGCATGATCAAATGACGGATTTTCAGGTTGAAAATCATGAAATCAATTTGTATCATTGATTAGATCTTCCATCCTAATATGTTCAGGCTCGTTAATACTTGTGGCATAACTATTTTGTTGGTGTTTTTCCATCTCCACCCTTTTTTGCCAGGAAAATACCATTGGATAAAACCACATCTAAGCAAATGAAAATGAATTTTATCTAATTTGATCATCTTCATATTTTTGCACCGAGTGCAAGGGGATAAATACACTCCTTTCTTTCCACGTTTTCTTCAACAAAACCAATAAACTTATTTACCCCATCTATATAGTATGTAAATCTTTGATCAGATTCATTTATCCACTTTTTATCGATATTGAAAGACATGTTGCCCTCCTTTATCATATATAATAGAACATGGGATGTAAATATAATATATTTGCAATGTAATGAACTTAAAGATGACAATGAAAGTTGATAAAATACCGTTTATAAAAGTTGATAGTTCTTTTGAAACTCCTACTAAAATTCATTGAATTTTATTGCAAAATAATGTTTATGAGTTAAAGTTGTACATACTTCTAAAAATTACTATAATTTATAAAATGTTGATACAATTCAATAATTGCTACTATCTATATAATAAAATTCCTTGGGCCTAACCGAAAAGATAAAAAAGGGTTAAGATTTAGTGCTACCAAAGACATCTAATGGTTAGGATTTATGCAACATATGAAACAAATGGGCCTACCCCCCTTCACACATGCCCGTATCTTTCTTTAGCTGTATGTTTTTGTTGCTATGTTAGTAATGTTTCTCCATCTGCCACTGGATCATAGATTATATTTATTTTTTCATTTTAAAATGAATCTCTCCTAAAATTTAGGCAATTTTCTCAACACTTGCTCGGTCCCTTCCTTATTTGAATCATATTATAGGCCTGCCAATGGATACTCGAAAAATCCAAAATCCGTCTGAATCAGTATCCGAAAATACAGATATAATCCGATACCCAAAAAGCGGATGCAGATATTTGATATTCGAAATAAAAATCGGATTCGGATGCAAGATATGTATGTATCTATATCCGAAAAATATCTATTTGATCCGAAACCAAGTTCATTAAGATAACAATAATTAATTAATTAAGGATAATTAAAATTATAATATGTATTTTAATTTAAAACCCTGCACCGTTAAATGTTTACTCGCAGACCGAGCTAGAAATAACCGTGCTGCATTCCCGTAAAACAAATAAAAATCCACTATCACTGATTCCATTTTCAACTTGCGGCCATTTATTTGAATAAAAAAACCTAGATCCACTAAATTTCGTAGCCGTCTCCTTCAAACTAGTAAAATCGCCGCCTCTACCAACTAAATCGTCGTCTCGCTGTAAGCCGCCGCCACGCCTTTCGCCCTCCTCGACTTCTGCTGGTCCGGAGCTGCCTAGTTCAAAATTTGGTATTATTCTCTTCTTAGTTCTTATAATTTTTAGTTCGCAAAACTAAAAAGTATCGAAGACTGCAATTAAAAGCACATATCTTGTATCTTTTTAACTTGAAATTTTATGGTATCAAAATTTGGAACAAATTATTCTCATGTGTCTTCTACTGACTACATAATGTTTCGAATGCTCTTTGAATTTATAAAACCCTAAACGATATTATTAACATGGTAATCCATTCATATGTCAGATTTGCAGTGTTAACATATATAGATGTTTATAATTTTGTTTATTTAGATGTTATGTCATATTTGATACTATTTGATGCATGTTCTCCGTTGTCTGCTATAGAGAACATGAAGTTCGCTGTCATGCAGCGAGCAACAAAAGGTCACAGCGTGTGTTTAGGTTCCAGTGTGTGTTATAGATATGCAAATGCTACTTATATTCCATTTAGGATGAGTATGACAATGATATAGATCGTAAATCTAAATATGGTCAGTCCCCTTGTATACATATATGTTCTTTTGGTATCATATAATTTACAATACCATGTACAATACTTTGATGTTATCTACATTTGTAACAATTGTATACATACATATATCACCGGTATCTAATTTGCATTCGCATAACTAAAATTGTCTTCATTAGTATCCATTACCGACCTATTCATGACAATTAGTAAATGCGTTACAATTATTTCATAGACATATGGGCTCACAATGGTCAATTATATAGTGTTTTCTTCCCTTCAACTAAAATTCCTTTTACATCTAAAATTTGTATTGTGCAAACAAGTATTTACTTTTCTATCTTTAATGGAAGTAGTTGGGGCTATAAATTTTGTATGAATGTCTGACGTTCGAACGTGTCCGTGACCGCAAAGCGTTCATCCGAGTTCGTGCGATTCTCATATAGGACACGAGTTAGGAAAAAAGAATTTGTACGAGAAAAATCATGTCCTGTTCGTGTTCATTCGAATTCATCTAAATTTCTTGTATTTGGTATATAGTTGATAGAAAATCTAGTAAAAGGTATAAAATGTGATATGAATAGCCATGTCCGACTGGATCTGTTCGTGTCCATGTCCGAGAAACTTATGTCCATGTCTGACCGATTTTATTTTGGACATGAATTAGGACAATGAAATTTATCCAAGAAAATTTTTTGTTCGGTTCATGTTCGGTCCGTTTTTTTAGGACAGAAACTGAATAAACCCCCATCTGGTCCAACAGATTTACACCCCTAAAAGTAGTCATCCAACAATTTCCTAATAGTTTCCTCAAGTTACTAACTGCTCAAGCATGTTTTTAGTTTTGTCCTCTGCTTTCACATGATGCATCCCACATTATGTTGTTACAAAGGAAATGCTTAACTATCTTTAATCAATACATTTGAGTGCTAATTATGAGAAGGTCAAAATGTTAATTTAGCCATTTTAATCAATTTGTGTATGTGTTACATATCCAACTAAATCTTTTTTCTTCCCATTTTTCACTAAACATGCAATTAATGTACTGCATTCGAGCAACTTATCAATTAAATCAAGCAGCATGAGCAACTACTCAAAATTCATAAATTATTTTTCTACAATTGATTTGGATTTTATGAATTTTAAACCAAACAACTCCAATGTTATAACTAATTTTGACCGATATCTAAGTCCAGATTAGGCATATCTTCTATGTTGGCCTTGTATTCGCCTGCACCAATCTAAGGCATGCACCAATTTAAAGCATTATTAGCCTATGTGTCAATACATTAGTATTAATTCAAAATATTTGCATTCATTTCATCAACTGTCTCAATGAATCTTTCAGTCAATTAAATCTTAACATATTTTTTCCATTTCAATTCATCATCCTAATATGATATCGCATACACAGTCAAATCTTAATAATGATATGTGAAAAAAAAATTATTCCACAAATTGTTTTTGCTTCTTTTATTTGATGCATGCATCTAACTAGCTCTCTTTTGATTTCATGATGATAGAAACTCGATGCAATAATTATAAAGGACATGTTATATGAATCTTTAAACAAATAAAATGTTAGAATTATTTAAATACATCCATTTACGTTGTGTGCCACATTAAGCATAATTTATCCAGTTAATTGCAATCGCTAGTTGTCAAACTATTGCCTTTAACAAATGTTACAATTTGAATGAAGTAAGAATACATTGTAGTATACTATATAACATGGAAAAGGTGAAAGCTTTGATTGACAATGGCAACACAAGTCTATTTATACTCCTTTAGTATATGTTTGTACTAATCTACAGGTACAAAAATCTAAGTGATAAAACTTAGTAACTATAAATGGGAACTGAGAGGCGAATGAAACTTTGAAGCAAATCATCTTTCAACAATAAATTTAAGAAAATGAATATAATGCTCTAGACCATCTTAACTTGACACATTCATTAAGACTAGCCCAATCAACAAAATTATTTAGCAAATCTATTCAACATATAGAAATTATCTCTTCATATTAGAAGATATAATATAATTTTGAAATGTTCTCATGAAGTAACATTTGCTAGGCAAATTATATAACTGGCCGCATTTCTTTGACTATAGAAAATTACACAGCAAAACAATTAAAATGATAAATATAAAATTATAACAAATTGATAAAAAAAACATGTTGTTGCAATTGATAGCGGTTATCTGAACTGGAATTGGGATAAGACGCTAATTTATGAAGATATCTGAACTTGAGGGAGAAGTAAATTTATACACAGTATAAATTTTATTCAAAAGAATAAACCATTGCTCAGATCCAAATCTAACAAAAACCCTAAACGATTACAAAAATTACAAAAACAAAACAAACGATTTCGAAATCACAAAAAACATATAACAGTAACATTACACATAATCGAATCAAATCAAAAATTTTACTAGAAATCGAGATGAACCCTTTGTAGACGATGACGAAGAAGCCAATTTGAATTGATTTGAGAAGACAATCTTTCGATTTGTAAGCTACGTCGAAAGAACGATTTGAGAAGAAGCGGCGAATTGAGAAATGGAGAAGAGGGCACGGGTACTGACATACAAGGGAATTAAAAAAAGGAGGGAGAGGCTTGCATTGTAGATGGAAAACTTTCCATGAAAACAGACACAAATTTAATACATGTTACAGCCGTATCAAATGTAGATACTGCTCAAAGCCATATCTGAATATTTAGATAGAGCTAGAGTCGTTTTAAATTTGATATGGCTATAAGCCGAATCAGATTCGGCGGATAGAGAGGTAACAAAATCAGCTTTATGGTGTGGTGTTTGTAACATTTAAGGTACATTTTCTTCCTTCGTGTTTTTCCTTAATTGCAGCTACCTACTGTTATTTTCCTTCGTAAGTGTTTATTCTGTCATGGTACCGGGGACAAACCTGCGATACGTCTTGTTTTTACAGATGGAGGACGCTGTAGTATTGCCCACATGTCATGGGGTCGTCACCGGTAATTCAGCTATCTTGTTCAGAATTTGATGATTTATGGCTGGTAAGTCTTGTTACTCGATTGATGCTTGTCAATCATCGCAAGATTTTGGTAAGATTTAACCCGTATCGGTTTCATTCTTCTCGAAATGGACGTTCCTGCAATGTATAACGAGTGTCTTTCATAACAATGAGGCCAGCTTATTATCGATTTGTATCAGCGGTCGTGCTCCTTGGCCGGGATTGCGTGTCCTAGGGCTTAACTCAGCGCATAGTGTTGACAGTGCCTCATAAAGATGAGGTCGTTTTCCCTTGGTTTTTATCGGTGGTTGTGTAGCCTGGCCTGGATCATGTTTCCCGGGGACTAACTCAGCACGCAGTACCAAGAGTGCCTCGTAAATACGAGGTTGTTTTAACCTCGATTTGTATAGATAGTCATGTGGCCTAGCCGAGACCGCATCTCCAATGGCCTGACTTGTCGCGATGTACATCGTGGGCGCCTTGTAATGACAAGGTCTTCTTATCAGGTTACGACTAGGTTATTGTTAACTATCCCTTTCTATAATTCTTATGTTTTTCAGACTTGTTACTTGCAAATTTTTTAAAGTTGAATCTTAGTGTTTTTCAATCTCAGAATAAGAGAATGAAATTTTCAACTAAAAGACAAGAGTTTACATAGCATATAGTCGCAATCAAAAGCAAATTTTATTAATAGCTTACTAAATAGCATAAATCCTGGTACAGTGTCCCAGTATGAATGGTGGCTTATTCCAAACAGCTGAAAAGGAAAACAAGAAAACAATGCAACTTCCAAACATTTTACAAAAGGAAAGGACATGGATAGTTGTTGTTCCAAGCCTATGGAATTGGAATCCCATCTGTTGTGGTTAACTTGAATGAGATTTCGGAGAGCTTCTGTCCTATCACAAATGGTCCATCCCAGATTGGTACGAACAAGCCAGTTCTGGTCATTATCTTTTTCAAGACAAGGTTGCCCACCTCGAAGGTGCGGTGCCTGACTCTAGTGTTGAGGTGCTTCGTGACTTTTGTTCGATGTACTGCCAGTCAAAGTTCTGCTTCCTCCCTCTTCTCGTCTAACTAATCGAGAGCCTCTAACATCAATTGCTTATTTTTCAACTTGATTGAAATGAATTTTCCGATGAGTCGGGACTTCTAGTTCAACTGGGATCATTGCTTCAACGTAAAAGCCATGGATAATGGTGCATGGCCAGTTGCAGATTTGTGAGTTGTTCGATAGGCCCGAAGAGCAAGTGGCAACTTATCGACCCATCCGCCTTTGGCCCTCATCAGCCTCTTCTTAATATTGGACTTGACAATCTTGTTAACTACTTCCACTTGCCCATTTTCTTATGGGTAGGCAACAACTGTTAAACTCTTCTGAATATTGTAAAATTACAGAAATCTTGAAATTCTCCGCTCTTAAACTGTGTTCCATTCTCAGTAATGATCTTCTACTGCATGCCGAACCTGCAAACGATATTTTTAGTGATGAAGTTAATAACTTTCTTAGTGGTAATTGTGGCCAGCAGCTCTGCTTCAGTCCATTTCGTAAAATAGTCCACTACGAATATTGCATGCTTAGCGCCTGCTCTAGCTATAAGAAGCGCCCTTATCAAGTCGTTGCCCTATTTCATGAATTGTCATGGGTTGACCATTTGTGTGAGTTTGGATGATGGAGCCCTTGGGATTTTAGAAAACCTTTGACATCTATCGCACTTTGGAGCGTAGTCAACAACATCCATGTTCACTTCCAGCCAAAAGTAACCATACCGGAGTATCTTTTTTGCTAGATTCTGACCACTAGTATGGTCTCCACATTCTCCCTCATGTACTTAAAACAACATTCTTTTAGCTTCTTCTCGAGTCACACACCATAGTAGTGGCATAGAAAATACCCTTCTATATAATTTTTCATCTTGCATGATGAATCTAGGGATTATCTAAGTAGCTTTTTCCTTTCAACTTGACTTTTAGGAAGTGTTCCCTCGGTGAGATACTCCTTTACCTGGGTCATCCATGACTTTGGCCCCTCTGATGTTTTCATAACATACTCGATTTTCATTTCGTCGATAGTTGGATTATTGAGAATCTCTACTGGTACTAGCTCTAGAAGTTGGGCATCCCCTGAACTAGCGTACTTTGCAAGCGAACCAGCCTTCATATTCTCCTCTCTCGGGATGTATGCAATTTTATAATGTTTGAAATGATCAAGAAGTTCCCACATTTTTAACAAGTAGGGAGCCAGGTTTCCTCCTTTCACTTGAAATTTTCTACGGACTTGACATACCATAATTTGGGAGTCACTGAATATCTGAAGAGTCTTGAGATTTAACTCTCTTGTTATCCTTAGCCCAGTTATCAAAGCTTCGTATTCTGCTATGTTATCGGTGGTCGGTATTTCCTATCGTAATGCATAATAGACAGATTGCGCTTTGGTGGTTTCTAAGACCACCGCTGCTCCTGTGCTATACTCGTTCGTAGATCCGTCCACATATAGCTTCCATCGAGTCTTTACTTTTATTGTTTCTTCTTCATTGTCGCCTTCCTATAAAGTGAATTCAACGATAAAAACGGCTAGTGCTTGGCCGTTGATTTCTCTCCGAGTGCAGTAGGTTATCTTATATTGGCTTAATTCGATATTCCACTTTAGAAGACGTTTGGAGATTTCCAGTCTAAATAGAACTTGCTTCGACAGCTGATCCGTTAGTACGTTAACTAGATGAGCTTGGAAATAAGGTCGCGGCTTTCTTGAAGCAATCAATTTGCAATACACGAGTTTCTCAAATTTTGGGTAATTCTTTTCTGCCCTAGTGAATCACTTACTTATATAATACACTAGCCACTGGACTCATGACTCTTCCCGTACTAAAGTTGTGCTCAGAGCATGGGAAGATACTTCCAAATAGATGAATAAGTCTTCCCCATCGCTACGCTTAGAAAGCATTGGCAGAGTCTCCATCTGTTGTATTAGTTCTTCAAAGGATGATTGACATTTTACCGACCATTCGAAGTTTTTCTTCCCTTTTCTCTGAGCATCAAAGAATAGTATATATCTATCGGTTTGCTTTGAAATGAACCTGCTCAATGCTGCGATTTTCTGGTTGAGACTCTGAAGTTCTTTTTTATTTCGAGGATCCCTGACTTATGTCAAAGCCGTTATTTGCGTTGGATTAGCTTCAATTCCTCTTGCGCTTACCATGGACTAGAGGAACTTTCCGGACGATACACCAAATGAACATTTAATTGGGTTTAACTTCATTCCATACTTTCTTAGGATTGCGAACATTTATGCTAAGTTATCCATGTGGCTATCTGGCTTCTTTGACTTAACCAACATATCATCAATGTATACCTCTATGGTATTACCGATTTGTGAATTGAACATCATGTTAACAAGACGCTGGTATGTTTCCCCGGCGTTCTTCGAACCGAAAGGCATTACCTTGTAGCAGTATATTCCCAAATCTGCAATAAAACTAATATTTTCGTGATCTAGCTTGTGCATTATTATTTGATTATATCCTGAGTATGCATCCATAAAAGATAATAGCTTATGACATGTCGTTCCTTCTACAAGCTGGTCAATTTGCGGTAATGGGAAACTGTCTTTGGGACATGCCTTATTGAGGTCTGAATATTCTATGCATACTCGCCATTTTCCATTTTCCTTCTTGACTAAAACTGGATTAGATACCCAGTCCAGATATGTCGACTTCCTCTTTTAGGATCTCTTAGGACCTTGAGTTCTCCTTTTCTGTTTACTGGGGTATATCGAGGATCTATATTTAAAGCATGACTTGCCACCTTTAGGGAAATCCCACATATATCAGCATGACTCCAAGCGAACATGTCCAAATTGGCCTTAAGAAAAACAACTAACTCTTTATATGTCCCCATACCAAGCTGTGATCCAATATTCAACATTCAAGTTGGATCCTTTAGGTCCACTGAGGTAGATATCGTCATTTCTGCGGGCACCGCCCTATTATCCCATGCACTGTCTTTTCAAGGATCCATAGCTTTCCGAGCGAGACTGTGTTCTCCAATGCAGGGGTTTCCCTTTAGTTGTTATAGGATAGGTTCCTAGATGCGGAGAGGTCCCTCCATATCCTTCTTCTTTTCCTTTCTCTTGGCTTCTCATAGTTCAGCTATATAGCATTCTTGGGTAGTATTCTGATCTCCCTTAACAACTCCAATGCCATTCTCACTCGGGAACTTCATCAGAAGACATCATGAAGCCATGGCGATCTTGAAATCCAATAATGTCGGTCTGCCAAGGAATGCATTGTATACGAACACTTCATCAACAGTGACAAAAGTCTACATTAGTACCACCTTCCTCTCGCCTTCTCTGAGTTCAACTGGCAGATCGATTGTCCTGATAGCCTGCTGTGGCTCATCGAAGAAGCCTTATATTTTGGCTTGACAATCTGACACATTAGTCATTGACAACTTCATTTGGTTGAATGTCTTCCTGAAAAGAATATTCATGGATTCCCCATAGTCAACGGGTGTTCTTCTTATTGTAGTCGACCCTATGCTGGTAGTTACTACCATCAGATCGAGTGTATGAGCTTCAATCCCTTCTGTGCCTCTAGCCCTGAAGACTATATCATCGTTGAACTTCCTTTGCTGCTTTTCTGGGGTGGTATCTTCCAAAATGAGGTAAGTCTCGTTCGTCAGAGCATAGTTAAGGGAACTCGAGTACCTTTCCATTTCTCCCTAACTTTTGTGTACAGGGTGCGGGCCACCTGAAATAGTATAGATGACCAATTTTCCATCATTCTGACCCATCTTCCGGTTGCTAGGTCCCGGTTGATTTGTGGGGATAGCCTGCCCTTGAGTAGGTTGAGGTGGATGGATTCCCTAAGGCTTCTTAACATACTATTGCAGCTTATTGTCCCTTATTAGGTCTTCTAGCAAACTTTTCAGGTGTCTGCATTCATTAGTGTTGTGTCCTGGCTGATTGTGAAATCGACAGAATCTGCCAAAATTTCTCTAACCCTCCATCATCCTTAGAGGAGGCGAATTTCGATATCATTCATGCTTGGTAGTTGGCTAAGAAATGTTTTCAGGTGTGTCGTTCAGAGGTGTGAAGTCTTCAGGCTTGAAGTATTGAAGGCATTTTCCGTCCTTCTTGCACTTGCCTTTTCCTCATTTGCTCTTTTCTGACCCCCCATCCTTTCCTTCTTCTTGGGGGGACCCACCTTCCCTATGGACATTGTCAGGGTGGTTTTGCATAGGACTAACAATATCCATAGCTATTGGATTTTCCTCTTCCACCTAAGGAATTGATCGGCCTTCTTGTAGAATTTCTCTAGACTATTAGGTTCTTTCAACCTAACCCATTTTTCGAACTTTGTCTCTTTATCAATAGCTCGAACCAGAGCCATTTGCACCGTCCTTGGTTCTTAATTACTGACGTTCGTCATCCTGGTATTGAATCGACTTAAGAAGGTCTTCAAGTGATCCTTTGGCATTTGAACCAATCTCGATAAAGACATGATGTCTTTTTCTTTTAACATGCACAACCTAAATTGTTGTTTGAGTTTTTGGCCTAAGTCTTCAAAATTTTCGATTGAGTTTGGGGCGAGCTTTGTAAACCACAACGATGCTACCCCTTCAAAGTATACCTGGAAATATCGGCATTACAATTCATCAGTAGCCCGAGCGTCGTTTATATGACAGTGATACTTAAATAGGAACAAGTTGGGATCTGTTGTTCCATTATATGTCGGTATCGTTAATAAGACGCAATTCTTAGGATAATCATCTTTTAGTGTATTGCTAATGAAAGGAGTTTTGTTGGGAGTGAAACACCAGTCCTCATCTTCCTCTTTCCTAGCATAACTTTCTTTCATGATCAGTTTAATCATCTCTGAGATATACTCTTCGCCATTATTTCGCTCCACGAGGCTGACGCCAACTACTTTTCTGGGCATCTGACTAGGTAGAAGAATGTCTCATAGGATTTTCCCTTTTGTTCTTGTCAACGTCATTTTCCTCATTATCAACATTAGCATTGTTATTGGGATTATCGTTCGAAACCATATCTTGTCAAGATCATGGCCGTCATCATCCTATCGTCTAAGATTACCTCCTGTACTTGAGTTTCTGGGGATAACACCACCACTTCTTCCTACATTGGTACGGGATACATTAGCATCATGCAACTTAGGAGCATTCTTCGAATCTCCCTTCCTACGGTTTGAAGCTGAAGAATGAGCTTGCTCTTCTAAGTCAATCCCAACTCTGTCATTTTTGGGTTTGGCCTTGTATTTTAAAAAGCATCCAACTTTTCCATTAAAATCCGATTCGTGGCTTCCAACCACTAGTTTATTCCTTCTATCACCGTATCAAGCACTCTCTGGGTAACAGCTTCACCCGGAGTTTGAGTTGCTTCGGGGTAATTACCCATGGGAGATATCTGAGTATCACCAGCTACATGTCCAGAAGCTCCAGCTACTCTAGATTTTCTTTTCCTTGTGTTCTTCTTAGGAGGAGCTGTAACACCCCACGTCCATTATTGTCACTCTCAAGGGGAATGCATTAACCTCCATGGAGTATTATTGGTGAATAGAACAGAATATAACAAGACAGATACATATGTTGGTACTTGAAAAATATAAAACAATTTTTATTACAGTGGAGAAATAGTTTGATTTTAACATCATAAACCAAAAGGAAAACCAAGTATACTTAGTAACCATCTTGACAAATTGTTTTCTGAGTACATATAGTAAAAAGCATAACCCCAACATAAGTAGCCATAAAAGATATGAGCTAAACTTTACTTTCAGCAATCCAAACACTTCCAAAGAGAGAAAAAGATCTGAATCAAGCTCCACTAGCACTAGTCCCACCCTGAGAACCTAGGGGGGGAGGAAAAGGGGCGAAAACAAAGGGGGTCAGACATAAAGTCTGGAAAGTACCATAACTTTAACAATATAATTACTAAAGTAATATAAAGCGTAAACTGGTAAAACAAGGAATGACTGTGAAACAAGTGGGAAATACAAAACGAACAAGAGGAATATTTTGGCATTAATCTCGCTCCTAATCACTAGAGGATAATTACTATACTACACCATTAATAGTCACCCTAAAAATTGATCCCGCCTACTGAACATAATAATCATAATGGTAGTTTTGTGTACCCCTAGCTGTCTCCATAGGTGCCGTGATATGCACGTAAAATTGCACATTTATATTCACATATTTATTCTTGTTAAATAAATAAATGAACATTTTTGGGTGTTTTATACGATCAAACCATATTTTAAATATTTTCAAAATCATCACTCATTTTGGGAAAAATTGATCACTTATGCATGTTTTATTTTGTGATTGCATTTACTTGTTCTTTGTTATTGTCACTAATAGGAATTTTGGTGCACAAATAATGCATACACATGAAGATTTGGAGCACAAATGCATGCATACAAAGGAATGAAGAGGAAATAATTCTCATATATGATCATGGAGGACCCCACCTCTCATATTAACCTTTTTCTCTTAAAGCTTCTTATTAAAGACTAATTGAATGAGACAAAAAGGCCTCATGCATCCTACATGACTCATTAGTGTTTAAGAGAGGATTAGAAGCTTCATGAAGGACCATTTTGGGGATTTCCCATTATGAGTGATTAGGGTTTTAGGGTTTGTGATCTTGTATATATACCCCCTTCATGTTCATTTATCCATCCTTTTCTTGGATCCTCTCTTTGATCCTTTAGTAGTTTAGTTTAGTTCATAGCTCTCTCTTTTATTTTAGTGGCTACTTAGTCATTTTCTTTATGTAACTTCTTTGCTTTAATGTAATTTAATTTCTATGCTCTTTACTTTCATGTTCATAGCTTAGATTTACATTCATGTTCATAGCTTAGATTTACTTTATGTTCTTAGTTTAGTTCTCTTCTTGTTCTACTTAGTTTTTCTTTCATTTTGCCTTATTTTCTAATGTTGAAAATTACATGTGTTGATATGATAACACATATGAGTTGCTAATCCCTTGATTTAGGGGTAATGATGCTCTCTAACTTTGTGTAAGTTCAACAAGTGTATGATTTGTGATTTTTAATATGTGCTTAATGTTAGTGAATATGGATGTAAGTAATGTTAGTGAATATGGATGTAAGTTTATACATATGGGTTTGATAGGTCATGTTGCATTTGCAAATGATCTATGCTTATTCAATATAAGCACAAGTTACATCAATATTTGCTAAGTGATTATTGATTTTGAAATGAAAGTATGAACAAAATTTGATGGTCTATAGTTCTAGCCAATAGTTCATAGACCATACTTAGAATAGTTTTGCTTTAGTTTCATTTTCATGAGAATCATAAGTTGTTTAATTGTTGCATTTATATCACTTATTGAGATCATACATTGTATATTTGACAACTTACATAAATATGGGAGTGGATTTACCTCTAAATTACTCTCTAATTTCATATTTAGCTCTCAACTTAGTTTCTAGTTTCATAGTTTTTATTAGAATAATTCAAAGTTTGGTTTAATTCGATTGAATAAAATTGAAATCACTTCTTTCCCTGTGGATCGACTCGCACTCACTACATATTACAATAGTACGCCGTGCACTTGCGGTTATTTCTAATATTCGTGCGACGGTTTTCTAATTCGATAGAAAATCCATTGTAGCGAACAAGTTTTTGGCGCCGTTGCCGGGGAGAGAAATTTGATTTTAGTTATATTCTTCGGATTAATTTTCATCTTGTTGTTTTATTTGTTATTAAAAAAAAATTGTGTTGTTTCGTTGTATAGTTTGTTAGTTTCTTTTTGTTCACTTGCATTTGTGTGTTTGTTGTTTGTGTTCTTTGTTCTCATTGTGTTCTCCTTAAAAAAAAAAAACCGTTTTTAGTGCGTGTTTTTATTTATTCATTTAGCTTTACTTTCATTCTAAAAAAAATCAATAAACAAAACAAAAAGGTGAGATTGTTCATAGATTTTGTGTTTGTTTACTTGTTTTTGTGTGTTGTTTCACTTTTATTCTTGTGTTGAATTTGTGTGTTGGTTTTGTTCTACTTCATCTTCATCTTACAGAAAAAATGGTGTTTGTTCTGTCTTATATTGTTCATTTTTCTTTGTTAGTTTGTGTGTTAGTTCACTAAGTTTTTGTGCTAGTTCTCTTTTTCATAAAAAAAAAAGTGCATTTGTGTGATAGTTCTTGTTTTTTGTTTTGTTCTAATTGTTTGTGATTTTAGTGTTGTTCTATCTTAGGAGTGTAAGTTTTATACTTCAAAAAAAAAAAAAAACTTTTGTTCTTGTGTATATTTTGCGTTGTTTGTGTGCTTGCTTTGTTTTGTTTTGTTTTATTTCATCTTAAAAAAAAGAAAAATCATTACAGTTTGCATTTGCATTCGCATTTAGCTCTGTTGCACTTGTTCTTAGCAGTGTTGAGTTCTTGTGCATTTCTGTTTTTACATTTGTATGGTATCTTTTGTTTTTTGTATTCCTGTGCAAGACAAACTGTCTAGTTGAAGGTTTCTTGTGCATATTAGTTCTGGGTTTCTTTGATAGTTTTCTTTCTCCTTCTCAGTTCAGTGTTTCTATACTCAGTTCTCTGTTTAGTTTTTGTTTATTGTTCTCAGTTTTTCTTTTACTCCTGTGCACTTGCATTTCATGGTGCACTGTGTTTAATTTCAAACCAAGCATTTCAAGTTTCACAAAACAATATCCATTGCCAATCTTTTTCCATTTCATTGAATTACATTTTCAGTTTTCATTACAACTTTTGTCTTCCATTTTACATTCATTTCTGTTTTCATTCTCATATATACCATTCTGTCAAAATACCTTCCCTCAATTCACCTACTTCTTCAAGTCATCCACTTACCAGAGCAACTCCGACCAGTCCGACAGACTTCAAACTACAAACACTCCTACCAGGATACCAAACATCTCCTCATCCAAAGCCTCGACCTGACATACAACTACTCGAATCATTGGTCATCTCCACTTCCTTTCACATCAGCAACTTCCCTAACTCAACAAATAACCATCAACCCCACTTCAACAGACTCCCCACAAACACCATAGCTACTCCACTCCCTAACCATCTTAACTACAAACACAAGCATTCACATACAACTACAATCCGACTTCACACAGCTACAACCTGACCTCAAATCATCATCCTGCACTCACATACCATCAACCAAGACTACCTATACCACTACCTTCTTCAACAATAGTCTTACCTTCCTCCACGTCAAGCTCAACATCCGCACCCACCCTTAATAACTCCGAAGAATAACCAGTCATTGCCCCTATTTCCACACACCCTCGCAACCATCAGCACTTCAACACGTCCATAAACAGTCACTGTCATCCTTCTTCGAATTCCAGTCCTTTCCACAAGACACCCTCAACATACAAAGCCAATACACCACTAGAACCGTCCACCTCTTCACACACCTGAACGCTCTTCCTCAACTCCCAACATCACACCTCCAAATTCAACCGCTCACCACTGTTAAAACCCCAATCGCAAACTGCCTCCCTAAATCCATCCACAAACTGCCTCCTTCAGTTCGATATCACTCAAATCAGCCACTACTTCAACTTCAATTTCACCGCCATCCACCGTTACACCAAACTTTCTCCGTCAATACTTCCGCCATCCCCTGAAGAAATTACTCCACTCAACCCTCAAATTGGCTAAGCCTTACCGAGTCGATTTGATATAATCGGATTGTGAATTAGGATCTGAACTTTACCTTTTAATAAATCGGATTGTTGTTTTATCCTGGGTATATGTGGGTCGGGCCTGGTTTAGGGTTTTTAGTTTGTTAAATTGTTTTTTAGTCTGTTTTCTTTTAGTTAGGTTAATTAGTGATTTAGTTTCTTTTTCTCTTTTTTTTTTTTTTTTTAAGATTCAGGCTCTAGTTTTATAATTTGGGTCGGGTTTGGTTTGGGTTTAAGTTACTTTTGTTAAGTGAGATTTTAGTCTTAATTTATTTTTATTTTTATTTTTATTTACAATTTCTAAAAAAGAAAAAAAAAAGAGGGCTATATATTTTGTTCCAATCATTTTCAGGTTGCAAAAGACGAATTGGGCTTGCTTGCTTGCTAAATATCACTTTGCCTTGCTTTGCTTGGTTGGATTGCTTTGCACCGCTTTTCTTGCGCTTGCTAAAAATCGCCGCTAAAAAAAATTTTGCTAATAAATTCAGACCCTCTGATATTGTTCTCCACCCTTGTTTTTATTTAATTGCATTGTTGATTGCTTGGATTTGCATAAAAAATCCAAAAATAAAATTAAAATCATTTGTAGTTGCATCGTTAATTCACGTTTAATTTCTGCTTTGCATTCATCTCGTTTTATTTTTATTTTTTAAGGACTTTTTATATTTTGACAAATTAGTTTATTTCTAACGAATTATTTCTCGGTGTCTAGACTACAGCAAAGTAACAATCGTTTATAAATATTACGGTGATTCATAAATATTATACCGGTTGTTTCTCTGAAGGTACTTAAACCTTCGGCTGCATTGCTAGGGTGATTCCTGGTGCACCGATAACTCCTGTCCGTTAACTGGCTGAGAAATCTTTTGTTGAATTTAATCTAACCGTCATTATATAATTTTAGAAAAACTGTAAATACATAATTTGCATTCAAATAGTTGCATTAGGTTCATGCATATATATATATATATATATATATATATATATATATATATATAAATTGAAAATCAAATATCCAAAAAAAATTCTTTTCTCTTTTAAAAAACCAAAAAAATCAAAAGAAAAAAGAAATCTTTAAAATGTCAGAATTTCCTTATTTCCACGGATTTTATGATAGTTGTGAAAATCAATATAATCCATATAATTTTGCACCAAATTCATATGGATATTTTAATAACAACTATTGTCCAAACACTTAGGATTTTACACCATCAACTTTTCAAAATTTTCAAAATAACTCTGATTTTGCACCACATAATTTTCAAACTAATGATCAACCTTCAACTCTTGAAACACAAATTGAATCTTTACTTGAAATGAGCACACAACAAAATCAAAGAATAAATGAATGGTGTGATTCATATTTGTGCAACAATTCAAGTCAAAGTTTTCAAAATAATCAAAATTTGAATTCACTTTCAAATGATTTTGATTATAACCCTCGCCAAATCAATTTCAAACTCCAAAATGAATTTGAAATTCAAAATGGAAATGTGAATCACTTTACAAATGATTTTGGTAATGGGAATAATTTCAACGACGGTGCGATTAACGATTTTTGTTCTCAACAATTTAAAACTACTCAAGTTAATAATTATAATTTTGATTTTGTCGAGCAAATGAACGAAATTTTTGATAATCACACGGATTTGGTATTTGAAACATACTTGAAACGACGTGATCAACAAAATCAAGTTTCAACGTGTGGCAATTTGAACGATAATCCACCTTTTCCCACAATCGACGATTTTCAAATAACGACTTTCGAAATTGAAAATAACGATCTTAACGAAGTTGTTAATAATACGGTAATTGATGTGGATTTTAATTCTTTTGAGAGGGTGGAACAAAATTTAAAATTCAATCTTCATTTTTCTGAAAATTTGAAAATAACAACTTTAGACATGGAAAATGATATAAGTAATGAAGTTGTTAATAATTCAAATGAAGATGAATTTAATGAAAACAATTTTTTTGGACTTTTCAAAGATGAATTGAATTCTGAACGAGTAGATTTGAATCACCATTTTGATTTTGAAATCAATAATTCTAAAGAATTTTTCAATGATAATTTTGAAATTCAAATTGGTGAAATTAAACCTGAAATTCAATCATTTATCCAATCACCCCCAAAAATCATCGAAAATAATTCAACTCATTCGATTTTTAATAAAATGTCATTTGTTTTTCCAAATCTACGCCTAACTTCAAAAGCTTTTACGATTTGGTTTTTCGACCTTAAGCTGTGTCTCTCACAATTGAAGAGACAAATGAATCGGTCTTTAGAAGACCGTTTCATTTACTTCTTGTCAATATATTTTCTGATATAATTTAATTATCATTTTTTTTCTTTTTTGTAAATATAGGGCATATTTTCAAAATTTTCCTTTTCTTTTCTCTTGCCACTTGGGTTGACTATGGGGACACAGTCAAAATCAAGTGTGGGGGGAATTTTATATTTATTTGTTTTGCATAGATTTCAACTTTCTTTTCCTTTTTCATCCCAAAACAAAATTTCAAAAAAAAAAAAAATTTGCATTTTAATTTACTTTTAAATGGGCACGATGAAGTGGATATACGGTTTTGGTCGTACGATTAAAATATTTGGAATTTTACTTCTCTTAACGGATAACGAAAGAAAAGTTTGAATTATGAGCAAACTTAGTGTAACCGGTATATAGGGGAATTCACGGGTGATGAGTATGAAGTGTTTTCTAAATTGTAATCCGATTGAATGAACGGTTGATTTAGATTACTTACGTTAACATTTTAGATCGTCTAAGTGAAGTTGTGCTAAGATATTCTCGCTTAACTCTCTCTCGTAAAAAAAAGAAAAAAGAAAAAAAGAGAAAAAAAAGAATATATTTAATAATCCAAGGGTATCCAACATTGCTGGTACATCTGGCGTTGGTGTGCAAACCCGCCAAGCTCTATCCGGCACCTTGTTGACAAAGTCAGCGTCGGTATATCTTGGTCTCATTTTATGAGTTGGACACCTTAGGATTACTGACCCTCACATAAGTCGTAGTGCAGTGTAGGGGTGGTATACCTAGGTATTTGTAAATAATAATGTAAATATTTTGTAATAAAGAGAGAGTTAGCACTTGAAATCCAAGCACACTCTTCACTTATTTGACCTAACTTGCTAACCAAAAGTAAATAAAGATGCCAATGTACGATCGTTGATATCGATTACAGAATCCATTTCATATTTGCACTATGTTTCTACCAAAAAAACTGGCCAAGCTAGAGGAGTTTGTAGCGATAACTGACTTTTGTTTGAAGTTTTGATTAGTAACGGACTTAAATTTCATAGTGACGACCCAAACTTGTGTTAACTCCTTCGTGTAAATTTAAAAGTAAATTACCCATTTGTAAATAATCTTGTACATATTTTCTAATCTTGCATTTTGTAAGTATTTTTTTGCATTTAACATTTGGATTTTGTGGGTTGTATCCGCTGAAAACCCTCACGAGACAACACTCGTCTTACTGGGGACACCCAGAGGTTTAACGGCTTGTTGCATACGATCAATGCAATCGTGCTCCCTACGAAAACAGATTTATCTTAGTTTTTTTACTTTATTCGAGGACGAATAAAAAGATAAGTGTGGGGGTATTTGATATGCACGTAAAATTGCACATTTATATTCACATATTTATTCTTGTTAAATAAATAAATGAACATTTTTGGGTGTTTTATACGATCAAACCATATTTTAAATATTTTCAAAATCATCACTCATTTTGGGAAAAATTGATCACTTATGCATGTTTTATTTTGTGATTGCATTTACTTGTTCTTTGTTATTGTCTCTAATAGGAATTTTGGTGCACAAATAATGCATACACATGAAGATTTGGAGCACAAATGCATGCATACAAAGGAATGAAGAGGAAATAATTCCATATATGATCATGGAGGACCCCACCTCTCAAATTAACCTTTTTCTCTTAAAGCTTCTTATTAAAGACTAATTGAATGAGACAAAAGGCCTCATGCGTCCTAAATGACTCATTAGTGTTTAAGAGAGGATTAGAAGCTTCATGAAGGGCCATTTTGGGGATTTCCCATTATGAGTGATTAGGGTTTTAGGGTTTGTGATCTTGTATATATACCCCCTTCATGTTCATTTATCCACCCTTTTCTTGGATCCTCTCTTTGATCCTTTAGTAGTTTAGTTTAGTTCTAAGCTCTCTTTTATTTTAATGGCTACTTAGTCATTTTCTTTATGTAACTTCTTTGCTTTAATGTAATTTAATTTCTATGTTCTTTACTTTCATGTTCATAGCTTAGATTTACATTCATGTTCATAGCTTAGATTTACTTTATGTTATTAGTTTAGTTCTCTTCTTATTCTACTTAGTTTTTCTTTCATTTTGCCTTATTTTCTAATGTTGAAAATTACATGTGTTGATATGATAACACATATGAGTGGCTAATCCCTTGATTTAGGAGTAATGATGCTCTCCAACTTTGTGTAAGTTCAATAAGTGTATGATTTGTGATTTTTAATATGTGCTTAATGTTAGTGAATATGGATGTAAGTTTATACATATGGGTTTGATAGGTCATGTTGCATTTGCAAATGATCTATGCTTATTCAATATAAACACAAGTTACATCAATATTTGCTAAGTGATTATTGATTTTGAAATGAAAGTATGAACAAAATTTGATGGTCTATAGTTCTAGCCAATAGTTCATAGACCATACTTAGAATAGTTTTGCTTTAGTTTCATTTTCATGAGAACCATAAGTGGTTTAATTGTTGCATTTATATCACTTATTGAGATCATACATTGTATGTTTGACAACTTACATAAAAATGAGAGTGGATTTACCTCTAAATTACTCTCTAATTTCATATTTAGCTCTCAACTTAGTTTCTAGTTTCATAGTTTTTATTAGAACAATTCAAAGTTTGGTTTAATTCGATTGAATAAAATTGAAATCACTTCTTTCCCTGTGGATCGACTCGCACTCACTACGTATTACAATAGTACGTCGTGCACTTGCGGTTATTTCTAATATTCGTGCGACGGTTTTCTAATTCGATAGAAAATCCGTTGTAGCGAACATGCCGCCTGCCCCTATCTCCACTAGTTGTACCCACTACCCCCATGTGATTGGCTCCCTAACTCGTAGATACCCGTGCTGGTCCCACAGTGGGGTGTATCACTCCCCAAAGTGGCAACCCGATACCACTAAAGATGCACGGCTTATATCTACATGATGCAACAACGTCTTACCTACCAGCCCGGGCCCACGCATGCACATGACCCCATTGGACTTGCGCTGCCACCGTTAACCTGTTTTGACCTCTTACAATTAAACCCAGTAAGCGTGTCCCGTTCTCGATCTAACTTGAGCTCTCAAAGATACTTAATGGGTTACTGGTTTGAAATGGGTCCCCACTAGAATTTTCCACTTAACCCCTTCTTATTCATGTCTTATTACATATTTCAATTTGTTTAAGTGTTTCTAATCGTATTTCACATGTCACCCATGTCACCCACTTAACCCCCATGTCCCACCACATGTTTATCTTGGTTAAGTGTTACTTAATTCACTATAACCGTAACCTTGTGAGACCTCCCACATTAGACTCCCAATTGCAGTTGCTGGATTTGCCAGGCGGGTCCGGGCAGTCTTATACCGCAAACGTGTCTAACCTCGTGTCTTTACAATTGCTATGCATTTAATTTATGCCTTCGACCTCTCACATTAGACTACGTGGTGGCTGGATTTTCCGGCGGGTCCGGGCAGTCTTACACCACAAACGAGTCTAACCTCGTGTCTTAGGCATTTATTATTACAAATTATTTCACCCCAATATGAATTAATTATCCCTATTCAAATTTTCAAAAATTTCCAAATTAATTATGTCCATAATTTTCACCTCAATTATGTCCATAATCTTTAGGTATATAAATTATACCAATTAATGTCTCAATTTAATTATATGTTTTTTAATTCACAATTTGCATAATTAATATTTTCCCTTTTGTCTCCGCGCTATTCGTACGTTCTAATATGATATATGTTAGACTCGCAAATAGTCTACCTTATAAAAGAAAAGAAACATCACAACTTGCATAACACATAAATAGGTCTAACTTGCAAATAGGAATTATAACATAAATTTGCATAGCCAATAACTAGCATAGGGATATAGAATCATATATTTGCATAAACTACCATGGATCTAAATATAGATCTAAACATGAAATTGTGAACTTGCATATATGGATTATGGGTCTCACCTAACTTGCATATTTGAATATAATTTTCACCCAAAAATGTGAATATAGTTTTTCACCTAAACTTGCATATGGGTTTCTACAACTTGCATATGAATTTATCACATGTTTTTGCATATAAACTAGCATATGTATATACTTGATTCACATATAAACTTGTGTACAATTCACAAATAGACTTGCATAAGATTCATATTCAAACTTGCATACGATTTAATATCCCAAACTTGCATAAAATTCACATTCGAATTATCATATGATTTAACATCCCAAACTTGCATAAGATTCACATACGAATTAACATATGTCAAAACGGACTTGCATAAGATTCATATTCAAACTAGCATATGATTTAACATCCCAAACTTGCATAAGGTTTCACATACGAACAAGCATATGATTTACATCCCAAACTTGCATAAGGTTTCACATACGAACTAGCATATGATTTACATCCCAAACTTGCATAAAATGAATCAAGTTAAACATGTATAATTGGACATATGAAATAGATCTACCAACATAAGATAACAAAGTTAAACAATGTCACATGATTCAACAGACATGTTCTCATAATCCAATTATAACCCATCATAATTAATTTATTAATTATATTGTTAAAGAAATAGTACCCACAAAGATAGGTTAGAGAAGAGAATGATTTGTTCGTTTTTTGAATTAGAATTTTGACTTGCTCATCCCTAAGCTTTAGGAAGGAGAACCATCCTAGCAGCAGCATGGTGGCCAAGAGACAAATTTTGTTTAGGTTTTAGGATTTGAGTCTAGGCACTCTTTTGTAGAAGTTTGAATCAACCTAAGCCGTTAGATTATCATCGGAGCAATCCCAACCATCCAGACTAGATAGAGTTATCTAGAACAGCCACATCAGCCCTAATGACTCAGCACAGTGTCAGAAATCGTAACATTTCAGATATTCCCGGGGTGGGGGGGGGGGGTAGGTCGACCCCCTGGTCAACCTGTATAAGGGAGGTCGACCCCTTGGTCGACCTGGCCCTTGGGCAGCTTAATTCCCGCCCAGCCTCTTCCCAGTTTGAATTTGAATTTCGAATTTTATTATTCTGAACTATTTTTAATTTTTATAAAATTGCTGAAACTTCCGAGGGCCATAACTTCCTCATATGAAGTCCGATTTACGAAAACTTGGACTTTATTCCGAGCAGAATTTCGAGATGAACGCAATGGCATAACCCATTTCCCTTAATTCTCACTTTAACAATTAAGTATTCTTAGGATTGTTAATTTTAATATTCACAGAAAATTCCGGGTGTTACATTCTCCCCTCTTTAAAGGATTTCGCCCCCAAAATCTCCAATTAAGGAGAATGTATATCCTAACATCCAATCATCCATCTACACAACCATCAAACACAGGCATCCATTGTCCTTACAAGATTTCTAATGCCGTATAAACTTATGCAAAAAGTGTGTGTATATGCTCCTTATCTAATGCAAAATCAGGCGGTCCACTGAATCAGTTGACCTCCTTAATGCAAATCATGATAGTGCCATGCGTCCATTATGCATGCAAAAGAATCCTAACGATACATATTACTTCTACATGTGTACACATCCATTCATCATAATACAGCATCCATATGATAACACAACCATTATACAACCATTAATTTAAATATGCATACACATTTATACGCAATATGAAAGTGATTGAGACGATCTAGTGCCTAAAGTGTGTGTACATGCATCCACGAGAAACCACTCGCAACCACTTGCAACCACTCGCAACCATCAATCATAACATGTTTCAAATACATGTTTACATCCATCGGCTTCTACCTAACGATAAAGAATAGGACCGAGGGGATATACTTAAAAGATAGATATAAGTATGAATAAACTTATGGAAAAAGAGATCAAGGAGGTACCCTTAAAGAGAAAAGGGTAGGCTGCGCGTATTTTCCTCTCAGTTTCCCAAGTCGCGTCTTCCTCAGCGTCACTCCATTGAACTTTAACAAGCTTGACTTCACGGTTGCATAGCTTTTTGACTTTCGTACCCAAGATACGAGTTGGAACTCTTCTCATAGTCACTTCTCGTTCCACTTCTACTTCATCTAGTATACTTAGCTCCACAACTTCCACAGATTCCTGTAAGCATTTTCGTAGTTGAGAAACATGAAAAACATTATGAACTCCAGCCAGTCTCTCGGGTAGCTCTACTCTGTAAGCCATCGTCCCAATCCTTTCAATGATAGGAAATGGCCCTATAAATCTTGGTGCTAGCTTTCCTACGGACCCAAAGCGAATGACATTCCTCAAAGGAGATACTTTAAGGAACACCCTATCTCCAACCTTAAACTCAAGGTCGGTCATTCTTTTGTCTGCGTAGGACTTCTGTCTATCTTATGCAGCTGTCATCCATCTTCTTATCAAGTCCACCTTTTCAGAGGTTTCTCTAATCATGTCCGGCCCAAGTACGAGCTTGTCTGTAGACTCCCACCAACAAGTTGGTGATCGACATGGTCTTTCGTATAAAGCTTCGAAGGGCGCCATGCCTATGGTGGCTTGGTAGCTATTGTTGTAGGCGAATTCCACCAAAGGAAGATGATCCCCCCATGTCCCTCCAAAGTCAAGAATGCACAATCTCAAGAGGTCTTCCAATACTCTGTTCACCCTTTCCGTCTGACCATCGGGTTGGGGGTGATAGGCCGTGTTAAGCATAATTGTGTGCTTACTACCTCTTGCAAACTCTTCCAAAACTCGCTCGTAAAGATAGGATCTCGATCACTCTCTATGCTAGAGGGTATCCCATGGAGTCGAACTATTTCTTTAAGATAAATGGGTGCTAGGGACGAGGCAATCCTTCTACTTTTAACAGGTATAAAGTGAGCGCTTTTAGTGAGCATGTCCACTATTACCCAAATACTGGTATTTCCCCTTCTTGACCTAGCAACCCATCAACAAAGTCCATCGAAATGTTATCCAACTTCCACTGTGGGACCTCTAGGGGATGAAGCAGACCACCGGGCTTATTCTGCTCAGCTTTGACTTGTTGGCATATCAAACACTTAGCGACGAACTGAGCTACGTCACTCTTCATTCCATTCCAAAAGATAACCCTTGTTATATCTTTATACATCTTGTCTCTGCCTGGGTGTATGGTCAGCTTAGAATGGTGCTCTTCTTCGAGAACCGTCTTCACTAAACCCCTTACTTGTGGAACACATAGCCTTCCATCCCGTCTCAACCAACCCTTCTCATCGATGGAGTATCTATTGAGGTGACTAGAAGTCTCACCCCTAACTAGCTTATCCATTACCTCAACTAGCTGAGGGTCTTCTCGTTGTGAGGTTCCTATTGAGTCCAAAAGAGTAGGCTGCACCTCTTGTGATGATAACAGACCAGGCATAATTTCAGAGGAGGGTCTAAAGATAAAGTTTGCTATATACTCCAAGCTTTGCCTTTCTACAAAGAGAGGACTCAAGGCCAGCTTCTTCCTACTCAAGGCGTCTGCTACCACATTACCCTTGCCTGGGGTATAGGAAATATCAAAATCATATGAGGCCAGAAATTCCATCCACCTTTGTTGTCTTAAGTTAAGACCTTTCTACGAGAAAAGGTACTTCAATGATTTATGGTCAGTATATGATTCAAACTTCTCACCTAGGAGATAATGGCACCAAGACTTAAGTGCAAAGTCGATGGCAGCCAACTGTAGATTGTGGGTTGGGTAGTTTTTCTCATGTACTTTCAATTGTCTGCCTCCATAAGCTACTACCTTCCCTTCTTGCATCAATACAACACCTAGTCCCGTACCACATGCATCCGTGTATACGGTAAACATCTTGCTCCCATCCATCAATGTCAGAACTGGGCCTGTTGTTAGAGCCCTTTTCAAACGTTGGAAAGCAATATCGCAATCCAAATCCCAAGCGAAAGTTAGTTTCTTCTTCGTTAACCTTGTAAGTGGGGCTGAGATTCTTGCAAAGTCTTTAATGAATTTTTGATAAAAGCCCACTAGCCCGAGAAAGCTTCGGACTTAGGTTGCATTCCGTGGAACCTTCCAATCTTGCACCGCAACTACTTTTGCGGGGTCCACTACTAACCCTTCTTTGGACACCACATGTACAAGAAACCTCACTTCTTCTCTCTAGAAATGGCATTTGGATTTGGCTTTCAGCTGATGTGCACGAAGAGTATCCATGACTTCCCTTAAATGCAAAGCATGCTCTTCTTCATTCTTCGAGAAAATCAAAATGTCGTCTACGAAGACCACCACAAACTTATTAAGGAATTCTCTAAACACCCTGCTCATTAAGTCAACGAAGTAAGCGGGTGCGTTTGTCAAGCCGAAAGGCATGACAAGCCATTTGAAGAAACCATCCGGGGTTCTGAACGCGGTCTTATCAATGCTGTCTTCAGCCACTCTTAGCTGATGGAACCCGGTAGCCAAATCTAGTTGGGAGAAAACAGACGCACCTACAAGCTGATCAAACAAGTCATCTATTCTTGAAAGTGGGTGCATATTCTTCTTGGTCAGCTTGTTTAGCTCCCTATAATCAACGCATAGGTGAATTGATCCATCCATTTTGGTTGCGAATACTACTGGAGCACCCCATTCAGTAATACTCCGCCTTATAAACCCCTTTTCGAGCAGCTCTTTGACTTGCTTACTGAGTTCTTTTCTCTCCCTTGGAGCCATGTGTCTAACGGTTAGAGCTACGGGTTTTGCATTATCAACAAGGTATATGCGGAAGTCTATCTCCTGCTTTGGAGGTAAGCCCTTCACCTCTTCAAATACATCTGAGTATTCATGGACTACTCTAACAGACTATAAGTTTTCAACAGATGCATCAAAATCTTCTAGGTAGCTAAGCATAATAGAATGCATGGGATTACAAGAGATTTTGAGAGTGTTGCCAAGGCGAGTCATAAGTCTAACCACTCTCTTTTCACAATCGAGGATGGCACCATTACTGGATAACCAATCCATGCCTAGAATCAATCCATAGCCTGTGAAACCAAGAACGAAGGCGTTGCATTCAAACTCAACGCTCAAGATAGACACTCTCAAATCCCGGAAAATCATTGAAAGATGAGACGAACCACCAATAGGATTTGAGACTACTATGGGATCCGTAACTAGACTAGTATTTAGGTGCAGTGTTTCAACTAAAGAAGAAGATACAAACGTGTGTGAAGCGCCAGAATCAAACAAAGTACGAACAGGATGATCAAACAGAAAAACCAAACATTCAACATAAATGTTTCTACTCTCTCCTGTCCTGGTGCCATGAGAGCATGAACCTGCCCTCTTCCTGCCCTGGTACCATGAGAGCCTGAACCTGCCCTCCAGAAATAGACCCTGCCATCTGTCCTTGCCCTTTTCTTCTCGGGCAGTCTTTGATCAGATGTCCTACCTCACCACAGTTGAAGCAGCCGGTCTTCTTCTTCCTAGTCCTTTCTCAAATGGCCTGGTGTTCCATAATTAAAGCATCTTTTCTTTCCTTTGCTATTGTTGTCCTTACCACCTTTCTTAGGTTGCTTCTGTGACTTCTTTTGATCCCCTTTCTTTTATGGTGCCTTATTAGCATTAGTACCTTTCTCCTCTTCATGCATAATCGCCATGTCAACCAGTTTCTCGAAGGTAGCCCCCATAGGAATGTGGGTTATAGCTAACCCATGTAGCGGCTTATTCAAACCTTTAACGAATCTCAGGGCCTTGTTTTCAGGTGTGTTCACCAAGTCTAAGCCAAACCTCGCCAACTGATTGTACTCCTTTACTGATAAATTCCCCTGCTTCAATGCCAAGAACCTTTCCATGTACAGATTCTCTTATGCTCGTGAGAGAAATTTCATCTTGAACCTATGTATAAAATTCATCCACATCTCTACTGGACGCTCTCCATTCGTGACCTCCCACCAAAACGAGGCTTCGTCCTTCATTAACCAAGCAGCCAATTGGACCTTCCTTCCATCTTCTACCTCGAAGATACCAAACAATTCTTCTACCTCCTTAAGGCAATTTCGAGCTTCAACAAACATCTCTAATCCGTGAAACGGTTTTCCGCCCATTGCTCGAAAGTCTTTGCATATCTTTGAAAAAGTATCAACACGGGGAGGGGGAGGAGCGGCTGCAGCGGGGGAGGAGGGATGTCTGTTGGGCCTGTGGCGGTGACCCTAGCCTCCAGATACCTTCTGAACCAGGTTGGTATCGGTATTCCCTCGGGTATCTCAGGTAACCCAGACATGCTAAAAAGAAAATAAAGAGATTCAAAACGGAGAATTCGAAAAAAGATATATGGCTCTTGGGGATTATGTTTTTAAAACAAACTTTTCCCTTGAAAATACTCTCGTTAAAATGTACTTTTGAAAGTATTTCTTTATAAAACACTTTTAAAAAACATTTTTTCAAAATCACTTATCTGTTCTGTTAACCTTCAGCTTTGATACCACGTGTAACACCCCACGTCCATTAATGTCACTCTCAAGGGGAATGCATTAACTTCCACGGAGTATTATTGGTGAATAGAACATAATATGACAAGACAGATACATATATTGGTACTTGAAAATTTTGAAAAAAAAATTATTGCAGCGGTGAAATAGTTTGATTACAACAACATCATAAACCAAAAGAAAAACCAAGTATACTTAGTAACCATCTTGACAAATTGTTTTCTGAGTGCATAAAATAAAAAGCATAACCCCAACATAAGTAGCCATAAAAGAGATGAGATGAACTTTACTTTCAGCAATCCAAATACTTCCAAAGAGAGAAAAAGATCTGAATTAAGCTCCACTAGCACAAGTCCCACCCTGAGAACCTTTGGGGGGGAGGGGGGAAGGAGGAAGAAGAGGGACGAAAACAAAGGGGGTCAGACATAAAGTCTGCCGAGTACCATAACTTTAACAATATAATTACTAAAGTAATTAGGATAAGGCATAAACTGGTAAAACAAGGAATGAATGTGAAACAAGTGAGTAAGACAAAACGAATAAGAGGAATATTCTGGCGTTAATCTCGCTCCTAATCACTATAGGATAATTACTATACTGCACCATTACTAGTCACCCTAAAAGTTGATCCCGCCTATTGAACATAATAATCGTAATGGTAGTTTCGTGTACCCCTAGCTGTCTCCATAGGTGCCGCCTGCCCCTATCTCCACTAGTTGTGCCCACTACCCCCATGCGATCGGCTCCCTAACTCATAGATACCCATGCTGGTCCCATAGTGGGGTGTATCACTCCCCAAAGTGGCAACCCGATACCACTAAAGATGCACGGCTTATATCTACACGATGCAACATTATCTTACCTACCAGCCCGGGCCCACGCACGCACATGACCCCGTTGGACTTGCGTTGCCACCATTAACTAGTTTTGACCTCTTACAATCAAACCCAGTAAGCGTGTCCCGTCCTCGATCTAACTCGAGCTCACAAACATACTTAATGGGTTACTGGTTTGAAATGGGTCCCCCATGCTTGACACAAGCTTTTCACCTATGCTTGGTCCCCACTAGAATTTTCCACTTAATCCCTTCTTATTCATGTCTTCTTACATGTTTCAATTTGGTTAAGTGTTTCTAATAGTATTTCACATGTCACCCATGTCACCCACTTAACCCCTATGTCCCACCACATGTTTATCTTGGTTAAGTGTTACTTAATTCATTATAACCATAACCTTGTAAGACCTCCCACATTAGACTCCCGTTTGCAGTTGTTGGATTTGCCGGGCGTGTCCGGCCAGTCTTATACCGCAAACGTGTCTAACCTCGTGCCTTTACAATTGTTACGCATTTAATTTATGCCTTTGACCTCTCACATTAGACTACCGTTTGTGGTCGCTGGATTTGTCGGGCGGGTCCGGGCAGTCTTACACCATAAACGAGTCTAACCTCATGTCTTAAGCGTTTATTATTACAAATTATTTCACCCAATATGAATTAATTATCCCTATTCAAATTTTCAATATTTTCCAAATTAATTAAATCAATAATTTTCACCTAAATTATGTCCATAATCTTTAAGTATATAAATTATACCAATTAATGTCTCAATTTAATTATATGCCTTTTTAACTCACAATTTGCATGATTAATATTTTCCCTTTTGTCCCCGCGCTATTCGTACGTTCTAATATGAGATATGTTAGACTCACAAATAGTCTAACTTATAAAAGAAAAGAAATATCACAACTTGCATAACACATAAATAGGTCTAACTTGCAAATAGGAATCATAACATAAATTTACATAGCCAATAGCTAGCATAGGCGTGTAGAATCATATATTTGCATAAACTACCATAGATCTAAATATAGATCTAAACATGAAATTGTGAACTTGCATATATGGATTATGGGTCTCACCTAATTTGCATATGTGAATATAATTTTCACCCAAAAATGTGAATATAGTTTTTCACCTAAACTTGCATATGTGTTTCTACAACTTGCATACGAATTTATCACATGTTTTTGCATATAAACTCGCATATGTATATACTTGATTCACATATAAACTTGTGTACAATTCACATGTAGACTTGCATAAGATTCATATTCAAACTAGCATACGATTTAACATCCCAAACTTGCATTAAATTCTCATACGAATTAGCATATGATTTAATATCACAAACTTGCATAAGATTCACATACGAATTAACATATGTAAAAACGGACTTGCATAAGATTGATATTCAAACTAGCATATGATTTAACATTCTAAACTTGCATTAGGTTTCGCATACGAACCAACACATGATTTACATCCCAAACTTGCATAAGGTTTCACATAAGAACTAGCATATGATTTACATCCCAAACTTGCATAAAATGAATCAAGTTAAACATGTATAATTGGACATATGAAATAGATCTACCAACATAAGATAACAAAGTTAAACAACATCACGTGATTCGACAGACATGTTCTCATAATCCAATTATAACCCATCATAATTAATTTATTAATTATATTGTGAAAGAAATAGTACTCACAAAGATAGGTTAGGGAAGAGAATGATTTGTTCGTCTTTTGAATTAGAATTTGACTTGCTAATCCCTAAGCTTTAGGAAGGAAAACTATCCTAGCAGCAACATGGTGGCCAAGAGACAAATTTTGTTTAGGTTTTAGGGTTCGAGTCTAGACACTCTTTTATAGAAGTTTGGATCAACCTAAACCGTTAGATTATCATAGGAGCAATCCCAACCATCCAGACTAGATAAAGTTATCTAGAACAGCCACATCAGCCCTAATGACTTAACACAGTGTCAGAAATCATCACATTTCAGATCTGCCCGGGGGGGGGGGGAGGTAGGTCGACACCCTGGTAGACCTGTATAGGGGAGGTCGACCCCCTGCCCAGCCTCTTCCTTGTTTGAATTTGAATTTCGAATTTTAATATTCTGAACTGTTTTTAATTTATATAAAATTGCTGAAACTTCCGAGGGCCATAACTTCCTCATATGAAGTCCGATTTACGAAAACTTGGACTCTATTCCAAGCAGAATTTCGAGACGAACGCAATGGCGTAACCCATTATCCTTAATTCTCAATTTAACAATTAAGTATTCTTAGGATTGTTAATTTTAGTATTCATAGAAAATTCAGGGTGTTACAGGACCCATGGTATCTATCCAACTTTAAGTTCCTAATGAAAAGTTCTCCATGGATCTACCTTGTTGACCTTGATGATCTATAGTAAAAGCACGGATCTGGGCCTAAGATTCGGTTATCAGTGAAAGCACCAAATGTTAACTTTAAAAATGGAAATAACACCAAATTAATTGCGAAAGCACCACCCCTCAATGGGGAAAACTGAATAAAGAAGTAAAATTAATTTAAAGCAAGAAAGAAATGAAGAGCAAGGTAAGAAGAAGACAATTTTATAGTGGTTCGGCTTGGGATCAAGCCTACATCCACTTTGAACAATATTATTATAATTCTTACCGTGCAAGATACAATATGTTTATATATGATTACACAGATCTCCTAATTAGAGGATAAAAAACAATTACTAGTACTAATGATTATTGGAGAATCACGATAACCAGCCTAGGTTACCTGGAGTAGCTATCTCCAGCAAAGGCGCTTTGTTGTTGGAGGATATTGATGGATGTTGGAGGTGAACAAATATCTTTGCAAAGCTTAGGTAGAGCAAGGAAGTAGATCCTCTTTAATGCTGGAGGCAGAGGGGTATTTATAGATAATTTGGAAGGAGTTGGGCAAGTTTACTTGTTAGTGCCCCCAATACGACATGCCAACCTATCACGTAAAACCCAATGCCAAAATACCCTAAGTGTAGGGGTCAGTGCTGACCCATCATAGGTCTGTGTCGACCTATCTCCTTAGTTTTTTTTTGGCATTGGATTACATGGCTTTGATATGTGCATCGTGCCTAGCTTATGGGAGAATTTTGGTGAGAATTGGACTAGGTCTGATTTTATGTTGAGTCTCGTTTAATATCTTCTCGATCACGTCTTATGACCTACTTAGCACCAATATTAATGGACCCTGATTAGCATGGAATTTCTTATACCGTTTTCTACTTTCTTTACGAGTGGCTCAAAAAAGGTCGAGGGTCCATATGCTTTGTGCAAATGGGTCGGTGTCGACCCATGATGGGTCAGCACCGACCTATGCATATAGCCATTTTTAGCATGGGTTTTTATTGGGTGGCTTTGATAGGTTTTTATGGCCTTGTGGGTGGAATGTTACTTGATTCTGACATCACATTTGGACTTCTTGCTGATTTTTTATTGACATATGCCGGAGTTATATCGGGGTTAACAATTTGCTAATTCTTTTGTGAATACTTTACTATACACATAAAGCATTCTCAAACTTTCTATTTCTTGAATCCGAAATTCAATTCGTCAATATTTTCTTATCTTTACACGCACATTATATATATACACACACTTGAGGTAAAGATTATAGGAAGGGTGTACTGTAAAGTGACATATCCATATTATTAAGAGTAAAAAGAGTTAATTAACTTTTATATTGGTACAAGTCCTATTTTGCTGCTCCGGCACGTCAAAGTCTTCTTCGGCCGCTGAGGCAAAATCCTGTTCTACTGCTCAGGTCATGTTTTGCTACTCAGGTATTGTAATATCTATTCCTCTATATTATGTGAGGGTTGTTATTTAGTTGAAATTCCATAAGGATTCTGGGATTGGATGTAGGATTGAGCTCCAAACTAATATAAAAATCTCTGGTGTCATTTTACTTTATTGCTTTTATATTCTCTACTACTATTATTATTTATTATCATGTACACTTCCGCATTAATACATTTATGTATTACAGGATCCATAGCTACACTATCTTTCAATTGATGTCAAAGCTTAGTGTTCTATTGATCGTAATAACATCTTAGAACAATAGCCAAAAAGGGAAGATCTACTCAGAATTCAAAGATAGAGAAAGAGAAAATTACTAAAAGAAAGCAACAAGATATAGAATCTCAACACAAGTGCAACATGGCTATACTTAGATCTAAATCGATATGTTATGATTCTATTTATATTTATCTTTTAGCATCATATGGCAACATACTTAAAGATTTAAAATTATTTCAAAAGATCATTTCTGCTACTTTGAAGAAATTGAAAATTTGCGAACTAAAATATGATAAATTAAAGGAAGAAAATGATTTTTTTAGTAAAAACAAACAAAGAATTTTGGAATTTCTCTTGAAGAACTTATTTTACAAAATAATTTCCTTGTAAAAGAAAATGATAAATTGATTGATAATAGTAGCAGCCTTTCAAAGGTAAATGAAATTTTGCAAAATAAAATTATATCTTTAGAGAATTATTTAAATAAGTCTGATTCTAATCTTTTGTCCCTTGAAAAAGAGAATATTGCTTTAAAGGATAAAAATTTAGATCTAGGTAAAGAATATGAGTTTTTTAAAGAAAATCTTTTTAAAGAAATTTATGATTTAAAAAACCAAGAATATTTAACACCATCATCTTTAGATAAATTAAAATCTCAAATTTGTCATCTTAAAAATGAGAAAAATACTTTAAAAAGAGAGAATTCTGAATTAAATAAGGAAATCAGTATTTTGAAAACTTACAAAATGTCTTTTAATAATGTCAATTGTGACTTTAACACTAAATTTGAAAAACGTACAAGTAAATTTGGAAAATTTGGTAAAGGTCAAAGTGATTTAAATGTGAATTTATCTAGTTCTAAACCTTTACATGATAAATGTGGCTTAGGATATAAAAAATAATCATGGAAATAGTACTAAATATGGTTTTATATATAATAAAAATAGGGTCCATTTGACTAAGGTCCCTATTAAATTTCAAAATTAGGCTCAGATCCGGTCGTAAATTTATTATAAATTAGGTCCCTATTTTACAAAAATTCTTAAAAAAAATCACGTAAATTCGTATTAAAATAATACACGAAAACATAAAAAAAAATCAGATCAAAAACCAAAATTACTACAAAAACAACGAATCTGCAGTTAATTGAATACTAGTATGCACGTACTTTGAATTTCATGCATACATCCGTGCAAGTATTTCAGTCATGCATCTGTGTTGGTTTCTTGCATACAGGCATGCAAGTATTACAGAAATCTTGCATACATGTATGCAAAAATTCACATGCATGCAAATCAGTTTGTATTTACTTGCATACATGCATGCAGGTATTTCAGAATACTTGCTCACATGTTTGCAACAATACGCAGGCATATTTTTCAATGTGAAACCTTCATGCAATAGTTTCAGTTGCAAATATATTAAAATAGTTGCACACATATATGCAAGAATTCCTAAATTTTTTTAATGTAAACTGCTTCGTGAATACTTGCATACATGTGTGCAACTATTGTTAATACTTGAACAAATGTGTGCAAATTTTTTTTCTTTCAGTGGTCTTCTGGGAATATTTGCAGAATTTAGAAAAATAATAATTATTGGACAACGTTTTTTTTTGAAAAACATGTAACTTAAATTCTAAGGACACGCTTTGCATTGGAAACTTGGGAGGAATTCCGTTTTAATTTTGAAAGTTTTTAGGGATGTGTTCCTTATTTTCACATAAATTTTTTTATGCTAGTACTAAATTTAGAATGAATTCTAGATCTAAATTTTATAGAAATTCAAGTGCTTCTATGAGTAAAAATGTTTATAATATTTTTAGAAGTAAAAAATTATTATTTGGAAATATGAATAGAAATTATCTAAGTATTTGGGTTCCTGTTAATTGAAAAAATAGAGAGAAATATATCAATAATTATTTTGATTCAGTTGTTAATAATGAAAATTTTATTTTAAAAAGTTCCATTAAACCATCTTAGGTATGATTACCTTCCATTTAATCCCTTGGACCCTAACACAGAAAGTTGATACCAAAATATATAATTCATTTTTTGCAGGTACCTAAGTAAGATAAAAAGATGATATGAACATATGTTCCTTACATACAACGGAAAATAAGCATTAATAGAAAACGAAATTGTAGCAAATTCGGTATATCTAATTCATTATTATTCATTTTTAAGGTTGATATTTTTTATAATTTTTTTTGGTACAGGTTAAATTAATAATATGACCCAAAACAAATGATTATTCTCACCCATTTTGATGACAAAGGGGGAGAAAATTGTGGATATTGACAGGGGGAGTACATAGATTTAGATGAAACAAATAGCCCTATGGAGGATAAAACACTTTTGTATGGTCTGTATCTAACTAAAAGTCTGTAATATTCTTTGTGATCTACTGTAATATGGTTATATCCTACTATTATGTGACTTATAAATCCCATTTTGTCAATGATAGAGGGATAGAAATTTTTTAACACTAAAAGTTTCATGCCGGAAAAAATATGTCGGCATATATTCAGGGGGTGTAAGTATAAAATTTATATTGTATATATCGTCGTATATTGTATTTTCATTTAGTGGTTGTCAACAATCAAAAAGGGGGAGAATGTTGAATCATTGTTTTGATTCATGACAAGGAGCTTGTCTTTCAACAAGAAAATTTGACGATAATTGGAGCGACAAAAAGAGAAGTCACATGAATAGATGTAAACTATAATAAAGACAAGACTCCAAACTGGTGCGTAGTTCTATGCTCTTAGAGTTTTGGTGTATTAAAATTATATTATTGTCATAATCTATCTTCCAACAGTTTATGTCACAAACACAAAAAAACAAGTTTTTATATTCTAAAATATCACAACATATGTGCACTATGCACATTGTGTTGGTTCAGTCGACTAACCTTCTGACTCGTCGACTGACCTGATTAAATATGCATAATACACATATGAGTGCGTGAATATGAACTTCAGTTGACCACCTTAGAAATTTAGTCAACTAAACCAACAATAATGGTCATATTTCTGAAGACTCACTTCTATTCGCGAAGGGTTACGATCTTCCTGAAGAGGTTTGTATCTTCTCTTCAATAAAACTCTTTGTAAATGGATGTAACCTTTTAACTACTATATAAACATGTTTTATTCACAATCCAAATCACTGAACCAGATATCTGCATTCTATTTCTTTTGTGAATACTTTTCTATACACACAAAACATTCTCAGACTTTCTAATATTTGAATGTGGACTCCAATTCTTCATCTCTAAGCAATATTTTCCTTCCTTATCTTCACACACGTAATATATATACTTAAGGAAAAGTTATAGGAAGGGTGTATTATAAAGTGACATATCCGTGTTATTAAGAACAAAAAGAGTTAATTAACTTTTATATTAGTAAAAATCATGTTCTGCTGCTCAGGCACATCAAAGTCCTCTTCGGCTACTAAGGCGAAATCCTCTCCTACTACTCAGGTCCTGTTATATTGCTCAAGTATTGTAATACCTATTCTCTGGGTTAAGTAATGGTTGTTATTTAGTCTGAATTCCAAAAGGAGTTTGGAACTGGACGTAGGATGGAGCTCCGAACCAGTATAAAAATTTCTGGTGTCCTTTTACTTTATTGCTTTTATATTCTCTACTACCATAATTATTTATTACCATATACTACCGAATTAGTACATTTCCGTAGTTCTATATCACCTGTTAGGAACTATAATAAAAGGACGAGAACAACAAAAGGTCTGTATCTACACTTTCTTTCATAGTTGAGGACAGTGATTCGAGAGGCTGATCGCATGGCAGACTAAGGAATGACCTTAAGTAAGAACTTATGGTGCAAAACAATCAATTTAAGATAGAAAGCATAAACACAATACCTTTATGCCACCTAGAATAGTTTTGAGACTATTATCGCTTTATCTTTGTGTTTTTAGTAGTTTACTTCTTGTTCATTAGACTTTTAAGTTTCATCCATTCCTTTTTCCTTTCCCCCACCTTAAGCACACAGGGAAACAATTGACCTATGGAGGACTTAAAGCATAGCTAGGGAACTCCATTTTTTCTTTCTGTACTTTTCATCTTTACCTTTAGTTTGATTGGGATGTATCTGGATTTGATAAGGATATTTTTATGTACTTAGTTTTTTTTTTTTTTTTAGACTCAGATGCGTCAACATTATAAAATTCTTAAATAATGTTCTTACTGAGACTGAGAGTTGACTTTTGTATTCTTTTTTCCCCTGACTTATTAGCTCCGTTATACATGGTTTACCATTTATTTATGCACTTGCTTTATATAGTCGATTACTATTACTCTATATCTTTTGTTTTAGGGCTGGGGGAGCTTTGGGATTTATGGTTCTAGACATTTGATTTCCAACATCAATTCTCGTTGCCTTGTCCTTGGTCTCTTTGAAGATTTCTTTATGCATCTTAGTGCTAGCATCTAATGTTTTCTTTTTTAGTCGATTTAGATTGTATTTATGCTTTGTTGGCCAACACTTTTAGGGGGCCTCGGTCTCCGTTGTAGGGGTTTTATTTTGCTTACTTTATACGCTACAATGAGTGGATTTACCCTCATCCTTTTATCTTTTATATAGCACTACACTCTCGATCATTTTGATGGTTTTTGATGAGTGGACCCTATATATATATATATGTATATTCTAAAATGATGTTTTTCTGAATATTTTTAAATATATGTTTTCTACTATGATGTTTTACAATTATGAGATGTTTCTTAGTCTTTGTATGCTTTAGTTATATTTAGAGAATCCACATTTTCTGACATGAATTGGTAGGGGTATGCCAAAGGGTGTGGCCTGTCACAATAACAAAAATTCGGGGTTGTTATAGAATCCTTGGGCAGAATCTTAGTGAAAGAGTATATATAATATGACATATTCAGTAACTTCCTGCATTGAGTGGAGTCTGATACTTTTGCAATAACATGATGCTTTGCTAAATCCTTACTAAGAAGAACCCTATGGGAAAACTTTTAAAGAAGAAAAAAAGTACATTATAATAAATACCTATGTATGCTCTCCCTAATTATATAAATTTTTCCTTTGATTTTCGAATCATTTAAAAACTTCTAACTATATAGTTTAGAAAAACATTAGGAAATTAAAATTAGAAGATAATGTTGAGATCAGGGCGGTGATAGTCGCTAGATGATGGCCAATATATATTATATATACACATTTGTACACACATATATATATACACACACGTAGAATTGAAGTGCAATAATCACGAGTAAAATAATTGTAACAGCAATGGAAAGTGAAATTCAAATAGTCAATTTTATATTGGTTCGGACTTCCCAACCTATCTCCTGTTCCGAAGCTTCCTTCTGCCTTTCTTCACTAACATAAAAATCCTTCAATTCATCCGAAGGAATAGGCTTTTTCCAAAGTAAGTAGATTGAGAATAGTGCCTTTGGTGCACTGAGTAGTCGTATTATATTACAATATCTACGGTTAACTATGATGATGTAGATTGAGTACACAAAGGATAGGAAGTGGACTTGACTAGATTTGAATATTTTATGGTGTGAAATATCGCATACCTACTTTTTGTTGCGATATAGATATATAATTGAATATTTGGTAGCAAAACGAGAGTGAATTAGAGAGGATAATTATATCTAGTTTTGGAGATGATGCAAAGTTTATATAAGAGTGATTAGATACATTAAATAGTTGTAATCCTTTAGAAAATTGCTATGGAAAAGACGCAGTCATTTGAAAGTTTGCGACTCATTAAAAATTTGGGCCAACAAATACTTGATCTCTTTATTGATAAATGTTGACATAATACCTATTGATATAATATGGCTATTTATTCCAATTTCAATGTTTTGCTTAGTTCAATCAGTATATGTGAATGCTAAGTTGGAATCCTGGGTTTGATCTAGCATCTTCTATTTTTTGACAATTGCACCTTTTGATCTGTATTGTAAGAAATGTAATGCTAGCTTTACACATCACCTTTGTAGTGCAGTGGGACAAGAGCGTTGCTTTATGCTGGCATTTTGGGGTTCAACATCTTTTTGTATACTAGCACAATGCCACCTTTCATTTTACTATATAATTTGTTCATTGACCCTTTAACAAATGTAGCAGCAACTTGGTTGGTTGAGGTGTTTGCCTTCGTTGTGATGGTTCATGAGTTCAATTGTTGTATCCCTCCTTTTTACCATAATTTCACTTTAATTTTTTATGATGGGTACATGCGTTGATGCCACATGTATTTCTATTCATGCTAGTAAATGTTCCATACTTTCTTCCTCTATTTTTTCATTTTGTCCCCTCTTCTTTCCATTTTGTGAAATGTAATTCATGTCAATTTTCTCTTCAATCGTAGTTGATCTGAAATAAATTGATAAAAAATATTAGTGTCATTGTCATACAGTTGTTATCATTAAAACATTAAAATCCTATTTTCAACATTCTTCTCCTTTTTGATGATGTCAACCATATGATTTGTTTAAAAAAACATCACTCCCTCTTAATATGTACTTCCTAAATTCATATACTCCCCCTGTCGATATGTCCAATTTTCTTCCGTTTTGTCATCGACAAAAAAGAAGAAAATAATAAATGGTTTTGGATCATATATCAATTTAGGTTGTTCCATAATATTAATATATGTTGTTTAATTACTATTTTTTAACATATCAATAGTCTAAAATTTAAACATACGTACCACAAAATAAATAAAATAATGAATTAGATATACCATATTTGTTGTTCCATTAACTATAAATTATCGTTATCATCGTATGTAAGAAATATTTGTTGTGTTAAATCCATTTCATCTTTTTATATTCCTTGGATACCCACAAAAAATAAATTATATGTTTTGGTGCGCACTTCCTTTATTAGGGTTCAAGGAGTTAGATTGGCGATAGCTATACCCAAGAGGGTTTAACGGTACCTTCAAAAAAATATAATTTCATTAGTATACCAAAGAGGGTTTAATGGTACCTTCAAAAAAAAAAAAATTCATTAGTAACAACTGTATCAAAATAATCATTGATGCATTTTACTCTATTTCTCCAATTAATCAGAACCCAAATACTTAAATAATTTTTATTTATATTCTTTGTCAATATTTTTCTACCTCTAGAAGTACTTGAATAATTTTTATTTATAAACATTAGTAGTCATAGAAGTACTTGAATTATTATAAAGACTAGTTCTAGAATTTAACACTGATATTTTTATTATGCGTGAAAGCATATTTAGTCATAGAAGAGATGGGCAGATTCACCCTACAAAGATTAACCTCTCATCCTCATGTTATTTATTGTAGGAAAGCATTCCTATGATTTGGTAATTGTGGTGATCATCATACACCGCAGGTGCTTATAAAACCCAATATCGCATTGTAGAAGCAACCTGTCAATGCAAAGTGATTGTCAAAAAGAAGAAATAGGAGAAAAGAAGGGAAATGGTAAAGAAAGAGAAGAATAAGAGGAGATGAGGAAGAAAGAAACGCGAAACACAATCACATAAAATCTAACATAGAACGTGGCATATATATAAAATAGGCAAGACAGTAATAACTATATAAACTACAAAATTAGAATATATTGGCTTATATTGTTATATAGAATGGTAATAAAGTTTATACAAGAGTAAATAATATCAACTGATGGATTGTCTCTAATAAAAATTCATAATACTATCAAGGATCCATGGTGTATCATAATAGAATAAAAAATGGTAATACAAATATAAGTGTGAAAGATGTCGCTTCCACTTGATCCGCCTACACAGCTCCAAATAATGCTCAAACCTGTTACCTAATCAACTCATCAACATTGTCTGTGAGCATCTAAGGTATTTAGAAGGAACATAGAACGTTAAGTCAGGCAACTATCTCAAACGAACAATAAAAAATCTCAAATTACTGTAAAATTGGTAATAGTATATGGCATGGAGGGTATGGATAGTCAAACCCATCTGCCTCTGCACATATAAAATACATTACTCTATGGTAATCATAATGGATGTATCGTACATTAGAATACTAGGGGGATATCTGAATCAATGACATCCACATCTCATGATGCCCTTAAGGTGATACATGATTAAGAGAACATTATATCCGTCATCCACCCTTACTTTCACTCACTCAGTGCATTGGATACACAATAATGCCTAGTTTCCATAATACTCGGATTTGTGCCTCTCAGTTGGCCAGGTACAAGATTACACCAATGTGCACAATATGGTGCGAGAAGATGCCATTAATCTTCCGATGTGAAGATAAGGAACCTAACATGGTACCAAATGGGCATCATACCCACTACCTCCTTTTTATGAGTAACCATTAAAACCCTACCAAATCCTATACCCTAGAATTTTACCATTGACTTCCAACATGAAGACCTCGGTTGGGACTAAGCGCGTACAACCAACTTATTGTCAAGCTTAAGCACTTGTTCCCAACCCTTTATAGTAGCTTCCTCTTGGTTTACCATCATCTTGTCAACATATCGAGAAAGAAACCATCTGTCATCGAAGCTTCGCTTCCTATAATCACCATTGTCGAATAACATATCACTACATAAAAGCACCACAAACTTGCCTCACACCAAAGCCATTGATTGAAGAGCTCCCATGTCAAAACTGCCACAGAATTTTTCATCATATCTTTCTCCTCGAACCCACGTCGTAATCTATGGTTAATTGGTCAATAACAATAGTTGCCAATACCGGCTATTCCATAGTAATCGATAACAACCATCCTGATTTTATATTTAACCAAAATGATTAAATATACATCCAATGAAAACATTTGACATTCGTTGTGAAATCTAAGCTCATTGCCAAGTCCATCTCCCTCCTTTACATCTACTGATAAACTTTAGTATTGCTCAATCTTTTAATCAATCGCTAAACTCCAACATTACTCTGTTTTCAAATTAGTTGCCAAGCACCAGTGTTGCTCTATTGTTTATTCTGTATTTATGCTTCATCGTCAAATCTATAGACATACTTCAATGCTCCTTCATCTTTAAATTTATCTTTATGTTCAGATACTCCTTGTGAATTTAGCTCATTTGTTTGAGTCTATCATCACTTGTGCACTAAATAAATATGCACCTCTTATGTGTTTGGTTAATAGGCACCAAGCTCTAACACATGTTATTTTCCTAGTCTGAAGTCGCCTACAAACCATGTTTACAACCAAACTATGCAAATAATCAAGCATGCAACTAGAAATCCTATAACTATCTAAAATAGCATACAAACATTGAATAATAACATCCATAACATAAATAGAACCAATCTAAAATGATGGTGAGAATTTGGTATCAAAATAGTTCAATCCTTATAATAGTGTCAAAATAGCATATAATCAAACTCAAATAGGTAAAACTGTGATACTCATGTTTAAACTAACGAAATTACCTTTTTTATTCTTTTTTTTACTATTTATTAGATTCAACTATTTTAGAAATTATATTTTATGAATATAAATAACTTTAATATGTTAATTATTTACCATACAGACAATTATAGTTCGATGATGGACATTATCACTCAATTTAGCCAAATCATCTAAAACTAGCACTGTAGAGCTCTTCAATACGAGTCCAATAGAAAAAAATCCATGTCACAAATAGATCCTATATGCAAAAAATGCTAGACAAAATTTTGTAGATTTGAAGGATATTCAAAACAACACAACCAACTTTTAACCGACTGCCATGCCTGCCTATGACCTTTGACGAACAACAAACCATTTCTATTTGAAGCGTCTCTATCTAAGTTACCTTTGCTAGAAAGTTGGTGTCTTGATGTAATAACCCGGAAATGCGAGCCAATTTAAAATTTTATTTTGGCAATTTTAGTGAATTTTGAACATTTAAATAGAATTATTTTAAATAATATCGACGAGAAATTTAATTTGAATATAATTCGAACGTATATATTATATTACGTCGTTGTTAGAATATAAATAATTATATATAATTATAAAAGGAATCAAAAATGGTGCGGTAGTTCGATAATTCGATTTCAAACTTCAATTGAATGTACCGGGTGCAAAACAATCCGAATTTTAGTGAAACCAAAAATAATGGGATCTATTTGAGGATATCTTTCCAACGAATCCGAAAAATGAAAATTTCATAATGGGAATCAAAAGATATGTCCAGTTGAAAATTCTGAATAGTCGCTATGGAATTCAGGCCCTTAAAAAATGGGAATTTTGCAAACGACCTCGGATTTCGACAAAACCACTTTTGTTGGATCCGTGATGTCAAGTTATTGCTAGATTACAATTTTCATAATTTTTCGAATCAATATGTGAGCGTGGCAAATGAAAACGTGTTTTACCAGTTTCAGTTGATTTTAATCGACTGGAAAATGGTCATTTTTCAAACGGTCTCAGAATTTGACGAGATTAGTTTTGTTAGGACCGTATCGTCAATACGAAGCTAGAAAATATTTTTCCGTAATTTTTCTAGTTGGTATGTGACCCCAGTAATATGAAATGTACGTTTAAAATCCAATAGAGTGATTTAATTGTAAATTTGACAAAAACTGATTGTAACGATCGAATCAGCTTATAATACATATCCCATTGTGTTCGGAATGGGGGTAATTAGCTATGGACGATAGGCGGTGAGCCTCGTTTAGAGGTCGAAAATAAAAGTTGCTTTTTGGTGGAAAAATAAAATAATTAATTAATAAATCCATCTCTCTCTCCTCTCCTTACATCACTCAGGCCCCCCCCTTTTGAAAATCGATTCAGTAGAAATTGAAAAAGAAAAAAAACAAAATCGCTCCACCACCCCCTGGACACGCCGCCCTCGCCGCCGCACTGCGCCACACCCATGGCCGCGACCACCCTCTCTCGCGCCTCCGTCCCTCCCCTTCGATTGAAACCCGCGAGTCCCAAATCCGGCCACCTGAGCAAATGCAGCGCCGCCACCAGCCAAGGGAGTCCCGCCACCGTACGCTGCAGCCTCCCACCACCACTGGCATCCATCTGCAACTCCCCTCCAACGCCCTTCACCTCTCACTCCCTCTCTTCTTCTAAAACCCCCCTTTTTTTCTCCACCAAAAATCCATCAACTTCGGTTGTTTCCCCCGCCTGCCGAGACACCTCAGCACCCACCATCACCCTGCGCTCTCCCCCCCCCCCCTCCTCAGAAAGAATGGCAGTGAGTTTGTTTACCCTTTATTTTATTTTATTCTTATTTTATTTTATGCAATTGTTTTATAAAATGAAAAAAATATACAAATCAGTTTTTATGTTAAATAACATTGTTTATAAAATAATGGAAATTTATATATCTTTAGTTAGTAAAAGATTTGATCTTTTGGTAGTTAAATATTTGAATTTTACTTGAAAAAAAATTTGATTTTTATATATTGAATAGCGAAGTGAAAATTCGATTTTTATATATTGAATAGCGAAGTAAAAATTCGATTTTTATATATTAAATAGCAAAGTAAAAATTCGATTTTTATATATTGAATAGCGAAGTAAAAATTCGATTTTTATATATTGAACATCGAAGTAAAAATTCGATTTTTATATATTGAATAGCAATATAAAAATGTGATTTTTATATATGTAGTGAATACGGGCAACGAAAGTGACAAAAGGCGAGAACGACGAAGATTTTTATAAATGAAGTGTCGTGAAGTTGGGATAGCTATTGGTGAGAACTTCTCACTCTAAATTTCTTTTTCTAGATATATATATATATGCTAAGATGCAGACGGTGCTTAGCAGCACCCGACACCCGTCATCCATAGACCATGGATGGCTTGTTTGTTTGATTGATGTGTTGTGAAAATTGTTGTGATGTTGATGTGAAATCGATAATAAAATATTCTTGTGTTGAAAGAAAATAAAATATTTATATAGTTAAAAATATTTTATCGTTAAAAATATAATTTTTAACGTGAAAGTGAATAAATAAATATTTATAAACAAATCGGCCGATTTGTTTATATACACCGATTTGACTGATATTGATTGGGATGATAAATTTTACACATCACCCAACTGCACAAATAAAAATATGTGTTTGTTGATTTGAAACCCCACACGGGTGTTGGGATGATATTTGGCGTAAACTAATCCCAATTATTTAATTGTATGTCGATCGATTGGTCGACAGGCTATGTAAGCGTTGATTATTTATATTTGATTCTTATGCAGTTGTGTGGTGCACTTTGGATGATTGTGGATTGTTTATCGTTGCTATTATATACATGTGTTGTATGGAATCCATATAATTAACATTATATGTGTAACACCCCACCTCCGCTAGGGTCACTCACAAAGGGAATGCACTAGGTTTGGTGAAGCATTATCGAGGTAAACATGCACAGAAATATTACAAGACAAAACATATATAAAACAGCGGAAGTAAAGCACATTTCATTACCTTATAAAATAGTAAGGTCAAAAGCCTTTTACATCAGAATACATCAAAACCTGTCTTGCAATAGTAGAGAAGCATAAACCATTTCATAAATTATTCCCCAAGTAAAACAGTAAGGTAGCCATAGCCAAGAAAAGTCCAAGCCATGCATGATGACCTTCAAGCAGAGGAAGTCCGAACTAAATAACAGTGTTACCTCCCTGAAAAACAGGGGGGGGGGGAACGGAAGACAAAGAGGTGAAACAAAACGGGGTCAGTCATAAAGACTGGTAAGTCCTATCTACTTCCAGTACAAAAACAGGTAAAGGTAACATGACATGCATAAACTGAAAGTAAACATAAGGATGACAAAAAGATAGATAAGCTAAACCAAGATAACTGGATGAACTACTGTAGCAAGATAAACTAAGGTAACATGACAAACTACGGTGTCAAGATAAATCAAGGTATCACATCGTCAGGTTTCTATCAAGTATACTATCCCAAGATATCTATCATGTATAACATCCCACGGTATTTATCATGTATAACATCCCAAGGTTTTTATCATGTATATTTACTCTGCACCTCTCGTACTAGTATCCCAACCCGCGTCATGTTTTAACTATGAATGTCCCTTGCCCAATGTCATGTAATGGTCCATGTCAACCTAATATATAGCATATGTAGGTTTTCCCAACTCGTATGTTTCTTTCCATGTATATGTTCAGTCCTTTGCCGTAGGCCGTACGGGCTTTCCCATGTAAATCTATACCACCTCAACGTAGTACCATTTTATCCTTGAAGTTGTTTTGGACTGCTACCCTTGATCTGGTTACGTTTTCTTACCATGAACTATCGCGTGTTCACTTAGGATTTATGCCACCTAGGACCACTAGGGATTATGCTACCTGATGAATGTTTCCGTGTCTCGGTTTGGGTTCAAGCCACCTAGGGCCACTAGGGATTATGCCACCCGTCAACCACGCCCTTTATCCCATGTGTGTATCGTGAATCGTTTTCCATGTCTAGACGCACATGTATCTCAATGTGCCATCCGAGTTCCGTGTCAGGGCAAATCGAGAAATACAGAACTCGGTCGGGAGCTTTAAGTCATCTACTGATGCAGATATCAAGGTCTGTTTTTTGTATCCGTGGCTATGGTCCCACATGACCCCTCCCTCAACTACTGAAAGGCATCCCAAGAAAAATCATGTATGAGAACTACATCTCGGCCCCACTATGCCCCCACTTTCCTATTGGCCAACCTCACCCATGACTCGATAGCAAGAACGTGGTCTGTTGGGAGTTCTCTGCCTTTCCGTTCGTACACGATTGACTAAAGATGGTAGGTAGTCGGCGACGTGCTATCCAGGGCAAAAACAAGAATCGACGACTCCACGCTAATCCATCCCAGTCTTTAGGTCGCTCGCATAGCAACCAAGGCATACTCTTGGCACTTCTACCGTAGACCTTAACCTCTGTGAGGCCAGGTTTTATGGACCATCTGCCACCTCACAGAGGGATACCAAGAGTACCCTCACGTCCCCCGAAGCTTCCGCTTCGTCACCCAGCTCACTGGAGCTTTTTATTCAAGTCAGATAAGTTGCTCTTCCTCGTATACTAAGCGATGACCTACCGTATCAGGTTACTCATCTATTTATGAACTAGTCCCATGTCCTTGGCTAAGAATTATTACTTAGTTATTCTTAAATAATGTTTACCACTTAGCTTCTTTTCCCATTATCCTTGGTTAACTACGATTTTCTACCTAGTTCCTCTAACTAGGGTTTTGTCTATTGGGTTAAGTGTTATTATTCAAGCCCATGACTTAACCCGCCTACCAACCATGTCATAATCGGCTAAGTGTTCAAGTTCAAGGCCTAGCCCCACAACTCGTAAGTCAAATTGGTTAAGTATTTATTTGTCTTAACCCTATCAGATTATCGTGTTAGATTGATTAAGCATAGATTATCTTAATCCCATCAGATTATCGAGTCGGATTGGTTAAGTATGAGTTAGCTTAACCCCATCCACTAATCGTATTACAATGGTTAAGTATATTTAAAAAGGCCTTGTGACTTAACCCTATCAGGTCCGTCTTTTAGATTGGTTAAGTATAGGTTACTTAACCTCATCAAATCATCATGTATAGTTGGTTAAGTATAAGTTACTTAACCCCATTAAATTATCAGGTTAAGTTGGTTAAGTATTAGTTACTTAACTTCATTGAATTACCAAGTTTAGATTGGTTAAGTGTTTAACTTAACCCCATCGAATTACCCTGTTTAGATTAGTTAAGTGTAGGTTACTTAACCCCATCTAATTACCGTGTTTAGATTAGTTAAGTCTAAGTTACTTAACCCCATCTAATTACCGTGTTTAGATTAGTTAAGTCTAAGTTACTTAACCCCATCTAATTACCAAGTTGGATTAGTTAAGTGTAAATTACTTAACTCCATCCCCTAATTGTCTTATATGGTTAAGTGTCATTAAGAAATCAAGTACGGTTTAACTTAACCTACCCATTCGTGTCATATCGGTTAAGTGTCATTAGTCAAAATTACTTAACCTTTTCATGTGGCATTAATTAGATTAATGTACCCAACCTCTCACATTAGACTTTGTTGTGGTTACTAGTTAAGCCGGGCAGGTCCGGGTAGCTTTACACCACAACCTAGTCTAACCTCGGGTTTTAAGCGCTATATGACCAACTACTCACATTGGGTCCTATTGTTTGTAGCCACTAGTTAAGCCGGGTGGGTCCGGGTAGATTTATGCTACAAACTCAACCCAACCTCGAGTTGGCCACTTTCATGTTTGGTCTAGTGTCATGTTACACTTACAACCCATACGTGTCTAGTTTCAAGTCCCATGTTTACCCCACATGTCATGCCCACGTTTAGGTGTATCATGAGTGTCATATTTTCATGAAATCCCATATCAAATTATCATGTCGTAATCACGCTTGTCTAACCTACCCCAAATCGTGTTTCCAACCCAAGTAAAAGCGAGTCAACATAGTAAGGATACTATGCTACATATTGGCCTCAAAACATGCATGATATCAAAAGGGATTGGCCACAAACATGCATGGTATCATAAGGGGTTTGGCCTCAAAATATGCATAGCATCACAAGGGGTTTTTGGCCTCAAACGTGCATAATGTCACAACGGGATTAGCCACAAACATGCATAGTATCATAAGGGAATTTGGCCACAAACATGCATGATAACATAAGAGGTCTGGGTTCATTTACATGCATAAGCCCCAACGTCAAATCTTTGCCAATGTTTCACAAGTCAAATGGTTCCCAAAGGTTCATGCTAACATTCGATAGATAAAGATTCAAACTTGCTAGATAAACTAGGTGAAACATAACAAGAGTGGCATGATTAATTCGCTAAAACTTAGCCCAAGGTCATAGATCATAGAAAAGGGGCAAAATTAGGTTCACATAGGCTAGCATACTTATGTTTCATCGCATTTTATTCCATGTCACATTAGAACCACCGTTAGAATCTACAAGTAGCTAGAACTTACATAGCGAGGCTTAGGGAAGGATCATGCATCGTCTTGACGAAGAAAGGTGGCTCCTTTGTTGAAGGATCGTCATGAAATTGGCCTAGCAACGTTGATCCACTCCCTCGATTTGATGTAGGAAGCTTGCACCTTTTGATTTGAACCCGATTTGAATGCATAAGCCCTTGGAGTTGGAGATGGAGGCCATGATCAAGATAGATTTTTGCAGCACTTAGTTGTAGGATTGATTTTTAGTGATTTAGGTTAGGTCCTAGGGAGTTTTTATAGATATTAGGAGTAGTTTAGGCCCTTAGATTAACCCTAGGATAGATCTGAGCCCTCAAAATCCGTCATAGGCCTCCAAACATGTCTTGAGGAACAAGTCAGGTGCACCCAGGCCAAACTGACCGACCACCCAAGTCGACAGGGGTGTCGACTGGGCAGTCGACACCACCTGGGGTGTGTCGACTCCCAAGTCGACTCCCCAGTCGACTTGGGGTTGGCGGGAAATTTTCCCGCCTGTTCTGCTTGGCTGAATTTGAATTCTGATTTCAAATTTGAACTGTTTTTGAACTTGAAATTTTCTGAAAACTTTGACGGGCCATAACTTGGTCATACGGACTCCGATTTTCGAAAACTCAGATTCTATTTCGCGTATTTTTCCGAGAAGAACGCAATGGCACAGCCCGTTTCCCTTGATTCAGATTTTATTATTAAATTCTTCCTTGATTCTCGTCTTAGCATGTTGTAAAAAATCCGGGTTGTTACATTCTCCCCAACTTAAAGGATTTCGTCCCCGAAATCTCCAAGTTAGGAAGAACGTATCCTACCATCCATCATCCATTTACTCAATACATCATCCACAGGCAACCATGATCCTTAAAAGACTCCTAATGCTTTATGAACACATGCTGAAAGTGTGTGTATATGTTCCTTAGCTAATGCTAATGATCAGGCCTGAATGATCTTTCTAATGCAAAATACGTTTAGTGCCACGAGTCCAACATGTATGAAAGTAGTCCTAGTTATATAAACACTACATGCGTGCACAAACATTCATTCATATGCAACATCCGTATGACAACACATTAACTTTCAAACAAGTATAAATACTCGTGCATATGCAATGCAAAATGTGAGTGCGTCGATCTTGTATCCAACATGTATTCGCGCATCCACGAGCAACCACTTGCAACCATTTGCAACCATATCAATCATAACATGTTTCAAATACATGTTTACATCCATAGAGTTCTACCTAAGGTTCCCAAGATAAGATCGAGGAGATAAACAAGACAAACTCCTTACGGGGTTTGTAACAGAAACAGGACCGAGAGGATATCCACCAAGCGATAGCATGCAAGTAAGCTCTACAGGTGAACCAAGGATCAAAGATATACTCTTGAAAAGAGACGTGATGCGCGTGTCTAGGCCGCATTTCCATGAGCTTAATTCCATTGTGCCTTGACCGCCTTTGACTTCATGATTTCGTAGCTCCTTGATTCCTATTTCCAAGGTATGAGTTGGAACTCATTTCACTATCGCCTCTCGTTCCACTTTCACTTATTCTTTCCCTAGTATACTTGGCTCAACCATATCTGCGTACTCATGCAAGCTCTCCAAAATTCACTAGTGAATTCTGGATCACGTTTACCGATGCCAATCCATGTTACCACGTGCACTTACTAGAGTGATTCCTATTACCCATGCTCAAGCGGAATGAACCATCCGCCTTATTAGCGAACGTTACTCAATCGGATCAGAGATTTCCGATAAATGCATCAAGAGATTCTAGGTAACTAACCATGACAGAACCCAAAAGGTTACACGAGACTTCGAGAGTATTACCAAGGCAAGTTAAGAGTTTAACTATCCTCCTTTCAAAACCGAGAATGACATCCATTACTGGATCACCACTTCATCCCTAGAATCCCTCCATAGCTCAACAATAGAAACATTGCTTCTAATCTCAACACTTGGCATAGACGTTCTCAAATCCAAACAAGTCATGAATAAATGGACCGACTCTCCAACCAGATTTTGGGACTAAAGTGGGATCTTCTACCATGCTAGTACTAAGGTGCAGAGACTTAACTATCGAGGCATACTTAGATGATGTGATGATCAAAACAAAGTCTAGACGGGACGATAGAAAAGAAAGGCTAAGCCTTTAACAGAAACGGTACCATTACTCTTAGGTATGCTAGAAATGAGAGCATACAATTGCCCTCTCGCTGATCTTGTCCTTATCTTCCTTTGTGGATCAAGCCATACCAAACAAGTTGCTTATTCTTAAGCTCGTGTCCTTTATCCTTGCTCTTATTATCCCTTCTTATAACTTCGGTAACAGGTCTGTTGAGAACTTCCTCCATCGCACGGGAAAACACTTACGTAGCTAGACAAGGATTAGTCGCAGTTAAAACTACTGTGACTACAGAAGGAGGAAAGAAAGGAAAAGAGGTTCAATCAAGGAAACAAAGGATAATGCTAATGGCTTTTGGGGAATAGCCTTTAAAAAAAACTTTTCTTGAAAAATGCTTCTTTGTAAACGGTTTCTCAAATAGTTTTCAGAAGGTTTTAAAAACTTTTGCCCAGTCTGGTAACCTTCTGCTCTGATACCAAATGTAACACCCCACCTCCGCTAGGGTCACTCACAAAGGGAATGCACTAGGTTTGGTGAAGCATTATTGAGGTAAACATGCACATAAATATTACAAGATATAACATATATAAAACAGCGGAAGTAAAGCAAGTTTCATTACCTTAAAAAATAGTAAGGTCAAAAGCCTTTTACATCAGAATACATCAAAACCTGTCTTGCAATAGTAGAGAAGCATAAACCATTTCATAAATTATTCCCCAAGTAAAACAGTAAGGTAGCCATAGCCAAGAAAATTCCAAGCCATGCATGATGACCTTCAAGCAGAGGAAGTCCAAACTAAATAACAGTGTTTCCTCCCTGAAAACCTGGGGGGGGGGGGACGGAAGACAAAGAGGCGAAACAAAACGGGGTCAGTCATAAAGACTGGTAAGTCCTATCTACTTCCAGTATAAAAACAGGTAAAGGTAACATGACATGCATAAACTGAAAGTAAACATAAGGATGACGACAAGATAGATAAGCTAAACCAAGATAACTGGATGAACTACTATAGCAAGATAAACTAAGGTATCATGATAAACTACGGTGTCAAGATAAATCAAGGTATCACATCGTCAGGTTTCTATCAAGTATACTATCCCAAGATATCTATCATGTATAACATCCCACGGTATTTATCATGTATAACATCCCAAGGTTTTTATCATGTATATTTACTCTGCACCTCTCGTACTAGTATCCCAACCCACGTCATGTTTTAACTATGAATGTCCCTTACCCAATGTCATGTAATGGTCCATGTCAACCTAATATATAGCATATGTAGGTTTTCCCAACTCGTATGTTTCTTTCCATGTATAAGTTCAGTCCTTTGCCGTAGGCCGTACGGGCTTTCCCATGTAAATCTATACCACCTCAACGTAGTACCATTTTATCCTTGAAGTTGTTTTGGACTGCTACCCTTGATCTGGTTACGTTTTCTTACCATGAACTATCGCGTGTTCACTTAGGATTTATGCCACCTAGGACCACTAGGGATTATGCTACCTAATGAACGTTTCCGGGTCTCGGTTTGGGTTCAAGTCACCTAGGGCCCCTAGGGATTATGCCACCCGTCAACCACGCCCTTTATCCCACGTGTGTATCGTGAATCGTTTTCCATGTCTAGACGCACATGTATCTCAATGTGCCATCCGAGTTCCGTGTAAGGGCAAATCGAGAAATACAGAACTCGGTCGGGAGCTTTAAGTCGTCTGCTGATGCAGATATCAAGGTCTGTTTTTTGTATCCGTGGCTATGGTCCCACGTGACCCCTCCCTCAACTACTGAAAGGCAACCGAAGAAAAATCATGTATGAGAACTACATCCCGGCCCCACTTTGCCCCCACTTTCCTATTGGCCAACCTCAACCATGACTCGATAGCAAGAACATGGTCTGTTGGGAGTTCTCTGCCTTTCCGTTCGTACACGATTGACTAAAGATGGTAGGTAGTCGGCGACGTGCTATCCAGGGCAAAAACAAGAATTGACGACTCCACGCTAATCCATCCCAGTCTTTAGGTCGCTCGCATAGCAACCAAGGCATACTCTTGGCTCTTCTACCGCAGACCTTAACCTCTGTGAGGCCAAGTTTCATAGACCATCTGCTACCTCACAGAGGGATGCCAAGAGTACCCTCACGTCCCCCGAAGCTACCGCTTCGTCACCCAGCTCGCTGGAGCTTTTTATTCAAGTCAGATAAGTTGCTCCTCCTCGTATACTAAGCGATGACCTACCGTATTAGGTTACTCATCTATTTATGAACTAGTCCCATGTCCTTGGCTAAGAATTATTACTTAGTTATTCTTAACTAAGGTTTACCACTTAGCTTCTTTTCCCGTTATCCTTGGTTAACTACAATTTTCTACCTAGTTCCTCTAACTAGGGTCTGTCTATTGGGTTAAGTGTTATTATTCAAGCCCATGACTTAACCCGCCTACCAACCATGTCATAATCGGCTAAGTGTTCAAGTTCAAGGCCTAGCCCCATAACTCGTATGTCAAATTGGTTAAGTATTTGTTTGTCTTAACCCTATCAGATCGTGTTAGATTGATTAAGCATAGATTATCTTAATCCCATCAGATTATCGAGTCGGATTGGTTAAGTATGGGTTAGCTTAACCCCATCCACTAATCGTATTACAATGGTTAAGTATATTTAAAAAGGTCTTGTGACTTAACCCTATCAGGTCCGTATATTAGATTGGTTAAGTATATGTTACTTAACCTAATCAAATCATTATGTATAATTGGTTAAGTATAAGTTACTTAACCCCATTAAATTATCATGTTAAGTTGGTTAAGTATTAGTTACTTAACCTCATTGAATTACCAAGTTTAGATTGGTTAAGTGTTTAACTTAACCCCATCGAATTACCGTGTTTAGATTAGTTAAGTGTAGGTTACTTAACCCCATCTAATTACCGTGTTTAGATTAGTTAAGTCTAAGTTACTTAACCCCATCTAATTACCGTGTTTAGATTAGTTAAGTCTATGTTACTTAACCCCATCTAATTACCAAGTCGGATTAGTTAAGTGTAAATTACTTAACTCCATCCCCTAATTGTCTTATATGGTTAAGTGTCATTAAGAAATCAAGTCCGGTTTAACTTAACCTACCCATTCGTGTCATATCGGTTAAGTGTCATTAGTCAAAATTACTAAACCTTTTAATGTGGCATTAATTAGATTAATGCACCCCAACCTCTCACATTAGACTTTGTTGTGGTTACTAGTTAAGCCGGGCGGGTCCGGGTAGCTTTACACCACAACCTAGTCTAACCTCGGGTTTTAAGTGCTATATGACCAACTACTCACATTGGGTCCTATTGCTTGTAGCCACTAGTTAAGCCGGGCGGGTCCGGGTAGATTTATGCTACAAACTCAACCCAACCTCGAGTTGGCCACTTTCATGATTGGTCTAGTGTCATATTACACTTACAACCCATACGTGTCTAGTTTCAAGTCCCATGTTTACCCCACATTCATGCCCACGTTTAGGTGTATCATGAGTGTCATATTTTCATGAAATCCCATGTCAAATTATCATGTCGTAATCACGCTTGTCTAACCTACCCCAAATCGTGTTTCCAACCTAAGTAAAAGCGAGTCAACATAGTAAGGATACTATGCTACATATTGGCCTCAAAACATGCACGATATCAAAAGGGATTGGCCACAAACATGCATGGTATCATAAGGGGTTTGGCCTCAAAATATGCATAGCATCACAAGGGGTTTTTGGCCTCAAACATGCATAATGTCACAATGGGATTAGCCACAAACATGCATAGTATCATAAGGGAATTTGGCCACAAACATGCATGATAACATAAGAGGTTTGGGTTCATTTACATGCATAAGCCCCAACGTCAAATCTTTGCCAATGTTTCACAAGTCAAATGGTTCCCAAAGGTTCATGCTAACATTCCATAGATAAAGATTCAAACTTGCAAGATAAACTAGGTGAAACATAACATGAGTGGCATGATTAAGTCGCTAAAACTTAGCCCAAGGTCATAGATCATAGAAAAGGGGCAAAATTAGGTTCACATAGGCTAGCATACTTATGTTTCATCGCATTTTATTCCATGTCACATTAGAACCACCGTTAGAATCTACAAGTAGCTAGAACTTACGTAGCGAGGCTTAGGGAAGGATCGTGCATCGTCTTGACGAAGAAAGGTGGCTCCTTTGTTGAAGGATCGTCATGAAATTGGCCTAACAACGTTGATCCACCCCCTCGATTTGATGTAGGAAGCTTGCACCTTTTGATTTGAACCCGATTTGAATGCATAAGCCCTTGGAGTTTGAGATGGAGGCCATGATCAAGATAGATTTTAGCAGCACTTAGTTGTAGGATTGATTTTTAGTGATTTAGGTTAGGTCCTAGGGTGTTTTTATAGAGATTAGGAGTAGTTTAGGCTCTTAGATTAACCCTAGGATAGATCTAAGCCCTCAAAATCCGTCATAGGCCTCCAAACATGTCTTGAGGAACAAGTCAGGTGCACCCAGGCCAAACTGACCGACCACCCAAGTCGACAGGGGTGTCGACTGGGCAGTCGACACCACCTGGGGTGTGTCGACTCCCAAGTCGACTCCCCAGTCGACTTGGGGGTGGCGGAAATTTTTCCCGCCTGTTCTGCTTGGCCGAATTTGAATTCTGAATTCAATTTTGAACTGTTTTTGAACTTGAAATTTTCTAAAAATTTTGACGGGCCATAACTTGGTCATACGGACTCCGATTTTCGAAAACTCGGACTCTATTTCGCGTATTTTTCCGAGACGAACGCAATGGCACAACCCGTTTCCCTTGATTCAGAATTTATCATTAAATTCTGCCTTGATTCTCGTCTTAGCATGTTGTAAAAAATCCGGGTTGTTACAATATGGTGATTGATTGGGCCTCATTCCAATCGGGAAAATAATGAATATTATAAAAGAAAATTCATGTGTTGAATACAAAAATAGTCATGTGTTGACGATGTTCATGTATTGAGTGAAATATTTTATATAATAAAAATTACATCTTTATCATATTTACAATTAGAATCTACTTCACGGTGGAGTCTAATTAAAATCAAACGACAGATACCATAGTTTCATAAAATATTTTACATAACAAAAATAGTGATGTGTTGACAGTACTCGTGTGTGGAGATTAGTCGTGTGTTGAAAGAAATATAGATTCATGTGTTGAATAGAATAAATATTCATTTGTTGAATAGAATAACGAATTTATTGAAATATATAAAGCCGTGTGCATTAGAGTTGCGCCTTTTTAACGCGAACGATATTTATATCGATTTTATTCGTTTTATAATGAATATTGAAAAGTGATTTCAAAATTTAATATTTTGAAATGAAAGTCACATTAAATTAGATAAAAATTCAAATTGAAATTTTATTGAATCAATTTGAAATAAATTCGAATCGAATAGAAAATGAATTCAATTCGAATTGAATAGTAAGTGAATTTGAATTCAAATTGAATAGAAAGTGAATTTGAATTCGAATTAAATAGAAATGAATTCAAATTGAATTAAATTGAAATTGAATTAAAATCAAATTGAAATCGTTTTGAATGAAATTTAAAACGAACTGAAATTGAATTGAAATCAATTTGAAATGAATTCGAATTGAATTAAATAGAAGGTAAATTCAAACTGAATTGGATTGAAACGAATTTGAATTTGAATTCGAATAAAATAGAAATGAATTCAAATTGAATTAAATTGAAATTGAATTAAAACGAATTGAAATCATTTTGAATGAAATTTAAAACGAACTGAAATTGAATTGAAATCAATTTGAGATGAATTCGAATTGAAGTAAATAGAAGGTAAATTCAAACTGAATTGAATTAAAATGAATTAGAACTTGAATTGAATTGAAACGAATTTGAATTCGAATTAAGTAGAATTGAAATGAATTCGAATCGAAATCAAATCGATTTAAAATTGAAGGAGAAGCTGAAATGGTTTTGAAAACGAATTTAAAACGATTTAGAAAATACGTTTTAAAAGGAAATCGACGAAATATATATAATTTATATATTATATATATATGGGCCTGAATAGAACGCGCCGCGCCGCGGCAGTTCGTGAATTTCGACCATTGACTTCGAATGGACATTACGGGAGATCCGACCGTCAGATTCTCCTAAAACCAGAACCATTGGGTTCGTATTGAAAAGAGCTTTCCAATGAATATTATAAATTTGAAATCTAACGGTTGGATTTGGAATTATGTCCAAATCAAATTTGGAAAAGGTCGCTGTAAGTGCAGCTCGATGGTCGTTGATGGAAATCGACTGTATGGCCTTGATAAAATTATTAAAAATATCTATAATTTGTGTAGAATCATAAGAAATGATTTGGGAAAAATTGGGCCAAAGAATTCCACATTTGAAAGGATAAAAATAGATTTTTGTCGAAATGAACTAGTTTTGAACTAGAATTAAAATCAATTTATTTTTAAAATAAATAAATTGAATTTGAAAGTGATTTTAAAAATAATCAATATTCCCAATGCGTGAATTGGACTGGAGTTGAATCGAAATTATCTTCGGAATATTTCGATGTTGGATTTCGTGACTATACAAATATTGTTCGGGGGATTTGAAGGATATATTTTATATCATTATTTCCAATACGATATTTGTTGGTTTCAGAATTTGATATTGAATATAAGCCGGTATATTTTCTATTCAGGGCCTTCTAATTAATATCAAATGTGATTTGGGTTTATCGTGAATCGTGTTTTAGATGACATTGGTTCTTTAACCCAGTTAAAGGCAGGATGTTGATTTTTGAAAGGATTAAAACTAAGTGGAGTTTTAATGAATATTTAATTAGATTGAAATGTGAATTGATAATTTAAAATATCAAATCTGAAAGGTGATCGAGAATGGAGTATCACCAGTTTTGCTCCAAAGCGGTAGTTAAATCTGTAATTAGATTTGAATGTGAAATGGTAATTAATTTTACCGATAACACCGTGGTGTTAGATATGGAGTATTACCAGTTTTGCTCCATGGGATGAATAGATTGGGATTGGGAAATAAAATAAATAATTACTTCAGTGTGGTTCGCTAATGCCGACTAGTATGAAACGTTATCCAAAGGAAGATTAAAGAATAAATTTAGAGGAACTTATCTTGGATAAAATTGATGGAAACCTTTCCCTAAGAATGTGATTTGTGAATAAAAGAATATTCTGAATTGAAATGAGGCGTTTGTTGTGTTTGTGTAACATTCGTTTATTATATTCGTGGGTCAATCAGAAAGGCCGGGTTTATACCCATTCTGAATAACCGATTCGACGAGATGTTGAAGATGAAGACGGTGGTTGAAGACCGGAAGTCTTCACATCGTTTGGGTGATTACTGATGATCTCGATTGGGCTGTACACCCAAGATGAGGGAAACAGTTGGTGATCGTCCAGACGTACTTGGAGATCGATGGATATGCGAGGAAAGTGTCTCCGGTTTCATTCACACCCAGAACGAACTTGTAAATGGATTGTGTGTCTGACATTGGATTTTATTCTGTGTTGATTGATCTCTATTAAATATACATCTTTTTGGCAGCGGAGAATTTATTCTCTTTCTTAACGCCCTTCTCTGAGGCGTACGAGCTCAGAGGTTGTATATCGATGGACATCAGTCGCATGGAGTGAATTGCCAGTGTGGCACGCGTAAGTGGCAATTGATCAAGGCTTCTGTTGAAAAGCAAAGTCTTGTGGTTGATGATCAAAGCACGGCCTGTGTGGCATAGCTTTGTGTATAACGTGAATTCGCGAGCCTCACAACCCGGTATGAGTCAAAAACGGGAGAGTGACTACAGGGAGAGCACGACGTTTCTTTTTAGCTAGGGTGGTGTCAGTGACCTACCAGCCCTGACATTTATATACTTTTCACCTGTGTGGTTGTTGGATACGAGGCGCCTCATATATAGGTCTGTAAGGACCGGGAAACGTGTGTTCAGGAATAACTAATCCTCAAAAGTAAGAGAGGACCGACCATGAAGATCCAAGGATCATAGTGGGGTCCTGAGACATTTGCTAGAGTGTGTCGAACGCAGAGAGGAGCTTACCCCTTGCCTCGACTCATGATGGAATCCAATTTCCAATACGTGTGTTTCGGTTTTATTTGTAGAACCTAGTATGGCGACATAGTGGTATGGGTCATTAATGCCGCCTATGATTGATATTTATGATTGAAATTGTTTTGACACTATGCACCTATTATAGTATCAAATAATGTGTTTTAAACGTATCAAGCATGCTTTGGCTGTTATAAGGTAAAAACCCTATCCTCCGGCTTGCGTTGCATTGTGTGATGGGACCTGGGTCTTATAACAGCTTCATTTTTCTTTATTTAGCATTGCGCTGTTTGTTTCATGCACTGGTATTCTTGGGAGGAAACCCGTTCCGTGTCATACGGCGTGGTCCCTTGATTTACCTAACTTTAAAAATAAAGATTAATACCTGTTTTAGTTCTCACACCGGTCACGTGACTGACCTGGAGTTTATTGTTTTAACCTAAACTCTAGGTGCCCCTATTTTCCACACGGGCAGCTAGTAGTTTTGGTTTTGCAGATTTATATTCACAGGGTCCTGATTTACAGCTGGAACGATGCTCGGAAAGCTCTGTATCCGTGCATTATTTCTAGTTGTGCTTTTGTATTATCTTCCGCTGCGATGTATTTAAATGTAACCTTAATCTCTGATATTTATCGAATGTAATTTATTCATTTATACTCTGTATATTCTTGTATCTGATGGAATGGTTGTAATAACAATGAAATGTTCCTCCGTCTGCGTTCCGATGTGTGTTGTTCTCAAAGTATCTGTGCTTTCCTTCACGGGGAAGTTACGGGTTCTTACAGGTGGTATCAGAGCTTTGGTTTACAGAGCTCGAGAACAAGACACATTAGAATCATACGAAAGAATTCATCAGATATTGGATTGGTAATATCCAATTAGAATAACTCGTTAGAGATAGGATCAGTAGTATCCTAGAACGAGTGTGAAGAGTATATTTTTCAAATGAAAACAATTTTGTTTTGAAAGTTTAAACCATTTTATATGTATTTGAATATTTATTTATTTTGAATTTGGACAATCGAGTATATAAAGATTTTTGCATATACACGTCATGAACATATATTCGAAGTTTTAATATACTGGATAGATATAGAATCACATTCTAGACATCCGGGGATGATTCTGATGATGGTGCATCATCATCAGTATTCATATTCGAGTTTCAAAGGTGTGATTTCTATATATTTCCATTAGACTGGTGTGAGAACCAAAACTAAGATAGATAGATTTATTTGTTGTGAATTGGCATCCAAAACACATGATTTTCTGTATATATGTATCAAAATTATCAATTTGGAACTCGAAAACACTAATTAATTGATGTTTGTGTTGGTTGTTTATTTGTTTGATAATTTTGAACCATTTAGCCTAGTTGAATCACATACTGAATTGTATTGAAAATTGGTCGCATTTGCTTGCATATACATGTACTTACATTGAACAGGTCATAGCAAGGAGGCTAGAGCAGAGAATAAAATTTGTTTGCCCGACAAATAGGTTTATGTTTACTATAATTTACTGTTTTGTTTGGGTGATGATGATTTTATGAGCCTATTGGCTAGCCACTTGGCTTTTTCTTTTTCTTTTTGAGATCAGAAGGCCTGTATGGAAATTTCGGGATTTTCCCGTGGCTCCCGGTGCAGGGGAGGTTATGGCGAAATTTTTCGAAAATTTAGGGTGTTAGCCAAATTTTTGAAAATTCTCAGAAACTGAAAAGTTGGAGAATGGAAGCCAGATCAAACGTAGAGTTGATTGATCAAACCACTTTCGACTTTGTTCCTTTTCGAGGACGAAAAGTTTTAAGTGGGGGAGATTGTAATAACCCGGAAATGCGAGCCAATTTAAAATTTTTATTTTCGTAATTTTAGTGAATTTTGAACATTTAAATAGAATTATTTTAAATAATATCGACGAGAAATTTAATTTGAATATAATTCGAACGTATATATTATATACGTCGTCGTTAGAATATAAATAATTATATATAATTATAAAAGGAATCGAAAATGGCGCGGTAGTTCGATAATTCGATTTCAAACTTCAATTGAATGTACCGGGTGCAAAACAATCCGGATTTTGGTGAAACCAAAAATAATGGGATCTATTTGAGGATATCTTTCCAACGAATCCGAAAAATGAAAATTTCATAACGGAATCAAAAGATATGTCCAGTTGAAAATTCTGAATAGTCGCTATGGAATTCAGGCCCTTAAAAAAATGGGAATTTTGCAAACGACCTCGGATTTCGTCGAAACCACTTTTGTTGGATCCGTGATGTCAATTTATTGCTAGATTCCAATTTTTATAATTTTTTGAATCAATATGTGAGCATGGCAAAGGAAAACGTGTTTGACCAGTTTTAGTTGATTTTAATCGACTGGAAAATGGTCATTTTTCAAACGGTCTCAGAATTTGACGAGATTAGTTTTGTTAGGACCGTATCGTCAATATGAAGCTAGAAAATATTTTTTCGTAATTTTTCTTGTTGGTATGTGACCCCGGTAATATGAAATGTACGTTTAAAATCCAATATAGTGATTTAATTGTAAATTTGACGAAAACTGATTGTAACGATCGAATCAGCTTACGATACATATCCCATTGTGTTCGAAATGGGTGTAATTAGCTATGGACGACAAGCGGTGAGCCTCGTTTAGAGGTCGAAAATAAAAGTTGCTTTTTGGTGGAAAAATAAAATAATTAATTAATAAATCCATCTCTCTCTCCTCTCTTTCATCACTCAGGCCCCCCTTTTGAAAATCGATTCAGTAGAAATTGAAAAAGGAAAAAAAAACAAAATTGCTCCACCACCCCCTGGACACGCCGCCCTCGCCGCCGCACTGCGCCACACCCATGGCCGTGACTACCCTCTCTTGCGCCTCCGTCCCTCCCCTTCGATTGAAACCCGCGAGTCCCAAATCCGGCCACCTGAGCAAATGCAGCGCCGCCGCCAGCCAAGGGAGTCCCGCCAATGTACGCCGCAGCCTCCCACCACCACTGGCAACCTCTTGCAACTCCCCTCCGACGCCCTTCACCTCTCACTCCCTCTCTTCTTCTAAAACCCCCTTTTTTCCTCCACCAAAAGTCCGTCAACTCCGATTGTTTCCCCCGCCTGCCGAGACACCTCAGCACCCACCATCACCCTGTGCTCTTTCCCCCACTCCTCAGAAAGAATGGCAGTGATTTTGTTTACCCTTTATTTTATTTTATTCTTATTTTATTTTATGCAATTGTTTTATAAAATGAAAAAAATATACAAATCTGTTTTTATGTTAAATAACATTGTTTATAAAATAATGGAAATTTATATATCTTTAGTTAGTAAAAGATTTGATCTTTTGGTAGTTAAAGATTTGATTTTTACTTGAAAAAAATTCGATTTTTATATATTGAATAGCGAAGTGAAAATTCGATTGTTATATATTGAATAGCGAAGTAAAAATTCGATTTTTATATATTGAATAGCGAAGTAAAAATTTGATTTTTATATATTGAATAGCGAAGTAAAAATTCGATTTTTATATATTGAACATCGAAGTAAAAATTCGATTTTTATATATTGAATAGCAATATAAAAATGTGATTTTTATATATGTAGTGAATACGGGCAACGAAAGTGACAAAAGGCGAGAACGACGAAGATTTTAATAAATGAAGTGTCGTGAAGTTGGGATAGCTATTGGTGAGAACTTCTCACTCTAAATTTCTTTTTCTATATATATATATATATATATATATATATATATATATATATATATATGCTAGGATGCAGACGGTGCTTAGCAGCACCCGACACCCGTCATCCACAGACCATGGATGACTTGTTTGTTTGATTGATGTGTTGTGAAAATTGTTGTGATGTTGATGTGAAATCGATAATAAAATATTCTTATGTTGAAAGGAAATAAAATATTTATGTAGTTAAAAATATTTTATCTTTAAAAATATAAATTTTAACGTGAAAGTGAATAAATAAATATTTATAAACAAATCGGCCGATTTGTTTATATACACTGATTTGACTGATATTGATTGGGATGATAAATTTTACACATCACCCAACTGCACAAATAAAAATATGTGTTTGTTGATTTGAAACCCTACACGGGTGTTGGGATGATATTTGGCGTACACTAATCCCAATTATTTAATTGTATGTCGATCGATTGGTCGACAGGCTGTGTAAGCGTTGATTATTTATATTTGATGCTTATGCAGTTGTGTGGTGCACTTTGGATGATTGTGGATTGTTTGTCGTTGCTATTATATACATGTGTTGTATGGAATCCATATAATTAACATTATATGGTGATTGATTGGGCCTCATTCCAATCGGGAAAATAATGAATATTATAAAAGAAAATTCATGTGTTGAATATAAAAATAGTCATGTGTTGACGATGTTCATGTTTTGAGTGAAATATTTTATATAATAAAAATTACATCTTTATCATATTTACAATAAGAATCTACTTCATGGTGGAGTCTAATTAAAATCAAACGATAGATACCATAGTTTCATAAAATATTTTACATAACAAAAATAGTGATGTGTTGACAGTACTCGTGTGTTGAGATTAGTCGTGTGTTGAAAGAAATATAGATTCATGTGTTGAATAGAATAAATATTCATTTGTTGAATAGAATAACGAATTTATTGAAATATATAAAGCCGTGTGCATTAGAGTTGCGCCTTTTTAACGCGAACGATATTTATATCGATTTTATTCGTTTTATAATGAATATTGAAAAGTGATTTCAAAATTTAATATTTTGAAATGAAAGTGACATTAAATTAGATAAAAATTCAAATTGAAATTTTATTGAATCAATTTGAAATAAATTCGAATCGAATAGAAAATGAATTCAATTCGAATTGAATAGTAAGTGAATTTGAATTCAAATTGAATAGAAAGTGAATTTGAATTCGAATTAAATAGAAATGAATTCAAATTGAATTAAATTGAAATTGAATTAAAATCAAATTGAAATCGTTTTGAATGAAATTTAAAACGAACTGAAATTGAATTGAAATCAATTTGAAATGAATTCGAATTGAATTAAATAGAAGGTAAATTCAAACTGAATTGGATTGAAACGAATTTGAATTTGAATTCGAATAAAATAGAAATGAATTCAAATTGAATTAAATTGAAATTGAATTAAAACGAATTGAAATCATTTTGAATGAAATTTAAAACGAACTGAAATTGAATTGAAATCAATTTGAGATGAATTCGAATTGAAGTAAATAGAAGGTAAATTCAAACTGAATTGAATTAAAATGAATTAGAACTTGAGTTGAATTGAAACGAATTTGAATTCGAATTAAGTAGAATTGAAATGAATTCGAATCGAAATCAAATCGATTTAAAATTGAAGGAGAAGCTGAAATGGTTTTGAAAACGAATTTAAAACGATTTAGAAAATACGTTTTAAAAGGAAATCGACGAAATATATATAATTTATATATTATATATATAAGGGCCTGAATAGAACGCGCCGCGCCGCGGCAGTTCGTGAATTTCGACCATTGACTTCGAATGGACATTACGGGAGATCCGACCGTCAGATTCTCCTAAAACCAGAACCATTGGGTTCGTATTGAAAAGAGCTTTCCAATGAATATTATAAATTTGAAATCTAACGGTTGGATTTGGAATTATGTCCAAATCAAATTTGGAAAAGGTCGCTGTAAGTGCAGCTCGATGGTCGTTGATGGAAATCGACTGTATGGCCTTGATAAAATTATTAAAAATATCTATAATTTGTGTAGAATCATAAGAAATGATTTGGGAAAAATTGGGCCAAAGAATTCCACATTTGAAAGGATAAAAATAGATTTTTGTCGAAATGAACTAGTTTTGAACTAGAATTAAAATCAATTTATTTTTAAAATAAATAAATTGAATTTGAAAGTGAAAGTGATTTTAAAAATAATCAATATTCCCAATGCGTGAATTGGACTGGAGTTGAATCGAAATTATCTTCGGAATATTTCGATGTTGGATTTCGTGACTATACAAATATTGTTTTGGGGATTTGAAAGATATATTTTATATCGTTATTTCCAATACGATATTTGTTGGTTTCAGAATTTGATATTGAATATAAGCCGGTATATTTTCTATTCAGGGCCTTGTAATTAATATCAAATGTGATTTGGGTTTATCGTGAATCGTGTTTTAGATGACATTGGTTCTTTAACCCAGTTAAAGGCAGGATGTTGATTTTTGAAAGGATTAAAACTAAGTGGAGTTTTAATGAATCTTTAATTAGATTGAAATGTGAATTGATAATTTAAAATATCAAATCTGAAAGGTGATCGAGAATGGAGTATCACCAGTTTTGCTCCAAAGCGGTAGTTAAATCTGTAATCAGATTTGAACGTGAAATGGTAATTAATTTTACCGATAACACCGTGGTGTTAGATATGGAGTATTACCAGTTTTGCTCCATGGGATGAATAGGTTGGGATTGGGAAATAAAATAAATAATTACTTCGGTGTGGTTCGCTAATCCTGACTAGTTTGAAATGATATCCAAAGGAAGATTAAAGAATAAATTTAGAAGAATTTAACCTAGATAAAATTAATGGGAACCTTTCCCTAAGAATGTGATTTGTGAATAAAAGAATATTCTGAATTGGAATGAGGCGTTTGTTGTGTTTGTGCAACATTCGTTTATTATATACGTGGGTCATTCAGAAAGGCCGGGTTTATACCCATTCTGAATAACCGATTCGACGAGATATCGAAGATGAAGACGGTGGTTGAAGACCGGAAGTCTTCACATCGTTTGGGTGATTACTGATGATCTCGATTGGGCTGTACACCCAAGATGAGGGAAACAGTTGGTGATCGTCCAGACGTACTTGGAGATCGATGGATATGCGAGGAAAGTGCCTCCGGTTTCGTTCAGACCCAGAACGAACTTGTAAATGGATTGTGTGTCTGACATTGGATTTTATTCTGTGTTGATTGATCTCTATTAAATATACATCTATTTGGCGGCGGAGAATTTATTCTCTTGCTTAACGCCCTTCTCTGAGGTGTACGAGCTCAGAGGTTGTATATCGATGGACATCAGTCGCATGGAGTGAATTGCCAGTGTGGCACGCGTAAGTGGCAATTGATCAAAGCTTCTGTTGAAAAGCAAAGTCTTGTGGTTGATGATCAAAGCACGGCCTGTGTGGCGTAGCTTTGTGTATAACATGAATTCGCGAGCCTCACAACCCGGTATGAGTCAAAAACGGGAGAGTGACTGCAGGGAGAGCACGACGTTTCTTTCTAGCTTGGGTGGTGTCAGTGACCTACTAGCCCTGACATTTATATACTTTTCACCTGTGTGGTTGTTGGATACGAGGCGCCTCAGATATAGGTCTGTAAGGACCGGGAAACGTGTGTTCAGGAATAACTAATACTCAAAAGTAAGAGAGGACCGGCCCTGAAGATCCAAGGATCATAGTGGGGTCCTGAGACATTTGCTAGAATGTCTCGAACGCGAAGAGGAGCTTGCCCCTTGCCTCGACTCATGATGGAATCCAATTTCCAATACGTGTGTTTCGGTTTTATTTGTAGAACCTAGTATGGCGACATAGTGGTATGGGTCATTAATGCCGCCTATGATTGATATTTATGACTGAAATTATTTTGACACTATACACCTATTATAGTATCAAATAATGTGGTTTAAACGTATCAAGCATGCTTTGGCTGTTATAAGGTAAAAACCCTATCCTCCGGCTTGCATTGCATTGTGTGATGGGACCTGGGTCTTATAACAGCTTCATTTTTCTTTATTTAGCATTGCGCTGTTTGTTTTATGCACTGGTATTCTTGGGAGGAAACCCGTTCCGTGTCATACGGCGTGGTCCCTTGATTTACCTAACTTTTAAAATAAAGATTAATACCTGTTTTAGTTCTCACACCAGTCACATGACTGACCTAGAGTTTATTGTTTTAACCTAAACTCTGGGTGCCCCTATTTTCCACACGGTCAGCTAGTAGTTTTGGTTTTGCAGATTTATATTCATAGGGTCCTGATTTAAAGCTGCAACGATGCTCGGAAAGCTCTATATCCGTGCATTATTTCTAGTTGTGCTTTTTTATTATCTTCCGCTGCGATGTATTTAAATGTAATCTTAATCTCTGATATTTATCGAATGTAATTTATTCATTTATACTCTGTATATTCTTGTATCTGATGGAATGGTTGTAATAACAATGAAATGTTCCTTCGTCTGCGTTCCGATGTGTGTTGTTCTCAAAGTATCCGTGCTTTCCTTCACGGGGAAGTTACGGGTTCTTACACTCGAAACACCTCAATTTACGTGCAAAATGCAGAAAACAAAATTCACAAAAATGTAGATTTCTCTCTCATCCTGTGACACCCACGTCCATTAATTTCACTCATTAAGAGAATGCATTAAGTTTCTGAAGCGTTATAGGTAAAAAGAAACATAAATATTACAAGAACATAAATATTACATGACAGATATAAAATAGCAGCGGAATTTAAAACTTTTATTAACCAGAAAATATTGTGGTTCAAAACACAGTCACATCACAAGTATGAAATTCATAAAACCAAGTACATCAACTTAAAATTTCTGTCTTGTACTTAAATCATAAGAGTACAATAATAAAAGAAGTATGGTCCCTAAAACATAGCCAAAGTAGAGAGATATGAAATCAAGTAGTACATCGAAGTATCTTCGAGTAGGATGAAAGCAGAATCCTGATCAAGCTTGAGTATTCCCACCCTGAGAACCTGGGGGGGGGGGGGGATGGAAGAGAAAGAAGAGGAAACAAAATAGGTAAGACATAAAGTCTGGCGAGTCCAGTTACTTTTAGCCTATATACAAGTAAAAGTATCATGACAGACATATAAACTAGAGAGATAGATAACATCAAAATAAGGCAGGTATGACAAGGTAAACAGGATAAACATAATAGAATATATTGCGCTTCTCTAGTAGTTTCTCTTTCTCTACACCAATACTAGTGTCATATGAACAAGATGATTCCTAACAAGTATAATATGGTAGACTTAAGTGTACTTCTATTGAGAGGATTAACCCCATACCATAACAGGCAGCCCAACTAAACATAACAGAGTTACCCCTAAGGATAATAACGGGCTCCTAAACATACCAGAGTCTAAATATGCCTTAATTTCTACCCCAACCGATCGGCTCCCTGCTCCGAAGATACCCTGTGCTAGCCCAACAGTAGGATGTATCACTTCCTAAAGTGGAAACCATTTATTTTCATGATGTTCACAACCATATTTATTGGTGACACGACGTCTTAACCTCCTCTGCCGGACCCAAGCATGCATATGACTCCGTCAGAATGCGCCGCCTACACCGCCCTTTCGTTTGGATTTCTTACAATCAGCCTAGTAAGCGTGCCCCAACTCCTACCTAGTTCGAAGTACTCGCTTGATACCTAAATATGGGTTACTGACTGAAACGGGTCCAACATACAAGTTGATACAAGTTTCACACTATGCTTGCATCCTTTCTACTAGGTTTTCCATAGGTTATGCCATACCAGAGTAAAAAGATTGCATGCCATACCAAAGGCAAAAGATTGCATGTCATACCATAGTAAAAAATAGATTGTATAACCCCACAGGTTAAGTTTGGGGGCATGTATATAAATATTACGCACCATCCCAGGATATACTCAACCCTCCCACTATTTCATACTAATTTACTTAACCATTACTCAAGTTAACATGTTCATGTAATCCCTATGGATTCAAATAGGTTCACTATTTAAGTTCATTACCATATTTACATTTATGGTTGTAATGCACTAGACCTCCCACATTAAGCCTACAACTTGTGGATGATGGATATGCTGGGCGGGTCCGCGCAGACTTCTTCCACAAGTCGGACAGAACCTCGTGTCTTAGAACGCTACACGTTTATTCACTTAGACCCCTCACATTAGATTCACCACTTGTGGTCGCTGGATATGCCGGGAGAGTGCGGGCAGACTTCTACTACAAGTGTAATCTAACCTCGTGTCTAAGCGCGATTATAATTTCCAGTTATTGTAATTCTAGGCATTTTCCTTCTTTAACAATTATCCCTATCTCGTTATAGGTTTTCATGCCCTTTTTCCAAGTCATAATCATCATGTAACACATGCCCCAAATTTAAGATCTAAATTACAATCTGATTTATGCCACAAATCCATATTCATGTTTTTAATTCAAGTTATGCCCAAATTTCCCAATACAAATTATGCCCCAATTTTAACATTTTCCCCACGTTTCCAATTTCACACGTTCGCATATTTCAGCGATATGCCTAGGCTCGAAGGTAGCCTGGCTATAAAATATATAGGGAAAAGAAGAAAGAAAGAGAACAGAAATGAACATAACAACAATATGGACGTATGATGGCAGGAATAGGGATAGCAACTAGTAAACATATAATGACAAAGTTGGGCATAATGACAAGATATACATATAAGAACGGATCTGATGAATACGTGATAATTGAACTGATTAGGCATAGTGTCATGATCATAAACAAGCATGATGAGATCTAATTAGTGAATTAGATATACAAATAATGACAGATCTGACATGATTCAATAGTCACAGGCTTAGATCTAATACATAGTTATGTCAGAAAAACTTAGATACACAGGTTATGGCAGATCTGATGTGATTTAGTCATAGGCTTAGATCCAATTTAAGTCATGTCAAAAATAACTATTAAGTATTTAGATCTAAAAATAACATAGACTCATTGTGACTGGATCTAAGAAAACTGAGAGAAACATGTTGATGTTGAATTAGCGATCTTTGAATATGTATGAATCGTTGTTAATGAAGAACAGGCTAACTTAATCCGAGCTAGAGCAGCATCTCACCGTCGCCATTGATTTAGATGAATAAAACAATGGGTATAGGGTCTTATTTTATCCATAAGTCAACGAATCTAGACCAGAAATCAGTCCACGTACGAAAGCAGGAATCTGCCCAGATCTGCGCTGGGGTCGACATAGGGTCGACCCCCCTATTGGTGGGTCGACCCCTATGTCGACCACCAGCGGTCTATTCTCCCGCTCCTACTTCTTGCTTCTGGTTTTCAAATTGTTTTGAATTCTGGACTTATTATATATATATATGTATGTATTCTTCTTATGCGTATACAAATTTCAAAGCTTAATATTTTCTTCATATGGTGTCTGTTTTAACGCAAATCAGGTGTCTATTTTGACCAAAATTCCAAGATGAACGCAATGGCGCAGTCCATTTCACTTAATTTTGAATATTTTATTAAGTATTCTTTAATTTATCATCTTTAGTGTTGTTAAAATTACGGGGTGTTACATTCTCCCCTAGTCCTCAAAATCTCCATGTTAAGAAGAATGTATATCCTAAAATCCATCCCATTTACTCATCTACCAATCAAAGGTATCCATTGTCCTTAAAGGATTCTAATGCTTATATGAACATATGCAAAGGTGTGTGTACAAGTCCTTATACTAATGCGAAAAATCAGGCGGTCTACTGATGCAGTCGACCTCCTTAATGCAATGTATGTTAGTGCCATGAATCCAACATGTATGCAAATAATCCTATTATAAGATGTAAGTTCTATATGTGTGCACAATAATTCGTCCAAATGCAACATCCATATGATGGTACACCCACTTTCATCCATTAAAAGAAGAGAAATGCACACACGTCCATATGCAGTATGAGGGTGACTGAGCTGATCTAGTGCTTAATGTGTGTTTGTATGCATCCACGAGCAACCACTAGCAAACATTTGCATCCACTTGCATCCATAAAACATAACATGTCTCAAAACACATGTTTACATCCACGATATTCCTACCTAAATATCGAATATTCGATCGATAAGATATACTTAAATGATAGAAACAAGCATAAATAATAGCTTTGAAAAGGAAGTTAAGAACTTACCCTTGAAAAGAAAAGGGTACGAAGAGCGAATCTTGTCTTCGGTCTCCCAAGTTGCATCCTCTTGGTTATCTCCCCACTGAACTTTCACCAACTAAACCTCTCGATTGCGTAGCTTCTTAACCTATGATCCAAGAATACGGGTAGGAACTCGCCTAATTGTCGCCTCCCGTTCTACCTCTACTTCCTCAAGCATACTCGGCTCAACTACTTCTGCGGTATCATGTAAGCACTTCCGTAAATGAGAAACGTAGAAAACATCATGAACACTAGACCGTCTCTCTGGTAGCTTTACTGTATAGGCCATTTGGCTAATCCTTTCTATTATTTGAAATGGCCCTACAAATCTTGGTGCCAATTTCCCTACAGATCCAAAACGAATCACATTCCTTAAAGGCGACACCTTGATGAAAACCATGTCTCCCACCTCAAACTCGATGTTAGTCCTTCTTCTATATACGTAGGATTTTTGTATGTCTTGAGTGGTCTTCATTATCTGCAAATAAGGTCAATCTTTTCTGATGTTTCTCTAACCATATCCGGTCCAAGTAGAAATCTTGTGTAGATTCACACGAACAAGTCGGTGATCTACAGGGTCGCCCGTATAATGCTTCGAAGGGTGTCATGCCAATACTAGCTTGATAGTTGTTGTTGTAGGCGAACTCTACTAAAGGAAGATGCTCTTCCCAAGTCCCTCCGAAGTCTAGGATACACAGCCTTAAAAGATCCTCAGGAACTCTGTTCACCCTTTCCGTTTGTCCGTCAGTCTGAGGGTGATAAGCGGCGCTCAAACACAACTGCATACCTAATTCTTCTTGCAAGCTCCTCCAAAATTTTACTGGTGAAAATGGGTTCACGATCACTTATGATACCGTAAGGTACTCTATGAAGACGGACTATCTCACAAATGTAAGTTGCAGCAACCATGATGTCATCCCCTTACTCTTAACCGGAATGAAATGAGCGCTCTTAGTAAGTCTGTCTACTACAACCAAAATGGTAGTGTTGCTCTTCCTTGATCTAGGAAAACCATCAATGAAATCCATAGAGACGCTCTCCCACTTCCACTCTTGGATCTCCAAAGGATGAAGTAAACGACCAGGCTTCTTTTGCTCATCCATGACTTGCTGGCAAATCAAACATTAAGAAACAAACTCTGCCAAATCTTTCTTCATCCCAGCCCAAAGGAAAACCCTCTTCATATCTCTATACATCTTATCACCACCTGGATGAATAGTCATCTTAGAATAATGGGCTTCCTAAAGGACTGTTTTCAACAAACTGCCAACTCAGGGAACATAAAGTCTTCCATCCCGTCGCAACCACCCTCTATCGTCTGTGGAATATCTACTAAGGTGACTAGAAGTCTCTTCTTTATTGAGTCTATCTAGGATGTTTGGAATCTGTGGATCCTCTCGGTGTGAGGCTCCTATCTGATCGATCAGAGTAGGTCGCACCTCCGGTGATGCCAATAAACCAGGAAAAAACTCGGTGGAGGGTCTAAAATCAAAAGTCGATATAAACTCCAAGCTTTTCCTCTCCACAACCAAAGGACTTAAGGCCATCCTATGCCTACTCAGTGCGCCCTCCACCACACTACCTTTGCTAGGTGTATAAGCAATCTCAAAGTCATAGGATGTTAGGAACTCCATCCACCTTTGTTGCATTAAATTAAGATCCTTCTGTGAGAATAAGTACTTGAGAGATTAATGATCGATGTACAACTCAAACTTCTCTCCAAGTAAATAATGGTACCACGTCTTGAGTGCGAATACTATGGAAGCTAACTCTAAGTCATGGGTAGGGTAGTTCTTCTCATGAACTCTTAGTCGTCAACTTCCATAACATACTACCCTTCCCTCTTGCATCAGAACCACACCAAGCCTTGTAACACATGCATCAGTGTATACTGTAAACAATTTATTCCCGTCCGGCAAGGTCAAGGCTGGGGTTGTTGTCAGAGCCCTCTTCAATCATTGGAAAGCAACGTCACAATCTATATCCTATGAAAACATCAAATTCTTCTTCGTTAGTCTGGTGAGTGGGGCTGATATCTTTGCGAAGTCCTTAATGAACTTCCTACAATAGCCTGCTAACCCCTAAAAATTCTCACATCCGTTGCATTCTTTAGGATCTGCCAATCTTGAACTGCAACTTTTTCCTTTGTGGGATCTACTGCTATCCCATCTTTAGAAACCACATGCCCTAGAAATCTCACCTCTTTTATCCAAAAATGACATTTAGAGAACTTCTCCTTAAGCTGATGCGCACGAAGAGTTTTCAAAACCTCCCTTATATGTAAGGCATGCTCTTCCTCGCTCTTTGAAAAGATGTCATCTACAAAGACCACGACAAACTTATTTAGAAACACCCAAAGCACCCTACTCTTTAGATCGACAAAATAGGCAAGTGCATTCGTCAACCAAAAAGCATAACCAGCCACTCGAAGAAACCATCTGGTGTCCTAAAAGTTGTCTTGTCTATACTGTCCTCAGCCACCCTCAACTGATGAAATCCCATGGCTATGTCTAACTAAGAGAAAACAGATGCACCAACAGGCTGGTCAAACAGATCATCTATTCTTGGGAGTGGGTGTCTATTCTTCTTGGTGAGTTTATTCTACTCTCTATAGTCTACACACGAGCGAAGCGAACCATCCGCCTTAGTTGCGATTACCACCGGAGCACCCCATTTAGATATGCTTTGCCTAATAAACCCTTTCTCAAGTAGCTCCCCTACTTGCTTGCTGAGCTCCCTTCTTTCCTTTAGAGCCATGTGGCTCACAGGCGATGCAACTAGCTTTGCATTATCCACTAGTTTTATACTAAAATCGATCTCTCGCGTCGGAGGTAAGCCCCGAAACTCTTCAAAAACATTAAGATACTCATGGACTATTAGTACAAGTCTCAGATCATCTATAGATGCATTAAGTGACTCTAGGAAACTAAGAATGATAGACCCCTTTGGGTCACAAAAAATCTCGAGGGTCCTCCCATGGCAAGTCAAAAGTCTAATGACCCTCCTGTCATAATCCAGAATGGCACCATACATAGCTAACCAATCCATCTGTAGAATCAATCCATAGTTATGAAACCAAGCACATATGCATCACATTCAAATTCGATGCCTAACACAGATATTCTCAGACCCTGACAAATCATAAACGTATGAGTCGTACCCCTAATGGGGTTTGAGACAACAACGGGATCCAAAACCATACTAGTACTAAGGTGCAGGGACCCAACCATAAAATCTGATACAAAAGAATGTGAAGCTCCAGAATAAAAAAGAGTTATAACTGGATGATTGGAGAGAGAAATCAAACCTTCAATAGAAACTTTCCTACCTCTATCTGGAGCACTTGTCCCGAGAGCATGCAGCTGCCCTCCAGAACCTACTGCCCATTGACTTTGTCCTTGCTTCTTCAGGAACTTCTTAGAAAAGTGTCTGACCTCTCCACAATTGAAACAAGCATTCTTCCTTCTTTTGCATCCCATGACCAAGTGACCCTTGCGTCTGCAATTATGGAACTTACTCTTATCCTTAGCCTTGTCGTTCTTTTTTCCCTTCTTTTGTTGTTGTCCTTTCTTGGGCCACACTTTCTTGTTTTGTGTTTCCTCTACCTTAACGTATTTATTTTCAGCTTCATCTTCCTCATGCATCAATTCTATATCAACGAACCTTTCAAAAGTTGCTCCCATCGGAATATGAGACATAGCTGACCCATGGAGGGGCTCATTTAGTCCTTTAGCAAACCGCAGAGCTTTCTCATGTGGGGTATCCATAAGTCCTAACCCAAACCTCACCAGTTGATTAAATTTGTTAACATACTCTTTGACAGTCATGCCTCCTTGCTTGAGTGCTAGAAACCTTTCCATTTGCATGATTTTCTCGGCTTGAGAAAGAAACTTTGTAACACCCCACACCCGCTAAGGTCACTCACTAAGGGAATGCCTTAACTTCGGTGGAGTATTTTAAGTGAATATAGAACAGAAAAATTACAACCAGACAGATATAAACAATACTTGTTAACTAAAACATCATTTCATTGCAGCAGAAGGTAAACATGTTTGGTCACAATAACAAAACCATAAAACAAGAGTCAAGTACTAAATATCCATCCTGATAAAAACATAAGTACATAATCCCACTACATAACTAATAGTCATAATAGAAAAGATAAGCTGAGCTTTACATCAACGGTCCAAGCTCCAAAAGATAGATAAAGCAATCTGATCAAAGCCCACTAGTGCTAGGCCCACTCTGAGAACCTGAGGGTTGGGAAAAAGATAAAAACAACGGGGTCAGACATAAGTATGAGCGAGTCCTATAACAATACAATCATTAAAGTAATTAGGGTATGATATAAACTTGGTACGGTAACGACTGGGGATAAATGACTACACTAAGAATCCAACTAGACATAGGAAGAACGAAGATAACGGTAAAGACGCATCTACCCACCCAAGAGCAATTACTACACAGCACCACACCGGTCATTCCTACTTAAAGGTTGATCCCACCCATGGACTTAGAAAATATAACTAGTGGTTTCGTGTACCCCTAGCTGACCACATAGGTGTCGTCTGCCCCTATCTCCACTAAGTGTACCCACTACTCCCCGAGCGATCGGCTCCCTAACGTAGATACCCGTGCTGGCCCCATAGTGGGGTGTATCACTCCCCAAAGTGGAAACCCGATACAACCAACGGTGCACGGCTTATACCTACACGATGCAACAACGTCTTACCTAACAGCCCGGGCCCACACACGCATATGAAATCCGTTGGACTTGCGTTGCCACCGCTACCCCGTTTTGGCCTCTTATAGTCAAACCCAGTACGCGTGTCCCATCCTCGACTTGGGCCGAGCCCACAAAGATACATTTTGGGTTACTGGTTGAAATGGGCTCCCACAAGCTACCCACCTAAGCTTGCTCCCTCTAGTTTATCCCACTTAACCCTTTAATCAGGTTTAATTACATGTTTCCACTTTGGTTAAGTATTCTAATCTTATTTTCTATTGCCACCCAAGGCAACCACTAGATTTCCACATGCCACCCAAGGCACCCACTTAACCCCTCATGCCCCACTACATGCTTATCTGGTTAAGTGTTGCTTAATTGATTAAGACCGTAACCTTTGTAAAGACCTCTCACATTAGACTGTCTTTTATGGCAGCTGGATTTGCCGGTCGGGTCCGGGCAGCCTTACGCCATAACAGAGTCTAACCTCGTGTCTTTACACTTGTCATGTATTTAGTTTATGCCTAAGACCTCTCACATTGGTCCAATCATTTGTAGCCGCTGGATTTGCCGGTCGGGTCCGGGCAGTCTTATGCTACAAAAGGGTCCAACCTCGTGTCTTAGTCGATTAATTACACCTAATTAATCACCCCTATATTTTGAATTAATTTTCCCTAATTAATTCCAATTTAATGATGTACATAATTGACTCAATTATGTCCATCCACTTATGGTATGCAACATCATACCAATTTCACCACAATTTTGTTAACATGAATATTAACCCCATCGTTCCCCACGTAATACGCTAACATGACATACTTAAAAGAGAAGATTCATCACAAATACAATGGGTCAACTTAGCATAACATTAGCATCAACATGGGTTTTAAAGGTGTCAACTTGCATATATGACCATAGCATCAAACCCAACTAGCATAAATAATCAACCCAAACTTGCATGAATAACATACGTCATAAAGAGGGTAACTTGCATAGATGTTCATGTCATAGACCTATCATAAAGGGATAAACTTGCATACATGTCATAGGTCTAAAAAGGGATGAACTTGCATATGTTACTCATATCATAAAAAGGGATAAACATGCATATATATATATATATATATATATATATATATATGCATGACATACAAAGGGGTAAACTTGCATATGTATGCATATCATACAAAGATGTAAACTTGCACATGTTACTTACATATAATCAAACACCAAACTTGCATAACATGTCATATATGAATTTGCATATAATCAAACACCAAACTTGCATAACATGTCATATATGAACTTGCATATAATCAAACACCAAACTTGCATAACATGGTGTCATAATGGATCAATGTTTATCATAGTGATTTGCATAACTAGCATTATGAACATATAGCATAAAACTTGCATAACTAGCATCATGGACATATAGCATAAAACTTGCATAACTAACATCATGAGCACATAGCATATGATAACATAACTTGCATTGATCCACATTCATAACCATAACCTCATTACATCCTATCATAATTAGTTTAGCAATTGCTTGCTAAAGGCATAGAAACTCACAACTTGTTGATTAGCACTCCTATGAAGAAGATTAAGTTGCTAGAGTTGATTAGAAGTTGATTTGAGAAGCTATCTTCCTCTCTAATTTGTGGAGGCTCCTTCTAAGTTGCATTTTGACGGCATGATGACGTTGTATCTATTTTTAGTATGGATTAGGGTAGTATTAGGGTGTACTTATAGATTTAGGATGTAGTTTAGGCCCTTAGATTAACCCTAGATTAGTTTAGAGCCATCAGATTTCGTCACAAGCCCCCAAAAACAGCCCAACAGCCAAAACAGTGCACCCAGGCCAAACCTGCCTGGCCACCTGTGTCGACTCCCAAGTCGACAAGGCAGTCGACTTGGGTCGTGCTGTGTCGACTCCCAAGTCGACTCCCCAGTCGACTTGGGGTGGCTGGCGGGAATTTCCCGCCCAGCCCGCCTGGCCTAATTTTCGAATTTTGAACCTGAAATTTAAATCTGTTTTGAACTTAGAATTTTCTGAAAACTTACATGGGCCATAACTAGGTCATACGGACTCCGATTTACAAAAACTCGGACTCTATTTCGCGTATTTTTCTGAGATGTACGCAATGGCATAGCCTTTTTCCCCTGATTCAGATCTTAAAATTTAATTCTGCCCCGATTTATATTATAACAAGTTATTCAACATATGGGGTGTTACAAACTTCATTTCAAATCTCTACCGAAAATCATCCCAAGTGTCCACTGGACACCTTGCTTGTGTCACTTCCCACCAAAACGAAGCCTCATCTTTTAGTTTCCAAGTGGCTAACTGAATCTTCCTACGACCGTCAACTTCGAAAATTCCAAACATATCCTCCGCCTCTATAAGCCAGTTCATGGCCTCTACGAAAGTTTTGGTTCCTCGGAATGGATTTCCACCTATAGCACAGAAACCTTTATAGATATTAGAGAAATTATCTGCTCATGGAGGAGTAGGATAAGGAACTGCGAGTGCAGCTGGGGGAGGAACATCTGCTTGGCCTTCGCCGGGTGTCATGGCCTTTAGATACCTACGAAACCAGCCTGGTATCGTAATGCCCTCTAGAATATTAGGTTCCCCAGACATGTTGAAAAGAAAAGGGAAAATGGATTCAAATAGAGAATCGTAAAGATATTACATATGGATTACATATAAGGATGAAGTAAAGTCAATTTTGAATCCCTTTGACCACTTCTTCTTATCCTTATCCTTGTCGTTCTTTCCGCCTTCTTTTATTATTGTTGTTGTTGCTCCTTCTTTGGTCACACTTTCTTATTTTGTGTTTCCTCCACATTAGTTTCTTTCTTTTCGCCATTGTCTTACTCGTGCATTAATTCCATATCAACTAGCCTCTCAAAATTTTCTCCCATTAGAATGTGAGACATAGCTAACCCATGGAGGGGTTCATTCAGTCCTTTAGCAAACCGTGAAGCTTTCTTATGCGGAGTATCCACAAGCTCCAACCCAAGCCTTGCCAGTTGATTGAATTTGTTAACATACTCTTTGGCGGTCATGCCCCCTTGCTTAAGTGCCAAAAACCTTTCCATTTGCATGCTTTTCTCAGCTTGAGAAAGAAACTTCATTTCAAATCTCTACCGAAAATCATACCAAGTCTCCACTAGACGCCCTGCTTACATCACTTCCCACCAGAGGAAGCCTCATCTTTCAACAGCCAAGCGGATAACTGTATCTTCCTACGATCATCAACTTTGAAAATTCCAAACAAGTTTTGCATCTCTTTAAGCCAATTCCTTGCTTCTATGAAAGTTTCGGTTCCTTGGATAGGCTTTCCATCCATAGCACAGAAATCTTTGCAGAACTTAGAGAAATTATCTGCTTGCGGGGGAGGAGGATAAGGAACATCGGGTGCGGCTGGGGGAGGAACGTTTGCTGGACCACCGGTAGGCGTCGCGGCCTCTAGATACCTACGGAACCAGCCTGGTATCGTAATGCCCTCAGGAATATTAGGTTCCCTGGACATGCTAAAAAGAAAAGGAAAGGGACTCGGATAGAGAATCGAAAGATATTACATATGGCTTTCGGGAATATGTTTTTCAAAGCAGACTTTTCTTTTGAAAATGCTTTCTTTTAAAACCTTTTTGAAAATAATTTTCAAAATCTTTTATTCGATCTGGTAACCTTTCGCTCTGATACCAAGTGTAATACCCCACATCCGTTAATGTCACTCATTAGGAGAATGCATTAAATTTTGTGAAGCGTTATAGGTAAACATAAACAGAAACAGAAACATTACAAGACAAATATAAAATAGCAGCGGAATTTAAAATTTTATTAAGTAGAAAACATCGTAGTTCAAAACATGGTTACATCATATGTATGAAATGAATAAAACCCAGTATGTCATTAAAACTTCTGTCTTGTACTTAAAACATCAGAGTACAAAAATAAAAGAAGCATAATTCCAAAAACATAGCCATAGTAGAGAGATATGAAATCAAGTAGTATATCTAAGCAGCTCCAAGCAAGATGAAAGAAGAATCTTGATCAAGCTTGAGTATTCCCACCTTGAGAACCTGGAGGGGTGAAACGGAAGAGAAAGAAGAGGAAATAAAATGGGTCAGACATGAAGTCTGGTGAGTCCAATTACTTTTAGCATATAAACAAGTAAAAGTATCTTGATAGGCATATAAAGTGGATAAGAGGGATAACATCAAAAAAGGCAGGTATGACAAGGTAAACAGGAATAACATGATAGAGTATACTGCGCTTCTGTAGTACTTTCTCTTTCTCTCTACACCAATACTAGTATAACCAAAATGGGATGATCCCAACAACTATAAAATGATAGACTTAGGCGTACTTCTAGTGAGAGATTTTAAACTCATACAATCAATAGGCAGCCCAACATACCGGAGTTACCCCTAAGGATAATAACAGGCTCCTAAACATACCAGAGTCATGATGTACCCTAATTACTACCCCAATCGATTGGCTCCCTACTCCGTAGATACCCAGTGCTGGCCCTACAGTAGGATGTATCACTTCCTAGAGTGGCAACCCTTCATTTTCAGGATGTGCACAACCATATCTACTGATGTCACAACGTTTAAACCTCCTCTATCGGACCCATGCATGCATATGACCCTGTCGAATGCGCTGCCCACATCACCCCTTTGTTTGGATCTCTTACAATCAGCCCAGTAAGCATGCCCCGACTTCAACTATAATGACCCACATTTGCAGAGGTATTATAATTAATTTATTTAATTATATAAAATGGTGATTAAAAGGATTTCATGGTCGTTGAATTAAATAATGGTGAATATTTAATTAAAATAATAATTACATAATATATTTAATTTTGAAATAACCAGAATTGGCTGAAATGGCAATATGTGTGAATTGGGCAATTCGAATTATATAATTCAGTTTAAAGTTGAATTATAGTAACGAATATATTCAATTGTCCATAGTTGAACGTATAGTTTATAATATAATTATAAACAAGTTCGAAATGGCGCTACAGTTCGTAAATTGGTGATTTGAACTTCAACTGAATGTACAAGATACGTTTTAAGTCGGATTTTAGTGAAATAAGAAACATGTGGAGCTGGTGGAGTATATCTCTCTAGTGGAAGAGAAAAATCAGGATTTCGTCGTGTAGATTTTGATTTATGTCCAAATCAAATTTTAGAAAAGTCGCTGTGGAATTCCTTTATAATTTATAAAGGAATTATTTATATTTTTAAAAAGGAATTTCAATATAAATCCAATATCGGGTTGACCCAGATTTGAAATATCAAGTTAGAAATTCATATGGGAATATTCTAGAGTTGTATGGTATTCCGCTGTGAATATAGACACTAATATAAATTTATTTATATTTAAATTAATTATATTTAAATATATTTATATATTTAAATGGGTCATTCAGAGCTTTAAAAATAGCCACTTTTGCAAACGAAGACGGAATTCGACGAAACTAATTTTATTGGATCCGCAATGTCAAATAGTTAGATTTCCAGTTTCGTGATTTTTAGGGTCACTGTGTGGTCGTACGGATTTTTAGAGTGGAAACAGTCAGTATTTTAACAGTTAAAAATACACTGTGTGAGCATACAAAGTCGGAATTCGACGAAACCAGTTTCGTTGGGACCGTAATGTCAAACTCTAGTAGTTTGTCCAGTTTGATGATTTTTGGGTGTCGTGTGTGATTACAGGAATTTTAAAGGACAAAATAAAACTGCAGTTGATTATAAATTAATATAATAATAAAAAAAATATCTAAAATCCCTATAAATACACCACTAACTTCCTCAAAACTTAATTTGATCCTCACAAAGTCAACAGAAAAGAATGCGATGCTGTTTTCTTATTCCAATAAAAGGTTCCGATCTTTGAAATTCAAAAACAATCCCATTAAAATTCTATAAATCCAAATATCCACATATGTGAGTTGCCGGTGGTATCCTCTTCAAGATGGAACCAGATTTATGGCTTGCGATTGCTATTTTCTGAAACTCGACGTCTACAGTAAACACTTAGGGTTTCATCGTTCTTGAGTTGTGAACTTTGATTCGTGAATTCGAAGACTGTTTTGGGTTTGTGATGGCAAGAGACACCTTTTGGCTAAGTTTGGGGAAAACCGAGACAAATTGTGTCGCGCCCTTTACTGTAGGTGCTTCAGGCACGGTCGGAATCGCATTCGAAGGGGTGTGAGCAAGTTGAAGGTCTTGGCTATAAGAGGAGAGTTTCGGAGATGCGATGAACGTTGGAGTTGACAGTGTGAAAATCGGTTGTGAAATGGATGAATGGTGTGAGGTGGAAATTGCGGTAATGGTGTTACTGGGAGCTTGCGTTCAAGTGTTGGAAGGAGATACTGTAGTGGAGGCTTGCTTCGTGGGTTGTAAAGTCAAAGGATGGGCCAGCTATGAGGAGGGGTGAGGCCCAATTAAGTGTAATTTGATTTTAGTTAATTTTATTTAAAATTTTATGAACTTCGTAAATCGATAACTATTTCATACGTTATCGAAACTCAGCGAAACAAGATCCGTTGGGATCGTATGGACGGACACTACACGATGGAACTGACTAGGAGTGGAGTGGAGCTCGATTGAATTTATGGCGAAATAAATTGTTTGATTCAAATCAAATAACAATTTATCGTTCTTTAATGATGAACTGCCAAAGTGAGTAAATCTCACTAACTCTGAACAGTTTATAATTTCATGTTTATTTTTAGAACTGTTAAATATTGGCTAATTGACTGTGTGTCGACTGTTTAATTGAACTGCTAGTCAGTTAGTTGAATTTCTATATTGATTCTGTTTAACAGAATATATCATATGGAACTGAAAGTGATGTTGATTTTATATTGTATAACATCTGTGGATGCAGGGAGACAGGTTGGAGGAATCCAACTGGATTCCTCAACATTTATTTTACTGTGATTATATGTGTTTATTTTACAAATACCTCAACATTTTATTGTAATATATGATGTGATATATAATCTGTTGTCGATTATATGTGTTTGAACGATATTGGTCATCGTGATTTGATGTGTTAAATACCATAACATACCGGAATGGTGAAAAGGAAATTTTCAAAACGAATATTGAAATAGATTTATGTACAAAATCAAAGAAGATTTTATAAAAGTGATTATTTATAAATGGAATATTTATAAATAGAAATTTATTTATAAATGGATTATTTATAAATAGAAAATACTTAGAAATGAAACCCTAAAGGAATTATTTGCAAACCATTTGCAAATAGATTAGAACGAGAAAGGTTTGTAAACCATTTACAAATCAATTAGAAAGAGAAATGTTTGTAAACCATTTACAAATGGAATCGAAAGAGGTATATTTGTAAAACCTTTACAAATGAAATCAAAAAGGAGGTATTTGTAAAACCATTTACAAATAGAATTATAAAGGAAATATTTAGAAAATAAATAGAGTTATAAAAAGGAAATTTGTTTATTACCGAATAGGATGTTATAAAAAGGAAAACGTTATAAAAAGGAAAACGTTACTAAAAAGGAAATCATTTGTAAAGTGAGGAACTGTTACTAAAAGTAAATCTTTATAAATGAATAGTTTATTCGAAAAGGAGTTAATCGAATATTAGTTATTCGAATATTAGTTTATTCGAATAAATTAAAGGAAAGGAATTATCGATTATTAGTTAATCGAAAGGAGTTATCGATTATTTGTTAATCGAAGGGGTTATCGATTATAGTTTAATCGAAAAGAGTTATCGATTTGTTTAATCGAAGTGAGTTATAGAATATTGGTTATTCAACGGAGTTATCGAATTTAGTTATTCGATGGGGTTAATCGATTAGAGTTAAAATAAAGGAGTTAATCGAATATAGTTTATTCGAATAGAATCAATTAAGTTAATCGAATATTAGTGATTCGAATAAAGTAAAAGGAGTTATCGAATATTAGTTATTCGAATAAGAGTTAAATAGAGTTATCGAATATTAGTTATTCAAATAGAGTTAAATGTAGTTAAAGGAATAAATCGAATATAGTTTATTCGAATGGAATTAAAGGAGTTAATCGAATTTGGTTTATTCGAATAAAGTTAAAGGAGTTATAGACTACAGTTAAATCAAATAGAGTTAATCCAATAGCGTTAGTCCAATAGAGTTAATTGATAAGGGTTAATCGAATAGAGCAAATTGAATAGAGTTATCGAATATACCTTATCGATGGAAAGAATTATCGAATAGAGATGATTCGAAGGAAAGTTACGTAAGGAAGTTGTTAAAGAATTAAAAGGGTGAATTTTGTCTATTTCAAGGTTAGAAATGTTGTTCAGTTAAGGTCTGGGAGGTAGTATTACCCCAACTAGATTGACTCCATTTTTAAATAAGGAATGGTTAAGGTTCGAGAGTGAAAGTGGTTAAGTGAATTTAGTAAATAAGTACAGTGGTTTGAGTTGTCGTCGCGATGTTGATTTAAACCTCTGTTAAATCCAAGTAAAGAAGATTTGGAAATGTTTTCCAAATAGAATCAGAAATAAAATCAAATATTGAAATTGGAAATATGGATTAGAAATGGAAATGTTTTCCAATGTTAACGTATATTTTCGAAACATAGAAAATAAGGAAATATGAATATATATATATATATTTAGATATATATATATATATATATGATTGATGATCGATTGATAGAATTTCCATTTGGAAATAATACCGTTGTTTGCACACGTGTTTTCTTTGATGGTTAAATCATAGACTATCGAAGTTTTTGACCATTTTAACGTTGTTAATATGGACAGACCGGTTGGATTATTATCCAAAGAACCACTCTGTATTGGCATAAGCGTTGTGAATCGTATATGCCAAAGATAATTAAAGACGGAGTAAAGTGCAAGGGCTATTGTATAAGTCTTAGATAACAGTGCCTAAGATGGATGTACTGAATAGTACCTTCGGTTCATCCTGTTCCTGGATGACTTGTATGGATGAATGTCTGACAGAGTATTTCCAGACGATCACGTATATTGATTTCTCCAACCGTACCAAGAGTGGAAGCGGAGAAGGAAACTTCTTTTAGCTAACACATAATGTATTGTTGAGAACGTCAATCAGTGATTTGATGGATTTGACGATGTGGCATTCGAAGTGAATCTGGTGTGATGATAAAGTGTAGCTTCAAGCCTCATCAACCGGTAAATGACAGAAATCGAGCAGGCAGCATGTCTAAGTCGGTCGCTCCGAAGTAGGGTGTATAATCACCTGATCTAGAGTTTCATTTACTTCTAAAAATCTATTGTCAATACTGTCCCATTCAGGAAACGGTTGCTGATCCCAACCGTTGGTGATATACATTCGATACACTCAAGCGAAATGAGTGGTCGGTCATGTGTGGCCGGGTTGCAAGATGTTCTTGTTGAACCTAGTGTATTCCTTTCTAAAGGTACACTAGCGAAAGGTGGTTCCATACCTTGTCATAGTTGGAAATCCATTACCCAATGCGTGCTTGCGGTTTTGATTGTATACTATATATGTAGAACATGAGATGAAAGCGTTTCTGCTAGATGATTATTATATTGTGGTTGATGGACATTATTATAATATCAAAAGATTTTTGATATAAAGATATTTGGATTCTCATAAGGGAAAAAGCCGTTCCGTTATACGGCGTGGTCTTATGAGATATCGATTACTTGTTTAAACTATTTTAAACTGTTTTACTCACACCGGTCACATGACTGACCCGGAGTTTATTTGTTTGTTTCCCTAAACTCTTGGGTGCCTAAATTTGTATGGGCAGTCAAGTAGCCAGGATTTACAGATATACTGGAAGAGATGGAGTAGGAGGCTTCAGGATCATATAGCTATAGTTTATTTCCGCTGTGTTGTATGTGTTGTGCATTGATAATGATGTATATTCAAGTACAGCTGTATATTTCAAGTTATGTTATATGTATAATATGTTATTCGTTCCGCTGTGAGGTTCGTGTTACTCTGATGTTGTGTTCTTCTTCTTCTTCTATTCTAAGTTTCTATCTTATCTATTCTCACCCTCTAATTTCTTTCATTAACCATCTGGTATTTTTCGATGTTTGGTTAGTCATCAGTGAGTTTATGGCGATAACCAAAGTCGACAAAATCCGGGTCATTACAGTTTGGTATCAGAGCTTAAGTTAAATGATTTACCTTGGCTCTGTGGCGTGACTCAATAGAGATGGGGTTAGGAATAACCTAGATTGTGAGACGACCCGAACTTCCCCGGTAAGGAAAGCACGGACAGAATTGAGAACAGGACAAAATAGAATGCAAACGGAAGAACATTTCATTGTACATTACAACAATACATCAGAATACAAGAATATAGAGAGTATAAATGAACAAATATTACACAGAAATATATCAGAGATTGCAATAAATTACATAGCAGCGGAAAATAATACAATACACAACTAGAAGAGATATACGGATACAAAGCTTTCCGGATATCGTTCCAACTGTAAACCAGGATCCTGTGAATATAAATCTGCAAAACCAAAACTACTAGCTGCCCATGTCAAAATAGGGGCACCCAGAGTATAGGTTTAAAACAATAAACTCCAGGTCAGTCATGTGACTGGTGTGAGAACTAAAACAATTATTAATCTTTATTTTCAAAGTTAGGTAAATCAAGGGACCACGCCGCTAACGCGTAACGGGTTTCTTCCCAAGAATACCAGTGCATAAAACAAACATCGCAATGCTAAATAAAGAAAAATGAAGCTATTATATGACCCAGTTCCCATCACACAATGCAACGCAAGACGGAGGATAGGGTTTTTACCTTATAATAGCCAAGAATGCTTGATACGTTAAAACAAATCATTTGATACTATCATAAGTGCATAGTGTATAAAACAACTTCAAATCGTAAGTATCAATCATAGACGGCATAATCGCCCCATCTCACCATGTCGCCATATTAGGCTCCACAAATAAAACCGCAAATGTCACGTATTTGAAAATTGGATTTCTTCCTATGAACCGAGGCAAGGGATCGTCCTCTACCGATTCGAGACAATCTAGCCCATGTCTCAGGAACAGCCGCAACTGCCCCATGGATCGTCAGGGCCGGTCCACCGATGTGGATTATTATGCCTAAACACTACATTTCCCCGCCCTTTGGGGCGTAAATGAGCCAATGAATGACTCCATCGGACCCGGATCGTCCGATCAAACCGAGGCGCCTTGCAACAGCAACAACCACACAGGTGAAAAGTATATAAATGTAAGGGTTGGTAGGTCATTGACACCACCCTAGCTAGAAGGAAACGAATGCCCTCCCTGAGGTCCACTCCCGTTTCTGGTTCACAACCAGGGTGTGAGGCTCGCGAATTCACGTTACACAAAGCTGTGCCACACAGGCGGTGCTTTGATCATCAACCACAAGACTTTTCTTTTCAACAGAAGCCTTGATAAGTTGCCACTTAGGCATGCCACATAGGCAATTCACTCTATGCGTTTGATATCCATCAGTATGTAACCCCTGAGCTCGTACGTCTCAGAGAAGGGCGTTAAGCAAGAGAATAAATTCTCCGCCGCCAAACAGATACATATTTAATAGAAATCAATCACACAGACTAAAACCCAATGTCAGACACACAGTCCATTTACAAGTCCGTTCTGGGTCTGAACGAAACCGGAGGCACCTAGTACCCCGCATATCCATCGATCTCCAAGCACATCTGGACGACCACCGACTGATTCCCTCACTTGGGTGTACAGCCCAATCAAGACCATCAGTAATTATCCAAACGACGTGAAGACTTCCGGTCTTCAACCACAGTCTTCATCTTCGACACCACGTCGAATCAGTTATTCAGAATGGGATAAACCCGGTCTTTCTGAATAACTCGCGTATATAATAAATCAGTGTTACACAAACACAACAAACGCCTCATTCCAATTCAGAATATTCTTTTATTCAAATATTCCTATACTTTGGGAAAAGTTCCCATTAATTTTATCAAGGATAAATTCTTTAAATTTATTCTTTAATCTCCTTTGAATATCAATTCAAACTAGTCGGGATTAGCGAACCACACCGAAGTAATCATTTATTTTATTTCCCAATCCCAACCTATTCATCCCATGAAGTAAAACTGGTCATACTTCATATCTAACCCCACAGTGCTATCGGTAAATTCAATTACCATTTCACGTTCAAATCTAATTAAAGATTTAACTATCGCTTGGAGCAAAACTGGTGATACTCCATTCTAACACATTTTCAACCTAATTAAAGATTCATTAAAACTCCACTTAGTTTTAATCTTTAACTGGGTTAAAGAACCGGTGTCATTTAAAACACGGTTCACGATAAACCCTAAATCACATTCCATTAATTATCGGGTTAAAGAACAAGTGTTATTTAAAACACTGTTCACAATAAACCCAAAAATCAATACCAATTCAATTCCAATTAAATATTATTTAATTGGTACTCTTCATTAAATCTAAATAAAAAGATTTAATCCTTTTCTCAACTAGGCTTAAGAACAGTGTTAATGAAGACACTATTCACGACAAACCCAAATCACATTTGATATTAAATACAAGGCTCTGAATAGAAAATATATCGGCTTATATTCAATATCAAATTCTACGACCAACAAATATCGTATTGGAAATAACGATATATATACATATCTTTCAAATTTCCATAACAACATCTGTATGATCACGAAATCCAACATCGAAATATTCCAAAGACAATTTCGATTCAAATCCATTCCAATTCAATTATTGGAAATTCTGGTTATATTTCAAAACCAGTTCAAACTCACTTTATTTACTTTAAAAATAAATAAATTACTATTCTAGTTCAAAACTAGTTCATTTCGATAAAAATCTATTTTTATCTTTTCAAATATCCATCCCAAATCTTCACAAATCATTTCTTATGATTTTACACAAATTATTACTATTTTTAATAATTTTATCAAGGCTCGTACAGTCGATTTCTATCAACGGCCATCGAACTGGACTTACAGCGACCTTTTTCAAATTTGATTCAGACATAATTCCAAATCCAACCGTTAGATTTCTGATTTCTCACATTCGTTAGAAAGCACTTTTCAATACGAACCCAACGGTTTCGGTTTTAGGAGAATCCGACGGTCGGATCTCACGCAATATCCGTTCGAAGACAATAGTCGAAATTCGCGAACTGCCGCGGTGCGGCGCGTTCTATTCAGGCCATTATATTATATATATAATATATATACTTCGTTGATTTCCTTTTAAAACGTATTTTATAAATCGTTTTAAATTCATTTTCAAAACGGTTTCAAGTTCTTATTCAATTTCAAATCAAAATTGAATATTCCAATATAAATTCATTTTAAATTCATTTCAAATTGATTTCAAATTGATTTCAATTCAATTCTATTCAATTTCAATTCGAATTCATTTCTATTCAATTTCGATTCGAATTCACTTCTATTCAATTCCAATTTGAATTCGCTTCTATTCAATTTCAATTCGAATTGATTTCTATTCAATTTCAATTCGTTTTCAATTCAATTCAATTTCAATTCGAATTCCTTTATATTCAATATCAATTTGAATTCATTTTTATTCAATTTCAATTCTATTCAAAATTTCAGATTTTGAAATCACTTTCGATATTCGTTATAAAATGAATAAAATCGATATAAATATCGTTCACGTCAAAATGGCGTAAATCTAATCAACACGACTTCATATATTGATATTTTCAAATATTCTATTTCAAATATTTTTATTTCAAATATTTCTATTCAAATATTTCTATTTCAAATATTTCTTTTTCAAATATTTCTACTTCTAAACTGGAATGAGGCCCAATCAATTACCATATAATGTTAATTATATGGATTTTCTACAACACAGTATATATCAACAACGATGAATAATCAACCATCATCCAAAGTGCATTCCACACTGTATAAGCATCAAATATAAATATTCCACGCTTATAACAGTCTGTCAATCAATCGATCGACATACAACTAGACAATCGGGATTAGTGTACGTTAAATATCATCCCGATACCCGTGTGGGGTTTCAAACAATCAAACAAAGATTTTATTTGTGCAGTTGGGCGATGTGTAAAATTTATCGTCCCAATCAATATCCGTCAAATGTGTGTATATAATCAAATCGTCCGATTTGTTTATAAATATTTATTTTATATACACGTTAAAAATTATATTTTTAACTATAAAATATTTTCCACTATAAAATATTTCATTTCACATCACATCACCCAATCAACTACACATCAAAATCAAATAAACAAGCATACAAGCCGTCCATGGTCTGTGGACGACTACTAAACACCGTCTGCATCCTAGTACACATATATAACTAGAAAAATAAAATTAAAGGTGAGAAGTTCTCATAGAAAGCTAAATCCAACGCCGCGACTCTTCATATGTAGGAAATCTTTACCATCTCTTCTTTCGTCACTTTCATCATCCGTATTCACTACCTATATAAAAATCGAACTTTTACTTCGCTATTCAATATATAAAAATCAAAATTTTACTTTGCTATTCAATATATAAAAATCGAATTTTTACTTCGCTATTCAATATATAAAAATCGAATTTTTACTTCGCTATACAATATATAAAAATCGAATTTTTACTTCGCTATTCAATATATAAAAATCGAATTTTTACTTCGCTATTCAATATATAAAAACCGAATTTTTTTTACTCCGTTATTCAATATATAAAAATCGAATTTTTACTTCGCTATTCAATATATAAAAATCGAATTTTTTCTTTTTTTTTTTAAAAATCAAATCGTTAATACCTCTATAACATAAAAATCCTATTTTTAACCTTTTACTAATATAAAAATTATATTTTTAACTTTCTATATAATAAAAATTATATCTTTCATCTTTCTATATAATAAAAATTATATCTTTCATAGTTAAAGATCAAACCTTTCAAAAAAAACAATCTTTTGGTGTTTATAAAAATCATGATCGTTTATTCACATTTTTCATAAGTAAAAACTGATTTCAATACAATGTATTTACTTCAATTAAAAAATGATTTAAAAACTGTGTTTTATACCTAAAATAAAATCAGATTTAAAAATACAGTAAAAAGGAAAAACTCACCTTTTATTGGTAAAACTGAATCTTGCGTCTGAGAGGGGGGAAAGGGTTTCTGGTCGTCGTCAGGGGGCGCAGAGGATCGTTGGAGGTGGCGGTCATCATCAGGAGGGGGCAGGCGGAAGGCGCGACACGGTGGGCTCAGGTTTGGGCGTTGGCGTCGGTTTCAGAGAGAAGGAGAAGGAGATGAGCGAGAGGGGAGGGTGGATCAGATCTAGGGGGTGGCGCTGGTGATTGAGGTGGCGGCCGGCGGCTAGCTGAGGGGCACGGGGTCTGAGCAAGGTGGAGGCGATGGGAGTTGAAGGGGAGGAGGCGGGTTTTTTTATTTTGATTGGGTTGAAAGTAAATGAAGGGTTTAACCAACATGGAGGGTTTTATTTTATATTTAATTAATATTTAATTCCAAAGATTATTTGTTTATCACGCCGAACTCTAAATCAAACCCAACGACTGTCGCCCATAGCTAATTACCCCCATTCCGAATGCAATGGGATATGTCACGTAGGCCAATTCGATCGTTTCGATCAGTTTTCGTCGAAATCAACATATAACTGACTATTGAATTTGAATGCGCATTTCAATTTACTGGGGTCACATACTAACTCTATAAATTCCCGAAAAATATTTTCTAGGTTCGTATTGATGATACGGTCCTAACAAAACTAATTTCGCCGAATTCTGAGACCGTTTGAAAAATGGCCATTTTCCAATCGATTAAAATCAACTGAAACTGGTCAAACCCGTTTTCCTTTGCCACGCTCACATATTGATTCGAAAAATTATGAAATTTGAAACCTAGCTATAATTTTACATCGCGGATCCAACAAAAGTGGTTTCGTCGAAATCCGAGGTTGTTTGCAAAATGGCTATTTTCAACGGCCGAAATTCCATAGCGACTATTCAGAATTTTCAACTGGACATATCCTTTGATTCCCGCTTTGAAATTTCGATTTTTTGGATTCGTTGAAAAGATATTATCAATTAGATTCAACTAATTTTGGTTTCACTAAAATCCGGTTTATTTTGCACCCGGTACATTCAATTGAAGTTTGAAATCGAATTATCGAACTACCGCGCCAATTTCAATTCCTTTTATAAATTAAAATAAATATTTATATTCTAATGTCGATTCAAATGAATATATACGTTCGAATTATATTCAAAATAAATTTCTCTTCGATATTATTTAAAATAATTCATTTTAAATAATAAAAATTCGCTAAAATTGCCAAAATAAAAATTTTAAACTGGCCCAGATTTCCGGGTTATAACAATCTCCCCCACTTGAAACTTTTTGTCCCTGAAAAGGAACAAAGCCAAAAGTTGTTTCACAAATCAACTCAACTTCCAGTGTTTTCACTACGGCTTAAGTTCTTCAACTTTTCAGTTTCTAAGAATTTTTCAAAAATTTCAAAATATTGGCTAACACCCTGAATTTTCGAAAATTTTCGCCATAACCTCCCCTGCACCGGGAGCACGGGAAAATCCTGAAATTGCCATACAGGCCTTCTGATCTCAAAAAGAAAAAGAAAAAGCCAAGCGGCTAGCCAATCGGCTCATAAAATCATCATCACCCAAACATAACACTACATTATAGTAAACATGTACCTATTTGTCGGGCAAACAATTTTATTCTCTGCTCTAGCCTCCTTGCTATGACCTGTTCAATGTAAGTACAAGTATATGCAAGAAAATGCGACCAAATTTCCATACAATTCTATATTTGATTCAATTTGGCTAAATGGTTCATCTTTTAACTAATCAACCAATATCAAACAACACAATCAGCAATCAATTAGTGAATTATCATTTCAAATTTATAACTTTGATATATAGTCAAAAATCACATTTTTGATGCCAAATCACAACAATAAGCCCTATCTAGTTTTGGTTCTCACACCAGTCAATTGGAAATTTATAGAAATCTCACCTTCGTTACTCGAAAATAAATACTGGCGATGGTGCCCCGTAACCAGAATTATCCCCGGGCACTAGAGTGCGATTCTATAACTATCCAATACATTAAAACTTCGAATACACGTTTGCAAGACATATATGCAAAATCTCTATATACTAGACTGTCCTAATCAATATGAAATAAATAATCAAATACGAATAATTGATCTTAAATTTTCAAAACAAAAGTTGTTTTCATTTTAAAAATATACTCTTCACACTCGTTCTAGGATACTACTGATCCCATCTTTAACGAGTCATTCTCATTGGATATTACTAATCCAATACCTGATGAATTCTTTCGTATGGTTCTAATGTGCCTTGTTCTCGGAGCTTGGTAAACCAAAGCTCTGATACCAACTGTGAAAACCCGTAACTTCCCCAGTGAGGAAAGCGCGGATAGTTCGAGAACAAGCCACAAAATAGGACGCAGACGGAAGAACATTTCGTTGTACATTACAACAATACATCAGAATACAAAATATACATAGTATAAATGAATAAATATTACATAGAAATATATCAGAAATTACAATAAATTACATAGCAGCGGAAAATAATACAATACACAACTAGAAGAGATATACGGATACAAAGATATCCGGATATCGTTCCAGCTGTAAACCAGGATCCTGTGAATATAAATCTGCAAAACCAAAACTACTAGCTGCCCGTGTCAAAATAGGGGCACCCAGATTTTAGGTTTAAAACAATAAACTCCAGGTCAGTCATGTGACTGGAGTGAGAACTAAAACAGTTATTAATCTTTATTTTCAAAGTTAGGTAAATCAAGGGACCACGCCGCTAACGCGGAATGGGTTTCTTCCCAAGAATACCAGTGCATAAAACAAACAGCGCAATGCTAAATAAAGAAAAATGAAGCTATTATAAGACCCAGTTCCCATCACACAATGCAACGCAAGCCGGAGGATAGGGTTTTTACCTTATAATAGCCAAGAATGCTTGATACGTTAAAACAAATCATTTGATACTATCATAAGTGCATAGTGTATAAAACAACTTCAAATCATAAGTATCAATCATAGATGGCATAAGCGCCCCATCTCACTATGTCGCCAAACAAGGCTCTACAAATAAAACCGCAAATGTCACGTATTTGAAAATTGGATTTCCTCCTATGAACCGAGGCAAGGGATCGTCCTCTACCGATTCGAGACAATCTAGCCCATGTCTCAGGAACCGCCGCAACTGCCCGATGGATCGTCAGGGCCGGTCCACCAATGTGGATTATTATGTCTAAACACTACATTTCCCTGCCTTTTGGGGCATAAATGAGCCAACGAATGACTCCATCGGACCCAGATCGTCCGATCAAACCGAGGCGCCTCGCAACAGCAACAACCACACATGTGAAATATATAAATGTCAGGGCTGGTAGGTCACTGACACCACCCTAGCTACAAGGAAACGCATGCACTTACTGAGGTCCTCTCCCGTTTCTAGTTCACAACCGGGGTGTGAGGCTCGCGAATTCACGTTACACAAAGCTATGCCACACAGGCGGAGCTTTGATCATCAACCACAAGACTTTGCTTTTCAACAGAAGCCTTGATCATTTGCCACTTAGGCATGCCACACAGGCAATTCACTCTATGCGTTTGATATCCATCAGTATATAACCCCTAAGCTCGTACGTCTCAGAGAAAGGCGTTAAGCAAGAGAATAAATTCTTAGCCACCAAACAGATATATATTTAATAGAAATCAATCACATAGACTAAAACCCTATGTACGACACACAGTCCATTTACAAGTCCGTTCTGGGTCTGAATGAAACCGGAGGCACCTAGTACCCCGCATATCCATCGATCTCCAAGCACATCTGGACGACCACCGACTGATTCCCTCATCTTAGGTGTACAGCCCAATCAAGACCATCAGTAATTATCCAAACGACGTGAAGACTTCCGGTCTTCAACCACCGTCTTCATCATCGACACCACGTCGAATCAATTATTCAGAATGGGATAACCCCGGTCTTTCTGAATAACTCGCGTATATAATAAATCAGTGTTACACAAACACAACATATGCCTCATTCCAATTCAGAATATTCTTATATTCAAATATTCCTATACTTTGGGAAAAGTTCCCATTAATTTTATCAAGGATAAATTCTTTAAATTTATTCTTTAATCTCCTTTGAATATCAATTCAAAATAGTCGGGATTAGGGAACCACACCGAAGTAATCATTTATTTTATTTCCCAATCCCAACCTATTCATCCCATGAAGTAAAACTGGTCATACTTCATATCTAACCCCACAGTGCTATCGGTAAATTCAATTACCATTTCACGTTCAAATCTAATTAAAGATTTAACTATCGCCTGGAGCAAAACTGGTGATACTCCATTCTAACACATTTTCAACCTAATTAAAGATTCATTAAAACTCCACTTAGTTTTAATCTTTAACTGGGTTAAAGAATCGGTGTCATTTAAAACACGGTTCACGATAAGCCCTAAATCACATTCCATTAATTATCGGGTTAAAGAACAAGTGTTATTTAAAACACTGTTCACGATAAACCCAAAAATCAATACCAATTCAATTCCAATTAAATATTATTTAATTGGTACTCTTCATTAAATCTAAATAAAAAGATTTAATCCTTTTCTCAACTGGGCTTAAGAACAGTGTTAATGAAGACACCATTCACGACAAACCCAAATCACATTTGATATTAAATACAAGGCTCTGAATAGAAAATATATCGGCTTATATTCAATATCAAATTCTACGACCAACAAATATCGTATTAGAAATAACGATATATATACATATCTTTCAAATTTCCATAACAACATCTGTATGATCACGAAATCCAACATCGAAATATTCCAAAGACAATTTCGATTCAAATCCATTCCAATTCAATTATTGGAAATTCTGGTTATATTTCAAAACCAGTTCAAACTCACTTTATTTATTTTAAAAATAAATAAATTACTATTCTAGTTCAAAACTAGTTCATTTCGATAAAAATCTATTTTTATCTTTTCAAATATGGAGTTTTTCATCCCAAATCTTCACGAATCATTTCTTATGATTTTACACAAATTATTACTATTTTTAATAATTTTATCAAGGCCCGTACAGTCGATTTCCATCAACGGCCATCGAACTGCACATACAGCGACCTTTTTCAAATTTGATTTGGACATAATTCCAAATCCAACCGTTAGATTTCTAATTTCTCACATTCGTTAGAAATCACTTTTCAATACGAACCCAACAGTTTCGGTTTTAGGAGAATCCGACGGTCGGATCTCCCGCAATATCCGTTCGAAGTCAATAGTCGAAATTCGCGAACTACCGCGGCGCGTTCTATTCAGGCCATTATATTATATATATAATATATACTTCGTCGATTTCCTTTTAAAACGTATTTTATAAATCGTTTTAAATTCATTTTCAAAATGGTTTCAAGTTCTTATTCAATTTCAAATCAAAATTGAATATTCCAATATAAATTCATTTTAAATTCATTTCAAATTGATTTCAAATTGATTTCAATTCAATTCTATTCAATTTCAATTCGAATTTATTTCTGTTCAATTTCAATTCGAATTCACTTCTATTCAATTCCAATTTGAATTCGCTTCTATTCAATTTCAATTCGAATTCATTTCTATTCAATTTCAATTCGTTTTCAATTCAATTCAATTTCAATTCGAATTCCTTTATATTCAATATCAATTTGAATTCATTTCTATTCAATTTAAATTCGAATTCATTTCTATTCAATTTAATTCGAATTTCAAATCTTTTCAAAATTTCAGATTTTGAAATCACTTTCGATATTCGTTATAAAATGAATAAAATCGATATAAATATCGTTCACGTCAAAATGGCGTAAATCTAATCAACACGGCTTCATATATTGATATTTTAAAATATTCTATTTCAAATATTTTTATTTCAAATATTTCTATTTCAAATATTTCTTTTTCAAATATTTCTACTTCTAAACTGGAATGAGGCCCAATCAATTACCATATAATGTTAATTATATGGATTTTCTACAACACGGGTATATATCAACAACGATGAATAATCAACCATCATCCAAAGTGCACTCCACACTGTATAAGCATCAAATATAAATATTCCACGATTATAACAGTCTGTCAATCAATCGATCGACATACAACTAGACAATCGGGATTAATGTACGTCAAATATCATCCCGATACCCGTGTGGGGTTTCAAACAATCAAACAAAGATTTTATTTGTGCAGTTGGGCGATGTGTAAAATTTATCGTCCCAATCAATATCCGCGAAATGTGTGTATATAAACAAATCGTCCGATTTGTTTATAAATATTTATTTTATATACACGTTAAAAATTATATTTTTAACTATAAAATATTTTCCACTATAAAATATTTCATTTCACATCACATCACACAATCAACTACACATCAAAATCAAATAAACAAGCATACAAGCCGTCCATGGTCTGTGGACGACGGGTGTCTGGTGCTACTAAACACCGTCTGCATCCTAGTACACATATATAACTAGAAAAATAAAATTAAAGGTGTGAAGTTCTCATAGAAAGCTAAATCCAACGCCACGACTCTTCATATGTAGGAAATCTTCACCATCTCTTCTTTCGTCATTTCGTCATCCGTATTGACTACCTATATAAAAATCGAACTTTTACTTCGCTATTCACTATATAAAAATTAAATTTTTTACTTTGCTATTCAATATATAAAAATTGAATTTTTACTTCGCTATTCAATACATAAAAATCGAATTTTTACTTCGCTATTCAATATATAAAAATCGAATTTTTACTTCGCTATTCAATATATAAAAATCGAATTTTTTTTACTCCGCTATTCAATATATAAAAATCGAATTTTTACTTCGCTATTCAATATATAAAAATCGAATTTTTCTTTTGTTAAAAAAACCAAATCTTTAATACCTCGATAATTTAAAAATCCTATTTTTAACCTTTTACTAATATAAAAATTATATTTTTAACTTTCTATATAATAAAAATTATATCTTTCATCTTTCTATATAATAAAAATTAAATCTTTCATAGTTAAAGATCAAACCTATAAAAAAAAACAATCTTTCGGTGTTTATAAAAATCATGATCGTTTATTCACATTTTTCATAAGTTAAAACTGATTTCAATACAATGTATTTACTTCAATTAAAAACTGATTTAAAAACTGTGTTTTATACCTAAAATAAAATCAGATTTAAAAATACAGTAAAAAGGAAAAACTCACCTTTTATTGGTAAAACTGAATCTTGCATCTGAGAGGGGGGAAAGGGTTTCTGGTCGTCGTCAAGGGGCGCAGGGGATCGTCGGAGGTGGCGGTCATCATCAGGAGGGGGCAGGCGGAAGGCGCGGCGCGGTGGGGTCAGGTTTGGGCATTGGCGTTGGTTTCAGAGAGAAGGAGAAGGAGATGAGCGAGAGGGGAGGGTGGATCAGATCTAGGGGGTGGCGCTGGTGATTGAGGTGGCGGCCGGCGGCTAGGTGAGGGGTGCGGGGTCTGAGCAAGGGGGAGGCGACGGGAATTGAAGGGGAGGAGGCGGGTTTTTTTTATTTTGACTGGGTTGAAAGTAAATGAAGGGTTTTACCAACATGGAGGGTTTTATTTTATATTTAATTAATATTTAATTCCAATGATTATTTGTTTATCACGCCGAACTCTAAATCAAACCCAACGACTGTCGCCCATAGCTAATTACCCTCATTCTGAATGCAATGGGATATGTCACGTAGGCCAATTCGATCGTTTCGATCAGTTTTCGTCGAAATCAACATATAACTGACTATTGAATTTGAACGTGCATTTCAATTTACTGGGGTCACATACTAACTCTATAAATTCCCGAAAAATATTTTCTAGCTTCGTATTGACGATACGGTCCTAACAAAACTAATTTCGCCGAATTCTGAGACCGTTTGAAAAATGGCCATTTTCCAGTCGATTAAAATCAACTAAAACTGGTCAAATACGTTTTCCTTTGCCACACTCACGTATTGATTCGAAAAATTATGAAATTTGAAACCTAGCTATAATTTTACATCGCGGATCCAACAAAAGTGGTTTCGTCGAAATCCGAGGTCGTTTGCAAAATGGCTATTTTCAACGGCCGAAATTCCATAGCGACTATTCAGAATTTTCAACTGGACATATCTTTTGATTCCCGCTATGAAATTTCGATTTTTTGGATTCGTTGAAAAGATATTATCAATTAGATTCAACTATTTTTGGTTTCACTAAAATCCGGTTTATTTTGCACCCGGTACATTCAATTGAAGTTTGAAATCGAATTATCGAACTACCGCGCCAATTTCAATTCCTTTTATAAATTAAAATAAATATTTATATTCTAATGTCGATTCAAATGAATATATACGTTCGAATTATATTCAAAATAAATTTCTCGTCGATATTATTTAAAATAATTCGTTTTAAATAATCAAAATTCGCTAAAATTGCCAAAATAAAAATTTTAAACTGGCCCAGATTTCCGGGTAATTACAATCTCCCCCACTTGAAACTTTTTGTCCCCGAAAAGGAACAAAGCCGAAAGTTGTTTCACAAATCAACTCAACTTCCAGTGTTTTCACTACGGCTTAAGTTCTTCAACTTTTCAGTTTCTAAGAACTTTTCAAAAATGTCAAAAATTTGGCTAACACCCTAAATTTTCGAAAAATTTCGCCATAACCTCCCCTGCACCGGGAGCACGGGAAAATCCCGAAATTGACATACAGGCCTTCTGATCTCAAAAAGAAAAAGATAAAGCCAAGCGACTAGCCAATCGGCTCATAAAATCATCATCACCCAAACAAAACAGTAAATTATAGTAAATATGTACCTATTTGTCGGGCAAACAATTTTATTCTCTGCTCTAGCCTCCTTGCTACGACCTATTCATTGTAAGTACAAGTATATGCAAGAAAATGCGACCAAATTTCCATACAATTCTATATTTGATTCAATTTGGCTAAATGGTTCAGCTTTTAACTAATCAACCAATATCAAACAACACAATCAGCAATCAATTAGTGAATTATCATTTCAAATTTATAACTTTGATATATAGTCAAAAATCACATTTTTGATGCCAAATCACAACAATAAGCCCTATCTAGTTTCGGTTCTCACACCAGTCAATTGGAAATTTATAGAAATCTCACCTTCGTTACTTGAAAATAAATACTGGCGATGGTGCCCCGTCACCAGGATTATCCCCGGGCACTAGAGTGCGATTCTATAACTATCCAATACATTAAAACTTCGAATACACGTTTGCAAGACATATATGCAAAATATCTATATACTAGACTGTCCTACTCAATATGAAATAAATAATCAAATACGAATAATTGATTTTAAATTTTCAAAACAAAATTCGTTTTCATTTTAAAAATATACTCTTCACACTCGTTCTAGGATACTACTGATCCCATCTCTAACGAGTCATTCTCATTGGATATTACTAATCCAATATCTGATGAATTCTTTCGTATGGTTCTAATGTGCCTTGTTCTCTGAGCTTGGTAAACCAAAGCTCTGATACCAACTGTGAAAACCCGTAACTTCCCCGGTGAGGAAAGCGAGGATAGTTCGAGAACAAGCCACAAAATAGGACGCATACGGAAGAACATTTCATTGTACATTACAACAATACATCAGAATACAAGAATATACAGAGTATAAATGAATAATTATTACATAGAAATATATCAGAGATTACAATAAATTACATAGCAGTGGAAAATAATACAATACACAACTAGAAGAGATATACGGATATAAAGCTTTCCGGATATCGTTCCAGCTGTAAACCAGGATCCTGTGAATATAAATCTGCAAAACCAAAACTACTAGCTGTCCGTGTCAAAATAGGGGCACCCAGAGTTTAGGTTTAAAACAATAAACTCCAGGTCAGTCATGTGACTGGTGTGAGAACTAAAACAGTTATTAATCTTTATTTTCAAAGTTAGGTAAATCAAGGGACCACGCCGCTAACGCGGAACGGCTTTCTTCCAAAGAATACCAGTGTATAAAACAAACAACGCAATGCTAAATAAAGAAAAATGAAGCTATTATAGGACCCAGTTCCCATCACACAATGCAACGCAAGCCGAAGGATAGGGTTTTTTCCTTATAATAGCCAAGAATGCTTGATACGTTAAAACAAATCATTTGATACTATCATAAGTGCATAGTGTATAAAATAACTTCAAATCATAAGTATCAATCATAGACGGCATAAGCGCCCCATCCCACTATGTCGCCATACTAGGCTCTACTAATAAAACCGCAAATGTCACGTATTTGAAAATTGGATTTCCTCCTACGAACCGAGGCAAGGGATCGTCCTCTACCGATTCGAGACAATCTAGCCCATGTCTCAGGAACAGCCGCAACTGCCCGATGGATCGTCAGGGCCGGTCCACCGATGTGGATTATTATGTCTAAACACTACGTTTCCCCGCCCTTTGGGGCGTAAATGAGCCAACGAATGACTCCATCGGACCCGGATCGTCCGATCAAACCGAGGTGCCTCGCAACAGCAACAACCACACAGGTGAAATATATAAATGTCAGGGCTGGTAGGTCACTGACACCACCCTAGCTAGAAGGAAACGCATGCCCTCCCTGAGGTCCTCTCCCATTTCTGGTTCACAACCGGGGTGTGAGGCTCGCGAATTCACGTTACACAAAGCTATGCCACACAGGCGGTGCTTTGATCATCAACCACAAGACTTTGCTTTTCAACAGAAGCCTTGATCATTTGCCACTTAGGCATGCCACACAGGCAATTCACTCTATGCGTTTGATATCCATCAGTATATAACCCCTAAGCTCGTACGTCTCAGAGAAGGGCGTTAAGCAAGAGAATAAATTCTCCGCCGCCAAACAGATATATATTTAATAGAAATCGATCACACAGACTAAAACCCAATGTCAGACACACAGTCCATTTACAAGTCCGATCTGGGTCTGAACGAAACCGGAGGCACCTAGTACCCTGCATATCCATCGATCTCCAAGCACATCTGGACGACTACCGACTGATTCCCTCATCTTGGGTGTACAGCCCAATCAAGACCATCAGTAATTATCCAAACGACGTGAAGACTTCCGGTCTTCAACCACCGTCTTCATCTACGACACCACGTCGAATCAGTTATTCAGAATGGGATAAACCCGGTCTTTCTGAATAACTCGCGTATATAATAAATCAGTGTTACACAAACACAACATACGCCTCATTCCAATTCAGAATATTCTTTTATTCAAATATTCCTATACTTTGGGAAAAGTTCCCATTAATTTTATCAAGGATAAATTCTTTAAACTTATTCTTTAATCTCTTTTGAATATCAATTCAAACTAGTCGGGATTAGCGAACCACACCGAAGTAATCATTTATTTTATTTCCCAATCCCAACCTATTCATCCCATGAAGTAAAACTGGTCATACTTCATATCTAACCCTACAGTGCTATCGGTAAATTCAATTACCATTTCACGTTCAAATCTAATTAAAGATTTAACTATCGCCTGGAGCAAAACTGGTGATACTCCATTCTAACACATTTTCAACCTAATTAAAGATTCATTAAAACTCCACTTAGTTTTAATCTTTAACTGGGTTAAAGAATCAGTGTCATTTAAAACACGGTTCACGATAAACCCTAAATCACATTCCATTAATTATCGGGTTAAAGAAAAAGTGTTATTTAAAACACTGGTCACGATAAACCCAAAAATCAATACCAATTCAATTCCAATTAAATATTATTTAATTGGTACTCTTCATTAAATCAAAATAAAAAGATTTAATCCTTTTCTCAACTAGGCTTAAGAACAGTGTTAATGAAGACACCATTCACGACAAACCCAAATCACATTTGATATTAAATACAAGGCTCTGAATAGAAAATATATCGGCTTATATTCAATATCAAATTCTACGACCAACAAATATCGTATTGGAAATAACGATATATATACATATCTTTCAAATTTCCATAACAACATCTGTATGATCACGAAATCCAACATCGAAATATTCCAAAGACAATTTCGATTCAAATCCATTCCAATTCAATTATTGGAAATTCTGGTTATATTTCAAAACCAGTTCAAACTCACTTTATTTATTTTAAAAATAAATAAATTACTATTCTAGGTCAAAACTAGTTCATTTCGATAAAAATATATTTTTATCTTTTCAAATATGGAGTTTTTCATCCCAAATCTTCACAAATCATTTCTTATGATTTTACACAAATTATTACTATTTTTAATAATTTTATCAAGGCCCGTACAGTCAATTTCCATCAACGGCCATCGAACTGCACTTACAACGACCTTTTTCAAATTTGATTTGGACATAATTCCAAATCCAACTGTTAGATTTCTAATTTCTCACATTCGTTAGAAAGCTCTTTTCAATATGAACCCAACGATTCCGGTTTTAGGAGAATCCGACGGTCGGATCTCCCACAATATCCGTTCGAAGTCAATAGTCGAAATTCACGAACTACCGCGGCACGACGCGTTCTATTCAGGCCATTATATTATATATAATATATACTTCGTCGATTTCCTTTTAAAACGTATTTTATAAATCGTTTTAAATTCATTTTCAAAACGGTTTCAAGTTCATATTCAATTTCAAATCAAAATTGAATATTCCAATATAAATTCCTTTTAAATTCATTTCAAATTGATTTCAAATTGATTTCAATTCTATTCAATTTCAATTCGAATTCATTTCTATTCAATTTCAATTCGAATTCACTTCTATTCAATTCCAGTTTGAATTCGCTTCTATTCAATTTCAATTCGAATTCATTTCTATTCAATTTCAATTCGTTTTCAATTCAATTCAATTTCAATTCGAATTCCTTTATATTCAATTTCAATTCGAATTCATTTCTATTCAATTTCAATTCGAATTCATTTCTATTCAATTTAATTCGAATTTCAATTCTTTTCAAAATTTCAGATTTTGAAATCACTTTCGATATTCGTTATAAAATGAATAAAATCGATATAAATATCGTTCACATCAAAATGGCGTAAATCTAATCAACACGACTTCATATATTGATATTTTCAAATATTCTATTTCAAATATTTTTATTTCAAATATTTCTATTTCAAATATTTCTTTTTCAAATATTTCTACTTCTAAACTGGAATGAGGCCCAATCAATTACCATATAATGTTAATTATATGGATTTTCTACAACACAGGTATATATCAACAACGATGAATAATCAACCATCATCCAAAGTGCATTCCACACTGTATAAGCATCAAATATAAATATTCCACGCTTATAACAGTCTGTCAATCAATCGATCGACATACAACTAGACAATCGGGATTAGTGTACGTCAAATATCATCCCGATACCCGTGTGGGGTTTCAAAAAATCAAACAAATATTTTATTTATGCAGTTGGGCGATGTGTAAAATTTATCGTCCCAATCAATATCCGTCAAATGTGTGTATATAAACAAATCGTCCGATTTGTTTATAAATATTTATTTTATATACATGTTAAAAATTATATTTTTAACTATAAAATATTTCATTTCATTTCACATCACATCACACAATCAACTACACAACAAAATCAAATAAACAAGCATACAAGCTGTCCATGGTCTGTGGACGATGGGTGTTGGGTGCTACTAAACACCGTCTGCATCCTAGTACACATATATAACTAGAAAAATAAAATTAAAGGTGAGAAGTTCTCACAGAAAGCTAAATCCAACGCCGCGACTCTTCATATGTAGGAAATCTTCACCATCTCTTCTTTCGTCACTTTCGTCATCCGTATTCACTACCTATATAAAAAACGAACTTTTACTTCGCTATTCAATATATAAAAATCGAATTTTTACTTCACTATTCAATATATAAAAATCAAAATTTACTTCGCTATTCAATATATAAAAATCGAATTTTTACTTCGCTATTCAATATATAAAAATCGAGTTTTTACTTCGCTATTCAATATATAAAAACCGAATTTTTTTTACTCCGCTATTCAATATATAAAAATCGAATTTTTACTTCGCTATTCAATATATAAAAATCGAATTTTTTCTTTTGTTAAAAAAATCAAATCTTTAATACCTCTATAATATAAAAATCCTATTTTTAGCCTTTTACTAATATAAAAATTATATTTTTAACTTTCTATATAATAAAAATTATATCTTTCATCTTTCTATATAATAAAAATTATATCTTTCATAGTTAAAGATCAAACCTTTCAAAAAAAAACAATCTTTTGGTGTTTATAAAAATCATGATCGTTTATTCACATTTTTCATAAGTAAAAACTAATTTCAATACAATGTATTTACTTCAATTAAAAACTGATTTAAAAACTGTGTTTTATACCTAAAATAAAATCAGATTTAAAAATACAGTAAAAAGGAAAAACTCACATTTTATTGGTAAAACTGAATCTTGCGTCTGAGAGGGGGGGGGGGAAAGGGTTTCTGGTCATCGTCAAGGGGCGTTGGGGATCGTCGGAGGTGGCGGTCATCATCAGGAGGGGGCAGGCGGAAGGCGCGGCGCGGTGGGGTCGGGTTTGGGCGTTGGCGTCGGTTTTAGAGAGAAGGAGATGAGCGAGACGGGAGGGTGGATCGGATCTAGGGGGTGGCGCTGGTGATTGAGGTGACGACCGGCGGCTAGGTGAGGGGCGAGGGGTCTGAGCAAGGGGGAGGCGACGGGAATTGAAGAGGAGGAGGCGGGCGGGTTTTTTTTATTTTGACTGGGTTGAAAGTAAATGAAGGGTTTGACCGACATGGAGGGTTTTATTTTATATTTAATTAATATTTAATTCCAAAGATTATTTGTTTATCACGCCGAACTCTAAATCAAACCCAACGACTGTCGCCCATAGCTAATTACCCCCATTCCAAATGCAATGGGATATGTCACGTAGGCCAATTCGATCGTTTCGATCAGTTTTCGTCGAAATCAACATATAACTGACTATTGAATTTGAACGCGCATTTCAATTTACTATGGTCACATACTAATTCTATAAATTCCCGAAGAATATTTTCTAGCTTTGTATTGACGATACGGTCCTAACAAAACTAATTTAGCCGAATTCTGAGACCATTTGAAAAATGGCCATTTTCTAGTCGATTAAAATCAACTAAAACTGGTCAAACGCGTTTTCGCCATGCTAACATATTGATTCGAAAAATTATGAAATTTGAAACCTAGCTATAATTTGACATCGTGGATCCAACAAAAGTGGTTTCGTCGAAATCCGAGGTCGTTTGCAAAATGGCTATTTTCAACGGCCGAAATTCCATAGCGACTATTCAGAATTTTCAACTGGACATATCTTTTGATTCAAGCTATGAAATTTTGATTTTTTTGATTCATTGAAAATATATTATCAGTTAGATTCAACTATTTTTGGTTTCACTAAAATCCGGTTTATTTTGCACCCGGTACATTCAATTGAAGTTTGAAATTGTATTATCGAACTACCGCGCCAATTTCTCGTCGTTATTATTTAAAATAATTCATTTTAAATAATCAAAATTCGCTAAAATTGCCAAAATAAAATTTTTAAACTGGCCCAGATTTCCGGGTTATTATAGATTGAGTTGAGTGTATATATACGAGTGAGCGTATTTGTTATTGATATAAAAATTATTTTATATTGTGGTGATTTATTGGTTGAGTTGTTTATGGGTTCTGGTCGATCAGTTGATCCACTGTATCGACAGGATTTTATAAACACTTGAATACGATGAACCGTCATGGTATGTTTTAAAAAAGGGGTAAATTAAAATAAGTTTACCCAAGGTATATCTTGATATAGAGAAGATATATATATATATATCAAAATTATAGTATAATGGATATATTGGTTGTTATTATAATCGAGTAAGAATATAAATTAAATGGTTATGTAAATAACCAATTAGAATTCATATAAGTGTAATACATGAAATCAGATGAATTAAATCTGAAATTTAAATCAGAATTGAAATGAAAACTCTGGAAAATTGGATAACTGTTTGTAAATGGATTTGATTAAAAATAAGGAAAATTTAAGATCCTGGGAGATTTTAAATTGTTTTACAAGAAGTGTGAATTATATTTTGAAATGAATTTCAAAGTGGAAATGTTTAGAAATGGTTTATATTATTGAACTCACTTCGATCGCTGGAAAATAGATTCCGATGATGACATATGCATCATCAGTATTCATTTTCGAGTTGTAAGTGGCGAATTACTATCAGAGATACTGTTTTGAATTTGTTTTGGGAAAGACAAGTTGTGTTGAATTTCAAATGGGATTTATAATGTAGAATTAGAATAGAATTTGATATATAGAATTTGAATAACAGAATTTGATATATAGATCTGAATAATAGAAGTGATATAAAATTTGAATAGAAATTGAATAGAATTAACTAAGTCGAAGAGGAATTAGTTAATCGAGTTTTGAATTTGAAGTTGAACTTTGAAAGGTGAATTGGATTTGTAAATGGATATTCGAAATCGAATATAGAACTTAAATTTGAAATTTGGATTCAAATTAGTTAATAAACAAGTTAAAATATATTTGAACATGTCATGTTCAAATATAAAAGTGAAATAGACTAAAGAGTTAATTAACAAATTAATTAACGAATTGAGTTAAAACGATCAAGTATAGTTAAAATAGATTGGGCAGGTATAAATATACATGAGATGGGTATGGATAAGGTATGAAGGTAAATAAATAGAATGCTCGACGAAAAGGTATGTATTTAATTCATATATGAGATTTATGTGCCGTATCGGCAAGCCGCTTAGCTTTTTCTTTTTCTTTTGGATTGGTGAGGGCCATGGGATGCTATTTGAAATATCCCGATGCTCTTGGTACAAAGGAGGTTATGGCGAATTTTTCCAAGAATTTAAGGAGTTAGAATATTTTTAAGATAATTTAATAGTTAGAAATCAACGTATTGATATATATATATATATATATATATATATAGAAGTCGATAAGGAAACGAACTTAGAAATATAATAGTAAAATAAAAAAAGGAAGACTAAGAATAAAATCTGGTAAGAATAGAAAGAGGAAGCATATACATGTTTAAAAGTGAATAAGTAGTTGTATAGTATTGATTATTCGAGTAAGTAGTCATATCTGTTTTGACGTTATAAATGTTATTCAGTCAAGGTCTGAGAGGTAGTTATACCCCAACTTGATTGATTTTATTATTAACAAATAAATAGTAAGATTTCAGGCTCGAAGATCAATATTGAATAAGAGTTAGTTGAATATAGTATTTGGGTTGTCGTAACGATGTTTTACACAACATATGTTTTAACCCAAATAAGTGTAAGCTTGGAAATATAATAAAGAATATTTCCTAAGTATAGAAATAAACGAGATCGGAAAAGAGATAAGTAATTGGAATATTTTCCAATTATAAATAGCATATATTTTCTAAAGTTTAGAAAATAAAGGAAGGCGATATTCGGAAATGTTTTCCAAATAACATAAAAGGCCAATATGGTTACTGAAAATATTTGGTTAACAAATATTGATAAAGAAATAGAGAAGTGGTTTAACTAATGGAATATTAATTAAGGGCTCAGTGACATGTTCAAAAGGAAAATTTGATTTTTGAAAAGAGTAAATTGTTTGAAAACTATCATGGAAAGACTTCAAATTAAAAACAAATTCAACATAAATTTGTGAAAGCAAAATTGAATTAAAGTAAAGCCAGTAAAGTGGTAACTGAGATTGAATTAGAATGATATCAAGACAAATTGGATTGTGTGAAAACCCATAACTTCCCCGTGAAGGAAAGGGCGGATAGTTCAAGAACAAACCACAACAGAACGTAGACGAAAGAACATTTCATTGTATATTACAACAATGCACCAGAATACAAGAATATACAGAGTATAAATGAATATTACACAGATATATCAGAGACTTAAATTACATTTAAATACATCGCAGTGGAAAATAATACAATGCACAACTAGAAGAGATACACGGATAGCTTTCCGGATATCATTCCAGCTGTAAACCAGGATCCAATGAAAACAAATCTGCAAAACCAAAACTACTAGCTGCCCGTGTCGAAAATAGGGGCACCCAGAGTTTAGGTTAAAACAATAAACTCCAGGTCAGTCATGTGATTGGTGTGAGAACTAAAACAGTTATTTATCTTTATTTTCAAAGTAAGGTAAATCAAGGAACCACGCCGTATAACACGGAACGGGTTTCCTCCCAAGAACACCAGTGCATAAACAACAGCGCAATGCTAAATAAAGAAAAATGAAGCTATTATAAGACCCAGGTCCCATCACACAATGCAACGCAAGCCAGAGGATAGGGTTTTTACCTTATAATAGCCAAGAATGCTTTATACGTTTAAAACAAATCATTTGATACTATTATAAGTGCATATTGTATAAAATATCTTCAAATCATAAGTATCAATCATAGACGACATAAGCGCCCCATCCCACTATGTCGCTGTACTAGGCTCTACAATCAAAACCGCAAATCTCACATATTTGGAAGTTGGGTTTCCATCTGTGAACCGGGGCAAAAGATAGTCCTCAACTGATTCGAGACTGTCTAGCCCGAGTCTCAGGCAAGCGCGCAGGCAAGCCTTGGATCCTCAGGGTCGGTCCACCGATGTGGATTATTATGCCTGAACACTACGTTTCTCCGCCCTTTGGGGCGTAAATGAGCCAACGAATGGCTCCATCGGACCCAGATCGTCCGATCTAACGGAGGCGCCTCGTAACAGCAACAACAACACAGGTGAAAAGTATATAAATGTCAGGGCTGGCAGGTCACTGACACCACCCTAGCTAGAAAGAAACGCATGTCCTCCCTGACGTCCGTCTCCCGTTTTTGGTTCACAACCGGGGTGTGAGGCTCGCGAATTCACGTTACACAAAGCTGTGCCACACAGGCTGTGCTTTGATCATCACCACAAGACTTTGCTTTTCAACAGAAGCCTCGATCAATTACATCTTAGCATGCCACACAGGCAAACCACCCTATGCAACCGATATCAGTCACACAGAATGAAATCCAATGTCAGACACACAGTCCATTTACAAGTCCATTCTGGGTCTGAACGAAACCGGAGGCACTTTCCTCGCATCTCCATCGATCTCCAAGCACATCTGGACGACCACCGATTGATTCCCTCATCTTGGGTTTACAGCCCAATCAAGATCATCAGTAATCACCCAAACGATGTGAAGACTTCCGGTCTTCAACCACCGTCTTCATCTTCGACTTATCGTCGTATCATTTATTCAGAATGGGATAAACCCGGTCTTTATGAATAACTCGCGTATATTTTAAATAAGTGTTACACAAACACAACATACGCCTCATTCCAATTCCTCAGTCACTAACCGTAAATTAATCAAGAGAATAATTTCCCAAATATTAACCCCGAAGGCCGAAACCAACATCAGATCAATATCCAGAAAACCATTCTGCTTGGCTAATTGACAGTTAGTTTCTAAATTTCACATTCATAGGGAAAGGTTCCCATTAATTTTATCCAAGATAAATTCCTTGAATTTATTCTTTAATCTGTTTTTGAATATCAATTAAAACTAGCCGGGATTAACGAACTTTACCGAAGTAATCATTTGTTTTAATTTCCCAATCCCAACCTATTCATCCCATGAAGTAAAATGGGTCTTACTTCATATCTAACACCACGGTGTTATTGGTAAATTCAATTACCATTTCACGTTCAAATCTAATTAAAGATTTAACTATCGCCTAGAGTAAAACTGGTGATACTCCATTCTCGATCTTTTCAATCTAATTAAAGATTCATTAAAACTCCACTTAGTTTTAATCGTTAACTGGGTTAGAGAATCAGTGTCATTTAAAACACGGTTCACGATAAACCCAAAATCACATTCCATTAATTATCGGGTTAAAGAACGAGGGTTATTTAAACACTGTTCACGATAAACCCAAAAATCAATATCAACTCAATATTATTTAATTGGTACACTTCATTAAATCTAAGTAAAAAGATTTAATCTTTTCTCAACTGGGTTCAAGAACGGTGTTAATCAAGACACTATTCACAAAAACCCAAATCACATTTGATATTAAATACAAGGCTCTGAATAGAAAATATATCGGCTTATATTCAATATCAAATTCTACGACCAATAGATATCGTATTGGAAATAACGATATACATATCTATATCTTTCAAATTTCCATAATAACATCTGTATAATCACGAAATCCAATATCGAAATATTCCGAAGACAATTTCGATTCAAATCCATTCCAATGCAATCATTGGAAATTCTGGTTATTTTCAAAACCATTTCAAATTCAATTTATTTATTTAAAAATAAATAGAATTAAAATTCTAGTTCAAAATTAGTTCATTTCGATAAAAATCTATTTTTATCTTTTCAAATGTGGAGTTTTTCATCCCAATTATTTCTAAATCATTTCTTATGATTTTACACAAATTATTACTATTTTTAATAATTTTATCAAGGCCCGTACAGTCGATTTCCATCAATGGCCATCGAACTGCACTTACAACAACCTTTTCCAAATTTGATTTGGACATAATTCCAAATCCAACCATTAGATTTCAAATTTCTAATATTCGTTGGAAAGCTCTTTTCGATACGAACCCAACGGTTCTGGTTTTAGGAGAATCCGACGGCCGGATCTCCCGCAATATCCGTTCGAAGTCAATGGTCGAAATTCGCGAACTGCCACGGCGCGGCGCGTTCTATTCAGGCCATTATATTATATATATAATATATACTTCATCGATTTCCTTTTTAAAACGTGCTTTATAAATCGTTTTAAATTCATTCTCAAAACGGTTTCAACTTCATACTCAATTTCAAATCAAAATTGAATATTCCAATATAAATTCGTTTTAAATTCATTTCAAATCGATTTCATTTCAAATTCAATTCCTTTTAAATTCAATTTAAAACGATTTCAATTCTATTTCAATTCTATTCGAATTCATTTCAAAACGATTTCAAATCTATTTCGTTTATATCCAATTCCCATTCGAATTCATTTCTATACAGTTTCAGTTCGAATTCATTTCTATTCAATTTCAATTCGAATTCGTTTCTATTCAAATTTCAAATCATTTCAGTGTATTTCGAATTTCAAATCAATTCAGTTTAATTCGAATTTCAATTAATTCAGTTTAATTCGAATTTCAAATCAATTCAGTTTAATTCGAATTTCAATTAATTTCAATATAGTTCGAATTTCAAATCTATTCAATATTCATTGAAGAATGAATAAAATCGATATAAATATCGTGCACGTCAAAATGGCGTTAATCTAACCAACACGGCTTCATATGTTTCTATTTTCAAATATTCTATTTCAAATGTTTCTATTTCAAATATTTCTCTTTCAAATATTTCTATTCAAATATTTCTATTTCAAATATTTTTATTTTAAATATTTCTTTTTCGAAACTGGAATGAGGCCCAATCAATTATCATATAATGTTAATTATATGGATTTTCTACACCACAGGTATACCATAACAACGATGAATAATCAACCATCATCCAAAGTGCATTCTACACTGTATAAGCATAAAATATAAATATTTAACGCTCATAACAGTCTGTCAATCAATCGATCGACATGCAACTAATTATTGGGATTAGTGTATGTCATATATCATCCCAATACCCGTGTGGGGTTTCAAACAATCAAACACAGATTTTATTTGTGCAGTTGGGCGATGTGTAAAATTTATCGTCCCAATCAATATCAGTCAAATGTGTGTATATAAACAAATCGTCCGATTTGTTTATTTTTATTTCTTTTCATATACACATTAAAAATTCTATTTTTAACTATAAAATATTTTAACTATGTAAATATTTTATTTCATTTCACATCATACAATCATCTACACAACAAAATCAAACAAACAAGCATACAAGCCGTCCATGGTCTGTGGACAACGGGTGTCGGGTGCTACTAAACACCGTTTGCATCCTAGTATATATTTATAACTAGAAAAATAAAAGTAGAGGTGAGAAGTTCTCACCGAATTGCTAATCCAACGCCACGACTCTTCTTAGGTAGAAATCTTCGTCGTTCTTGCCTCTTGTCACTTTCTTTGCCCGTATTCTCTACATATGTAAAAATCACATTTTTACTTCGCTATTCAATATATAAAAATCGAATTTTTACTTCGCTATTCAATATATAAAAATCGAATTTTTACTTCGCTATTCAATATATAAAAATCGAATTTTTACTTCGCTATTCAATATATAAAAATTGAATTTTTACTTCGCTATTCAATATATAAAAATCGAATTTTTACTTCGCTATTCAATATATAAAAATCGAATTTTTACTTTCGATTCACATGAATAAAAATCTCGCCTTTCCTTCGTTAAAAAAAAAAATCGTGTCTTTAATCGAAGAGATTGCATGTAAAAATCTAAACTTTTCATGTTAATGTATATATTAAAAATCCTAACATTTTCATAGATAAAAATATATTCTTTTCTCACATAACAATATTAAAAATATTATATTTTCTCATATAAAAATATTATATTTTCTCATATAAAAATAGTATCTTTACATTAATAAAAATCATATTTTTAATCTTCATATATGATAAAAATCATATTTTTACAATCCTAACTATTTACATATATGTGTTAGGATAAAGGAAAAAAAAAAGAATAAAATAAAGTAAAAAAAAACATACTGTTCAAATCGGAAGAGGGGGGGTGCGCCGCGTTCTCGGTGTTGGGAGGAGGTGCTGCGGCCTTCTGGAGTGGCGGCTCCAGGTCTTCAGGGTGGCGGGTGGACTGCGGTTTGCTCGAGAGCAGAAGGGGGCGGAAGAGAAGAGGTTGGAGGAGGAGTAGAGGGGAGCTTGAGGGTGGTGGGCCCTGGCTTCGACAGGCGGTGGCGATGGGTGGTGGTGCGTGGGCGACGGCTGAGCGATTTAGGGCGTAGGTTTTTTTTCATTTGTTCGATCTTAGTATAAGAGAGAGAAGAGGGGTTAAGGGAATATATATTTAATTATTTTAAATTTAAAAAAGGGTTGACTTTTATTTCGAACACGAAACGCAACCCACCGCCTGTCGTCCCTAGCGTATTATCCCCATTCCGAACACAATGGGATATGTATCGTAAGCTGATTCGACCATTTCGATCAGTTTCTGTTAAAATCAACATATAACTCCATATATTGAATTTGAACACGCATTTCAATTTACTGGGGCCACATACTAACTCGAAAAATTCTAGAAAAATATTTTCTAGCTTCGTATTGACGATACGATCCTAACAAAACTAGTTTCGGCGAATTCAGAGGCCATTGGAAAAATGGCCATTTTCCAGTCGATTAAAATCAACTAAAACTGGTCAAATACGTTTTCTCTTGCCACGCTCACATATTGAATCGAAAAATTATGAAATTTGAAACCTAGCAATAATTTGACATCACGGACCCAACAAAAGTGGTTTCGTCGAAATCCGAGGTCATTTGCAAAATTTCCATTTTTAAGGGCCTGAATTCCATAGCGACTATTCAGAATTTTCAACTGGACATATCTTTTGATCCCCGCTATGAAATTTTGATTTTTCGGATTCGTTGGAAAGATAGTCACAATTAGATCCCATTATTTTTGGTTTCACTAAAATCCTGTTTATTTTGCACCCGGTACATTCATTTGAAGTTTGAAATCGAATTATCGAACTACCGCGCCATTTTCAATTCTATTTATAATTATATATAATTATTTATATTCTAACGACGACGTATATAATATATACGTTCGAATTCTATTCAAAATAAATTTCTCGTTGATTTTATTTAAAATAATTCATTTTAAATAATCAAAATTCGCTAAAATTGCCAAAATAAAAATTTTAAACTGGCCCAGATTTTCGGGTTGTTACAATCTCCCCCACTTAAAACTTTTCATCCCCGAAAAGGAACAAAGTCGAAAGTGGTTTGATCAATCAACTCTACATTCGATCTGGCTTCCATTCTCCAACTTTTCAGTTTCTATGAATTTTCAAATTCTTCAAAAATTTGGCTAACACCCGGAATTTTCGAAAAATTTCGCCATAACCTCCCCTGCACCGGGAGCCACGAGAAAATCCCGAAATTGCCATACAGGCCTTCTGATTTCAAAAAGAAAAAGAAAAATCCAAGCGGCTAGCCAATAGGCTCATAAAATCATCATCACCCAAACAAAACAGTAAATTATGTAGTAAACATGTACCTATTTGTCGGGCAAACAAATTTTATTCTCTGCTCTAGCCTCCTTGCTATGACCTGTTCAATGTAAGTACATGTATATGCAAGCTAATGTGACCAATTTTCAATACAGTTCAATATTTGGTTCAATTTGGTTAAAGGTTCAACATCTTAATTAATCAACCAATAATCAAACAACTCAACCATCAATCAATTAGTTGGTTATCATTTCAAATGCATAACTTTAATATATAGTCAAAAATCAGATTTTTGATGCCAAATCACAACAATAGGCCCTATCTAGTTTTGGTTCTCACACCAGTCAATAGGAAATATATAGAAATCTCACTTTCGTCATTCGAATATAAACACCGATGATGAGGCCTCATCATCAGAATCATCTCCGGGTGACTAGAGTGTGATTCTATATCTATCCAATATATTAAAATTTCGAACACACGTTTGCAAGACGTATATGCAAAATCTCTATATACTGGACTTTCCTAATCAATATGAAATAAATAATCAAATACGAATAATTGATCTTAAATTTTCAAAACACAATTTGTTTTCATTTTGAAAATATACTCTTCACACTCGTTCTAGGATACTACTGATCCCATCTCTAACGAGTCATTCCCATTGGATATTACTAATCCAATATCTGATGAATTCTTTCGTATGGTTCTAAGGTGCCTTGTACTCCGAGCTTGGTAAACCAAAGCTCTGATACCAACTGTGAAAACCCGTAACTTCCCCGTGAAGGAAAGGGCGGATAGTTCGAGAACAAACCACAACAGAACGTAGACGAAAGAACATTTCATTGTATATTACAACAATGCACCAGAATACAAGAATATACAGAGTATAAATGAATATTACATAGAAATACCAGAGATTTAAATTACATTTAAATACATCGTAGCGGAAAATAATACAATGCACAACTATAAGAGATATACGGATACAAAGCTTTCCGGATATCATTCCAGCTGTAAACCAGGATCCTGTGAAAACAAATCTGCAAAACCAAAACTACTAGCTGCCCGTGTCGAAAATAGGGGCACCTAGAGTTTAGGTTAAAACAATAAACTCCAGGTCAGTCATGTGACTGGTGTGAGAACTAAAACAGTTATTTATCTTTATTTTCAAAGTAAGGTAAATCAAGGGACCACGCCGTATAACACGGAACGGGTTTCCTCCCAAGAACACCAGTGCATAAACAACAGCGCAATGCTAAATAAAGAAAAATGAAGCTATTATAAGACCCAGGTCCCATCACACAATGCAACGCAAGCCGGAGGATAGGGTTTTTACCTTATAATAGCCAAGAATGCTTGATACGTTTAAAACAAATCATTTGATACTATTATAAGTGTATATTGTATAAAATATCTTCAAATCATAAGTATCAATCATAGATGGCTTAAGCGCCCCATCCCACTATGTCGCCATACTAGGCTCTACAATCAAAACCGCAAATGTCACGTATTTTGAAGTTGGGTTTCCATCTGTGAACCGAGACAAAAGATAGCCCTCAACCGATTCGAGACTGTCTAGCCCGAGTCTCAGGCAAGCGCGCAGGCAAGCCTTGGATCCTTAGGGCCGGTCCACCGATGTGGATTATTATGCCTAAACACTACGTTTCTCCGCCCTTTGGGGCGTAAATGAGCCAACGAATGGCTCCATCGGACCCGGATCGTCCGATTTAACCGATGCGCCACGCAACAGCAACAACCACCCAGGTGAAAAGTATATAAATGTCAGGGCTGGTAGGTCACTGAAACCACCCTAGCTAGAAAGAAACGCATGTCCTCCCTGACGTCCGTCTCCCGTTTTTGGTTCACAACCGGGGTGTAAGGCTCACGAATTCACGTTACACAAAGTTGTGCCACACAGGCTGTGCTTTGATCATCACTACAAGACTTTGCTTTTCAACATAAGCCTCGATCAATTGCATCTTAGCATGCCACACAGGCAAACCACCCTATGCAACCGATATCATTCACACAGAATGAAATCCAATGTTAGACACACAGTCCATTTACAAGTCCGTTCTGGGTCTGAACGAAACCGGAGGCACTTTCCTCGCATCTCCATCGATCACCAAGCACATCTGGACGACCACCGATTGATTCCCTCATCTTGGGTGTACAACCCAATCAAGATCATCAGTAATCACCCAAACGATGTGAAGACTTCCGGTCTTCAACCACCGTCTTCATCTTCGACTTATCGTCGTATCAGTTATTCAGAATGGGATAAACCCGATCTTTCCGAATAACTCGCGTATATTTTAAATAATTGTTACACAAACACAACATACGCCTCATTCCAATTCATCAGTCACTAACCGTAAATTAATCAAGAGAATAATTTCCCAAATATTAACCCCGAAGGCCGAAAGCAACATCAGATCAATATCCAGAAAACCATTCTGCTTGGCTAACCGACAGTTAGTTTCTAAATTTCACATTCATAGGGAAAGGTTCCCATTAATTTTATCCAAGATAAATTCCTTGAATTTATTCTTTAATCTATTTTTGAATATCAATTCAAACTAGTCGGGATTAACGAACTTTACCGAAGTAATCATTTGTTTTAATTTCCCAATCCCAACCTATTCATCCCATGAAGTAAAACGGGTCTTACTTCATATCTAACACCACGGTGTTATTGGTAAATTCAATTACCATTTCACGTTCAAATCTAATTAAAGATTTAACTATCGCCTAGAGTAAAACTGGTGATACTCCATTCTCGATCTTTTCAATCTAATTAAAGATTCATTAAAACTCCACTTAGTTTTCATCATTAACTAGATTAGAGAATCAGTGTCATTTAAAACACGGTTCACGATAAACCCAAAATCACATTCCATTAATTATCGGGTTAAAGAACGAGGGTTATTTAAACACTGTTCACAATAAACCCAAAAATCAATATCAATTCAATTCCAATTAAATATTATTTAATTGGTACACTTCATTAAATCTAAGTAAAAAGATTTAATCTTTTCTCAACTGGGTTCAAAAATGGTGTTAATCAAGACACTATTCACGACAAACCCAAATCACATTTGATATTAAATACAAGGCTCTGAATAGAAAATATATCGGCTTATATTCAATATCAGATTCTACGACCAACAAATATCGTATTGGAAATAACGATATACATATCTATATCGTTCAAATTTCCATAACAACATCTGTATAATCACGAAATCCAATATCGAAATATTCCGAAGACAATTTCGATTCAAATCCATTCCAATGCAATCATTGGAAATTCTGGTTATTTTCAAAAACATTTCAAATTCAATTTATTTATTTAAAAATAAATAGAATTATAATTCTAATTCAAAACTAGTTCATTTCGATAAAAATCTATTTTTATCTTTTCAAATATGGAGTTTTTCATCCCAATTCTTTCTAAATCATTTCTTATGATTTCACACAAATTATCACTATTTTTAATAATTTTATCAAGGCCCGTACAGTCGATTTCCATCAATGGCCATCGAACTGCACTTACAACAACCTTTTCCAAATTTGATTTGGACATAATATCAAATCCAACCATTAGATTTAAAATTTATAATATTCATTGGAAAGCTCTTTTCGATACGAACCCAACGGTTCTGGTTTTAGGAGAATCCGACGGCCGGATCTCCCGCAATATCCGTTCGAAGTCAATGGTCGAAATTCGCGAACTGTCGCGGCGCGGCGCGTTCTATTCAGGCCATTATATTATATATATAATATATATAATATATACTTCGTCGATTTCCTTTTTAAAACGTGCTTTATAAATCGTTTAAATTCATTTTCAAAACGGTTTCAACTTCATATTCAATTTCAAATCAAAATTGAATATTCCAATATAAATTCGTTTTAAATTCATTTCAAATCGATTTCAATTCAAATTCAATTCGTTTTAAATTCAATTTAAAACGATTTCAATTCTATTTCAATTCTATTCAAATTCATTTCAAAAAGATTTCAATTCTATTTCGTTTATATTCAATTCCCATTCGAATTCATTTCTATACAGTTTCAGTTCAAATTCATTTCTATTCAATTTCAATTCGAATTCGTTTCTATTCAAATTTCAAATCATTTCAGTGTATTTCAAATTTCAAATCAATTCAGTTTAATTCGAATTTCAATTAATTCAGTTTAATTCGAATTTCATATCAATTCAGTTTAATTCGAATTTCAATATAGTTCGAATTTCAAATCTATTCAATATTCATTGAGGAATGAATAAAATCGATATAAATATCATTCACGTCAAAATGGCGTTGATCTAACCAACACGGCTTCATATGCTTCTATTTTCAAATATTCTATTTCAAATGTTTCTATTTCAAATATTTCTCTTTCAAATATTTCTATTCAAATATTTCTATTTCAAATATTTTTATTTTAAATATTTCTTTTTCGAAACTGGAATGAGGCCCAATGAATTACCATATAATGTTAATTATATGGATTTTCTACACCACAGGTATACCATAACAACGATGAATAATCAACCATCATCCAAAGTGCATTCTACACTGTATAAGCATCAAATATAAATATTTAACGCTCATAACAGTCTGTCAATCAATCGATCGACATGCAACTAATTATTGGGATTAGTGTATGTCATATATCGTCCCAATACCCGTGTGGGGTTTCAAACAATCAAACATAGATTTTATTTGTGCAGTTGGGCGATGTGTAAAATTTATCGTCCCAATCAATATCAGTCAAATGTGTGTATATAAACAAATCATACAATTTGTTTATTTTTATTTCTTTTCATATACACGTTAAAAATTCTATTTTTAACTATAAAATATTTTAACTATATAAATATTTTATTTCATTTCACATCATACAATCATCTACACAACAAAATCAAACAAACAAGCATACAAGCCGTCCATGGTCCGTGGACAACGGGTATCGGGTGCTACTAAACACCGTCTGCATCCTAGTATATATTTATAACTAGAAAAATAAAAGTAGAGGTGAGAAGTTCTCACTGAATTGCTAATCCAACGCCACGACTCTTCTTAGGTAGAAATCTTCGTCGTTCTTGCCTCTTGTCACTTTCTTTGCCCGTATTCTCTACATATGTAAAAATCACATTTTTACTTCGCTATTCAAAATATAAAAATCGAATTTTTACTTCGCTATTCAATATATAAAAATCGAATTTTTACTTTGCTATTCAATATATAAAAATCGAATTTTTACTTCGCTATTCAATATATAAAAATCGAATTTTTACTTCGCTATTCAATATATAAAAATCGAATTTTTACTTCGCTATTCAATATATAAAAATTGAATTTTTACTTCGCTATTCAATATATAAAAATCTAATTTTTACTTTCGATTCACTTGAATAAAAATCTCGCCTTTCCATTGTTAAAAAAAAATCGTGTCTTTAATCGAAGAGATTGCATGTAAAAATCTAAACTTTTCATGTTAATGTATATATTATAAATCCTAACATTTTCATAGATAAAAATATATTCATTTCTCACATAACAATATTAAAAATATTATATTTTCTCATATAAAAATATTATATTTTCTCATATAAAAATATTATCTTTACATTAATAAAAATCATATTTTTAATCTTCATATACGGTAAATATCATATTTTTACGATCCTAACTATTTACATATATGTGTTAGGATAAAGGAAAAAAAGAATAAAATAAAGTAAAAAAAACGTACTGTTCAAATCGGAAGAGGGGTGTGCGCTGCGTTCTCGGTGGTGGGAGGAGGTGCTGCGGCCTTCTGGAGTGGCGGCCCCAGGTCTTCAGGGTGGCGGGTGGACTGCGGTTTGCTCGAGAGCAGAAGGGGGCGGAAGAGAAGAGGTTGGAGGAGGAGTAGAGGGGAGCTCGAGGGTGGTGGGCGCTGGCTTTGATGGGCGGTGGCGATGGGTGGTGGTGCGTGGGCGATGGCTGAGCCATTTAGGGCGTAGGGTTTTTTTTTTCATTTGTTAGATCTGAGTATAAGAGAGAGAAGAGGGGTTAAGGGAATATATATTTAATTATTTTAAATTTCAAAAAGGGTTGACTTTTATTTCGAACACGAAACGCGACCCACCGCCTGTCGTCCCTAGCGTATTACCCCCATTCCGAACACAATGGGATATGTATCGTAAGCTGATTCGGCCATTTCGATCAGTTTCTGTTAAAATCAACATATAACTCAATATATTGAATTTGAACGCGCATTTCAATTTACCGGGGCCACATACTAACTCGAAAAATTCTAGAAAAATATTTCCTAACTTCGTATTGACGATATGGTCCTAACGAAACTAGTTTCGTCGAATTCAGAGGCCATTGGAAAAATGGCCATTTTCCAGTCGATTAAAATCAACTGAAACTGGTCAAACACGTTTTCTCTTGCCACGCTCACATATTGAATCGAAAAATTAAGAAATTTGAAGCCTAGCAATAATTTGACATCACGGACCCAACAAAAGTGGTTTCGTCGAAATCCGAGGTCATTTGCAAAATTTCCATTTTTAAGGGCCTGAATTCCATAGCGACTATTCAGAATTTTCAACTGGACATATCTTTTGATCCCCACTATGAAATTTTGATTTTTCGGATTTGTTGGAAAGATAGTCACAATTAGATCCCATTATTTTTGGTTTCACTAAAATCCGGTTTATTTTGCACCCGGTACATTCATTTGAAGTTTGAAATCGAATTATCGAACTACCGCGCCATTTTCAATTCTATTTATAATTAGATATAATTATTTATATTCTAACGACGACGTATATAATATATACATTCGAATTCTATTCAAAATAAATTTCTCGTTGATTTTATTTAAAATAATTCAATTTAAATAATCAAAATTCGCTAAAATTGCCAAAATAAATTTTTTAAACTGGCCCAGATTTTCGGGTTGTTACAGATTGTGAGGTTCAAATTTGAAGTGTAATGTGATAATCAAGTTAACAGTTGGGAATCGAGAAGAAACTCGAGTTGAAATGATATTTGGCTCGGATATAAGCGAAAGGTTGTGTCTTGGATAAAAGCAGATTGGGATGACCCTCGTATCCACTGAATTGATAACAGGTGGAAAGGATATAATGATATGCCGACAAAAAGGTACAAGTTTATATTTCTGTTGGATATAAGATTTATGAGCCGAATTGGCAAACCGCTTGGCTGTTTGATTTTCTTTTTGGTTGTAGATGGCCCAAAGAGGCGAGTTGGAGTTGACCTATTGACCAGTATAAAGGAGGTGCTGACGAAATTTTTCGAAGAGTTAAGGCGTTAGAAAATTTTCATTGATAAGAATTGGTTAATATTTAATTGAAATTAAATTGGTTCAGTTGAAACTAAAGTTAAGAAGTGAACAAATATGTTCCCAGTCGATAGGGTCGTTCTCTACCTTAGCAATTTTGAGGACAAAATTATTTTAAGTGGGGAAGATTGTAATGACCCGCATTTGCAGAGGTATTATAATTAATTTATTTAATCATATAAAAAGGTGATTAAAAGGATTTCATGGTCGTTGAATTAAATAATGGTGAATATTTAATTAAAATAATAATTAAATAATATATTTAATTCTGAAATAACCAGAATTGGCTGAAATGGCGATATGTGTGAATTGGGCAATTCGAATTATATAATTCAGTTTAAAGTTGAATTATAGTAATGAATATATTTAATCATCGACAGTTGAACGTATAGTTTATAATATAATTATAAACGAGCTCGAAATGGCGCTGCAGTTTGTAAATTGGCGATTTGAACTTCAACTGAATGTACAGGATTCGTTTTAAGCCGGATTTCGGTGAAATAAGAAACGTGTGGAGCTGGTGGAGTATATCTTTCTAGTGGAAGAGAAAAATCTGGATTTCGTCGTGTAGATTTTGATTTATGTCCAAATCAAATTTTAGAAAAGTCATTGTGGAATTCCTTTATAATTTATAAAGGAATTATTTATATTTTTAAAAAGGAATTTCAATATAAATCGAATATCAGGTTGACCCAGATTTGAAATATCAAGTTAGAAATTCATATGGGAATATTCTAGAGTTGTATGGTATTCCGTTGTGAATATAGACGCTAGTATAAATTTATTTATATTTAATTTAATTATATTTAAATATATTTATATATTTAAACGGGTCATTCAGAGCTTTAAAAATAGCCACTTTTGCAAACGAAGTTGGAATTCGACAAAACTAATTTTGTTGGATCCGCAATGTCAAATAGTTGTTATATTTCTAGTTTCATGATTTTTAGGGTCACTATGTGGCCGTACGGATTTTTAGAGTGGAAAACAGTTAGTATTTTGACAGTTAAAAATACACTGTGTGAGCATACGAAGTCGGAATTCGACGAAACCAGTTTCTTTGGGACCGTAATGTCAAACTCTAGCAGTATGTCCAGTTTGGTGATTTTTGGGTATCGTGTGTGATTACAGGAATTTTAAAGGACAAAATAAAACTGCAGTTGATTATAAATTAATATAATAATAAAAAATATATCTAAAATCCCTATAAATACACCACTAACTTCCTCAAAACCTAAATTGATCCTCACAAAGTCAACATAAAAGAATGCGCCGCTATTTTCTTATTCCAGTAAAAGGTTCCGATCTTTGAAATTCAAAAACAATCCCAATAAAATTCTATAAATCCAAATATCCACATATGTGAGTTGCTGGTGGTATCCTCTTCAAGATGGAACCAGATTCATGGCTTGCGATCGCTATTTTCTGAAACTCGACGTCTACAGCAAACACTTAGGGTTTCATCATTCTTGAGTTGTGAACTTTGATTCGTGAATTTGAAGACTGTTTTGGGTTTGTGATGGCAAGAGACACCTTTTGGCTGAGTTTGGGAAAAATCCGAGACAAATTGTGTCGCGCACTTTACTGTTGGTGCTTCAGGCACGGTTGGAATCGCATTCGAGGGGGTGTGTGCGAGTTGAAGGTATTGGCTATGAGAGGAGAGTGTTGGAGATGCGATGAACGTTGGAGTTGACAGTGTGAAAATCGGTTGTGAAATGGATGAATGGTGTGAGGTGGAAATTGCAGTAATGGTGTTACTGGGAGCTTGCGTTCAAGTGTTGGAAGGAGATACTGTAGTGGAGGCTTGCTTCATGGGTTGTAAAGTGGAAGGATGGGCCAACTATGAGGAGGGGTGAGGCCCAATTAAGTGTAATTTGATTTTAGTTAATTTTATTTAAAATTATATGAACTTCGTAAAGCGATAACTATTTCATACATTATCAAAACTTAGCGAAACAAGATCCGTTGGGATCGTATGGACAGACACTATACGATGGAACTGACTAGGAGTGGAGTGGAGCTCGATTGAATTTATGGCAAAATAAATTTTTTGATTCAAATCAAATAACAGTTTATCGTTCTTTAACGATGAACTGCCAAAGTGAGTAAATCTCACTAACTCTGAACAGTTTATAATTTCATGTTGTATTTTTTGAACTGTTAAATATTGGCTGATTGACTGTGTGTTGACTGTTTGGTTGAACTGCTAGTCAGTTAGTTGAATTTCTATATTGATTCTGTTTAACAGAATATATCATATGGAACTGAAAGTGATGTTGATTTTATATTGTATAACATCTGTGGATGCAGGGAGACAGGTTGGAGGAATCCAGAATTTATTTTACTATGATTTATATTGTAATATATGATGTGATATATAATCTGTTGTCGATTATATGTGTTTGAACGATATTGGTCATCGTGATTTGATGTGTTAAATACCATAACATACCGGAATGGTGAAAAGGAAAATTTCAAAACGAATATTGAAATAGATTTATGTACAAAATCAAAGAAGATTTTATAAAAGGAATTATTTATAAATGGAATATTTATAAATAGAAATTTATTTATAAATGGATTATTTATAAATAGAAAATACTTAGAAATGAAACCCTAAAGGAATTATTTGCAAACCATTTGCAAATAGATTAGAACGAGAAAGGTTTGTAAGCCATTTATAAATCAATCAGAAAGAGAAATGTTTGCAAACCATTTACAAATGGAATCGAAAGAGGAATATTTGTAAAACCTTTACAAATGAAATCAAAAAGGAGGTATTTGTAAAACCATTTACAAATAGAATTAAAAAGGAAATATTTAGAAAATAAATAGAGTTATAAAAAGGAAATTTGTTTATAACCGAATAGGATGTTATAAAAAGGAAAACGTTATAAAAAGGAAAACGTTACTAAAAAGGAAATCATTTGTAAAGTGAAGAACCGTTACTAAAAGTAAATATTTACAAATTAATAGTTATTCGAAAAGGAGTTAATCGAATATTAGTTATTCGAATATTAGTTTATTCGAATAGAGTTAAAGGAAAGGAATTATCGATTATTAGTTAATCGAAAGGAGTTATAAATTATTTGTTAATCAAAGGGGTTATCGATTATAGTTTAATCGAAAAGAGTTATCGATTTGTTTAATCAAAGTGAGTTATAGAATATTGGTTATTCGATGGAGTTATCGAATTTAGTTATTTGATGGAGTTAATCGATTAGAGTTAAAATAAAGGAGTTAATCGAATATAGTTTATTCGAATAGAATCAATTGAGTTAATCGAATATTAGTGATTCGAATAAAGTAAAAGGAGTTATCGAGTATTAGTTATTCAAATAAGAGTTAAATAGAGTTATTGAATATTTTTTATTCGAATAGAGTTAAATGGAGTTAAAGGAATAAAACGAATATAGTTTATTCGAATGGAATTAAAGGAGTTAATCGAATTTGGTTTATTTGAATAGAGTTAAAGGAGTTATCAACTAGAGTTGAATCAAATAGAGTTAATCCAATAACGTTAGTCCAATAGAGTTAATTGATAAGGGTTAATCGAATAGAGTAAATTGAATAGAGTTATCGAATATACCTTATCGAAGGAAAGAATTATCGAATAGAGATGATTCAAAGGAGAGTTACGTAAGGAAGTTGTTAAAGAATTAAAAGGGTGAACTTTGTCTATTTCAAGGTTAGAAATGTTGTTCAGTTAAGGTCTGAGAGGTTGTATTACCCCAACTTGATTGACTCCATTTTTAACTAAGGAATGATTAAGGTTCGAGAGTGAAAGTGGTTAAGTAAATTTAGTAAATAAGTATAGTGGTTTGAGTTGTCGTCGCTATGTTGATTTAAATCTCTGTTAAATCCAAGTAAAGAAGATTTGGAAATGTTTTCCAAATAGAATCAGAAATAAAATCAAATATTGAAATTGGAAATATGGATTAGAAATGGAAATGATTTCCAGTGTTAACATATATTTTCTAAAAATAGAAAATAAGGAAATATGAATATATATATACATATATTTAGATATATATATGATTGATGATTGATTGATAGAATTTCCATCTAGAAATAATACCGTTGTTTGCACACGTGTTTTCTTTGATGGTTAAATCACAGACTATCAAAGTTTTTGACCATTTTAACGTTGTTAATATGGACAGACCTGTTGGATTATTATGCAAAGAACCACTCTGTATTGGCATAAGCGCTGCGAATCGTATATGCAAAAGATAATTAAAGACGGAGTAAAGTGGAAGGGCTATTATATAAGTCTTAGATAACAGTTCCTAAGATGGATGTACTGAATAGTACCTTCAGTTCATCCTGTTCCTGGATGACTTGTATGGATGAATGTCAAACAGAGTATTTCTAGACGATCACGTATATTGATTTCTCCAACCGTACCAAGAGTGGAAGCGGAGAAGGAAACTTCTTTTAGCTAACACATAATGTATTGTTGAGAACGTCAATCGGTGATTTGATGGATTTGATGATGTGGCATTTGAAGTGAATCTGGTGTGATGATAAAGCGTAGCTTCAAGCCTCATCAACCGGTAAATGAAAGATATCGGGCAGGCAGCATGCCTAAGTCGGTCGCTCCGAAGTAGGGTGAAACACCCCACCTCCGTTAGGGTCACTCTCAAAGGGAATGCCCTAATTTTGGTGGAGGTTTATAAGTACAAGTCACAGATATACAAGACAGATATAAGAACACATATTTGTAAACAGCGGACAATCAACAACTTTTATTTCATAAAAGCAAATACGTGCTACAACAACATCACCATAATTGTCTTACATCTTTTCCAAAAACATAACATAACACTTTCATAATCTGTCTTGATTACATTATTTAAAGAAGCATAAATAAAACATAGATAAACTGCAAAAGCCCCATAGTGGTTGTCCAAAGCCATAGTTCAAAATGAAAAAGGTCCAAGCAATACATTTCTCTTCTTCAAGCTGGATGTTAAGGCTGGTCAAGCTGCAGTGTTCCCTCCTTGTGGACCTGGGGGGGGGGGGAACGGAAGAAAAGAAGACGAAAGAAAAGTAGAGTCAGACATAAAGCCTGAGTAAGTCTAGTACTATTCTATCTATGAATAAAGAACTGGGTATGATAAGTATAAACAAGAAGTGGGAAAGCACTATAAACTTGGTTAAGTTGTCTAGGGTCGAATATGCTATCGTACCCCATGTTAATCTCTGAACCCATATAAACTAGTTTCCAACTGGCACCCCATAATCAGGGTGAAGTGATCCATTCTATGATGATCGGCTCCTACTCGCATAGTTACATGTGTCTTACGGCCCCCGATGTTGTAGTTACCTATGCTGGTCCCACCATGGGGTGTATCAAGTCCCATGGTGGCGGCCCGACACAATCCTAGAATGCACAGGTATGCTACTGGTGTCCAGTGCCTTATTTTTCTGCGCCGGAGTGTGTGCACGCCCGCACCCTGTTAGAACCTACACTGCTACACCACCGCCGTCGATTTGACCTCTTACAATCAGCCCAGTAATCGTGACCCACCCTGCCTAGTTTCAGGGTATCATGATACACCTTCTAGGGTTACTGCTGAAAAGGGTCCCCCGTTACTAGATTTTCTATCTCTAGCCAACATGCTAAGTTGGTTAAGTGTTTTCTAACCTAACCCCCACCAGTCCGTTTAGTTTAGCATGTTCCATTTTGATTAAGTCTTTAGTTCACTTAATCCTAACAATCCTGACTCAGCCTTAATTGTCTTATTAAAGCCTTGACCTCTCACATTAGACATGTATTGTTGTGGCTGCCTGTTGCCGGTTGGTTCCGGGCAGTCTTACGCCACAACTCAGTCTAACCTCGGGTCCTTATTGGGCTCCATGTTTAACCTCCCACATTGGATAGGTATTGTTGTGACTACTGGACAGCCGGGCGGTTCCGGGCAGGTTTACATCACAACTCAATCCAACCTCGGGTTAAACACATCGTATGTTCTACATTTACATATTTTGTCTTTCTTCTTTATTTTCTTATATGTAAATATTTGCGGCCCATTATTAAGTTAATGGTGTAAAGGTTACACCAATCATGGGCCCAACCCATACTTGAATTTGGGCCCTTCTACTTTATATTTTCATTTATTAATAAATTTAACCCAACGTTATTTTCCCCCGTTTAACACGTCCGTTTATTATATATATGTTGGGCTTAGCCTTTTTAAGCCCAACTTAGCCATGAGAAAAAAAGGGGAGGCTTAAAGCGTGATTACATACACAAAAAGGGGAATGTGAACGCATGAACTTGCAACGTGACGTTGGAACTACAAAATAGAAACTGGTGTACTTGCATAGTGGTAACATATACTTTGGTCATAAAGCATAAGTGACATGCATCAAACCATGTAAACTTGTAGTTAAGTTAAGAATATCACTATTGTCACATAGGCTTAACTACAACATAAACCTATATTTTTATTCAGGCATAATGTCAAACATAAGCAAATCATGTTCATAAGATTACTACATGTTTACAAAGGTGCTTACTTTTGTTATTAACACAAAAGTATAGTTCAACTTAATCATGATTTTAAATCTATTCACATAACCATGGCATAAATATGAAATCATGATTTTTACTTTAGTCATGCAAACTTGCAAAAGGGATTTTTGAATCTAACCTAGCTATGTACCACATATGTCATCATATAATTCTTGTTAACAATATGGATTTCAATTATGCAAAATATCAATCATAGCCTAGTCATATTCATAAGTTTGCAAATAGGTTTTCTAGTACAAAAGCATGGCTTAATACATAGATCATGGTGCCAAAATTTCAACATAGTTTCATATGAACTATAATAACCCAAATTTGTTCCAATTACGTACAAAATGATTTTTGTACAAAAATATACATTATGATGGCATAGTAGCAAAACCCCAAACTTGCATGAATTTCAATTAATCAACTACATACATGTTGCTTCAACATGGATTACATAATTTGCGAATATTCCAAACGTATACTTGCATAAAACTACCGCAAACATGTAGTTTTTCATAATGAATAACATAATTCGAGAATATCCAAACGTATACAATATCCCAAATCGATAAGAATCATAGTAACGCACAAATATGAATTACTTCATCGCCACAAATCAAGTATACAAACCAACACAATTATTTGTTCATACCAAAATAATACTCTACTTACAATTGTGTGTCGAATTCTCCAATTTAGGAATTTGGAGATGCGATTCCTTGTTGATTTGATTTGATTAAGTTGCTTTATGCTTTAGAATTTGCCCCCTAATCCTCTCTCCAATTGGTGGCTACTTCTAGTCGTTCCTCAGCAACATGATAGCCTTGTTCTTATTTTTGAATGAATAGATTAGGTTAAGTCTAGGATCATTTTTATAGGGGTTATGAACTGATTAGGACCATTGATGTTGCTTGGATTGATCGTAGCCATTCATTCGAAAGAGAGACCAATTAGAGCCTACCACCTAGCCCTAATGACAAAGCAGACCTCTGAAAATCGACCAACATAGAATAGGCCAGCCAGGTTGGGCTGGGTTCGACCTGGCTTTGGACCAGGTCGACAGCCCTGTCGACAGCCCTGTCGACCTGGCTAGACCAGGTCGACAGCCCAGTCGACCTGGGTGCATTAGGCGGGAGTTTTCCCGCCCTGGCCAATTGGGCCCGATTTTGGAATTAAAACTTGTTTTTCTGAGCTGTTTTATTCTGTTCGAATTTTAAACTTAATTCAGAAACTTCCGAAGGCCATATCTTCTTCATACGGACTCCGTTTTTCGAAAACTCGGACTCTATTTCGCGTATTTTTCCGAGACGAACGCAATGGCGTATCCCGTTTCCCTTAGTTCTTTGATTTGAAATTAATTATACTTTAATTTGTGAATTTCACAGCTATAGAATTTGCGGGGTGTTACATTCTCCCCCACTTAAAAGGATTTCGTCCCCGAAATCTTCAAGTTAGGAGGAATGTATATCCTAACATCCAATCATCCATCTACTCATCCATTAAACACGAGCATCCATTGTCCTTAAAAGACTTCTAATGCTTCATGATCATATGCGAAGTGTGTGTGTACATGAACTTATCTAATGCAAAATCAGGCGGTCTACTGATTCAGTTGACCTCCTTAATGCGAATTATGTAAGTGCCATGAATCCATTATGTATGCAAATTTTCCTATTCATGATTCTACATGAGTGCACAATCATTCAATACAAATGCAACATCCAAATGACAACACATTAGAGTTCAACCATATACGAATGCAAACATATATGCATATGCAATATGAAGTGACTGAGCCAATCTAAAACCTAGATTGTGTGTGTATATGCAACCACGAGCAACCACTAGCAATCACTTGCAACCACTTGCAACCATCATCCATAACATGTTTCAATTACATGTTTCCATCCAAAGGGTTTCTACCTAAAAGATAAGATCGAGGAAATATACCTAAAAAAATAGATAAAAGCGCAACTTAAGGAAAAGGAAAGATCAAGGATGTACCCTCGAACAGAAAAGGGTAGGCAGTGCGTATTCTAGCTTCAGTTTCCCAAGTCGCGTCTCCCTTGGCGTCGCTCCACTGAACTTTGACGAGCTTGACTTCGCGGTTGCGTAGCTTCTTCACTTCCGTTCCTAATATGCGGGTTGGAACTTTTCTTATGGTTGCTTCGCGTTCCACTTCGGCCTCTTCGAGGATATTTGGCTCTACCACCTCAGCTGGCTCATGTAGACATTTTCGGAGATGTGAAACGTGAAAAACGTTGTGGACTCCGGCCAACTTCTCGGGTAGCTCTAATCTATAGGCCATTTTCCCAATTTTCTCGATGATAGGGAAGGGCCCTACGAACCTCGGTGCCAGTTTTCCTGTGGTTCCAAAACTAACAACGTTTCTTAGCGGTGATACCTTGAGAAAAACTCTGTCTCCAACCTCAAATTCAAGGTCGGTCCTTCTCTTGTCGACATAGGACTTTTGTCTGTCTTGGGCCGTCTTCATCCTTCTTCGTATTAAGTCTACTTTCTCTGAAGTCTCTCGGATCATATCTGGTCCAAGTATGAGCTTATCCGTAGACTCCCACCAACAAGTGGGCGATCGGCACGGTCTTCCATATAAAGCTTCGAAGGGCGCCATTCCGATGGTTGCTTGATAGCTGTTGTTGTAGGCAAATTCCACCAAAGGAAGGTGGTCTTCCCATGTCCCTCCGAAGTCAAGGACGCATAGCCTTAAGAGGTCTTCCAAAACTATGTTCACTCTCTCTGTTTGGACGTCGGTTTGGGGATGATAGGCTGTGCATAAGCATAACTGCGTTCCTACTGCTCCTTGCAGACTCCGCCAAAACTCACTGGTGAAGATGGGGTCTCGGTCACTAACAATGCTAGATGGTATTCCATGGAGTCGAACGATTTCCTTGAGGTAAAGTGATGCTAGGGATGAGGCAGTTCTTTTACTTTTGACAGGTAAAAAGTGGGCACTTTTAGTAAGCCTATCCACTATTACCCAAATGCTAGTGTTGCCTCTCCTAGACCTAGGCAGCCCATCGATGAAGTCCATTGAGATGCTATCCCACTTCCACTGCGGGACCTCCAGAGGATGTAGCAGTCCGCCAGGCTTTTTCTGTTCCGCCTTAACCTGTTGGCACACCATACACTTAGAAACGAACTCTGCCACGTCCTTTTTCATGCCGTTCCAGAAGAAAGTCCTTTTTATGTCTTTGTACATTTTATCTCCGCCTGGGTGTATCGTCATCTTGGAGTGATGTGCTTCCTCGAGAACCTTCTTCACTAAATCTTTTGTTTGTGGGACGCATAGTCTTCCGTCTCGCCTTAGCAAACCCTTATCGTCGATGGAGTATCTGTTGAGGTGACTTGAAGTCTCACCCCTAATTAGCCTATCAATTGTTTCCACAAGCTGAGGGTCTTCGCGTTGTGCTGTCCCTACTGAATCCACTAAAGTTGGGCGCACTTCGAGAGATGCTAGCAAGCCTGGTACGAAATCGGAGGAAGGCCTAAAGTCGAAGCTGGCTATAAACTCTAGGCTTTGTCTTTCAACAAACAACGGGCTTAGGGTCAATTTCTTTCGGCTCAACGTGTCTGCCACTACGTTGCCTTTGCCCGGAGTGTAGGAGATTTCGAAATCGTACGAGGCAAGAAACTCCATCCATCTTTGTTGCCTCAAGTTAAGATCCTTCTGCGAGAAAAGATATTTCAACGATTTATGGTCAGTGTAAAGTTCGAACTTCTCACCTAGGAGATAGTGTCGCCAAGACTTGAGTGCAAAGACGATGGCGGCTAACTCAAGATCGTGGGTTGGGTAGTTCTTTTCGTGCACTTTCAACTACCTCCCGCCATAAGCTACTACCCTTCCTTCTTGCATTAAGACGGCGCCTAGCCCTGTCCCACATGCATCCGTATAAACAGTGAACATCTTGCTCCCATCTGGCAGCGTCAAAACTGGGGCTGTTGTGAGAGCCCTTTTCAGTCGTTGGAAAGCAAACTCGCAATCCAAGTCCCAATTGAACACTAGATTCTTCTTGGTCAATTTCGTGAGCGGAGCTGAGATTTTCGCAAAATCCCTTATAAACTTTCGATAGAAACCTGCTAGTCCCAGAAAACTTCGGACCTCAGTTGCATTCCTTGGTGTCTTCCAATCCTGTACCGCCACTACCTTAGCAGGGTCCACTGCTAACCCTTGTTTGGATACTATGTGCCCAAGGAACCTCACCTCTTCTCTCCAAAAGTGGCATTTGGAGAATTTGGCTTTTAGTTGATGGACTCACAAAGTTTCCATGATTGCCCTTAAGTGTTGAGCATGTTCCTCTTCACTCTTTGAGAATATAAGGATATCATCTTCGAAGACCACTACGAATTTGTTGAGGAAATCTCTAAATACCCTACTCATCAGGTCCACGAAGTAAGCAGGTGCATTTGTCAAGCCGAAAGGCATGACAAGCCATTCAAAGAAGCCGTCTGGGGTTCTGAACGCCGTTTTATCGATGCTATCCTCAGCCACCCTTAGCTGATGAAAACCGGTTGCTAAGTCGAGTTGGGAGAAAACAGACGCTCCTACAAGCTGGTCAAATAAATCGTCAATTCTAGGGAGAGGGTGCCTATTCTTTTTCGTTAGCTTGTTGAGCTCCCTATAGTCAACACATAGACGGAGCGAACCATCCGCCTTTGTAGCAAACACCACTGGAGCGCCCCATTCTGAAATGCTTCTCCTAATGAACCCCTTTTCTAGAAGTTCTTTAATCTGTTTACTGAGCTCTTTCCTTTCCCGTGGAGCCATGTGTCTAACGGGTAACGCAACGGTCTTTGCATTATCTACAAGATATATGCGGAAGTCTATTTCCCGCTTCGGAGGCAAGCCCTTCACCTCTTCGAAGACATCCGGATATTCCCGGACCACTTTAACTGATTGCAAATTTTCAACAGAGGCATCTAGCGATTCAAGGTAACTAAGCATAACCGCGTATGAGGGATTACAAGAAATTTCCAAAGTATTACCAAGATGGGTTAGGAGCCTAACAACCCTTTTCTCACAATCAAGGATGGCCCCATTACTGGATAGCCAATCCATACCCAAAATCAAACCATAACCCGAAAAGCCCAAAACAAAGGCACTACATTGAAATTCTACACTTAGAATAGAAATTTTCAATCCCAAACAGATCATAGACAAATGAGCTGGGCCCCCAATTGGGTTTGAAACAATTAAGGGGTCCTCTACCATACTAGTTTTTAGGTGCAGAGATTCTACTAAAGCAGACGAGATAAAGGAGTGTGATGCGCCAGAATCAAATAAAGTGCAAACGGGGTGATCATAAAGATAAACTACACTTTCTACAGAAGTATTTATACCTCGCTGTTGCAAAGGTGGTGCTTCCAGCACATGAACCTGTGCCCCTGAGGTGGATCCAGCCCTCTGCCCCTGTCCTCGTTTCTTTGGGCAATCCTTAGCCCTGTGGCTCGTCTCACCGCAAGAAAAGCACCCACCATTCTCCTTGGCCTTCTTTTTCCGGCAGTCCTTTACTAAGCGCCCCACTTTGCCACAGAAATTGCACTTCCTCTTCTCTTTGTTGCCTTTCCCGCCTTTCTTAAAGTCTGTCTTCTTAGGCTGCAAACCCTCTTTTTTCCCTTGAGAGCTCTCTGCCTTTGTCTCCTTCTTACCCTTATCCTCTTCATTCAGCAATGCCATTTGCACCAATCTTTCATACGTGGCTCCCATGGGTATATGGGTCATGGCCAAACTGTGTAATGGCTCATTCAACCCTTTGACGAAACGGAGAGCCTTCTTGTGCGGGGTGTTGACTAGGTCAAGCCCAAACCTAGCCAGCTCATCGAACTGATTCACATACTCTCTGACTGTCTTGTCTCCTTGCTTAAGAAATAAGAAATTTTCCAACTGCAAACTTCTTTCCGCATCTGAGAGAAATTTAGTCTCAAACCTTGCCCTAAAGTCCTCCCATGTCTCCACTGGTCTTTCAGCATTAGTGACTTCCCACCAGTAGGAAGCCTCGCCCTTCAATAGCCATACTGCCAATTGTACTTTTTGTCTATCCTCTACCTCAAAGATGATGAATAGGTCCTCAGCTTCTTTCAGCCAATTTCTAGCTGCCACGAAGGACTCAGTTCCATGGAAATCCTTTCCTACCATAGCTTTAAAATCTTTACATATCTTAGCAAACGTGTTTCCCCGTGGAGGAGGTGGAGGAAAAGGTGCCGCTGCAGCTGGATGATTTCCTGCACCTGGGGGAGGAAGAACGGTAGGACCGGGCTGAGTGGCTCTTGCTTCTAAGAACCGTCTAAACCAACCAGGTATTGGTACACCCTCTGGCAAGTTAAGTTCTCCGGACATGCTGAAACAAAAAGGATAGATTCAAAACGAAGGATAAGAGATAGTACCTATGGCTTTGGGGGGGGGGACTTTGCCTTTTTAAAATAAAATAATATCTTTCTTTTTTTAAAAATGCTTCTTTAAATTTCCTTTTTGAAAATAAATTTTTAGAACTTTTTATCTTATCTGGTAAACCTATGCTCTGATACCAAGTGAAACACCCCACCTCCGTTAGGGTCACTCTCAAGGGGAATGCCCAAATTTTGGTGGAGGTTTATAAGTACAAGTCACAGATATACAAGACAGATATAAGAACACATATTTGTAAACAGCGGAAAATCAACAACTTTTATTTCATAAAAGCAAATACGTTCTACAACAACATCACCATAATTGTCTTACATCTTTTCCAAAAACATAACATAACACTTTCATAATCTGTCTTGATTACATTATTTAAAGAAGCATAAATAAAACATAGATAAACTGCAAAAGCCCCATAGTGGTTGTCCAAAGCCATAGTTCAAAACGAAAAAGGTCCAAGCAATACATTTCTCTTCTTCAAGCTGGATGTTAAGGCTGGTCAAGCTGCAGTGTTCCCTCCCTGTGGACCTGGGGGGGAAACGGAAGAAAAGAAGACGAAAGAAAAGTAGAGTCAGACATAAAGCCTGAGTAAGTCTAGTACTATTCTGTCTATGAATAAAGAACTGGGTATGATAAGTATAAACAAGAAGTGGGAAAGCACTATAAACTTGGTTAAGTTTTCTAGGGTCGAATATGCTATCGTACCCCATGTTAATCTCTGAACCCATATAAACTAGTTTCCAACTGGCACCCCATAATCAGGGTGAAGTGATCCATTCTATGATGATCGGCTCCTACTCGCATAGTTACATGTGTCTTACGGCCCCCGATGTTGTAGTTACCTATGCTGGTCCCACCATGGGGTGTATCAAGTCCCATGGTGGCGGCCCGACACAATCCTAGAATGCACAGGTATGCTACTGGTGTCCAGTGCCTTATTTTTCTGCGCCGGAGTGTGTGCACGCCCGCACCCCGTTAGAACCTACACTGCTACACCACCGCCGTCGATTTGACCTCTTACAATCAGCCCAGTAATCGTGCCCCACCCTGCCTAGTTTCAGGGTATCATGATACACCTTCTAGGGTTACTGCTGAAAAGGGTCCCCCGTTACTAGGTTTTCTATCTCTAGCCAACATGCTAAGTTGGTTAAGTGTTTTCTAACCTAACCCCCACCAGTCCGTTTAGTTTAGCATGTTCCATTTTGATTAAGTCTTTAGTTCACTTAATCCTAACAATCCTGACTCAGCCTTAATTGTCTTATTAAAGGCTTGACCTCTCACATTAGACAGGTATTGTTGTGGCTGCCTGTTGCCGGTTGGTTCCGGGCAGTCTTACGCCACAACTCAGTCTAACCTCGGGTCCTTATTGGGCTCCATGTTTAACCTCCCACATTGGATAGGTATTGTTGTGACTACTGGACAGCCGGGCGGTTCCGGGCAGGTTTACATCACAACTCAATCCAACCTCGGGTTAAACACATCGTATGTTCTACATTTACATATTTTGTCTTTCTTCTTTATTTTCTTATATGTAAATATTTGCGGCCCATTATTAAGTTAATGGTGTAAAGGTTACACCAATCATGGGCCCAACCCATACTTGAATTTGGGCCCTTCTACTTTATATTTTCATTTATTAATAAATTTAACCCAACGTTATTTTCCCCCGTTTAACACGTCCATTTATTATATATATGTTGGGCTTAGCCTTTTTAAGCCCAACTTAGCCATGAGAAAAAAAAGGGAGGCTTAAAGCGTGATTACATACACAAAAAGGGGAATGTGAACGCATGAACTTGCAACGTGACGTTGGAACTACAAAATAGAAACTGGTGTACTTGCATAGTGGTAACATATACTTTGGTCATAAAGCATAAGTGACATGCATCAAACCATGTAAACTTGTAGTTAAGTTAAGAATATCACTATTGTCACATAGGCTTAACTACAACATAAACCTATATTTTTATTCAGGCATAATGTCAAACATAAGCAAATCATGTTCATAAGATTACTACATGTTTACAAAGGTGCTTACTTTTGTTATTAACACAAAAGTATAGTTCAACTTAGTCATGATTTTAAATCTATTCACATAACCATGGCATAAATATGAAATCATGATTTTTACTGTAGTCATGCAAACTTGCAAAAGGGATTTTTGAATCTAACCTAGCTATGTACCACATATGTCATCATATATTTCTTGTTAACAATATGGATTTCAATTATGCAAAATATCAATCATAGCCTAGTCGTATTCATAAGTTTGCAAATAGGTTTTCTAGTACAAAAGCATGGCTTAATACATAGATCATGGTGCCAAAATTTCAACATAGTTTCATATGAACTATAATAACCCAAATTTGTTCCAATTACGTACAAAATGATTTTTGTACAAAAATATACATTATGATGGCATAGTAGCAAAACCCCAAACTTGCATGAATTTCAATTAATCAACTACATACATGTAGCTTCAACATGGATTACATAATTTGCGAATATTCCAAACGTATACTTGCATAAAACTACCGCAAACATGTAGTTTTTCATAATGAATAACATAATTCGAGAATATCCAAACGTATACAATATCCCAAATCGATAAGAATCATAGTAACGCACAAATATGAATTACTTCATCGCCACAAATCAAGTATACAAACCAACACAATTATTTGTTCATACCAAAATAATACTCTACTTACAATTGTGTGTCGAATTCTCCAATTTAGGAATTTGGAGATGCGATTCCTTGTTGATTTGATTTGATTAAGTTGCTTTATGCTTTAGAATTTGCACCCTAATCCTCTCTCCAATTGGTGGCTACTTCTAGTCGTTCCTCAGCAATATGATAGCCTTGTTCTTATTTTTGAATGAATAGATTAGGTTAAGTCTAGGATCATTTTTATAGGGGTTATGAACTGATTAGGACCATTGATGTTGCTTGGATTGATCGTAGCCATTCATTCGAAAGAGAGACCAATTAGAGCCTGCCACCTAGCCCTAATGACAAAGCAGACCTCTGAAAATCGACCAACATAGAATAGGCCAGCCAGGTTGGGCTGGGTTCGACCAGGCTCTGGACCAGGTCGACAGCCCTGTCGACAGCCCTGTCGACCTGGCTAGACCAGGTCGACAGCCCAGTCGACCTGGGTGCATTAGGCGGGAGTTTTCCTGCCCTGGCCAATTGGGCCCGATTTTGGAATTAAAACTTGTTTTTCTGAGTTGTTTTATTCTGTTCGAATTTTAAACTTAATTCAGAAACTTCAGAAGGCCATATCTTCTTCATACGGACTCCGTTTTTCGAAAACTCGGACTCTATTTCGCGTATTTTTCCGAGACGAACACAATGGCGTATCCCGTTTCCCTTAGTTCTTTGATTTGAAATTAATTATACTTTAATTTGTGAATTTCACAGCTATAGAATTTGCGGGGTGTTACATAGGGTGTGTAATCACCTGATCTAGAGTTTCATTTACTTCTAAAAATCTATTGTCGATACTGTCCCATTCGGGAAACAGTTGCTGATCCCAACATTTGGTGATATACATTCCATACACTCAAGCGAAATGAGTGGTCGGTCATGTGTGGCTGGGTTGCAAGATGTTCTTGTTGAACCCAGTGTATTCCTTTCTAGAGCTACACTAGCGAAAGGTGGTTCCATACCTTGTCATAGTTGGAAATCCATTACCCAATACGTGCTTGCGATTTTGATTGTATACTATATATGTAGAATGTGAGATGAAAGCGTTTCTGCTAGATGATTATTATATTGTGGTTGATAGACATTATTATAATATCAAAAGGTTTTTGATATAAAGATATTTGGATTCTCATAAGAGAAAAACCCGTTCCGTTATACAACGTGGTCTTATGAGATGTCGATTACTTGTTTAAACTGTTTTACTCACACTAGTCCCATGACTGACCTGGAGTTTATTTGTTTGTTTCCCTAAACTCTTGGGTGCCTAAATTTGTACGGCCAGTCAAGTAGTCCGGATTTACAGAAATACTAGAAGAGCTGGAGCAGGAGGCTTCAGGATCATATAGCTATAGTTTATTTCCGCTGTGTTATAAGTGTTGTACTTTGATAATGATGTATATTCAAGTACAGATGTATATTTCAAGTTATGTTATATATATTATATGTTATTCGTTCCACTGTGAGGTTCGTGTTACTCTTATGTTGTGTTCTTCTTCTTCTTCTATTCTAAGTTTCTATCTTATCTATTCTCACCCTCTAATTTCTTTCATTAACCATATGGTATTTTTCGATGTTTGGTTAGTCGTCAGTGAGTTTATGGCGATAACCAAAGTCGACAAAATCCAGGTCGTTACATCAACCTAGTTCAGAGTACTCGTTTGATACTTGTCTGACTGAAACGAGTCTCACACACAAGATGATACAAGCTTCCCCCTATGCTTGCATCCCCACTAGGTTTTCCACAGGTTATGCCATACCGGAGTAAAAGATTGCATAACCCTATAGGTTAAGTTTGTGGGCCTATATATAAAATTACACACCAACCTAAGATATACTTAACCCTCCCACTATTTCATACAATTCTACTTAACCCCTACTCAAGTTAACATATTCAATCCTTATAGATTCAACTAGGTTAAGTATTCATGTTTATTACCATATTCATTTACGGTTATAGTGTACTAGACCTCCAACATTAAACCTACAACTTGTGGATGCTGGATATGCCAGGTGGTTCCGAGTTGACTTCTTCCATAAGTCGGGCTTAACCTCGTGTCTTAGCACGTCACATGTTTATGCACTTAGACCCCTCACATTAGATTCACCACTTTTGGTAGCTGGATATGTCGGTTGGTTGCGGGCAGACTTCCACCACAAACTTCATGTTTAGGTGCGGTTATAGTTTCTAATTACTGTAGTTCTAGACATTTCCATTATTAACCAATTATTCCTATGTCATTTTAGGTTTTCATGCCACTTTCCCAAGTTATGTTCATAATAACCATATGCCTCAAATTCATATTCATATATTTCATTCAAGTTATGCCTGAATTTCCAATTACAAGTTTTGACCTAATTTTACCGTTTTTCCCTCGTTCCCAGTTTTAATGCGTTCGCATATTTCAGCATCATGTCCAGGCTCGAAGCTGGCTTAGCTATAAAAATAAAAGGGAAAAGATGAAGGGAAGAGGACTGAAATGATCATACTAACAAGATTGATATATAATGGCAGAAATAGGCATAAACATAAGTGGCATAATGACAAAATAGGCACATAGGAACATATCTGATTAACATGTGACAATAGAACCGATTCTAATATAATAGGGACATCATAAATAAGCATGATAAGATCTAAACAATGAATTAGATCAACTAAAAATGGCAGATCTGACATGATAAATAGGTACAGGCTTAGATCTATTTCATAGTCAGATCGGAATAACATAAATACATAGGTTATAGCAGATCTGAAATGATTCAATTAGTCACAGGCTTAGATCCAAGTTATAGTCGTGCCAAGATTAACTTTTAATTATTTAGATCTAAATATAACATAGACTCACTGTGATTGGATCTAGAAAAATAGAAAAGGGATTGTTGATGTTGAATCACAGATCTCTAAACCTGAATGACTTGATTTCTAAAGAAGAAAAGACTTGATTTAACCTGGGAAGAGGCAGCATCTAGTTCTCCATTGTTTTAGGTGGGGAGAAACAAGAGAAATGGGGTCTTATTATAGCCTAAAGCCAATGAACCAAGTCAAGAAAGGAGTCCACATTCACCCAGAAAACTTCTACCCCGATCTGCCGTAAAGGGGTCGACCCACCTTATAGGGTCGACCCATGATTCGACACCCCCTTATGGGGTCGACCCAGGGGTCAACACCCCCTTGATGGGGTCGACACCCCTGGGCGGGATTTCTCACACTGCCCCCTTTCTGCGATTTTGAATGATTTGAACTGATTTTAAATTCTGGGCTTATAATATATATACACATATATTTCTTATGCGTAACTTCAAACCTTAAAAGCTTCTTCATATGGTGTCCATTTTACGCAAACCAGGTGTCTATTTTGACCAGAATTCCGAGATGAACACAATGGCGGTCCGTTTCGCTTAATTCTGAATATTTATTTAATTATCCTTTAATTTATCATCTTTAGTGTTGTTATTATTATGGGGTGTTACATTATTCAACTCTCTATAGTCTACACATAAGCGAAGCGAACTATCCGCCTTAGTTGCGAATACCACCGGAGCACCCCATTCAGATATGCTTCGCCTAATAAACCCTTTCGCAAGTAGCTCCCCTACTTGCTTGCTGAGCTCCCTTCTTTCCCTTGGAGCCATGTGGCGCATAAGCATTGCAACTGGTTTTGCATTGTCCACTAAGTATATACGAAAATCGATCTCGCGCCTCGTAGGTAATCCCCGAACCTCCTCAAAAACATCAGGATACTCACGGACTACTGATACAGATCGCACATCATCAATAGATGCATCAAGTAACTCTAGGAAACTAAGCATGACAAACCCCTTTGGGTCACAAGAAATCTCGAGGGTCCTCCCATGGCAAGTCAAAAGTCTAACGGCCCTCCTCTTACAATCAAGAATGGCACCATACATGGCTAGCCAATCCATCCCTAGAATCAATCCATAGCCCTTGAAACCAAGCACATATGCATCACATTCAAATTCGATGCCTAACATAGACATTCGCAAACCCCGACAAATCATAGACAGATGAGTCGTATCCTCAATGGGGTTTTAAACAACAATGGGATCCAAAACCATACTAGTACTAAGGTACAGAGACCCAACCACAGAAAAAGAGTTATAACTGGATGATTGGAAAGAGAAATCAAACCTTCAACGGAAACTTTCCTACCTCTATCTGGAGCACTGGTCACGAGAGCATGCAGCTGCCCTCTAGAACCTACTGCCCATTGACTTTGTCCTTGCTTCTTCAGGCACTTCTTAGAAAAGTGTCTGACCTCTCCACAATTGAAACAAGCATTCTTCCTTCTTTTGCAGCCCATGACCAAGTGACCCTTGCGTCCGCAATTATGGAACTTAATCTTATCCTTAGCCTTGTCGTTCTTTTTGCCCTTCTTTTGTTGTTGTCCTTTCTTGGGCCGCACCTTCTTGTTTTGTGTTTCCTCCACCGTAGTTTCTTTCATTTCAGCTTTATCTTCCTCATGCATCAATGCCATATCAATGATCCTTTCAAAAGTTGCTCCCATTAGAATATGAGACATAGCTAACCTATGGAGGGGTTCATTCAATTCTTTAGCAAACCGCAAAGCTTTGTTATGCGGGGTATCCACAAGCTCCAACCCAAACTTCGCCAGTTGATTAATTTTGTTAACATACTCTTTTACAGTTATGCCGCCTTTCTTGAGTGTTAGAAACTTTCCATTTGCATGCTTTTATCGGCTTGAGAAAGAAACTTCATTTCAAACCTTTGCCAACAATCATCCCCAATATCCACTGGACGCCCTGCTTGCGTCACTTCCCATAAGAATGAAGCCTCATCTTTCAGCAACCAAGCGGCTAACTGAGTCTTCCTACGATCGTCAACTTCGAAAATTCCAAACAAATCCTCCGTCTGTTTAACCAATTCCTTACCTCTATGAAACTTTCGGTACCTTGGAATGTCTTTCCACCCATAGCACAGAAATCTTTGCAGATCTTAGAGAAATTATCTTCTCGCAGAGGAGGAGGATGAGGAATAGCGGGTGCAGTTGCAGGAGGAATGTCTGCTAGGACACCGGCGGGTGTCATGGCCTTTAGATACATATGAAACCTGGCTGGTATCGTAATGCCCTCAGGAATATTAGGTTCCCCAGACATGCTAAAAAGAAAAGGGAAAAGGTATTCAAACAGAGAATCGAAAATATATTACATATGCTTTGGGGAATAAGTAAAAGTGTCATGACAGTCATATAAACTGGAGAGATAGATAACAGAAAATAAGGCAAGTATGACAAGGTAAATAGTATAAAAATGATAGAATATATTGCGCTTCTCTAGTACTTTCTCTTTCTATACACCAATACTAGTGTCATACGAACAAGATGATCCCTAACAAGTATAAGATTGTAGACTTAGGTGTACTTTTAGTGAGAGGCTTAACCCCATACCACAGCAGGTAGCCCAACTAAACATATCGGAGTTACACCTAAGGATAATAACGGGCTCCTAAACATACCAGAGTATAGATGTACCCTAATTTCTACCCCAATCGATTGGCTCTCTACTCCGTAGATACCCTATGCTGGCCCTACAGTAGGATGTTTCACTTCCTGAAGTGGCAACCCTTTATTTTCAGGATGTGCACAACCATATCTACTGATGTCACGACGTATTAACCTCTTCTGTCGGACCCATGCACGCACATGATTCCATCAGAATGCACCGCCCACACCGCCCTTTCATTAGGATCTCTTACAATTAGCCCAGTAAGCGTGCCCCGACTCCGACCTAGTTGGGAGTACTCGTTTAAAACCTAAATATGGGTTTACTGACTGAAACGGGTCCCACACACAAGATGATACAAGTTTTCCCCTACGCTTGCGTCCCCACTACTAGGTTTTCCATAGGTTATGCCATACCAAAGTAAAATGATTACATGCCATACTAGAGTAAAAAGATTGCATACCATACTAGAGTAAAAAAAAGATTGCGTAACCCCACAGGTTAAGTTTTTGGGCCTATATATAAATATTACCCACCACCCCAAGATATTCTTAACCCTCTCACTGTTTTATACTAATTTGCTTAACCCCAACTCAAGTTAACATGTTCATATAATCCCTATGGATTCAACTAGATTAAGTATTCAAGTTCATTACCATACTTTTATTTATGGTTATAATGCGCTAGAGCTCCCACATTAAGCCTACAACTTATGGATGCTGGATATGCCGGGAGGGTCGAGGCAGACTTCTTCCACAAGTCAGACTTAACCTTGTGTCTAGCACGCTACACGTTTATGCACTTAGACCCCTCACATTAGATTCACCATGTAATGACCCGTATTCTACATGTCATAGGATCGTAGAATATTTATTTCTTTCCCATATGAAGTTGTATGGTCATGTAACTTTGGGAAACATCTATTAGAGTCATTTCCCATGTTCATGATTTTTGTCGATTTTTGAATGACCATTTTGCCCCTAGTTGGTATTGTTTTGGCCATAACTTTTGATTGGAAAGGAATTTTGACCTAAAACCACTTCCATTGGATTCTTTTGATCATTTACCCTTCCGTAGAGTGGTCATAATAGCCAAACGGACTTACCGTTTGGGAGATATGGCTGAAACAAGGTTTGGAGTGTGAAAAACTGCTTAACCGGGCCAAATCGGGTGATTAGTGAGTAGGCCCATAACCCATTTCGGGATTAGGGTTATGGGGAGGCTGAAATGAGATAGAGGATCATTCCATTTCAGTTTTCTAGCCTCCACTTGTCACCAAGGATCCCTAAAAATGGCCTCCAACCTCTAAATCACCTCCAAATTATCTTTTGGTCAAGGATTTGGCTTAGCAACCCCTAATCAAGGAAGATCTTCATCAAATCAACATAGGAGCTGCTGTTGCATTGAGATTCACAGCAAATCAGAGAATCATTTCAGAACTTAGTTTATTTTGTGGCTAAGGTGAGTGATTTGCATAGTTTTACACTAATTATGGCTAATTAGGGGTGATTAGTGTTAATTAGCGAATTTAAACATGATAAAATTCTGGAAAAATGTTTATAAAATTCGGAATGATGTTTTAGACCTCTGTTAGAAATTTGGTTCCAATTGGTTAAGTTTTGCTAATCATATCATTAGTTTTGCTTAAAACATGCTTAAAGGAAAATATGGGGTTTTGGTCATGTTTGATCCATTTTGATATGTCATATTGTTGTTTTGGTGTTTGTGGTTGGTTCCCTATGTTCCTATGATTGTATGATATGCTTTGTGGTTGATTAGAAGTGTTAGATTGGTCGAAAACGCCGTCGAGAGGCGAAAATAGCTTGCTGGAATGGTGCAGCTTTTAGTACCAGGAAAAACCGACCAGGTTCTTGACCGACCAGGTTTTGACCGACCGGGGGAAAACAGAACGACCGACCAGGTTCTAGACCGACCAGGAATGAAGGAGGATTACCAACCAGGAATGGTGAAGGAGACCGACCGACCCGAGCTCCAGAACGACCGACCAGGGATGGTGGAGGTTAGACCGACCAGGGGGGAACAAAACCGACCGACCAGGTTTGGTGAAATGCGACCGACCAAGGGGGGAAACAAAACCGACCGATCAGGGATGATGAAAACCGACCAGGATGAAAGATGCTTGATCAACCGACCCAAACAAGAAAGAAGACCAATAACCCGAGATGCAAAGGTAGTCAAAATGGAAGTTAGAGCTCAGGATCCCGGAACCAGTTGGGAACCAATGAGTTCACTTCATGGTTGGACTTTGCTGCGGGACGTGTGCTAAGGAGTTGTCGACGTTCATAACTTTGATTCACCACTAGAAAGGAATGATGGGCTACTTATCAGTGTAGTAGGGTCATTATGACCTGAGGGGCAAAGTGATGGTAGCAAGACCGCGTTATCAGTGCAGTAGGGTCATTATGACCTGAGGGGCAAAGTGATGGTAGCAAGACTACGTTATCAGTGCAGTAGGGTCATTATGACCTGAGGGGCAAGGCGATGCGTAGTGAGACTATGGGCCAGTGCAGTGGGGTTCTTTTGACTCCATGGGGCAGAGTGGACATAGTAAGGATTAGTAAGGCTATGAGCCAGTGCAGTGGGGTTCTTGAGACTCCATGGGGAAAAGTGGACATAGCGAGGGATTTGTGGCTACATTATCAGTGCAGTGAAGCCATTTATGACTTCATGGGGCAAAGTGATCGTTGCAAGGAATGTTGGGTGATCGAAGTGGTGAATATCGTATGCTTTAAGCACTGAGTGAGAGATGTGAGGATGGATGCTATGCTTGATTGTTTGCCATCATTATGACATGCACACCTCCCCCCACCTCCGTATCCTTACACTGTTTGATATGATACCTTAGAGTGTTGTACAGTATGTAGTGCTAACTCTTTGGTTGCAGGTCCAGGTTCAGGTATGTTTTAGTCTACCTGTTATTGTTCACTTTAGATGCTTATCGCTCATACCAGGCTTTATGTCTGACCCAGAGTTTTATGTCTCCTCTTATTACTCTGGGTGCTCACACGAGCAGACTAGAGACAGGTTAGCCGGTGATGCGCGAGTAGCTGATTCAGAGGCGGGCGGGAGGCTTCCACGTATTATATATGTATACACATTCTCCCTGTGTCATTGGTGGTCACTACTTGGGCATTAGTAGTGTACCTAATTTATCTTACTTTGCTTTGAGACAGTTGAAAAGTTGTAATAAGCTGTATTTTGGATTTCCGCTGCTATGATGTTTAGTTCTGATTGTCAGCTTATGCACTGTCTCACCTATTTTATGTCAAGTATGTTGTTATTATATTTTATTCTATGCGCTGTGAGACATTCTACAGGTTCTTGTATGTTCATTTCCTTTTTCCTTCTGGCGACCCGTTCCGTGCTAACTGGACATGTGTACAGCGCACTTTTGGAGTAAATGTCGGTTGGTGCGGGGCGGGCTGTCACACTTGGTATCAGAGCTCTAGGTTGCGTAGTTAACCTAGGGAAAGACACTAGGGAGAGATAGTACGTATATGAGAGCGCGTATTTGTGATTACTTTGGTTTTCAAAAACTATGTATGTATATACTATTAGTAGTATAAAGATGAAGTCGCACTGCACTAGCACCACTATGGGGTCGTTAATCGTTTCCCTTTTTCAGATTGACGATGAGCCGAGACACGAGGGGTGCTGTTAGAGGGACCAACCAAGGGAATGCCGCTGACATGAGGGTTATGTTTGCTAACCTCATGAGAGACATGCTTAGAGAAGTGCAAGGGGCAGTTCCCAATCCCAGAGTTGGTGTTGGCCCAATAGTGCAGGCGCCTAGGTTCGATTTCGCCAAGTTGTGCAAAGATTACACTAATCTTGGTGGAAAGCCCTTCCACGGAACGGTGTCGGCCACAGATGTACAAGCCTGGATGGATAGCTGTGACCGTATCTTTGATGACATAGGTCTCGAGGATGCGATGAAGAGAAGGCTAGCGTCTCGTCAGCTGCAAGGGCAGGCGATGAATTGGTGGAATGCCATTAGAACAGCTACTCCAGAGGATCAAGTTACGTGGGATCAGTTCAAGGCTCACTTTAGTGAGAAGTTTATCCCAGCTGCCCAGAAGTCAGTGTTGTTTAAGAGGTTCTTGGAACTTAAGCAGAACGGAAGGGCAGTTTCTGATTATATTGCTGAGTTCGACACCTTGTCGAAGTATGGACTGTCTCTCATTGATACTCCTGAAAAGAAGAATGAGAAGTTCATTACTGGTTTGGATGGGCACTTGGGGGAAAGACTTATCAACCACATCGATGAGACTTTTGAATCGATTGTGGGGAAAGCTTTGAGATCAAAGAGTCTTTACCCTACTCAAAGACTGAGGCTGCATCTGCAGAAGGGCCAAAGCCGCAAGCAGGCGGTGGCGGCAAGAATAACTCTCAGAATAAGAGGAAGCAGGACCAATCTAAAGGTGGCCAGAAAAAGAGCAAGAAGGATGTTGAGTGCTTCAGCTGTGGGAAGAAGGGCCATTATGCTAAAGAATGTCGGGCCAAGCCAGCGGAAAGGAAGTGCTACAACTGTGGCCAAGTGGGACATCAGAAAGATAAGTGTCTGCAACCTCTTAAGGAGAAGCAGATTGTGAAAGCATATGCTATTGATGTTGTTCCCTCTTCGTCGAATGCCCCAACTGCGGCGGAGAAAGGAAATAATGTTGTTATTCAAGGTATGCTTTCTATTTATGATATATCAGTTCGAGTTTTGTTTGATACTGGGGCTTCCCGTTCCTTCATATCTAGTGATCTGGTAGATAGGTTGGGACTGGAACCCGAGATAGTCGATAGACCATTGATAGTGACGAACCGATTGGTGGTTCGACTAGCCTTAGTATGATTTGCAGGAATTTGGTCCTATCGAGTCATGGATGTATGTTTGTATGTGATTGCTTTGTTTTGGGCTTTACGGGGTATGGCATTATATTAGGAGTCGATTGGCTCCAAAGATACGGGGTGGTGGTAGACTGTGAGGGCTTTTTGGTGACAGTGAGGGCGGATGATGGTCGGAGGGTAGTGTTTGGTAGCCTACCTAGTGATGGGGTTATGGCTAGTTTTGTAAATTCCCTCGACATCCCGCAGGATGAGTTGTCAGATGTGCCCGTGGTTGGCCAGTATCCGGACGTCTTCGAGGAGGTGACCGTGCTTCCACCACACCGAGAGATTGAGTTCCGGATTGATTTAGTGAAAGATGCCAGACCTATAGTGATGCCACTTCGTCGTATGGCACCAAGGGAGCAGCGAGAGCTCGGGGTGCAAGTCAGCAATCTATTGAAGAAGGGATTTATTAGAAGGAGTGTCTTCGAGTGGGGAGCACCAGTTGTGTTTTCCACTAAGGCAGATGGTTCCCTTCGTTTGTGTGTGGACTATCGCGAGTTGAATAAGGTGACGAGGAAGAATAAGTATCCTCTACCACGGATAGATGATTTGTTTGATCAGCTGGAAGGAGATAGAGTGTTCTCCCAGTTGGACCTCGCGACAGGATTTCATCAGCTTCGAGTAGCAGATGAGAGTGTTCCGAAAACGACATTTAGGACGCCGTCTGGATTTTATGAGTGGTTGGTCATGCCATTTGGGTTGACCAATGCACCAGCCTATTTTGTGGATCTTATGAATCGAGTATTTAGAGATCAGTTGAATAAGTTTGTTCTTGTGTTCGTGGATGATATCCTTGTTTACTCAAGGACAGAAGAGGAACACAAGGGACACTTGAGGATAGTGATGGAGGTGTTGAGGAAACACCAATTGAAAGCGAAATTCTCTAAGTGTCATTTTTGGAGAAGGGAAGTAAGATTCTTGGGTCATGTTGTTTCAGAGAATGGTATTGCCGTGGACCCTGCGAAGGTGGCTACGGTACAGGATTGGCCTACGCCCAAGAATGCTACAGATGTAAGAAGTTTCTTGGGATTAGCTGGATATTATCGTAAGTTTATCCAGGACTTTTCCAAGATTGCAGCACCGTTGACTCAGTTGACTAAGAAGAATCAGTCCTTCGTCTGGGACGGAGTGTGTAAGGATGCCTTCAGAAGTCTAAAGGAGAGGTTGACGTGTGCGCCAGTATTAGTCATTCCTAAAGGGATTGAAGAGATGACGGTATACACAGATGCTTGTGGTACCGGACTGGGTGCAGTACTGATGCAAGGAGGTAGGGTTGTAGCTTATGCTAGTCGACAGCTAAAGCCGCATGAGAAGAAGTATCCTACCCATGATTTGGAATTGGCAGCGATTGTATTTGCGCTGAAGATGTGGAGACATTATCTCTTGGGAGAAAGATTTGAGTTGTTTACCGATCATAAATCGTTAAAGTATCTCTTCTCTCAGAAAGATCTGAATCTCCGTCAGCAGAGATGGTTAGAGTTCTTGGCTTCGTATGATTTTGATATCGCGTATACACCTGGGAAGGGTAATTCGGTAGCCGATGCCTTGAGTAGGAGACATGCCAGCTTAGGGGCAATGTTTCTTGAATGGAAGCAACTGGAGTATATCGCGGGGTTTGATTTCAGACCAAGGTGCGAATTGGATCCAGTCATGCTAGCAAGTTTGACGATCAGACCCACTTTGATGGAGCGGATTGGTTCCAGCCAGAGGAACGATCCTAATCTATTGGAAATCATCTCCAAGTTAGAGATGGGTATCGACGAGGAGATGAATGTGTATGGGCTTGATCGAGATGGATGGCTTCGGAAAAATGGAAGACTAGTTGTGCCCAACGTGAATGGTTTGAGAGATGAAGTGCTTAGAGAATGTCATCACTCAAAACTGACTATGCATCTCGGTGGTAATAAGATGTATCGAAACATGAAGCGAACCTACTACTGGGAAGGGATGAAAAGAGACGTTGGGAAGTTTATATCCAAATGCATGAATTGCCAGCTAGTTAAAGCCGAGCAAAAGAAGCCTAGTGGGTTGTTGCAACCATTGGAAATTCCCGAATGTAAATGGGAGCAAGTCTCGATGGATTTCATCGATGGTTTACCAAGGACTAGATCGGGACATGATAGCATTTGGGTAATTGTGGATCGATTGACTAAGAGCGCAAGATTTATACCAGTCAAATCGACCAGGATAGCAGCTAAGTTGGAAGAATTGTATATGAAGTGGGTAGTGAGATTTCATGGAGTACCCAAAAGCATTGTGAGTGACCGAGACCCGTTGTTCACTAGTGGGTTTTGGAAGAGCTTACAAGAGGCTCTAGGGTCAAGATTACATCTCAGTACCGCATATCATCCTCAGACCGACGGTCAAACGGAGAGGGTTTGAGAGCGTGTATATTGGATTTTGGTGGATCATGGGATGACCATTTGCATCTAGTAGAGTTTGCATATAATAATAGCTACCAATCCAGTATCGGTATGGCTCCATATGAAGCTTTGTACGGAAGACCGTGCAACTCACAACATGTTGGGTAGAGACTGGCGAGAAGTTTGTGCTTGGACCAGATATAGTGAGAGAAACTTCCGGTAAGATTAAGATCATTCAACAACGAATGAAAGCTGCTCAAGATAGGCAGAAGAGTTATGCTGATAAGAGGAGAAGAGACTTGAAATTCTCCGTTGGTGACTTGGTGTTTGTCAAGATCTCTCCGTTGAAGAGCGTGATACGATTTGGCAGGAGAGGCAAGTTGGCACCAAGATTCGTTGGCCCATTCCCTGTTCTTGAATTAGTCGGGAATTTGGCATATAGAGTTGGCTTACCAGAGAAAATGGCAGGAGTTCACGACGTATTTCATGTTTCCCAGCTAAGGAAGTTCGTTCATGACTCAGATGTGACTATTTCACCTGATCAGTTAGAGGACTTCGAAGTAGAACCCGAGGCGGTTGGGAACCGAAAGTCGATTCGTATTGTGGGGCATGATACAAAGCAACTTCGAAGGAAGGCGGTGAAGCTAGTCAAGGTTCAGTGGGGCGAGAACGAGAATGATTGCACTTGGGAAACAGAGGAGAGCATTAGGGAGGCATGTCCAGAACTCTTTGCCTGGTAAGATTTACTTTGCGATTTAGTTATTCCGCATGCTAGGATAGACTTGTTTTGCTTGGTTGCATGTTTAATTGTTGTTTTACGATTGATAGGCATGCGGGAACCTTTTTGTGTGTTTTGATTAGGGAATTTCGAGGGTGAAATTTCTTAAGGGGGGGAGAGTGTAATGACCCGTATTCTACATGTCATAGGATCGTAGAATATTTATTTCTTTCCCATATGAAGTTGTATGGTCATGTAACTTTGGGAAACATCTATTAGAGTCATTTCCCATGTTCATGATTTTTGTCGATTTTTGAATGACCATTTTGCCCCTAGTTGGTACTGTTTTGGCCATAACTTTTGATTGGAAAGGAATTTTGACCTGAAACCACTTCCATTGGATTCGTTTGATGGTTTACCTTTCCGTAGAGTGGTCATAATAGCCAAACAGACTTACAGTTTGGGAGATATGGCTAAAACAAGGTATGGAGTGTGAAAAACTGCTTAACCGGGCCAAATCAGGTGATTAGTGAGTAGGCCCATAATCCATTTCGGGATTAGGGTTATGGGGAGGCTGAAATGAGATAGAGGATCATTCCATTTCAGTTTTCTAGCCTCCACTTATCACCAAGGATCCCTAAAAATGGCCTCCAACCTCTAAATCACCTCCAAATCATCTTTTGGTCAAGGATTTGGCTTAGCAACCCCTAATCAAGGAAGATCTTCATCAAATCAACATAGGAGCTGCTGTTGGCATTGAGATTCACAGCAAATCAAAGAATCATTTCAGATCTTAGTTTATTTTGTGGCTAAGGTGAGTGATTTGCATAGTTTTACACTAATTATGGCTAATTAGGGGTGATTAGTGTTAATTAGCGAATTTAAACATGATAAAATTCTGGAAAAATGTTTATAAAATTTGGAATGATGTTTTAGACCTCTGTTAGAAATTTGGTTCCAATTGGTTAAGTTTTGCTAATCATATCATTAGTTTTGCTTAAAACATGCTTAAAGGAAAATATGGGGTTTTGGTCATGTTTGATCCATTTTGATATGTCATATTGTTGTTTTGGTGTTTGTGGTTGATTCCCTATGTTCCTATGACTGTATGATATGCTTTGTGGTTGATTAGAAGTGTTAGATTGGTCGAAAACGCCGTCGAGAGGCAAAAATAGCTTGCTGGAATGGTGCAGGTTTTAGGACCAGGAAAAACCGACCAGGTTCTTGACCGACCAGGTTTCGACCGATCGGGGGAAAACAGAACGACCAACCAGGTTCCAGACCGACCAGGAATGAAGGAGGACGACCAACCAGGAATGGTGAAGGAGACCGACCGACCCGAGCTCCAGAACGACCGACCAGGGATGGTGGAGGTTAGACCGACCAGGGGGGAACAAAACCGACCGACCAGGTTTGGTGAAATGCGACCGACCAGGGGGGGAAACAAAACCGACCGATCAGGGATGATGAAAACCGACCAGGATGAAAGATGCTTGATCAACCGACCCAAACAAGAAAGAAGACCAATAACCCGAGATGCAAAGGTAGTCAAAATGGAAGTTAGAGCTCAGGATCCCGGAACCAGTTGGGAACCTGTAAAGACCCAGAAAATCTGAACCAATTTAAAATTTTTAAATTGGCTAAAATAATGGATTTTAAATATTTAAAATAAATATTTTAAATAGTGGCAATGAAAACTGAGTTTGAATCGACAATTGAAAACGAGTATAATTAATTATAATTATAAACAAGGCCTGAAAGGGCGCTGTAGTTTCAAAAATCGAATTCAAACTTTGTCGGACTATACCGGGTGCAAAAAAAAAAGGAATTTTAGTGAAACCAAAAATATTTAAATCTGTTAGTGAATACCTTTCCAACGAATCTGACAAATTGAAATTTGATAGCGGGAATCAAAAGATATGTCCAGTTGAAAATTCTGAATAGTCGCTATGGAATTCAGGCCCTTAAAAATGGACATTTTACAAACGACCTCGGAATTTGACGAAACCACTTTTGTTGGATCCGGGATGTGAAGTTATAGCTAGGTTTCAAATTTCATAATGTTTGAAGCTAGTATGTGAGCGTGGCAAAAGAAAATGGGTTTTGGTCAATTACAGTTAAATTGGATCGACCAAAAATGGGCCTTTTTGCAAACGGTCTCAGAATTCGATGAAACTAGTTTTGTTGTGACCGTATCGTCAAAACATAGCTAGATTTATTTTTCTGGAATTTTTCGAATTAGTTTGTGGCCCTGGCAAATTGAAATGTACGTTCAAATTAAATATTGAATGTTTAATATTTTGATTTGAATGGAAACTGACTGAAACAGTCGAATGGGCCTACGAAACATATCCCATTGTGTCCGGGATGGGGGTAAAACGCTAGGAGTGACAGTCGTTGGGTTTGAATTCGTGTTCATATGGTCAAAGTAGTATTTTCCTATTTTTATAACCTTTGGGCCAATCATAATTCACCATTCATTAAATAAATAAAAAAAATAGGCGGAAACCCTTTTTATCTCCTACGATCGACGTCCACCGTCGTTCGAACCTTTCTCATCACTTCGCCGCCGCCACAGCCCAAGCCAGCGACCGCCACCACCCGGATCCGACTCGCCTCCCTCCCCTCTTCACATCCGACCAGGCCTCGACCCCCCAAGCCCCGCCAGCGTCGCGAATAGTGCCTCTGAAGTGGCCGACTTTGAGTCGCCGCCGTGGGCCAGAACCGCCATCGAACTGGACGAGGCTGGTGGCGCAGGGAAGCTCTCTCGGAGCTCTTCGACGCTGGATGATCTGATCGTGGCAACACTTCGCGGTTTGAACGAGATTTCAAGACCTAGTTTTGAGCTATTAAAGAAGGTATACGGCTGAATTAAACCTTCGTGATTATAACACCTTAAAAGTGTTACAAACTTTGAAAAATCGGATCTTGCTCGTTTCTTAACGAAATTCGATGAAACAGGAAACATCGTGACCGTGTGGACGCCTTCTACATTTTAGAAGAGACCGCATATTTTTCTGAGCCTTATGCTATTTTTGGTGGAGTGGAACCCAATGTGAGATTTCTGATTTAAAAACAATAGAAAACGACGATGTATAAATTATATAGTCGATGTATGAGTTATATAAACGTTGTACACCTCATGTATAAGCGTTGTATAAGTTGTACGTTCGATGTATAAGTTATATATGCGTTGTGAAAATTATATATGTGTTGAAATAAAAGTGAATTGCTATATATATATATATATATATATATATATATATATATACACGCCCCTCGTCCACAAACCATGGACGATATTTATTGGTTGAAATTGGTGTGAAAATTGATTGATAGCGAATGATTGTTTGGGATTGTTTGTGGTTGATATTGGTTGATTGTGGTTGAAAAATACCCATTTGTGGTTGAGAAATATTTGGTTGAAACCACATAGGATTAGTTTGTGGAAATGAAATAAATATATACATGCCGCTTGCGTGCGAACTAGATGCATGATCCCCATTGTCAAAACCCGCGAGGTTTTAAGGTAGAGCGAGGAGCCGTACTAGGGACGGTCCCGGTTTTAACTACCCTGCCGTTATGCTGCCGAAATTTTGAATAATATTCGTGTGTTTGAATTATTTTCATCTGCTTGAACTTTATTTATTCATTGAATAAAAAACCTTCATGTGTTGAATTGATATTCATTCGTTGATTAGAAATTCATGTGTTGAATGGTATTCGCGTTTTAAATATAAAAATCACATTTTTATCTATATATTGAAACTATAGAAAACCTTCATGTGTTGAATCGATATTCATTCGTTGATTAGAAATTCATGTGTTGAATGGTATTCGCGTTTTTAAATATAAAAATCACATTTTTATCTATATATAGAAACTATAGAAAACCTTCATGTGTTGAATCGATATTCATTCGTTGATTAGAAATTCATGTGTTGAATGGTATTCGCGTTTTAAATATAAAAATCACATTTTTATATATATATAGAAACTATAGAAAACCTTCATGTGTTGAATCGATATTCATTCGTTGATTAGAAATTCATGTGTTGAATGGTATTCATATTTTGAAATAAATTGTTTGATAACACCTTTTATCGACTATATGAATTGTGTAAAATAATCTCATTTTGAAAGTAATTGTTTTTTAAGGAAAATCCTATTTTTATCACCAATATGAAATATATAAAATAATAGTGTTTTGAAAGGAGTTATTTTACAATAAAAATCACATTTTTATTATATGCATGAATCGTTGAAATGTGAAGTGTTAAAAAAATAGCCACTTGTTTAAATAAATATATATATGAGTTGAAATATTCATTAATTAGCTAATGATATGATTTGTACCTATGTATGTAACATTAGAAATATGGTGTTTTAAAACCAAATAGAAATCAAATATGAAGTTGAATAGAAAATGATAAATTATAAGAACTATATATATATGTACATGCATATTCATTGAACAGGTTATAGCAAAAGGGCTAGAGAAGAGGAATAAAATTTTGTGCTCGACAAATAGGTACACATTTACTGTTTTGTTTGGGTGATGATTTTATGAGCCTGTTGGCTAGCCGCTTGGCATTTTCTTTTTCTTTTTGAGAATAGAAGGACCGGGGAAGCTATTTGAGATTTCCCGATGCTCCCGGTGCAGGGGAGGTTATGGCGAAATTTTCCAAAATTTTAAGGCGTTAGTGAAATATTTGAAGTGAAAACGATATTGAAATTGTTGAATGAACTATATTTATATAAATATATAAATATAAATAAAATTAAAACGAAACGTGGCCGTGCAGTTCGTATTTTGAAACCGTGATTTCAAACAACTAGTGCGGGAAATCCGACCATTGGATTTTCCCGAAACCTCAACCGTCGGGTTCGCCTTGGAAACATCTTCCCAACGGCATCAACCTTGTAAAAATCCAACGGTTGGATTGTCTGGAATGTTTAATTCAAATCTGAAGAAAAACAGCGCCAGAAGCGATTATATTTTTATATATATATAAATATAATTATATATTTAATCGAATAACGTCGCTGCAGTTCGTATTTTGAAATCGAAAATTCAAACGATTGTACCGGGAGATCCGACCGTCGGATTTTCCCAAAACTAGAACCGTTGGATTCGTTTTGAAAAGACCTTTCTAATGATGTAAATTTCGTGGAGATCCAACGGTTAGATTTTCAGATATGTGTAAATCATATCTGAAGAAAAACAGCACCACGGCCGCGTTATGGCCCGAAGCGTCGTTTTGAATATTTGGGCTATTTTAAATTAAATAAAAATAGCGATAAATCATTATAAAATATCATAAACGATATGGAATGGAAATAAGCTGAATTTGCTCGATTTATGTAGTATTTGATGGTTGAATGTGTTTGGTGTGAAAATTACATTAAAGAACAAAATTGGTGTTGTCAATTGATTTAACCATTGGAATAAATTGATTTGAAATTCTAAATATACGTGAATTATTTGAAAAGGCCGAGTTAATTCTCATTTCAAATAATTGACCGACGATTGAAAGTCGAAGATGAAGACGGTGGTCGAAGACCGGAGATCTTCACCTCGTTTGGATGGTAACCGAGGTCCTGATTGGGAGGCATCCCGAAATATGGATAATGAGTGGTGATCGTCCAGACGTACGTGGTGATCGATGGGTTTGCGAGGTATTTAGTGCCTCCGGATTCGTTCAGACCCAGAACGGACTTGTAGATGGACTGTGTGTCTAACATTGGAGTTTATTCTGTGTTGATTGATCTCTGTTAAATATACATCTGTTTGGCGGCGGAGAATTTATTCTTTTGCTTAACGCCCTTCTCTGAGACGCACGAGCTCAGAGGTTGTATATCGATGGACATCAGTCGCATGGCATAAATTGCTAGTGTGACATACCTAAGTGGCAAATGATCAGGGCTTCTGTTGAAAAGCAAAGTCTTGTGGTGATGATCAAAGCACCGCCTGTGTGGCGTAGCTTTGTGTATAACGTAAATTCGTGAGCCTCACCCCCCGGTATGAACCAGAAACGGGAGAAGGACCTCAGGGAGGGCATGCGTTTCTTTCTAGTTAGGGTGGTGTCAGTGACCTACCAGCCCTGACATTTATATACTTTTCACCTATGTGGTTGTTGCTGTTGCGAGGCGCCTCGGTTTGATCGGACGATCCGGGTCCGATGGAGTCATTCATTGGCTCATTTACACCCCAAAGGGTGGGGAAATGCAGTGTTCAGGAATTTTAATCCACATCGGTGGACCGGCCCTGACGATCCAAGGGCCCACCCAAGTCTGGGTCCTGAGGCTCGGGCTAGACAGTCTCGAATTCGGTAAGGACTATCTTTTGCCTTGGTTCTGGACAGAAATCCAATTTCCAAATACGTGACGATGCGGTTTCGATTGTATATATATATTTGGCGACATAGTGGCATGGGACGCTCATGTCGTCTATGATTGATAGTTATGATTTGAAATTGTTTTCAAAACATATAAACACTAGTAATAATATCAAATGCCTTTGTTTTATTCGTATCAAGCATATTTTGGCCGTTATAAGGTAAAAACTCTATCCTCCGGTTTGCGTTGCATTGTGTGATGGGAACTGAGTCTTATAACAGCTTCATTTTTATAAAAAGCATAGCGATGTTTAAAAGAATGATTTGTTTAAAGCACTGGCAATCCAATGGAGTAAACCCGTTCCACGAAAGTGGCGTGGTCCTGTGATTTGCCATATTATATATGTGTTGAGTAGATTTCTCATACCAGTCCCATGACTGACTCGTAGTTTGTTTCACTCTCAAACTCGGGTGCCCCTTTTTCTACACGGGCAGCCTTGTATTCAGGTTTAGCTGGTTCTTTCTGGATAGCTGGAGCTGAAGATGGATTCGATCATTTATCTCTTTTTATGCTGTTCAGCTCCTATTGTACATGTTATGTTTGTTTTCCGCTGTAGACATTTATGTATAGCTGAACTGTATTTGTACTAAGTAAGATCCTGTATACTGTGTAACTCTGATGATTACTTTTATCCAGTATATTCTATTGTTCATTATCTGGTGTATTTACTTAATTTTGTTCTGCTATTATCTGTTTCTGTGTTATATTCCAAAGATAACCCTTGTCTCCGTCGGAACGGGATTCGGGTCGTCTCAACGTGGTATCAGAGCTTTGGTTAAGCTTAGTTCTGGAATATAACATTTGAACGAACTCATCAGAAATAGAACTAGTAGTGTTCTAGGACGGGTGACTCTATACAGATAGGATCAGCAATATCCTAGTATGAGTAAAGCAGAATGAAATTACACCTCGATAGACACATTTACATTTGAAATTTTCTTTTCTGTGACCTGACGCATGATCTGCCATTTGCAGAAGTACTAGAAAAATGAGTGCCAGAAGCAGGAGAAATGCAGAACCCGATCTAGAGGCTTTATTCAAAAGATATCGAAATCTGGGTGAAGCACAGTTCTCGGGCAATGAATCTATTATTCAAACTCAAGCTTGGGTGAGCTCAGCAGAAAGAATATTTGAGCGTTTCCAGCTGAGAGACGACCAGAAAAGATTAGTAGCATCTTGGGCGCTCAATGGAGAAGCTTTAATATGGTGGGAAACAATCATAAAAGATAATCCAGAAGGTGATATCACCTGGGATAGATTCAAAGAGATTTTCCTAGGAAGATTTACTCCTCCCGAAGCAACCGAGAGATTATGTGATGAATTTTCTTATCTAATACAAGGTGATATGACCATCCCAGAATATCATAAGAAATTCAACGAACTTGCTCACTTTGCCCCTCATCTGATTCAAGATCCAAAGAGGAAGAATCTGAGATTTATTCATGGCCTGCAAAGGAGATATCAGAATAGTGTAATGAGGAATGTGAAGCTTCCTTTCTCTGAAATGATATACATGGCTTATCAGTATGAAGATCTCCATAAGAAAGGAATGTTACGCGACGAAGAAGAAGTCTGTTCTAGTGACAAAGAAAAGTCGGAAACTGATATTCCTGAAGCCAGTAAGAAGCCCAGTGCCAAGAGAAAAAGGGCTAAATCTAAGAAGGAACCTGTAACAACTGCCACGTGCTCTAACTGCAATAAACAGGGGCATCTGACCAGGAAATGTAAATCCTCGAAGAAACGTAAGGAGGATCGGTTTAAATCCGGCAAGAAGCTCCGGGAAAGTAAAAGATGTAATCAATGCCATCGGTTTGGTCATGTAAAGCAAGATTGCCGGCTGTTAAAAACGACCAAAGAGGCTCAGGTAAATGAAATAGCAAAAACTTCTGGGCCCGCATATGATCTGGAAAGGCCCGATGTTTTAGAAGGCACGCTAACTGTCAAAAACATTCCAGTCAAAGTACTGTTTGACACAGGCGCGTCAAGAAGTTTCATTGCCAAAGATGCAGCTAAGAAACTGGATTTGAATTTGAAAAAGCTCAAGGAACCAATGACTGTCCAAAATCCGGTTGGGGGTTCCATAGAGCTCAGTTGGATTTGTGGAGTGCCGGTTTCTTTCTCTCGATACCGGTTTCCTACCATCGCAGTCATCATGAATTTTAAAGAGTTTGATCTTATCTTGGGGTTAGACTGGTTGACCAAATATGAAGCTGAAGTTAAATGCGCCGACAGAGTCGTAAAGGCCAAGATTAAATCAGGTGATTATATAACCATTCCCTATGAAGGTCAAAATACTAATAGAAAAGACTTCTGGGCAGCTTTGAATGTTTCTCCAGCTCAAATAGAAAATGTCCCTGAAGTCACTGAGAATATTCCTGATCTAGTGAAAGATATTCCTATCGTCAAGAACTACGCGGATGTGTTCGAGGAAGTTGTTCGCTTACCTCCGCAGAGAGAAATAGATTTCAAAATTGCTTTAATTCCGAATGCAAGGCCGGTTTCACGCTATTCGAAGAATGTCCTTGAAAGAGAAAGAGGAGTTAGACAATCAAACACTACAGCTAGTATGGAAAGGTCTGATCAGGCCTAGTTTCTCTGATTGGGGTGCAGCCGTGGTATTTGTCCCAAAATCTGACGGTACTCTACGTCTATGTGTGGATTATCGTGATCTGAACAAACAGACAATAAAGAACAAATACCCATTGCCGTGGATAGATGATTTGTTGGATCGATTAAATGGCGCACAAGTATTCTCATGAATGGACCTAGCTACAGGCTTCCATCAACTTCGAATCGCCGAAGAATGTGTTCCAATGACAACGTTCAGAGGCCCCGACTTATTCTATGAGTGGTTAGTAATGCCGTTCGGTTTATGTGACGCTCCAGCTTATTTCGTCGATCTAACGAACAGGGTGTTCAGAGGGGTTTTGAATAAATTTGTTCTGGTTTTCATTGACGATATTCTAATCTTCTCTAAATCAAAGGCCGAACATGAAAAGCATCTGGAACAGGTTCTAAAAATTCTGAGACGGAATGTATTAAAAGCCAAGTTTTCCAAATGTATATTCTGGCAAGATGAAGTGAAATTTTTGGGCCACGTCGTATCGAAAGAAGGAATCATTGTGGATCCAAGCAAAATCACGGCTATTCAAAATTGGAAATAGCCCAGCACCCCCACTGAAGTCCGCTGTTTTCTCAGATTGGCTAGCTATTACCGGAAGTTCGTTAAAGACTTTTCGAAGATATCTGGTCACTTAACGAAGCTTACAAAGAAGCACTCTAAATTCAAATGGACGCCAGAAAGTGAGGAGGCTTTCGTAGAGCTAAAGTTAAGATTAACGACAGCTCCAGTGTTAACCATCATCGATGGCAACCAAGATTTAAAAGTCTGGACTGATGCTTCTAGAGAAGGCCTTGGCGCAGTGTTAATGCAAAGAGGCCAAGTGATTGCTTATGCTAGCCGTCAACTGAAGCCGCACGAGAAGAACTACGTAACTCATGATCTTGAGTTATTGGCTATCATATTCTCTTTGAAAATCTGGAGACACTATCTTCTGGGTGAGAGATTTGAACTGTTTACCGATCACCAGTCGTTAAAGTATCTGTTCACTCAGAAAGACTTGAATCTGAGGCAGCAACGTTGGCTGGAGTTTCTTGCAGCATATGATTTTGAAATTCTATACACTCCATGGAAAGCCAATGTCGTGGCCGATGCGTTAAGCCGAAAGAATGAAATGATCGCCAGTTTCATCATTGCGACTTCGTTGATTGATAAGATATCGTCTCTCCAAGAAGACGACCAATTTATCAAAGGAATGAGTCCGCGAATTCGCGAAGGCAATGCTTCGGATTTTCAGCTAGACAGCGAAGGGATTCTAAGGTTAGAAGGACGAATTTGCTTTCCAGAAATTCCTGAACTCAGAAGAGATGTGCTCGATGAATGCCACAAATCTAAGCTCAGTATCCATTCGGGTGTGAATAAAATGTATAACGATATCAAACGCACATTCTGGTGGAAGTCGTTAAAAAGAGACATCTCGATATATGTTAGTCGATGCCCTACTTGCCAGCTAGTCAAGAGCGACCAACAGAAATTGGCGGGATTGTTGCAACCGCTAGAAGTTCCTGGTTGGAAGTGGGAACATATTTCTATGGATTTCATTGATGGTTTTCCCAGAACCAGAAAAGGGAATGACAGTATTTGGGTGATCGTAGATCGCTTCACGAAGACCGGCCATTTCATGCCTGTCAAATCAAACAGAACTGCTCAGATTCTGGCGCAGATTTACTTCAGGGAAATAGTTAGACTACATGGAGTGCCGCTCAGCATAGTCAGTGATAGAGATACAATATTCACTAGCAAATTCCGGGAAGCATTTCAAGTCGAGCTGGGAACGAAGTTAAACTTGAGCACCGCTTATCATCCTCAGACAGACAGTCAGACTGAGAGGGTGAATCGCATTTTAGAAGATCTATTGCGGGCTTGTGTTCTAGATTTCGGTGGATCATGGGAAGACCATCTGCATTTGGCTGAATTCTCTTATAACAACAGTTACCAGGCGAGTCTGACAATGTCGCCATTCGAAGCATTGTATGGTAGACCGTGCCGATCTCCTGCTTGTTGGGTCGAGCCTGGAAATAGACTTGTGTTAGGGCCTGATATGATTCGCGAAGCTGCCGACAAGGTCGATTTTATTAAGAAGCGATTACTCGCCGCTCAAAGCCGACAAAAGAGCTATGCCGATAGAAGAAGAAGAGATATATCCTTTGAAGTTGGCGACTATGTATATTTGAAAGTATCGCCGATGAGAGGAGTTATCCGGTTCGGTAAAACTGGAAAGTTGGCGCCCAAATTCATTGGTCCGTTTCCTATTCTGGAACGGATCGGAACTCTCGCTTATAGGGTCAAACTGGCTGATTGGCTGCCTGAAATTCATGATGTATTTCACATATCTCAACTTCGAAAGCACGTTCATGATCCATACTTGATCGTGGAAGAAGCAGCTCAACATGACATTGAAATAACCCCAGACTTAGCTGTGAGAAGAGAGCCGCTGAAGATAATAGGCAAAGAAACCAAAGAGCTGAGGAACAAGAAGGTTCGCTTAGTCAAAGTGCAGTGGAGTGGAGATCCGCGAGATTGTACTTGGGAAACTGAGGAGAGCATTCAGAAAGCTTATCCTAGATGCCGAGTAGATATCTCTGATTGACTCCGGTGCAAGGTACATTTACCATACTTTGCATTACCATTTAATTCTCTATTCTGTTGCTATTTCCTTCCCATGGATGTGCATTATTTATTCTATACTCTGAACGATTTTAAAGGAATATAGAATTTGATTAGTATATTTTTGGAAGTTTAAAAACAAATTGGTTGTTGTATTGTGGGATTGTAGATTTATCAAACCACTTTCGACTTTGTTCCTTTTCGGGGACGAAAAGTTTTAAGTGGGGGAGATTGTAACGACCCAGAAAATCTGAACCAATTTAAAAATTTTAAATTGGCTAAAATAATGGATTTTAAATATTTAAAATAAATATTTTAAATAATGACGATGAAAACTGAGTTTGAATCGACAATTGAAAACGAATATAATTAATTATAATTATAAACAAGGCCTGAAAGGGCGCTGTAGTTTCAAAAATCGAATTCAAACTTTGTCGGACTATACCGGGTGCAAAACAAAACGAATTTTAGTGAAACCAAAAATATTTAAATCTGTTAGTGAATACCTTTCCAACGAATCTGACAAATCGAAATTTGATAGCGGGAATCAAAAGATATGTCCAGTTGAAAATTCTGAATAGTCGCTATGGAATGCAGGCCCTTAAAAATGGACATTTTACAAACGACATCAGAATTCGACGAAACCACTTTTGTTGGATCTGGGATGTGAAGTTATAGCTAGGTTTCAAATTTCATAATTTTTGAAGCTAGTATGTGAGCGTGGCAAAAGAAAATGGGTTTTGGTCAATTATAGTTAAATTGGATCGACCAAAAATGGGCCTTTTTGCAAACGGTCTCAGAATTCGATGAAACTAGTTTTGTTGTGACCGTATCGTCAAAACATAGCTAGATTTATTTTTCTGGAATTTTTCGAATCAGTTTGTGGCCCTGGAAAATTGAAATGTACGTTCAAATTAAATATTGAAAGTTTAATATTTTGATTTGAATGGAAACTGACTGAAACAACCGAATGGGCCTACGAAACATATCCCATTGTGTCCGGGATGGGGGTAAGACGCTAGGGGCGACAGTCGTTGGGTTTGAATTCGCGTTCGTATGGTCAAAGTAGTATTTTCCTATTTTTATAACCTTTGGGCCAATCATAATTCACCATTCATTAAATAAATAAATAAAATAGGCGGAAACCCTTTTTATCTCCTGCGATCGACGTCCACCGTCGTTCGAACCTTTCTCCCCACTTCACCGCCGCCACAGCCCAAGCCAGCGACCGCCACCACACGGATCCGACTCGCCTCCCTCCCCTCTTCACATCCGACCAGGCCTCGACCCCCTAAGCCCCGCCAGCGTCGTGAATAGTGCCTCTGAAGTGGCCGACTTTGAGTCGCAGCCGTGGGCCAGAACCGCCATCGAACTGGACGAGGCTGGTGGCGCAGGGAAGCTCTCTTGGAGCTCTTCGACGCTGGATGATCTGATCGTGGCAACACTTCGCGGTTTGAACGAGATTTCAAGACCTAGTTTTGAGCTATTAAAGAAGGTATACGACTGAATTAAACCTTCGTGATTATAACACCTTAAAAGTGTTACAAACTTTGAAAAATCGGATCTTGCTCGTTTCTTAACGAAATTCGATGAAACAGGAAACATCGTGACCGTGTGGACGCCTTCTACATTTTAGAAGAGACCGCATATTTTTCTGAGCCTTCTACTATTTTTGGTGGAGTGGAACCCAATGTGAGATTTCTGATTTAAAAACAATATGGAAAACGACGATGTATAAATTATATAGTCGATGTATGAGTTATATAAACGTTGTACACCTCATGTATAAGCGTTGCATAAGTTGTACGTTCGATGTATAAGTTATATATGCGTTGTGAAAATTATATATGTGTTGAAATAAAAGTGAATTGCTATATATATATATATATATATATATATATATATATATACGCCCCTCGTCCACAAACCATGGACGATATTTATTGGTTGAAATTGGTGTGAAAATTGATTGATAGCGAATGATTGTTTGGGATTGTTTGTGGTTGATATTGGTTGATTGTGGTTGAAAAATACCCATTTGTGGTTGAGAAATATTTGGTTGAAACCACATAGGATTAGTTTGTGGAAATGAAATAAATATATACATGCCGCCTGCATGCGAACTAGATGCATGATCCCCATTGTCAAAAACCGCGAGGTTTTAAGGTAGAGCGAGGAGCCGTACTAGGGACGGTCCCGGTTTTAACTACCCTGCCGTTATGCTGCCGAAATTTTGAATAATATTCGTGTGTTTGAATTATTTTCATCTGCTTGAACTTTATTTATTCATTGAATAGAAAACCTTCATGTGTTGAATTGATATTCATTCGTTGATTAGAAATTCATGTGTTGAATGGTATTCGCGTTTTAAATATAAAAATCACATTTTTATCTATATATAGAAACTATAGGAAACCTTCATGTGTTGAATCGATATTCGTTCGTTGATTAGAAATTCATGTGTTGAATGGTATTCGCGTTTTTAAATATAAAAATCACATTTTTATCTATATATAGAAACTATAGAAAACCTTCATGTGTTGAATCGATATTCATTCGTTGATTAGAAATTCATGTGTTGAATGGTATTCGCGTTTTAAATATAAAAATCATATTTTTATCTATATATAGAAACTATAGAAAACCTTCATGTGTTGAATCGATATTCATTCGTTGATTAGAAATTCATGTGTTGAATGGTATTCATATTTTGAAATAAATTGTTTGATAATAAAAATCACCTTTTATCAACTATATGAACTGTGTAAAATAATCTCATTTTGAAAGGAATTGTTTTATAAGGAAAATCCTATTTTTATCACCAATATGAAATATATAAAATAATAGTGTTTTGAAAGGAGTTGTTTTACAATAAAAATCACATTTTTATTATATGCATGAATCGTTGAAATGTGAAGTGTTAAAAAAATTGCCACTTGTTCAAATAAATATATATATATGAGTTGAAATATTCATTAATTAGCTAATGATATGATTTGTACCTATGTATGTAACATTAGAAATATGGTGTTTTTAAACCAAATAGAAATCAAATATGAAGTTGAATAGAAAATGATAAATGATAAGAACTATATATATATGTACATGCATATTCATTGAACAGGTTATAGCAAAGGGGCTAGAGAAGAGGAATAAAATTTTGTGCCCGACAAATAGGTACACATTTACTGTTTTTGTTTGGGTGATGATTTTATGAGCCTGTTGGCTAGCCGCTTGGCTTTTTCTTTTTCTTTTTGAGATTAGAAGGACCGAGGAAGCTATTTGAGATTACCCGATGCTCCCGGTGCAGGGGAGGTTATGGCGAAATTTTCCAAAATTTTAAGGCGTTAGTGAAATATTTGAAGTGAAAACGATATTGAAATTGTTGAATGAACTATATTTATATAAATATATAAATATAAATAAAATTAAAATGAAACGTGGCCGTGCAGTTCGTATTTTGAAACTGTGATTTCAAACAACTAGTGCGGGAAATCCGACCATTGGATTTTCCCGAAACCTCAACCGTCGGGTTCGCCTTGGAAACATCTTCCCAACGACATCAACCTTGTAAAAATCCAACGGTTGGATTGTCTGGAATGTTTAATTCAAATCTGAAGAAAAACAGCGCCAGAAGCGATTATATTTTTATATATATAAATATAATTATATATTTAATCGAATAACGACGCTGCAGTTCGTATTTTGAAATCGAAAATTCAAACGATTGTACCGGGAGATCCGACCGTCGGATTTTCCCGAAACTAGAACCGTTGGATTCGTTTTGAAAAGACCTTTCTAATGATGTAAATTTCGTGAAGATCCAACGGTTAGATTTTCAGATATGTGTAAATCAAATCTGAAGAAAAACAGCGCCACGGCCGCGTTATGGCCCGAAGCGTCGTTTTGAATATATGGGCTATTTTAAATTAAATAAAAATAGCGATAAATCATTATAAAATGTCATAAACGACATGGAATGGAAATAAGCTGAATTTGCTCGATTTATGTAGTATTTGATGGTTGAATGTGTTTGGTGTGAAAATTAAATTAAAGAACAAAATTGGTGTTGTCAATTGATTTAACCATTGGAATAAATTGATTTGAAATTCTAAATATACGTGAATTATTTTAAAAGGCCGAGTTAATTCTCATTTCAAATAATTCATCGACGATTGAAAGTCGAAGATGAAGACGGTGGTCGAAGATGAAGACGATGGTCGAAGACTGGAGATCTTCACCTCGTTTGGATGGTAACCGAGGTCCTGATTGGGAGGCATCCCGAAATATGGATAATGAGTGGTGATCGTCCAGACGTACGTGGTGATCGATGTGTTTGCGAGGTATTTAGTGCCTCCGGATTCGTTCAGACCCAGAACGGACTTGTAGATGGACTGTGTGTCTAACATTGGAGTTTATTCTGTGTTGATTGATCTCTGTTAAATATACATCTGTTTGGCGGTGGAGAATTTATTCTTTTGCTTAACGCCCTTCTCTGAGACGCACGAGCTCAGAGGTTGTATATCGATGGACATCAGTCGCATGGCATAAATTGCTAGTGTGACATACCTAAGTGGCAAATGATTAGGGCTTCTGTTGAAAAGAAAAGTCTTGTGGTGATGATCAAAGCACCGCCTGTATGGCGTAGCTTTGTGTATAACGTAAATTCGCGAGCCTCACCCCCCGGTATGAACCAGAAACGGGAGAAGGACCTCAGGGAGGGCATGCGTTTCTTTCTAGCTAGGGTGGTGTCAGTGACCTACCAGCCCTGACATTTATATACTTTTCACCTATGTGGTTGTTTGTGTTGCGAGGCGCCTCGGTTTGATCGGACGATCCGGGTCCGATGGAGTCATTCATTGGCTCATTTACACCCCAAAGGGTGGGGAAACGCAGTGTTCAGGAATTTTAATCCACATCGGTGGACCGACCCTGACGATCCAAGGGCCCACCTGAGTCTGGGTCCTGAGGCTCGGGTTAGACAGTCTCGAATTCGGTAAGGACTATCTTTTGCCTTGGTTCTGGATAGAAATCCAATTTCCAAATACGTGACGACGCGGTTTCGATTGAATATATATTTGGCGTCATAGTGGCATAGGACGCTCATGTCGTCTATAATTGATAGTTATGATTTGAAATTGTTTTCAAAACACATAAACACTAGTAATAATATCAAATTCCTTTGTTTTATTCGTATCAAGCATATTTTGGCCGTTATAAGGTAAAAACTCTATCCTCCGGTTTGCGTTGCATTGTGTGATGGGAACTGAGTCTTATAACAGCTTCATTTTTATAAAAAGCATAGCGATGTTTAAAAGAATGATTTGTTTAAAGCACTGGCAATCCAATGGAGTAAACCCGTTCCACGAAAGTGGCGTGGTCCTGTTATTTGCCATATTATATATGTGTTGAGTAGATTTCTCATACCAGTCCCATGACTGACTCGTAGTTTGTTTCACTCTCAAACTTGGGTGCCCCTTTTTCTACACGGGCAGCCTTGTATTCAGGTTTAGTTGGTTCTTTCTGGATAGCTGGAGCTGAAGATGGATTCTATCATTTATCTCTTTTTATGCTGTTCAGCTCCTATTGTACATGTTATGTTTGTTTTCCGCAGTAGACATTTATGTATAGCTGAACTGTATTTGTACTAAGTAAGATCCTGTATACTGTGTAACTCTGATGATTACTTTTATCCAGTATATTCTATTGTTCATTATCTGGTGTATTTACTTAATTTTGTTTTGCTATTATATGTTTCTGTGTTATATTCCAAAGATAACCCTAGTCTCCGTCGGAACGGGATTCGGGTCGTCTCAGAACCAATGAGTTCACTTCATGGTTGGACTTTGCTGCGGGACGTGTGCTAAGGAGTTGTCGACGTTCATAACTTCGATTCACCACTAGAAAGGAATAATGGGCTACTTATCAGTGCAGTAGGGTCATTATGACCTGAGGGGCAAAGTGATGGTAGCAAGACTACGTTATCAGTGCAGTAGGGTCCTTATGACCTGAGGGGCAAAGTGATGGTAGCAAGGCTACGTTATCAGTGCAGTAGGGTCATTATGACCTGAGGGGCAAGGTGATGCGTAGTGAGACTATGGGCCAGTGCAGTGGGGTTCTTTTGACTCCATGGGGCAGAGTGGACATAGTAAGGATTAGTAAGGCTATGAGCCAGTGCAGTGGGGTTCTTGAGACTCCATGGGGCAAAGTGGACATAGCGAGGGATTTGTGGCTACATTATCAGTGCAGTGAATCCATTTATGACTTCATGGGGCAAAGTGATCGTAGCAAGGAATGTTGGGTGATCGAAGTGGTGAATATCGTATGCTTTAAGCACTGAGTGAGAGATGTGAGGATGGATGCTATGCTTGATTGTTTGCCATCATTATGACATGCACACCTCCCCCACCTCCGTATCCTTACACTGTTTGATATGATACCTTAGAGTGTTGTACAGTATGTAGTGCTAACTCTTTGGTTGCAGGTCCACGTTCAGGTATGTTTTAGTCTACCTGTTATTGTTCACTTTAGATGCTTATCGCTCATACCAGACTTTATGTCTGACCCAGAGTTTTATGTCTCCTCTTATTACTCTGGGTGCTCACACGAGCAGACTAGAGACAGGTTAGCCGGTGATGCGCGAGTAGCTGATTCGGAGGCGGGCAGGAGGCTTCCACGTATTATATATGTATACACATTCTCCCTGTGTCGTTGGTGGTCACTACTTGGGAATTAGTAGTGTACCTCATTTATCTTACTTTGCTTTGAGACAGTTGAAAAGTTGTAATAAGCTGTATTTTGGATTTCCGCTGCTATGATGTTTAGTTCTGATTGTCAGCTTATGCACTGTCTCACCTGTTTTATGTCAAGTATGTTGTTATTATATTTTATTCTATGCGCTGTGAGACATTCTACAGGTTTTTGTATGTTCATTTCCTTTTTCCTTCTGGCGACCCGTTCTGTGCTAACTGGACATGTGTACAACACACTTTTGGAGTAAATGTCGGTTGGTGCGGGGCGGGCCGTCACACACCACTTGTGGTCGCTGGATACGCCGGCTTGTTCTAGGTAGACTTCTACCACAAGTGTAATCTAACCTCGTGTCAAAGCGTGGTTACAATTTCCAATTATTGTAATTCTAGGCATTTTCCTTCTTTAACAATTATCCATATTTCTTTATAGGTTTTCATGCCCCTTTTTCCAAGTCATAATCATCATGTACGATATGCCCCAAATTTAAGATCTAAATTACAATTTGATTTATGCCCCAAATCCATATTCAAGTTTTTAATTCAAGTTATGCCCAAATTTCCCAATTTGCCCCAATTTTAACGTTTTCCCCTTGTTCCCAATTTCACGCGGTCACATATTCCAGTGGTATGCTAAGGCTCGAAGGTAGCTTGGCTATAAAAAAAAAGGAAAAAGAAGAAGGGAAGAGAACAGAAATGAACATAATAACAAGATGGACATATGATGGAAGGAATAGGCATAACAACTAGTAAACATATAATGACAAAGTTGGGTATAATGACAAGATAGGCATATAAGAACAAATCTGATGAATATTTGATAATAAAACTGATTAGGTATAGTGTCATGATCATAAACAGGCATGATGAGATTTATTAGTTAATTAGATATACAAATAATGACAGATCTAACATGATTCAATAGTCACAGGCTTAGATCAAATTCATAGTTACGTTGGAATAACATAGATACACAGGTTATGGCAGATCTGATGTGATTCAATTAGTCATAGGCTTAGATCCAATTTATAGTCATGTCAAAAGTAACTTTTAAGTATTTAGTTCTAAAAATAATGTTGAATCACTATGATTGGATCTAAGAAATCTTAGAGAAGCGTGTTGATATTGAACTAGCGATCTTTGAATACGTATGAATCGTTGTTGATGAAGAAAATGCTAACTTAATCCAAGCTGGAGCAGCATCTCACCGTCGCCATTGATTTGGATGAATAAAAAATGGGTATATGGTCCTATTTATAGCAATCAATCAATGAATCTAGACCAGAAATCAGTCCACGTACGAAAGCAAGAATCTGCCCAGATCTGCGGTGGGGTCGACATAGGGGTCGACCCCCCTTTAGGTGGGTCGACCCCTCTATCGATGGGTCGACACCTATATTGACCCCAATGGTCTATTCTCCCGCTCCTGCTTCATGCTTCTGGTTTTTGAATTGTTTTGAATTCTAGACTTATTATATATATATATATATATATTCTTCTTATGCGTATATAAACTTCAAAGCTTAATATCTTCTTTATACAGTGTCCATTTTATGCAAACCAGTGTCTATTTTGACTAGAATTTCAAGACAAACGGAATGGCGCTATCCATTTCACTTAATTTTGAATATTTAATTAAGTATTGTTTAATTTATCAACTTTAGTTTTGTTAAAATTATGGGGCGTTACACATCCGAACTCCGGTCGATCTTAAGCTAGTGCCAATCTCTTTGTCTTTAGTTCTCCACACCTTTTCTTTTAGTTCCACGGGCTTATTCTCGATGGTGTAGTCATAGTTTGTGAAATCTAAAATGGACACAAACATGTTCTACCTCAATTTTTATGCACTCGGATAGCCCGACGGATGAATGAATACCACGGATGACTTCGTATCGATGATACAAACAACTTTCATGTAGGGAGTTCTCATTTAAAATGTAGCACCCCACATTTTTTATTAAATAATAAAATAAAATTTTGAAAAGTTTTCATAAATTGGTCACGAAATTAGCGTTATTGTACCCTTGATAATTTTCTGATTAATTTAGACTTATGGTTTATAGAAAATGGATATAAAAAGAAAATGTTATCTTTAAATGAAGTATTACAACAAACGCGAAAAGAAGAAATAAGAAGAACAATGACCACCATTGTTTTTACTCATGCGAATAAAGGTTTATGTAGTCTAATTGGAAAGTGCATGTCTGAGTGGTGCAAGTTCAAGTCCTGCTGGCGCCATATTTTTTATTTTAGAGGGGCGGCTAAAGGAATGCATATTCGAAGCGAACAATATGTATAAATGTACATATAAGGAAAATTACACATATATGTGAGTATAATTATATATGTATGCATGCATATATGTGTGTGTGTGTCCGTGTAAGAAATCCAACATAAACCCGCAATCAATGAAAATGGGTAAGTTATAAATGACATTATAACACCATTTAAATTTTGTAAAGAAACAAAGATTGAACGTATATACACACACATAAATTCAAATGTTGAAATTAAAAGTGCAAGTTAAGAGCGGGAAATGATAGATGTGAATAAAAGGAAAATGGACAAGAAGAAACATTTAAAATTAAAATATACTAAAAGAAAGAAAATAATGGATTGATAGCGTTAGTAATTACATTAATTGAGCAGCTATTAATGGACAAAGATTTAAAAGGTTGTACGCGTATATATACGCATAGGTTTGAAATTCAAATATTAGATATGTGTTATAGGTGGAAGATGATAACTAACATAGTGATATTTGGCAACAAAAAAAATGTTATGAACAAACATTAAACAAGAAATTAATATAGAAAAAAATTAATATTAATGGTCCAGGCCATTTAACGTTATATTTTTCCACTTGTACACTTCAAATTTTATTTTATCTAATCCGACAGACCAGAATCTTCTGTACACCTGTAAATAGACTAGCAGAGCCTAGCCTCCAACTCATATTTTCTTAGACGATGCCAGGGCTCTGCCATTTTCTTTCTTCTTCAAATATTCCAGAAATTAGAATATTATCTTTTGGAAGTTATGATTCAAGATTTGAAGACAAAGATTGTAAATCTACAAATAGATGCTTAGATTTCTGATCAACGCGAGTTAAGTCCTGTGAATCTAAATAATTTAGGTTTCATTCTTTCTTTACCTCTTCTTTTAGTATCAGATTTGTAAATTCGTGGTCATTTTAATACTAGACTCAGTTAGAAAGGCCATGGAATCACATATCTTAGTTAGATTCAAGTATTGGAAAGTTGTCAGTTGAGTGGATTTAGAATTATACCTTTTGGGTAGCAATATATTTACGGTTTACATTCCCCGTATTGTTAACATGTTAAATAACTTTAATTTGTGGTAACTGCGTTGAATCCTATTTAAAATAAGATGAGAATATTGTTGTTGTAATTATTCTCTGTTTGGGTTAAGAATCACTATAATACCGAAATGGTAAATTTGGTAATAGTTATGCATACAGTCTTGAGATTATAATTTGACAGTAAATAGGAAAACATGTTAATTTGACAGTAAATAGGAAAACATGTTAATTTGACAGTAAATTGGAAAACATGTTAATTTGACGGTAAATTGGAAAATAATTAAATTTGATAGTAATTTGGAAAACATGTTAACAATATGGAAAATTTACATTAATTGAAAATGGTAAACGAAAAACAGGAATTAACATCTAACTCGAAAAAAAGGAAAAATAATAAATAGTGGACTGAGTTAATTGGATTTTGGGAAAATGGATACATTTCCATAATGATAAAATTAATAGAACATAGTTGCAAGAAAAGAAAGGAAAAAGGAATTAGTGTGAAATAAGGGTTCTTTTACCATATTGTACTCTAATCAAATAAAATGTACATGTATGACCACGATGAAAATAAAATAAATAGCTTGCAACTACGGATCTTAATTAATGTAAATTATGAAAATGGATCTTTACAATTTTCTTTTAACCGATGTAATGAAGTGTGCGAAGCATTTTCTTGAAATGACAAAAATGAACATAATGGTAAATAAAGAAAGATTACAACCGCAAAAGTTTGGTCAAGGTCAAGGAACCAAGGGAAATGTGATGAACGGTAATATAACCTATTATAAATAATTATACGAATGAGAATGTAATATAAAGGCATGTCTTAGGGACAAATGGTAGTATAACATGGGTTATAATGAATAAAAAAGAGAATTTATTAATAAACCATAGTTAAGAGTACTAAGTTAGTAAGTGAAAAACAACAGGGTGTGAAGACAGTGTAAGACGAGGTTATGATTAAATAAGAAAGGATAAAATAGACTTATGCATGAAATTAGTTGTACTTAATTACATATTAAGTAACATGTTAACAGAAAACATGTGGATTGTGATATGATATACTAAATTAAACATTAAGCAACTTATAACTATGAAATATCTGAACAGTGATGCATTAATCTTGACTTGACTTGATATGGAAAAGTGTTGTAGATTATATTCGTTAATTACAATCTAGAAATATAACAATAAGTTATATTGGGATTATTAATGAACTTAAAACGGGTTAAGTTAAATAACTGGATTAATAAGCGAGAGGGTTTCATTTCTTTGAGATATAAGGGGCTCAGAGAAAACCTAGTAACTTGAATGAAGAGTTAAAAATGTGGATAATCGATTTGATTGGAAATCTGATAAAATAAAAATGACATGTGATTAAAAGATTAGACATAAGACCAAATACCACGTTAGTGTGATGCGCTTGGACCAGTCCACATGTATGGAGGTGAAGAACCCAACGGGGTAGATCATCATGGTGTCTGGAGACATGAGAGGAGCACGTTCATCTAATTATTCTACTTGGTTATTTTGCCTGGTGATTCTATCTGATTGCCATATAGGACCAGAGGGAAGGACGAAGCTTCTAAGGGACGTATTAGAGTACTATGTGGTGGTCCTCTGTGCATTGCATGCTCAGGTTGTACTAGCAGAGGGTGGGTTTGCGCAGTACCACCTGATGAGTATACCTTGACTGCAATTGTTGCTTGGCAGTCCGAAGGCTGTGACGGATGACATTGGGTGATTCGGTGATTGCCTCAAGAAGAGGCTGGGTGGACCGATATAGGATATTAATCGTCGGGTATCTGTCATAGGCAGTCAGTTGGATGCGGAAAGACTAGAGTTAAACCAAGAAATTATCGATCTTTCACTTTCGAGATGTTGGCTGCAGGACATGCCAATTTGGATTTCAGATTGTTTGCTATGGCACACCGCTTGGCTCATGATGTAGTCTTTCACTAGTTGAGGGAGGGACCAGGGTGGGGCCATATCCACCGTGAAAATGTAGACCATACTTGGATATCTGTATTATAGGCCTCATGAGGCGGACTTTTATAGATATTACGGGACTTGGGGGTACAATAGATAGTACGTATGTGTGAGGGTATAGATACACACGTTGGGTGGTCTATCGTAGACAAGTAGGGAATTACTCCATGTTGAGACTTGATTCGATGGAGGTACGACGATCTATATGCTTATGTGGCACAGCAATGGTAGTTCTGCGCGATTACATGGCGTAATGATATAGATTTTCCGTATGCAATTTGGCATAGGATGGATGTTGTATATGCTTCTGTTGCGTGACGATGGAGACCGTATGAGGAGGGAACTATGGGGAGTACCTTCAGAGTGGGGTTTTGCTACATATATAGTATATTAGGTTAATATACTGGGGAGTAGATGGGTACGATGTGAGTATAGAGTCTTGAGTGTTGTCAACACAACTAACCAAATAATTACGAAAACATAACTGAACAGAACATGTAGGGTTATTTCATAATGTATAATTTTTCCAGCCACCAGAACTTTGTGTTTTGACCCTCTCCTCATAACATGCTCGTAGGTTAGGTTTATGCGGGAGGTTTGGTAGCCTTTGGACACTTGTTTGACAGTGTTACTATTTCGGTAAGGCTATATTTGATTATTATATTTTATCTATTCCGCTGTGAAATATTTTATCGAGCTATGATATATTTATTATCTCTATCTTTTCTACATGATACCGGACAAGCCAACTCGAGCTTCAATAGGTTGGAATTTCTAGAAAAAAATCTGTCTGTCGAAATTCAAGTTGTTACATTTGGTATCAGAGCTTAGGTTCAGGATTTCTGTATAGATAGTAAGTGAACGTATTTGTATTTTTTTTTAAATTAATATATTATATATATACACCTAGATCCATAATGGATTCCACTAAATAAGAAGAGCGGCATATGAAAAGAATTGGGATATTAGTTGTGTACACTAAAGAAACAGTTATGGAAATTTGAGAATAAGAGACCCTTAGGAGGTTTAGGTGAAAAGTGTATAATGTGTTTCGTAATGAAAAAAATGTAACCCATATGTTAGTAGTTCATATTAGTGGGTTTGGCAGTATAGCCTTATAAATTAGAAAGAGTAAAATGGAAATGGATTATATATATATATATATATATATATTTGAGAAAAAATTGACTTTAGGGGAATATTTAGGGAGCACTAAATAAGATAGAAACCCACTTTGAGTCCCCATTGTTAACTTTTAAGAACTTGAAATTTTAAAAGCTTTTGGATGGTAATTTATGGTGTAATTTTTTTCAAGTTTTGACCTCAAAAATTTACAATTTTAAGATACGTAGTAGCTAAATTTTGTAGAAACAATTTTTGAAACAAAAAGAGGTGTTTTTTGGTGTTTGAAAAAAAATGTAAGACACATATTTGAAAAGTACATATTCAGTTTTAGGGGAATATGGGGTATATTTTGGAAATGGTGATTTCTTATGAAATTTTTATCAAAAATGTGTACATTATAGAGCATATATAGCTAGCTAGTTTTTAAGTTATAATGTATTAGAGAATTAAATAACAAAACATGGAAAATATTTCATTTTGTCAAAAAATTAAAATTTTCGCTAAGGAAAATTTTGAAAATCTCTATTCTTTTGACAATAATTTTTGACATAAACTTTGATGGGTGGAAAAAATAAGTTGAAAAAAATAAAATAGAGTAGATGATTGGGATAAGTTCAGAAATTTACACCTTGTTGCAAGTAATTAAATAGGAATAGTAAAAATGTATGGTTGTAAAATTAATTTAGAAATAGTAGTTCTTGTCTACTCTAGTTTTTGTGATTTCAAAAACAAATGGATTTTCCAAATGTAAGCTGGAAAAGAAAATTTATGACAAAGAAAATTTTCTTATGTAAACCGTGCTTGGATCGGGAAATACTTAATCTTTATATAATAGTAGCACGAAATCCAAGTACAGATAAAAAAAGGTGCATAAAAGAAAAACAGAAGATGTGAAGTTTTCTGTTTTCCACTTTTTTGTAACATAAGAAGTTGAATTCAGAAAATTAGAATTTTCTGCAATTCGAAAAATTTAAAGTTGGTTGGTAGGTTTTAGATGCAAAAATTGGATGAACTATACTCTTGCTCTGAAAGAGTGCAGGAAAAATTGGAAGAAAAAGTATTTTGATTTTCAAAATATTGCATTCATATAAAAATTGCTGGTATATTTAGGATGTGTGCATAATATTCTAAAAAAGTTTTCCAGAAAAATTTGCAATTATATAAGAGGTACAACTTAGGCATTCATTGCATTCATGTATTATTATGTTGTATTACACTTTGCACAATTGCAGAAATGGTTGCAACATTGGATGTACACATGATGGTTGTAAATTACGCAAGGAGTTACTTTATTTCACCCTTACCAAATTTCGGGGACGAAATTTTCTAATGGTAGGAGAATGTAACACCCTGCATCAATTAAATATAAAATAAAATTTTGAAATGTTTTTAGAAATTAGTCACGGAATTAGCATTGCATCTGTGATAATTTTCCGATCAATTTAGACCTTTGGTTTTAAGGAAACATATTTAAAATGAAAAAAAATTCATGAAGTATTACAACAAACGTGAAAAGAATTAATAAGAATACCATGAAAAATAAAAATGACTACCATTTTTTATTGTGAACAAAATTTATGTAGTCCAGTTGGTAGGAGCATGCCTCTCCCAGGTGAGTGGTGTGAATTCAAGTCCCGCCGGTGCCATATTTTTAATTTTAGAGGGACAACAAAAGGAATGCATATTCTAAGCGAACAATATGTATAAATGTACATATAAGAAGAATTACACATATAAGTGAGTATAATTATATATGTATACATGCATATGTGCATATATGTGTATGTGTGTGTGTGTGTGATATATGTACACGCACATAAATTCAAATGTTGAAATTAAAAGTGCAAATTAAGAGTGGGAAAAAATAAATGTGAATAAATGGAAAATGGACAAGAAGATAGCAACATTTGAAAATAGAATATATTGAAAGGAAGAAAATAATGTATTGATTGGGTTATTAATTACAATAATTGAGCAGCTATTAGCAGACAAAGATTTGAAAGGTTGTACGCATATATATACACATAAGTTTGAAATTCAAATATTAGATATGTGTTATAAGTGGCAGATAATAATTCACATAGTGATATTTGGCAATAAAAATAAACGTTATCCACAAACATTAAACGAGAAATTAATATAGACAAAAATTAATGCTAATGGCCCAGGCCATTTAACGTTATATTTTTCCACTTGTACGTTTTAAATTTTATTTTTTCTAATCCGACACACCAGAATCTTCTGTACACCTATAAATAGACTAGCAGAGCCTATCCTCCAACTCATATTTTCCGAGGTGATGCTAAGGCTCTACCATTTTCTTTCTTCTTCAAATCTTTCGGAAGTTAGAATATTAGCTTTAAGAAATTCTGATTCAAAATTTGAAGATAAAGAATGTAAATCTACAACATAGGTGTTCAGTTTCTGATTAATGTGAGGTAAGTCCCATGAATTAGATTTATTTAGGTTTCTTTCTTTCCCTCTTCTTTTAGTATCATATTTGTAAATTCATGGCTATTTTAATACTAGATTCGGTTAGAAAGACCATGGAATCGTATATTTGGATCAGATTCAAGGATTGGATAGTTGTTAGATTTAGAATTATACCTTTTGAGTAACAACATATTTACCGTTTACAATTCCCGTATTCTTACCATCGTAAATAACTATAATTTGTGGTAATTGCGTTGAATCCTATTTAAAATAAGATGGGAATATTTTTATTGTAATTAATTCTCTGTTTGGGTTAAGAATCATCATAATACCAAAATTGTAAATTTGATAATAGTTATGCATACAGTCTTGAGATTACTATTTGATAGTAAATTGGAAAACATTTTAATTTGACAGTAAATAAAAAAACATTTTAATTTGATGGTAAATTGGAAAACATGTTAATTTGATAGTAAATTGGAAAACATGTAAATATGACATTAATTTGGAAAACATGTTAGTAATATGGAAAATTTACAGTAATTGAAAATGGTTAATGAAAAACAGGAATTAACATCTAACTCAGAAAAAAGGGAAAAAATAGTATTGGACTGAGTTAGTAGGATTTTGGGAAAATGGATACATTTCAATAACGATAAAATTATTCAAAACATAGTCGCAAGAAAAGAAAGGAAAAAGGGATTAGTGTGAATTGGGGTTCTTTTACCATATTGCACACTAATCAAATCAAATATAACTGTATGACCACAATGAAAATAAAGAAATAGCTTGCAACTACAGATCTTAACTAATGTACATTATGGAAATAGATCTTTACATTTTTCCATTAACCAATGTAATGAAGTGTGCGAAGCGTTTTCCTAAAATGACAAAAATGAACATGATGGCAAATAAAGAAAGATTACAACAACAAAAGTTTGGTTAGGATTAAGGAACCAAGGTAAAATGTGATGAATGGAGAATATAACATATTATAATTAATTATATTAATGAGAATGTAATATAATAGGTATGCTTGTCCTAGAGACAAATGGAATTATAACATGGGATATAATAAATGAAAAAAAGAACTTATTAATAAACCTTAGTTAAGAGTACTAAGTTAATAAGTGAGCAACAACAGGTTGTAAAGACAGTGTAAGACGAGCTTATGATTAAATAAGAAAGGATAAAATAGACTTATGGAATGAAATAAGTTGTACTTAATTACATATTAAGTAACATGTTAACAGAAAACATGTGGATTGGGATAGGATTACTTAATTAAACATTAAGTAACTTATAATTGCGAAACATCTTAACAATGATGCATTAAACTTGACTTGATATGGGAAAGCATTGTAGATTACATTTGTTAATTACAACCTAGAAATATAACAAACAGTTATATTGGGCTTATTGATGAACTTAAAACGGGTTAAGTTAAATAATTGGATTAATGAGCGAGAGTAGTCCATTAATTTGAGATATAAGGGGCTCATAGAAAACCTGGTAACTTGAATGAAGAGCGGAAAATGTGGATAATCAATTTAATTGGCATTCAAATAAGTTAAAACAAGCATGTTATTAAAAGATTAGACATAAGATCTAATACCACGTTATTGTGATGCACATGGATTAGTCCGCATGTACGAAGGTGAAGAACCCAATGGGGTAGATCATCGTGATGTCTGCAGACATGAGAGGAGAATGTCCATTTGATTATTCTTCTTGGTTATTTTGCCTGGTGATTTTTTTGATAGATCTGTGGGAGTGGACGGAAGCATACTGGTTCCGAGGCACGTGGTAGGGTACTCCGTGGTGGTCTTTTGTGCGGTGCATACCCAAGCCATTATGGCACCCCATGTCCGTTGATGTCACTCTATATACAATGCATCAAGTTTCGTGAAGCGTTATAGGTAAATAAGAACATAATATCACAAGATATACATGTAAAATAGAAGCAGAATTAGATACTTTATTTGAATCAAAACATCATGGTCCCAAATACTATGTTTACATCATAAGAATAATCTGTCTTGCCAAAAAAATATCAGAGTACAAATGCATAAACCATATTTCCCGTGCGATCCATAAGAGAATTGACAAGAAGTCAAAGCGGTACATCAATATCCAAATCGACTCTAAGCACTTCCACCCTGAGAACCTAGGGGGGGTGGAGAACGGAAGAGAGAGAGAGAAGTGGAAACAAAAAGGGTCAGACATAAAGTCTGGCGAGTCCAGTTACTTTTAAATATAAATAAATAAAAGAATCATGGAAAGTATATAAAAACTGGAAGAACAAGATAACAATAACAAGGACAAGTGTGAACTGATCAAGATAGGTTTGAATAGAATATATTGCGCTTCTTAAATACGTTTCTCTGCACCGCACCAATACTAGTACATCAGGAACAGAATCATCCCTACAAATACCATTCCATTACATTTTCTTGATTACTAGGTTACTAGGGATAACAGCACTCAGCGCTTATACACACGTCGTACCCATTTACTTCCCAGTGGATTAACCTAATATGGTATATATGTAGCTACCCCTTAATGCTGAGGTACACTCCATGGTTGTAATGACTCAAAATTCCGGTCCAATTTGAGCTGACCAAAAACACAAGTCCAACCCCAAATTAAATTGAAAATCAGGAAATTTATAGAAAGAAAACAGAGGGTAAGGAAAGATAAGATAGAAACTTAGAATAGAAGAAGAAGAAGAAGAAGAAGAAGAACACAACATCAGAGTAACACGAACCTCACAGCAGAACGAATAACATATAATAGATAACATATCTTTGAAATAAACATCCGTACTTGAATATACATCATTATCAAAGTACAACACTTACAACACATCGGAAATAGCTATATGATCCTGAAGCCTCCTGCTCCAAGCTCTTCCAGTATATCTGTAAATCCCGACTACTTGACTGCCCATACAAATTTAGGCACCCAAGAGTTTAGGGAAAACAAAACAAATAAACTCTGGGTCAGTCATGGGACTGGTATGAGTAAAATACTTAAAACAGTTCAAGCAAGTAAACAATATCTCATAAGACCACGCCGTCTAATGGAATGGGTTTTTCCCTTATGAGAATCCAAATTATCTTTATATCAAAAACCTTTTGATATTTTAATAATGTCTATCAACCACAATATAATTATCATCTAGCAGAAACACTTTCATCTCACGTTCTACATATATAGTATACAATCAAAACTGCAAGCACGTATTGGGTAATGGATTTCCAACTATGACAAGGTATGGAACCACCTTTCGATAGTGTACCTCTAGAAAGGAATACACTGGGTTCAACAAGAACATCTTGCAACCCGGCCACACATGACCGACCACTCACTTCGCTTGAGTGTATCGAATGTATATCACCAACGGTTGGGATCAGCAACTATTTCCCGAATGGGACAGCATCAACAATAGATTTTTAGAAGTAAATGAAACTCTAGATCAGGTGATTATACACCCTACTTCGGTGCGACCGACTTAGCCATGCTGCCTGCTCGATTTCTGTCATTTACCGGATGTGAGGCTAGAAGCTACGCTTTATCATCACACCAGATTCACTTTAAATGCCACATCGTCAAATCCATCAAATCACCGATTGAAGTCCTCAACCATACATTATGTGTTAGCTAAAAGAAGTTTCCTTCTCCACTTCCACTTTTGGTACGGTTGGAGAAATCAATATACGTGATCGTCTGGAAATACTCTGTCAGACATCCGTCCATACAAGTCATCCAGGAACAGGATGAACCGAAGGCACTATTCTGTAAACAGGATAGCCCTTGCATAACACCGTCTTCAATTTCCTTTGGCATATATGATTCGCAACGCTTATGCCAATACAGAGTGGTTCTTTGGTTAATAATCCAACCGGTCTCTCCATATTAACAACGTTAAAATGGTCAAAACTTCGATAGTCTGTGATTTAACTATCGAAGAAAAACAGATGTGCAAACAACGATATTATTTCTAAATGGAAATTTATATCGATCAAACATCATTCAACATTTATCTCTTTATTTCCTTAATTTAATTATCTTTTGTTTCCCTATATTCAATATTTCTTATTTTCTAAATTTGGAAAATATACTTTATTAACAATGGAAAACATTTCCATTTCTTGTTTTCTTTATTAGAAAACATTTCTGGTTTCTTATTTGGAAAACATTTCCAAAGCTTCTTCATTGGACTTAGATAGATGTTTAAACAAACCATCGTGATGCCAACTCAAGCCATTTCCTTTAATTACTAAATTCACTTAACCATCCTTTACTATCGAACCTTAACCATTCCCTAGTTAAAAATGAAGTCAATCAAGTTGGGGTAATACTACCTCTCAGACCTTAACTGAACAACGTTTCTAACCTTGAAATAGACAAAGTTCACTTTATATTACTTTAACTAACTTCCTTACTTAACCTTTCTTTCGAGTAACTATATTCGGTTAACTCTTTTCACTTAACTATATTCGATAACTCCTTTGGATTAACACTATTGGATTAACTCTATTTGATTTAACTCCTTTGGATTAACACTATTGGATTAACTCTATTTGATTTAACTCCTTTGGATTAACATTATTGGATTAACTCTATTTGATTTAACTCTATTCGAATAACTAATATTCGATAACTCTATTTAACTCTCCTTCGAATAATTAATATTTGATAACTCCTTTTACTTTATTTGAATTACTAATATTCGATTAACTCAATTTAACTCTTCTTCGAATAACTAATATCCGATAACTCCTTTGGATTAACACTATTGGATTAACTCTATTTGATTTAACTCTATTCGAATAACTAATATTCAATAACTCTATTTAACTCTTCTTCAAATAACTAATATTCGATAACTCCTTTTACTCTATTTGAATACCAATATTTGATAACTCCTAATTCGACTAACTCTAATCGATTTATTCTAATTCGATTAACTCTATTTAATTACTCTAACTGATCAACTCTAACTGATTAACCCTAACTGATCAATTCTAACTCATTAACTCTAACTCTAATCGATTACTCGACTTGGCTAACTCCTTTTGGTTAACTCATTTGACTTGGTTTGACTAACTCATTTGATTTATCCCTTTCGCTAACTCATTTTGATTAACTCCAATCAATTAACTCTATTTGATTAATTCAAATCGATTAACTCCTTTCAATTCTATTTAACAAATAAATAATTTCTTTTATTTAACAAATAAATATTTCTCTTATCTTTTCAATTTATTCTCTAAATAAATAATCCTTTTACTCTTATTCATTTTCTATAAATAAATGATCCTTTTATACTTTTATTTATTCTCTAAATAAATGATCCCTTTTTATACTCCTTATATGATTTTATTTATTTTCCCAATATATATTTCTCTTTATAAAGTCCTTTGATTTTATAAATAAATTCCCTTTTTATAAAATCCCTTGATTTTATAAATAATTTCTCTTTATATAATTCTAATTCATATTTATAAACAAATATCCCTTTCATAAAATCCTTTGATTTTATAAATAAATTTCCTTTATCTTTCTATTTATTTTTCAAATAAATATCTCATTTAACATTCTATTAATTTCCTATAAATAAATATTTCCCTTTATATATTTGTAAATGTTTTACAAATATTTTCTTTCCAATTCCATTTGTAAATGTTTTACAAATGTTTTCCTTTTTATTTCTATTTGTAATTGCTTTACAAATATTTTCTCTTTTTAACTCTATTTGACAAATATTCCTCTTTCTATTTGTTTTGACAAATATTCCCTTTTATATTTGTTTTACAAATATTTTCTCTTTTTAACTCTTTTGATTTTATAATTTATTTCCTTTAATAAAATCCTTTTTCCTTTTATATATAAAATCCATTGATTTTAAATATAAATAAATTATTTTCAAATTATACTTTGAAAATCCCCTTTTATCATTCTGGTATTCTTATGGTACTTAACATACCATATCACCATGATCGATATCACTCAAACATACACAATCAACAACAGATTATATATCACATCATATATCACGATATATGAATAACAATAAAATAAATGTTGAGGAATCCAGTTGGATTCCTCCAACCTGTTTCCCTGCATCCACAGATGTTACACAATAAAATCAACATCACTTTTAATTCGGTATGAAATGTTCTGATAGCAGAATCAATATCTAAATATTTAACGGTTTATATATATATATATATATATATATATGTATGTATGTATATAATTTCCACAAACTGACTAGCAGTTCAATCAAACAGTCAACACACAGTCAATCAGACAATTTCTAACAGTTCTAAGAATACAACATGAAATTATAAACTGTTCAAAGTTGGTGAGTTTTACTCACTTTGGCAGTTCATCGTTAAAGAACAATAAACTGTTATTTGATTTGAATCAAACAATTTATTTCTCCGTGAATTCAAACGAGCTCCATTCCACTCCCAGTCAGTTCCATTGGGTATTGTCCATCCATACGATCCTATCGGATCCTGTTTTGTCCAATTCCGACACCGTATGGATAAGATATAAGTTTTACACGTTTATACATATTTAAAATTAAATTTAAATCCTATTAAACCCTTACATGGGCCTCACCTTAATTTCTCGGCCTGCACCCTTGGCCTATGTTTTAAACAAATTTAAACGCTCCCCTTAATCCACGTTTACACCAAACCAACCGCTCATCCCTTTCTTCCTAAATCGAACCCGACTCCAGACAACCACCTCCAGACAATTCCAGATCCACGTTGACGAATCTAGAGGCTGCTGAGCCTCACCTAACTCCGGCCAGTCCCAACGCTGTCACTCCTCTATTGATTTACCTCGTCGATCCTCCCCCACCATCAACCAGTTCGGTGTTAAAACCGCTAAAACCCAAATCCCATCCACCGGAGATTCCTCCAGCTACGGACAACCGCGAATGACTGGACCACTGCCCCTAGCTGCGCCACCTCCTCTTCTTCTTACGCCCTTCAAACATCCCCGCTGATCGATGCTTTTATCGCCCAAAACTCTCAGCCCTAGTTCGGTTTTTCCCCAACACTACTCACAAAAAAATGATGTCGCACTGTGTAAAAATGCTACAGGAAGGAAGCTCTCCACTCCTAATTCCAACTACACTAGTTTGGGAATTTTTAGTGTTTTATTTGTATTTCTTCTTTTGATTTTCTGATTGAAATGCTTTGGTCTGAAGAAACGTTTGGTGGCGGCGCACATTTGGTTGATGTGAATTGAATTTTAGGTTTAGGTTAAGGAAAACGGGGTACTTATAGAGAAGTTATAATATTATTTATATCGATTTATATTGTAACGCTCTTTATATTTGTCCTTGAAAATCCCTATGCACATACGATATTCAAAAATCACGAAACTAGGCATACTGGTAGAGTTCGATATTACGGTCCCAACAAAACTGGTTTCGTCGAATTCCAACTTCGTATGCTCACACAGTGTATTTTTAACCGTCAAAATACCAACTGTTTCTCACTCTAAAAATCCGTACGGCCACACAGTGACTCTAAAAATCATGAAACTAGAAATCTAACAACTATTTGACATTGCGGATCCAACAAAAATAGTTTCGTCGAATTCCGACTTCGTTTGCAAAAGTGGCTATTTTTAAAGCGCTGAATGACCCATTTAAATATATAAATATATTTAAATATAAACAAATTTAATATTTATAAATAAATATTATTGTATATAATTACCGAGGAATATCATACACCTTCAGAAAATCTTATATGGATTTCTATTCGATATTTCAAATCTGAGTCAACCCGATATTTTATTTATATTGAAATTCCCTTTTAAAATATAAATAATTCCTTTATAAATTATAAAGGAATTCCACAGCGACTTTTCTAAAATTTGATTTCGACGTAAATCAAAATCTACACGACGAAATCCCGATTTTTCTCTTCCACTAGAAAGATATACTCCACCAGCTCCATACATTTCTTGTTTCACAGAAATCCAGCTTAAAACGAATCCGGTATATTCAATTGAAATTCGAATCGCCAATTTATGAACTGCAGCGCCATTTCAAGCTCGATTTTAATTATAATTTAATTATACGTTCAAACTGTCGTTTAAATAATATATTTGTTATTCAAATTCAATTCTAAACTGAATTAAATATCACAGATGATCCAGTTCACACCATATCGTCATTTCAGCCAATTACGTTTATTTCAGCATTAAATATATTATTTAATTTATTATTTTAATTAAATTTTCACCATTATTTAATTCCACGACCATTTAGTTCAATATATCACTATTTATATAGTTAAATAAATTAATTATAATACCTCTGCTAATGCGGGTCATTACAATGGTACCCCAGTCGCACAGTCTCCCTTGTAATACCAAAGAAAAGTACGCAGTCCCTCATCCTACGGCAGAGTGACGTACGGATCTCTATATAACAATGTTATGTTCCGCATATATCTGTCATTATTACGCTATGTAAGCGTACGGACTACCACCATCGATCGAATCAGATTTCAATCCAGAGAAATGCCCTCAAGTCTACAATACATCACCCAGAGCAGTCATGCATGTATCTGGACCGTCCCACATATGTACTGCAATTGTAGCTTGATGCTTCAATCGCACATCCTCTAATGTGCACCGAGTTCCATGGCAGAACGATATAAGAAACACGGAACTCGGTCGGGAGATTTTCCATATCTGTATAGGCCCGTCTTTAAGAGCCTCTATAGATATTCCTAGGGTCTATTTTCACGGTGGCTATGGCTCCACCTAGGCCCCTCCCTCAACTAGTAAAGACTACAAGAGCTAAACGACTGCCTATAAATAAAACAATCTAAACATCCAATTGGCATCTTCCCTTAACCACCGTACCTAGATAGTGAAGGGTGAATGGTCTATTTGTTTTAGCTCTAGTCTTTATGCATCCCACTGGCTGCCGATGACGGGTATCCGCCGATCTACTATCCTTGTTGGTCGTGACCCTTCACCTCCACGTTGAGGCAACCGCTGAATCACCCTGGTGTCACTACGTCACGACATTCTGACTGCATAGCCACTTCTGCAGTTAAGGCCCACCCACCTAGTAGTTACTCGTAGACCCAACCTCTGCTAGCACAACCTAAAATATCTTCCACCACACAGAGGACTACCAGGATCACCTTATCTACCTCGGGAAGCCGCGTGCTTCCCCTTCCAGTCCTTTGGAGCTGTTAGAACAATTAAATAATGTGTGCTCCTCCTAGTGCCTTATAACACCACGATGATCTACCTCATTGGGTTATTCACCCTCAAACGTGCGGACTGGTCCAAGCGCCTCACTATAATATACTGTTAGACCCTATGTCTAATCATTCTTTTACGCGCTTGCCTTACATCATCAGGTTTCCATTTAACTTGGTTATTCCCATTCATATTGAATTCTTAATCAAGTTACCAAGTTCCTCTTGCTTATTTTTTTCAGTTATATAACTTAACCCATTTAAGTTTATTAATAAGCCCAAAACATGTTATTCTTTAGATTGTGGTCTAAGATTTGTGATCCACAATCCATTTATATTCTTGTTTGGTTACCATAACATGTTCTACTTAGTAGGTTATTATGCATATTTAAATTCTATCATTTCTACAAGTTATGTTTACCTTAAAAGTGTCTTTAATTTCGTAACTTTATTATTTCTACCGGTTATGTATACCACTAGATGTCTTTAATTACAAAACCTAATCGTGTTAAGTTTATGGGCCTATATGTAAATATTACCCACCCCGTCATATTTACTTAACCCGCCCCCCGTTCTACCAATTTTACTTAACCCCAACTTTAGTTTATATTCATACAACCCCTATGGATTCAACCTCGTTAAGTGTTCGAGATTTATTACCATATTTTCATTTATGGTTACAGTATGCTAAACCTCCCACATTAAGCCTACCATTTGTGGATGCTAGATATGCCGGGCGGGTCCAGGTAGACTTATTCCACAAATTGAGCTTAACCTCGTGTCTGAGCACATCTCGTATTTGTACATTTAGACCTCTCACATTAGATTCAACATCTGCAGTCGCTGGATATGACGGTCGGTTCCGGGCAGACTCGCAAGTGCAATCTAACCTCGTGTCATAAGTGTAGTTACAGTTTCTAAATTTTGTAATCCTAGGCATTTCATTATTATCCAATTTTACCCATGTCCTTATAGGTGTTCATGCCCTTTTTCCCCCTACTTATTTATATGCCCAATTCATTATTCAAATTATAGATTTTTATGCCCCTTTTCAATTCATCTTTTAATTAAGCACCATATGCTCTTTTTCCCATGTCATAAATCAAGGCATATATATGTATATTATTCCCAAACCCAAATTCACATGTTTTCCAATTTATACCCCAAGTCCCTATTCACATATTTCAATACAAGTGTAGCCAAATTCATATTCACATATTTTTCCAATGTATGCCTGAAATTCATATTCACATATGTTCCAATTTATGCCCCAAATCAATATTTTAAATATGTTCCAATTTACTCCCAAATCATATTTTACATATGTTCCAGTTTACTCCCAAATCATATTTTACATATGATCCAATCTACTCCCAAATCATATTTTACATATGTTCCAATTTATGCCAAATCATATTTTATATATGACCCAATTTACTCCCAAATCATATTTAACATATGTTCCAATTTATGCCAAACCATATTTTCCAATGTATGCCTAAATTTATATCTTTCCCAATCGTTCCCAATTTCGCACGTTCGCATATTTCAGCGTTAGGCCTAGGCTCGAAGGTAGCCTGGCTATATAAAAATAAAAGGGAAAAGAGGGAGATAAGAGAATCAAGAATAGGCATGATAACGAATCAGTAATAAACTGATGGAAATAGGCATAAAAACTGAGTAGGCATATTATGACAAGATTTGACATGGTGAGGATATGAACATATAAAGGCAGATCTGATAATTATATCATAACAGAACTTGTTTAAGCATAGATCCAATATCCAATTTTTATATACATTTTATGATTACCAATTAAATATTTAGATCTAAAAATAACTTGAACTCACAATGAATAAATCAAAGGAAATGGATCAAAATTACTGCGAAGAACACATTGGATTTGTTGTAGCAATCGTTGAATTTGTATAATCTTTGCTGAATTGGATTTGGAGAAGATAAGGCCATTCAATCTATGTTGCAGCAGAGCTCCGCCATCGCCACCATTTTTTTAGATGAATAAAACCTAGGTTTAGGGTCCTTTTTACAACCTATAAGCAACGAACCAAGCCATGAACAAATCTACATTCGAAATCTGAATTCTGCCCAGATTTGGAGGGGGGTCACACCCAAGAGCCTGGGCCGACCCCAAAATATTCAACTAAATTTTCCTTAATTCATTGTTAACAGTGCATTTCACATTAATTATTCTTTAATTCATCATCTTTTCGTGTCGTTAAAATTCGGGGTGTTACAGCCATACTGGTGGAGGTTGGGTCTGCATGGTACCACCTGATAATTATACCTTGACTACAACTGTAGCTTGGAATTTAGAAGGTTGTGGCAGATGGCGTTGGCTGACTCGGCGATTGCCTAGGGAAGAGGCTGCGTTAGGACCAATACACAACAGTAATCATGGAGTACCTGTTATTGACATTCAGTGGGATGTGGAAAGACTAGAGCTAAACGAAGAGTTCATCGATCTTTCAATATCGAGAAGTTGGTTGCAGGACACACCAATTTGGATGTTACATTGCTTGCTAGGTGCACACCACTAGCTCTTGATGTAGTCTTTCACTAGTTAAGGGAGGTCGAGGGTGGGGCATAGCCACCGTAAAAATGCAGACCATACCATGATACCTGCATTGTAGGCCTCATGAGGTGGACTTTTACAGATATGGAAAGCTCCTGACTAAGTTCCGAGCATTGTATGCAGTCCTGTTATGGGACTCGAGGTACAGTAGACGGTACGTACGTGTGAGGGTCTAGATACACGCAATGGGTTGTGTATTGTAGACAAGTAGGATATTACCCCGTGTTGAGACTTGATTTGAACGAGTAGTTCAGATATGACGATCTGTACGGATACGTGGCATAGCGATGTTAGTTCTGTGCAATTACATGGCGTAATGATATTGATTTTCCGTATGTGTTTTGGTGTAGGACGGATGTTGCATACGCTTCCCTGGCATGACGGCGGAGACCGTACGAGGAGGGTACTATGGGAAGTACCTTGAGGTGTGGGGTTTAGCTACATGTACACTATATTAGGTTAATATACTGGGGAGTATATGGGTATGACGTGAGTATAGAGCCTTGAGTGCTGTCAACCCAGCTAACCTAGTAATTAAGAAAACATAACTGAACGGTACAAGTAGGGTTATTTCAGAATGTATAATTTGTCCAATCACCAGAACTTTGTGTTCTGACCCCTCCTCATAACATACTCGCAAGTTAGGTTTATGGTAGAGATTTGGTAGCCTTTGGACACTTGTTAGATAGTGTTACTATTTCGGTAAGGCTATATTTGATTATTATATTTTACATATTCTGCTGTGAGATATTTTATCGAGCTCTGATATATTTATTATCTCTATATTTTTTGCAGGATATAAGACAAGTCAACTCAAGCTTCGAGAAATTGGAATTTAAAAAAAAACGATCTATCCAAATTTGGGTTGTTACAGAAAATTGATGTATTGAGAGGAGCAATGTGAACCATTAAATGATACAAATTACTTCCTACTAGGGATCTGTCTCAGTCCGCTATCAACCGATCATCAGCGACTCGCCTACTGAAGAAATCTAAATCTTACCCACTACCGCTAAATTGAAAACAACTCACTAATGCAGAACTTGTCCTAGCTCACTATCATCACCAACAACCTATCACTACCACTGGTATTCTGTATCCCCCCAGTAAGTTAACTCCTAGACATAAATATTAAGTCCAGTCAAGCTCAACAATCCGCAGTATGCAAACAAATTTAGCAAACATGCAACCCAAACACGATGAAATTTAAGTTTTAGCGAACCACGTATATTACAAAAAATAGACTAGTTATGTTGTAGTAGGGGTAAGCGTTCGGTCGGTTCAGCTGGTTTTGAGGTAAAAAACTCAAACGGAATTGGTACCAATTTTTTTTTAAATTGGACCGAAGCGAATTAATTACAATTAATTCGGTCGGTTCAGCTGGTTTTGAGGTAAAAAACTCAAACCGAATTGGTACCAATTTTTTTTCTTCAAATCGGACCGAAGCGAATTCAAACAAGTCATATTGATGTTGACTGTTTATAAGACTCTTACCCGAAGTCTCCATGATCTAGGAACTATACCTGATTGTCATTATATCTCGTGGGATATCAGTTTTTGTCTCTCATCTCTCTCTCCCACAGTCACCTTAATACGACTTAATGTCATTTTTTGCATCTTGAAGATAATTGTCGTCGCAGTAGCCTTGGTCCTTATCCTGGAATCACCATCGCTGAATGATAATCCACTGCATAGAAACCACCGATCATAGAGCAACCATGTTGAGATCACCAACCATCATATATTTCCCCTCAAAATCGCACCATCGTTCATGCCAAATTGACTAAATGGTCAATAACAATGGTAATTGGTATTAACCACCCCATGGAAATCGATAATGATTTGCTTAGATCACATATTTAATCAGTATTGGTTAAATACGTATATAAATAAAACATCCGATCTTTGTTGCGAAATCCAACTCGCCGTCAAGTTCATCCTTCATCTTTAGATCGACCATCAAGCTCAAATGTCACTCCATCTTCTAATCCATCATTAACATTGCCCCATCGTCGAATTCATATATGGGTACTGAAGCTCCTTTAGAAATTCATGTCATCCGTTTGGCTCTACCATTGTTGTGCATTTAATCAATGTATGCCGACATGTGCATTCGATTAATAAGCAACCCAAACTCGAACGAACGAGATTTCCTACTACTATATCATCTATGAATGACGTTTTAAACTAAACTAAGCAAACAATTCAACCAAGCAACTAATATTCATAAAATTTCCTAAACTAACATACAAGCATCCATAATATCTATAATAAATCAAACAGAACTAACTATAGCAATCAAAGTGAAGTAAGTACCAAATACCGTAAATCTATCGGTGTGGTCAAAATAGATCGTAAATAGGTGAATAGCGTGCAAACATGTAAAAATGTGATAATCATGTCCACTTTTTATTCTTTTTTATCTATTATATACTAGATTCAACTATTCTAAATACTAGGTTATGTAATTAGAAATAATCTAAAGCGTCAAATTTATACTATACAGACAAATACAATTCAGTAAGAGACAATAGCACTCACCTTAACCAAATCATCCTAAACAAGCTCTAAATCGTAGAGCTTGTCAATACGAGTCAAATAGAAGAAACGACATCCAAATCTAACCTCGTAAGCAAAGGATACATAAGATATAAGTTATATAATCTAAATCGACACAATTAAAATAAATAGTTAATTTTAATTATTATTTTACCATTTCTCTCTTCTTCCCCAACCAAACCTCTAGGTCGTGAAAAATACAATCAAACCCATATCACTCATGCACTAATCCGAAGCTATATGGAGGCTTACTTAATGGAATCAAATTATGTCTTCACCATTATGCTCATACTCCGATGCCCATCCCAGCCATATCCAAAATGTAATGACCTGTATTTTATGTATCGACCGATCATAAAGTAATTATATTTTATTCCCTAGTGGTTGGATCATTCTCAAATTTTATATGTTGTTCATGGGGATATGAGACATGTTCATGATTTTTACCGAATATAATTATGACCATTTTTCCCTAGAGTTTACTGTTTGGGCCAAAACTTTTGATAGGGATCTAATTAGATGGTGAAATCAGTCTCATTGATCAGAGTAGTGGTTTACAATTCTGTAGAGTGATCACATGAAGGATTTGGTTCAGTGGTTTAGGAGGAATCACTATTTTAAGTTTCAACTGCTGTTAGATAGACTGGTCAGCAGCTAATGGGCTGATTAACCAAGCCCATTAGACCTATGACCGGCAGATATAAATAGGGTACTTAGGGATGTAACAAGGGTTATTGTCTTCTTTTTAAACTTTAGGTTGGCGTTTGTGATTCTCCAGTTCAACATAAAGCCCTATTTCTGCCTTTTTTTCAATCAAATTTATAGTAGATTGCATCCAGAAGATAGATCATCATTAATGCAGGTTAGATCACTACAAATTGCATCAAATTCGAGGATTATTAGTGTTGTCCAGATCTGTTCTCAATGGATTTACATCGAGTTGGGGATTAAGTGAGTGATAGTTATCTCTCACACAGAAGTAGAGGGTTGTATGGGTTATATCTATGTTAATTTCATTCATGTATGTTATAATCACCTTAGATCTAATCATAAATGTTTAATTCTGATTTAAAAACCCTAGAAAAACCTAATTTGATCATTTTAAGTGGATAATTGTTGGATTAATCGTATTTATTCGTATCTTTAGATCCAAATCATGTTAGATCTCATGTTTATGATATGTTTATGATTTAATTATGACTTGTTCTTGTTTGTATGATTATGAGTTGCTGAATCGTTGGCTGTTTTGCTGAAATTAGACGAATTGTTTGAGTTGTTTGTTAGAATTGGTTGCCGTAAACCTTAGGATTGAAGAATAGAAAAAATTGACGGTTCATATGATCGGATTCATACATAACTTAGCAGAGGTGCTCTGGAAGACGAGAGATGGAAGTACGAAAAATTTCATGCCAAGATATGCTACTACATGGACCGACGATGACCCATGATGGGTCGGCACTGACCCATGTACGTGGACTGGATGGCGACTATTTATGGAGCGTGGTTCCATGTTGATAAATCAAGGCTATTAACAAACTTTTGAACCACTTGGAGTTGTTTTGGGATGGATCGAAGGCTTATTTCTCGAGATATGGATAGACAGATAGAAGTTTCTCTTGGAAAGTCAAAATACTAGGAAAGTAGATAAGAAGGATATGCTTGAGGCAAGGATGGACAGAGGCCAGCTACTTAGCCAAAATTGGCTAAGTTGATGGGTTGATACTGACCCATGATGGGCGGACTGGTGCACTTGATTTTTTTGGGAGATTGATTTCAGTGGCTTCGAGAGGTTGCTAGTGAAGTTTGGATTGAAATGGACTTTAGATATGGATGTGTAGCTCAAAGATTTTTGGTGCTTCAATTGTGCACTTGCATTGGAGTGGTCGAAGCCAGATTGATGTGACATTGGTTGTTGACATCAAAAGTTGGTCTAATGACGATCAACCCCCAAAGCATGTTAACCACACACAATAATATTCACAAAATACGAGAAGTAAGTGAACATAGAAGACACAATATTTTTATAGTGGTTCGGTTTAATCCAAGCCTATGTCCACTTTATAATCTTTGCTTATACCGTCGATTATAGGTTACAGTTGTTTTTAGTGGAAAAAAGTAGAGAAAGAAGAGATCCTTACACAAAATCATTGTGTTGTACTTATAATATATGGCATGCTATTTCTGGAATGCCGAATAGGAGATTTCGAGTAGAGGACTCAAGATTTCTTTCCACTTGTGGAAACGATTTTATTTATAGGCGGAAAGGTGAGGCAAGTTGGTATACAGCGTGGCATATAACTTTTTCGAGCTTGGACATGTGTAACCCGATCCTGTGAAGTACTTGTAGGCGGCAGGACCTGGTATACTACTGATGAATAGTTCTTCTCGAAAATCACGGCATATGTCGACCTTGGGACTTGGCGTATAAGAAACTATGTTGTCTTAAAGCTGACCAGTTTTGTAGCCTTGAGATTAGGACTTCTCCTTGTAGTTAATAATTATGAGTTGGTATTCTTGATCTGATATTCTAAGTTTGACCCGATTCTTTAGGAACTGCCCGAGCGATTGATTGATGACCCGATTGGTTTGGTTTTGGCTTCAGAAGGATGATGTCTTATGAGGGAGAGCCTTTATTTTCTATGAAGCTAATTTGGTCAAATCATAATTGGTAGACCTATGATGAAATTCGACCCTGTAAGGAAGAAGCAGGCCTATATCTAGCAGCAGACTTCGACCTCGAGCTATGATGGCTTTTGCCAAAAAGTCGGTCAACATTTTGCCTCCCATAACATATCTTCTTGGAGAAAGGAGATGTGTTATGGATTTTATAGAGAAGACTGAATGGAAGTTCGATATATTCCGGGAAGCCATGGTTAGCCGAACCATGTTTCATAAAGGCACGAAAACCGACGATCGATGATTGTATTAAGGCCAGAAAAACCGGCGACCGTTGAGGATCGTATTAAGGTCGGAAAATTGATAATCATCTGAAGATCATATTAAGGTCGAGTCTTTGAGGATGCCTAAAAATCAATTTGTTAAAACCAAAATTTGATTTCAACACCAAAGGTGCAAAAGTTACACTTCACCAATTCGGTAAATTAGAGTATGGAACCACGTAATTACAAAATAAAGAGCATAAAATGAAGACAAAGAGTTTTTATAGTGGTTCAATCGAACTTGATCTACATCCACTTTTGAATCATTTCTCATTAAAACACTTGAGCTTACAAAATATGAATTTCCCTCATTACATACATTTCTCATTATAACACTTGAGCTTACAAAATATGAATTTCTCTCACTACATTCATTTCTCTCTTTTCACTCTCTTTTCGATCTAATTTCACTTTAATTTTTGCAAAATGATTGAAGAGAACACTTGCTTTGTGATGGTAAATGTATCAATCCTTGATCACTTAGGCACTTTGATGCTCTTCCATGATTTGGTAGGAATTTTTTGTTAGATCCAAATCTAAAGAGGATTAACGGAGATTAGAGAATGCTTGGAATGTATTGGAGAAACTTCTAATGTATCTTGAATGAGATTTGAACCGTATGATCTTGGAGAGAAGTTGTTAGATCCATGGAAGTCATTAATGAAGTTTGAGGAGAGCTTCATATTTGGCGGAACCTCGTGGCAGGAATGAAATTGGATCCCCTTTATGAGTGAAATACGGGGGGTATTTATAGGAGGTATTGTAAAGGAGTGAAGGAGTTGTAAATGTATGGGCGCCTTAGAGATTTACTTTCCAGCGATCTTAAATATATGGTCTGAACGACCTAATTTCATGTGGCTCTCTATAGATGTCCCCATGACCTAACATATATGCGGAAATAAGCTAAAAGCATGTGCGGTCTAACATTCAGGAACAACCTAAACACTATATCATGGCCGTCACGATCTAATTATACAATTTTGTTCGCATGTCAGTAGCTTATCCCATATGTCCCTTACATTAAAACAGCTACAAGCCTTTACAATATGATGGCAACTTGCTTTTCACACTCACTTTACATCTGGCATGTTATTTTCTCAAGTATATATGCTAAGAGAACTTTGGAGAATTGCGGGCTAAAACATGGAGAATGGCCACGACCTAATGATGTATGGCCAGAATCTTTGGTCTTTGCATTCAAACAGTATGCTGAATGACCTTAAGCTATCGACTTAAGATAATAACGGCCCAGGCACTGCTAATCCACGTGCGTACTTCTGGTAAAACCTGAACGACCTAAAGAGCACCAAAGGTCTAAAGCAAATAACGACCTAAGCTCCTCACTTGTCACTAACGACCTGGACAATATGAATGGATGAAATGTTTCCCATGCTCTAGTTATACATGTGTCATTCCATAATTGGCCACGTCGCCCTTGCAAGGTAAAGCCTACAAAAGCTTCACTGACTTGTGGTGTATGCTGTTACACCAATTCATATTTATGAAGACACATCATTATCGTGCAGAGTGTACCCGACTCTTTCTAGAAGCCTTCATATGAGTTGAAGTGGTCATGAACGACCTAAATGCAAACCTTGGAACAATCTGAATATGGATTCATCGATTGCTGCTCCGAATTATTGCAAACAACCTGAATGTGTTTATTGCATTATCGGTCTAAATTATTTGCATGCAACATCAATGACTTTTGCTTTGAGGCTGCCATGTGCTCTCGTGTCTTGTTAACGCACTTGTCTAGACCATAGCAAAGTTGTGTGATTTGCATGGGTCACAACCTATCACAAAGTGTATGGTCTATAAATGTACCGAACGATCCAAGGTTAGCTCGTAGGTCGTAAGTACTTACGGGTCGGTTTAACAAACTAAACGAAAGCACGAGATAATTGAAGCACGACCCAAGTATCATATGTTAATAACGAGCCAAGGAAGACTTAACGACCTGACCGACGTGAATGTTATGAATTTGATTTTCTGCCCATCATCATTCGTAAACACTTCTTAATTTTGAACCGTGTTTTCACAACGGGGTTAACATTTTCCCCTTAAAGCTTGTATTTTTCACTTGTGAGAAATGAGGGCTTCGAAATGACCATTACTGAACCCAGTCGTAGCTTTATGTTCACCGTGGAAAATCATTCTTTGGACTCGTATGTTCCATGCTACCCGTTCTGTAATTAAAACAAGCATTTGCATGATTCTGGACTTATACTCACCATCGATTATCCATATCGATAGTGGACTAGTTACTCATTAAAAATGACTTATAACGAATTTTATTTTTGAATTGTCTGTACAGGACTATTTAATTCAACGGTTTATAACCCATTTAATATTGTTTGCACAAACACGGTATTCTAATTTGAATTCGCATCAATGCTTAAACTCAACTAATCGACTAAGGCCAACTGTGGACTTTAAAACTTATCGTTTTGATGACTTATATAATGGCATACGACATTTCTCATTTGTGAAATGCACATCTAAGAGATTTTTTCACTTCCTTTCAGAGAAGACTTGGGTATTTATGTCCCTGTTTTAGGAAGTTGTTATCAGTCTTCTCCACGGGAAGTATTTTGGATTTCATACCCATGTTTGGACTTAAGTTTAACTCTTTTCATGTTTGAGATTTTCGTACACTACGCAAGTTATTTGGTCAATGTCCAAATTTTGTCTACTGTCCAGTTTGGTTAATCCAGTCATTGGAGACTTTCGTCACTCAATTATACTAATTAATCCAAGCATCAGTGGATTCAGAAGGAATGCCCTAAGAGAGGACTTTGGTTAAAACACCAATGTTTATCGTGATCAGATCAGGTACTCCCTGATGTTGACGATCAACTGGGTGGCCCGTAGAGGTCTTTGGTTAGAACCCCAATGTTTGTCGTGATCAGATCAGGTACTTCCTAATACTGGAAATCAATTGGGTGCCCCTGGAGAGGTTTTTCGTTAGAATCCCAATGTTTGTCGTGATCGTATTCGGTACTTCCTGATACTGACGATCAATTGGGTGCCCCCATAGAGGTCTTTGGTTAGAACCCCAATGTTTGTCGTTATCGGATCAGGTAATTCCTGATACTGATGATCAATTGGGTGCCCCGTTGAGGTCTTTGCTAGAACCCCAATGTTTGTCGTGATCGGATCAGGTACTTCCCTGATACTGGCAATCAATTAGGTGTCCCCGGAGAGGTCTTTGGTTAGAACCCCAATATTTGTCATGATCGGATCAGGTACTTCTTGATATCGACGATCAATTGGGTGCCCCCGTATAGGTCTTTGGTTAGAACCCCAATGTTTGTCATGATCAGATCAGGTACTTCCTGATATCAATGATCAATTAGGTGCTCCACAGAGATCTTCGGTTAGAACCCCAATGTTTGTCGTGATCGGATCAGGTTCTTCCTGGTACTGACTATCAATTGGGTGCCCCCGGAGAGGTCTTTGGTCAGAACCCCAGTGTTTGTCGTGATCAGATCAGGTACTTCCTGATAATGACGATCAATTGGGTGCTCCCGTAGAGGTCTTGGTTTGTGCTGGTCCTTCCAGTTTGTTTGCCTGTCCTTCCATCCTGATGTTGGTACATCCAACACCATGTTTGTTAGTCCTTCCGACTTAGTGCCGGTCCTTCCTGCATGTTTGTCGGTCCTTCCGGCCGAATGTTGGTACATCCAACATCAGGTTTGTCGGTTCTTCCGACTTGGTGGGCTATCTCAGATTAGGAACTGAGGCCTTGAATCTTTCATTTGGGGAGTGCCCTATTGATGGGAGTTACATTACTTTTGTTTGTTAGTTGTGGCGCCTGTTCACTGTTTGAATCTTTGCGACTTTTCCCATTCACTTTTCAAGGTAGTGCTTTCTACTTCTGCATTTGGACATGTTGATATTTGCATCCTTTGGCACTTGAGTCAGTGTTGTTGGGGTCACTATGCTTTGTCAGATTCTGAAGGAACAAGCGCTCGATAGATAGTCTGCAATATGAAATCATCTTTTAAGAAAGTTTTGATTTAATCATGAAATTTGCAAGCAAGAAATTCATTCAGACAGATGTGCTCTTTATCGTAGAGCTAATGTTCAGTGCATCACTTGCAGATTATTACAGACCGTTTATAAGAAGTTTTGAATATAACAAAAAGTAAAACACAAAGTAAAGCATGAACTAAAGCAAGAAATAGAACATGAAGTAAAGCAGTGGCGATGTTGATCGCTTATTCCGATCCATTGAAATTGAAGCACATTTAACGGTCATTAGTTGACGATAAGCCTTGGCATGGTCTGGACAAGAGCTTCGTTGCTTGTTGCCCCCTAGCCCTGGGGAATCGGAACAACATTTGAGGATTGTGGATTTTTCACATACCGTTATGGATGAATCTTCCTAATCAGCTCCTCGATCATTGACCATAGATGCCTACACTCACTGGTATTGTAGCCTAGCTGATTATGGAATCGGCAGAACTTTCCAGAGTTTGCTTGATGGTCGCTTATTTTATGAGGTTTAGGTATTGGATAATCTTCGGTGTCTTTTGTTGCAGCAAAGATGTTTCCTGGGATGTCATTTAAAGGTGTTAGCCCTGATGGATTGGAAAAGCGAGGATTCTTGTCGTCTCGGTTTTCTTTACCGTTGCTTCCTTTTTCTGATATCTAGGATTTTACTGATTGTACTGGGCAGCAACGTTTTTGGGAGCTTCAGAGGTTGGCTTGCATCTATGATCCGAAGAGGTGCAGGATTGTTATCCAATCTCGTGTATTCCTCGGCCTTTTTGTATAATTTCTCAAGCGTGCTTGGCTCCTTTATTTTAATCCATTAACCAAATTTGCTCTCCTCGTCTATGGCGCCAATTAGAGACATCAAGACCATGCGGGGCTCAGGATTTCCTACTTCGGATACAGCATCATTAAATCTTTTGCGGAAAGCTCTGACAGATTATCCTGGATTCTGCTTCATGGATGTAAGAGAAATAACATCCTTAGCCTTCGTAGCTTGCAACTTGAACTGTTCCATGAATTTCAGAGTCAAATCACCAAATCGATCGATGGATTTAGGTGGCAGTCTTGTGAACCATAACAGTGTAACACTTTCTAAATAGAGAGGGAAGCACAAGCATTTGATCTTGTCCGTTGCCTTGGCTGCATTCATGTGCCACTCGTATTTGTATAGGAAGTGATTTGGGTAAGAAGTCCCGTTGTACAGAGGCAGAGTAGGATGAGTGAACATTTTGGTAAATTCTGCCTTGCGGATCGTCTTTGTGAATGGATTTTTGCCAAGGGAGAAATTCCATTCCCTTTAACTATCCTTGTGAGGCATGTTATCTTTTATGATTTGCTCTACCATATCCGCAATATATTCCTTCGAGTTGTGTTGATCCGGAGAGCAGACTTCGATCCCTTTTCCAGATGCTTGTCGTGGTGAGCAATCGCGTTTAGAGGATCTAGGTCTTTTATTTCCACTATGGGAAGGTGCCCCCGCATCGGGACTTGCAACTCGTCAGGTATTTCGATCAGAACGGTTTTTTGCTTTCATTTTTGAGTCTTCGATACTTGCATTGCTTTTGTCAACAAATCCTTCCATATTGTCATTATGATGATGATCGGAGGCCGATGAGTTTGTAATCTATTCATGGCTGACATGGATCTTTAGGGAAGGAGCGGGACTCGGTTGAGCGTTTAGGAGATCACTCATTTTATCCATTAATGCTTGATTAGCATCCAGTAAAGTTTTATTAGCTTCCACTTAAGCTTTGTTGGAAGCGTCCATGCATTGACTCAAGTTAGCAACGACGACATCTAATTCGGCTTTAGTCACTCCGGCTCCGGATATTGTATTTTCTCCAACTTCGAAGCGGTTGGTGAGTGGAGTGGTTTCATTGTTAGCAACGTTATCATTTTCTTCGATGGCTTTACTAACGGTCTTCTTTGATTTAGCCATGATCTTTGACTTGTAGAATTTATGACCGGAGTGGATTTAGAATTCCAAGGCAAGGCTCTTGAGTTTGTGAAAAGGATGAAAGGTGATGCGAACGCGACCCCACAGTAGGCGCTAAATGTTGAAACCAAAATTTGATTTCAACACCAAAGGTGCAAAAGTTGCACTTCACCAGTTCGGTAAATTAGAGTATGGAACCACGTAATTACGAAAGAAAGATCATAAAATGAAGACAAAGAGTTTTTATAGTGGTTCGATCAAAGTTGATCTACATCCACTTTTGAATCATTTATCATTATAACACTTGAGCTTACAAAATATGAATTTCCCTCATTACATTCATTTCACATTATAACACTTGAGCTTAAAAAATATGAATTTCCCTCATTACATTCATTTCTCTCTTTCCACTCTCTTTTTGTTCTAATTTCACTTGAATTTTGGCAAAATGGTTGAAGAGACCACTTGCTTTGTGATAGTAGATGTCATTGATCACTTAGGCACTTTCATGCTCTTCCATGATTTGATAGGAATTTTGTGTTAGATCCAAATCTAGAGAGGATTAACAAAGATTAGAGAACACTTGGAATGTGTTGGGGAAATTTGAATGTAGCTTGAATGAGATCTGAATCATATGATTTTGGATAGAAGTTGTTAGATCCATGGAAGTCCTTAATGAAGTTGGAGGAGAGCTTCAGATTTGGCGGAACCTCGTGGTACGAATGAAATTGGATCCCCTTTGTGTGTGAAATATGGGGGGGGGGGTATTTATAGGAGGTATTGTAAAGGAGTGGCAGAGTTGTAAATATATGGGCGCCTTAGAGATTTACATTCCAGCATTCATGAATATATGGTCTGAACGACCTAATTTCATATGGCTCTCTACAGTTGTCCCGATGACCTAACATACATGCGGAAACGAGCTAAAAGCTTATGCGGTCTAACATTCTGGAACGACCAAAACACTATATCATAGCCCTCACGATCTAATTATCCACTTTTGTTTGCATGTCAGTAGCTTATCCCATCCATCCCTTGCATTGAACCAGTCTACAAGCCTTTCCAACATGATGGCAGCTTGCTCTTCACACTCACTTTACAGCTGGCACGATACAAGTATATGACCTAAGAGAACTTTGGAGATTTGTGGGCTAAAACATGGAGAATGGCCATGACCTAATGATGTATGGCTAGAATCTTTGGTCTTTGCGTTCTAAAAGTATGCTGAATGACCTTAAGTGGCAACCTAAGATAATAACGGCCTAGGTACTGCTGATCCACATGTGTACTTCTGGCAGAACCTGAACAACCTAAAGAGCACCAACGGTCTAAAGCAAATAATGACCTAAGCTCCTCACTTGTCACTAATGACCTGGACAATATGAACGGATAAAATGTCCCATGATCTATTTATATGTGTGTCATTCATTAATTGGCCATGTCACCCTTGCAAAGTAAAGCCTACAAAAGCTTCACTGACTTGTGGTGTATGCTATTGCACCAATTCACATTTATGAAGATACATCATTATCGTGCAAAGTGTACCCGACTCTTTCTAGAAGCCTTCATACAAGCATAAGTGGTCATGAATGACCTAAACGCAAACCTTGGAACGATTTGAATATAGATTCGTGGACTACTGCTCCGACTTATTGCAAATGACCTGAATGTGTATATTGCATTATTGGTCTAAATTCTTTGCATGCAACATCAATGACTTTTTCTTTGAGGCTGCTACGCGCCCTCGTGTCTTATAAATGCACTTGTCTAGACGATGGCTAAGTTGTGTGACTTAGAATGGGTCACGACCTATCATAAAGTGTATGGTCTATAACTGTACCGAATGATCCAAGGTTAGCTCATAGGTTGTCGGTACTTGCGGGTCTGTTTAACGAACTAAACGAAAGCGCGAGCTAATTGAAGCACGACCCAAGTATCATCCATTAATAACGAGCCAAGGAAGAATTAACGACCTGACTGACGTGAATGCTCTAAATTTGATTTTATGCACATCACCATTTATAAACACTTCATAATTTTGAACTGCATTTTCACAACGGAGTTAACACAATTGATCGTGCCAAGTCAAATTCAAAGAAGAGCAGTAAAACTAGGATCTTGCTGAGTAAAGTAATTCATGTAAAGGGTTTTAAGATAGACATGCCAAATCCTGATGATGTCGTTCTAGCTATTAGGTATGAGCTATAATCGAGGGATAATCATAAACCATACTAGGTTTGTGGAGTATGGTATAAACCATACCTGTAACGACCCGGAAAGTTCTGATCATGATCATCGACACAAATACATATTTTGTATCACATATCGACTAATCAAGCATCAAAAATTTACAGATCGTTAATAGAAAGAAGTTAGAGGGTGAGAAATAGAAAGAAAGAAAGTTAGAATAGAAGAAAAAGAAGAACTGGACACAACAAAATCAAAGTATAACAAATCCCACAGCGGGATTGAATAAAATATATTAGATAACATCCTGAAATACAAAACTGTATTTATACTTACATACATCATCAAAGTACAACTCATATACATTGAAGTGGAAATAAACTCTATATAACTAACTCCGAAGTTTCCTGCTCCAAGCTTCTTCAGGCGAATCTGTAAAATCCTGAAACTACTTGACTGCCCATACAAATTTGGGCACCCAAGAGTATTGGGAAAACATAGAAAAATAAACTCTGGGTCAATCATGGGGCTGGTGTGACCAAACGATTTTTAAAACAGATTGATTTAACATTCTAAAACCCTTTTGAAATAAATGATAATCATAAGACAAATCCATATATAAATACAGATGTTTTACCTTGCGATAACCCAAACATTTTTTACAATAAAACTATTTTGATATTACCATAGTGTCTAAACACAAATAAATAGCAATCTAGCAGAACGCTTGCATCTCACGCTCCACATATATAGTATACAACCAAAACCGCCGCCGCTTGTTGGAGATTGGATTCCAACTATGACAAGGTATGAAACCACCTGCCAATAATGTATCTCTAGTGGTGAATAAATTGGGTTCAACAAGAACGTCTTGCGACTTGGCCCATACATGACCGACCACTCATTTCGCTTGAGTGTACCGAATGTATATCACAAATGGTTGTGTACGGCAACCATTTCTCGGAAAGGGTAATAGAATAAAGAAGGAAATGAATTTTCTCTACATAGGTGAAGATACACCCTAATGGGAGCGACCCACATAGCCATGCTGCCTGGCCGGTGTTTGTCATTTCCAGGTTGATGAGGCTTGAGGTTAGAATTTACCTTTAGAACTTCTGGCCAACATTTTCTTTGAATGTCACATTGTCAGATCCGTCAAATCACTAATTGACATCCATAAATATACTCTAGATGTAAAAGAAGTTCCCTTCTTTGCCATCAACTTGGTATATTTGTAAAAATTAATGTACGTGGTTTTTAGGAAATACTCTGTTAGGCATTCATCCATACAAGTCATCCAGGAACAGGATGAACCGAAGGTACTCTCCTACTGCTTCAAATATAGGAATCACCCCATGGATCAGTAGCGAATAATCTTTGCAAATCCTAAGATTTCAAACAAGAAAGAATTACAAGTTAAAATCACTCTGGTGGCCAATAGAGAATTTAAACAAGTAACTATTTCAATAACGACCAGGGATTTTCGACCCCAAAAATCAACATGAAAACACCAGATCGAACATTCAAGCATCGAAAAAATCGGAACGTTATGAGAAAGAAATTAGAGGATGATAAAATGAAAGAAAGAAATATTAAGAAGAACATCAGAAACTCGCAGCAGAACGAATAAAATATAATATCAAATGCATTATACAAAAACTTTATGTATATATATATATATATATATATATATATGATTACAGCATCACATTATAACTTCAAATCAATACAACACACAGCAGAAACAAACTAGTACCAGTAAGTATATGGAATACTTCTCGTCTTCAACTCTTTTTCTGGAACTCCAAGCGAAACCTAACCCGGAAATATACTCGGCCTGACCCGAGCACATTTAAAGTAAAGCAAAATTCACCTGGATCAGTCTGGAATACTTTCAGTGATAAATTCACAACAAACAACTTGCTTAACTTTAAAAATCCTTTCGAAAGAAAAGGATAATAGTAAGACTAGCTCACACATAAATACATATGGTTTTTACCTTACTATAACCCAAAACATTTTACAAATAATATATATCTTCTGATATTATAATAGTGTTTAAACAAAATTAAATATCAATCTAGCAGAACGCTTGCATCTCACGCTTTACATATATAGTATACAATCAAAACCGCGGGCGCTTATTGGAGATTGGATTCCGACTATGACAAGGTATGCTTATTGGAGTTTGGATTCTGATTATGACAAGTTATGGAACCACCTGCCGATAGTGCATCTCTAGAGAGGAATACACTGGGTTCAACAAGAACATCTTGCAACCCGGCCACACATGACCGACCACACATTTCTCTTGAGTGTATCAAATATATTGTCACCTACGGTTGCTAGCTACATAACCATTCCCAGGAGATATAGAATTGAAAAGAAGTAACAAAATGAATATTTTCTAGATGGTGACAATACACCCTAATTGGTGTGACCCACATAGCCATACTACCTGCCCGATTTTTGTCATTTCCCGGTTGTGAAGCATGAGGTTAAAATTTTCTTTTTGAACATCTCGCCACTTTGAATACCACATTGTCAGATCCGTCCATATACGTTGTCCTTGGCCTCGACAACTGAAGGCACCCTCCTACCACATCCTAGGAATCACCTTATAGATTAGTAGTGAGTTGTCCTTGCAACCCATAGACTTCTACCACAACAGAATCATAGTTTATCTCTGGGAGGTACCCAAAGATTATAATTAATACTTCCGTTTTATGAAAATCTGTGGTCTTCAAATGCTAGATCTCGATCGTCGTCCGATATCTTTAATGATTACGCATTTTCTGGTTGGAACGATTTTCGAATATAAATTCGATCCGGGTCTTTCCATATCAACAATCAATAATTGGTCAGATTAGATAGTCGGTTATTTAGCTATCAAATAAACAAACATTCATCCGTGGAAAATAAAATAAATTTAATGGTTCAGTATCCAACATCACTTGATTTTTTTGATAACTAACGAATGGTTAATTTAAAGTTCAATATCTTTATGATTGGAAAATGTTTCCCTTTTCTTATTTAATATAAGACTATTCAATTATCATCTCACTTCTACTCTATTGGTTCCTCATTGTAAATTAGTAAGCAAATAAATATCTAAATATCAACCTCGAAGGCCGAAACCAACATCAGATTGATACATTGAAAGTTACTCAACTCAACCAACGTATAATCGGTTCTAATTTCTTTAAAACTATATCATATCCCTTATCATATTCAGTATATCATTTTAACATTTTAAATAAGCCAGTTATTCAAATATAAATCAAAGATTATATGAAAACTTAATTAAAAACCTTCTTAATTAAAAACCTATTTTAAACCTTTTCCGATTATAACTTAATCCAACTCCATTTCTTGTTTTAAAATACGCGAAGATCGAATGCAAAACTTAATCCACCCAACCAATTTTATCCTATTTCCATTTTAATTTCATATTTTATATTACTAACATCTCAATTATTCGTTTCATTGAAAACGATAATATGTCTTTATTTACCAATCTCCCTTTCATTCCAATAATTCAAAACATCCCTATCTATTCGCCAAATCTCAAACATTACCTTTATCTTGCGAAGATCTCCATATATTCTTAACTCAGGATAATAAAAAAATTCATGATTCAAACTTCAGTTAAACCCTGTTAAATTATTCATTGTTTACTTTGAAACTTGATATTTCAATTACATTCCGAATCTTGCAAATAACGTTGCAATATTATCTTGTAATAAACCAATTTTTAACACCCTTACCCTTACAAGCTAATATCATCCCTTGATAATAGTGAAGCCGTTCAAGTTGGAGTATTTTAATTACTCTCAGACCTTGATCGACAATGTTCTTATCTCAGAATAGAGAAAAGTTTGAAAAACCCAACCTATCATTTCTATTTTCTTACAAATATGGTTTTTAATAACCATTTTTCCAATTGGCATATTTATTTTCAAAATAAATCTCTTTTACTTTTATTCAAGTATATTTAATTAACACAAACTCTTTTTCTTTAATCCTATGTAATATAACTCATTTTCTTTTGGTTTTATTTTGAAACCCATTTACCAAGTCCTTTACACAAAAATCCAACTAGTTCTTACTCTTTCATTAATACATTAATCTTCCTCCCTTGAATATCGCACTTCCAATTTTATCTTTGTTTACTAATTTTAGTAATTAAATAAAAAAAATATTATTTGAATCTTTTATGACATATCCTTTATAAATTGAAAACTACTTCCCATGTCTTTGCTTGCACTTAATTTATTTATGAAGTACACTTACTTAAAACGCCATATTAGCTACAAACTTATTCCATAAGTTTGGCATACATTGTTTTTAACACAATTCATTCTTAGTGTCGATTACTTTTTATGTTCGTCCATTTAAGAAGTGAGTTTCTTTAATTATTATTAATTACAAAAATAATTAATTTCATTATTATCTAAAGTGAACTAGTTAACTTCATTAAAATAGATCAGTTAATCATTTAACAATATTATTAAATAATAACTACTTTACTTATGATTTATCAATCATAATCATTTTTAAATATCATTAAAAGATAATTAATATTTAAGAAATATTATTAAACTAATAGTTCGTTAAACTATTTCCATTAGAATAACCGAAATTATATTGCTTAGGTGTTTTAATTAAACAATTATTTACAAAACAATAACCCACCGGTTAAATTTTGGGTTCTACATTTATTTAAATTGCTGCAAAATATTTTATAAAACCATTTATAAATATCGTCTTATTTTTTTAAAACTTTTATTTAAAAGTAATTAAATTTTAAAACTTTAATTCAATTATAAAATAAATTTTATAATTGCAATTACATCAATTCAGCTGACGGCGAACGTCTTAACAACAACTTTTTAGATCATTTGCTGCCAATAACTTAATCAATACCGTTTATTGGTTAAAAACATCATATAAATGTTGAATTTCAATCCAATGCTCAGTGTACAATCATCCATCAACATTCAAACAGGATATAATGTTGTTTGGGGGTAAACAGTTCGTATTTGGATAATACGCAAAAAATAAACAACATATGAAATATTTGAGGAATCCGGTCGGATACCTCCAACCTGTTCGTCCCTGCATCCCGGATCATAATGATATTTGATAATAATTTATGAAATAATTATTTAAATCAAAATCATCCAATATGCCAAATATAATTGTCGACAACCATTTAATAAGCAACCAAGGCATTCAATCATCCAATTTCTATGATTAACGATGAATTATATTTTAATGTGAATTTAATACATCATAGAATTCCAGAAACCGTGAGAATTAACTCATCTTATTTTCGATTAATGGTTCCCGCATTTGTTTTATTTAATTTTAAACTGATGTTTAAAATTAAATAAAATCCCAACAACTTCCAATCCCTTCTGATCATGTCTAGCAATGTAGTATTCTTCAACGCAATTCCAACGAACTCATTTTTATTTGGGTCTGTTAACGAATAACCGAGATATCAGTTTTATAAAATTGAACATACATAATATAAACCAATATGTTTCTAATAATTAACTATTAACTAGCTTAAATTTTAATTACCGATTAAATAATTAAACGCATGGTTAGCCTTACCTTATTTAAATCCCCGTGTAGTTCCATTATGGCTTCCACGAATTTGCAGTTCCTCCCAGGCAAAAGCATTCCACAACTTAGTGCTTCCAAATAATTTTTTAATCCATATATGTATATATATTTCTTTATATTAATAGGCCCAAGCCCATACGTGTGCACAGCCCGTTCATTCACTTCTTTTTCTCTTGTATTACGAGCCCAAGCCTAGGTATTCGCAGCCCACATAAAATACTGCTCCTCGTAAGATACTTTCTCCAAAGTTAAACAACCCATGTCATCACTGTTATATGTGCGATTTTAATTCCACCTTACTTAGTAAATTTTGAACTCCCCACCGCTGCTCAACTCAAGCGCCCCATTTCCACCACTGTATTTCCTTCAGAGATCACCCTTTGTTTAAAACCGTCGGCTTCTGTCAATCTACCACCAGCGTTCCTTCCCCCTATTTCCTTCTTCACCTTAAAAAACATCCCCTTCCTGAAAGAAAATCTATTTCGCTGAACCCGCTTATAGCCATGCATTCAACTTCAACTCCTTTTACCCCGCTTAGTATTTTTGACTCCACTCCAAATTAAAACGTTCCCTAATATGTTCATGTTAAAGGTGACTCATCATGGCAACCTCATTCTCTATCAAGTTAAAGCAATATCAGACCCTCACCCATTTTTAGACTATACACGGACATGAGGCTCCCAGTTCCTCCCTACTTCCATTTCATAACATATCACGTCCTCTGCTTCCTTCTAACACCCAATGCAAACGACCATCGGACCGCCTACTTTCACCTCGAATACACCCCAAAACATCCTCCATCTCCCTTATAGAAAGTCACCGTGCTTTGACCAAGTTAGCCCATTATATGGCCTGTCTCCAATCCATCCTTTCCAGTGCCATCCCCACTCCGATCCATTTTGGCATGCCAACAGGTGCCTAGCTTCACACAACAATCATTCCCACCAACTTGTTTCTTTGTGCCATTCATTTTTTTTAAGCGGAAGGAAACAAACGAATTGGCAGCTGTGTTGAAAAACAAGGAGGTTGAGTTGTTATAGTTTGGGGAAGTAGAAAATACTTTCGTGGTATTTATTTGTTCTTTGTGTTTCGAAAGTGATGTTTTCTTCTGTAGGTAGGTGAAGGTGGAGGCCCGATTTATATAAGGGGTAGAAAGAAGGTCGTTTTCATTGGCTACATCTTAGGTTGCTCAATTTTCAAACTAGACTGCGCAAACATGTTACTGAAATGAAGGGTGTAGGATAAGTGTAAGACACAACGCAAGCAATCTTAACGAGATTTGAAAACACATAGCAGTAGGCAACAATTAAGTAGGGTAGCCTTCACATAATTTAAATTTTTCTTTATATAAATATTTCTCACATGGTTACTGGTTCGTGCCGAGATATTTTCTCCGCACTTTCATACAGGAGCATGGTCGCTACAGGAAGAAGTTGTGGCACTAACATGGGAATGGCAGAAGTTTTAATAAGATATGACAAATGATTTTTCTCTTCAGTCGTCGTTGCACGTGCTAGGATTGGTACAAACATTTAAATAAGATTGCACATGGGTCTAGGTAAGGCTCGCCACGATTTATGTACGTGAATTTGTCAAATTTTGTATAGGTTTGGAAAGAGACAGACGAAGTTTATTATAAAATTTGAAGATTTTCCCAGATTTGGTTTTAGCTGGTTTTTGAATAAACGCAAATTTGTTTTGTTTTATTTAGATTTGTATGGTATTTTTACGTAAAATTCCATTCATCTCTGAAAGACTTGGACAAAAATAAAAATACCGTAGTAACAAGCAACGCCCCACGATTATAATAATATAGACAAGCTAACTTATTTGGTGAAATCCCAAAATGCTGATATAGGGTGCAAAATACTCCAAATAAAAAGTTGCGTACTTTCCCAATTAAAAATTACCATAAAATTCTAAAAATTAAATTATAACTACGTCTCAAAGATCTTATCCAAATTCGAAACAAATATTTAATTGTATTAAATTATCATTATGGTTTATAAACGATTCCGTAACGACTTTCTGAAAATTTGATTTGGATATAACTTACAATCTATACTATGAAGTCTCCATTTTTCTCTTTCATTGGAAAAATATTATCACATAGATTTTAGCAGTTCTCATTTCACAGAAATCCGACTTATATCGAACCCTGTATAATTAATTAAAGTTCAAAATTCAATACAACGAACTTCCGCGTCGTTTCGAGCTAATTTTAATTAATTTATAAATAAATAAATTTGAACTCCATTTTCTGATAAATAAATTTGATATATAATCCATTAATATCACCAAAATGATATTTAAACAGATTTAAATATTCTTAATTAACGTTCAAAAATCTGGGATGTTACATTCTTCCCTCTTAAAAGAATTTCGTCCCCGAAATTACATGGTAAGAAGAATGATCCAAATCAATTATTTAAAAATTATTATTTTAAAATTGTCATCATAAAACTCTTTAAAATTTTCAGAAATTTTGTCAGCACCTCCTCTGTGTGGTTCGATCGGCACAACTACAACTGCCACACTGGGCCTCAACTTCTTCAAAAGAAAACCAAAGTCAAATGGCTACCGAACGCATGGGTATAAAATCAACTGCTCCAATTAATATATTAAGGTTCACCTGTTTTTCGGGCAACTCAATTCCAATTTCAATGGAAATCAACAAATTGGTCTTCGTTTTCCAAGATGTACTCCCAATCTGTGCTTCAATCTCTATAATCAAGCCAATTTCCATAGTTGTCTAGTATTCGCACTTATCTAAACTTACCATGCCAGTAACAAATACAGGGTAAAATAATCGTGTTTTGTTTCATAAACGATGTTATTCCTAATTTACTATACTGGAATTCAATTCCAATCCATTCAATCATCCTTATTGACCCGCTTGATGGATTTTATCAATCAAATATCCAAATAACAAAAATCCAAATCATTTGAATTATATTCATCATTGATGCTTACCGGCTGACATGTACTTTGGTTTAGCATACATTAACATCATTCAATTAATATATGATTGATTTTCATTATTATCCATTTGATTTCCAAATTCACGTTTATTTACATTATTCATTTCTACTTAACCAGGTTAAGTTTCATATCCAATTCAATTCACTAATTGATTTTCTTCCCAATCAATTCAATTTCATTTCATAATTCAATTTGAATTTAAATCAAATCAAGAAAAACAATCAAACATCCAATATTATTATATTATAGAAAGATTATTTACTTTTTCTACACAAAAATATAATTTAGGTAAAATTATTTCATTTACCCGCTTTACAAAACAATTTAAAACAATTTTATATTCGAAATTCAAATACACACTCTTATATATATATATATATATACACACACACAAACTCAATCTAGGATATCACTAATCCCATCTCTATTGAGTTACTCCACAGAGCCAAGGCTACTACTTAACCAATAGCTGTGATACCACTGTAACGACTAGGAATTTTCAACCCCGAAAAAATCGGTATGAAAACACCAAATCGAACATTCAAGCATCGAAAACACCGGAACTTTAAGAGAAAGAAATTAGAGGATGAGAAAAAGAAAGAAAGAAATATTAGAATAGAAGAATAAGAAGAACATCAGAGACTCACAGCGGAACGAATAAAATATAATATCAAATGCTTTATACAAAAACTGCATATATATATATATGATTACAGCATCATAGTATACCTTCAAATCAATACAACACACAGCGAAAATAAACTAGTACCAGTAAGTATATGGAATACGTCTCATCTTCAACTCCTTTTCTGGAACTCTAAGCGAAACCTAATCTATAATCGGCCTGACCGGAGCACATTTGAAGTAAAGCAAAATTCACCTGGATCAGTCTGGAATACTTTCAGTGATAAATTCACAACAAACAACTTGCTTAACTTTGAAAATCCTTCCGAATGAAAAGGATAATAGTAAGACCAGCCCACACATAAATACAGATGGTTTTTACCTTATTATAACCCAAAACATTTTACAAATCATATATATCTTCTGATATTATATTAACATCTAAATACAAATAAATATCAATTTAGCGGACTGCTTGCATCTCACGATCTACATATATAGTATACAATCAAAACTTCGGGTGCTTATTGGATATTAGATTCCGACTATGACAAGGCATGGAACCATCTACCGATAGTGTATCTCTAGAGAGGAATACATTGGGTTCAACAAGAACATCTTGCAACCCGACTACACATGACCGACCATCCATTTTTCTTGAGTGTATCAAATACTTTGTCACCTACAGTTGCTAGCAACATAACCATTTCCGAGAGATGCAGAATTGAAAACAAGTAACAAAATGAATATTCTCTACATGATGACAATACACCCTAATGGGTGCGACCCACATAGCCATGCTGCCTGCTCAATTTTAGTCATTTTTCGGTTGTGAGGCTTGAGGTTAAAATTTTCTTTTTTAACATCTCGCCACTTTGAACGCAACATCGTCAGATCCGTCCATACACATTGTCCTAAGCCTGGACAAGCGAAGGCACCCTCCCACCACATCCTTGGAATCACCCTACAGATTAGTAGCGAGTAGTCCTTGCAACCCATAGACTTCAACAATGATAGAATCACAGTTTATCTCTGGGAGCTACCCAAAGATTATAAGTAATACTTCCGTTTTATGAAAGTCTATGGTGTTCAAATGCTCCATCTCGATCATCGTCTATTATCTTCAACGATTATGTATTTTCTACTCGGAATGGTTTTCGAATAGAAATTTGATCACGATCATTTCATACCAACAATCGATAATTGGTCAGATTTGATAATATGTTATTTAACTATCAAATAAACCAACATTCATCCATGAAAAATAAAATAAATTTAATGGTTCAGTATCCAGCATCACTTGGTCTCTTTGATAATTAACGAATGGTTAATTTAAAGTTCAATATCTTTATACTTGGAAAATGTTTCCCTTTTCTTATTTAATATAATACTATTTAATTATCATCTCACTTCTACTCAATTAGTTCCTCATTGTAAATTAGTAAGTGAATAAATATCTAAATATCAACCTCGAAGGCCGAAACCAACAATAGATTGATACTTTGAAAGTTACTCAACTCAACTAACGTATAGTAGGTTCTAATTTCTTTAAAACTACATCATATCCCTTATCATATTCAGTATATCTTTTTAACATTTCAAATAAGCCATTTATTAAAATATAAATAAAAAACTATACAAAAACTTAATTAGAAACCTATTTTAAACCTTTTCTGATTATAATTTAATCCAACTCCATTTCTTGTTTAAAAATATGCGATTTAAGATTGAATACAAAACTTAATCCACCCAACCAATTTTTATCCACTTTGGTTGCTATTTCCATTTTAATTTCATAATTTATACTACTAATATCTTATTTATTCGTTACATTGAAAATGATAATATATCTTTATTGACCAATCTCCCTTTCATTCCTTTATTTCAAAACATCCCAATCTATTCGTCAAATCTCATATATTACCTTTATCTTGCGAAGATCGCCAAATATTCTTGACTCAGGATAATAACAAATTCATGATTCAAACTTGAGTTAAACCCTGTTAAATTATTCATTGTTTACTTTGAAACTTAATATTTAACTTACATTCTAAGTCTTACAAATAACATTGCAATATTATCTTGTAGTAAACCAATTTTCACAACCCTTATCGTTAAAAGCTAATATCATCCCTTGATAATAGTGAAGCCGTTTAAGTTGGGGTATTTTAATGTAAGAACCCGAATTTTTGATCGAATTATTTTAAATATTTAGTATGGTTTTAAAATTGAATTTATAACATAAATGGTATTTTATTGGGTTATCGATTAAATAATCGAAATACGATTTATTTTGATAATCATCGTAATACGAGAATTTAAAATAATTCAATTCGAAGTTAAAATTAAATCAAAGCAATTCAGATGATCAGTATTAATTGTATTTGAATATAAATGATAATAAAATTATTTTATTATCATAGGAATTTATTTGTTTTTGAATTTGAATTATATTATATTAATTTATTCTGGTTATTTATATTTACGTTCGAATTAAATATCAAAATATATTCAGTTAGTTCAGAATAATGATACACTGTTGAAATAACAGTGGTTACGTTAAAATAGCGGTTCACGATTTTTAATTGTGAACCCCGAGATATTTATAATGGATAAGATCGAAATCGAATCGAAAATCAAATCGATATCCTTTTAAATAAAATAAAAACCGCTTTATTTCTAATCAAATTAATGAACGTCTTTTCCCCAACCACCCTACCTATCCTACGGACACTCTCTACTACGTGCCTCCCAGGTTTTCTTCTTCTATAAAATCACAAGTAAACCCCCCAATTTAATTTGTTATCCTCTTTCACAAATTTCTGCTAAGCGAAAGTTTTAAAATCCTTCCTCTAACAAAATTCGATCGATCCCTTGTCACTCGTCTTCAAGAAGAAGACCCGTAGTCGAGGTCACAATTTCTAGAAGGAGAGTCGATGTCGCGATGGACTTTGGTAGTGGGGAACCACACGGCTTATCGCGATTTGAGGTGGAGCTCGCAATCGAAGTTGATAAGGTTCCTTGGCTTGGTTGATGGTCATTGATCAGGGAAGTCGAGGGGGTTGCGATCTACTGTAGCTGCGATTTAGGGTAACGGGGCTTGTGAGTTTGGGTATCGATCTGAGTATTTGGATGTGATTTGGAAAACGCAGTGAAGAACGTCGCGATGTTTGGTAAGAATGGGGATTTTGATGATTTGTTGCAAACATCAGGGATGATTTCGTGAAGTTCGTGGAGGATTTAGTGGTGAAGATGATCATTAGAGAAGAGTTTGAAGGGTCGGCTATTGAGTTTGATACAAGGAGGGATGTCACAACAGTAAAATGAAGAAGAATTTTAAACATGAATTAAGGTATGCCATTAATTTAAGATAGGTAATTTATTTTATAGTTATCGTTATAGAAAATAAATTCGCACTTACATAATTAAGTACATATATAATTGACCATGAAATTAATGAATGGAATAAACCAATGTACAAGGTGAATCAATCAAGCTGTATGGACTTTTGGAGTTGAAATATCTTTGCTAAGGAATCGAAATGGAAATGAATAGCAATAAAAATTCGAGGTGAGTAAATCTCACTCACCTTTGTTTAGAATTAATTTTATTCGTTAAAAATAATTTTTTGATGCTTGTTTGAATGCTTTCTAGTTGATTAAAATATATTAGTTATTTAGGGTTAACTATTATATATATATATATATATATATATTGGTTTGGTGATTAGATTGTTTCCCGCAGTATCATTAGCGGATGACGCTACGCCCACGTATAAAAGTGGATCCCCTTTTATGCCGCGATATCCTGCCTTGAAGCAGGATGAGTATTATTTCTGTTGACTAACGTCTGTGGATGCAGGAAAAACAGGTTGGAGGGATCCAACTGGATTCCTCATAATATATTGTCTGTTTGTTATTTGTTTGCACATATACTGTCATATACGATGTGTTAGAATACCTGTCAATTATAATTGATTGTTTTGATTGTTTGAAATACCACTGGGCCTGAATGTTGGTCTGTAAAAATATTAACTTGTTTGAATATAAAACAAGTATGGAAATTTATAAACGTTGCTTATAAATCGATAATGCGGGATTTGAAATAAATTTATAAACGTGGTTTATAAATTTATAATGCAGAGAAGTGAAATGAATTTATCAGCGGTGTTTATAAATAAAGTGGAAAATTTATCTTTTGATAATTTGAGTATTTAAATTCAAATCTGAATTTAAAAATAGAAAGGGGAAAATCATTTAAAAGAAATAAACGATGGAATTTACTCTACTGTTCAAGATATAAATTAAACGAAAATAAATCAATAAGGATTTATGATTTGAATTCGATTAATTCGAATTTTATTTAAATAGAAGTCAAATTGAATAATTAGAATTTGACTAGAATTTGAATATAGAATTTGAATAGAGTTTGAATTCAAAGGAATTGAAATAGAATTTGAATTTAAAGGAAATGAAGTAGAATTTGAATTGAAAGGAATTCAAATGGATTTGAATAAAGAAAGTTCAAATGGAATCTAACTATAGAATTTGAAAATAGAAGTAAAAATGGAGCTTAAAAATAGGAATTTAAATAGAAGTGAAATGGAGTTTAGATATAGAATTCAAACAAAGTTGAATTGGAATTTGAGTACAAGTTTCAAGTAGAAATTTAAAAATAGAATTTTCAAATAGAAATTGAATATAGAAATTTAAACGAATTGTGAGTATAGAATTTGAATAAGAGAAATTCAAATAGAATTTGAATAAGAAAGTTTGAAATAGAATTTGAATAAAGGAAATCCAAATAGAAATTGAATATAGAAATTCAAATAGAGTTTGAATATAGAAATTCAAATGGAATTCAAATATAGAATTTGAATATAGAAAATATAAAGGAAATTCAAATATATAATCTGAATATAGAAATCAAATAGTTTAGATATGGAATTTGAATATAGAATTCAAATAGAAATAAAATGGAGTTTGAATATTAGATTTTGAATAGAGTTAAAATGGAGTTGAATTCATTTTAACGAAGTTTAAAAGTTTATATATATAAATATAATTAAAACGAACTCGCCGCAGTGCTGCAGTTCGTAAATTGGCAATTTGAACTTCAATTGAATATACAGAAGTCAATTGAAGTCGGAATTCTTTGAAACAAGAATCGTCGGGACCGGTTGAATAGTAGTTTTCTAATGAAGGAGAAAAATATGAATTTCGTCGTATATATTTTGAGTTATGTCAAAATCAAATTTTTAGAAAAGCAGCGCCATAACCATTTAAAAACCATAAAGGTTTATTTAATTTTATAAAAGGATTTTAAGCGAATAAAATCCGAATTTCTATTTAGAAAATTTTAGATTTGAGTTGTAAATTATATGTGAACTTAAGTGAAGTAATGAATTGATTTTTGAAACAAAAATCAGATTTTTGATTATTGAATAGAATTAACTAATTTGAATAGTAATTAGTTAATGAGATTTTGAATTGATATTGGGCTTTGAATAAGTGAATTCGATTTGGATCTTTATATTCAAAATCAAAAAGAAAACTAGAATTGAGATTTCAATTTCAATTTGGTTATGAGCAAGTTAAATATTTTGTTTGAACATGTTATGTTCAAACAAAGAAGTGAAATAGGCAAAATAGCTAATTAAAGAATAAATGAGCGAAACTGAATTCAAATGATTGGATAGTGTTGAATTGAATTGAAAACATGTGAGCATGTGTTAGACAAGTATGGGATGAAGTATATGAAGATTTTAATTTATGTGCCCGACAAAAAGGTACATGTTTAAATTCATATATGAGATTTTATGCGCCGTATCGGCTAGCCGCTTGGCTTTTCTTTTTCTTTTTGGATTGGTGAGGGCCATGGGAGACTGTTTGAAATATCCTGATGCTCCCACTACAAGGGAGGTTATGGCGAAATTTTCTGGCAATTTAAGGAGTTAGAATATTTTTAAGATAATTTGATAGTTAGAAATCAATGTATCAATATATATAGAATTCGATAAGGAAACGAACTAAAAAAAATAGAAGATTGTAAGAAAAGGGAAATCTATAAATTAGAAATAGGAAACGAACCATATACTTGTTTTAAAAATGAATAATTGGGTTTTTATAGTGTGTTTATTCGAGGTTAGTGGTTTTGCTATTTTGAAGTTGAGGATGTTTTCAGTCAAGGTCTGAGAGGTAATTTTACCCCAACTTGATTGATTTCATTTTAAATTGATAAATAGCAAGACCCAGTCTCGAAGAGAAGTGTTTGAATAATAGTTAGTCGAATAAAATATTTTGGGTTGTTGTAACGATGTTTTACACAACATTCGTTTTAACCCAAGTGGTGGAATTTTTGAAATATAAAAGTAAATATTTCCTGAGTATAATTAAAGTAGTCGGGAAAGAGATAAGTGATTGAAATTGTTTCAATTTCAAATCGAATATATTTTCTAAGTGTAGAAAATAAAAGAAGGCAAGATATAGAAATGCTTTCCAAAGAATGTAAGAGGCCGAGATGATAATTGAAAATATTTGTTTAACAAATATTGATAAGGAAATGGAAATGGTGATTTAATTAATGAATGGTAATCAAGGGGCCCAGTGATTATTTGATTTTTTTGAATGGATGTTTGTTTTTCTTCGATAGTTAAATAACCGAGTATCGAGGTTTTGCCAATATCGTTGTCAATATGGAGAGACTGGTTGGATTATTATCCGAGAACCACTCTGTATTGGCAGTAGCATTGCGAATCAGATTATATGAAGATAATCGAAGATGGAGTAAAGTGCAAGTGCTTTTTCTATTAATAGAAATTGTGCCTTCGGTTTCGTTCAGTCCCAGAACATATATGGACGAGTGTCTGACAGAGTATTTCCAATGATCGAATGGTTTGGTCTGTATAAATATATATGGCTGCAACGGATTTATTCCCTTAGCACAATATCCAGAATATTTGTACAAATCAATTAGTGATTAACGGATCCGACAATGTGGCATTCAAAGTGATTGTGCTATAAATGAATAGAAAGTAATCGTAGCCTCAGGCCTTAACAACCAGGGAATGACAAAAATCGGGCAGGCAGCATGGCTATGTGGGTCGCTCCCATTAGGGTGTATTATCACCTATCTAGAGATTCCTTTAATTACTTATTCTATTCGATGTTTCCCAATCGGGAAACCATTGGTGATATACATTCGATACACTCAAGCGAAATGAGTGGTCGGTCAAGTGTGGGTCGGGTTCCAAGATGTTCTTGTTGAATCCAGTGTATTCCTCTCTAGAGATACAGTATCGGAAGGTGGTTCCATACACTGTCATATTGGAATTCCAATCTCCAATAAGCGCCATGAGGACTTTGATTTTATATTATATATGGAACATGAGATGCATGCATTCCACTAGATTCTGTTTATTTGATTTAGACATTATTATAATATCACTAGATTTGATATCAAAAGTATATTTGGGGTATCGTAAGGTAAAAACCATCCATGTTTATGTGTGGATCTATCTTATGATTATCATTTCTTTAGAAAGGATTTTAAAGTTAAACAAATGGTTGGAGTTTTGCTCACACCAATCCCATGACTGACCCAGAGTTTATTTTGTTTGTTTTCCCTAATCTCTTGGGTGCCCAAATTTGTACGGGCAGTCAAGTAGTCGGGATTTTTCAGATTCACTTGGAAGAGCTGGAAGCAGAAGGCTTCACCAGTTGGCTATAGATTATCATATTTCCGCTGTGTACTATGTTGTATCTGGAAACAGGTGCTTATAACTGTTCAAGGAATAACTGTTGTGCTCTGATGATGGTATGTATATAAAGTTATTGATTTGAATTTCAAAAAGTTATGTTATTTAATATATTTTATTCGTTCCGCTGTGAGTTTGTGATCTTCATTTTCTCCCATTCTAATATATTTTCTTTCTATTTTTCATCCTCTAACTTCTTTCTAATAATGATTCGTATTTCTGTGCAATTTAGGTTGGACGTGTAGTGTTATTAGTCAACTCAGATAGTACGGATTTGCGGGCCGTTACAGTTGGTATCAGAGCTTAGGTTGAGTGAATACCTAGGCTTTGTTGGGTTGTTCTCATTAGAGATAGGGTCAGTAGTACCCTAGAATGAGTTGAGTGTATATAGACGAGAGAGCGAATTTGTAAATTGATATAAAAATTGTTTTATATTGCGTTGGCTAGTCTATTGAGTGGTTTATGAATTCTGATTGAATCGTGGGATGCCACGAAGTCAATAGTAATTTCTAAATACTTAATAGAGAAATTCGACACAGTATTGTTTCAAAGTGGATAAAAGAAATATTTTTATCCAAAATTCTATTTTGATAGGAAAGGAATAATTTTCTGAAATTATTATATGGATGTGTTGGATGTTGATATCATAATAAAGTTAGATTTAAAAAAAATTCGAATGGTTATATAGAACCAAATAGAATTTGTATATGAATGAAATTACAATTGAGACGAATTAAAACTAACTTAAAACCATAAATTGGAATTTAAATCCTAGGAAGTTTGAAAATATTTTCGAAGTATATAGCTTTGTTTTGAAAAGACTATTTGAATGAAAAATCATATTTAAATGGATTTTGAAAGTGATAAAGCACGGAACTCACTTCAGTGGCTGGGAAATAATTCTGATGATGATCGCGACATCATCATGTTCATTTTCGAGTTCTAAGTGATGGATTGCTACCTTAGAAAAGTTTTTAATGGAAAGTTATATGAAAGAAAACAAGTTGATTTGAAAATTCAAATGTTTTGAATTTTATATGGAAATAAATACAATTATATATTATGTATTTCAAAGAATTTGAAATGAAAACCCAGGGATTTGAATTCTGGAATTTAAATTTAACTTAAGAAAGTTAAATCGATCGAAGCAAATAAATTGATCAGAATCAATTTGAATGGAATATGAATTGATTGTAAATCATTCAGATAAAAATGAATGTGAGTATATATATGAAAACCAAAAGTTGGTTGGGACTAAAATTGGTCGAAATATAAGGAGTTGAGTTTAAACCTAAGTGAAATGTTGAAAAGTAATGAGTTTGTTCCATTTTTCCTACCTTAGCAATTTCGAGGACGAAATTATTTTAAGGGGGAAAGAATGTAACGACCCGAATTTTTGATCGAATTATTTTAAATATTTAGTATGGTTTTAAATATTGAATTTATAACATAAATGGTATTTTATTGGGTTATCGATTAAATAATCGAAATACGATTTATTTTGATAATCATCGTAATATGAGAATTTAAAATAATTCAATTCGAAGTTAGAATTAAATCAAAGCAATTCAGATGATCAGTATTAATTGTATTTGAATATAGATGATAATAAAAATATTTTATTATAAGAGTAATTTATTTGTTTTTGAATTTAAATTATATTATATTAATTTATTTTGGTTATTTATAATTACGTTCGAATTAAATATCAAAATATATTCAGTTAGTTCAGAATAGTGTTACACTGTTGAAATAATAGTGGCTACGTTAAAATAGCGGTTCAGGATTTTTAATTGTGAACCCCGAGATATTTACAATGGATAAGATCGAAATCGAATCGAAAATCAAATCGATATCCTTTTAAATAAAATAAAAACCGCTTTATTTCTAATCAAATTAATGAACGTCTTTTCCCCAACCACCCTACCTATCCTACAGACATTCTCTACTACGTGCCTCCCAAATTTTCTTCTATAAAATCGCAAGTAAACCCCCCAGTTTAATTTGTTATCCTCGTTCACAAATTTCTGCTAAGCGAAAGTTTTAAAATCCTTCCTCTAACAAAAGTCGATCGATCCCTTGTCCCTCGTCTTCAAGCGGAAGACCCGTAGTCGAGGTCACAATTTCTAGAAAGGGAGTCGATGTCGCAATGGACTGTGGTAGCGGGGAACCACACGGCTTATCGCGATTTGAGGTGGAGCTCACAATCAAAGTTGATAAGGTTCCTTGGCTTGGTTGATGGTAATTGATCAGGGAAGTCGAGGGGGTTGCGATCTATGTAGCTGTGATTTAGGGTTACGGGGCTCGTGAGTTTGGGTATCGATCTGAGTATTTAGATGTGATTTGGATAACGCAATGAAGAACGTCGCGATGTTTGGTAAGAGTGGGGATTTTGAGGATTTGTTGCAAACATCAGGGATGATTTCGTGAAGTCTGTGGAGGATTTAGTGGTGAAGATGATCATTGAAGAAGAGTTTGAAGGGTCGGCTGTTGAGTTTGATACAAGGAGGGATGTCACAACAGTAAAATGAAGAAGAATTTTAAACGTGAATTAAGGTATGCCATTAATTTAATCAAGGTAATTTATTTTATAGTTATCGTTATAGAAAATAAATTCGCACTTACGTAATTAAGTACATATATAATTGACCATGAAATTAATGAATGGAATAAATCAGTGTACAAGGTGAATCAATCAAGCTGTATGGACTTTTGGAGTTGAAATATCCTTGCTAAGGAATCGAAGTGGAAATGAATAGCAATAAAAATTCGAGGTGAGTAAATCTCACTCACCTGTTATTTAGAATTATTTTTATTCGTTAAAAATAATTGTTTGATGCTTGTTTGAATGCTTTCTAGTTGATTTAAATATATTATATATTTAAGGTTGACTATTTTATATATATATATATATAGGTTTGGTGATTGGATTGATTCCCGCAGTATCATTAGCGGATGACCCTACACCCACGTATATAATTGGATCCCCTTTTATGTCGCGATATCCTGCCTTGAAGCAGGATGGGTATTATTTCTATTGACTAACGTCTGTGGATGCAGGAAAAATAGGTTGGAGGGATCCAACTGGATTCCTCAAAAATATATTATCTATTTGTTGTTTGTTTGCACATATACTGTCATATATGATGTGTTAGAAAACCTGTCAATTATAATTGATTCTTTTGATTGTTTGAAATACCACTGGGCCTGAATGTTAATGTGTAAAAATATTAACTTGTTTGAATATAAACAAGTATGGAAATTTATAAACGTTGCTTATAAATCGATAATGCAGGACTTGAAGTAAATTTATAAATGTGGTTTATAAATTTATAATGCAGAGAAGTGAAATGAATTTATAAGCGGTGTTTATAAATAAAGTGGAAAAATTATCTTTTGATAATTTGAGTATTTAAATTCAAATGTGAATTTAAAAATAGAATGGGGAAAATCATTTAAAAGAAATAAACGGTGGAATTTATGCTGCTGTTCAGGATATGAATTGAACGAAAATAAATCAATAAGGATTTATGACTTGAGTTCGATTAATTCGAATTTTATTTAAATAGAAGTCAAATTGAATAAACAGAATTTGACTATAATTTAAATATAGAATTTGAATAGAATTTGAATTCAAAGGAATTGAAATAGAATTTGAATTTAAAGGAATTGAAATAGAATTTGAATTCAAAGGAATTCAAATGGATTTGAATAAAGAAAGTTCAAATGGAATTTAACTATAGAATTTGAAAATAGAAGTAAAAATGGAGCTTAAAAATAGGAATTTAAATAGAAGTGAAATGGAGTTTAGATGTAGAATTCAAACAAAGTTAAATTGGAATTTGAGTACTGGATTCAAGTAGAAATTTAAAAATAGAATTTTCAAATAGAAATTGAATATAGAAATTTAAACGAAATGTGAGTACAGAATTTGAATAAGAGAAATTAAAATAGAATTTGAATAAGAAAGTTTGAAATAGAACTTGAATAAAGGAAATCCAAATAGAAATTGAATATAGAAATTCAAATAGAGTTTGAATATAGAAATTCAAATGGAATTCAAATATAGAATTTGAATATAGAAAATATAAAGGAAATTCAAATATAGAATTTGAATATAGAATTCAAATAGTTTAAATATGGAATTTGAATATAGAATTCAAACAGAAATGAAATGGAGTTTGAATATTAGAATTCGAATAGAGTTAAAATGGTGTTGAATTCATTTTAACGAAGTTTAAAAGTTCATATATATAAATATAATTAAAACGAACTCGCCGCAGCTCTGTAGTTCGTAAATTGGCAATTTGAACTTCAATTGAATATATAGAACTCAATTGAAGTCGGAATTCTTTGAAACAAGAATCGTCGGGACCGGTTGAATAATAGTTTTCTAATGAAGGAGAAAAATCTGAATTTCTTCGTATATATTTTTAGTTATGTCAAAATCAAATTTTTAGAAAAGCAGCGCCATAACCGTTTAAAAATTATTTAATTTTATAAAAGGATTTTAAGCGAATAAAATCCGAATTTCTATTTATAAAATTTCAGATTTGAGTTGTAAATTATATGTGAACTCAAGTGAAGTAATGAATTGATTTTTGAAACAAAAATCAGATTTTTGATTATTGAATAGAATTAACTAATTTTATTAGTAATTAGTTAATGAGATTTTGAATTGAAATTGGGCTTTAAATAAGTGAATTCAATTTGGAAATTTATATTCGAAATCGAAAAGAAAACTAGAATTGAAATTGAAATTTCAATTTGGTTATGAGCAAGTTAAATATTTTGTTTGAACATGTTATGTCCAAACAAAGAAGTGAAATAGGAAAAATAGCTAATTAAAGAATAAATGAGCGAAACTGAATTCAAACTATTGGATAGTGTTGAGTTGAAAATAGGTGAGCATGTGTTAGACAAGTACGGGATGAAGTATATGAAGATTTTAATTTATGTGCCTGACAAAAAGGTACATGTCTAAATTCATATATGAGATTTTATGCGCCATATCGGCTAGCCACTTGGCTTTTCTTTTTCTTTTTGGATTGGTGAGGGCCATGGGAGGCTATTTGAAATATCCCAATGCTCCCAGTACAAGGGAGGTTATGGCGAAATTTTCCAGAAATTTAAGGAATTAGAATATTTTTAAGATAATTTGATAGTTAGAAATCAATGTATCGATATATATAGAATTCGATAAGGAAACGAACTAAAAAGAAAAATAGAAGATTGTAAACAAAAGGGAAATCCATAAATTAGAAATAGGAAACGAACCATATACATGTTTTAAAAATGAATAATTGGGTTTTTATAGTGTGTTTATTCGAGGTTAGTGGTTTTGCTATTTTGAAGTTGAGGATGTTTTCAGTCAAGGTCTCAGAGGTAATTTTACCCCAAATAGATTGATTTCATTTTAAATTAATAAATAGAAAGACCCAGTCTCGAAGAGAAGTGTTTGAATAATAGTTAGTTGAATAAAATATTTTGGGTTGTTGTAACGATGTTTTACACAACATTCGTTTTAACCCAAGTGGTGGAATTTTTGAAATATAAAAGTAAATATTTCCTGAGTATAATTAAAGTAGTCGGGAAAGAGATAATTGATTGAAATTGTTTCAATTTCAAATAGAATATATTTTCTAAGTGTAGAAAATAAAAGAAGGCGAGATATAGAAATGCTTTCCAAAGAATGTAAGAGGCCGAGATGATAATTGAAAATATTTGTTTAACAAATATTGATAAGGAATTGGAATGGGTGAATTAATTAATGAATGGTAATCAAGGGGCCAAGTGATTGTTTGATTGTTTTGAATGGATGTTTGTTTTTCTTCGATAGTTAAATAACCGACTATCGAGGTATTTGCCAATATCGTTGTCAATATGGAGAGGCCGGTTGGATTATTATCAGAGAACCACTCTGTATTGGCAGTAGCGTTGCGAATCAGATTATATGAAGATAATCGAAGACGGAGTAAATTGCAAGGGCTTTTTCTATTAATAGAAATTGTGCCTTCGTTTTCGTTCAGTCCCAGAACGTATATGGATGAGTGTCTGACAGAGTATTTCCAATGATCGAATGGGTTGGTTTGTATAAATATATATGGCTGCAACGGATTTATTCCCTTAGCACAATATCCAGAATATTTGTGCAAATCAATTAGTGATTAACGGATCTAACAATGTGGCATTCAAAGTGATTGTGCTATAAATGTATAGAAAGTAATCGTAGCCTCAGGCCTCAACAACCGGGGAATGACAAAAATCGGTGTAATAACCCGGAAAATACGAGCCAATTTAAAATTTTTAAATTGGTTATTTCAAAGGAATTTGAACAATTGAAATAGAATATTTCAATAAAATAGTGAATTAGAAATAGTGAGTCAGTTTGAAAATTTGAATTCAAACTTTGACTGACTGTGCAGGGTGGATAATATAACGGATTTTAGCGAAACCAAAAATATTTAAATCTGTTAGTCAATACCTTTCTAACGAATCTGAAAAATCGAAGTTTCATAACGGGAATCAAAAGTTATGGTCGAATGAATTTTCAGAAGGGTCGGTATATAGAATATATAGCCCTGGAAAATTGATATTTTGCATACGACCTCGGAATTTGACGAAACCACTTTTGTTGGGTCCGGGATGTCAAACTATTGCTAGGTTTCAAATTTCATAATTTTTGAAGCTAGTATGTGAGCGTGGAAAAAGAAAATGTGTTTGGTCGATTTCTGTTAAATTGGATCGACCAGAAAATGGCCATTTTTCAAACGACCTCAGAATTCGACGAAACTAGTTTTGTTGGGACCGTAGCGTCAAAACATAGCTAGATTTATTTTTCTGGAATTTTTCGAATCAGTTTGTGGCCCTGGCAAATTGAAATGTGCGTTCAGAGTTAAAAATTAAATGTTTTATACTTTAATTTGAAAAATAACTGACTGTAACAGTCGAATTGACCTACGAAACATATCCCATTGTGTCCGGAATGGGGGTGTTTAGCTAGGGGCGACAGTCGTTGGGTTTAAAAAGGAGTTCATTTGAGAAAACACTATTTAAAAATTTAATATAACCCTCGGCCAATCAGAATTTTCCTTTCATAAATTTAAAAAAAAAAAAAAGAGAAAACCCCCCCCCCCCCGTTCAACGGCGAAAACCGCTCCCTACCTTCTCTCCTCCACCGCCGCCGCTACCGCCACCTACAGCCTTCGCCACCGCCACCATTCGAAGCGCCTCAGCCTCCTCTTCAAATCCGACCCCACTGCCGCCGCCACAGTCGCCTCCTCCGCCCGTATCGACGCCAGGAAGTCGAGCACTTCCCGCCGCCGCCCTGAACGCCACCGACCACTGAACGCCACCAAACCACCACCGATTTAAAGCCCTCTCTTCCACGTCCAACTCCCCGATCGTCCCCACGTGCCACTGATTTCGCGAAAACTGTAAACCTAGTTTTGAAGCTTCGTGAAAGTGAGTTTTTCTTTGATCTTTACACTTTGAAAAATCATATCTTTTTGGTGTGTTGACGAAATTCAATGAAACAGGAAACATCGATACCGCAAGGAAGCTCTCTACCCAATAGAAGAAGCTGCGGATTTTTCTGACATCGTATCGATTTTTAGCGCTCAGAAAACCAATGTGAGAAATCTAAATTAACGTGAAATTGAATGGAAAATGTCGTGTATAATTTATATTAGCGAAATATAAATTACATACGTGTTGTATACCTCATGTACATGCGTAGTGTAAGCTATATAAGCGAAGTATGAATTTTACATGCATAGAATAATTGATATATGTGTTGAAATGCAAGTGAAATATAGCAATTATATATATATATACTCCCCTCGTCCACAAACCATGGACGATATTTATTGTGGTGAATTGGTGTGAAATATTGGATGAAAAATACGAATGGTTGAATAATTGTTTGTGGTTGATATTGTTTGGTTGTGGTTGAAAAATACCCATTGGTGATTGAAATGAATTGGAAATATTTGTGGAAATAAAAATAAACATGCCGCCGGCGTGCGAATTAGATGCATGAATCCCCATTGTCAAAAACCGCGAGGTTTTAAGGTAGAGCGAGGAGCCGTACTAGGGACGGTGCCGGTTTTAACTACCCTGCCGTTATGCTGCCGAAATTTTGAATAATCTTTGTGTGTTAGAATTATTTTCATATGTTGAAATTATTTTCATGCATAGAAATTAAAGCCATATATTGAAACTATATCCATGTGTGGAAATGTTTGTGTGTTGAAAAGTGTTGTGTGAAAATTAAATTCATTTGTGAATGAATGAAGTGTTTAAACAATAAAAATCACATTTTTATATATATATGAAGTATGAAAAATATTCGCCTTATATAAATAATTTCAATCATAAAAATCCCATCTTTCTAATATGAACAACATCAATAAAATGTCCATGTGTGGAAATGCTCATTTGTTGAGAAGTGTGTGTAGTGGAAAAGTTCATGTGTTGAATAAAAAGATCGAACGATAAAAATTACATTATTATTGAAACTATGAAGTGCTGAAACATCTATTTGTCGAATAAATATTTTAAATGATAAAAATATCATTTTTATCATATGTGTGACATGCTAAAGATATGCGGACATTGAAATAAATATTTGTGGAAGAAATATTATTTTTAACATGCATAGGAACTAAATAAAATAGTCATATGTTGAAATCTATGTTAGTTCGCCAAAATTATCATCTTTGAAATGTGAAGTGTTAAAGATACCCATTTGTTCAAATAAACGTGCATGAGTTGAAATATACATTAACTAGCTAATGATATGATTTTAGCCTATGCATGCAACATTAGAATGAATGGTGTTTTTAAACCAAAGCAAATCAAATATGAAATTTGAATGGAAAATGATAAATGTTAGAAATTGTATATATGTACATGCATATCTATTGAACAGGTTAAAGCAAAAGGGGCTAGAGAAGAGAAATAGAATTTTGTGCCCGACAAATAGGTACATGTTTACCGCTTTGTTTGGGTGATGATTTTATGAGCCTGTTGGCTAGCCACTTGGCTTTTTCTTTTTCTTTTTGATATGAGACGCCCGTGTGGCTATTTGGGAATTTTCCCAGACCCTCCCGTACAAAGGAGGTTATGGCGAAATTTTCCGAAATTTAATGGCGTTAGTGAAATAATTGAAGTGGAAACGATGTAGGAATTTTTGAATGAACTATATTTATATAAATATATAAATATAAATAGAATTAAAACGAAACATGGCCGTGCAGTTCGTGTTTTGAAACCGTGATTTCAAACGACTAGTGCGGGAAATCCGACCCTCGGATTTCCCAAAACTGAAACCATTGGATTCGTTTTGAAATGACCTTCCTAATGATGTAAAATTTGTGAAGATCCAACGGTTAGATTTTCATATATGTGTAAAACAAAATTAATGAAAAGCAGCGCCAGTGCATCGACACGACCTGAAACGTCGTTTAATTAAATATGGCCGTTTTAAATTAAATAAAAATGGCGATATATCGTTATAAAGTACTATAGACGATATAGAGTGAAAATGAACCAATTTTGTTGTGGTTGCTTGATATGTGATGGTTGAATGTATTTGACATGAAAATTATAACACAATAACTGAAATGTGAATGTTGAATAGTCGAACCATGTGATTAATTGATTTGAAAATCTAAATATACGTGGGTTATTTGAAAAGGCCGAGTTTATCTCATTTCAAATAATCGATCGATGTCGAGAAGTCGAAGAGTCGAAGACGGCTGAAGGCCGACGATCTCCACATTGGATGGATGGGCGCTACTGATGCTCGTGATTGGAGTAGCTACCATGAAGGAATTGAAGTAGTAGCCGTCCAAACATACTGTTGATTGTACGGATATGCGAGGAATTGGTGCCTCCGGTTTCGTTCAGACCCAGAACGGACTTGTAAATGGACTGTGTGTCTGACATTGGATTTTATTCTGTGTTGATTGATCTCTATTAAATATATATCTATTTGGCGGCGGAGAATTTATTCTCTTGCTTAACGCCCTTCTCTGAGACGTACGAGCTCAGAGGTTATACATTGACAGAAATCAGTCGCATGGAGTAGATTGCCTGTGTGGCACGCTTAAGTGGCATATGATCAAGGCTTCTGTTGCAAAGCAAAGTCTTGTGGTTGATGATCAAAGCATGGTCTGTGTGACGTAGCTTTGTGTATAACGTGGATTCGCGAGCCTCACAACCCGGTATGAGTCAAAAACGGGAGAAGGACCCAAGGAGTGCATGACGTTTCTTTCTAGCTATGGTGGTGTCAGTGACCTCCCAGCCCTGACATTTATATCTACTTTTCACCTGTGTGGTTGTTGGAATACGAGGCGCCTCGATTATAGGTCTGTAAGGACCGGGAAACGTGTGTTCAGGAATTGCCAATCCTCAAAAGTAAGAGAGGACCGGCCTTGGAGGATCCAGGGGATTGCTGTTTGCGGTCCCGAGGCATTTGCTAGAGTGTCTCGAAAGGAGAGGAGCTTGCCCCTTGCCTCGACTCATGAAGGAATCCAATTTCCAATACGAAATATGCGGATATGATTGTATTACTAGTATGGCGACATAGTAGATGGTAGCTATGCCGCCTAGGATTGATATTTATGGTTGAATTGCTTTTGAAACATATATGCACTAGTAATAATATCGAACACCTTTGTTTTATTTGTATGAAGCATCTTTGGCCATTATAAGGTAAAAACTCTGTCCTCCGGCTTGCGTTGCATTGTGTGATGGGACCTGAGTCTTATAATGGCTTCATTTTATAAAAAGCATTGCGTTGATTTAATCGTTTACTTTATTTCATGCACTAGCACTCATTGGAGTAAACCCGTTCCGCGAAAGTGGCGTGGTCCTATGATTTGCCTTATTATTATTGTTGTTAATAAGTTGAGTAAATTTCTCATACCAGTCCCATGACTGACTCGTAGTTTGTTTCACCTTGCAAACTCGGGTGCCCTCATTTTCACACGGGCAGCCTAGTTACAGGTTTCTGACGCACCTTTTGGCTCACGGCGAGACTTGACTACACTGTGCTGACTTGGATTTTCTCCGCCATTATTGTATCTATATTATGATTCCGCCATTGGCGATGTAGACTGATATTCATTTTGTGTACTCTTTATGTATGATTCCGCCTCAGGCGATGGTGACTGATTATGTATCATTATGCACTAAGTTGTATCATGTACTGTGCTTCTCTGATGTGATGATATCTTTATGATTCCGCTGTCATATGTGTGTAAATTATTCTATTTTCTGTTTATGCTATTATCTGTGATCTGCTAATGATGATTAATGTGTTATATTCCAATGATTATCCTTAACACCGTGTCACGGGGTTTTGGGATCGTCACAGCTGGTATCAGAGCTTTGGTTAACCTTAGTTCTGGAGTCTAACACATTAAACACTTCGTCAAAATAGGATCAGTAGTATTCTAAGGCGAGTCGCTCATTAGAGATAGGACTAGCAAGGTCCTAGAATGAGCTGAGCAGAATAGCAAAAACAATTGATCAGTCCATCGTTATCTTTCCGTAGAAATTTTCTGCTTAACTATGCAATAGACTATCATTTCTGTTAGCTGACTTTTTTCGTTGCTTATACAGAATTTGAAAAATGGCTACCAGAGCAGCCGCCGCTAGAGGAGGCCGTGCCGGCCGAGGCCGAGGAAGGGGAGAAATCCCAGCTCAAGAAGGACCTTTGATACAACCTCCGGCAGCTCAATACTTCGAGCTTGACCGTGTAGCTAAGAGATATAAGAACTTAGGAGGCAAGACCTTCTCGGGAACTGGCACCGTAATAGAGGCCATTGCATGGCTCAAAACATGCGAGAAAATTCTTGAAGGCCTAAGGCTTGGAGACGAAGACAAAGCTATTATGGGCGCCTGGCTTATGCAGGAACAAGCTGAATTATGGTGGGAATCTCTTACCGCCGGGAATAGAGAAGCTGGGAGAACATGGGATGGATTTAAAGAACTCTTCAAGGAGAAATATGTCCTAGAACAAGCTCTAGAAAGAATGCACGATGACTTCGCCAATCTCCAGCAAGGGGATCTTTCCGTGCAAGATTATCTGAACAAATTTACAATGTTGTCGCCCTATGCTCCAGAGCTCGTCGCCACTGCGAAATCCAAAAATAAGAGGTTTATCCTTGGACTAAGACGATAATATCATGATAGAGCCATGGCCCATGTCAAGCTGGAATTCAACGAGCTGGTGGAAATGACATGCAACTATGAAGACCTTGATCAGAGGCATCTGGATCAGGATCGCGCTAGAAGCCAAGCCAGAAACAAGCGCAAGCCTGCTGTAAATCAAGGCGATTCAAGCCAAGCCGCATCTTCAAAGCCTCAGATTGGAAAGCCGCCAAGAGGAAATTGCTTTAACTGTGGTAAGCCGGGGCACTACTCAAACGTCTGCACAGCTCCGAAGAGACAGAAGACAAATTCTCAAGGCTCGAGCCAAGGCTCTCAGAACCCTCGCTCGTGCTTCAACTGTCGCAAGACCGATCATCTGGTCAAATACTGTCCTTTGCTGAAGAAAGCTACAGTAGCTCACGTCTATAACGGGTCTAGCCCGCCAGCTGCTTCCGATGAAGCAGGTAAACCTGATGTTTTGGGAGGTACCCTTACAATTAAAAATATTCCTGTTTCTGTATTGTTTGACACAGGTGCGTCGCGTAGTTTTATTGCTAGACACACAATGCACAAATTAAAGTTAAAACAACGAAAGCTTAAAGAATCGGTTGAAGTTCATAACCCGATAGGGGGTCCTGTTACTCTCGGGTCATATTGTAGAGTGCCGATCTCTTATTCTATCCATAAGTTTCCTTTTGATTTAATCGTTATGGATTTTCCCGAATTCGATATTATTCTCGGGTTGGATTGGTTAACGAAATACGAAGCTGAGGTAAAGTGTGCGGAAAGAATCGTTAAAATTCGAATGGAGCTTGGACATATATATATATATACCCTGTCATGGTTCGAATCCGAATAGAGAAGAATTTTGGTCAGCATTGGAACTTATCCCCACTTCCATGGAAAGGATTCCGATTGTTAGAAACTATGCGGATGTGTTTGAAGAAGTTGAAAACTTACCTCTGCAAAGAGAAATAGAATTCCGAATTGATCTAATTCCCAATGCCAGACCAGTGGTGCATCCAATTCGCAGAATGACTCCGAAAGAAAAAGAAGAATTAGGCGATCAAACTCGTCAACTGTTGTGGAAGGGTCTAATCAGAACTAGATTTTCTAATTGGGGTGCAGCTGTTGTGTTTGTGCCAAAGTCAGACGGTACTCTTCGATTATGCGCTGATTACCGAGACCTCAACAAACAGACGCTTAAAAATAAATATCCGTTACCCCGCATTGATGATTTGCTAGACCAATTGAATGGGGCGAAAGTATTTTCCCGAATGGACCTAGCTACAGGTTTTCATCAATTGAGAATAGAAAAAGAGTGTGTTCCTTTGACCGCTTTCAGAGGTCCAGACATATTTTATGAATGGTTAGTAATGCCGTTTGGCCTATGTAACGCTCCAGCATACTTTGTCGATCTAATGAATAGAGTTTTCAGGGGAGTTCTGAATAAATTTGTCCTCGTATTTATCGATGATATTTTAATCTACTCCAAATCAAAACCCGAGCATGAAAAACACTTAGAACAAGTATTGGAGATTCTAAGGAAGAACGTCTTCAAAGCCAAATTCTCTAAATGTGTCTTCTGGCAAGAAGAGGTTAAATTTCTTGGCCATGTCGTGTCAGAGAAAGCAATTTCTGTTGACCCAAGCAAAATAACAGCGATTCAAGACTGGAAACAACCCACTACTCCTACAGAGGTTAGAAGTTTTATGGGGTTTGCTAGTTATTATCGAAAGTTCGTTAAGGATTTTTCGAAGATATCCGGTTCGTTAACGAAGCTCACAAAGAAACATGAGAAGTTTAAGTGGACTTCCGACTGTGAAGAAGCTTTCCAGGAATTGAAATCGAAGCTGACCACCGCTCCAGTGTTAACAATTATTGATGGCAATTAGGATTTAACGGTTTGGACAGATGCTTCTATTAGAGGTCTTGGTGCAGTGTTAATGCAGAGAGGCCAAGTAGTCGCTTATGCAAGCCGCCAACTGAAACCGCATGAGAAGAATTATGTGACTCATGATCTTGAGTTGCTAGCCATCGTTTTTGCCTTGAAAATCTGGAGGCATTATTTATTGGGCGAGAAATTTATACTGTACACAGATCATCAATCATTGAAGTATTTATATACCCAGAAAGATCAGAATCTGAGATAGCAGCGTTAGCTAGAATTTCTTGCAGCGTATGATCTTGATATCCTATATACGCTGGGGAAAGCTAACGTAGTAGCAGATGCGCTTAGTAGAAAGACCGCAATCGTTGCCCATCTTATAATTACACCTGGATTGATTGATAGGATTTCAGCCCTTCAGAAAGACGATGAATTCATTTAGAGAATCAGTCAGAGAGTCAAGGAAGGTGAAACCACGAGTTTCCGTATTGACAATAGGGGGGTTCTCAGGTTAAATAATAGGATTTGCATTCCAAATATTCCAGGCCTTCGAAGAGAAGTGCTGGACGAATGCCATAAATCCAAATTTTGCATCCACCCAGGTGTGAGTAAAATGTACAACGATATCAAACGCACTTTCTGGTGGAAGGCAATGAAAAGAGATATTTCCTTGTATGTTAGCAGATGCCCTACTTGTCAATTGGTCAAGAGTGACCAACAGAAGCTAGCTGGACTGTTACAACCGTTGGAAGTCCCAGGCTGGAAATGGGAACATATTTCCATGGATTTCATAGATGGGTTGCCGCGAACCAAGAAAGGTAATGACAGAATTTGGGTAATCGTAGACCGCTTCACGAAGACTGCCCATTTTATACCTGTCAGATCCAATAGAACTGCCCAAAGTCTAGCACAGATATATTTCAAAGAAATTGTTAAGCTGCATGGAATTCCCATCAGCATAGTCAGTGATAGAGATCCCCTATTTACTAGCAAGTTCTGGGAGGCTTTCCAGACAGAATTGGGAACAAAACTGAATATGAGCACCGCTTATCACCCTCAAACAGATGGCCAAACTGAGCATGTGAATAGAATTCTAGAAGACTTATTGCGGGCTTGTATAATTGATTTTGGTGGGTCATGGGAAGATCAATTGCATTTGGCAGAATTCTCATATAACAATAGCTATCAAGCAAGTTTGAGAATGTCGCCATTTGAAGCATTATATGGCAGACCCTGCAGATCTCCAGCATGTTGGGTAGAACCGGGCGACATACTTGTACTAGGACCCGATATGATTAGGGAAGCATCTGATAAAGTGGACTTCATCAAGAAGCGATTGAAAACCGCCCAAAGCAGACAGAAAAGTTATGCAGACTCTAGAAGGAGAGATTTGACATTTACTGTTGGTGATCATGTTTATTTAAAGGTTTCTCCGATGAGAGGAGTAATCAGATTTGGCAAGACGGGGAAGTTGGCACCGAGATTTATTGGTCCCTTTCCTATACTTGAGCGAATTGGAACTCTTGCTTATAGGGTTCAATTACCAGATTGGTTGCTTGGAGTGCACAATGTTTTTCACGTATCTCAACTTAGGAGACATGTGCATGATCCGGATCTTGTTGTAGAAGAAGCAGCGCAACGGGATGTGGAGATAACTCCAGAATTAGCACTCAGAAGAGAGCCATTAAAAATTGTTGGCAAAGAAACTAGAGAACTCAGAAGCAAAAAGGTTCATTTAGTTAAAGTGCAGTGGAGCAGTGATCCTAGAGACTGTACTTGGGAAACTGAGGAAAGCATTAAGCAAGCTTACCCCAAATGCAGAGTGGATATCTCTGACTAACTCTGGTGCAAGGTACCTTTGCAATACTTCACATTTACATTTTATTTCCTACTTTACTGTTGTTTCCTTTTTGAGGACGAAAAGTTTTAAGTAGGGGAGATTTTAATAACCCGGAAAATACGAGCCAATTTAAAATTTTTAAATTGGTTATTTCAAAGGAATTTGAACAATTGAAATAGAATATTTCAATAAAATAGTGATTTAGAAACAGTGAGTCAGTTTGAAAATTTGAATTCAAACTTTGACTGACTGTGCAGGGTGGAAAATATAACGGATTTTATCGAAACCAAAAATATTTAAATCTGTTAGTCAATACCTTTCTAACGAATCTGAAAAATCGAAGTTTCATAACGGGAATCAAAAGTTATGGCCGAATGAATTTTCAGAAGGGTCGGTATATATAATATATAGCCCTGGAAAATTGATATTTTGCATACGACCTCAGAATTCGATGAAACCTCTTTTGTTGGGTCCGAGATGTCAAACTATTGCTAGGTTTCAAATTTCATAATTTTTGAAGCTAGTATGTGAGCGTGGCAAAAGAAAATGTGTTTGGTCGATTTCTGTTAAATTGGATCGACCAGAAAATGGCCATTTTTCAAACGACCTCAGAATTCGATGAAACTAGTTTTGTTGGGACAGTAGCGTCAAAACATAGCTAGATTTATTTTTCTGGAATTTTTCGAATCAGTTTGTGGCCCTGGCAAATTGAAATGTGCGTTCAGAGTTAAAAATTAAATGTTTTATACTTTAATTTGAAAAATAACTGACTGTAACAGTCGAATTGGCCTACAAAACATATCCCATTGTGTCCGGAATGGGGGTATTTAGCTAGGGGCGACAGTCGTTGGGTTTAAAAAGGAGTTCGTTTGAGAAAACACTATTTAAAAATTTAATATAACCCTCGGCCAATCAGAATTTTCCTTTCATAAATTTCAAAAAAAAAAAAGAAGAAGAGAAACCCCCCCCCCCCCGTTCAACGGCGAAAACCGCTCCCTACCTTCTCTCCTCCACCGCCGCCGCTACCGCCACCTACATCCTTCGCCACCGCCACCATTCGAAGCGCCTCAGCCTCCTCTTCAAATCCGACCCCACCGCCGCCGCCACAGTCGCCTCCTCCGCCCGTATCAACGCCAGGAAGTCGAGCACTTCCCGCCGCCGCCCTGAACGCCACCGACCACCAAACGCCACCAAACCACCACCGATTTAAAGCCCTCTCTTCCCTCTTCCACGTCCAACTCCCCGATCGTCCCCACGTGCCACTGATTTCGCGAAAACTGTAAACCTAGTTTTGAAGCTTCGTGAAAGTGAGTTTTTCTTTGATCTTTACACTTTGAAAAATCATATCTTTTTGGTGTGTTGACGAAATTCGATGAAACTGGAAACATCGAGACCGCAAGGAAGCTCTCTACCCAATAGAAGAAGCTGCGGATTTTTCTGACATCGTATCGATTTTTAGCGCTCAGAAAACCAATGTGAGAAATCTAAATTAACGTGAAATTGAATGGAAAATGTCGTGTATAATTTATGTTAGCGAAATATAAATTACATACGTGTTGTATACCTCACGTACATGCGTAGTGTAAGCTATATAAGTGAAGTATGAATTTTACATGCATAGAATAATTGATATATGTATTGAAATGCAAGTGAAATATAGCAATTATATATATATATATATATATATATATACACTCCCCTCGTACACAAACCATGGACGATATTTATTGTGGTGAATTGGTGTGAAATATTGGATGAAAAATACGAATGGTTGAATAATTGTTTGTGGTTGATATTGTTTGGTTGTGGTTGAAAAATACCCAATGGTGATTGAAATGAATTGGAAATATTTGTGGAAATAAAAATAAACATGGCGCCTGCATGCGAATTAGATGCATGAATCCCCATTGTCAAAAACCGCGAGGTTTTAAGGTAGAGCGAGGAGCCGTACTAGGGACGGTGCCGGTTTTAACTACCCTGCCGTTATGCTTCCGAAATTTTGAATAATCTTTGTGTGTTAGAATTATTTTCATATGTTGAAATTATTTTCATGCATAGAAATTAAAGCCATATATTGAAACTATATCCATGTGTGGAAATGTTTGTGTGTTGAAAAGTGTTGTGTGAAAATTAAATTCATTTGTGAATGAATGAAGTGTTTAAACAATAAAAATCACACACATATATATATATATATATATGAAGTATGAAAAATATTCGCCTTATATAAATAATTTCAATCATAAAAATCCCATCTTTCTAATATGAACAACATAAATAAAATGTCCATGTGTGGAAATGCTCATTTGTTGAGAAGTGTGTGTAGTGGAAAAGTTCATGTGTTGAATAAAAAGATCGAACGATAAAAATTACATTTTTATTGAAACTATGAAGTGCTGAAACATCTATTTGTCGAATAAATATTTTAAATGATAAAAATATCATTTTTATCATATGTGTGACATGCTAAAGATATGCGGACGTTGAAATAAATATTTGTGGAAGAAATATTATTTTTAACATGCATAGGAACTAAATAAAATAGTCATGTGTTGAAATCTATGTTAGTTTGCCAAAATTATCATCTTTGAAATGTGAAGTGTTAAAGATACCCATTTGTTCAAATAAACGTGCATGAGTTGAAATATACATTAACTAGCTAATGATATGATTTTAGCCTATGCATGCAACATTAGAATGAATGGTGTTTTTAAACCAAAGCAAATCAAATATGAAATTTGAATGGAAAATGATAAATGTTAGAAATTGTATATATGTACATGCATATCTATTGAACAGGTTAAAGCAAAATGGGCTAGAGAAGAGAAATAGAATTTTGTGCCCGACAAATAGGTACACGTTTACCGCTTTGTTTGGGTGATGATTTTATGAGCCTGTTGGCTAGCCGCTTGGCTTTTTCTTTTTCTTTTTGATATGAGACGCCCGTGTGGCTATTTGGGAATTTTCCCAGACCCTCCCGTACAAAGGAGGTTATGGCGAAATTTTCCGAAATTTAAAGGCGTTAGTGAAATAATTGAAGTGGAAACGATGTAGGAATTTTTGAATGAACTATATTTATATAAATATATAAATATAAATAGAATTAAAACGAAACGTGGCCGTGCAGTTCGTGTTTTGAAACCGTGATTTCAAACGACTAGTGCGGGAAATCCGACCCTCGGATTTTCCCAAAACTGAAACTGTTGGATTCGTTTTGAAATGACCTTCCTAATGATGTAAAATTTGTGAAGATCCAACGGTTAGATTTTCATATATGTGTAAAACAAAATTAATGAAAAGCAGCGCCAGTGCATCGACACGACCTGAAACGTCGTTTAATTAAATATGGCCGTTTTAAATTAAATAAAAATGGCGATATATCGTTATAAAGTACTATAGACGATATAGAGTGAAAATGAACCAATTTTGTTGTGGTTGCTTGATATGTGATGGTTGAATGTATTTGACATGAAGATTATAACACAATAACTGAAATGTGAATGTTGAATAGTCCAACCATGTGATTAATTGATTTGAAAATCTAAATATACGTGGGTTATTTGAAAAGGCCGAGTTTATCTCATTTCAAATAATCGATCGACGTCGAGAAGTTGAAGAGTCGAAGACGGCTGAAGGCCGACGATCTCCACATTGGATGGATGGGCGCTACTGATGCTCGTGATTGGAGTAGCTACCATAAAGGAATTGTAGTAGCCGTCCAAACATACTGTTGATTGTACGGATATGCGAGGAACTGGTGCCTCCGGTTTCGTTCAGACCCAGAACGGACTTGTAAATGGACTGTGTGTCTGACATTGGATTTTATTCTGTGTTGATTGATCTCTGTTAAATATATATCTGTTTGGCGGTGGAGAATTTATTCTCTTGCTTAACGCCCTTCTCTGAGACGTACGAGCTCAGAGGTTATACATTGACAGAAATCAGTCGCATGGAGTAGATTGCCTGTGTGGCACGCTTAAGTGGCATATGATCAAGGCTTCTGTTGCAAAGCAAATTCTTGTGGTTGATGATCAAAGCATGGTCTGTGTGACGTAGCTTTGTGTATAACGTGGATTCGCGAGCCTCACAACCCGGTATGAGTCAAAAACGGGAGAAGGACCCAAGGAGTGCATGACGTTTCTTTCTAGCTATGGTGGTGTCAGTGACCTCCCAGCCCTAACATTTATATCTACTTTTCACATGTGTGGTTGTTGGAATACGAGGCGCCTCGATTATAGGTCTGTAAGGACCGGGAAATGTGTGTTTAGGAATTGCCAATCCTCAAAAGTAAGAGAGGACCGGCCTTGGAGGATCCAGGGGATTGCTGTTTGCGGTCCCGAGGCATTTGCTAGAGTGTCTCGAAAGGAGAGGAGCTTGCCCCTTGCCTCGACTCATGAAGGAATCCAATTTCCAATACGAAATATGCGGATATGATTGTATTACTAGTATTGGCACATAGTAGATGGTAGCTATGCCGCCTAGGATTGATATTTATGATTGAATTGCTTTTGAAACATATATGCACTAGTAATAATATCGAACACCTTTGTTTTATTCGTATGAAGCATCTTTGGCCATTATAAGGTAAAAACTCTATCCTCCGGCTTGCGTTGCATTGTGTGATGGGATCTGAGTCTTATAATGGCTTCATTTTATAAAAAGCATTGCGTTGATTTAATCGTTTACTTTATTTCATGCACTAGCACTCATTGGAGTAAACCCGTTCCGCGAAAGTGGCGTGGTCCTTTGATTTGCCTTATTATTATTGTTGTTAATAAGTTGAGTAGATTTCTCATACCAGTCCCATGACTGACTCGTAGTTTGTTTCACCTTGCAAACTCGGGTGCCCTCATTTTCACACGGGCAGCCTAGTTACAGGTTTCTGACGCACCTTTTGGCTCATGGCGAGGCTTGACTGCATTGTGCTGACTTGGATTTTCTCCGCCGTTATTGTATCTATATTATGATTCCGCCATTGGCGATGTAGACTGATATTCATTTTGTGTACTCTTTATGTATGATTCCTCCTCAGGCGATGGTGACTGATTATGTATCATTATGCACTAAGTTGTATCATGTACTGTGCTTCTCTGATGTGATCATATCTTTATGATTCCACTGTCATATGTGTGTAAATTATTCTATTTTCTGTTTATGCTATTATCTGTGATCTGCTAATGATGATTAATGTGTTATATTCCAATGATTATCCTTAACACCGTGTCACGGGGTTTTGGGATCGTCACAATCGGGCAGGCAGCATGGCTATGTGGGTCGCTCCCATTAGGGTGTATTATCACCCATCTAGAGATTCCTTATTCTATTCGATGCTGCCCAATCGGGAAACGGTTGCTGATCCAAACCGTTGGTGATATACATTCGATACACTCAAGCGAAATGGGTGGTCGTTCATGTGTGGGCCGGGTTGCAAGATGTTCTTGTTGAACCTAGTGTATTCCTCTCTAGAGATACACTATCGGAAGGTGGTTCCATACCTTGTCATATTGGAATTCCAATCTCCAATAAGCGCCATGCGAATTTTGATTTTATATTATGGAACGTGTGATGCAAGCAGAGACGACCCCGAACCCCGTACTGACGGCGGCAAGGGTAATCCTTGGAATATAACACATAAACAGATAACAGCAGAGCAGAATTAAATAAATACATCAGATAATGAACAATATAATATACTGGATAAACATAATCATAAGAGTTACACAGTAAACAGGATCATACTTAGTACAAATACATTTCAGCTATACATAGATGTCTACAGCAGAAAAACAAACATAATGTACAATAGGAGCTGAACAGCATAAAAAGAGATAAATGATATAACCTATCTTCAGCTCCAGCTATCCAGAGGAAGCCAGCTAAAACCCGAATAAATGACTGCCCGTGTAGAAAGAGGGGCACCCGAGTTTGAAAGTGAAACAAACTACGAGTCAGTCATGGGACTGGTATGAGAAATCTACTCAACACATTTATAATATGGCTAATCACAGGACCACGCAACTTTCGTGGAACGGGTTTACTCCATTGGATTGCCAGTGCTTCAAAATAAATAAATCTTTTAAACATCGCAATGCTTTTTATAAAAATGAAGCCATTATAAGACTCAGTTCTTATCACACAATGCAACGCAAACCGGAGGACAGAGTTTTACCTTATAATGGCCAAAATATGCTTGATACGAATAAAACAAAAGCATTTGATATTATTACCAGTGTTTATAGGTTTGGAAAACTATTTCAATCATAACTATCAATCATAGACGGCATGGGTACCATATATCATGTCGCCAGATATATATACAATCAAAACCGCACAGTCACGTATTTGGAAATTGGATTTCCGTCATGAACCAAGGCAAAAGATAGTCCTTACCAAATTCGAGATGCTCTAGCCCATGTCTCAGGATCAGAACACATCAACCCTTTAGATCGTCAGGGCCGGTCCACCGATGTGGATTATTATGCCTGAACACCACGTTTCCCCGCCCTTTTGGGGCGTCAATGAGCCAACGAATGACTCCATCGGTCCTGGATCGACCGATATAACCGAGGCACCTCGCAACAGTAACAACCACATAAGTCAAACTCGTCAGGGCGTGTAAAACCACTGACGCCACTTCTAAATAGAAAGAAACGCATGCCCTCCCTGATGTCCTCTCCCGTTTCTGGTTCATACCGGGGTGTGAGGCTCGCGATTTCATGTTATACACAAAGTTATGCCACACAGGCGGTGCTTTGATCATCACCACAAGACTTTGCGTTTCAACAGAAGCACTGATCACTGCATCTTAGAATGCCACACAGGCAATTCACACCGTACAACTGATGGCTATCAATCACACAGAATAAATTCCAATGTCAGGCACACTATCCATTTGCAAGTCCGTTCTGGGTCTGAACGAAACCGGAGGCACTATATACCTCGCAAACCCATCGATCTCCACGTACGTCTGGACGATCACCACTCATTATCCATATTTCGGGATGCCTCCCAATCAGGACATCAGTTACCATCCAAACGAGATGAAGATTTCCGGTCTTCAACGACCGTCTTCATCTTCGATTTCTTATCGTCGATTCAGTTATTCAGAATGGGATAAACCCAGTCTTTTCAATTCATACACACATACGCTTCTTTTCAATTCATTAATCGCTAACCGTAAATCAGTAAGAGAACGATTTCCCAAATATTAACCCCGAAGGCCGAAACCAACATCAGATCAACACCCAGGAAACCATTCGACTTAGCCAACCTTCAGTTAGTTTTTAAGTTTCACATCCATATCGTTTATAATATTTTATAACGATTTATTGCTATTTTTATTTATTTTAAAATAGCCAATTTATTCAAAACGACGCTTCGGGCTATAACGCGGTCGTGGCACTGTTTTTCTTCAGATTTGATTTACACATATCTGAAAATCTAACCGTTGGATCTTCACAAAATTTATATCATTAGAAAGATCTTTTCAAAACAAATCCAACGGTTCCAGTTTGGGAAAATCCGACGGTCGGATCTCCCGGTACAATCGTTTGAAGTTTCGATTTCAAAATACGAACTGCAGCATCGTTATTCGATTAAATATAATTATATATATATATAAATATTATCGATTTTAGCGCTATTTTTCTTCAGATTTGAATTAAAAATTCCATACAATCCAGCCGTTGGATTTTTACAAAGTTGGTGCCGTTGGAAAGATATTTCCAAAGTGAACCCAACGGTTGTGGTTTCGGGAAAATCCGACGGTCGGATCTCCCGCACTAATCGTTTGAAATCATGGTTTCAAAATACGAACTACAGCTTCGTTATTCAATATATTTCAATTCTATTTATATATATATATATATATATATATATATCGATTGTTCGATTCCAAAGCTATATTCTTTTCATACATTTGATAAAAAGGATATTTGTATCCAACATACACTCATTTCGACACTTCACTATTTTTAACAATTCATGTATATAATAAAAATGTGATTTTTATTGTAAAACAATTCATTCCAAAAACACGATTATTTTATACAGTTCATATTGATGATAAAAATAGGATTTTTATTATAAAACAATTTCTTTCAAAATATGAATACCATTCAACACATGAATTTCAATTCAACGAATGAATTTCGATTCAACACATGAAGGTTTTCTATAGTTTATATATATAGATAAAAAGGTGATTTTTATATTTAAAACACGAATACCATTCAACACATGAATTTCAATTCAACGAATGAATTTCGATTCAACACATGAAGGTTTTCTATAGTTTGTATATATAGATAAAAAAGGTGATTTTTATATTTAAAACACGAATACCATTCAACACATGAATTTCAATTCAATGAATGATAATCGATTCAACACATGAAGGTTTTCTATAATTGGTATATATAGATAAAAAGGTGATTTTTATATTTAAAACACGAATACCATTCAATACATGAATTTCTATTCAATAAATGAATTTCTATTCAACACATGAAGGTTTTCTATACAACAGACAAATATAGTTTCAACACAGGAAAATAATTCTAGCACATGAATATTATTCAAAATTTCGGCCGCATAACGGCAGGGTAGTTAAAACCGGGACCGTCCCTAGTACGGCTCCTCGCTCTACCTTAAAGCCTCGCAACTTTTGACAATGGGGAATCATGCATCTAGTTCGCACGCAGGCGGCATGTATATTTTTTTCATTTCCACAAACTAATCCTATGTGGTTTCAACCAAATATTTCTCAACCACAAACGGGTATTTTTCCACCACAATCAATCAATTTCAACCACAAACAATTTCAATCTACCATTCGCTATCAATCAATTTTCACACCAATCACAACCAATAAATATCGTCCATGATTTGTGGACGAGGGGCGTATATATATATATATATATATATATATATATATAGCAATTCACTTTTATTTCAACACATATATAATTTTTACAACGCATATATAACTTATACATCGAACGTACAACTTATACAACGCTTATACAAGACGTGTACAACGCTTATATAACTCATACATCGACTATGTAATTTATACATCGTCGTTTTCCATATCGTTTATAATTTAGAAATCTCACATTTCACATTTCGTATATATATACAATTCCTAGTCACAACACAATCAAATAAATCGTCCATGGTCTGTGGATGTATGTGAACAGTTCAGATATGCAGTTATAATATAAATAACTATACAAGAAAATTTATAGTGAGAGAATTTTCACAGTGGGATCCTCTCCGTCAGATTTATCTGAATTTCTGGTTCGGTTCGGGTTTGAGTTTTCCTGAAATTCTTATTTGCTCTATTTTTGTTCTGGTCGGTTCCATGACGTAGCTATCATTGGGACGAGTCCAACGCAAGTTGTTTCACTGAATTCTGAATCTGTATGAATAAGTTACAGCTTTTTAAACATTAATTTATTAAATTAAATAATTAATAAATTAGTATACATTAATCCAACCCTTTAATTATCTTCACCGATCTATTTTCCATCTTCAGCATCATTCATGGGAGAAGCTCCCGTCGTCCAACCACCTGCGCACGTTCACCAAGACCACCGGACCGGGATCAACCACCGTAGTGACGTAGCCCTTCGCCCCCCCCCCTTTATCACGCGCCGAGCCCCAGCCATCTCGCAACCCTCCTCCGCCTCAAAAACCCAGTCAAGCGCCGCCACTTCTTGGCCAAAATCCTCCTTCCACGGTGCCTCAATTTCGATCACAGCCCTATGATATTAACGAGCTCGAGAAGCTCTTTAATTTTTGCTTTATGAGTGTGGGTTTTTACTTCTTGGATTTGGAAAATTTTAATCTCGAATTCCTGAGCATTTCGTCCGCTCAGATGTTGAAGATGGCGGCCCAATTGATTTTAGGGTTTGGAAGATACCTAATGCCCCTTTATACCCTTATTTTTATAATAGTACCCTTTTATCGATCCAAACCCCAAATCGAACCCAACGACTGTCGTTTCTAGCTAAATACCCCCATTCCGAACACAATGGGATATGGTTCGTAGGCCCATTTGATTGTTTGAGTCAGTTTTCCTTCAAATTAAAATATACAACATTCAATATTTGATTTGAACGTACATTTCAATTTGCTAGGGCCACAAACTGATTCGAAAAATTCCAAAAAAATAAATCTAGCTATGTTTTGATGATACGGTCCCAACAAAACTAGTTTCGTCAAATTCTGAGACCGTTTGCATAAAGGCCCATTTTTGGTCGATCCAATTTAACTATAATTGACTAAAACACGTTTTCCTTTGCTGCGCTCATATACTAGCTTCAAAAATTATGAAATTTGAAACCTAGCAATAACTTCACATCCCGGATCCAACAAAAGTGGTTCCGTCAAATTTCGAGGTCGTATGCAAAATGGCCAATTTCACGGGCTATATAAATTCCATAGTGACCTTTCTGAAAATTCATTTGGCCATAACTTTTGCTTTCCGCTATGAAACTTCGATTTTTCAGATTCGTTAGAAAGGTATTCACTAACAGATTTAAATATTTTTGGTTTCACTCAAATCCGTTTTGTTTTGCACCCGGTACAGTCAGTCAAAGTTTGAAATGAAAATTTGAAACAGCCACGCCATTTCAGGCCTTGTTTATAATTAGAATTAATTATATTCATTTTCAAATGTAGATTCAAACTCACTATTCGTCGTTATTATTTAGAATATTTATTTTAAATATTTAAAATCCACTAAAATAGCCAATTAAAAAAAAATTGGTTCAGATTTTCCGGGTCGTTACAGTCTCCCCCTCTTAAAACTTTTCATCCCCGAAAAGGATCAAAGTCGAAAGTGGTTTGATTAATCAACTCTATGTTCAATTTGACTTCCCTTCTCCAGCTTTTCAGTTTCTGAGAATTATCAAATTTTTCAAAAATTTGGCTAACACCCGGAATTTTCGAAAAATTTCGCCATAACCTCCTTTGTACGGGGAGGGGTTTGGAAATTTATTGGATCGTATTAGGTACCCAATAAATCCTAATAAGCATACACATATTTATTGTGATATATTCTGGTGTTTACAGGGGAGCGTGTATAGATAATAACTCCAGGGAATAAATTCTCGTCACCCTGTCAAAGCCTGAGGGAGTGTGTATTTTAATTGCTCCAGAGGATAAATCCTCGTCACCTTGTCCCGTGTGGGAAATAAATAATCCATGTGCCGTATCTAATGACTAGAGAGACGTGATTATTATCAAATCCAGACCCGTGTGGGGTTTTTATTAATCTGGCAATTTATCGTTACATTTTTATATGGTCATATCAGTCATTAGTTCAACCTGTAAAATATAGTCATCGCCATACAAGCCTCTTGCTCGTATGGTAAATCTTCCACCTCGTCACACAAGCTCCAAATGCTTATGTGATATATGATGAAGTATGCCTATCTTCAAGAAGTATGCCATGTAATGTAGTTCAAAATTAATTGTTACTATCCTATGGCGACATTTATTTTTACACACATAATAACCAGCACTCCGCATCCAATGGCATTCACAGGAGTTGATATAATAATATTTCGCATATTACTCATTAAGGTTTACCTATTTGTCGGGAACGCAAATAAATTCTTTACTCAACAACTATCCATTTACCTGTTCAAACATATATAATGCACATGTATATATTTCTACCTATTTTTAAATCATTTCAATGTGTGATTTAATCGAATAAATCCTACCATTCATTCTCTTATTTATTAAATTAACTATTGTTTCAATAATTTAATTAATCCAATTAACTATCACACAAGGCAAACAAAAAGCAGTTCGTTTTTAGCTTTTCAAAAATATATCCTTTATATCTTCAAAAATCATATTTCTAAAATCAGCCTTTATAATTTAATTAATCCAAAAGAGACGACCCTGAACCCCGTACTGACGGCGGTAAGGGTAATCCTTGGAATATAACACATAAACAGATAACAGCAGAGTAGAATTAAATAAATACACCAGAAAATGAACAATAGAATATACTGGATAAACATAATCATCAGACTTACACAGTATACAGGATCATACTTAGTACAAATACAGTTCAGCTACACATAGATGTCTACAACGGAAAAACAAACATAATGTACAATAGGAGCTGAACAGCATAAAAAGAGATAAATGATAGAATCCATCTTCAGCTCCAGCTATCCAGAGGAAGCCAGCTAAAACCTGAATACAAGGCTGCCCGTGTAGAAAGAGGGGAACCCGAGTTTGAAAGTGAAACAAACTTCGAGTCAGTCATGGGACTGGTATGAGAAATTTACTCAACACATTTATAATATGGCTAATCATAGGACAGTGCTTCAAAACAAATAAATCTTTTAAACATCTCAATGCTTTTTATAAAAATGAAGCCGTTATAAGACTCAGTTCCCATCACACAATGCAACGCAAACCGGAGGATAGAGTTTTACCTTATAATGGCCAAAATATGCTTGATACGATTAAAACAAAAGCATTTTATATTATTACTAGTGTTTATAGGTTTCGAAAACTATTTCAATCATAACTATCAATCATAGACGGCATGGGTACCATATATCATGTCGCCATATATATATATATATATATATATATATATATATATACAATCAAAACCGCACAGTCACGTATTTGGAAATTGGATTTCCATCATGAACCAAGGCAAAAGATAGTCCTTACCGAATTCGAGACGCTCTAGCCCGTGTCTAAGGATCAGAACGCGTCAACCCTTTGGATCATCAGGGTCGGTCCACTGATGTGGATTATTATGCCCGAACACTACGTTTCCCCGCCCTTTGGGGCGTCAATGAGCCAACGAATGACTCCATCGGTTCCGGATCGACCGATATAACCGAGGCGCCTTGCAATAGTAACAACCACATAAGTCAAACTCGTCAGGGCGTGTAAAACCACTGATGCCACTTCTAACTAGAAAGAAACGCATGACCTCCCTGATGTCCTCTCCCGTTTCTGGTTCATACCGAGGTGTGAAGCTCGTGATTTCACGTTATACACAAAGTTATGCCACACAGGCGGTGCTTTGATCATCACCACAAGACTTTGCTTTTCAACAGAAGCCCTGATCACTGCATCTTAGCTTGCCACACAGGCATTTCACACAGTGTAACTGATGGCTATCAATCACACAGAATAAATTCCAATGTCAGACACACAGTCCATTTGCAAGTCCGTTCTGGGTCTGAACGAAACCAGAGGCACTATATACCTCGCAAACCCATCGATCTCCACGTACGTCTGGACGATCACCACTCATTATCCATATTTCGGGATGCCTCCCAATCAGGACATCAGTTACCATCCAAACGAGATGAATATTTCCGGTCTTCAACCACCGTCTTCATCTTCGATTTCATATCGTCGATTCAGTTATTCAGAATGGGATAAACCCGGTCTTTCTGAGCAACTCGCGCATATAATAAATAAGTGCAACACAAACACACATACGCTTCTTTTCAATTCATTAGTCGCTAACCGTAAATCAGTAAGAGAACGATTTACCAAATATTAACCCGAAGGCCGAAACCAACATCAGATCAACACCCAGGAAACCGTTCGACTTAGCCAACCTTCAGTTAGTTTCTAAATTTCACATCCATATCGTTTATAATATTTTATAACGATTTATCACTATTTTTATTTAGTTTAAAATAGCCAATTTATTCAAAACGACGCTTCGGGCCATAACGCGGCCGTGGCGCTGTTTTTCTTCAGATTTGATTTACACATATCTGAAAATCTAACCGTTGGATCTTCACAAAATTTATATCATTAGAAAAATCTTATCAAAACGAATCCAACGGTTCCAGTTTTGGGAAAATCCGACGGTCGGATCTCCCGGTACAATCGTTTGAAGTTTCGATTTCAAAATACGAACTCCAGCGTCGTTATTCGATTAAATATAATTATATTTATTTATATATAAATATAATCGATTCTGGCGCTGTTTTTCTCTAGATTTGAATTAAACATTCCAGACAATCCAGCCGTTGGATTTTTACAAAGTTGGTGCCGTTGGAAAGATATTTCCAAAGCGAACCCAACGGTTGCGGTTTCGGGAAAATCCGATGGTCGGATCTCCCGCACTAATCGTTTGAAACACGGTTTCAAAATACGAACTGCAGCTTCGTTATTCGATATATTTCAATTCTATTTATATAATATATCGATTCTTCAATTTCAAAGCTATATTCTTTTCATACATTTGATAAAAAGGATTTTTTTTATCCAACAAACACTCATTTCGACACTTCACTATTTTTAACAATTCATGTATATAATAAAAATGTGATTTTTATTGTAAAACAATTCATTTCAAAAACACGATTATTTTATATAGTTCATATTGATGATAAAAAAAATAGGATTTTTATTATAAAACAATTTCTTTCAAAATATGAATACCATTCAACACATGAATTTCAATTCAACGAATGAATTTCGATTCAACACATGAAGGTTTTCTATAGTTTATATATATAGATAAAAGGGTGATTTTTATATTTAAAACACGAATACCATTTAACACATCAATTTCAATTCAAAGAATGAATTTCGATTCAACACATGAAGGTTTTCTATAGTTTGTATATATAGATAAAAAAGGTGATTTTTATATTTAAAACACGAATACCATTCAACACATGAATTTCAATTCAACGAATGAATATCGATTCAACACATGAAGGTTTTCTATAATTGATATATATAGATAAAAAGGTGATTTTTATATTTAAAACACGAATATCATTCAACATATGAATTTCTATTCAATGAATGAATTTCTATTCAACACATGAAGGTTTTCTATACAACAGACGAATATAGTTTCAACACAGGAAAATAATTCTAGCACATGAATATTATTCAAAATTTCGGCAGCATAACGGCAGGGTAGTTAAAACCGGGACCGTCCCTAGTACGGCTCCTCGCTCTACCTTAAAGCCTCGCAGCTTTTGACAATGGGGAATCATGCATCTAGTTCGCACGCAGGCGGCATGTATATTTTTTTCATTTCCACAAACTAATCCTATGTGGTTTCAACCAAATATTTCTCAACCACAAACGGGTATTTTTCCACCCCAATCAATCAATTTCAACCACAAACAATTTCAATCTACCATTCGCTATCAATCAATTTTCACACCAATCACAACCAATAAATATCGTCCATGGTTTATAGACGAGGGGCGTATATATATATATATATATATATATATATAGCAATTCACTTTTATTTCAACATATATAATTTTTACAACGCATATATAACTTATACATCGAACGTACAACTTATACAACGCTTATACAAGAGGTGTACAACGCTTATATAACTCATACATCGACAATGTAATTATTACATCGTCGTTTTCCATATCGTTTATAATTTAGAAATCTCACATTTCACATTTCGTATATATATACAATTCCCAGTCACAACACAATCAAATAAATCGTCCATGGTCTGTGGATGTATGTGAACAGTTCAGATATGTAGTTATAATATAAATAACTATACAAGAAAATTTATAGTGAGAGAATTTTCACAGTGGGATCCTCTCCGTCAGATTTATCAGAATTTCTGGTTCGGTTCGGGTTTGAGTTTTCCTGAAATTCTTATTTGCTCTATTTTTGTTCTGGTCGGTTCCATGACGTAGCTATCATTGAGACGAGTCCAACGCAAGTTATTTCACTGAATTCTGAATCTGTATGAATAAGTTACATCTTTTTAAACATTAATTTATTAAATTAAATAATTAATAAATTAGTATACATTAATCCCACCCTTTAATTATCTTCACTGATGTACTTTCCATCTTCAGCATCGTTCACGGAAGAAGCTCCCGTCGTCCAACCACCTGCGCACGTTCACCAAGACCACCGGACCATGATCAACCACCGTAGTGACGTATCCCTTCGCCCCCTTTATCACGCGTCGAGCCCTAGCCATCTAGCAACCCTCCTCCTCCTCAAAAACCCAGTCAAGCGCCGCCACTTCTTGGCCAAAATCCTCCTTCCACGGTGCCTCAATTTCGATCACAGCCCTATGATATTAACGAGCTCGAGAAGCTCTTTAATTTTTGCTTTATGAGTGTCAGTTTTTACTTCTTGGATTTGGAAAATTTTAATCTCGAATTCCTGAGCATTTCGTCCGCTCAGATGTTGAAGATGGCAGCCCAATTGATTTTAGGGTTTGGAAGAACCCTAGTGCCCCTTTATACCCTTATTTTTATAATAGTTAATTTATTTTAATTTCAAAAATACCCTTTTAACGATCCGAACCCCAAATCGAACCCAACGACTGTCGTTCCTAGCTAAATACCCCCATTCCGAACACAATGGGATATGTTTCGTAGGCCCATTTGACTGTTTGAGTCAGTTTTCCTTCAAATTAAAATATACAACATTCAATATTTGATTTGAACGTACATTTCAATTTGCCAGGGCCACAAACTGATTCGAAAAATTCCAGAAAAATAAATCTAGCTATGTTTTGACGATACGGTCCCAACAAACCTAGTTTCGTCGAATTCTAAGACCATTTGCAAAAAGGCCCATTTCTGGTCGATCCAATTTAACTATAATTGACCAAAACACGTTTTCCTTTGCCGCGCTCACATACTAGCTTCAAAAATTATGAAATTTGAAATCTAGCAATAACTTCACATCCTGGATCCAACAAAAGTGGTTCCGTCGAATTCCGAGGTCGTATGCAAAATGGCCAATTTCACGGGCTATATAAATTCCATAGCGACCTTTCTGAAAATTCATTTGGCCATAACTTTTGCTTTCCGCTATGAAACTTCGATTTTTCAGATTCATTAGAAAGGTATTCACTAACAGATTTAAATATTTTTGGTTTCACTCAAATCCGTTTTGTTTTGCACCTGGTATAGTCAGTCAAAGTTTGAAATGAAAATTTGAAATTGCCGCGCCATTTCACGCCTTGTTTATAATTAGAATTATATTCGTTTTCAAATGTCGATTCAAACTTACTTTTCGTCGTTATTATTTAAAATATTTATTTTAAATATTTAAAATCCACTAAAATAGCCAATTAAAAAAAATTAATTGGTTCAGATTTTCCGGGTCGTTACACAAGCGTTCCACTAGATTCTATTTATTTGATTTACACATTATTATAATATCACTAGATTTGATATCAAAAGTATATTTGGGGTATCGTAAGGTAAAAACCATCCGTTTTTATGTGTGGATTGGTCTTACGATTATCATTTCTTTAGAAAGGATTTAAAGTTAAACAAATGGTTGGAGTTTTACTCACACCAGTCCCATTACTGACCCAGAGTTTATTTTGTTTGTTTTCCCTAAACTCTTGGGTGCCCAAATTTGTACGGGCAGTCAAGTAGTCGGGATTTTTCAGATTCACTTGGAAGAGCTGGAAACAGGAGGCTTCACCGGTTGGCTACGGATTATCATATTTCCGCTGTGTACTATGTTGTATCTGGAAACAGGTTCTTATAACTGTTCCAGGAATAACTGTTGTGCTCTGATGATGGTATGTATATAAAGTTATTGATTTGTATTTCAAAAAGTTATGTTATTTAACATATTTTATTTGTTCCGCTGTGAGTTTGTTATCTTCATTTTCTTCTAGTCTAATATTTTTTTTCTTTCTATTTTTCATCCTCTAACTTCTTTCTAATAATGATTCGTATTTCTATGCAATTTGGGTTGGACGTATGGTGCTATTATTCAACTCAGATAGTACGGATTTGCGGGCCGTTACATTTAATTACCTCTCAGACCTTGACCGACAACGTTCTTATCTCAGAATAGATAAAAGTTTGAGACACCCAACCTATCATTTCCATTTTCTATTTTCATACAAATATGGTTTTTAATAACCATTTTTCCATTTGGCATATCTATTTTCAAAATAAATCTCTTTTACTTTTATTTGAGTAAATTTAACTAACACAAACTCTTATTCTTTAATCCTCTGTAATATAACTCATTTTCTTTTGGTTTTATTTTGAAACCCATTTACTAAGTCCTTTACACAAAATTCCAACTAGTTCTTACTCTTTCATTAATACATTAATCTTCCACCCTTGAATATCATATTTCCAATTTTATCTTTGTTTACTAATTTAGTAATTAGATAAACAAAAATATTATTTGAATCTTTTATGACATATCATTTATAAATTGAAAACTACTTCCCATTTATTTGCTTGCACTTAATTTATTTATGAAGTACACTTACTTAAAACGCCATATTAGCTTCACAAATTATTCCATAACTTTGGCATACATTGCTTTTAACACAATTAATTCTTAGTGTCGATTACTTTTAATGTTCATCCATTTAAGAAACGAGTTTCTTTAACTATTATTAATTACAAAAATAATTAATTTCTTTATTATCTAAAGTGAACTAGTTTACTTCATTTAAATAGATCATTTAGTCATTTAACAATATTATTAAATAATAACTACTTTACTTACAATTTATCAATCATAAGCATTTTTAAATATCATTAAAAGTTATTAAATTAAACTAATAGTTCGTTAAACCATCTCCATTAGAGTAACCGAAAACCGATCAATTCTAATTATCACTTTAATTAAATAGTTTACTTTGTCAACTTAAATTATCGGTTATTTATTAACTGATTCTGATTACGTCTATCAGTAGATTAATATAATTAATCTAATTATATTGCTTAACTGTTTTAATTAAATAGATATTTTCAAAACAATAACTCACCGGTTAAATTTTGGCTTCTATACCTATTAAAATTGCTGCAAAATATTTTATAAAACCATTTATAAATATCGTCTTATTTTTTTAAAACTTTTATTTAAAAGTAACCAAATTTTAAAACATTACTTCAATTATAAAATAAATTTTATAATTGCAATTACATCAATTCACCTGATGGTGAACTAACATCTTAACAATAGCGTTTTAGATCATTTGCTGCCAATAACTTATTCAATACCATTTATTGGTTAAAAACATCATATGAATGTTGAATTTCAATCCAACGTTCGGTTTACAATCATCCATCAAAATTCAAACAAGATATAACGTTGTTTAGGGTAAATAATTCATATTTGGATAATATGGAAATAATAAACAATATACGAAATATTTGAGGAATCCGGTCGGATCCCTCCAACCTGTTTGTCCCTGCATCACAAATCAAAGTGATATTTGATGATAATTTATGAAATAATTATTTAAATCAAAATCATCCAATATGACAAATATAATTGTCGACAACCATTTAATAAGCAACCAAGGCATTCAATCATCTAATTTCTAGTATTAACGATGAATTATATTTTAATATGAATTTAACACATCATAGAATTCCAAAAATTATGAGAATTAACTCACCTTATTTTCGATTCACGAACCCGTGTTGTTTTATTTTATTTTAAACTAACGTTTAAAATTAAATGAAATCCCGACAGCTTCCAATCCCTTATGAACATGTCCAGCAACGTAGTATTCATCAACGCGATTCCAACAAACTCATTTTTATTTAGGTCTGTTAACGAATAACCGAAATATGGGTTTTATAAAATTGAATGTACATAATATAAACTAATAGATTTCTAATAATTAACTATTAACTAACTTAAATTTTAATTAGCGATTAAATAATTAAATGCGTGATTAGCTTTACCTAATTTAAATCCCCATGTAGTTCCATTTTGGCTTCCACGAATTTACAGTTCCACCCAGGCAAAAGCATTCCACAACTTAGTGCTTCCAAATCATTTTTTTAATCCATATAAGTATATATATTTCTTTATATTAATAGGCCCAAGCCCATACGTGTGCACAGCCCGTTCATTCTCTTCTTTTCCTCTTGTATTACGAGCCCAAGCCCAGGTATTATCTGTCGACATAAAATACTGCTCCTCGTAAGATACTTTCTCCAAAGTTAAACAACCTACGTCATCACTATTATACACGCGGTTTTCCTTCCTCCTTACTTAGTAAATTTCGAACTCCCCACCACTGCTCAACTCAAGCACCCCATTTCCACTACCATACTCCCTTTAGAGATCACCCTTTTTATAAAACCGCCGGCTCCTGTCAATCCACCACTAGCGTTCCTTTCCCCTATTTCCTTCTTCATGTTAAAAAACAGAACATCCCCTTCTTGATAGAAAACCCACTTCGTTGAACCCGCTTATAGCCATGCATTCAACATCATCTTCATCCCCTTTTACCCCGCACGGTATTTTTGACTCCACTCCAAAATAAAATGTCCCCTAATATGTTCATGTTAAAGCCGACTCATCATAGAAACCTCATTCTCCATTAAGTTGAAGCGGTACCAGACCCGCACCCATTTTAGACTATACACGGACATGAGGACCTCAGTTCCTCCTAACTTCCATTTCATAACACATCACGTCCCCTGCTTCCTTAATACACACAACGCATACGACTATCAGACCACCTACTGTCACCTCGAATACACCCCAGAACTTCCTCCATCTCCCTTACAGCAAGTCACCATGCTTCGACCAAGTTAGCCCACCTAACGGCCTATCTCCGATGCATCCTTCCCCGTGTCGTCCCTACTCCGATCCATTCCGACATGCCAACAGGTGCCCAGCTCCACACAACAATCATTCCCACCATCTTGTTTCTTTGCATCATTCATTTTTTAAGAGGAAGGAAATGAATGAATTGGCAGCTGTGTTGAAAAGCAAGGAGGTTGAGTTGTTTTAGTTTGGGGAAGAAGAAAATACTTTCGTGGTTTTTATTTGTTCTTTGTATTTCGAAAGTGATGTTTTCTTCAGTTGGAAGGTGAAGGTGGACGCTCGATTTATATTATGGGAGGAAAGAAGGTCATTTTCATTGGCTACATCTTAAGTTGCTCAATTTTCAAACTAGGCTGCGCAAACACGTTACTGAAACGAAGGGTGTAGGATAGGGGAAAGACGCAGCATATGCAATCTTAATGAGATTTGAAAACACATAGCGGTACGCAACAGTTAAGTAGGGTAGCCTGGACATAATTTAAATTTTTCTTTATATTAATATTTCTCACATGGTTACTATTTCGCGCTGAGATATTTTCTCCGTACTTTTAGATAGGAGCATGGTCGCTATAGGAAGAAGTTATGGCACTAACACGGGAATGGTAGAAGTTTAAATAAGATATAACAAATGATTTTTCTCTTCAATCATCGTTGCACGTGCTAGGATTGGTATAAACATTTAGATAAGATTGCATATGGGTCTAGGTAAGGCTCGCCGTGATTTATGTACATGGATTTGTCAAATTATGTACAGGTTTTGAAAGAGACAAATAGAGTTTATTATAAAATTTGAAGATTTTTCCTACATTTGGTTTTAGCTAGTTTTTGAATGAACGCATATTTGTTTTATTTTATTTAGATTTGTATGGTATCCTTTATGTAAAATTCTGTTCATCTCTGAAAGACTCAACAAAAATAAATTTTATGTTGTAATGAGCACTGCCCGCGATTATAATAACATAGACAAGTTAACTTATTTGGTGAAATCCTGTAATGATGATATAGGGTGAAAAATACTCCAAATAAAAAGTTGCGTATTTTCCCAATTAAAAATTACTGTAAAGTTCTAAAAATTAAAATATAATAACGTCTCAAAGATCTTATCCAAATACGAAACCAATATTAAGTTATACTACATTATCGTTATGGTTTATAAACGATTCCATAGCGACTTTCTGAAAACTTGATTTGGATATAACTTACAATCTATACGACGAAATCTCCAATTTTCTTTTTCACTGGAAAAATATAGTCACATAGATTCCAGTGGTTCTCGTTTCACAGAAATTCAACTTATATCGGACCATGTATAATCAATTAAAGTTCAAAATTCAATACAACAAACTTCCGCGTCGTTTCGAGCTCGTTTTAATTAATTTATAAATAAATAAATTCAAACACCATTTTCTGATAAATAAATTTGATATATAATCCATTAATATCACAAAAATGATAATTAAACAGATTTAAATATTCGTAATTAACATTCAAAAATCTGGGATGTTACAATTTTATTCATGAAGATCTACGACCTTCAAATTGGTCATTTTTATAAGTATCTTGCAAGTTAGTTTACGTAAAACCAGTTCGAAGTGGTTATGGGTCCAGTTCCCATCCTGGTCCCTTCGAACTAACACGTAGGGAATATTATTTAATGGTCGGTGTTTCAACTATCAAATTTAAATAGTGTAGATGAGTAAATACTACTTATTTGAATTATCCTGTGTCATATAAAAAATTTGACTTGCTGTAACAACCCGGAAAATCTGGGCCAGTTTAAAATTTTTATTTTGGCAATTTTAGCGAATTTTAATTATTTAAAATAGATTATTTTAAATAATATCGACGAGAAATTTATTTTGAATATAATTCGAACATATATGTTATATAAGTCGTCGTTAGAATATATATAATAATTATATATAATTATAAAAGGAATTGAAAATGGCGCGGTAGTTCAAAAATTCGATTTTTATATATTGAACTTTGAACTAAAAATTCGATTTTTATATATTGAACTTTGAACTAAAAATTCGATTTTTATATATTGAACTTTGAACTAAAAATTCGATTTTTATATATTGAATAGCGAAGTAAAAATTCGATTTTTACATAGGTAGTGAAAGCGGACAACGAAGATGGCAAAGATGCGATAGCGATGAAGACTTCTATCAATGAAGAGCCGTCGAGCTAGGATAGCTATATGTGAGAATTTCTCACCTTTCAATTTCTTTTCTAGTTTTATATATATACTAGGATGCAGACGGTGCTTAGTAGCACCCGACACAATCGTCCACAGACCATGGACTTGTTTGTTTGGTTGCATAGATTAGTTGGATTATTTGATTGAAATTGAATTGTGTGGTGAAATGAATTGATTTGATTGATGTGTGAGTGGCGTGGGCCTTCACTAGACCGGGGATAAGGCTAGGCCTTGTCCCGTTTCTAGTATCGTGCCGTTATGCCGCCGAAATTTTCTAAAATATGTTAGAAAAATAAAAATACCATTTTATTTAAAGAATGAACTGAATAGAAATTCATATGTTAAAATAAAATGTTTTATCGTTAAAAATATAATTTTTAACGTGAATGTGAATAAATAAATATTCATTTACAAGCCGGACGGTTTGTTTATGTACACCTATTTGAAGGACATTGATTGGGTCGATAAATTTTGCACATCGCCCAACAGCACAAATAAAATGTGTGTTTGATTGTTTGAAACCCCACACGGGTGTTGGGATGAAATTTGAAGTTCACTCATCCTGATTTATTAATTATGTCGATCGGTAGATTGACAGGCTGTTTTAAGCGTTGAATATCTATATTTGATGCTTATACAGTGTAGTGCACTTTGGTTGATGGTTGATTGTTTTTCAATGTTATGATATACATGTGTTGTATGAAAATCCATATAATTAACTTTATATGGTAATTGATTGGGCCTCATTCTAATCGTGAAAATAAGGAATATTTGAAAATAGAAATTTATGAAGCCGTGTTGATTAGATTGACGCCATTTTGACGTGAACGATATTTATATCGATTTTATTCATTTTAAAATGAATATTGAAAAGTAATTTCGAAATCGAATATTTCGAAATGAATGAATTGAAAACGAATTCAAATTGAATTGGAAATGATTTCGAAATGAATTGAATTGAAAACGATTTCGAAATGAATTGAATTGAAAACGATTTCGAAATGAAATGAATTGAATTGGAAACGATTTCGAAATGAATTGAATTGAAAACGATTTCGAAATGAATTGAATTGAAAACGATTTCGAAATGAATTGAATTGAAAACGATTTCGAAATGAATTGAATTGAAAACGATTTCGAAATGAATTGAATTGAAAACGATTTCGAAATGAATTGAATTGAAAACGATTTCGAAATGAATTGAATTGAAAACGATTTCGAAATGAATTGAATTGAAAACGATTTCGAAATGAATTGAAATTTGAATTGAATAGAAATGAATTTTGAAACGAATTTATAAAGAAGAATTCAATTTTGATTTGAATTGAAAAGGAAGTTGAAATTGCTTTTGAAACGAATTTAAAACTATTTATATAATTCGTTTTAAATAGAAATCGACGAAGTATATATTATATATATTATATATATAATATAATGGCCTGAATAGAACGCGCCGCGCCGCGGCAGTTCGCGAATTTCGACCATTTATTTCAAACGGACATTACGGGAGATCCGACCGTCGGATTCTCCTAAAACCGGAACCGTTGGGTTCGTATCGAAAAGAGCTTTCTAATGAATATTAGAAATTTGAAATCTAACGGTTGGATTTGGAGATACGTCCAAATCAAATTCGAAAAAGGTCGCTGTAAGTGCAGTTCGATGGCCATTGTTGGAAATCGACTGTACGGGCCTTGATAAAATTATTAAAAATAGTAATAATTTGTGTAAAATCATAAGAAATGATTTGGGAAGAATTGGGATGAAAAACTCCATATTTGAAAAGATAAAAATAGATTTTTATCGAATTGAACTAGTTTTAAACTAGAATTATAATTCTATTTATTTTTAAATAAATAAACTGAATTAGAAAGGGTTTTTAAAAATAACCAGAATATCCAATGATTGCATTGGAGTGGATTTGAATCGAAATTGTCTTCGGAATATTTCGATGTTGGAATTCGTGATTATACAGATGTTGTTATGGAAATTTGAAAGATATATATTTATATCGTTATTTCCAATACGACATTTGTTAATCGTAGAATTTGATATTGAATATAAGCCGGGATATTTTCTATTCAGAGCCTTGTATTTAATATCAAATGTGATTTGGGTTTGTCGTGAATGGTGTCTTCACTAACACTGTTCTTGAACCCAGTTGAGAAAAGATTAAATCTTTTTATTTAGATTTAATGAAGTGTACCAATTAAATAACATTTAATTGGAATTGAATTGATATTGATTTTTGGGTTTATCGTGAACAGTGTTTTAAATAACACTTGTTCTTTAACCCGATAATTAATGAACGTGATTTGGGTTTGTCGTGAATGGTGTCTTCATTAACACTATTCTTGAACCCAGTTGAGAAATGATTAAATCTTTTTATTTAGATTTAATGAAGTGTACCAATTAAATAACATTTAATTGGAATTGAATTGATATTGATTTTTGGGTTTATCGTGAACAGTGTTTTAAATAACACTTGTTTTTTAACCCGATAATTAATGAACGTGATTTGGGTTTGTCGTGAATGGTGTCTTCATTAACACTGTTCTTGAACCCAGTTGAGAAATGATTAAATCTTTTTATTTAGATTTAATGAAGTGTACCAATTAAATAACATTTAATTGGAATTGAATCGATATTGATTTTTGGGTTTATCGTGGACAGTGTTTTAAATAACACTCGTTCTTTAACCCGACGATTAATGAATGTGATTTTGGGTTTATCGTGAACCGTGTTTTTAAATGACACTGATTCTTTAACCCAGTCAAAAGATTAAAACTAAGTGGAGTTTTAATGAATCTTTAATTAGATTGAAAAGATCGAGAATGGAGTATCACCAGTTTTGCTCCAGGCGATAGTTAAATCTTTAATTAGATTTGAACGTGAAATTTAGAAACTAACTGTCGGTTAGCCAAGCAGAATGGTTTTCTGGATATTGATCTGATGTTGGTTTCGGCCTTCGGGGTTAATATTTGGGGAATTATTCTCTTGATTAATTTACGGTTAGTGACTAATGAATTGGAATGAGGCGTATGTTGTGTTTGTGTAACACTTATTTAAAATATACGCGAGTTATTCGGAAAGACCGGGTTTATCCCATTCTGAATAACTGATACGACGATAAGTCGAAGATGAAGACGATGGTCGAAGACCGGAGGTCTTCACGTCGTTTGGGTGATAGCTGATGATCTTGATTGGGCTGTACACCCAAGAAGATGGAAACAGTTGGTGATCGTCCAGACGTACTTGGAGATCGATGGATATGCGGGGTACTAGGTGCCTCCGGTTTCGTTCAGACCCAGAACGGACTTGTAAATGGACTGTGTGTCTGACATCGGATTTCATTCTGTGTGACTGATATCGGTTGCATAGGATGGTTTGCCTGTGTGGCATGCTAAGATGCAAATGATCAAGGCTTCTGTTGAAAAGCAAAGTCTTGTGGTTGATGATCAAAGCACGGCCTTTGTGGCGTAGCTTTGTGTAACGTTTACCTCGCGTGTTTCACACCAGGTATGAACCAAAAACGGGAGACGGACCTCAGGGAGGGCCTGCGTTTCCTCCTAGCTAGAAGTGGCGTCAGTGGTTTTACACGCCCTGACGAGATTGACTTATGTGGTTGTTGCTGTTGCGAGGCGCCTCGGTTAGATCGGACGATCCGGGTCCGATGGAGTCATTCGTTGGCTCGCTTACGCCCCAAAGGGCGGCGAAACGCAGTGTCCAGGGTTTAAGTTTAATCCACATCGGTGGACCGGCCCTGACGATCCAAGGGTCGATGCGTTCTGATCCTGAGACTCGGGCTAGGCAGTCTCGAATCGGTTGAGGACTATCTTTTGCCTCGGTTCATAGACGGAAATCCAATTTCCAAATACGTGACATTTGTGGTTTTAATTGTAATCCTATATATGGCGACATAGTGGGATGGGGCGCTCATGCCGCCTATGATTGATACTTATGATTTGAAGTTGTTTTATACACTATGCACTTATTATAGTATCAAATGATTTGTTTTAAAACGTATCAAGCATTCTTTGGCTGTTATAAGGGAAAACCCTATCCCCCGGCTTGCGTTGCATTGTGTGATAGGACCTGGGTCTTATAACAGCTTCATTTTTCTTTATTTAGCATTGCGCTGTTTGTTTTATGCACTGGTATTCTTGGGAGGAAACCCGTTCCGTGTTATACGGCGTGGTCCCTTGATTTACCTAACTTTAAAAATAAAGATTAACTGTTTTAGTTCTCACACCAGTCACATGACTGACCTGGAGTTTATTGTTTTAACCTAAACTCTGGGTGCCCTTATTTTGACACGGGCAGCTAGTAGTTTTGGTTTTGCAGATTTATATTCACAGGATCCTGGTTTACAGCTGGAACGATATCCGGAAAGCTTTGTATCCGTATATCTTCTTCTGGTTGTGTATTGTATTATTTTTCCGCTGCTATGTATTTAAATGTAATTTAAATCTCTGATATTTCTGTGTAATATTCATTTGTACTCTGTATATTCTTGTAATCTGATGCATTGTTGTAATATACAATGAAATGTTCTTCTGTATGCGTTCTGTTGTGGTTTGTTCTCGAACTATCCGACGCTTTCCTTTACGGGGAAGTTACGGGATTTCACAGTTGGTATCAGAGCTTTGGTTTACAAAGCTAGAGAACAAGACACATTAGAAGCATACGAAAGAATTCATCAGATATTGGATTAGTAATATCCAATTAGAATGACTCGTTAGAGATGGGATCAGTAGTATCCTAAAACGAGTGTGAAGAGTATATTTTTAAAGTGAAAACAAATTTTGTTTTGAAAATTTAAATCGATTATTCGTAGTTGATTATCTATTTATATTGATGTGGACAATCCAGTATATATAGATTTTGCGTATACGTCTGATCCGCGTGTATTCGAAATTTTAATATACTGGATAGATATAGAATTACACTCTAGTCGCCCGGAGACGATTCTGATGATAGTCTAGACATCATCAGAATTGGTATTCGAGTTTCGAAGGTGTGATTTTCTATATGTTTCCATTAGACTGGTGTGAGAACCAAAATTAGATAGGGCCTATTGTTGTGAATTGGCATCAAAAACCTGATTTTTGTACATGTATCAAAATTATGAATTTGAAACTCTAATTCACTAATTGATTGATGTTTGTGTTGTATGTTTATTTGTTTGATAATTTTTAGCCATTAAGCCTAATTAAATCAAATATTGAACTGTATTGAAAATTGGTCGCATTTGCTTGCATATACATGTATATTATTGAACAGGTCATAGCAAGGAGGCTAGAGCAGAGAATAAAATTTGTTTGCCCGACAAATAGGTACATGTTTATTACATAATTTACTGTTTTGTTTGGGTGATGATGATTTTATGAGCCTATTGGCTAGCCGCTTGGCTTTTTCTTTTTCTTTTTGAGATCTGAAGGACCGGGAACGCTATTTGCAATTTCCCGATGCTCCCATTGCAGGGGAGGTTATGGCGAAATTTTTCGAAAATTTAGGGTGTTAGCCAAATTTTTGAAATTTTGAAAATTCTCAAAAACTAAAGAGTTGGAGAATGGAAGCCTGATCGATCGTAGAGCTGAATAATCAAACCACTTTCGACTTTGTTCCTTTTCGGGGACGAAAAGTTTTAAGTGGGGGAGATTGTAACAACCCGGAAAATCTGGGCCAGTTTAAAATTTTTATTTTGGCAATTTTAGCGAATTTTAATTATTTAAAATAGATTATTTTAAATAATATCGACGAGAAATTTATTTTGAATATAATTCGAACATATATGTTATATAAGTCGTCGTTAGAATATATATAATAATTATATATAATTATAAAAGGAATTGAAAATGGCGCGGTAGTTCAAAAATTCGATTTTTATATATTGAACTTTGAACTAAAAATTCGATTTTTATATATTGAACTTTGAACTAAAAATTCGATTTTTATATATTGAACTTTGAACTAAAAATTCGATTTTTATATATTGAATAGCGAAGTAAAAATTCGATTTTTACATAGGTAGTGAAAGCGGACAACGAAGATGGCAAAGATGCGATAGCGATGAAGACTTCTATCAATGAAGAGCCGTCGAGCTAGGATAGCTATATGTGAGAATTTCTCACCTTTCAATTTCTTTTCTAGTTTTATATATATACTAGGATGCAGACGGTGCTTAGTAGCACCCGACACAATCGTCCACAGACCATGGACTTGTTTGTTTGGTTGCATAGATTAGTTGGATTATTTGATTGAAATTGAATTGTGTGGTGAAATGAATTGATTTGATTGATGTGTGAGTGGCGTGGGCCTTCACTAGACCGGGGATAAGGCTAGGCCTTGTCCCGTTTCTAGTATCGTGCCGTTATGCCGCCGAAATTTTCTAAAATATGTTAGAAAAATAAAAATACCATTTTATTTAAAGAATGAACTGAATAGAAATTCATATGTTAAAATAAAATGTTTTATCGTTAAAAATATAATTTTTAACGTGAATGTGAATAAATAAATATTCATTTACAAGTCGGACGGTTTGTTTATGTACACCTATTTGAAGGACATTGATTGGGTCGATAAATTTTGCACATTGCCCAACAGCACAAATAAAATGTGTGTTTGATTGTTTGAAACCCCACACGGGTGTTGGGATGAAATTTGAAGTTCACTCATCCTGATTTATTAATTATGTCGATCGGTAGATTGACAGGCTGTTTTAAGCGTTGAATATCTATATTTGATGCTTATACAGTGTAGTGCACTTTGGTTGATGGTTGATTGTTTTTCAATGTTATGATATACATGTGTTGTATGAAAATCCATATAATTAACTTTATATGGTAATTGATTGGGCCTCATTCCAATCGTGAAAATAAGGAATATTTGAAAATAGAAATTTATGAAGCCGTGTTGATTAGATTGACGCCATTTTGACGTGAACGATATTTATATCGATTTTATTCATTTTAAAATGAATATTGAAAAGTAATTTCGAAATCAAATATTTCGAAATGAATGAATTGAAAACGAATTCAAATTGAATTGGAAACGATTTCGAAATGAATTGAATTGAAAACGATTTCGAAATGAATTGAATTGAAAACGATTTCGAAATGAAATGAATTGAATTGGAAACGATTTCGAAATGAATTGAATTGAAAACGATTTCGAAATGAATTGAATTGAAAACGATTTCGAAATGAATTGAATTGAAAACGATTTCGAAATGAATTGAATTGAAAACGATTTCGAAATGAATTAAATTGAAAACGATTTCGAAATGAATTGAATTGAAAACGATTTCGAAATGAATTGAATTGAAAACGATTTCGAAATGAATTGAATTGAAAACGATTTCGAAATGAATTGAATTGAAAACGATTTCGAAATGAATTGAATTGAAAACGATTTCGAAATGAATTGAATTGAAATTTGAATTGAATAGAAATGAATTTTGAAACGAATTTATAAAGAAGAATTCAATTTTGATTTGAATTGAAAAGGAAGTTGAAATTTCTTTTGAAACGAATTTAAAACTATTTATATAATTTGTTTTAAATAGAAATCGACGAAGTATATATTATATATATTATATATATAATATAATGGCCTGAATAGAACGCGCCGCGCCGCGGCAGTTCGCGAATTTCGACCATTTATTTCAAACGGACATTACGGGAGATCCGACCGTCGGATTCTCCTAAAACCGGAACCGTTGGGTTCGTATCGAAAAGAGCTTTCTAACGAATATTAGAAATTTGAAATCTAACGGTTGGATTTGGAGATACGACCAAATCAAATTCGAAAAAGGTCGCTGTAAGTGCAGTTCGATGGCCATTGTTGGAAATCGACTGTACGGGCCTTGATAAAATTATTAAAAATAGTAATAATTTGTGTAAAATCATAAGAAATGATTTGGGAAGAATTGGGATGAAAAACTCCATATTTGAAAAGATAAAAATAGATTTTTATCGAATTGAACTAGTTTTAAACTAGAATTATAATTCTATTTATTTTTAAATAAATAAACTGAATTAGAAAGGGTTTTTAAAAATAACCAGAATATCCAATGATTGCATTGGAGTGGATTTGAATCGAAATTGTCTTCGGAATATTTCGATGTTGGAATTCGTGATTATACAGATGTTGTTATGGAAATTTGAAAGATATATATTTATATCGTTATTTCCAATACGACATTTGTTAATCGTAGAATTTGATATTGAATATAAGCCGGGATATTTTCTATTCAGAGCCTTGTATTTAATATCAAATGTGATTTGGGTTTGTCGTGAATGGTGTCTTCACTAACACTGTTCTTGAACCCAGTTGAGAAAAGATTAAATCTTTTTATTTAGATTTAATGAAGTGTACCAATTAAATAACATTTAATTGGAATTGAATTGATATTGATTTTTGGGTTTATCATGAACAGTGTTTTAAATAACACTTGTTCTTTAACCCGATAATTAATGAACGTGATTTGGGTTTGTCGTGAATGGTGTCTTCATTAACACTGTTCTTGAACCCAGTTGAGAAATGATTAAATCTTTTTATTTAGATTTAATGAAGTGTACCAATTAAATAACATTTAATTGGAATTGAATTGATATTGATTTTTGGGTTTATCGTGAACAGTGTTTTAAATAACACTTGTTTTTTAACCGGATAATTAATGAACGTGATTTGGGTTTGTCGTGAATGGTGTCTTCATTAACACTGTTCTTGAACCCAGTTGAGAAATGATTAAATCTTTTTATTTAGATTTAATGAAGTGTACCAATTAAATAACATTTAATTGGAATTGAATCGATATTGTTTTTTGGGTTTATCGTGGACAGTGTTTTAAATAACACTCGTTCTTTAACCCGACGATTAATGAATGTGATTTTGGGTTTATCGTGAACCGTGTTTTTAAATGACACTGATTCTTTAACCCAGTCAAAAGATTAAAACTAAGTGGAGTTTTAATGAATCTTTAATTAGATTGAAAAGATTGAGAATGGAGTATCACCAGTTTTGCTCCAGGCGATAGTTAAATCTTTAATTAGATTTGAACGTGAAATTTAGAAACTAACTGTCGGTTAGCCAAGCAGAATGGTTTTCTGGATATTGATCTGATGTTGGTTTCGGCCTTCGGGGTTAATATTTGGGGAATTATTCTCTTGATTAATTTACGGTTAGTGACTAATGAATTGGAATGAGGCGTATGTTGTGTTTGTGTAACACTTATTTAAAATATACGCGAGTTATTCGGAAAGACCGGGTTTATCCCATTCTGAATAACTGATACGACGATAAGTCGAAGATGAAGACGATGGTCGAAGACCGGAGGTCTTCACGTCGTTTGGGTGATAGCTGATGATCTTGATTGGGCTGTACACCCAAGAAGATGGAAACAGTTGGTGATCGTCCAGACGTACTTGGAGATCGATGGATATGCGGGGTACTAGGTGCCTCCGGTTTCGTTCAGACCCAGAACGGACTTGTAAATGGACTGTGTGTCTGACATCGGATTTCATTCTGTGTGACTGATATCGGTTGCATAGGATGGTTTGCCTGTGTGGCATGCTAAGATGCAAATGATCAAGGCTTCTGTTGAAAAGCAAAGTCTTGTGGTTGATGATCAAAGCACGGCCTTTGTGGCGTAGCTTTGTGTAACGTTTACCTCGCGTGTTTCACACCAGGTATGAACCAAAAACGGGAGACGGACCTCAGGGAGGGCCTGCGTTTCCTCCTAGCTAGAAGTGGCATCAGTGGTTTTACACGCCCTGACGAGATTGACTTATGTGGTTGTTGCTATTGCGAGGCGCCTCGGTTAGATCGGACGATCCGGGTCCGATGGAGTCATTCGTTGGCTCGCTTACGCCCCAAAGGGCGGCGAAACGCAGTGTCCAGGGTTTAAGTTTAATCCACATCGTTGGACCGGCCCTGACGATCCAAGGGTCGATGCGTTCTGATCCTGAGACTCGGGCTAGGCAGTCTCGAATCGGTTGAGGACTATCTTTTGCCTCGGTTCATAGACGGAAATCCAATTTCCAAATACGTGACATTTGCGGTTTTAATTGTAATCCTATATATGGCGACATAGTGGGATGGGGCGCTCATGCCGCCTATGATTGATACTTATGATTTGAAGTTGTTTTATACACTATGCACTTATTATAGTATCAAATGATTTGTTTTAAAACGTATCAAGCATTCTTTGGCTGTTATAAGGGAAAACCCTATCCCCCGGCTTGCGTTGCATTGTGTGATAGGACCTGGGTCTTATAACAGCTTCATTTTTCTTTATTTAGCATTGCGCTGTTTGTTTTATGCACTGGTATTCTTGGGAGGAAACCCGTTCCGTGTTATACGGCGTGGTCCCTTGATTTACCTAACTTTAAAAATAAAGATTAACTGTTTTAGTTCTCACACCAGTCACATGACTGACCTGGAGTTTATTGTTTTAACCTAAACTCTGGGTGCCCTTATTTTGACACGGGCAGCTAGTAGTTTTGGTTTTGCAGATTTATATTCACAGGATCCTGGTTTACAGCTGGAACGATATCCGGAAAGCTTTGTATCCGTATATCTTCTTCTGGTTGTGTATTGTATTATTTTTCCGCTGCTATGTATTTAAATGTAATTTAAATCTCTGATATTTCTGTGTAATATTCATTTGTACTCTGTATATTCTTGTAATCTGATGCATTGTTGTAATATACAATGAAATGTTCTTCTGTATGCGTTCTGTTGTGGTTTGTTCTCGAACTATCCGACGCTTTCCTTTACGGGAAAGTTACGGGATTTCACACTTGCCTATTCAAATTTATTAACTTATACAACCTCATTCTAATTTCAGAATGGTAATTGGTACAAGACTATTAAAATTTAATAAAACGAATCAACATTTTTATTATAACTTATTTAGATTCGACTCACCACTTCAGAGCATAACAGATAAATTTACAACCATTGTTTACCACAACTTTAACATCCAACAATGATTTACGTTTTATTTCAAACTAATAATAGTTTGAAATATCTAATCTTAGATAACGACTTATTACACAATACCTTTTTTTCCAAATTCTTTGGAAATCAATTAATCAATTTATTTAAGCTTCTATTCTGTTTCTAGTAGAATATATATAAATGCATATATAAATATTGCATATTCGAACTCAGGTTTACACAACAATACATATTTTGCAACTATGAAATAGTTAATAGCACCCCGATCCTTCTTCCTTCTTATTCATTTGTTTATTTCTTTCTCATTTACTTTTTGTAACAAATAGGAAAATCAGAACCAACTTAAAATTTCTATTTTAGCAATATTAATGGATTTTGAATATTTAAAATGATTTATTTTAAATAATAATGACTAAAAATTTATTTAAATCAATGTCAGAATGAATAAATTTATTTTAATTATATAACGAGCCTGAAATGGCGCGGTAGTTTGAAAATCCAATTTAAAATTTCAAATGAATGTACAGGATTCAAAACAAATCGGATTTCAGTAAAACCAAAAATATTTGAATCTGTTTGAAAATATCTTTCCAAAGAATGTGAATAATCCAGATTTCATAACGAGAGTAAAAAAATTATGTCCAGTTGAAAATTTATGTAACGATACGGATTTCTTCCGAACCTAATCGATCGCTAAACCGACCTAGAGCATTCGAATCCCACATACGCGAACTCGATGCATACAACACATCAGAACAAATAATAGAACACTTTTATAAACATCATAATAATGTTACATCAGAGTACAGAATATCAGAGTACATCGAAAATAATGATAATTAAACGGAAGATTTATTTACAATAAATGTAATACAATGAACAGCGGAAAATAAATAAACTAGCATAGCGGAGGACTATCAACGCTTTGGATACAGCTTAAAGCTTCAATCCAGAATCCTGCTCAATAAATAAATTGGATTTGGAAAGGGTTTTAATATAACCGGAAATTCCCAATATATAAATTGGAATGGATTTAAATGGAAATAATCTTTGGAATATTTCGGTATTGGATTCCATGATTATTCGGATATTGTTATGGGAATTTGGAAGATATATATATCATTATACCCAATATGATATTTGTTGATTTCAGAATTTGATATTGAATATAAACCGATATTATTTTCTATTCAGAGCCTTGTATTTAATAACAAACTGGATTTTGGGTTTATCGTGAATGGTGTCTTCATTAACACTGTTCTTATACCCAATTGAGAAAAGATTAAATCTTTTAATTAAAATTTAATGAATTTTACCGATTAATTAATATTTAATTGGAATTGAATTGAAATTGGATTATGCGTTTTCGTGAACTATGTTTAAATGACGTTAGTTTTTTAACCCGAGTAAAAGCAGGATTAATTTCCAAAAAGTTGAACAATCAATAAGAAATGATTTTTGTGATTAAAACCAATTGGAGTTTGAATAAATCTTTAAATACATTGTGGATGAATAAATGGTAATTGAATTTACCAAAATACGTGATGTGATTAGACCAAATTTACTTTGTTGTTGATATTCATGATTGTTATTGATTGATTGTTTGGATTGTGCTCGACCAGTTTGTGAGCAAGGTATGCTTTTACATTTAGCATTGGGTTGGGTGGAAATACTGGTACGCTAACATCTTGTGAAATACTTCACGATTTGACTATGAGATGTGTAGCATGTTGTTAAGTTCATTTCAAATTTAATGAATGATTTTGAAATGATATTTTTCTTAAGTGAAAAGAAATGTATTCTTGATTTTGGATAGGGAATGTTTAATAAAAATGTTATATAAAATAGAAAGGATTTCGAGGGCTAAACCTAATGAGTCTGAAATTATTTGGAAATGTATTATGGTTTTACATTGTAGTTCATCACATATTCGATTAGTTGCTATTAATGATGTATCTTTTTGGTGGCGAAGAATTTATTCTCTTGCTTAACACCCTTCTTTGAGACGTACATGCTCTAAGGTTATGTGATTAATTGTGATTGATCATATGTGTGAATTGCTGATGTGAAGTACTGTAGTTCGAATGTACTTGTGATTATTATGTTGTGAAATGATTTTCCCTACTTCGGGATATGAAATGATTTAGTATGTGGCTAAAGATTCGGGTGACCCAAGAGCGACTAAAATTATGGGTTGTATCCGGTGCCTTAGGGTGAGTGGTCAGCAGTGTAGCCTGCTCCATGTCCGGGAGGTATATATATATATATATATATATATATATATATATATATTGAGTTGGAGGGGCGCTTAAGATTCCCGATATTTGGTTGCATATTTGTTTGTATGCATTGCTATGTTTTGGAATTCATATTTCCTAATGATTTGGTTTGAGATCCCGAAGTGAAATCTACTTTGATATAAAAGTTAGATATGTATTTCAAATGATTTGAAATAGAAATCAGGAAATTAAGTCCAAAGAATAATTTCAGTAAATTGAATTGGATTTGGAAAATCTAAATGTGGTGATTAATCTAAATGGGTAGATTGGGACATTGCTTGTTGATTGATGCATACTAGATCCATATCTATATTACTGACTGTTGTTTATACACATGTGTTCATGGGGTAAACCCGTTCCGTGTTATACGGCGTGGTCCTGTGATTTGTCTTATCATTTAAATAAGTTTATTTTAGCAGTAGAGTTTCTCACACCAGTCCCATGACTGACCTGTAGTTTGCTTTTCCTTTGCAAACTCGGGTGCCCCTACTTTCCACACGGGCAGTCGAGTGGTTTGTTTTGCAGATATTTATTTATTTAGCAGGATTCTGGATTGAAGCTTTAAGCTGTGTCAAGAGCGTTGATAGTCTTCTGCTGTGCTAGTTTATTTATTTTCCGCTGTGCATTGTATTACATTTATTGTAAATAAATCTTCCGCTGTATTATTATTATTTTCGATGTACTATGATATTCTATACTCTGATGTAACATTATTATGATGTTTATAAAAGTCTTCAGTTATTTGTTCTGATGTGTTGTATGCCCAGAGTTAGCGTATGCGGGATTCAAACAGTCTTGGTCGGTTTAGAAATCGATTAGGTCCAAGCGAAATCCGTATCGTAACATTTTTATTAAAAATCAATTATATTTAAAATTTAACAAATTAAATCACATGCATTTCCTAAGCGTTCTATGGTCTACCACTTCATGCACATATCTTAATTCATTTTTTCGTTCACTATAGAACATATAAAGTGAACTTTCCGTTTCCTAAATTACATATATATATTTCTTATATATATATATATATACACACACATGTATATTGTTTACATTTAAACAAAAGGGTTTGACTAACATTTATTTGAATAAAGACAATGGTTCAGGCTCGAATCCCATTATTCTTCAACAGCCCAATGGCCTTTATCTCATTTGCTACCTTTTTATTTATTTCTAGGCTATACTTCACCTTTTAATTTATTTTTAAGGAAAATATTTTTAATATAACTTAGGATTTAATTTACACTTACTCACTTCAATTCTGGCCCAAAGGCCCATTCGCTCAGGAAAGCCTCCCCTCCCTTTTTTTTCCTTTTATTTATATTAAATTCTAATATTTTTGCAAGGTAATCCATCTAACCCAAATACACGTGCCTGGCATCACACAAATTTCTATCCAGTTATCCCATTCCTAACTCCTACTACTACTCCCTTTTCTTTTCTTCTCTGTTTGTTGTTACCACCTCATACTTCTCTTCTTCCCTTCTTTGGTTGTTTGCCGAACCTTTTTGCTGGTCACCGTGCATCCTCGTGTAAAGCCCAGTATTTTTACAATATAATAATTAATTAATTTAATTATTTAAATAGTGATTTAGATATTTAAATGGTTATTTAAATAAATAATATTAAATATTTAATTAATATAAATAATAGAATAATATATTTATTTCCGAAATAATCGGAAATAGTAAGAATTCACAATATGGTGTGAATTGGACTATTTATAAGATATAATTCATTATAGAATTGAATTATAATAGCGGATATATTATTTAAATGAAGTTTGAACATATAATTATATTATAATTTAAATCGAGCTCATAATGGCACGGTAGTTCGTAATTTTAAGTTTTGAACTTCAATTGAATATATAGAATCCGTCTTAAGTTAAATTTCTATGAAATAAGAAACGTTCAGAGTTGGTAGAGTATATTTTCTAGTGGAAGAGAAAAATTGGGATTTCATCGTGTAGATTTTGAGTTATGTCCAAATCAAATTTTTTAAAAGTTGCTATTAAGTTTTGAACTTCAATTGAATATATAGAATCCGTCTTAAGTTAAATTTCTATGAAATAAGAAATGTTCGGAGTTGGTAGAGTATATTTTTCTAGTGGAAGAGAAAAATTGGGATTTCATCGTGTAGATTTTGAGTTATGTCCAAATCAAATTTTTTAAAAGTCGCTATGGATTTCCTTTATAATTTATAGCGATTTATTTATATTATAAATGGATTTTCAATATAAATTGAATATCGATTCAACCAGGATTTGTATATCGGGTTATAAATCCAATTGGAGCTGTATGATATTCTATTGTGAATATATATACAATAATATAAATTTATTTATATTTAATTTAATTGTTTTTAAATATATTAATATATTTAAATGGGTTATTTAGAGCTTTAAAAATAGTCAGTTTTGCAAACGGTCTCCGTTTTCGATGAAACTAATTTTGTTGGATCCGCAATGTTAAATTATTGTTAGATTTCAATTTTCGGGATTTTTGAAGTTAGTATGTAGCCGTACGGAATTTTAATGTGAAATACAGTCGATAATTTGACTTTAAAAATACGCTGTGTGAGCAAACGGATTCGTTATTCGACGAAACAAGTTTCGTTGGGTCCGTTATGTTGAACTGTAGCTGCATGCCCATTTTCATGATTTTTGGGTATTGTACGTGATCGTAGAGATTTTTAAATACAAATATAAACAACGACAACATGAATATTAATTTAAAACTCGAATAAAAAATATATAAGTTACCTTATAAATAAACATTCACACTCCGTAACCATAATTTACTTCTGTTGAGAGTCAACAAAATGGTGCCGCCAAGTTTTCATTTTCTAAGCTAAAAACGTGAGGAAACTTCTCTTTCAAAAATCATAATAAAATCTTAGAAAAATCTATAAATCATGAGATGAGTATATTTGAGATCCAGATGAGTTTCTCTTCGATTTCATATCCATTTCGAAGGGTGTGATGGCAGTCTTGGAGGATCGGAATGCAACAGCGCCACCTAGGGTTGTACTTTATGGCGATTGTAGGCGACTAGGGTAGATATCGATGCTGCTGTGGAGTTCAGCAAGGCGAGTGCTATGAGTACACAGAGTTTGGTAGAATTCCTTTATCGAAGTTGTCGCACGACTGCTGACAAGTGCTCAGAAGCCTCCTCGACGTGTTTTAGAGTGTTGACCTGAGTTAAATGAGAATGACATGGAAATAAAGAGGGCGTGAAGAGATGAATTTAGAGGATTTTAAGTTGAATTTAAAAGAAGTAGAAAAGGTTATGGAATGGATAAAGATACAACTATGGTGGAGGAAGAAAATAGCTGGAGTGTGCATTCTCGGGTTGGGGAAGAAGGGTGACTTTGGCAGGCCGGTAAAGTCTAAATGGTTTAAGGAATAGTAAGGGGGTGAGGCCCAATATTTGAATGTGTGTGTGTATATATATATATGTGTTTAATTAAATTCTAATAAATGTACTAACTTATAAGTGATATATCTCGCTCATACATTGAAACACCCCACCTCCGTTAAGGTCACTCACAAAGGGAATGCATTAACTTTGGTGAAGCATTTTAGGTAAAAGGCATAGATAATTTACAAGAGTGACATATATAACAGCGGAAAACTGAAAACATTTCATAAATAGCGTGGTTTAGTCAAACATTTCAAGTATTGTCTCAAAACCCAATTACTTTCTTCAAGCTGGAAAAGATCTGCACTAAGCTGAAGTATTCCCTCCCTGCAGACCCCGAGGGGGGACAGAAGAAAAGAAGGCGAAAGAAATCGGGTTAGACATAAGTCTGGTAAGTCCAATGATTATTCAGCATGTAAATAGGTAAAAGAATCATGACATGAATAAATTTAATACAGGACAATAACATAGAAATAAGATAACATAAGATAAGGCAAGATAAACTGCATATTCTATCCCACTCATTTCCCTTTTCTCTACACCTACTAACTAATGTTTCAACTACCATTATGTGTTCATAACAAAGTGATCCATTTTTCCGACCGACTTCTACTCGGATGCATTTCTTACTTGTGTCATTCGGCCCCGCTTTATTGTAGATACCTGTGCTGGTCCCACCATAGGGTGTATCAATTCCTATGGTAGCTACCAGATACAAATTCTAGATGCACAGTGTATATTACTAATGCCTAGTGCCTGCTTTATCCACTCTGGAGTACTTGCACGCCTATACTCAGCCGGAACCTACACTGTTGCACCACCCGCCGCTATTTTGACCGCTCATAATCAACCCAGTAATCGTGCCCCACCCTGCCTAGTTCAGGGTACCATGATACATCTGTGTCGGGTTACTCCTGAAATGGGTCCCCGTTACTAGGGTTTTCTAATCAACATGTTATAACGGTTAAGTGTTCTCAAATTAACCTAACCCCACCCATCTATTTAATTAACATGTTGTATTGGTTAAGTGTTGCCTTAATTAACTTAACCCTACCATTCTTAGCCTGTCTGTTCCTTAGCTTTAATTCATTCATTAAAGCACCAACCTCTCACATTAGATCTATATTGTTGCAGTCGCTGGATGTGCCGGGCGGTTCCGGGCAGTCTTACACTGCAACTCTATCTAACCTCGGGATTTTGGGGCTTAATGCGCTAACCTCTCACATTAGATCTATATTGTTGTGGTTGCTGGATGTGCCGGGCGGTTCCAAGCAGTCTTACACCGCCACTCAATCTAACCTCGGGTTAGGCATGTTCATATTTAGCCGATTTACATATTTGTCATATGTGTCCAAGTTTATGTCTTTTTATGCCAATATTCCCCTAAGTGTAGTCAGTATAAGTTTTATGCCACATTGACATGCTATGCCCAAAATTTACTAAATAAAAATTTACCAAATTTTCCCCGCGTTATAATCGCACGTACAACGAGATTCAATCTAAGTTCCGAATGAACTTAGTATTCACAAAAGCAAGTAAAAAGGGAAAAAATATAGAAGGAGCATAAGAACTGACATAAGGAAAAATAGGCATGTAAAGATGTACCCAATTCAAGAATCATGTTTCAATGTTGTACATTAACAATATGTGTAGACAAGTTAAGCAATTTACACCATAGGTATAAAGATTATATTTAATTGGACTTAAGAGATCACTAATTTTTATGTACAACATGATAAGTCCCATTATATAAATCACAATAGTCTCATAGAAATAGGATGTACAACATGATAGGTTCCATCATATAAATCACAACAATCTCAGAGGCATGATAGGTTTCATTATGTCAATCCAACAGTCTCATAGGCATGATAGGTTTTATTATGTCAGCCACAACAGTCTCATAGGCATGATAGGTTCTATTATGATAGTCCAACAATCTCATAGGCATGATAGGTGTCATTTCATCAATCACAATAGTCTTATAGGCATAAGAAATTTATATTTGACAAAAGGATAGGCACGAATCAGAATTAGGCATCGTTCTAGATCCGATTATTACAGTCATGATTTCCCTTAGATTTTTAAATCTAAATAATAACTGAACTTATAGAAAAAGGACGGATCTTGTATTCTAGGTTTTGATTCTGAATTTGTTTAGCTATCCTTTGATGTAGATGTTTGATTTGAAGTTCTTTTAATCGATTACTAGTTTGGATTTGATTTTCTAGTTTGGAGAAGATGAAGGAGGCTAGGCTAGCTTGTAGATAAATAGCATGACGACACCATAGTTTTAGGGTTATGAGGTTAGGGCTTAGGTTTAGCTATGTTATATATAGAAGTATAGGATTAATTCAAGACTTTAGATTAGTCTAGGAGAAATCAGAGTCATCAAACCAAAGAGATGTGTCATCTAGCCAACCATAGCATGACACATAAGCCCTAATACCTCAGAAATTAGTCATCGGCCAATCAGAGAAGGCCACATCATCTCAGGGTTAAAAAAATCGTCACAGGAAGTGGATCTCAAAGGGGTCGACTCCCTACAAGAGGGTCGACACCTATGTCGACTCCACTTGGGGGGGTTGGCACCCCTGGGCAGGAATTTTCCCACCCAGCTATTCTGACCGATTTTTGAATTTTTAACTGAATTTATTATTTAATTATTATTTTTTGTTTACTCTAGAAATCTTCTAACCTCCATAACTTCTTCATACATAGTCCGATTCATGCAAACTCGGACTCTATCTCAAGCAGAATTCCGAGACGAACGCAATGGCGTCGTTTCACCCAATTCTTCTTTTAAAAATTAAGTGATCTTAGATTTTTTAATTTTTATATTCACAGAAAATACAGGGTGTTATATTCTCCCCTCCTTAAAGGATTTCGTCCCCGAAATCTCTAAGTTAAGAAGAACGTATCCTAACATCCAACATCCATCTACTCAACCATCAATCACAGACATCCATTGTCCTTACAAGATTTTCTAATGTTTTCATGATCATATGTATAGTGTGTGCATATGTCCTTATTTAATGCAAAATCAGGCGGTCTGCTGATTCAGTTGACCTCCTTGATGTGAATCATGTCGGTGCTATGAGTCCATCATGTATGCAGTTCGTCCTAATCGTATTTTGTAACTTCTACATGAGTGCACAATCATTCATACAAATGCAACGTCCGTATGATGACACATCAAGTTTCAATCCATATATAAATACATATATGCATATGCAATATGAAAGTGACTGAGTCGATCTAGTACCTAGTGTGTGTGTGTGTGCATCCACAAACAACCACTAGCAACCACTTGCAACCATCAACCATAATATGTTTCAAATTCATGTTTACATCCATTGGTTTCTACCTAAGGATTAAGAATAGGACCGAGGAGATATACTTAAAAGATAGATACAAGCATGCATAAACTTATGGAAAAAGAGATCAAGAATGTACCGTAAAAAAGATAAGGGTAGGCTGCGCATATCTTGTCCTCAGTCTCCTACGTCACGTCTTCCTCAGCACCACTTCATTGTACTTTAACTAGCTTGACCTCACGATTGTGTAGCTTTTTAACTTCTGTACCCATGATACGAGTTAGAACTCTCGTCACCATTGCTTCTCGTTCCACCTCTATTTCCTCTAGTATGCTTGGCTCCACAACTTCCGCAGACTCATGTAAGCACTTTCGTAGATGAGAGACATGAAAGACATTATGTACTCCAGCCAATCTTCCGGGCAACTCTACTTTATAAGTCATCTTCCCAATCCTCTCAATGATAGGAAATGGCCATACAATGCCAATTTTCCTATTGACCCAAAGCGAACGACGTTCTTCAAAGGAGATACTTTAAGAAAAACTTTGTCTCCAACCTCAAACTCAAGGTCGGTCCTTCTTATATCAGTGTAGGACTTCTATCTATCTTGTGCGGTCTTCATTCGTCTTCGTATCAAGTCCACCTTCTCTGAAGTTTCTCTGATCATGTCAGGCCCAAGTACGAGCTTGTCTGTAGACTCCCACCAATAAGTTGGTGATCGACACGGTCTTCCATATAAAGCCTCAAACGGTGCCATGCCTATGGTGGCTTGGTAGCTATTGTTGTAGGCGAACTCCACCAAAGGAAGATGATCCACTCATGTTCCTCCAAAATCAAGAATGCATAATCTCAAAAGATCTTCTAATACTCTGTTCACCCTTTCCGTCTGACCATCGATTTGAGGGTGATAGGCAATGCTCAAGCATAGTTATGTGCCTACAGCCTCTTGCAAACTCTTCCAAAACTCGCTCGTAAAGATAGGATCTCGATCACTTACTATGCTAGAGGTTATTCTATGCAGTCGAACCACCTCCTTGAGATAACTGGATGCTAACGATGAGGCAGTCCTTCTATTCCTAACAAGTATAAAGTGAGCGCTTTTAGTGAGCCTGTCCACTATTACCCAAATACTGGTATTGTCATTTCTTGACCTAGGCAACCCATCAATAAAGTCCATCGAAATGCTATCCCATTTCCACTATGGGACCTCTAGGTGTTGAAGCAGACCAACAGGCTTCTTCTGCTCTGCCTTGATTTGCTGACATATCAAGCATTTAGAGACAAACTCAGCTATATCCTTCTTCATGCCATTCCAGAAGAAAACCCTTTTTATGTCTTTATACATCCTGTCCCCACCTGGATGTATGGTCAACTTAGAATGATGCGCTTCTTCGGGAACGGTTTTCACCAAATCCCTTGCTTCTAGGACACATAGTCTTCCATCCCATCTCAACCAACCCTCGTCATCGATGGAGTATCTATTCAGGTGACTAGAAGTCTCACCTCTAATTAGCTTATCCATCACTTCAGCTAGCTGAGGGTATTCACATTGCGTGGTTCCTATTGAGTCTAAAAGAATAGGCTGCACTTCTAGCGATTCTAACAAACCAGGTACAAATTCAAAGGAGGGTCTAAAGTCAAAGTTTGCTATGTACTCCAAGCTTTGCCTTTCTACAAAGAGAAGACTTAAGGTAAACTTTTTCCTACTTAAGGCGTCCGCTACCACATTGCCCTTGCCAGGGGTATAAGCAATCTTAAAATCGTATGAGGCAAGAAATTCCAACCACCTTTGTTGTCGTAAGTTGAGATCTTTCTGTGAGAAAAGGTACTTTAACGATTTATGTTCAGTAACAGTACAAACCTTTCTCCTAGCAGGTAATGCCGCCATGATTTAAGAGCGAAAACAATGGCAGCTAGTTCTAAATCATGAGCTGGGTAGTTTTTCTCATGTATCTTCAACTGCCTTCCTCTATAACAAACTATTTTTCCCTCTTACATCAAGACAGTGCCCAATCCTGTATCGCATGCGTCTGTATGTACTATAAACTTCTTACTCCCATCAGGCAAAGTCATAACTGGGGCCGTTGTCAGAGACCACTTCAATCGTTGGAAAGCAAAATCACAATCCAAATCCCAAGAAAAAGTTAGGTTCTTCTTTGTCAACCTAGCAAGGGGGTTGAGTCTTCGCAAAGTCCTTAATGAAATTTCTGTAAAAGCCCGCTAGCCCGAGAAAACTTCGTACTTCGGTTGCATTACATGGGATCTTCCAATCTTGCACCGCAACTATTTTTGCGGGATCCACAGCTACCCCTTCTTTGGACACCACATGTCCAAGAAACCTTACTTCATCTCTCCAAAAATGGCATTTGGGGAGTTTTGCTTTTAGCTGATGTGCACGAAGAGTATCCATGACTTCCCATAAATGCAAAGTATGTTCTTCCTCACTTTTTGAGAAAATCAAAATGTCGTCCACGAAGACCACTACAAATTTATTAAGGAATTCTCTGAAAACCCTACTCATCAAGTCCACGAAGTAGGCAGGTGCATTTGTCAAGCCAAAAGGCATAACAAGCCATTCGAAGAAACCATCCGGGGTCCTGAAAGCGGTCTTATCTATGCTGTCCTCGGTCATTCTTAGCAGATGGAATCCGGTGGCTAGATCTAGTTGGGAGAAAAAAATAAGGCACCTACGAGCTGGTCGAACAAGTCGTCTATTCTAGGAAGTGGTGCCTATTCTTCTTGGTCAGCTTGTTTAGCTCCCTATAGTCCACGCAAAGGCAAAGTGAACCATCTGCTTTGGTTGCAAACACCACTTGAGCACCCCATTCAGAAATGCTCCGCCTTATGAACCCCTTTTCAAGCAACACTTTAACTTGCTTGCTGAGCTCTTTTATTTATGTAATAACCCGAAAATCCAGGCCAGTTTAAAATTTTTATTTTGGCAATTTTAGCGAATTTTGAACATTTAAAATGAATTATTTTAAATAATATCGACGAGAAATTTATTTTAAATATAATAGAACGTATATATTATATACGTCGTCGTTAGAATATAATAATTATATATAATTATAAATAGAATTGAAAATGGCGCGGTAGTTCGATAATTCGATTACAAACTTCAATTGAATGTACCGGGTGCAAAGCAGTCAGGATTTTAGTGAAACCAAAAACATTAGGATCTAATTGATGATATCTTTCCAAGAATCCGAAAAATCAAAATTTCATAGCGGGAATCGAAAGATATGTCCAGTTGAAAATTCTAAATAGTCGCTATGGAATTCAGGCCCTTAAAAATGGGAATTTTGCAAACGACCTCGGATTTCGACGAAACCACTTTTGTTGGGTCCGCAGTGTCATGTTATTGCTAGATTTCAATTTTCATAATTTTTCGAATCAATATGTGAGCGTGGCAAAGGAAAACGCGTTTGACCAGTTTTAGTTGATTTTAATCGACTGGAAATTGGCCATTTTTCCAACGATCTCAGAATTCGACGAAACTAGTTTTGTTAGGACCGTATCGTCAATACGAAGCTAGAAAATGTTTTTCGAGAATTTTTAGAGTTAGTATGTGACCCCGGTAATTTGAAATGTACGTTTAAAATTCAATATAGTGATTTAAATGTAAATTTAACGGAAACTGATTGTAACAGCCGAATCAGCCTACGATACATATCCCATTGTGTTCGGAATGGGGGTAAAACGCTATGGACGACAGGCGGTGGGCCTCGTTTAGAGGTTGTATGTGAAAGTCAACTTTTTGAAAATAAATTATATAAATAAATTAAAAATTAAATCCCTCTCTCCTCACCCTCTCTATTTTCTGCCCCCCCCCCCCACGTGGAAATCATTTGCGAAAAAAAAGAAAAAAAATAACGGAAGGGGGCGCGATCGATGCCGCCGCCCCCTCCGATGAGTCGCCGCGCCCAGGACGGCGCAGCTTCCACCAAGCCCCCCCTTTTCTCCTCCTCGACCGACGAGACCCCCAACTCCCTCCGCGATGAAACCCAAACCCACCTCGTCCCAGCCCTCCGTCGCCACAAAGGACGCGGCGCACCCCCCTAGACCCGAACCCGCACCCCCCTTGGCCCAAAACCCGACCTCCGACCACCTCAGACGCGGTGAAGCCCCCCCCCCCCAGCCTTCGATTTTGACTGTAAGCCCTTTTTACTTATTTATTTTATTTATTTTTTCTATGTAATTGGTATTAGCAATTATAAAAATCAGTTTTTGTATATTTTTCAAATATAAAAGTTAGGATTTTTCAAATATAAAAGTTAGGATTTTTCAAATATAAAAGTTAGGATTTTTCAAATATAAAAGACGTGATTTTTAAAATCTAAAAGATTAGATTTTTAAAGGAAGAAAGACGATATTTTTAAATGGAGAAAAATATGATTTTTATATATTGAACATCGAAGTAAAAATATGATTTTTATATATTGAACATCGAAGTAAAAATATGATTTTTATATATTGAACATCGAAGTAAAAATATGATTTTTATATATTGAACATCGAAGTAAAAATATGATTTTTATATATTGAACATCGAAGTAAAAATGTGATTTTTATACATGTAGTGGCTACAGGCAACGAAGATGACAAAGATGCGATAACGATGAAGATTTCTATAAAAGAAGTGCCGTGAAGTTGGATAGCTATTGGTGAGAATTTCTCACTCTTTAATCTCTTTTTCTAGTTATATATATATATACTAGGATGCAGACGGTGCTTAGTAGCACCCGACACAATCGTCCACAGACCATGGACTTGTTTGTTTGGTTGTATAGATTAGTTAGATGATTTGATTTGAATTTGGTTGTTTGGTGAATTTGATTGATATGTGAATGGCGTGGGCCTTCACTAGACCGGGGATAAGGCTAGGCCTTGTTCCGTTTCTAGTATCGTGCCGTTATGCCACCGAAATTTTCTAAAATATGTTAGAAAAATAAAAATATCATTTTTATTGTGTAAACGAACTGAATAGGAATTCATGTGTTGAAATAAAATATTTTATCGTTAAAAATATAATTTTTAACGTGGAAGTGAATAAAATAAAATATTCATTTACAAACCGGACGGTTTGTTTATGTACACCTTTTTGAAGGACATTGATTGGGACGATAAATTTTACACATCGCCTAACTGCACAAATAAAATCTGTGTTTGATTGTTTGAAACCCCACACGGGTGTTGGGATGAAATTTGGAAGTTCACTCATCCTGATTGATTAAATATGTCGATCGATTGATTGACAGGCTGTTATAAGCGTAAGATATCTATATTCGATGCTTATACAGTGTAGTGCACTTTGGTTGATGGTTGATTATTTTTCAATGCTATTATATACATGTGTTGTATGGAATCCATATAATTAACATTATATGGTGATTGATTGGGCCTCATTCCAATCGGGAAAATAAGGAATATTATAAAAGAAAACTCATGTGTTGAATATAAAAATAGTCATGTGTTGACGATGTTCATGTGTTGAGTGAAATATTTTATACAATGAAATTTACATCTTTATCATATTTAAAATTAGAACTACTTTACGGTTGAAGTCTAATTGAAAATCAAACGATAGATACCATAGTTTTATAAAATATTTTACATAACAAAAATAGTGATGTGTTGACAGTACTCATGTGTTGAGATTAGTCGTGTGTTGGAAGAAATATAGATTCATGTGTTGAATAGAATAAATATTCATTTATTGAATAGAATAACGGATTTATTGAAATATATGAAGCCGTGTGGATTAGAGTTGCGCTATTTTGACGTGAACGATATTTATATCGATTATATTCGTTTTTATAATGAATATAGAAAAGAAGTGATTTCAAAATATAACATTTTGAAAATATTATCATTTATATAGTAATGATATGAAATATCCAATCTTGATTTGAAAATGAATATAGTGTTGAAATGGTTTTGAGAACGAATTTAAAATGATTTATAAAATACGTTTTAAAAAGGAAATCGACGAAATATATATATAATATATATATTATATATATATATAATGGCCTGAATAGAACGCGCCGCGCCGCGGCAGTTCGTGAATTTCGACCGTTGACTTCGAATTTACGTTGCAGGAGATCCGACCGTCGGATTCTCCTAAAACCGGAACCGTTGGGTTCGTATCGAAAAGAGCTTTCCAATGAATATTAGAAATTTGAAATCTAACGGTTGGATTTGGGATTATGTCCAAATCAAATTTAGAAAAGGTCGATGTAAGTGCAGTTCGATGGCCGTTGATGGAAATCGACTGTACGGGCCTTGATAAAATTATTAAAAATATCTATAATTTGTGTAAAATCATAAGAAATGATTTTGGAAAATTGGGCTGAAGAATTCCACATTTGAAAAGATAAAAATAAGTTTTTATCGAAATGAACTAGTTTTGAACTAGAATTAAAATCAATTTATTTTTGAAAATAAATTGAATTTGAAAGTGATTTTAAAAATAATCAATATTCCCAATACGTGAATTGGACTGGGGTTGAATCGAGATTATCTTCGGAATATTTCGATGTTGGATTTCGTGACTATACAGATATGGTTATGGGAATTTGAAAGATATATTTGATATCGTTATTTCCAATACGATATTTGTTGGTTTCAGGATTTGATATTGAATATAAGCCGGTATATTTTCTATTCAGAGCCTAGTATTTAATATCAAATGTGATTTGGGTTTGTCGTGGAGGGTGTCTTCATTAACACTGTTCTTAAGCCCAATAGAGAAAAAGATTAAATCTTTCTATTTAGATTTGATGAAGTGTATCAATTAAATAATATTTAATTGGAATTGAATTTGAATTGGTTTTTGGGTTTATCGTGAGCGGTGTTTTGAACAACACCTGTTCTTTAACCCGATTAATAATAGAGTGTGATTTTTGGTTTATCGTGAATCGTGTTTTAGGTGACATTGGTTCTTTAACCCAGTTAAAGACAGGATATTGATTTTTGAAAAGATTAAAACTAAGTGGAGTTTTAATGAATCTTTAATTAGATTAAAATGTTAATTGATGATTTAAATTATCAAATCTGAAAGGTGATCGAGAATGGAGTACCACCAATTTTGCTCCAAAGCGATAGTTAAATCTTTAATTAGATTTGAACGTGAAATGGTAATTAATTTTACCGATAACACCATGGTGTTAGGAATGGAGTATCACCAGTTTTGCTCCATGGGATATATAGGTTGGGATTGGGAAATAAAATAAATAATTACTTCGGTGTGGTTCGTTAATCCCGACTAGTTTGAAATGATATCCAAAGGAAGATCAAAGAATAAATTTAGAAGAATTTATCTTGGATAAAATTAATGGGAACCTTTCCCTAAGAAAGTGATTTTGTGAATAAAAGGATATTCTGAATTGGAATGAGGCGTTCATTGTGTTTGTGTAACATTTGTTTATTATATACGTGGGTTATTCAGAAAGGCCGGGTTATACCCGTTCTGAATAACCGATTCGACGAGATGTCGAAGATGAAGATGGTGGTTGAAGACCGGAAGTGTTCACATCGTTTGGGTGATTACTGATGATCTTGATTGGGCTGTACACCCAAGATGAGGGAAACAGTTGGTGATCGTCCAGACGTACTTGGAGATGGATGGATATGCGAGGAAAGTGCCTCCGGTTTCGTTCAGACCCAGAACGAACTTGTAAATGGATTGTGTGTCTGACATTGGATTTTATTCTGTGTTGATTGATCTCTATTAAATATACATCTGTTTGGCGGCGGAGAATTTATTCTCTTGCTTAACGCCCTTCTCTGAGACGTACGAGCTTAGAGGTTGTATATCGATGGACATCAATCGCACGGAGTGAATTGCCAATGTGGCACGCGTAAGTGGCAATTGATCAGGGCTTCTGTTGAAAAGCAAAGTCTTGTGATTGATGGTCAAAGCACGGCCTGTGTGGCGTAGCTTTGTGTATAACGTGAATTTGCGAGCCTCACACCTCGGTATGAGTCAAAAACGGGATAGTGACTGCAGGGAGAGCACGACGTTTCTTTCTAGCTAGGGTGGTGTCAGTGACCTACCAGCCCTGACATTTATATACTTTTCACCTGTGTGGTTGTTGGATACGAGGCGCCTCGGATATAGGTCTGTAAGGACCGGGAAACGTGTGTTCAGGAATAATTAATCCTCAAAAGTAAGAGAGGACCGGCCCTGAAGATCCAAGGATCATAGTAGGGTCCTAGGACATTTGCTAGAGTGTCTCGAACGCGGAGAGGATCTTGCCCCTTGCCTCGGCTCATGAGGGAATCCACTTTCCAATACGTGTATTGCAGTTTTAATTGTAGAACTAGTATGGCGACATAGTAGATGGTAGCTATGCCGCCTATGATTGATATTTATGATTTGCATTGTTTTGACACTATACACTTATAATAGTATCAAATAATGTGTTTTAAACGTATCAAGCATGCTTTGGCTGTTATAAGGGAAAACCCTATCCTCCGGCTTGCGTTGCATTGTGTGATGGGACCTGGGTCTTATAACAGCTTCATTTTTCTTTATTTAGCATTGCGTTGTTTGTTCTATGCGCTGTATTCTTGGGAGGAAACCCGTTCCGTGTTATACGGCGTGGTCCCTTGATTACCTAACTTTAAAACCAATATTAATAACTGTTTTAGTTCTCACACCAGTCACATGACTGACCTGGAGTTTATTGTTTTAACCTAAACTCTGGGTGCCCCTATTTTCCGCACGGGCAGCTAGTAGTTTTGGTTTTGCAGATTTATATTCACAGGGTCCTGATTTACAGCTGGAACGATGCTCGGAAAGCTCTGTATCCGTGTATCACTTCTAGTTGTGTTTTGTATATTTTTCCGCTGCTATGTAATTTATTGTAATCTCTGATATTTGTTGAATGTAATTTATTCATTTATACTCTGTATATTCTTGTATCTGATGGAATTATTGTAATAACAATGAAATGTTCTTCCGTTTGCGTTCCATTTTGTCCTGTCCTCAATTTTATCCGTGCTTTCCTTCACGGGGAAGTTCGGGTCATCTCAGTTTCGTATCAGAGCTTTGGTTTACAGAGCTCGAGAACATGGCACATTAGAACCATACGAAAGAATTCATCAGATATTGGATTAGTAATATCCAATTAGAGTGACTCGTTAGAGATAGGATCAGTAGTATCCTAGAACGAGTGAAAAGAGTATATTTTTCAAATGAAAGCAATTTTGTTTTGAAAATTTCAATCTCTTTATACGTATTTGATTATTTATTTATTTTGAATTTGGACAATCGAGTATATATAGATTTCGTGTATACGCGTCATGAACGTATATTCGAAGTTTTAATATACTGGATAGATATAGAATCACATTCTAGACACCCGGGGATAATTCTGATGATGTGGCCACATCATCAGTATTTATGTTCGTGTTTCGAAGGTGTGATATCTATATATTTCCATTAGACTGGTGTGAGAACCAAAACAAATATAGCTAGAACACATTGTTGTGAATTGGCATCAAAAACATGATTTTTGTATGTATATCAAAATTATGAATTTGAAACTCTAATTCACTAATTGATTGATGTTTGTGTTGTTTGTTTATTTGTTTGATAATTTTTAGTCATTTAGCCTAATAGCATCAAATATTGAACTATATTGAAAATTGGTCGCATTTACTTGCATATACATATACTAACATTGAACAGGTCATAGCAAGGAGGCTAGGGCAGAGAATAAAATTTGTTTGCCCGACAAATAGGTACATGTTTATTACATAATTTACTGTTTTGTTTGGGTGATGATGATTTTATGAGCCTATTGGCTAGCCGCTTGGCTTTTTCTTTTTCTTTTTGAGATTAGAAGGACCGGGGAAGCTATTTGAAATTCCCCGATGCTCCCGGTGCAGGGGAGGTTATGGCGAAATTTTTCGAAAATTTAGGGTGTTAGCCAAATTTTTGAAGAATTTGAAAATTCTCAGAAACTGAAAAGTTGGAGAATGGAAGCCAGATCGAACGTAGAGTTGATTGATCAAACCACTTTCGACTTTGTTCCTTTTCGGGGACGAAAAGTTTTAAGTGGGAGAGATTGTAATAACCCGAAAATCCGGGCCAGTTTAAAATTTTTATTTTCGCAATTTTAGCGAATTTTGAACATTTAAAATGAATTATTTTAAATAATATCGACGAGAAATTTATTTTGAATATAATAGAACGTATATATTATATACGTCGTCGTTAGAATATAATAATTATATATAATTATAAATAGAATTGAAAATGGCGCGGTAGTTCGATAATTCGATTTCAAACTTCAATTGAATGTACCGGGTGCAAAACAGTCCGGATTTTAGTGAAACCAAAAACATTAGGATCTAATTGATGATATCTTTCCAACGAATCTGAAAAATCAAAATTTCATAGCGGGAATCGAAAGATATTTCCAGTTGAAAATTCTGAAAAGTCGCTATGGAATTTAAGCCCTTAAAAATGGGAATTTTCCAAACGACCTCGGATTTCGACGAAACCACTTTTGTTGGGTCCGCAGTGTCAAGTTATTGCTAGATTTCAATTTTCATAATTTTTCGAATCAATATGTGAGCGTGGCAAAGGAAAACGGGTTTGACCGGTTTTAATTGATTTTAATCGACTGGAAATTGGCCATTTTTCCAACGGTCTCAGAATTCGACGAAACTAGTTTTGGTAGGACCGTATCGTCAGTACGAAGCTAGAAAATATTTTTCGAGAACTTTTAGAGTTAGTATGTGACCCCGGTAATTTGAAATGTACGTTTAAAATTCAATATAGTGATTTAAATGTAAATTTAACGAAAACTGATTGTAACAGCCGAATCAGCCTACGATACATATCCCATTGTGTTCGGAATGGGGGTAAAACGCTATGGACGACAGGCGGTGGGCCTCGTTTAGAGGTCGTATGTGAAAGTCAACTTTTTGAAAATAAAATAAATAAATAAATTAAAAATTAAATCCCTCTCTCCTCACCCTCTCTATTTTCTGCCCCCCCCCCCCCCCCCCCCGTGGAAATCATTTGCGAAAAAAAAAAGAAAAAAATAACGGAAGGGGGCGCGATCGATGCCGCCGCCCCCTCCGATGAGTCGCCGCGCCCAGGGCGGCGCAGCTACCACCAAGCCCCCCCTTTTCTCCTCCTCGACCGACGAGACCCCCAACTCCCTCCGCGATGAAACCCAAACCCACCTCGTCCCAGCCCTCCGTCGCCACCAAGGACGCGCCGCACCCCCTAGACCCGAACCCGCACCCCCCTTGGCCCAAAACCCGACCTCCGACCACCTCAGACGCGGTGAAGCCCCCCCCCCCCCCCCCCAGCCTTCGATTTGACTGTAAGCCCTTTTTACTTATTTATTTTATTTCTTTTTTCTATGTAATTGGTATTAGCAATTATAAAAATCAGTTTTTGTATATTTTTCATATATAAAAGTTAGGATTTTTCAAATATAAAAGTTAGGATTTTTCAAATATAAAAGTTAGGATTTTTCAAATATAAAAGTTAGGATTTTTCAAATATAAAAGACGTGATTTTTAAATTATAAAAGATTAGATTTTTAAAGGAAGAAAGACGATATTTTTAAATGGAGAAAAATATGATTTTTATATATTGAACATCGAAGTAAAAATATGATTTTTATATATTGAACATCGAAGTAAAAATATGATTTTTATATATTGAACATCGAAGTAAAAATATGATTTTTATATATTGAACATCGAAGTAAAAATATGATTTTTATATATTGAACATCGAAGTAAAAATGTGATTTTTATACATGTAGTGGCTACAGGCAACGAAGATGACAAAGATGCGATAACGATGAAGATTTCTATAAAGAAGTGCCGTGAAGTTGGATAGCTATTGGTGAGAATTTCTCACTCTTTAATCTCTTTTTCTAGTTATATATATATACTAGGATGCAGACGGTGCTTAGTAGCACCCGACACAATTTGTAACGACCCGCATTCTACGCATCATAGGATCGTAGAATATTTATTTCTTTCACATACGAAGTCGTATGGTCGTGTAACTTTGGGAGACGACTATTGGGGTCATTTCCCATGTTCATGATTTTTCCCGATTTTTAAATGACCATTTTACCCCTAGTTGGCACTGTTTTGGCCATAACTTTTGACTGGGAATGAATTTTGACCTGAAACCACTTCCATTGGCTTTGAATGATGGTTTCTCTTTCCGTAGAGTGGTCACATTAGCCAAACGGACTTACCGTTTGGGAGATATGGCTGAAGCAAGTTTCAGATGGTTAAAAACAGCTTAATTGGGCTTAACCGGGTGATTAGCAGCTAGGCCCAAGGGGAATTTCGGGTTTAGAGGTTTAGGAGGTCTGATTAGGGTTAGGTTATCACTTTCATTTCAGTTTTGAGCCGCCACAAACCTCCTTGAGACCTTAGTAATGGCTTCCTGCATCTAAAACACCCCAAATCACTCTCTAATTGAAGATTAGGCTTAGCAACACCAAATTAAGGAGAAAAAGCACCAAAGCAAGGTTGGAGCCACTGTTAGACATCAGTATTCGCCCCAAATCAGAGAAGTTTCAGTTCTGAGAATTTCATTTGTGGCCAAGGTGAGTGATAGCATCATTTTGACACTAATTACGGTTAATTAAGGGTAATTAGTGGAGATTAGCGAATTTATACGTAAATAAATTCTGGAAAAATTCTTAAAATTCTAAAATAATGTTTTAAGGCTCTGTTAGAAATTTGGGTTAATTTCGATGTGTTTTGCTAATCGTATGCTTAAACATGATTAAGAGGGATTATAGGAAAATGTGAGGTTTTGGGCACATTTGATCCATTTTGACATATGAATTCATTGTTTTGGTGTTTGTGGTTAGTTTGCTATGTTGTTATGACTATTTGACATGAATTGTGATTGATTAGAATAGTTAGATTTGTCAAAAACGTCGTCGAACGGCGTAAACAAGTTGCTGGAAAAGTTGCAGAAAGTTGTGCAGGGCTTCGGATCGGATCGGATGGGGGCTCGGATCGGAAATGTGAACTGGGCAAGAAACCCGACCCGAACTGGAGTTTGGCACATGAAAGACTTGGCAAAAAGGAAGGCCGTTTACTTAGAGTTGGAGTGGACAAGGGGATCGGATCGGAGTAAAAGGGAGCGGAGCGGATCAGACTGAGGTAAAGCGAAGTGATCGGATCGGATCGGAGTAAAAGGGAGCGGAGCGGATCAGACTGAGGTAAAGCGAAGTGATCGGATCGGATCGGAGTAGAAGGAAACGAGGGAGCTGATCGAAGAAGGGGCATGAGCTGGAAGGAGGATAGCAACCCGACCCGACCCGGAGGGGGACACCGACCCGACCCGGAGAAGGACACCGACCCGACCCGGAGTGAAGAAACCCGAACCGAACCGACGAGGCAATGACTACCGAACCGAACAGAATTCTAGGACTGTTAATGTACGACAACTCTTCTGAAGACCCACTCCAATTCAACCAAACCCGAGATGCAAAGGAAGTCCAAATGAGAAGTTCGAGCTTAAGATTCAGATGGGAATCAACGAGTTCACTTCATGGTTGGGCTTTGCTGCGGGACGCGTGCTAAGGAGTTGTCGACACCTATAGCTTTGGACCACTATGGTAGGAGGTACGAAGGCGGATTCAGGGCCATTATGGCATTGGTAGAACCAAGGGCTACGACCAATGAAGTGGGTCATTGAAATGTTTGGTCATGACTCCAAGTGTTTGGCTTGGTCATAGCAGGGTTTCTACAAGTCGGGATTCGTCGTTGCCTCAGTTTGTCTAGTGTTTCAAAGTGGTAGATGTCGTACGCTTTACGCACTGAGTGAGAGATGCGAGAATGGTTGCTATGGATGATTTGTTTGCTATCATTGTGACATGCACACCCCACCCCCGTATTCTTACACTATTTATTATGGCACCTTGGAGTATTGTACGGTATGTGGTACTAACTCTTTGGTTGCAGGTCCAGGTTCAGGTATGGTTTAGTATACCTGTTATTTCCCTGTTTAGATGCTTATCGCTCATACCAGGCTTTATGTCTGACCCAGAGTTTTATGTCTCTTCTTATTACTCTGGGTGCTCACACGAGCAGACTAGAGACAGGTTAGCTGGTGATGCACGGGTAGATGGTCCGGAGACGAGCAGGAGGCTTCCACGTACTATATACATAATATTCTCCCTGTGTTGTTGAAGATCACTGCTTGGGCATTGTTGGTGTATCTTCTACTTTAGCTTTCTTTTGCTTAGAGACAGTAAATTTGGAAAATTGTAATAAGCTGTATTTGGATTTCCGCTGCTTTGAGATTGATGTTGGTTTTAGTTATCAGCTTATGCACTGTCTCACCTGTTTTATGTCAAGTATGTTATTATTATATTTTATTCCATGCGCTGTGAGACATTCTACAGGTTCTTTGATTAGTTCGTTCCCTTCTTTCCTTTCTCTTGACGTCCGTCCTGTGCTAATCGGGCATGTGTACAGCGCACTTCCGGAGGAAATGCAGGCTGGTGCGGGACGGGCGTCACAAAGATCTTTTAGCACAGTGGTTAGTGCGTGGTGTTGTTTTCCGAAAGGTCGGGGGTTCGAATCCCGTGGGTGTCACACAATTGTCCACAGACCATGGACTTATTTGTTTGGTTGTATAGATTAGTTAGATGATTTGATTTGAATTTGGTTGTTTGGTGAATTTGATTGATATGTGAATGGCGTGGGCCTTCACTAGACCGGGGATAAGGCTAGGCCTTGTTCCGTTTCTAGTATCGTGCCGTTATGCCCCCGAAATTTTCTAAAATATGTTAGAAAAATAAAAATATCATTTTTATTGTGTAAACGAACTGAATAGGAATTCATGTGTTGAAATAAAATATTTTATCGTTAAAAATATAATTTTTAACGTGGAAGTGAATAAAATAAAATATTCATTTACAAACCGGATGGTGTGTTTATGTACACCTTTTTAAAGGACATTGATTGGGACGATAAATTTTACACATCGCCCAACTGCACAAATAAAATCTGTGTTTGATTGTTTGAAACCCCACACGGGTGTTGGGATGAAATTTGGAAGTTCACTCATCCTGATTGATTAAATATGTCGATCGATTGATTGACAGGCTGTTATAAGCGTAAGATATCTATATTCGATGCTTATACAGTGTAGTGCACTTTGGTTGATGGTTGATTATTTTTCAATGCTATTATATACATGTGTTGTATGGAATCCATATAATTAACATTATATGGTGATTGATTGGGCCTCATTCCAATCGGGAAAATAAGGAATATTATAAAAGAAAATTCATGTGTTGAATATAAAAATAGTCATGTGTTGACGATGTTCATGTGTTGAGTGAAATATTTTATACAATGAAATTTACATCTTTATCATATTTAAAATTAGAACTACTTTACGGTTGAAGTCTAATTGAAAATCAAACGATAGATACCATAGTTTTATAAAATATTTTACATAACAAAAATAGTGATGTGTTGACAGTACTCATGTGTTGAGATTAGTCGTGTGTTGGAAGAAATATAGATTCATGTGTTGAATAGAATAAATATTCATTTGTTGAATAGAATAACGGATTTATTGAAATATATGAAGCCGTGTTGATTAGAGTTGCGCTATTTTGACGTGAACGATATTTATATCGATTATATTCGTTTTTATAATGAATATAGAAAAGAAGTGATTTCAAAATATAACATTTTTAAAATATTATCATTTATATAGTAATGATATGAAATATCCAATCTTGATTTGAAATTGAATATAGTGTTGAAATGGTTTTGAAAACGAATTTAAAACGATTTATAAAATACGTTTTAAAAAGGAAATCGATGAAATATATATATATATATATAATATATTATATATATATAATGGCCTGAATAGAACGCGCCGCGCCACGGCAGTTCGTGAATTTCGACCGTTGACTTCGAATTTACGTTGCAGGAGATCCGACCATCGGATTCTCCTAAAACCGGAACCGTTGGGTTCGTATCGAAAAGATATTTCCAATGAATATTAGAAATTTGAAATCTAACGGTTGGATTTGGGATTATGTCCAAATCAAATTTAGAAAAGGTCGATGTAAGTGCAGTTCGATGGCCGTTGATGGAAATCGACTGTACGGGCCTTGATAAAATTATTAAAAATATCTATAATTTGTGTAAAATCATAAGAAATGATTTGGGAAAATTGGGCTGAAGAATTCCACATTTAAAAAGATAAAAATAAGTTTTTATCGAAATGAACTTGTTTTGAACTAGAATTAAAATCAATTTATTTTTGAAATAAATAAATTGAATTTGAAAGTGATTTTAAAAATAATCAATATTCCCAATACGTGAATTGGACTGGGGTTGAATCGAGATTATCTTCGGAATATTTCGATGTTGGATTTCGTGACTATACAGATATGGTTATGGGAATTTGAAAGATATATTTGATATCGTTATTTCCAATACGATATTTGTTGGTTTCAGGATTTGATATTGAATATAAGCCGGTATATTTTCTATTCAGAGCCTAGTATTTAATATCAAATGTGATTTGGGTTTGTCGTGGAGGGTGTCTTCATTAACACTGTTCTTAAGCCCAATAGAGAAAAAGATTAAATCTTTCTATTTAGATTTGATGAATTGTATCAATTAAATAATATTTAATTGGAATTGAATTTGAATTGGTTTTTGGGTTTATCGTGAGCGGTGTTTTGAACAACACCTGTTCTTTAACCCGATTAATAATAGAGTGTGATTTTGGGTTTATCGTGAATCTTTTTTTAGGTGACACTGGTTCTTTAACCCAGTTAAAGACAGGATATTGATTTTTGAGAAGATTTAAAATAAGTGGAGTTTTAATGAATCTTTAATTAGATTAAAATGTGAATTGATGATTTAAATTATCAAATCCGAAAGGTGATCGAGAATGGAGTACCACCAATTTTGCTCCAAAGCGATAGTTAAATCTTTAATTAGATTTGAAAGTGAAATGGTAATTAATTTTACCGATAACACCGTGGTGTTAGGAATGGAGTATCACCAGTTTTGCTCCATGGGATATATAGGTTGGGATTGGGAAATAAAATAAATAATTACTTCGGTGTGGTTCATTAATCCCGACTAGTTTGAAATGATATCCAAAGGAAGATCAAAGAATAAATTTAGAAGAATTTATCTTGGATAAAATTAATGGGAACCTTTCTCTAAGAAAGTGATTTTGTGAATAAAAGGATATTCTGAATTGGAATGAGGCGTTCATTGTGTTTGTGTAACATTTGTTTATTATATACGTGGGTTATTCAGAAAGGCCAAGTTATACTCATTCTGAATAACCGATTCGACGAGATGTCGAAGATGAAGATGGTGGTTGAAGACCGGAAGTGTTCACATCGTTTGGGTGATTACTGATGATCTTGATTGGGCTGTACACCCAAGATGAGGGAAACAGTTGGTGATCGTCCAGACGTACTTGGAGATGGATGGATATGCGAGGAAAGTGCCTCCGGTTTCGTTCAGACCCAGAACGAACTTGTAAATGGATTGTGTGTCTGACATTGGATTTTATTTTGTGTTGATTGATCTCTATTAAATATACATCTGTTTGGCGGCGGAGAATTTATTCTCTTGCTTAACGCCCTTCTCTGAGACGTACGAGCTCAGAGGTTGTATATCGATGGACATCAGTCGCACGGAGTGAATTGCCAATGTGGCACGCGTAAGTGGCAATTGATCAGGGCTTCTGTTGAAAAGCAAAATCTTGTGGTTGATGATCAAAGCACGGCCTGAGTGGCGTAGCTTTGTGTATAACGTGAATTCGCGAGCCTCACACCTCGGTATAAGTCAAAAACGGGATAGTGACTGCAGGGAGAGCACGACGTTTCTTTCTAGCTAGGGTGGTGTCAGTGACCTACCAGCCCTGACATTTATATACTTTTCACCTGTGTGGTTGTTGGATACGAGGCGCCTCGGATATAAGTCTGTAAGGACCGGGAAACGTGTGTTCAGGAATAATTAATCCTCAAAAGTAAGAGAGGACCGGCCCTGAAGATCCAAGGATCATAGTGGGATCCTGGGACATTTGCTAGAGTGTCTCGAACGCGGAGAGGAGCTTGCCCCTTGCCTCGGCTCATGACGGAATCAACTTTCCAATACGTGTATTGCAGTTTTAATTGTAGAACTAGTATGGCGACATAGTAGATGGTAGCTATGCCGCCTATGATTGATATTTATGATTTGCATTGTTTTGACACTATACACTTATAATAGTATCAAATAATGTGTTTTAAACGTATCAAGCATGCTTTGGCTGTTATAAGGGAAAACCCTATCCTCTGGCTTGCGTTGCATTGTGTGATGGGACCTGGGTCTTATAACAGCTTCATTTTTCTTTATTTAGCATTGCGCTGTTTGTTCTATGCACTGTATTCTTGGGAGGAAACCCGTTCCGTGTTATACGGCGTGGTCCCTTGATTACCTAACTTTAAAACCAATATTAATAACTGTTTTAGTTCTCACACCAGTCACATGACTGACCTGGAGTTTATTGTTTTAACCTAAACTCTGGGTGCCCCTATTTTCCGCACGGGCAGCTAGTAGTTTTGGTTTTGCAGATTTATATTCACAGGTTCCTGATTTACAGCTGGAACGATGCTCGGAAAGCTCTGTATCCGTGTATCACTTCTAGTTGTGTTTTGTATATTTTTCCGCTGCTATGTAATTTATTGTAATCTCTGATATTTGTTGAATGTAATTTATTCATTTATACTCTGTATATTCTTGTATCTGATGGAATTGTTGTAATAACAATGAAATGTTCTTCCGTTTGCGTTCCATTTTGTCCTGTCCTCAATTCTATCCGTGCTTTCCTTCATCGGGAAGTTCGGGTCGTCTCAATTTCCCTTGGAGCCATGTATCTAACCGGTAAAGCAACAGGTTTTGCATTATCGACAAGGTATATGCGGAAGTCTATCTCTCGTTTTGGAGGTAAACCTTGCACCTCTTCAAAGTCATCCGACTAATAACGGACTACTCTAACATATTGCAAGTTTTCAACAGACGCATCAAGAGATTCTAGATAGCCAATCATAAAAGAATTCATAGGATTATAAGAGATTTCAAGAGTATTACCAAGGCGAGTCATAAGTCTAAACACTCTCTTTTCACAATTGAGGATAGCACCATTATTGGATAACCGATCCATGCCTAGAATCAACCCATAGCCCGTGAAGCCCAAAACATAAGCACTACTTCTAAACCCAATGCTTAGTATAGAAATTTCCAAATCCAAACAAATCATGGACAAATATTCCAAGCCCCCGATTGGATTTGAAACAACCATGGGATCCTCTGCTATACTGGTATCTAGGTGCAGAGATTCAACTGAAGCAGTAGATATAAAAGATTGCGATGTGCCAGAATTAGAAAATGAATGAACTGGATGATCAGAAAGATAAGCTAAACTCTCAACAGAAACAATTCTACCTCTTTCTTGCGGAGGTATTATGAGAGCGTGAATCTGCCCTCCAGAAGTAGATCCAGTCTTATGCCCTTGCCCTTGCCTTTTTGGGCAATCCTTAGCCATACGTCCTGTCTCGCCGCATTGAAAGCAACCACCCATCTTCCTCTTCTCCTTCCTACAGTCTTTAATTAGATGTCCAGGTATGCCACAAAATTTACACTTCCTCTTGTCACGGGGTTTGTTATTCTTCCTGCCTTTCTTGGAATCCGTCTTCTTATTCTGCAATCCCTCCACTTTCTTGTCTAGAGGTTCTTCCACCTTTGCCCCGTTCTTGCCATCTGTGTCTTCCTCCTATGACAGTGTCATGTCCACCAGTCTCTCAAAAGTCGCACCCATAGGTATATAGGGCTTAACTAGGCTGTGCAGTGGCTATTTAACCCTTTAACGAATTGGAGAGCCTTTTTATATGGAGTGTTTACTAACTCCAGTCTGAATCTAGCCAGCTGTTTAAAGTGGTTGATGTATTCCTTAACCGATAGGCTTCCCTGTTTGAGTGTTAAGAACTTCTCCATCTGTAGGCTTCGATCAGCTTGCAAGAGGAACTTCATTTCAAATCTCATCCTAAAATCCTCCAAAGTTCCAACTGGTATCTCAGCATTAGTAACTTCCCACCAGTAAGAGGCTTCATCCTTAAGCAACCATACAGTCAATTGTATCTTCTGCCTATAGTCCACTTCAAAGATAACAAACAAATCTTCTGTTTCCTTGAGCCAGTTTCTTACTTCCGCCAATGACTCAGTCCCATTAAAGTTCTTTCCACCCATATCTCAAAAGTCTCTATATATCTTCGAGAAAGCATTCACCCGCGGAGGAGGGACGGCTGCAACAGGGGGAGGGGGAAAGTCTGCTGGGCCTCTGTCATTAGCCTTAGCTTGTAGATACCTTCTGAACCAACCAGGTATTGGTATGCCCTTGGGAATATTAAGATCCCCAGACATGCTGAAACGAAAAGAAAAGGTTCAAAACAAAGGATAAAAAGATAGTGCATATGGCTTTGAGGATTATGCCTTTAAAATAAAACAACACTTTTCTTGAAAATGCTTCTATAAACTTCTTCTTTTTTGAAAAATAGTTTTCAAATTTTTTTATCTGATCTGGTAAACCATCGCTCTGAAACTAAGTGAAACACCCCACCTCCATTAAGGTCACTCGGGAAGGGAAATGCATTAACTTTGGTGAAGCATTTTAGGTAAAAGGCATAGATAATTTACAAGACAGACATATATAACAGTGGAAAACTGAAAAACATTACATAAATAGCATGCTTCAGTTAAACATTTCAAGTATTGTCTCAAAACCCAACTTCTAAATTATCACAATAAAACATCTGTCCTTATTTAAAACTCAAGTACATAAAGAAGCATAAAATAGTAGTAAAGCAGCATAAATCCCCAATAAAAGTGTAACCATAGCCATAGCCCAAGAAAGGAGAGTCCAAGTAATAAATCTACTCTCTTCAAGCAGGAAAAGATCTGTACTAAGCTGAAATATTCCCTCCCTGCGGACTTGGGAGGGGGGGATGGAAGAAAAGAAGGCAAAAGAAATCGGGTCAGACATAAGCCTGGTAAGTCTAGTGATTATTCAACATGTAAACAGGTAAAATAATCATGACATGAATAAATTTAATATAGGACAATACCATAGAAATAAGATAACATATGATAAGGCAAGATAAACTGCATATTCTATCGCACTCGTTTCCCATTTCTCTGCACCTACTAACTAATGTTTCAATTACCATCATGTGTTTATAACAAAGTGATCCCTTTTTCCGATCGGCTTGTACTTGCATGCATTTCTTACTTGTGTCATTCGGCCCTGCTTGATTATAGATACCTGTGCTGGTCCACCATAGGGTGTATCAATTCCAATGATAGCAACCCGACAAAAATTCTAGATGCACAGCGTATACTACTGATGCCTAGGGCCTGCTTTATCCACTTCGGAGTATGTGCATGCCCATACTCCGTCAGAACCTACACTGTAGCACCACCCACCGCTATTTTGACCGCTTATAATAAGCCCAATAATCGTGCCCCCACCCTGCCTAGTTCAGGGTACCGTTACTAGGGTTTTCTAATCAACATGTTATAACGGTCAAGTGTTCTCAAATTCACCTAACCCTACCCATCTGTTTAATTAACACGTTTTATTGGTTAAATGTTGCCTTAATTAACATAACCATACCATTCTTAGCCTATATGTTCCTTAGCTTTAATTCATTCATTAAAGCACCAACCTCTCACATTAGATCTATGTTGTTGCGGTCGCTGGATGTGTCGGGTGGTTCCGGGCAATCTTACACTGCAACTCAATCTAACCTCGGGTTTTTGGGGCTTAATGCGCTAACCTCTCACATTTGGTCTATATTGTTGCGGTTGCTGGATGTTCCGGGCGGTTCCAGGCAGTCTTACACTGCAAATCAATCTAACCTCGGGTTAGGCATGTTCATATTTAGCCGATTTACATATTTGTCATATGTGTCCAAGTTTATGTATTTTTATTCCCCTAAGTGTAGTCAGTACAAGTTTTATGCCACATTCACATGCTATGCCCAAAATTTACTAAATAAAATTATACCAAATTTACCCCGTGTTATAATCGCACGTACAACGAGATTTAATCTAAATTCCGAATGAACTTAGTATTCACAAAAGCAAGTAAAAAGGGAAAAATAGAGAAGGAGCATAAGAACTGACATAAGAAAAAATAGGCTTGTAAAGACTTACCCAATTCAAGAATCATGTTTCAATGTTGTACATTAACAATATGTGTAGACAAGCTAAGCAATTTACACCATAGGTATAAAGATTAGATAGAATTGGACTTAAGAGAATCACTAATTCTTACGTACAACATGATAAGTCCCATTATATAAATCACGATAGTCTCATAGGCATAGGATGTACAACATGATAGGTTTCATCATATAAATCACAACAGTCTCATAGGCATGATAGGGTCCGTTATGTCAATTCAATAGTCTTATAGGCATGATATGTTTTATTATGTCATTCACAACAGTCTCATAGGCATGATAGGTTCTGTTATGTCAGTCCAACAGTCTCATAGGCATGATAGGTGTCATTTCATCAATCACAATAGTCTCATAGGCATAAGCAATTTAGATTTGACAAAAGGATAGGCATGAACCAGAATTAGGCATTGTTCTAGATCCAATTATTACAGCCATGATTTCTAGTATATGTTTAAATCTAAATAATAACTGGACTTACAGAAAAAGGACGGATCTTGTATTCTGGGATCTGATTTCTGAATTTGTTTAGCTATCCTTTGATGTAGACGTTTGATTTGAAGTTCTTTTAATCGATTGCTAGTTTAAATTTGGTATTCTAGTTTGGAGAAGATGAAGGAGGCTAGGCTAGCTTGTAGACAAACAGCATGACGGCACCATAGTTTTAGGGTTATGAGGTTAGGGTTTAGGTTTAGCTACGTATATATAGATGTCTAGGATTAATTCTAGCCTTAAGATTAGTCTAGGAGAAATCAGAGCCATCAAACCAAAGAGATGTGTCATCCAGCCGACCATAGCACGACACATAAGCCCTAATACCTCAGAAATTAGTCATCGGCCAATCAAAGAAGGCCACATCATCTCAGGGTTAAAAAAAATCGTCAATGGAACTGGATCTCAAAGGGGTCGACTCCCTAAGGGTGGGTCGACACCTATGCCGACACCCCTATAGGGGGTCGACAACTATGTCGACTCCCACTAGGGGGTTCGACAACCCTGGGCGGGAATTTTCCTGCCCAGCTATTCTGACCGATTTTTGAATTTTTAATTGAATTTATTATTTAATTATTATTTTCTGTTTGCACTAGAAATCTTCTAACCTCCATAACTTCTTCGTAGAGAGTCCGATTCACGCAAACTCGGACTCTATCTCAAGCAGAATTTCAAGACGAACGCAATGGCATAACCCGTTTCACCCAATTCTTCTTTTAAAATTTAAGTGTTATTAGATTTGTTAATTTTAATATTCATAGAAAATACGGGGTGTTACATACATGGTCACAATTACGAAAGGTCAGATCCATTGGGATCGTATGGACGAGGGCTACAACATGGAAAAGACTGAGAGTGAAATGGAGCTCGTCTCAATTTAAGGCAAAATAAAACGTTTGAATCAAATCAACGATCGATTATCGTTATTTAACGATAACCATCCATTCTGAGTAAATCTCACTAGCTCTACCCAGTTATATTTTTATAACGTATTTTTAGAATTGATAAATGATGTTAGATTGTTGTGTGTTGTTTGTTTGGATGAACTGCTAATTGATTGATTAAAATTATAGATAACGATATATATATATATATATCGTTAATCAAATATTGATTCTATTTATCAGAATATTTCATATTGAAATGAAGTTGTTAATTATATTGTTTAACATCTGTGGATGCAGGGAAAACAGGTTGGAGGGATCCAACTGGATTCCTCAATATTTATAATACTGTTCTTCTCATATATTGTGATATATGATGTGATATATAATCTGTGATTGATTATGATGACATTGGTGTGGTTATTTGGTATTTTAAATACCATAAGAAATACTGGGATGTATAAAGGGATTTTTCAAAGTGTATATATTGAAAATAAAATATTTATAAAATCAAAGTATTTTATAAAAGGAATATTTATTTGGAAAATAAATAAAATTATAAAAGGAATAATTATTTAGAAAATAAATAAAATTATAAAAGGAATATCTATTTAGAAAATAAATAGGATTATAAAAGGAAACTGATGAGATATAAAAGAATGAGGAGAAGATTGTTTAAAGTTGATATTAAATAGAAATCTGGTTTTAACAAATAAATTGAGAAGATTAATTTATAAATAATATTTTATAAATTAAGTAAATTATTTATCATTGGATAAATTAGATATATAAGTCTGAAATTATATGAAGAAGTAGAAATCGGTTTTAACACCGATATTATATGGAATGTAAACATAGTATTTGTAAAGGGATTTATAAATGAGATTTATAGGTGATTGGAATTGAAAATAAGATTTCATATGAATAATTCTATAAATAGAAGTATAAATAGAATTTGGAAATGGGATATTATTTTTAAATACGAAATCAAACTGAATTGATATATAAAAGAAATATCATTCAGATTCGATGTGAATATTGGATTAAACTAATTATTTTATAAATTAAAACATTTATAAGGAAAATTGGGTTTTGAAATAGGATTTCAAATGGGAACTTGAATGAGATAGTAAAAATAGTTAATCGAATATTAGTTATTCGAAGAGAGATAATCGAAATTAGTTTATTCGAAAAAGAGATATCAAATATAGTTTGTTCTAAAAGACACATCAAATATAGTTTATTCAAAAAGAGTTATCGGATATAGTTTATTCGAAAAAAGTTATCGGATATAGTTTGTTGGGAAAGAGTTATCGAATATAGTTTATTCTAAGAGAGATAATCGAATATAGTTATTCGAAAGGGAGTTATCGAATAGAGATTACTCGTAAGAGAGTTATACGTCGAATTTGATTTTATCGAATTCGGGAAAGCATTATTTACTTTTCGGTTTTTAAATCAAGATTTATTTATTTAATACATAAATTAATTTTAAATTATTCAAATTAAGACATAAAAGTTATAGTTTTAAAGTCAAATATTTCAGACGTAAGGTTTATAACAGATCGTATAACCAATGTTTTATCAATGAAAGAAATTCGTAACTATAAATTCGAGAATTTGCATAAGCGATGGTTGTCAAAAAATTAGAGTGTTGAGCTTTAACTGTTGCAAGGTTAAGGATGTTGTTTAGTTAAGTCTGAGAGGTAATTATACCCAACTTGATTGACATCGAAATTAACTAAGGAATTGTTGAAGTTCGATGGCGAAGACTAACTAAAGATACATAAAGTAATAAGTGATGAATGGATTGAGTAGTCGTAATGACGGTTTATACAACATTCGTTTGAAGTCCATATAAATGATTTGGAAACATTTTCCAAATATAATTAGAAATGTTATCTAAGTATAGAAAATGAAATGTTTGGTTGTTAAGAAATACTGGAATGACAACGACATGTAAATAAGGAATGGAAACGTTTTCCAATATTAATAAGGTAGATTTTCTAAATTTAGAAAGATAGAATGTATGTATATAGAGAAGGAAATGGGTAAATGGAAAAATTAATTATAATTTAATAGAAAGAGATAAATGTTGATTGATAATTGATCGATCGAATTTCTATCTGGAAATAAGATAGTTGGTTGTACACATGTTTTTCTTTGATCGTTAAATCACCAACAATCGAAGTTTTTGACCATTTTCCATCGTCAATAAGGAGAGACCAGGATCAGATTCATTATCTGAAAACCATTGTGTATGGACGTTAGCGTTGCGATCAAATATGATGAAGATAATTGAAGACGAAGTTATGCAAGGGCTGTCCTGTTTACAGAATAGTACCTTCGGTTTTTCCAGTCCCAAGACAACATGTATGGAAGAATGTCTGACAGAGTATATTCAATAGATCGCGTAAGTTGATCTCTTCAAACGTATTTACGTTGGTGGCAGAGGAATTCGTTACTCTTAGCTATATAACCGTGATATTTTTAGGGAAATCAATTTGTGATTTGGCGGGTATGACGATGTGACATTCAAAGTAAATAAAGGTGTGATCTTGTACATTATGGCCTCAAGCCTCACAACCGGGAAATGAAAAAAATCAGGCAGGCAGCATGGCTATGTGGGTCGCTCCCATAGGGTGTATAATCACCTATTTGAGGAAATTTCGTTTCCTTCTTTATTCTATTCGATGATGTCCCTTTCAGGAAACGTTTGCTGATCCCAGCCGTTGGTGATATACATTCGAAACACTCAAGCGAAATGAGTGGTCAGTCATGTGTGGGCCAGGTTGCCAGACGTTCTTGTTGAACCCAGTGTATTCCCCTCTAGAGATACACTATCAGCAGGTGGTTCCATAACTTGTCACAGTCAGAATCCAATTTCCAATAAGAGCCCACGATTTTGATTGTATACTATGTGGAGCGTGAGATGCAAGCTTTCTGCTAGATTGCTATTTATTTGTATCTAGACACTATTATAATTTCAGAAGATATATTTGATTTCACAATAGTTTGGGTTATCGTAAGGTAAAAACCATCCATGTTTATGTGTGGATTGGTCTTACAATTATCTTTTCTTTCAAAATGTTTTTGAAAAGTTAAACAAGTGTATAGGATTCTCATAAGGGAAAAACCCGTTCCGTTTTTACGGCGTGGTCTTATGAGATATCCTTTATCAAATCAAGTTGTTTTAAATTCGTTTACTCATACCAGTCCCATGACTGACCCCGAGTTTATTTTTCTATGTTTTCCCTAAACTCATGGGTGCCCAAATTTGTACGGGTAATCTAATAAGTTCAGGATTTTACAGATTTATCTAGAAGAGCTTGGAGCAGGCGGCATCAGGATTATGTAACGATTGTTTATTTCCATTGTGTAGTAAGTGTTGTACTTTGATAATGGTATGTACATTCATGTACAGATTTGCATTTCAAAGTTATGTTATATAGCATATTTTTTTCGTTCCGCTGCGAGATTCGTGTTACTCTGATTGTGTTATTATTCTCTTCTTCTTCTATTCTAATTTTCTATCATATCTATTCTCACCCTCTAACTTCTTTATATTAAGTATCCGGTATTTCCGATGCTTGGATAGTCGACATTGAGTTTATGTCGATTACCAAGGTCGCAAATTCCCCAGGTCGTTACAGTGGCTTCAGAGCATAAGGTTAAGTAATTACCTTGGCTCTGTGGCGTAACTCAGTAGAGATGGAGTTAGTAATAACCTAGATTGAGTTGAGTGTACATATACGAGTGAACGCATTTGTTATTTGATATAAAAATGATTTATATTGTAGAGATTTATTGATTGAGTTGTTTATGAGTTTTCGTCGATCAATTTGATCCACTGTATTGGTAGGGGTTTATAAACACTTGAATACGATGGACCGACACAGTATGGTTTGAAAAGAATGTAAATGAAATAATTTTACCCAAATTATATTTTTATATAAAATAATTATTAATATATGAAGTACTATAGTATACTGGATGTGTTGGTTGATTATAATTGAAATGGTTATATAAATAACCAATTCGAATTCATATAATATAAAAGCAAATGAATTAAATCTGAATTTAAATCAGAGTTTGGAATTAAATTTCTGAAATTTGGAAACAACGTTGTAAATGAATTTGGATTAAGTATATGGAAACTTAAAAATCCTGGGAGATTTTGGAAATGTTTCCAAGCATTGTGAATGGTATTTTGAATTTGATTTCAAAGGGAGGTGTTTAAGAAATGGTTTTGAAGTGATATAGTATTGAACTCACTTCAGTCACTAGAAAATAATTCCGATGATGATCCGGACATCATCGGTGTTCATTTTCGAGTTTCTAAGTGATGGATTACTACCAAAAATTTTGTTTTTGAATTGTTTTGAGAAGAGAAAGTTGTTTTGATATGCCGAAATGAATATTTGATTTTTAAGAAAAAGCAAAGTTGTCTAAAAACTCCCATGAATATTGTTTTGAATTAAAAACAAATTAACTAGAAATTTAGAAAGCAAATTGAAATTAAATTGAAATGGAGTAATATCGAGTAAAATTGGAATTTGGTATATAATTGGACTCGGTTGAGTAAATGGATTGATTTTTGAAATAAAAATTAGAATAGAATTATGAGATAAAGATAATTAATTAGAGAAGTTAATTAGTTAATAAATTTTGAGGAATGCAACTCAATTTGGTTAAGAATATTGGACTGGTAAGTTAAGAGTGGAAATTGATAATGGAATTTGAGTTCAGAATGGGATTCGACTTGGGTATAAGCGAATGATTGGGTTTGAGGATAAAATTGATTGGAGTTGATTGGAATGGCATTTGTTTATGCTGGATCGATAGCAGATGGAAAGAATATAATGATATGCCCGATAAAAAGGTACAAGTTTATATTTTGTGAGATTTATGAGCCTGTTTGGCAAGCCGCTTGGCTGTTTGATTTTCTTTTGGGTTGGAGAAGGCCAAGGGAGGCAAGTTGTAGTTGTACAGATTGAGCCGTACAAAGGAGACGCTGGCGAAATTTTTCGAAAATTCCGGGTGTTAGAAAATTTTCAGAATTTTTGAAAATTTTAGTTAATCAGAATAAATTAATATTTTAGTTGAAATTGATTGGTACTGTGAAACTGAAGATAATAGATAAACAAATAATTTTTAACCTAGTTAATAGGGTTTGTTTTCTACCTTAGCAATTTCGAGGATGAAAATATTTTAAGGGGGGAAGAATGTAACGTCCCATATTTTTAAAGTATAATAATTAATTTATTTAATTATTTAAATAGTGATTTAGGGATTTAAATGGTTATTTAATTAAATAATATTGAATATTTAATTAATATAAATAATAGGATAATATATTTATTTCCGAACTAATCAGAAATAGTAAGAATTCACAATATGGTGTGAATTGGATTATTTATAAGATATATTATTTAAACAAAGTTTGAACGTATAATTATATTATATTTTAAATCGAGCTCATAATGGCACGGCAGTTCGTAATATTGAGTTTTGAACTTCAATTGAATATACAGAATCCGTTTTAAGTCGGATTTTTATGAAATAAGAAACGTTCAGAGCTGGTTGAGTATATTTTTCTAATGGAAGAGAAAAATTGGGATTTCGTCATGTAGATTTTGAGTTATGTTGTGATGGCCCATCCCAGACTAGCCGACATTTCTCCGAAATGCGTTGTGCCGATGTCCAACTAGCATGGGACGGTCGCCAAAGAAAAAGGATGTGAAGCTAAAAATGCCAAAGGAACCTATAGTACATCTCACAGTGCATGGAATAAAATATAATAATCACATAACTTTGACATAAAACAGGCGAGACAGTGCATAAGCTGAAAACTAAATCACCATAGCAGTGGAATACATAATACAGCTTATGATCCAACATCATTATTACAACTTCAAATCTCTGTCTCTAAAGCAAAAGAAAGAAAAAGTACACTACTAATGCCCAAGCAGTGACCAGCTACAACATAGGTAGTATATATGTATATTATATGTGGAAGCCTCATGCTCGTCTTCGGACAGCTACCCGCGCATTACCACCTAACCTGTCTCTAGTCGGCTCGTTTAGGAGCACCTAGAGTAATAAGAAGAGACATAAAACTCTGGGTCAGACAAAATTCTGGTATGAGTGATAAGCAACAAAACAAAACAATAACAGGTACAATCTAATCATACATGAACCTGGACCTGCAACCAAAGAGTTAGCACAACAAGATGTGCAGTACTCTAAGGTAACACTAATAAAGTGTAAAAATAATGTGGGGGTGTTCATGTCATGGTTATAGAAAACATCAAACATAGCAATCATCCTCACATCTCTCACTCAGTATGTAAAGCATACGATATCCACTGCTTTGGTCACCTAATCCGTTGTGCCATGACGGAGTCCAACCCCGTACAACTATCACTACGAGCCCCTAATTCAGATTCTTAGTGGTGAACCAAAGTTATAGGTATCGATAACCCCTTTGCACACGTCCTGTAGCAAAGTCCAACTCGAGAAGTTAACTCGTTGGTTCCCGTCTAGATCCTGAGTAATAACTTCGAATTTGGACTTTCTTTGCATCTCGGGTTTAGGTATCATTGTCTTGGTTCGGGTCGTGGTCGTGGTTCTCGTCAGCATACCCCCTTCAGAAATCATCAGCATAACCCCTTCAGGAATTGTAACACCCCACCTCCGCCAATGCCACTCTTGCAAGGACATTAGCTTTGGAGGGGCGTTAAATAAGGTAAACATGCATGCAGATATCACAAGACAGAACATATAAGTAAAACAGAGTAGTAAAGCAGCGGATAAAACTTAGCATTTCAAAACCATAGTCATGTTACAACAAAGTACTTGGTCATTATTTTCCAACAACGAAGTCTAGATAAAAGCATAAATTGAAAAACTGAAATACATAAAGTACTATCCCCAAAATGAAGTGATAAACCATAGCTAGCTCAATGACCAAAACCGTACATGAGCAAATCCAGTAAGCAAGCTGTAAAGATCCAAGCTAAGCTCCAATGTTCCCACCCTGAGGACCTAGGGGGGGGGGGGACGGAAGAAAAGAGGCGAAAGAAAACAGGTCAGTCAAAAAGACTGGTAAGCCCTACTACTATCTGTCTATGAACTAGTAAAGTTAACTGGCATGAGAAGCTGAGATGAACATAAGGATAACAACATACTGGCATGATCATTAACTAACAAGATAGATAAAGGTGACATCGCATAATCAAGGTTAAGTTTTGCACCACGGGTGTACTAGCATTCTAACATGTCAAGTAAAAACAAGAATTGATCCCTTGGCCCAAGCTTGCCCCATCATCATGAGGTGACCTAAATTAAGGTCCAACTACACGGTCTAATCGATCGGCTCCCTATAAGCCTAACTCGTCAAGTGTCGATGTCATACGACCCAAACATGAAATGTAGCCAACTGTGTTAGGTCCACCCCAGGGTGTATCAAGTCCTAGGGTGTAGACCTCGGACACCAATCAAGTATGCACAGCCTAGATCTACTGGTACCCGTGCCTGATTCTCCAACGCCGGACTATGTGCACGATCATAGTCCGCCTGGACCTACACCGGCGTACCTACACAGCCGTCGTTTTGGTCGCTTACATGTCAGCCCAGTAATCGTGCCCCACCCTAGCCTAGTCCTAGGGTCTTATGATACTATCAAGAGGGTTACTGCTGCAAAGGACCATGCAACTAGGGTTTCCTTAACGGGTTAAATGTGGTTAACCCGATCCAAACGTGGATTAAATTGGTTAAGTGTATCCAAGGTTCATGACTTAACCCCGATTAACCCATCCAGCCCAAATTGATTGAGTATTAAGTGGACCATGACTTAACCCTAATCAGGAGGCATTAATTAACTTAATGTGCTTTAACCTCTCACATTAGACCTTGTTGTGGTTACTAGTTAAGCCGGGCGGGTCCGGGTAGCTTTACACCACAACTTGGTCTAACCTCGGGTTCGAGCACAACATGACCAACTTCTCACATTGGGTCCTATTGTTGTAGCCACTTGTTAAGCCGGGCGGGTCCGGGTAGATTTATGCTACATACTCAACCCAACCTCGAGTTGGCCACACTCATATTTTCTAAGTGTCATGTACATTATGTTTCCAAAACATAATTACAAGTTAACATATCACGTTATGTTATAAAAACCATGTTTTTGTCATAATGTTGCCCAACCCCAACGTAATCCCATCGTTTACATAATCGCAACAACGTATAAAGGGTAAAATAGGGAACTTGGCATAATCATTACAAAAAGGTGTTGAAGCCACAAGTTTATCATGGTGGCATATGAGATGTACATATGTTCATATACTTGCATATTGCATCATTAGGCTTCAAAAGCATGCATAAAACCAAACTTAGCATATGAGTGATACATGGTGATAAATGACATGTAGAAGTTGCTAGAAGTTCGCATTTAGCGTCACATGCAAGTTATCATAAGGGGTATGATAACTTTCATGTTGCCAAAATGCAACCTTTAATATAAAGCTTAGAGCTTTAGGCTCACAGCATCAAGTTTAACTTTCATAACATGATAACATGATCAACCCAATCTTGCATAACATAGCAACATGTGTCATACATAATGGTTAAACCAACTTGCATAATGATCATCCAAACTTGCATATAATGATCAACCAAACTTGCATACAATGTTCAACCAAACTTGCATATCATAATGATCAACCCCAAACTTGCATCATTCATTTAACTTTAAAGTTCAAATAAAGAAAGTAGAAACGGGCTTACTACGCTATGAAGACACAAATGAATATTTATTATAAAGATTGAGACGAAGCCCTTATGCAAGCACCAAAATATGAAAGCCCCAATTGAAAAACCCTTGCGCCAAATCAATAAAAATCCTTGCTTTGAAATAGAAATGTTGCAACTTGACTTGAATGCAAACTAAGAACACTCATACAAGTTTGAAAGCACTTGTATGAACTCACAATCTCTCATAGAAATAGGCTTAGGAATTTTAGCATGAGAGTTGAGGCCATGAGAGGAACAAATTTGACATAGTTTAGTTGTAGGATTGAATAATGGTGATTTAGGCTAGGTTTAGGGGTCTTTTTATAGAGGATTAGGATAGTATTAGCCATAGGATTAACCCTAGATTCAATCCAAGCCATCAAAGCATGTCTTGGGGAAGAAGTCAAGTGTAGGAACCATCTAGGGCCTTTAGATTAAAGCTAAACCATGAGAACCATTCAAATGAAAAATCTGCATTTGAGCGAATCGGCCCACGGGTTGACAGCCAAACACCCTGGATTAACCCCTAGTCGACCCAGCAAGCTCGGGTCGACCTCAAAAATCGGCCGGTTCGGTTATTCCCCTCTCCCAATTCGCTGTTTTGAACATTTTTGCATATTTAATTATTTAATTTTCAATTATATGTATATATATCAATATATATATATATTTCTCTGCACAACCCATTTCACTTAATTAAGTATACTTTAATTTGTGAATTTTTATGTTCAAATTACGGGGTGTTACATTCTCCCCTCCTTAAAGGATTTCGTCCCCAAAATCTCCAAGTTAGGAAGAACGTATCCTACTATCCATCATCCATCTACTCAAAACATCATCCACGTGCAGTCATTGTCCTTAAAGGATTCTAAATGTTGTATGATCATATGCAAAGGTGTGTGTATATGTACTTATCTAATGCAAAAATCAGGCGGTTACTGATACAGTAAACCTCCTTAATGCAAAATATGTTAGTGAAATGAGTCCATATGTATGCAAATTCCTAACATAATTTATAATCTCTACATGAGTGCACATAATATTCATCCATATGCAACATCCATGTGATAGCTAAACAAGTTTCATCCATGAATAAGTATAAGCACTCATGCATATGCAACATGAAAGTGTGTGAGCCGATCTTAGTGCCTAATGTGTATCATGCATCCACGAGTATCCACGTGCAAACACTTGCAACCACTTGCAACCATCAAGCATAACATGTTTCAAATATATGTTTCAACCAAGGGTTTCTACCTAAGGTTCTCATGACAAGATCTACGAAACAAGATAAACTAGATAAACACGGATAAAAAGAAAGATATGCTAATTAGGAAAAGAGATCGAGAATGTACCCTCAAAAAGAAATGGATAAAGCCCACGCATCTTCTCCTCGGTTTCCCAAGTTGCATCTTCGTCGGCTTCACCCCACTGAACTTTCACCAACTTGACCTCTCGATTCCTTAGCTTCTTGATCTCTGTTCCCAAGATACGAATCAGAGCTCTTCTCAAGGTTGCTTCTTTCTCTACCTCAATGTCTTCAAGAATGCTTGGTTCAACCACCTCAGCGGACTCATGTAGGCACTTTCGGAGATGCGAGACATGAAAGACATTATGCACTCCGGCTAGCTTCTCGGCAAATCCCACCTTATAGGCCATCTTTCCAATTCTCGCTATGATAGGGAAGGGTCCTACAAACCTTGGTGCCAGCTTCCCCGCTGCTCCAAAACGTACCACATTTCGCAAAGGAGAAACCTTCACGAAAACCCTGTCTCCCACTTCGAATTCCAAATCTGCCCTTCACTTGTCAGCATAGGATTTCTGTCTATCTTGGGCCGCTTTCATCCTTCTTCTTACTAATTCAACTTTCTAGGATGTGTCTCGTATCATATCGGGCCCAAGTATAAGTCTATCTGTTGTCTCCCACCAACAAGATGGTGACCTACACGGCCTCCCATATAAAGCTTCAAATGGTGCCATCCCTATGCTGGCTTGATAGTTATTATTATAAGCAAATTCTACAAGAGGAAGGTGGTCTTCCCAAGTACCACCGAAGTCGAGAACACAAAGCCTCAAGAGATCTTCTAGCACTCTATTCACCCTTTCAGTTTGGCCATCCGTCTGGGGGTGATAGGCTGTACTCAAATTCAATCGTGTACCCATCGCTTCTTGCAAACTGTTCCAGAACTGGCTAGTGAAAATCGGGTCACGATCGCTAACTATGCTAGAAGGAACTCCATGCAACCGCACTATTTCTCGGAGATAAATAGACGCCAGCTCTGATGCGGTCCTCTTGCTCTTTACTGGGATGAAGTGAGCACTCTTCGTAAGTCTGTCAACTATGACCCATATGCTTGTGTTCCCTCTCCTTGACCTAGGCAATCCATCCACAAAATCCATAGAAATACTCTCCCACTTCCATTGCGGGACCTCCAATGGATGTAATAGCCCACCTGGTTTCTTTGACTCGGCTTTCACTTGTTGGCACACCATGCACTTTGAAACATACTCTGCCACATCCTTCTTCATTCCATCCCAAAAGAAAATGCGCTTCATATCTCTATACATCTTATCTCCTCCCGGATGTATAGTCATCTTCGAGTGATGCGCTTCTTCAAGAACTCTATGGACTAAATCTCCCACTCGAGGAACACATAATCTCCCATCACGCCTTAGCCATCCTTTATCATCAATAGTATATCTGGCAAGGTGAATAGACGTCTCACCCCGAATCAGCTTATCCATGACCTCGACTATTTGCGGATCTTCCTTCTTTGAAGCCCCAACTTGATCAAGAAGTGTGGTTCTAAGCTCAAGGGATGCTAAAGAACCCGTCATCGACGTAACAGTCGTCGTGAAATCAAAAGATGCCAAGAATTCTAAGTTCTTCTTTGTTAACTTAGTAAGAGGGGCCAAAATCTTAGCGAAGTCCCTGATGAACTTCCTATAGTAGCCCGCCAAACCGAGAAAGCTTCTTACATCGGTTGCATTCCTAGGAGTCTTCCAGTCTTAAACCACAACCACTTTCGCGGGATCCACCGCTAGGCCTTGCATAGAAACTATATGTCCAAGAAACCGAACTTCCCTTCTCCAGAAATGACATTTGGAGAACTTGGCTTTCAACTGATGCGCTCTAAGCGTATCCATCACTTCCTTGAGATGTCTGGCATGTTCTTCCTCGTCCTTTGAGAAGATCAGAATATCATCCACGAAGACAACAACAAACTTGTTGAGGAACTCCCTGAACACCCTACTCATCAAGTCTACAAAGTAGGCGGGTGAATTAGTCAATCCGAATGGCATGACAAGCCATTCCAAGAATCCATCCGGAGTCTTAAACGCAGTTTTATCAATGCTATCCTCAGCTACTCTAAACTGATGGAATCCGGTGGCTAGATCGAGCTGAGAGAAAATAGAAGCACCTACAAGCTGGTCAAAGAGATCATCAATCCTCGGTAACGGGTGCCTATTCTTCTTTGTCAGCTTGTTCAACTCTCGATAATCAACACATAGACGAAGCGAACCATCCGCCTTAGTAGCGAATACCACCGGAGCACCCCATTCGGAAATGCTTCGTCTAATAAAACCCTTCTCAAGCAGCTCCTTGATTTGCTTACTGAGCTCCCTTCTCTCACGGGCCATGTGCCTAACGGGCAATGATACTGGCTTGGCATTATCGACTAGATAAATGCGGAAATCTATCTCTCGTTTTGGGGGTAACCCCTTAACTTCTTCAAAGACATCAGGATAGTCTCGGACCACCCTCACAGATTGCAGATCATCGATGGACGAGTCGAGAGATTCAAGATAGCATAACATGACGGGACCTCAAGGGTTACAAGAAATTTCTAGGGTATTACCGAGGCGGGTCATGAGCCTCACCACCCTATGTTCACAATTGAGAATGGCTCCATAACTGGACAACCAATCCATGCCCAAGATTAACCCATATACCGTGAATCCGAGAACATAAGCATTACACACGAATTCTATAGTCAAGATAGAAATCTTCAAATCCATACAAATCATAGATAGATGGGCGGAACCTCCAATTGGATTTGAAACACAAACGAGATCCTCAACTAAGCTAGTACTTAGGTGCAAACTTTCAGCAATGTCTGAAGAAATAAAACTATGCGATGCGCCAGAATCAAATAAGGTGCGAACAGGATAATCAGAAATACAAACAAGACTTTCTATAGAAATGCTACCTCGATCCTGAACTGGAGCGGCGTTGAGAGCATGCACTTGCCCTCCAGAAGGTCCTGCACGCTGATTCTGCCCTTTCTTCTTGGGGCAATCCTTGCTAAAATGTCCGGTCTCTCCACAATGAAAACATTCGCCCGACTTCCTCTTCCTTTTCTTACAGTCTTTAGCTATGTGCCCTACATTCCCACAGTAGTGGCATTTTCTTGGGTCCTTTGCCTTGGCCTTGTTGCCCTTGTTGTTTTTGTTGTTCTAATTGCTCTGATTTCCTCCCCACTTGGAGTCTGTCTTCTTGGCTAGGGTCTCACTAGCCTTTACTTCCTTCTTGCCATTCATCGCCTTAAAGTCTTTGCAAATCTTAGCGAAATCTGCTTGCGGGTTCTGAGGAGGAGGAGGAGGAGGAACCTCTGTTATATTGGGGGTATTTGCTGGGCCCACATCATTGGCCCTAGCTTCCAAGTATCTCCGAAACCATCCGGGAATGGTCACTCCCTCGGGAAGGTTAAGATCGGCCATACTGAAAAAGGAAAAAGATAGATTCAGAACGAAGAAACGAAGGATAGTGCTATGGCTTTTGGGGAATAGCCATTTTAAAATAACTAGACTTTTCTTGGAAAATACTTAATTGGTTTTGAAAATAGTTTTTCAAAAGGTAAGTTTCAAAAACACTTTCGCTCAAATCTTGTAAACCTGGCTCTGATACCAAATGTAACACCCCACCTCCGCCAATGCCACTCTTGCAAGGACATTAGCTTTGGAGGGGCGTTAAATAAGGTAAACATGCATGCAGATATCACAAGACAGATCATATAACTAAAACAGAGTAGTAAAGCAGCGGATAAAACTTAGCATTTCAAAACCATAGTCATGTTACAACAAAGTACTTGGTCATTATTTTCCAACAACGAAGTCTAGATAAAAGCATAAATTGAAAAACTGAAATACATAAAGTACTATCCCCAAAATGAAGCGATAAACCATAGCTAGCTCAATGTCCAAAACCGTACATGAGCAAATCCAGTAAGCAAGCTGTAAAGATCCAAGCTAAGCTCCAATGTTCCCACCCTGAGGACCTGAGGGGGGGGAACGGAAGAAAAGAGGCGAAAGAAAACAGGTCAGTCAAAAAGACTGGTAAGCCCTACTACTATCTGTCTATGAACTAGTAAAGTTAACTGGCATGAGAAGCTGAGATGAACATAAGGATAACAACATACTGGCATGATCATTAACTAACAAGATAGATAAAGGTGACATCGCATAATCAAGGTTAAGTTTTGCACCACGGGTGTACTAGCATTCTAACATGTCAAGTAAAAACAAGAATTGATCCCTTGGCCCAAGCTTGGCCCATCATCATGAGGTGACCTAAATTAAGGTCCAACTACACGGTCTAGTCGATCGGCTCCCTATAAGCCTAACTCGTCAAGTGTCGGTGTCATACGGCCCAAACATGAAATGTAGGTAACTATGCTAGGTCCACCCCAGGGTGTATCAAGTCCTAGGGTGTAGACCTCGGACACCAATCAAGTATGCACAGCCTAGATCTACTGGTACCCGTGCCTGATTCTCCAACGCCGGACTATGTGCACGATCATAGTCCGCCTCGACCTACACCGGCGTACCTACACAGCCGTCGTTTTGGTCACTTACATGTCAACCCAGTAATCGTGCCCCACCCTAGCCTAGTCCTAGGTTCTTATGATACTATCAAGAGGGTTACTGCTGCAAAGGACCATGCAACTAGGGTTTCCTTAACGGGTTAAATGTGGTTAACCCGATCCAAACGTGGATTAAATTGGTTAAGTGTATCCAAGGTTCATGACTTATCCCCGATTAACCCATCCAGCCCAAATTGATTCAGTATTAAGTGGACCATGACTTAACCCTAATCAGGAGGCACTAATTAACTTAATGTGCTTTAACCTCTCACATTAGACCTTGTTGTGGTTACTAGTTAAGCCGGGCGGGTCCGGGTAGCATTACACCACAACTTAGTCTAACCTCGGGTTCGAGCACAACATGACCAACTTCTCACATTGGGTCCTATTGTTGTAGCCACTAGTTAAGCCGGGCGGGTCCGGGTAGATTTATGCTACATACTCTACCCAACCTCGAGTTAGCCACACTCATATTTTCTAAGTGTCATGTCCATTATGTTTCCAAAACATAATTACAAGTTAACATATCACGTTATGTTATAAAAACCATGTTTTTGTCATAATGTTGCCCAACCCCAACGTAATCCCATCGTTTACATAATCGCAACAACGCATAAAGGGTAAAATAGGGAACTTGGCATAATCATTACAAAAAGGTGTTGAAGCCACAAGTTTATCATGGTGGCATATGAGATGTACATATGTTCATATACTTGCATATTGCATCATTAGGCTTCAAAAGCATGCATAAAACCAAACTTAGCATATGAGTGATACATGGTGATAAATGACATGTAGAAGTTGCTAGAAGCTCGCATTTAGCGTCACATGCAAGTTATCATAAGGGGTATGATAACTTTCATATTGCCAAAATGCAAACTTTAATATAAAGCTTAGAGCTTTATGCTCACAACATCAAGTTTAACTTGCATAACATGATAACATGATCAACCCAAACTTGCATAACATAGCAACATGTGTCATACATAATGGTTAAACCAACTTGCATAATGATCATCCAAACTTGCATATAATGATCAACCAAACTTGCATATAATGTTCAACCAAACTTGCATATCATAATGATCAACCCCAAACTTGCATCATTCATTTAACTTTAGAGTTCAAAGAAAGAAAGTAGAAAAGGGCTTACTACGCTATGAAGACACAAATGAATATTTATTATAAAGATTGAGACGAATCCGGTTCGTGACCATACATGCTGATCAATCCAATTCGTGACCATACATGCTGACCAATCCAATTCGTGACCATACATGCTGACCAATCCGGTTCGTGACCATACGTGCTGACCAATCCAATTCGTGACCATACATGCTGACCAATCCAATTCATGACCATACATGCTGACCAATCCAGTTCGTGACCATACATGCTGACCAATCTGGTTCGTGACTATACACGCTAACCAATCCGATTCGTGACCATACGTGCCGACCAATCCAATTCGTGACCATACATGCTGACTAATCCGGTTCATGACCATACGTGCCGACCAATCGAATTCGTGACCATACATGCTGACCAATCCGGTTTGTGACCATACGTGCTGACCAATCCGATTCGTGACCATACATGCTGACCAATCCGTTTCGTGACCATACATGCTGACCAATCTGGACCATATGTGCTGACCAATCCTGCAATTATTCTAGCAAGCTAATTTCGCCAAACGACGACATTTTCAACCATTCTAACTTTCCTATGACATCTCAAAACATTCCAAATAGTAGTAACAACATATAGAATCACTAAAAAAACATTAAAACATCATTCACATGAAATATTTTGGATCAAACATACCCAAAAAGCATGTTTTTCCTCGTAATCCCCTTAACCATGTTTTAACTATAGGATTAGCAAACTTAGTCCAAATTAACCCAAATTTCTAACAGAGGCATAAAATAATATTTCGGAATTTATAAATATTTTTCCAAATTTTTCTGAGTTATAATTCTACTACTTATCACCAATCACCCCTAATTAGCTGTAATTAGTAAAAAAAAACATTGCTAATCTGTGATAACCCGAAACTCGCCCTTTTGGGAAAGCCTGGATTATCTTGAGAACAACACACATCAGAACACAAAACAGAAGAACATTTTATTGCTATCATGACAATTACATCAAAGTACAAGAATATAATAGAGCATGAATAAATATTTTACATTAGAAATATAATATCAGAGATTTAAAATTACATTTAAATAGAAGCGGAAAAATAATACAAAATACAACTGGAAGGAATACACGGATACAGAGCTTTCCGAATATCGCTTCAGCTGTAGACCAGGACCTTGTGAATAAATATCTGCAAAACCAAAACTACTAGCTGCCCGTGTGGAAAATAAGGGCACCCAGAGTTTAGGTTAAAACAATAAACTCCAGGTCAGTCATGGGACTGGTATGAGAACTCAAAACAGTTATTAACTTTATTTTTAAAGTTGGGTAAATCAAGGGACCACACCGCTTTCGCGGAACGGGTTTCCTCCCAAGAATACCAGTGCATAAAACATCGAAATGCTTTTTAGAAAAATGAAACCGTCATAAGGCTCAATCCCTTGCAACGTACGCCGAAGGATGGAGTTTTACCTTATAAGGGTCAAAAATGCTTAATACGCGAAGTTTATCTTTTATACTATAAGTGCACAGTGTAGAAATCAATTTTTGAATATAAATGTATCAAATCTTAAGTGGCATAATATACTATGTAAGCGGCATAATATATTATGTCACCATATAAGTATACAACTAAAAACCGCAAAGCTCGTATTGGAAAGTTGGGTTTCCATCATGATGGCTCCTGATTCGAAAAACATATCGCGAATGTATCTCCACGGCTTACGTCTCGGCAAGAGAAAACACCGTAATACATATACTACGCACTTTGGAAGAACAATCTAGTGTTCTATCCCCATGGGCTTCTTCGGATGTTACCAAATGCCCAATCTCCAGATGTGGAGCGACCACACCCAGCAACGTTCAGTTGACCCAATCCATGTATGTATAAAGTATATTGGTCAACCTACAAATCAAACAAATCGTTCACCATCATACCGAGTTGTGAGGCTCGCGAAGTAACGATATACTCAAAGCTATGCTGATTAAAGCTGTGCTTTGATCTTCATCCTCAAGGCTCTGCTTTTCAACAAAAGCCTTGATCATATGCATCTTAGCATGCCACATTTTCATACCATACCATATCATCGATCATCTTCCAATATATAACCGGGTGTTGAGTGAAGAATAAATTCTCCACCACCAAACAACTATACGTTAAACAGAGATCAACGAATATAATATAAAGGAATACAATGTCAGACACACAATCCATTTACAAGTCCGTTCTGGGTCTGAACGAAACCATATCCGGTAGATCTCCAAATAAGTCTGGATGATCACCAATTTTTCCCTCATCTTGGGTGTACGGTCCAATCAAGATATTAGTAATCATCCATACGCCTTAGACATTTCCCAGTCTTCAATCGCCGGCTTCATCGTCGATCTTCAAGCGTCGTGTAGATTATTCATAATGGGTTGAACCCGGTCTTTCTGAATAATTCGCGTATTTTAAAATCATGTGCTATATAGAAACACAACCAACGCCTCATTCCAATCAAGAATATTGTTTTACTCTTTTCTTTGGGAAATGTTCCCATTAACCTTATCAAAGATAAATATTTTTAAACATATAGTTTAATAATCTTTTGGATATCATTTACAAAAGATTTAACCTTTTCTTAACTTAAACTACGTTAAGTCTTATCCCATTAGTCGGGGTTAACGCCTTACCGAAGTAATCATTTATTTCATTATCCCCATACCAACCTATTTATCCCATGAAGTAAAACTGGTGGTACTCCATATCTAAACCCAATGTGTTACAGTAAATTTAATTACCGTTTTATCGTTTGAATCCAATTAAAGATTCAGATATCGCATGGAGCAAAACTGGTGGTACTCCATTCTTGATTTCTTCTTAAGTTGGATAAATTTAATTACCTTATTCCCATTTCAATCTAGTTAAAGATTTATTAAAACTTTATTTAGTTTTAATCTTCAAAAATTATTATTTAATGATTATTCATTTTTCAAGAATTTAATCTTGTCTTTAACTAGGTTAAAGAACAAATGCCACTGAAAACATCGTTCACGATAAACCCAAAAATCCTATTTCATTTAATTCCAATTTTATAAATTAAATTAGAAAACTTCTCTTTTGAAAATTTCATTAAATCTTATTCAAAGATTAATAAATTCCAAATCCAAATTTTCATAGTTAATCGGGTTTTAAGAATCAATGTCTTTTAAAAACATTATTCGCAATCAACCCAAAAATCAATTTCCAATTTATTTTCAATTATGTTTATAAATTGAAAATCCCCATTTAAATCTTAAATTAAAGATTTATTCTTTTCTTGACTAGGTTCAAGAACAGTGTTATTTAAGACACCATTCACGACAAACCCAAAATCCAATTTAATATTAAGGCTTTGAATAGAATTTTATCGACTTATACTCAATATTAAATTCTAAAACCAACGGATATCATATCGGAAATAACGATATTAAATATCTTCCAAATTCCCAAAATAATATCTGTATAATCACGGAATTTAATATTGAAATAATCCGTAGATAATTTCCATTCATACTCATTCCAATATATTTATTGGAAATCTTTGGTTATATTAAAACATTTAATTCCTTTTATTTATTTAATAAAAATAAATAAATTACCCGATTCGATAAAAATATCTTTTATCTTCAAAAACTGGAATTTTCCATTAAAATCCTTTTTAAATCACTTATTTTGATTTTACATAATTTTTCCCTATTTTTGTTTATTCAAAAATAGGCCTATTCAGTTAAATGACGTTTCAGGTCATTTAACTGCACTGACGCTGTTTTTATTCAAATTTGAATTTGACATTATCAAAATCTAACCGTTGGAATTCAAATCTCTTATTATCATATGAAAGCTCTTTTCGATACGAACCCGTAGGTTCCGGTTTCAGAAGAATCCGATGGTCGGATCTTCTGTTACGTCCATTCAAAGTCAATGGTCGAAATTCGCGAACGGTCGCTGCGCGAAACGTTCTATTCAAACCATTATATAAATATAATATATATATATATACATATATATATATTTGTCGATTTCCATTTAGAACATACTTTATAAAAACCTTTGTAAATTCCTACGACGTTAAAAAGATGAATTTTAATGTAAATCAAAATATGTTCCTACATGACATTAAAAGTTGGATTTTTAATGTAAACTAAATTCACATTTCTATGCGACATTAAAAGTTGCATTTTTAATGTAAAACAAATTTCATGTTTTTATATTCAAATAAAAGATAAACTTGTATTTTTAAACATTTAAATATTCTTACATTACATTAAAAAGATTAAATTTTTATGGGAATCCTTTATATGTACTCACCTGACAATAAAAAGTATGATTTTAATGTAAATCATTCTTATGCACTTACATGACGATAAAAAGAATGACTTTTTAGCGTCAATAGTTAAATTGTAAATTCATGTTTCTACGTTACATAAAAAGATTAACTTTTTATATTACAACATATTTTGTGTTTTTAACTTAAATAAAAAGATTAATTTTAGATGAAACATATTTCGCATTCTTAACTTAAATAGTAAGGTTAACTTTTTATATGGAACATATTTCACATTCTTAACTTAAATAAAAAGATTAACTTTTTATATCCAAAACATATTTCATGTTCTCGCATTTAATAGAAAATGACAATGAAAATACAGTGTCATATTTCTAACCTTTCATTTTAATCTGAATGTAAATAAAAATATAATATTTTTAATTACAACTAAAAGGACGCTAAAAATATATTATTTTTGAATGCGACCAAATGACGCTAAAAATATAACTTTTTTTAATGTAACAACATGGCACTACATATATGTTCATTTTTCATGAAATATGACGACGCTAAAAATATGTTTATTTTTAATGTTTCAATATGACACTAAAAATAAGTTCATTTTTAATGAAACACTAAAAATAAGTTCATTTTCATGAAATAAAAAGAAATTTTTTTTTAAAACATATTTTGATTCATTACCTGAACGTTATTTAAAAAAAACAATCATTAATTTCTAAATTGGAATGAGTCCCAAACAAGTTACCATATAATTTAATCATATGGATTTCATACATCGCAATGTATTCTACACTAATGATAAAAATCATTTATAACATCCAAACATCCAAAGTGAATATTAATACTGTATAAGCGTCAAATAAATAATGCTTATAACTAATCACAAGGGCGATGTGTGAATATCAACCCAAGACCCGTGTGGGGTTTTCAACCAACAGATAATCAAATAATATATTATCATTTGTGTACTTGGGCGATGTGTAAAATTATAGACCCAATCAACATAAACAAGTCAGGTAACTTGTAAATGGTAGTGTAAACATATTCATATTTTCATAAATAATATAATATTATTTTTCATGTTAAATTTTGCCATTTGCAAACATATCATGATATAACATATAATAACAACACAACATTCATGCATTGAATATACTCAATCCAAACATTTCATCACAGGCATATAATTGCATTTATTTATGAAATAAATAACTGAAAAGTTTGAGTGAGAAGGAGTTCTCACACTTAGTTTCCATTCCATCATTCTTTAGCGGACGATTCAGATTCCGTTCTACTTCCATTCAGTTCCATCGCAGTCTGTTTCATGCGGCATAAAAATCACATTCTCATACAATGTTTATATTTTAAAAACAATGCTATTTTTATTTTGAAAAACAATTCTATTTTTTTATTTTATAAAAACAATGCGAATTTTATTTGAAAAACAATGTCAATTTTATTTGATAAACATTGTCAATTTTATTTGAAAATCATTGTATTTTTATTTCCAAATCAATGCTATGTTTATTTACCAAAAAAAAAATGCAATTTTCTATTCACAAAACAATGTTATTTTTTATTCACAAAACAATGATATTTTTTTTCCTTTTCAAAACAATGATGTTTTTGAATCAATGTTTGTTCATGTTCATGTTTTTAAATCAATGTTTGTTCATGCTTTGGAATCGATGTTTGTTCATGTTTTTAAATCCATGTTTGATTTATTTTTACAAAACAATGTTTGTTTTATTTTCACAAAACAATCCTAATTTTATGATTAAAACGATTCTAATTTTATGATTAAATCAATTATAATTTTATGATTAAATCACCAATTACCAATTAGTAACTTTTCCAATTCGCTGCCTTTACCTTTTCTCTTTAAAAACATTACATTTTTATTTTGAAACAATGCTAAATTTTTTGTCTTTAAAAACAATTTTGTTTATATTAAGATCTGAAATTTGAAAACCGTTTTATTTATATGTAAAATCAGATTTTATACATGCTATTTTATTTTAAAACATCATGCTAATTTTATGTTGAAAACAGTGCTAGTTTTATATGTTACAAAGCAATATTAATTTTATATTTACAAAGACAATGCTAATTCTTTTTATTTACAAAAACAATATGATGTTATCTCTTTTAAAAAAAACAATCTGATTTTATATACGAAAACAATATGATGTTATATACTTTCAAAAATTAATACATAACTATTAATTAAACAATGTCATTTGTGATTTAAAATTAATGCTATCTTATATTTTAAAATAAATAAATAAAAAGATTACCTTTTTAATATTATCACCATCATTCTCTGTTCCATGTTGAAGAACTATTCAAGAAGGTTCTAGCGGACCCAAGATCGACAAATTCTGAATCGATTTGCAAGAGATATGGGTTTTTTTTTGCGTGAAGAGGAAGAATGAAATCTAAAATTTATAGAAGACCAGAGAAAAAGAAATAGAATGAGGAAGGAAGAATTTGAATTAGAAATGGATGTCCGTTGGTTTGACTGTGAAAATATTCCTATGCATGACAAACGTGCTATGTTTGAATAAGTTGCTGAAGTAAATATGTTGTTAACGGTGTAAACTTTTGTACGAAGAAATATCGCAAATTTGAATTTGAAAGTTGTACTCGATGGTCATTAATTTGAAGATACAAGAAACAAAAGGTGTTAAAAAGGCAATTAAGGCCAGTTATAGGAAGATATAAATTCTAAATTTGAAATAAAGAATAAATGTTCATTGGACTAAGCATCAATAAAAACAATCAAAATGCATTTATGAGAAAACAATTGGAAATTTAATTGGAAGTTAATAAGTTGGGTAATTAATACATGGAAGGAATAATTTAAGGAAAGAGAGAAACTTCTGTAGAGAGATGGATGTTAGTTCCTACAAAAATGATAGTAGGAAAGTTTGAAGGAGAGGATAAATATTTTTCTTTTCAAATTTCAAACATAAATCTCATAAGAAAAGGGAGCAACAGAAAGAAAATGAATGCTTGATTTATTTCCCTTGATTGTTACAAAGTGGTGTGACTTTCTAATTTCAAAATATATAACAACGAATAATTTAAGAAGCATATTCAACTGGACATTCAAGAAAAAGTAGAGAAAATGAATAGATATATGCATAGACAATATTGATAGTTTTTTTTTTTTTTTTTTTTTTTTTTTGAATATAAACAACATGATACAAAAGAGAAGGAAAATATATACACGTGGAGATGGTTTGTTTTAGAGAAACATTTTAATATGCATATATGTAAAAATTTACAATTACAAATAAATTTTTATTTAGAAAAAGGAAAGTTGGACAATAAATGTATATGTCAATTAAGTTGTAAAGGTCATTTAATACGACACTTAATCTAATTAAAGAGAAAGAGACGAATGGTTTCTGTCTCTATATGATTTATCTCTTTCCTCTGTTTATTACACATTCTAATAGAAAAAAATGAAAAGTTTTCCTTTGTTATTTATTTTTACATGTATAGTTACACTAATAGTATTGCTTATGTACAACACATGTATTTCATAATGCGAATATATTTTATACATTCATAATATTACAAACATATATATATATATATATATATATATATATATATATATATATATGCCACTTGTATATTGCATTTACACTTCACATAATTGAAGGTATGTGACACATTCGCTATAAAACCTTTTTACTATTCAATAAATTAATTTTAAGAAAAAAAATTGACGTATTTTCTAACAAAATTTCATGAAATAAAATTTTAAAATTTATCCTGATTTTCCAGGTTGTTACATAATCACTCACCTTAGCCATAAATAAACTATAGATCTGAACTATTCTACTGTTATGGCACTGTTTCCAATGCAATACAGCAGCTCCAACTCTGATTTGATGCTATTTTAACTTGATTTGATGTTAATTAGCTTAATCCTTGATTAGAAGTTGATTAGAGGTGTTTTTAGAAGGTAGAAGCCATTACTAGGGTTGAAGGAATGAAAGTGGCGGCTGCAAAAATGACAAAGAAGGGTTTCTCTAGTCCCTTTCAGTCCTTAAATACTCCTAATCCCGAAATCCCCTAACGGGCCTAGCTGCTAATCACCCTATTTGGCCCGGTTAAGTTGTTTTTCACCTTCTAAACCTTAATTCAGCCATATCTCCCGAACAGTAAGTCCGTTTGATTAAGGTGGCCACTCTTTCAGGTCAAAAATTCTTACCAATCAAAAGTTATATGCGAAACAAGATTCAACAGCGGCAAAACAGTCATTTAAAAATCGGCAAAAATCATGAACATGGGAAATGTCCCCAATAGTCGTTCCCCAAAGTTACACGACCTTACGACCTCATACGAAGATGAAATAAATATTCTATTATCCTTAGGTGAGTAGAATGCAGGTCGTTACATATGTCCAAAACAAATTTTCGAAAAGTCGCTATGGAATTCCTTTATAATTTATATCTATTAATTTATATTATAAATGGATTTTCAATATAAATTGAATATCATTTCAACCGGAATTTGAATATCGAGTAATAAATCCAATTGGAGCTGTATGATATTCTATTATGAATATATACATTCAATAATATAAATTTATTTATGTTTAATTTAATTGTTTTTAAATATATTATTATATTTAAATGGGTTATTTAGAGCTTTAAAAATAGTCAGTTTTGCAACGACCTCCGTTTTCGACGAAACTAATTTTGTTGGATCCGCAATATTAAATTATTGTTAGATTTCATTTTTTGTGATTTTTGAAGTCAGTATGTGGCCGTACGGAATTTCAATGTGAAATACAATTAATAATTTGACTTTAAAAATACGCTGTGTGAGCAAACGGATTCGGAATTCGACGAAACAAGTTTCGTTGGGTCCGTAATGTTGAACTGTAGCTGCATGCCAATTTTCATGATTTTTGAGTATTGTATGTGTTCATAGGGATTATTAAACACAAATGTAAACAATGATAGCGTGAATATTAATTTAAAACTCAAATAAAAATATATATAAGTTACCCTATAAATAACCACTCACACTCCATAACCCTAATTTACTTCTGTTGAGAGTTAACAAAATGGTGCAGCCAAGTTTTCATTTTCTAAGCTAAAAACATGAGGAAACTTCTCTTTCAAAAATCATAATAAAATCTTAGATAAATCTATAAATCACGAGATGAGTATATTTGAGATCCAGACGATTTTCTCTTCGATTTCATATCCATTTCGAAGGGTGCGATGGCAGTCTTGGAGGATCGGAATGCCACAGCGCCGCCTAGGTTTGTACTTTCTGGTGATTGTAGGTAACCAGGGTGGATATCGATGTTGCTGTGGAGTTCAGCAAGGCAAGTACGTAGAGTTTGGTAGAATACCGTTATCGAAGTTGTCACACGACTGTTGACAAGTGCTTGGAGGCCTCCTCGACGCGTTTCAGAGTGTTGACCCAAGTTAAACGAGAATGACATGGAAAGAAAGAGGGCATGAAGAGATGAATTTAGAGGATTTTATGTTGAATTTAAAAGAAGTAGAGAAGGGGTATGGAATGGATAAAGATACAACTATGGTGGAGGAAGAAAATAGCTGGAGTGTGCTTTCTCGGGTTAGGGAAGAAGGGTGATTTTGGTGGGCCGGTAAAGTCTAAATGGGCCGAGGAATAGTAAGGGGGTGTGGCCTAATGTAATGTCCCGACTTTTTCTGGCTTTGATGATCATGTTTATAAGTGGAAAAAAAGGAATAGAAGATCGAAATGAAAAGTTCGACTATAGAAGTTCGATAAGTTTTAAAATAAAAACAACGAGCGAATAATTAATTTAAATTGTAAATTTAAATTACTTATAATTAATTAAACATAAGAAAAAGGAAATTAGAGTATGAAACATCGTCTAAGCAGCAATGATAAATGAAGCAAAAATGCTGTGTGCGACGCACGTGCATTATCTACTCATTTCCAAGTAATGATCAACACTAAACAAAATACTGTGTGCAACACACACACCTTAAACAGTTCATTTTTAAAAAGATAATCAAATTATTCTGATATGAACCAGGTAAACAAATACTATTTGTATGATGATAATTAATGGGTAAACTAAATAATAATCATGATTAAGCCGATAACTATTCATTGATTATAAAAGACATTTTGTACATCGTTTCGAAGAGTCCGGAATAAATATTCCACTTCGACTCGAAGTATACGACGTATGTCAGAATACTGAAGACGGCGATATGCAAGAGAAATTTTAACCAGTATCTTCGGTCTGTTCAGTCGCAGAACAAACCCGAATGGACGAGTGTCTGACAACATATATCATTTAGATCCGACACATCGAATTTACGTAAGTATATTACATTAGTGGCAGAGAAATTTGTTTCTCTTAGCTTTATTGCCGTAATATATTTAGGTAATCGAATGAGTGTTTCTGACGGATAGGACGATGTGGCACTCAAAGAAATAATCTGTCGGAAAGAGAAATGTGACCTCAAAACCTCACAATCGGGAAGTAACAAAATTTGGGCTAGGCAGCATGGCTAGTTGTGTCATACCCAAGCAGGGTATGTTATCACCATCTAGAGGACTTCCATATTTAACTTCTTAAATCTCTTTCACTACTGTAGCTTTCGGAAACGGTAAATCGAGCTCAACCGTAGGAGTGATAAAATATTCATTACACTCAAGCTAAATGAGTGGACGGTCATGTGTGGCCGTGTCACAAGACGTTCTTGTTGAACCCCATTGTATCCTCTCTAGAGTACACTGATCGGTAGGTGCTCCCATACCCTGTTTGTTGGAATCCAATCTCCAATAAGCGCTCTGCGATTTTAGATTGTATACTATATGTATGAACGTGAGATGCAAGCGTTTCTCTAAATAGCTATTTATATGATCCAAACTATCGTAATATCAAACGTTTTGATATAAAATACTTAGGTCATTATCCATATGTTAGTTATGGGTTTTCCTAAAGATTTCTAAAGTAAATAAATCGGTCAATACGGAAAAACCTTATTCCTTATTTCCTTGTTTACAATCTATTTAACTGTGTTTAACTCACACCAGTCCCCTGACTGACCCAGAGTTTATTTTCTGTGTTTCCTAAAATCTTGGGTACTCATAACACTTGTTATGAGTAGACAAATGTTTCAGGTAGACAAGTGGAAGCTGATGAAGTACAAGTTCAAGACCCTAGTAGTATATCTATTTTAAATACCCAGTTTAAGTATCTATGTTATTGTAGCACGGAAATGTATAATTATGTTGTTGTACTATGATGATTATGTATTATGATGTGTACACTGTTGTATCAGATACTATGATGTAATATATTATGTATTTGTGAAATTCCGGTGTGAGATTCTGATGTTTTCTTATTTTTCTATTCTATTAGTTCTATCTTTTCTATCTCAACTTCTAAATTCTTTCAATAATGACATGACTTTAGTGGCATCGAAAATCGCGCCGTCACGCCCAATATTTGAATGTATATATATGTTTAATTAAACTATAATAAGTGTACTAACTTATAAATGATATATCTCGCTCATACATGGTCAGAATTACGAGCGGTTAGATCCATTGTGATCGTATGGACGAGGGCTACAACATAGAACTGACTGAGAGTGAAATGGAGCTCATCTCAATTTAAGGCAAAATAAAATGTCTGAATCAAATTGATGATCGATTATCGTTATTTAACGATAACCATCTAATGTGAGTAAATCTCACTAACTCTACCCAGTTATATATTTATAACGTATTTTTAGAATTGATAAATGATGTTTGATTGTTGCATGTTGTTTGTCTAAATGAACTACTAATTGATTGGTTAAAATTATAGATAACGATATATATTTATATCGTTAATCAAATATTGATTCTGTTTATCAGAATATTTCATATTGAAATGAAGTTGCTGTTAATTATATTATTTAACATCTATGGATGTAAGGAAAACAGGTTGGAGGGATCCAACTGGATTCCTCAATATTTATAATACTGTTCTTTTCATATATTGTGATATATGATGTGATATATAATCTGTGATTGATTATGATGACACTGGTCTGGATAGGTATTTTAAATACCATAAGAAATTCTGGGATGTATAAATGGATTTTTCAAAGTGTATATTGAAAATAAAATATTTATAAAATCAAAGTATTTTATAAAAGGAATATTTATTTAGAAAATAAATAAAATTATATAAGGAATAATTATTTATAAAATAAATATAATTATAAAATGAATATCTATTTAGAAAATAAATAGGATTATAAAAGGAAATTGATGAGATATAAAAGAAATAGTAGAAGATTGTTTAAAGTGAATATTAAATAGAAATCTAGTTTTAATAGATAAATTGAGAAGATTAATTTATAAATAATATTTTATAAATTAAGTAAATTATTTATCATTGGATAAATTAGATATATAAGTCTTAAATTATATAAAGAAGTAGAAATCAGTTTTAACACCGATATTTATATGGAATGTAAACATAGTATTTATAAAGGGATTTATAAATGAGATTTATAGGTGACTGGAATTGAAATAAGTTTTCGTATGAATAATTCTATAAATAGAAGTATAAATAGAATTTGGAAATGGGATATTATTTTTAAATACGAAATCAAACTGAATTGATATATAAATGAAACATCATTCAGATTCGATGTGAAAAATGGATTAAAATAGTTATTTTATAAATTAAAACATTTATAAGGAAAATTGGGTTTTAAAATAGGATTTCAAATGGGAACTTGAATGAGATAGTAAAAAGAGTTAATCGAATATTAGTTATTCGAAGATAGATAATCGAAAATAGTTTATTCAAAAAATAGATATCGAATATAGTTTGTTCTAAAAGAGATATCAAATATAGTTAATTCGAAAAGAGTTATTGAATATAGTTTGTTCGGAAAGAGTTGTCAAATATAGCTTATTCGAAGAGAGATAATCGAATATAGTTATTCGAAAGGGAGTTACCGAATAGAGATTACTCGAAAGAGAGTTATACGTCGAATTTGATTTTATCGAATTCGGGAAAGTACTATTTACTTTTTGGTTTTTAAATCAAGATTGATTTATTTAATACATAAATTAATTTTAAATTATTCAAATTAAGACATAAAAGTTATAGTTTTAAAGTCAGATATTTCAGAAGTAAGGTTTATAACGTTATCGTATAACCAATGTTTTATCCAAGAAAGAAATTCATAAATATAAATTCGAGAATTTGCATAAGCAATGGTTGTAAAAAAATTAGAGTGTTGAGCTTTATTTGTTGCGAGGATAAGGACGTTGTTCAGTTAAGGTCTAAGAGGTAATTATACCCCAATTTTATTGACTTCGAAATTAACTACGGAATAGTTGAAGTTCGATGGCGAAGACTGATTAAAGATACATAAAGTAATAAGCGATGAATGGATTGAGTAGTCATAACGACGGTTTATACAACATTCGTTTGAAATACATATAAATGAGTTTGGAAACGTTTTCCAAATATAATCAGAAATGTTATCTAAGAATAGAAAATGAAATGTTTTGTTGTTAAGAAATATTGGAATGATAGTGACACGTAAATAAGAAATGGAAACGTTTTCCAATATTATTAAAGTATATTTTCTAAATTTAGAAAGATAGAATGTATGTATATAGAACAGGAAATGGGTAAATGGATAAATTAATGATAATTTAATATAAGAGATAAATGTTGATTGATGATTGATCGATCGAATTTTATCAGGAAATAAGATAGTTGGTTGTACAATTGTTTTTCTTTGATAGTTAAATCACCGACTATCGAAGTTTTTGACCATTTTCCATCATTAATACGGAGAGAGACCGGGATCAGATTCATTATCTGAAAACCACTCTGTATGGACTTAAGCATTGCGATCAAATATGATGAAGATAATGGAAGACGGAGTTATGCAAGGGCTGTCCTATTTACGGAATAGTACCTTTGGTTCGTCTAGTCCTAGGACAACTTGTATGGAAGAATGTCTAATAGAGTATATTCAAAAGATTGCGTAATTTGATCTCTTCAAATGTATTTACATTGGTGGCGGAGGAATTCGTTTGCCTTAGCTGTATACCCATGCTATTTTTGGGGAAATCAATTTGTGATTTGGTGAGTATGACGATGTGACATTCAAAGTAAATAAAGGTGTGATCTGTACATTATGGCCTCAAGCCTCACAACCGGGAAATGACAAAAATCGGGCAGACAACATGGCTATGTGGGTCGCTCCCATTAGGGTATATAATCACCTATCTGGAGAAATTTCATTTCCTTCTTTATTCCATTCGATGTTGTCCCTTTCGGAAAATGGTTGCCGATCCCAACTGTTGGTGATATACATTCGATACACTCGAGCGAAATGAGTGGTTGGTCATGTGTGGGTCGGGTTGCAAGATATTCTTGTTGAACCCAATGTATTCCCCTCTAGAGATACACTATCGGCAGGTGGTTCCTCACCTTGTCATAGTCAGAATCCAATTTCCAATAAGAGCCCACGGTTTTGATTGTATAATATATATGCGGAGTGTGAGATGCAAGCGTTCCGCTAGATTGTTATTTATTTGTATCTAGACACTATTATAATATTAGAAGATACATTTGATTTCAAAATGGTTTGGGTTATTGTAAGGTAAAAACCATCCATGTTTATGTGTGGATCGGTCTTACGATTAACTTTTCTTTAAAAATGTTTTTGAAAAGTTAAACAAGTGTATTGGATTCATAAGGGAAAAACCCGTTCCGTTTTTACGGCGTGGTCTTATGAGATATCCTTTATCAAATCAAGTTGTTTTAAAATTGTTTACTCATACCAGTCCCATGACTGACCCAGAGTTTATTTTTCTATGTCTTCCCTAAACTCTTCGGTGCCCAAATTTGTATCGGCAGTCCAATAAGTTTAGGATTTTACAGATTTATCTAGAAGAGCTTGGAGCAGTAGGCTTCAGGGTTATATAACTATTCTTTATTTCCGCTGTGTTGTAAGTGTTGTACTTTGATAATGGTATGTATATTCAAGTACAGATTTGTATTTCAAAGTAATTTTATATAGCATATTTTATTCGTTCCGCTGCGAGATTCGTGTTACTCTGACTGTGTTGTTATTCTCTTCTTCTTCTATTCTAATTTTCTATCATATCTATTCTCATCCTCTAACTTCTTTCTATTAACTATCCGGTATTTCCGATGCTTGGATAGTTGACATTAAGTTTATGTCGATTACCAAGGTTGCAGATTCCCCGGGTCGTTACACCTCGTATGCACTAACTTCTCCAACTCCCTCTCTCTCTATACCTTCCTTTTTCTTTGATCATCTATTGTCCTTTCATTCCTTCTCTTCTCTAGTGTTCATCTCCACTTCTCGTGCATGACTTCAACCGTGCACATGCACAGCCCATTCCACCACCTCCTTATCACTCTAGTGTCCGCCACGAGTCTGAACTCCATCACCGAGTTCACCTTATCACCAAACCCTTCATTTGTTACTACATTAAATTTTGATGCTCAAGCCAAACTCCCAAAAGAAAGTCACTTCCACTGAACTACCTCGTACCATCACCACCCCCAAGATCTATCGCCACCGCACTCCAGTCACTCGACGCCAACACCTCCCTTTTCAAAAACCACCAAGTGCGCAACCATCTAATACCCTATGGAAGGTGCAGTTCGCACAATTTCCAAGACCTCCATAAATAGCAGTGAACCCCATTTCGACCAAACTCTCACAAATTTCCCACTTAAAAATTTTAACAACCCGAAAATCTTGGCCAGTTTAAAATTTTTATTTTGGCAATTTTAGCGAATTTTGAAGATTTAAAATAGATTATTTTAAATAATATCAACGAAAAATTTATTTTGAATAGAATTCATCGTATATATTATATACGTAGTCGTTAGAATATAAATATTTATGTATAATTATAAATAGAATTGAAAATGGCGCGGTAGTTCGATAATTCGATTTCAAACTTCAATTGAATGTACCGGGTGCAAAACAATCCAGATTTTAGTGAAACCAAAAACATTAGGATCTATTCGTGAATATCTTTCCAACGAATCCGAAAAATCAAAATTTCATTGCGGGAATCAAAAGATATGTCCAGTTGAAGATTCTGAATAGTCGCTATGGAATTCAGGCCCTTAAAAATGGAAATTTTGCAAACGTCCTCGGATTTCGACGAAACCACTTTTGTTGGGTCCGTGATGTCAAATTATTGCTAGATTCCAAATTTCATAATTTTTCGAATCAATATGTGAGCGTGGCAAAGGAAAACGTGTTTGACCAGTTTTAGTTGATTTTAATCAACTGGAAATTGACCATTTTTCTAACGGTCTCAGAATCCGACGAAACTAGCTTTGTTAGGACCGTATCTTCAATACGAAGCTAGAATTTTTTTTTCTGGGATCTATAGAGTTAGTATGTGACCCCAGTAAATTGAACTGCGCGTTCAAATTCAATATATAGAGTTATATGTTGACTTTGACGGAAACTGATTGAAACGATCGAATCAGCTTGCGATACATATCCCATTGTGTTCGGAATAGGGGTAATTAGCTATGGACGACAGGCGGTGGGCCTCGTTTTGAGGTCATATGTAAAAGTCAACGTTTTGAAATTAAATAATAATAAAATTAATTAATTAAATCTCTCTCCTCACCCTCTCCTATACCTCTGCCCCCCCCCCTTCTCGTTTTCAATTCGATCAGAAAGAAAATAAAACCCTACGAACCCTTCCACCGCGCCCCTCCATCGACGGAGACCACCACCGTCGGAGGCGATGGACCCCCCTCCCCTCACCGCGGCGAATCCCTCCCCAGCGCGCTCCTCCTCTCCCCTTCCGAGACGCGAACCCCCTTTCCCCTTCAGCCAAATCGAGCCCCAAATACCCCGCGCCCGGTGCACCGCATCATCCCAGACCCGACCACCCCCTAGCGCACTACCCTTTCGGACCATCTCATCCACCATCGTTCAGCCTTCTCGTGAGAATCCTGAACTCGTGCGACCACCAAAGAGGACCGGATAAGCATCGTTGGGCGCGGCGGGGTCTGGGCCACCCACGGTGGCAGCGAGCCGACCTCCGATCAACTGAGGAGGCTGCGAGGGGGATTGAAAGGAGGCGAACTCCCTATTGTCGAGACCTGAAGCGCGATACAGGAATATCAGCGTTGAGTAAGCTTTTTATTTTATTGGATTCCCTTTTTCAGTTTTAATATATATAATAATAGGTTTAAATTTTCGATTTTTATTATTATGAAACCATGTTTAAAATCCAATTTATAACGAGTTTAACATTAAATAAAAATTCAATCTTTTTATATACATTAACATAATAAAGACACAATGTTTAACATAGGAGAAAGCGTAGATTTTATAAACATGGAAGGTTTGATTTTTATTATGTAAAAGCAAGAATAAAGGTTTGATTTTTATTATGTAAAAGCAAGAATAAAGATTTGATTTTTATTATGTAAAAGCAAGAATAAAGGTTTAATTTTTATTATGTAAAAGCAAGAATAAAGGTTTGATTTTTATTATGTATAATCATGTTTAAAGATTAAATTTTTATATAGTGGAAATGTTAAAGATGTGTTCTTTCTGGTAGTAGCAATGTAAAGAAAAGATTTTTATATATTGAATAGCATAGTAAAAATTCGATTTTTATATATTGAATAGCGAAGTAAAAATTCGATTTTTATATATTGAATAGCGATGTAAAAATTCGATTTTTATATATTGAATAGCGTAGTGAAAATTCGATTTTTATATATTGAATAGCGAAGTAAAAATTCGATTTTTATATATTGAATAGCGTAGTAAAAATTCGATTTTTATATATTGAATAGCGAAGTAAAAATTCGATTTTTATATATTGAATAGCGAAGTAAAAATGTGATTTTTATATATGTAGAGAATACGGGTAGTGAAAATTGACAAGAAGCAAGAACGACGAAGATTTCTACCTAAGAAGAGTCGTGGCGTTGGATTAGCAATTCTGTGAGAATTTCTCACTTCTTAATTTGATTTTCCTAGTTATATATATACTAGGATGCAGACGATGTTTAGTAGCACCCGACACCCGTCGTCCACAGACCATGGACGGCTTGTATGCTTGTTTGTTAGATTTTGATGTGTAGTTGATTGTGTGATGTGATATGAAATGAAATAAAATATTTATATAGTTGAAAATATTTTATAGTTAAAAATAGAATTTTTAACGTGCATATAAAATGAAATAAAAATAAACAGATCGGACGATTTGTTTATATATACACACTTGACTGATATTGATTGGGACGATAAATTTTACACATCGCCCAACTGCACAAATAAAAATCTGTGTTGGATTGCTTGAAACCCTACACGGGTATTGGGATGATATTTGACGTACACTAATCCCGATTATTTAGTTGTATGTCGATCGATTGATTGACAGACTGTTATGAGCGTTAAATATTTATATTTGATGCTTATACAGTGTAGAATGCACTTTGGATGATGGTTGATTGTTCATCGTTGTTATTGTATACATATGTTGTAGAAAAATCCATATAATTAACATTATATGGTAATTGATTGGGCCTCATTCCAGTTTTAAAATAGAAATATTTGAAAAAGAAATATTTGAAATAGAATATTTGAAAATAGGAATATATGAAGCCGTATTGATTAGATTAACGCCATTTTGATGTGAACGATATTTATATCGATTTTATTCATTTTATAATGAATATCGAAGGTGATTTCAAAATCTGATTTTTCGAAAAGAATTGAAACTCGAATTGATATTGAATATAAATGAGTTCGAATTAAAATTGAATAGAAATGAATTCGAATTGAAATTGAATCGAATTGAAATTTAATATAAATGAATTAGAATTGAAATTGAATTGAATTGAAAACGAACTGAAAGTGAATTCAAAATCGATTTGAATTGAAACCGTTTTGAAAATGAATTTAAAACGATTTATAAAGCATGTTTTGAATTGAAATCGACGAAGTATATATTATATATATAATATAATGGCCTGAATAGAACGCGCCCCGCCGCGGCAGTTCGCGAATTTCGACCATTGACTTCGAACGGATATTACGGGAGATCCGACCGTCGGATTCTCCTAAAACCGGAACCGTTAGGTTCGTATAGAAAAGAGCTTTCTAACGAATATTAGAAATTAGAAATCTAACGGTGGGATTTGGAATTATGTCGAAATCAAATTTGGAAAAGGTCGATGTAAGTGCAGTTCGATGGCCATTGATGGAAATCGACTGTACGGGCCTTGATAAAATTATTAAAAATAGTAATAATTTGTGTAAAATCATAAGAAATGATTTAGAAAGGATTGGGATGAAAAAACTCCAAATCTGAAAAGATAAAAATAGGTTTTTATCGAAATGAACTAGTTTTGAACTAGAATTATAATTCTATTTATTTTTAAATAAATAAATTGAATTTGAAAGGGGTTTTAAAAATAAACTGAATTTCCAATGATTGCACTGGAGTGGATTTGAATCGAAATTGTCTTCGGAATATTTCGATGTTGGAATTTGTGATTATATGGATGTTGTTATTGAAATTTGAAAGATATATATTTACATCGTTATTTCCAATACGACAATTGTTAATCGTAGAATTTGATATTGAATATAAGCCGATATATTTTCTATTCAGAGCCTTGTATTGAATATCAAATGTGATTTGGGTTTGTCGTGAATGGTGTCTTCACTAACACTGTTCTTGAACCCAGTTGAGAGAAGATTAAATCCTTTTATTTAGATTTAAGGAAGTGTACCGATTAAATAATATTTAACTGGAATTGAATTTATATTGATTTTTTGGTTTATCGTGGACAGTGTTTTAAATAACACTCGTTCTTTAACCCGATAATTAATGGAATGTGATTCTGGGTTTATCGTGAACTATGTTTTAAACGACACTGATTCTTTAACCCAGTTAAAGATTAAAACTAAGTGGAGTTTTAATGAATCTTTAATTAGATTGAAATAATCAAAAATGGAGTATCACTAGTTTTACTCCAGGCGATAGTTAAATCTTCAATTAGATTTGAACGTGAAATGGTAATTGAATTTACCGATAACACCGTGGTGCTAGATATGAAGTATTACCAGTTTTACTTCACGGGATGAATAGGTTGGGATTGGTAAATTAAAACAAATGATTACTTCGGTAAGGTTCGTTAATCCTGACTAGTTGAATCAAAATTCAAAAGAAGATTAGAGAATAAATTCAAGGAATTTATCTTGGATAAAATTAATGGGAACCTATTCCCTCAGAATGTGATTTTGTGAATAAAAGAATATTCTGAATTGGAATGAGGCGTTTGTCATGTTTGTGTAACATTTGTTTATCATATACGTGGGTTGTTCAGAAAGGCCGGGTTTATACCCATTCTGAATAACTAATTCGACGAGATGTCGAAGATGAAGACGGTGGTTGAAGACCGGAAGTATTCACATCGTTTGGGTGATTACTGATGATCTTGATTGGGCTTTACACCCAAGAAGATGGAAACAGTTGGTGATCGTCCAGACGTACTTGGAGATCGATGGATATGCGGGGTACTAGGTGCCTCCGGTTTCGTTCAGACCTAGAACGGACTTGTAAATGGACCGTGTGTGTGTCTGACATTGGATTTTAGTCCGTGTGATTGATCTCTATTAAATATATATCTGTTTGGCGGCGGAGAATTTATTCTCTTGCTTAACGCCCTTCTATGATACGTACGAGCTCAGGGGTTATATATTGATGGATATCAAACGCATGGAGTGAATTGCCTGTGTGGCATGCCTAAGTGGCAATTGATCGAGGCTTCTGTTGAAAAGCAAAATCTTGTGGTGATGATCAAAGCACAGCCTATGTGGCACAGCTTTGTGTAACGTGAATTCGCGAGCCTCACACCCCGGTTGTGAACCAAAAACGGGAGAGGACGTCAGGGAGGGCATGCGTTTCTTTCTAGCTAGGGTGGTGTTAGTGACCCACCAGCCCTGACATTTATATACTTTTCACCTATGTGGTTGTTGCTGTTGCGAGGCGCCTCGGTTTGATCGGACGATCTGGGTCCGGTGGAGTCATTCGTTGGCTCATTTACGCCCGAAAGGGCGGGGAAACGCATGTTCAGGATTTAAGTTTAATCCACATCGGTGGACCGGCCATGAGGATCCAAGGGTCGATGCGCTCTGACCCTGAGGCTCGGGCTAGACAGTCTCGAAGTCGGTGAGGACTATCTTTTGCCTCGGTTCATAGACGGAAATCCAATTTCCAAATACGTGACATTTGCAGTTTTATTTGTAGAGCCTAGTATGGCGACATGATATATGGTACCCATGCCGCCTATGTAATGACCCGGATTTTGAGAGACTTTGGTTATCGACATAAACACGATGTCGATAACCAAAACATCGAAAAATCCTGGTAATTAGTGAAAGAAATTAGCGGGTGAGAAAAGATAAGATAGAAACTTAGAATAGAAGAAGAAGAAGAACACAACATCAGAGTAACACTAATCTCACAACGGAACGAATAACATATAATATATAACATAACTTGAAATATACATTTGTACTTGAATATACATCAATATCAAAGTACATTACTTACAACACAGCGGAAATAACTATAGCTATATGATCCTGAAGCCTCCTGCTCCAGCTCTTCAACTATATCTGTAAATCCCGACTACTTGACTGCCCATACAAATTTAGGCACCCAAGAGTTTAGGGAAACAAACAAATAAACTCCGGGTCAGTCATGGGACTGGTATGAGTAAAACAGTTTTAAAACAGGTTGAATAAGTAAACGATATCTCATAAGACCACGCCGCATAACGGAACGGGTTTTTCCCTTATGAGAATCCAAAATATCTTTATATCAAAAACCTTTTGATATTATAATAATGTCTATCAACCACAGTATATATAATCATCTAGCAGAAACGCTTTCATCTCACGTTCTACATATATAGTATACAATCAAAACCGCAAGCACGTATTGGGTAATGGATTTCCAACTATGACAAGGTATGGAACCACCTATCGCTCGTGTACCTCTAGAGAGGAATACACTGGGTTCAACAAGAACATCTTGCAACCCGGCTACACATGACCGACCACTCATTTCGCTTGAGTGTATCGAATGTATATCACCAACGGTTGGGATCAGCAATTGTTTCCCGAATGGGACAGCATCAACAATAGATTTTTAGAAGTAAATGAAACTCTAGATCAGGTGATTATACACCCTACTTCGGTGCGACCGACTTAGCCATGTTGCATGCCCGATTTCTGTCATTTACCGGATGATGAGGCTAGAAGCTACGCTTTATCATCACATCAGATTCACCTTGAATGCCACATCATCAAATCCATCAAATCACCGATTGACATCTACAACAATACATTATGTGTTAGCTAAAAGAAGTTTCCTTCTCCGCTTCCACTCTTGGTACGGTTGGAGAAATCAATATACGTGATCGTCTGGACATACTCTGTCAGTCATCCGTCCATACAAGTCATCCAGGAATAGGATGAACCGAAGGCACTATTCTGTAAACAGGATAGCCCTTGCATAACTCCGTCTTCAATTTCCTTTGGCATATATGATTCGCAACGCTTATTCCAATACAGAGTGGTTCTTTGGATAATATCCAACCGGTCTCTCCATATTAACAACGTTAAAATGGTCAAAACTTCAATAGTCTGTGATTTAAATATCGAAGAAAACAGGTGTGCAAACAACGAATTCATTTCCAAATGGAAATTTATATCAATCAAACATCATTCAACTTTTAACTCTTTATTTCATTAATTTTACTTATCTCATGTTTCCCTATATTCAATATTTCTTATTTTCTAAATTTGGAAAATATACGTTATTAACAATGGAAAACATTTCCATTTCTTGTTTCCTTTATTAGAAAACATTTCTGGTTTCTTATTTGGAAAACATTTCCAAAGCTCCTTCATTGGACTTAGACAGATGTTTAAACAAACATCGCTATGCCAACTCAAACCATTTCCTTTACTGCCAAACCTTAACTATTCATCACTTAAAACGAAGCCAATCAAGTTGGGGTAGAACTACCTCTCAGACCTTAACTGAACAACATTTCTAACTTTGAAATAGGCAAAGTTCACTTTATATTCCTTTTACTAACTTCCTTACTTTACCCTCCTTCGAATAGCTATATTCGATTGACTCCTTTCACTTAACTCTATTCGATTAACCCTTATCAGTTAACTCTATTGGACTAACACTATTGGATTAACTCTATTTGACTAACGCTATTGATTTACTCATTTCACTTAACTCCTTTCGAATAAACTATATTCGATAACTCCTTTTTCTTTCTTCGAATAAACTATATTCGATTAACTCCTTTTACTTTCTATTCGAATAACTATATTCGATTAACTCATTTGCTTTAACTCTAATCGATTAAACTAACATCTATTAACTCCTTTGCTTTAACTCGAATCGATTAAACTAACATTGATTAACTACTTTGCTTTAACACCAATCGATTAAACTATATTTGATAATTCCTTTTACTTTCTTCGAATAAACTATATTCGATTAACTCATTTGCTTCTATTCGAATAACCATATTCGATTAACTCTTTTTACTTTCTATTCGAATAACTATATTCGATTAACTCCTTTTACTTTCTATTCGAATAACTATATTCGATTAACTCCTTTTACTTTCTATTCGAATAACTATATTCAATTAACTACTTTTACTTTAACTCTAATCGATTAACTAACATCGATTAACTCCTTTTAACTTTAACTCTAATCGATTAACCTAACATCGATTAGTTCCCTTTTTGAATAAACTATTCATTTATAAAGATTTACTTTTAGTAACGGTTCTTCACTTTACAAATGATTTCCCTTTTATTCTAACTTGTCCTTTGATTTTATAAATATTTCTTTATTAAAAATTCCTTTCCTTATCTATATAAAATCCATCGATTTTGTATAAATAATTCATTTTCAAAATACACTTTGAAAATATTCCTTTATCAACATTCGGTATGTTATGGTATTCAAAATATCAAATCACGATGATCAGTATCGTCCAAACACATGTAATCGACAACAGATTATATATCACATCATATATCACAATATATGAAAAACAGTAAAATAAATGTTGAGGAATCAAGTCGGATTCCTCCAACCTGTTTCCCTGCATCACAGATGTTAAACAATACAGATAACATCACTTTTCAGTCCCATATGATATATTCTGTTAAACAAAATCAATATAGAAAATTTAACTAACTGACTAGCAGTTCAATCAAACAGTCAGCATACAGTCAATCAGCCAATATCTAACAGTTCTAAAAATACAACATGAAATTATAAACTGTTCAGAGTTAGTGAGATTTACACACAGTTGCGCGTTAGCCGTAAAATAACAGTTTGCGTTATTTGATTCAGTCGGACAATTTATTTCGCCATAAATTGTAACGAGCTCGGATTTACTCCCGGTCAGCTCCATTGCGTAGTGTCCGTCCATACGATTTCAACGTGACTAACGGTTCGTAATTCTGACTCCGTATGAACGAAATATTCAGTTTTTAAATTAGTGTACTATTTAAAATAAAATAAAACTTTAAATTCATGTCAATTGGGCCTCACTTGAATCCGGCCCATGCCTCTACCATACCAGCCCGTCCGCACTTCATCTCCCCCAACACAGATCGCTCCATCCAGATGCAAACCAATGCCATTAACAGAAATTCATCCCATCCTTTCTCCTTCTTCAAAACACGAATTCAAGAACAAACAACCCTGATTCATTCTCCTTTGAAAACTCCACAACCCTGGCTCCATCAGATGGAGCTCGAACTCCATTTGTCTGCTGCGTCGACAACAGGTCACTGCTCCGCAACAGTGTCGAGATCGACACTTCTTATCCCTAAATCGCACCAAACTTTCACACAACGTGCTGCTCTCCACAACAAAATCAACGGCCTACCTCGATTTTCAAATAAATGAATACACCTTCCGAATCGATGAACACTAAATCGATGACATCTGCTGTATGTATTTCGCAGCAAACAAAAGCGTTTGAAACTCGTACAAAACCTATACCAACTCGAAGAGAACGAGATAAGGATTGTAATAATATTTGGCTTGATATTTATAGATTTTTCTTTGATTTTATTTTGATTTCTTAAGCTCTCAATTTTGGGTTTACAGAAAAAAAAAAGTGGCGGCTTAGGATTTGTTTATACAAGGGGGACGGGTTATTTCTATGGTTGAAAAATAAAGGGAATGTGGCTCTTTAATGTTCACCCATTTTGTTTTAGATATTTTATATCCATTTTTGTAAATTCCATTCATATACAATTGCTATAGACAGAATTAATACATCGTTGTGACGACCAATGGGTCAGGATCCAAAAAATATAATAATACCTGTAGATGGACTCATATTGTGAAACCCCAAAATCACTGATTAAGGGTGCAAAATACTCCAAATAAAAAGTTGCTTATTTAATTAATTAAAAATTACAGTAAAATTCTAATAATTAAATTATCACTACTTCCCAAAAGAAACTTGTCTAAATTCAAACCCTATCTCTGGTTATATCGAGTAACCCTTTACGGTCGATAAACGATTCTATAGCGACTTTTCTGAAATTTGATTTGGACATATCCCAAAATCTACACGACGAAATCCCGATCTTTCTCTTCCACTAGAAAGATATACTCCATCAGCTCCACACGTTTCTTGTTTCACAGAAATCCGATTTAAAACGGCTTCTGTATATTCAGTTGAAGTTCGAATCACCAATTTACGAACTGCAGCGCCATTTCAAGCTCAAATTTAATTATATTAAAATTCTACGTTCAACTGACGTCGACTGAATATATTCGTTATTCAAATTCAATTCTAAACTGAATTATATATCACAGATGATCCGGTTCACACCATATCGTCATTTCAGCCAATTCTGATTATTTCAGAATTAAATATATTATTTAATTTATTATTTTAATTAAATATTCACCATTATTTAATTCCACGACCATTAAATACTCTAAACCACCATATATATAATTAAATAAATTAATTCTAATACCTCTGCCAATGCGGGTCATTACAATCTTCCCCACTTAAAATAATTTCGTCCTCGAAATTGCTAAAAGGTAGAGGACGACCCTATCGACTGGTTAGAACATATTTGTTCACTTCTTAACTTCAGTTTCAACTGAACCAATTTAATTTCAATTAAATTATTAATTAATTCTTATCAACGAAAATTTTCAAAAATCCTGAAAATTTTCTAACGCCTTAACTCCTCGAAAAATTTCGCCAGCACCTCCTTTGTACTGGTCAATCGGTCAAACCACCACTCGCCTCTCTGGGCCATCTCCAACCCAAAAGAAAATCAAACAGCCAAGCGGCTTGTCAATTCGGCTCACAAATCTTATATCCAATAGAAATATAAACATTTACCTTTTTGTCAGCATATCATTATATCCTTTCCACCTGTTATCAATTCGGTGGATACATGGGTCATCCCAATCAAATGCCCATCTGCTTTTATCCACGACACAACCATTCGCTTATATCCTAAGTCGAATTTTATTTCAAATTCGAGTTCCATTCTCGATTTCAAACTCTTAACTTCCCAATCCAATTTTCATTTCAAATTCTTATCTCGACAATCCAATTTTATTCAAGAACAAATTTTCCCTGATATCGTTCTATTTCCATTCAGTTTTCACTTAACTGTTTCAATTCAATTTCAGCTTACTTTCGCAAAATTCTATTTAAATTTGTTCTTAATTCAAACAGTCTCTTCCTGGGAATTTTAAACAGTTTACTTTTTCAAAAATCAAATTTTCCTTTTGAACATGTCACTGAGCCTTTAATTAATATTCCATTAGTTAAATCACTTCTCTATTTCATTATCAATATTTGTTAACCAAATATTTTCAATAACCATATTGGCCTTTTATGTTATTTGGAAAACATTTCCGAATATCCCCTTTCTTTATTTTCTAAACTTTAGAAAATACATGCTATTTAAAATTGGAAAATATTCCAATTACTAATCTCTTTTCCGATCTCGTTTATTTCTATACTTAGGAAATATTCTATATTCTATTTCCAATCTTACATTTCATTTGGGTTAAAACGGATGTTGTGTAAAACATCGTTACGACAACCCAAATATTGTATTCAACTAACTCCTATTCACCATTGATCTTCGAGCCTGAAATCTTACTATTTATTTGTTAATAATGAAATCAATCAAGTTGGGGTATAACTACCTCTCAGACCTTGACTGAATAACATTTATAACGTCAAAACAGACATGACTACTTACTCGAACAATCAATAACATGCAACTACTTCTTTACCTTTAAACACGTATACACTTTTTCTTTCTATTCTTACTCTTCCTTTTTTTTGATTTTACTATTCTATTTCTAAGTTCGTTTCCTTATCGACTTATATATATATATATTTATATATATATATATATATATATATATATATCGATCTTAAAAATATTCTAACTCCTTAAATTCCCGAAAACAAATTTGCCATAACCTCCTTTGTACTAGGAGCATCGGGATATTTCAAATAGCCTCCCATGGCCCTTACCAATCCAAAGGAAAAAGAAAAAGCTAAGCGGCTAGCCGATACGGCACACAAAATCTCATATATGAATTAAATACATACCATTTCGTCGAGCATTCTATTTATATACCTTCATACCTTATCCATACATATCTCATGTACATTTATACATTTTTAATTCATTTCAACTTAATCCAATCATTTTAACTTAGTTCGTTAAGTGATTTTCAAATTACTGGTTTGCCCATTTCACCCTTTTTATTTGAATATACATGTTCAAATATAGGTTTAACTTGTTTATCAACTAATTGAATTCCATTTCAATTTTATTTGAATTTCCTATATTCAAATTCCATTTCAATTCTCTTATTAAAATTCTATATTTGAATTTCATTTCAAATCTCTTATTCAAATCCCATTTTTGAATTTCATTTCAATTCTCTTATTCAAATTCCATATTTGAATTTCATTTCAATTCTATTTGAATCTTCTATATTCAAATTTCATTTTCACTTTCGATATTCAAATCCTATATTTGAATTCCTATATATTTTCTATATTCAAATTTCATTTCAAACTATTTGAATTCTATATTCAAATTTCATTATTCAAATCTTCTTTATTCAAATCTCATTTGAATTTCTATATCAAATCCCCATTTGAATTTTCTATATTCAAATCCCCTTTTGAATTTTCTAATTCAAATTTTACGTTTGAACTTCCTTTATTCAAATTCCTTTTCAAACTTTCTTTATTCATATGTCTCGATTTCAATTCCTTTTGAAATCGATATTTCTACCTTTGGAAAATAGATGTAACGACCCAGAAAATCTGAACCAATTTAAAATTTTTAAATTGGCTAAAATAATGGATTTTAAATATTTAAAATAAATATTTTAAATAATGGCGATGAAAACTGAGGTTGAATCGACATTTGAAAACGAATATAATTAATTATAATTATATATAGAATTGAAAATGGCGCGGTAGTTCGATAATTCGATTTCAAACTTCAATTGAATATACCGGGTGCAAAACAATCCGGATTTTAGTGAAACCAAAAATATTTAAATCTGTTAGTGAATATCTTTCTAACGAATTCGACCAATCGAAATTTGATAGCGGGAATCAAAAGGTATGTCCAGTTGAAAATTCTGAATAGTCGCTATGGAATTCAGGCCCTTAAAAATGGACATTTTGCAAACGACCTCGGATTTCGACGAAACCACTTTTGTTGGATTCGTGATGTCAAGTTATTGCTAGGTTTCAAATTTCGTAATTTTTCGAATCAATATGTGGGCGTGGCAAAAGAAAACGCGTTTGACCAGTTTCAGTTGATTTTAATCGACTGGAAATTGGCCATTTTTCAAACGGTCTCAGGATTCGACGAAACTAGTTTTGTTAGGACCGTATCGTCAATACGAAACTAGAAATTATTTTTCTGGAATTTTTCTAGTTAGTATGTGACCCCGGTAATTTGAAATGTACGTTTAAAATTCAATATAGTGATTTAAATGTAAATTCAAAAGGAAACTGACTGTAACGATCAAATCAGCTTGCGATACATATCCCATTGTGTTCGGAATGGGGGTTAAACGCTATGGACGACAGGCGGTGGGCCTCGTTTCGAGGTCGTATGTAAAAGTCAACCCTTTTGGCAAAATTAAATAATTAAATAATAAGAAAAAAAAATATATTATTTCCCTCCTTCTTCTTGCCCCCCCCCCCGATTCACAATCCAGTTAAACAGAAAAAAAGGGAAAAAAAAAAACCCTAAGCCTATCGAGCAGCCGCCCCCCCTTGAAGCGAACGACGCCGCCGCCCTCCTCCGTCCTGCTTCCCTCCTCCCAGGGCGAAATCCCCGAAGACCCCTCCTCCCCAGGTCGCACGAGCGCGACGAAGACCGAGCCCAGAACCATCGCGACGTGAATCCGCGAGCCCCCTGAAGCCTCGACGCCACCACCGCCCAGTTCGAGACCTGCCTCCGACGATCTGCGAAATTCCCCCCCCCCCCCCTCTGTAAGTATTTTGTTATTTTATTTTAATAATTTAAAAACTGTTTTTTTTCTAGAATTCAAAACTGATTTTATAATGATTTAAAAACTGTTTTTTTTATAGGATTTTAAAAACTGATTTTTGTTTAAATAGAAAAAAAAACTGATTTTGTTAAATAATAAAAAAAACTGATTTTGTTAAATAATAAAAAAACTGATTTTGTTAAATAATAAAAAACTGATTTTGTTAAATAATAAAAAAAACTGATTTTGTTAAATAATAAAAACTGATTTTGTTAAATAATAAAAAACTGATTTTGTTTTAGAAGTAAAAACTGATTTTGTTTTAAAAATAAAAACTGAAAATGTTAAAAGTAGAAAATAAAAACTGATTTTATTTTAAGGTTTAAAATAGAAAAAAGGTTTAAACTTTAAATAGGAAAAAGGTTTAATCTTTAAAGAGAAAAAGGATTTGAACTTTAAGAAGTAAAAATCAGATTTGTATATATTGAAAGTCGAAGTAAAAATCATATTTTTATATGTTGAAAGTCGAAGTAAAAATCATATTTTTATATGTTGAAAGTCGAAGTAAAAATCATATTTTTATATGTTGAAAGTCGAAGTAAAAATCATATTTTTATATATTGAATAGCATCGTAAAAATTCGATTTTTACATATGTAGAGAATACGGGCGACGAAGCAACAAAAGGCGAAGATTTCTATAAAGGAAGTGTCGTGCAGTTGGTTAGCTATTGGTGAGATTTCTGATTTAAAAATATTATATATGTGTGAAAATGAAAGTGAATTGCTATATATAAATATCTATATATATACATATATACGCCCCTCGTCCACAAACCATGGACGATATTTATTGATTGAAATTGTTGTGATAATTGATTGATAGCGAATGATTGTTTGGGATTGTTTGTGATTGATATTGGTTGATTGTGGTTGAAAAATACCCGTTCGTGGTTGAAAAATATTTGGTTGAAACCACATAGGATTAGTTTGTGGAAATGAAATAAATATATACATGTCGCCTGCGTGCGAACTAGATGCATGATCCCCATTGTAAAAAACCGCGAGGTTTTAAGGTAGAGCGAGGAGCCGTACTAGGGACGGTGCCGGTGTAACTACCCTGCCGTTATGCTGCCGAAATTTGGAATAATATTCGTGTGTTTGAATTATTTTCATATGCTTAAACTATATTTATTCATTGTATAGAAAACATTCATGTGTTGAATTGATATTCATTCGTTGTTTAGAAATTCATGTGTTGAATGGTATTCATATTTTGAAATAAATTGTTCGATAATAAAAATCACATTTTTATCTATATATAGAAACTATAGAAAACAATCATGTGTTGAATTGATATTCATTCGTTGTTTAGAAATTCATGTGTTGAATGGTATTCATATTTTGAAATAAATTGTTCAATAATAAAAATCACATTTTTATCTATATATAGAAACTATAGAAAACATTCATGTGTTGAATTGATATTCATTCGTTGTTTAGAAATTCATGTGTTGAATGGTATTCATATTTTGAAATAAATTGTTCGATAATAAAAATCACATTTTTATCTATATATAGAAACTATAGAAAACATTCATGTGTTGAATTGATATTCATTCGTTGTTTAGAAATTCATGTGTTGAATGGTATTCATATTTTGAAATAAATTGTTCAATAATAAAAATCACATTTTTATCTATATATAGAAACTATAGAAAACATTCATGTGTTGAATTGATATTCATTCGTTGTTTAGAAATTCATGTGTTGAATGGTATTCATATTTTGAAATAAATTGTTTGATAATAAAAATCGCCTTTTATCGACTATATGAACTATATAGAAAAATAGTGTTTTGAAATGAGTTGTTTTACAATAAAAATCACATTTTTATTGTATGCATAAATCGTTGAAATGCGAAGTGTTAAAAATAGCCACTTGTACAAAATAAACATATATGAGTTGAAATATTCATTAATTAGCTAATGAAATGATTTGCACCTATTTATGTAACATTAGAATGAATGGAGTTTTTAAACCAAATAGAAATCGAATATGAAGTCGAATAGAAATTGATAAATGATAAGAACTGTATATATATGCACATGCAATATTCATTGAACAGGTAATAGCAAAGGGGCTAGAGAAGAGGAATAAAATTTTGTGCCCGACAAATAGGTACACATTTACTGATTTGTTTGGGTGATGATTTTGAGCATGTTGGCTAGCCGCTTGGCTTTTTCTTTTTCTTTTTGAGATTAGAAGGACCGGGAACGCTATTTGCGATTTCCCGATGCTCCCGGTGCAGGGGAGGTTATGGAGAAATTTTTCCAAAATTTAAGGTGTTAGAAAATTTTTTGAAGTGAAAACGATATTGAAATCATTGAATGAACTATATTTATATAAATATATAAATATAAATAAAATTAAAACGAAACGAGGCCGTGCAGTTCGTATTTTGAAACCGTGATTTCAAGCAACTAGTGCGGGAAATCCGACCATTGGATTTTCCCGAAACCTCAACCGTCGGGTTCGCCTTGGAATAATCTTTCCAACGGCACCAACCTTGTTAAAATCCAACGGTTGGATTGTCTGGAATGTTTAATTCAATTCTGAAGAAAAACAGCGCCAGAAACGATTATATTTATTTATATATATAAATATAATTATATTTAATCGAATAACGACGCTGCAGTTCGTATTTTGAAATCGAAATTTCAAACGATTGTACCGGGAGATCCGACCGTCGGATTTTCCCGAAACTGGAACCGTTGGATTTGTTTTGAAAAGACCTTTCTAATGATGTAAATTTTGTAAAGATCCAACGGTTAGATTTTCAGATATGTGTAAATCAAATCTGAAGAAAAACAGCGCCACTGCCGCTTTATGGCCCGAAGCGTCGTTTTGAATAAAATAGCTATTTTAAATTAAATAAAAATAGCGATAAATAGTTATAAAATATCATAAGCGATATGGAATAGAAATAAACTGAATTTGTTCGATTTATGTGGTTTTTGATGGTTGAACGTGTTTGGTGTGAAAATTACATTAAAGAACAAGATTGGTGTTGTCAAATAATTTAACCATTGAAATAAATTGAATTGAAAATTCTAAATATACGAGAATTATTTGAAAAGGCTGAGTTAATTCTCATTTCAAATAATTGACCGACGATTGAAAGTCGAAGATGAAGACGATGGTCGAAGACCGGAGATCTTCACCTCGTTTGGATGGTAACCGAGGTCCTGATTGGGAGGCATCCCGAAATATGGATAATGAGTGGTGATCGTTCAGACGTACGTGGTGATCGATGGGTTTGCGAGGTATTTAGTGCCTCCGGTTTCGTTCAGACCCAGAACGGACTTGTAAATGGACTGTGTGTCCGACATTGGAATTTGTTCTGTGTGATTGATAGCCATCAGTTGCACGGTGTGAATTGCCTATGTGGCATGCTAAGATGCAGTGATCAGGGCTTATGTTGAAAAGCAAAGTCTTGTGGTGATGATCAAAGCATCGCCTGTGTGGCATAGCTTTGTGTATAACGTAAATTCGCGAGCCTCACACCCCGGTAGGAACCTAAAACGGGAGAAAGGACCTCAGGGAGGGCCTACGTTTCCTCCTAGCTAAAAGTGGCGTCAGTGGTTTTACACGCCCTGACGAGTTTGACTTATGTGGTTGTTGCTGTTGCGAGGCGCCTCGGTTAGATCGGACGATCCGGGTCCGATGGAGTCATTCGTTGGCTCGCTTACGCCCCAAAGGGCGGCGAAACGTAGTGCTCAGGTATAATAATCCACATCGGTGGACCGGCCCTGTCGCTCCAAGGCTTGCCTGCGCGCTTGCCTGAGACTCGGGCTAGGCAGTCTCGAATTCGGTAAGGACTATCTTTTGCCTTGGTTCATGACGGAAATCCAATTTCCAACTACGACATCGTGCGGTTTCGATTGTATATATATACATTTGGCGACATAGTGGCATGGGACGCTCATGTCGTCTATGATTGATAGTTATGATTTGAAATTGTTTTCAAAACATATAGACACTAGCAATAATATCAAATGACTTTGTTTTATTCGTATCAATCATATTTTGGCCATTATAAGGAAAAACTCTATCCTCCGGTTTGCGTTGCATTGTGTGATGGGAACTGAGTCTTATAACGGCTTCATTTTTATAAAAAGCATAGCGATGTTTAAAAGAAAGATTTGTTTTAAAGCACTGGCAATCCAATGGAGTAAACCCGTTCCGCGAAAGTGGCGTGGTCCTGTGATTAGCCAATTATATATGTGTTGAGTGGATTTCTCATACCAGTCCCATGACTGACTCGTAGTTTGTTTCACTCTCAAACTCGGGTGCCCCTTTTTCTACACGGGCAGCCTTGTATTCAGGTTTAGCTGGTTCTTTCTGGAAAGCTGGAGCTGAAGATGGATTCTATCATTTATTTCTTTTTATGCTGTTCAGCTCCTATTGTACATATTTTGTTTATTTCCGCTGTAGACATTTATGTATAGCTGAACTGTATTTGTACTAAGTAAGATCCTGTATACTGTGTAATTCTGATGATTACTTTTATCCAGTATATTTTGTTGTTCATTCTGGTGTATTTATTTAATTCTGTTCTGCTATTATCTGTTTCTGTGTTATATTCCAAAGATAACCTTGTTTCCGTGAGAACGGGAAATCGGGTCGTCTCAATAGATTTCCCTTTCAATTTCACACTTGTATTTTTATTTCTGAATTATCTAATGATAATTATCTTTACTTCATTTAAAAACTTCGTTCATAAAAGAACTATTTATAAACTTCGTTTATGAAGGAACTTCTCGTTTTATTTCTTTTAAAACAAGTTAATATTTCAAATCTATTTAAAAATTCCAATTCTGTATTTTAAATCCCATTTGAAATTCAACACAACTTGTCTTTTCCCAAAACAAATTCAAAACAGTATCTCTGGTAGTAATTCGTCACTTACAACTCGAAAATGAATACTGATGATGCAGCTATCATCATCAGAATCTATTTTCCAGTGATCGAAGTGAGTTCAATACTATAAAACCATTTCTAAACATTTCCACTTTGAAATTCATTTCAAAATATAATTCACACTGCTTGTAAAACAATTTAAAATCTCCCAAGATCTTAAATTTTCCTTATTTTTAATCCCAATCCATTTACAAACACTTATCCAATTCTCCAGAGTTTTAACTCTATTTCTGGTTTAAATTTCAGATTTTACTCATCTGATTTCACGTATTTCACTTATATGAATACTGATCGATTATTTACATAACCATTAAATTTATAATCTTACTCGATTATAATAACAACCAATATATCCATTATATTATAATCTTGATATATATATCTTCTTAATATCAATATTTACCTTGGGTAAACTTATTTTAATTTACCTTCTTTTCAAAACATATCGTGCCGACCCATCGTATTCGAGTGTTTATAAACTCCTACCGATACAGTGGATCAAACTGATCGACCAGAACCCATAAACAACTCAACCAATGAATCTCCACAATATAAAACAAATTTTTATATCAATAAAAAATACGTTAACTCGTATATATACACTCAATCTCAGTCTAGGGTATTACTAACCCTATCTCTACCGAGTCACGCCACAGAGCCAAGTAATTCTTAACCTAAGCTCGGATACCAACTGTAATGACCCGGATTTTGAGAGACTTTGGTTATCGACATAAACACGATGTCGATAACCAAAACATCGAAAAATCCTGGTAATTAGTGAAAGAAATTAGAGGGTGAGGAAAGATAAGATAGAAACTTAGAATAGAAGAAGAAGAAGAACAAAACATCAGAGTAACACGAATCTCACAACGGAACGAATAACATATAATATATATAACATAACTTGAAATATACATCTGTACTTGAATATACATCAATATCAAAGTACATTACTTACAACACAGCGGAAATAACTATAGCTACATGATCCTGAAGCCTCCTGCTCCAGCTCTTCAACAATATCTGTAAATCCCGACTACTTGACTGCCCATACAAATTTAGGCACCCAAGATTTTAGGGAAACAAACAAATAAACTCCGGGTCAGTCATGGGACTGGTATGAATAAAACAGTTTTAAAATAGGTTGAATAAGTAAACGATATCTCATAAGACCACGCCGCATAATGGAACAGGTTTTTCCCTTATGAGAATCCAAAATATCTTTATATCAAAAACCTTTTGATATTATAATAATGTCTATCAACCACAGTATATATAATCATCTAGCAGAAACGCTTTCATCTCACGTTCTACATATATAGTATACAATCAAAACCGCAAGCACATATTGGGTAATGGATTTCCAACTATGACAAGGTATGGAACCACCTATCGCTCGTGTACCTCTAGAGAGGAATACACTGGGTTCAACAAGAACATCTTGCAACCCGGCCACACATGACCGACCACTCATTTCGCTTGAGTGTATCGAATGTATATCACCAACGGTTGGGATCAGCAACTATTTCCCGAATGGGACAGCATCAACAATAGATTTTTAGAAGTAAATGAAACCTTAAATCAGGTGATTATACACCCTACTTCGGTGCGACCGACTTAGCCATGTCGCCGACCCGATTTCTGTCATTTACCGGATGATGAGGCTAGAAGCTACGCTTTATCATCACATCAGATTCACCTTGAATGCCACATCGTCAAATCCATCAAATCACCGATTGACGTCTACAACAATACATTATGTGTTAGCTAAAAGCAGTTTCCTTCTCCGCTTCCACTCTTGGTACGGTTGGAGAAATCAATATACGTGATCGTCTGGACATACTCTGTCAGACATCCATCCATACAAGTCATCCAGGAATAGGATGAACCGAAGGCACTATTCTGTAAACAGGATAGCCCTTGCATAACTCCGTCTTCAATTTCCTTTGGCATATATGATTTGCAACGCTTATGCCAATACAGAGTGGTTCTTTGGATAATATCCAACCGGTCTCTCCATATTAACAACGTCAAAATGGTCAAAAACTTCGATAGTCTGTGATTTAACTATCGAAGAAAACAGGTGTGCAGAAAACAATTTCATTTCAAAATGGAAATTTATATCAATCAAACATCATTCAACTTTTATCTATTTATTTCATTAAATTTACTTATCTCATGTTTCCCTATATTCAATATTTCTTATTTTCTAAATTTGAAAAATATACGTTATTAACAATGGAAAACATTTCCATTTCTTGTTTCCTTTATTAGAAAACATTTCTGGTTTCTTATTTGGAAAACATTTCCAAAGCTCCTTCATTGGACTTAGACAGATGTTTAGACAAACATCGCTATGCCAACTCAAACCATTTCCTTTACTGCCAAACCTTAACTATTCCTTAGTTAAAACGAAGCCAATCAAGTTGGGGTAGAACTACCTCTCAGACCTTAACTGAACAACATTTCTAACTTTGAAATAGGCAAAGTTCACTTTATATTCCTTTTACTAACTTCCTTACTTAACCCTCCTTCGAATAGCTATATTCGGTTGACTCCTTTCACTTAACTCTATTCGATTAACCCTTATCAGTTAACTCTATTGGACTAACACTATTGGATTAACTCTATTTGACTAACGCTATTGATTTACTCATTTCACTTAACTCCTTTCGAATAAACTATATTCGATAACTCCTTTTTCTTTCTTCGAATAAACTATATTCGATTAACTCCTTTTACTTTCTATTCGATTAACTCATTTGCTTTAACTCTAATCGATTAAACTAACATCGATTAACTCCTTTGCTTTAACTCTAATCGATTAAACTAACATCGATTAACTCCTTTGCTTTAACACCAATCGATTAAACTATATTTGATAATTCCTTTTACTTTCTTCGAATAAACTATATTCGATTTACTCATTTGCTTCTATTCGAATAACTATATTCGATTAACTCTTTTTTACTTTCTATTCGAATAACTATATTCGATTAACTCCTTTTACTTTCTATTCGAATAACTATATTCGATTAACTCCTTTTACTTTCTATTCGAATAACTATATTCGATTAACTCCTTTTACTTTAACTCTAATCGATTAACTAACATCGATTAACTCCTTTTAACTTTAACTCTAATCGATTAACCTAACATCGATTAGTTCCCTTTTTGAATAAACTATTCATTTATAAAGATTTACTTTTAGTAACGGTTCTTCACTTTACAAATGATTTCCCTTTTATTCTAACTTGTCCTTTGATTTTATAAATATTTCTTTATTAAAAATTCCTTTCCTTTTCTATATAAAATCCATCGATTTTATATAAATAATTCATTTTCAAAATACACTTTGAAAATATTCCTTTATCAACATTCGGTATGTTATGGTATTCAACATATCAAATCACGATGATCAGTATCGTCCAAACACATATAATCGACAACAGATTATATATCACATCATATATCACAATATATGAAAAACAGTAAAATAAATGTTGAGGAATCCAGTCGGATTCCTCCAACCTATTTCCCTGCATCACAGATGTTAAACAATACAGATAACATCACTTTTCAGTCCCATATGATATATTCTGTTAAATAGAATCAATATAGAAAATTTAACTAACTAACTAGCAGTTCAATCAAACAGTCAGCATACAGTCAATCAGCCAATATCTAACAGTTCTAAAAATACAACATGAAATTATAAACTGTTCGGAGTTAGTGAGATTTACTCACAGTTGCGCGTTAGCCGTAAAATAACGGTTTGCGTTATTTGATTCAGTCGGACAATTTATTTCGCCATAAATTGTAACGAGCTCGGATTTACTCCTGGTCAGCTCCATTGTGTAGTGTCCGTCCATACGATTCCAACGTGACTAACGGTTCGTAATTCTGACTCCGTATGAACGAAATATTCAGTTTTCAAATTAGTGTACTATTTAAAATAAAATAAAACTTTAAAATCATGTCAATTGGGCCTCACTTGAATCCGGCTTTTGCCTCTACCATACCAGCCCGTCCGCACTTCATCTCCCCCAACACATATCGCTCCATCCAGATGCAAACCACTTCCATTAACAGAACTTCATCCCATCCTTTCTCCTTCTTCAAAACACGAATTCAAGAACAAACAACCCTGATTCATTCTCCTTTGAAAACTCCACAACCCTGGCTCCATCAGATGGAGCTCGAACTCCATTTGTCTGCTGCGTCAACAGCAGGTCACTGCTCCGCAACAGTGTCGAGATCGACACTTCTTATCCCTAAATCGCACCAAACTTTCACACAACGTGCTGCTCTCCACAACAAAATCAACGGCCTACCTCGATTTTCAAATAAATGAATACACCTTCTGAATCGATGAACCCTAAATCGATGACATCTGCTGTATGTATTTCGCAGCAAACAAAAGCGTTTGAAACTCGTACAAAACCTATACCAACTCGAAGAGAACGAGATAAGGATTGTAATAATATTTGGCTTGAGATTTATAGATTTTTCTCCGATTTTATTTTGATTTCTTAAGCTCTCAATTTTGGGTTTACAGAAAAAAAAAGTGGCGGCTTAGGATTTGTTTATACAAGGGGGACAGGTTATTTGTATGGTTGAAAAAGAAAGGGAATGTGGCTCTTTAATGTTCACCCATTTTATTTTAGATATTTTATATCCATTTTTGTAAATTCCATTCATATACAATTGCTATAGACAGAATTAACTACATCGTTGTGACGACCAATGGGTCAGGATCCAAAAAATATAATAATACCAGTAGATGGACTCATATTGTGAAACCCCAAAATCACTGATTAAGGGTGCAAAATACTCCATATAAAAAGTTGCTTATTTAATTAATTAAAAATTACAGTAAAATTCTAAAAATTAAATTATCGCTACTTCCCTAAAGAACCTTGTCTAAATTCAAACCCTATCTCTGGTTATATCGAGTAACCCGTTACGGTCGATAAACGATTCTATAGCGACTTTTCTGAAATTTGATTTGGACATATCCCAAAATCTACATGACAAAATCCCGATCTTTCTCTTCCACTAGAAAGATATACTCCACCAGCTCCACACGTTTCTTGTTTCATAGAAATCCGATTTAAAACGGCTTCTGTATATTCAGTTGAAGTTCGAATCACCAATTTACGAACTGCAACGCCGTTTCAAGCTCAAATTTAATTATATTAAAATTCTACGTTCAACTGACGTCGACTGAATATATTCGTTATTCAAATTCAATTCTAAACTGAATTATATATCACAGATGATCCGGTTCACACCATATCGTCATTTCAGCCAATTCTGATTATTTCAGAATAAATTTATTATTTAATTTATTATTTTAATTAAATATTCACCATTATTTAATTCCACGACCATTAAATACTCTAAACCACCATATATATAATTAAATTAATTAATTCTAATACCTCTGCCAATGAGGGTCATTACAGCCTATGATTGATACTTATGATTTGAAGTTGTTTTATACACTATGCACTTATAATAGTATCAAATGATTTGTTTTAAACGTATCAAGCATTCTTTGGCTGTTATAAGGGAAAACCCTATCCCCTGGCTTGCGTTGCATTGTGTGATAGGACCTGGGTCTTATAACAGCTTCATTCTTCTTTATTTAGCATTGCGCTGTTTGTTGTTATGCACTGGTATTCTTGGGAGGAAACCCGTTCCGTGTTATACGGTGTGGTCCCTTGATTTACCTAACTTTAAAATAAAGATTAATAACTGTTTTAGTTCTCACACCAGTCCCATGAGTGACCTGGAGTTTATTATTTTAACCTAAACTCTGGGTGCCCCTATTTTGACACGGGCAGCTAGTAGTTTTGGTTTTGCAGATTTATATTCACAGGATCCGTGTTTACAGCTGGAACGATATCCGGAAAGCTTTGTATTCGTATATCTCCTTCTAGTTGTGTATTGTATTATTTTCCACTGCTATGTATTTAAATGTAATTTAAATCTCTGGTATTTCTGTGTAATATTTATTCATACTCTGTATATTCTTGTATTCTGATGCATTGTTGTAATATACAATGAAATTTTCTTCCGTTTGCGTTCTATTTTGTCGTGTTCTCAATTCTATCTGCTCTTTCCCTTCTCTTCGGAGACCGGGGAAGTTCGGGTCGTTTCATCGTGGTATCAGAGCTTTGGTTTTCAAAGCTCAGAGAACAAGGCACATTAGAACCATACGAAAGAATTCATCAGATAATTGGATTAGTAATATCCAACGAGTATGACTCGTTAGAGATAGGATCAGTAGTATCCTAGAACGAGTGTGAAGAGTAAATTTTTAAAATAAAAATGAAAACCAATTTTGTTTTGAAAATTTAAAATCAATTATTCGTATTTGATTATTTAGTTTATATTGATTTGGACAGTCCAGTATATAAAGATTTTGCATATACGCCTTGCGAACGTGTATTTGAAATTTTAATATACTGGATAGATATAGATTCACACTCTAGTCGCCCGAAGATGATTCTGATGATTGTAGCTACATCATCAGAATTAGTGTTCGAGTGTCGAAGGTGTGATATTTATATATCTCCTATTGACTGGTGTGAGAACCAAAATTAGGTTGGGCTTATTGTTATGATTTGGCATCAAAAATGTGATTTTTGACTATACATCAAAGTTATGAATTTCAAAAACTAATCAACTAATTGATTGATGGATGTGTTGTTGATTATTGGTTGATTAATTAAAATTTGTATTATATAGCCAATTTGATCAAATAGTGAATTGTATTGAAAATTAGTCGCATTTGCTTGCATATACTTGTACTTACATTGAACAGGTCATAGCAAGGAGGCTAGAGCAGAGAATAAAATTTGTTTGCCCGACAAATAGGTACATGTTTACTATATAGTTTACTATTTTGTTTGGGTGATGATGATTTTATGAGCCTATTGGCTAGCCGCTTGGCTTTTTCTTTTTCTTTTTGAGATAAGAAGGCCTGTATGGCAATTTCGGGATTTTCCCATGGCTCCCGGTGCAGGGGAGGTCATGGCGAAATTTTTCGAAAATTTAGGGTGTTAGCCAAATTTTTGAAGAATTTGAAAATTCTCAGAAACTGAAAAGTTGGAGAATGGAAGCCAGATCGAAAGTATAGTTGATTAATCAAACCACTTTCGACTTTATTCCTTTTCGGGGACGAAAAGTTTTAAGTGGGGGAGATTGTAACAACCCGAAAATCTGGGCCAGTTTAAAATTTTTATTCTGGCAATTTTAGCGAATTTTGAACATTTAAAATAGATTATTTTAAATAATATCGACTAAAAATTTATTTTGAATAGAATTCGTCGTATATATTATATACGTAGTCGTTAGAATATAAATATTTATATATAATTATAAATAGAATTGAAAATGGCGCGGTAGTTCGATAATTCGATTTCAAACTTTAATTGAATGTACCGAGTGCAAAACAATCCGGATTTTAGTGAAACCAAAAAAATTAGGATCTATTCGTGAATATCTTTCCAACGAATCCGAAAAATCAAAATTTCATAGCGGGAATCGAAAGATATGTCCAGTTGAAGATTCTGAATAGTCGCTATGGAATTCAGGCCCTTAAAAATGGAAATTTTGCAAACGACCTCGGATTTCGACGAAACCACTTTTGTTGGGTCCGTGATGTCAAATTATTGTTAGATTCCAAATTTCATAATTTTTCGAATCAATATGTGAGTGTGGCAAAGGAAAATGTGTTTGACCAGTTTCAATTGATTTTAATCGACTGGAAATTGGCCATTTTTCTAACGGTCTCAGAATCCGACGAAACTAGTTTTGTTAGGACCGTATCGTCAATACGAAGCTAGAAAATATTTTTCTGGGATTTATAGAGTTAGTATGTGACCCCAGTAAATTGAAATGCGCGTTCAAATTCAATATATAGAGTTATATGTTGACTTTGACGGAAACTGATTGAAACGATCGAATCAGCTTGCGATACATATCCCATTGTGTTCGGAATAGGGGTAATTAGCTATGGACGACAGGCGGTGGGCCTCGTTTTGAGGTCATATGTAAAAGTCAACATTTTGAAATTAAATAATAATAAAATTAATTAATTAAATCTCTCTCCTCACCCTCTCCTATACCTCTGCCCCCCCCCTTCTCGTTTCCAATTCGATCAAAAAGAAAATTAAAAAAAACCCTACGAACCCTTCCACCGCGCCCCTCCATCGACGTAGACCACCACCGTCGGAGGCGATGGACCCCCCTCCCCTCACCGCGGCGAATCCCTCCCCAGCGCGCTCCTCCTCTCCCCTTCCGAGACGTGAACCCCCTTTCCCCTTCAGCCAAATCGAGCCCCAAATACCCCACGTCCGGTGCACCACATCATCCCAGACCCGACCACCCCCTAGCGCACCACCCTTTCGAACCATCTCATCCACCATCGTTCAGCCTTCTCGTGAGAATCCCGAACTCGTGCGACCACCAAGGAGGACCGGATAAGCATCGTTGAGCGCGGCGGGGTCTGGGCCACCCACGGTGGCAGCGAGCCGACCTCCGATCAACTGAGGAGGCTGCGAGAGGGATTGAAAGGGGGCGAACTCCCTACCGTCGAGACCTGAAGCGCAATACAGGAATATCAGCGTTGAGTAAGCTTTTTATTTTATTGGATTCCCTTTTTCAGTTTTAATATATATAATAATGGGTTTAAATTTCCGATTTTTATTATTATGAAACCATGTTTAAAATCCGATTTATAATGAGTTTAACATTAAATAAAAATTCAATCTTTTTATATACATTAACATAATAAAGACACGATGTTTAACATAGGAGAAAGCGTAGATTTTATAAACATGGAAGGTTTGATTTTTATTATGTAAAAGCAAGAATAAAGGTTTGATTTTTATTATGTAAAAGCAAGAATAAAGATTTGATTTTTATTATGTGAAAGCAAGAATAAAGATTTGATTTTTATTATGTAAAAGCAAGAATAAAGGTTTGATTTTTATTATGTAAAAGCAAGAATAAAGGTTTGATTTTTATTATGTATAATCATGTTTAAAGATTAAATTTTTATATAGTGGAAATGTTAAAGATGTGTTCTTTATGGTAGTAGCAATGTAAAGAAAAGATTTTTATATATTGAATAGCATAGTAAAAATTCGATTTTTATATATTGAATAGCGAAGTAAAAATTCGATTTTTATATATTGAATAGCAAAGTAAAAATTCGATTTTTATATATTGAATAGCGTAGTAAAAATTCGATTTTTATATATTGAATAGCGAAGTAAAAATTCGATTTTTATATATTGAATAGCGTAGTAAAAATTCGATTTTTATATATTAAATAGCGAAGTAAAAATTTGATTTTTATATATTGAATAGTGAAGTAAAAATGTGATTTTTATATATGTAGAGAATACGGGTAGTGAAAATTGACAATAAGCAAGAACGACGAAGATTTCTACCTAAGAAGAGTCGTGGCATTGGATTAGCAATTCTGTGAGAATTTCTCACTCTTTAATTTGATTTTCCTAGTTATATATATACTAGGATGCAGACGGTGTTTAGTAGCACCCGACACCCGTTGTCCACAGACCATGGACGGCTTGTATGCTTGTTTGTTAGATTTTGATGTGTAGTTGATTGTGTGATGAGATATGAAATGAAATAAAATATTTATATAGTTGAAAATATTTTATAGTTAAAAATAGAATTTTTGACGTGCATATAAAATGAAATAAAAATAAACAGTTCGGACGATTTGTTTATATACACACACTTGACTGATATTGATTTGGACGATAAATTTTACACATCGCCCAACTGCACAAATAAAAATCTGTGTTGGATTGCTTGAAACCCTATACAGGTATTGGGATGATATTTGACGTACACTAATCCCGATTGTTTAGTTGTATGTCGATCGATTGATTGACAGACTATTATGAGCGTTAAATATTTATATTTGATGCTTATATAGTGTAGAATGCACTTTGGATGATGGTTGATTGTTCATCGTTGTTATTGTATAAATGTGTTGTAGAAAAATCCATATAATTAACATTATATGGTAATTGATTGGGCCTCATTCCAGTTTTAAAATAGAAATATTTGAAAAAGAAATATTTGAAATAGAATATTTGAAAATAGGAATATATGAAGCCGTATTGATTAGATTGACGCCATTTTGACGTGAACGATATGTATATCGATTTTATTCATTTTATAATGAATATCGAAGATGATTTCAAAATCTGATTTTTCGAAAAGAATTGAAATTCGAATTGAAATTGAATATAAATGAATTTGAATTAAAATTGAATAGAAATGAATTCGAATTGAAATTGAATCGAATTGAAATTTAATATAAATGAATTCGAATTGAAATTGAATTGAAAACGAACTGAAAGTGAATTCAAAATCGATTTGAATTGAAACCGTTTTGAAAATGAATTTAAAACGATTTATAAAGCACGTTTTGAATTGAAATCGACGAAGTATATATTACATATATAATATAATGGCCTGAATAGAACGCGCCACGCCGCGGCAGTTCGCGAATTTCGACCATTGACTTCGAACGGATATTACGAGAGATCCGACCGTCGGATTCTCCTAAAACCGGAACCGTTGGGTTCGTATCGAAAAGATCTTTCTAACGAATATTAGAAATTAGAAATCTAACGGATGGATTTGGAATTAAGTCCAAATCAAATTTGGAAAAGGTCGATGTAAGTGCAATTCGATGGCCATTGATGGAAATCGACTGTACGGGCCTTGATAAAATTATTAAAAATAGTAATAATTTGTGTAAAATCATAAGAAATGAATTAGAAAGGATTGGGATGAAAAAACTCCATATCTGAAAAGATAAAAATAGATTTTTATCGAAATGAACTAGTTTTGAACTAGAATTATAATTCTATTTATTTTTAAATAAATAAATTGAATTTGAAAGGGGTTTTAAAAATAACCAGAATTTCCAATGATTGCATTGGAGTGGATTTGAATCGAAATTGCCTTCGGAATATTTCGATGTTGGAATTCGTGATTATACGGATGTTGTTATGGAAATTTGAAATATATATATTTATATCGTTATTTCCAACACGACATTTGTTAATCGTAGAATTTGATATTGAATTTAAGCCGATATATTTTCTATTCAGAGCCTTGTATTGAATATCAAATGTGATTTGGGTTTGTCGTGAATGGTGTCTTCACTAACACTGTTCTTGAACCCAGTTGAGAGAAGATTAAATCCTTTTATTTAGATTTAAGGAAGTGTACCAATTAAATAATATTTAATTGGAATTGAATTTATATTGATTTTTGGGTTTATCATGGACAGTGTTTTAAATAACACTCGTTCTTTAACCCGATAATTAATGGAATGTGATTCTGGGTTTATCGTGAACTGTGTTTTAAATGACACTGATTCTTTAACCCAGTTAAAGATTAAAACTAAGTGGAGTTTTAATGAATCTTTAATTAGATTGAAATAATCGAAAATGGAGTATCACCAGTTTTACTCTAGGCGATAGTTAAATCTTCAATTAGATTTGAACGTGAAATGGTAATTGAATTTACCGATAACACCGTGGTGCTAGATATGAAGTATTACCAGTTTTACTTCATGGGATGAATAGGTTGGGATTGGGAAATTAAAACAAATGATTACTTCGGTAAGGTTCGTTAATCACGACTAGTTGAATCAAAATTCAAAAGAAGATTAGAGAATAAATTCAAGGAATTTATCTTGGATAAAATTAATGGGAACCTATTCCCTCAGAATGTGATTTTGTGAATAAAAGTATATTCTGAATTGGAATGAGGCGTTTGTCATGTTTGTGTAACATTTGTTTATCATATACGTGGGTTGTTCAGAAAGGCCGGGTTTATACCCATTCTGAATAACTGATTCGACGAGATGTCGAAGATGAAGACGGTGGTTGAAGACCGGAAGTCTTCACGTCGTTTGGGTGATTACTGATGATCTTGATTGGGTTGTACACCCAAGAAGATGGAAACAGTTGGTGATCGTCTAGACGTACTTGGAGATCGATGGATATGCGGGGTACTAGGTGCCTCCGGTTTCGTTCAGACCCAGAACGGACTTGTAAATGGACTGTGTGTCTGACATTGGATTTTAGTCCGTGTGATTGATCCCTATTAAATATATATCTGTTTGGCGGCGGAGAATTTATTCTCTTGCTTAACGCCCTTCTCTGAGACGTACGAGCTCAGGGGTTATATATTGATGGATATCAAACGCATGGAGTGAATTGCCTGTGTGGCATGCCTAAGTGGCAATTGATCGAGGCTTCTGTTGAAAAGCAAAGTCTTGTGGTGATGATCAAAGCACAGCCTGTGTGGCACAGCTTTGTGTAACGTGAATTCGCGAGCCTCACACCACGGTTGTGAACCAAAAACGGGAGAGGACATCAGGGAGGGCATGCGTTTCTTTCTAGCTAGGGTGGTGTCAGTGACCTACCAACACTGACATTTATATACTTTTCACCTATGTGGTTGTTGCTGTTGCGAGGCGCCTCGGTTTGATCAGACGATCCGGGTCCGGTGGAGTCATTCGTTGGCTCATTTACGCCCCAAAGGGCGGGGAAACGCATGTTCAGGATTTAAGTTTAATCCACATCGGTGGACCGGCCCTGAGGATCTAAGGGTCGATGCGCTCTGACCCTGAGGCTCGGGCTAGACAGTCTCGAAGTCGGTGAGGACTATCTTTTGCCTCGGCTCATATACGGAAATCCAATTTCCAAATATGTGACATTTGCGGTTTTATTTGTAGAGCCTAGTATGGCAACATGATATATGGTACCCATGCCGCCTATGATTGATACTTATGATTTGAAGTTGTTTTATACAATATGCACTTATAATAGTATCAAATGATTTGTTTTAAACGTATCAAGCATTCTTTGGCTGTTATAAGGGAAAACCCTATCCCCCGGCTTGCGTTGCATTGTGTGATAGGACCTGGGTTTTATAACAGCTTCATTTTTCTTTATTTAGCATTGCGCTGTTTGTTGTTATGCACTGGTATTCTTGGGAGGAAACCCGTTCCGTGTTATACGACGTGGTCCCTTGATTTACCTAACTTTAAAATAAAGATTAATAACTGTTTTAGTTCTCACACCAGTCTCATGACTGACCTGGAGTTTATTGTTTTAACCTAAACTCTTGGTGCCCCTATTTTGACACGGGCAGCTAGTAGTTTTGGTTTTGCAGATTTATATTCACAGGATCCTGGTTTACAGCTGGAACGATATCCGGAAAGCTTTGTATCCGTATATCTCCTCCTAGTTGTGTATTGTATTATTTTCTGCTGCTATGTATTCAAATGTAATTTAAATCTCTGATATTTCTGTGTAATATTTATTCATACTCTGTATATTCTTGTATTCTGATGCGTTGTTGTAATATACAATGAAGTGTTCTTCCGTCTGCGTTCTATTTTGTCGTGTTCTCAATTCTATCCGCTCTTTCCCTTCTCTTCGGAGACCGGGGAAGTTCGGGTCGTTTCAAAATTTTGTTTTATATTTTTAGATTATATTCAGTATATTATTGAACAAATTATACGTTGATCCATATCCCCAAACTGAGTTGTAATTCTAGTTACAGATTTTTGATTCTTTCCTGGAAATGAATATCTTACTATCAAAAATAGACAGACTATTCCCATTGCCAACTGTGTTTACTTCCAGGTACATCATGATATTCTACTACATGAAAGGGAAGCATCATCAGATGTATAAACATACGGGCATGTGCTTGAATTACAACAGAAGCATTTATAAGATTTGAAAACAAATATAAAGGTTATTATAATACTGATGCTTTTGTATTTTATTTTCTCAAGTTGTTCAAGCTAACAATTTTCAGATATTTAGCCTTTAAACAACTTCAGTTTTTAAATCAATCTAGTAGGGAACATAGCAGCAAACACATATTGTTTGAATCTATTTGGGTTAACTATTAAACAGTGGAGGGATTCACAGTGTTTACATACATTATAAATTCTCTGTCTTACCATTTGTTTCATTCTCTGTTTGTTCGACCCATAATTTATAATCTACCCGCCTTTAACAACTTAACTATTTACATTCAATAACTTGGGTACATGTCAGCTTTCATATAGCTTTAATCCCATTATAGTTAATCAGTAGGATAATACAAGGTGTTTAATCCCATATATTTTGACTGTGTTTACTATCTCTATTTTTAGTTTTGTTTTGCTTACTGTCACCAGTTTCAGAAAATCCTCATAATATTAAATTCTCATAAGATGATAAATACAATCCGATGTATATACTTATACGTATTCTTGAATCATAAGATGATAAGAAGAGCAGTTCGTGTGTTTACTCAGTTATATATATATATATATTACTGTGTTTATTATTGTTTCTTAAGTTATTTGCACTCTTTAAGCCAACAGTTTTTTCCCCAGAAATTAATATCCTTTAATCACTCTAATATTTGATGCAAGTTTTATGGATATGTAGCAACACACCATAGTTAAGGTCCACTTACAAATGAACATAAAACAGTAAGGAAATTAAGGCTGTTTACTCGCAACACATATATTAATGTTTCATGTTTTACTTTCTTAGTTTTTTTACGAACTTTAAAATCCTATTCTAGTTATATTTAGATATTACACTTCAACATTTAAATCACAAAAAGGTGGATATATATGTATATATCAACACACGCATAATTTGAATATACTGGAAACAGTAAAGGAGATTTTCAGGTTGTTTGTCCATTAATAGATGATTTCTGCTTTGCAAATGGTTCTCAGTTTTGTTCAACTAGAGATTGAACATAAGTATTGAATCAAAAGTGATGGGTATCAACATACAAATGGTAATCCACTCAAAATTAAATATATCTGTGAAGAGATTTTAGGATGTTTACTCACCAATAAATACTGCTGCTTTATTTGGTTTACTGGCTTTTTTTTCATGTGTCTCTTCAGGTTTTACTCACTGTCTTGCTTCAAACTTTCAAGCTTGACTCTATGATTTCAGGCCTCGATTTTAGTTAAACACTCTTCATTTGTCTTTCCATCCTTTACATGGTTCATTCACGGTTTACTTCCGAGTTTCTCACCATTTTCCTCCCATTTACTCATTCTCTGTTTTGTTTTGAACACTTGTTTCTAGTTGAACTAATATGTGAACTAAGGGCTTCTATGGGCATTTATAGATGAAATAATTTAGGCTTGATGTTGGGTAGGTGCTTAAGGGCGGGAAGAGTATAGGCTTGCAGCAGTCCTACTTAGTGAAGTGATGTGATAATTTTACAATTCATTTACAGTCTTTTTCTTTGCTATTAAGAAAGTATACCTTGTTTTCGCTTTAGAAATTCAAATGTATTTCGACTGGATATATTGGCAAATCTTCCTTTGTTGCCAAGCATGAATTGACCTATTACACTCTTGGATATACACACACATTAGGGGTGAGACTTCTAGTCACCTCAATAGATACTCCATGGATGCCAAGGGCTGGTTAAGACGAGATGGGAGACTATGTGTCCTATAGGCAAGGGGCTTGGTAAAGATGGTTCTAGAAGAGGCACACCATTCCAAGCTGACCATACACCCAAGCGAAGACAAAATGTATAAAGATATCAAAAGAGTTTTCTTTTGGAATGGCATGAAGAAAGACGTAGTTGAGTTTGTTTCTAAATGTTTAATATGACAACAAGTCAAGGCGGAGAAGAAGAAGCCCAGTGGTATGCTCCATCCTCTAGAGATCCCACAGTGGAAATGGGATAGCATCTCAATGGACTTTATAGATGGGTTGCTTAGGTCAAGAAGGGGAAATACTAGCATTTGGGTAATAGTAGACAGGCTCACAAAAAGCGCCCACTTTATACCCGTCAAGAGTAGAAGGACTGACTCATCTCTGGCATCCATATATCTTAAGGAGATAGTTCGACTCCATGAGATACCCTCCAGCATATTGAGTGATCGAGACCCTATCTTCACGAGCGAGTTTTGGAAGAGTTTACAAGAGGCTGTAAGCCCACAGTTATGCTTAAGCACGACCTATCACCCTCAAACTAATGGCCAGACGGAAAGAGTCAACAGAGTATTAGAAGACCTCTTGAGGTTATGCATTATTGACTTCGGAGGTACCTGGGAGGATCTTCTACCTTTGGTGGAATTCGCTTACAACAATAGCTACCAAGCCACCATAGGCATGGCACCTTTCGAAGCTTTATATCGAAGACCGTGCAGGTCACCAACTTGCTGGTGGGAGTCAATAGACAAGCTCATACTTGGACCAGACATGATTAGGGAGACTTCATAGAAAGCAGACTTGATACGAAGAAGAATGAATACCGCCCAAGATAGATAGAAGTCCTACGCAGACAAAAGAAGAACTGACCTTGAATTCGAAGTTGGAGACAAGGTGTTCCTTAAAGTATCTCCCTTGAGGAACGTCGTTCGCTTTGGATCCGCAGGTAAGTTAGCACCAAGATTTGTAGGGTCGTTCCCTATCATCGAGAAGATTGGGAAGATGGCTTATAGGGTATAGCTGCCCGAAAGATTTGCCGGGATTCATAATGTCTTTCATGTCTCTCACCTACGGAAGTGCTTACACGAGTCTGCAGAAGTGGTAGAACCAAGTATGCTAGAAGAAGTTGAACGAGAAGCAACTGTGAGAAGAGTCCCAGCCCATATCTTGGAAACAGAGGTCAGAAAGCTATGCAACCGTGAAGTTAAGCTCGTCAAGGTTCAATGGAGCGACGCCGAGGAAGACGCGACTTGGGAAACTGGGGATCGTATACACGCAACCTACCCTTTTCTTTTTGAGGGTACGTCTTTAATCTCTTTTTCCTTAAGTTTATGCTCGTATCTATCTTTTTAGGTATATTTCCTCGATCCTATCCTTTATCCTTAGGTAGGAACCTATTTGGATGTAAACATGTAATTGAAACATGTTATTATTGATGGTTGCAAGTGGTTGCTAGTGGATGCATATACACACATTAGGTACTAGATCGGCTCTGTCACTTCCATATTGCATATGCATATATGTATTGGTTTATGGATTAAAACTTGATGGGTTGTCATATGGACGTAGCATTTGTATGAATGGTTGTGCACTCATGTAAGAAATTTTGAGTAGGAAAAATTGCATTCATAATGGACTCATAGCACTGACATAATTTGCATTAAGGAGGTCAACTGAATCAGTAGACCACCTAATTTTGCATTAGATAAGGACATATACACACACAATGCATATGATCATGAAGCATTAGAAATCTTTTAAGGATAATGGACGCCTGTGTATGATGGTTGAGTAGGTGGGTGATTGGATGGTAGGATATAAGTTCTTCTCGACTTGACGATTTCGAGGACGAATTCCTAAAAGGAGGGGAGAATGTAACACCCCGTACTTTCTATTAACGTTATAATAATAAATCCTATGATACTTAATTTAAAATGTGAGAATTAAGGTAAATGGGTTACGCCATTGTGTTCTTCTCGGAATTCTGATTGAGATAGAGTCCGAGTTTACGTGAATTGGACTTCATATGAAGAAGTTACGGCTGTTAGAAGTTTCAGAAATTCGAATAAGTTCAAACAGCTCGAAAGAACAAGTTCAAAAATTCAAACAGAAGCCAGAAGCGAGCTGGGCGGGAAAATTCCCGCCCAGGCAGGTCGATCAGGGGGTCGAACCTGGTGTCGACCTCCCCCCTGGGGTCGACCTTAGGGTCGACCTGGCCCCCGGCCAGATCTGAAATTTGAATGATTGATGACTCACTGCTGAGTCACTAGGGTTTCTGGATGGACCTGATCAGTCTGAGTGGCTGGGATTAACCCTAGGTTCATCTGACAGCTATAATCAAACTGAAATTCTATATAAACAACTCAATGCCTAACCTAAAAACACACAGAAAAATAAACCTAGAACTGAAATGCCGTCAATAGAGGATTTGGAGTAGCCATCACCCTTTTCAATTCAAAAGAAAAGTTGAAGCTTACATCTAAAATCAAATTAAAACTAGTTTAATTCAATGATCTTCATTAAAGGCGCGCATCTCCAATTTTAGAATTCAGATTTCAGAAAGCAAGAATTTCTTTTAGTTTGTACGTTAGTTGTTACAATTCCTTTCGATTGAATCATGACATGTTGTAATTGGAATATAGTACGATGCTTATGTATGAGATTTGATTCTCATTTATCTTAAAATATCGTTGAAATTAATCTTGTCTATATGTTTGTGGCGATGAACATGTTGTATGTTTCATTTCTATATGCTTATGGCGATGAACATGTTGTATATCTCATGTCTATATGTTTGGGTGATGCACAACATTATATGTTATTACGATTGAATAAAGAACTTATTATGCCAGCAAAATGGTAAAACATGTCATGTTGTAATTTGGTGGTTATTTGCAAGTTTAGGATCTAAATCATATGTTTACATGTTAGATTTACATTTATGAATATTTAGAACTATGCCAAGTTGAATCCATTTATGTTGTAAAAGTTGAATTGTAGTCCTCTTATGTTGTTAACATCATGCTAAATTGTGATAAGAAAATGGTTAGAGTAGCTTTCTTATGTTTTGGCATACATAAGTTAGTATGTTAAATTGTGGTTTAAAATCTTGTTTATGTGTTAAACCAACATGTTAGACCCATGTCAAGTTTACATGACTTAGTCACAAGTTCACATTTACCTGTTTAGTTGAAATAATTATGCATCTATGCCAAGTTACATGTGATAAGTTTAATGTATGCTATTTTATGTTTATGTCATGTTCCTTATTACCCTTTTTTGTTTATGAGTTTGGGCTAATTGGTTAGCCCAACATTTTATGTAATTCATATGTACTTTCTACGGGGATAACGATGGGGAAACATGATAATACATGGCATAAGTTTGTTCATAAAATGGTATATTTGATATACCATTTATTGTGAACAATATTTGGAAAGATAATTATGGCATGAGTAAATTAAAATTAATTTACATAACAAAATTTGACATATATAAGAAAATATGAATTTAGAAAAGACGAATATGCCTAACCCGAGGTTAGACTGAGTTGTGGTGTAAATCTGCCCGGAACCGACCGGCATATCTAGTGACCACAACAAGACCTGTCTAATGTGGGTGGTTAGTGCATCGAGCCCATAAAGAACCCGAGGTTAGACTGAGTTGTGGTGTAAATCTGCTCGGAACTGACTGGCATATCCAGTGACCACAACAAGACCTGTCTAATGTGAGTGGTTGGTGCTTTAGTAAATCAAAGCTAAGTCAGGACTAGTAGGGTTAAGTAAATTAGGAAAACACTTAACCGATTCAACATGTTAATTAAAACGAATGAGCTGGGTTAGGTAAACTTGGAGACTAAACCAAATAAACATGTTGATTAGAAAACCCTAGTAACGGGGACCCATTTCAGCAGTAACCCACATAAATGTATCATGGTACCCTGAACTAGGCAGGGTAGGGCACGATTACTGGGATGAACTATAAGCGGCCAAAACGTCGGTGGTTGGTGGGCCAGTGTAGGTTCCGGCGGAGCATGGGCGTGCACGTACTCTGAAGTGGAAAAATCAGGCATTGAGCATCAATAGTGTACACTATGCATCTTGAATCGTGTCGGGTTGCCACCAGAGGGACTGATACATCCCATGGTGGGACCAGCACAGGTGACTACAATCAAGCGGGGCTGAATGACATAGGACATGAATGCATTCGAGTAGGAGCCGATCGTTAAGGGGATCGTTTGTTATAAACACATGATCTGGTTGAACCAATGGTTAAATAGGTGCAGAGACTATAGTAATGGGTGTGATCACACGTCCCTCTTATCTTATATTAGGGTATTGTTCTGTGTTCTGTTATCACTGTCATGACCCCTTTTCTTGGTTAAATACTAGTAGCCATTGAACTTACCAGACTTATTGTCTGACCCGTTTTCTTTCGTCTTCTTTTCTTCCGTTCCCCCCCCCCTTAGGTCCACAGGGAGGAAATACTCTAGCTTAATCAGACTCTTTACAAGCTTCAAGAAAGTAGATGTATGACTTGGACTCTCTTGCATTGGTTATGGCTTTGGATATGATCCTTAGGGATTTATGCATTTTTACTTTTTGGTTTATGCTTCTTTATTGAATAATCAAGACAGAAATTATGGTGTATTGTTTTGAAGTTGTTTTGAGACAATATGATGTAATGCTTTTGTATTGAAATAAATATTTGGATTCCGCTGCTTAAATTTATCTATCCTGTAAATTTTTCTGTGTCTTGTACCTATGACTCTCCACCAAAGTTAAGGCATTCCCTTTGTGAGTGACCTTAAGGGAGGTGGGGTGTTTCACAAACTCCCAAAAAAAAGTCACTTCCACCGAACTGCCTCGTACCACCGCTACCCGAAGATCAGTCACCACCGCACTCCAGTCACTCGATGCCAAGACCTCCCCCTTCAAAAAAAAAACATGTGCACTAAAATCTAATACCTATGGAAGGTGCAGTTCTCACATTTTCCAAGCCCGCCATAAATAGCAGTGAACCCCATTCCGACTAAACTCTCACAAATTTCCCACTTAAAATTTTGTTTCATATTTTTAGATTATATTCAATATATTATTAAACAAATTCTATGTTGATCCATATCCCCAAAATGAGTTGTAATTCTAGTTATTGATTTTTGATTCTTTTCTGGAAATGAATATCTTTCTGTCAAAAATAGATAGACTATTCCCATTGCCTACTGTGTTTACTTCCAGGTACATCATGATATTCTATTACATGAAAGGGAAGCATCATCAGATGTATAAACATACGGATATATGCTCGAATTACAATAGAAGCATGTATAAGATTTGAAAACGAATATAATGGTTATTATAATACTGATGCTTTTTTTATTTTGTTTTCTCAAGTTGTTCAACCAAACCATTTTCAGATATTTAACTCTAAATCAACTTCAGTTTTTAAATCAATCTAGTAGGGTACATAGCAGCAAAAACATATAGCTTGAATCTATTTGGGTTAATTATTAAACAATGGAGGGATTCACAGTGTTTACATACATTATAAATTTGTTGTCTTACCATTTGTTTCATTCTCTGTTTGTTCAACCCTTAGTTTATAATCTACATGCCCTTAACAACTTAACTATTTACATTTGATAACCTGGGTACATGTCAGCTTTCATATAGCTTCAATCCCATTATAGTTAAGTATATAAGTAGGATAATACAAGGTGTTTAATCCCATATATTTTGACTTTGTTTACTGTATCTGTTTTTAGTTTTGTTTTGCTTACTGCCACTAGTTTCAGAAAATCCTCATAAGATAATAAATACAATCCGACATATACATTTATACGTATTCTTGAATCATAAGATGATAGGAAGAGCAGTAGGTGTGTTTACTCACTTATATACATTACTGTGTTTATTATTGTTTCTTAAGTTGTTTACACCCTTTAAGCCAACCGTTTTTTCCCATAAATTAAACCCCTTTAATCACTCCAATATCTGAAGCAAGTTTTATGGATATGTAGCAACACACCATATTTTAAGTCCACTTACAAATGAACATAATACAATAAGGAATTTAAGGTTATTTACTCACAACGCATATATTAATGTTTCTTGTTTTACTTTCTTAGTTTTTTTACGAACTTTAAAATCCTAGTCTAGCTGTATTTAGAGATTACTGTAACGACCCAGAAAATCTGAACCAATTTAAAAATTTTAAATTGGCTAAAATAATGGATTTTAAATATTTTAAATAAATATTTTAAATAATGGCAATGAAAAGTGAGTTTGAATTGACATTTGAAAACGAATATAATTAATTATAATTATAAACAAGGCCTGAAAAGGCGCTGCAGTTTCAAAAATTGAATTCAAACTTTGTCGAACTGTACCGGGTGCAAAACAAAACGGATTTGAGTGAAACCAAAAATATTTAAATCTGTTAGTGAATACCTTTCTAGCGAATTTGAAAAATCAAATTTTCATAATAGAAAGCAAAAGTTGTGGCCAAATGAATTTTCAGAAAGGTCGCTATGGAATTTATATAGCCCGTGAAATTGGCCATTTTGCATACGACCTCGGAATTCGACGAAACCACTTTTGTTGGATCCGGGATGGGAAGTTATTGCTAGGTTTCAAATTTCATAATTTTTGAAGCTAATATGTGAGTGTTCCAAAGGAAAATGTGTTTTGGTCAATTACAGTTAAATTGGATCGACCAGAAATGGGCCTTTTTGCAAACAGTCTCAGAATTCGACGAAACTTGTTTTTTTGGGACCGTATCGTCAAAACATAGCTAGATTTATTTTTCTGGAATTTTTCGAATCAGTTTGTGGCCCTGGCAAATTGAAATGTACGTTCAAATTAAATATTGAATGTTTTATATTTTAATTTGAAGGAAAACTGACTGAAATAGTCGAATGGGCCTACGAAACATATCTCATTGTGTTCGGAATGGGGGTAAAATGCTGGGGACGACAGTCGTTGGGTTTAGATTGGTGGTCGTGTCAGGAAGCCCCTTTAAAACCTCCCCGACTAATCAAAATTTTTATAAAAAAAAATTCCCTTTTTTCTCTCTCCCCGATATACGGCGGCCACCTCTTCCAAACTTCTCTCCTCAAATCCAGCCGCCTCCGCCACCTGCAGCCACCGCCACCGCCACCACTCGACTCGCCTCCTCCCCCTCTACAAATCCGACCCGCCTTTGCCTCGCCTCGCCTCGCCAATCGCCCATATCGAGCCCAGAAAGTTCGCCGTCTTCCCCTCGATTTCTGGCCGAGATCCACCACCGAGTTCGACCAAAAGGGGGTCCTCAGGCGCGCCTTTCGGAGCAGGTGGACGTGGCGGGGGTCGATCGTCGCGAAGCTTCGCGGTTTGGGTGATAATCGAAGACCTAGTTTCGAAGATCATCAGAGAGGTAACGGCCTATATAAATTAAATAGAAAACAACGCTTTTAAGCGCTACAAACTTTGAAAAATCATATCGTTTTCGTTTTTTAACGAAATTCGATGTAACAGAAAACATCGTGACTGTGTGGACACCTTCTACATTTTAGAAGAGACCGCATATTTTTCTGAGCCTTCTGCTATTTTTGGTGGAGTGGAACCCAATGTGAGATTTCTAATTTATAAACGATATGGAAAACGATGATGTATAAATTATATAGTCGATGTATGAGTTATATAAGCATTGTACACCTCTTGTATAAGCGTTGTATAAGTTGTACGTTCGATGTATAAGTTATATATGCGTATTAAAAATTATATATGTGTTGAAATAGAAGTGAATTGCTATATATAAATATATATATATACGCCCCTCATCCACAAACCATGGACGATATTTATTGGTTGTGATTGGTGTGAAAATTGATTGATAGCGAATGGTTGTTTGGGATTGTTTGTGGTTGATATTGATTGATTGTGGTTGAAAAATACCCATTTGTGGTTGAGAAATATTTGGTTGAAACCACATAGGATTAGTTTGTGGAAATGAAATAATTATATACATGCCGCCTGCGTGCGAACTAGATGCATGATCCCCATTGTCAAAAACTGCGAGGTTTTAAGGTAGAGCAAGGAGTCGTACTAGGGACGGTCCCGGTTTTAACTACCCTGCCGTTATGCTGCCGAAATTTTGAATAATATTCATGTGTTTGAATTATTTTCATTTGCTGAAACTATATTTATTCGTTGAATAGAAAACCTTCATGTGTTGAATCGATATTCATTCGTTGAATTGAAATTTATGTGTTGAATGGTATTTGTGTTTTAAATATAAAAATCACATTTTAATCTATATATATAAACTATAGAAAACCTTCTTGTGTTGAATCAATATTCATTCGTTGAATTGAAATTCATGTGTTGAATGGTATTCATTTTTTGAAAGAAACTATTTCATAATAAAAATCCCAATTTTATCACCTATATAAAATGTATAAAATAATCCTGTTTTGAAATAAATTGTTTTACAATAAAAATCCTATTTTTATCACCTATATAAACTATATAAAATAATAGTGTTTTGAAATGAATTGTTTTACAATAAAAATCCTATTTTTATCACCTATATAAACTATATAAAATAATAGTGTTTTGAAATGAATTGTTTTACAATTAAAATCCTATTTTTATCACCTATATAAACTATATAAAATAATAGTGTTTTGAAAAGAATTGTTTTACAATAAAAATCACATTTTTATTATATACATGAATTGTTGAAATGTGAAGTGTTAAAAATAGCCACTCGTTCAAATAAATATGCATGAGTTGAAATATTCATTAATTAGCTCATGATAGGATTTTTGCCTATGCATGCAACATTAGAATGAATGGTGTTTTTAAACCAAATTAAATCAAATATGAAGTTGAATGGAAAATGATAAGTGATAAGAACTATATATATGTACATGCATATTTATTGAACAGGTTATAGCAAAGAGGCTATAGAAGAGGAATAAAATTTTGTGCCCGACAAATAGGTACACATTTACTGTTTTGTTTGGGTGATGATTTTATGAGCCTGTTGGCTAGCCGCTTGGCTTTTTCTTTTTCTTTTTGACATGAGACGCCCGCGTGGCTATTTGGGAATTTTCCCAGCCCCTCCCGTACAAAGGAGGTTATGGCGAAATTTTCCAAAATTTAAAGGCGTTAGTGAAATATTTGAGTTGAAAACGATATTGAAATTGTTGAATGAACTATATTTATATAAATTTATAAATATAAATAAAATTAAAACGAAACATGGCCGTGCAGTTCGTGTTTTGAAACCGTGATTTCAAACAACTAGTACGGGAAATCCGACCATTGGATTTTCCCGAAACCGCAACCGTTGGGTTGGTCTTGGAAATATCTTTCCAATGGCACTAACTTTGTAAAAATCCAACGGTTGGATTGTCCGAAATGTTTAATTCAAATCTGAAGAAAAACAGCGCCAGAAATGATTATTTATATATATATATATATATATATATATATATATATAATTATATTTAATCGAATAACGACGTTGTAGTTCGTATTTTGAAATCGAAACTTCAAACGATGATACCGGGAGATCCGACCGTCGGATTTTCCCGAAACTGGAACCGTTGGATTCGTTTGGAAAAGATCTTTCTAATGATGTAAATTTTGTGAAGATCCAACGGTTAGATTTTTAGATGTGTGTAAATCAAGTCTGAAGAAAAACATCGCCACGGCCGCGTTACGGCCCGAAGCGTCGTTTTGACTAAATTGGTTGTTTTAAAATAAATAAAAATAGCGATAAATTGTTATAAAATATCATAAACGATATGGAATGGAAATAAACTGAATTTACTCAATTTATGTGGTATTTGGTGGTTGAATGTGTTTGGTGTGAAAATTACATTGAAGAACAAAATTGGTGTTGTCGATTGATTTAACCATTGAAATAAATTGATTTGAAATTCTAAATATCCGTGAATTATTTGAAAAGGCCGAGTTAATTCTCATTTCAAATAATTAACCGACGATTGAAAGTCGAAGATGAAGACGGTGGTCGAAGACCGGAGATCTTCACCTCGTTTGGATGGTAACCGAGGTCCTGATTGGGAGGCATCCCGAAATACGGATAATGAGTGGTGATTGTCCAGACGTACGTGGTGATCGATGGGTTTGCGAGGTATTTAGTGCCTCCGGTTTCGTTCAGACCCAGAACGGACTTGTAAATGGACTGTGTGTCTGACATTGGATTTTATTCTGTGTTGATTGATCTCTATTAAATATACATCTGTTTGGCGGCGGAGAATTTATTCTTTTGCTCAACGCTCTTCTCTGAAACGCATGAGCTCAGAGGTTGTATATCGATGGAAATCAGTCGCATGGCATGAATTTCTAGTGTGGCATGCCTAAGTGGCAAATGATCAAGGCTTCTATTGAAAAGCAAAGTCTTGTGGTGATGATCAAAGCACCGCCTGTAGGGCGTAGCTTTGTGTATAATGCGAATTCGCGAGCCTCACACCCCGGTATGAACCAGAAACGGGAGAAGGACCTCAGGGAGGGAATGCGTTTCTTTCTAGCTAGGGTGGTGTCAGTGACCTACCAGCCCTGACATTTATATACTTTTCACCTATGTGGTTGTTGCTGTTGCGAGGCGCCTCGGTTTGATCGGACGATCCGGGACCGATGGAGTCATTCGTTGGCTCGTTTATGCCCCAAAGGGCAGGGAAACGTATTGTTCAGGCATTTTAATCCACATCGGTGGACTGGCCCTGTCGCTCCAAAGGCTTGACTGAGTACTTGCCTGTGGCTCGGGCTAGAGAGTCACGAATTCGGTAAGGACTATCTTTTGCCTTGGTTCATGACGGAAGTCCAATTTCCAAATACGTGACTGTGCGGTTTTGATTGTATATATATATATATGGCGACATGATATATGGTACCCATGTTGTCTATGATTGATAGTTATGATTTGAAATTGTTTTCAAAACATATAAACACTAGCAATAATATCAAATGCCTTTGTTTTATTCGTATCAAGCATATTTTGGCCGTTATAAGGTAAAAACTCTATCCTCCGGTTTGCGTTGCATTGTGTGATGGGAACTGAGTCTTATAACGGCTTCATTTTTATAAAAAGCAAAGCGATGTTTAAAAGAAAGATTTGTTTTAAAGTACTGACAATCCAATGGAGTAAACCCGTTCAACGAAAGTGGCATGGTCCTGTGATTAGCCATATTATAAATGTGTTGAGTAGATTTCTCATACCAGTCCCATGACTGACTCGTAGTTTGTTTCACTTTCAAACTCGGGTGCCCCTCTTTCTACAAGGGCAGCCTTGTATTCAGGTTTAGCAGGCTTTATCTGGATAGCTGGAGCTGAAGATGGATTCTATCATTTATCTCTTTTTATGCTGTTCAGCTCCTATTGTACATATTTTGTTTGTTTTCCGCTGTAGAGATTTATGTATAGCTGAACTGTAATTGTACTAAGTAAGATCCTGTATACTGTGTAACTCTAATGATTACTTTTATCCAGTATATTCTATTGTGCATTATCTAGTGTATTTATTAATTTCTATTCTTCTATTATATGTTTCAGTGTTATATTCCATGGATTACCCTTGACACCGTCAGTACGGGGTTTGGGGTCGTCTCAATTACACTTCAACATTTAAATCATAAAAAGGTGGATATATATGTATATATCAACACATGTATAATTTGAATATATTGGAAACAGTAAAGGATAATTTCATATTGTTTGTCCATTAATAAATGATTTCTGCTTTGCAAACGGTTCTCGGTTTTGTTCAACTATAGATTGAACATAAGTATTGAATCAAAAGTGACGGGTATCAACATACAAATGGTAATCTACTCAAAATTAAATAAAACCGTGCAGAGATTTTAGGATGTTTACTCACCAATAAATACTGCTGCTTTATTTGGTTTACTGGCTTTTTTCATGTGTCTCTTCAGGTTTTTCTCACTGTCTTACTTCAAACTTTCAGGCCTGGCTCTATGATTTCAGGCCTCGATTTTATTTAAACACTCTTTATTTGTCTTGCCATCTTTTATAGGGTTCATTCATAGTTTACTTCCAAGTTTCTCACTGTTTTCCTCCCATTTACTCATTCTCTATTTTGTTTTGAACACTTGTTTCTAGTTGAACTCATATGTGAACTAACGGCTTCTATGGGCATTTATAGATGAAATAATTTAGGCTTGATGTTGGGTAGGTGCTTAATGGCCGGAAGAGTATAGGCTTGCAGCAGTCCTACTTAGTGAAGTGATGTGATGATTTTACAATTCATTTACAGTCTTTTTCTTTGCTATTAAGCAAGTAAACCCTGTTTTTGTTTCAGAAATTCACATGTATTTCGTACTAGATATATTGGCAAATCTTCCTTAGTTACCAAGCATGAATCGACCTGTTACAGTCTTAGATATCCTTTCATTTTCTTTCAGCTGCTGCTGGACACTATGGGGGTGTTATCATATGTCAATTGTTTGCCTTAAATAGGGGTATCAAATCTTGTAAACATATCCCTTCATGGTGAGTTGTTGCTTTCATTTCCTTTCAATGCAATTGTAAAGGCTGTTTAGACATTGTCTAATATCTATTCTACTGCCAAGCTTACACTAGCATCCATTGGTTTCGGTATAAAGTTGTAGCTCTGTATTTTATTCATGTCATATTTTCTGTTTTTCTTAAACGTTCCTATTTGTTTCATTTTTGTTTTAATAACTTCAAGTATTTATTAACATGCCATGTACAAACAAAGGATACATTCTTAATTGTCTTTTGTAAACAAATATGTATTTTCATATATACATACAACATTCACTTAAAAGTATAAATCAAGACTAAATGTTATCTTTTTACTTAAGTAACTTATCTATGTATATATATATATATCCACTTATATAATTTAATCTAAGAAATTGTTAGAATTTAATTGTCTCTTTTTAATATAAAATCATGAACTTCTTATATGTCATTATTCACTTTATATAATTCTATGTACATGTCCTTTGAAACAAGTTTTAAATGTTACAACGGTGTTTTAAACCACAAACGCTTGATCATATAATATGAATATGACAAGTTAATAATTATCCTAATTTCAATGACCTTGATCATATCAATATTATAAATAAATGTATCTCTTGCATTTTAGTTTATATTTACCTTTAATTTGCTTGCTTGAGTAATCTATTTTTACTTGAGTTTTAAAAGCAATTAAAACACACAAAAATTGATAAAACATAAATTATTTAATTTATATACATATACAAATTGGTTAAGAAATTTTAAATTATAAACAAATATTTAACTGAAATCCTCTTATATTCCGAAATTTATAAATCTAATTTATTTAATTAAATTTAATTATCCTTATAATCTATACATTATAGCTTTTGAAACTAGTCCAAAAATTGGGTCGTTACAATACCCTTAGCAATAAGATGAGTTAAGGAGGGGCAAAAACCATACCCGTGTTTAAGATCGAATATCAGCCATGCTTGGGGTGTAATTCAACGAGATCGAGTATAAGCCATACTCTTATTGAGATGGATCTAGGTTTGTCACATCCTAACAAGTATGTTTTTTGGGAGAAAGGGTATAAATCATACCCTGGTGACAAGCATAAACCATGCTTGGTTTAAAGGAAAGGTGGTGAGCATTAACCGTACTCGGCTTAAGAGTTTTAGTGAGCATTAACCATACTCAGCTTTGAGTTACATGTCGAATCCCAACAAGGTTCTTGAATCATTCAAACATAATCCATGTTTGAGAAATAAGGTTTATTGCTACTAAAAAGCTATTACAGAAATTAAAGCAAATCCTAATGGGTTTATAGTCGAATCCAGAGTACACCTAGGAATTAAATCCTAACCTCGTATGTGTGTACTTCAACACAACCACATTATTGAAAATAAAAAAAATCTTATATCCTAAGAAATGTGGAGCATTTACAACGATCTTAACCAAATCTGTTGATGATGATGCCGCGATTGCTAGGCTCCGGGTCCTTTCAATTTCGAGAAGGTTGGGGACCGACTTGAGGAGCTTGGGCAAAAGGTTGTGGCGGTGCGGCCAGTGCAGATTTCTTAACAAATTCGTGTAGCTCTCAACGTCTTACGCTTTCTAAAGACAATATCAATAGTTAATTGGATTAGTATTGATCCCTATAGGGATCAATACTGATCCTTCATTCTTAAGGGATGAGGCCCACTATTCCTTAAGTGGGTCCCTATGTTTCCTTAAGTTGATCCATGTATTTGGTTGGATTCTAACTTCTGGTTTTAGAGTTATGTTCATTTCTTGGTAGAAGCAATGAATTCTGTCAATTCGCATCGGAGTCGTACCGTTCCCTCTATGTGGGTTATACTAATCCCTTCATGCGAGAGTTCTGGGAGCTGTTACAGCAAGTCGATGTGATCATAGTTGTATGGTGCCATCTGTACTTGATCTTTAGGCCTTCGAGCGACTTTTCTAAGTTATTTAGCCTTGTAATTGTCAAGTTGTTCAAATCCGAATAACTTCTTATTACCAGACCAAAAGGCTAAGTAACAATATTAAAAACTACATATGTCAACGCAATTTCTAAAACACTACATCTATCAAAGCACCATCTGAAACACAACAATAATAAAAAGTAATGGGATCCCAAGAGAACATGACATCAAAATAGAGGCTTAATGTTGAATAGCTAAAGGAAAGGAACATATCAATGCATTAGAGACCTGGCCAACAGAGAAAAATGCACGCCAGTAAGAGAAAATTTCCAACATCTAACGTTTGAAAACTGCAACATCCACTAAAACAGACTTTTCGCCACGCAAAGATTACATGATGACACACCCAACAACAACAACACCACCACCTAACATCACCACCTGAAGCACTAACAAGCAACCAATGTTAAGCAAAAAAAATACAATATCTATGCTCAAAACAGTACACCATAAGAAGAAACCTCCACCAAACCTAAGCACAAAACAAGTCAGAGTCTGAGCATTCAATCTTTGATCTTAGAAAAACAAATCCTAAATCTCAAAGAATTACTAGAAAATCAAGAGTAAGAAAATGGAGAAGGGTTGGCTTGTTTTTAGAGGAGAGACATGGGTATGTACTAGATTGGAGATGGAGATGGGAACACAAGCAAGATTTCTGCTAATAGTAAAGAAGCAAAATAGATAAATTAAAAAGGGAACTGGAGTGGAATAGGAAGGAGAATGATTGAGAGACTTACATGGGAGTGGAGAAAAAGCACCAAAAGTGAAGAGAGAGAGAGAGATTAAAACAGGGAGGAGGAAAGGTGAGATGGAAAATTAGGGTTTACAGAAAGGCAATGGAAAAAACAATGAGTATGGATAAATAGTAAATAAGGAGAAAAAAAATAAAGGCATGATGGAAGATAGAGGAGTAGATTATGGGAATGTCGAAAACGAAAGCTTTAGAGAGAAAGGATGAAGTGAAAAAAAGGAAGGACAGTGGAGGAAAACAATGCCTATTACAGATATAAATTTTTCAACACAAACATAGTACTCAATATAGTGATGTTTATAAATATAAAAGTCTATGTTTTGACCACAAGTGGGTAAAAAGTTATTAAATTTTAAAATATTTTTAATTAAATACCCATTTGAAATTAAATTTCAAAACTTTATTTCAAATTATAAATTTCAAGTATCCCTAAATGATATTTCATACCATTAAAATTTGCTTTGTATATTCTTCAATGTAAAATATTTTTGAAAAGATTTTTCTATTTTTGGGTTTAAATTTGAAAATAAAAAATGCTTTTAGTCTTTTTTTGATAGCTTCTTTAGTACTGAATTTGTTTTATAATATATTAAAATATATATTTGAATTAATATAATTTATTTATGTAATAAATTGATTCAACTAATATTAGATAATAGTATAATACTTATAAAAAAGATTTTTTTTACTGTTAAACTAATCATAGCTTTAAATTTACAAATATTAAATTATATGACTATATTATATGAAAGTATGATCTTGTAATTAGTTTTAAACTATATATGTAATTAAATAATGTATACTTATCAATAAAATATTTTTACAAAATTATTCATAATTGTACTGTATTGATATATATATATATATGGTTTATATATATATATATGCGCATAACCAAACAACTTTATGATAATATTACTTGCATATCAGAACTGTTGCCTAGCTAATAATATATAATTAATATATACGTATATATATAATAATACATTATAATTTAGAATATATGATTACATTTCCTTTAGAAATATACCTTAATCCAATGACTTAAAATGTACCTTGAAAAGATAATTTTGCTTCTTAAACTGTATTTGATACAATAGAGTGCTAGTCTTCGAACCATTGACCACCAGGTACCAAATACTAACTGATTTGACTTAAACTTGAGTCAATGAGATAAGAGATGGAAAATTTTAGCCTGAGCTAAGGGTGTTTTTGAAAGTAAAATTGGATCGTTTATTAGCGAAATCGAACAAATTAACAATCAATATTTGTGTACACGGATTCAAATTGGGTTAACAATATACCTTTTCATCTTGTTTTCAATCCACACACAAATTTGAGAAATCGAAATCAGGTAGACATGAATCTAGCCCCTCCATATGTCAGCACCTCTATAGATTAATCCGTATGAACGTCCTTCCTTTCTCTGTCACACGGACCAAAGAAAATAAGTGAATTAGTGGTACTAGCTGCCATTAACAATTAGGTTTTAGAGTGGCATTCGGGGTGTGCTGAATATTGTAGCCTACGTATATTTTATATTAAGGGTGTAAACTCCATTTACAAAATAAATGTGAACCACTATTTTGGAGCGAACTGGTATACCTATTCTAATGATAAATGAAATACCATCAGATTGATATTTTATTTATCCAGGTAATTTTTTTCCCTTAAGAACGTTCTAAGTGTGTGACCCTATAGGTTACTATAACATTGGCAATAATTTTAAATCATATTTAGAATTATAAACAGTGAGCGGCGTCTAGTAATACATCACTGCTACCCAAGTTATAACAAAATCAATGATTTGATACAACCTTTTGCAAAAAGTGTATCAATGTAATATAATCCTTTTAACCAATATATCCAAGTTAAACTTGAGGCACGTAACATATCACCCTCTTTATAATTTAATCTGTTTATCTTCATCGATGAGTAGACTACATAAAACAAATCAATATTTGAGCACAAGCATGCATTTCATAGTCTCACTCAATCTAGAGACCCGTGGATATCACTACAAATATATTGTAGGGTTAAATTCCATCAGATCAATCATAATTTTCATTCGATTCGAGATGTATCCAATAATCACCTTTATCGTCTACTCGGTTAAAAGTAATTTTTGATGATATCAAAACACAAATATCCTCAAATAAAATTATGATGATTTCATGTCTGAGGACCATTACATCAGTGTCACTATAAGAATAACTTATGATATCGTTAATTATATTCCATGTAGTTTTCTCATGGTGGGTCAGCTCAATGCGTTATTCTCCAATACGTATTCATGTCTTAACATTAATATCATGTATATTTACGATCAATGAGATGTAATCATCAGTCAATCAACATACTAGTCTCAATGTTTTATTGTTGTCCTGTATAAATAATAAAATTGACTAAACATTTAAGAATTATAATAGTAATACATATTATACAATATCAAGTTGAATTCTTACTCAACTATATAATTCCGTATTATTATTCTAACGACTTTTATTATGTTAATATTTATATTATGCAGTAAATATAACATAACATAATTTTTTTTTCAAATAAAACAATAACATCAATAATGCTATCAGTCACATTTAATGGATTGCCTCTAGGGCACAAACTCTAATAATCTCCCACTTGCACTAGAGTCAATCATTCATGTATCGTGTACTCATGAAACTAGTGTGACCATTAAACTTATGCTGTGACAGAGTTTAACGTCTGCAACATTACAACCTTTTACAACTTTACAGATATGTTTATTTCCTCTATGAACAATTTCACAAATGAAATTATATTTCTTAAATATATGTTTGAATCGATAATGAGTTTAAGTTTTTAGACCTGAGTAATAGTCTCATTGTTATCGTAATGTAAACCATTGGATCAACAATGAGTTAAGTTCAATTTCTTGTCCGTACAAGATTTAATGGTATTTCGTGGTTTGCGAGACATTTCAAATTCTATTTCATTCCTATCGGTATCTTAGAGACTGGCTCTCTTTTAAAAGGATACTAATTCAAGCAATAAACATTTCGTTCTTAGAGGATATATAGAAATAATATCCTTTTGATTCTTTTGGATATTACAAAAAATAATTATCAGATTTGGATCTGATCTTATCAGAAGTAAGACGTTTAATAAATGCTTCACATTCCAAATCTTTATAATAAACACACTAGGACGTTTCCTGGTTCTATCTTATATGACATCTTTAGAATCGTTTTAGTAGGATTAAATGCAATTGTTCTAAATTTAATTTATTGAAAGACCTATATGACTTATCATTGATCATACATGTCTTATAAGGCACGACTACTCCTTTCAGACACACCATTCCAAGAAGGTGTTCTAAATGGAGTGTGTGGTGAAACAATTTCACACTCATTTGGATAGTTATTAATTATTGATTAATTATTATCTCGATCTGTTCGAAGAGTCCTTATGTTCTTTCAAAATTGGTTTTGAACTTCATTTTCAATTATTTGAACTTTTTGAAGGATTCTGATTTGTGTTTTATAAGATACACATATCTATATCTACGGATATCATCAGTAAAAGTAATGAAGTAATAAAACCTACCTCTAGCTTATGTATTCATTGCTCCATATACATCATTATGTATGAGACCCAATACTTACTAGCCCATTCACTGTATCAAGTGAAAAGGTGATTCAGTTATTTTGACAAGAATTTCATTCTTCATATGATTCGAAATCAAATGATTCCAAATTTCCATCATTATGGAGTTACAATGTGTTTTTCTTGTTTATATTGGCTAACTGATAATGCTAAAGGTGTGCTAGAGTTAAATTATTAGATTTAATCCACTTAAAATTTATGTCAAGCACATCATATGTAACGACCTACCTTTTTGACCGCTCCAAGTCGGTATTAAACCACCTCGAAACATTCAAAATGAAAGATAGTTATTTAGCTTACGGGGTTTAACAGAATCGCAGACAGAAATAAACATCAATATCTCACAGTGTAAATTATTTACACAAAAATATCAGAGTTTTACAAAATTGGCACTGCAGAAAAAAATATGAATTAAAAAAAATAAAATAAAGATTACAGTTTGTCATACTTGCGCCAAGCGATTGTGTCTTCATGAATCTTCACGTATCCTTATCGTCGTCATCTTCAAATCTAAGCTGTAGTTACTCAGGTCTAACCCCGACCCGAGCAAAACAAAAACTTGGGTCTGGTTGTAATCAAGTAAAACAACTATAATTATATATTTAAGTGCACTATTTCAATTAAAACATAAAATCCAATTCGAACTTGTATGTAGTCACTAATTCAGAATTTATTCCTCATGCTAGTATTCACATGTACAAATATATACACATAACGTCACACATGCATGCAATGAATACTCCCACTAATGTATATATATGCACACACAGTCACTCCCATATAAAATACACAGACATATTTTAAACACACACGCAATGCATATATATACCAATACATACATACATTTAAGTTACCATACTAGAAGTAAGTTGTTTAAAACTTTTGTTTTCCTTTATGCTTGTGTACTGGAAAATGGAAAAGGGCCAAAGTCAATGAGTTGGTCCATGGGTTGCGTTTTGAAGTTTTTGACATAGAGAAAACAAAGGAAGAATAAAGAAAAAGGTATTGTTGTGGCCACTTGCAGTCCATGAATTCTTGGTCCCAAAATACACCCCAAAAGTGTGTTAACATGGCTTGTGTAAATGCATTCTCAGACCCAAAATGATGTTGCCTGGGATGATTTTTTTTGAAAAATATATCCTTTTTTATGGCGTTTTGGATAGAAGAAGGGACAAGAAAATAAAAGTGAAGTAGTAGAGAAGAAGTAGAAGTGCACAATATCCATCATTCATAAATTTCAAACCAAGGCATGAGTGAAGCGAACAAATTTTCAAGTACAGCAAACACTGTAAAATACCCAAATTTCAACCAAATTTACATACTTGACATGGCTAATCGTGATATGCATGTTCAGAGGAAAACTTAACCTACATGCTTTATCATATTTATACATACACATTTGATTTGCTACACTACAGGCTACCAACCACATCAGAAAACATGCAACACAATGAAATGTATCACCGCAAGTGGACAGGCAGCAATTCCAAAGTTTAGCAAAATTTCCAAATATAATCAAAACGAATTTCTAGTCCAAATCGAAGTTACCATTTTTTTAACAACTTAAATTGTAAGGTAAGCTTAGCCTGGTCCAAGAATCCGAAGAGACAGCAACACGCGGAGGTGCTTGCGATGCCAGAGATTGAGGATGCGAAGGGGAAACAACGGCGTTCTTCAGTCTATGAGCCAGCTTTTGGGTGTGGGTGACTCGACTGGAGCAGCAGCAGTTTCGTGAGATGGCTACAGGTTTTAACGGCGATGGAACGGGTGGGGTGGTGGGTTGAACCTGGCGATGGCGAAAGCTGGAGGTAACGGAAAAAGCAGGACCGATTTGATTTAGGAGGCCACCATGGATTTTGGGCACGAATTCTTCGATTTGGGGAATAAAATGTTTTCTGCTGAAGAAAAAATAATGAAAGGGAGAGGGTTGCTTTGTACGAAGGCAAACAGAATAAAACGGGACGTGTGGTGAGAACTAAAGGGATTAAACAGAGAGAAACAAAAGAACGAGGACATGTTTTAAAATTACAGCAAAAAACTAATAAGTGTCAAAACTATTCAGCCAAGAAGAACAAGTGGCAACCCAACAAATAAATATATTTTAAGTATAAATACAATGTATACACACTATTATATTATACAAACAATACTGGTGTATGTGTATAATTTCAAATACTATCTCAAATATTTTTTTTAACCAAATTTAAATCTAATTAAATTTATTTAAACTCAATCGTAATTCTCTAATTAAATTGGAAGGCAAATTTATAATTTCTCAAACAACATGTTCAATTAGTTTAAAATATTATTAACGTTTAATTTTAACAAACTATTCAGGTTCAAATATTAAAAATAGATTCAAATATTAAAAATATAAATTCACACTTTAAAAAAATAAATTTCAAAACTGAGTTAAAAATGAACTAGATTTCAAGATTAAAATCAAATATCAAGTATAACATAAATTTCCGACCCTGAATTAAATTAACTTTATAATTTTAAATGCCAAAAATTCCGGTTCGTTACAATCTTCCCCCTCACCCCTAAAACTTTTCATCCTCGAAATGGAAAAGTTGTTAAAATCATACTTATGCATAAACTTTTACATAGCATAAAAGACCATTTTTAGGAACAAAATAAGTTATAGAATTTTAAACTCGAAAATTTTTCTAACGCCCGAATTTATGGAAAATTTCGACAGCATCTCCTTTGTACGGCTCGATCAGAAAAATTTACGTAATATAAAAATATCCATCTCATCCACATGATGAGGCATCCCAAATCAGGTGAAAATAACACAATAAATCCAAGTACAATATTATGTTTGAGATGCGTACCGTATATTAGTGTTTATAAGCATGTTTGCTTATTATTTAACATTTAGCGCAAAATCAAGCTCTCATGCAAAGTGCATGCCATGGCTTCCTACCAAAACACTTAAAAAATGATGAGAATCACATATATAAATAAAATTTAAGATATAAACCATAGGCAAGCATGGTATGTAAATTTTGATGTACATGAAATAAAATTTATTTGCAAACTAATATTAACATTTAAATACGAACACTTTTCATTTTTATAAATATCCACATTAACATCATTCATTTCCCATTTACACACCCTTTACTATTTCGAACATTATCATTCCATGTACTTAACATTCATATTAAATTCGCTTACATCAATAGATTGTCATACAAATCATTTATTTGTCAATTCATTCTTATTAAATTCAATTCCAAGCTATTTTCTCAATCAAAATTCTCATTGGTTTATTCAATTCATAATCTTATCTACATATTTAATTTTATTCATTTCATTTCGCTTTATTTCATCACTTACCAAGTTATCATCCTTCATTTTCTTAGTCGCTTAATGCATCCACATTCATCGAATTCAAATCATTCTGTATCGAATTATTACATCCATTTACCACTCAAATTCAATTTATTTTCATTTGGATTGGTCTCATTTGATTTCATTTAGATTGGTTTTAGTCCATAATTCATATTTTTCATTAAATATTGAATTTATTAGTGAATGGCCTCGTTTTACCTTCTTTATGATAATGTCTATCAAACCATAAATAAATAACCATCCAGCAGAACACTTGCATCTCATTCTACATACTTAGTATATAATCAAAAACCACATGGTGTTTATTAGAGATTGGATTTCCAACATGACAAGGTAAGGGACCACCCCTTGAATAGTGTACCTCTAGAGACAATACACTAGGGTTTAGCAAAAACATCTTGCAACCCTGCCACACATAACCGACCACTCACTCAGCTTGAGTGTATTGAATATATTGTCACCTATGGTTGGGAGAGACCCAAACCGTATCTCGAAAGATACATAAATGACAGCAGAAGAACAAATGAAATTTCTCTAGATGATGAAACACACCCTAACGGGAATGACATACATAGCCATGATGCCTGCCCGATTTCTGTCATTTCCCAGTTGATGAGACTTGAGGTTATGATTACCTTTTAGAGAATGCCAGATTTACTCTTTGAATGCCACATCGTCAGATTCATCAAATCACCAAATGACGCACACAAATATACACCGGGTGTTAAGCTAAGAGAAGTTTCCTTCTCTGCCACCAAACTTGGTATATCTGTAAAAATCAACATACATGATCATCAAGAATTACTCTGTTAGACATTTGTCCATATAAGTCATGCAATAACAGGATGAACCGAAGTCACCCTCCTGCCGCATCCTATATTGGAATCACCCCAAGGATCAGTAGCAAGTAGTCCTTGCAATCCGAAGATTTCAATCCTGACAGAATCACTGTTGAAATAACTCTGGTTGCAAGTCAGAGAAGTTAAATTAGTAGTTCTTCCACTCATGAAGATCCACGGTCTTCAATGCTCCATCTTTATAACATCTCTTCATATTAGTTTCGAACGCACAGTTGGTTCGAAGAGGGTTTGGGTCTAGTTACCATCTCAGTCTCTTGGAACTAACTCATCAATTGTCAAACAATATTCACTGATAGTCGACATTTTAACTATTAACTCAAATAGTATAGATCAGTACTTCGGCAGCTTAGGCCCTTTTAGTTAGAGTCATTTATTAAAATCAATTTATCGATTCTTACAAACTGATTTTATACATTTACCCCAACACCTCTCTCCTATTTTCGTTACTTTAAAAATAGTAATCAATTTTAAAATAAACCTACTTACTAAACCAATTCCTTTGTCTCCTTTATTTTTAAATACCGCTATATTTCACACAAAAAATCTTTTATTTCCTTTATCTCAAAAAATATCCTTATACATATATACTTTTAATCTCTCGATATATTTCAAATTGCCAAATCTTATCTGAGCCAACATATCGTCAAGTGCGTATTCTTTATGATATAACCATAACGGTCAACTTTAATTTTAAAACTCATCAATTATAGTTTACAATCTTACTTACGGAAATTATAATTTTATTTCAAATATTCAATGTCTTTTCAAAACCCATATAACCTTTTATCCTCATGTCCCAAATCCAAACCACTAAAAAACAAAACTATATCTTATACCTTTTATAACGGACATGTTTCAAATTCCCTCTTTGTATTTCTTCACTGTGAAAATATCACTATACTTCACAAACCCATTTATATTTCCGTACTTCCGAAATATCGTTATATATATATTCAAAAAAAATTCTTTCATTCCCTTTACTTCGGAAATAACGTTCTATTTACTTACCCAAACGGTATAATCTTATTACCACTCTTATATGTGTACCATAACGAAGTCAATTGACATGATAAAATATAACTCCAAATAGTTTATTTATCTTCCAAGCACTCAAATTAATGATAATGATATGGAAATATTATTTTAAATTTCCAACATTCATTTCCATCTTGAAACTATGTAACTTCTTATTCCATCTTTTCCAAAATCTCAACCATTTACTTACTTTCATTAAATAAGTGTAATATAAAATATATTATTTCTATTATTTGGAAAATAGTGCTATTTGCTTAATTGAATGGTACAAGTATGGTCATACTTTATATTTAATCCAAACAATGTCATACAGTACATTGCATATTATAAACCCTATAGTTTTATTTTCTTAAATCCTGCAATAAAGATGCGATTTTATTTCTCTTATGGAAACAACAAAATAACTCCAACATCTTACCATTACAAACTGATACCATCCTCTGATAATCCTGAAATCGTTCAAGTTGGGGTGTTCTATTTACCTCTCGGACCTTGATCGACAATGTTCTTATCTTCAAGTAGATAAAAGATGTAATTCAAAACTAGTATTACTTATAATATCAATCAAATATTATTTATTTTTTCATTAACAATATGGTTTTATAAACCATATTCTCACTTTTGAAAATCTCGGTCACTTACGACTGTTTTTACTTAATTCGTTGATAAGTAAATTATTTTCAAAAATCTCTCTATACAACCCTATATATAATTTTGATTATATTATAATAACCTATTAACCAAATCCTTTACCAAATTCATCTCATACCTCATAATAAAACTTAAACTAGAATCTTTTATTAAAATTTAATCACATCCTTTCTTTACGATATTGAAATCTTTCTTTCAACCATAACACTTTACTTAATTCAACTCTTAAGTAACATTGATTTTAAAATCGTTGCATTAACCTCACTTATAAACTTGGTTTATAAACTTGGATTTAATGTAAAATCCTTTAAAATACATTGTAACGATTCAGATTTCGCTGGGACCTAATCGATCACAAAATCGACTAAGACCGGGCGAAATAAGAATCATTACAGTTGGTATCAGAGCTCTGGTTAGCTCAAATCTTTGGGGTACAACTCATTAGAACTGAAAAAAGACTCATCAGAGTTAGGATTAGTAATATCATATAAAAGAATACTCATTAGAGATAGGATCAGCAGTATCCTAGAATGAGAAAACTCATTAGAATGGGGTTAGAAATGCCCTAGAATGAGTTGAGAGTGACAAGTTTATAATTAACATATTTGCGATTATATGTACAATCCGATCTTAGAAAATATGATTTTTGATATATAATAGTTATATATATTTGGAAAGTAAGCCGACGAATAAAATTATTGAAACCAATAAAAGAATGAAAGTTGAGTTAGTTAGTTAGTTAAACAATTTTTAGCTCCGTCCCTTTTCGAGGACGAAAAGATTTTAAGTAGGGAAGATTGTAACAACCCGGAATTTTGGAACCAGTTTAAAAATTTTATTATAGAAATTTTAATGGATTTCGAATATTTAAAATAATTTATTTTAAATAATTTATTTTAAATAATAACAACTAAAAATTTATTTAAATGGAAGGTAGTATGTATATATTTATTTTAATTATAAAAGGAGTTTAAAATGGCGCGGTAGTTTGAAAATTTGATTTCAAATTTAAAATGAATGTACAGGATGCAAAATAAATTGGATTTTATTGAAACCAAAAATATTTAAATCTATTTAATAATATCTTTCCAATGAATCCGAAAAATTGAAATTTCATAGCGGGCATCAAAAGTTATGTCCAGTTTAAAATTTAGAAAAGTCGTTATAGAATATATATATATATATATATATATATTTTAATATAATATATAGCCCTTAAAAATAGTCATTTTGCAAACGACCTCCATTTTCAACGAAACCACTTTTGTTGGGACCGGAATGTCAAATTATTGCTAGATTTCAATTTTCATAATTTTTGGAATTAATATGTAAGCGTGGCAAAAGAAAATGTGTTTTGTCAATTTCAGTCAAATACGATCAAATTAAATAATTAAATGTTTTATATTTTAAATTAAAGGAAAGTGGGCTGAAGTGATCAAATGGGCTGATGGGACCTAGTCCATTGCGTCCAGAAGGGGGATATTTGGCTGGGGGCAACTCCCGCTGGGCTGGATTTGGAGTTCGTATAGGTTAACGGGCTTTTTATTTGAATTAAATAATTAAATAAATATAAAATACACTATAAATATGGTTTAAAATACAGTAAACCCTAAACTATAAGGAGCCGCCGCCAGTAGGGTTACAAATGGCGGACATCATCTGAATTTTAAACCCTAATAATCTATGATCCATCTTGAATCACTTCGAGCTTAAAATCAAAAATCGTAGTGCCCATTCCCATCTTCAAATCGATACCTATAAGATGAATTTTCATCGCAAGTCTTGGTCAAAATCATGTCTATAAGTGGTCGGGTTTGAGCTCTGTTTTCAGGTGCTGATGGCCACCGAGTCGCTGATGGTGGCATCCGTGGTGAGCGCCTGCGGAGGCGCGTCGAGGGAGGTGATTGGATTGATGTCAGGAGGTCCGACATGGCAGGTATGAGGAAAGAGAACGGGCGATGTTGGGTTCAGGTTTATACAGAGAAGAGGACGGGGTTTTGAATGCTAAGGAAGGGTAATTAAAATTAATCAAGGTAATTAGTTAAAATGGTTAGTAAAAATATATATTAAATTATTTTAAATCTTCAGATGGCGATAACTTGTTCATATTAATTCAGAATTTGATGAAACTGAAAACATTGTGATCGTAAATTCAAGATCTTCGTGATGGACCTGACAGAAACTGATTTGGGGCTTGTCTAAATTATGGCAGAGTGGAAAGCTTTCGGTGAGATTTCTCGTTTTAAATCTATAATAAAAACTATATATATATATATATATATATAGGAATATATATATATATTATATTGATTGTGATTGTAATTTTAGATATATGTGCCGTGCTAAATTTAGAATGATTGATTGGTTGTGTTATTGATGATTTGTCAAATTATATTTTTGTTAGTATAATAATATCACTTTGGTTAGAACATGTTATGATAAAAATATCATCTTTATTAGAAATTGTTATGATAGATTTAAAATATCATTTTATTAGAAAATGTTATGTTAGATTAAAATTATCATCTATGTTAGAAAACACATTTTTTGTGGATAACAATATCATTTATGTTAGAGAACATATTTTGTTATAACAATGTCATTTTAGTTAAAATCGTTAGATTAAAAATAAATTGTCATTTTAGTAGAAATGTTTATTTAGATTAAACATGTCATATTTATAAGAATTGTTTATTTAGAATAAAACATGTCATTTTTAGTTAGAAATGTTTTTATTAGAATAAAAATTGTCTCTTTAGTGAGAAATGTTTATTTAGAACAAAAATAACATTTTTGTTATAAAATGTTGCATTAGAAATAAAATGCTTTTTTAATAAAATATTATATTTGAATAAAAATGTCAATTTAGTTACAAAATGTTGCATTAGAATAGAAATAACATTTTGTTATAAAATGTTGCATCAGAATAAAAATAACATTTTGTTATAAAATGTGAAGTTAGAATAGAAATATTATTTTTATTATAAAAGGTGAACGTAGAATAAAGACATCACTTTTGTTAGAAATGTTTATTTAGGATAAAGATATCAGTTTTGTTAGAAATGATTATTTAAAATAAATATATCATTCTTGTTATAATAAAAGTTTTGAAAACAAATATATTATTTTTGTTATAACAAAAATATCAATTTTGGTTGTATTAGAGTAGTTGAAATAAAAAGAACATTTTGTTGTAAGAAAATGGTTGAACAAAAATTATCCTTTTTTTTTTAGCTAAACAAATCATGCACTTTTGTCAATTTATACTATTTGAAACAAAATATGCACTTTTGTCAATTTATACTAGTTGAAACAAAATATACACTTTTGTCAAATTATCAAAGTTGAAACCAAATTTGTCAATTTATTCAAAATGTAACAGTTGTAACAAAATTGTCATTTTTTTTTCAAAATATAATGGTTAGAACAAAATTTACATTTTTGTTAATTAGAATTGAGCTAAAACAAAAATTACATTTTTGTCAAATAGATTTATGTTAAAACAAAAATTACATTTTTGTCAAATAGATTTGTGTTAAAATAATAATATCATTTGTTAAACAGAAATTGTAAACAAATAAAATTATCATTTTTATTTGTTATGTTAAATAGAAAAATGTAAACAAATAAATTATTCTTTTATTTGTCATTAGAATACATAGGAAAATGTATGTAACAAAATATGTCATGTATGTTAGAAAACATATTTTGTAAACAAATATGTCACTTTTATTTGTTTTATTGAATTAGAATTGTCGACAAAACAAATATATCACTTTTATTTGTTTTGTTGAATTAGAATTGTCGACAAAACAAATATATCACTTTTATTTGTTTTGGTCGAATTAGAATTGACGATAAAACAAAGTTATCATTTTTATTGTTTTATTGAAATGGATTTGTCGACAAAACAAAGTCATCATTTTTATTGTTTTGTTGAAATAGATAAGTTGAATCAAAACATATATTTTTGTCAAAATATACATTTTTGTCAAAATGGATTAGTTGAATCAAAACATATATTTTTGTCAAAATGCACATTTTTGTCAAAATGGATTAGTTGAATCAAAACATATATTTTTGTCAAAATATACATTTTTGTCAAAATATACATTTTTGTCAAAATAGATTAGTTGCATCAAAACATATATTTTTGTCAAAATATATTAGTTAAATAAAATCATATATTTTTGTCAAAATATACATTTTTGTCAAAGTAGAGTAGTTGAATAAAAACATTTATTTTTGTCAAAATATACATTTTTGTCAAAATAGATTAGTTGAGTCAAAACATATATTTTTGTCAAAATGGATTAGTTGAATCAAAACATATATTTTTGTCAAAATATACATTTTTATCAAAATAGATTAGTTAAATCAAAATCTATATTTTTGTCAAAATATACATTTTTGTCAAAATAGATTGTTGAATCAAAAAAAATATACATTTTTGTCAAAATAGATTAGTTGAATCAAAATATATATAATTTTGTCGAAATATGCATTTTTGGTCAAAATAGATTAGTTGAACCAAAATATTCATTTTTGTCAAAATATAATAGTGGAAACAAAATTTTACATTTTCTCAAAATATGATGGTTGAAAGCAAAAATTACATTTTTGTTAAATAGATTTGAGGTAAAACAAAAGTAACGTTTATGTTGAATAGGTTTGTGTCAAAACAAAAATAGCATTTTGGTTAAACAGGTTTGTGTCAAAACACTAATAGCATTTATGGTAAATAAATTTGTGTTACAATAAAAATATTCATTTTGTGAAATTAGAATTGTTAACAATATGAAATATCATTAATATTTATTTTGGTAAATTAGAATTGTTAACAATATGGAATTGTCACTTATATTCATTTTGTTAAACTAGAATTATTCACAAAAATGAAACTATCAATTGTAACCATTTTGTTGAAATAGAATTGTCAACAAAAACGAAAAATATCATTTTAATCATTTTGTTGAAATAGAATTGTCAACAAAATGAATGAATCGCTTTTTAATCATTTTGTTGAACTAGAATTGTCAACAAAAATTAAGTTATCACTTTTTATGCATTTTGTTTAAATAGAGTTTGTATGCAAATTATATAATCATCTTTACTGTCAATATACACATTAGAATTTGTGTATATATTAAAGTAACATTTTTATGGTCAACATGCACATTAGAATTTGGGGATAAATTAAAATACATTTTTATTTGCAAAATATATATTAGAGTTTTTATGCAAATTAAAATAAACATTTTTATGTGTGTTATGTCATACGTTGAAACTATAAACAAATAAAAATATATTTTTTTATTTGTTAAAATATAAAATAGAAATTGCATACAAATAATGAAAATAAAAATTATCTTTTTATTTGTCATTAGCAAAGATGTCATGCAAATAAAATACATATTTATTTGACATTATGAACATGTAGATATGATATGCCAATAAAACATTCTTTTATTTGGCATGTTGAAAACATTAGATGAATTGTCAAATAGTTTATATTTATATATAATTTTATATATATATATATAAATATAAACTAAAATTAAACAAATCACATGTGGTAGTTCGCGTTTCGGAGTTGTAACTTTAAATGACTATACCGAAAGATCCGACCGTCGGATTTTCCCAAAACTGGAACCGTTACATCTACTTTGGGAAGATCTTTCCAACAATATAAATTTTGTTAAAATCAAACAGTTAGATCTCAAGAAATGTGTAAATCAAATTTGGGTAAAAACAGCGCCAAGGCCGCCTATTGACCTGAAGCGTCATTAAATTAAATCGGGCTATTTTTATATAAATAAAAATAGCGAGAAATCATTATAAAATAGTATTAACGATATGAAATGGTTTTAAATTATAATTATTCGAGAATTATTTGAAAAGACCTAGTTCAATCTCATTTCAAATAATTATATGATGATTTAAAGTCGAAGACATTGAAGACGGTGATTGAAGACCGGCAACCTTCACATCGAATAGATGGCTACTGATGCCCTGGACTGATTTGCTCCCAGGAAAGGGTTACAGTGGTAGTTGTCCGGACGTACTTGTTGATTGTCTGGATAAGCGAGCACCACTCTTCCGTATTGGACATACGGGACGAGGAATAAGGTGTCTCCGGTTTCGTTCATACCCAGAACGGACTTGTAAATGGATATGTGTCTGACATTGGATTTCATTCCATGTAAATTGATTTCTATTCAATATCTATCTGTTGGTGGCGGAGAATTTATTCTCTTGCTTAATACCCTTCTCTGAGACACACGAGCTCAAAGGTTATACATTGGTAGTTATCGATCGCATGACATGAATTCTCAATATGGCATGCCAAGTGTAACGACCCAGAAAATCTGAACCAATTTAAAAATTTTAAATTGGCTAAAATAATGGATTTTAAATATTTAAAATAAATATTTTAAATAATGGCAATGACAAGTGAGTTTGAATCGACAATTGAAAATGAATATAATTAATTATAATTATAAACAAGGCCTGAAATGGCGCTGCAGTTTCAAAAATTGAATTCGAACTTTGTCGGACTATACCGGGAGCAAAACAAAACGGATTTTAGTGAAACCAAAAATATTTAAATCTGTTAGTGAATACCTTTCTAACGAATATGAAAAATCAAATTTTCATAGCGGAAAGTAAAAGTTATGGCCGAATGAATTTTCAGAAAGGTCGCTATGGAATTTATATAGCCCGTGAAATTGGCAATTTTGCATACGACCTCGGAATTCGACGAAACTACTTTTGTTGGATCCGGGATGTGAAGTTATTGCTAGGTGTCAAATTTCATAATTTTTGAAGCTAGTATGTGAGCGTGGCAAAGGAAAACATGTTTTGGTCAATTATAGATAAATTGGATCGACCAGAAATGGGCCTTTTTGCAAACGGTCTCAAAATTCGATGAAACTAGTTTTGTTGGGACCGTATCGTCAAAACATAGCTAGATTTATTTGTTTGGAATTTTTCGAATCAGTTTGTGGCCCTGGCAAATTGAAATGCACGTTCAAATCAAATATTGAATGTTTTATATTTTAATGTGAAGGAAAACTGACTGAAACAGTCGAATGGGCCTTTGAAACATATCCCATTGTGTTCGGAATGGTGGTAAAACGCTAGGGACGACAGTCGTTGGGTTTGGATTGGTGGTCGCGTCAGAAAACCCCTTTAAAACCCATCGGCCAATCAAAATTTTTATAAAAAATCCTTTAATTATCTCTCTCCCCGACATCCGTTAACAGGCGGAACCCCTTCGCCACCTTCTCTCCTCTTTTCTGGCCACTCCGATCACCGAAACGCCATGGCCCAGTTGAACTTTTTGTAGATCCCTCCGAGCTCTTCAAATCCGTACCTGGGGCACCCACCACCGTCGCTCCTACCTCGAGTTATTCCCTTCGAAAGAGGCGCCGTTTGAAGCCCTCTACCACCCCCTAGGTGCGCACGAGTTCATCAGGAAGGGCACCCCCTGGTGCGCGACTCCAAGCTCTTCGACGTGGTACGACCCGATCTTCGTATCGTGCAACGGATTGAGAGCAAGAATCAAACCTAGTTTTGAACATTTATTGAAGGTAACGGCTTTAATTTATTTTCAGCTGTTTTAACACCTTTAAACTGTTGCAAACTTTGAAAAATCATATCTTTTTCGTTCGATAACGAAATTCGATGAAACAGGAAACATCGTGACCGTGTGGACGCCTTCTACATTTTGGAAGAGACCGCATATTTTTCTGAGTCTTCTGCTATTTTTGGTGGAGTGGAACCCAATGTGAGATTTCTAATTTAAAAACGATATGGAAAACGACAATGTATGAATTATATTGTCGATGTATGAGTTATATAAGCGTTGTACACCTCTTGTATAAGCGTTGTATAAGTTGTACGTTCGATGTATAAGTTATATATGCGTTGTAAAAATTATATATGTGTTGAAATGGAAGTGAATTGCTATGTAAATATATATATATATATATATATATATATATATATATATATATATATATATATATATATATATATACGCCCCTCGTCCATAAACCATGGACGATATTTATTGATTGTGATTGGTGTGAAAATTGATTGATAGCGAATGGTTGTTTGGGATTGTTTGTGGTTGATATTGATTGATTGTGGTTGAAAAATACCCATTTGTGGTTGAGAAATATTTGGTTGAATCCACATAGGATTAGTTTGTGGAAATGAAATAAATATATACATGCCGCCTGCGTGCGAACTAGATGCATGATCCCCATTGTCAAAAACCACGAGGTTTTAAGGTAGAGCGAGGAGCCGTACTAGGGACGGTCCCGGTTTTAACTACCCTGCCGTTATGCTGCCGAAATTTTGAATAATATTCATGTGTTTGAATTATTTTCATTTGCTGAAACTATATTTATTCATTGAATAGAAAACCTTCATGTGTTGAATCGATATTCATTCGTTGATTAGAAATTCATGTGCTGAATGGTATTCGTGTTTTAAATATAAAAATCATATTTTTATCTATATGTAGAAACTATAGAAAACCTTCATGTGTTGAATCGATATTCATTCGTTGATTAGAAATTCATGTGTTGGATGGTATTCATATTTTGAAATAAATTGTTTCATAATAAAAATCACCTTTTTATCATCTATATGAGCTATGTAAAATGACCTCGTTTTAAAAGAAATTGTTTTATAAGAAAAAACCTGTTTTTATCACCTATATAAACTATATAAAATAATAGTGTTTTGAAATGAATTGTTTTACAATAAAAAACACATTTTTATTATATACCTGAATTATTGAAATGTGAAGTGTTAAAAATAGCAACTCGTTCAAATAAATATGCATGAGTCGAAATATTCATTAATTAGCTAATGATATGATTTTCGCCTATGCATGCAACATTAGAATGAATGGTGTTTTTAAACCAAATGGAATCAAATATGAAGTTGAATGGAAAATGATAAGTGATAAGAACTATATATATGTATATGCATATTTATTGAATAGGTTGTGGTAAAGGGGCTAGAGAAGAGGAATAAAATTTTGTGCCCGACAAATAGGTACACATTTACTATTTTGTTTGGGTGATGATTTTTATGAGCCTGTTGGTTAGCCGCTTGGGTTTTTCTTTTTCTTTTCGACATGAGACGCCCATGTGGATATTTGGGAATTTTCCCAGCCTCTCCCGTACAAAGGAGGTTATGGCGAAATTTTCTAAAATTTAAAGGCGTTAGTGAAATATTTGAAGTGAAAACGATATTGAAATTGTTGAATGAACTATATTTATATAAATATATAAATATAAATAAAATTAAAACGAAACGTGGCCGTGCAGTTCGTGTTTTGAAACTGTGATTTCAAACAACTAGTGCGGAAAATCCGACCATTGGATTTTCCCGAAACCACAACCATCGGGTTCGTCTTGGAAATATCTTTCCAACGGCACCAACCTTGTAAAAATCCAACGGTTGGATTGTCTGGAATGTTTAATTCAAATCTAAAGAAAAACAGCGCAAGAAATGATTATATATATATATATATAATTATATTTAATCGAATAACGACGCTGCAGTTCGTATTTTGAAATCGAAAGTTCAAACGATTGTACCGGGAGATCCGACCGTCGTATTTTCCCGAAACTGGAACCGTTTTGAAAAGACCTTTCTAATGATGTAAATTTTGTAAAGATCCAACGGTCAGATTTTCAGATATGTGTAAATCAAATCTGAAGAAAAACAACGCCCCGGCCGCGTTATGGCCCGAAGCGTCGTTTTGAATAAATTGGCTATTTTAAAATAAATAAAAATAGCGATAAATCATTATATAATATCATAAACGATAAAATAAACTGAATTTGCTCGATTTATGTGGGTTTTGATGGTTGAATGTGTTTGGTGTGAAAAATACATTAAAGAACAAAATTGGTGTTGTCGAATGATTTAACCATTGAAATAAATTGATTTGAAATTCTAAATATACGTAAATTATTTGAAAAGGCCGAGTTAATTCTCATTTCAAATAATTGACCGACGATTGAAATTCGAAGATGAAGACGGTGGTCGAAGACCGGAGGTCTTCACCTCGTTTGGATGGTAACCGAGGTCCTGATTGGGAGGCGTCCCGAAATATGGATAATGAGTGGTGATCGTCCAAACGTACGTGGTGATCGATCGGTTTGCGAGGTATTTAGTGCCTCCGGTTTCGTTCAGACCCAGAACGGACTTGTAAATGGACTGTGTGTCCGACATTGGAGTTTATTCTATGTTGATTGATCTCTGTTAAATATACATCTGTTTGGCGGGGGAGAATTTATTCTTTTGCTTAACACCCTTCTCTGAGACGCACAAGCTCAGAGGTTGTATATCGATGGACATCAGTCGCATGGCGTGAATTGCTAGTGTGGCATGCCTAAGTGGCAAATGATCAGGGCTTCTGTTGAAAAGCAAAGTCTTGTTGTGATGATCAAAGCACCGCTTGTGTGGCGTAGCTTTGTGTATAATGCGATTTCGCAAGCCTCACACCCCGGTATGAACCAGAAACGGGAGAAGGACCTCAAGGAGGGCATGCGTTTCTTTCTAGCTAGGGTGGTGTCAGTGACCTACCAGCCCTGACATTTATATACTTTTCACCTATGTGGTTGTTGCTGTTGCGAGGCGCCTCGGTTTGATCGGACGATCCGGGTCCGATGGAGTAATTCGTTGGCTCGTTGACACCCGAAAGGGCAGGGAAATGTAGAGTTCAGGCATAATAATCCACATCGGTGGACCGGCCCTGTTGCTCCAAGGGGCAGTTGCGGCTGTTCCTGAGACACGGGCTAGAGCGTCTCGAATTCGGTAAGGACTATCTTTTGCCTTGGTTCATGACGGAAATCCAATTTCCAAATACGTGACTGTGCAGTTTCGATTGTATATATATAATTGACGACATAGTGGCATGGGACGCTCATGTCGTCTATGATTGATAGTTATGATTTGAAATTGTTTTTGAAACATATAAACACTAGCAATGATATCAAATGCCTTTGTTTTATTCGTATCAAGCATATTTTGGCCGTTATAAGGTAAAAACTCTATCCTCCGGTTTGCGTTGCATTATGTGATGGGAACTGAGTCTTATAATGGCTTCATTTTTATAAAAGCATTGTGATGTTTAAAAGAAAGATTTGTTTTAAAGCACTGGCAATCCAATGGAGAAAACCCGTTCCACGAAAGGGCGTGGTCTGCTGATTAGCCAAATTATATATGTGTTGAGTAGATCTCTCATACCAGTCCCATGACTGACTCATAGTTTGTTTCACTCTCAAACTCGGGTGCCCCTTTTTCTACATGGGCAACCTTGTATTCAGGTTTAGCTGGTTCTTTCTGGATAGCTGGAGCTGAAGATGGATTCTATTATTTATCTCTTTTTATACTGTTCAGCTCCTATTGTACATATTATGTTTGTTTTCCGCTGTAGACATTTATGTATAGCTGAACTGTATTTGTACTAAGTATGATCATGTATATTGTGTAACTCTGATGATTACTTTTATCCAGTATATTCTATTGTACATTTTCAGATGTATTTATTTATTTCTGTTCTGCTATTATCTATTTCTGTGTTATATTCCACGGATTACCCTTTCCGCCGTCAGTACAGGGTTTGGGGTCGTCTCACCAAGATGCAAATGATTGAGGCTTTTGTTGAAAAGCAGGGCCTTGTGGTTGATGATCAAAGAACGGCCTGTTTAGGCATAGCTTTGTGTATAACATTACTTCGCGAGCCTCACACCCCGGTATGAGTCAAAAACGGGACAAGGGAATGCAGGGAGTGCACACGTTTCTTTCTAGCTAGAAGTGGTATCAGGGTTTTACAAGCCCTGACATTTTACTTATGTGGATGTTGGATTACGAGGCCTTGGTTATATTGGTCGATAGTGACCAATTTATAGGTTCAATAGGACCAGGAAGCGTGTGTTCAGGCATAACTAATCAACTAAAGTATTTGTGGACCTGCCCTGTAGCATCCAAGGGTTCGCCAGCGTCCAAATCCTGAGACATTGCTAGAGTGTCTCGAATCAGTAAGGAGATCATTCCTAGCCTTGACTCATGATGGAAATCCAAATTCCAATACGAAACCATCCGGTTTTAATTGTAGAACTAGTATGGCGACATAGTACATGGTAGTTATGCTGTCTATGATTGATACATTAGATTGAAATGTTTTTGAAACATATGTACACTAATAATAATATCAAATCCATTTTATCGTATCAAGCATTTTTGACTATTATAAGTAAAAACTCTATCCTCTGGTTTGTGTTACATTGTGTGATGGGACTTGAGTCTTATAATGGTTTCATTTTTCTAAAAATCATTGCGTTGTTTAACGATTTAATTTATTTATGCACTGGAAATCCAATGGAGTAAACCCGTTCCGCGTTAGCGGCGTGGTCCTGTGATTAGCCATATTGTTAGATAAGTTAGGAAAGATTTCTCATACCAGTCCCACGACTGACTCGTAGTTTGTTTCACTTTGCAAACTCGGGTGCCCTCTTTTCCACACGAGCAATCAAGTAGCTTATTTTGTAGATATATTGAGCATGATTCTGGATCGAAGCTTAAAGCCGTGTCCAGAGCATTGATAGTCTTCTGCTGTATAAGTTCATTTACTTCCACTGCCTTGTATTACATTTATTGTAATTTATCTTCCGCTGTATTTTATTCGATGTACTCTGATATTCTGTACTCTGATGTTGCATTATTATGATGCAATAAAAGTCTGATGTTATTTGTTCTGATGTGCTGTATGCCCAAAGTTAGCGTATTCGGGTTTTTTAAATGGTCTTAGTCGATTTTGCGATCGACTAGGTCCGGGCGAAATCCGGATCGTTACATACATTTTCTTGCATTCTTGCAAATTTCCCTTTTTACGTTGATTATCCACCTTGGATATCAAGTAAACATTAGTTTTTAAACTAACGCATCACTTTGAAAATTCCTTTTAAAAACTTCATTTATAAAACTCAGATTTTATTATAAATATCCATTTATGAACTCCTTCCAAATCCAGCTAGATTTCATTACAAACCTGATTACTTATTAAATGAATTTTATTTAAAAAGTAATCACTTTAATTATTGTTAACTAAAATAATAATCAACTTCATCATTAATCGAAATAAAAGTATTTGACTTCATCATTAACTTAAAATAAAATAATTAATTTCTTCTAAAAGGTTATTAAAATAATAAATAATTTCATGAATAACAAACTACTCGACAATTATCTTAATACGGTTAATTCAAGATCAACTAACCTTTTAAAACATTCCTTAAGTTAACGGTTATTCATAGAACTATTTATATTAGATTAACTGAAAAACCAAATTAATCTAATAATAAATCTCGAAAAAACAGTTGACTTTGTCAACTAGTAAACATCAATTAACTTGTTAACTGATTTCCATGAACCCTTTCTGTTAAATTAATTAATAATTTAATTAATTTAATAATTCCATTTAATTATTTTCTCAAACAATTATTTCAAAACAAGAACCCGTTGGATTAATTTCTGAATTTATTGCTCATAAAACTTATTAAAACAACAAACCAAATCATTTATAATTATCAATTACAAAATATTAATTTACTTATAAAACTTCTAATAGAATTTAAAATTTTACTTTAGTTATGAAAATAATTTTCATAACTTCAATTGCGTCAATTCGCCTGACAGCAAATTAATGTCTACTAACATGGGTTTAGGCCATTTGTTGCCAACCACTTAATCAATACTGTCTACTGATTAGAAACACAATGATCGATGAATTAAAATTCAACAATTAACATCCAATCAGGATATAACGTTATTTGGGGTAAACAATTCACATATGAATAATGTGAAAAACAACTTACACTCAATTTATTTGAGGAATCCAGTTGGATCCCTCTAACCTGTTCTTCCCTCCATCACAGCTTACAATATCAAATTATAATAGCATATGAAATAAATTAATCGACGAATTATAAATATCGACAAATGTCGACCAACATAACCAATAATCACATATAGCATCCAATCATCCAATTTATACTATCAACGTTAAATTTTGGTTATGTGAATTATACCACATCATAGAATTCCAAAAAGTGTGAGAGTTAACTCACGAGTAGTTCAATCAATGATTTTAGATCGTTTTATCTAATTTTATATAAGCATTTATAATTAGGTAAAATGCATATGAGCTCCAAATCATTCCAACTAGTTCCTACGCGTAGCCTGTGTCTCTGCGATTCCAACGGATCTTGTTTCATGTAATTCTGCTATCGTATGATAAAGATATAATTATAACGAGTTTGTACACATATTAAAATAATTATTAGTTGATTAATTAGAAAATCGTTTCCTTAATTACCCTTTTAAACCGCAATTAGGCCCTTAAAATCCTTCTTCTACTCCACAACAATACGCACGCTACAAAGTATATTGACTTCTTCATTCCCTTCCTTTTTGCACGAGTTTCAACAATGATACCTTCGTTCATCATCTCTTCGCCTTCTCTCCGTCCAAGCACCACTATATCAATGCGAAATCCTTCCGTCGATTTGTGTTTCTGGATGTCTACAGCGCGTACGAACTGCATTAGCATGGAACCCCATAAATTTCGTTGTCTTCTTCACCTTGTCTCACTAATTAACTCGCACACCTCAACTCCACCTCTGACGCAGCCTAATTCGCGCACGATTCCTCCTTGATCATGTTGTCTTAAAAATTTAGGCAACTAAAACTTTTATCGAACTTTAACGAATTCTACAGGCGTGAAGCTCTCAGCCTAACGATCTCAATGGATTAAGTCAAGAATGGTTTTGTTTCGTCTCTGATTTATAACGATTTTTAAAAGATACCGTGGTTTTTCTTTTCATGGGTTTGTTTCATTTTAATTTGAAGGAGGCTGGTTTTTACACTGTAGGTTACGAAGGAAGATATGTTTATTTTATTATTTTTCCTTTATATGTTAGGGTGCCGAAATGTTTGACCAAGAGCGAAAGGAGCATGTTCCAAGATTATGTTAAGAGATTCAGATTGAGTATGTTCAAGATTTCCTAACGCACGAAAACGGTGTGGATATGTGTTTTCATGACAATATCGTATAAAATCAGCATCCTATTTCTTCTCTAAGAGAATATATGAACTGTAAAGATTTTATACGATATCGATATGTGTAACGATGTGGATATGTGCAATATCAAATCTCTAAGATAAGATTGCGCCGAGAATTTGGATAAGACTGGTGTTGGGATTACGTACAAGGATTTGTCGAGATTTGTTGTTGTTGGATTTTTAATGAACGACTCAGTGAAGATCTGCAAATATTTTGAAAAGATTTAGGAAGATGCGGCAAGGATTTAAGAACGATGTGTGCGGATTTCATTGAAAGTGACCCTATTTTATAAAATATTTTGTGGTTCCAAACACTAATTAAAACATCGCAACCGAGTTTCTAGGCTCAACTATTATTTTAAACACAAAGGATCAAATTTCGAGATTATTTCTAAAGATGTTATTTTAATTTCAAATGGTTAAACAAAACACGTTTATATTTAGCAATAATTAACCCTTTCGGATTTTATAAAATTAACTTAGTTGAAATCCGAGGTTGTTTGATAATTGACTATCTTTAAGTTCTATATTGAACCAATAAAATATAATTGATTTCAAAACAATCAAATTTAACGATAATATATTATCGTTATCATTTACATATATATTCAAACAAAATCCTATATAACTTTAAAATAATTAATTTGGGATTTTTAACTTAGTAATTTTAAATTCTAGGTTAAAATGATATTTAATTTATTAAAAACTCTTTTATTTTATATAATAAATCACTATAGTTTATAAAATATTTCATAATGACTTTCTGAAAATTTAATTTAAACATAACTAAAAATCTACAATATGAAGTCTCGATTTTTTCTTCCAATAGAAAATTATCATCCAATCGATTTGGACGATTCTTGTTTCAAAGAATTTCAACTTTTATCGGACCATGTACATTCATTTGAAGTTCAAAATGTAAAACTACGAATTACCATGCCGTTGCAGGCTCATTTTAAATTAAATTATAAATTGTACGTTCAAACATCGTTTAATAAATGAGTTCGTTATTATAATTCTACTCTAACTTAATTAAATTCTTTTATGTTTTCCAATTCATACTATATTGCAAATCCCACATATTTTGACTATTTCAGAATTAAATTATTTTTTTATTATTTATATTAATAAATTATTCAAAACTATTGAATTCAAATTATTAATATTCCAAATCAATATTTAAAACCAAATTTAAATGCTCAATCAGACGGTTACAAATCCAAGTCGTTACACTGTAAGCTTTGTTCCTCGAAAAGTAACCCATGAAAATTCCTTCAACAGCTTTTGATTCAAATTTCCCAAGATGATATCATATGCTAAGAATATAACAAGGACATCCAAATACTCTAAAATATGAGATGTTAGGCTTTTTATCGAACCACAATTCAAATGACATTTTATTAAGTACTGGTCTAATCATAACTCTATTCATTACATAACAAGAAGTATTTACTGCCTCTTCCCAGAAAGTTAAAGGCAATTTATACTCACTTAACATGGATCTAGCAAATTCTAGTAATGTACAATTTTTCCTTTCGACTATCCTATTTTGTTGGTGTAACAACCCGGAAAATCCGAACCAATTTAAAAAATTTATTTTAAACAAATTGGTTAGAAAATGAGCCTGAATTTAAAAAAATTTAATTTTAAATAATATTAGAGGCAGTGAAAATAGTCAATTTTCAAACGACCTTTGTTTTCGACGAAACCACTTTTGTTGGAACCAGAATGTCAAATTATTGCTATGTTTCAATTTTTAGAATTTTCCGATTTAGTATGTGAGCGTGGCAAAAGAAACTGTGTTTGGTCAAATATAGTCAAAATTGAACGACTGGAAAATAGCCATTTTTCGAACAGTCTCAGAATTCAACGAAAAAAAATTTGTTGGATTCGTATCGTCAAAACATAGCCAAAAATATATTTTTTGGATTTTTCGGAGTCCTTATGTGGCTCCGGTGGATTTTTGATTATGTCAGAATTAAATAATAAAAGAATCAATTTTAAATTCGAAAAACGAGGGCTGAGATGACCTACATGGGCCATTTAAAAAAAATGTGATGACCCCAAACTCCCGTGTAACGAAAGTAAGGAAAATCGCATGGAATATAACATATCTAGAACAATAACAGATCTCATAGTATAGCTGAACACATAAATCATTGCAGCGGAAAAGAATGTCATCACAAAACATCGTCACTGAAACATCAGAGTATGCAGCACAGAATTACACTTAAAAAAACAGATGTCTCAAAGAAAAGAAACAGAGTCTCAATCTCTGAAATTACATCAAATCTAAATATTGTCTCAAAGTCTTAATCAGAAAATAAAAGATAAAAAGAAAGTTTCTTCAGCATCTCCATCAGTAAGCTTCCATCCAGCGAATGCCCAAGCCTAACCTGTCACTTGGCTGCCCGTATAGAAGAGGGAACCCGAGTTTGCAAAAGGTGAAACAAACTACGAGTCAGTCATGGGACTGGTATGAGATATCTTAATTAACTAACGGGTTTGACAATCACGAGGACCACGCCGCTATCGCGGAACGGGTTTACTCCATGGGATTATCAGTGCAATAAATAAAGTATAACGTTAAATAACGCATTGCTTTTTAGAAAAATGAAACCATTATAAGACCCAAGTCCCATCACACAATGCAACACAAACCGGAGGATAGGGTCTTACCTTATAATGGTCAAAAGATGATAAATACGCAAAATAAGATATTATTATTAGTGTGTATATGTTTAAAGAAAATATTTCAATTATAATATTGATCTTAGACGGCATATCTACCATCTACTATGTCGCCATACTAGTTATACAATCAAAACCGCATGGTACGTATTGGTAATTGGGTTTTCATCATAAGTCAAGGCTAGGGAGGAGCTCCTGACCGATTCGAGACACTCTAGCAATGCCTCAGGATTCGGACGCTGGTGAACTCTTGGATACAGCAGGGCCGGTCCACAAATACTTTAGTGGATTAGTTATGCCTGAACACACGTTCCCCGATCCTATTGGACCTACAAATCGGCCGAGGGCGACCGAAAAGAATAAACCGAGGCCTCGCAAAAATTCCATCAACCACATAAGAAAATGTCAGGCCGTGTTAAAGCCCAACACCACTCCTAGCTAGAAAGAAGCATGTGCACTCCCTGCGTTCCCATCTCCCGTTTTAGACTCAACCGGTGTGTGAGGCTCGCGAAGTCACGATATACACAAAGCTATGCCTAAATAGACTATGCATTGATCATCAACCACAAGACCTGCTTTTCAACAAAGCCTTGATCATTTGCATCTTAGCGTGTCCATTGACAATTCATGCCATGAAATCAACATCTATCAATGCACAACTTCTAAGGGTGTTGAGCGAGAGAATAGATTCCCTTGCCACCAACGGTTGTACACCTACAGAAATCAATTCACATGGTATAAAATTCAACGTCAGACATGCATCCATTTACAAGTCCGTTCTGGGTCTGAACGGAACCGGAGATACCTAAGAGGCTCTCGTATATCCGAACAATCAGCACATACGTTCGGATGACTTCCACCGAAGTCCCTTCAGGGTAGCTACTCCTATCGAGGACCTTGGTAGCAATACATCCGTTCGATGTGAAGACCGTCGGTCTTCAACACCGTCTTCGTCTCTTCATCGACGTATAATTATTTGAAATGAGTAGAACTCGGACTTTTCAAATAATTATCGAATAATTATCATTTAAATCAACTCATATCGTTAATATTAATCTTTAACGATTTAACGCTATTTATATATATATATATATGTATGTATGTGTATATATATATATATATATGAAAATATAGTTCAAATTAATTAAACGACGCTTCAGGTCAGAGGGTGGCCCTGGCGCTGGTTTTCTCAAAATTTGATTTACACATATCTTGAAATCTAACCGTTGGATTTTGACAAAATTTGTCTCATTGGAAAGATCTTCCCAAAGCGGTCCTAACGGCTCTAGTTTTGGGAAAATCCGACGGTCGGATTTCTCGGTGTAATCGTTTAAAGTTACGATTGCCAAAACGCGAACTACCACGCACGATTCGTTATAATTTTATTTATATTTATAAATATAAATTTTCAAGCGCTTTCACCCACATGCATATCATACCAATAAAGGAAATGAATAATGCCAATCACAACTTAAGTTTATCTCGTCTATTAAAATGTGTTTTATTTCATGCACTGTAACACCCCACTCCCGCTATGATCACTCACTAAGGGAATGCCATAGCATCGGTGGAGTATTTTAGTGAATATAGAACAGAAAAATTACAACAAGACAGATATAAATAGTACTTGAAATTTTAAAACATCATCTCATAACAGCGGAAGTAAAACATGTCTGGTTACATCATAAAACCACAATAAAGGTCAAGTACAATATCCATCAAAATAAAGAAGTACATAATCCCACTCTCATACAATAGCCAAACAAAAGAAAAGATAACTGGATAACTGGAGCTTTACATCTATCCAAGCTCCTAAAGACTGGAACAGCAATCCGATCAAGCTCCACTACTGCTAGGATCCACCGTAGGACCTGAGGGTTGGGAAAAAGATAAAAACAACAGGGTCAGACATAAGTCTGAGCGAGTCCTATAACTTTAACAAAACAATCGTTAAAGTAACCAGAGAAGACATAAACTGATATACGGTAACATATAGGGATGAATGGCTACCCTAAGCAGTCAACTAAACGAAGATAAAGGATAAAGACGCATCTACCCTCCCTAAGGTAAATTACTAAACTGCACCACACCAGTCGTTCCTAACTTAAAGGTTGATCCCACCCAAGGACTTATAAAATTTACTAATTAGTACCTGCGTACCCCTAGGTGACCAAGTAGGCGCCACGGGGCCCTACAATCCACTAGGTGTACACACTACTTCCCATTCGATCGGCTCCCTAACGTAGATACCCGTGCTGGCCCCACCGTGGGATGTATCATTCCCCAATGTGGCAACCTGATGAAACTAAAGGTGTACGGCTTATATCTACTCGATGCAACAACGGCTTACCTACCAGCCCGGGCCCACTCACGCATATGAAGCCCGTTGGACTTGCGTTGCCACCGCTAACCCGTTTGCCTCTTACAGTCAAGCCCAGTATGCGTGTCCCGTCCTCGACATGGGTCGAGCCCACAAAGATACGTATGGGTTACTGGTTGAAATGGGCCTCCACAAGCTACCCACCTAAGCTTGTCCCTTTTTCTAGTATATCCCACTTAACCCTTTAATCATGTTTTAATTACATGTTCTATTTTGGTTAAGTATTCTAATCGTATTTTCTATTGCCACCCAAGGCAACCACTAGATTTTCTCATGCCACCCGAGGCACCCACTTAACCCCTCATGTCCCTCTACATGCTAATGTGGTTAAGTGTTTCTTAATTAATTAATTAAGAACGTAACCTTTGTAAAGACCTCTCACATTAGACTGTCTTTTATGACCGCTGGTTAAGCCGGTTGGGTCCGGGCAGCCTTATGTCATAACAGAGTCTAACCTCGTGTCTTTACATTAATTACGTATTTAGTTTGTGCCTAAGACCTCTCACATTGGGCTAACATTTGTAGCAACTGGTTAAGCCGGTTGGGTCCGGGCAGTTTTACGCTACAACTGAGTCCAACCTCGTGTCTTAGTCAATTAATTACACCTAATTAATCACCCTCATAATTTTATATTAATTATCCCTAATTAATCAAGTTTTCTTAACATGGGTAGACCTAACTTAATAGGTAAATTCCCATGGGGTAGACCTAACTCAATAGGTAAATTCCCAACACATAGTATGGGTACACCTAACCAAATAGGCAAATTCCCATACTATGTTTATTTATTTTGTGTTATGCATAATTATATTAATTTCACACAATCTTATTAACTTATGCATTTAATTACCCCATCGTTTCCACGTAATTTCGTTCATGATATAACACATATAAAAGGTGTCAACTTGCATATGAATGAACATGTTTCAAAGGTGCCATCTTGCATATTAACAAACACATAACTTGCATATGAACTTGCATAACATGTCACATAACTTGCATATAATATGTCACATAACTTACATATTCATTTTGCATAACAAACTTGCATATTAGCTTATAGACTTGCATAATGTGTCATCATGAACTTGCATATTAATAAACATGTAACTTGCATATTTACATACATGTAACTCGCATATTAACAAACATGTAACTTGCATATTTACATACATGTAACTTGCATATTAACAAACATGTAACTTGCATATTAACAAACATGTAACTTGCATATTAACAAACATGTAACTTGCATATTAACAAACATGTAACTTGCATAGCATATTACCATGAACTTGCATAACATGCATATGATTACATAGCCCACAACTTGCATATTTAGCATCATGCAAACATAACATACATCATATTAAACTTGCATAAGCTTACATACTCAACATGCATAAACATAAGATTAATGCTAACATCATATCATATGATTCAAAGCTCATTAACCCACATACAAAACCATAAATCTCATCACATCTCATCTAATTAGTTTACCAAAAGATCATCAAAGTGATAGAAACTCACAACTAGCAACTTTGAACACCAAATGAAGAAGATTAAGATGCTAAGAAGGGATTAGAAGTTGATTAGAGAGTGATTAGTATGCAACCCTCTTCATAAAATTAGTGGAGGCCATGAGAGCTAGCATTTTGCCATAGTTTAGTCACTAGGTTTAATTATGAATGAATTAGGGTAGGTTAGGGTCTTATTTATAGATTAGGCAAGTGTTTTAGGCCATAGGATTAACCCTAGATTCAATCCAAGCCATCAAAGCATGTCTTGGGGAAGAAGTCAAGTGTAGGAACCATCTAGGGCCTTTAGATTAAAGATGGACCATGAGAACCATTCAAATGCAAAATCTGCACTTGAGCGAATCGGCCCACGGGTTGACAGCCAAACACCCTGGATTAACCCCTAGTCGACCCAGCGGGCTCGGGTCGACTTCAAAAATCGGCCGGTTCGGTTATTCCCCTCTCCCAATTCGCTGTTTTGAGCATTTTTGCATATTTATTTATTAAATTTTCAATTATATATATATATATATATATATCAATATATATATATATATATATATATATATATCTACACAACCCATTTCACTTAATTAAGTATACTTTAATTTGGGAATTTTCGTGAAACTTCGCGAGGCCATATCTTGGTCATACGGACTCCGATTTTCGAAAACTCGGACTCTTTTTCGCGTATTTTTCCGAGACGAACACAATGGCATAGCCCGTTTCCCTTGATTCCCATTTTAGAATTAAATTCTGCCTCGATTTATGTTATTACAGGTTATTGAAAATACGGGTTGTTACATTCTCCCCTCCTTAAAGGATTTCGTCCCCGAAATCTTCAAGTTAGGAAGAACGTATCCTACCATCCAATCATCCATCTACTCAAAGCATTATCCACGAGCAATCATTGTCCTTACAAGATTCTAAATGCTGGATGGATATATGCAAAAGTGTGTGTATATGTACTTACCTAATGCGAAAATCAGGCGGTTACTGATACAGTAAACCTCCTTAATGCAAACCATGATAGTGCCATGCATCCAATATGTATGCGAAACCCTATTGACACATACAAATTTCTACATGCGTGCACAACCATACACAAAAATGCATCATCCATATGATAACACAGCCATGATACATCCATCAATCTAACTACCACATCCATTTATGCAATATGCAACATGAAGTGACTGAGCCGATCTAGTGCCTAATGTGTGTGTATATGCATCCACGAGCAACCACTAGCAAACAATTGCATCCATATGCATCCATCAACCATAACATGTTTCAAACACATGTCTCAACCATAGGTTTTACCCTATCTAAAGGTCATAGGTATTAGCGAGAGGATATACTAAAGATAAGATAAGTACTAGACAAGCAATAAAGGAGAAGTTAAAAGACATACTCTCAAAAAGAAATGGATACAAAGAACGCATCTTTGCTTCCGTCTCCCAAGTAGCATTGCTTTCGTCATCTCCCCATTGCACTTTAACTAGCTGAACTTCTCTGTTCCTCAACTTCCTAGTTTCTGACCCAAGGATGCGAGTAGGAGCTCGTCGAATCGTCGCATCACGCTCTACCTCTACATCTCTAAGCAAGCTCGGCTCTACCACCTCCGCGGTCTCATGTAAGCACTTCCTCAAATGTGATACATGGAATACATCATGAACACCACTAAGTCTGTCGGGCAACTCCACCCTATATGCCATCCGTCCAATCCTTTCCTTAATAGGAAACGGCCCAACAAATCTCGGTGCTAACTTCCCTACGGACCCAAAGCGAACAACATTTCTCAATGGAGATACTTTGACAAAAACCATGTCCCCAACCTCAAACTCAAGATCCGTCCTTCTCCGATCCGCATAAGATTTCTGTCTATCTTGCGCTGCTTTCATCCTTTTTCGAATTAAATCAATCTTCTCTGAAGTCTCTCTAACCATATCCGGCCCAAGCAAGATCCTATCCGTAGATTCCCACCAACATGTAGGAGATCGACAAGGCCTTCCATAAAGAGCTTCGAAAGGAGCCATACCAATACTGGACTGAAAGCTGTTATTATATGCGAACTCCACCAAAGGAAGATGTTCTTCCCATGTACCTCCAAAATCCAAGATACAAAGCCTCAAAAGATCTTCTAAGATACGGTTCACCCTCTCGGTCTGACCGTCCGTCTGAGGATGATATGCGGTGCTCAAACACAACTGAGTCCCTACCGCCTCTTGCAAACTTCTCCAAAACTCACTAGTGAAAATAGGATCTCGATCACTCACAATGCTGGATGGTACGCCATGCAATCTAACAATCTCTCTAACATAGACTGAAGCAAGCCATGGAGCGGTCCTCTTACTCTTTACGGGTATAAAATGGGCACTCTTTGTAAGTCTGTCTACCACAACCCAAATTCCCGTATTGCCCTTCCTCGATCTCGGTAACCCGTTGATGAAATCCATCGAGACACTATCCCACTTCCACTGTGGAACTTCCAATGGGTGTAGCAACCCACCGGGTTTCCTTTGCTCCACTTTAACTTGTTGGCACACTAAGCATCTAGCCACATACTCGGCCACATCTTTCTTCATACCGGCCCAAAAGAAAACTCTCTTCATGTCTTGGTACATTTTGTCTCCACCGGGATGAATAGTCATTCTTGAACGATGTGCATCATCCAAAATAGCCTTCTTCAAACCCTCATCTTGCGGTACACAAAGTCTACCGTCTCTATGCAACCATCCCTTATCATCTATGGTGTATCTACCCAAATGGCTGGACGACTCCCCTCTTATAAGCTTCTCTACCAACACAACCAACTGTGGGTCGTCTCGCTGAGCCTCGCCAATCCGTCTCAAAAGAGTAGGTCTAACCTCCAAGGATGCCAACAAACCAGGTACAAAATCAACAGAAGGTCTTAAGTCAAACAAAGAAAGAAACTCCAAGCTTCGTCGTTCCACGAACAATGGACTCAAAGATAGCCTTTTTCTACTTAAGGCGTCTGCCACCACGTTACCCTTACCAGGGGTATACGCTATCTCGAAATCATAGGATGCTAAGAACTCCATCCACCTTTGCTGTCTTAAGTTTAAATCCTTCTGAGAGAATAAGTACTTCAATGATTTATGGTCGGTGAACAACTCGAATCTCTCACCAAGAAGATAATGGCGCCAAGACTTAAGTGCGAAAACAATCGCGGCCAACTCTAGATCATGGGTAGGGTAATTCTTCTCATGCACTCTCAATTGTCTCCCTCCATAGGCTATTACCCTTCCCTCCTGCATCAAGACTGCGCCTAATCCTGTTCCACAAGCATCGGTATAAACAACAAACGGCTTATTCCCATCTGGAAGCACTAAAACTGGAGCGGTGGTCAAAGCTCTCTTTAACCGTCGGAAAGCATCATCACAATCTACATCCCATGAGAAAACCAGATTCTTCTTCGTCAAGCGGGTTAATGGGGCTGATATCTTCGCGAAGTCTTTGATGAACTTCCTATAATATCCTGCCAACCCCAAGAAACTTCTTACCTCGGTAGCATTTCTAGGAACTTTCCAATCCTGGATAGATACTATCTTTGCGGGATCCACAGCTATCCCTTCCTTAGAGACCACATGCCCTAAGAATCGCACTTCTCTTCTCCAAAAATGGCATTTAGAGAATTTAGCTTTAAGACTATGCGCTCGAAGAGTCTCCAATACTTCCTTGAGATGTAAGGCATGCTCTTCTTCATTCTTGGAAAAGACCAAGATGTCATCCACAAAAACTACTACAAACTTATTCAGATACTCTCTGAACACTCTACTCATGAGATCAACAAAGTATGCGGGGGCGTTTGTCAACCCAAATGGCATCACTAGCCACTCATAAAAACCATCCGGAGTCCGGAAAGCAGTCTTCTCTATACTGTCCTCCGCCACTCTTAACTGATGAAACCCTGTAGCTAAGTCCATCTGCGAAAATACTGACGCGCCAACCAACTGATCAAAGAGATCATCTATCCTCGGTAATGGGTGTCTATTCTTCTTCGTGAGCTTATTAAGTTCCCTATAATCCACACAAAGTCTGAGGGACCCATCCGCCTTCGTGGCAAACACTACTGGAGCTCCCCACTCCGATATACTTCGCCTTATGAACCCCTTCTCAAGCAACTCCCCTACTTGCTTATGAAGTTCTCTTCTCTCACGAGGAGCCATGTGGCGTACTGGCAAAGACACTGGTTTGGCATTATCCACCAAATAAATTCGGAAATCTATCTCCCGCTTCGGAGGCAAACCCTTTACTTCTTCAAACACATCCGGATATTCCCGGACTACTCTGACAGAACACAAACTTTCGACCGAAGCATCGAGCGATTCAAGATAACTTAGCAAAACAGATTCCATGGGATTGCAAGAGATCTCGAGAGTGTTACCCAAGCGGGTCATGAGCCTGACAACTCTCCTTTCGCAATCAAGAACGGCACCATTACTGGATAACCAGTCCATGCCCAAGATCAACCCATAGCCCGTGAAGCCCAATACAAAAGCATCACATCTAAACTCAACGCTAAGTATAGAAATCTTCAAACCCAAACATATCATAGACAGATATATGGAGCCCCCAATTGGGTTTGAGACAACCAAGGGATCATCAACTAGACTGGTGTCTAAGTGCAGTGACTCAACTAACGATGATGAGATAAAAGAATGCGATGCGCCAGAGTCAAACAAAGTACGAACTGGATGATCAAACAGAAAAACCAGACTTTCAACGGAAATAGTTCTACCTCTCTGCTGAATCGGTGGAACTGAGAGAACCTGAACTTGCCCCCCTGACTGAGGTGGTGCTATAAGAGCTTGCACCTGGCCTCCTGAGGTAGACCCCGTCTTCTGCCCCTTCTTTGGGCAGTTTTTCACAAGATGCCCTGCTTCACCACAATGAAAGCAACCGGTCTTCTTCTTTTTGCGACAATCCTTACTGAGGTGTCCTGGTGTTCCACAATTGAAGCACTTCTTCTTCGTCTTCTTTTTGTCACCATTGCCTTTTCCGCCCTTGCCTTGTTGTTGCTGTTGCGGTTTCTTCTGATCCCCCTTTTTCTCTGGTGCCTTAGAATTCTTATCATCCTCATGCATAAGTGCCATGTAGACAAGCTTCTCAAAAGTGGCCCCCATAGGAATGTGAGTCATAGCTATTCCTTGCAATGGTTCGTTCAAGCCTCTAACGAACCTCAAAGCCTTCTTCTCCGGTGTATTCACCAACTCTATGCCAAACCTTGCTAATTGATTGAATTTGTTGACATATTCTTTCACCGTGAGATTCCCTTGCTTCAAATTCAAGAACTTCTCCATAAACAGATTCTCTTCCGCCCTTGAGAGAAACTTAGCCCCAAACCTTTGCTTAAAATCTGCCCAAGAGTCAACAGGGCGTTCTCCATTAGTGACCTCCCACCAGAATGAGGCCTCTCCCTTCATTAACCAAGCCGCCAACTTGACTTTCTTTCCCTCTTCCACTTCAAAGATATCTAGCAACTCTTCCACTTCCTTAAGCCAATCTCTAGCCTCTACGAAAGTCTCTGAACCAAGAAAAGGTTTTCCTCCTATAGCCTTGAACTCCTTGCAAACCTTAGCAAAATTATCCACTCTAGGCTGAGGAGGAGGAGCGGTTGTCTCTGGTGTAGTAGCATTGGCCGGACCCGCAGCCGCGGCCCTAGCCTCTTGCAACCTCCTATACCATAGTGGTATAACTAAACCCTCCGGGATGTTAAGATCTTCAGCCATGCTGAAACGAAAGAGGAAAGATTCAAAAAGGAGATTCCGAAAGATAAAGATATGGCTATTGGGGATTATGCTTTTCTTTTTCAAAAACTTTTTCTCTTAGAAGACATGCTTTTAAAAATACTTTCTTCGAAAATACTCTTAGAAAGTAGTTTTTCTCAAAAATTTTATCTGTTCTGGTAACCTTAAGCTCTGATACCACGTGTAACACCCCACTCCCGCTATGATCACTCACTAAGGGAATGCCATAGCATCGGTGGAGTATTTTAGTGAATATAGAACAGAAAAATTACAACAAGACAGATATAAATAGTACTTGAAATTTTAAAACATCATCTCATAACAGCGGAAGTAAAACATGTCTGGTTACATCATAAAACCACAATAAAGGTCAAGTACAATATCCATCAAAATAAAGAAGTACATAATCCCACTCTCATACAATAGCCAAACAAAAGAAAAGATAACTGGATAACTGGAGCTTTACATCTATCCAAGCTCCTAAAGACTGGAACAGCAATCCGATCAAGCTCCACTACTGCTAGGATCCACCGTAGGACCTGAGGGTTGGGAAAAAGATAAAAACAACAGGGTCAGACATAAGTCTGAGCGAGTCCTATAACTTTAACAATACAATCGTTAAAGTAACCAGAGAAGACATAAACTGATATACGGTAACATATAGGGATGAATGGCTACCCTAAGCAGTCAACTAAACGAAGATAAAGGATAAAGACGCATCTACCCTCCCTAAGGTAAATTACTAAACTGCACCACACCAGTCGTTCCTAACTTAAAGGTTGATCCCACCCAAGGACTTATAAAATTTACTAATTAGTACCTGCGTACCCCTAGGTGACCAAGTAGGCGCCACGGGGCCCTACAATCCACTAGGTGTACACACTACTTCCCATTCGATCGGCTCCCTAACGTAGATACCCGTGCTGGCCCCACCGTGGGATGTATCATTCCCCAATGTGGCAACCTGATGAAACTAAAGGTGTACGGCTTATATCTACTCGATGCAACAACGGCTTACCTACCAGCCCGGGCCCACTCACGCATATGAAGCCCGTTGGACTTGCGTTGCCACCGCTAACCCGTTTGCCTCTTACAGTCAAGCCCAGTATGCGTGTCCCGTCCTCGACATGGGTCGAGCCCACAAAGATACGTATGGGTTACTGGTTGAAATGGGCCTCCACAAGCTACCCACCTAAGCTTGTCCCTTTTTCTAGTATATCCCACTTAACCCTTTAATCATGTTTTAATTACATGTTCTATTTTGGTTAAGTATTCTAATCGTATTTTCTATTGCCACCCAAGGCAACCACTAGATTTTCTCATGCCACCCGAGGCACCCACTTAACCCCTCATGTCCCTCTACATGCTAATGTGGTTAAGTGTTTCTTAATTAATTAATTAAGAACGTAACCTTTGTAAAGACCTCTCACATTAGACTGTCTTTTATGACCGCTGGTTAAGCCGGTTGGGTCCGGGCAGCCTTATGTCATAACAGAGTCTAACCTCGTGTCTTTACATTAATTACGTATTTAGTTTGTGCCTAAGACCTCTCACATTGGGCTAACATTTGTAGCAACTGGTTAAGCCGGTTGGGTCCGGGCAGTTTTACGCTACAACTGAGTCCAACCTCGTGTCTTAGTCAATTAATTACACCTAATTAATCACCCTCATAATTTTATATTAATTATCCCTAATTAATCAAGTTTTCTTAACATGGGTAGACCTAACTTAATAGGTAAATTCCCATGGGGTAGACCTAACTCAATAGGTAAATTCCCAACACATAGTATGGGTACACCTAACCAAATAGGCAAATTCCCATACTATGTTTATTTATTTTGTGTTATGCATAATTATATTAATTTCACACAATCTTATTAACTTATGCATTTAATTACCCCATCGTTTCCACGTAATTTCGTTCATGATATAACACATATAAAAGGTGTCAACTTGCATATGAATGAACATGTTTCAAAGGTGCCATCTTGCATATTAACAAACACATAACTTGCATATGAACTTGCATAACATGTCACATAACTTGCATATAATATGTCACATAACTTACATATTCATTTTGCATAACAAACTTGCATATTAGCTTATAGACTTGCATAATGTATCATCATGAACTTGCATATTAATAAACATGTAACTTGCATATTTACATACATGTAACTCGCATATTAACAAACATGTAACTTGCATATTTACATACATGTAACTTGCATATTAACAAACATGTAACTTGCATATTAACAAACATGTAACTTGCATATTTACATACATGTAACTTGCATATTAACAAACATGTAACTTGCATATTAACAAACATGTAACTTGCATAGCATATTACCATGAACTTGCATAACATGCATATGATTACATAGCCCACAACTTGCATATTTAGCATCATGCAAACATAACATACATCATATTAAACTTGCATAAGCTTACATACTCAACATGCATAAACATAAGATTAATGCTAACATCATATCATATGATTCAAAGCTCATTAACCCACATACAAAACCATAAATCTCATCACATCTCATCTAATTAGTTTACCAAAAGATCATCAAAGTGATAGAAACTCACAACTAGCAACTTTGAACACCAAATGAAGAAGATTAAGATGCTAAGAAGGGATTAGAAGTTGATTAGAGAGTGATTAGTATGCAACCCTCTTCATAAAATTAGTGGAGGCCATGAGAGCTAGCATTTTGCCATAGTTTAGTCACTAGGTTTAATTATGAATGAATTAGGGTAGGTTAGGGTCTTATTTATAGATTAGGCAAGTGTTTTAGGCCATAGGATTAACCCTAGATTCAATCCAAGCCATCAAAGCATGTCTTGGGGAAGAAGTCAAGTGTAGGAACCATCTAGGGCCTTTAGATTAAAGATGGACCATGAGAACCATTCAAATGCAAAATCTGCACTTGAGCGAATCGGCCCACGGGTTGACAGCCAAACACCCTGGATTAACCCCTAGTCGACCCAGCGGGCTCGGGTCGACTTCAAAAATCGGCCGGTTCGGTTATTCCCCTCTCCCAATTCGCTGTTTTGAGCATTTTTGCATATTTATTTATTAAATTTTCAATTATATATATATATATATATATCAATATATATATATATATATATCTACACAACCCATTTCACTTAATTAAGTATACTTTAATTTGGGAATTTTCGTGAAACTTCGCGAGGCCATATCTTGGTCATACGGACTCCGATTTTCGAAAACTCGGACTCTATTTCGCGTATTTTTCCGAGACGAACACAATGGCATAGCCCGTTTCCCTTGATTCCCATTTTAGAATTAAATTCTGCCTCGATTTATGTTATTACAGGTTATTGAAAATACGGGTTGTTACATGCACCAATTTTTATAATAATTAACTATAAAATTATATTTTAGTTTGTTCATAAATTCTAATGTTTAAATCATGATTCCAACTTTCTTATTCATACTAGGTGTAAATTACTTCACAACGAATAAAACGAATATTTTTGTCCATTTATTTCAAGGAGTGAATTAATTGATTTCCTCCCGATGAACAAAAATGAATATTTTTGTTCAATTCATTTTTATGAACAAAATGAGAATTTCTTTCCTACGCTTTTAATATCACATCAAAAATGTAATTTTTATTTTATTTTTATAAGTAAACATATTTTTAGACTAAATATGATTCTTTTACTATTCTTTAAAATTTACATAGAAATGTAAATTTTTACTCTCATTTTATGTTTGCACTAGGGAATGCAAATAAAACGTATTTTTTTTTATTTTCATGATTTATTTGTGTTTAAAGAACACAAATAAAAATGTAGCTTTTAATTTCTAAATTTTATTTACATCTAGGAATGTAAATAAAAGGGCGTCTTTTATTATCTATTTATTTACACCAAGGAATGTAAATAAACACATAAAAATAAAATCTTTCTTTTTCTAATTTGTTCCCATTTAAATTTTGCTACAAAATGTAACTTTAATTTCTACTTTGTTTGCATCTAAAATTGCAAACAAAAACATATCTTTTTCATTTCTAATTTTGTTTGCAACTAAAATCGCAAACAAAAACATATCCTTCTTCTTATTTTTGTTTGCATTATAGAATGTAAACATAAATTAAAATCGTCTCTTCCCTCTTACATGTAGCGTTTGCATTTGAATGCAAACACGAAAATGTAAATTTTTATTTTTATGTAGCGTTGGCATTTGCATGCAAACACAAAAATGTAAATCAAATTTTAAAGTAGCGTTTGCATTTGTGTGCAAACACACAAATGTAAATTATATTTTAAAGTAGTGTTTGCATTTGTATGCAAACACAAAAAAGAAAAATAAATTTTCTTTTTTTTAGATGGATTTGATTCAGAATAGGAAATAAAAATTTACTTTTTATTTAAATTGATTTGATGCTATACAAAAAAAATTATTTTATTTTGTGTATCAACACAAATAGTAACATGCAAAAGAAATGTCTATTTATATTTTGTGTTTTAACACAAATATTCTCATATAAATGAAAAGTTCTTTTATTTATATTTTAACGCAAATATTTTCATAGAAAATAAAATATCATTTTTATTTGTGTTTCTAAACACAAATATTAAATAGAACATTAGATTACATATTTAGTTGTGGCCAAAAACACAAATATATGCATTGGTCATTGAAATACATTTTATTTGCGTCTTTAAAACACAAATACATGCACTGTTTTTAAATTATATTTATTTGTGTCTTTAAACTCAAATACATACACCGTCATTGAAAATATATTTATTTGTGTTTGTAAACCACCAATACATGCCCCGCCATTAAAATACATTTTATTTGTGTCTTTAAACACAAATACATGAACCGTCATTAAAATACATTTTATTTGTGTCTTTAAACACAAATACATACACCGTCATTGAAAATTTATTTATTTGTGTCTGTAAACCACCAATACATGCCCCGCCATTGAAATACATTTTAATTGTGTCTTTAAACACAAATGACTACATCGTATACTGAATTATATTTTATCTATGTCTCTAACACAAATATGTACGCCATACATTGATTAACATTTTTATTTGTGCTGCAAAACAAAAATATTCAATAGAAATTTAAAAGATTTTTTTTATATGTGCTTGCAAACACAAATTTTACATGAAGAATAAAATTTCTTTTTTGTTGCATTCTTTAATGCAAACAAAATGTAGAAAAATAGAATCTCATTTTATTACACTCCATAATGCTAGAGAATAAAGGAAAAATATAATTTACATTTTTGTGTTTGCATATAAATGCAAACACTACTTTAAAATATGATTTACATTTTTTGTGTTTGCATATAAATGCAAACGCTACTTTAAAATATAATTTACATTTTTGTGTTTGCATACAGATGCAAACGCTACTTTAAAATATGATTTACAAACGCTACTTTAAAATATGATTTACATTGTTGTGTTTGCATATAAATGCAAACGCTACTTTAAAATATGATTTACATTTTTGTGTTTGCATACAAATGCAAACGCTACTTTAAAATATAATTTACATTTTTGTGTTTGCATACAAATGAAAACGCTACTTTAAAATATAATTTACATTTTTGTGTTTGCATACAAATGCAAACGCTGCTTTAAAATATAATTTACATTTTTGTGTTTGCATACAAATGCAAACGATACTTTAAAATATAATTTACATTTGTGTGTTTGCATACAAATGCAAACGCTACTTTAAAATATGATTTACATTTTTGTGTTTGCATGCAAATGCCAACGCTACATAAAAATAAAAATTTACATTTTCGTGTTTGCATTCAAATGCAAACGCTACATGTAAGAGGGAAGAGACGATTTTAATTTATGTTTACATTCTATAATGCAAACAAAAATAAGAATAAGGATATGTTTTTGTTTGCGATTTTAGTTGCAAACAAAATTAGAAATGAAAAAGGTATGTTTTTGTTTGCAATTTTAGATGCAAACAAAGTAGAAATTAAAGTTACATTTTGTAGCAAAATTTAAATGGGAACAAATTAGAAAAAGAAAGATTTTATTTTTATGTGTTTATTTACATTCCTTGGTGTAAATAAACAGATAATAAAAGACGCTCTTTTATTTACATTCCTAGATGTAAATAAAATTTAGAAATTAAAAGCTACATTTTTATTTGCGTTCTTTAAACACAAATGAATCATGAAAATAAAAAAAAATACGTTTTATTTGCATTCCCTAGTGCAAACATAAAATGAGAGTAAAAATTTACATTTCTATGTAAATTTTAAAGAATAGTAAAAGAATCATATTTAGTCTAAAAATATGTTTACTTATAAAAATAAAATAAAAATTACATTTTTGATGTGATATTAAAAGCGTAGGAAAGAAATTCTCATTTTGTTCATAAAAATGAATTGAACAAAAATATTCATTTTTGTTCATCGGGAGGAAATCAACAAATTCACTCCTTGAAATAAATGGACAAAAATATTCGTTTTATTCGTTGTGAAGGAATTTACACCTAGTATGAATAAGAAAGTTGAAATCAATATTTAAACGTTAGAATTTATGAACAAACTAAAATATAAATTTATAGTCAATTTCTATAAAAATTGGTGCATGAAATAAAACACATTTTAATAGACGAGATAAATTTAAGTTGTGATTGGCATTATTCATTTCCTTTATTGGTATGATATGCATGTGGGTGAAAGCACTTGAAAATTTATATTTATAAATATAAATAAAATTATAACGAATCGAGCGTGGTAGTTCGCGTTTCGGCAATCGTAACTTTAAACGATTATACCGAAAAATCCGACCGTCGGATTTTTCCAAAACTGGAGCCGTTAGGACCGCTTTGGGAAGATCTTTCCAATGAGACAAAATTTGTCAAAATCTAACGGTTAGATTTCAAGATATGTGCAAATCAAATTTTGAAAAAACAGCGCCAGGGCCATCCTCTGACCCGAAGCGTTGTTTAATTAATTTGAACTATATTTTCATATATATATATATAAATAGCGTTAAATCATTAAAGATTAATATTAACGATATGAGATGATTTAAATGATAATTATTCGATAATTAATTGAAAAGTCCGAGTTCTACTTATTTCAAATAATTATACGTCGATGAAGAGACGAAGACGGTGTTGAAGACCGGCAGTCTTCACATCGAACGGATGTATTGCTACCAAGGTACTCGATAGGAGTAGCTACCCTGAAGGGACTTCGGTGGCAGTCGTCTGAACGTATGTGCTGATTGTTCGGATATACGAGAGCCTCTTAGGTATCTCCGGTTCCGTTCAGACCCAGAACGGACTTATAAATGGATGCATGTCTGACGTTGAATTTTATACCATGTGAATTGATTTCTGTTGGTGTACAACCGATGGTGGCAAAGGAATTTATTCTCTCGCTCAACACCCTTAGAGGTTGTGTATTGATAGATGTTGATTTCATGGCATGAATTGTTAATGGGACACGCTAAGATGCAAATGATCAAGGCTTTGTTGAAAAGCAGGTCTTGTGGTTGATGATCAAAGCATAGTCTATTTAGGCATAGCTTTGTGTATATCGTGACTTCGCGAGCCTCACACACCGGTTGAGTCTAAAACGGGAGATGGGAATGCAGGGAGTGCACACGCTTCTTTCTAGCTAGGAGTGATGTTGGGCTTTAACACGGCCCGACATTTGCTTATGTGGTTGATGGAATTTTTGCGAGGCCTCGGTTTATTCTTTTCGGTCGCCCTCGGTCGATTTGTAGGTCCAATAGGATCGGAGAACGTGTGTTCAGGCATAACTAATCCACTAAAGTATTTGTAGACCGGCCCTGTTGTATCCAAGGGTTCGCCAGCGTCCGAATCCTGAGGCACTGCTAGAGTGTCTCGAATCGGTCAGGAGCTCCTCCCTAGCCTTGACTTATGATGGAAACCCAATTACCAATACGTACCATGCGGTTTTGATTGTATAACTAGTATGGCGACATAGTAGATGGTAGCTATGCCGTCTAGGATCAATATTATAATTGAAATATTTAATTTAAACATATACACACTAATAATAATATCGTATTTTGCGTATTTATCATCTTTTGAACATTATAAGGTAAAACCCTATCCTCCGGTTTGCGTTGCATTGTGTGATGGGACTTGAGTCTTATAATGGTTTCATTTTTCTAAAAAGCAATGCGTTATTTAACGTTATACTTTATTTATTGCACTGATAATCCCATGGAGTAAACCCGTTCCGCGATAGCGGCGTGGTCCTCGTGATTGTCAAACCCATTAGTTAATTAAGATATCTCATACCAGTCCCATGACTGACTCGTAGTTTGTTTCACCTTTTGCAAACTCGGGTGCCCTCTTCTACACGGGCAGCCAAGTGACAGGTTAGGCTTGGACATTCGCTGGATGGAAGCTTACTAATGGAGATGCTGAAGAAACTTTCTTTTTATCTTTTATTTTCTGCTTAAGACTTTGAGAGTGTATTTAGATTTGATGTAATTTCAGAGATTAAGACTCTATTTCTTTTCTTTGAGACATCTATTTTGTTAAGTGTAATTCTGTGCTGCATACTCTGATGTTTCAGTGATGATGTTTTGTGATGACATTCTTTTCCGCTGCAATGATTTATGTGTTTAGCTATACTCTGAGATCTGTTATTGTTCTAGTTATGTTATATTCCATGCGATTTTCCTTACTTTCGTTACACGGGAGTTTGGGGTCGTCACATTTCGTATCAGAGCTTTGGTTAACCTTAGCTTTGGAATATAACATTTTTAGAACAATTCGTCTAGATAGAATCAGTAGTGTTCTAAGACGAGAGGTTCATTAGAGATAGGATTAACAATATCCTAGAATGAGCTTAAATAGAATAGCACATATTTATCAGTCATTACTTCATTATCACCTGGACATGTCTCTACTTTTAACCTTCTCTTCGAATTTATCATTTCCTTTAGTCTGACTCTTTCCATGATGGTACAGATTGATTGAAAGATGAGTACGAGAGCTAGGAAAAGAGAAAGAGGTCGTGGTGGAGTATCTGGTAGGGGTAGAGGGAGAGATACACCCCAACTAAGCAAGACCAACCCAATTCTAAGGTCGAGGAGCCACCACCACCACCCCCAGTTGCTTTTGACTTGAATAAAGTGGCGAAGAAAATCAAGAATCTTGGAGGAGTGCATTTCATTGGTAGAGAGACGGTGGTAGAAGCGCAAGAATGGCTTAAGACGATGGAAAAGATCTTGGGAGGTTTGGAGCTTGAAGATCACAGGAAGTGTTTTATGGCAGTATGGTTCATGTAAGGACAGGCTCAAACTTGGTGGGAAACAGCCATGATAGGAAGAGATGTTGCAGAGATAACTTGGATGAGATTTAAAGAGCTTTTTAATGAAAAGTTTATTCCGCCTCATGAAGTAGAACGTCTACACGATGAATTTACTAACCTGCAGCAAGGCACCATGAACATTGCAAAATACGTGAAGAAATTTGAGGAGCTATCTAGGTATGCCCCTGAGCTAGTGCAGAACGCCTTACAGAAAAATAAGAGGTTCATAAATGGGCTTGTAAGGCGATACCATAACAGAGTGACAACCCACATTGAGAGCCCATTTTCCAAGGTGATAGAGATGGCATGCAGATACGAAGAAATTGATCAGAAGGGTGCTCAGCTAGAAAAGGCCAAGAATCAAGCTAATAAGAAGAAGGAGGCGGACAAGAAACCAGGGGAAGGCAGTTCTTCGACTACAAAACCTCAGGGAAACAAGAAGAGAGACAAGTCTAAAGTCAGATGCTTCAACTGCCAGAAGATAGGACATTTCGACTACGAGTGCAAAGCCCCGAAGAAGCCAAAGAGGAACGAGTCTGGGCCAAGCCAAAGCAGTGGACAGAATCCTCGTGGTACAAAAGAGTGCTACAACTTCCACAAGCCTGGACACCTTATCAAGAATTGCCCTCTTCTCAAGAAATCTGAGGTAGCTCACGTCTACGAAGATACGGCTGCACCGGCTTCTTCTGAAGGAGCAGGTAAGCCTGATGTTTTAGGCAGTACTCTTAACAATAAGAATATTCCCATTACTGTCTTGTTTGATACTGGTGCGTCTAAAAGTTTCATATCAAGTGATACTATTAAAAAGCTTAAACTGAAACCAAGAAAACTTAAGGAACAGATTAAAGCCCATAGCCCGATAGGAGGTTCACTTATTCTTGATCAGTACTGTAGAGTGCCCATTTCTTACTCTCACTTCCTATTTCCTTTCAATTTAATCATCATGAACTTTTCTGGATATGATGTCATACTTGGGCTAGATTGGCTAACGAAGTATGGGGCTGAATTGCTGTGTGCTGAAAGGGTAGTTAAAATTAAGACGAAATTTGGGAATATAATGACTATACCATGCCACGGCTCAGCCACAGATAGGAAAGAATTCTGGTCTTCTTTAGAAGTCACCCCTCCTTCTATTGAAACTATCCCCATCGTCAAAGACTATGCTGATGTATTTGAAGAAGTAAACAGCTTACCTCCCTGCAGAGAAATCGATTTCAGAATTGACTTGGTTCCTAATGCAAGACCTGTGGTGCATCCTATTAGGCGAATGTCGCCAAAAGAAAGAGAAGAGCTGAGCAATCAAATTAAGCAGCTTTCAGCCAAGGGTCTGATTAGACCTAGCTTTTCAGAATGGGGTACAGCGGTGGTATTTGTCCCAAAGTCAGATGGCACACTCCGTCTGTGTGTAGACTACCGCGATCTAAACAAGCAAACGATGAAAATAAAAATCCATTGCCTCGGATTGATGATCTTCTAGACCATCTGCATGGAGCACGAGTATTCTCTAGGATGGACCAAGCCACAGGATTCCATCAACTGCGCATTGCAGAAGAGAGTATCCCCTTAACTGCTTTCAAAGGGCCTGATCTATTTTACGAATGGCTAGTAATGCCTTTCGGTCTATGCAATGCCCCAGCATACTTTGTAGATTTGATGAATAGAGTGTTTGGTGGGGTTCTAAATAAGTTCGTGCTAGTGTTCATTGATGATATCCTTATCTTTTCTAAAAGCACTGCTGAGCACGAAAAGCATTTAAAAGAAGTCTTGGAGATTCTGCGGAGAAATATATTGAAAGCTAAATTCTCCAAATGCATATTTTGGCAAGAGGAGGTGAAATTCCTCAGCCACGTGGTATTAAAGGAAGGCATCTCTGCAGATCCAGGAAAAATTTCAGCCATCCAAGACTGGAAACAGCCTGCTACCCCCATAGAGGTCAGAAGTTTCTTAGGGCTGGCTGGCTATTATCGAAAATTCATTAAGGATTTTTCGAAATTATCTTGTCCACTGACTAAGCTTACAAAGAAGCACACCAAGTTCGTTTGGACACCAGAATGCGAGGCAGCTTTCCAAGAGCTGAAACAGAGATTGATCACTGCTCCTGTGTTGACCATCATAGATGGCAATGAGGATCTGAAGGTCTGAACAGACGCTTCCAAAGAAGGTATTGGTGCGGTGCTTATGCAAAGGGGTAGAGTGGTAGCATACGCTAGCAGGCAATTGAAACCACATGAAAGGAATTATGCCACTCATGATCTTGAGCTAATGGCCATTGTATTCTCTCTAAAGATATGGAGGCATTATCTCTTGGGGGAAAGTTCGAGCTATATACAGACCACCAATCCTTGAAGCATCTGTTTACCCAAAAACTTTTGAACCTGAGGCATCAGCGTTGGATTGAATTTCTTGCACCCTACGACCTGGATATCCTATATACTCCGGGAAAAGCAAATGTAGTGGCAGATGCTCTCAGCAGAAAGAACATGGCTAGCACCAATCTTATCCTGGCCCATCTCATTATTACTCCTTCTTTGATCGACAAGATCTATGTCCTTCAAAATATGATGAGTTTATCCAAAAGATTAGCAAAAGAATTCGAGAAGGCGAAACCACGAGCTTCCAAATTGATGACAAAGGAGTTTTGATGCTACGAGGCCGAATTTGCGTCCCAAACATTCCTGAACTAAGAAGGGAAGTTATGGACGAATGTCACAAATCTAAGCTCAGTATTCATCCTGGAGTAAGCAAGATGTACCACGATCTTAAGCGTACCTTTTGGTGGAGAGCAATGAAGAGGGACATCTCCATATATGTTGCCAAGTGCCCCACCTGTCAGCTGGTCAAAAGTGATCAGCAAAAGCTTGCAGGTCTATTGCAGCCATTAGGAGTTCCTAATTGGAAGTGGGACGAAGTTTCTATTGACTTCATTGACGGTTTGCCTCGGACTAGGAGAGGGAATGATAGCATATGGGTGATTGTAGATCGCTTGACGAAAGCTGCTCATTTCATCCCCGTCAAATCCAATAGAATGGCTCAAAGTTTGGCACAGCTTTATTTAAGAGAGATAGTCAGATTGCATGGAGTTCCCAGTAGCATTGCCAGTGACCGTGATCCAATATTTACTAGCATGTTCTGGGAAGCTTTCCAAGAAGAGCTAAGTAACAAGTTGAATATGAGTACAGCTTATCACCCTCAGACAGACGGCCAGACTGAGAGGGTAAACCGCATCTTAGAGGATTTGTTGCGAGCATGCATCCTTGACTTTGGCGGTTCATGGGAGGATCATCTGCACTTAGTGGAATTCTCTTATAATAACAGCTATCAAGCGAGCCTGCAAATGTCGCCATTCGAAGCTTTATATGGAAGGCCATGCAAATCTCCGGCATGTTGGGTGGATCCAGGCAATAGAATAGTCTTGGGTCCCGATACGATTCGGGAAGCATCGGATAAAGTTGATTTTATTAAGAAGCGTTTGCTGGCTGCTCAAAGCCGACAGAAGAGTTATGCAGACGCTCGAAGAAGAGATTTGGAGTTCTCTGTTGGTGATCTTGTATACTTGAAAGTGTCCCCACTAAGAGGTGTCATTCGATTTGGGAAGACTGGAAAATTAGCACCCCGATTCATTGGCCCGTTTCCTATTCTTGAAAGGATTGGTACTCTCGCTTATAGAGTGCAGTTACCCGACTGGCTGCCAGGGGTTCATGATGTATTTCATGTATCCCAACTCCGGAAGCATGTTCATGATCCAGATTTAGTTGCGGAGGAAGAAGCACAACGAGATTTGGAAATTACTCTGAGCTTAGCCGTAAAGAGAGAGCCAGTAAAAATTGTGGGCAAGGAAATCAGGGCTATGAGGAACAAGAAGATCAACCTCGTAAAAGTCCAATGAAGCATGGATCCTAGAGACTGCACTTGGGAGACCGAAGATAGCTTCAAGCAAGCCTATCACCAGTGTAGAGTGGATATCTCCAAATAACTTTATATTGAGGTACATTTATAATACCTTGCATTTTCCGTTTTGTTCCTACTTTACTTTTACTTCCCTTTTCGAGGACGAAAAGTTTTTAAGTGGGGGAGACTGTAACAACCCGGAAAATCCAGACTAATTTAAAATTTTTATTTTAGATTAATTGGTTAGAAAATGAGCCTGAATTTAAAATGTTTTAATTTTAAATAATATTAGAGGCAGTGAAAATAGTCAATTTTCAAACGACCTCTGTTTTCGACGAAACCACTTTTGTTGGAACCAGAATGTCAAATTATTGCTAGGTTACAATTTTTAGAATTTTTCGATTTAGTATGTGAGCATGGCAAAAAAAACTGTGTTTGGTCAAATACAGTCAAAATTGAACGACTGGAAAATAGCCATTTTTCGAACAGTCTCAGAATTCAACGAAATTAATTTGTTGGATTCGTATCGTCAAACCATAGCCAAAAATATATTTTTTGGATTTTTCGGAGTCCGTATGTGGCTCCGGTGGATTTTTGATTATGTCAGAATTAAATAATAAAAGAATTAATTTTAAATTCGAAAAACGAGGGCTGAGATGACCTCTTGGGCCTGCGGGACATAGCTAGATGGATCTGGACTAGGGGTATTTGCTAGGAAACACAGTCGTTGGGCTGAAATCCGAGCAAGTGGGTAAATGGACTTTATTGGATTAATTAAATAATTAAAGATAACCCTAATTATAATATTATTTAAATCCCTGTAGCCGACGTCTACATCTTCCCCATTACCATTTCAGCTGCCCCCTCTTCAATCCTTCCTCCTCAAAATTCTCTCTCCACACAAACAATTACCCTATGCTCCTTTGGAATTTTCTCTAGGATTCTCCTTCCTCTTCATTTCTAGATAAGATTCACCTCCTCTCGTGCCCCGGTTTCAGAGAACCGAGCCCACGAAGCCCGCGCGTTTCAGCCGCCGCCGACCCCACCTGGTGCCGCCGCACCCTCCACCGTGCTAGGCGCACGTGGCCCCCTCCAAGCCCGACCACCTCCAATAAACCACGCCTCAAACCGACCTTCCTACCTCCTGAAAACTGAAGTCAAAATTTTGAACAAATTTTGAAAGTCACGGCCAAATATCTGAAGGAGGAAGAGAGGTTAATTCCTTAAGGACTTCACTAATTAATTAATCTAATTTATTTTATAACTTGTTTTGATCATAATTAATTCGTTTCAATTCGAAATTCGATGATTTCAGCGACGTTGTGATCGTATTGAGCAAATTTACGCTCTTGGACTGAAACGAAGCAATTCAGAACAACTTGAATTTTGGGCAAATTTCTCAACGACTGTGAGATATCTTTTATATTAAATTAATTAATTTAATTTTATCTATAGTATTTGTTTCAGATCTGATTTTGTATGGATGTGTTATGATGATTGTCTGTTGGATGTTATAAATTATCATGTTTATTGATGTGTGTATTTGAACATGTTAATCCTATATTTGATTTTATTGAATTGAGTTATTTAATCGATTCAACATTCGTTTATATGATGAAGAAATAAAAATTATAGATCTACATACAACAATAGAAAGAAAAAGGGAAAATAAAATTTCCTTTTTACTTGAATAGATTTGATTCAATATGGAAAATAAAATCTCCTTTTATTTGAATGGATTTGATTTGACGATACGAATTCAACAAAATTAATTTCGTTGAATTCTGAGACTGTTCGAAAAATGGCTATTTTCTAGTCGTTCAATTTTGACTGCATTTGACCAAACACAGTTTCTTTTGCCATGCTCACATACTAAATCGGAAAATTCTAAAAATTGAAACCTAGCAATAATTTGACATTCCGATTCCAACAAAAGTGGTTTCGTCGAAAACAGAGGTCGTTTGAAAATTGACTATTTTCATTGCCTCTAATATTATTTAAAATTAAAAATTTTAAATTCAGGCTCATTTTCTAATCAATTTATTTAAAATAAAATTTTTAAATTGGTTCGGATTTTCTAGGTTGTTACAGTTGGGGTGTTCGAGGTGTTGAAAATTCGTGTTTAAAACCATTTTCTTCATAAAACCTTTCAAAGTCTTAAATTTCAGATTCACCTCCATGATCACTTCTAAAAGTTTTAATTGAAACACCTTTTTCATTTTGAGAAAGTTTTGAAAACTTTGAAAAATAATTAAAAGTTTCAGACTTTTTGGCTAGAAAATAAACCCATGTGAATCTAGAATAATCATCAACCAATACATAACAATAACGTTTTCCATTTAAGCTCGCAATATCGTTTGGTCCAAACAGGTCCATATGGATTAACTCGAGAGCTCGAGAAGTGCTAACAATATTTCTAGGACGAAATGATGAGCTAAATTTGCCCATGGTACATGCTTTACACACTTTATTATTCTTTAATTTCTGATGTAGTAGACCTCTAACAAGTTCTTTTGTTTCAAATTTTCCAAGAAACCCATACTAGCATGTGTTAGTCCCCTATGCCACAAAACTACCTCTTCTTTTATGGCTACCAAACATCTGGAAAGAGTTAGATCTTCAAATGAAAGTGTGTAAACATTTCTTTTTCTTTTGCCTGTGAAAACAATGTTTCCGGTGGATGTTTCAATGATTTTGCAATTCTCACTATCAAAAACCACATTCACACCTTTATCACATAGTTGGCTTATGGAGATGAGATTATGGTGAAAATTGTCAACGTATAAAACATCAGTTAAAGTAAAAGTATTATTACCTACTTTACGTTTACCAATAATCATACACTTGCTATTGTCGTCTAATGCCACACTCACACCTTTATATTTTTCTAGGCTAAGGAACGGTGACTTGTCACCTGTCGTATGTTTAGAGCAACCCGAGTCCAAATACCATTTCTATTACTCCTTAGTCCGCCAATATACCTACACAAGAAAAGAAGAGAATGACCTAGAGAAGCTCTTAGGTCCAAGAGTATCAACGACCGAAGCATTATGGATAAAAGAACCTTTTGGAACCTAGATTTGTTTTGCATTTTTATTCGTGTTCCAATAGTTATGGTAATTGCTTGCTAAATTCCTAGGAACCCAAACTTGTATAAATTTTCTTTTCTTGTTCCTATTCTTACAATTTCCAAGACTATGTCCAATTTTTCCACATTTCACACACTTAGGAAAGACACACCTATCTTTATCATTATCGTTCACATTATTCTGTATCTTTCCAAAATTTAGTCCAATTCTATTATTAGCGAACAAATGATTTTCGAACAACATTTTAAAAGACGTTTTACTTATTGAAAATTTATTCAAAGTAATCTCAAGATCTTGGACTTTAGTTTTAAGTGTTGTGTTCTCAGTCACAAGTGAGGTGCATCTATCTATGAAATTCTTCCTTTCAATGTTATCATTCTCTTTCAAACCCAAATTTTCCTTTTCAAGATCTTCTATGTATGACTTGAGTTTTGATAGCTCTATATTCAAAGCTTATACTTTTCATAGTCTATGAAGCGAAATGAACTTCCTCGGTCTCCGAAGAGAAGAGAAAGAACAAATTACTTTGAGGACAAGACGAATCAGAATGCAGACAGAAGAACATTTCATTGTATATTACAACAAATCCAACAGAATACAAGAATATACAGAGTATGAATAAATATTACACATTCTAATATATCAAATATTACAATACATTACATAGCAGCGGAAAAATAATACAATACACAACTGAAAGAGATATACGGATACAGAGCTTTCCGGATATCATTCTAGCTGTTAACCAGGTTCCTGTGAATATAAATCTGCAAAACCAAAACTACTAGCTGCCCGTATCGAAATAAGGGCACCCAGAGTTTAGGTTAAAACAATAAACTCCAAGTCAGTCATGTGACTGGTGTGAGAACTAAAACAGTTATTAATCTTTATTTTCAATCAGAAATATCAAGGGACCACGCCGTATAACACGGAACGGGTTTCCTCCCAAGAATACCAGTGCATATAACAAAACAGCGCAAAGCTTTTTGGAAAAATGAAGCTATTATAAGACCCTGGTTCTATCACACAATGCAACGCAAGCCGGGAGATAGGATTTTCCCTTATAATAGGAAAAAATGTTTGGTACGTTTAAAACAAATCATTTGATACTATTATAAGTGCATAGTGTATAAAACAACTTCAAATCATAAGTATCAATTATAGACAGCATGGGTACCATATATCATGTCGCCATACTAGGCTCTACAATCAAAACCGCAAAGTCACGTATTTGGAAATTGGATTTTCATTTGTGAACTGAGGCAAAAGAGAGTCCTCTACCGATTCGAGACTGTCTAGTCCGAGTCTTAGGATCAAAACGCATCAACCCCTGGATCGTCAGGGCCAGTCCACCGATGTGGAATAAAATGCCTGAACACTGCGTTTCCCCGCCCTTTGGGGTGTAAATGAGCCAAAAAATGACTCCATCGGCTTCACATAGTCACCGATATATCCGAAGCGCCTCGCAATAGCAAAAACCACATAAGTCAAACTCGTCAGGGCGTGTCAAACCACTGACGCCCCTTCGAACTAGAAGGAAACGCATGCCCTCCCTGATGTCCTCTCCCGTTTCTGGTTCACAAATGGGGTGTGAGGCTCGCGGATCAACGTTACACAAAGCTATGCCACACAGGCCGTGCTTTGATCATCAGCCACAAGACTCTGGTTTTTAACAGAAGCCTTGATCATTTGCATCTTAGCGTGTCACAAAGGCAAGCCACTCCATGCAACCGATATCCATCAATCACACAGAATGATATCCAATGTCAGACACACAGTCTATTTACAAGTCCGTTTTGGGTCTGAACGAAACCGGAGGCACCTTGTACCTCGCATACCCATCGATCTCCAAGTATGTTTGGACGACCACTAACTGATTCCCTCCTCTTGGGTGTACGGCCCAATCAAGATCATCAGTAATTATCCAAACGTCGTGAAGACCTCTGGTTTTCAACCACCGTCTTCATCTTCTACTTATCATCAAATCAGTTATTCAGAATGGGGTAAACCCGATCTTTCTGAATAACTCGCGTATATAATAAATAAGTGTTACACAAACACAACATACGCCTCATTCCAATTCATCAGTCACTTACCGTAAATTAGCAAGTGAATAATTCCCCAAACACCAACCCCGAAGGCCGAAACCAACATCAGATCAATACCCAGGAAACCATTCTTCTTAGCTAGTTAGTTTCTAAATTTCACATTCTTAGGGAAAGGTTCCCATTAATTTTATCAAAGATAAATTCTTTTAAATTTATTCTTTAATCTTCCTTTGAATATCACTTCAAACTAGTTGGGATTAGCAAACCTTACCGAAGTAATCAATTGTTTTAATTTCCCAATCCCAATCTATTCATCCCATGAAGTCAAACTGGTAATACTTCATATCTAACAACACGGTGTTATCGGTAAATTCAATTACCATTTCACGTTCAAATCTAATTAAAGATTTAACTATCGCCTAGAGCAAAACTGGTGATACTCCATTCTCGATCTTTTAAATCTAATAAAAGATTCATTAAAACTCCAATTAGTTTTAATCTTTAACTGGGTTAAAGAATCAGTATCATTTGAAACACGGTTCACGATAAACCCAAAATCACATTCCATTCTATCAGCTTTTAACCGTAAAATAGCAAGTGAGCAATTCCCTAAGTATTAACCCCGAAGGCTGAAACCAACATCAGATCAATACCCAAAAAACTGTTCAACTTAACTAATCTCCAGTTAGTTTCTGATTTTCTTAACTCAGTTGGGTCTAAGGACAATATTATTGAAGATACCGTTCACGACAACCCAAAATTACATTCCATTAATTATCGAGTTAAAGAACAAGTGTTATTTAAAACACTGTTCACGATAAACCCAAAAATCAATTCAAATTCAAATCCAATTAATACCAATTAATTGGTACACTTCATTAAATCTAAATAAAAAGATTTAATCTTTTTCTCAACTGGGTTTAAGGACAGTGTTAATGAAGACACCATTCACGACAAATCCAAATCACATTTGATATTAAATACAAGGCTCTGAATAGAAAATATATCGGCTTATATTCAATATCAAATTCTACGACCAACAAATATTGTATTGGAAATAACGATATAAATATATCTTTCAAATGTCCATAACAATATCTGTATAATCACGAAATCCAACATCGAAATATTCCAAAGACAATTTCGATTAAAATCCATTCCAATTCAATTATTGGAATTTCTGGTTATCTTCAAAACCATTTCAAATCCACTTTATTTATTTTTAAAAATAAATAGAATTATAATTCTAGTTCAAAACTAGTTCATTTCGATAAAAAACTATTTTTATCTTTTCAAATATGGGATTTTTCATCTCAATTCTTATCAAATCATTTCTTATGGTTTTACATAAATTATTATTATTTTTAATAATTTTATCAAGGCCCGTACAGTCGATTTCCACCAATGGCCATCGAACTGCACTTACAACGACCTTTTCCAAATTTGATTTGGACATAATTCCAAATCCAACCGTTAGATTTCAAATTTCTAATATTCGTTGGAAGGCCCTTTTCGATACGAACCTAATGGTTCCGGTTTTAGGAGAATCTAACGGTCGGATCTCCCGCAATATCCATTCGAAGTCAATGGACGAAATTCGCGAACTGCCGTGGCGCGGCACGTTCTATTCAGGCCATTATATATATAATATATATATTATATATATTTTGTCGATTTCCTTTTAAAACATATTTTATAAATCGTTTTAAATTCGTTTTCAAAACAGTTTCAACTTCATATTCAATTTTAAATCAAAATTGAATTTTTTCCTTATAAATTCGTTTTAAATTCATTTTGATTCAATTCAAATTTCAAATTCATTTTCTGTACAATTCAATTCGAATTCTTTTTCTGTTCAATTCAATTCGAATTCATTATCTTTTCAATTCAATTCGAATTCATTTCTATTCAATTTAATTCGAATTTCATTATCTATTCAATTCAATTCGAATTCATTTTCTATTCAATTAAATTCGAATTCATTTCTATTCAATTTAATTTGAATTCATTTTCTATTCAATTTCAATTCGAATTCATTTCTATTCAATTTAATTCGAATTCATTTTCTATTCAATTCAATTCGAATTCATTTTTATTCAATTTCAATTCGAATTCATTTCTATTCAATTCAATTCGAATTCATTTTATTCAATTCGATTTCATTTTATTTTCAATTCAATTTCATTTTATTTTCAATTCAAATTCATTTCAAAATATTCGATTTAATTCGAATTCATTTTCTATTCAATTCAATTCAATTCGAATTCATTTTATTTAATTCAATTCGATTTTGAAATCACTTCTCGATATTCATTATAAAATCGACAAAATTCACGTTCGCGTTGAAATGGCGTTCAACTACTTAACACGGCTTCACAATTCAATTTTCATTGAATATTATTTTAAATTATTTTATAATTTTGAACTGGAATCAGACACAGTCAATTACCATATAATTTCAGTTATATGGATCTCATCCAATTCATATATACAACAATGACGATAAACAATCAACCATCATCCAAAGTGCGTTCTACACTGTATAAGCATCAAATATAAATATTCAACGCTTATAACAGTCTGTCAATTAATCGATTGACATACAGTTAATTATTGGGATTAGTGTATGTCACATATCATCCCAATAACCGTGTGGGGTTTCAAACAATCAAACACAGATTTTATTTGTGTAGTTGGGCGATGTATAAAATTTATCGTCCCAATCAATATCAGCCAAATGTGTGTATATAAACAAATCATCCGATTGGTTTATATTTATTTATTTCATTTTATATACACGTTAAAAATTCTATTTTTAACTATAAAATATTTTTAACTATATAAATATTTTATTCCATTCCACATCACACAATCAACTACACATCAAAATCAAACAAACAAACAAGCCGTCCATGGTCTGTGGACGACTGGTGTCGGGTGCTACTAAACACCGTCTGCATCCTAGTATATATTTTAACTAGAAAATTAAATTAAAGGTGAGTAGTTCTCACCTTGGGTTTCCACTCCACCATTTCATTTCTGAATTACTGAACTGTTTGAATTCCTTTTTGATTTCAATTCGTTCCATCCCAATTCTTTTCATGCTAGTCACATTAAAAATCAAATTTTTACATCTCTATATACAGAATAAAAATCGTATTTTTATCACAATGAAACATTATACAAATCATATTCTTTTCACTTATAAAAATATATTCTTTTCGATTATAAAAATATAATCTTTTCTTATATAAAAATATATTCTTTTTTTCTCTACATTATATAAAAATTATATATTCATTCTTCACATCATATAAAAATTATATTTTCATATGATGAAAAATCATATCTTTTCCCTCTCAAAAATCGTATCTTTATATATATATATATATATATATATATATATATATTTTATTTTAAAAAAACCATATGCTAATTTATATTTCTAAATCAAAAGCTATTTTTAAATTTTAAAGCAAAGATATTTATTTTTACATAACTAATGCTAATTTTTTTTACAAACCAATACTAATTTATAAAACAATGTTGATCTTTTTTTTACAGAAAAGAAAAAAAACTCACTGTGTTGTCATGTTTTGTTCAAAACCGTTGTTCACCCCTCTTCCCTGCCTTGCGCGCGTGCTACAGGTGGCATACCATCGATCAACCATCCTCAGACCCTGCTCAGTTCCATGTTTTTTCCCCTTCGACCGGTCGCAGCCCCTGCCTCCCACCAAAACGCCTCAATTTTGCCCCAAACTGCGTGTCGTCTTTGCCGCCGCCATACCCATGTCAGCTCACCAGCGGTCGAGTGCCCCCTCTTCCAGGTAGCCCTCGCTATCCCGATCCTTTCCCCCTAGAGATCATCACCTTCCGTCGCGTCAAAGTGGAGATCGGAGGGCTCAAAATTGGGAGCTTGTGGATCGTCGAATTCATCTGGAGGCGGCTTTCTAATTTTAGAAATTTAGGGTTTAAGGAAAAAAATGATTGGTCGGCTATTTATATATTTTATGTTTTTATTTAATTTAATTCCATTATATATTTTATGTTTTTATTTAATTTAATTCCATACATACCCCTTGTCAATACAATCCCCAATTCAAACCCAACGACTATCGCCCTAGCTATTTACCCCCATTCCAAACACAATGGGATATGTATCGTAAGCCAGTTCGGCTGTTTCGATCAGCTTTCATTTAAATTAACATTTAAATCATTATATTGAATTTTAAATGTACATTTCAATTTACTGGGTCACATACTAACTCGAAAAATTCCAAAAAAATATTTTCTAGTTTCGTATTGACGATACAGTCCTAACAGAACTAATTTCATAGAATTCTGAGACCGTCTGTAAAATGGCCATTTTCCAATCGATTAAAATTGACTGAAACTGTTAGAACACGTTTAACTTCGCCACGCTCACATATTGACTTCAAAAATTATGAATTTTGAAACCTAGCCATAATTTAACATTCCAGTTCCAACAAATGTGGTTTCGTCGAAAACAGAGATCGTTTGCAAAATGGCTATTTTTAAAGGCCTTCATATATATTAGAATATATATAAATTCCACAACGACTTTTCTGAATTTTAAACTGGACATATCTTTCAATTTTTAAAATGAAATCTCAGTTTCGTACATCCATTGGAAAGATATCATCAAATAGATTCACATATTTCTTGTTTCTTTCAATTCTGACTTATATTGAATTCTGTATATTCATTTGAAATTTGAAATCGAATTTTCGAACTGCAGCGCCATTTCAGGCCCATTATATAATTAAAATAAAATTATTCGTTTTAACTTCGTCGAAAATAAATTTTTCGTCGTTATTATTTAAAATAATTCATTTTACATAATCAAAATACATTAAAATAACCAAAATAAAAAATTTAAATTGACTCAGATTTCTGGGTTATTACAATCTCCCCACTTAAAACTTTTCGTCCCCGAAAAGGAACGAAGCCGAAAGTTGTTTAACCAATCAACTCAACTTCCATTATTTTCCTTACGGCTTAAGTTCTTCAACTTTTCAGTTTCTAAGAACTTTTCAAATTTTTCAAAGATTTGGCTAACACCCTAAATTTTCAAAAAAATTCGCTATAACCTCCCCTGCACCAGGGACTTCGGGATATTTCATATAGCCTCCCATGGCCTTCTTCAATCCAAAAGAAAAAGAAAAGGCCAAGTGGCTGGCCAATCGGCTCATAAAATCATCATCACCCAAACAAAACAGTAAATTATGGTAAACATGTACCTATTTGTCGGGCAAACAATTTTATTCTTCTGCTCTAGCCTCTTTGCAATGACCTGTTCAATGTAAGTACATGTATATGCATGCAAATGCGACAAATTTTCAATACAATTCACTATTTGATCAATTTGGCTAAATGGTTCAACATTTAATTAATCAACCAATAATCAAACAACACAACCAACAATCGATTTGTTGATTAGCTTTTCAAATTCTTAACCTTGATACATAGTCCAAAAATCAGATTTTTGATGCCAAATCACAACAGTATGCCCTATATAATTTTGGTTCTCACACCAGTCGATTGGAAATATATAGAAATCTCACTTTCGTCACTCGAACAAAAACTATTGATGCTATATAGTCATCAATAGTTTCATCCCCGGGTGACTAGAGTGTGATTCTATATCTATCCAGTATATTAAAACTTCAAATACACGTGGATCAGACATATATGCAAAATCTTTATATACTGGACTGTCCAAATCCAATACAAATAAATATTCAAACACGTATAAAACAATTAAAATTTTAAAACAAAATTTGTTTTCATTTTCAAAAATATACTCTTCACACTCATTCTAGGATACTACTGATCCCATCTCTAACGAGTCATTCCCATTGAATTCTTTCGTATGGTTCTAATGTGTCTTGTTCTCTGAGCTTTGTGAACCAAAGCTCTGATGTATTGACCCGTAACTTCCCCATTAAGGAAAGCCCGGATTGCTTCGAGGACAACACACATCGGAACGCAAACAGAAGAACATTTCATTGTATATTACAACAATTCCATCAGAATACAAGAACATACAGAGTATGAATAAATATTACACATTCTAATATATCAGAGATTACAATACATTACATAGCAGCGGAAAAATAATACAATACACAACTGAAAGAGATATACGGATACAGAGCTTTCCGGATATCATTCCAGCTGTTAACCAGGTTCATGTGAATATAAATCTGCAAAACCAAAACTATTAGTTGCCCGTGTCGAAATAAGGGCACCCAGAGTTTACGTTAAAACAATAAACTTCAGGTCAGTTATGTGACTGGTGTGAGAACTAAAACAGTTATTAATCTTTATTTTCAATCAGAAATATCAAGGGACCACGCCGTATAACACGGAACGGGTTTCCTCCCAAGAATACCAGTGCATATAACAAAATAGAGCAATGCTTTTTGGAAAAATGAAGCTATTATAAGACCCAGGTTATATCACACAATGCAACGCAAGCCGGGAGATAGGGTTTTCCCTTATAATAGGCAAAAATGTTTGGTATGTTTAAAACAAATCATTTGATACTATTATAAGTGCATAGTGTATAAAACAACTTCAAATCATAAGTATCATTTATAGACAGCATGGGTATCATATATCATGTCGCCATACTAGGCTCTACAATCAAAATCGCAAAGTCACATATTTGGAAATTGGATTTCCATCTGTGAACCGAGGCAAAAGATAGTCCTCTACCAATTCGAGACTGTCTAGTCCGAGTCTTAGGATCAGAACGCATCAACCCTTGGATCATCAGGGCCGGTCCACCGATGTGGATTAAAATGCCTGAACACTGCGTTTCCCCGCCCTTTGGGGCGTAAATGAGCCAACAAATGACTCCATCGGCTTCACATAGTCACTGATATATCCGAGGCGCCTCGCAATAGCAACAACCACATAAGTCAAACTCGTCAGGGCGTGTCAAACCACTGACGCCACTTCTAACTAGAAGGAAACGCATGCCCTCCCTGATGTCCTCTCCCGTTTCTGGTTCACAACCGGGGTGTGAGGCTCGTGGATCAACGTTACACAAAGTTATGCCACACAGGCCATGCTTTGATCATCAACCACAAGACTCTGCTTTTTAACAGAAGCTTTGATCATTTAAATCTTAGCGTGTCACACAGGCAAACCACTCCATGCAACCGATATCCATCAATCACACAGAATGATATCCAATGTCAGACACACAGTCTATTTACAAGTCCGATTTGGGTTTGAACGAAACCGGAGGCACCTTGTACCTCGCATACCCATCGATCTCCAAGTACGTCTGGACGACCACTAACTGATTCCCTCCTCTTGGGTGTACGGCCCAAACAAGATCATCAGTAATTACCCAAACGACGTGAAGACCTCCGGTCTTCAACCACCGTCTTCATCTTCTACTTATCGTCGAATCAGTTATTCAGAATGGGGTAAACCCGATCTTTCTGAATAACTCACGTATATAATAAATAAGTGTTACACAAACACAACATACGCCTCATTCGAATTCATCAGTCACCTACCGTAAATTAGCGAGAGAATAATTCCCCAAACACCAACCCCGAAGGCCGAAACCAACATGAGATCAATACCCAAGAAACCATTCTTCTTAACTAACCTACAGTTAGTTTCTAAATTTCACATTCTTAGGGAAAGGTTCCCATTAATTTTGTCAAAGATAAATTCTTTAATCTTCTTTTGAATATCACTTCAAACTAGTCGGGATTAACGAACCTTACCGAAGTAATCATTTGTTTTAATTTCCCAATCCCAATCTATTCATCCCATGAAGTAAAATTGGTAATACTTCATATCTAACACCACGGTGTTATCGGTAAATTCAATTACCATTTCACGTTCAAATCTAATTAAAGATTTAGCTATCGCCTGGAGCAAAACTAGTGATACTCCATTCTCGATCTTTTCAATCTAATTCAAGATTCATTAAAACTCCACTTAGTTTTAATCTTTAACAGGGTTAAAGAATCAGTATCATTTGAAACACGGTTCACGATAAACCCAAAATCACATTCCATTCTATCAGCTTTTAACCGTAAAATAGCAAGTGAGCAATTCCCTAAGTATTAACCCCGAAGGCCGAAACCAACATCAGATCAATACCCAAGAAACCGTTGAACTTAACTAATCTCCAGTTAGTTTCTGATTTTCTTAACTCAGTTGGGTCTAAGGAAAATATTATTGAAGATACCGTTCACGACAACCCAAAATTACATTCCATTAATTATCGGGTTAAAGAACAAGTGTTATTTAAAACACTGTTCACGATAAACCCAAAAATCAATTCAAATTCAATTCCAATTAAATACCATTTAATTGGTACACTTCATTAAATCTAAATAAAAAGATTTAATCTTTTTCTCAACTGGGTTTAAGGACAGTGTTAATGAATACACAATTCACGACAAACCCAAATCACATTTGATATTAAATACAAGGCTCTGAATAGAAAATATATCGGCTTATATTCAATATCAAATTCTACGACCAACAAATATCATATTCGAAATAACGATATAAATATATCTTTCAAATGTCCATAACAATATCTGTATAATCACGAAATCCAACATCGAAATATTCCAAAGACAATTTCGATTAAAATCCATTCCAATTCAATTATTGGAATTTCTGGTTATCTTCAAAACCATTTCAAATCCACTTTATTTATTTTTAAAAATAAATAGAATTATAATTCTAGTTCAAAACTAGTTCATTTCGATAAAAATCTATTTTTATCTTTTCAAATATGGGATTTTTCATCCCAATTCTTACCAAATCATTTCTTATGATTTTACACAAATTATTATTATTTTTAATAATTTTATCAAGGCCCGTACAGTCGATTTCCACCAATGGCCATCGAACTGCACTTACAGCAACCTTTTCCAAATTTGATTTGGACATAATTCCAAATCCAACCGTTAGATTTCAAATTTCTAATATTCGTTGGAAAGCTCTTTTCGATACAAACCTAATGGTTCTGGTTTTAGGAGAATCTGACGGTCGGATCTCCCTCAATATCCGTTCGAAGTCAATGGACGAAATTCGTGAACTGCCGTGGCGCGGCACGTTCTATTCAGTCCATTATATATATAATATATATATTATATATATTTTGTCGATTTCCTTTTAAAACATATTTTATAAATCGTTTTAAATTCGTTTTCAAAACAGTTTCAACTTCATATTCAATTTTAAATCAAAATTTAATTTTTCCTTATAAATTCGTTTTAAATTCATTCCGATTCAATTCAAATTTCAAATTCATTTTCTATACAACTCAATTCGAATTCTTTTTCTGTTCAATTCAATTCGAATTCATTTTCTATTCAATTCAATTCGAATTCATTTCTATTCAATTTAATTCGAATTTCATTGTCTATTCAATTCAATTCGAATTCATTTTCTATTCAATTCAATTCGAATTCATTTCTATTAATTTTAATTCGAATTCATTTTCTATTCAATTTCAATTCGAATTCATTTCTATTCAATTTAATTCGAATTCATTTTCTATTCAATTCAATTAGAATTCATTTTTATTCAATTTCGATTCGAATTCATCTCTATTCAATTCAATTTGAATTCATTTTATTCAATTCGATTTCATTTTATTTTCAATTCAATTTCATTTTATTTTCAATTCAAATTCATTTCAAAATATTCGATTTAATTCGAATTCATTTTCTATTCAATTCAATTCGAATTCATTTTATTTAATTCAATTCGATTTTGAAATCACTTCCCGGTATTCATTATAAAATCGACAAAATTCACGTTCGTGTTGAAATGGCGTTCAACTAGTTAACACGGCTTCACAATTCAATTTTCATTGAATATTATTTTAAATTATTCGATAATTTTGAACTGGAATCAGACACGGTCAATTACCATATAATTTCAGTTATATGTATCTCATCCAATTCATATATACAACAATGACGATAAACAATCAACCATCATCCAAAGTGCGTTCTAAACTGTATAAGCATCAAATATAAATATTCAACGCTTATAACAGTCTGTCAATTAATCGATCGACATACAGCTAATTATTGGGATTAGTGTATGTCACATATCATCCCAATAACCGTGTGGGGTTTCAAACAATCAAACACAGATTTTATTTGTGCAGTTGGGCGATGTATAAAATTTATCGTCCCAATCAATATCAGCCAAATGTGTGTATATAAACAAATCGTCCGATTTGTTTATATTTATTTATTTCATTTTATATACACGTTAAAAATTCTATTTTTAACTATAAAATATTTTTAACTATATAAATATTTTATTCCATTCCACATCACACAATCAACTACACATCAAAATCAAACAAACAAACAAGCCGTCCATGGTCTGTGGACGATGGGTATCAGGTGCTACTAAACACCGTCTGCATCCTAGTATATATTTTAACTAGAAAATTAAATTAAAGGTGAGAAGTTCTCACCTTGGGTTTCCACTCCCCCATTCATTTCTGAATTCCTGAGCCGTTTGAATTCCTTTTGGATTTCAATTCGTTCCATCTCAGTTCTTTTCATGCTGGTCACATTAAAAATCAAATTTTTACAACTCTATATACAGAATAAAAATCGTATTTTTATCACAATGAAACATTATACAAATCATATTCTTTTCACTTACAAAAATATATTCTTTTCGATTATAAAAATATAATCCTTTCCTATATAAAAATATATTCTTTTTATTCTCTACATTATATAAAAATTATATATTCATTCTTCACATCATATAAAAATTATATTTTCATATGATGAAAAATCATATCTTTTCCCTCTCAAAAATCGTATCTTTATATATATATTTTTTTCATTTTAAAAAAACCGTATGCTAATTTATATTTCTAAATCAAAGGCTATTTTTATATTTTAAAGCAAAGATATTTATTTTTACGTAACTAATGCTAATTTATTTATACAAATCAATACTAATTTATAAAACAATGTTGATCTTTTTTTTTACAGAAAAGAAGAAAGAAAAGAAAAAAAATCACTGTGTTTCCATGTTTTATTCAAAACCGCCGTTCCCCCCACTTCCCTGCCTTGCGCGCGCTATCGGTGGCGGACCATCAATCAACCACCCTCAGACCCTGCTCCGTTCCACGTTCTTCCCCCTCCGACCGGTCGCAGCCCCTGCCTCCCACCAAAACGCCTCGATTTTGCCTCAAACCGCGAGTCGTCTTTGCCGCCGCCACGCCCACGTCAGCTCACCAGAGGTCGAGCGCCTCCTTCTCTAGGTAGCTCTCGCTATCCCGATCCTTCCCCCCCATAGATCATCGCCTTCCGTCGCGTCAGAGTGGAGATCGGAGGGCTTAAAATTGGGAGCTTGTGGATCGTCGAATTTATCTGGAGGTGGCTTTCTGATTTTAGAAATTTAGGGTTTAAGGAATAAAAAACGATTTGTCGGCTATTTATATATTTTATGTTTTTATTTAATTTAATTCCATACATGCCCCTTGTCAATACAAACCCCAATTCAAACCCAACGACTGTCGCCCCTAGCTATTCACCCTCATTCCAAACACAATGGGATATGTATCGTAAGCCAGTTCAGCAGTTTCGATCAGCTTTCGTTTAAATTAACATTTAAATCATTATATTGAATTTTAAACGTACATTTCAATTTACTGGGGTCACATACTAACTCGAAAAATTATAAAAAAAACATTTTCTAGCTTCATATTGACGATACGGTCCTAATAGAACTAATTTCGTCGAATTCTGAGACCGTCTATAAAATGGCCATTTTCCAGTCGATTAAAATTGACTAAAACTGTCAGAACACGTTTAACTTTGCCACGCTCACATATTGACTTCAAAAATTATGAATTTTGAAACCTAGCCATAATTTGACATTCTGGTTCCAACAAAAGTGGTTTCGTCGAAAACAGAGATCGTTTGCAAAATAGCTATTTTTAAAGGCCTTCATATATATTAGAATATATATAAATTCCACAGCGACTTTTCTGAATTTTAAACTGGACATATCTTTCAACTTTTAAAACGAAATCTCAGTTTCTTACATCCGTTGGAAAGATATCATCAAACAGATTCACATAATTGTTGTTTCGTTCAATTCTGACTTATATTGAATTCTGTATATTCATTTGAAATTCGAAATCGAATTTTCGAACAACAGCGCCATTTCAGGCCCGTTATATAATTAAAATAAAATTATTAGTTTTAACTTCGTCGAAAATAAATTTTCCGTCATTATTATTTAAAATAATTCATTTTAAATCATCAAAATCCATTAAAATAACCAAAATAAAATTTTTAAATTGACTCAGATTTCCGGGTTATTACAGTCTAGATTTTGAAAATTTGTAAATTTTTCAAGTTCAAATTCTAACTTATCATCATCGTGAACCAACTTTAATCTATCAGATTTTAATTTCTTCACTTTTAATTCTAGAGCATTAATAGTTTTGGTAAAATCATGATACATCAAAAGTAAATCTTTGTAATTGTATACCTCACAAGAGTCTTCTCCACTGTTTTCGGAATCTGATTGTGCCATAAAATATAGATTAACCTCTTCTTCGCTGCCATCAGAAACTTCTTCTCCTTCCTCATCATACCATGTGGTCCCAAAGGCTTTCTTCATCTTTTTATTTCCTTTGTCATTCTGAAGTAGTAGGAAGTTTGGTTTGATATGTCCGGTCTTCTTGCATTTGAAGCAGATTAATTCCTCATCTGAATTGTCAGAGTATCTTGATTTGTTGGTTTTTGGCTTGTTCTTACATGGTTTGAATTTGGTCCATTTCTTGAGATGTCTGATAGCCATAGCAAGCTTCTTAATAGGATCTTCTGTATCGTCATCGCTTTCAATAGTGTTAGTTAAGGCAATTGACTTCTACTTTGAATATGATTTGTTGAGTTCTTTTCTTGCCTTCAACTCCATTTCGTATGTCATCAAATTTCCAATCAGCTCTTTCATGCTCAATTTGTTCAAATCCTTTGATTGTTGAATCATAGTGACTTTAGCCTTAAAATTCATTGGCAGAACTCGTAAAATTTTCCTTACTAGTTCCACTTCAGTGTACGCTTTTCTAAGTGCTCTAGCATTGTAAACCAACACTAAAAATTGACCATACATGTCTTTTATACTCTCGTCCTTTTGCATTATGAAATTTTCGTATTCATTGTTGAATAAGACAAGTTGAGATTCTTTCACTTTAGATGTTCCTTCCTGTGTGACCTCCATAGTATGTAAAATTTCTTGCGTAGACATACAATGAGAAATTATGTTAAATTTAGCTTTTTCAAGGGCACAAATTAAAGCATTCATTGCTTTAGCATTAATCAAAAGTAATTTCATATCATCAGCATCCCACATGTCCTTTGGTTTAGGAAATCCAACACCACTAATGAGTTTCGAATCTTGTCTCAATAATATCCCAAGCATCGTAATAAGAAGATATTATACAAATCTTCATCTAGCTTTCCAGCAAGCATAATCATTACCATTGAACATAAGTGGTCTAACTATGGATTGTCCCCTAGAAAAGTATTGTTTGTTAAATTCATGACTCTAGAGTTAATTAAATACTTGCTCTGATACCACTTGTAGGATCTAAATTAACCCTAGAGGAGGGTGAATTGGATTTATTGCAATTAAAAATTAAAAATAAAACTAACACAGAATAATAAAGAAATTGACAAAAGAAGAAATCACACACAAAAATTACCCAGCTTCGGCAAACCTTGATTACTACTGCATTCCAAGTCTTTTACTAGGTATTAAAACAGTTTCCCGCCTACAAATTCCTATAAACTCGCAAACTTTGCTATTATTCTAACCCTACGCTCAAAATCTTGACACGACTTAACTCCTAAGTTGTGATTTTCATAACTACAAAATCATTTAGTTACACGACTCAACAAAATCTAGTTTTGAGAAGTAGAAACTAAGAAAAGAACAAAACTCAAATAAATAACCCAAATAAAACATTAAAAGAAGAGAAAGGCTAGCCCTCTTTTGCTTTGTCATTTGAGATACACGGCTCCTTTTTCCTTTTCAATAGTGACTGAATAACAAAAACTAGGGTTTTTGATTCTCCTTTGAATCGTGGCTTGCTTCAATCAATTGTTGTGCGATCTTCGGTTGGTTATACGCTGCTTATCTTCCCATGATTTAAAATTACCAACACACTCTCTCGATCGGAAAATCGCAAGCTCTTTGATTTTATTTGTTTGTTTACTTGAGTTGTTTGCTTCGATTGGATGCATTTGCCTGTGACGAGTGGGTGTATATGTAGGGGTTTCAAAAACCCTAATCTCTCTGATTTCATGAAGACTTGCCATGAATTCCCAATTGATTTTTGGAAACTTTGATTTTTTTTTTTTTTTGCTTAAACAATTCTCTTGCAATTTTTTGGAAAGTCTTGAAACCGTGAGTTCATTTTTGCCCAAAAATAGAACCTTTGAACTTGTTGACAATTTGATGCACGATTTTCCAGTGATGAATTCTTTACAAATTTATGAAATTGTAATTTTTTTCAAGTTTGTCACTTGTATATCTGGGAAATTATTCTTGGCCATGATAGATGAAAAACAATTCTTTCCAAAAAATGTATCATGCTATTTTGAGAAATTGTGTTCTAATTTTAAATTCGAAACAAAAAACTTAGAAAAACTTTCTTCCTTTGACCATGCGAAATTTACTGCTGCACTTTAAAACACTCCATTGATACTGCTCATGCATACTCGAACAAATGATCTCTTTATCATTGATGTTAGGATACACTTATGATAATAACAGATATTTCTTTTGATCTTGTTTGATGCTATGCCCACAACATTTTTCCTTTCCACCTTGCTTGGACTTGTGCACTGCTTTGTGCATTCTAGAGTATATTTGTACACAACTTGTGCTACGACATTTATTTTCACTCTACTGTGTTATTTCTTTGTAGCTAATGTTATTCCTTGGGGCTTGTTAGCACCACTGTTGTGCTGTGTACTCCTTTATGCACTTGAATCTGTTGCGATGACCACTCCATTATCTGTCTTGTATATGATGTTGTGTATATCCTTGTACATTTTCTTGAGCATCACTATTCCATTTGTTATGCTGCTCTGTTATGTCATATTGTCTCTACTCCTTGTGCATGTTGCATTTCCTTATGCACTTCCAAATTTTGGATCTGGTTGTGCACATGTCGCTTGTACACTTGAAACTCATATGCCATGGCACCATGCACATGCTTGCTGCACCATTAATGTGCTTCATTTTTTGTTGCATCTATCTGTGTCATTCTTGCCATGCTATGTACACCTTTTACATTTGTTTCTCTGACCAGTATTTGCGCACTATATTTTATGTGATTACAGTTGTGTTTGAACTGCTTTGATGTTGGACTTGAAACTATTCTCACTTGGTGCTATACCCATGTTACTACTATAGTTTTATCTATTCTTGTGGTACCGCCACACATACACATATATTGTAACATCGTAGATTTTTCAGTCATTTAAATTGGAATATTTAAATTTGTTATATATATTATATTGGAAATATAATGGATTTTTATATTGAATTTATTTAATAAAATGGAGTTCGAATATATACATATATATATATATATATATACTTATAAAAATTAAATAAAACGAGTTCGAAATGCCGTAGTAGTTCGTAATTTTCGATTTGAACTTTAATTGAATATATAGGATCCGATGTAAGTCGAAATTCTATGAAACAATAAACATTTGAATCTACTTGATTATATTTTTTTCTAATGGAACATAAAAATGGAGATTTCGTATTATAGATTGTTAGTTATGTCCAATTCAAATTTTCAAATAGTCGTTGTGGAATTCATTAATAAATGATAATGTTTTTTTAATAAATTTAAATGGATTTCTATATAATTGAATATTGATATAACGATGTGTAATTAATAAATATTGACTTTGAAACTCGAATGTGTTTATTTTGAAGTTATATAATATTATATTTGGATATACATACGGTAATATTAGTTTATTTTTAAATTGAATTGCTTTGGAATTTTAATTATATTTTATCGATAATATATAGGCCTTAGAAATAGTTTTCTTTTCAAACGACCCCCGTTTCCGATGAAACGATTTTTTATGGAACACGTATGGCCAGTTATTACTAGATTTTCAATTTGGAGCCAATCGGAGTTGTTTTTTCTATGCATGCAATTTAAAGGTGAACCGATAAATTAAAATAACGTCGTTGTGCAAACATACTCCGTTTTTAATGAAATCGATTTCATTGGAAGCAGAACGTCAAGACATAACGGTGCGTCCATTTCCATTATATTGGGGGTTTGCAAATATCGGTACAAATATTAAATGTTCAATGTAAAAAGGGTAAAAACCGGTGTAATTTAATACCGCATAAAAATGACTCTATTGAACAAAAAGAAAAATAAATATTAAAATACAACCTAAGTACCAATATTATTTTCGATTCAGCATCTAAGCACCCACTATTCTGCAATTTTTATTCTTCTAGCACATCACACATGCAGTTTCCAGTAAACATGGTGTAGTAGTTTGTTCGAGACCGAATTTTTACACACTGTTTTGCGCAGTGTGTACAAAACACTCGGTGCCATTGGTTGAAATCAGGGAGGGCCGTATGGGCCCCACTGATTTCAGCCAATAAAAACTAGTGTTTTGTACACACTGCGCAAAAGCAGTGTGTACAAACTTATATTCAGTTTGTTCACCTCACTTTTAAGTGAGGTGAACAAAACACTTCACCCTATTGGTGGAAATCAGGTGGGTCCATATGGACCCCCCCTGATTTCCACCAATAGGATCCGGTGTTTTGTACATATCTTTGAAAAAGATGTGTACAAACTCGGACTCGGAAACATGTGCCTTATTTCACATGCCTTGACTAATGCCTATCTAAAATCTAACTGCACAGTCTTTTCTTTCTCTCAAGATAGAACGAGTGCCTGCTCACCGAGAGCTAGTTTGTTCACACTTATTTAACTGATGTTATGTTCACACCACTAACGGTGTTAGATTTGTACGGCTGAGATTAAAAGGTGGAATTCAGGGGTCAATCATAGCCCCACACCACTAACACCGTTAGTGGTGTTATGTTCACATCTGTTAAAAAGATGTGAACAAATACTGCTGCTCACCTACTTCTATTAGTATACTTTTTCTACTCCTACGTTGTACAATGTCGGTAATCGAATGAACTTCGTTCCTATCCTCTTAATCCCCCCACTATATAATATACAACCATCTTCTTCATTCTTTCCGCAAGCTCCAGTAACAAATCTTCCTAACTTCACACCAAAACTCCTCTCTGTAGTTATCAAATAGCACGCAAAGCCATTCTCTCAAATTAAAAAACTCACGCAAATATTAAAACCATAGAATGGAAAAAAAACACGTGGGACTGAGAATGCTTGACTGGTAGTGTTCTTGTTGGGGCATGAGATGGTTGAACGCTAATGCCTAATGCCCTAATGGTACGTGATATCCAGGAGGGGTGCAGCAGCGTGGTAAGCTACAGGCTAGTTGGGGACTTCGAGTTATGAGTGTACTGAATTGATGCATATTTCGATGTGAACTGGGGGAGAAAATACATTGTTCAGATTGTAGTATTGAAAGTAGATGGTCTTGATCTGGAGTTTAGCGGAGTATTGTGCAAGTTTGAGGGACGTAAGGACATGGATGCAAGTGGAAATGTTTGCCTAGCAACAATAGTTTCCAAAAAAACAGTAGCATGGAGATGAAACGAGAAGAAGTCACGGTATGCTTGCATGGGTGCTTAAAGAGTAAATGGGAAGGAGTACAATCAGTGCTCGGCAGTTTTCGAAGTAAAAAAAAAGAGGACGCAGCAGTTTATAAAAAGAAAAGAAAGCAAAGTTGGTGAAGAAAAAAAAATGAAAAGTGGAAGATGATTCTGTAGCATTTGTAAGGTGCGTTGCGCTTGCGTTGCAGTCCTTTCATGGAGAAAAAAAGCAAGTTAGAAAACGTTGGGCCTTAGCCCAACGTGAAAATGAAAAAATAGTATATATAAGAGGACGAAGCTGTATGGGCCAAAGTGGTGACCGATGTATAGGCGTGAAGGTAGTGCATGTCTGAACGGATGGGTTTGGAAGATGCATCAGCAGGTAGAGGTAGAGATAATAAAATTTATAACATTGCCTAGTTTAGTTTTTACCATGACCCTTTTTGTTAAATAATATACTTAAGAAATTAAGGTATACATGAGCTTAAACCTTTAAATTAAATTAAACTTACAGAACTGATTGATGTTATTATATTATAGCTCATAACAGAAATGATTGGGATGGTCTTAATGCCTTTAACCTGCCAGGGATGTCCGTGATGTTAAATTGGTTAAGCAAATATTTCAACCAACGTGCCTAAGTATCTAATCAACCATCGATAACGTTAAGAAATCTTTTTGGTTAAATTAACAATAGTTGGCAACGTATTTAGACAGACTCAAGAAATTTAAAATTTTCCTAATCATCTTTTAACTTGTTGATTTTTAATCTAAGGGTAGAATTAATAAATAAATAAATTAAAATTTTAATTTAAGATCATTTAAAACCAACACGTATAAATTTTATAATGTGTTCGTATGTTGTCAGAATTTGACAAGACCAAAAACGTTGGATCCGTATCGGCGTGTACAACAGTACGAAGCCGTTTTGGTCAATTGGAAGCTGGTAGAACAAACCAGTTGCCGACGAATGGAAATCATGGTGAGTTCAACTCACTCAGTTTGTCCCACTTATATTTTTATAAGTCAGGTTTTTATTTTTGTGTGCAATGTTTACTAATGATTGATGATTTGATGACTGTTTGCATGGATGCTGAATATTTTTAAATATTCATTGATTAAATTAAACATTTGTTTATTTTAATTGAAAATCATTATTTTAATCGAAAATCGTTATTTTAACGATTAGACTGCAAACGAGGTATTTTACTTGGTTGGTTACGTTTATAATAATATAAATGTATTAAATAAATAATTTGGTGTTTGAATGGATGTTATAAATTGTTTGTTGACTACTATTAGTTAAACTGTTTATTTCCTTTTACCGCAATAAATTTATTGTTGTATTGAATTTAAGGTAACCCATTGTGATGCAGGGAAGGACAGGTGGGAGGGATCCAACCGGATTCCTCAAATATGTTGTTTATATTCATATTATATGAATTATTTAACTAGTATAATAGAATGATTGATTCATTGTGGTCGTTGAATTAAAATGCGACATTTGTTTGTTATTAACCAATGGATGATATTGGTTGAGTAATTGGCAACGGTTGGCCTAAAATGAATCATTTTATGAATGTCAGTCACGTAAACCGATAAGAATAAGGTTATAAGAGTTTATTTTATAACCAAAATGAAACCTACTTTATACATATTATTTGAATAAAGTTTTATTAAAGGAAATGAATAATTATTTTTATCTAGTAACTGTAAACCAAGTATATAAAGTAAATTCTTATATTGATGAGTTTTATAAGTAACAATCATAAATTAACCAAATGGTTGAGGATTGAATTAATTGTTTGAAATAACAATTAATTGCGGAAATTTAATTTAATTAAATTCTTAATTAAATTAAAGGGAATTATTTAAAGCGATAAAAATAAAGGACTAATGGAATTGGTTAATCGGATTAACCTTGTTTTGACTTGACTAAGTCAACTGTTTTAAACCAAGATATATTATTAAATAAATTATTGAATCATTAATTATTTTTAAAATTGATTATTACTTTAATGGTCTGAAAGGGAGATTAACTATTAATGTTGAGGTAAATTAATTGATTTCTAAAATTTGTTGGAATTGATTATAGGTATTTTAATAATAATCAAAGTGATAAATCTTGAATTAAAATCCTTTTAATAGAAGTTTATAAAGTTGTAAAGCCTTATGTGTAGTTAAATAAAATTGTAAGCAAATGTATATTTAATATGAATTCTTATTAAGAACTTTATTGGTCAAGACTTTTATAAATATAAATTAGGCAATTAAAAGGCAAGTTAAATGGATTAATGTTATAAGAGTCATAACCAGTTCAAAATGGGATTTGTAATTTGAAGGAAGTAAAGGGAGTTTAAAAACCTAAAGATAGGGAAATAGAAATGTTTTAAATTGAGAAAGCTTTATTTTGAATTGGAAAAGAGTTTTTGCTATGGATATTATAAACTATAACTCGAAGAGTTATAAGTTGAATAAATTGACTTGGAAATAAGAAGGAAAAGGGAGGTATTCCAAATGTTGAGAGGTTTAGAAGTTTAATTAACAGCTCTTTAACTAAAGAGGCCAAGTGACACTGTATACCGAACCAATGAATCCACTTTATTTTTCTATGGATGATGGTTGTTTATTTTGATAGTTAAATCACCGACAATCAAAATCTGGCCAAATCGATTATTGGTATGGAAAGACCGGATTGAATTTATATTCGAAAACCATTCCGACCAGCAAATACGTAAACGTTGAATGTGACACCCCACGTCCGTTAATGTCACTCACAAAGGGAATGCTTTAAGTTTCGTGAAACGTTATAGGTAAACAGAAATAGAAATATTACAAGACAAATATAAAAATGACAGCGGGATTAAAAACTTTATTTAATATAAAGCAACATGGTTTGAAAACATCACAAGTCTGAAATACATAAAAACCATTACATCATTGAAACTACTGTCTTGTACTTTAAAACATCAGAGTACATAATAGAAGCAAAATTCCCCAAAATAAAACATAGCCATAGTAGCTAGGATAAGAGCTTCAGCCATACATCTAAGCAGCTCCAGCAAAATGAAAGCAGAATCACGGTCAAGCTTGGGTATTCCCACCATGAGAATCTGGAGGGGAACGGAAGAAAGAAGAGGAAACAAAAAGGGTCAAACATAAAGTCTGGCGAGTTCACTTACTTTTAGTAAGTAAATAAGTAAACGTAGCATGATAGGCATATAAAGTGGATAAGAGAGAGATAACAACATATAAGGCAGGTATGACAAGGTAAACATGATAGAGCGTATATGCTTCGCTAAAGATTTACGATTCTCTGCACTGTACTAGTATAACCTGGAATGAGAACACCCCAACAACGATCAGATGGTAGACTTAGGCATACGTCTAGATGTATCCTAACCACTACCCTAATCGATCGCCTCCCTGCTCTGCGTAGATACTCTGTGCCAGCCCCACCGTAAGATGTATCACGTCCTATAGTGGGAACCCTTCGCTGATATGCATAGCCATATCTACAGGTGTCACGGTCGTCTTAGCTCCCTCTACCCGGCCCATGCACGCACATGTGCCCGGTCGGTTTGCGCCGCCCACACCGTCCTCCTTGTTTGGATCTCTTACATTCAGCCCACCAAGCGTGCCACAACTCCGACCTAGTTCGGTGTACTCGTTTGATACCTATTAAGGGTTATTGACTGAAATGGGTCCCATACAATATGATACAAGCCCTCCCCTTGTCTTGTATCCCCATTAGGATTTACATCGGTTATGTACACCACTAGGTGTCTTTAATTACACAACCCTGTCATTCCTACCAGTTATGCTTACCCTAAAAAGGTGTCTTTAATTACATAACTATAATATTTCCAACGGTTATGTATACCACTAGGTGTCTTTAATTACATAACCCTATCAGGTTAAGTTTGTGGGCCTATATGTAAATATTACCCACCCCTCAGATTTACTTAACCCACCTACTCTTCAACCAAGTTTACTTAACCCCAACTTAAGTTTACATTCATACAATTCCCTACGAGTTCAACTAGGTTAAGCATTCAAGGTTCATTACCATATTTTCATTCATGGTTATGGTTGTAAGACCCCACCTCCGTTAATTTCACTCACAAAGGGAATGCATTAACTTCAGTGGAGCGTCATAAGTGTATAGAACAGATAAATTACAAAACAGACAAAATTTAAACAGCGGAAAATAAATAAAACTACACTTTATTGATAAAATAGCTGCTTGGTAAAACAGCTTGTTCGAAGATTGTTTTCCAACACCAAAACACCTATACCCATTACAACAAAGCATCTATCTTGTTTAACAAAATAAAGAAGCATAAAATGAGAACGATATTCCCCAATAAAGCATGAGCCAGCCATAGCAGTGGAAAAGAGAGTCCAAAGCAATACATTAACTATCTTCGAGATTGGAAACAAAACTGAGCTAAGTGGTAATATTCCTTCCCTGTGAACCGGGGGGAACGGAAGAAAAGAGAGCGAAACAAAACAGAGTCAGACATAAAGCCTGGTAAGTCCAGTGACTTTCAACATGTAAATAGGTAAAAGCATCATGACATGAATAAAATAGAACCAGACCATAACCATGATAATAAGCATAGCAAGACAACAAATGGTGATCGTTAGATATGACAAGGTAAGATACACTGAATGCGCTTCGGTTCTTTCTCTAATTTCCTATTTTCTCTGCACCACCAACTAGCATCCTGACTAGTGTCTTTTATAGAACGATCTGTATTCCCTACTAGTATCCCAACTAGTATCCTGTGAAAAAGGATCCGTATCCCTTACTAGTGTCCCAACTAGTATCCTGTGTTATAAAATAAATTGACCCCAACCCCGCAATTGTGGTAGCCTTCAGGTGTACATCTAGTATGAGGATCTTACCTCAATCAGCCTAACTGCCATGAAGATGTTAGATGTACACTTACTACTCTATCGATCAGCTCCTTACTCGTATTAACTTTCCTTGTGTCTGTGTCAATCGGCCCTCTCTTGCGTGTAGATACCCCGTGCTGGTCCCACCATAAGGTGTATCAATCCCTATTTTAGCAACCCGACACAAATTCTAGATGCATAGTGTATAATACTGATGCCCAGTGCTTGCTTTATCCACTCCGGAGTACGTGCACGCCCATACTCCGCCGGAACCTACACTGCTGCACCCCCTGCCGCTATTTTGACCGCTTACAATCAGTCCAGTAATCGTGCCCCACCCTGCCTAGTTTCGGGGTACCGTGATACATCTATGTGGGTTACTGCTGAAATGGCTCCCTGTTACTAGGGTTTTATAGGATCTATTCGTATATCCCCCAAATTAGCTAAGTGTTATCCATCCATTCAAGTTAACTTAACCCATCCACATGCCATGTCATGTTGGTTAAGTGTTTCTTATTAACTTAACCCTTCTCATTCATCATGTTTTAATTGGTTAAGTGTTTTCTATTAACTTAACCCTGTTCATTCATCATATTATATTGGTTAAGTGTTTCCCCTTAGCTTAACCCCATTCGTTCATCATGTTATATTGGTTAAGTGTTTCCCATTAACTTAACCCCACTCGTTAATTGGTTAAGTGTTAACTTAACCCTACCACTTGCCATGTTACATTGGTTAAGTATTGTCCTCTTGTGTTACTTAACCCTACCACTTGTTATGTTACATTGTTTAAGTGTTTCCCTCTTGTGTTACTTAGCCCTACCACTTGTCATGTTACATTTGTTAAGTGTTTCCCTCTTGTGTTACTTAACCCTACGACTTATTATGTTACATTGGTTATGTGTTTCCCTCTTGTGTTACTTAACCCGACCATTCTTAGCATGTCTGTTTATTAACATTAATTCATTTATTAATGCCTCAACCTCTCACATTAGAACTGTTGTTTGCGATTGCTGGATGTGCCGGGCGGTTCCAAGAAAACTTCTACCACAAACTCATTCTAACCTCGGGTTTTAGGCTTAATGTGCTAACCTCTCACATTAGATCTATATTGTTGCGGTCGCTGGATGCGCCGAGCGGTTCTGGGCAGTCTTTCACCGCAACTCAATCTAACCTCGGGTTAGGCATGTTCATCTTTAGCAAATTTATATTTTTACCATACATGTCCAAGTCTAGATTTTATATGCTAATTATCCCAAATTCACAAATTAGTTATGTTCCAATTCCCAAGTTATGCCCAACAAATTCAATTACAAGTAATTACTCAAAATGGATTACACCCAATCTTCCAAATTTGCAATAATAGTCATGCCCCAAGATCGCAATATACATTATGTTTGGCGTCCCAACCAATAGTTTTGCCTAACCTAAATTTAATATTCCAATTTACAGTTTCCGCCCAATCTAGATTTAATATTCCAATTTACCCTAAGTTTGCAACAATAACAATTATGTTCCAAATCATAAATTACAAATTATGTTTCACAATTACCAAATAGATTATTCCCCAATATCCCTGCATTCCAATCGCACGTATAATAAGATTTGGTCTAGATTCTAGGTTAACTAGATTCATAAAATAAAAGGGGAAGAAAGAAGGAACATAAATGAGAGTAGGCACAAAAACAGGCATTATAATGATAGATCTGTAAAATATAACATTATGGATCTAAGAGGATTACAGATCCGTTAGAATTGAGGTATAACAAAGATAGATCTGAAATAAACTGATAGAAATAACCTCATAGACATATAAATCGGATATGAATAACATCATGAACCTAAAAGGATTATATATCTGACGTTCAACAAAGATAGGCATGATTGAATCGATATAATAACTTCTTAGGCATGTATAATCATAGATTCAATAGAAAGATAGAGATAAATCTAAAAAGTCTATCTTACAATCAGGCATAGACTTCAATTCATTTTATTACATGTCAAGATTATAATCAGGTATTCAGATCTGAAAATAATGTGGGCTTACATTGCTAGGATTAGACAATATAATTGAATCGTTGTTGTTGCGTAAACTCTAATTTAATATTGATTAATCTTCAAAGTTGATCATTGATGAAGAACATCTAATATGATTTAGGTTTTAGAGGCGGCGGCTAAGAGAATTGTGAGCTCAGCAGCATAGATGCATTATAAGGAATTGATATGAATTAGGGATTAGGTTTAGAGATGTATATATAGATGTCTAGAATCAATTTGAGCCTTTAGATGAACTAGGAGATCATCAGAACCATACAGCTCGAAGACAGGTCATCCAGCAAATCAGAAGAAGACACGTCATCACAGAACACTCCAGAATGTTGTGCTGGACTGCCCTCTGTATGGGCGCACTTGGCAGGTGCGCCAATGCATTTTTGTACTGGTGCACTTCACAAGTGCGCCAGTGCATTCTGGTCTGTTTCCGGTTTTTCTGCCTAACTTCGTTCGTCCATACCTCCTTCATAGGTATCCGTTTTACGCAAACTCGGACTCTATCTCAAGCATAATTTCGAGATGAACACAATGGCATAACCCGTTTCACCCAATTCTTCTTTAATAGTTAATTATTCTTTAATTATCTCTTATGTCCCATTTCAAAATTACGGAGTGTTACATTCCCCCCAACTTAAAGGATTTCGTCCCCGAAATATCCAAGTTAAGAAGAATGTATATCATACCATCCAACATCCATCTACTCAACCATTCAATCGCAGGCATCCATTGTCCTTAAAAATGTTTCTAATGTTTTCATGAACATATGCATAGTGTGTGTATGTGTCCTTACCCAAATGAAAAATCAGGCGGTTTATTGATTCAGTTGACCTCCTTAATGCAATTCATGATAGTGCCATGCATCCATTATGTATGGCAAAGAAGCCTATTGATACATATCATTTCTATATGAGTGCACAACCATACATTCAAATGCAACATCCATATGATAACACATCAAGTTTTAATCCATATATATAAAAATCCACTCATGCATATGCAATATGGAAGTGATGGAGCCGATCTAGTGCCTAATGTGTGTATATATGCATCCACGAGTAACCACTAGCAAACACTTACATCCCCTTTCATCCACCAAACATAACATGTCTCAAACACATGTTTACATCCATTGGCTTCTACCTAAGGATCGAGGATAGGACCGAGAGGATATACTTAAAAGATAAAGACTAGCATGCAAATAAACTTTACAGAAAAAAGAGAGATCAAGGATATACCCTCAAAAAGGGTATGATGGGCGTATCTAGTCTTCAGCCTATTAAGTTGCATCTTCTTGAGCTTCACCCCGTTGTGCTCTGACTGTCTTAACTTCACGATTTCGTAGCTTCTTAATTTCTGTTTCCAAAATATGAGTTGGAACTCATTACACTGTCGCCTCTCGTTCCACCATTCTCCTTCTAGTATACTCGGGACTACAACTTCTGTTGTGTCATGCTAACATTTCCTCAAAGGGTCTTCAAAATTCAATAGAGGGTATTCCATGTAGAAGAACTATTTCTTGAAAATAAACAGATGCTAACCATGTTACCAAGTGTATTTATTAAGGTGATTAGAGGTCTCTTCTCTACTTAACTTATCTGCTGCGTCAACTGTCTAAGAATCTTTTCTTTGTGAAGTCCCTATTTGATCAAAAAGCGTAGGTCTTACTCCTAGCGATGCCAACTACTAACTTAACTGAAGGTTTTAAAATCAAGGGTTGATATGTATTCTGAACTTTTCCTATTCACATAAAGAGGAATTGAAGTGAACCTTTTTTCTTCTTAAGGCATCCGCTACGACCTTACCATTCTTTCTTACATCAAAATGGCGCCTAGTCCCGTGTCGCATTCATCTGTGTATACCGTAAACCTTTTACTACCGTAAAATAAAAGTCAAAACTGGGGCCGTTGTAAGAGCCCTCTTCGATCGTTGGAAAGCGACATCACAATCAATATCCCGAGCAAAGGTTAGATTCTTCTTCGTTTATCCAGTAAGTGGGACTAATACCTTCACAAAGTCCTTAATGAACTTCCTATATTAGTCCACTAGTCCAAGAAAGCTTCTTACTTCTGTTGCATTCCTTGGGACCTTCCAGTCTTGCATTGCAACTACTTTTGCACGATCTACAGATATCCCTTCTTTGGACACTATATGTCCTAGAAACCTTACTTCGTCTCTCCAAAAATGACATTTTGGAGAACTTCGCCTTAAGTTGATGTGCTCGAAGTGTATCCATGACTTCTCTTAAATGCAAAGCATGTTCTTCCTCATTCTTTGAGAAAATAAAGATATCGTCCATGAAGAGTACAAACTTATTAAGGAACTCCCTAAAAACCTACTTATCAAGTCAACAAAATAAGTGGATGCATTCATCCAACCGAAAGGCATGACGAGCCACTTAAAGAACCCGTCAGGAGTCCTAAAAGAAGTCTTGTCTATACTGTCCTCAGCTGATGAAACCATGTAGCCAAATCTAGTTGGGAGAAAACAGACACACCTACAAGCTGGTTAAACAAATGATCTATTCTTGGAAGTGGGTGCCTATTTTTCGTAGTCATCTTGTTAAATTCTCTATAATCCACGCATAGGCGAAGTGAACCTTCCGCTTTAGTAGACAACACTACTGGAGCACCCCATTCAGAAATACTCTGCCTTATGAACCCCTTTTTAAGCAACTTTTTAATTTTCTTGTTGTTCTCCTTCCTCTCCCTAGGATCCATGTGTCGTACGGGTAATGCAACTGGTTTGGCATTATCCACTAAGTATATGCAAAAATCTATTTCGCTTTTTGGGAGTAAACCCTTCACTTCATCAAAGACTACTTGAACAAATTGCAAATTATCAATAGATGCATTAAGAGATTCTAGGTAACTAATCATGACAGAACCCTTGGGGTTACATGAGATTTCGAGGGTATTACCGAGGCAATTCAAAAGTCTAACTACCCTCCTTTCACAATTGAGAATGGAACCATTACTAGATAACCAACCCATCCCTAGGATTAACCCATAGCCCATGAAACCAAAAACGTAAGCATTACATCTACACTCAATGCTCAGTAGTGATATTCCCAAATCCAAACAAATCATAGATAAATGAGTTGAATCCTTAATTGGATTTGAGACAATAATAGGATCTTCTACTATACTAGTACTTCGGTGCAGAGACTCAACTACGGAAGCAGATAGAAAAGAATGTGAAGCCCCGGAATCGAACAAAGTTCTAACAGGATGATTGAAAAGAAAAACTGAATTTCAACAGAAACATTCCCACCTCTCTTAGGTACACTAGCAGTGAGAGCATGCAATTGCACTCTAGAAGATAATGTCCTTTGCCCTTGTCCTTGTCCTTCGGCAATCCTTGATAAGATGTCCTGCTTCATCATACTAAAAACAACCACCTGTCTTCTTCTTCCTACAATTAAATGACCCACTATACCATAGAAAAGACACTTCCTCTTGTCGCGGGATCTATTATTTCTTCCACCCTTATTATATTCCAATCCCTTGTTTGTGATTCTTCCACTTTGGCCCCTTTCTTTTCACCTTTCTCCTTCTGCATGGATTAAGCCACATCAACAAGCTTCTTATCCTTGGGCTTGTGCTCCTTAACCCAAACTCCCTTATTCTTATCCTTACTATCCTTGTGTAGCTTGTTGACAAGTTTCTCGAAACTACCTCCATCGCACGACAACCTACAAAGCTTCAAAGAAGATTAGCCGCAGGTGAAACTACTTTGGCTACAAATGGAGGTTGGGTACTACTTCGCCCTTTGCATGAGCCGTATGCCTATGAAACCATGGCGAAAAGAAAGGAAGAAGAGATTCAAATAGAGAATCGAAAGGTAGTGCATATGGCTTTGGGTAATATGCCTTTTAAAAACAATACTTTTCTCTTGAAAAACGCTTCTTTAAAACATGTTTTTGAAAATACTTCTTCATAAAAAATGCTTTTGAAAACGGGTTTCAAAATCCTTTATCTGTTCTAGTAACTTTCAGCTCTGATACCATGTGTAACACCCCACCTCCGTTATGGTAACTCATAAAGGGAATGCATTAACTTCAGTGGAGCATCATAAGTGTATAGAAGAGATAAATTACAAAACAGACAAAATTTAAATAGTGGAAAATAAAAAAAACTATACTTTATTGATAAAACAACAGCTTGGTAAAATAGCTTGTTCGAAGATTGTTTTCCAACACCAAAACACCTATACCCATTACAATAAAGCATCTGTCCTGTTTAACAAAATAAAGAAGCATAAAATGACAATGATATTCCCCAATAAAGCATGAGCCAGCCATAACAGTGGAAAAGAGAGTCCAAAGCAATGCATCAACTATCTTCGAGCTTGGAAAGAAAACTGAGCTAAGTGGTAATATTCCCTCCCTGTGACCTTGAGGGGGGGGAGGGGGGAATGGAAGAAAAGAGAGCGAAACAAAACAGAGTCAAACATAAAGCCTGGTAAGTCCAGTGACTTTCAATATGTAAACAGGTAAAAGCATCATGACATGAATAAACCTGATACCAGACCATAATCATGATAATAAGCATAGCAAGACAACAAATGATAATCGTTAGATATGACAAGGTAAGATACATTGAATGCGCTTCGGTTCTTTCTCTGATTTCCTATTTTCTCTGCACCACCCAACTAGCATCCTAACTAGTGTCTTTTATAGAACAATTCGTATTCCCTACTAGTGTCCCAACTAGTATCCTGTGAAAAAGGATCTGTATCCCCTACCAGTGTCCCAACTAGTATCATGTGTTATAAAATAAGGTGATCCTAACCCCGCAATTGTGGTTGCCTTCAGGTGTACATCTAGTATGAGGATCTTACCTCAATTATCCTAATTGCAATGAAGATGTTAGATGTACCCTTACTACCCTATCGAGTGTCTCCTTACTTGTATTAACTTTCCTTGTGTCTGTGTCAATCGGCCCTCTCTTGCGTGTAGACACCCTGTGTTGGTCCCACCATAAGGTGTATCAATCCCTATGATAGCAACCCAACACAAATTCTAGATGCATAGTGTATACTACTGATGCCCAGTGCCTGCTTTATCCACTCCGGAGTACGTGCACGCCCATACTCCGTCGGAACCTACACTGCTGCACCCTCTGCCGCTATTTTGACCGCTTATAATCAACCCAGTAATCGTGCCCCCTTCCTAGTTTCAGGGTACTATGATACATCTATGTGGGTTACTGCCAAAATGGGTCCCCGTTACTAGGGTTTTCTAGGGTCTATTCGTATACCCCCCAAATTGGCTAAGTGTTATCCATCCATTCACGTTAACTTAATTCATCCACACGCCATGTCATGTTGGTTAAGTGTTTCTTATTAATTTAAGCCTTCTCATTCATCATGTTGTAATTGGTTAATTGTTTTCTATTCACGTAACCCTGTTCATTCATCAAATAATATTGGTTAAGTGTTTCAGCTTAGCTTAACCCCATTCATTCATCATGTTATATTGGTTAAGTGTTTCCCATTAACTTAACCCTACTCGTTTATTGGTTAAGCGTTAACTTAACCCTACCGCTTGTCATGTTACATTGGTTAAGTGTTGCCCTCTTGTTTTACTTAACCCTACCGCTTGTTATGTTACATTGGTTAAGTGTTGCCCTCTTGTGTTACTTAACCCTACCACTTGTCATGTTACATTGGTTAAGTGCTGCCATCTTGTGTTAGTTAACCCTACCACTTGTTATGTTACATTAGTTAAGTATTGCCCTCTTGTGTTACTTAACCCTACCATTCTTAGCATGTCTGTTTATTAACATTAATTCATTTATTAATGCCTCAACCTCTCACATTAGAACTGTTGTTTGCGGTTGCTGGATGTGTTGGGCGGTTCTGGGCAGACTTCTACCGCAAACTCATTCTAACCTCGGGTTTTGGGCTTAATGTGCTAAACTCTCATATTAGATCTATATTATTCCGGTTGCTTGATGTGTCGGGCGGTTCCGAGCAGTCTTACACCGCAACTCAATCTAACCTCGGGTTAGGCACGTTCATCTTTAGCTAATTTACATTTTTACTATACATGTCCAAGTCTAGATTTTATATGCTAATTATCCCAAATTCACAAACTAGTTATGTTCCAGTTCCCAAGTTATGCCCAACTAATTCAATTACAAGTTATTACTAAAAATAGATTACACCCAATCTTCCCAAATTTGCAATAACAGTCATGCCCCAAGATCGCAATATACATTATGCTTGGCGTCCCAACCAATAATTATGCCTAACCTAGATTTAATATTCCAATTCCGCCCAATCTAAATTTAATATTCCAATTTACCCCAAGTTTACAACAATAACAATTATGCCCCAAATCACAAGCTATAAATTATGTTCCACTATTACCAAATAGATTATTCCCCAATATCCCCGCATTGCAATCGCACGTATAACAAGATTTAGTCTAGATTCTAGGTTAATCTAGATTCATAAAATAAAGGGGGAAGAAAGAAGGAATATAAATGAGAGTAGGCATAAAAACAGGCATTATAATGATAGATCTGTCAAATATAACATTATGGATCTAAGAGGATTACATATCCATTAGAATTGAGGTATAACAAAGATAGATCTGAAATAAACTGATAGAAATAACCTCGTAGACTTATAAATCGGATATGAATAACATTATGAACCTAAAAGGATTATATATTCGACGTTCAACAAAGATAGGCATGATTGAATCGATATAATAACTTCTTAGGAATGTAAAATCATAGATTCAATAGAAGGATAGAGATAAATCTAAAAAGATTATCTTACAATCAGGCATAGACTCCGATTCATTTTATTACATGTCAAGATTATAATCAGGTTTTCAGATCTGAAAATAACGTGGACTTACATTGCTAGGATTAGAAAAGATAATTGAATCGTTGTTGTTGCAGAAACTCTAATTTGATGTTGATTAATCTTCAAAGTTGATCGTTGATGAAGAACTTCTAATATGATTTAGGTTTTAGAGGCGGAGGCTAAGAGAATTGAGAGCTCAGCAGCATATATGCATCATAAGGAATTGATACGAATTAGGGTTTAGGTTTAGAAATGTATATATAGATGTCTAGGATCAATTTGAGCCTTTAGATGAACTAGGAGATCATCAGAACCATATAGCTCGAAGAAAGGTCATCCAGCAAATAAGAAGAAGACACGTCATCACATAACACTCCAGAATGTTGTGCTGGACTGCCCTCTGTATGGGCGCACTTGGTAGGTGCACCAATGCATTTTTGTACTGGCGCACTTCACAAGTGCGCCAGTGCATTTTGGTCTGTTTCCGGTTTTTCTGCCTAACTTTGTTCGTCTATATCTCCTTCATATGATATCTGTTTTATGCAAACTCGGACTCTATCTCAAGCAGAATTCCGAGACAAACACAATGGCGTATCCCGTTTCACCCAGTTCTTCTTTTAATAATTAATTATTCTTTAATTATCTCTTATGTCCCGTTTCAAAATTACGAGGTGTTACAATGGTATGCTAGACCTCCCGCATTAAGCCTACAATTTGTGGATATTGGACATGTCGGGCGGGTCCGGGTAGACTTATTCCACAAATTGAGCTTAACCTCATTTATTAGCATGTCTCGTATTTGTGCACCTAGACCTCCCACATTAGATTCACCACTTGTGGCCGCTGGATAGGCCAAGCGGGTCCGGGTAGACTTCCACCACAAGTGCAATCTAACCTCGTGTCTAGGCGCAATTACAGTTTCTAATTAATGTAATCCTAGGCATTTCATTATTAGCCAATTTTACCTATGTCGTTATAGGTTATAGATTTCATGCCCATTTTTCCCAATAATGTTCATAGTGAATTATATAACTAAATTTATATACATAAATATTATTCAAATTATGCAAATTTTCCGCTTAACAAGTTATACCCAATTTCAGTGTTTTTCCCCACGTTCCCAAACTAGCGTATTCGCATAGTTTAGCGGCATGTCTAGGCTCGAGAATAGCCTGGCTATATGAAATAAAAAGGGAAAGGCGAAAGGAAGATGATACAGATGATTATTCTAACAAAACTGACATAATCATATGATGGCATAATGATAAGATGGAAGTATAAGAACATATCGGTGAACTTGTGAGAATAAAACAGGTTCTAACATAGCAGGGATGTCATAATAGGCATAATTAGATCTAAATAAAGGTTTAGATGTCCAACTAATGACAGATCTAAATTAACCACAACGTGATAAGCTAAAGATGATCCAAATAGCCAATTAGATCCATAATTAAAAGTAGATATGACATGATAAAGGTTGGGCTCCAAATTACAATTATAGATTCACAAATTATAGTAGATCTGATATGATTCAATCACAGGCATAGATTCAGATTACAGTATCATGGATTCACAAATTACAATCGATATGATATGATTCAGTCACATGCACAGATCCAAATTTGCAGTCATATCATGTTTACTTTTAGTTATTTAAACCTAAAGGCAATTGAAACTCAAAGAGTTTGGATCTAGAACAATAGAAGAAGAAAAGCAGTTGGTGGATCTCAGATTTACACTTGAATCTCTAAATTTGATTGTAAAAGAAGAAAGAGTTTTGATTTAGCCCAGGCGCCAGCAAGACTTAGGCCTCCTTTGATTTTCAGTGAAGAGAACAAGAGAAATGAGCCTGTATTTATAGTTGTCAGCCTCAAAACCGATCTAGCCATGTCAACCCTAGGGGGGTCGACCTACCCCTTAGAGGGTCGACCCCGGTGTCGACAACCCCCTTGGGCGGTTGTCCTAGGGGTCGAAACCCCCCTTGAGGGGTCGACTCCCCTAGGCGAGAATTTTCCCACTCACCCCGAATTTTGGATTTTGAATGATTTTGAACTTTGTGGACCTGATTTTGAATTCATGGACCATATATATATATATATATATATATATATATATATATATATATATATATATATATATTTATCTTGCACGCATACAAACTTCAAACCCTCATAACTTCTTCATACGGTGCCCGTTTTACGTAAACCAAATGTCTATCTTGACCAGAATTTCGAGATGGACGCAATGGCACAATTCTTTTCCCTTAATTTCGAATATTAAATTAATTATTATTTAATTTATCCTCTTTTACTGTTGTTATAATACGGGGCGTTACATGCTCCCCTACTCAAAGGATTTCGTACTTGAAATCTCCAAGTTAAGAAGAATGCATATCCTACCATCTATCACCCATCTAGTCATCCATCAATCACTGGCTTCAACTGTCCTTAAAAACTTCTATTGCATATATGAACATATGTAAAGGTGTGTGTATATATCCCAACACTAATGCTAAAATTAGGCGATCCACCGATCCAGTTGATCTCCTTAATGCAATGTATGTTAGTGCCATGAATCCAATATGTATGCAAATAATCCTAATATAACATGTAAATTCTATATGTGTTCACAATCATTCATCCAAATGAAACATCCATATGATGATACATCCATTTTCATCCATTAAAAGAAGAAAAATGCACACACATTCATATGCAATATGAAAGTGATTGAGCCGATCTAGTGCCTAATATGTATGTATATGCATCCACGAGAAACCATTAGCAAACACTTGCATCCATCAAACATAACATATCTCAAACATATGTTTTCATCCATGGGATTCCTTACCTAAAGGTCGAAGATTTGATCGAGAGGATATACTTAAATGATAGAAACAAGCATAAATAAAAGATTTGGAAAAGGAGTTAAGAACATACCCTCGAAAAGGAAAGGGCGCGAAGCACGAATCTTGTCTTAGGTCTCCCAAATTGCATCCTCCAGGTTGTCTCCCCACTGAATTTTCACCAACTTTACTTCTATATTGCGTAGCTTGTTAACTTTCGATCCAAGAATATGGGAAGGAAGTCGTCTAACTGTTGCCTCCCATTCCACCTATATTTCTACCAACGTACTTGGCTCAACTACTTCTGCTATATCATGCCAGCACTTCCACAAATGAGAAACATAGAAAACATCATGAACGCCAGATAGTCTCTCTGGCAGCTTTACTCTATAGGCCTGGCCAATCCTTTCTGTTATGGGAAATGACCCTACGAATCTTGGTGCCAACTTCCCTACAGATCCAAAGCAGACTACATTCCTCAAAGGTGACACTTTAATGAAAACCATATCTCTTACTTCAAATTCAATGTCAAGCCTTCTCTTATCTGCGTAGGATTTCTATCTATCTTGAGCGGTCTTCATTCGTCGTCTAATAAGATCAATCTTTTTGGATGTTTCTCTAACCCCATCTAGTCCAAGCAATAGCCTTTCTGTAGATTCCCACCAACAAGTTAGTGATCTACAGGGTCGTCCGTACAACGCTTTAAATGGTGTCATGCCAATGCTAGTTTGATAATTGTTGTTATAGCCAAACTCTACTAAAGGAAGATGCTCTTCCCAAGTCCCTTCGAAGTCTAGCTCTAAAGATCTTCTAGAACTCTGTTCCTCGTTTTCCCACCGGTCTGAGGATGATAAGCGGTGCTCAAACGTAACTGTGTACCTAATGCTTCTTGCAAACTCCTCCAAAACTCACTAGTGAAGATGGAGTCACAATCGCTTACGATACTGGAAAGCACTCCATGAAGACGGACTATCTCGAACATATACTGCTGCCAACCATGTTGTCATCCTCTTACACTTAGCTGGAATGAAGTGGGCACTCTTAGTAAGTCTATCTTCTACTACCCAAATACTAATGTTGCCTTTCTTTGGTCAAGGCAACCATCTATGAAATCCATAGAGACGCTCTCCCACTTCCACTGGGAACCTCCAAAGGATGAAGTAAACCACCGGGCTTCTTTTGCTCAGCTTTGACTTGCTGACAAACTAAACATTGAGAAACAAACTCTGCCGCATCCTTCTTCATTCCAGCCCAAAAGAAAATCCTCTTCATGTCCCTATACATCTTATCACTGCCTAATGAATAGTCATCTTAGAATAGTGGGCTCCCTCTAAGACTTCCTTTAGCAAATTTCTAGTTTGAGGAACACAACGCGTCCCATCTCGTCACAACCACCCTTTATCGTCAATGGAATATCTATTGAGGTGACTAGAAGTCTCCCATTTACTGAGCCTATCCATTATGTCTGAAATCTATGGATTATCTCGCTGCGAAACTCCTATCTAATCCATAAGAGTAGGTCATATCTCTAGTGATGCAAACAAACCACGAAAAAGCTCGGTGGAGGGTCTAAAATCAAAAACCGATATAAACTCCAAGCTTTTCCTTTCCACAAACAAAGGACTTAAGACCATCCTTTGTCTACTCGGTGCGTCTGCCACTACATTACCCTTGCCAGAGGTATAAGCAATCTCAAAGTCATATGATGCTAAGAACTCCATCCACCTTTTCTGCCTCAGGTTAAGATCCTTTCTCGAAAACAAGTACTTGAGTGATTTATGATCAGTGCAAAACTCGAACTTCTCTCCAAGCAAATAATGACGCCACATCTTAAGTGCGAATACTATGGCAGCTAGCTCTAAATCATGGGTTAGGTAGTTCTTCTCATGGATTCTTAGCTGTCTTCCTCTATAACATATTACCCTTCCTTCTTGCATTAGAATCGCACCAGGCCCTGCACCACATGCATCGGTGTAAATTGTAAACACTTTATTCCCATCAGGCAAGGTCAAGATTGGGGCTGTTGTCAGAGCCCTCTTCAGTCGTTGGAAAGCAAAATCACAATCTATCTCCCATAAAAACGCCAAATTCTTCTTCGTCAGCTTGGTGAGTAGGGCTGATATCTTTGCGAACTCCTTAATGAACTTCCTATAATAGCCTGCTAACCCCAGAAAACTTCTCACCTCTGTTGCATTCTTTGGAATCTGCCAGTCCTAAACTATAACCACCTTTGCGGGATCTACTGCTATCTCTTCTTTAGAGACCACATGCCCTAGGAATCTCACCTCCTTTCTTGAAAAGTGGCATTTTGAGAATTTTGCCTTGAGTTGATGCGCATGGAGAGTTTTCAAAACTTCCCTCAAATGTTGGGCATGCTCTTCCTCACTCTTTGGGAAGATAAAGATATCATCAATAAAGAATACGATGAATTTATTTAGAAATTCCTGAAACACCCTACTCATCAGATCAACAAAATAGGCGGGTGCATTCGTCAACCCAAAAGGCATTACGAGCCATTCAAAGAAACCATCTGGAGTCCTAAAAGCAGTGTTATTTATACTGTCCTCAGCCATCCTCAACTGATGAAACCCCGTGGCCAGGTTTAACTAATAAAATACAAAGACACAACCAAGCTGGTCAAACAAGTCATTTATCCTCAGAAGCGGGTGCATGTTCTTCTTAGTGAGTTTATTCAACTCTCTATAGTCCACACACATGCGAAGCGAACCATCCGCCTTAGTTGCGAATACCACTGGAGCACCCCAATCAGATATTCTTTGCCTGACAAACCCTTTCTCATGTAGCTTCCATACTTGCTTGCTAAGCTCCCTCCTTTTTCTTGGAGGCATGTGGCGCACAGGTAATGCAACTTCCTTTGCATTATTTACCAAATATATGCGAAAATCTATTTCGTGCCTTGGGGGTAAACCCCGAACCTCATCAAAGACAACAAAATAATCTCAGACTACTGGAACAAATTATAGATCATCGATAGATGAATCTAGAGACTCTAGGAAACTAAGCATGACAGACCCTTGCGGGTCACAAGAAATCTCAAGGGTCCTCCCATAACAAGTCAGAAGCCTAACGACCCTCCTCTCACAAATCTTGAATGGCACCATACATGGTTAGCCAATCCATCCCTAGAATCAAACCATAGCTCATAACCCGAGCACATACGCATCGCACTCAAACTCGATGCCTAAGATAGATATCATTAAACCCCGACAAAATCATGGATAAATGAGCCGAACCACCAATGGAGTTTAAGACAATAACGGGATCCACTACTATACTAGTATTTAAGTGCGGAGATTCAACCACGAAACTAGATATAAATGAATGTGAAAAGCCAGAATAAAAAAGAGTTCTAATAGGACGACTGGAAAGAGAAATCAAAACCTTCCATGGAAATTTTCCTACCTCTATCCGAAGCACTGATCGCGAGAGCATGCACCTGCCCTCCAGAAGCTCCTGCCCTTTGACCTTGTCCCTGTGGTCGCTATTTCTTTGGGAACTCCCTAGCAAAATTTCCGACCTTTCCACAATTGAAGCAAGTATTCTTCCTCCTTTTACAATCTTTGACCAAGTGACCCTCTCGCCTATAACTGCTTTTTTCCACCTTTCTTTTGTTGTTGTTGCTGCTGCTGTTGTTGTTGTCCCTTCTTGGTTCATGCCTGTTTATTTTGCGTTGTTTCCTCAGCTTTTGCTTCCTTCTTTTCTCCATTTCCTTCCTCATGCATCAGGGCCATTTCAGCAAGCCTTTCAAAAGTAGCTCCCATCGGAATATGGGACATAGCTAACCCATGAAGGGGTTCATTCAGCCCTTTATCAAATCGCAAAGACTTCTTATGCGGAGTGTCAACCAATTCCAACCCAAACCTTGCTAGCTGGTTGAATTTGTTCACATATTCTTTAACGTTCATGTTTCCTTGTTTGAGCGCCTAGAACCTCTCCATTTGCATGCTTTTCTCAGCTTGGGGAAAAAAAATTCATTTCAAATCTTTGTCTAAAATCATCCCATGTCTCTACCGTGCGTCCATCTTGGGTTACTTCCCACCAGAACAAAGCTTCATCTATCAGTAGCAAGGAAGCTAACTGAATCTTCCTTTGATCTTCCACTTCAAAGATTACGAACAAGTCCTCGGTCTCCTTGAGCTAATTCCTTGCCTTTACGAATGTTTCGGTTCCACGGAATGGCTTCCCTCCCATGGCACAGAAATCTACGTAGATCTTTGCGAAATTATATTCTCTTGGAGGAGGAAGAGGAATGACGGGTGCAGTTGGGGGAGCAACGTTTCTTTCGCCTTTGGCAGAAGCCATAGCCACTAGATACCTACGGAAGCAGCCAGGTATCGTAATGCACTCTGTAATGTTAGGTTCCCCATACTTGCTGAAACGAAAAGGAAGGAGATTTAGACAAAGGATCGAAGGAAATTACATATGGCTTTGGTGAATATGTTATTCAAAACGGACTTTTCTTTTTGAAAAATGCTTTCTTCTAAAACCTTTTTGAAAATAGTTTTTCATAAACTTCATCTAATCTGGTAACCATTAGCTCTGATACCAAGTGTGACACCCCACGTCCGTTAATGGCATTCACAAAGGGAATGCATTAAGTTTCGTAAAGCGTACATGATAGATACAAAAATGATAGCCGAATTAAAAACTTTACTTAACATAAAGCAACGTGGTTTGAAAACATCACATGTCTGAAATACATAAAAACCATTGCATCATTGAAATTACTGTCTTGTACTTTAAAACATCAGAGTACATAAAAGAAGCGAAATTCCCCAAAATAGAACATAGCCGTAGTAGCAAGGATAGGAGCTTGAGCCATACATCTAAGTAGCTCCAGCAAAATGAAAGCAGAATCAAGGTCAAGTCTGAGTATTTCCACCCTAAGAACCGGGGGGGACGGAAGAAAAAAGAGGAAACAAAAAGGGTCAGATATAAAGTCTGGCGAGTCCAGTTACTTTTAGCAAGTAAATAAGTAAAAGTAGCATAATAGGCATATAAAGTGATTAAGAGAGAGATAACAACATATAAGGCAGGTATGACAAGGTAAACATGATAGAGCGTATATGCTTCTCTAAATACTTTATGATTCTCTGCACTGATACTAGTATAACCTGGAATGAGATGATCCCAACAACTATTAGATGGTAGACTTAGGAATACATCCAGATGTATCCTAACCACTACCCTAATCGATCAACTCCCTACTCCGCGTAAATACTCTGTAATGGCCCCACCATAGGATATATCACGTCCTATAGTGGCAACCCTTCGCTGATATGCACAGCCATATCTACAGGTGCCACGGTCGTCTTAGCCCCCTCTTCCCGACCAATGCACGCACATGTCCTCGGTCGGTTTGCGCCGCCCACACTGTCCTCCTTGTTTGGATCTCTTACATTCATCCCAGTAAGTGTGCCCCAACTCCGACCTAGTTCGGAGTACGCGTTTGATACCTATTAAGGGTTACTGACTAAAATGGGTCCCACACAATATGATACAAGCCCTCCCCCATATCTTGTATCCCCACTAGGATTTCCATCGGTTATGTCTACCACTAGGTGTCTTTAATTACACTACCGTATCATTCCTACAAGTTATGCTTACCCAAAAAAGGTGTCTTTAATTACATAACTCTAATATTTCCATCGATTATGTATATCACTAGGTGTTTTTAATTACATAACCCTATCAGGTTAAGTTTGTGGGCCTATATGTAAATATTACCCACCCCCTCATATTTACTTAACCTGCCCACTGTTCAACAAAGTTTAGTTAACCCCAACTTAAGTTTACATTCATACAGTTCCCTATGGGTTCAACTGGGTTGAGCATTCAAGGTTTATTACCATATATTCATTTATGGTTATGATATGCTATACCTCCCACATTAAGCCTACCGTTTGTGGATGTTGGACATGTCGGCCAGGTCCGGGTAGACTTGTTCAACAAATTGGGCTTAACCTCGTATCTTAGCACGTCTCGTATTTGTGCACCTAGACCTCCCACATTAGATTCACCACTTGTGGTTGCTGGAGAGGCCAAGCGGGTCCAGGCAGACTTCCACCACAAGTGCAATCTAACCTCGTGTCTAGGCGCAATTATAGTTTCTAATTACTGTAATCCTAGGCATTTCATTATTAGCCAATTTTACCTATGTCGTTATAGGTTATAGGTTTCATGCCCATTTTTCCCAATAATGGTCATAGTGAATTATATGTCCAAATTTATATACATAAACATTATTCAAATTATGCCAATTTTCCCCTTAACAAGTTATACCCAATTTCAATGTTTTCCCTATGTTCCCAAACTAGCGCATTCGCATAATTTAGCGGCATGCCTAGGCTCGAGAATAGCCTGGCTATATAAAATAAAAAGGGAAAGGCGAAGGGAAGATGACAGAGATGATTATTCTAATAAAACTGACATAAGCATGTGATGGCATAATGATAAGATGGACATATAAGAATAGATCGGTGAACTTGTGATAATAAAACAGGTTCTAACATAGCAAGGATGTAATAATAGGCACGATTAGATCTAAATAAAGGTTTAGATGTCCAGCTAATGATAGATCTAAATTAACCACAACGTGATAAGCATAAGGTGATCAAAATAGCCAATTAGATCCATAATAAAAGGAAATCTGACATAATAACGGTTGAAATCCAAGTTACAGTTATAGATTCACAATTTACAATGGATCCGATATGATTCAATCGCAGGCATAGATCCAGATAACAATATCATGGATTCACCAATTACAATCGATTTGATATGATTCAGTCATAGGCATAGATCCAAATGTACAGTCATGTCATGTTTACTTTTGATAATTTAAACCTAAAGGCTTCTGAAACTCACACCGTTTGGGTATAGAACAATAGAAGTAGACAAGCAGTTGGTGAATCTCAGATCTACACTTGAATCTCTAAATTTGATTGCAAAAGAAGAAAGAGTTTTAATTCAGTCCAGGCACCAGCAGCACTTAGGCCTCCATTGATTTTCAGGGAAGAAAAAAAGAGAAATGAGCCTGTATTTATAACAACCAGCCTCTAAACCGACCTAGCCATGTCAACCCTAGGGGATCGACCCACCCCTTAGGGGGTTGACCCTGGTGTCGACACCCCCTTCGGGGGTCGATCTAGGGGTCGACCCCTCTAGCGGAAATTTTCCCGCTCACCCCGAATTTGGAATTTGAACGATTTGGAACTTTTTGGACCTGATTTTGAGTTCTTGGACCCTATATATATACTTATATATATACGTATACACATATATATAATTATCTTGCACGTATACAAACTTCAAACCCTTATAACTTGTTCATACGATGTCCGTTTTACGCAGAACAAATGTTTTTCTTGACCAGAATTTCAAGACAGACGCAATGGCGCAGTTCGTTTCCCTTAATTTCGAATATTAAATTAATTATTATTTAATTTACCCTATTTTAATGTTTTTATAATATGGGGTTTTACATTCTTTCCTACTCAAAGGATTTCATCCCCGAAATCACCAAGTTAAGAAGAATGCATATCCTAACATCCATCACCCATCCACCAATCACCGGCATCCATTGTCCTTAAAGACTTCTAATGCTTATATGAACATATTCAAAGGTGTGTGTATTTGTCCCAACACTAATGTGAACATCAGGCGATCCACTGATCCAGTTGATCTCCTTAATGCAATGTATGTTAGTGCCATGAATCCAATATGTATGCAAATAATCCTATTATAACATGCAGGTTCTATATGTGTGCACAATCATTCATCCAAATGCAACATCCATATGATGATACATTCATTTTCATCCACTAAAAGAAGAAAAGTGCACACACATCCATATGTGGTATGAAAATGATTGAGCCGATCTAGTGCCTAATGTGTGTGTATATGTATCCACGAGCAACCATTAGCAAACACTTGCATCCATCAAACATAACATGACTCAAACACATGTTTACATCCATGGGATTCCTTACCTAAAGGTTGAAGATTCGATCAATAGGATATACTTAAATGATAGAAACAAGCATAAATAAAATATTTAGAAAAGGAGTTAAGAACGTAACCTCGAAAATGAAAGGGTACGAAGCACGAAGCTTGTCTTAGGACTCCCAAGTTGCATCCTCCAGGTTATCTCTCCATTGAACTTTCATCAACTTGACTTCTCTATTGTGTAGCTTCATAACTTCTGATCCAAGAATTTGGGAAGGAACTCGTCTAACTGTTGCCTCCCGTTCCACCTGTACTTCTTCCAACATACTTGGCTCAACTACTTCTGCTATATCATGCATGCACTTCCGCGAATGAGAAAAATGAAAAAAAATCAAGAATGTCGGATAGAATCTCTGGAAGATTTACTCTATAGTCCATTTGGCCAATCCTTTCTGTTATGGGAAATGGACCTATGAATCTTGGTGCTAACTTCCCTATAGATCCAAACTGAACTACATTCCTCAAAGGTGACACTATAATGAAAACAACATCTCCTACTTCAAATTCAATGTCAGACCTTCTCTTGTCTGTGTAGGATTTCTGTCTATCCTGAGCGGTCTTCATTCGTCGTCTAATAAGATCAATCTTTTCGGACGTTTCTCTAACCACATCTGGTCCAAGCAATAGCCTTTATGTAGATTCCCACCATAGGGTCGTCTGTACAACGCTTCGAAGGGTGCCATGCCAATGCTAGCTTGATAACTATTGTTATAGGCAAATTCTATTAAAGGAAGATGCTCTTCCCAAGTCCCTCCGAAGTCTAGGATACACCGCCTCAAAAGACCTTTTAAAACTCTGTTCACCCTCTCCGTTTGCCCATCGGTCTGAGGATGATAAGCGATGCTCAAACGTAACTGATTGACATAGAAATGTGTTTATTTTATGCTCTTATATCTTATCTTTTATATATAAATAAATATTACTTGGGTATTGTTTTGTTATTTTTACAGATAGTCCAACCTAGCCCGCATGCAACCAGAAATGTAGAGAAATAGAGATCAATTTGCTGTGTATTTGCAGTTTGAAAAATTGTAGATGAAGATCTCACATCTAGCTGCTGTTGGACAAGAAAAGGATTGATAAAAAGGCTTTGAACATCACAAATCAATGAAGAAATGTCAAGGAAGCAAGAGGAAAAAGAGAAAAGGCCCAAAATTGCTTTAATTATCAAAAGCCCATTTATCATTAGGGTTAGGGTTAGGGTTTGGCTATCTACTCTATATATACCCTTGTAATGGCATTGTAGCCACCATCATATCTCATCTTTTATTCCATTGTTCTAATAAAAGTTCTTCTTTCTCTTTTATTTTCTGCATTTTTTTGTTTTCTTAGCAACTAGTGTTGTCTATACGATTAGATTCGGTAGAACACTACTTGTATTTTGCACTTGTTTGCATTAGTGATTTACCGTTTGATTAGATTCAGCGGAAATCCTAATTTTAATTCTTGTTTGTTATTTCAATTTCTGCAATTTGGATTTCTGCTTTTTATTATTTTCTTAGGTCAAATTGGGTTTGATTAGATTCAAATCTAATTCATAATTTCATTTGCTTTCCATTGAAATTGTGATTTGATCGTCGGTTCAATTAGATCTGTTCTGAATCAAATTACAGTTTTAATTTTGATTTGTTTTATTTTCAAAATCAACCTCCAAAGTTCGTCTAACACGCCCACGAAACATATAAATAATAAAATTTAACTTTCCTCCCTGTGTTCGACCTGTATGCTACACACCTGTATGCTTGCAGAATTTATTACAAATGTCGCGCTTTTCTAATTCATAGACTAGCGTCGATCAGTAACCGTGTACCTAATGCTTCTTGCAAACTCCTCCAAAACTCACTAGTGAAGATGGGGTCACGATTGCTTACGATGCTAGAAGGTACTCCATGAAGACGGATTATCTCTCAAACATATACTGCTGCCAACCATGTTGCCGTCCTATTACTCTTAACTGGAATGAAATGGGCACTCTTAGTAATTCTATCTACTACCACCCAAATATTGATGTTGCCTTTCTTTGATCTAGGCAACCATCTATGAAATCCATAGAGAAGCTCTCCCACTTCCACTGTGGAACCTCCAAAGGATGAAGTAAACCACCGGGCTTCTTTTGCTTAGCTTTGACTTGATGACAACTAAACATTGAGAAACAAACTCTGCCACATCCTTCTTCATTCCATCCCAAAAGAAAATCCTCTTCATGTCCTCATACATCTTATCACCGCCTAGATGAATAGTCATCTTAGAATGATGGGCTTGCTCTAGACTGCCTTTAGCAAACTTCCAATTTAAGGAACACAAAGCCTCCCATCTCGTCGCAGCCACCCTTTATCGTCAATGGAATATCTATTGAGGTGACTAGAAGTCTCCCCTTTACTGAGCCTATCTAAGATGTCTAAAATATGTGGATCATCTCGGTGTGAAGCTCCTATCTGATCCATAAGAGTAGGTAGTAGCTACAGTGATGCAAACAAACCAGGCAAAAGCTCGGTGGAGGGTCTAAAATCAAAAGCTGGTATAAACTCCAAGCTTTTCCTTTCCACAAACAAAGGACTTAAGACCATCCATTGTCTACTTAGTATATTTGCCACTACATTACCCTTGCTAGGGGTATAAGCAATCTCGAAGTCATACGATGCTAAGAACTTCATCCACCTTTGCTGCCTCAAATTAAGATCCTTTTCCGAAAAGAAGTACTTGAGAGATTTATGATCAGCGTACAACTCGAATTTCTCTCCAAGCAAATAATGACGCCACATCTTAAGTGCGAATATTATGGCAGCTAGCTCTAAATCACGGGTTGGGTAGTTCTTCTCATGTACTCTTAGCTATCTTCCTCCATAACACACTATCCTTCCTTCTTGCATTAGAATCGCAGCAAGCCCTGAACCACATGCATCGGTGTAAACTGTAAACACTTTATTTTCACTGAGAAAGGTCAAGACTGGGGCTATTATCAAAGCCCTCTTCAGTCATTGGAGAGAAACATCAGAATCTATATCCAATTAAAATGCCAAATTCTTCTTCGTTAGCCTGGTTAGTGGGGTTGATATCTTTGCGAAGTCCTTAGTGAACTTCTAATAATAGCCTGCTAACCCCAGAAAGCTTCTCACCTCTGTTGCATTCTTTGGAATCTGCGAGTCCTGAACTGCAACCACCTTTGCGGGATCTACTGCTATCCCTTCTTTAGAAACCACATGCCCTAGGAATCTCACCTCCTTTCTCCAAAATTGGAATTTAGAGAATTTTAATTTGCCTTAAGCTTATGCGTACGAAGAGTGTTCAAAACTTCCCTCAAATGTTGGGCGTGCTCTTCCTCACTATTTGAGAAGATCAAGATATCATCAACAAAGACCACGATGAATTTATTTAGAAACTCATGAAACACCCTACTCGTTAGATCAACAAAATACGCGGGTGCATTCGTCAACCCAAAAGGCATTACGAGCCATTCAAAGAAACCATCTAGAGTCCTTAAAGCGGTCTTATCTATATTGTCCTCAGCCACCCTCAACTAATGAAACCCCGTGGCCAGGTCTAACTAAGAAAATTCTAAGGCACCAACAAGCTGGTCAAACAAGTCATCTATCCTCGGAAGCGGGTGCCTATTCTTCTTAATGAGTTTATTCAACTCTCTATAGTCAACATACAGGCGAAGCGAACCATCTGCCTTAGTTGCGAATACCACTGGAGCACTCCATTCAGATATGCTTTGCCTGATAAACCCTTTATCAAGTAGCTCTCCTACTTGCTTGCTAAGCTCCCTCCTTTCTCTTGGAGCCATGTGGTGCATAGGTAATGCAACTGGCTCTGCATTATTTATTAAATATATGTGAAAATCTATCTTGCGCATTGGAGGTAAACACTGAATCTCGTCAAAGACATCAGAATAATCTCGGACTACTAGAACAGATTGCAAATCATCGATTGATGCATCTAGAGACTCAAGGAAACTAAGCATGACAAACCCTTGCAGGTCACAAGAAATCTCGAGGGTCCTCCCATGACAGGTCAGAAGCCTAACGACCTCCTCTCATAATCTAGAATGGCACCATACATGGTTAGCCAATCCATCCCTAGAATCAAACTGTGGCCCATAAACCCAAGCACATGAGCGTCGCACTCAAACTCGACGCCTAAGATAGATATCCTCAAACCTCGACAAATCATGGATAAATTAGCCAAACCACTAATAGGGTTTGAGACAATAACGGGATCCACTACCATACTAGTATTTAAGTGCAGAGATTCAACACGGAACTAGATATAAATGAATGTGAAGCGCCAGAATCAAAAAGAGTTCTAATAGGATGACTGGAAAGAGAAATCAAATCTTCCACAGAAATTTTCCTACCTCTATCTAGAGCACTGATCGCGAGAGCATGCACCTGCCTTACAGAAGCTTCTACCCTTTGACCTTGTCCCTGTGGTCCCTGTTTCTTCGGGTACTCCCAAGCAAAGTGTCCGACCTCTCCACAATTGAAGCAAGTATTCTTCCTCTTTTTACACTCTTTGACCAAGTGACCCTCTCGCCCACAACTGTGACATTTCCTCTTATCCTTAGCCTTGTCATTCTTTCCACCTTTCTTTTGTTGTTGTTGCTGTTGTTGTTGCCCCTTCTTGGGCCATGCCTTCTAATTTTGCGTTGTTTCCTCATCTTTTGCTTCCTTTTTTTCTCCCTTGTCTTCCTCATGCATTAGGGCCATGTCATCAAGCCTTTCAAAAGTACCTCCCATTGGAATATGGGACATAGCTAACCCATGAAGGGGTTCATTGAGCCCTTTAGCAAACCGCAAAGCCTTCTTATGCGGAGTGCCAACTAATTCCAATCCAAACCTTGCTAGCTGGTTGAATTTGTTCACATATTCTTTAACGGTCATGTTTCCATGTTTGGGTGCCAAGAACCTCTCCATTTGCATGCTTTTATTGGCTTGGGAAAGAAATTTCATTTCAAATCTTTGTCTAAAATCATCCCATGTCTCTACCGGGCGTCCAGCTTGGGTTACTTCCCACCAGAACGAAGCTTCATCTTTCAGTAGCAAGGCGCCTAACTGAATCTTTCTTCAATCTTCCACTTCAAAGATTATGAACAAATCCTCGGTCTTCTTGAGCTAATTCCTTGCCTCTACGAATGTTTCGGTTCCGCTGAATGGCTTCCCTCCCATGCCATAGAAATCCTTGTAGATCTTAGATAAATTATCTTCTCTTGGAGGAGGTGGAACAACGGGTGCAACTGGGGGAGGAATGTTTCTTTGGCCTTCGGCAGGCGTCGTAGCCTCTAGATACCTACGGAACCAGCCAGGTATCGCAACGCCCTCTAGAATGTTAGGTTCCCAAGACATGCTGAAAGGAAAAGAAAAGAAATTCAGATAAAGGATCGAAGGATATTACATATGGCTTTAGATAATATGTTTTTCAAAAGAGACTTTTCTTTTTGAATGCTTTCTTTTAAAACCTTTTTGAAAATAGTTTTTAAAAAAATTCATCTAATCTGGTAACCTTCAGCTCTGATACTAAGTGTGGCACCCCATGTCTGTTAATGTCACTCACAAAGGGAATGCGTTAAGTTTCATGAAGCGGTATAGGTGAAAAATAAATAAATATTACAAGATAGAGATAAAAATTGCAGCGGAATTAAAAACTTTATTTAACATAAAGCAACGTGGTTTGAAAACATCACATGTCTAAAATACATAAAAACCATTACATCATTGAAACTAATGTCTTGTATTTAAAACATTAGAGTAATAAAATAAGCAAAATTCCTCAAAATAAAACATAGCCATAGTAGCGAGGATAGGAGCTTGAGCCATACATCTAAGCAGCTCCATCAAAATGAAAGCAGAATCACGGTCAAGCCTGAGTATTCCCACCCTGAGAACCTAAGGGGGGAATGGAAGAAAGAAGAGGAAACAAAAAGGGTCAGACATAAAGTCATGCAAGCCCAGTTACTTTTGGCATGTAAATAAGTAAAGTAGCATGACAGGTATAAAGTGGATAAGGGAGAGATAACAACATATAAGGCAGGTATGACAAGGTAAACATGATAGAGTGTATGCGCTTCTCTAAAGATTCTATGATTCTCTGCACTGATACTAGTATAACCTAGAATGAGATGATCCCAACAACTTTCAGATGGTAGACTTAGGAATTCATCCCAACAACTGAAACTCACAGCGTTTGAATCTAGAACAATAGAAGGAGAAAAGCAGTTAATGAATCTCATATCTACACTTGAATCTCTAAATTTGATTGCAGAAGAAGAAAGAGTTTTGATTCATTCCTGTGCCAGGCACAGGCAGCACTTATGCCTCCATTGATTTTCAGTGAAGAAAACAAGTGAAATGAGCCTGTATTTATAGCTGGCAGGCTCCAAACCGACCTAGCAACGTCAGCCCTAGGCGGGTCGACCCACCCCTTAGGGGGTCGACCCTGGTGTTGTCACCCCCTTAAGGGGTCGACTCCCCAAGGCGGGAATTTTCCCGCTCAACCCGAATTTTGAAATTTGAACGATTTTGAACTTTCTAGACCTGATTTTGAATTGTTAGACCCTATATATATACACACACAGCTTTCTTGCACGTATACAAACTTCAAATCCTCATAACTTCTTCATACGGTGTCCGTTTTACGCAAACCAAATGTCTATCTTGACCGGAATTTTGAGATGGACGCAATGTCGCAGTCCGTTTCCCTTAATTCTGAATATTAAATTAATTATTATTTAATTTATCCTATTTTAATGTTGTTAAAATACTGGTTGTTGGATTGAAGATATTGTTCGCTACAATGGAATTTCTATTAAATTAGAAAACCATCGCACGAATATTGAAATAACCGCAAGTGCACGATGTACTATTGTAATACGGAGTGAGTGCGAGTCGATCCATAGGGAAAGAAGTAATTTCAATTTTATTCACTCAAATTAAACCAAACTTTGAATTGTTCTAAAAACTAGAAACTAGGTTAATAGCTAAATATGAAATTAGATAGTAATTTAGAGGTAAATCCACTCTCACATTTATGTATGTTATCATACAACAATTTATGATCTCAATAAGTGATATAAATGCAACATTTACACCGCTTATGATTCTCATGAAAATGAAACTAAAGCAAAACTATTCTAAGTATGGTCTATGAACTATTGGCTAGAACTATAGACCATCAAATTTTGTTCATACTTTCATTTCAAAATCAATAATCACTTAGCAAATATTGATGTAACTTGTGTTTATACTGAATAAGCATAGATCATTTGCAAATGCAACGTGACCTATCAAACCCATATGATAAACTTACATCAATATTCACTAACATGAAGCACATATTAAAGACCACAAATCATACACATGTTGAACTTACACAAAGTTAGAGAGTATCATTACCCCTAAATCAAGAGATTAGCCACTCATATGTGTTGTAATATCAACACATGTAAGTTTCAACATTAGAAAATTAGGCAAGATGGAAGAAAAACTAAGTAAAACAAGAAGAGAACTAAACTAAGAACATAAAGTAAATCTAAGCTATGAGCATGAAAGTAAATCTAAGCTATGAACATGAATGTAAATAAATCTAAACTATGAACATAAAGTAGAGCATAGAAATTAAAAGAGACAAAAGATAGACATAAAAGAAATAGGCTTGGAAGCCATTTTTATTTATTTGATCACTTACACTTTCATATGCTAAAAAGGAGATGCAAAATACATGAAACAAAGGGGTATATATACATGATCTAAAACCCTAGAACCCTAATCACTTTTCTTGGGAATTCCCCAAAATGGCCCTTCATGAAGCTTCTAATTGATCTTAGCCACTAATATGTCATGTAGAATGCATGAGGCCTTTTGTCCCATTCAATAATATGAAGCAAGTGGGCTAGTTGAAAGATGGGCCCTCCACTATCCATAAGATGTATTAATTCTTTGCCTTCTCTTGTGTATGTGCATGCTTTCCTTCATTTCTTCATGTGTATGTATCATTTTAGCTCCTAAATTCCTACAAGAGTAAATAACAAGGAACGAGTAAAAGATTTCACAAATTAAAACATGCATAAGTGACCCCCTTTTTTCCCAAAATAAGTGATGATTTTGAAAATATTTAAAACATGGTTTGATCACATAAAATACCCAAAAATGTTCATTTATTAAACTAAACAAGAGTAAATATGTGAATATAAATGTGCATTTTTACGTGCACATCAGATATTCAAAAGATGATCGAGATGGAGTAATTGAAGATCGTAAATCTTCATAAGCGGAAGGGTTGCTGCTGAATTTCTCTGACTTGCAACCAGAGGTTTTCTGACGTGATTCTGTTGTGGTTGAGATTTTGCGGATTGCAAGGACAACTCGCTACTGATCCTTTGGATATGGTAGGAGGGTGCATTCGGTTCATCCTGTTCCCGGATGACTTGTATGGACGAGTGTCTGACAGAGTATTTCCTAAAAATCACATGCGTTTGATTGTTACAAATATATCAAGTTGGTGGAAAAGAAGGGCACTTCTTTTATACCCAGAGTATATTTGTGGGCGTCAGTTAGTGATTTACTGAATCTGACGATGTGGCATTTAAAGTGAATGGTGGCCAGATAATCAAAAAGAAAGTTATTACCTCAAGCCTCATCAACCGGCAAATGACAGAAATCGGGCAGGCAGCATGGCTACGTGGGTCGCTCTCATTAGGGTGTATAATCACCTATCTAGAGAAAATACATTTCCTTCTTTAATCTATTTCGATGCTATCCCTTTCGGGAAATGGTGGTTTGAGCCCAACCGTTGGTGATATACATTCGATACACTCAAGCAAATATAAGTGGTCGGTCATGTGTGGTCAGGTTGCAATATGTTCTTGTTGAACCCAGTGTAACTCTATCGGAAGGTGGTTCTATACCTTGTCATAGTAGGAATCCAATCTCCAATAAGCTCCCGCGGTTTTGATTATATACTACATATGTGGAGCATGAGATGCAAGCATTCCGCTAGATTGTTATTTTTTGTGTTTAGAAACTATTATAATATCAGAATAAAATATGACTTCAAAAAAAAATGGTTTATAATAAGGAAAAAACCTTCCGTGTTCATGTGTGGTCTAGTCTTACTATTATTCTTTTCTTTCAAAAGGATTTTTGACTTTAAACTCAATATGGATTTCATTTAAGCTTAGTAAGTTTTACTCACGCTAGTTCTCCGGACTGTTACGTGGAATTTGTAATGCTTGGGCCATCCCGAGTTATTTCAGGTTCAGATTTTTGGATACTGTGACGACCAGAGATGAACTGGAGGAGTTCAAGCGTATAGTATTATCTAGTATTATTATGCTGTATGTTGTATATGAGGACATGTTATTATAACTGTCCAGATTGATTAACAGTTGTACTCTGATGACTGTAAGTACATTTTTAAGTTCTCAATAAAGTTTTTATTTGTATATTATATTTTATTCTGCTGTGATGTGAGACTATGTATGGTGTTGGTTCTTCTTCTTATTCTTCTATTCTAATATTTCTTTCTTTCTTTTCTCATCCTCTAATTTTCTTCTATTAAATATTCGTATTTTCTTGCATTTTGGGTTAGACGTGTGTAAAATTAGTCAACTCAAAGTGTACGGATTTTTGGGCCATTACATATATATGTATATATATTTATGTGTATATATATGTGTTTGTATTGTGTTTCTTCACTAGTTCCATGTACTTGCTTCATTTGTGTTCACTTGCTGTTTCATTCAAGTCTTGAACCATTTGTGTTGATGTCTTATTGTGACTTGATCATTTTGACTTGCACTTGCCCTATCATGCATTTCCATTTGTAACTAAAGGTTGTTGCATTGACTTGAGAACTGCCTTGTACATGTGCACTTGTGCCATTGTGTTTGCTTGAGTTTTTACCTGTTCACTTGGAAAATAAACGTATACAAGTGCAAAAATATTTCTATATAAATCAGCAGACCACTATACAATGTGTCAAGGTTGGTCAAGATCAGCAGACCACAAATGTGAGTCGAGGCTGGTCTTGATTAGTAAACCACATTAGTCGTGTTGAGGCTGATCTACAGGCACTAGTTATTCAGTGTACCTTGTGGTATTTACAGTGAATCAATGTTAATATCACAAGCAGTCTAGACTCAAATAAATGTATATGTGTGTGTGTGTGTGTATATATATATATATATATATATATATATATCAAACAAAGTCTAGAAAGTTGATGAGAAACATACCTAAATTCTGAGGCAAATAAATTTTTTAAAATAAATTTATATTTGTCTACAGTTAGTTTCTATTTCATTCCAATTTACTGTGTGTTTCTGTGACAGGTATGCAGATGATTGGATAGGATTTGGAGCATGTGAAGACTCGGTGTGTATGTGTGTATGAATGTGTGCAAGAGAGTGTATATGTACGGCTGAGTGAAATAAGTGAACTGTAGAGAGGAAACAATGTATATGAATGTGGTTAGTGAAATGTAAAGAAGAGAAATCTGAAAGTTGTACTACTTTGAATATTTGAAATAAAATATTTTATTAAATAATAAATACTGTTTAAATATTTAAATTCTATGTAGTAGTATTATTATTCAATGTTAATAGTTATTTATGTATGAGATGAAATATAGAATAGTACAAATGAAATATAGAATAGTACAATTTCAAACACATTTAGAGAATAATATATGTTTGTTATCATAAAACAAAAAATCATACTGTTATATTCAACACATTATTCCATAGCCTCGTTCCATTCTGAACTGCCTATCATGTTTACCTTCGACCACCCCGTCTGAGTTTACAATCAAAGGATATGCACTTCCCAAGTGTATTACCTTCACCACATGCTAGTGATTTACAAACAACAGCCTCCAATACCATCGTAGAGATCTCATCACACCATTTCGAGGATTGCCTCATCTGTCTCTATGAAATACTCATCTTATTTCGCAATAAAGCCACCCAGCGAAGAGCCATCGTCTCAAAACCACCATCGAACGAATCCTCCTATATCATGATCCTCGAAGCCACATCGTCGTCCATGTAAAATTGGCTAAAAATGGCTAATACCAATAGTAGTCTATATCGATCACTTCATAACAATCATTAATGACCACTAAGATCATGTGTTTAACCAAAATTACCTAAATACACATCCAACGAAAACATCAACATCCATTTAGGAAACCACACTTGCCATCGAATTGATTCTTCATCTTCCGATCACCAGCCAAATCCCTATACTGCTCTGTACTCCAGTCAGTCACATGCTCCGATGCACCTTCTTTATCAAACCGGTCAATGCATTTTGATACTTCTTCGTGAATTTATCTCGCCTATTCGAATCTTTCACACCGAATTAGTACAAACCAACTTATGCGTTCGACTGATAACACTAAACTTAGAGGACAAGATTTCCTAGTCCTATTTCACCAATAAAATGCATTAACACCCAAAACTATGCAAACTTCAACCATGCAACCAATAATCCTAAAATTGAACAAAATAGCATGCAAACATGTGTAATAGCGTTCAGAACATAAGTAGAATCTATCTAAAATAATTGGTGTGAATTTGATGTCAAAATAGTTCAGTTTCAGTAATAATGTCAAAATAGCATGTAATAGCACACAAATCAGTAAAAAAAGTGTTATTTGGATTTAAACATATCAAATTAGTTTTCGATCAACTTATTTATTAATTACTAAGTCCAACTATCCTACAAATTATAATTTCATGTTATAAATCATTTTAAGGTGTCAATTTTTCATAATGCAAACAAATAGAGTTCAGTGAGAGACAATATCACTCACCTTAGCCAAATCAGCCCAAACTAGTGTTAAAATGTAGAGCGCGCCAATATGAGTCCAATGCAAGAAACGATGTCCAAATTTGATATCGTATGCCAAAGTTATAGAAAATACAAGTTCATGTATTTATTTAAATGAACAAACAACCGTTGACCACTAATTACCTCATTACCCCTGATTACGCTTCTCATAATTAGTCCTCCTTCCCCAACCCGTACAGACAAAAAATAAAACCCACTAAGCTCCAACACCCTTGCTTCTATTATCTCCCTCATCCCTCAACGGATCAACGAACGGACTTCACCAGCAGGTTTCTCTACGCACGAGCATTGGGACCACCACGACTTTGTCAAACTTGCAGCCCTCTTGCAAAACCCATCCTCTCCATGTCCAGTATATGTTTCACATGGTTCCATGATATCATGCCCCAGATCTCACATCCGGGCTCCACATAAATCGAAGAGTATGTGCTATTTGCTACGAGAAATACAATGCAACCTTCGGATAGACAAATCATTGCGTAAATCACCAGAAAACCCAAGCCCTAGCTTTAACGATGTGCACGACCATGACATGAATTGGAGCTGCAACCTTCAACAATGATATAGGCTTGAAGAGAAATGAATTCTAGGAATTCAGGAAGTGGTTCGTGATTTTAGGCGGAGTAAATCAACGGGAATTAGTTTTTAAAGATGGAGGAAAGAAACGACATATTTTTTGAGGAAAAGATGGTGGCTACAGTATACGCTAATAACAAATAACGGTTAATGACTAGTTCCGGGGTATTTATAATATCATTAGGCCCATTTGTCAAGAATTGTTTGTCCAAAACACACACACTTTAAAAGCACATGGTCAAATGGTACATTCGTTTGATACGAAACTTGATAATGTGAAACAACTTTCACTGGTGAATCCAAAAATATAAATTTCATAAAAATCCGACACTGTTCCCGAATGATAATTTTCGCGCATATTTTGAGACTATTTTGCTCCTAAAGTATCAAATCTTGAAATATAACGATTCATACACTTTTTATCCACATAACAAACTATCTGAATTCAATGGAAGTAGTCTCGAGTCTTGATTTGATCATTTATAAAAAATCTCACTTTGGAACCGTCAAATAGCTAACGATTAATATTTAAATATCCAATCACCAAAAATACTGGTTGTTACATTCTTCCCTTTTAAAGGATTTCATCCCCGAAATCCTCAAGGACAGAACAATACCACCCCCACACTCTCGCATAAGTTATTGTAACAACCCGTATTTTCAATAACCTGTTATAACATAAATCGAGGCAGAATTTAATTATAAAATCTGAATCAAGGGAAACGGGCTATGCCATTGCGTTCGTCTCGGAAAAATACGCGAAATAGAGTCCGAGTTTTCGAAAATCGGAGTCCGTATGACCCGATTAAGGCCCAACAAAGTTTTCAGAAAATTCCTAAGTAAAAACAGATTTCAAATTCAAATCTGAATTTGAGAATTGGGCCAGTTTGGGCCAGGCGGGAGAATTCCCGCCACAGTACCCAAGTCGACAGCCCTGTCGACTTGGGAGTCGACTTGGTCTGACCAGGTCGACAGCCCTGTCGACTTGGCTGTCGACTTGGCTGTCGACTTGGCTCAGACGACAGGTCTTGCCTGGTGCACCATTTTGGGTTTGTGTTGAGCTTGGGGGCCAGATTCGATTTGGAGGGTTGAGATGAAAACTAGGGTTTAATCCTATGGTCTAAATCACTAGCCTAATCTATAAATAAGACCCTAACCTACCCTAAATCCTCATTATTCATCCTAGCAACTAAACTATGGCAAAATCAAACCTCTCATGGCCTCCACTCTCTTCATACAATTCCTAAATCAATTTCTAAGAGATTTCAATGCATACAAGTGTATTTAGGCTTGTATGATCCTCTTTAGCTTGCATTAAAGTCTTGTTTCTCTTTTGGCATCATAAAGAAGGAGTCTTGATCAAGTTTGCTTGCATTTTTGGGGTTTTAATTTGTTGCATAAGGGGTTTCTTACATTTGCTATACTCATTTGAGTCCGCATAAGCATTGTAAGCCCTATTCCTCTCATACTTGAACTTTGAAGTTAAATGCATGATATGCAAGTATGATATGCAAGTTGTCATATGTTATGCAAGTTTGTTTTTGCAAGTATGATATGCAAGTTGTCATATGTTATGCAAGTTTGTTCATGCAAGTATGATATGCAAGTTGTCATATGTTATGCAAGTTTGTTTATGCAAGTATGATATGCAAGTTGTTATATGTTATGCAAGTTTGTTTATGCAAGTATGATATGCAAGTTGTCATATGTTATGCAAGTTTGTTTATGCAAGTATGATATGCAAGTTGTCATATGTTATGCAAGTTTGTTTATGCAAGTATGATATGCAAGTTGTCATATGTTATGCAAGTTTTATTATGCAAGTTTGTTATGCAAGTGTCATATGATATGCAAGTATGTTATGCAAGTTTGGGTTGGTCATATGGTTCATGTTATCATGTTATGCAAGCTTATTTTGAGTATGTGAACATAAAGCTTCAAGCTTTATGCCAAAGGTTGCATTTTGGCAACATGTAAGTTATCATATCACTTATGATAACTTGCATGTGAGGCCAAATTCGAACTTGTGGCCATTTTTACATGTCATTTAGCACCATGTATTATGAATATGCCAAGTTTGGTTTTATGCATGTTTTGGGGCCTAAAAACGTAATATGCAAGTGTGTGAACACATGAACATTTCATATGCCACCATGTTGAACTTGTGGCTTTAACATTTTTATGTCATGATTATGCCAAGTTCCCTCTTTCTATCCTTTATGCGCTAGTGCGATATGTAAGCGATGGGATTGCGTTTGGGGTTGGGTAAACTTAAAAGACATAAAAATATGAGCTTGGGAATTTACCTATTAAGTTAGGTCTACCCATTGGGAATTTACCTATTAAGTTAGGTCTACCCAATTGCTTGAAAATTTGTAACGTGTTTTGGAAACATGATGGACATGACACTTAGAAAAGATAAGTGTGACCAACTCGAGGTTGGGTTGAGTTTGTAGCGTAAACCTGCCCGGAACCGACCGGCCTAACTAGTTGCTACAAACAATAGGACCCAATGTGAGAAGTTGGCCGTGTTGTACCTTGAACCCGAGGTTAGACCAAGTTGTGGTGTAAAGCTACCCAGACCCGCCCGGCTTAACTAGTAACCACAACAAAGTCTAATGTGAGAGGTTAAGGCGCATTAATTAATTAATGCCTCATGATTAGGGTTAAGTCATGAACCATTTAATACTTAATCAATTTGGGCTTGGTAGATTAATCGGGGTTAAGTCGTGAACTAGTCGTTACACTTAACCAAGTTAATCCATGATTAGCAAAGGGGTTAAACCGTACTTAACCCACTAGAAACTCCTAGCAATGGGGGTCCACTCCTTCAGTAATCCCTAGTTTGTATCATCATGGCCCTAGGGACTAGGCTAGGGTGGGGGCACGATTACTGAACTGGAGATAAGGGGCCAAAAAGCGACGGCAGGGGGTACACTGGTGTAGTTCTGGGCGGACTCTGGTCGTGCACATAGTCCGTAGCCGGAGAAAACAAGCACGGGTACCAGTAGATCGAGACTGTGCACTCATGTTTATGGTGTCCAGGGGTTGCCACCCTAGGGCTTGATACACCCGACGGGAGAACCGGCACAGTCTGACTACAATCATGATATTTGGCCGTATTGACACCAACACGTGACGAGTTAGGCTTAGGGAGCCGATCGATTAGACCGTTGGGTCGGACCTCGTGGGAGGGTCACCTCATGTTATTGGACCTCATGTTAGGGTCACCTCATGTTATTGGACCTTGTATTAAGGTCACCTCATGTTATCAGACCTCGTTGTAGGATCACTTCATGTTATTGGACCTCGTAGTAGGGTCACTTCATGGACCTCGTGGTAGGGTCGCTTCATGTTATTGGACCTCGTATGAGGGTCATTTCATGTTATTGGGCCAAAGCATGGGCCAAGGGATCAATACTTGTTTATCCAAGTCATGTTAGTTTGCTAGTACACCTGTGGTGCAAAACCTTAATCTTGATTATGCGATGTCACCTTTATCTACCTTGATAGTTAATCATCATGTTGTTATCCTTATGTTCATACATGCTGCTCATGTCAGTTAACTTTATCAGTTTACATTGATTGTAGTAGGGCTTACTCAGTCTTTTTGACTGACCTGTTTTCTTTCGCCTCTTTTCTTCCGTTCCCCCCCCCCCCAGGTTATCAGGGAGGGAATACAGGAGCTTAGCTTGGATCTTACCTGCTTTCTTGGATAGCTCATGTATGCTTCGGACTTGAGCTCGCTATGGTTTTTCTACTTTGGGGGATAGCTACTTTATGTTCTGCTTTTCAGTTTCAGATGATGTTGTTTTATGTACTAGACTTATTTATTTGGAAAATTGACATTATGATGTACTAGACTTGTTTTGAAATGGTTTGAAAATCTTCCGCTATTTTATCCATATTATTTACTCTGTTTACATATATACATATGTTCTTGTTCTGCCTTGATATATCATTATGCATGTTTACCTGTTTCAAACGCCCCTCCAAAGTCAGAGCGCTTGCAAGAGCCACCCTGGCGGAGGCGGGGTGTTACATTTGGTATCAGAGCATAAGGTTTACGAGAAGGAACAAAAAGGTTTTTAGAAAACTTTTGGAAAACTATTTTCAAAATCAAGTATAAAGTATTCTCCAAAGAAAAGTCTAGTTTATTTTAAAGGCTATTCCCCAAGAAGCCATTAGCAAAATTCCTTCGTTTTCCCCATTCTGAATCTATCTTTCTTTCGTTTCAGTATGGCCGATAACTTTATTATTCCGGAGGGAGTGCACGTACCTGTTTGGTATAGGACACTTTTGGAGGCTAGGGCGATCGAAGCCGGCCCCGCAAATATTACTCCTCCTCCGGTAGTTAATGTTCCTCCTCCTCCTATCGCTGAGGTTCCTCTTCCTCCTTTCCCTCAGCGTCCTCAAACTGACTTCGCAAAGATTTGTCAAGACTTTAAGGCGATGGGTTGCAAGAATTTCTTTGGAACTGAGACCCATGTAGAGGCAAGGAATTGGTTGAAAGAAACCGAGGATCTTTTTACCTTCTTTGATATAGATGACCGAAGGAAGGTTTTATTAGCAGTGTGGTTGCTAAAGGAAGAAGCTGCACGTTGGTGGGTGGTCACCACCGTTACTGGGCCAATTGAGACTTGGGATGACTTTCGGGGAAAGTTTGGACTAAGGTTCCTATCACTGAAGCAAGGGGACATGACTATTAGGGAATACATAGATAAGTTTAATCAACTGGCTCGGGTCGATTTAGACTTGGTTAACACAGTTCAGGAGAAGGCCCTATACTTTGATCTAGGATTAAATGAGCCATTATATGGTTTAGCCATGACTCATATAACCTTGGGGGCAACTTTCGAGAGCTTGGTGAATATGGCCCTACTCAATGAAGAGAATAGGAGTGACAAGAAGGAGATCAAGATGAATGGTATTCAAGCCAAGAAGACTGATTCTCAATGGAAAGGAAATCAGGGTAATCCAAGCAATCAGAGCAGTCAAGGCAATAAGAACAAGAACGACAAGGGCAACAAGAACAAGGCAAAGGAGACAAGAAAGTGTAACTTCTGTAGGATTGCTGGGCACATAGTCAAGGACTGTAGGAAGAAGAGGAAAAGGAAGAATGGTGAATGCTTTTTCTGCGGTGAGACTGGACATTTCAGTAAGGATTGCCGGAAAAGGAAAGGCACTTGCTTTAACTGTGGAGAAATGGGACACTTCACTAGGGATTGTCCGAAGAAACAAGGGCAAGGCCGGGGTCAGACTCAGCGTGCTGGACCTTTAGGAGGGCAAGTTCATGCTCTAAATGCCGCTCCAGTTCCCGATCGAGGTAGTATTTTTGTTGAAAGCCTTGCATATATTTCTGATTTTTCAGTTAGTACCTTGTTTGATTTTGGTGCATCGCATAGTTTATTTCATCTGATCTAGTTGAAAGTTTGCACCTAAGTACTAGTCTAGTTAGTGATCCCGTGTGTGTTTCAAATCCAGTTGGGGGTTCCGCCCATTTGTCTATTATCTACATGGATTTGAAAGCCTCTATCTTAGTATAGAGTTCTCGCGTGATGTATATATTCTCGGTTTCATGGGGTATTTGTTGATTTTGGGCATGGATGGGTTGTCCAGTTTTGGAGCCATCCTTGATTTTTGGGTATAGGGTTGGGAGGCTCATGATTCGCCTCGGTAATACCCTAAAAATTTCTAGTAACCCTATGAGTCCCGTCATGTTATGTTATCTTGAATCCCTCAACTCGTCTATCGATAGTTTGCAATCGGTGAGGGTAGTCCGAGAATATCCTGATATCTTGGGTGAAGTAAAGGGGGTTACCCCTAAACGAGGGATAGATTTGCGCATTTATCTGGTTGATAATGCCAAGATAGTTTCGTGGCCGGTAAGGCACATGGTCCCGTGAGATGGGAGCTAGGTAAGCAAGTGAGGGAGTTGCCTGAGAAGAACTCCATTCGATGAAGCATTTTCGAGGAAGGTGCTCTTAGTAGTATTCGCTACTAATGTGGACAGTTCGCTTTGTCCGCGTGTTGATTATCGTAAGTTGAACAAGAAGAATAGACAACCATTGCCAAGGATCGATGATTTGTTTGATCAGCTTGTAGGAATATCTGTTCTCTCTTGATCTTGCTACTGGGTTCCATCAACTCAGGGTAGCTGAGGATAGTATAGACAAGACTGCATTCAGGACTCCAGACGGATTCTTAGAATGACTTGTCATGCCGTTCGTCTTGACTAATACACCCGCATACTTCGTGGACTTGATAAGTAGGGTGTCTAGGGAGTTCCTGAACGAGTATGGGTAGTCTTAGTAGGTGATATTCTGATCTTCTCAAATGATGAGGAAGAGCACGCAAGGCATCTCGTGGAGGTGATGGATACGCTTAGAGCGCATTAGTTGAAGGCTAAGTTCTCCAAAGTGTCACTTTTGGAGAAGGGAAGTTATATTCCTTGGACACATAGTTTCTAAGCAAGGCTTAGCGGTGGATCCCGCTAAGGGAGTTGCAGTTCAGGATTGGAAGACTCCAAGGAATGCAACCGAAGTAAGAAGTTCTCTTAGTTTAGTTAGTTAGCGTCCCTTGAGCTAGACCTACCCTCCTGGATCAAGTAGGGACTTCACAGAAAGAAGACTCGCAGTTAGCCGAGACCATGGACAAGTTGATTCGAGGCAAGATGGTAAGTCACCTCGCTATAGATAACAAGGGATGGCTAAGACGCGATGAGAGAAAGAAGGTTCTTGAAGAGGCACGTCACCCGAGGAGGTGGCCGAATTCGTCCCAAGGTGCATGTTGCGCCAACCGATTAAGGCCGAGTCATAGAAGCCCGGTGGGCTGTTATATCCATTGGAGGTCCCCGCAATGGAAGGGAAAAGCATCACGAAGGATTTCGTGGATGGATTACCTAGGCCAAGGCAAGAGAATACGAGCATGTGGGTCGTGGTATGTAGACTCACGAAGAGCGCTCATTTCACTCCGGTAAAGAGCGAAAAGACTGCATCATAGCTAGCAACAGTTTATTTTCGAGAAAAGTTCTGCTGTATGGAATACTTTATGGTAGGTAAACGAGATCCAGGATTCACTAGTGAATTTCGGAGAGCTTGCATGAAACCATAAGGTCATATTTATGTTTAAGCCAAGAATGATAAAAGAGTAAGTAAAAGAGGAATACGAGAGGCGAGAATGAAATGGGTTCCGACTCATATTTGGAAATAAGAGTTAAGAAATCATGAAGTAAAAGACGGTCAAAGCACAAGTGGAGTTAAGCTCAAGGAAACGTGACTTAGAAGACTGAAGGCTAGATACGCGCATCATATCTCTTTGATCCTTGTTTTCCTGAGGAACTTACTCGCATGTTATCTTTTTACGAATACCCTCTCGGTCCCATTCTCGGTCCTATTTCTGTCGGGAGGTATAACTTATTGGCTAGTGATACATGTCAGGGTTTGGAGGGGTCCGTTAGGTTGACTAAACCTTTTGGGCTTTTATAGGGTATGGATTGGGTTAGGAAAGGATTTCTTGTAATCCGAAAGGAGTATATCCCGCTTATCATCCCGATCTCTTTGTAGCATATCTTTGCTATCCATGATTATCTAGTTTATCATGTTGATCTTGTCATGAGAACCTTAGGTAGAAACCCTTTGGATGAAACATGTGTTTGATATATGTTATGCTTGATGGTTGCAAGTGGTTGCAAGTGTTTGCAAGTGGTTACTCGTGGATGCATTGTACACGTTAGGCACTAGATCGGCTCGCACACTCCTCATATTGCATATGCATGAGTGTTTATGCTTATTCATGGATGAAAATTGTGTGTTGTCACATGGATGTTGCATATGGGTGTATGTTATGTGCACACATATAGATGATATACATTATGTTAGGAATTGCATACATATGGATTCATTTCACTAACATAATTTGCATTGATGATATTTGCATTAGATAGGTACATATACACACCTTTGCATATGTTCATACAGCATTTAGAATCTTGTAAGGACAATGATTGCTCGTGGATGATGTTTTGAGTAGATGGATGATTGGATGGTAGGATACGTTCTTCCTAACTTGAAGATTTCGGGGACGAAATCCTTTAAGGAGGGGAGAATGTAACCACCCGTATTTTCAATAACCTATTATAACATAAATCGAGGCAGAATTTAATTCTAAAATCTGAATCAAGGGAAACGGGCTATGCCATTGCGTTCGTCTCGGAAAAATACGCAAAATAGAGTCCGAGTTTTCGAAAATCGGAGTCCGTATGACCCGATTAAGGCCCAACAAAGTTTTCAGAAAATTCCTAAGTAAAAACAGATTTCAAATTCAAATCTGAATTTGAGAATTGGGACACTTTGGGCCAGGCGGGAGAATTCCCGCCATAGTACCCAAGTCGACAGCCCTGTCGACTTGGGAGTCGACTTGGTCTGACCAGGTCGACAGCCCTGTCGACTTGGCTGTCGACTTGGCTGTCGACTTGGCTCAGACGACAGGTCTTGCCTGGTGCACCATTTTGGGTTTGTGTTGAGCTTGGGGGCCAGATTCGATTTGGAGGGTTGAGATGAGAACTAGGGTTTAATCCTATGGTCTAAATCACTAGCCTAATCTATAAATAAGACCCTAACCTACCCTAAATCCTCATTATTCATCCTAGCAACTAAACTATGGCAAAATCAAACCTCTTATGGCCTCCACTCTCTTCATACAATTCCTAAATCAATTTCTAAGAGATTTCAATGCATACAAGTGTATTTAGGCTTGTATGATCCTCTTTAGCTTGCATTAAAGTCTTGTTTCTCTTTTGGCATCATAAAGAAGGAGTCTTGATCAAGTTTGCTTGCATTTTTGGGGTTTTAATTTGTTGCATAAGGGGTTTCTTACATTTGCTATACTCATTTGAGTCCGCATAAGCATTGTAAGCCCTATTCCTCTCATACTTGAACTTTGAAGTTAAATGCATGATATGCAAGTATGATATGCAAGTTGTCATATGTTATGCAAGTTTGTTTTTGCAAGTATGATATGCAAGTTGTCATATGTTATGCAAGTTTGTTCATGCAAGTATGATATGCAAGTTGTCATATGTTATGCAAGTTTGTTTATGCAAGTATGATATGCAAGTTGTCATATGTTATGCAAGTTTGTTTATGCAAGTATGATATGCAAGTTGTCATATGTTATGCAAGTTTGTTTATGCAAGTATGATATGCAAGTTGTCATATGTTATGCAAGTTTTATTATGCAAGTTTGTTATGCAAGTGTCATATGATATGCAAGTATGTTATGCAAGTTTGGGTTGGTCATATGGTTCATGTTATCATGTTATGCAAGCTTATTTTGAGTATGTGAACATAAAGCTTCAAGCTTTATGCCAAAGGTTGCATTTTGGCAACATGTAAGTTATCATATCACTTATGATAACTTGCATGTGAGGCCAAATGCGAACTTGTGGCCATTTTTACATGTCATTTAGCACCATGTATTATGAATATGCCAAGTTTGGTTTTATGCATGTTTTGGGGCCTAAAAATGTAATATGCAAGTGTGTGAACACATGAACATTTCATATGCCACCATGTTGAACTTGTGGCTTTAACATTTTTATGTCATGATTATGCCAAGTTCCCTCTTTCTATCCTTTATGCGCTAGTGCGATATGTAAGCGATGGGATTGCGTTTGGGGTTGGGTAAACTTAAAAGACATAAAAATATGAGCTTGGGAATTTACCTATTAAGTTAGGTCTACCCATTGGGAATTTACCTATTAAGTTAGGTCTACCCAATTGCTTGAAAATTTGTAACGTGTTTTGGAAACATGATGGACATGACACTTAGAAAAGATAAGTGTGACCAACTCGAGGTTGGGTTAAGTTTGTAGCGTAAACCTACCCGGAACCGACCGGCCTAACCAGTTGCTACAAACAATAGGACCCAATGTGAGAAGTTGGCCGTGTTGTACCTTGAACCCGAGGTTAGACCAAGTTGTGGTGTAAAGCTACCCGGACCCGCCCGGCTTAACTAGTAACCACAACAAAGTCTAATGTGAGAGGTTAAGGCGCATTAATTAATTAATGCCTCATGATTAGGGTTAAGTCATGAACCATTTAATACTTAACCAATTTGGGCTTGGTAGATTAATCGGGGTTAAGTCGTGAACTAGTCGTTACACTTAACCAAGTTAATCCATGATTAGCAAAGGGGTTAAACCGTACTTAACCCACTAGAAAAATCCTAGCAATGGGGGTCCACTCCTTCAGTAATCCCTAGTTTGTATCATCATGGCCCTAGGGACTAGGCTAGGGTGGGGGCACGATTACTGAACTGGAGATAAGGGGCCAAAAAGCGACGACAGGGGGTACGCCGGTGTAGTTCTGGGCGGACTCTGGTCGTGCACATAGTCCGTAGCCGGAGAAAACAAGCACGGGTACCAGTAGATCGAGACTGTGCACTCATGTTTATGGTGTCCAGGGGTTGCCACCCTAGGGCTTGATACACCCGACGGGAGACCCGACACAGTCTGACTACAATCATGATATTTGGCCGTATTGACACCAACACGTGACGAGTTAGGCTTAGGGAGTCGATCGATTAGACCGTTGGGTCGGACCTCGTGGGAGGGCCACCTCATGTTATTGGACCTCGTGTTAGGGTCACCTCATGTTATTGGACCTTGTATTAAGGTCACCTCATGTTATCGGACCTCGTGTTAGGATCACTTCATGTTATTGGACCTCGTAGTAGGGTCACTTCATGGACCTCGTGGTAGGGTCGCTTCATGTTATTGGACCTCGTATGAGGGTCACTTCATGTTATTGGGCCAAAGCATGGGCCAAGGGATCAATACTTGTTTATTCAAGTCATGTTAGTTTGCTAGTACACCTGTGGTGCAAAACCTTAATCCTGATTATGCGATGTCACCTTTATCTACCTTGATAGTTAATCATCATGTTGTTATCCTTATGTTCATACATGCTGCTCATGTCAGTTAACTTTATCAGTTTACATTGATTGTAGTAGGGCTTACTCAGTCTTTTTGACTGACCTGTTTTCTTTCGCCTCTTTTCTTCCGGTTCCCCCCCTGCCCTCCCCAGGTTCTCAGGGAGGGAATACAGGAGCTTAGCTTGGATCTTACCTGCTTTCTTGGATAGCTCATGTATGCTTTGGACTTGAACTCGCTATGGTTTTTCTGCTTTGGGGGATAGCTACGTTATGTTCTGCTTTTCAGTTTCAGATGATGTTGTTTTATGTACTAGACTTATTTATTTGGAAAATTGACATTATGAGGTACTAGACTTGTTTTGAAATGGTTTGAAAATCTTCCGCTATTTTATCCATATTATTTACTCTGTTTACATATATACATATGTTCTTGTTCTGCCTTGATATTTCATTATGCATGTTTACCTGTTTCAAACGCCCCTCCAAAGTCAGAGCGCTTGCAAGAGCCACCCTGGCGGAGGCGGGGTGTTACAGTTATGACCCAATACAAATCATCACTCATCGTTCTCATGCATAGGTGGTGACCCAAGTCTGATCATCACTCATCACTTAAAAAAACAACTACCGAAAGCGATCACTACAAGGGAATAGATTCGGAATGTGGCAAGAAGCTGTAATTCCCATTCCTCGGTGCCACTACCCTTAAAATTCGAGATCAATCTAACTAAGCCACAACATACACATCATTCACTTATTTCCAAATGAACAAGCAATGGAAGATATAATTGATGACCCCTTCGTTAAGAGACAACTCGACAAAGAACCTCCTCTCCTAACTCAGGTTTAATTAACGAAAAATTCTAACAACATCTCATCTACACGGTTCGTTTCGGGAAACCATAACTAGCAAAATCCAGCAAAGGAGAACAAAAGCCCAAAGTGGCCCCTCATATCTAAGGCATTAAATCACTAAAAATGCACCTAGAGCAAAACCACAACTCGAAACGAACCTTATTGAAAAGTCATGTACGTAAACAAAGAGACTCAAAGACAAGGCTATCCCGCATACCTAAAAACCATAGGAATACAAGCAATCATGTGGACATAAAAAATAATACAGATTTAGGTAAAGCAATCATAAGAGCACAACCAATCAAACATAGAGGAAAAATAATAATTGTAATAAACAAAACAATATCTAAACCAAACCTAGCATGCAGGATACTACTCTACCTAGGTAGACATTAAATAGGACATCTAATCCATATATGGACTAACGCGTAAAATTGGCGTCATACCAATGGTTCTCGACTAAGTGAGAATAAAGTTTCGTGCATGAAAAAGTAAGTGCATAAAGCAAGAACACAAGTATTTATAGTGGTTCGATTCGGATTGGAACTACATCCATTTTGAAGCGTCTGCAGATTTTATTCACGATTGAAGGTTACAAGTGTTGTACATCATCATTATAATCGTCTATAATATTTGGTTAAGTATTCGGGAGTCCTAATTTTGCATGTAGGAAGTCTTGGGAAAAAACTAGTCCTTCTACTTCTTCCTCAAGGCTTAGGCTGCCATTAATGGTGTCCAATGTCCTTCTAAAGAGGGAAAATCTTGCAAATGCCAACCCTTTTGAAGTGTGAGATAGAGGATATTTATTGGTAGTGAATTAGGTGGGAGTAGGTGATATTTGGGGACCATAGGCTGAAATTCGCATCCCAAAGTAGCAGCAATGGAGAATTCACATCCCATGGTAACAACATTGGACATTTTGTATCCCCTTGGAGGATACGAATTATGCATCCCGAGGACACGAAATTCGTATCCCAAGGGATACTAATTGTGAGAGGGTCCCTTAAATAAGGGATGCGAAGCCTTGAGAATGCATCCTCTTAAGGGGATACGAAGGCTAGGGGATGTGAATTGTGTGGGATGAAAAATATACAGGATGTGATTTATACGAGAAGCAAAATTGTGATTTTAAGGGGTTGTGAGTCCTTCGCTCGCACAACTCCTTCTGGGCATGGATGCTGAGTGTTTTGGCGATACTTCATGCTTTTTTTCCACACAATGGGCCGAGTCGAGTGGGCCTGATGCGCTTTTTGGAACCGGACCAAAAGGTCGGTTAACACTTTCCTTCTAAAGTATGTCTTGTCTTGACATGGTATTCTTGGAGTTGAGTTGATCGTCTTTGGAAGCTGAAAAGATCTCCAAGTTGTGTTGAGCAATTGGTCGCGACCATTCCGTTGAGCATGTCAAGGGTCCGATTCCCTGGTAGCTTCAATAACATCTAATTCCTATCGACTCAAGAAATTAAACTTTAGTCGTCGACTCCTACTAATGCCGAAACATAAATGGATCATTATTGACATAGCATCATGTATATGCTCACATGTTTTCACATGATTTTGTATGGTGCGATCGAAGTTTGAAATAGGACATAATATGTAAGTATGTCTATGGCTTTTGATCGTGCATGTTGGTTTTCGAAAACGATATTTAATCGTGAAATCGATCTCTTGGCATATGCTCTTAAGTCATTTATACTTTCGAGCGTATGATTTGTTAGCAAATCGGATTAGACTCGATGGTCGTAGTTTCGAAAATGCGTACATGTGGTCATAGTCGGAGTCGTGAATTAGGAATTTCTCAAAGTTGGAAATTCAATTCTCACTTTTTATTTTATTTTATTTTATTTTAAAGGGAGATGGTAAACCTCGCATCCTCGGAAACTACGGACTTTCCCATCCAGGTGGGATGCGAAGTTTCATATCCCCGATGGGATACAATCTTTCTAAGTACGCTAAACCTCTCTCCTCCTATATAAATATCGTGATGTGAATTTTCCTCCTTCCTCACTTGACATATTATCGCGTCCCCAGAACTTAGGAAATTCCCTGAAAACACATCGCCTCCCAAGAGACCTCGAACAAATATGCATATAATAGGTGGGTCCGAATTTTGCATAGGATTTTAATTTTTTTTACAAGTTTTGGTGTTGCACGATGCGGATTCGGGTCTCGAATATGTGGTGTTCAAAGCTTAGCCATAGTGTTTAGTAGAGGTGTGAAGCGCCTTCATAAGAGATAGAGGAGAAGAAGCAGTATACGAAATTTCTACGCTGTGATTTCTTATTTCTGAGGGGATTCGAATAGGAAGGAGAGAAGGCGAAAGGGATAGGATGGGATGAAGGAGATACAAATCGATAGAGGATCAACGGGTTCGAAAAGGACGCTTCGCATCTCAAGGCTGCGGAGGGGATACGAAGATTCGACTTCGTATCTCGGGGCAGCATTGGTGATGCGAAGCACTCATTTCATGTTCCCAAGAAGTGGAACGTGGCACTCGAATTTCGCATCCCAAAGGGGATGTGAATTTAGATTTTGCATCTGTCCTGGGTGTTGGAATTCACTAAGCCACAGGATGCGAATTTCGAATCCCCGGGACTTAGAGAATTTGCATCCCTGAGGGATGCGAAGTTGAAAAGTGGACTGTGACTCGAAATTTTAAAGAGGATTGCTGAATTCAAAGTGGGTACAAAATTTTACGGGGACGTATGGAATGTGAGTTTCGCATCAACATTGAGATGCAAAATATCTTTGTTTCAGGTATGTGAATTTTGCATCCTTTGGACTTAGCAAATTTCATGCACCTAAGGTAGCAGGATGTGAAATCTTATCCGATAGCTGCATCCTATTCTTGCTAAGGGAAATTCGTCTCTTGTGGTACCCACCATCAAACTTGTATAGTCCTCGCGACATTACTTGATTTGGATCAGCCTTAGATTCGAACGTATTGATTAATAACTCCTTTACACTCAGACAAGAACAGATAATTTGGACTTGCACATAGGATTAGAACATAAACTCAAATCATAGACATGTGACTGAACTATCGATCTTCAGTTCCGATTCTCAACCTTAATCACGACGTAATCATGGTTCGATGCGAACCCGATTATATTGGTTAATGACGACAATGGTTATAGTTCTAGCGACTAGTGATCGTCGCCATATTCCAAATGCTTTTATTATAATCATATCACGACACTGCATGTTTCACGTTAGTTTACACCAAAACAAGGGGTACATGTTTTTCAATGTGATATCTAATGCAACTATGTTAAAAGTATAGTTTGCAATGGCTCTAAGATCTTCTCGAAGACTTTAAGGCTTAAAAGATGAAACTTCATAACACGCATCATCCCTGTCTGGGTCGTCTAGTAACTTCAGTTCAAGAGGCAGCGAGCTTGAGACTTCTGAGGCTTCCACTCCCCCAGCATGTTAGCCCGCCTGTCGCACCTGACCAGGGTACGTAGTTAGAAAACCTGCAAATGTTGGCCGATTGCGTAGCCGAGCCAGTAGTACCAAAATGGGGAGGAAATCCAAAAGGAGAAGAAGATGTAGATATCATAGGGGAAGACGTTCACGAGGCACCAGATATGATGGAGGATGCTGCCATAGTCGACGATCTATCAGATTCGGTGCCTTCACGGATGGATGAATCCAAGTTGAGGTGCGTGTGTAAGTAGTATATATACCCTGAAACGATATTCACATCCCTAAAGAGGAGGATAGGGCGCATACACTTCCACAAGGGTACACTGCCTGGAATAGGCATATGTGTGCTTTTAGGTGCGTGTCCCCGTCCTGTGGGTTCATCCAGGATATGCTGCGCTACTTCTGCTTAGCGTCGACGCAGTTCCACCCGAACGCATATGCCTTCCTTTTTTGTACCTGCATTCTATTTATGGAGTACCTACATATAGGACCTACTGGGGAGGACATCTGGTTCTTTTTCAGATGAAGAGGAGAACTGTTGTTGCGCCCTCCCTTGTCTACTTGGAGGCACAAGCCAACAATCGGTTTATCCTACAGACATGGAGCAGGCTTAGTGGTTTTAAATGTAATTGGTTTTATGTCCACTAATCCCCTAGGAATCACGAGGCCAGGGCTGGCCGGTAGTAAGTATCTTTCTTGCCTCCGGTTCATAGTTAGTCGAGTCATATGCTCGATACTAACTTAATGTTTCTGTGATGAGTATTCCTCCAGTACCCAAAGGAAAGGTGTACCAGGAGCATCTTGAAACACTGAAGGCTATTCCAGTTGAGTCTTGATTCACGAAGAATGTTCTAAATGTCGAACTTCTTCATCCAAATGGGTTTACTTCTCGCAAATCATTCATTAAATCATCTGGATGGTGCCGGAGAGGAAGGAAGGGAAGAAGCGAGGGAAGAAGGAGTCCTACAAGTCCGCAAGTGCCCCCAGTCACGTCCAAACAACACAAAGTCATGAGGGCTCAAGGAGAACGTTGTGCGCACGACACCGGCAATAAGGAGATAACTACCAGAGAAGAGGGCCTGACACTCACACTTGTCCCGTCTTTGACAACCGAGACAAGGTCAGGAGCGTCGCCCAATCTGGTTTCTCCAATTACTGCCTTTGGGACCACCATGTTGCAGGAAATGGAGCGGCAATTTAAAGACATAGACAAAGTCCCCCTTGATCTTACACTCTCTTGGCCTAGTGGCTCAATTACTGGAAGCCTTACACTGAACGTTGGGGAGGTCACCCCTTCAAGCGGGTACCGTTCTCCACCCCCTCTTCAGGGAGGTCGGAAGCCTTACGCTTGAAATGGCTAACAAGCCCGCTCCTCTATGAACAAATCTATGCCTTTTCATATATTGTTCATAAGCCCACTCCTCTATGATTGGTAGGCCCCAGACCCTCGGCCTCAATCTTTATCACTATATCGAGCATGGATAATATATAGTATTAAAATATGTAACAGGATATAGTAATGAAGCACAACTGAACAAAGAATCAAATTTCCATAGAACCATAGAATCTTAGGTACAATGCTTCTCGATACATGATCTCTGATTACAATATGCCTTACTATATCCCTCAGAGTCTCAATAACATCAACATACGATGGAAAAAAATCATTATTAAAGTAGGTAGTAATAGTACGCCTGCCTCATGCTCGTTACCACACAACAATATCGGCACCAAACCTGTTATTTGCTACTCAGTCTGCCCACCATCAAATTGGTGAACAACCCAAGGTAATAAAAGGGAAACATAAAACCTTGATTCAGATAACAGTCTTAGTAAGCGATATAATAGCTAACAACAGTGTTACATAGGATAATATGAGTATAGGCGGATCAACCAGCCGATCTTCCCAACAACCAACAAGTTAACATGTGAAAACTATCCATCACATGTCACATCAAAAATAGGAAAGGACAACCCCTAATCCTTCTTCTCTTTAACATCCTACGGCGATGGCCTACTGAGAAAAATAGAGAAGAAAATATAAAATCAACCATAGCATTCATAACATCCAATGCCCCAGCCATCATTGACTACAGCCGTGAATCCATATGTTATCGAACTTGCATTTCACCAGTCAAAAGGGCTATTGGAAAACCCTGGTACTAGCCAAACTACTATATGCCATCATGACTCATATGTTGGCCTCCTACCTGAGAAAACTAGACCACTCCCACCTGAGCGATCAAAGGTACTCGATCTTACCTGATCCTTATGGGTGTCCCTACGATACCACTTCTTCGAGTTTGCTAGAATCCCCGAAAACTAAAGATTCTTTGGTAATTCAAATCTTTGAGCCTTTCTTCTTGGTGATTTCATCCTTTTTAGTTAAGTTTACTCTTGACTAATCCCATTATCATACCTGCATAGCTTCTACCTGATTCAACCATTTTAATCCCTGCTTAACTCCTACCTAAGTCAACCCTTCATCGAACTGTGTTGTATACCATCCCGCGACCAGTGCCGCATCAACATAGCTTCGACCACTCCTGCCTGAGTTCACAATGGAAGCGCCAATCACCTTTGCGTTGCATATCGATCATATGAAGTCCATTTCAATCCAAACTTCAATGGCAGCATCAGGAAGCCAAAATTACCCAGCCCCAAAGATTTCACCTTCCCCGGGCCCACCCTCATGGGTCAGTGCCAACCCATCCACTTAGCCAAAATTGGCTACACTACAACAAGGTGGGGATTTCATAGCATTTGAAAAACGCTATTATATCCTAACACATGGTTTCAGAGAACACCATGTAACGACATGCTATGTTAGACCTTCTACTTAAAATAGCGGAAATAAAAACGCAATAAAAAAATCATTTTTCATTGCGTTTTTGCTTGCTATCAAACAAAAACGTTATACAATATACTACACGATACATGCTTTCTATAGCGCTTGTATTTATGATTTTATAGCGTTTGTATGTTTGCTTTTATAGAGTTTACTATGATATTTATTTCTATAATGTTTTTATTCAATAGCGTTTTTAAAACGCTATTGTATATATTATTAAATTATAGATTTTATTTACCTTCTTTTCAATTTTTTTCATGTATAAACACATGTTTGAACATTTCTTGTATGCATATAAATATAACAAATTTATACAAACAAAAAATACATCAATTACTACACAATATTTCATATACATCATTCAAACAACTTAGTATTTCATACAATCAACTGTTCCAAATCCACAAGCAATATACTATACATAATGTCACATTTTTACATCAACAAGTTACTTACAAAGTAGACAAATGATAGATTTAATCTTGCTTTGCTTCTAATATTTTCTCCTAAACTACAACAATAGTGATCCTGCTATCGTCAAAAAAACCACCAAGGTATTAGTAATTGTTATGTCGTATATTGATTACATAAAAGAAAAAAAAAGGATAAAGAAAAAGTGTGGCTATGACAAAAAATATAATGCGCTTAGCAATCCTAACAAGCCCAAGTGATTCCAATAAGCAAGCCATATGTCATGTTATTAGGTTTAGAGATAACCAATCACTAAATCCTTAACTTCCTACAATTGAAAGGAGTAAACTTTGATCAATTAATTAACAAAATAAAACAAACACCACATGTATGGAGCAGCAAGCTTCTTTTCATAAGTGGTATGCTCAGGTTAATCAAAACAGTAACACATTCAATAGTTTCTTTATAAATGCAAATCCCCTAGATGCCAAAAAATATATATCGAATTGAAAACCTATAATCTAATTTAATATGGAAAATGAAAACCATCAAGTTAATTATAATACAATTACAAAAACAAAAAAAGAGGATGACATGCATTTAAGGAACTTAAATGGCTTAAATGATGTTCTTACATGAAAATTGCAATGTAAATTCCTTCAACAAAACAACTTAAGGGCAATTTGAATAAAAAAAGCAGGTATTATATCATAGGCAATTATATTTTAAGCAAATTATATAATAACCAGACGCCATCCCAAACTCATGAATATGCCCGTAAAGCAAAGATAATGGACAATAATAAGCTTTCATGAACTTCATTACATGGAAAAAGTATGATTTGCACAACAGAAAATAGTAAATATTTCCACCAAATTAAGAAAGATACTTTTAGTTACCTGAAAAAAATGTTCTAATCCTGCACTAGAAAGCTCAGGCCCTTGCCCATCATAACCACGAGGAAGCAGTGCAACAAGAGACATATAAAATGGCATTATGTCAAATCTCCACTTTGCAGTATAAAGTGTACATGTTTGACAAAGAAATTTGATTTTTACCTTTTTAAACGCATAACTCCTTTGTTTGAGAATGAATTGATTGATATCAACAAAAGAAAAACAAAGCAAATGATAAGTAGACCTCGACGATGAAGTAGACGACCTTGGTTGCTACCAAACCCTCCTTTGCATGCAATAAGCACATAATCTACTCAAACAGGACAAAATGCTTAAGTACAACATTTACTATTTTTAATTATTCAACATCAAAACATACATAGTTTGAATAACCCCAAAGTCCTGACTGCAATAAGACACAAAAAATAAAGAAACTGCAACTTATCTCCTATGCATAGGAGATCATAGCAATCTAGGAGCATCAGCAATCCAAGAATTAAAAGTAGAAAAAGAATGATTTTCAAGCGTTCAAAATCAAGGAAGCCATGGAAGGTGGTTAAGGAAGGAGTACCAATGTTAAAATGAAATAAGAAATACGATCAAAGAACTAGGAAAATGGTACCTATACAAGAGAACAAATCAAGTTCCCAAACTGTTCCTTACTACTCAAGAATCTTGACTACCATCCCCACTTACGTTAGGGGATTGAATGACCATATTTTTGACAGAATCCCACAAAGGACCTTTGCAAAGATCCAGTTGTCCTTTATTCCGACTGTTATCCAGTTTGTCCCCATTTCTTGAATATTATCTACATTTAAAATCTCAGTAAAAATAAACTCAAATATTGTACTTTCTCTCTAGATTTTTGCAAAACTACATGATCATTTTGAATAGAAGCTTCATTAGCAAAATTTGAGTTTATGAAAGCTGCTAAAAATTGTTCATTTTTTGTGCAGTTCTCTTATTACGGTAGCTTATTCAGTTTCCACTTCATTTTGTTCAATACATATATGAAGTATATACTTATAATTAACATATTTCAATATAAAACCAACTACCAATCATATAGTTATCATATTAAAATAATCTATACGCACATCAATAACGTAGTAAAATATAATATACAAACAGATCAATACTAAACATTTTAAACAGAATAACAAAATAATCTAGTACCTTTTATTTTTGACAGACGATCGTGCATTTAGTAACAAGTAACATTATGCCATCAAAAAAAAATAGAACTATACAATTAACCTCATGTAAGTTGGAGTAGGTAAAAAAATTAATAAAATACGGACGGATAAAACCTTAAAAACATTTTTCATAACAAATTGACATGTTCCTTTATCAATGTAACGTAATGGTAAAAGATGTACAATTCAGATAACAAACCCAGGCTCAATCATGTCTTGCACACAATTGGTGTAGAGGTTAATATGCAAGGACCAGGTCCTGAGTTAAAGAAACAACTTAATTTCATTAGAAAGTTTATTGATTCCTTGGGCACTAGTACATTATGTTCAAATTGTACCAGGCAGACAACTATACTAAACCGTTCCAAACATAAATGCAAGTTAGTGTGCTAGAGTACATTGGTTTTTAATAAAAGTATTTCAATACAACTACTGTTAAGTATTACTCAAACCATCTGCAAAGCATTCTATTCTATCTTAAGTGCTACATGGTTTTTTTGTTTTGAAATAACCAATGTAAAAGCTGATTTTATTTTCGCTTTGTGCAGTAAAGTCTTGTGCATTAGATGGCCTTTTCAATTGTTCTCTATCTATTTTAGTAAATACTCTGTTTTGTTCAGTGATAGATAAACAAAAATATACGTATTGTGATTATAGGATACTTGATTATCTTTAATTAATTTTCTTGAATTTTTAGTCAAATTTGAGTTGATGTGCTATACAGATGCATTTCATCACCCACCTATATATGGAAACTGTGCATGTACTAAGATTGGTGTTCAATATAAATAATTGTTTGTCTTGCAAAGGAAAATCTCATCCTGATAATTTTCACGTTGAAATCCATGTAACTGGTAATGTTTTATTTAATTTCCAGTATCATAAATCTTTTGTATCATAATTCCCACGATCATAAACCCAGTATCCTAAAAGTATTGCATGTCTGATAAACCCAGTTTCATAAACCTACAAATGTTGAATTTCACTGGTGCAATAGGCAAAAAAAATTATATTAAAACTCCGAACGATGAAAGTATATAAATAAAATAAAAAGATCATGATGAATATCAAATATAGCAGCTGAAAATAGTGGAAACATTAAAATGGTGCAAAACGCTGAATTTGCAAATGATCTGATTTTTCATAGATTTTTCAAGCAATAAATTAATTTACACTACATGCAATGGCTTAAATGAGATTCATTTCTTTGGTCCAGTCAGGACTCTTGTTTTTCATCTTTTTGCAATTAGGTCAGAAAGAGAAAGAGGGTTTAATTGAAAAAAGGTAGAATTCAGGGGGCTTTGATTGGTTGGAGAAAAGGAATAGAAAATTTTGGGTATAGGGGATTTGATTTGATAGAAGAGAGCTTGTGAAATATAGTAAACTGTGCAATTTAGTTAGACATAAAAATAGTTAATGCAGAATGCAATTAACATTGAATGTGCAATTTTATTCATCAAAATTTCACATTAATTTCTCCTATGTGTATTAAGTAATATAAGAAATTGAATGGGCGATTTTGTGCAATACGTGACTGCTGAGTTAGAAAGGTCTATAGGAGAGAGTCAGTTGTAAAGGTTGGGAACACTAAAAGGGTGCCAAATGCTGAACTAGCAATCAATAGTTTAATTAACGTTGCATGCAATGGCATAACTGACATTCAATTCTACCTAAAATGCTAGTTTTAGAAGAGTCATAAAGGCTAGGCCCTTATATTTCAAAATATGACATGCCAATTTAAGACATTTTCATCATCTTGAAGGCAAAAGGAAATAATGATGAATGATAATCTATAAAGACTTACTCCTCATCAAATTAGGAGGTTAAAATTCATTGACATTTATTGACAAAACATGGTTTCGATCTTCCTATATCGAACACAATTAATGAATTGACAGGCAAAGAGTAATAACCGAAGTGGAAAATACAATAGTAGCATGTTAAGTGGATTGTACTTAGTTAGTTAATTTACATGTAAGAAAATCTGAAATAGGAATGCTTACATTTGCAGCTTAGGTTAACATGGAAGACAAAATGTTTTCGATACCATGATGGTGTACAGAATACTAAAAATAACAGCTTGGATCAGAATGAAATACAGAACATTAAAACATGACATAGCTAATTTAAAATTAAACCAAACTCATATTAAAAGTAAAAGATACTTCAAGAAGGAGCATAATTGATTGAATTATTTATAGTAACATAGAATCCAAAGAGAACGGTAAACAAAACGAAGGAGATCAAAACCAAATTACTGAATAGTCAGAAACAAGTGTAACATACATTGAAACAAAGTGTGAAAGGAAAATCCTTTTATTTTTTAAATAGCCCTAACAATTTTTACTTGCTAATACATACTAAATCCATTTGACTTAAAAATAGAACCTGTAACATGCTTAATGCATAGCAGATTTCCCAAATTCAAAGTTATATAAAAAACTAAAATAAGTGTTGTCATTTTATTCTAACTGAAAATCCTCCTGGATGCGCAGGTTGCAGTTTTAGGCATTTTAAGTTGGTTCCTAGGTTACACCAGTTATGATAAAAACAAAGATAAATGCAGTGAAACTAAACGATAAGGGGATGTTATAGTTTAATGATGTTCATTTAAAAAATTGCATTAATCTATTTCTTTTGTTTAATCTTGATATCTACTACAAATTCAATTTTAAAGAAAAAGCTATTGATATTTATTTTAATTCTTAACAAAATAACGTACTAGACTTTGAGTTGTACGCAGTAAACGTGAATCGTAAATTGCAGTTCATAACTTTTTTTGAAACACGGCATGGTAACGTTCCATGTTCAATTTCTAATGAAATATAGAAGGTACCATAAATATCACTGTCTACATCAAATCTTCAAACTCTATAATTTTCTTTCAGTATACACGTATTTCATTTTAATATATCAACAGTTTGCCATAAATAACTCAGTATGACAAGTTAGACTATAATTTTATCACATCAAAATTAACTGTTGGACTAATTGACTAAGATTTTAATAACCCGGAAATCTGAGCCAATTTAAAGTTTTTATTTTGGCAATTTTAGTGAATTTTGAATATTTAAAATGAATCATTTTAAATAATAACGACGAGAAATTTATTTTGAATAGAATTAGAATGAATATATTTATATGAATCGTCGTTAGAATATAATTATTTATTTATAATTATAAAAGGAATTGAAAATGGCGTAGTAGTTTGAAAATTCGATTTCAAAGTTCAAATGAATGCATAGGATTCAAAATAAATCGGATTTTAGTGAAACCAAAAATATTTGAATCTATTTGAGAATATATTTCCAACGAATCCAAAAAATTGAAATTTCATAGCGGGAATCAGAAGTTACGCCCAGATGAAATTTCAGAGACAGTCGCTATGGAATTCTGGCCCTTAAAAATGGAAATTTTGCAAACGACCTCGGTTTTCGACGAAACCACTTTTGTTGGATCCGTGATGTCAATCTATTGCTAGATTTCAAAATTCGTAATTTTCTGAATCAGTATGTGAGCGTGGCAAAGGAAAATGCATTTGACCAGTTTAAGTTGATTTTAATCAACTAGGAAATGGCCATTTTTCAAACGGTCTCAGAATTCGACGAAATTAATTTTGTTAGGACCGTATCGTCAATACGAAGCTAGAAAATATTTTTCAGGAATTTTTAGAGTCCGTATGTAGCCCCCGGAAAATTGAAATGTGCGTTCAAATTCAATATATAGATTTATATTTTGATTTTCACGAAAACTGATCGAAATAGCCAAACTGGCTTGCAATACATATCCCATTGTGTTCAGAATGGGGGTAATTAGCCAGGAACAATACGCGGTGGGTCTCGTTTGGAGATCGAAATGCAAAGTTACTTTTTGGGATTCAAAATAATATAAAAATATATTAATATATATGGCCCCTTTTACACGTTCTCTCCCTCCATACTTCAGATTGATCGAAACAAATAAAAACCTCGCTAGCCCTCCACCACATCGCCGATTCCACTGTCGCCTGCCGACCATCCACCGCCCTCCAGTCAACTCCACCCCTCCATCAGTCATGAGTTCCAGAACCCACGAGGCCACAACTCTGTTGCCACGACTTCAGCCACCACCGTGTGAACCCAATGCGCCGCCGCCCTCCGATTGGCCACGCCCCTGCCTATAGACCGTCGCTGCTCACCCTGAAACTGCCAGACTCCGGCGCGCATGTGGATTGATGAAGTGGGGCTTGGGTTTCTCCGGTCTAGCAAAGAAGAAGGTCAACCCTGTTGATTATTTTCTGTTTTTCATTTAAATCGGCAATAGAATTGTTTTCAGTTTTTGATTTAAATTTAAATTGAGTTTTAATTTTTAGTTTTATTATATGAATAACATGAAAAGGTAGGATTTTTATATAGAAGATAGAGGAATAAAAATACGATCTTTAACTTGATAAAATATAATTTTTATATATAGGTAGTAAAATAAAAATGTTATATTTTACATATGATATAACGAATATAAAGATTTGATCTCTAGTTATACAAAGACTTGATTTTAAAAAATATAAACTTATGATTTTTATTCGCATAAAGGGATGATTTTTATATGTAAAGATTATATTTTTAATTATGAAAGGGAAGGATTTTTATACGTAAAGATATGATTTTTAATTTAGTAAAAATTCGATTTTTATATATAGTGAAGTAAAAATATGATTTTTATATTATGGAAATAATAAAAATATGATTTTTATAATATATAGATAATAAAAATATGATCTTTATATATGTAGTAGGGATATAAAAATTGGAATTTTATATATGAAATGCCATTGAAAAAGGTGTTTTTTAAAGTGTGAACAGCGGGAGAAGATAGCGATGTTATCGACTTAAATCAAACGGAATCGAAACCGTTCAGAAGAAGAGCACGACGGAGTGGAACCCTCGGTGAGAAATCCTCACTTTTATTTTATTTTCTAGTTTGAAATATATACTAGGATGCAGACGGTGCTTAGCAGCACCCGACACCCGTCGTCCACTGACCATGGATGACTTGTTTGTTTGATTGCTGTGTTATGAAATTTGATTATGTGATGTGTAATGAAATAAAATATTTTATAGTTAAAAATATGATTTTTAATGTATATATAAAATAAATATTTATAAACAAATCGGAGATTTGTTTATATACACTGATTTAATTGAAATTGATTGGGCCGATAAATTTTACACATCGCCCAACCTCACAAATAAAATATGTGTTTGTTGATTTGAAACCCCACACGGGTATTGGGATGATATTTGATGTACACTAATCCCGATTGTTTAGTAGTATGTCAATCGATGGGTTGACAGACTGTGTAAGTGTTAATTATTTATATTTAATGCTTATGCAGTTGTGTGGTGCACTCTGGATTATGGTTGATTATTTATCGTTGCTATTATATACATGTGTTGTAGAAAATCCATATAATTAACATTATATGGTAATTGATTAGGCCTCATTCCAATTAGGAAAATAAAATATATATTCATGTGTTGAAATAAAATATATATTCATGTGTTGAAATAAAATATATATATTCCTGTGTTGAAAGAAATATAGATTCATGTGTTGAATAGAATAAATATTCATTTATTGAATAGAATAACGAATTTATTGAAATATATAAAGCCGTGTTGATTAGATATGCGCGATTTTGACGTGAACGATATTTATATCGATTTTTTATAATTAATATAGAAAAGAAAGGGATTTCAAAGTATAACGTTTTGAAAATATTATCATTTGTAGATTAATGATATGGAATATTCAATTTTGACTAGAAATTGAATGCGAAGTTGAAATCGTTTTGAAAACGAATTTAAAACGATTTATAAAATACGTTTTAAAAGGTGATCGATGAAATATATATAATATATATATTATATATAATATATATAATATAATGGCCCGAATAGAACGCGTCGCGGCAGTTCGCGAATTTCGACCATTGACTTCGAATGAATATTGCGGGAGATCCGACCATCGGATTCTCCTAAAACCGGAACCGTTGGGTTCGTATCGAAAGGAGAAATTAGAAATCTAATGGTTGGATTTGGAATTATGTCCAAATCAAATTTGGAAAAGATCGTTGTAAGTGCAGTTCGATGGCCGTTGATGGAAATCGACTGTACGGGCCTTGATAAAATTGTTAAAAATAGTAATAATTTGTGTAGAATTATAAGAAATTATTTGTGAAGAATTGGGATGAAAAACTCCATATTTGAAAAGGTAAAAATAGATTTTTATCTAAGTGAACTAGTTTTGAACTAGAATAATAATTTATTCATTTTTAAAATAAAGAAATTGGATTTGAAATGGTTTTGAAAATAACCAGGATTTCCAATAATTGAATTGGAATGGATTTGAATCGAAATCATCTTCGGAATAGTTCGGTGTTGGATTTCGTGATTATACAGATGTTGTTATGGAAATTTGTAAGATATATTTATATCGTTATTTCCAATACGATATTTGTTGGTTCCAGAATTTGATATTGAATATAAGCCGATATATTTTCTATTCAGAGCCTTGTGTTTAATATCAAATGGGATTTTGGGTTGTCGTGAACGGTATCTTTAATAATATTGTTCTTAAACCCAAATGGAGTTAAGAAAATTAAGAACTAACTGGGGATCCGTTAAGTTGGATGGTTTCTTGGATATTGATCTGATGTTGGTTTCGGCCTTCGGGATTAATATTTAGGGAACTGTCCTCTTACTAATTTACGGTTAGGGACTGATTGAAATGTGATGTGATTTTGGGGTTTATCATGAACCGTGTTTTAAATGACATCGGTTCTTTAACCCAGTTAAAGATTAAAACTAAGTGGAGTTTTAATGAATCTTTAATTAGATTGAAAAGATCGAGAATGGAGTATCACCGGTTTTGCTCCAAGCGATAGTTAAATCTTTAATTAGATTTGAACGTGAAATGGTATTTGAATTTACCGATAACACGTGGTGTTAGATATGAAGTATTACCAGTTTTACTTCATGGGATGAATAGGTTGGGATTGGAAAATTAAAACAAATGATTACTTCGGTAAGGTTCATTAATCTCGGCTAGTTTGGATAAACCATAACTTGGTTTGAATTGATATTCAAAAGAAGATTAAAGGATAAATTTAAGGAATTTATCTTTGATAAAATTAATGGGAACCAATCCCTAAGAATGTGAAATTTAGCAACTAACTGAAGATTAGTTAAGATGTATGGTTTCCTGGGTAATGATCTGATGTTGGTTTCGGCCTTCCGGGTTAATATTTGGTGAATTGTTCCCTTATTAATTTACGGTTAGTGACTGATGAATTGGAATGAGGCATATGTTGTGTTTGTGTAACACTTGTTTATTATATACGCGAGTTATTCAGAAAGACCGGGTTTATCCTATTCTGAATAACTGATTCGACGTGGTGTCGAGGATGAAGACGGTGGTCGAAGACCGAAGGTGTAACACCCTGCATTTTTAATATAATTAAAAATGATATAAAATTTATGAAAATATGCTTATATAGGTAAATAATGGTGATGTATAATGAGAATTAATTAATACATGGAAGAGAAGAAAAATTAATTCGGTAATAGTGTGTGTAAAGGAGAAGATAGTAAAATAAGGATATTTAATTTAAATATCAGGAATTAAGTAAAATGGAAGTAACCATTGCGTTCCTCTCAAAATTTTACATGAAACTGAGTCCGAGTTTTCGAAAATCGGAGTCCGTATGAAGGAGTTATGACCTCCCGAAGTTTCAGCGAAAAATCAGAAAACAGCCCAGCCCATAACAGAAAAAAAAATGACCAGGTCGACCCCCAGGTCGACCATAGTGTCGACCCCCCCTTGGCGAGGTCGACCTGTAGAGACCTGGAGCGGGAATTTTGGTCCAGAAGCGGGAAATTCGCCCCAGAAGCTGTCCAGGTTCATTTTTGAGCACCTGAATGAGTTTTTGGGCCTGGTACGTTGGTCTAACACCTATATAAACATCCTAGGGTCATTGTAAACTCCACAACAATTCATGGCAAGGCCATGGCTCTCTTCTAACTTGATTTCTTCTTCCTCCTCAAGCTATTGATCTAAATAAATCTTACATCAATTCTTCTCTCTTTTCTCTACAACATCTATTCTTAAAATTAAAAAGAATGAGATCTAGAATTACTACAACCATTAATAAAAAAAGAAAAGAGGCTTAGATCTAAATCACTGCGCAAAGAGAAGGAATTAAGATCTGCAACCTACGCCGCATATGAAATCAAAGATAAATTAAATTGGACATGAAATCAATCAAAGATGAATCAAAAGCAACAAAAAGGGGGAAATCAGTTCAAGGATTAATCCAATTCATAAATCAAAGGGGCAATCGAGGATCTACATTTTGAAGATGACAAACACTATGAGTGGAGTTATAATGCACTTTTTGTGTAAAATTATTATTTATCGTTCAAACATTCCCTATGTAAACATGAAATGAAATTATTGAATCCATAATGTTTAATATTGTCATGTGTTCGCTTTTAATTATTATGCCTACGATTATGTCCTCTTTTATTCTCCCTCTTTTATCTTTTTATGACTAGGCTATCACGAGCCTAGCTTTATTATGAAATGAATAAGACGGAATGATTATTGCGAACTAAAAAGGGGAATGCTCGGTTTTGGGCTATGACATGAACTGGAGGGTTTGGTTATAAATTACAAAGAGGGTTGGGCGTAATATAACATTGACAAAACCTGAATGCGTAAACCAAATTTAGAATTATATGCATGAACATGATTTGGGATTTGGCGTAGAATTGACATCATTGATTTAAGCATGAAATTGACTTATGGATTTGTTAATGGGCACATGTCTCTAGAATAAAACCTGTATTATAACTTGAATTTGGATAAGAACACAAACTTGATATGAATTGACATCTGGAATTTCACATGAAGTTTACATCTAGAACTTGAACATGAAACTGACATGAATATGAATTATGAATTTAATGATGGACGTAACCTGTTAATGGGATTACAAGCATGAATATAAATTGGGTGCTTTTAGGTAATGCTTGGATTTGGGGAATTGACACTTGACATCTAGATTGAACTTGATACTCGAATTTTGGCACTATTGAAATGCATTGAACATGAATATGGTTGAGTAATTTGTGTAATGTAAATAGGGACAAGATTATGAAACTTGAAATATGAAATTTAGAATATGCTTATGAAATTGACATCTAAAACGAACACGAACATGGCATGAATTGGTAGTTGACATTTATAAGAACATGCTTGTAAGTTGGGTAATTGGCATAACATGAACTTAATATTTTTTTGACATGATTATGAATTCGACATATGCGAATTAGAATAGACATGAACCAAACATGAAACGTGGCTAACTCGAGGTTAGGATGAGTTTGCGATGTAATCCTGCCCGGAACCGCCCGGCCTAACCAGTGGTTGCAGACAATAGGTCCTAATGTGAGAAGTTAGTCATATCGCGCTTGAAACTTGAGGTTAAACTGAGTTGTGGTGTAATTCTTCCCGGGACCGCCTGGCATAACCAGTGACCACAACAACAGGTCTAATGTGAGAGGTTGTGGTGCATTAATAATTAATGGCACATGATTCGTAGGGTTAAGTCATGAATTCAAAGACAACACTTAACCAAATTTTTGAATGAACGTTATATGGAGATGGGGTTAAGTCGACACGAACATATGAACAAAACTTAACCAAAAACGGAAATAGGGAATGTTAACTACCTATTATAAATCGAAGCTGAAATAGTCGAAGGGTTAATTAGGGGGTAAACCTGTCCTAGGGACAGAGAAAGACTATGACTTAAGATGTAATGTACGACCTGAAGGGTGGGATAACCTATAATATGGGGTAAGCTAAGCAAGAACTGTGGGAAAACACCCATGCGCTATCACCGAATAAAAGAGAACTTAAGTTAGGCATGAATTCATGGGAAAACCTTAGTCAACAAGTTGAATTATAAAGCGAGAATATGTGGTCTGATATCTAAGGTAACAAGAATTGACTAAGTAAAACAACGAGAATGATAACTAAGTAACAAGCCTTAGTTAATGGGAACTAAGCAGTAAACCTTAGTTAAGAAAACGGTCGAGAACGGAACTAAGTTGTAATCCTTAGTTAAGGGGACTAAGTGGTAAACCTTAGTTAACAAGATTAACGGGAACGGAAACTAAGTGGTAAACCTTAGTTAAGAACAACTAAGTAATAATTCTTATTCAAGGAAACTGAGCCAGTCCATAAATAGATGAATAACTCGATATGGTAGATCATCGCTTAATAAACACACGAGGAGGAGCGAACATTTATCTGATTTCGAGAAAGGCTCCAACGGACTGGGTTACGAAGCACGTAGCTTCGGGGAACGTGAGGGTACTCTTGGTATCCCTCGGTGAGGTTGCAGATGATCCGCCTGGGCTCACAGAGTTTAAGGTCTGCGGTAGGAGAACCAAGAGTATGCCTTGGTTGTAATATAAGGCAACCTAAAGACTAGGATGGACCAGTGTGAGGCGGCGATATCTTGTTTAGCCCTGTGATAGCACTCGTCGTCTACCTACCATCTTCAGTCAATCATAGTACGTATACGGAAAGGCAGAGAACACCCAACAGACCATATACTTGCTATCTAGTTGTGGGTGAGGATGGCCAATTGGAAAGTGGGGCATAGGTGGCAGGAGTACAGTTCTCGTGCTTGATTTTCTTGGATTGCCTTTCATTAGTTGAGGGAGGGATCACGTGGGACCATAACAACTGGTAGAAAAACAGACCTTAGCATCTGCATCGGCAGATAACTTAAAGCTCCCGACCGAGTCCCGTATTTCTTGATTTAGCCCTGTCACGGGACTCGGGCCGCACATATAGTGTACATGTGCACCTAGACATCGGAAACGATTCGCGATACATACGTGGGAAAAGAGCGTTGTTCGACAGGTAGCATAATCCCTAGTAGTCCTAGGTGGCATAAACCCTAATCGAATCTAGAAAACATTCAACAGGTAGCATGATCCCTAGTGGTCCTAGGTGGCATAAATCCTAGTTGAACACTCGATAGTTCATGATAAGGAAACCTAGCCAGATCAAGGGTAGCAGTCCAAACGATTTCAAGAATGGTGGCACTACGTTGAAGTAGTATAGAATTACGTGGTAAAGCGCGTACGATATACGGCAAGGGACTGTACGTATACATGGAAAGGATTATACGAGTTGGGGAAAAAATTACATATACGATGTATTAGGTTAAGTCTACTAGTAATTGGACGAGAATGACATGGGTTTGGCCTTGGGTGCTAATATGGTGAATAACCTAATAAACAAGAAATTATAACTGAATAGTATATGTAGGGTTACACAAGAGTTTATTATAGTCCAGTCACAAAAAACTTATGTTCTGACCCCCTCCTCACAACATGCGCAGGTTAGGTTCATGACAGAGATAGTATGGCTTGATTTCTGGCTTGGCAGTATTATTATCAAGGGAATTCTATTTTGAATAAATTATATTTTATTACTTCCGCTGTGAGCTGCTTTTCAAAATTTGACATGTTTCTTTCTCTTTGTTTTTTCTATAGGATACCAGAGCACCCAACTCAGGGTCCGATGGATTGGATTTTGAAAAATTCGGTCTGTCGAAACCCGGGTTGTTACAGAAGGTCTTCATGTCGTTTGCGTGATTACTGATGTTCTTTATTGGGCCGTACACCCAAGAGGAGGGAATCAGTTAGTGGTCGTCCAGACGTACTTGGAGATCGATGGATATGCGGGGTACTAGGTGCCTCCGGTTTCGTTCTGACCCCCGAACGAACTTGTAAATGGACTGTGTGTCGGACATTGGATTTTATTCTGTGTGATTGATTTCTATTAAATGTATATCTGTTTGGTGGCGGAGAATTTCTTAACGCCCTTCTCTGAGACGTACGAGCTCAGGGGTTATATATTGATGGATATCAAACGCATGGAGTGAATTTCCTGTATGGCATGCCTAAGGGGCAAATGGTCAAGGCTTCTGTTGAAAAGTAAAGACTTGTAGGTGATGATCAAAGCACGACCTGTGTGGCAAAGCTTTGTGTAGCGTTGATTCGCGAGCCTCACACCCGATGTGAACCAGAAACGGGAGAAGGACCTCAGGGAGGGCATGCGTTTCCTTCTAGTTAAAATGGCGTCAGTGGTTTTGCACGCCCTGACGAGTTTGACTTATGTGGTTGTTGCTGTTGCGAGGCGCCTCGGATATATTGGTGACTATGTGGAGCCGATGGAGTCATTCGTTGGCTCATTTACGCCCCAAAAGGCGGGGAAACACAATGTTCAGGCATTTTAATCCACATCGGTGGACCGGCCCTGACGATCCAAAGGCTTGACTGAGTACTTGCCTCAGACTCGGGCTAGACAGTCTCGAATTCAGTAGAGGACTATCTTTTGCCTTGGTTCACAGACGGAAATCCAACTTCAAAATACATGACTTTTCGGTTTTGATTGTAAAGCCTAGTATTGGCGACATGATATATGGTACCCATGCCGTCTATGATTGATACTTATGATTTGAAATTATTTTATACACTATACACTTATAGTAATAATAAAAGATGAAGTTTAGCGTATCAAGCATTCTTTGGCTATTATAAGGTAAAACCCTGTCCTCCGGCTTGCGTTGCATTGTGTGATAGGACCTAAGTCTTATAATAGCTTCATTGTTCTTTATTTAGCATTGCGTTGTTGTTTTATGCACTGGTATCCTTGGGAGGAAACCCATTCCGTGTTATACGGCGTGGTCCCTTGATTTACCTAACTTTAAAATAAAGATTAAATAACTGCTTTAGTTCTCACACCAGTCACATGACTGACCTGGAGTTTATTGTATTTATCCTAAACTCTGGGTGCCCTTATTTTGACATGGGCAGCTAGTAGTTTTGGTTTTGCAGATTTATATTCATAGGAACCTGGTTTACAGCTGGAACAATATCCAGAAAGCTCTGTATCTGTATATCTCTTTCAGTTGTGTATTGTATTATTTTTCCGCTGCAGTGATGTATTTAAATGTAATTTAAATCTCTGATAATTTATGACGTGTAATATTTATACATACTCTGTATATTCTTGTATTCTGATGAAATTGTTGTAATAAACAATGAAATGTTCTTCTGTTTGCATTCTGATATGTCTTGTTCTCAGATTATCTGGTCTTTCCTTACTGGGGAAGTTATGGGTCTTCACATTTAGTATCAGAGCTTTGGTTTACAGAGCTCGGAGAACAAGATACGTTAGAACCAAACGAAAGAATCCATCAGAAATTGGATTAGTAATATCCAGTGGGAATGGCTCGTTAGAGATGGGATCAATAGTATCCTAAAATGAGTGTGAAGAGTGATGTTTTAAAATAAAAGTGAAAACAAATTTTGTTTTGAAAATTTAAATCAATTATTCGTATTTGATTATTTATTTCATATGGATTTGGACAATCAAGTATATAGAGATTTTAGTATAGGTCTGATCCACGTGTATTGAAGCCTCAAATATATTCGATAGATATGGAATCACACTCTAGTCGCCCGGGTCTGATTCTGGTGATGGCGGCCATCATCAGTGTTTATATTCGAGTGTCGAAAGTGGGATATCTATGTATTTCCATTAGACTAGTGTGAGAACCAAAATTAGATAGGGCTTATTGTTGTGATTTGGCATAAAAAAAATCTGATTTTTTACTATATATCAAAGTTATGAATTTGAAATGTTAATCAACTAACTAATTGTTGGTTGTGTTGTTTGATAATTGGTTGATTAATTAAAATGTTGAACCTATAGTAAAATTGAACCCAATAGTGGATTGTATTGAAAATTAATCGCATATGCATGCATGTACATGTACTTACATTGAACAGGTCATAGCAAAGAGGCTAGAGCAGAAGAATAAAATTGTTTGCCCGACAAATAGGTACATGTTTATTGTATTTCTTTGGGTTTGGATGATTTTATGAGCCTATTGGCTAGCCGTTTGGCTGTTTCTTTTTCTTTTTGGATTGGTGAGGGCCATGGGAGGCTATTTAAAATATCCCGAAGTCCCCGGTGCAGGGGAGGTTATGGCAAAATTTTCGAAAATTTAGTGTGTTAGCCAAATTTTTGAAAAATTTGAAAAGTTCTTAGAAACTGAAAAGGTGAAGAACTTAAGCCGTGATGAAAATGGTGAAAGTTGAGTTGGTTTGTGAAACAACTTTCGACCTCGTTCCTTTTCGAGGACGAAAAGTTTTAAGTGGGGGAGATTGTAATAACTCGAAAATCTGAGCCAATTTAAAAATTTTATTTTGGCAATTTTAGTGAAATTTGAATATTTAAAATGAATTATTTTAAATAATAACGATGAGAAATTTGTTTTGAATAGAATTAAAATGAATATATTCATATGAATCGTCGTTAGAATATAAATATTTATTTATAATTATAAAAGGAATTGAAAATGGCGCGGTAGTTTGAAAATTTGATTTCAAATTCAAATGAATGTATAGGATTCAAAATAAACTAGATTTTAGTGAAACCAAAAGTATTTGAATCTATTTGAGAATATCTTTCCAACGAATCTGAAAAATTGAAATTTCATAGCGGGAATCAGAAGTTACACCCAGATGAAATTTCAGAATAGCCGCTATGGAATTCTGGCCCTTAAAAATGGAAATTTTACAAACAACCTTGGTTTTCGACAAAACCACTTTTGTTGGATCTTTGATGTCAAATTATTGCCAGGTTTGAAAATTCATAATTTTCTAAATCAATATGTGAGCGTGGCAAAGGAAAACACATTTGACCAGTTTCAGTTGATTTTAATCGACTAGGAAATGGCCATTTTTCAAACGGTCTCAGAATTCGACGAAATTAGTTTTGTTAGGACTGTATCATCAAAACGAGGCTAGAAAATATTTTTCAGGAATTTTTAGAGTCCGTATGTATCCCCGATAAATTGAAATGTGCGTTCAAATTCAATATATAGATTTATATTTTGATTTTGACAAAAACTAATCGAAACAGCCAAACTGGCTTGCGATACATATCTCATTATGTTCGGAATGAGGGTAATTAGCTAGGAACGACAGGCGGTGGGTCTCGTTTGGAGATCGAAATGCAAAGTTACTTTTTGGGATTTAAAATAATATAACAATATATTAATATATATGGCCCCTTTTACACGTTCTCTCTCTCCCCCCATACTTCAGATCGATCGAATCAAATAAAAAAATCTCGCTAGCCCTCCACCACATCGTCGATTCCGCAGCCGCCTACCGACCGTCCACCGCCCTCCAGTCAACTCCCCCCTCCACCAATCGCGAGTTCCAGAACCCACGAGACCACAACTCCGTTGCCAAGACTTCAGCCACCACCGTGTGAACCCAATGCGCCGCCGCCCTCCGATTGGCCACCGCCCCTGCCTGTAGACCGCCGCTGCTCACCCTAGAACCGCCAGACTCCGGTGCGCAGGTGGATTGATGAAGTGAGGCTTGGGTTTCTCCGGTCCAGCAAAGAAGAAGGTCAACCCTGTTAATTATTTTCTGTTTTTCGTTTAAATCGGCAATAGAATTGTTTTCGGTTTTTTATTTAAATTTAAATTGAATTTTAATTTTTAGTTTTATTATATGAATAACATGAAAAGATAGGATTTTTATATAGAAGATAGTGGAATAAAAATACGATCTTTAACTAGATAAAATATAATTTTTATATATAGGTAGTAAAATAAAATTGTGATTTTTTACGTATGATATAGCGAATATAAAGATTCGATCTCTAGTTATACAAAGACTTGATTTTTAAAAATATAAAGTTATGATTTTTATTCGCATAAAGGGATGATTTTTATATGTAAAGATTATATTTTTAATTATGAAAGGGAAGGATTTTTATACGTAAAGATATGATTTTTAATTTAGTAAAAATTCGATTTTTATATATAGTGAAGTAAAAATATGATTTTTATATTATAGAAATAATAAAAGTATGATTTTTATAATATATAGATAATAAAAATTTGATCTTTATATATGTTGTAGGGATATAAAAATAGGATTTTTAAACATGAAATGCCATTGAAAAAGATGATTTTTAATGTCTGAACAGCGGGAGAAGATATCGATGTTATCGACAGAAATCAAGCGGAATCGAAACCGTTCAGAAGGAGAGCACGGAGGAGTGGAACCCTCGGTGAGAACTCCTCACTTTTATTTTATTTTCTAGTTTGAAATATATACTACGATGCAGACGGTGCTTAGCAGCACCCGACACCCGTCGTCCACAGACCATGGATGACTTGTTTGTTTGATTGTTGTGTTGTGAAATTTGATTGTGTGATGTGTAATGAAATAAAATATTTTATAGTTAAAAATATGATTTTTAACGTGTACATAAAATAAATATTTATAAACAAATTGGAGATTTGTTTATATACAATGATTTGATTGATATTGATTGGGAAGATAAATTTTACACATCGCCTAAACTCACAAATAAAATATGTGTTTGTTGATTTGAAACCCCACACGGGTATTGGGATGATATTTGATGTACACTAATCCCGATGTTTAGTTGTATGTCAATCGATGGGTTGACAGACTGTGTAAGCGTTAATTATTTATATCTAATACTTATGCAGTTGTGTGGTGCACTCTGGATGATGGTTGATTATTTATCGTTGCTATTATATACATGTGTTGTAGAAAATCCATATAATTAACATTATATGGTAATTGATTGGGCCTTATTCCAATTGGGAAAATAAAATATATATTCGTGTGTTGAAATAAAATATATATTCATGTGTTGAAATAAAATATATATTCCTGTGTTGAAAGAAATATAGATTCATGTGTTGAATAGAATAAATATTCATTTATTGAATAGAATAACGAAGTTATTGAAATATATAAAGCCGTGTTGATTAGATATGCGCTATTTTGACGTGAACGATATTTATATCGATTATATTCGTTTTTATAATGAATATAGAAAAGAAAGGGATTTCAAAGTATAACGTTTTGAAAATATTATCATTTATAGATTAATGATATGGAATATTCAATTTTGACTAGAAATTGAATGCGAAGTTGAAATCGTTTTGAAAACGAATTCTAAAACGATTTATAAAATATTTTTTAAAAGGTGATCGATGAAATATATATATAATATATATATATATATTATATATAATATAATGGCCTGAATAGAACGCGCCGCGCCATGACATTTCGCGAATTTCGACCATTGACTTCAAATGGATATTGCGGAAGATCTGACCGTCGGATTCTCCTAAACCGGAACCGTTGGGTTCGTATCGAAAGGAGCTTTCTAACGAATATTATAAATTAGAAATCTAATGGTTGGATTTGGAATTATGTCCAAATCAAATTTGGAAAAGGTCGCTATAACTGCAGTTCGATGGCCGTTAATGGAAATCGACTGTACGGGCCTTGATAAAATTATTAAAAATAGTAATAATTTGTGTAAAATCATAAGAAATGATTTGTGAAGAATTGGGATGAAAAACTCCCTATTTGAAAAGGTAAAAATAGATTTTTATCGAAATGAACTAGTTTTGAACTAGAATGATAATTTATTTATTTTTAAAATAAATAAATTGGATTTGAAATGGTTTTGAAAATAACCAGGATTTCCAATAATTGAATTGGAATGGATTTGAATCGAAATCATCTTTGGAATAGTTCGGTGTTGGATTTCGTGATTATACAGATGTTGTTATGGAAATTTGAAAGATATATTTATATCGTTATTTCCAATACGATATTTGTTGGTTCCAGAATTTGATATTGGATATAAGCCGATATATTTTCTATTTAGAGCCTTGTGTTTATATCAAATGGGATTTTGGGTTGTCGTGAATGGCATCTTTAATAATATTGTTCTTAAACCCAAATGGAGTTAAGAAAATTAAGAACTAACTGGGGATCAGTTAAGTTGGATGGTTTCTTGGATATTGATCTGATGTTAGTTTCGGCCTTCCGGGTTAATATTTAGGGTACTATCCTCTTACTAATTTACGGTTAGGGACTGATTGAAATGTGATGTGATTTTGGGGTTTATCGTGAACTATGTTTTAAATGACATCGATTCTTTAACCCAGTTAAAGATTAAAACTAAGTGGAGTTTTAATGAATCTTTAATTAGATTGAAAAGGTCGAGAATGGAGTATCACCAGTTTTGCTCCAGGCGATAGTTAAATCTTTAATTAGATTTGAACGTGAAATAGTAATTGAATTTACCGATAACATCGTGGTGTTAGATATGAAGTATTACCAGTTTTATTTCATGGGATGAATAGGTTGGGATTGGGAAATTAAAACAAATGATTACTTCGATAAGGTTCGTTAATCCTGGCTAGTTTGGATAAACCATAATTTGGTTTGAATTGATATTCAAAAGAAGATTAAAGAATAAATTTAAGGAATTTATCTTTGATAAAATTAATGGGAACCAATCCCTAAGAATGTGAAATTTAGCAACTAACTGAAGATTAGTTAAGATGAATGGTTTCCTGGGTATTGATCTGATGTTGGTTTCGGCCTTCGGGGTTAATATTTGAGGAATTGTTCCCTTACTAATTTACGGTTAGTGACTGATGAATTGGAATGAGGCGTATGTTGTGTTTGTGTAACACTTGTTTATTATAGACGCGAGTTATTCAGAAAGACCGGGTTTATCCCATTCTGAATAACTGATTCGACGTTGTGTCCAGGATGAAGACGGTGGTCGTAGATCCGAGGTCTTCACGTCGTTTGGGTGATTACTGATGATCTTGATTGGGTCGTACAACCAAGAGGAGGGAATCAGTTAGTGGTCGTCCAAACGTACTTGGAGATCGATGGATATGCGGGGTACTAGGTGCCTCCAGATTCGTTCAGACCCAGAACGAACTTGTAAATGGACTGTGTGTCTGACATTGGATTTTATTTTGTGTGATTGATTTCTATTAAATATATATCTGTTTGGCGGCGGAGAATTTATTCTCTTACTTAACGCCCTTCTCTGAGACGTACGAGCTCAGGGGTTATATATTGATGGATATCAAACGCATGGAGTGAATTACTTGTGTGACATGCCTAAGTGGCAAATGATCAAGGCTTATGTTGAAAAGCAAAGTCTTGTAGGTGATTATCAGAGCACGGCCTGTGTGGCATAGCTTTGTCTAGCATTGATTCGCGAGCCTCACACCCCGGTGTGAACCAGAAATGGGAGAAGGACCTCAGGGAGGGCATGCGTTTCCTTCTAGTTAGAAGTGGCGTCAGTGGTTTTACACGCCCTAACGAGTTTGACTTATGTGGTTGTTGCTATTGCGAGGCGCCTCAGATATATCGATGACTATGTGGAGCCGATGGAGTCATTCGTTGGCTCATTTACGCCCCAAAGGGCGGGGAAACGTAATGTTCAAGCATTTTAATCCACATCGGTGGACCGGCCCTGACGATCCAAAGGCTTGACTGAGTACTTGCCTGAGACTCGGGCTAGACAGTCTCGAATTCGGTAGAGGACTATCTTTTGCCTTGGTTCATAGATGGAAATCCAACTTCCAAATACGTAACTTTGTGGTTTTGATTGTAGAGCCTAGTATTGGCAGCATGATATATGATACCCATGCCGTCTATGATTGATACTTATGATTTGAAATTGTTTTATACACTATACACTTATAGTAATAATAAAAGATGAAGTTTAGCGTATCAAGCATTCTTTGGGTATTATAAGGTAAAACCCTATCCTCCGGCTTGTGTTGCATTGTGTGATGGGACCTGGGTCTTATAATTGCTTCATTTTTCTTTATTTAGTATTGCGTTGTTGTTTTATGCACTGGTATCCTTAGGAGGAAACCCGTTCCGTGTTATACGGCGTGGTCCCTTGATTTACCTAACTTTAAAATAAAGATTAAATAACTGCTTTAGTTCTCACACCAGTCACATGACTGACCTGGAGTTTATTGTTTTTAACCTAAACTCTGTGTGCATTTATTTTGACGCGGACAGCTTGTAGTTTTGGTTTTGCAGATTTATATCCACAGGAACCTGGTTTACAGTTGGAACGATATCCCGAAAGCTCTGTATCTGTATATCTCTTTCAGTTGTGTATTATATTATTTTTCCGCTGCAGTGATGTATATAAATGTAATTTAGATCTCTGATAATTTATGATGTGTAATATTTATACATACTTTGCATATTCTTGTATTCTGATGAAATTGTTGTAATAAACAATGAAATGTTCTTCTGTTTGCGTTCCGATGTGTCTTATCCTCAGATTTTCCGGTCTTTCCTTACCAGGGAAGTTACGAGTTTCACAATGTTTTCCAATTTAATTAATAATTTTAGTAAAACAAAATTTGAACATAGTTGTAAATGCTTTCTAACACATTTGTATCAACATGGACATATCAAGTCATAGTCCTACTCGAAAGTAGCAAATAACATAAAGGTACCTGATGAATTTTCCCAAAAGCAACATATCTGCCAACCTTCATCCATCATTCTTTAAAGCCCTACCCATTAACGTGTCTCTTTTTTACAGCCACTAAATATTGAGTCCAATCTTCCATTTCATCAATGTTTCACAATGGAGTTCTAGTTCAGCATTGCCTGAGTCTAGCCAGGTATACTATGAACTTGCATCAATTTTGCCCATTTCAACCTATCATTCTTTTTAATCTATGCTTCAGACTGGCCCACCCTCTCACACTTTGACCTAGCTTCCACTGTTCACACAAGCAATAATCAGATCTCACCACTTCACTCTTCAATCCTGCCACAAACTGCGGTTAGCCTATCAAAACAAGTGGTTTAACAACAAAAAATCACAAAAGCACATTCTAAAAATTTAAACAGACAACCACAACTGAATGGACCACAAAATAGGCCCAAAGAACGATTTATATTCCAAATATTCAGAATGATTCCCACTGATTAGAAGTGAGGGGTACAAATTATATTTATTATTATCAACACATATGCACATGCTGAAATAGCTAACTTATGTTCATTAATTAAATGTAGTTGTGTACATTTGTATTCTTGTGTACGATCTACAATGCGTACCTCATGTGATTATACTGTCTTGATTTACAGTCTAACAAACTGATTTTAAAAATTAAAATTCTTTATTGCAGTAGATTCATGCTTTGTTTCTATGCAGATTTTTTCATTTGTGTCCATTGTATTGTGTACAATATGTACCTCATGTGGTTGTACTACGCATGTCTGAATTCAGGAACAAATAAGACTTATAAAATTCAAGACTTAGATATGTACTTATTTTGGCTTGTGCTGAACAGTATATGAACTGCTAAACACTTTCCTTCATAGTTCACCAGTCATAAATGTTATATGAAGTCAATAAGTGATTATAAACTTTGTTACTCAAAGACTACTACTTCTCCTATGTAAGAAATTTAAATGAAACTACTCAAACGTGACATAAAAATAACTAATGTATGAGAGTGAAATCAGGTGCTAAGATAGTGAAATTCCTTACATTTACTATAGGAAAAATAACTACACCTTATGCAACCTTCATTCTCAAAACACATTATAAAAATCCTAATCTCGCAGCTAATTAACAAGATAATTGTTAAATGCCTTAATCATATGTATACACCTTAGATACAAAATTCTGAAGTAATCAGTTTGGTTTTATACAAATGATTTTATTACAGTAATAGATACCATTTAAAGTTAAATATATACTACGATAGATCCATAGTAATAAATCTGGGAAGAAGTCAAACTTTATGCGTAATTTGTTACAGTTATTACAGGTACTGATTCATTGTCAGTAGCATTAAAAAAAATCCCAAATATATTTTTCTATAAATTATTATATTGTTTCCAACAACAGGCAAAAGCAAATCAGGCCTAAAATAATCTAATACTAAAAGCAGGTTTTGTAGTTAATTGTCAGCTTACTACAGTAGAAAAAAAACCTTAGGGTTAAATAAATTACCTTAAAATCTCGACTACTTAGTTAGCCTGGAACTTAGGGATAAAGGTATCAAAAGCAGTAAAAAAAATCTAATTTAAGAGTGTACTAATCTACAAACATATGAGAGAAAAAATTACTGAATAGATGAAGAATCACCTTCTATGCCCATTCATACTGGAAATGCATAAAAGATGAAATATTTGCTCCTTGTTTAGGGATAGAGATCAATGATGGCTTAACCGATTCATTTTAGCTTAGTCGTGTAGATTACGATTGGTTTTGCTAGCAGTTAGGGTTTGCGAGTGGTTGCGTGCTTGTTGATAACGCAAGTGGTTAAATCTGCTCAGATTTGTTTTACGAGAGTGAAAAGGTAAAAGAACCGGAAAGGGAATCACAGAGCTGACGAGGAGAAAAGAGAATAAAAGGGAAAAGGCACAAGGTTGCTAATAGACGTGAATTTCATTTCCCGCACAAAATATTTATTTCCCGCTTATTACTTCCTGCGTATCGTTGAAAACCCATGTCCCTGCCGTGTATAGCATCGGATAACTTTGTGTAAATAGCATTGGAAGGACAAAATAGGAAACGCTGTATATGAATGCTTTCTAAGGCTGGGTATTTTTTTGTGCTAAGTAGTGGCCCATGTTCATCCTTCATTGAGAACTTTCCTCTGAGCCATTATCCAATCATTTCGACACTCGCATTGAAATTTTCTGTCGTTTTATCCATGTCTTGAGCAATCAACCTTCGACCCATCACAAGCCAACTCCAAATGACTTGAAATTTCATTAGTAGCTTCGATTCAACCCTGCAATGCCCCACACCAAAAATCACGGTCACACGATACATCCTCATGGGTCAATACCGTCCCATGCACTTAGTGCGTATGGGTATGAAATTTTTTAAGTCCGATCTTCACTTCTTCCAGAGCACCTCCACCAAGTTTGCCTGAATCCGATCATATAAACTTCTAATTTGCTCTGCTCTCCAATCCTATGATTTTATGGCAAATAATCTAACGTACAACTCAAGAAGTGCAATCAATTCAATCAAAACAAATATCAATCCATACAATTACAATAATCATTCAAACATAAACAATTCATATGCATAGCATAAACATATCATAAACATGAGATTCAACATGACTTGGATCTAAATATATGAACAAACATGATTAATCTATCAGTTATATGGTTAAGATGATCAAATTAGGTTTTCCTTGGGTTTCTAAGTTTGAGTTAAACAAACATGATCAAATCTAAGGTGACTTTAACATGAAACATGAATATGATCCTAATTTACCCATACAACCCATAGCTTCTGTGTGAGAGATATCTATCACTCACCAATTTCTCAATTTGATGAAGATTCAATGAGATCAGATCTGGAGAGCGCTGAAACCCCTTGATTTGATGCAATTTGATGTGATCTAACCCTCTTTGATGATGATCTACTCTTCCCTGATGATGATCTGTCTTCTAAATGCAATCTACGATGAATTTGATTGAAGAGAGTGAAGGAATAGAGTTTTAGGCTGAACCTGGAGAATCATAGATGCTCAACCTAAATCTTAGAATAAAGAGAGTAACCCTGATTCTCTCCCCAAGTCCCCTTATTTATATCTTCTCACCTAGGTCTAATGGGTTTGGCTAACCAGCCCATTAGCTACTGACCAATCTGCCTAAACACAAGCTAAAATTTAAAACAGTGATTCCTCCAAACCGCTGAACCAAATCCTTCATGTGACCACTCTATGTTTCTACCCAATGGAATCGACCTCAACACTTGATTCGATTCCTATTTAAAGTTATGGCCCAAACAGTAAACTTAAGGGCAAAATGGTCATAACTGAATTTGGTAAAAATCATGGACATGTCTCACATCCTCAAGAAAGACATATTAAAATCTGAGAATGATCCGACCAATAGGGAATAAAATATAATTATTTTATGATCAGTCGATTCGTAAAATACGAGTCGCTAAATTCTCCTCCCTTTAGGAATTTTACTCCCGAAATCCCAAGCAAACATCAGCAAACACAACATCCTACATGCCGATCATTCACGAGTAGCTAATCTACCATCCATTATAGCATTCAACAAGCCATGCAATCAAAATCCTATCCTACATGCAGAATTCTAATAGCATAAGACATAGTGGCATATGTAAGATATGATATATGGGACATAACACTCGAAGAGTTTTGGATGGGTCTACTTCATACTCCCTTCAGTTTCCCACATGCAATCATCATCGTTCTCGCTCCATTGTACCTTAATTAGCTTAACAACCTTCCTCCTAAGCTTTTTCATGTCATTCCCTACGATGCGAAGCAGCTTACGAGACTTAGAAACTTAGGGCTCGACTTCAAAATCTTCAAGCTGGTCTGGAGATATCATAACATTTGAGTTGGGCACGAACTTCCGTAGAAATGATACATTAAAAACATTATGCCCACTTGTCATCTTCTCATGTAATTCCAATCTATAAGCGAGCTTTCCAACATGTTCGATAATCGGAAATGACCCAACAAACCTTGGCGCTAACTTTACTTTCTTCCCAAAATGAATGGTATTCCTTAGAGGTGAAATCTTAACAAATACCAAACCTCAAACTGAGAATTCCATGTCTTTACGTTGCTTGTCAGCATTACTTTTCTAACGATCTTGGGCTGCCTTCATTTGTTGTCGAATGACTACAATATTATACGTAGTTTCTCTTATTATCTCAGGCCCAAGTACTAACTTTTTGCCAGTTTCTTACCAACAAGATGGAGAATCACACGATCTATCATACAATGCCTCATACCGTGTCATTCCAATACTCGACTAGTAACTATTATTATAAGCAAACTCAACTTAATGTAGATGATTTTCCCACGGTGATCTTCCAACACTCGATTAACTCTTTCAGTCTGAGCATCTGTCTGGGTATGATAAGCCATACTCATACATAGCTTGGTTCCCAACATCTCTTGCAAGCTCTTCCAGAATCCACTGATAAACAATGGATCTCGATCGTTAACAATACTCTTCAGAATTCCATGGAATCGAACTATCCATTTAAGATATAACTCTGCCAACTTCGAAGCTGTCCTAGTTGATCTAACAGGTATAAACCTTGCACTTTTAGTCAAGCGATCCACAACAACCCAAACACTAGCATTCCCTGTCCTTGATCTAAGTAATCCATCAATAAAATCCATCGATACTTGCTCCCATTTCCATGTAGAAACTTCTAATGGCTATAACAACTCACTCGGCTTCTTCTGCTTGGCTTTAACCAACCGACAATACATACACTTCGAGATAAATTTTCCGATATCCCATTTCATACGTTCCCAATAATAAATCGCTTCATATCATGATATATCTTATTACCACTAGGATGTATCGTTAATCTAGAGTGGTGAAGTTCCCTTAAAACCTCATCTCTCAATCCATCTATATTAGGAACGACCATTCGTCCATTCTTACGAAGCCAACCATCTCGATTGACTTCGAAATCTTTAATCTCTTCTGGTTATACTCTCATCTATATCCTTTGAATGATTTCCATAAGCTTATCATCTCGCTTTTGGTTTTCGCTAATCCTTTCGATGAGAGTCGGTCTAATCAATAAGCTAGCTATATAACCTCTTGGGTTCTAACTCACAATGAAGTCTAAAGTCAGGTATGATCAAACACTCGAGATGTTTCCATTCTGAAAACATGGCTCCCAAAATAGCATGTCTTCTATGTAAAGCATCGGCCATTGCATTACCTTTTCCCAGAGTATAGGCTATTCCAAAACCGTCGAAGCCAAAAACTCTAACCATCGTTGTTGCCGAAGATTCAAATCTTTCTGGGAGAAAAGATACTTCAATGACTTATGATCCGTAAATAACTTGAACCTAACTCCCGACAAGTAATGCCTCCAAATCTTCATAGCAAACACTTTCATCACTAACTCTAAATCGTGAGTCGGGTAATTCCTTTCGTGCAGCTTCAGTTGTCGACTCACATAAGCCACAACCATATCCGTCTGCATTAGCACTGCTCTAAGTCTAGTGCCACATGCATCAATATATACTACCATCTCTTTGTTTCCATTTGGAACAATCAACATAGGAGCACTTGTAAATCTTTCCTTTAAAATTCCAATGGATTGCACACACTTCACTTCCCATGCGAAGACTTGATTCTTCTTCGCTAATCCGGTTATTGATGCAAATATCTTAGATAAATCCTTGATAAATCGTCGATAATATCCAGCTAAACCAAAGAAACTATAACATCCGTCACATTCTTGGTCGATCCCAATTCTGTATTGCTGCCATCTTAGTGGGATCTACTGCTATTCCTTGTCCCGATAGGACATGACCCAAGAACCCCACTTTTTCCTTTTAGAAGTGACACATCAATAACTTATGTAACACCCCGAATTTTTAATTAAATAATAAAATAAAATTTTGAAAATCTTTTAGAATTTGGTTACAGAATTAGCGTCATTGCATGTGTGGCGATTTTCTGATCAATTTAGACCTATGATTTGTAGGAAACATATTTAAGATGTAGAAATATCTTTAAATGAAATATTACAACAAACATGAAAAAAGGTATAAGAAGAAAACTAAAAGAACAATGACCACCAATGTTTCTAATCTTATGAACAAAGCCTATGTAACCCAAATGGGAAAGACATGTCCCTCCCAAGTGAGTGGCGCAAGTTCGAGTCCCACTGGCGCTATATTTTTATTTTAGAGGAACAACTAAATAATGCATATTCTAAAATGAAAATATGTATAAATGCATGTATAAGGAAAATTATACATAAAGGTGAGTATAAAAATATATTTATACATGCGTTTGAAAATATGCGTATGTGTGTGAAAAAATACATAAATATGAAAGAGAAATCCAAAATAAACATGCAATTAATGAAAGTAAGTAAGAAATAAATGACGGCATAACGCCATTTGAGTTATGAAATGAAATAAAAGTTGTGCATATGTATATATATATATATATATATATATATATATATATATATATATGAGGAGGGTTCCGCTATTTTTCTTATATTGCACGTGAAATCTCCCCCTTAATCTCCACCACCCATTTCCCCACTCATTCTCTCTCTCTTCCCACTAAGTAATAATATTGAAATGGGAAGAGAGAGAATGAGTGGGGAAATGGATAGTGGAGATTAAGGGGGAGAGTTCACGTGCAATATAAGAGGTGTAGCGGAACCCTCCATATATATATATATATATATATAGACACACACACACACACGTATAAATTCGAATGTTGAGATAAAAAGTGCAAGTTTAGAGCAGAAAATAATTAATGCATATTAAAGGGAAAATGGACAAGAAATAAGTTGCCTTTGAAATTAGAATGCATTAAAGGGAGTAAAACAAAGCATCATTAATTGCAGCTATTAATAGGAAAGGAATTGAAATATTGTATGCATATATGCATGCATAAATTCGGAATTCAAACTTAAATATAGTTTATAACTGGAATATAATAAATCAGATGAATTATATGAAGTAAGTGATTAACTTTAAGAATCAGTCAAACAAACGATGCAGAAAATCTGTTTGGATCCAGGATGGGTGACCCCCTTGCCTGGGTCGACCCAAAGATCGACCTACCTTTGAGTGGGTTGACATAAGAGTCGACACAACCAGTTCCTGGTCTATTTTCTGGATGACGTGGTTTTCTGAAATAAACGGTTCGAATTATATTTTGTTAGGACCAGACTTTCATGTGCACCTATAAATTGACTAGCAGGGCTTAGCTCTGAACTCATATTTTCTGATATGCTGCTTAGGATCTGCCATTCTCCTTCCCCTCCAAATCTTTTCAGAAATTAGAATATTAGTTTTAGGAGATTCTAATTCAAGATTTGAAGATAAAAGAATGTAAATCTACAGCATAGGTGTATAGATTTCTTGTCAACGCGAGGTAAGTTCTTGAATCTGATTTATTTAGGTTTCTCTCTTCCTTTCCCTCTTCTTTTAGCATCAGATTAGTGAATTTGTGGTTGTTAAAATAATGGATTCAGTTAGGGATTCCATGGAATAATAAATCTGGATCAGATTCATGGATTGGAAACTTGTTAGGTGAGTGGACTTAAATTATACATTTTTAAATAATGATATATTTACCATTTACATTCCCCGTCATTCTTAACATATTAAACTATTGTAAACTCTGTTAATTGTGGTATAATTCATTTTTAGTTATGTTAAGAATATTACTGTTGTATAGATCTATTCTATGAATCTATTAATTGGATTAAAATCACTGTAATACTAGAATTTTGGAATTTACAATAAAAGTGAATATGTTACATAAAATGTTGTTAATGACAAATTGGATATTGTAAATCAAATTACACAGAAATTTGGAATAATAGAAAAAGAATAGATATGCCTAATTTGCATGTAAAATTTACAGTAATTGTGAAATTCTAGATAACCGCACTAAGACACAAGGTTAAGTTCAACTTGTGGTTGAAGCCTGCCCGGAACCGCCCGGCAAATCCAGCATCCACAAGTGGTCAATTTAATGTGACAGGTCTGGTGCCTAAACATATATTAAAAATTTATGTATACAATAGGCAATATATAAATAAATTAGTAATGTCTGTTGGGGTACAAGAAAATAGATACTTTAGGGAGTAATAAAATAAGGATACTTCATTGTCCATTAAAGTCTTAGGGAAATATGACCGTTAGGTTCATAAGTGACATTAATAGTAACCAACAGAAATAAATGGTGCATGTGAAAATATACTAGTCAGTAAAGAAATGGAAGTTACAATGGCAAAAGTTTGGTTAAAAAGGGGAATTGTGATAAACGACGAATATAACCTATTATAATTATTTACATTAATGAGGATGCTATATAATGGGTAGGCTTGTCCTATGGGCAAGTGGAAATTATGACATGGGTTTTACTAAATAAAAAGGGAACTTATTGATAAACCTTAGTTAAGAGAACTAAGTTAAGAAGTAAACAACAATACGTTGTGATGATAGTATAAGAATTATGAACAAATAAGGAAAAATGAGGTAAACTTAAGGAATAAAATAAGTTGTACATAATTATATACGTTAAGTAACATGTTAACAAAAAATGTGGATTGGAATAATATATACTTAATTATACATTAAGTAAAACTTGTTATTGAAACTTGTAAACATGTAATTGACAGTAAATGAAATGGCAATAAAAAGGGGTTGTAGATTACTTTCGTTAGTTACAATCCAGGGTAAAAAGGCATAGATTACTATCGTTAAATTAATCACAATTAAAAGATTATACATAGGGTTTAATAACACGTTTGCGTGATGCACTTGGATCAGTCCAGGTAAAGAACCCAACGTGATAGATCATCGAGGTATCTAGAGACATGGAAGGAGAACTCCGCTTGATTACTCGTCTCTATATGCCGCTTGATTTCTTGGTGGGACTGGAGGGAAGCACACGACTTCCGAGGGACGTGATAGAGTAATCTAGGGTGGTCCACTCTTGCGGTACATGCTCAGGATGTTCTCGCAGAGGTAGGGTATGCGCGATATCGCCCAATGAGTATACCTTGACTGCAACTGTAGATTGGTAGTCAGAAGATTGTGGCAGATGTCGTTGATTGATTTGGAGATTGCCTCGGAAGGAGGCTGGGTTAGGACCAATACAGGATAGTAATCATCGGGTACCTGTCATCGGCAGCCAATGGGATGCAGAAAGGCTAGAGCTAAACCAAGATACCGTTGACCTTTCACTATTGAGGCATAGTGGTTGAGGGACATGCCAAATTGGATGCTAGATCGGTTATTAGGGGAACATCATTGGCTATAGATGTAGTCTTTCACTAGTTGAGAGTGGGGCCTGGGTGGGGCCATAGCCACCATGAAATAGAAAACCATACTTGGATATCTATATTGTAGGCCCTTAAAGGCGGGCTTGTACAAATATGGAAAGACTCCCGACTGAGTTCCGTGCATTGGATGCAGCTATATTACGGGGCTAGGGATACAGTAGGCAGTACGTACAAATGAGGGTATATGTACACACACCGGGTGGTGTATCGTAAGCGTTAGGGCATTACCCCGTACGCATGCATGGCATAACGAGGAGGGTTCTGTGTGGTAAAGTAGCGTTATGATTTGGATTTCCGTACTGTTAAAACCAAAATTTGATTTCAATAAAAAAGATGCTTTACTTCACCAATTGGTTAGATTAGAATATGGTACTGCGCAATCACAAAATAAAAAGAATAAAATGAAGACAAGGAGTTTGTCTAAAATAGATCTACGTCCACTTTTGAATCAATTCTCGTTATGATCTTTTGCTTTACGTCATACATGAATTCTCTCTTTACATTCATTTCTCGCTTTTCTCTCTTTCTAGTACACTTGAATTGGCAAAGGATTGGAGAGATCTCTAGCTTTGTGATGATGGATGTATGAATTGTCAATCACTTAGGCGCTTTGATGCTCTTCCATGATTTGATAGGAATTTTGTGTTAGATCCGAATTTAGAGAGGATTGGAGAAGATTAGGAATCGCTTGAATTCTGTTGGAGAGAATCTAATGTAGCTTGAATGAAATTTGATCCATTTGATGTTGGAGAGAAGTTGTTTCATCCTTGGAAGACATTAATGAAGTTGAAAGAGAGCTTCAAATTTGGTACAACTTCGTGGTAGGCATGAAATTGGGTCCCCCCCTTTAGTGTGAATTATGAGAGGCATTTATAGGTGGTGTTTAGGGTGAGTGGTAAAGTGGTAATTACATGTTTGTTGCTTTAACTCGTGATCCATTTAACATGCACAAACGACCTATTGTGACACACCTCTCACGATCTAACGTTGCATGGCAATGAACAACATGTAGCGATCTAAATGAAATGTGGCTTAAAGCTTCACGGTCTAAATAATGGTCCATGACCCAAGTCACTTATGTGCTGATGCGTTCCACAATCTGATATTATGGTCTAAATATAAAACCAGATCAACTCAAGCATACCTTATGTTTTTCATGCCACGTCACTCTGGGTTTAATGACCAACTGTAAATAGCTTTGGAGCAGCGACCCAAAACAGAATAGCGGACTAAAAGTCGGGAACGGTTCAAGTATGCACAGATATAGATAGCTGTCATTCATGGCCTAAACACTTTTTTGTGGTTTAAACATTCCATGAAACGACCCAACTGCGCGTCCCCTTGTCATGACCTGGATCCCACGCACTAGCGACCCAAAGTCGATTCATAGAATAGCCTCCTGTTCCATACAAACGGTCTGACTTACATCCAACAATAAACAACTGTACACCACAAGATTCAAGCCTCTTGCATGCTGCCACATGGCATCTTGAGCAGTGTTGTTTCATTATTACTGACCTTGTGTAATTTATGGTCAGAACGACCCAAAACAGGAGCATCAACGAGCTAAAGCATATGAACGAGCTAAGTCAAATGTCCTCATGACTTATCATACTGGAACAACCTAAAACGATCCATCTATTTTACTGTAGCTATCGTGCAAATGCTTATGTATAACCATGCTACACGGTCTACAAATGCGGGAACGATCTGTGTTGTGTTTCCCATATATTTTGCATCATGTGAATGGTCATGACGACCTGGTCTTAACAATGGTGGCGCATGATCTTAAATAAGCGACCTAAATTATATGCCACGTCATCATTGCTGATACGTTATTTACACAATATGAGTGATTCTTTTATTGATCCTGTTCTCCAGGTTTTAGCCCATGTAAATCGTATCACACAACACCGCTCCAGCAAATAATATATAGTTCGAGTATTGGTGGAACGACCTAAGAAGTCGAAGCAACTAAATGTCGTACTTGGCATGAACAAGCGAGCTAGTTGGAACCGCAAGCTAAATGATCCACGAGCCAAACGAGGTTGCGAACTAGTCGGATTTGCAAGTTAAATGAAGGTCACGGGCTAAATGAATCCATGAGATAAAGGATGTCGTGTGCCAATGTTTGTGAACAATTCATAATTTTGAACTGCAGTTTCACAACGTGTTAACATTTGCCCCTCGAAACTTCTATTTTTCGCTTGCGAGAAATGCGGGCTTCGAAATGAACATTATAGCCGGTGAGCCTTTCCACGATTTACCTTGTAGAATAGATTATAACCTGGATTTGCTCGCATCTTCATGCTATTCAATTTGGTATCATAAATTTCATTGTACTTTTGCACTGCTGATGATTTGCCAGAATTTCGTCTTAGTTTTTTTTATTGTTTGTCATTCCGTTGAAGCATAAAGCGCTTCATGATTTGATAGTGATCTGTGTCTTAATGTCAATGCATCATCCGGTTTTTTAAATTATTGGGCTTTTGGGTCGTTTTGACGAACTAGGAATTTGGGTCGTTACCACACCCCTGGTCGTCGTACCGATTTAGGGCTTCAGGCCGTTAGGCAACCTGAGTCAAGTATTCCAAGTTCTTAATGGTTGAGCTTGAATGCTTCGCGACACTTGTTCTGCAATTAAAACAAACACTTGCACGATTATGGACTTTACTATCGACTGTCCATATCGATAGCGGATTATAAGATGAATTATAGCGAATTTTATTCTGAATTGAATATGTTTGCACAAAGTTATTATATTCAATGTTTTGAAATCCATTGAATATTATTTGCACAAATGCAATATTCTAATTCGAATTCGCGTTAATACTTAAATATCAACTAGTCAAGATAATTTGATTGTAGATTACAAGTATCATTGTTTTAATGACTTATATGATGGTACATGATATTCCTCATTGGGAAATGTGTATTTGTGATTTATGCTTCCCCTTTGAGAAGCTTTGACATTCATGCCCATTGTTTAGGGAGTTGTCATTAGCTTTCTTCACGGGAAGTACTTTGGACTTTTATGGCCCTGGTTGGGCTAAATCTAACTCTTGTCGTGTCTGAGATGTTTAGACACTGCACAAGTCCATTGGTTAATGTCCAAACTCTGTTTACAGTCTAACTTGGTTAATTCAGTCATTGGAGACTTTTGCCACTCAATTATACTGATTAATCCAAGCGTCGGTAATTTAGGAGGAGTGCCTCTAGAAAGGACTTCGGTTAAGACCCAATGTTTGTCGTGATCGGATCATGTGCTTTCTGATTCTGACGATCAATTGGGTGCCCGCGGAGAAGTCCTGGGATTTGATGCCCAATAATCCGTTGTTTTTGAAGTGATCAGATGTCACACGAATTAATTGGAGGTTCGACATTCTTTACATCTAAAATAATCAGATGTTACGCAAATGGATTTCATTCTTCATATCTGATTTTTCAGATTCTACGCAAATGGATTTAATTCTATACATCTGATTTTTCAAATGCTACGCAAATGGATTTCATTCTTCACATCTGACTTTTTAGATTCTACACAAATGGATTTCATTATTCACATCTGGGGATTCCAGATGCTACGCGAATGGATTTATCATTTTTCATATACGATTTTATTAAATGCTACGCAAATGGATTTATCATTTTTCACATCTGATTTTATCAAATGCTATGCAAATGGATTTCTTTCTTCACATCTGGGGATTCCAGATGCTACGCAAATGGATTTATCATTTTTCACATCTGATTTTATCAAATGCTACGCAAATGGATTTATCAGTTCTCACTTCTGATTTTATCAGATGCTACGCAAATGAATTGATACTCTGCACATATAAGATTCCAGATGCTACACAAGTGGATTGATCATTTTTCACATTTGATATTTCAAATGCTACGCAAATGGATTTATCATTTTTCACATCTAATTTTATTAGATGCTATGCAAATGAATTAAAACTCTTCACATCTGAGATTCCAGATGCTACGCAAGTGGATTGATCATTCTTAACATCTGACATTTCAAACGCTACGCAAATGGTTTTGGCAGCTGTTATATCATTTCACAGGGCAGTTATTAGTTCCTTTGTCAGATGCTTGATTTGGCAGGTTATTCCAGTTTAGGAATTGAGACTTTGAACCTCTCACTTGGGGAAGTGCCCCTTCGACAAAAGTTAAAGCTCACACGTTTGTTTGTCGTGGCGCTTGCTCGCTGTTTGGATTTTTTTCGATTTCCCATTCACTTTTCAAGGTGTTTTTTTTTTCATTTTTGCATTCGTGCATATTGATATTTACAGCATTTGGCTCTTGAATTAGAGTTGTTGGGGTCACGATGTTACAGGAACAAGCGCTCGACAGATGGTCTGCAATAAGAAATCATCTTTTAAGAATGTTTTGATTTCACATATAATTTTGCAAGCAATAAATTCATTTAGACAGATATGCTCTTAGTCATAGAGCTAATGTTCAGTGCATCACTTGCATATTATTATAGACTATTTACAAGAAGTGTTGAATATAACAGAAAGTAAGACGTGAAGTAAAGAATGAACTAAATTAGGAAATAGAGCATAAACTAAAGCAGTGGCGATGTTGATCGCTTATTCTAGGCCACTGAAATTGGAGAACCATCAGCGGTTATCAGTTGATGATCAACCTTGGATTGGTTTGACCAGAAGCTACGTTGCTTGGACCAGTCTGATCATTTGATGCCACTTGCTACTGAGGGGTTGCAGGAGGATTTATGGCCTGTAGATTCTTTACATACTGCTGCATCCTATTTTTCCTGATCAATTCCTCGATGAGGTTCTTAGGTGTTGGCACTCATTGGTGTTATGACCAGGATGGTTGTGAAATCTATAGAATTTTCCCGAGTTCGTTGCTTCGTCACTTATCCTTATTGGATTGGGCTTCATGTACTCTTCAGAATTCTTTGTTGCAAGATAGATATTTTTAGGAGTGTCATTCAAAGGCGTCCGGTCTAATGAATTGAAAAGGCGAGAGTTCTTATTAGCCTTGTTGTCGTTCCCATTATTGGCGCGCTTCTGCACCTGAATGTTCTTTTGATTGCACTGAGTAGCAGCATTTTTGGGAGCTTCAAGAAATTGGTTACCATCAATAATCTGAAGAGGCACAAGATTATAGTCCACCCTCATATACTCTTTGGCATTTTTATAGAATTTTCCAAGCGTGTTTGGCTCTTTCATTTTGATTCATCTCCCGAATTCGCTCTTCTCATCTATAGCGCCGATTAGAGACATGAGGATTATACGGGTTATGCATTCCTTACTTCAGACAAGGCCACATTGAATCGACTGAGAAAAGATTTAATGGATTCTGTTTCCGTGCTGAGAGAGTTATAGCATCTTTGGCTTTGGTAACATATGAGCGGAACTGCTCCTTGAACTTTTTGGTCAGGCCAGAGAACCAGTTTATGGATTTAGGTGGCAGCTTTGTGAACCATAATGATGCAGCACCTTCTAAGTAGAGAGGAAAGTATGTGCATTTCATCTCATCAGTCGCCTTAGCTGCACTCATACGTCACTCATATTTGAATAGAAAATAGTTAGGATCAACAAGATCGTTGTGCAGAGGCAAAGTTGGAGGATTGAACTTTTTTGGACACTCTACTTCAAGGATTCTTTCGGTGAACGGAGTACTATCAGGAGAGAAATCCCATTCTCTTTCATCGCCATTGCCCTTTTGATTTCTCTTCATGATTTGCTCTATCATATCCAATATGTATTCTTCAGTATTATTGCACTCTGCGAAGCTGAGCTCCCTAACAAACGTTCATTTGGGCAAGCGGTCTTGATTAGAAAGCTTAGGTCCTTTACCTTTGCGATGAGGAGGAGCCCCCGTGACGAGGCTGGTAACCCTTCGGTCTTTCATCTTGGGATGATTTTTAGCTTTTGATTACAATTCTTGGATGTTAGCTTCGTCTTTGTCACCCAACAAATCATAATCATCTTCCATGTTGTCATTGCGGTTGTGATCGGAAGCGGTCTATTTGTTATTTTCATCGAGATCAACATGGAATTTCAGAGGGGCTGGATTTGGTCGAGCATTAAGGATGGCATCAAGTTTCTCCATCATGGCTTTAGTAGAAGCATCCATTCGTTGGTTCATGTTGACAATAATTACATTCAACTCATTTTTAGTCACACAGGCTCCACTTTCCGAGTTTTCACCAACTTCAAAACGATTAGCAAGCAATGTTTCTTCGTTAGCAACATCATAGGCATTTTCTATATTTTTGCTTATGGTCTTCTTAGATTTCGCCATTATGTTGGATAGGTCTTAGAAATTCAATGCGAGGCCTTCAACCTTGAGAGAATGTGAGAGAGGGATATGTGAACGCGGCCCTATGGTGAGCGCCAAAATGTTAGAACCAAAATTTGATTTCAACACCAAAGATTCTTTATATGCACTTCACCAATTGGTTAGATTAGAATATGGTACCGCGCAATCACAAAATAAAGAGAATAAAATGAAGACAAGGAGTTTTTATAGTGGTTCGATCTAAAATAGATCCATGTCCACTTTTGAATCAATTCTCATTATGATCTTTTGCTTTACATAATACATGAATTCTCTCTTTACATTCATTTTTCACTTTTCTCTCTCTCTTTAGGATCTAAATTACACTTGAATCGACAAAGGATTTGGAAAGATCTCTAGCTTTGTGATGGTGGATGTATAATTGTAAATCGTTTAGGCGCTTTGATGCTGTTCCATGATTTGATAGGAATTTTGTGTTAGATCCGAATTTAGAGAGGATTGGAGAAGATCAGGGATCGCTTGAATTGTGTTGGAGAGATTTCTAATGTAGCTTGAATGAGATTTGATCCATTTGATGTTAGAGAAAAGTTGTTTGATCCTTGAAATCCATTAATGAAGTTGAAGGAGAGCTTCAAATTTGGTAGCACTTCGTGGTAGGAATGAAATTGGATCCCCCATTTAGTGTGAATTATGAGGGGTATTTAAAGGTGGTGTTTGGGGTGAGTGGTAAAGTGGTAATTACATGTTTGTTGCTTTAGCTCGTGAGCCATTGTGAGTGGTAAAGTGGTAATTACATGTTTAGTGTGAATTATGAGTGGTAAAAGTGGTGTTTGGGGTGAGTGGTAAAGTGGTAATTACAAGCGACCTACTGCGACACACCTCTCACGATCTAACGTTGCATGGAAATGAACAACTGGTAGAGATCTAAATGAAATGCGGCTTAAAGCTTCACAGTCTAAATAATGGTCCACAACCCAAGCTACATCTGTGTTGATGCATTCCACAATCTGATACTTACGGTCTAAATATAAAACCAGATCAGCTCAAGCATACCTTCATATCACTTTTTCATGCCATGTCACTCTATGTTAAACGACCAGCTGTAAATAGCTTAGGAGCAATGACCCAAAACAGATCAACGGACAAAAAGTTGGGAATAGTTAAAGTATGCACAACTATAGACAGCTGTCATTCACGGCCTAAACACTTTTTTGTGGTTTAAACATTCCATGCAACGACCCAACTGCACGTCCCCTTGTCATGACCTGGATCCCATGCACTAGCGACGCAAAGTCGATCCATAGAATAGCCACCTATTCCATACAAACGGTCTGATCTACATGCAGCAATAAACAGCCGTACACATCAAGATTCAAGCCCCTTGTATGCTGCCATGTGGCATCTTGAGAAGTGTTGTTTCATTATTACTGACCTGATGCAATCTACGGTTACAACGACCCAAAACAGGAGCATCAACGGGCTAAAGCATATGAACGAGCTAAGTGAAGTGTCCTCATGACTTAGCATAGTAGAACGACCTAAAAAGATGCATTTGTTTCACTATAGCTGTCGTGCAAATGCTCATGTATAACTATGCTACGCGGTCTAATAAAGCGAGAACGATCTGTGTTGTGCTTCCCATATATTTTGCATCATGTGAATGGTCACGATGACCTGGTCTTAACCAAGGTGGCGCACTACCTAAAATAAGTGTCCTAAATAATGTGCCATGTCATCATTGCTGATACGTTATTTACACAATATGAGTTATTCTTTTATTGATCCTATTCTTCAGGTTTTAGCCCGTGCAACTCATATCACACGACATCGCTCCAGCAAATAATATATAGTATGAGTATTGGGGGAACGACCTAAGAACGCGGAGCAACTGAATGTCGTACTTGGCTTAAACAAGCGAGCTAGTTGGAACTGCAAGCTAAATGAATCTGCGAGGCAAATGAGTTTGCGAACTAGACAGAGTTCCGAGTTAAATGAAGGTCACAGGCTAAATGAAGCCACGAGCTAAAGGAAGTCGCATGCCAATGTTTGTGAACAATTCATAATTTTGAACTGCATTTTCACAACGGGGTTAACGTGTACATCCTTCGCCGTCAGATATGCTTATGTGGCATGGCGATGGAGACCATGCGAGGAGGGTATTGTGGGAAGTACCTTGATATTTAAGGGGTAGCTACAATTATACTATATTAGGTTAATCTACTTGGATGTAGATGGGTACGACGTGAGTATTAAGCCTTAACTATTGTTAACTCAAACAACCTAATAAATTAGAAAACATAATCGAACGGTATATGTATGATTATTTCAAAATGTATAATTTATCTAGTCACCAAATCTTTTGTATTCTGACCCTTTCCTTATAACACACTCGTGGGTTAGGTTTGTGGCAAAGATAGCATAGCTTTGGATATTGGTTACATAGTTTTATTACTTTGGTAAGGCTATATTTGATTATGTTATATTTTATTCATTCCGTCATAAGACGTTTTCTGAGCTCTAATATATTTATTATCTCTGTCTTTTTGGGAGGATACCAGAAATACCAATTCGAGCTTCAATAAATTGGGATTTTTGAAAAAAAAATCGGCCTATCAAAATTCGGTTTGTTACATCAAGTATCAGAGCTTAGGTTTAGGATTCCTATATAGGTAGTAAGTAAACGTATTTGTATTTTTAAAAATATAAATATTATATATATACACACACCTGGTCCATAAAGGAACTCGCTAAATAGGAAGAGTGGAATATGGAAAAAAAAGTTGGGTATCAGTTATGTACACTAAAGGAATAAATATGGAAATTTGAGAATAAGAGACCCTTATAAGGTTTTGGTGAAAATTGTGCAATGTTCTTTGTAATAGAAAAGATGGATCCAATATGTTAGTATCTAAAATGTTAGTATTTCGGAGTAGTGGGTTTGGCAGTTGAGCCTTATAAACTGCGAAAGGGTAAAAAGAAAAAAAATGGATTAGGAAATATTTGAGAGAAATGACTTTGTGGTAATAATGTAGAGATTTCTAAGTTAGAAACCTATTTTGAGTCTAGCCCCATTTTTGACTTTTAAGAACTTGAAATTTTAAAAGCTTTTGGGTAATAGTTTATAGTGTTATTTAAGTTTTGACCTTACAAGGTTACAATTTTAAAATAGGTGCTGGCTAAATTGTGTAGAAAAAAAATTGAAATAAAAAAGAGATATTTTTATGTTTGAAAAAAAATTATGTAAGTAACATATTTGAAAAGTGCATGTTGGGTTTTGGGGGAAATGGGGTATATTTTGGGAACGATGATTTCTTCTAAAAATTTGTCAAAATTTAGTTCTTTCATGAAAATGTGTATATTAAAGAGCATGTATAGATCGCTAAAGAATTAAATAATAAAACACAGATGCATTTTTGTCAAAAAGTAAAATTTTCAGTAAGGAAAATTTTGAAAATCTCTATTCTTTTGACAATGATTTTTGACAACTGTTTTGACATAAATTTTGATCGACGAACAAAATAAGTTGTAAAGGTTTAGAATCGGGTAGATATTTGAGCCTAGTTGCAAGTAATAGAACTAGTGCACTAATAATGAACGGTTATGAAATTAACTGAGAAATAGATGTCCTTGTCTACTCCAGTTTTTGTGATTTGAAAAAAAGTGGTTTTGTGTTTTATTATGAGATGTCATATTTTTTGGATTGGAAAAAATAACTTGTAATGAGGAAAAATAAAGTTTTGAAGCTTTTAATTTTTGGAAGGAAAATGAAACGATAAGGTCAAACCACATTTTTAAATCATGGAGTAGATAAGGATTAGTACCTAGGAAAGACGGGGAAAATTTATGAGGCTATAAAGTGGATAGCAAGAATTGTTTAGGAATAACAGTGAATTCCCGTAGAGTGCATAAGCACTATAGAACCTAGGTTATTGTTTGAAAAAGAGAGTTAGTACACAACAAGGACTAGCTTTGACAAGTAGATGGTAGTGGACAAGCAAGTTGTTTATATCTTGTGGTCTGGAATTTTCTTTGTCAGTGGGAATATAGTCCTAGGATTCTTAGCCCTAGGAAGTGGATAGCAAGAACTATTTAGGAATAACAGTGAATTCCCGTAGAGTGCATAAGCACTATAGAACCTAGGTTATTGTTTGAAAAAGACAGTTAGTACACAACAAGGACTAGCTTTGACAAGTAGATGGTAGTGGGCAAGCAAGTTGTTTAGATCCTGTGGTCTGGAATTTTCTGTGTCAGTGGGAATATAGTCCTAGGATTCTTAGCCCTTGGTAGTAGCTGTGTAATATGCTTGTTTTCCTATTTTGATTTTAAAATAATTAGAATTCTTATTTAAAATTTAACCTAGATCTGTGGATTAAGTTAAATAAGCTAAGAAAAAGTAACGACATAACTAAAGGAAAACAAACAGCAATGACAACTCTGGAAATAAAGCAACAAATATGACAAATGAAGATAAATGGAAAGTTACGAGAAATAGAAAAAAAGAAAAAAAGTTGGGTTTTTCCAAAGTAAGTTGGAAAAGAAAATTTATAATAAAGAAAATTTTCTTAGGTAAGTTGTGCTTGGGTAGGAAGATAGGAAATCTTTATATAATAGCTGCATAAAAATCCAAGTACAATTAGGAAAGGTACATGAAAGTTGTTTGGTAGGGATTGAATGCAAAAAGTTTGGATGAACTATGTTCTTGCTCTGTAGGAGTGTAGGAAAAAATTGAACGAAAAAGTATTTAGATTTCAAAATATTGCATTCATATAGAAATTGTCAGTATATTTAGGATGAGTGCATCATATTTTCAGAAAAATATTTTCAAGAAAATTTGCATTCATATAAGAGGTACCTCTTAGGCATTCATTTCATTCATGTATTATTATGTTGAATTACACTTTGCACCAGTGCACAGACGGTTGTAAAATTGGATGTACACATGATGGTCGTAAATTATGCGAGGAATTACTTAATTTTACACTTACCGAATTTCAAGGACAAAATTTCCTAAGGGTGTGAGAATGTAACACCTCGCATTTTTAATTAATTAATAAAATAAAAATTTTAAAAGCTTTCATAATTTGGTTACGGAATTAGCGTCATTCTGTCTGTAGTGATTTTTTGATTAATTTAGACCTATGGGTTGCACGAAATAGATTTAAAATGAAAATGATATCTTTAAATGAAATATTACAATATACATGAAAAAAAAGGTATAAGAAGAAAACTAAAAAGAACAATGACCACCATTGTTTTTAATCATATGAACAAAAGCCAATGTAGCCCAGTTGGTAAAGACATGTATCTCCAAAGTGAATGGTGCAAGTTTGAGTCCCGCTGGCGCCATATTTTTATTTTAGAGAAACGGCTAAAATAATACATATTATAAGAGGAAAATATGTATAAATGCATATATAAGGAAAATTATACATAAAAGTGAGTATAAAAATATATGTATACATGCATATGTAAATATATGCATATGTAAATATATGGATATGTGTGTATGAAAGAGAAATCCAAAATAATCCTTCAATTAATGAAAATAGGTAAGAAATAAATGACGGCATAACACTGTTTGAATTTTGAAAAAGAAATAAAAGTTGCGCATATATATACATACGTAAAAATTCAAATGTTGAGATAAAAAGTGCAAGTTAAAAGCAGAAAATAATTAATGCATAATAAAGGGAAAATGGACAAGAAATAAGTTGCCTTTGAAACTAGAATGCATTAAAAAGAGTAAAACAAAGCGTCGTTGATTGCACTTATTAATAGGAAAGGAATTAAAGATTATATTCATATATACAAGCGTAAATTTAGTATTCAAAATTAAATATAGTTTATAGCTGGAATAAAACAAACTAGAAGAATTATATGAAGTACGTGATTAACGTTATTAACTAACGTTAAGAATCAGTAAAACAACAGGGCAGAAAATTTGTCTGCACCCAGGATGGGTCGACCCCCCTTGCTTAGGAAGACCCACCTCTGAGTGGGTCAACTCTGGGGTCGACTCAAATAGTTCTAGTTAATTTTTTGGATGATGTGGTTTCCTAATATAGACACTTCAAATTTTATTTGGTTAAATCTGATGAACTAGACTTTCTTGTACACCTATAAATAGACTAGCAGGGCCTAGCTCTAAACTCATATTTTCAGAGATGCTTCCTAGGCTCTACCATTCTTCTTCACCTCCAAGTCTTTTTAGAAAGTAGAATATTAGTTTTAGGAAATTCTGGTTCAAGATTTTAAGATAAAAGAATGTAAATATATAGCATAAATGTACAGATTTCTGATCACCGTGAGGTAAGTTCTTGAATCAGATTTATTTAGGTTTCTTTCTTCCTTTTGCTCTTCTTTTAGCATCAGATTTGTGAATCTGTGGTTGTTTTAATAATAGATTCAGCTAGAGATGCCACGGAACAACAAATCTAAATTAGATTCATGGGTTGGAAAGTTGTTAGGTGAGTGGACTTAAATTATACCTTTTTAAATAATGGTATATTTACTGTTTACATTCCCCATTATTCTTAACATGTTAAATAATTGTAAATTGTGATAATTGTGGTATAATTCGTTTTCAGTTAGATTAAGAGTATTATTGTTGTATAGATCTATTCTTTGAATCTAATAAATGGATTAAAATCACAGAAATACTAGAGTTGTGGAATTTACAATAAAAGTGAATATGTTACAGAAAATGTTGTTAATGATAAATCAAATTACAGTTAAATTGGGATTAACAGAAAAAGAATAGATATGCCTATGTTGCATGTAAAATTTACAGTAATTGGAAATTTGTAGATAACTGCAACAAGACACGAGGTTAAGTTCAACTTGTGGTAGAAGCCTGCCGAACCGCCTAGCAAATCCAGCATCCACAAGTAGTCAATTTAATGTGAGAGTTCTGGCGCCTAAACATATATTAAAAATATATGTATACAACAGACAATATATAAATAAATAAATAAATTAGTAATATTTGTTAGGGTACAACAAAATAGATATTTTGGGGAAGAATAAAATAAGGATACTTCATTGTCCATTATTGTCTTAGGGAAATATGACTGTTTGGTTCATAAGTGACATTAATAGTAACTAGTAGAAATAAATGGTATATGTGCAAATATACAACTCGGTAAAGAAATGGAAGTTACAACAGTAAAAAATTTGGTTAAAAAGTTAAAACGTGATGAACGACAAATATAACCAATTATAATTAATTACATTTATGAGAATGCAATATAATAGGTAGGCTTGTCCTAGGGGAAAGTGGAAATTATGAAAAGGGTTATAATAAATAAAAAGGGAACTTATTGGTAAACCTTAGTTAAGTGAACTAAATTAATGAGTGAACAACAATAGGTTGTGATGATTGTATAAAAATTATGATTAACGAAGGAAGAATTAGGTAAACTTATGGAATAAAATAAGTGATACTTAATTATATACATTAAGCAACATGTTAACAGAAAACATGTGGATTGGAATAATATATACTTAATTATACATTAAGTAAAGCATGTTATTCGAACTTGTAATCATGTAATTGATAGTAAATGACATAGCAATAAAAACGGGTTTTGATTATTTTCATTAATTACAATCCAGGGTAAAAGGGTTTAGATTATTGTCATTAAAGTAAGAACAATTAAAAATTAGGCATAGGGTCTAATAACACGTTTGTGTGATGCGCTTGGACCAGTCCGCACGAACGAAGGTGAAGAACTCAACGTGGTAGATCATTGAGGTGTCTACAAACACAGGAGGAGCACGTCCATTTGATTACTCAGCTCAACGTGCGTCTTGATATCTTGATGGGACTGGAGGGAAGTACATGGCTTCTGAGAGACGTGAAAGGTACTCTGTGGTGGTCCTCTGTTATGATACACGCTCAGAATGTACACGTAGAGGTGGGATTGTGAGATACCGCCAGGTGAGTATACCTTGACTGCAATTGTAGCTTGCCAGTTAGAAGACTTTGGCAGATGGCATTGGGTTGTTTAGCATTTCCCTCGGAAGGAGGCTAGGTCAGGACCAATACAGAATAGTAACCATCGGGTACCTGTCATCGGCAGTCAGTGGGATGTGGAAAGACTAGAGCTAAACCAAAATATCATTGACCTTTCACTATCAAGGCATAGTGGTTGAGGGACACACCAAATTGGATGCTAGATTAGTTGTTAGGCGCACATCATTAGCTATTGATGTAGTCTTTCACTAGCTGAGGGAGGGGCCTAGGTGGGGCTACAACCACTGTGAAAAATCAGACCATGCTTGGATATTTGTATTGTAGGCCCTTAAAGGTGGGCCTGTACAAATATGAAAAGGCTCCCGACCGAGTTCTGTGCATTGGATTCAGCCATATTACGGAACTTGGGATACATCAGGTAGTACGTACACATGAGGGTCAAGGTACACGCAATGTGCGGTGTACCGTAGACGTTAGGGCATTACTCCCCATGCAAGCATGGCATAGCGAGGAGGGTCTTATGCGGTAACGTGGCGTTATGATTTAGATTTCCATACGCCGTTCGGTGTGAGATACGCTTTAGTGGCATGGCGATGGAGACCGTGCAAGGAGGGTACTACAGGAAGTACTTTGATATGTTGGGGGTAGCTACATATATACTATGTTAGGTTAATCTACTGGGATGTAGATGGGTACGACATGTGCACAAAGCCTTGAGTGTTGTTAACCCAAACAACTTAATAAATAAGAAAACATAACCGAATGGTATATGCAGGATTATTTCAGAATGTATAATTTTTCCAATCACTAGAACTTTTGTGTTATGACCCCTCCACACAGTATTATTACTTCGGTAAGGATATATTTGATTATATTAAATTTTATCCATTCCGCTGTGAGATGTTTTCTGAGCTCTAATATATTTATTATTTATGTTTTTTTCAGTAGGATACAAAACAAGCCAATTTGAGCATCGATAGATTGGAATTTTAAAAAAAAATTGGTCTGTCAAAATTTGGGTTGTTACAGCTTTGCCCTCAATTGATGTTTTCGCAAGATTTCCAAAATAGTTCTCAAGTTCATCTTATGTTCTTCCTCATCCCTTGAGTAAACTAATATGTCATCAATGAACACAAGTACAAACTTGTTCAACTGATCTCTGAAAAATCGATTCATAAGATCCACAAATTAACCGGTGCATTACTCAATCCAAACGGCATTACCAACCATTCATAAAATCAGAATGGTGTTCTTAAAGTAGTCTTCAGCACACTATCCCTAGCCACTCTCAATTGGTGAAATCCCATTACCAAATCCATTTGGTAAAACACCTTGGCTTCGTGAAGCTGAGCAAATAAGTCATGTATTCGTGGTTGTGGATACTTATTTTTCTTGGTTATCTTATTCAGTTCACGGTAATCTGCGTACAATCACAATGATCCATCAGCCTTGGTCGCAAATATAATAGGTGCACCTCATTCGAATACACTTCTCTATATGAATCCTTTACTCAAAAGATCGTTAACTTGCACCTTTAATTCTTATTGTTCCTTAGGCGCCATCCGCCTTATAGGCATAACAATACGTCTAGCTCCATCCACTAAATTAATTCGAAATTCAATCTCTCACTGTTGTGAAAACCCTTTGACTTCGTCGAACACATCTGAAAACTCTCGTACGATCGGCGCCGATGAAACCCATCCGGTGGAATCACAAGCGAATATCAAAAGCTAACTAGAATTGCATCCTCTGGTAAACAATGTATCACCATCGTTCGCCCTTCCACATTCCCGATTGTCACCTCATGCCTTTCACAATCAACAATAGTCGCGTACTTCTTGAGTTAGTCCATACACAAAGTAATCCCAAACCCAACGAAATTCAAAACAAAACAATCACACATAAATGCGCAACCATGACTCGATAAAACTAGACCACGAAAAAGCGTATGAAGACTAGACGAACCCCCAACTGGATTAGTCATGTCTAATAGTCTATCAACAATCTCTGGTTTTAGACCTAACTTGCAAACAAGCTTATTACAAATAAAGTAATGTGATGCTCCAGTATCAAACAAAACTTGAACTAAAGTGTCTCTAACAGAAAGCATACCTTGGACCGCAATATTCTTCCCCTTCTCCTCCGTAGTGGACCCATCGAAGAAAATGGCACAACATCCAAAGCATACACTCTTACAATCTTCTTACCTTTGGTGGTTCTGGACAGTTCTTCCATGTATGCCCAGGTTTATCAAAGTTATAAAACTTTCCCTCCACCTTTGGGTACTTACACTCATTGGGACAATGGCTTTTCTACTGACAATTAAAACAAGTAATCTCGTCCTTATGCTCCCTGGCCATTCTTCCCTTGTTGCTATTTCCGTTTTCGATTCCACTTTTCTTATTACCACCATCTTGGTGTGGTTTCATTTCCTCCTTACCCCCAACAACAACCTCCTCCTACTGTGGAAACAAACACTCCTTCCTCAATGCTTTCTCGACCAATTTCTCAAAAGGGTCGTCAATATTGTCAATTAGTTCCTTTCCCAAACTCTCATCCAAACCCATAATAAACTTCTCATTCTTTTTGTAAGGAGTCTTAATATACAATCGACAATACTTGGATAAAGCCTAAAGCTCCATTACATATTCAGTGATAGGCCTCCCGCCTTGCTTCGAATCTTCAAACCACTTTAAAAAATATCGATTTCTAGACCACCGAAATGAATTTCTCCTCAAACTTAGTTCTAAAGTGATCCCAAGTGATCTGGTCCTCCGGAGTCTCCAACATAATAGATTTCCACTAATTCATTGCTCGTCCTTGCGGCTTCCTCTTAGTTGCATCACCGATTCCCAAATCTCCTAAAATCCTAACACAAGTATCCAGCCAATTCTGAACTTCAACAGCCGGTTCCGTCCCAATAAATGGCTTGCAACCTAGAGAAGCGTAGTCCTTGCAGAGCTTCGCAAAATCAATAACCCTAGGTGCCTGCACAAGAACACCACTATTTACTGTCGCTGCAGTAGTGGGCATCCTCCTCATGATCGCTGCCATCATGGCCTCGAACATAGCGGGATAATCGAGCATCGCAGCTGTAGCTCTCGACTTGCTATCATCGTCTACCCCTCCAGTTGTAGGCTCATTCCTGGCAGCGTGTCTCGTAGTTCTTCGACTCGTCCTTACTCTGAAACGACAGTTAATTCACACTAGAGAAAGTTGCATTGGTGTTCAAGTGCTTACTAACCTACTATACTATACTTTATATGTTTATATGATATAGAAAACATCCATTAAAAATCACAAATACATCTCCTATACGTTTACACGCTTGCGAACTTTGGGTAAAATCAATTAACCAAAGATCTAACACCAAATGTGATGACCGTCTTGTACCACTCGCACAAGTCGAGGAGAAGTGCGCTATATGATTTGCCAGGCCGATATGGGACTATCATCATGGTAGAATAATTTGGAACAAAGCATGTCGTATAACTAACAACGAATGGATAATATACAATAATAAAATATAAAACATGGTATAGTAATAAAGCAAAACTGAACAGAGAAACAAATTTCCATAAAACCATAGAATCTTAGGTACAATGCTTCTCGATACATGAATCTCTGATTACAATATGCCTCACTACATCCCTCAAAGTCTTAATAACATCAGCATACAACGGAAATAAAATCATTATTAAAGTAGGTAGTAATAGTACGCTAGCCTCCTGCACAACAACATCCGCACCAAACATGCTACTCAGTTTGCCCACCATTAAATTATTGAACAACCAAAGGTAATAAGAGGGAAACATAAAATCTTGAGTCAGACAACAGTCTTAGTGAGCGATAAAATAGCTAACAATAGTTACATAGGACAATATGAGTATAGGCAGATCAACCAACCGATATGCCCAACAACCAACAAGTTAACATGTGAAAACTATCCATCACATGTAACATAACTACCCCCAATACCGCTTGTCTTCAACATCCTAAGTCGATGGCCTACTTAGAGAAATAATGAAGAAAACATAAAATCAACCATACAATTTACAACATCTAATGTCCTAACCATCACCGACTACAGCCGTGAATCCATCAGTTATCGAGCTTGCATTTCACCGGTCAAAAGGGTTAATGGAAAACCCAGATTCTAGCCAAACTACCACACGCCATCATGACTCGTACGTTAGCCTCCTACCTGAGACAACCAGACCACTCCTACCTGAGCGATCCAAGGTACTCGATCCTATCAAATCCTTATGGGTGTCCCCACGATACCTCGGCTTCGAGTCCGCTAGAACCTTCGATAACTAACGATTCCTTAGCACTTCAAATTTACGAGCCTTTCTTCTTGGCGATTTCATCCTTTTTAATTAATTTACCTCTCGACTAATTCCATTATCATCCTTAGTTAGCTCCTACCTGTGTCAACCATTTTCATCCCTGATTAACTCTATCGCAGTCAACCCTTCATCGAACTGTGTCGTAATCCCACGACTAATGCCACATCAACTTAGCTTTGACCACTCTTGGCTGAGTCCACAATCGAAGCACCATTCACCTTTTAGTTGCACATTGATCATTTGAAGTCCATTTCAATCCAAACTTCACCAACAATATAAGGAAGCCAAAACAACCCAACACCCATGATTTCACCTTCCTCGAGCTTACCCTCATGGGTTGGTGCCGACCCATCCAATTAGCCAAAATTGGCTAAGTGGTTGGCCCATGTTCATTCATGCCTCGAGCACTTTCCTCCAACCCATTCTCTAATTGTTTCGATGTTCACATTAAAGTTTTATGTTGGTCTATGCATGTCTCGATCAATCAACCTTCGACTCATCACAAACCAACTCCTAATGACCTGAAATTTCACTAGTAGCTTCAACTCAATCCTATAATGCCACACACCAAAAATCACGGCCACCAGATGCATCCCCATAGGTCAGTGCCGACCCTCATGGGTCGGTGCTCACCAATGCGCTCAGTGCATATGGGCATGAAAATTTTAGTGTCCTATCTTTACTTCTTCTAGAGTGCCTCCACGAAGTTTTGTTTGAATCCAATCATCTGAACCTCCGATTTGCTCTGTTCTTCAACCCTATGATTCTCTGACAAACAATCTAACATATAACTCAAGCAGTGCAATCAACTCAATCAAAACAAACAACAATGCATAGAGCAATTATCATACAGACTAGAAAAATTCATAATCATAGCATAAACATGAGATCTATCATGACTTGGATCTAAATATATGAACAAACATAATTAATCTAAAAGTTATCCAGTTAATACGATCAAAATAGTTTTCCTAAGGTCTCTAGGTCTGAATTAAACATACATTATTAGATCCAAGGTCATTTTAACATGAAACATATGAATATAATCTTAATTTACCCGTACAATCCGTAGCTTCTATGCGAGAGATATCTATCACTCATCAATTTCTAGATTTGATTCCTATTTTAAGTTAAAACGGCGATTCCTCCCAAACTGCTGAACCAAATCCTTTATGTGACCACTCTACGGAATTGTAAACAACCATTATCCAATGAAATTGACCTCAACACCTAATTTGATTCCTATTTTAAGTTATGGTCCAAACAGTAAACTTAAGGGGAAAATGGCTATATTTGAATTCGGTAAAAATCACGGACATGTCTCACATCTGCATGAACGACATATTAAAATATTAGAATGATTCGAGCAATAGGAAATAAAATATAATTATTTTATGATTGGTCGATACGAAAAATACGGTTCAGTAATGGACGTAGGCACAACTTACTGAACCACTAAAAATCTTAGTTTTATTTACTTTTCAGTACTCTATGCATGAACTGTGATTGGATTTATATATAACTTGTACACATTGGGTGTTGGCGTGTGAAGCGACCAATTTCCCATATCAACACATATAATATCAAATATAATTAAAACGGATTTGAAACATGAAACACAAAGTATCAAACCTTAAATCTTAAAATAATTATAATATATGTTATGAAAAAAATACTTTGAGAATTTATTTTGAAATTCATTTGAAAACAATTGAAAAACATTTTAAAATCATTTGAAAAGAGATCAAATGAGTGTAATCGAGTTTTAACATATATAACTAAGCCTTTAACACATACCATCATTATTCTTGAACTCTTGATTACTCATGAGTCTTGATTCGCATCACCGGTCTTGATTAGCCTCTCAAATCATCACGAGCAGCCTTGTTACTGCACAGTCTTGATTATCAACACTTATTATAAAGTCTACACTATTTATTATATATATGATCATTAGTAATAACTATTAACATAATCATAAATAGCTATATATATATATTTTATACCAATACTTGTCATACCTGTTGTGCATGTTATTCCTTCACTAACTAAAGCAACTTATTATTCAAAACCTAACTTTGTCCAAAACAAATAATAGTAACTCAAATGTCAAACAACCTCTGTCACATACGTCATATCAAAGTACAAAACAAACAACCCCTCTCATGTTCCAACATAAACCAAAACAGGTAGAATGACAAAAAGAAGAAGTGAATACATGAATAAAACGAGAATACAAACCCCAAATTGAATGGTCCAAGCTGTCTATGTCACTTTTTGCCGTATGAGCCTAATGGAAGGAAAAAATATTGCATAATGGGTTAGACATAAAGTCTGGTGAATAGAAGTGATTATTAGAAATTAAACAATTAAGAGCTAATAGACTTGAGAATAGCTCTGGTATTACGAGGGTAAAGTGAACATGCATTACTTAGGGTGATTACTTGGATGGTTTACTTAGTTGATTGTTTGCACTGTAGCTGCCACAATAAAGGGATTGATTCCTATTTTAGACCCAGATGTTCGACCTTCATTCTCTAGATGAAGCTAGCCTGATAGTTGGTTCCCGTAATACTAACTAAGAACTCTCTCAGCCCCAAATAAGTAGCCATCCACTGATTCAGTAGATGCATATAACTAGCACTAGATGCAACAACGAATTATTTACCTTAATCGATGCAGCATGATTGGTGATATCCAGTACACACCAATTGTCGTCCGTCTATTGACCACTTAGTTACCATGATCGGCGATGTGCGTCCAATCTTCCATTGGTATAGATCCAAATCCACTTAATTACCTAATCGGCATTTGATCGATATGGGCCTAAATAAATAATCATCTAAGTGTGCTCTCACCTCAATCACTAAGATTGAGTATTATCTGTTGGGTACTTATTTACCCTAACTAGCATGCATGTCTGTAGCTAGTACGGTCCCCCAATATACGTATTATTATGACATTCCTTATTTGACCCTGAAAAAATAATCATAACATCATAATATGTTTGTTTTCTTTTTATTTCCTTTCTACTTCATGATAGTCCCTATTTTACCATGAACTAATAATATAATTTGTCTGTTTTTTCAAAATTTTCTTAAAAATGTGTGTTAAAAATCTACTTGCATATTCTAAGGCTCTTCTTTTTAGTCTATTTTCTTGATCTACACGTTTTACTAATTTTAGGTATTTTCTGTAAATTTGATGTTTTTCTAATTAATTCATGTTTCGTGAAAAATGCTTTCTTTCCTTTATTTTTTACACAAATTAAAGGATGAAATTTACTTACAAATCTACTATAGAATTATTAACTATTTTAACATGTACCAAAAAGATGTAAATAACTGTAAATGAATTGTAGATTATGAAACTGTAAAGAAATAGGCTAAAAATATAATTGTTTAGAAAATAAATTAGAAAACTAAAATAACTGTAAACTGCGATTGTTTTTAACCCTATTACTTTAACTATTCAAATTCTAAAATAATAACTTCCACTCACCTTTTGTCCTGAGATGATGCCTGTGGTCCTACCTAATGCCCATCCATATGCCTTCTAATGTTTCTAATTTATATTCTTCTTTTGTGGAAAATTATTTATCTACATTTAAAAGTTAAGACAGAACTCAGAAGAAGAGGAAATGAGTGAAATGAAATGTCTAGGTTGAGGTACAATTTATAGGTGTGTTAGAGGATCTCAAACAATAGGATTACCTGATTAGATATAGTCTTGCCACATCGTAAACCCATATCTGTAACAACACGTAAAATATGGGCTAGTTTAAATTTTTTTATTTTTGGCAATTTTAGTGAATTTTGAATATTTAAAATGAATTATTTTAAATAATAACGACGAAAAATTTATTTTGAATAGAATTAGAATGTATATATTTACGTACGCCGTCATTAGAATATAAATATTTATTTAATTATAAAAGGAATTGAAAATGGTGTGGTAGTTCGATAATTCGATTTCAAATTTCAATTGAACGTACTGGGTGCCAAATAAACTGGATTGTAGTGAAACGAAAAATATTTAAATCTGTTAGTGAATACCTTTCTAACGAATCTGAAAAATTGAAATTTCATAGCGGGGATCAAAAGATATGTCCAGTGCGTTTATCGTCTTTCGCTGTGTTATTTATATATTTCCGCTGTGCACTGTATTACATTTATGTAAATTTATCTTCCGATGTGTATTATATTTCGATATACTCTGATATTCTGTACTCTGATGTAACATTATTATGATGTTTATAGAAGTCTTATGTTATTTGTTCTGATGTGTTGTATACCCAGAGTTAGCGTATGCGGGATTCGAACGGTCTTGGTCGATTTAGCGATCAATTAGGTCCGGGCGAAATCCGTGTCGTTACACCTGGTATCGGAGCTTTGGTTAACTCAAATCTTTGGGGTACAACTCATTAGGACTGAACAAAAGACTCATCAGAGGTAGGATTAGTAATGTCCTATAAAAGAATCCTCATTAGAGATAGAATCAGTAGCATTCTAGAATGAGTGACTCGTTAGAGATGGGGTTAGAAATGCCCTAGAATGAGTCGAGAGTTATTTGTTTATAAATAACGTATTTGTGATTATATATATAATCTGGTTTTAGAAAATATGATTTTAAATATATAAAGTTATATATTTGAAAAATCTAATCAATTAATTGATTGTTGGTTGTGTTGTTTGATTATTAGTTAACTAATAAAATCAACATTTGAATTGAAGGAACCAATTAGGCCAAATTGTATACAAATTGAACCAAATAGTAAACTGTATTGAAAATTGGTTGCAAATGCATGCATATACATGTACTAACAATGAACAGGTCATAGCAAGGAGGCTAGAGCAGAGAAATAAAATTGTTTGCCCAACAAATAGGTACATGTTTACCATAATTTACTGTTTTGTTTGGGTGATGATGACTTTATGAGCCGCTTGACTTTTTCTTTTTCTTTTAGAGATCAGAGGGCCTGTATGGAAATTTCGGGATTTTCCCGGTGCTCCCGGTGCAGGGGAAGTTATGGCGAAATTTTTCGAAAATTTAGGGTGTTAGCCAAATTTTTGAAAAATTTAAAAAGTTCTTAAAAGCTGAAAAGTTGAAGAACTTAAGCCGTAACGGAAAAAGTGAAAGTTGAGTTGATTAGTTAAACAACTTTTGGCTTCATTCCTTTTCGGGGACGAAAAGTTTTAAGTGGGAGAGATTGTAACAACTCGTAAAATCTGGGCCAGTTTAAAATTTTTATTTTTGGTAATTTTAGTGAATTTTGAATATTTAAAACGAATTATTTTAAATAATAACGACGAAAAATTTATTTTGAATAGAATTAAAATGTATATATTTACATACGCCGTCATTAGAATATAAATATTTATTTAATTATAAAAGGAATTGAAAATGGCGCGGTAGTTCGATAATTCGATTTCAAATTTCAATTGAACGTACCGGGTGCCAAATAAACCGAATTGTAGTGAAACCAAAAATATTTAAATCTGTTAGTGAATACTTTTCTAACGAATCTGAAAATTTGAAATTTCATAGCGGGGTTCAAAAGATATGTCCAGTGCGTTTATCGTCATTCGCTATGTTATTTATTTATTTCCGCTGTGCACTGTATTACATTTATGTAAATTTATCTTCCGTTGTGTATTATATTTCGATATACTCTGATATTCTGTACTCTGATGTAACATTATTATGATGTTTAAAGAAGTCTTCTGTTACTTGTTCTGATGTGTTGTATATCTAGAGTTAGCGTATGCGGGATTCGAACGGTCTTGGTCGATTTAGCGATCGATTAGGTCCGGGCGAAATCCGTGTCGTTACAGCTGGTATCGGAGCTTTGGTTAACTCAAATCTTTGGGGTACAACTCATTAGGACTGAACAAAAGACTCATCATATGTAGGATTAGTAATGTCCTATAAAAGAATCCTCATTAGAGATAGAATCAATAGCATTCTGGAATGAGTGACTCGTTAGAGATGGGGTTAGAAATGCCCTAGAATGAGTCGAGAGTTATTTGTTTATAAATAACGTATTTGTGATTATATATATAATATGGTTTTAGAAAATATGATTTTAAATATATAAAGTTACATATTTGAAAAATCTAATCAATTAATTGATTGTTGGTTGTGTTGTTTGATTATTAGTTAACTAATAAAATCAACATTTGAATTGAAGGAACCAATTAGGCCAAATTGTATACAAATTGAACCAAATAGTAAACTGTATTGAAAATTGGTTGCAAATGCATGCATATACATGTACTTACATTGAACAGGTCATAGCAAGGAGGCTAGAGCAGAGAAATAAAACTGTTTGCCCGACAAATAGGTACATGTTTACCATAATTTACTGTTTTGTTTGGGTGATGATGATTTTATGAGCCGATTGGCTAGCCGCTTGGCTTTTTCTTTTTCTTTTAGAGATCAGAGGGCCTGTATGGCAATTTCGGGATTTTCCCGGTGCTCCCGGTGCAGGGGAGGTTATGGCGAAATTTTTCGAAAATTTAGGGTGTTAGCCAAAATTTGAAAAGTTCTTAGAAGCTGAAAAGTTGAAGAACTTAAGCCGTAACGGAAAAAGTGGAAGTTGAGTTGATTAGTTAAACAACTTTCGGCTTCATTCCTTTTCGGGGACGAAAAGTTTTAAGTTGGGGAGATTGTAACAACCCGTAAAATCAGGGCCAGTATAAAATTTTTATTTTTGGCAATTTTAGTGAATTTTTAATATTTAAAATGAATTATTTTAAATAATAACGATGAAAAATTTATTTTGAATAGAATTAGAATGTATATATTTACATACGCCGTCATTAGAATATAAATATTTATTTAATTATAAAAGGAATTGAAAATGGCGCGGTAGTTCGATAATTCGATTTCAAATTTCAATTGAACGTACCGGGTGCCAAATAAACCAGATTGTAGTGAAACCAAAAATATTTAAATCTGTTAGTGAATACCTTCTAACGAATCTGAAAAATTGAAATTTCATAGCGGGGATCAAAAGATATGTCCAGTGCGTTTATCGTCTTTCACTGTGTTATTTATTTATTTCCGCTGTGCACTGTATTACATTTATGTAAATTTATCTTCCGCTGTGTATTATATTTCGATATACTCTGATATTCTGTACTCTGATGTAACATTATTATGATGTTTATAGAAGTCTTCTGTTATTTGTTCTGATGTGTTGTATACCCAAAGTTAGCGTATGCGGGATTCGAACGGTCTTGGTCGATTTAGCGATCGATTAGGTCCGGGCGAAATCTGTGTCGTTACGATATCTAACCCTTTATTTCAGAAATCAACATTTTAAATTCGAAGATTTCTGAACCAAGCACTTTCGTTATGCACCAGCCATATTTTAGGCCAGGCTGCGAAGGCAGGTCGACCTACCCTCTAAGGGAAATCAACCTTCCCATTGGAGAGTCGACCTGTAATAGGCCTAGATATTTTTTCCTTGTATTTGATCTTAGTTTCTGATATCTGAATTTTCTCGTAGCTCTTTCATGTTAATTTGGATATTAACAAGTGATATATGAAAATTGTAACAACCATGGTTTTTTGATTACCTGTATAAGAAAGTAAATAATGCTTATAATGGGTTAATTGAAATTTAACTTGATTTGGAAAGGATTACTCGCAAAATCCTTTGAGTTGAACAAAGCAAGGGTTTTTGACTTAAGTATGTGCAAATTGTTGAGTTGAGTTGAACTGTGTCTAAGGAAGCAATTCAATTTAATATTAATTGGTTAATCAAAGAGAATAAATATTAGTTGGAGAAAACTATTAAATTAATCATTAAGTTGACTAGTTAATGAGTGTTTTTCTAACTTGCGGTAATCTGAGTAATTAAATTGAATGGTTGAATTGAATCAAATAAATGAATAAAAAAATCAATTCAATATTGGACTATTAAATAAATTTAAATATAGAAAAAGTTTTGCAAAACTTTATAGTGAAATTCACAGTAAAATATGTGTTCAAAAGATTTTTGTATGTCATATTGTAATAAATTGTAATATATAGTTGAATAATGAATTTGGGTGTAAAATTTGGTTTTCTAAATTTACTAAAATGTAAACATAAACATAAAATGTAAATATTGATTGAAAAATCAATATTTGAGTGATAAAATAAATTAAATAGGGTTGTACATTTATTTCTATTAAAACCAATGAAACTGTGTAATTTTATGGTTTAAAATGTAAGTTTTAAAACAAATAAAATGTAAAATGATTATTTAATTATTTAATTGTTTATGATAAGATTAGTTTGTAAATTGTAAAGAAAGATTTTTAAACATGTTTAGGTAATTTTTATAATTTCAACAATGTGAAACTTTTAACCATTTGGTGATAAAATTACTTAACAGTGAATAAATATATGTATTTTCGGTCAAACATAGTTTAATTGATAATTACATAACCTAATTAACTAAGCTCATGCTGATTGGGCCCTAAAGTAGTCCATTAGCAAAATAACGAAAAGAGAGAAATCTGGAAAATAGAAGTGTATGTATCCTTTTTTCTCTCTCAATGCTTCATCTTCCCCTTGGTCTTGGGTAAGAATCCAGAAAATAAAAAATAGGAATACCTCTCCAAATCTTTAACTTAATGCCAAACATTGATACAAATTGAATAAAGGCTTGCAAATCTAATTTAACTAGGTAATTACAACAAAACCAGAGATTCTTTTTTTCTTTTTTCTCAAATTTTAGAAAATATGATTTATTATAAAAATTCATATGCCTTTCATGTCTTTGTTTTTCTTCTTCTCCAAGTTCTTGAAGCTCTTACAGGTTATTTCAAGACCAAAGCTCAAATCTTTTTTTAATTCGCTGCTTCCAAATCAAAAGTGAGTGAAAAGTCATGCAATCTAGTGTAATTGAATTATCCGTATCAATATTGTGGTTCATGTGATCCATATTCATTACTATAAACAAAAAGCAGAGATTTTGTTTACAGTAAGCTTGTGGTTTGTGTATCTAGCTTTGTAAACCTGTAACTTCTTCGTTTTGCACGGGAATCATGCTATATTTTTTTTATTGTAGCCTACATGTTGCTAGCTTGTTCTATGTGCTTAATCTTATGTCTGAAATTCATTTGTAAAACTATTGAAATGCTACACAAAGTTGAGCATGAACAAGGCAGGGAAAAGCCAATGGTTGCGAGACCTAAAGGTCAACCGAAACTTCTATAGGGTCGACCTTCAGGTCAACCTATAGGAGTTATAGGTCGATCTATAATGTGTCTCGGGTCGACCCAAGCAACACTAATTTGGTGCCTGAACGAACCTATTTCTGTGCGATCGATTGCCTTGTGCTAATGGTTTCTGAGCTTTTAAGATTTATTTTGAGTTGATTTTAAATGGTTATTTTCGTATATTGAATAGCCAAAATTTAAATATCCATTCATATAATGAATTGACAAGTTTTGGTGAGTTTTGTATGTTTCGATTTCATGATTCCTTTTTACTAATTCTATGCACGTGATTTCTAATCCAAGCGTATAGAACTTTAACTCAAACCAAATAATTTTGTGAATTGATTTGTAAAATAAATATATATTCCAAACTGTTGTATATATTCTCTCTATTATCAAAAGATATTCCTAAAATAATCTATAAATAGTTTTCAAAAACATTTTAAAGTCTCATTTTCTTGAAGAGTATTTTTTATATAAAATCATATGTTTTGCGCCCTTAGAGGGAAAGAGAATGTGATTTAAACAGGATGATAAACTATGTAGTATAGGCCCCATGCATTTATTATATCGGTTAATTCCAAACTTGTTCGATTGAAGCTACACCATTATGAAATCAACTGTTATATAGTAGACTAATAACTGAGAACATGTGCTATAGGACGCAAAGTTACCATTGTTTGGATTATTGTTTGAGAGTTGATGACACATTTTGTGGACCTTCAGGTTATATCTGTTTTTCCAGTATTAGTCTCTCGGGTCATTTGTGTTATACTCTTGATCCATTTGTGTTAGACCTTCGGGTCATTTGTTAGGCACCATATATGTGTTAATAGAACTTGGCAGGCTTTAGCCTTTTGGAATATGCACTTGCAGCGTAACTTAGACTCTCTTTATATGATAAGGATCCATCTTTTGTGTTATTTTTAGATTTCATTATTTACTTGTTTCTAGAATTTGTAATTTCAAAATATTTCACCATTTTGCGAGTATGAATTATGTGCATATAACTTATGACCTAATTTGAGAATTTATTGTATAATGATTCTATTTTGCGATTTGAACTCCTAAGTGAATTCTATGTGTTGTGATCTTGGAATTTCCATCACTGTGTTTATGAGATTTGGGGTTTCCTTTTTATACATACTTAAGCCCTTAGCTTAAGACATTTGGGTTGATGGAAATACCGGTACATTGTGAACTCACTTACATGAGAATCATATTTGAGATCACCGTGTACTATTCCCTTACATATCATGATTATGTGAACTTTATTGTTCCTTCTTTATTAAGAGGAATCACTTATCATGTGCAATTACCTTTACTTATCTTTCTCTAACTAACTCGTGTAAGCTAGATTGACTTGTGAATTTTAAATACTCGGGTCAGACCGAGTTGTTTCATGGTAGAATCCTTCCGGTACCCACTTAGTTGATTCTATTATGAACTTTTGCATCGACTTTTAGGGATTCTTAGGCATATTTTTGTGTATTCGTCCAATCGCACTCTGATGTACATATCTTTGTAGCGACATATTGTATATATTTGTGATTTGTACAACCACTCACTTGTGTATCATTGTGTATTGTACATTTTGTACTTGATGTATGTATATATATTGTTTTGTCTAATATTCGGTAGTTTGTGTTATACTTTTTTTATTATGTCTTGTTCTAAGTTGATCCATTGGCCACTATAATATTGTATTAAGCTAGAATTAAGTATGTTGATCCACTTGAGGTAAGGAAAAAATGAGCACTAAATCGATGTACTTGATATTTGTTTAATACATGACTCGCGGATGGTCTCTCCTAACCAACCATATTGTCTGCACTAGCAGACTGTATTACTAGTTATACTCTTTGTTATTGTGGATCTCAAGGTGGGGCATCATAAAACCTACGCAGAAAATCTCCGCTGACTCAACGGTGCAACTCCTAAAGCAAAATTCATAAATTCCATAGACTTATTTTATTACTTAATGAATTTATTAATTAGACTTGATTACTTAACAATCGAGGTTCTAATCAGCCTTTGAGTTCTAGTTCCGATCTCTATTATAAATATATTAAGCATCGCTTATTTTCACTTGCAGTTCTTAACCCACCACAAGAGAAGCATCAGGTGCAATTTGATCGCTTGAATCGGTTACACAGTGGTGATCAAAAGTTCTGGACCATCAAAGACTGCTTAGTGGATGAATATCTTCATCGGCATCGCTTAGTCGCTATAACTCGTAGCATAGGTCATTGGGAGGGCCCTTATGTGTATATACCTCCGGTCGAGGGGCCAATCAAAATTTTACCCGAGCATGGGGAAAGGTCAAAGGATCCGATGATACCTTAAAAGAGTCCTTCTTCATCTTCGACTCAAGATGCAAACTAGCGAATATAACAAAAAATGATAGAGATTACAACATCACTCCTGAGGATGTAGCCACTCCTGAAAGACCAGCTTCCCCAAACGAGTTGTCGTCGGTTGTTCCTCAATGGGATAATCCTACCATTGATGATTCTATATATCGGGGTTTGGGAAACCTTCCCTTGCCCGAGACCGTTTACACTTCGGAAGATTTTGCGATGAATCCTCTCTCAGAAGAAGAAGTTACTCCTGTGAAGGATGGGGGGACTGCACATACTGGCCTCACCCCAGGCTCTGGTTTGTTAGGTGGGGATACCACTTAGGATATACACCTCACTCTAGCACTGCACGTCACAGCACTTATGTCTTAATTTCCTACTTATTCTAACTCTTTCTCATTTCGTTTTAAAAGACAAATGAGGCGTCCCCGTTACTACATGAGATATGTTCGTTCGAGCATTCCCCCGATGGATTCTAGTGCAAGGCATGATCAGCACGAGAGCCGAGGCTGAAATGATGGAAGGAATCGGCCTTCACAGCCTTATCGGTTCTCCCGTTCTCGGTCCCTGCTCGCAAAGATTCAGACAAGCATAAGGGTCAACCTTCACATCATGAGGGGGATAAGCATGCTTCCAAACCTCCTGCTTCATCTAAAGATAAAATTTCTCTAGAAGGCTCTTCAAAGAAAGGACCCAATCCAAAAGAGAAACAAAAATAATCGGGGAAAGGAGCAGAGAAAAGCAGGTCCATTATGAAGCTAAAGCATCGCACTATTGACATCACCACTATGAGGCCAGTTATACTTGATTATGAGAACTAGGCCAGACTAAAGTTCCTGAAGGAACAATTTCCTGAACACCATTTCGGGCATTTGCACTTCGTTCCAAAGCTCAAACCAGTAGATCCTGACTAGGCCGCTGAAGTCAAAGCGAAAATAGATTTTGTGGATTCTCAGTATAAGGAGATGAAGAAGTACTCGAAGACCCTTTCCAAAATCATTAGCGATTTAATTGCCAATGTAAAGACAATGAGTGATGCTGTCGAGTAAAATGCAAAGGCTATCGAATATTCTGAGAAAGATCTCGAGGTGCCCAAGCCAAACTTGTCCTTGTGCAATGTGATGCAAACAATTATAAACAGCAGTTTGAAGAACTGCAAAAGCGCTATCATTCCAACCTCGAGTCCCATAGTCAGGAGCGCATGGATTTAAAGAGATAAGACGAGGGTGTTAAGTCTGAAAGCACCGCTGCAAAGCTGGTTTGCACTTGTCTTGAGCAGGAGAAAGTAGAATTAGTTAAAAAGAATGCCGAGCTCGAAGCCAAATTGCTGGAGGTTGAAACAAGTGAAACTCTTGCCAAGGGGAATGTGAGTGTAGCTTTACAACAAGTCGAGAAAATCAATGATCAGCTTGCATATTCTTAAAAAGAGTTGGATGGAAGTATTGAAACTATGATTGGATTTTTTACTCAAGTGATCTGTCACTGAGACATTGCATGGCTGAAAGATTACCCTATTCCCCTGGTACATGCATGGAATCAAATAGTCGGATGGGAAAAGCAAGAACTCCATGTGGATTCGATCGACGAGGACAAGTTAATGGAGAAATATCTGAGGGGACAGGAAACAGCACGCTTGGCTGAAGGGAGCAAAATTATTGCTGCTGCTATTGAGGATGGAAAACGTCAAGCCAAGGGGAAAGACACTATCGAAAATGGTTCTTCTTTTTCTGCCCTAAGAGCTACCGAAATGGAAGGATATGATCCAGAGAACCCGGGGTATCCCAGGGCTTCTTTATTATCTCCTATTACCGAAACAAATTTAGAGACTCCTATTAATCCTATTGAAAAATCATCCGAAGATATCTCCATCTTTTCACATCAGTTTGTTAAAGCCATCTCAACTTTTCGTCAAATAGTTGGACAAACAATTAAAGAATACGAGTTTTCTCCTTAGTTAATAATTGTTTCATATCGCTCTGTAGGTGCAAAGATCACTGAGAAGATGGATAAGCAACCAGAAGGAACCACCAGATCAAAACGTGCTGAAAAGGTGCTGGAGAAAAAGGATGAAACCACTGGATCCGAACCTGCAGAGAAGGTCGGAGAAAAGGAGGATGAGGTTGCTGGCAAAAATATTCTACCATCTGATTCTGAAGTTCCCTAAGATGGGGAGATAATAGATGCCTTGAAAGATGATGGTGGTAATGACGGGCATCATGAGGATGACGAGGTTGTTGTAACTGGTGATTCGGAGAATGCTGACAGCATGACTTTGGCCAATATGAAGGAGAAGCGAGATAAACTTTTGAAAGCAAAAGTTGAGGAGGAAGATCCCAAGAGTCTTAAACCTCTTGATGTAGTGCCTCTTGGGCCAAGGTTAGTTGTCAAACTTTCAATTAGGTCAATCACCGAGGAGCTTGCTAAAAAAATCTTCTATTGATCCTAGTGTTCCAGATCTAGGGAAGAAGAAATCGAAGCGTGTTTTGACTGAGGCCGAGAAGGAGGATAAGACAAGCTCAAAGCTGCTAAAAAAGAAAAATCTACTCCAAAGCCCAAGTGAAAAGCAGTTTTTATCTTTTGCATTGATTTCCCTTTGGCCCGTTGTGGTTGTAGCGAGTACGGCCTCGTATTTCTTTGCTTAGTCTTTTTTGTATAGATCTGCACCCACGTAAATAAAGTAGTTTCTTTCTTGCAATATTTAGTGTTCGTAAGTTTGTCAATTACTTTGTCTAAGTGTGATACAAACAATTCATAATAAATCACATCACGAGGTGGTCAATGATAGTATGTGATGTATATGCATATGCCCCCAATCAATCTTGAATGAGATGCCCAACCAGGGCCTGTTTAAGATTGATTAGGTTCGATATTCAACTACCCCTAGCTCTTTGGCGGGGTTAAGAGTCTTCAAATAGTCGGTGCTCGTCTTTCAGCACCTTTATACTCTCCTATCGTACAGTCAGGTTAGAGTGGATTTGAGGCGGTCTTTTGTCATGGTGCACCTTCATGCCTCAAAGACGTCGTCTTCCCGTCTTTTATACACTCTCTTGACTTGTGAGAGTAGAATCTGGGACGTCGTCTTCAAATCCTTCTTTTTTTTATATCGTTACGTAAGTGGTTATCATATTTATTCTAGTATTTGTTCGAATTTCTAATGTTTTCGACTTACATTATGACAATCACATAACATACATGAAACAAAATTCGAACAGGAAAAATAAATCACAAGCAATATTTATAGTGGTTCGGCCAAGTCGTGACCTACGTCCACTTTATAATCTTTTTTTTCATATTAAACGGACTTTTCTAGGCAAGTCATGCCTTTTTTACATGGCTTATAAAACAAAAGAAAACGATATAAATTCAAGTCAGGTATCGTTGCAAATGTTGGGCGTTCCAGGCTCTAGGAGTTTCTTCACCATCAACGGACGTTAACTTGAAAGCTCCTATATCAAGCTTCCTTTGGATGGAATATGGTCCTTCACACTTTGGACCTAAATGAACTAGAGGCGGGAAGACTCGCTTTAGTACTAGATCTCCAGGTTCAAAGGTCCGAGGATGAACCTTTCTGTCATAATAGCGAGCCACTTGGCGTCGGTGCCTTGATACATGCAAGTCCACTGCGTCCCTTTTCTCTTTAATCATGTCCAGGGACTCGAGTAGGAGCGCTTTATTTGTCATCAGGTCATAATATGTCACCCTACGAGAGGGGACTTTAAGCTCCACCGGGATTACCGCTTCGGATCTAAAGGAGAGTGAAAAAGGGGTGTGACCGGTAGTCGTCCTGAAGGTCGTCCAATAGGCCCATAAGGCTAGTGGTAATTCACCAACCCACATGGCCTTTGCTCGTTCTAACCGCTTCTTAAAAATGGATTTTATAACTTTATTTATCGCTTCAACTTGTCTGTTTGACTGTGGGTGCGCTACAACAGTATACCTCTTGTCAATCTTATATTTTTGGCAGAAATTTCTAAATTCTGCGCTATCGAATTGGGTTCCATTATCAATTATACTGGTTTTTGATATCGCAAATCAACAAATGATATTCCTGACCACAAAGCTTATCACTTTTGTTGTCGTGATCGTGGTCAAATGTTCGGCCTCCACCCATTTCTTGAAATAATCCACGACCACAATCGCATATTTATCTCCTCCTTTAGCGATTGCAGGGTCCCGATGATGTCTAATCCCCACATTCCGAACGACCATGTAATAACCATTGATTTAAGCTATCTTGGGGGTGCCCTTGGAACTATATCAAATCTTTGGCACTTATCGCAGCGTCGTGAGTGATCAGCCGCATCTTTATTTATGGTAGGCCAAAAATAGACATATCGTAATACTTTCTTTGCTAAATTTTGGCCTCCGGTGTGATCTCCACACTTACCTTCATGTACTTCTCTCAGTACATGCTTGATGTCGTTGTGTGCTATACACCATAATAGAGGCATGGAAAATCCTTGGCGGTAAAGGATGTCGTCCTGTATAACGTACCTTGCGGATTTACGTATTACGGCTCGTCTCATGCTCGTTTTTGATAGGAGAGTTCCACTCTTAAGGAAGTTCTTAATCGATATCATCCTTGACTCCCTTTCTGGTTAAGTTTCCAGGGATGATCTGACTTCCATTTGGTCAAATCTTGGTGATTCCAATATCTCTATTAGAACCGTCTCGGTTTCTTCTAGGTTGTCACAACTTGCTAACTTAGCCAGTCGGTCTGCCTTTTGGTTTTCTACTCTCGGGGTATGAGTTATGCTGTAATGTTCCAGGTTACCTAGTCACTCCTCTACTTTTTCAAGGTGAGTAACAGGCCGAGGTCCCCTGGTTTCGAATTCATTTCGAACTTAGCAGACAACTATCTTGGAGTCACAGAATATGTCCAGTGTCCTTATACCTAGTTCCTTAGCGAGTTTTAGCTCGACAATCAGGGCGTCGTATTCAGAGTCATTGTTGGTGGTAGAGAATTCCAACTGCAAGGCGTAGTAAATTGATCGTCCTTCAGAAGTAGTTAAGACAGATCCGGCGCCGGACCTTCGATCATTCTTAGCCTTATCTGTATATAATTTCCATGGGCTAAGTTCTAACTTATGCTATAAAGTGACAGTCTTGTCATCCACTGGTTCTTCCTCGGGAGTTGTGAATTCTGCTATAAAGTCATCTAGGGCCTGTCCCCTTATTGATCTCTTAGTTGAAAGTTTAAATCAAATAAGATTAAATCGATATTCCACTTAAGCAATCGTCATGATGCTTTGGGTCGCTGTAACACTTATCTCAGTGGCTAATTGATGTATATGACTATCGGGTGAGCTTGAAAATATTGGTGGAGCTTTTGGGATGCAATCATGAGGCTATAAGCGATTTTTTCTATTTTCGGGTAATTGCGTTCTGCAGCTACTAACTTCTTGCTTACGTAGTACACCGACCTCTGGATCTTGTCTTCTTGACGCACCAAAGATGTGCTGACATCATGAGACGACACTACCAAATATATGAACAGGTCCTCATGATCCACCGGCTTTGATAGTATTGGGGGCTTCTCTAACAAGTTCAAAAAAATTTGGAAGGCCTCTACACAGTCGGGGGTCCATTCAAAATTACGTTTCCCTCATTTATTTAAATCAAAGAATGGAACGCATTTGTCTGTGGCTTTGGAAATGAATCTGCTCAATGCCTCAACTTTCCCAGCTAAGCTTTGAATGTCTTTAATCTTCTGTGGTTCTTCTATGTTCTTGATTGCTACTATTTGATCAGGATTAATTTCGATTCCTCGAGAACTCACAATGAAACAAAGGAATTTCCCTGATGCAACCCAAAATGAGCATTTTAAGGGGTTCAGTTTCATCCCGTACCTCCGTAAAAGTCAAACACTTCTGGCAAATCTTTCGTATGATCAGAAGATTGCCTGGACTTTACAAGTATGTCATCTACATAGACTTCCATTGTTTTCCCGATCTGATTATAGAACATTTGATTTACCAAGCGTTGATATGTGGCTCCGGCCTTCTTTAGTCTGAATGGCATTACCACATAGCAGTATAATACCAATTTCGTGATAAAACTTGTATGCCTTTGATTTGGCACATGCATGGGGATCTGGTTATATCCCGAATACGCGTCCATGAAGGAGAGAAGTTCGTGTCCAGCTGTAGAGTCCATTGGCTGATCAATCATGGGAAGTGGGAAGCTGTCTTTTGGACAAGCTTTGTTCAAATCGGAAAGTCAATGCATGTCCGCCATTTTCCATTTGATTTTTTAACCAAGATGATATTTGATATCCAGTCGGGATATGTCGAATCTCTAATAAACCCATTGTCCTTTAACTTTTCTGCTTCTTCCTTTAAGGCTGCTGATCTTTCAGGGCCCAACATACGTCTTTTCTGCTTGACTAGAGGATGGTTTGGATTTAAACTAAGCAAGTGGATCATAACCGCGGGAGAAATCCCATGCATGTCTGCATGAGTCCAAGCAAAAACATCGAGGTTTGCTCTCAAAAAATCAGTCAATTCCTTCGTCTAGAAAGAATCTAAATGAGACCCAATCTTCAAGACCTTTGTCCGGACATCATTATCGATTGGGATATCAATAGTCGCTTCATTGGATGTCGACTTTCTAGTTCATGGTTCTTCGTCTTCCCTAGGATCGATATCTTCGGGAATTTCGTTAGGCAATTCCCTAAGCAGTATAATCTTTAACTACTACGCTGAATTCTCCTTAGCAGGAGAGGAAGTGTCTTTTGGTTCTACGTTTAACCCTTTTAGCAACATCTTCAATTCTACCATGTAGCTAGCTCGTCCGGTGGCTTGATCATCTCTCATTACTCCCACTCCCGCTTCGGTTGGAAATTTTAACAATAGGCACTAGGGCGCGATGCAGGCCTTCAATTCTGCGAGGGCTGGCCGACCCAAAAATGCATTATAGGGTGAGCCGATGTCTAGAACTACAAATAGGAGGATTATCACTCTCCGGCGATTTCCTTGTCCCAATGTCACTGACAGTTTTACATATCCTATTGGAGTTGTCGAGGCCCCATTGAAACCGCATATCCATTCCTCACAAGGCTTCAAATCTTTCAGTTCAAGTTTCATCTGATCGAATGCTTTCTTAAAGAGAATATTAATCGAACTCCCATTATCCACTAATACCTTATGAACTAGAGCTGGGCCGGTAGTGGTAGTGATCACCAATGGGTCATCGGTAGGTGATTGGACTCCAGTATCATCTCTGACCTGAAATATGACATCATCTGACATCGTTTTCTGTTGCTTCACCGGGGCGGTATCTTCGAAGTTATTGCATTCCCCCACATCGAAGTGCTTGGCCGCATTAACATATTGGTCCATTTCCCTATAGCTTGGCCAGGTAGATGGGGACCCACTACTATAGTGTTGATGATGATTCTTTTACCTTTTTGCTGAACTATGGGTTTAGGAGCAGGCTGATTTTGATTCGGAGCTTGCCCTCCTTGCCTCCTATCTCTTGGGGCAACTCTATATTCATCTAACATTCCTACCCGCGGCAATTTTTCAACAACGTCCCTAAAATGTCGACACTTATTAGTAGAGTAACCGTGGGTTCCGTGAAACTGAAAAAAAATTCCGGTCGCAAGCTCCTTCTTAGTGGAGTCTCTGGGAGGAGGCTTCTTATACTACAAGACATTGTAAGTATCCAGGTAGATATTTTCCAATGAATCTTTCAACGGTGTGTAGTTTTCAAAAGTTTGGAATCGAGGCCTTTTTACGGAATTATTTCCTTGGTTTTTATTTCTTTTATTGCAGTTTCCGTTCCTGTTGCCATTTCCTCCATTTTTGTTGCCAACTTTACCTCAACCTTCCCCGAACTGTCGTCGGACTGTTTCATAGCCGAATTACTTTGAATATCTTTTTTTGAAGTTCCATCGGACTTTATTTTTCGACTGGCGTATATTTCCTCCCATTGTAAGTGAATGTTCTCCTTTTCATAGAGCTCGACACCGATCATAGGGGAAGTCGAGTAAACCACATTAATGCAACATCTTCTAGATATATCGGAAGACTTTACATTTTACAGCGTCAGGCTTGGCTACGGCGTTCATATACCATGCGTACCTCATCAGGTGTTGTCCCAGATCTGTTCTCCCGGTATATCGGTCCATCTGTGGCAAGTTGAATCGTTGAGGGAATTGGAATTCCAAAATGTTATCGGTGAATGGGGTATGACTACGCTCAATACCTAAATCCTCGTTAGTATTGCGGCGACTATCAGCCATGATTTGACGCACCGTTGCTTCTCCTTCTACATTGGTTAGGGTAGGTTTAGGATCTACACTTCTATCTCTTCTGACATGTCTAGCGCATACTTTAGGCGATGACCTTTGGTTTCGATTGGTGGCTGAGCTTCCTCGCCCCCTGCGGTTCCGGTCATTCACGGGACGAACCGGCTGAAGAAGCTGCACCGGAGTGGGTTAGTATTGTTCGGATCCCTGTGAAGGACGCGTGATCCTCACATCGGTAACAACATTGGTTCTCTCAAACTTGGATTGTCGAGCCCTAGAACGCAGGTCGTGTCCTCACAGGATCCCAAAGATCCAAATGTCAACTGGTCCAGATTCTCGAGCCTTTCGTATAACCTCCTTTCATGCGGGCATTCTTCGTCTGAATATGATGAATGACTCGTGGTCGGATGATGAGCAGGAGAGGAAACTTTTTGTCGAAGCTCATTTATCTACTTGCTTATAACTTTCATATTCTCCTTCATAAGAACACTATCATGTTTATGATCCTCTAAAGCATCCCTCGTGCCCTCAAGCATATCAAGCAAGAGCGAAAAATCTACATGAGTGACGAGCACAAAGGGAGTAGGCTGATCGCTAGTTGTCATAGCCAGTATCAAAGCATCGGTAGGAGCTCAAGTAGAAGTACGAACATCTACCATGTTTGGATCAGATCGGACTATGGTTGCAGAACCGGATCGGTTCAGAGAGGGGTGCGAGGAACATTAGGGGAACCGGTTCGGTTTGTGTTCACATCGTCCATCCGGGTCAGGTTTACCTTTTCCATTTAGTTCGGGGGTACAGGATCGAACCGGTCGGCTCCTGAGCTTTGTCCCCGCGACCTAGTCACAACCATGGCTTTCTGATCTTCGCTTGCCTCATTTTCCCTAGCACTTTGCACTTCTTTTCCTTTTCCTTTAGCCATAATATCCAATTCTTTAGAGATTAGTTAGAAAGTGTCTGAGAATGGCAAAGAAAGTGGATTAACTTCTTTGAACTTAAGGGTTCAAATAGTAGAACGATAATCCAAAACGTTGAGAATTCAAAATTTCTCAGTGAAAGCACCAAAATGTTATATCCAAAAATGGTTCTAACACTCAATTCAATGATAATTGAAGGAGAAAAACAAAGAAAGCACACGGTTTATAGTGTGGTTTGACATTAAATGGCCTACGTCCACTTTATACCTCATTGGTTGGCGATTAAAATACAAATACAATGCTTGTTTTCACTCAATCTCACTTTTATAATGAATAATTTCACTCAATCTTTTTTGAAATATGCTCTAAAAGTTGATAATAATCTAAATAAAACAGTGAAATTCGATTTCTATGGAGGAGAGAGCCAACAATTTGCTAAAAGAACCCTTCAAATGAGGTTTGGTGGTGTATTTATAGGCAGAAAATTCCTCTGGAGGGCCTCCGGGTTGGATATACGTGGTGTTCATCCCTTCAAAGTCGGGCATGGAAGCTCTGAGATGGTGCCAGCATACTATGTTCATGGGTCATCGTAGGGGAGTGGATATAGAACCGCTCCGCATTTGAAGGGATCATGGGTTGTTACCATTGCATCTTATAGTTCTTGGATCGGATCGGTGTTCAAATAGGTGGTTTGGGTCGGTAAGCTCTGAACCAATCCGATTATGCCTCCTACATGCCATTTTTTGGACTGCTAAATTTGAAGAGAAAGGGGCTCGGTTTGAGGGTCTCCGAACCGATTCGAAGATCTGCTACGCATCCTTCCTTTAGGCTCATTTGTTGAGCACTCTCTTAATTTTATGGAGCTCGATCACAATGCGGGCTAACTATATGCATCCATCTGTAGCCACTTGCATCCATTATATATAAAATGTTCTAAAAACATATTTATGACCAGCCCTACCATCCACCAACTTAATCCTAAGATCTATCCTCCCTAATGATACTGAAGAAAGATCATAATCAAAGGAAAAGCCTATGATAGAAAATTTCAAGGGCACACCGTCAAAAAGATAACAGTATTAGGTTTGCATCTTCCACTACTACAAAAGTGGGCATATTCGACACTAATTTGTGTGTGTTGCATGAAAAGTGTGGCGAAAGCTATGATTTCTTTGATCTTCTGCAACAATATTCATATATTGTTGCATTATACGTGAATGCACTATTGCGGTGGGAATTCTAGTGTTTTGACGTGCATCATCAGTTAAAAGTGTAGCATTACGTATATACAATCCAGCTCAGCGATCCGCGTTATCAACATATAAAAACCTCAACCGTAGATGCAAGATTAATCCAATGGTTCAAACCATCTATGGTTTTGATGATTCTAAACATTAGCAATCATCCAATCATTGACAGCCACGTCATTGCATTCTTTTGACGAAATTTCAGCGTGATCTTCTCCTTTCACGAAATAATTCAAAAGACAATCTAGTCACAACTCATTCTTCTTCTCTATCGTCTAATTGTTTTCCCCCCTTTTTACTATTGACAAAAATTTAAACCTAAATTCACGTCAGTATCGCTCCTCTCCTCGACAACAAATTTTATTCCGAAAAGGTTGAAGGTTTGAAACGCTTTCTAGCTTTGATTGCCCAGGGCGTTGACATCGCTAGTTTTTTCCCTTAGGTTTAGTTTGTATAGCACTGTGAATTAGTTGCGCTTATTATAAATTGGATTATAAGTAATTAGTAATTAGTTCATTTTTTACATTTTGGAATACTCATTCGCTTATGAGTAATTAGTTGCTTGGACATCCCAAAATTAGGAAAACCCGTTCGCTTATGAGTGATTAGTCGATAAAAGATTAGATTATGAGTAATTAGTTGCACTTTGACCATTGATTTGGGATTTGGGATTATGCTGAGGTTTATTCGAAAATTATACCCAGCATTAAACCATAAAAATGAGATGGCGCCGGTGGGTTTGCCACCAGGATTTAGGTTTCACCTAACTGAGTGGTACCTTTTTGGGCCATGAGAACCAGGCTATTAGCATGAAAAAGATATTGGTTTATTACAGAAGTCGAACTAGTTAAGGAATGGAGACTTTACCATCGAAATTGATTTGCACTTTGCGTTCATTTCCATTAACATATAATTGTATGCTTGAGGTTCTGTGATACAGATACATGTGTAGCACTACAGCGTGTTTACACGGCGGTGTGCTTGAGGCTACCAATTTCCCAATCCGGACGAGTCGTTCACACGTATCTAATACGCACAGGTATTTTCCATTTGATTTTGGAAACTACCAATTTCAATGTTTCGATTTTGGAAACGTATGCCCAGTTTTGCATCCATATTATGCCTTACAATGTATTATAAAGCAGTTATACAAAAAAGTATCATAAGGCAGCAAAACTGTCATAAGACAGCATCAGTTCATACCATACACATCCGAAAAATGACAAACAATTGTATGCTTGAGGTTTTATGATACAAATACATGTGTAGCACTGCGGTGTGTTTGCACTGCAGTGTGTTTGTACCATAAAATTCATACAAATACATGTGTAGCACTGCGGTGTGTTTGCACTGCGATGTGTTTGCACTGCGCTTTTGTGATACAAATACCCATATGTAACACGCACGCACAAGTATCATAAAGCAGCATAAGTGCATACAATACACATCAGTTCATACCATACACACACAAGTATACACACACACACACAAGTATACACACACACACACAAGTATCATAAGGCAGCATCAGTCCATACAATACACATCAGTTCATACCATATACGCACAAGTATCATAAGGCAGCATCGATCAGTTCATACCATACACATCCAAAAAATGACATACACATCCACATCCAAAAGTATCATAAAGTTAACTTAATATATGCACATCCAAAAAAATGACATTATAGTAGCATCATCTTATACTAGATCAGGGCTTTGTGGAGCTGTGGAAGTTCCAATTGATTCATTAGGGATTTTCAGCCGTGGGAGAGCCAATCTGAAGTGAGCAGCCGCATGTGATGGACCCGCAACATCAGGAAAAGGGGTGAGGTAGTTTGGGCAGTCAAATTCCTGATCAACTTCTATATCTACCCATTGATCATTCCTCTGGTTCATTTGGGCTTGGTTATCAACATGTATGTCATGGGTGGCTTCAGGAAATAAGATTGGCAAGGGGGTATCACAGCAGCTTCTTGTATCATTGCGTCAAATACTTCATCTGAATCCATTTCCCATTCCCAACCGTAATGATGCAAACATGGAACCACCTGTTCCTACCTACTGCTCACAAAAAGAAGTTCAGGCCTTGTTCCAGGATGAGCATGGGTACAGCGCTAAACCATAAATCTTTTATTGAATTGAGTATCAAAATTACTGATATTGCCAATGCCTTCATAAAATTGCATTTTCAGGTAGAAAGATGTATGGTTATACTGAGACCAGTTGCAGTCGGCAATTTCAAGCACACGTCCCATTGGCTTCATTATTTCTTCAACAGCAGGAACATTACTCTTTAGGAACTCGGGAAACCCATCAACTTTAGGCCATGATTCCACTTCTAATGCTGGTTCAGGCTCAAATTCTTCATCAGACCATGCTTGCAGGTAAATAACGCCACCAGGTTTTGTAAAAAAAATTCAACATTAGCACATGATCACGCTTACTGTACGATTGGCATGATACTAGGAAAGAGTTATTGGGTATTACCTATATAGGCCACGAATTATGATTGAGATTCACCTTAAGAACGTCATGCATAGCTTCTAAATTCCAATGCCCCTTAAGGAAAGTGGTTGTGATATATAGAGACAAGTCCTCCATTGATTTTTTTTAACTTTTGAAGATTGAGGTTTAGGGGATATGGAGATGATGATGTTCTAAAGCTTGAAAGGATGTGCGAGGGACCTGATGGATGGTGTCAAGTAAATATGTGAACTGGAAATGCTTGCACAGAAGTTGAAGCATACTCAATTCTGAGGTGGCACAAGTGACCAATGGTGAATGATCAACTATTATAATTGTATGCGTAACTCACTAAGATTTATAAGTTAATTAGATGGCTAATACACAGATGCACACAACACATATGCACTTATCAAATAACTTGTAAATTCAAATTGCACGATCTAAAATGACGAGGAGAGATACAGCCGGCAAGTGGAGGACCTGAAATGACACGGAGAGATACAGTTTCTGGTTCATGGCGTTGCTACTTTGTAGAATGCACACTGATCATATTTGTTGGCACTTGTATTGAAGGTGGTATGTGTTGGCACTTTTGCTACTTTTAAATTATGTATTTGATCGTATGTGTTATATATTTAAGCGTTGAATTACATATTTGATCGTATGTATTGAAGGTTTGAATGTGATGATGAATGTAACGGTTGTGTTTCTTCTATGTACAAAACTGATATTGCAAAATTTATAATTAAAGCGTTGTATTTGACTTCTTTTACTGTTGCATTTTCTTTTTTCCTGATGTTGTATTTCAAGATAATGGTGTTGCATTCCATATTATAGTGGTGTTGCATTACATAAAATAGTAGTAAGTCCACATGGCACGTAGATACCACAGCTGATGTGGCATGTGACACGTGTGCAGCTGACATGGAGAGCTGCATGTCGTGTGACATGTAGGCAGCTGACATGGAATGCTGACGTGGCTGCCGCTATCGTGACCTGGTAGCCAGGATCTAACTAATTTTCAAGCAATGCTTAATATTGTTGCATTATGTGCAAATAGTGTTGCATTACATCTATAATGCAACACTTTCTTTCCGTGGCAGTAGATGTGCTAAAGCATTGCCTTTGAGTGCTAAGGCAACGGCTGCGGATGTCGCGCCCTTCTGAAGTTGCCTATTTGAAAAAAGGGCAAAATGCAACTCATTTTTGATCTAAGGCCACATAAAACTTGTGTCGAATATGCCCACTTTCATAGTAGTGTTCTCCTCAACCTCCCAAGTTGCTTCTTCAACGCAATCCCTCATTGTAACTTTTTGAGTCGAACCTCCATATTCCTTAATTAATTAACATTATGTCCTATGATCTAGGTAGGAATATGAAGGACTGACACTTCTCTCTAGATCTCAAATTCCATAAGCTGACTAGGCTCCACTACCTCAGACGAATCATGCAAGCACTTTTTAGAATGCGAGACATCAAAAATATTATGACTTCCTGCTAGCCTCTCTAATAGCTTTACCTCGTAAGCCATTTTCCATACTCTTCAAGTTGTGGCAAAAGGTTCTACAAATATGGGGGTAAGCTTACCAACTGATCAAACCTCATTACGTTTCTTAATGGTGATACCTTGATAAAAGCCAAGTGTCTAACCATAAACTCTATATTTGTCCTCCTCTTGTCAGCATATGACTTCTTCCTATCTCAGGTTGCTTTCATTTACTTCCTAATCAAGATCTTCTCTAAAGTTTCTCGAACCAAGTTGTGTTCAAGTAGAAATCGATTGGTGGTCTCACACTAACAATAACATGATTTGCATGATTCTCCATGAGCCATTCCTATACTTGCTTGGAAACTGTTGCTATAGGCAAACCCCACTAATGGTAGGTTCTCTTCTTAAATACCTCCAAAATCAAGTATGTACATCCTTAAATGAACCCTTAAGATTTTTCTCACCTTTTCCGTTTGACCACCCGTTTGAGGATGATAGGTCATGCTCAACCTCAACTGTGTCCCTGATGCTTCCTGTAGACTTGTCCAAAATTCAATCATGAAGATGGGATACGAATCACTAACAATGCTAGAGTAGAGTCGTTGAAATCGGACTATCTCTCTAATATACAAGGAAGGTAATGTTGGTGTAATCTCTTAATCCAAATAGGTATTAAGTGAGCTCTCTTAATTAATCTATCAACAATCACCTAAATGCTAGTGTTTCCCCTTCTAGATCGGGGAAAACCATTTATGAAGTCCATTGATATGATTTTCACTTCCATTGTGGTACTTCTAAGGGTTGGAGCAATCCGTTGGGCATTGGATGATGTGCCTTGACCCATTGGTAAGTCAAACATTGGTCCATAAACTAGGCTACATCTTTCTTCATCCCATTCTAGAAAAAAACACTTCTTATATCCTTAAACATCTTTTCACTACCGAGATGGATGGTCATTTTTGAATGATGTGCCTCTAATAACACCACCCTCATCAAATCATTAGTACAAGGAACGCATAGTCTCCCATCTTTTTGTAGCCATCCTTTGGAATATATAGAGTAGCATTGGAGATTCCCTGAGGCCTCTCCTCTGTTGTTGCTATATATGATGTCAACAAGCTTTATGTCCTCTCTTTGTCTCAAACCAATTTGATCAATAAAGGTAGACTAAATCTCTAACGCTACCAATAATACAGGAGTAAAATCCGTAAAGGGCTTAAAATCAAAGGTAACTATAAACTCCAAACTCTTCCATTCTACAAATAAGGGACTTAGGGTTGCTCTCCTCCGGCATAATGCATCTGCAGCCACATTGCCATTACCAGAGGTATATGGAAACTCAAAATCATAGGAAGCTAAGAACTCCATCTATCGCTGCTGTCTCAAGTTTAGATCCTATTGAGAAAATATGTATTTCAGTGACTTGTGATTCATGAATAACTCAAACGTCTCACCGGATAGATAGTGTCTCCAAGACTTAATTACAAATACAATGGAAATAAATTCCAAGTCATAGGCAGGGTGGCTTTATCGTGGGAATTCAACTGCCAGCTTCCATAACATGCTACCCTTCCCTCTTGCATCAAAATTGCGCCTAGTCCAATACCACATGTATTGGTGTAGACTATAAAAGATTTAGTGCCATCCATAAGTACTAACATAGATGCATTGATAAGGGCTCTCTTAAGTTTCTGAAGGAATCTTCACAATCATCGTTCCAAACAAATGCTAGATTCTTCTTTGCAAGACAGGTTAGTGGTACTGAGATTTTCGCGAAATCCTTAATAAACTTATGATAGTAACCAGTCAAATCAAGAAAGCTTCTGACCTTGGTAGCAACCTTGAGGGTTTTCCAAATCTTGTACTGCCGCTACCTTAGGAACTACTACCAAACCCTTAGTGGAAATTATATTCCCTAAGAAAATGTAGCTCTTTCCTCCAAAAATAACTCTTTGAAGATTTTGCCACTTTCTTATGCACTTGGAGAGTGCAGAGAATCTCCTCCAAGTGCATGGCATGTTCCTCCTCATTCCTCGAGAAAATCAAACTATCATTAATGAAAACTATGAAAAACTTATTTAGGAAATCTCAAAAAAAACACTACTCATTAAGTATATAAAGTAAGTTGGAGCGTTGGTTAACCTAAAAGGCATAACCAAACACTCAAAAAATCCATCAGGTGTCCAAAATGTCATCTAATCTATATTTACCTTTGCTACCCTAAGCTGATGGAAACTAGTGGTCAAATCCAATAGAGAAAATACCGTAGCTCCTACCAACTATTCAAAAAGATTGTCAATATAGGGAAGTGGGTAGCATTTCTTATAAGTGAACTTTTTAAATTCCTGATAATCAACAAAGTCTGAAGGAACCATTTGACTTTATTGCAAAGACAATCAGTCCCCTACACTTAGAGATACTATGTCTAATAAATCCTTTCACAAAGAGTTCTCCCATTTTCTTCTCGATTCTTTCTTTTCCTTGGAGCCATGCACTTCACAAGTAATGTTATAGGTTGGCACTGTTAGAAAGGTAAAGTCGGAAATCAATCTCCCTCTTAGAAGGCAACCCTCTCACCTCCTCAAATACATCAAGAAAATCACGAACTATGGGAACTGAACTGATTTCGTCTAAGAATATATCAAGAGAATACAATTAAATCAAAATGACTGACTTTCCATGGTCTTAAGAATTATGAAGGGTTCGTCCATTGCATGTTCTTAGCATGATGGCCCTCCTCTCACAGTCTAGGATAGCCCATAAGTAGCTAATCAGTTCATCCCCAAAATTATTCCATAACTAGAAAATCCCAAAACATGTGCATCAAAGTCAAATTCTCTCCCTAAATCATAATCTTCGAAACCTAGAATATCATGGATAAATGTGTTGATCCTCCTACGGGGTTTGAGACAACTATAGGATCTATGACTGTGGAAATATCTAAGTGCAAACAATCTACTAATGAATTGGAAATGAAGGAGTTTGTCACTTTTGAATCAAATAGAGTGCAGATATTAAAATAAAAATTATAGGTCGGACCTTCTACTATAACTTTTCAAACTTTATTTGGTCACTGAAGGATGGAACTGCAGTCAGAACCTAAACCTGTGTGAACTGAGTGCCAGCCTCTACGCAACTTCCGTCCTCTAAGGGCATGTCCTACTATAATGCCATTTCTTCTTATATATGTGATATTATCCCTTTGTTGGCCCTTTTTTTTACCATCTTTAGCATAGTGACCAACTTTCCTACAATTATGGCATTTATCATTTTGAATTTGAATCTTTTGGGGGTCTCTCGATCTTCTTCTTGTTATATCCCTTCTTGTTCTTTCTCCAAACCATCTTTGAAACTGTAGCTACTGGAGCTTCCTTAACTTAATCCTTACCTACCTCTACATGAGAATCTTCTCCATTAGGAACTCAAAAGCAGCTTCCATCAATACATAAGTAAGTGCTAACCATTTAAGGGACTGGTTCAGCCCTTGGCAAATTTCAGTGCTTTCTTGTGTTGAGTATTAATAAGCTATAGACCAAATAATTATAACTCATTGAACCAGTTAATATATTCCTTGACCTTTAAATTTCCTTGTTTCAAATTGATAAATATCTCAGTTTTATACCGTCTTCATTTTGATATAGAAACTTCCTTTCAAATCTCTCACAAAAACCGTCTTATCCAAACCCTATACATTAGTATCAATTATCTCCCAATACGAAGCCTCTTCTCTCAGCTGCTAAGAGGAAACCTAAACTATCTTCCTGTCTTCAGGTTGCATCATGCTAAATATCCTCTTAGATCCTCTCAATCACATCCAAAACTCCCCATAATTCTATGTCCCCATAAAAGGCCTACTAGCTAAATTGGAAAAAAAATCCTTACACAGCTCGGAGAAATTAGTTGTAGATGGTGGGCCAGTAGAGGCTACACGTATGGATACTTGACCTTGCACATCCTCTTGTGGCTCTATAGTGCCGTAGCTTAGAGATACCTGTAAAACCAAGCGGGAATTGTGATTCCTAGGATCTTCAAAATATTAGGGTTTTGCTATTTTACGCAAGAGAAAGATAAAGATCTTAAATTCAAAAGAATTAAAGGAAAGTTTTATTCTTGAAGTGATTTTTGTAAAATTTTCATATTTCATAAAATATTTTTATCTGGAAAATATTTTTTCTTGGAAAAATACTTTACTTCTAAAACTATTTTTAGGAATCCTATACCCTTAGGATCTAATATGAAGTGTGACACCCCACACCCCTTAGAACATCCCAAATGAGTCATGCCAAGGAATGTGGTGTGCCTCTGTGTATAATAAAACTTTCACAGAGCATAAAATTCATGAGACATAGAAATAATTATAGCGGATATATTTTATAATAAAACAACTTATTATTCAAAACCAAAATTTGCTCAAAACAAATAATAATAACACAAATTTCATACAACTTTAGACTTATAAGTCATATCAGAGTACAAAACAGACATCCCCTTCCAAGATATAACATAAACAAAAAAACATATAAAATGACAAAAAGAAGAAATGAATACGTCAAAAAACGAGGATGAAAACCCAAAAAGAACTATCCAAGCTGTTTGTGTCACACTCTGCCATGTGAGCTTAATGAGGGAGAAAAGAATGGAAAATGGGTCAAACATAAAATCAGGTGAATAAAATGACTACTAGAAAATGAAAATTTAAGAGATAATTGACTTGAGAATAGTTCTAGTGTTACAAGAGTAAAGTCTTTGTGCAATAATTACATTCATTACTTGGATGGTTTTCTTAGTCGATTATTTGCACAGTAATTGTGATAATATATTTACTACTAGGATTGAGTCCTATTTCTACCCAGATGATCGACCTTCACTCTCTACCATGCAGTTAATATGGTAGTTGATGCCTCGTATACTGACTAAAATCTAACTTAGAAATAAAACCATAACAAATAATCCACGATCTGCAGATTCACCAGATGGACATCTATCTAGGTTAGATGCAGTACTTGAACTTTTACCCTAATCGATGTTGCGTGCTCGGTCATCGTCATTATACAGCTATTGACCACTTATTTCTCCAATCGGCTATGTGTGTCCAACATGCCATAAATATGGGTCTCAAGCGAGTAATTTACCCTCATTGGAATTCGTGTTTGATATGCGCACATACCTCAATCCCCAAGACTGAGTCTTTTCCATATATTATAACAACCCAAATTTTAATGCATAGAAAATGATTAACGAATTAATTATTGATTAATTAATTAATTAATAAGTTGAAAAATTATTAGAATTGGACAACATGGATTATGCTATTGGGTTCGTTGCAATTTTCTGGTTCAGGTACATAGACAGATTACGTAAAACGGACTTAAAAAGGATTTACGACGATTCAAAATTTAGAATTAAAATCAGAGTATAATAAACAAAAAATAACAATACATATAATAATGCATGGGATGAACCAGCAATCAACTAGGTCGACCCGGGCTGTATGTGGGTTTACCCATGTGTCGACCCAATAAGGGTCATGGTCGACTCATACGTTTCTGGCAGGTATACTTATCAGGCATGAAATCAAACGAACAAATGAGATTTTGTTTGATGTTTTATTGCTAATGTGTTTGATTTTGATTGGCTGAAGTGGTAATTCCGGATTGATCCAAGGAGATGGTCGGTTTAGATTTAAAAACTAAATCTGATGGCTAAGGATCTTTTAGTCCACTTATAAATAAACCTCTAACTCCTCCCTCATTCTTCACAATACATCTCTTTCCCGCCTAGGCTGGTCTCCTTTTTAAGAGACACAACCAACCTGAATGAAAGTTTAGGGGATTGAGATTTAAAAATATTTTCTATTTTATTTTCTTCTGGAAGTGGGTTCTATAAGGGCCACAAGGGAAGCCTTTCTGGTGAGTTTTTAATTACTAGATTTTAAAGTAAATAGGAACTAAAATAGTTGTAGTTGTTAATTAACAATTTTTATTTATGGTTCTTATATTCATTGTTCATCTTTTTGTAAGTTATGTTTTTTATGCAAATATTCTTTTCTGTAAGTTATTTTATAGTTTTTTGTCCTTCTTTCTTATGGTTATTTGATAATTGAAATGTTGTAAGATTATTCTTTCAGTCTTCTTTCCCCTTTCTTTGTCTGATTTCTATATAGTATTGCATTTATGCCTAAATATGCCTAAAGGCACATGTATACGACTGATTTAGGCATAAATTTATATGCCTAATTTCCTATGACTGATTATAATCCTTTATTTGTGCGCGTTGTATACAACTGATTTGGGCACTGATCATGGGCCTAATTTTATGCGACTAATTATTATCCTTTTGTTTTATGCATGTTTGGGAAATTTAATTAATTTGGAATGATGGAAACATGATTGGATGATTTGGATAACTTGAAATATGATGTAAAATGTAATAAAAAGGGAACGTTAGACTAATAATAGACAAACTTGATTAAGTTTGTAAAATGGCCATAGAGCAGCTTATGACAAAAAAAAGATGAACTGTAACATACATTTGGGTAAATATGACAGATTATGAGATTATAATAAACAAACATATTTTTTTGAGAATATGAATGTAACTTGGATTGTAAATGAGACAATTAGGCTTAACGTGAAAATTAGCTTTAAACTGGTATTAAGTTATAAGACTAAAACTATATTATTATATGGTGGCCATGTGATTAGGCACTATTCTATGGGGCCTTGCGATTGGACGATGTTCTATGGTGGCCTTGTGATTGGACGATATTTTTTGATGGCCTTGTGATTGGGAGATATTCTATGGGTACATGCGATTAGGTGATATTCTATGGTAGCCTTGTGATCAGGTGATATTCTATGGGGCCTTATGATTAGTCATTATTCTGTGTTAAATGAATGAACAGTAAGTATTAATAAATGTTGAACATAAAGTTACATTAAGTTAAATGCCTAGTTCTATGGTTAATCCATGCTCTCTATTGGAGGCAAATCAATGGGGATTTGGGTCGAGCATTATTTGTTTGTTAGGGATTCATACCAGACATCATACCCTTTTTATTACATGCGATCTCACTACGAGACAAGGGAACGCACCATGATGTGCAAGGTAGTAAGCTGTTCTAAACTTAAGGTGCATACGGGTGCGTTCCGGCGGGCCAATGTGCCTACACTGAGCCGATCAGGAAAAATAAGACGCTGTAACATCTATGGTAATGCTATGTCTTTTTGCTGACAGGTCAGACCTGATAAACCAAGACCCATAGTAGGCGTAGGTCATTACTCTATGCTTTATTAGTTGATCGGTGGATAGTATTCGGAAAATCAGCCCATGTTCTATAATCCAGAAAGTGCAAATAATCAAATGACTAACACACTTCAAAAAATAACCAAATGAGATAGAAATCGACCAACTTTTAGTCTTTGTACATCATTCCTATATGTTCACTTGATAGTTGTGTACATACACTACCTTTCATGATACTAAAACTATTATTCTTTCTATTTCCCCTTATTCATCGATCTTGTTTATAATCATATAGCTAACCATACTTTATCTCTGACCCCACTTTTGTTTCCTCCTTTTTCTTTTCACCCCAGTATGTCTGCATGGAAGAGAGTGATTGGTACTAGCAGCTTGGGAAGATTAGTGTCCAAGACCCTGTTTATTTTCCAATTAGTGTATTAATTCCAATTTTTAGATTTAATTATCTTGAGTTGGATTTGTACTTCAGAAGGGAATATATTATTATACCCTGACTTGAGCTAAGATTAAGTAAGACATATGTTTATAACTTACTGTACATAAATTATTGTTTGTAATGACAAGTTAATTAAAGAAAAAATGTTTCCATTGTCCTTTACTTTATGTCTTGTGAATCTTAGTCTCTGTGATTCGTTTCTTTGTACATGTAATGCTCTACATTCCTTAGTATGATCTTAATTGGGAATACTAAGGGGTATGCGGTATTTCATTTTTTATCAGAGCCTAAGGTTACAAAATTCCTAAAACTTGTTTAAAAATAATGTATTTTTCTAAATAAAATTAGATTAGAAAAAGTTATTTTTGAAAATAGAAGTTGTACAACAATCACTTCATGTCCATCTCCTTTCCTTGTCCCATTTCTCTTTTCTTCATTGAGTTATATGTAGACTAACCTATCCAGGCTTTCCTATGTGTAGGGAAACCTTAAAATTTTAATAAGTTGAAGTTTTAACTTATGGGTGAACCTATTTAGTTTAGTATTTGAGGAAAAAGAGAAAATTTCAACGTGATAAATATAAAGTCGGGCTAAGAATGTATATGATAACCTTAGATGAAATGGATAGTGCGATAACCTAAGAGGTATTATTATAGAGATTTCAGAAGATATCATTAGCTGCAATAAGGAAATTGTTGATGCGACACTAGGCTAAGAGAATTATAAGGAAGATGTTGGTCTAAGGGGTTAAGATTGGGTAAATGTTGTTGAAAGAGATGTTATCCATCTTTAGTTCTTTCTAGTTCTCCTATCTTATCTTATTTAGGAGTATTTTGTTACTTTACCTTTGATCGCGAGTTGGGATAGCTACCTGGAACCATAGCCACTTCGATATTAGACAAGCCATGTAGGGGATCAGTATTGTAGACCTAACTAAGTTATCCTTTACAGATATAGTAAATCAAAAGTGTGCAATAGTAACACTAGTTGATTATTTGCACTTTTCAAGGCCCAGTAGTAGTTTTTAACCCCGTAGGGAGATTGGCATTATTATCTATGATGTGTGGGGGATTGAAACTAGAAATCTTGATTTAGGAGATGTCTAGGGCATTTTCGGTTGTGGGTTGCTTTTGGGTATAAATAGTTTGGCCATATAGTTGGTTATCTCAAATTTAGACACTACTAGTAGAATTTGGCTGAGATGCTTATATTTTGAGGCTTTTGAGGTAGGAAAATTTGGAGGATGCATTAGTTATCCAAGTATGGAGCTATTTTGACTGCAAGAAGGGGATTGCCAGACTAGGATATCCAATGGACTAACTTCTGAGATTTCTTGCGACCCTAGGGGTCAGTCATGTTGATTTTCCTATATTTTTCCTTACTACATCTCTAGGATGTCGATTCAGTCCTCATTGTACTATATTTCCATGTATTGAAAGAGGTTAAAAGGTTAACTCCTAGAAGAGATATTTATTTTGGATGCTAAACTTGTTGAATTATCGGTAAATCACATAATTTATGGGAATAAAAGATGATTGAGTTTCATGCCTATAACCAGAATCTTTTCTATATATGGAGTTTTGCTTATAGAATTAGAGTGAATTGGTTTTGAGTTTGGACGGGTTAGCTATATGATGAGCCATCTCATATGTTGAGAGAATGATAGTTACTTTGGGTGTAAGCATAGTACACGTACCCTAGTGTTGACCTATGAGGTATCATATGAAATGAAATATTTTACTCTTTAGACCTATCTTTCGGTAGATTGAGTGTGGTACGTATAATGGGAGCCATTCACACATGTGTTTTGAAGAAGTAGTTGGACTTCAACCATAGCGGAATGATTTTGGGAAAATAAATGAAGGAACCTTTGGAAAGGTATTAGTAAGAGCAAACACTTTTGGGTGAGAGACATAAATTGTCTTTGCTATAGTGACGAATTGTTCCTTTGACTTAGTAGTAATCATAAGCAAATTGTTTTGAAAGAAACATTCTCTTTGATTCATGTAAATGGTCTTTTTGATTAATTTTTGGGAGCCAAATTTTTCCCATAACTAGATTTCTTTGCTTGGGATTCCCATCGAGTTTTGAGTAGTGGAAAAAATAGAGATGGAGTTGTTTGTAGAACATCCGATGGATTTTAAGAATAGTTACCATACCTTTTGGGCTAGCTTGTGCTAAAGCCTAGTTATTGACATGTGTGGAAGGATGATTGGTGAGGTTCTAAAAGTAATTCGGCAGGGGTCTTTTACTGATAACACGTTACTCTAAACAAAGAAAGGCAATGGAAAATTTTGGTATTTAGTACCTTATAAGCGCATAGATCTAAGACCAAGTTCTCTAAGTATCGCTTTTGAAAGGTAAGAAATTTTCATGGATTAGTGTGTTCTTATAGAGAGTTGCTAAAATTATTTCCAAGATAAAGATTTTCTTGAACTACCTCACCGAGAGAGTTTAGCTTTTGTGGAAACAAAATGAGAAAACTTTCTTCAAAATATTTTAGGTTAATATTTTTGTATCAGTTTTGCTGGTAGTATTAGTACTACAAAAAGTAGTTACCTTGAATTAACTACTATCGGGTTTTCAGTTATCGTAGGGGTCCTTTACCTGTTATAGGAAAGATTGGAATTTTAGTGACCATGATTATTGATATATTGCTCCCTATAAGGAACTAGAACATAAAACAAGGAAGACTCATTGAATTTGAGTGTATGATTATTGTGGGGTCTGCTTGTAAAAGTAAGAGCGTAGTTAACATTAAGTTCTTAGCTTTTGGGTATAAGAGGTCATGTAGCTTCTACGGAATCACCTTGTAATATGGTAAGAACCTTAAATGATTTAACCCGAAAACATATCTTAATAGTTTTGATAGGAACTCATCATTAGTTATAGTCTATAATTGGAGTTTGGTGTTCGTTAAGGTTATGTCATTTGGGTATGAGATGAGGACCCTAGAAGCTTTGTTTAAATAATAAAGAAAATTTATAAGAATAGGTTAAAACCTAATTATAAGGATCAGATTGGCAAAACAAATCTTTATACGATCACTAAATTGATGTAAGTAGAAAGTTTGGCTAATAGATAAATGACTTAAAGGATATAAAGATTTCAAATAGATTATAGCATAACAAATATTTGTGTTCCAAGGAAAGAATTTGAAGGAAAAGTGTTTTGAGGTAAAGAAATTTGTAGAACCACTTTGAGTCTAAACCCACATATACATATACAATTTCAAAAATAGAATTTTTTAAAGGGAAAGTACGTTTTGGTGTGAATTCGTATTTTTGGGAATTTCATAAAAGTAATTATATATATATTCAAAAAGAATTTTTTTTTGTGACCTTATGAATAGTAAATAATCCTACTAAGAATTTTCAAATGTAGTTTTAAAGAAAAAAATATAGTAATAATCGTAACATTAGTTTCGAAAAAAATATATATAGGATATTGAAAAAAAAAACAAATCCTTATGGGGTTGGACAATATAAGTGGAACTAATAAGGGAACACAAGACAGTGAAGGTATTGGCTAGAAATCAAATTCTGGATATGATAGAAAGTGACCTTACCTATAAGATAGAGTAAGCTATGGGATTTTAAAACTATATGACTTGGCTATGTTTAATTATTTAAAGAAGGAAGCAAATGGAAAATTTGAAATATTTCTTTCTAAAGGATTTAAGATGGGTAAGACAGAAAAGATCTCTAGTGAAGGTTGTTAGAATAACTCTGTAGTTAAAAGAGAAACCATTAAGATTGGAAGTCTAAAGAAAAAGTATGAGTTAACTGTAATGAGGCATTAGTTAATTTAGTATTGGAATCTTTTACCTCATAGGGAGAACTTTCAGTTATAGCAACTTGGGTGTCTTCAAGGAATTCAAGTTTCTTACCTATATTCTTTGGACAAACGTTCCCTTTTTGATATCCTATGATTAGCTTTTCCTTTGATTAGCGCCTTTCTTCTAAAGTAGCATTGAGAAGGTTAGATCTTAGGATTAAGCCTATGGATGGTAGGATTGGTTGTAAACATGTTATTAGAACATATTATATGTATGATGTATGTAAGTGGCTGTAAGTGTTTGCAAGTGGATGCAGTGAATGCATCTACACACACTAAGCACTATTAAGGATCGACAAATAGGACACTAACATATGGATGTGTGTGCATTTTATATTATTTTTATGGATGATGTAAATGGATGTTATCATACGGTTGTTGCATATGAATAACGGTTGAAGCCAACATGTAGAACCATTTGTTATCATTAGTGCTTTTTGCATACATTTGGATAAATAGCAACGACATGATTGCACAAAAAGGAGGTCAACTAAATCAGTAGGTTGTCTAATCTTTTGTATTAACTAGGGAAATACACAGCACACTGTCGCACTCTTACATAAATCGCATTAGAAAACTTAAGGACAATGAATGCTAATGGATGGTGTTTAAGTAGACGGATGTAGATATTTTGATGATAATGCATATTTCATTCTTCTATCCATGGAGATTTTGGGGATGAAATCCTTTAAGGAAGGGAGAATGTAACAAACCAATTTTAACATAGAATTTAATTAATGAATTAAATAAATAATAAGTTGAAAAATTATCAAAATTTGATAATGGGGATTGCACTATTGGGTCTGTTATGATTTTCTGGTTCAAATACATACACGGTTTGCGCAAAACGAACTTAAAACAAAGGAGTTATGGAAATTCGAAGTTTGAAATTCAAATTAGAATATAATAAATGTAATATATATAATGTTGAATGGGATGACTCAACAACCAGCCAGGTCGATCAATTGGTCGACCCAGGTTGTATGTGGGTAAACCCATGTATCAACCCAGAAAGGATCTGGGACGACCCATGCATTCCCAGCACGTATACTTGCCAGGCATGAAAAAGAACTAACGAAGGAGATTTTATTTGACTTTTTCCATCTGATGTGTCTAATTCTGATTTGTTGGTGTAGTGATTTAGGACTGATCCAAGGTGATTGTTGGTTTATATTTAAAAACTTAATCTATAACGACCCGTATTTTGGCTATCAAATATTTAATTTAATTTATTATTTTAAATATTATATTTGGAGTATGTATGGATTTTAATATTTAATTCGTTATTTAAAATGAAGTTTGAACATTAATTTATTTATAAATATAAAACGAGCTCGAAATCGCGTGACAGTTCGTAATATAGAGTTTTGAACTTCAACTGAGAATACAATATCCGATATAAGTCGGATTTCTATGAAATGAGAAACGTTAGAACCGTATTTATGATAATTTTCATATGAAAGAGAAAAATCCAGATTTCGTGTTATAATTTGTAAGTTATGGCTAAATCAAATTTTAAAATAATCGTTGTGGAAATCGTTATTAAAATATAGGCCGTTAAAATAGCCGTTTTGCAAACGGACTCAAATTTCGACGAAATCAGTTTCATTGGAACCTTATTGTTAAATTATTATACGTTGTTGAGTTGTATGGCAAACCGATGTCGTATGTGACCACAGCAGCCATAAACGCCCGTTCAATTTCTATAGAGCGTAATTAATTTAATAAAGGGTTATTTGGGTATAACTCGAACAGACGATCGAATTAGGCTGCGAAACAAATTCGGTTGAGTTCGTATCGTCGATTAGAGTCAGGATAGGTATATAGTTTGTTATTTTTGGAGACCATGAAATTTGGTGTCCAAAATGGCATTGCGGTGCGCGTAAAAATAGCCTACCGGGGAAACAGTCACAGAATGCGACGAAACTGGTGTCGTTGTGTTCGTATTGAAGAATCATTATAGGATTGCAAGGTTTCAAGTTGATTTGATTTATCTAGTGATCGTGGAAAAAATTAATCGCATGTTTATTTCTGGTTTTATAAAGGAAATTTTTTCATACGACCTTGGATTTCGACGAAACTTGTCCCATTGGGTCTGGAATACCTTTTTATACCAAGATTAGCCTTTTTATCAGAAAACAGATATCACATGTGGTGCTTTTTACATTTTACTTTACCTTGAAGTTTCGTATTATTATTATATCAACATTAACACCCTATATATATACAACTGGCCTACGCACATGTGAAGTGGACACTTGCTTTTCTTTTTACGAAAACTTCCACTGTAGGTACTGCTATTGAAAAATCACATCGTCTGCAAACCCATTCTAATATACCTTCCTACCTACAACCTTAGATATGAGCTGTCATCTCCCCAAAACATTTGCACATGCAAATACTGTGACGCACATCTATCCTCTCCGCAGGTAGACTACCTTTCCTCCTTTTCACTGCAGTGTCTTCACATCACGAGAAACATCACACAGCTAGATTAAACTCCACCAGCGACCCTTTGTGGAAAAGTAAATACACTGCAAAGGCCTCATGCCTACTCCCTGCTTCCTTTCAGACATGGATTGTCGCCATCACGCATACCACTGAAATAAAAACTCGATGCTCGTTTTCACACCATACAGCCACCTACCTAAAGACTAAGAAATTGATATTGTTCTCATCGCATTACCTTTCCCATAAAAATATCTGCTTACATTGTAATTTTCTGCCACCGTTATTTTCTTTTTGAAAATAAATTAAAACTCATGCCTTGTTGATGAAACTTTCATTCACTGAAACTCCACCGCCATCAGCCAAAAACCGCAAACTCCTTTGTCCTTTCAAAACGTTATCGTGCCCCCTCGATCGCATCCAGTGACTTCAACGGAGAACCGGTAGAGGAAAGTCGGATCAATGGGAAGTGGCACGCGAGATGGTGAAGTGGGAAGAGCAATACCATCGTTCTCGGACTGGATTGTGAATGGAGGAAGAATGGAGCGGTGTGGGTTCGTGCAGCTATGGATTTTTGGATGTAGGGATGTTTATATTGAAACGAGAATTGCATGTGTAAGTAATAGTGGTGTTCGTATAGTGAAGAGAGTAGCAAGCGAGAAGTGGTGACTGGGGTCAGTTCAGATGTTGGTGAGAACAGCGGAGGTGAGGAGGTGGGAAGAGGGAGTCACGGTGTGGGATGGCAACAGCTTGTTTTTGCGGTGAAGATGTACAGTGAAGGGTAATATTCATAATTACGTTATAACCTTGCCTAATCTAACATATATTGCCTATTTAGGGGTATAGCATGACCAACCTGAGAATGGTAACGTGGCCAACATGTTTAGTTAATATGATATATGTATTAAGTTATTGAGAGTAAAACGTGATCTGCGCCTAAACATTTTATGTATACCAGACTAACATTTCTTTAACATGCCTAAACAAATTTTTAATGTGATTAGGGTAATGTATATTTAGTTTCTTGTGCCAACTTTTGTTTATGTGTATATTTAGTATACCGTGTATTTTAGTAAGTAAAACATGTCCCAAATAATGTAATGTGCCCAATGAGGGATACCAGGACAAGTAATGTACACATATCAAAATGTTATAACCTGGTAGAAGGTAATTTAAAAATGCAAGATCTATACACTCTTGCCAAATCCTATCTTATATATAAGTGTGGCCGATTTACACCCTTGTTCAAAGAAAATATACACCAAGTAGAAGAGCGTTTAAATATGCAAAGTGATCAGTTATTATCAGTTAAGGTACATGATAAAGGACTGGAACTTTTACACGTGCCTTACGGTTTGATTAATATTTAATTTAGGGTAACTAACGATAATAATTAGTTTAAAATATAATTAAATAGTAACTATTTAAAATAATTTTGGGTGCAACTAATAATGTTTTTCTTAACGGGTTCATATGTTAACAGATGTTGACAAAATTAGTCGTGTTGGAACTGTATCGGCGGAGACGACATTTTGGAGCTGGATTGGATGAAGTTGAAGCCACTAAGATTTTCCGTGAAATTAAACATTAGTTTATTTTACTGAAACGAGCCGTGTTAACGACGAATGGAATAGAAGTGAGTTAAACTCACTCAGTTTTTCCATTTATATTTATATAAATTAGGTTTTTATTTTGTGTGCTTTGTTTGATAATGGTTGACTGTCTGCTAGTATTTTATTTATTTGTTGGTACGGCTGATGGAATTAAACCATCGTTTAATTTCAGTGAAATACCAAATCGTTATTTTAACGATTGGTTCCAATAAAGGTAATTTACCTTGTTGGTCACGTTTATAAAATAAACGTGTTTAATAGTTTGAATTGCTTGATCTGATTAAATTGTTTGGAAAATTGGTTGATGTGAAATTGTTGTTATTTACTGTTATATATTAGTTAAATGGAATTAACTGATTTGTTTGGAGATAACCATTTGAATACAGGGAAGAACAGCTTGGAGGGATCCAATGGGATTCCTCAAATATATTATTTACTTTCACGTTAACATATGAACTATCATGTTTGGGTAGTTTATTTGAGTATTGATCATTTATTGGAAAGTCCACCTGTGTTGTGTTTTTAACCAGCGGGCAGTTGGTTGAGTAATCGGCGGTAAATGGCCTAAAAGTAAATTGTTTTATCTATATCGATTTACCGTCAGGTAAATCGATAGAGTTGAAGTTATAAATTTTATTTTATAACTAAAGATGGATTTTGAAATATATATTTTGAATAAAAACTTATAAAAAGGAAATAAATATTTATTTTTATAATAAATTGTAAATTGATTTTATAAAGGCAATTCTGATGTTAATCAGATTTGTAATTGTGAGATTAAGGAAATTAACCTAACGATTAAAAAGCGAATAATGGTTTTGTTGAAAAACATTTAAATGGGATTATTTAAATTAATTATAAATAAATTTAAAGGGAAAACGAAATAGAATTAGTTGACGAGATAACTGTGTTTTGAGTTGAATAAATCAACCGTCTTAGATTAAGATTGATTATTAAATTAGTGCGTTTTGAATAAAATAGTTAAATGAAGTTTGATTTGAGATTGGAATGAAATATTGGTTTTTGGATTACAACTCGTATTTACCTTAAGATATGAACGTTGTTGATCAAGGTCTGAGAGGTAATTAAAATACCCCAACTTGAATGACTTCAAGATTATCTGAGGGTGATATTAGTTGTTATGGTGAAAGTGGTTAGTAAACTTTATTATTTCATTAGAGAAATAATAACTCAACATTTTGATGAAGATTTGGAATATATATATATATATATAAAGGAGAATTCCAAAGTGGAAATAAAAAGGAGTTGCGTGAATTATAACAATATTGTCGCGGTTTAAAAAGGAAATGTAAAAGATGAATTTGTTCTATAAGAATAAACATGGATGATTGTTTTTAAGTAGTAAATAAAAGATATTTTGTAACGTTGGTTTACGGGTAATAAGTTGAAATGATTCCCAAATACTGGATAATAGTGTAACTAATGTTTTGAAAGTGAGAATAAACAAACTAAATATGATATAGGATTATCCTAAGTAAAGAATTTGTTTAGAGAATAATCTTATGTGAATAAGAAGCGAGGAAACTATATTTTTAGTATTGAAAGATTTAAGAGTTTTGAATTTACATTTGTTTTAAACTAAAAGGCCAAGTGGTGCTGAATACTGAACCAGTGAACTCACTGGATTGTCATGATTGCAACACGTTAAATCACCGACTATCAAATACTGTCCAATACGATTGTTGGTACGGAACGACCGGGATCGAATTTATATTCGAAAACCATTTCGAACAACAAATACGTGGAGAGATAAGAAGATGATCGAGATGGAACATTGAAGACCATAGATATTCATGAAAGGAAGAACCGCTATTAATCTCTGGTTTAGCGGCCAGAGATAAACTATGGTTCTGTCGTGGTTGAAATCCACGGGTTGCAAGGACTTCTCGCTACTGATCCATGGGGTGATTCCTATATTGGATGCAGTGGTAGAGTGCCTTCGGTTCATCCTGTTCTTGGATGACTTGTATGGGCAGATGTCTGACAGAGTATTTCCAAAGGGTCACGTACATTGATTTCTTCAAACGTGCTATAGTTGTTGGCGGAGGATGGTCGTTCTTTTAGCTTAACTACTAGAGTATTTTTGTGGACGTCAATTAGTAATATCTGGCGGATCTGACGATGTGACATTCAAAGTGAATGGTGATCAGTGTTCAAAAGTTAATTCAAACCACGAGCCTCATCAACAGGGAAATGACAAAAATCGGGTAGGCAACATGGCTATGTGGGTCGCCCCCATTAGGGTGTATAATCACCTATCTAGAGAAAATCCTTTTGTTTCTTAAATCTATTTCGATGCTGTCCCTTTTCAGGGAGACGGTGGGTAGCTAGCAACCGTTGGTGATATACATTCGATACACTCAAGCGAAATGAGTGGTTGGTCATGTGTGGGCCGGGTTGCAAGACGTTCCTGTTGAACCCAGTGTATTCGCCTCTAGAGGTACATTATCGGCAGGTGGTCCCATACCTTGTCATAGTCGGAATTCAAATTCCAATAAGCGCCCGTGGTTTTGATTGTATACTGTATATATAGAGCATGAGATGCAAGCATTCTACTAGATTCTATTTACTTATATTTAGACACTATTATAATATTATAAAAAATATTGATTTCAAAAATGTTTTGGGTTATTGTAAGGTAAAAACCATCCGTATTTATGTGTGGATTTAGTCTTACGATTATCCTTTTCTTTCGAAAAGATTTTAACTTTAAAAATCAGGTTGTGTGATACCCTTAAACTTAGTGTGTTTATCTCACTCTGGTTCACCAGACTGACCCAGTGTTTTGTAAATGCTCGGGTAAGCTCGAGGTGTACAGGTTCAGGTTATCAAATGCTGTGAAGTCCAGAGACGAGCTGGAGATGTTCAGATGTATGATATTATATAACTACTATTCCGATGTGGGTTGTATATAGGAACAGGTTATTATAACTGTCTCGTTGTGTGATGTACTCTGATATTGAAAGTATTTTTAAAGCTCTCAATAAATATTTATTTTTGTATTATATTTTGTTCCGTTGCGATGTGAGACTCTATGTTGTGTTGTTCCTTCTTCTTCTTCTATTCTAATATTTCTTTCTTTCTTGTCTCGCCCTTTAAATTCTTTCTAATAACGTTCCATTGTTTTCAGTGTTTGGAAGGTCGGCAAGAGTTACGGTAAAGGTATTTATGTCGACTTCCGGGGCCGAAATCCTTGGGTCGTTACAGTGGTATCAAAGCTATTGGTTTAGTGATAACCTTGGCTCTGTGGCGTAACTCGATAGATATGGGGTTAGTAATACCCTAGATTGAGTTTGTTATATATATGAGAGCCCGTATTTGTAATTTGATATAAAATTATTTTTGAAATTGTTTTTTTCCAATTTATTTTATAATAAAAGTAATGATTTCCTCAACTTATTATAATATAGGAAATCAATTGATTTGTTAATGTTGATTTGAATGATATGTTAGGATCGTGTTGTTGATTGCTTGAATATAAATTTGAAAATGATAGACTCGGTTTAAAAACAAAATGAAATAAATAAGTTGGATAAATCAATCCAGATTAATAAACCTGAATGGATAATTAAAGAAATAAATGAAGAGATTATAAATAATTATAATCTCATGTGGATTAGATTGTGTGTAGAACTGGTTGGATCGTGTGATATGGATATTTGAAACTAAATGATGTTGTTTTGGGGACTAATGAAATTTATTTAAGTTGAGAATAGGTGCAGAAGTACCAATTCAGCTTTAAAATCCATCTAAGTGAAAATTCTGGAGTTAATCCAATTTGAATGGAGCTGCATAATAACTAAGCAAGCTCGAATATAAAATATTGCTTGCCGCATAATAACGCTAGCAAAAAGGTACGTCTATGCAGAAAATGAAATTTGGGTTTTTATTTGGGTTTTGAGTTTGATTTTTGAATTTTTCCGACCCTGTTGGTGGATGGATATATATTTCTTGAACCTGCGATATTGCAGATGTCCTCTGTACAGGGGAGACTCTGCCAAAAAATTTCCAAAATTAAAGATGTTAGAATTTTTTTGAAAATTTATGGAAAATTCTTTTATTTGGAATAAATTAGTTTTAAACCAATTAGATTAGTTTTGGAAATAAAAATCGAGTTTTAAATTTATTTTTGTAAGGATAATGGGTTTGTAATATTCTTTCTTACCTTAGCAATTTCGAGGACGAAATTATTTTAAGGGGGGAAGAATGTAACGACCCGTATTTTGGCTGTCAAATATTTAATTTAATTTATTATTTTAAATACTATATTTGGAGTATGTATGAATTTTAATATTTAATTCGTTGTTTAAAACAAAGTTAGAACGTCACTTTATTTATAAATATAAAACGAGCTCGAAATCGCGCGACAGTTCATAATATGGAGTTTTGAACTTCAACTGAGAATACAGGATCCGATATAAGTCGGATTTCTATGAAATGAGAAATGTTAGAACCGTATTGATGATAATTTTCATATGAAAGAAAAAAATCCAGATTTCATGTTATAATTTGTAAGTTATGGCCAAATCAAATCTTAAAATAATCACTGTGGAAATCGTTATTGAAATATAGGTCGTTAAAATAGCTGTTTTGGAAACGGACTCAGATTTCGACAAAATCATTTTCATTGGAATCGTATCGTTAAATTCTTATATGGGGTTGAGTTGCGTGGCAAACCTATGTCGTATATGACCATAGTAGCCATAAACGCCCGTTCAATTTCTATAGAGCATAATTAATTTAATAAAGGGTTATTTGGGTATAACTCGAACAGACGATCGAATTAGGCTGCGAAACAAATTCCGTTGAGTTCGTATCGTCGATTAGAGTCAGGATAGGTATACAGTTTGTTATTTTTGGAGATCGTGAAATTTGGTGTCCAAAATGGCATTGCGGTGCGCACAAAAATAGCCTACGGGGAAACTGTAACACCCCACGCCCGCTATGGTCACTCACTAAGGGAATGCCATAGCATCGGTGGAGTATTTTAGTGAATATAGAACAGAAAAATTACAACAAGACAGATATAATTAGTACTTGAAATTTTAAAAATATCATCTCACAACAGCGGAAATAAACATGTCTGGTTACATCATAAAACCACGATAAAAGTCAAGTACAATATCCATCAAAATAAAGAAGTACATAATCCCACTCTCTCATACAATAGCCATAACAAAAGAAAAGATAGCTGGATAACTGGAGCTTTACATCTACCCAAGCTCCTAAAGACTGGAACAACAATCCGATCAAGCTCTACTACCGCTAGGATCCACCGTAGGACCTGAGGGTTGGGAAAAAGATAAAAACAACGGGGTCAGACATAAGTCTGAGTGAGCCCTATAACTTTAACAATACAATCATTAAAGTAACCAGAGAAGACATAAACTTGACCTACGGTAATATCTGGGGATGAATGGCTACACTAAGCAGCTTGGTAAACTTAGGATAAACTAGGATAACCGTAAGGACGCATCTACCCACCCAAGGATAATTACTAACTGCACCACACCAGTCATTCCTACTTAAAGGTTGATCCCTTCCAAGGACTTGGAAAATTTCCCCAGTAGTCTTGTGTACCCCTAGCCCACTACATAGGTGCCGTCTGCCCCTATCTCCACTAGGTGTACTTAGTAATTTCACCCAGTAGTTTTGTGTACCCCTACATAGGTGCCGTCTGCCCCTATCTTTATTAGGTGTTCCCACTACTCCCCAGCGATCGGCTCCCTACCGTAGATACCCGTGCTGGTCCCACGATTGGGGTGTATCATTCCCCTAAAGTGGCTACCAGATAATATCAACAGTGCACGGCTTTATATCTACACGATGCAACAACGACTTACCAACCAGCCCGGGTCCACACACGCATATGAAACCCGTTGGTCCCGCGTTGCCACCGCTAACCCGGTTTGGCCTCTTATAGTCAAGCCCAATATGCGTGTCCCGTCACTCGACTTGAGTCGAGCCCACAAAGATACGTTTGGGATATTGGTTGAAATGGGCCCCCACAAGCTACCACCTAAGCTTGCAATTTTATCTAGTGCATCCCACTTAACCCCTCTTTATAATCATGTCCACTTACATGTTAAGTTTTGGTTAAGTCATCTAATCATATTTCAATTGCCCCTTAAGGCACCCACTAGATTCCTACATGCCACCTAAGGCACTTACTTAACCCTTTAATCATGTTTACTTACATGTCCCACTTTGGTTAAGTATTCTAATCATATTTTCACATGCCACCCATGGCACTTACTTAACCCTTTAATCATGTTTAATTACATGTTTCACTTTGGTTAAGTATTCTAATCGTATTTTTCTATTGCCACCCAAGGCAACCCACTAGTCTCATCATGCCACCCCAAGGCACCCACTTAACCCCTCATGTCCCACTACATGCTAATATGGTTAAGTGTTTCTTAATTCATTAATTAAGATCAAGACCTCATAAAGACCTCTCACATTAGACCGTCTTTTATGACTGCTGGATATGCCGGTTGGTTCCGGGCAGACTTCTGTCATTAAAAGGGTCTAACCTCGTGTCTTTACTTTAATCATGTATTTAATTTATGACTAAGACCTCTCACATTGGGCCAATCATTTGTAGCCGCTGGATGGCCGGTCGGTTCCGGGCAGACTTCCGCTACAAAAGGGTCCAACCTCGTGTCTTAGTTGATTAATTACACCTAATTAATCACCCCCATATTAATTATCCCTAATTAATATCAAATTTTCCATAACATGGGTAGACCTAACTCAATAGGTAAATTCCCATGGGGTAGACCTAACTCAATAGGTAAATTCCCACTTATGGTAATTTATTTTTATGGTATGCTTAATCATACCCAATCATATTTTTATTAACATATTTACCAACCCCATCGTTCCCCACGTAAATCGTTCTCATTTCATGACATAAATAAGGGGAAGATCATCACAAATATCATGGGTTTAGCATACAACTTTGTCATGGGTTAAGAGGATGTCAACTTGCATATATGAGCATATATTAACCCAACTACATATAACCCAAACTTGCATATTATCATACACATATCTTGCATAACATGTTGATCTTGCATATAAGCATTCACATGACTTGCATAACATATTGCATATAAGCATCCTCACAACTTGCATAATATGTTAAACATGCATTTAAGCATACACATAACTTGCATAAGCATTCATATTCTTGCATAAGCATTCACATTCTTGCATAAGCATTCACATACTTGCATATTAACTCTTAAACTTGCATAATGTGTCATCATGAACTTGCATATTAACAAACATGTAACTTGCATAACATAGCTTGCATATTAACATACATGTAACTTTCATAGCATATCTTGCATATTAACATACATGTAACTTTCATAGCATATCTTGCATATTAACATACATGTAACTTGCATAGCATATCTTGCATATTAACATACATGTAACTTGCATAGCATATCTTGCATATTAACATACATGTAACTTTCATAGCATATCTTCATGAACTTGCATAACATGTATATGATCACATTGTCCACAACTTGCATATTTAGCATCATGTAAACATAACATACATCATACTAAACTTGCATAAACTTACATACTCAACATGCATAAACCCACTTGTTAAACATGCATAAACCAACTTATTAATCATGCATAAATCCACTTATCAAGTATGCATAAACCAACTTATTAAATATGCATAAACCAACTTAATAAATATGCATAAACCAACTTATTCAATATGCATAAACATAGAAAAACATAGAGTAACATATCATTACAAATGATTCAAACTCACTAATCCGCATTCAAGACCATAAGTCTCATTACACCTAATCTACTTGCTTTAACAATTGATGTTAAAGTGATAGAAACTCACTACTAGCAATTTGCACTCCAAATGAAGAAGATTAAGATGCTTAGAATGGATTAGAGGTTGATTAGAGAGGTTGATTAGCTTGCTTTCCTCTTCATTGATTTGTGGTGGCCATGATCAAGTTTCATTTTGCCATAGTTTAGTTACAAGATCTAATTATGAATGAATTAGGATAGGGTTAGGGTCTTATTTATAGGATTAGGTTGCATTTTAGACCCTTAGATTAACCCTAGATTGGTTTAGACCCGTCAGATCCAAGAAGCCTCCAGGACCAGCCCTCCAAGCCAGCCCAAGAACCTAAACTGGTGCACCCAGTTTTACTGGGCGTCGCCCCCCCTGTCGACAGGCAAGTCGACAGGCAAGTCGACCCCCCTGTCGACAGGCCTGTCGACAGCCCTGTCGACATGGGTAGGGCGGGAATCTTCCCGCCTGGCCCCGCTTACTCAATTTTAAAATCTGGTTTTAAATTATTAAATCTGTTTTTATCTTTAAATTTTCTGCAAACTTCATTGGGCCTTAACTGGGCCATACGGACTCCGATTTTCGAAAACTCGGACTCTATTTCGCGTATTTTTCCGAGACGAACGCAATGACGTAGCCCGTTACCCCCAATTCCCACATCTGAGATTATTTATCCTGTAATTAGTGAATTTTAGTATTAACTAAAATTCGGGGTGTTACATTCTCCCCTCCTTAAAGGATTTCGTCCCCGAAATCTCTAAGCTAAGGAGAATGCATATCCTACCATCCAAACAACCATCTACTCAAATCATCAACCACGGGCATCCATTGTCCTTAAACAGTTTCTAATGATGTATGAGCATATGCAAACAGTGTGTGTATATGTTCCCTATCTAATGTATGAACATATGCAAACCATGATAGTGCCATGCATCCATTATGTATGCGAGAAAACCCTATCGACACATACAATATCTACATGAGTGCACAATCATTCACCAAAATGCATCATCCATGTGATAACACAACCATTATACATTCATAAATATATTTTCCTACACACAATTTTATGCAATATGCAATATGAAGTGACTGAGCCGATCTAGTGCCTAGAGTGTGTGTATATGCATCCACGAGCAACCACTAGCAAACACTTGCATCCACTTGCATCCATCAACCATAACATGTCTCAAACACATGTTTCAACCATAGGTTTTCCCTATCTAAAGGTCAAAGGTACTAACGAGAGGACATACCGAAGATAAGATAAGTACTAGACAAGCGATAAAGGAGAAAGTAAAGACATACCCTCAAAAAGAAATGGGTACAATGAACGCATCTTCGCTTCCGTCTCCCAAGTAGCATTGCTCTCTTTATCTCCCTTTTGTATTTTGACTAGTTGAACCTCTCTGTTTCTCATCTTCCAAATCTCTGACCCAAGGATGCAAGTAGAAGCTCGTCGAATCATCGCATCACGCTCTGCTTCCACTTCTCTAAGCAAACTTGGCTCTACCACCTCTGCGGTCTCATGTAGGCACTTCCTCCCCTGGAATACATCATGTACACCACTAAGTCTGTCGGGCAACTCCACCAATGGAATATGCTCCTCCCATGTACCTCCAAAATCCAAGATACATAGTCTCAAAAAAGGTCTTCTAAAACATGATTCACCCTCTTGGTCTGTTCGTCCGTCTGAGGATGATATGCGGTACTCAAACACAACTGAGTCCCTACCGCCTCTTGCAAACTCTTCCAAAACTCTCTAGTAAAGATAGGATCTCAATCGCCCACCATACTGGAAGGTACATCCTGTAATCTAATAATCTCTCGAATGTAAACTGAAGCTAGACATGGAATAGTCCTCCTGCTCTTCACGGGTATGAAATGGGTACACTTAGTAAGTCTATCTACCAAACCCAAATCCCCGTATTACCCTTCCTTGATTTCGGTAATCCTTTGAGACACTATCCCATTTCCTTAGCGGAACTTCCAATGGGTGCAGCAACCCACTTGGTTTCTTTTGCTCCGCTTTCACCAAGCCTCTAGCGACATACTTGGCCATGTCTTTCTTCATACCGGCCAAAAAGAAAACTCGCTTCATGTCTTGGTACATCTTGTCCCCACCGGGATGAATGGTCATCCTAGAACGGTGTGCATCATCAAAAATAACCTTCCTCAAATCCTCGTCTTGCGGTACACAAAGTCTACCGTCTCTACGCAAGCACCCCCTATCGTCTAGGGTGTACCTACTCAAATGGCTGGACGACTCCCCCCTTATGAGCTTCTCCACCAACTCAACCAACTGTGGGTCGTCCCTCTGTGCTTCTACAATTTGCCCCAAAAGAGTAGGCCTAACCTCCAAGGAGGCTAGCAAACCGGGTACAAAGTCAACGGAAGGTCTAAGTCAAACATAGAAATAAACTCTAAGCTCCATCGTTCAACGAACCACAAACTCGAGGACAACCTTTTTCTACTTAAGGCGTCCGCTACCATGTTACCCTTGCCGTGGGTGTACGCTATCTCAAACTCATAGGACGCTAAGAATCCTATTCACTTTTGTCGTCTCAAGACTATGCGCCTGGAGAGTCTCCAATACTTCCCTAAGATGTAGGGCAGGTTCTTCTCCACTCCTAGAGAAAATCGGGATATTTTTCCCATGCAAAATCGTCACAACTATCCATCTCTCACGCAGACAACCCTAGTCGAGCTCGATGTCCCCCAAATGCAAGCCCCAAAGGCCTAAACCAATATAAGACAAACACCCAAGGGATATCTCCTTCGAGTTCAGGCGACCTACGTGAGATGATACTAGTAAAAATGGCTAAATAATTAAGCCCCTTGTCCAACCCTGGATGTCCTCGCCAGTCTTACTCCAACACCACCGTTTTTCCCTAACTGGCTTTGCTCACCCTATTGAGCACATACGAAAACTTATTTCGCTCCTAGAAAAGACCAAGATGTCATCCACAAAGACCAACACGAACTTATTTAGGTACTCCCTGAACACCCTTCTCATCACATGCGGGGGCGTTCGTCAAACCAAATGGCATCTCCATCCACTCATAAAAAAAAAAAACCATTCGGAGTCCTAGAGGCAGTCTTCTCTATACTATCCTCAGTCATTCCCAACTGACGAAACCTCGTGGTTAAGTCCAATTGCGAAAATACTGAGGCGCCCACTAACTGATCAAAGAGATCATCAATTCTCGACAATGGGTGTCTATTCTTCTTTGTGAGTTTATTTAGCTCTCTTTAGCCTACACAAAGTCTGAGGGACCCATCCGCCTTTGTGGCAAAAACTACCGGAGCACCCTACTTCGATATACTTCGTCTTCTAAACCCCTTCTCAAGCAAATTGCCTACTTGCTTATGGAGTTCCCTCCTCTCACGAGGAGCCACGTGGCACACTGGTTTGGCATTGTCTACCAGATATATTTGGAAGTCAATCTCCCGCTCCGGAGGTAAGCCCTTCACCTCCTCCAAACACATCCGAGTATTCCCGGACCACTCTATAAATTGCAAACTCTCGACCGACGTGTCAAGCGACTCTAGATAACTTAGCATAACAGATTCTATGGGATTACAAGAGATCTCGAGAGTGTTACCCAAGCGGGTCATAAGCCTACAACTCTCCCTTCAAAATTAAGAACGGTACCCCTACTGGATAACCAGTCCGTGCCCAAAGCTAACCCATAGCCCGTGAAGCCCAACAAGCATCACATCTAAACTCAATGCTAAGTATAGCAACTTTCAAACCCAAACACATCGTGGAGCCCCAATTGGGTTTGAAACAACTAAGGGATCATCAACCAAACTGGTGTTTATGTGCAGTGACTCAACTAACGATGAGATAAAAGAACTCAATGCGTCAGAATCAAATAAAGTACGGACAGGATAATCGATCAGAAAAACTAGACTTTCAATAGAAATAGTTCTACCTCTTTCCCGAATCGCGAGAGCCTGTACTTGCCCCCTAGCCTGACCTGGTGCCACAAGAGCTTGCACCTGTCCTCCTGAGGTAGACCCCGTCCTTTGCTCCTTCTTTGGACAGTCTTTCATCAGATGTCCTGCTTCGCCACAGTGGAAGCAGCCAGTCTTAGTCTTCTTGCGACAGTCTTTGTTTAGGTGGCCTAGTGTCCCACAATTGAAGCACCTCTTCTTTCCCTTGCCACCATTGCCTTTCCCACCCTTGTTTTGCTGTTGAGGTCTCTTCTGATCTCCTTTCTTCTCGTGTGCTTTATTAGCATTGGGACCCTTCTCTTCCTCATGCATAAGTGCCATGTCCACTAGCTTCTCGAAAGTGGCCCCCATAGGGATATGAGACATAGCCAATCCGTGCATCGGTTCGTTCAAGCCTTTAACGAACCTCAAAGCCTTCTCCTCCAGTGTGTTTACCAAGTCTATATTGAACTTCGCTAACTGGTTAAACTTGTTAACATATTCTTTCACTGACAAGTTCCCTTGCTTTAAGTTCAAGAACCTTTCCACATGCATATTTTCTTCCGCTTTTGAGAAAAACTTTGCCTCAAACCTTTGCCTGAAATCCACCCAAGAGTCAAAAGGGCGTTCTCCATTAGTGACCTCCCACCAGAACGAGGCCTCTCCTTCCATTAACCAAGCGGCTAACCTGACTTTCTTTCCCTCTTCTACTTCCAAGATTTCCATCAATTCTTCCGTCTCATTAAGCCAATCCCTAGCTCCCACAAAAGGTTTTCCTCCCATAGCCTTAAACTTCCTACAAGTCATAGCAAAAGTATCCGTGCGAGGAGGAACGAGTGCAACGGGTGGAGGAGGAACATTTGCTGGACCTGCAGCGGTGGCCCTAGCCTCTAACAACCTCCTATACCATACTGGTACCGCTACACTATCCGAAAGATAAAGATCTTCAGCCATGCTGAGACGAAAAAAGAGAAAGATTCAAAACGGAGAATTCGAAAGATAAAGATATGGCTATCGGGGATTATGCTTTTCTTTCAAAAACTTTTCTCTTTAAAGACATGTTTTTGAAAATATTTCTTCTAAAAATGTTTTTAGAAAAATAGTTTTCTAAAAATTTTATTCTGTTCTGGTAACCTTCGCTCTGATACCACGTGTAACACCCCACGCCCGCTATGGTCACTCACTAAGGGAATGCCATAGCATCGGTGGAGTATTTTAGTGAATATAGAACAGAAAAATTACAACAAGACAGATATAATTAGTACTTGAAATTTTAAAAATATCATCTCACAACAGCGGAAATAAACATGTCTGGTTACATCATAAAACCACGATAAAAGTCAAGTACAATATCCATCAAAATAAAGAAGTACATAATCCCACTCTCTCATACAATAGCCATAACAAAAGAAAAGATAGCTGGATAACTGGAGCTTTACATCTACCCAAGCTCCTAAAGACTGGAACAGCAATCCGATCAAGCTCTACTACCGCTAGGATCCACCGTAGGACCTGAGGGTTGGGAAAAAGATAAAAACAACGGGGTCAGACATAAGTCTGAGTGAGCCCTATAACTTTAACAATACAATCATTAAAGTAACCAGAGAAGACATAAACTTGACCTACGGTAATATCTGGGGATGAATGGCTACACTAAGCAGCTTGGTAAACTTAGGATAAACTAGGATAACCGTACGGACGCATCTTCCCACCCAAGGATAATTACTAACTGCACCACACCATTCATTCCTACTTAAAGGTTGATCCCTTCCAAGGACTTGGAAAATTTCCCCAGTAGTCTTGTGTACCCCTAGCCCACTACATAGGTGCCGTCTGCCCCTATCTCCACTAGGTGTACTTAGTAATTTCACCCAGTAGTTTTGTGTACCCCTACATAGGTGCCGTCTGCCCCTATCTTTATTAGGTGTTCCCACTACTCCCCAGCGATCGGCTCCCTACCGTAGATACCCGTGCTGGTCCCACGATTGGGGTGTATCATTCCCCTAAAGTGGCTACCAGATAATATCAACAGTGCACGGCTTTATATCTACACGATGCAACAACGACTTACCAACCAGCCCGGGTCCACACACGCATATGAAACCCGTTGGTCCCGCGTTGCCACCGCTAACCCGGTTTGGCCTCTTATAGTCAAGCCCAATATGCGTGTCCCGTCACTCGACTTGAGTCGAGCCCACAAAGATACGTTTGGGATATTGGTTGAAATGGGCCCCCACAAGCTACCACCTAAGCTTGCAATTTTATATAGTGCATCCCACTTAACCCCTCTTTATAATCATGTCCACTTACATGTTAAGTTTTGGTTAAGTCATCTAATCATATTTCAATTGCCCCTTAAGGCACCCACTAGATTCCTACATGCCACCTAAGGCACTTACTTAACCCTTTAATCATGTTTACTTACATGTCCCACTTTGGTTAAGTATTCTAATCATATTTTCACATGCCACCCATGGCACTTACTTAACCCTTTAATCATGTTTAATTACATGTTTCACTTTGGTTAAGTATTCTAATCGTATTTTTCTATTGCCACCCAAGGCAACCCACTAGTCTCATCATGCCACCCCAAGGCACCCACTTAACCCCTCATGTCCCACTACATGCTAATATGGTTAAGTGTTTCTTAATTCATTAATTAAGATCATGACCTCATAAAGACCTCTCACATTAGACCGTCTTTTATGACTGCTGGATATGCCGGTTGGTTCCGGGCAGACTTATGTCATTAAAAGGGTCTAACCTCGTGTCTTTACTTTAATCATGTATTTAATTTATGACTAAGACCTCTCACATTGGGCCAATCATTTGTAGCCGCTGGATGGCCGGTCGGTTCCGGGCAGACTTCCGCTACAAAAGGGTCCAACCTCGTGTCTTAGTTGATTAATTACACCTAATTAATCACCCCCATATTAATTATCCCTAATTAATATCAAATTTTCCATAACATGGGTATACCTAACTCAATAGGTAAATTCCCATGGGGTAGACCTAACTCAATAGGTAAATTCCCACTTATGGTAATTTATTTTTATGGTATGCTTAATCATACCCAATCATATTTTTATTAACATATTTACCAACCCCATCGTTCCCCACGTAAATCGTTCTCATTTCATGACATAAATAAGGGGAAGATCATCACAAATATCATGGGTTTAGCATACAACTTTGTCATGGGTTAAGAGGATGTCAACTTGCATATATGAGCATATATTAACCCAACTACATATAACCCAAACTTGCATATTATCATACACATATCTTGCATAACATGTTGATCTTGCATATAAGCATTCACATGACTTGCATAACATATTGCATATAAGCATCCTCACAACTTGCATAATATGTTAAACATGCATTTAAGCATACACATAACTTGCATAAGCATTCATATTCTTGCATAAGCATTCACATTCTTGCATAAGCATTCACATACTTGCATATTAACTCTTAAACTTGCATAATGTGTCATCATGAACTTGCATATTAACAAACATGTAACTTGCATAACATAGCTTGCATATTAACATACATGTAACTTTCATAGCATATCTTGCATATTAACATACATGTAACTTTCATAGCATATCTTGCATATTAACATACATGTAACTTGCATAGCATATCTTGCATATTAACATACATGTAACTTGCATAGCATATCTTGCATATTAACATACATGTAACTTTCATAGCATATCTTCATGAACTTGCATAACATGTATATGATCACATAGTCCACAACTTGCATATTTAGCATCATGTAAACATAACATACATCATACTAAACTTGCATAAACTTACATACTCAACATGCATAAACCCACTTGTTAAACATGCATAAACCAACTTATTAATCATGCATAAATCCTCTTATCAAGTATGCATAAACCAACTTATTAAATATGCATAAACCAACTTATTAAATATGCATAAACCAACTTATTCAATATGCATAAACATAGAAAAACATAGAGTAACATATCATTACAAATGATTCAAACTCACTAATCCGCATTCAAGACCATAAGTCTCATTACACCTAATCTACTTGCTTTAACAATTGATGTTAAAGTGATAGAAACTCACTACTAGCAATTTGCACTCCAAATGAAGAAGATTAAGATGCTTAGAATGGATTAGAGGTTGATTAGAGAGGTTGATTAGCTTGCTTTCCTCTTCATTGATTTGTGGTGGCCATGATCAAGTTTCATTTTGCCATAGTTTAGTTACAAGATCTAATTATGAATGAATTAGGATAGGGTTAGGGTCTTATTTATAGGATTAGGTTGCATTTTAGACCCTTAGATTAACCCTAGATTGGTTTAGACCCGTCAGATCCAAGAAGCTTCCAGAACCAGCCCTCCAAGCCAGCCCAAGAACCTAAACTGGTGCACCCAGTTTTACAGGGCGTCGCCCCCCCTGTCGACAGGCAAGTCGACAGGCAAGTCGACCCCCCTGTCGACAGGCCTGTCGACAGCCCTGTCGACATGGGTAGGGCGGGAATCTTCCCGCCTGGCCCCGCTTACTCAATTTTAAAATCTGGTTTTAAATTATTAAATCTGTTTTTATCTTTAAATTTTCTGCAAACTTCATTGGGCCTTAACTGGGCCATACGGACTCCGATTTTCGAAAACTCGGACTCTATTTCGCGTATTTTTCCGAGACGAACGCAATGACGCAGCCCGTTACCCCCAATTCCCACATCTGAGACTATTTATCCTGTAATTAGTGAATTTTAGTATTAACTAAAATTCGGGGTGTTACAGAAACAGTCTCAGAATGCGACGAAACTGGTGTCGTTGCATTCGTATTGAAGAATCGTTATAGGATTGCAAGGTTTCAAGTTGATTTGATTTATCTAGTGATCGTAGAAAAAATTAAACGCATGTTTATTTCTGGTTTTATAAAGGAAATTTTTTCATACGACCTTGGATTTCGACGAAAATTGTCCCATTGGGTCTGGAATACCTTTTTATACCAAGATTAGCCTTTTTATCAGAAGACAGAGATCACATGTGGTGCTTTTTACGTGTTACCATACCGCGAAGTTTCGTATTATTATTATATCAACATTAACACCCTATATATATACAACTGGCCTACGCACATGTGAAGTGGACACTTGCTTTTCTTTTTGCCAAAACTTCCACTGTAGGTACTGCTATTGAAAAATCACATCGTCTGCAAACCCATTCTAATATACCTACCTACCTACAACCTTCGATATGAGCTGTCATCTCCCCAAAACATTTGCACATGCAAATACTGTGACGCACAGCTATCCTCTCCGCAGGTAGACTACATTTCCTCCTTTTCATTGTTGAGCCTTCACATCACGAGAAACATCACACAACTAGATTAAACTCTACCAGCTACCCTCTGTAGAAAAGTAAATATACTGCAAAGGCCTAACGCCTACTCCCTGCTTCCTCTCGGACATGGATTGTCGCCATCATGCATACCACTGAAATGAAAACTCGATGCTCGTTTTCACATCATATAGCCACCTACTAAAGACTAAGAAATTGACATTGTTCTCATCGCATTACTGTTCCCTTATAAATATCTGCTTACACTGTAATTTCCTGCCATCGTTATTTTCTTTCTGAAAATAAATTGAAACTCATGCCTTGTTGATGAAACTTCCATTCACTAAAACTCCACCGCCATCATCCAAAAACCGCAAACTCCTTTGTCCTTTCAAAACGTTATCGTGCCCCCTCGACCGCATCCAGTGACTTCAACGGAGAACCGGTAGAGGAAAGTCGGATCAATAGGCAGTGGCACGCGAGACGGTGAAGTGGGAAGAGCAAGACCATCGTTCTCGGACCGGACTGTGAATGGAGGAAGAATGGAGCGGTGTGGGTTTGTGCAGCTATGGATTTTGGACGTAGGGATGTTTATATTGAAACGAGAATTGCATGTGTGAGTAATTGTGGTGTTCGTATAGTGAAGAGAGTAGCAAGCGAGAAGTGGTGACTGGGGTCAGTTCAGACGTTGGTGAGAACAGCGGAGGTGAGGAGGTGGGAAGAGGGAGTCACGGTGTGGGATGGCAACAACTTGTTTTTGCGGTGAAGATGTACAGTGAAGGGTAATATTCATAATTATGTTATGACCTTGCCTACTCTAACATATATTGCCTATTTAGGGGTATAGCACGATCAACCTGAGAATGGTAACGTGGCCAACATGTATAGTTAATATGATAAATGTATTAAGTTATTGAGAGTAAAACGTGATCTGCGCCTAAACATTTTATGTATACCAGACTAGCATTTCTTTAACATGCCTAAACAAATTTTTAACGTGATTAGGGTACTGTATATTTAGTTTCTTGGGCAAACTTTTGTTTATGCGTATATTTTAGTATACGTGTATTTTAGTGAGTAAAACATGTCCCAAATAATGTAGCGTGCCCAATGAGGGATACCAGGGCAAGTATTGTACACATAATAAAACGTTATAACTAGGTAGAAGGTAATTTAAAAATGCAAGATTTGTACACTCTGCCAAATCCTATCGTATATATAAGTGTGGCTGATTTATACCCGTGTTCAAAGAAAATATACACCAAGTAGAAGAGCGTTTAAATATGCAAAGTGATCAGTTATTATCAGTTAAGGTACATGATAGAGGAATGGAACTTTTACACGTGCCTTACGGTTTGATTAATATTTAATTTATGGTAGCTAATGATAATAATTAGTTTAAAATATAATTAAATAATAACTATTTAAAATAATTTAAGGTGTAACTAATAATGTTTTTCTTAACGGGTTCATATGTTAACAGATGTTGACAAAATTAGTCACGTTGGAACTGTATCGGCGGAGACGACATTTTGGAGCTGGATTGGATGAAGTTGAAGCCACTAAGATTTTCAGTGAAATTAAACATTAGTTTATTTTACTGAAACGAGCCATGTTAACGACGAATGGAATAGAACTGAGTTAAACTCACTCAGTTTTTCCATTTATATTTTACATAAATTCGGTTTTTATTTTGTGTTCTTTGTTTGATAATGGTTGACTGTTTGCTAGTATTTTATTTATTTGTTGATACGGCTGATGGAAGTAAACCGTCGTTTAATTTTAGTGAAATACCAAATCGTTATTTTAATGATTGGTTCCAACAAAGGTAATTTACCTTGTTGGTCACGTTTATAAAATAAATGTGTTTAATAGTTTGAATTGCTTGATCTAATTAAATTGTTTGGAAAACTGGTTGATTGTAAATTGTTGTTATTTACTATTATATATCAGTTAAATGGAATTAACTGATTTGTTTGGAGATAACCATTTGAATACAGGGAAGAACAGGTTGGAGGGATCCAACGGGATTCCTCAAATATATTATTTACTTTCACACTAACATATGAACTGTCATGTTTGGGTAGTTTATTTGAGTATTGATCATTGATTGGAAAGTCCACCTGTGTTGTGTTTTAACCAGCGGGCAGTATTGGTTGAGTAATCGGTGGTAAATGGCCCAAAATAAATTGTTTTATTTATATCGATTTACCGTCAGGTAAATCAATAGAGCTAAAGTTATAAAATTTATTTTATAACTAAAGATGGATTTTGAAATATATATTTCGAATAAAAACTTGTAAAAAGGAAATAAATATTTATTTTTATAATAAATTGTAAATTGATTTTATAAAGGCAATTCTGATGTTAATCAGATTTGTAAATGTAATATTAAGAAAATTAACCTAACGGTTAAAAAGCGAATAATGGTTTTGTTGAAAAACATTTAAATGGTATTATTTAAATTAATTATAAATAAATTTAAAGGGAAAATGAATTAGAATTGGTTGATGAGATAACCGTGTTTTGAGTTGAATAAATCAACCGTTTTAGATTAAGATTGATTATTAAATTAGTGCGTTTTGAATAAAATAGTTAAATGGAGTTTGATTTGAGATTGGAATGATATATTGGTTTTTGGATTACAACTCGTATTTACCTTAAGATGTCAACGTTGTTGATCAAGGTTTGAGAGGTAATTAAAATACCCCAACTTGAACGACTTCAGGATTATCTGAGGGTGATATTAGTTGTTATGGTGAAAGTGGTTAGTAAACTTTATTATTTCATTAGAGAAATAATAACTCAACATTTTGATGAAGATTTGGAATAGATATATATATATAAAGGAGAACTCCAAAGTGGAAATAAAAATGAGTTGCGTGAATTATAACAATATTGTTGCGGTTTAAAAAGGAAATGTAAAAGATGAATTTGTTTTATAAGAATAAACATGGATGATGGTTTTTAAGTAGTAAATAAAAGATATTTCATAACGTTGGTTTATCGGTAATAAGTTGAAATGATTCCCAAATACTGGATAATAGTGTAACTAATGTTTTGAAAGTGAGAATAAACAAACTAAATATGATATAGGATTATCATAAGTAGTGAATTTGTTTAGAGAATAATCTTATGTGAATAAGAAGCGAGGAAACTATATTTTTAGTATTGAAAGATTTAAGAGTTTTGAATTTACATTTGTTTTAAACTAAAAGGCCAAGTGGTGCTGAATATTGAACCAGTGAACTCACTGGGTTGTCATGATTGCAACACTGTCTATTTTGATAGTTAAATCACCGACTATCAAATACTGTCAAATACGATTGTTAGTACGGAAAGACCGGGATCGAATTTATATTCGAAAACCATTCCGAACAACAAATACGTGAAGAGATCTGAAGATGATCGAGATGGACCATTGAAGACCGTAGATATTCATGAACTGAAGAACCACTACTAATCTCTGGTTTAGCGGTCAGAGATAAACTATGGTTCTGTCGTGGTTGAAATCCACGGGTTGCAAGGAATTCTCGCTACTGATCCATGGGATGATTCCTATATTGGATGCAGTGGGAGAGTGCCTTCGGTTCATCCTGTTCTTGGATGACTTGTATGGACGGATGTCTGACAGAGTATTTCCAAAGGGTCACGTACATTGATTTCTTCAGACGTGCTATAGTTGTTGGCGGAGGATGGTCGTTCTCTTAGCTTAACTGCTAGAGTATTTTTGTGGACGTCAATTAGTGATATCTGGCAGATCTGACGATGTGACATTCAAAGTGAATCGTGACCAGTGTTCAAAAGTTAATTCAAACCTCGAGCCTCATCAACTGGGAAATGACAAAAATCGGGCAGGCAGCATGGCTATGTGGGTCGCCCCCATTAGGGTGTATAATCACCTATTTAGAGAAAATCCTTTTGTTTCTTAAATCTATTTCGATGCTGTACCTTTTCGGGAAGATGGTGGGTAGCTCCCAACCGTTGGTGATATACATTCGATACACTCAAGCGAAATGAGTGGTCGGTCATGTGTAGGCCGGGTTGCAAGACGTTCTTGTTGAACCCAGTGTATTCACCTCTAGAGGTACACTATCGGCAGGTGGTCCCATACCTTGTCATAGCCGGAATTCAATTTCCAATAAGCGCCCGCGGTTTTGATTGTATACTATATATGTGGAGAGTGAGATGCAAGCGTTCTACTAGATTCTATTTACTTGTATTTAGACACTATTATAATATCAGAAAATATACTGATTTCAAAAATGTTTTGAGTTATCGTAAGGTAAAAACCATCCGTATTTATGTTTGGATTTAGTCTTACGATTATCCTTTTCTTTCGAAAAGATTTTAACTTTAAAAATCAGGTTGTGTAATACCCTTAAACTTAGTGTGTTTATCTCACTCTACTTCACCAGACTGACCCGGTGTTTTGTAAATGCTCGGGTTAGCCCGAGGTGTACAGGTTCAGGTTATCGAATGATGTGAAGTCCAGAGACGAGCTGGAGATGTTCATACGTATGATATAATATAACTACTATTCCGCTGTGGGTTGTATACGGGAACAGGTTATCATAACTGTCCCGTTGTTTGATGTACTCTGATATTGTAAGTATTTTTAAAGCTCTCGATAAAGATTTATTTCTGTATTATATTTTGTTCCGCTGCGATGTGAGACTCTATGTTGTGTTGTACCTTCTTCTTCTTCTATTCTAATATTTCTTTCTTTCTTATCTTGCCCTCTAAATTCTTTCTAATAACGTTCTAGTGTTTTCGGTGTTTGGATGGTCGGCATGAGTTACGGTAAAGGTATTTATGTCGATTTCTGGGGCTGAAATCCTTGGGTCATTACAAAATCTAAGGGATGAGGATCCTTTAGCCCACCTATAAATAAACCTCTAACTCCTCCCTCATTCTTCACAACTCATCTTTTCCTCACCTAGGCTAGTCTCCTTTTTGAGAGACAGGGCCAACCTAAATTAAATTTAAGGGGACCGAGATTTTAAAATAAAAATTATTCTATTTTATTTTCTTCTGGACGTGGGCTCTGTCGGGGCTGCGAGGGAAGACTTTCTGTTGAGTTTTTAATTACTAAATTTTGGGTATTTTAAAGTAAACAGGAATTAAAATTGTTGTAGTTATTAATTTGCAGTTCCTACAGTTATTATTCATCTTTTTGTAAGTTATGCATTTTATGCAAATATTCTTTTCTATACATTATTTTATAGTTTTTCTATCTTACTTTCTTATAGTTTTTAGTTAATTGATAATTAAAATGTCGTAAGATTATTCCCATAGTCTTCTTTCCCCTTTCTTTATCTAGTTTTTATAGTTTATTGTGGTTTTGCCCAAAATGCCTAAAGGCACATGTATACGACTGATTTAGGCAAAGATTTATATACCTACTTGTCTACGGCTGATTATAATCCTTTATACATGTTGAATACGACTGATTCAGGCACTGATCATGCACCTAATTTTATGCAACTAATTATTATCCTTTTATTTTATGCATGTTTGGGAAATTTGATTAATTTGGAATAATGGAAACATGATTGGATAATTATTTGGGCTAACTTGACATATGATGTAAATTGTAATAAAAAGGAATGTTAGACTGATAATAGGCAAACTTGATTAATTTTGTAAAATGGCCATGGAGTAGCTTATGACAAAAAAAACGAACTATAACATATATTTGCATAAGTATGACAGATTAGGAGATTGTAATAAGCAAACATTGTTTATTCTATGTCTTTTTGCTGATGGGTTAGGCCCGATAAACCTAAGAACCATAGTGGCCATAGGTCATCACTCTATGGTTTATTAGCCAATCAATGAATAGTATTAGGAAAATCATCCTAATTATATCATGTTCTATAATCATGAAAGTGCATACAATCAAATGCCTAGTACAATTGAGCAAGCAATCAAATGAGATAGAAATCAACCAAACCTTTAGTCTTTGTACATCATTCCTATATGTTCACTTGATAGTTCTGCACGTACACTTCCTTTCATGACACTAAAACTATTATTTTACCAATTAACTTTTAATTATTAGTTGCGAGTAATTATACAGCTCACCAGATTTTATGTCTGACTCATTCCTCTTTCCTCCTTTCTCTTTTTAGCTAATAGGTCTGCATTGTAGAGAGTGATTAGTACTAGCGAATTAGGAAGATTAGTTTCTAAGACCTAATTTACTTTCAAATTGTTGTATTTATTCTATTTTGTAACATTTTAGCTGTCTTGAGTCGGATTTGTACTTAAGAGGGGAATATTTCATAATTACACTCTGATTTGAGCTAAAATTATGTAAGACGTGTTTATTACTTACTGTATGTAAACTATTGTTTTGTAATGACAAGTTCATTAATGAAATAAATATTTCCATTGTCCTTTATTTTATGTCTTGTGAATCCTAGTCTCTATGATTTTCTTCTTTGTACCATTAATGCTCTACATTCCTTAGTATGACCATAGTTGGGAATATTAAGGGGTGTGGGGTGTTTCATATACCAATTATTTACCCTAATCAGGATGCATGTCTGCACCGGTACAGGCCCATACTATTCATATTTTTATGATGTTTTATTCTTTTCATTTTTTTCTATTTTATGATAGTTCCTATTTGTCCATGAACTAATATCATAATATGTTTTTTTTTTTACTTTTTCTTAAAACATGTGTTAAAATTTTACTTGAATGTCTCTAAGGCTTGCTTTTTTAAGTCCATTTTCTTTTTATTACAGATCAAAATGTTTAACCGATTTATGTCTTTTTCATAAATTTATTGTTTTTCTATTGAATCCGTGTTTCGTGAAAACTTCTCTCTTTCCATTATTGTTTACATAAATTAAAGGATTAAATCTACTTTCCAGATCTACTATTAATAGAATTATTAACTATTTTAGCATGTACAAAAGAAATGTAAATAATTTATTGAACTACAAAATTAAAAGAAACTATAAAGAAATTGGCTGAAAATAAGTTAAAAACTAAAAAAACTATAAACTACAACTATTTTCAACCCCATTACTTTAACTATACAAATTCTAAAATAGTAAATTCCACTCATCTGCCGTAGTTGATGCCTACGGTCCTCCTTGATCCACATCCCTAGCCTTTTGATGTTTTTAATTTATATTATTTTTCCTTAGAAAATATTTAGTTTTAGGTTCAGCCTCTAAAAATTAAAGAGGAACACAGAGGAAGTAAAAACGCATGAAATGAAATGTCTAGATTAGGGTTCTATTTATAGTTGTTTTAGAGGATCTTGGACCGTAGTATTAACTTGATTGGATCTGGGCTTACCAGATCACAAACCTATATATAACCCTCTGTTTCAGAAGTCAACGTTCTGGGTCCAAAAAATTTAGATGCAATCCCCTTCAGTACGCAATTGGCAATATTTTAGGCCAGGTTGCAAAGGCGGATCGACTCAACCCCAACGGCGGTTGATCGACCCATAGGCAGGTCGATCCTAATGGGCCTGGTTATTTTTTTCCTTATGTTCTGAGATTAGTTTTTGATCTATGAATTCTCTCATAACTCTTTCGTGTTAATTCAAATCTTAACGAGTTATGTATGAAAATTATCCTGAAAATCGTCCTGGACTCAACGGTCCATAGCTAAATTTGGATAATTTCACAAGGAAATTTGATTATTTAATTAACTTCTTAATTAACCATTATTACTTAAGCATCAGGTGTTACAATATATATATATATATATATATACATATATATATATATTTATATGTATGTATATGCATGCGTGCACGCACATGTGTGTGTTTATAAAGATCAATGTGTGTGGGGGGGCACGTATGAGTTTATGGATGTGCTTATAGTTGATTAGAATGGTTTACCATAACATATATGCATATTATGAATTAACTGAAAATTATTTGGTCTTTTTAATGTGTGACACGTACACACGCATGGGTCAAGCACCACATACACTCTCTTTCACATACACATGCATATTTTTATTATTCACACATAGTTTATTTAAGATATTTTATATTATTTGGTTAATCTTGGACCAAATTTTAATATATTCTATAAGTCAAATATTGATCTTGTAATCTATAATTTTTAATTTGTAAATTCAGTTCAATCAATCTATGTTATAATTGCTAATTAAATATTTATGTAACTAAAATGCATATTTTATAAGTATAATATATATATATATGTCTATGTGTGTGTCTTTGCTAATAACTAAATTAAAGATACATATGTAAATGGTAGACATAAATTCTAATATTTATGTATGTATATATTAATTTGCCAATGTTTGACGTATCATCATGTTATGCACTATGTGTATTATTAATAATAATCGAGTTATTATATATTAAGTGTAGTGGTATATATATTATTCATTATTCGGTTGGCCACATTTGCATGGATGTAGTAATTATTAGATTTGAAAATAAAGGAAAGTTTTAGAAAGGATAAATTAAACAATTTCCTTCTTAAGTGAGACAAATATATCCTTTTCATATAAGTGAATTTATTCTATCATCAATTATCAACTACTTTGACCTCTGTATCTCTTGACTGCATATTCATGCTAAATATATTTAGTCAGTTGGATTAATCAAATTAAACAAAGAAAATATTAAAATAAAATATCTTCTAATCAATAGTTAGGTTGGATCTAATACTAGTAAATGGATCATATAGGTCCATTAAAATCCAAATAGGATTTATTTTAAAGAAAATATTAGTTTTGCCTATTGCGAACTAGTTCACCGTCGTGTACACTATGTCATGCATTAGCTAGATATCTCTTCTGCATTTGGGCAGTTTTTCAGTAGCAATCAAATTTGAACGAAAATAATTAAGGTCATCCTAAATTATTCTAGAAACATTAAGGGTTAGGTTCTAAGATATGGAAACAACGTATTCCTTATGAAGTATGCTCAAACTTAAGTTTTCAAAATGACAATGACAAGTCAGTAATGGTATTTATATTTACCCTCAATAGATAGACTATTATTCAGAAAAATTATCAAAAAATAAGTTGTAGTTGATTTAACCAAAAGCTGAGAACATCACTTTAAATGATGCTTCAAAAGAAGTAGTAACCTTGTGTGAAATCATTAAAGGGATATGAAATGTCCGAGCATTAAATGTCCAATTTTGATATATTGCGACAATATTTAAGCGATGCAAATTGCCATTGAATTGCGAGCTCATAAGAAGTCGAGAAACATTCTTTGCTATTTTCAGATGATAAGAGAGTTTACCATGAACAAAGAGATAACAACTGACAGAGGAGATGCTAAAGACATTGTTAACTGGCCTTTTGGCCCGGTTCCCAAAAGCAGTTCAAGCTCACGCAACTTGGCCCGTCGCGTGGATCAATAGCCCAAAAGTGTTGTCGAAACCTGAGACAACCCCAAACCCTGTACTGACGGCGGCAAGGGCAATCCTTGGAATATAACACATAAACAGATAATAGCAGAACAGAAATAAATAAATACATCAGATAATGCACAATAGAGTATACTGGATAAACGTAATCATCGGAGTTACACAGTATACAGGATCTTACTTAGTACAAATACAGTTCATCTATACATATATGTCTACAGCGGAAAAACAAACATAATGTACAATAGGAGCTGAACAGCATAAAAAGAGATAAATGATAGAATCCATCTTCAGCTCCAGCTATCCAGAGAAAGCCAGCTAAAACCTGAATACAAGGCTGCCCATGTAGAAAAAGAGGCACCCAAGTTTGAAAGTGAAACAAACTACGAGTCAGTCATGGGACTGGTATGAGTAATCTACTCAACACATTTAAAATATGGCTAATCACAGGACCACGCCACTTTCGTGGAACGGGTTTACTCCATCGGATCACCAGTGCTTGAAAACAAATAATTCTTTTAAACATCGCAATGCTTTTTATAAAAATGAAGCCATTATAAGACTCAGTTCCCATCACACAATGCAATGCAAACCGGAGGATAGAGTTTTATCTTATAATGGCCAAAATATGCTTGATACGAATAAAACAAAAGCATTTGATATTATTACTAGTGTTTATATGTTTCAAAAACAATTTCAAATCATAACTATCAATCATAGACGGCATGGGTACCATATATCATGTCGCCATATATATATACAATCAAAACCGCACAGTCATGTATTTGGAAATTGGATTTCCGTCATGAACCAAGGCAAAAGATAGTCCTTACCGAATTCGAGACTCTCTAGCCCGAGCCTCAGGCAAGCACGCAGGCAAGCCTTGGAGCGACAGGGCCGGTCCACCGATGTGGATTATTATGCCTGAACAATACGTTTCCCCGCCCTTTGGGGCGTAAATGAGCCAAGGAATGACTCCATCGGTCCCGGATCGACTGATATATCTGAGGCGCCTCGCTATCCATCATCCACATAAGTAAAATGTCAAGCCGTGAAAAAACATCAACACAACTCCTAGCTAGAAAGAAATGCATGCCCTCCCTGGGGTCCTTCTCCCGTTTCTGGTTCATACCGGGGTGTGAGGCTCGCGAATTCACGTTATACACAAAGCTATGCCACACAGGCGGTGCTTTGATCATCAATCGTAAGACTTTGCTTTTCAACAGAAGTTTTGATCACTGCATCTTAGCATGTCACACAGGCAATTCATACCATGCAACTGATGGCTACCAATCACATAGAATAAATTCCAATGTCAGACACACAATCCATTTACAAGTCCGTTCTGGGTCTGAACGAAACCGGAGGCACTATTTACCTCGCAAACCCATCGATCTCCACGTACGCCTGGACGATCACCACTCATTATCCATATTTCGGGATGCCTCCCAATCAGGACATCAGTTACCATACAAACGAGGTGAAGATTTCCGGTCTTCAACCACCGTCTTCATCTTCGATTTCTTATCGTCGGTTTAGTTATTCAGAATGGGATGAACCCGGTCTTTCTGAGCAACTCGCGTATATAATAAACAAGTGCTACACAAACAAAACATACGCATCATTTCAATTCATTAGTCACTAACCGTCAATCAGTAAGAGAAGATTTCCCAAATATTAACCCCGAAGGCCGAACCAACATCAGATCAAAATCCAGGAAACCATTCGACTTAGCTAACCTTCAGTTAATTTCTAAATTTCACATCCATATTGTTTATAATATTTTATAACGATTTATCGCTATTTTTGTTTATTTTAAAATAGCCAATTTATTCAAACAACGCTTCGGGCCATAACGCGGCCGTGGCGCGGTTTTACTTCAGATTTGAGTTACAAATATATGAAAATCTAACCGTTGGATCTTCATAAAATTTACATCATTAGAAATATCTTTTCAAAACGAATCCAACGGTTCCAGTTTCGGGAAAATCCGACGGTCGGATCTCCCGGTATAATCGTTTGAAGTTTCGATTTCAAAATACGAACTGCAGCGTCGTTATTCGATTTAATATAATTATATATATATATAATCGATTCTGGCGTTGTTTTTCTTCAGATTTGAATTAAACATTCCAGACAATCCAACCATTAAATTTTTACAAAGTTGGTGTCGTTGGAAAGATATTTCCAAAGCGTACCGAACAGTTGCGGTTTCGGGAAAATCCGATGGTCGGATCTCCCACACTAATCGTTTGAAATCACGGTTTCAAAACACGAACTGCAGCTTCGTTATTCGATATATTTCAATTCTATTTATATATATATATATCAATTCTTCGATTTCAACACTATATGATTTTCATACATTTGATAAAAATGATATTTTTATCTAACTGTCTTCTATTTCAACACTTCACTATTTTTATCAATTCATGTATATAATAAAAATGTGATTTTTTTTATTGTAAAACAATTCATTTCAAAACACGATTATTTTATATAGTTCATATAGGTAATAAAAATATGATTTTTATTATAAAACAATTTATTTCAAAACAAGATTATTTTATATATTTCATATTGATGATAAAAATAGGATTTTTATTATAAAACAATTTCTTTAAAAATATGAATATCATTCAACACATGAATTTCAATTCAACGAAGGAATTTCGATTCAACACATGAAGGTTTTCTATAGTTTGTATATATAGATAAAAAGGTGATTTTTATATTTAAAACACGAATACCATTCAACACATGAATTTTAATTCAACGAATGAATTTCGATTCAACACATGAAGGTTTTCTATAGTTTGTATATATAGATAAAAAGGTGATTTTTATTGCAAAACTATTTATTTCAAAACATGAATGTCGTTCAATAAATGAATTTCTATTCAACACACGAATATAGTTTCAACACATGAAAATAATTCTAACACATGAATATTATTCAAAATTTCGGCAGCATAACGGCAGGGTAGTTAAAACCGGGACCGTCCCTAGTACTGCTCCTCGCTCTACCTTAAAGCCTCGCAGCTTTTGACAATGGGGAATCACGCATCTAGTTCGCATGCAGGCGGCATGTATATTTTTTTCATTTCCACAAACTAATCCTATGTGGTTTCAACCAAATATTTTTCAACCACAAACGGGTATTTTTCAACCATAATCAATCAATTTCAACCACAAAAAATTCTAATCAACCATTCGTAATCAACCAATTTTCATACCAATCACAACCAATAAATATCGTCCATGGTTTGTCGACAAGGGGCATATATATATATATATATATATATATATATATATATAAACATTTCACTTCTATTCAACATATATATAATTTTTACAACGCATATATAACTTATATATCGAACGTACAACTTATACAACGCTTATACAAGAGGTGTACAACGCTTATATAACTGATACATCGACTATATAATTTATACATCGTCGTTTTCCATATCATTTATAATTTAGAAATCTCACATTAGGTTCCACTCCACTAAAAATAGCAGAAGGCTCAGAAAAATATGCGGTCTCTTCTAGAATGTAGAAGACGTCCACACGAGTCCACTTTCTCTTGTTTCACTGAATTTCGTCATGAAACGAAAAAGATATGATTTTTACAGTGAAATCAAAAACGGTAGCGCTTTAAAGTGCTATAATATATAAAATAGTTTTAACTTCCATTACCCTCTAAAATCGTTCAAACCTAGGTCTTCGATTTGCGCTCGATCCGTTCAGTTGGAGGATGATCAGATCCTACCACCTCGAAGAGCTTCAAGAGGCCTTGCCAGCGCTGGTGGTTGCATGGGGATCGACAGCTCAGGGAGGGAGATCGACGGCCCCGAAGTCGACGTCTTCCTCATGTTGGATCTCGAACAACTCGCGATGGTTAAGGGTGAAAGTGGTATGGATTTGTAGAGGAGACGGAGCACTTCAGAAAACTTAACTGGAGGGGGGTCTAACTCGGCCTGGATTCGCCAGAAAATGGGAGGGAAGGTCGGAACAGTTTCCGTCGTGGAGCGCAGGTCGGGGAGAGAGAAACGAGGTTTTTTTTATTTTTATTAATTATAAAATTTCTGATTGGCCTGGAAGGTTTTAAAAGGGGTTTTCTGACACGACCTCCAATCCAAACCCAACGACTGTCGCCCTAGCGTTTTACCCCCATTCCGAACATAATGAGATATGTTTCGTAGGCCCATTCGACTGTTTCAGTCAGTTTTCCTTCAATTTAAAATATATAACATTCAATATTCAATTTGAACGTACATTTCAATTTGCCAGGGCCACAAACTGATTCGAAAAATTCCAGAAAAATAAATCTAGCTATGTTTTGACCATACGGTCGCAACAAATGTAACACCCCACGTCCATTAATGTCACTCACAAAGGGAATGCATTAACTTCCATGGAGGTTTTAAGTGAATATAGAACAAAAAAATTACAACAAGACAGATAATAAGTAGTACTTGGAAATCTAAAACTTCATTTTATTGCAGCGGAAATTAAACATGTTTGTTACATCATAAAACCATAAATCAGAGTCAAGTACAATATCCATCTTCATAAAACAAAATACATAACCCCATTTCACAAATAGCCATTAAAGAAGATAACAAGCTGGACTTTACTTCAGAGGTCCAAGCTTTCCAAAGAGAGATGAAGCAATCCAATCAAACTCCACTAGAGTTGGGTCCAACCTGAGGACCTGGAGGGGGAAAAAGGATAGAAATGGAGGGGGTCAGACATAAAGTCTGGCGAGTTGTCTATGAACTATTAGATATGGAAGAATAGATAAAGATAACGTTTAAGATAACGTTAAAGATAACGTTAAAGGCACACCTAATTACTAACGAATAGTTACTACACTGCACCGCACCAGTCACCCTAAAGGTTGACCCCACTTGCTTCACACAGAAACTATATAAATAGCCTTGCGTACCCCTAGCTGACTACATAGGTGTCGTCTGCCCCTATCTCCACTAGGTGTACCCCCACTACCCACTTGCGATCGGCTCCCTACTCGTAGATACCCGTGCTGGCCCCACAGTGGGGTGTATCACTCCCCTAAAGTGGCAACCCGATACAACTTGAGAATGCATGGCTTATACCTACACGATGCAACAACGTCTTACCTACCAGCCCGGGTCCACACACGCATATGAAACCCGTTGGACTTGCGTTGCCACCGCTCCCCGTTTTGGCCTCTTATAGTCAAGCCCAGTATGCGTGTCCCGTCCTCGACTTGGGTCGAGCCCACAAAGATACGTTTGGGTTACTGGTTGAAATGGGCCCCCACAAGCTACCCACCGATGCTTGTCACCACTAGTATATCCCACTTAACCCTCTTAGTCATGTTCATTTACATGTGTGTTTGGTTAAGTCTTACTAATCGTATTTCACATGCCACTAAGGGCACCCACTAGATTCCTCATGCCATCCAAGGCACCTACTTAACCCCCATGTCCCACCTTAAATGTTTATCTGGTTAAGTATTTCTTAATTCATTCAGTCCATAACCTCGTAAAGACCTCTCACACTAGACTGGCATTTATGGCAGCTGGATTTGCCGGGCGGGTCCGGGCAGTCTTACACCATAAAAGAGTCTAACCTCGTGTCTTTACAACTATTATGCTTTAGTTTAGGCCTAGGACCTCTCACATTGGGCTGACATTTGTGACCACTGGATTTGTCGGGCGGGTCCGGGCAGGTTTACGTCACAAACGAGTCCAACCTCGTGTCCTAAGCATTGATTATCACTTATAATCTTTTACCCCAGTTTTAATAATTCCCTATTCAAATTATTAATTAACTCCAATTTTAATGATGCCCATAATTGACTCAATTATGGCCATCCATTCATGGCATGTGAAATCATATCAATTGCACCCCAACTTCTTAATATTAAATCCTTAATATTACCCCTACCCCACGTTATACGTTCGCTTATTCAACGCAGAACATATGTTAGACTCGAATAGTCTAACTCATAGCACAAAGATAAATTGTCACAACATATAGACAAATAAAATAATCCAATCATAATAGGGGTGAAACTTGCATAAACTACGCATGTTAAGGATCTAAAGGTGTCAACTTGTTAAATGTCACAATTTACATGATATGATCATAACCCAAATTTATGTATAAACTTGCATATGGGGATTTAGGCAACATAATGATGGTGTGAACTAGCATAGAATTTCACATATATCATAGCATAATTCTAGATGTCATAATTCTAGATCTAAATAGATGTCATGGCATATGTTCATAATTTTTACTAATCAATCTAACTTGCATACATGGTTTGTCATATAGATCAACATGGCCCAAACATTATGATTTGATTAACATGAACTAACTAGCATAGATAATAACATCATGACTTTATAACATGTATGATTTATCACAACTTAGCATAGAAACTTTCAACATATACAATATCATCATAGCATGATTTACAACATATAGGATATCATCATCACATAACATAGGATTTACCACATACATGATAGCATAAGGATTACAACAACATATATGATAATCCACATCATTCATTTATAATCCATTCATGACTTAATCTAATTAGTCTAACAATAATCTTGTTAAGATCATCATACTCACAATTTAGAGAAGAAAAGAGAGTCTTGATTTGCTTTAGAGTTGAGTAGAATTAGAATTTGATTAGCTTTTCTTCCTTCTTAGTTGGCGGCAGCTAGACTGAGTTCCATGGCGGCGGTATGACGGTAGCTATTCTATTTTTCATGTGAATTAGAGAGAGAGACTACCTAGGTATTTATAGAGTTTAGGATTTATTTAGACCGTCAGATCAACACAGGACTAATCTCAGCCAACCAGATTAGGTCAAAACCCTAATGGGTCATCACTCAGTCAAAAACAGGCTCAGAACAAAAACTGCTCGGGGGGGGGGGGGGGGGCAGGTCGACCCCCAGGTCGACTCTATAGTTGACCTGGTAGGTAGGTCGACTGCCCAGTCGACCCTAGGGTCGACCTGGGCCTGGCGGGAATTTTCCCGCCTAGCCCGTTTTGACTCCGTATTTTTGAATTTTAAATTTCTGAAATCTGTTTTGAATTTTCTGAAACTTCCGATGGCCATAACTTCTTCATACGAAGTCCAATTCACGCAAACTCGGACTCTATTTCAACTAGAATTCCGAGACGAACACAATGGCGCAACCCGTTTCCCACAATTCTCACGTCTGAGATTAGTTATTCTTTAATGTGTGAATATTAATATTAACAGAATTACGGGGTGTTACATTCTCCCCTCCTTAAAGGATTTCGACCCCGAAATCTTCAAGTCAAGAAGAATGTATATCCTAACATCCAATCATCCATCTACTCAACCATTAAACACAGGCATCCATTGTCCTTATAGACTTCTAATTCTTTCATGTTTAAATGCACAGTGTGTGTATATGTCCATATCTAATGCAAAATCAGGCGGTCCACTGATTCAGTTGACCTCCTTAATGCAAATCATGATAGTGCCATGCGTCCATTATGTATACAAAAGTTCCCTATCGATACATATTATTTGTACATGCGTGCACAACCATTCACCAGAATGCGGTATCCATATGATAACACAATCATTATACATCCATTTTACTAAATACATCCATTTATATGCAATATGCAATATGAAGTGACTGAGCCGATCTAGTGCCTAATAGTGTGTGTATATGCGTCCACGAGCAACCACAAGCAAACACTTGCATCCACTTAGCATCCATCATACATAACATGTCTCAAACACATGTTTCAACCATAGCATTATCCTAACTAAAGGTCAAGAATACTAGCGAGAGAATACTCTAAAGGTAAGATAAGTACAAGATAAGCGATAAAGGAGAAATTAAAGGACATACCCTTGAAAAGAAAAGGGTACAACGAACGCATCTTCTCTTCCGTCTCCCAAGTAGCGTTGCTCTCATCATCTCCCCATTGTACTTTGACTAGTCTGACCTTTCGATTTCTCAGCTTCTTAATCTCTGACCCAAGAATGCACGTAGGAGCTCGTCGAATTGTCGCATCACGCTCGATCTCCACCTCTCTAAGCAAGTTCGGCTCTACCACCTCCGCGGTCTCGTGTAAAGCACTTCCTCAAATGTGATACATGGAATACGTCGTGTACACCACTAAGTCTCTCAGGCAACTCCACTCTATACGCCATCTGTCCTATCCTTTCCTTAATAGGAAACGGCCCTACAAACCTTGGTGCTAACTTCCCAACGGACCCAAAGCGAACAATGTTCCGTAATGGAGACACTTTGATAAAGACCGTGTCCCCAACTTCAAACTCAAGATCTGTACTCCTCTTATCCGCATAAGATTTCTGCCTATCTTGCGCTGCTTTCATCCTCCTTCGAATCAAGTCGATCTTCTCCGAAGTCTCCCTAATCATATCGGGCCCAAGTAATATCTTATCCATAGATTCCCACCAACATGTAGGTGAATGACAAGGTCGTCCATAAAGAGCTTCGAAAGGTGCTCTGCCAATGCTAGATTGAAAGTTATTATTATATGAAAACTCTACCAATGGAAGATGCTCTTCCCATGTACCCCCAAAGTCTAGGATACATAGCCTCAAAAGATCCTCTAGAATGCGATTCACCCTCTCGGTCTGGCCAACCGTCTGAGGATGATATGCGGTGCTCAAACATAACTGAGTCCCTACCTCCTCTTGCAAGCTTCTCCAAAATTCGCTAGTGAAAATAGGATCGCGGTCGCTCACTATGCTAGAAGGAACACCGTGTAAACGAACTATTTCTCGGACGTATACAGAAGCTAACCATGGAGCAGTCCTCTTACTCTTCACGGGAATGAAATGGGCGCTCTTAGTAAGTCTGTCTACTATAACCCAAATCCCCGTATTACCCTTCCTTGATCTTGGTAATCCATCCACAAAATCCATCGACACACTCTCCCACTTCCATAGTGGAACCTCCAATGGGTGAAGCAACCCACTGGGTTTCTTTTGCTCTGCTTTTGCTTGTTGGCACACCAAGCATTTAGCAACATACTCGGCCACATCTTTCTTCATGTCGACCCAAAAGAAAACTCGCTTCATGTCTTTGTACATCTTTTCCCCACCGGGATGAATGGTCATCTTTGAACGATGTGCATCATCAAGAATGGTCTTCCTTAGGTCATCGTCTTTTGGTGCACAAAGTCTACCGTCCCTACGTAACCAACCCTTATCATCTAGGGTATACCTACGGAGATGGCTTGATGACTCCCCGCCTTTGAGCTTTTCTACTAACTCAACCAACTACGGGTCATCCCGCTGTGCCTCGCCAATCCGTCCCAAAAGCGTAGGTCTGACCTCCAAGGATGCTAGTAAACCGGGTACAAAGTCAACAGAAGGTCTAAAGTCAAACATAGAGATGAACTCTAAACTTCGCCGCTCAACAAAAAAAGGACTTAAGGATAATCTTTTTCTACTTAAGGCATCTGTCACCACGTTACCCTTGCCAAGGGTATATGCTATCTCGAAATCGTAGGACGCTAAGAACTCCATCCACCTTTGCTGCCTTAAGTTCAAGTCCTTCTGAGAGAACAAGTATTTTAAAGATTTATGGTCAGTGAACAATTCGAATTTCTCCCCAAGAAGATAAAAACGCCAAGACTTAAGCGCGAAAACAATAGCAGCCAACTCTAGGTCATGTGTAGGGTAATTTTTCTCATGCGCTCTCAACTGCCTTCCACCATAGGCTATTAACCTTCCCTCTTGCATTAAGACTGCGCCTAGTCCTGTCCCACAAGCATCGGTATAAACAGTAAATGGCTTACTCCCGTCTGGCAGCACTAAGACTGGAGCTGAGGTCAAAGCTCTCTTTAAACGTTGAAACGCATCATCACAATCTACGTCCCACTCGAAGACTAGGTTCTTCTTCGTCAGGCGTGTCAATGGAGCTGATATCTTTGCGAAGTCTTTGATAAACTTCCTATAGTAGCCAGCCAACCCCAAGAAACTTCTCACTTCAGTAGCATTTTTAAGGACCTTCCAATCTTGGATGGCCACCACCTTCGTGGGATCCACAGCTATCCCTTCCTTGGAAACCACATGCCCTAAGAATCGTACTTCCTTCCTCCAGAAGTGACACTTAGAAAATTTAGCTTTAAGGTTATGCGCTCGTAGGGTCTCCAACACTACCCTAAGATGTAGGGCATGCTCTTCTTCATCCTTAGAAAAGATCAGGATGTCGTCTACAAAGACTAACACGAATTTGTTAAGTTACTCCCTAAACACCCTACTCATCAAATCAACAAAGTATGCGGGGGCGTTTGTCAAACCGAAGGGCATCACTAGCCATTCATAGAAACCGTCCGGAGTCCTAAAGGCAGTCTTGTCAATGCTATCCTCAGCCACTCTCAACTGATGGAAACCAGTGGCTAAGTCCAACTGCGAAAACACTGAGGCGCCAACTAACTGATCGAAGAGATCGTCAATCCTCGGCAGTGGGTGTCTGTTCTTCTTAGTAAGCTTCTTAAGTTCTCTATAGTCCACACAAAGTCTAAGGGACCCATCCGCCTTCGTGGCAAATACTACTGGAGCACCCCACTCTGATATACTACGTCTTATGAACCCCTTCTCAAGCAACTCCTCACTTGCTTATCGAGTTCCCTCCTTTCACGTGGAACCATGTGGCGTACTGGCAAAGATACTGGTTTTGCATTATCCACAAGATATATTCGAAAATCTATCTCCTGCTTCGGAGGCAAGCCCTTTACCTCCTCAAACACATCTGAATATTCTCGGACCACTCTAACAGATCGTAGATTTTCCACCGACGCATCAAGCGATTCTAGATAACTTAGCATAACGGAATTTATGGGACTACAAAAGATTTCGAGAGCGTTACCAAGGCGAGTCACGAGCCTAACTACTCTCCTTTCACAACCAAGAACGGCCCCATTTTTGGATAACCAATCCATTCCTAAAATTAGCCCATAGCCCGTGAAGCCTAACACATAAACATCACATCTAAACTCAACGCTAAGTATAGAAATTTTCAAATCCAAACACATCATGGACAAATAAGCTGAGCCCCCAATTGGATTCGAAACAACTAAGGGATCCTCTACTAAACTGGTGATTAAGTGCAGTGATTCAACTAATGACGTAGAGATAAACGAATGCGATGCGCCCGAATCAAATAAGGTACGGACAGGATGATCAAACAGAAAAACTAAGCTTTCAACAGAAATGGTTCTACCTCGTTCTTGCAGCGGTGGGACCGCGAGAGCCTGAACTTGTCCCCTTGCCTACCCTGGCGCCATAAGAGCCTGCACCTGTCCTCCCGAGGTAGCTCCTGCCCTCTGCCCCTTCTTTGGGCAGTCCTTCACTAGATGTCCCGCTTCGCCACAGTGAAAACAGACAGTCTTCTTTTTCTTTCGGCAATCCTTACTGAGATGGCCTGGTGTCCCACAATTAAAGCATTTCTTCTTTCCCTTGCCATTATTGTCTTTACCACCCTTCTTGTTTTGCTGTTGTGGTTTCTTCTGATCCCCTTTCTTCTCGGGTGCCTTATCAGCTTTAGTGCCTTTCTCCTCATGCATGAGTGCCATGTCTACTAGCTTCTCAAAGGTGGCCCCCATAGGGATGTGGGTCATATCCAACCCTTGCAACGGTTCATTCAATCCATTTATAAACCTCAGAGACTTCTTCTCCGGCGTGTTCACTAAGTCTAAGCCAAACCTTGCCAACTGATTAAATTTGTTGACATATTCTTTCACTGATGAGCTTCCTTGCTTTAATGTCAAGAACCTTTCCATATATAGATTCTCTTCTGCCCTTGAGAGAAACTTCGCCTCAAACCTACGCCTGAAATCTGCCCAAGAATCAACAGGATGCTCCCCATTAGTGCCCTCCCACCAAAACGAGGCCTCTCCCTTCATTAACCAAGCTGCTAATTTGACTTTCCTCCCTTCTTCTACTTCAAAGATCTCTAGCAATTCTTCCACCTCCCTAAGCCTATCTCTAGCTTCCACAAACGTTTCTGACCCTTGAAAAGGTTTTCCACCCATAGCCTTAAATTCCTTGCACATCTTTGCAAAAGTATTTACGCGAGGAGGAGGAGGAACGGGTGCAACTGGTGGTGGAGGAACATTGGCCGGACCTGCAGCGGCCCTAGCCTCTAATAACCTCCTATACCATCCTGGTATCGTTACACCGTCAGGTAGGTTAAGATATTCAGCCATGCTGAAACGAAAAAGGAAAGATTCAAAATGGAGAATTCGAAAGATAAAGATATATGACTATTGGGGATTATGTTTTTTATCATAAAACCTTTCCTCTTTAAATTACTCATTAAGACATGTTTTTGAAAACACTTCTTCCAAAAATACTTTAGAAAAATAGTTTTTCTAAAAAAATTATCTGTTCTGGTAACCTTAAGCTCTGATACCACGTGTAACACCCCACGTCCATTAATGTCACTCACAAAGGGAATGCATTAACTTCCATGGAGGTTTTAAGTGAATATAGAACAGAAAAATTACAACAAGACAGATAATAAGTAGTACTTGGAAATCTAAAACTTCATTTTATTGCAGCGGAAATTAAACATGTTTGTTACATCATAAAACCATAAATCAGAGTCAAGTACAATATCCATCTTCATAAAACAAAATACATAACCCCATTTCACAAATAGCCATTAAAGAAGATAACAAGCTGGACTTTACTTTAGCGGTCCAGGCTTTCCAAAGAGAGATGAAGCAATCCAATCAAACTCCACTAGAGCTGGGTCCAACCTGAGGACCTGGAGGGGGAAAAAGGATAGAAATGGAGGGGGTCAGACATAAAGTCTGGCGAGTATGATAATTCTAACAATATTATTATCAAAATAACTAGACTAAGGCATAAGCTGGAAGACAAGTAAATGTCTATGAACTATTAGTTATGGAAGAGTAGATAAAGATAACGTTTAAGATAACGTTAAAGATAACGTTAAAGGCACACCTAATTACTAACGAATAGTTACTACACTGCACCGCACCAGTCACCCTAAAGGTTGACCCCACTTGCTTCACACAGAAACTATATAAATAGCCTTGCGTACCCCTAGCTGACTACATAGGTGTCGTCTGCCCCTATCTCCACTAGGTGTACCCCACTACCCACTTGCGATCGGCTCCCTACTCGTAGATACCCGTGTTGGCCCCACAGTGGGGTGTATCACTCCCCTAAAGTGGCAACCCGATACAACTTGAGAATGCATGGCTTATACCTACACGATGCAACAACGTCTTACCTACCAGCCCAGGTCCACACACGCATATGAAACCCGTTGGACTTGCGTTGCCATCGCTCCCCGTTTTGGCCTCTTATAGTCAAGCCCAGTATGCGTGTCCCGTCCCCGACTTGGGTCGAGCCCACAAAGATACGTTTGGGTTACTGGTTGAAATGGGCCCCCACAAGCTACCCACCTAAGCTTGTCACCACTAGTATATCCCACTTAACCCTCTTAGTAATGTTCACTTACTTGTGTGTTTGGTTAAGCCTTACTAATCGTATTTCACATGCCACTAAGGGCACCCACTAGATTCCTCATGCCACCCAAGGCACCTACTTAACCCCCATGTCCCACCTTACATGTTTATCTGGTTAAGTATTTCTTAATTCATTCAGGCCATAACCTCATAAAGACCTCTCACATTAGACTGGCATTTATGGCAGCTGGATTTGCTGGGCGGGTCCGGGCAGTCTTACACCATAAAAGAGTCTAACCTCGTGTCTTTACAACTGTTATGCTTTAGTTTAGGCCTAGGACCTCTCACATTGGGCTGACATTTGTGACCACTGGATTTGCCGGGCGGGTCCGGGCTGGTTTACGTCACAAACGAGTCCAACCTCGTGTCCTAAGCATTGATTATCACTTATAATCTTTTATCCCAGTTTTAATAATTCCCTATTCAAATTATTAATTAACTCCAATTTTAATGATGCCCATAATTGACTCAATTATGGCCATCCATTCATGGCATGCAAAATCGTATCAATTGCACCCCAACTTCTTAATATTAAATCCTTAATATTACCCCTACCCCACGTTATACGTTCGCTTATTCAACGTAGAACATATGTTAGACTCGAATAGTCTAACTCATAGCACAAAGATAAATTGTCACAACATATAGACAAATAAAATAATCCAATCATAATAGGGGTGAAACTTGCATAAACTACGCATGTTAAGGATCTAAAGGTGTCAACTTGTTAAATGTCACAATTTACATGATATGATCATAACCCAAATTTATGTATAAACTTGCATATGGGGTTTTAGGCAACACAATGATGGTGTGAACTAGCATAGAATTTCACATATGTCATAGAATAATTCTAGATGTCATAATTCTAGATCTAAATAGATGTCATGGCATATGTTCATAATTTTTACTAATCAATCTAACTTGCATACATGGTTTGTCATATAGATCAACATGGCCCAAACATTATGATTTGATTAACATGAACTAACTAGCATAGATAATAACATCATGACTTTATAACATATATGATTTATCACAACTTAGCATAGAAACTTTCAACATATACAATATCATCATAGCATGATTTACAACATATAGGATATCATCATCACATAACATAGGATTTACCACATACATGATAGCATAAGGATTACAACAACATATATGATAATCAACATCATTCACTTATAATCCATTCATGACTTAATCTAATTAGTCTAACAATAATCTTGTTAAGATCATTATACTCACAATTTAGAGAAGAAAAGAGAGTCTTGATTTGCTTTAGAGTTGAGTAGAATTAGAATTTGATTAGATTTTCTTCCTTCTTAGTTGGCGGCGGCTAGACTGAGTTCCATGGCGATGGTATGACGGTAGCTATTCTATTTTTCATGTGAATTAGAGAGAGAGACTACCTAGGTATTTATAGAGTTTAGGATTTATTTAGACCGTCAGATCAACACAGGACTAATCTCAGCCAACCAGATTAGGTCAAAACCCTAATGGGTCATCACTCAGTCAAAAATTGGCTTAGAACAAAAACTGCTCCGGGGGGGGGGGGGGGGTCGACCCCCAGGTCGACTCTATAGTCGACCTGGTAGGTAGGTCGACAGCCCAGTCGACCCTAGGGTCGACCTGGGCCTTGCGGGAATTTTCCCGCCTAGCCCGTTTTGACTCCGTATTTTTGAATTTTAAATTTCTGAAATCTATTTTGAATTTTCTGAAACTTCCGATGGCCATAACTTCTTCATACGAAGTCCAATTCACGCAAACTCGGACTCTATTTCAACTAGAATTCCGAGACGAACACAATGGCGCAACCCGTTTCCCACAATTCTCATGTCTGAGATTAGTTATTCTTTAATTTGTGAATATTAATATTAACAGAATTACGGGGTGTTACATTCTCCCCTCCTTTAAGGATTTCGACCTCGAAATCTTCAAGTCAAGAAGAATGTATATCCTAACATCCAATTATCCATCTACTCAACCATCAAACACAGGCATCCATTTTCCTTATAGACTTCTAATTCTTTCATGTTTAAATGCACAGTGTGTGTATATGTCCATATCTAATGCAAAATCAGGCGGTCCACTGATTCAGTTGACCTCCTTAATGCAAATCATGATAGTGCCATGCGTCCATTATGTATACAAAAGTTCCCTATCGATACATATTATTTGTACATGCGTGCACAACCATTCACCAGAATGCGGTATCCATATGATCGCACAATCATTATACATCCATTTTACTAAATACATCCATTTATATGCAATATGCAATATGAAGTGACTGAGCCGATCTAGTGCCTAGTAGTGTGTGTATATGCATCCACGAGCAACCACTAGCAAACACTTGCATCCACTTAGCATCCATCATACATAACATGTCTCAAACACATGTTTCAACCATAGGATTATCCTAACTAAAGGTCAAGAATACTAGCGAGAGAATACTCTAAAGGTAAGATAAGTACAAGATAAGCGATAAAGGAGAAATTGAAGGACATACCCTTGAAAAGAAAAGGGTACAACGAACGCATCTTCTCTTCTGTCTCCCAAGTAGCGTTGCTCTCATCATCTCCCCATTGTACTTTGACTAGTCTGACCTTTCGATTTCTCAGCTTCTTAATCTCTGACCCAAGAATGCACATAGGAGCTCGTCGAATTGTCGCATCACGCTCGATCTCCACCTCTCTAAGCAAGTTTGGCTCTACTACCTCCGCGGTCTCGTGTAAGCACTTCCTCAAATGTGATACATGGAATACGTCGTGTACACCACTAAGTCTCTCAGGCAACTCCACTCTATACGCCATCTGTCCAATCCTTTCCTTAATAGGAAACAACCCTACAAACCTTGGTGCTAACTTCCAAACGGACCCAAAGCGAACAATGTTCCGTAATGGAGACACTTTGATAAAGACCGTGTCCCCAACTTCAAACTCAAGATCTGTCCTCCTCTTATCCGCATAAGATTTCTGCCTATCTTGCGCTGCTTTCATCCTCCTTCGAATCAAGTCGATCTTCTCCGAAGTCTCCCTAATCATATCGGGCCCAAGTAAGATCTTATCCGTAGATTCCCACCAACATGTAGGTGAATGACAAGGTCGTCCATAAAGAGCTTCGAAAGGTGCCCTGCCAATGCTAGATTGAAAGTTATTATTATATGCAAACTCTACCAATGGAAGATGCTCTTCCCATGTACCCCCAAAGTCTAGGATACATAGCCTCAAAAGATCCTCTAGAATGCGATTCACCCTCTCGGTCTGGCCGTCCGTCTGAGGATGATATGCGGTGCTCAAACATAACTGAGTCCCTACCTCCTCTTGCAAGCTTCTCCAAAATTCGCTAGTGAAAATAGGATCGCGGTCGCTCACTATGCTAGAAGGAACACCGTGTAAACGAACTATTTCTCGGACGTATACAGAAGCTAACCATGGAGCAGTCCTCTTACTCTTCACGGGAATGAAATGGGCGCTCTTAGTAAGTCTGTCTACTATAACCCAAATCCCCGTATTACCCTTCCTTGATCTTGGTAATCCATCCACAAAATCCATCGAGACACTCTCCCACTTCCATAGTGGAACCTCCAATGGGTGAAGCAACCTACTGGGTTTCTTTTGCTCTGCTTTTGCTTGTTGGCACACCAAGCATTTAGCAACATACTCGGCCACATCTTTCTTCATGCCGGCCCAAAAGAAAACTCGCTTCATGTCTTTGTACATCTTGTCCCCGCCGGGATGAATGGTCATCTTTGAACGATGTGCATCATCAAGAATGGTCTTCCTTAGGTCAACGTCTTTTGGTGCACAAAGTCTACCGTCCCTACGTAACCAACCCTTATCATCTAGGGTATACCTACGGAGATGGCTTGATGACTCCCCTCCTTTGAGCTTTTCTACTAACTCAACCAAATGCGGGTCATCCCGCTGTGCCTCGCCAATCCGTCCCAAAAACGTAGGTCTGACCTCCAAGGATGCTAGTAAACCGGGTACAAAGTCAACGGAAGGTCTAAAGTCAAACATAGAGATGAACTCTAAACTTCGCCGCTCAACAAAAAAAGGACTTAAGGATAATCTTTTTCTACTTAAGGCATCTGTCACCACGTTACCCTTGCCAGGGGTATATGCTATCTCGAAATCGTAGGACGCTAAGAACTCCATCCACCTTTGCTGCCTTAAGTTCAAGTCCTTCTGAGAGAACAAGTATTTTAAAAATTTATGGTCAGTGAACAATTCGAATTTCTCCCCAAGAAGATAAAAACGCCAAGACTTAAGCGCGAAAACAATAGCGGCCAACTCTTGGTCATGTGTAGGGTAATTTTTCTCATGCGCTCTCAACTACCTTCCCCCATAGGCTATTACCCTTCCCTCTTGCATTAAGACTGCGCCTAGTCCTGTCCCACAAGCATTGGTATAAACAGTAAATGGCTTACTCCCGTCTGGTAGCACTAAGACTGGAGCTGAGGTCAAAGCTCTCTTTAAACGTTGGAACGCATCATCACAATCTACGTCCCACTCGAAGACTAGGTTCTTCTTCGTCAGGCGTGTCAATGGAGCTGATATCTTTGTGAAGTCTTTGATAAACTTCCTATAGTAGCCAGCCAACCCCAAGAAACTTCTCACTTCAGTAGAATTTTTAGGGACCTTCCAATCTTGGATGGCCACCACCTTCGCGGGAACCACAGCTATCCCTTCCTTGGAAACCACATGCCCTAAGAATCGTACTTCCTTCCTCCAGAAGTGACACTTAGAAAATTTAGCTTTAAGGTTATGCGCTCGTAGGGTCTCCAACACTACCCTAAGATGTAGGGCATGCTCTTCTTCATCCTTAGAAAAGATCATGATGTCGTCTACAAAGACTACCACGAATTTGTTAAGGTACTCCCTAAACACCCTACTCATCAAATCAACAAAGTATGCGGGGGCATTTGTCAAACCGAAGGGCATCACTAGCCATTCATAGAAACCGTCCGGAGTCCTAAAGGCAGTCTTGTCAATGCTATCCTCAGCCACTCTCAACTGATGGAAACCAGTGGCTAAGTCCAACTGCGAAAACACTGAGGCGCCAACTAACTGATCGAAGAGATCGTCAATCCTCGGCAGTGGGTGTGTTCTTCTTAGTAAGCTTATTAAGTTCTCTATAGTCCACACAAAGTCTAAGGGACCCATCCGCCTTCGTGGCAAATACTACTGGAGCACCCCACTCCGATATACTACGTCTTATGAACCCCTTCTCAAGCAACTCCTCACTTGCTTATCGAGTTCCCTCCTTTCACGTGGAACCATGTGGCGTACTGGCAAAGATACTGGTTTTGCATTATCCACAAGATATATTCGAAAATCTATCTCCCGCTTCGGAGGCAAGCCCTTTACCTCCTCAAACACATCCGAATATTCTCGGACCACTCTAACAGATCGTAGATTTTCCACCGACGCATCAAGCGATTCTAGATAACTTAGCATAACGGAATTTATGGGACTACAAAAGATTTCGAGAGCGTTACCAAGGCGAGTCACGAGCCTAACTACTTTCCTTTCACAATCAAGAACGGCCCTATTTTTGGATAACCAATCCATTCCTAAAATTAGCCCATAGCCCGTGAAGCCTAACACATAAGCATCACATCTAAACTCAACGCTAAGTATAGAAATTTTCAAATCCAAACACATCATGGACAAATAAGCTGAGCAACCAATTGGATTCGAAACAACTAAGGGATCCTCTACTAAACTGGTGTTTAAGTGCAGTGATTCAACTAATGACGTAGAGATAAACGAATGCGATGCGCCCGAATCAAATAAGGTACGGACAGGATGATCAAACAGAAAAACTAAGCTTTCAACAGAAATGGTTCTACCTCGTTCTTGCAGCGGTGGGACCGCGAGAGCCTGAACTTGTCCCCTTGCCTGCCCTGGCGCCATAAGAGCCTGCACCTGTCCTCCCGAGGTACCTCCTGCCCTCTGCCCCTTCTTTGGGCAGTCCTTCACTAGATGTCCCGCATCGCCACAGTGAAAACAGCCAGTCTTCTTTTTCTTTCGGCAATCCTTACTGAGATGGCCTGGTGTCCCACAGTTAAAGCATTTCTTCTTTCCCTTGCCATTATTGTCTTTACCACCCTTCTTGGTTTGCTGTTGTGGTTTCTTCTGATCCTCTTTCTTCTCGGGTGCCTTATCAGCTTTAGTGCCTTTCTCCTCATGCATGAGTGCCATGTCTACTAGCTTCTCAAAGGTGGCCCTCATAGGGATGTGGGTCATATCCAACCCTTGCAACGGTTCATTCAATCCATTTACGAACCTCAGAGCCTTCTTCTCCGGCGTGTTCACTAAGTCTAAGCCAAACCTTGCCAACTGATTAAATTTGTTGACATATTCTTTCACTGATGAGCTTCCTTGCTTTAATGTCAAGAACCTTTCCATATATAGATTCTCTTCTGCCCTTGAGAGAAACATCGCCTCAAACCTACGCCTGAAATCTGCCCAAGAATCAACAGGATGCTCCCCATTAGTGACCTCCCACCAAAACGAGGCCTCTCCCTTCATTAACCAAGCTGCTAATTTGACTTTCCTCCCTTCTTCTACTTCAAAGATCTCTATCAATTCTTCCACCTCCCTAAGCCAATCTCTAGCTTCCACAAACGTTTCTGACCCTTGAAAAGGTTTTCCACCCATAGCCTTAAATTCCTTGCACGTCTTTGCAAAAGTATCTACGCGAGGAGGAGGAGGAACGGGTGCAACTGGTGGTGGAGGAACATTGGCCGGACCTGCAGCGGCCCTAGCCTCTAATAACCTCCTATACCATCCTGGTATCGTTACACCGTCAGGTAGGTTAAGATATTCAGCCATGCTGAAACGAAAAAGGAAAGATTTAAAATGGAGAATTCGAAAGATAAAGATATATGGCTATTGGGGATTATGTTTTTTATCATAAAACCTTTCCTCTTTAAATTACTCATTAAGACATGTTTTTGAAAACACTTCTTCCAAAAATACTTTAGAAAAATAGTTTTTCTAAAAAAATTATCTGTTCTGGTAACCTTAAGCTCTGATACCACGTGTAACACCCCACGCCCATTAATGTCACTCACAAAGGGAATGCATTAACTTCCATGGAGGTTTTAAGTGAATATAGAACAGAAAAATTACAACAAGACAGATAATAAGTAGTACTTGGAAATCTAAAACTTCATTTTATTGCAGCGGAAATTAAACATGTTTGTTACATCATAAAACCATAAATCAGAGTCAAGTACAATATCCATCTTCATAAAACAAAATACATAACCCCATTTCACAAATAGGCAATAAAGAAGATAACAAGCTGGACTTTACTTTAGCGGTCCAAGCTTTCCAAAGAGAGATGAAGCAATCCAATCAAACTCCACTAGAGCTGGGTCCAACCTGAGGACCTGGAGGGGGAAAAAGGATAGAAATGGAGGGGGTCAGACATAAAGTCTGGCGAGTATGATAATTCTAACAATATTATTATCAAAATAACTAGACTAAGGCATAAGCTGGGAGACAAGTAAATGTCTATGAACTATTAGTTATGGAAGAGTAGATAAAGATAACGTTTAAGATAACGTTAAAGGCACACCTAATTACTAACGAATAGTTACTACACTGCACCGCACCAGTCACCCTAAAGGTTGACCCCACTTGCTTCACACAGAAACTATATAAATAGCCTTGCGTACCCCTAGCTGACTACATAGGTGTCGTCTGCCCCTATCTCCACTAGGTGTACCCCACTACCCACTTGCGATCGGCTCCCTACTCGTAGATACCCGTGCTGGCCCCATAATGGGGTGTATCACTCCCCTAAAGTGGCAACCCGATACAACTTGAGAATGCACGGCTTATACCTACACGATGCAACAACGTCTTACCTACCAGCCCAGGTCCACACACGCATATGAAACCCGTTGGACTTGCGTTGCCATAGCTCCCCGTTTTGGCCACTTATAGTCAAGCCCAGTATGCGTGTCCCGTCCCCGACTTGGGTCGAGCCCACAAAGATACGTTTGGGTTACTGGTTGAAATGGGCCCCCACAAGCTACCCACCTAAGCTTGTCACCACTAGTATATCCCACTTAACCCTCTTAGTAATGTTCATTTACTTGTGTGTTTGGTTAAGTCTTACTAATCGTATTTCACATGCCACTAAGGGCACCCACTAGATTCCTCATGCCACCCAAGGCACCTACTTAACCCCCATGTCCCACCTACATGTTTATCTGGTTAAGTATTTCTTAATTCATTCAGGCCATAACCTCATAAAGACCTCTCACATTAGACTGGCATTTATGGCAGCTGGATTTGTCAGGCGGGTCCGGGCAATCTTACACCATAAAAGAGTCTAACCTCGTGTCTTTACAACTGTTATGCTTTAGTTTAGGCCTAGGACCTCTCACATTGGGCTGACATTTGTGACCACTGGATTTGCCGGGCGGGTCCGGGCAGGTTTACGTCACAAACGAGTCCGACCTCGTGTCCTAAGCATTGATTATCACTTATAATCTTTTACCCCAGTTTTAATAATTCCCTATTCAAATTATTAATTAACTCCAATTTTAATGATGCCCATAATTGACTCAATTATGGCCATCCATTCATGGCATGCAAAATCATATCAATTGCACCCCAACTTCTTAATATTAAATCCTTAATATTACCCCTACCCCACGTTATACGTTCGCTTTTCAACGCAGAACATATGTTAGACTCGAATAGTCTAACTCATAGCACAAAGATAAATTGTCACAACATATAGACAAATAAAATAATCCAATCATAATAGGGGTGAAACTTGCATAAACTACGCATGTTAAGGATCTAAAGGTGTCAACTTGTTAAATGTCACAATTTACATGATATGATCATAACCCAAATTTATGTATAAACTTGCATATGGGGTTTTAGGCAACATAATGATGGTGTGAACTAGCATAGAATTTCACATATGTCATAGAATAATTCTAGATGTCATAATTCTAGATCTAAATAGATGTCATGGCATATGTTCATAATTTTTACTAATCAATCTAACTTGCATACATGGTTTGTCATATAGATCAACATGGCCCAAACATTATGATTTGATTAACATGAACTAACTAGCATAGATAATAACATCATGACTTTATAACATGTATGATTTATCACAACTTAGCATAGAAACTTTCAACATATACAATATCATCATAGCATGATTTACAACATATAGGATATCATCATCACATAACATAGGATTTACCACATACATGATAGCATAAGGATTACAACAACATATATGATAATCCACATCATTCACTTATAATCCATTCATGACTTAATCTAATTAGTCTAACAATAATCTTGTTAAGATCATTATACTCACAATTTAGAGAAGAAAAGAGAGTCTTGATTTGCTTTAGAGTTGAGTAGAATTAGAATTTGATTAGCTTTTCTTCCTTCTTAGTTGGCGGCGGCTAGACTGAGTTCCATGGCGGTGGTATGACGGTAGCTATTCTATTTTTCATGTGAATTAGAGTGAGAGACTACCTAGGTATTTATAGAGTTTATGATATATTTAGACCGTCAGATCAACACAGGACTAATCTCAACCAACCAGATTAGGTCAAAACCCTAATGGGTCATCACTCAGTCAAAAACAGGCTCAGAACAAAAACTGCTCGGGGGGGGGGGGGGGGGGGGGGGCGGGCAGGTCGACCCCCAGGTCGACTCTATAGTCGACCTATTAGGCAGGTCGACTGCCCAGTCGACCCTAGGGTCGACCTGGGCCTGGCGGGAATTTTCCCGCCTAACCTGTTTTGACTCCGAATTTTTGAATTTAAATTTCTGAAATCTATTTTGAATTTTCTGAAACTTCCGATGGCCATAACTTCTTCATACGAAGTCCAATTCACGCAAACTCGGACTCTATTTCAACCAGAATTCTGAGACGAACACAGTGGCGCAACTCGTTTCCCACAATTCTCACGTCTGAGATTAGTTATTCTTTAATTTGTGAATATTAATATTAACAGAATTATAAGGTGTTACAACAAAACTAGTTTCGTCGAATTCTGAGACCGTTTGTAAAATGGCCCTTTTTTGGTCGATCCAATTTAACTGTAGTTGACCAAAACATGTTTTCCTTTGCCACACTCACATACTAGCTTCAAAAATTATGAAATTTGAAACCTAGCAATAACTTCACATCCCGGATCCAACAAAAGTGGTTTCGTCGAATTCCGAGGTCATTTGCAAAATGGACATTTTCACGGGCTATATAATTTCATAGCGACCTTTCTGAAAATTCCTTTGGCCAAAACTTTTGCTTTCCGCTATGAAACTTCGATTTTTCAGATTCGTTAGAAAGGATTCACTAACAGATTTAAATATTTTTGGTTTCACTCAAATCCGTTTTGTTTTGCACCCGGTACAGTCTGTCGAAGTTTGAATTCAAATTTTGAAACTACCGCGCCTTTTCAGGCCTTTCTTATAATTCAAAGTAATTATATTCGTTTTCAAACGTCGATTTAAACTCACTTTTCATTGCTATTATTTAAAATATTTATTTTAAATATTTAAAATCCACTAAAATAGCCAATTTAAAATTTTTAAATTGGTTCAGATTTTTCGAGTCGTTACAATCTCCCCCACTTAAAACTTTTCGTCCCCGAAAAGGAACAAAGTCGAAATTGGTTTGATTAATCAACTCAACGTTCGATCTGGCTTCCATTCTCCAACTTTTCAGTTTCTGAGAATTTTCAAATTCTTCAAAAAATTTGGCTAACACCCGGAATTTTCAAAAAAATTCGCCGTAACCTCATTTGTACGGGGAGAGGTTTGGAAATTTATTGGGCCGTATTAGGTACACAATAAATCCTATAAAGCATACACATATTTATAGTGATATAATCTGGTGTTTACAGGGGAGCGTGTATAGATAATAACTCCAGAGAATAAATTCTCGTCACCCTATCAAAGCCTGAGGGAGTTGTATTTTAATTGCTCCAGAGGATAAATCCTCGTCACCTCGTCCCGTGTGGGAAATAAATAATCCATGTGCCGTATCTAATAACTAGAGCGACGTTATTATTGTCAACTCCAGACCCGTGTGGGTTTTTTATTAATCTGGAAATTTATCGTTACAATTTTATATTGTCCATATCAGTCATCAGTGCAACCTGTAAAATATATTCATCGCCATACAAGCCTCTCGCACGTATGGTAAATCTTCCACCTCGTCACACAAGCTCCAAATGCTTATGTGGTATATGATGAAGTATGCCTATCTTCAAGAAGTATGCCATGTAATGTAGTTCAAAATTAATTGTTACTATCCTATGGCGACGTTTATTATTTCACACAGAACAACCAGCACTCCGCATCCAATGGCATTCACAGGAGTTGATATAATAATATTTCGCATCCAACTCATTAAGGTTTACCTATTTGTCGGGCACGCAAATAAAATCTTTACTCAACAGCTATCCATTTACCTGTTCAAACATATATAATGCACATGTATATATATTTCTATCTATTTTCTAATCAGTTCAATGTGTGATTTAATCGAATAAATTCTACCATTCATTCTATTATTTATTAAATTAACTATTGTTTCAATAATTTTAATTAATCAAATCTACTATTACACAACACAAACAATAATCAATTTGTTTTTAACTTTTCAACCTTTCAAATATATATCTTTTATATATTAAAAAAAAATATTTCTAAAACCAGACTATATATATAATCACAAATACGTTATTTATAAACATATAACTCTCGACTCGTTTTAGGGCACTTCTGACCCCATCTCTAACGAGTTGTTCTAATTCTGCTATACTCATACTAGGATATTACTGATCCTATATGTAATGAGTTACCCGTCCTAGAACACTACTGGTTCTATTTCTGATGAGTTCGTTAATATGTTATATTCCAGAGCTAAGCTTAACCAAAGCTCTGATACCAAATGAGACGACCCCAAACCCCGTACTGACGGCGGCAAGGGCAATCCTTGGAATATAACACATAAACAGATAATAGAAGAACAGAAATAAATAAATACATCAGATAATGCACAATAGAATATACTGGATAAACATAATCATCAGAGTTACACAGTATACAGGATCTTACTTAGTACAAATACAGTTCAGCTATACATATATGTCTACAGCGGAAAAACAAACATAATGTACAATAGGAGTTGAACAACATAAAAAGAGATAAATGATAGAATCCATCTTCTGCTCCAGCTATCCAGAGAAAACCAGCTAAAACCTGAATACAAGGCTGCCCTGTAGAAAAAGGGGCACCCAAGTTTGAAAGTGAAACAAACTACGAGTCAGTCATGGGACTGGTATGAGAAATCTACTCAAAACATTTAAAATATGGCTAATCACAGGACCACGCCACTTTCGTGGAACGGATTTACTCCATCGGATCGCCAGTGCTTTAAAACAAATAATTCTTTTAAACATCGCAATGCTTTTTATAAAAATGAAGCCATTATAAGACTCAGTCCCCATCACACAATGCAACGCAAACCGGAGGATAGAGTTTTACTTTATAATGGCCAAAATATGCTTGATACGAATAAAACAAAAGCATTTGATATTATTACTAGTGTTTATATGTTTCAAAAACAATTTCAAATCATAACTATCAATCATAGACGGCATGGGTACCATATATCATGTCGCCATATATATATATACAATCAAAACCGCACAGTCACGTATTTGGAAATTGGATTTCCGTTATGAACCAAGGCAAAAGATAGTCCTTACCGAATTCGAGACTCTCTAGCCCGAGCCTCAGGCAAGCCTTGGAGCGACAGGGCCGGTCCACTGATGTGGATTATTATGCCTGAACAATACGTTTCCCCGCCCTTTGGGGCGTAAATGAGCCAACGAATGACTCCATCGGTCCCGGATCGACTGATATATCCGAGGCGCCTCGCTATCCATCATCCACATAAGTAAAATGTCAGGCCGTGTAAAAACACCGACACAACTCCTAGCTAGAAAGAAACGCATGCCCTCCCTGAGGTCATTCTCCCGTTTCTGGTTCATACCGGGGTGTGAGGCTCGCGAATTCACGTTATACACAAAGCTACGCCACACAGGCGGTGCTTTGATCATCAATCACCAGACTTTGCTTTTCAACAGAAGCCCTGATCACTGCATCTTAGCATGTCATACAAGCAATTCATACCATGCAACTGATGGCTACCAATCACATAGAATAAATTCCAATGTCAGACACACAATCCATTTACAAGTCCGTTTTGGGTCTGATCGAAACCGGAGGCACTATATACCTCGCAAACCCATCGATCTCCACGTACGTCTGGACGATCACCACTCATTATCCATATTTCGGGATGCCTCCCAATCAGGACATCAGTTACCATCCAAATGAGGTGAAGATTTCCAATCTTCAACCACCGTCTTCATCTTCGATTTCTTATCGTCGGTTTAGTTATTCATAATGGGATGAACCCGGTCTTTCTGAGCAACTCGCGTATATAATAAACATGTGCTGCACAAACACAACATACGCATCATTTCAGTTCATTAGTCACTAACTGTCAATCAGTAAGAGAACGATTTCCCAAATATTAACCCCGAAGGCCGAAACCAACATCAGATCAAAATCCAGGAAACCATTCGACTTAGCTAACCTTCAGTTAATTTCTAAATTTCACATCCATATCATTTATAATATTTTATAACGATTTATCGCTGTTTTCGTTTATTTTAAAATAGCCAATTTATTCAAACGACGCTTCGGGCCATAACTCGGTCTTGGCGCTGTTTTTCTTCAAATTTGAGTTACACATATATGAAATTCTAACCGTTGGATCTTCATAAAATTTACATCATTAGAAAGATCTTTTCAAAACAAATCCAGCGTTTCCAGTTTCGGGAAAATCCGACGGTCGGATCTCCCGGTATAATCGTTTGAAGTTTCGATTTCAAAATACGAACTATAGCGTCGTTATTCGATTTAATATAATTATATATATATAATCGATTCTGGCGCTGTTTTTCTTCAGATTTGAATTAAACATTCCAGACAGTCCAACCGTTGGATTTTTACAAAGTTGGTGCCATTGGAAAGATATTTCCAAAGCGAACCCAACGGTTGCGGTTTCGGGAAAATCCGATGGTCGGATCTCCCACACTAATCGTTTGAAATCACGGTTTCAAAACACGAACTGCAGCTTCGTTATTCGATGTATTTCAATTCTATTTATATATATATCGATTCTTCGATTTCAAAACTATATGATTTTCATACATTTGATAAAAATGATATGTTTATCTAACTGTCTTCTATTTCAACACTTCACTATTTTTAACAATTCATGTATATAATAAAAATGTGATTTTTTTTATTGTAAAACAATTCATTTCAAAACACGATTATTTTATATAGTTCATACAGGTAATAAAAATATGATTTTTATTATAAAACAATTTATTTCAAAATAAGATTATTTTATATAGTCATATTAATGATAAAAATAGGATTTTTATTATAAAACAATTTCTTTCAAAATATGAATACCATTCAACACATGAATTTCAATTCAACGAATGAATTTTGATTCAACACATGAAGGTTTTCTATAGTTTGTATATATAGATAAAAAGGTGATTTTTATATTTAAAACACGAATACCATTCAACACATGAATTTCAATTCATCGAATGAATTTCGATTCAACACATGAAGGTTTTCTATAGTTTGTATATATAGATAAAAAGGTGATTTTTATTGCAAAACTATTTATTTAAAAACATGAATGTCGTTCAATAAATGAATTTCTATTCAACACACGAATATAGTTTCAACACATGAAAATAATTCTAACACATGAATATTATTCAAAATTTCGGCAGCATAACGGCAGGGTAGTTAAAACCTGGACCGTCCCTAGTACGACTCCTCACTCTACCTTAAAGCCTCGCAGCTTTTGACAATGGGGAATCATGCATCTAGTTCGCACGCAGGCGGCATGTATATTTTTTTCATTTCCACAAACTAATCCTATGTGGTTTCAACCAAATATTTTTCAACCACAAACGGGTATTTTTCAACCACAATCAATCAATTTCAACCACAAACAATTCTAATCAACCATTCGTAATCAACCAATTTTCATACCAGTCACAACCAATAAATATCGTCCATGGTTTTTGGACAAGGGGCGTATATTTATATATATTTATACATAAACATTTCACTTCTATTCAACACATATATAATTTTTACAACGCATATATAACTTATATATCGAACGTACAACTTATACAACACTTAAACAAGAGGTGTACAACGCTTATACAACTCATACATCTACTATATAATTTATACATCGTCGTTTTCCATATCGTTTATAATTTAGAAATATCACATTTGGTTCCACTCCACAATAAATAGCAGAAGGCTCAGAAAAATATGCGGTCTCTTCTAGAATGTAGAAGACGTCCACACGAGTCCACTGTCTCTTGTTTCACTGAATTTCGTCAAGAAACGAAAAAGATATGATTTTTACAGCGAAATCAAAAACGGTAGCGCTTTAAAGTGCTATAATATATAAAATAGTTTTAACTGCCGTTACCCTCTTAAATCGAACCTAGGTCTTCGATTTGCGCTCGATCCGTTCAATTGGAGGACGATCAGATCCTACCATCTCGAAGAGCTTCAAGAGGCCTTGCCGGCGCTGGTGGTTGCATGGGGATCTATAGCTCAGGGAGGGAGATCGACGGCCTCAAAGTCGACGTCTTCCTCACGTTGGATCTCGAACAACTCGCGATGGTTAAGGGTGAAAGTGGTATGGATTTGTAGAGGAGACGGAGCACTTCAAAAAGCCTAACAGGAGGGGAGTCTAACTCGGCCTGGATTCGCCAGAAAATGGGAGGGAAGGTCGGAATAGTTTCCGCCATGGAGCACAGGTCGGGGAGAGAGAAACGAGGGTTTTTTTTATTTTTATTAATTATAAAATTTCTGATTGGCCTGGAAGGTTTTAAAAGGGGTTTTCTGACACATCCTCCAATCCAAACCCAACGACTGTCATCCCTAGCGTTTAACCCCCATTCCGAACACAATGGGATATGTTTCGTAGGCCCATTCGACTGTTTCAGTCAGTTTTCCTTCAATTTAATATATATAACATTCAGTATTCAATTTGAACGTACATTTCAATTTGTCAGGGCCACAAACTGATTCGAAAATTCCAAAAAAATAAATCTATCTATATTTAGACGATACGATCACAACAAAACTAGTTTCATCGAATTCTGAGACCGTTTGTAAAATGGCCCTTTTTTGGTCGATCCAATTTAATTGTAATTGACCAAAACACATTTTCCTTTTCCACGCTCACATACTAGATTTAAAAATTATGAAATTTGAAACCTAGCAATAACTTCACATCCCGGATCCAACAAAAGTGGTTTCACCGAACTCCGAGGTCGTTTGCAAAATGGCCATTTTCACGGGCTATATAATTTCCATAGCGACCTTTCTGAAAATTCCTTTGGCCATAGCATTTACTTTCCGCTATGAAACTTCGATTTTTTAGATTCGTTAGAAAGTTATTCACTAACTGATTTAAATATTTTTGGTTTCACTCAAATCCGTTTTGTTTTGCACCCGGTACAGTCTGTCGAAGTTTGAATTCAAATTTTGAAACTACTGCGCCTTTTCAGGCCTTGCTTATAATTCAAAGTAATTATATTCGTTTTCAAACGTCGATTTAAACTCACTTTTCATTGCTATTATTTAAAATATTTATTTAAAATATTTAAAATCCACTAAAATAGCCAATTTAAAAATTTTAAATTGGTTCAGATTTTCCGGGTCGTTACAAAACCTTTAGGACTCGAGCCCAAATGTAGTCGTACAAGAATAGTTATCTCGGCTTGACCAAGCTTCTGTACAATGAACCAACACTTTGGGATCGATATTGAGCCTCACCATCAACTCATATCCTGACCACACAACTCCTCAAAGTTACTCCAACCCCATATTCGTATCCTATGGAATCACTAATTTCATATCTGAATCCCTTTCAACATTTCGTATTCCCACTTCCAAGCATATTTCATATCCCCACTTACTCTTTCAGTTTGGTACCTCAAAACACCTCTCACCGTCTGTACCCCAGTGATACTCCCATATTTTGTATCCCCAACACTATGTGGACTAGCACTCCACAATGCAGTTTTCAGAATACGAACTCATGGCCCATATCAGGATATGAAGGGGAGGAGGATTTGGGATTGAAGCTAAGTCCCAGGGTCGATACCGATCCCAGGGGTACGAAATATGGGTGTGGGCCCCACTTCCTCGCCTACTCCTTCCTACTTCATCTCCCTACCCTCTCCTATAAATACCCATGGTTCTATAGCATGGAGGGGGTTGTCTCCTTTTTCTCATGGCCTCCTCGAAAAAAGATAACGTTCCTATAACCTCTCAAGCATCTTCTATCACTCCGGAAAGAAGAAGAACTATCTTCTTGGGACTTAGACCACACTGGGTTGTCTTGACATTTCGGGGGGAAGGAATAAAACCCATCTTTGGACTCTCTTACCACCGTGGCTATGGTAGCTTCATGAGAATAACATAGCCTCTCAATCCCCTCAGACTAGACTTGGTTTCACAGACTCTAGAAGTCTCCTCCTTCCTCTTCTAAGCATTGGATCTCAAAGTAAAGCCTATTACCTTCTCTTCCAAGCATAGCACATGGGATCATTCTCTTTAGCAATTGGAATTATCATAACTCTTATGCATTTAGAGATATACTGATTCCATATTGTAACTTGTAAAAGTGTATTAATAAATATTAAACCTTCCAGGGTGGGCATAGGCTTCGATGAGCTGAACCACTATAAATATCGTGTGATTATTCTCTAATGTTTTCCCTAACGTACTCACATCGCATTTTTTCCATTACAGACATTTATTTTCACTATCGTGGAAATTTCGAGTGTTGGCGACCACTTTTGGACGTCAAAATTTTGGCGTGCTAGGAAAGGGAAAACGCACATGTCACATTCTGTAACTTCCACTGAAAAATCAAAGACTTTGCCTTTCCTACCATTCGATCGCTGAGACTTGGAGAGGTACTTATGTCTTTCGAAACTTACCTACCAAGTCTACTGATAATGGTGACCAAAGGAAAGAACATTACATTAAACCTTCCATAATTTTTCCTGACTCGGAAAACTCCCCTCAGCCTCAATCTACTAAAGTTCCGACCAAAACGAATATCTCTAGTACTAATAATCCCTATGCATTCATTAACCGAGCTCAATTCGATGAAACTGTGAGAAAATTAGGAGAAATGCAAAGAAGCCTCATCAAACAAATCAATCAAAATCTTGGATTGACACAACGACTTCAACAACATGCTCGATGAGACATCCTTTGCCTTCAAACAAATATGGGCATTCAACCTCCTCCGGATTGTGTTTCTCTGAGTTCCAATTCCTCTTCTCTCCATAAAAACCGTCATCTCGATTATTCTCGGGTCAGGCCTAATATCGACTAGAGGATTAATGCTCAACCCCTCTTTCAACGACATCGACTTGTTGCAAACTAGGACCTGGCGCTGATCAGCTAGGCATGTGTAACACCCCACGCCCATTAATGTCACTAACTAAGGAAATGCACTAACTTTCATAGAGTATTATAAGAGTATAGAACAGAATATCAGAAGACAAATATATAAAATGGTACTTAAGAAAATTAAAAATTTATTCATTGCAGTGGAAAAACAAAACATGTCTGGTTACAACATCAAAACCATATACTAAAGCCAAGTACACAAATAGCCATCTTGTACAAAATTATTATCAGAGTACTTAAAAGTAAAACCATAATCCCACCCCAAATAGCCATAATGGAAAAGAGATAAAGCTGAGCATTACTTTCAAAACTTCCAAGCACTTCAAGGAGAAAGAAATCCAATTCAAGCTCCACTAGTCCCACCCTAAGGACCTGGGGGGGAAAGGAAAGAAAAGAGGAGAAACAAAAAGGGGTCAGACATAAGTCTGGCGAGTCCAGTGGCTTTAACAATATAATCAGTAAAGTAATAGGAAAAGAAAATAAACTATATATAAGAGATGATTGTAACATAAGCAGATATGACAAGGTAACAAGGTGAACAAGATGTAACATTGACTGTGCTTCTAACACCGTAAGATAATTCCTAGATCGCACCAATGCTAGTTCCATACCGAAAGTTGATCCCTCTTACTAAACATAATAATAATGATGATGATGGTAGTTTCGTGCACTCCCAGCTGCTGTCATAGGTGCCGCCTGCTCCTATCTCCACTAGTTGTATCCATTACCCTCCCCATTCGATCGGCTCCCTAACTTGTAGATACCCGTGCTGGTCCCACAGTAGGTTGTATCACTCCATAAAGTGGCAACCCGATACAACAAAAAGGCACGGCTTATACCTACACGGTGCAACATCTTCTTACCTACTAGCTCGGACCCACGCACGCACATGAATCCGTTGGACTTGCACTGCCATCGCTACCTCTTTATTGACCGCTTACAATCAAACCCAGTAAGCGTGTCCCGTCCTCGACCTAGTTCGAGCTCACATAGATACTAAATGGGTGATTGGTTGAAAAGGGTCCACCCACTTGACACAGGCTTCCCTCCTAAATTGGTCCCCACTAGGAATTCCCACTTAACCTCTCTTTATCCCCATGTCTAATCACATGTCTCATCTTGGTTAAGTGTTTTAATTGTGTTCCAGGCAGTCTTATACCGTAATTTGAATCTAACCTCATGTCTTAGGCGTGCATTATCACTTTCTTGATTCAAGTCCCAATTTTAAATCTTGGATTAAAATATATTCCAATTACCCATAATTTCCAATCTAAATTATGTTTATGATTTTTAAACCAAATTAGGCCTATAATCTTATGCATACATGTTATGACAAATTACGCCCAATTTAATTTGCGTTCATTGTTATTAACAATTTATGCCAAACCTCATGTATACAAATTATATCCAATTATGCCCAACCCAACTTATGCCAAATCTCACGTATACAATCTATACACAATTATGCTCAAATTGATTTATGCCAATAATCTCGTTTTATTACAAATTTCCCCAAACTTTTCCCAAGCGTTCAAACGTTATTCGTACGCAAATCTCAACATAATATGTTAGGCTCGAAGTTAGCCTAATCTCATAAAGAAAAAGAAAATGAAGAAGGGAAGAGAATCATATCATCAAAACTGGCATAAAATAGACATATGAAACAAGAACTGGCATAGAACAATTAAATAGATCCAATAGGCATATGATAACAGTAATTTGGGTATGAATCTGAAAGATAAGAACCTACAAAACTTGATATGATTCGTCTTACTTACAGGCATAACCATTAAATCCAATTTGCAATCCTATCACAATTACTTTTTAATTATACGTGAAAGTAACATAGACTCACAGCGACAGAATTGTTAGAAAATTAGGCGTTGTTGTAGCAATTCGGATCTTGAGCAATCTCTACTTGAATGATGTAGATCTGATCTTCTAATTTGATTGTTAAATAAGAACTATCTCTAAATCTTTACTTTGATTTTGGTTGGAGAAGAAAGGCTAGGTTAATTTAGATTAGAGCAGCATGAAGGCGCCACGGATGAATAACAATGAGATTAGGGTTAGGTTTAGGGGTATTTTATAGATGCTCTAGGTGAATTAGAACCCTTAGATTAGATTAGGATCCGTATGAATCCTCCAAACCAGAAAAATACGTCATCCAGCCAATCCCAGAAGGACACATCAGCCCTAGACCACCAAAACTCGTCTGCCAGATCAGGGCAGATGGGGGTCGACACCCCTATAGGGGGTCGACACCTATGTCGACTCCCCTAGGGGGTCGACACCCTAGAGCGGGAGATTTCTCGCTCACCCACGTTTGGTTGATTTTGATTTTTGAATTCATTTTTGATTTTTAGTTATTATTTTAATTTAAATTCTACTTTAAGCTGAAATCTTCTAAGCTTCATAACTTCTTCATATGATATCGATTTACGCAAACGCAGACTCTATCCCAAGAAGAATTCCGAGACGAACGCAATGACGCAACCCGTTTCCCTTAATTTTTCTTATAAAAAATAAGTATTCTTTAATTATCTCTTATGTCATGTTTTAAAATTATGGGTTGTTATATTCTCCCCTCCTTAAAGGATTTCGTCCTCGAAATCTTCAAGTTAAAAAGAATGTATTCTACCATTTAATCATCCATCTACTCATCCATCATCCACAAGCAGCATTGTCCTTAAAAGAGTTCTAATGCTATGTGAACATATGCAAAAAAGTGTACGTATATGTCCCCTATCTAATGCAAAGAACAGGCGGTCTACTGATTCAGTTGACCTCCTTAATGCAAAACATGATAGTGCCATGCTTTCATTATGTATGCAAAAGAATCCTAATGATACACATCATTTTTATATGAATGCACAACCATTCATTTCAAATGCAGCATCAATATGATAACACATTCAATATACATCCATTACTTAAATATGCACACTCATTCATATGTAATATGAAAGTGATTGAGCTGATCAAGTGCCTAATGTGTGTGTAAATGCATCCACGAGAAACCACTAGCAGACACTTACATCCACTTGCATCCACCAAACATAACATGTCTCAAACACGTGTTTACAACCATAGGATTTTCTACCTATGTGTCGAAGATATAATCGAGAGGATACACTGAACGATAGAACAAGTATAAGCAAAGCGGTAGAAAAAGGAGAAGTTAAGAACATACCCTCAAAAAGGAAAGGGTACGATGCGCTCATCTTGTCTTCAGTATCCCAAGTCGCGTCCCCTTGATCATCTCCCCATTGGACTTTAACCAACTTGACCTCTTGGTTGCGTAATTTCTTGACCTCCGATCCAAGGATGCATGTAGGAGCTCGTCTAATCATGGCATCTCGCTCTAATTCTGCTTCTTTAAGCATGCTCGGCTCTACTACTTCCGCGGTATCATGTAAACACTTCCTCAAATGCGACAAGTGAAATACGTCATGAACACCACTAAGCTTCTCAGGCAACTTCACTCTGCAGGCCATCTGTCCAATTCTTTCTGTAATGGGGAATGGCCCTACGAACCTTGGTTCCAATTTCCCTATAGACCCAAAACGAACTACATTCCTCAACGGGGATACTTTAATAAAGACCATGTCTCCAACACTGAACTCAGGATCGGTCCTTCTCTTATCAGCATATGACTTTTGTCGGTCCTATGTCATCTTCATGCATCTTCAAGTTAAGTCTATCTTCCCTGAAGTTTCCCTAATTATCTTGGGCCCAAGCAAAACCTTATCCACAGATTACCACCAACAAGTTGGTGATCAGCAAGATCGTCCATATAGAGCTTCAAAAGGTGCCTTGCTAATACTAGTCTGATAGTTGTTGTTTTAGGTGAACTCTGCTAATGGAAGATGTTCCTCTCATGTCCCTCCAAAGTCCAAGATACATAATCTCAAAAGATCTTCTAGAATCCAATTCACTCTTTCTGTTTGGCCATCCGTCTGAGGGTGATAAGCGGTGCTCAAACACAATTGCGTTCCAACTGCCTCTTGCAAGCTCTTCCAAAACTCGCTGGTGATATGGGATCTCGAGCACTTACGATACTAGAAGGTATGCCATGTAGACGAACTATCTCTCGGAGATAAACAGATGCTAACCATGTTGTTGTTCTTTTACTCTTAACGGGAATGAAATGGGCGCTTTAGGTAAGTCTATCTACTACTACCCAAATCCCCGTATTACCCTTCCTTGACCTTGGCAACTCGTCGACAAAATCCATGGAAACACTTTCCCATTTCCACTGTGGACCTCTAAAGGCTGAAGCAAACCACCAGGCTTCATCTACTCAGCCTTGACTTGCTGGCACACTAAGCATCTAGAAACAAACTCAGCCACATCCATCTACGTTCTGGCCCAAAAGAAAATTCATTTCATGTCCCTATACGTCTTGTCACCACCGGGATGTATGGTCATCTTAGAACGATGTGCTTCTTCAAGGATTGTCTTTCTCAAACTCTCGTCTCGAGGTATGCCAAGTCTCTCATGTATACGTAACCAACCTTTGTCATCTATAGTATACCTACTAAGATAACTTGAAGACTCCCCTCTTTTGAGCTTGTCTACTATCTCTATCAAATGTGGGTCATCTCGTTGTGCCGCACCTATTTTTCCCAAAAGCATAGGTTGTACCTCTAACAATCCCAACAAACCGGGTACATAATCGATAGAGGGTCTAAAGTCAAAGGTAGAGATATACTCCAAACTCTGTCGCTCGACAAACAAAGGACTCAAAGTCAACTTCTTTCTACTCAAGGCGTCAGCTACAACGTTACCCTCCCCAGGGGTATATGCATTCTCAAAATCGTAGGATGCTAAGAACTCCATCCACTTATGTTGCCTTAAGTTTAGATCTTTTTGAGAGAACAGGTATTTTAGTGACTTATGGTCTGTATACAACTCAAACCTCTCTCCAAGAAAATAGTGACGCCAAGACTTAAGCGCAAAAACTATGGAAGCTAACTCTAAGTCATGGGTAGGGTAATTCTTCTCATGGGCCTTTAACTGCTTTCCTCCATAGCATATCACTCTTCCCTCTTGCATCAAAACTGCGCCAAGCCCTATCCCGCAAGCATCGGTATACACTATGAGTGGTTTACTCCCATCAGGCGAAACTAAAACTGGAGCTGTCGTCAATACCCTCTTCAAACGTTGGAAAGCATCATCACAGTCAACATCCCAAGAAAAGGTCAAATTCTTTTTCATCAACCTTGTAAGTGGGGTTGATATCTTAGCAAAGTCCTTGATGAACTTTCTGTAATAGCCCGCCAAACCAAGAAAACTTCTTACTTCTGTAGCGTTCTTAGGAATCTTCCAATCTTGGATTGCTATCACTTTCGCGGGATCCACTGCCATCCCTTCCTTTGAGACCACGTGTCCTAAGAACCTCACTTCCTTTCTCCAAAAATGACATTTGGAGAACTTAGCTTTGAGTTGATGCACTCGAAGAGTCTCTAAGACTTCCATAAGATGTAGGGCATATTCTTCCTCGCTTTTAGAGAATATCAAGATATCATCCACAAAGACCACCACGAACTTGTTTAGAAACTCCCTAAACACCCTACTCATCAAGTCTACGAAATATGTTGGTGCATTCGTCAAACCAAAAGGCATGACGAGCCATTCAAAGAAACCATCGGGAGTCCTAAAAGCAGCCTTATCTATACTATCCTCAACTACCCTCAACTGATGAAATCCTGTAGCTAAGTCCAACTGCGAGAAGACCGAAGTACCAACCAACTGATCGAACAAATCATCTATCCACGACAATGGGTGTCTATTCTTCTTCGTGAGCTTATTGAGCTCCCTATAGTCCACGCACAATCTAACCGAACCATCAGCCTTTGTAGCAAAAAAAAAACAAGAGCACCCCACTCTGAGATACTTCTTCCTATGAACCCTTTCTCAAGCAACTCTTTCACTTGTTTACTAACCTCCCTCCTTTCTCTTGGAACCATGTAGCGCACAGGCAATGCAACTTACTTTGCATTATCCACCAAATATATACGAAAATCTATCTCGCATTTTGGAGGTAAGCCCCTAACCTCCTCAAAGACATCTTCATACTCATGGACTACTCGAATATATTGCAAATCATCAATATATGTGATAAGAGATTCTAGGTAGCTAAGCATAACAGAACCCTTAGGATCACAAGAAATATCGAGAGTATTACCCAAACTAGTCAACAGTCTAACTACCCACTTTTCACAATCGAGAATGGCACCATACCTGGCTAGCCAATCCATTCCCAGAATCAACCCATAGCCCGTGAAGCCAAGCACATAAGCGTTGCATTCGAACTCAACTCCGTACACATATATTCTCCAATCCCGACATAACATAGAAAGATGAGCCGTACCCCCAATAGGATTTGAGACAACTACGGGATCCATAACTAGACCAGCATTTAGGTGCAGTATTTCAACTAATGAAGCAGATATAAATGAATGTGAAGCGCCAGAATCAAACAAAGTTCGAATAGGATGATCAAAAAGGAAAATCAAACTTTCAACAAAAATGTTTCTACCTCTCTCTTATCCTGGTGCCATGAGAGCATGAAACTGCCCTCCAGAAGTAGGTCTTGTCCTCTGCCCTTGCCCTTGTCCTTGCCTCCTCGGGCAGTATTTAATCAATTGTCCTACCTTACCACATTGGAATTAGCCCGTCTTCTTCTTCCTACGGTCCTTGCTTAAGTGGCCCGGTGTTCCACAATTAAAACACCTTTTCTTCCCTTGGCCCTTGTTATCCTTACCACCTTTCTTTTGTTGTTGATGTGCTTTCTTTGGATCCACTTTCTTAGCTTGTGCCTTAACTACCCTAGCACCTTTCTCCTCTTCATGCATCAACTCCATGTCAACAAGATTCTCGAAAGTAGCCCCTATAGGAATGTGGGAGATCGCCAACCCATGTAATGGTTCATTCAGACCCTTGGCAAATCTGAAGGCCTTCTTATGTGGTGTATTAAATAATTCCATACCAAATCTTGCTAATTGGTTAAACTTATTAACGTACTCCTTCGCAGACAAACTCCCTTGTTTCAAGCCAAGAACCTTTTCATGTATAAACTCTCCTCTGCTTGTGAAAGAAATTTCAACTCGAATCTTCGTCTGAAGTCTATCCACATCTCCACTGGAAGTCCTCCATTAGTTACTTCCCACCAAAAGGAAGCTTCATCCTTCATCAACCAAGCAGCTAGCTGAACTTTCCTTCCCTCGTCTATCTCAAAGATACCAAACAAATCCTCCACTTCCTTGAGCCAATTTTGAGCCTCCACAAACGTCTCAACCCCATAAAACGACTTTCCGCCCATCGCACGGAAGTCTTTGCATATCTTAGAAAAAGAATCTACATGGGGAGGAGGAGGAGCGGCTGCAGCTGCGGGAGGAGGAACGTCCACTGGGCCTGCGGCAGTAGCCCTAGCATCCAGATACCTTCTAAACTAACCTGGTATCTGTACCCCTCGGGTATAATGGGTCCTCCAGACATGCTGAAAGAAAAAAGGAAGAGATTCAAAACAGAGAATCGAAAGATAGATATATGGCTTTTGGGGACTATGTTTTACATAATAAACTTTTCATTTCAAAACACCTTCTTTAAAACATGTTTTTGAAAATACTTCTTAAAAAATGCTTTTGAAAACAGTTTTCAAAATATTTTATCTGTTCTGGTAACCTTCAGCTTTGATACCACACATAACACCCCACATCCATTAATGTCACTCACTAAGGTAATGCATTAACTTTCATGGAGTATTATAAGAGTATAGAACAGAATATCACAAGATAGATATATAAAATTGTACTTAAGAAAATTCAAAATTTATTCATTGCAGCGGAAAAGGAAAACATGTCTGGTTACAACATCAAAAACATATACTAAAGGCAAGTACACAAATATCCATCTTGTACAAAATTATTATCATAGTACATAAAAGTAAAACCATAATCCCACTCCAAATAGCCATAATGGAAAAGAGATAAAGCCGGGCATTACTTTCAACACTTCCAAGCACTTCAAGGAGAAAGAAGTCCAAGTCAAGCTCCACTAGTCCCACCCTGAGGACCTGGGGGAAAGGAAAGAAAAGAGGTAAAACAAAAAGGGGTCAGACATAAGTCTAGAGATTCCAGTGACTTTAACAATATAATCATTAAAGTAACAGGATAAGAACATAAACTGGATATAAGAGGTGACTATAACATAAGCAGATATGATAAGGTAACAAGGTGAACACGATGTAATATTGACTGCGCTTCTAACACCATAAGATAATTCCTACACCACACCAATGCTACTTCCATACCGAAAGTTGATCCATTTTACTAAACATAATAATGATGATGATGGTAGTTTCGTGTACTCCTAGCTGATGTCATAGGTGTCGCATGGTCCTATCTCCACTAGTTGTACCCACTACCCTCCCCATTCGATCAGCTCCCTAACTCTTAGATACATGTGTTGGTCCCACGGTAGGGTGTATCACTCCCTAAAGTGGCAACCCGATACAACTAAAAGGTACGGCTTATACCCACACGATGCAACAACTTCTTACCTACCAGCCCGGACCCACGCATGCACATGACTCCGTTGGACTTGCACTGCCATCGCTATCACTTTATTGACCTCTTACAATCACCCCAGTAAGTGTGTCCCGTCCTCAACCTAGTTCGAGCTCACATAGATACTAAATGCATTACTGGTTGAAAAGGGTCCACCCACTTGACACAAACTTCCCTCCTAAGCTTGGTCCCCACCAGGAATTCCCACTTTACCCCTCTTTATCCCCATGTCTAATCACATGTCTCATCTTGGTTAAGTGTTTTAATTATGTTTCACATGCTGCCCATGTTACCCACTTAACCCTTTTACCACACCCATGTCTTACCACATGTTTTATCTTGGTTAAGTGTTCATTAATTCATTATAACTGTAATCTTGCAAGACCTCCCACATTAGATTGTCGTTTTGCGGTTGCTGGATATGCCAGGCGGTTCCGGGCAGGCTTTTACCGCAATCCGAATCTAACCTCATGTCTTTGCATTATTACGCATCTAATTTTCTTCCTTTGACCTCTCACATTAGATTACCAAATTGCGGTTGCTGGATGTGCCGAGCGGTTCCGGGCAGTCTTATACCGCAATTCGAATCTAACCTCGTGTCTTAGGTGTTCATTATCACTTTCATGATTCAAGTCCCAATTTTAAATCTTGGATTAAAATATATTCCAATTAATCATAATTTCCAATCTAAATTATGTTTATGATTTTTAATCCAAATCAGGCCTATAATCTTATGTATATATGTTATGCCAAATTACGCCCAAATTAATTTGTGTTCATTGTTATTAACAATTTATGCCAAACCTCGTGTATACAAATTATATCTAGTTATGCCGAATCCAAATTATGCCAAATCTCATGTATACAATCTATACGGAATTATGCTCAAATTGATTTATGCCAATAATCTCATTTTATTACAAATTTCCCCAAACTTTTCCCCAGCGTTCAAACGTTATTTATACGCAAATCTCAAGTAATATGTTAGGCTCGAAGTTAGCCTAATCTCATAAAGAAAAAGGAAAAGAAGAAGGGAAGAGAGTCATACCATCAAAACTGGCATAAAATAGACATATGAAACATGAACTGGCATAGAACAATTAAATAAATCCAATAGGCATATGTTAACAGTAATTTGGGTATGAATCTGAAAGATAACAACCTACAAAACTTGATATGATTCGTCTTACTTATAGGCATAACCATTAAATCCAATTTACAATCCTATCACAATTACTTTCTAATTATATGTGAAAGTAACATAGACTTACAGCGATAGGATTCTTAGAAAATTAGGCATTGTTGTAGCCATTCGGATCTTGAACAATCTCTACTTCATTGATGTAGATCTGATCTTCTAATTTGATTGTTGAAGAAGAACTATCTCTAAATCTCTACTTTGATTTTGGTTGGAGAAGAAAGGTTAGGTTAATTTAGATTAGAGCAGCATGGAGGCGCCACGGATGAATAACAATGAGATTAGGGTTAGGTTTAGGGGTATTTTATAGATGCTCTAGGTGAATTAGGATCCTTAGATTAGATTAGGATCCATCTGAACCCTCCAAACCAGAATAACCCGTCATCCAGCCAATCCCAGAAGGACACATCAGCCCTAGATCACCAAAACTCGTCTGCCAGATCTGGGCAGATAGGGGTCGACACCCCTAAAGGGGGGGTCGACACCTATGTCGACTCCCCTGTGGGGGTCGACACCCTAGAGCGGGAGATTTCCCACTCACCCACATTTGGCTGATTTTGATTTTTGAATTCATTTTTTATTTTTAACTATTATTTTAATTTAAATTCTGCTTTAAGCTGAAATCTTCTAAGCTTCATAACTTCTTCATATGATATCCGATTTACGCAAACTCGGACTCTATCCCAAGCAGAATTCTGAGACGAACGCAATGGAGAAACCCGCTTCCCTTAGTTTTTCTTATAAAAATTAATTAATCTTTAATTATCTCTTATGTCACGTTTTAAAATTACGGGTTGTTACAACCCATGTTCCAACTCATCGACTTCCGCAAGCTCAAGGGTCTGAAGCCGAAGATTTCACAAGATAAAGATGACATCCATCCGAGAAGACGTCCAAGGTTGTGCAATCTTGAGTCGAATGACGACCGCTAAAATCCAGTGGAGATTCAAACTCTGTTCTCGCCAATTTGGTTCGCAGCATCATGAAAGAATCCTGAGGTCACGTCATCGATGACTGGGAAACCAGTGTTGGCATAATCCCTTCACCAAAGATATACTAAATGCCGAATAGCTCGCACATTTCAATATGCCACGGATAGAAGCCTACTCGGGGAAATACGATCCTCGAGACTTAATAAACCATTATGAATCACGTATGGATTTTGTCTTCTCACACCATAGATGTCACGAAGTGCAAGTGCTTCCTCATCTTTTTCGAAGGCATGCCTCTTTTTGGTTCACTCGACTTCCATGGAGAACCATTCCAACCTTCGACTAGCTAGATAGGGAATTAATTAAACAATTTAGCATGCACATCTACCAAGGCACCGACGACATTCTGATAAACTACTTCGAGAGATTTGACAATGCTTTGGAGGATGTCGAAGGCCTGAGTCCCCGCACTATCTTAACTCAACTCACCGAAGGCGTACTTCCTAATTCTGAATTCTGAACATAAATTGACCTAACATAGCCTCAGACTTTGGAAGTCTTTTACGAGAAAACCAACTATTTCCTATGCCAAGAAGAAGCGCAAAGGAATCGAGTTTCTCGCTTCAACAACCTTTTTTGAGATAAATTCCAAAGCTCTAATGACCCCAATCCTAACGTCCAGCCTAAACTTCCTCAAGCTGGCAACAATGGAGGTGGTCGCAACAAGAAGAGGAAATGCCCTAGAGTTCCGTCTTTTCGCAACATCACTCCACTCAATGACTCCCTCGAGAATATTTATCTCGAGACCTGTTGCAGTACCAAAAGCCAAAGCCTAGAGGTTCGTTAGATGAACAAAGAGAATCCATAAAGTATTGTTGGTTCCATAGCATCCATGACCTCGACACGAGCGAATGTCGTCATTTGCAGGACAACGTTGAGAAACTCATCGGCAAGGGAAAGCTTGAGCAATACATATGAGGTCCCCTTCATGAAATTTCCGATCCGTTCAACACTCACCAAGAATTTCAACTACCAGGACCTTGCCTAACAACTAGATCCTACAGGATCATCCTTTCGGCTCAGCAAGATTACAGCAAGAATAAGTGTCTTAAATGCCCCAACCATCAAGAATTTAGTTTCAACCCAGACTCACCATAGATAAATAGATAATCAAGCCGATCCCTACAGGGTTCAGAAACTACTACTAGGCCTAAGTGCAAAACAATCACTAGTGCTATCATCACTCTCTTAGGAATTTACCTTATCCGTAAAGGACCGCTACATTAAGCCTACACTACAAACACTCTACAAGATTCAACTTATCGTGGCTGAGGCCCTACGCACCTGATGCATCAAAGGGAAAAGAACAAAATATTCTTAAACCAAATAGGAAAGCTAGCAAGAAATAAAGATGAATAATTACTGCTTATATGTTCCCTATAATCCTACTGCCATTAGTTTACTCTTGTTGACCTTTCATTTGCCATCCTTAAATTCATCTTTTTGGAAGTTCTCTAATTAATTGTGTTGGCATACTTTGTGACTCGGCCATCCAAAGTCCAGACAACCAACATCACGTGTGTTGGAGAACAAAGTTCACGTCTAACGGTTGGAGATCGGTTCGAACAGAACGAAGGCATTGGGTTAAATGGTGTGCGGGTCAAACGGGAACGACCTGGCTTGGACACCCATTTGATTTTGCACAAACGCCAATAACACCACTACTTCTATCATGTCCTATACGGTTGGGATGCATGCCACATAGCCATGATCATCCACCCACGACTCATCTGAACTGGCCACCCTAACCTACTATAAATCCGAAGCTACTGCCAAGACAAGTAACCGCTCCCGCCAAACACTATCAATCTGAAATACCCGATCCAGACAGGAAAAAGGGACTTTTGGCCAATTGAATTTCAAAAAAGCTTTCTATATCACTGCCATTAACATTCAACCTACCACCTGTTATACTCATTTCGAGTGTGCTTTCATAAATTGGTGAGATAATTCAATTGTATTTGAGTATATGAGTGATTACAATCATTGTTTTTGTAATTCTCTACTGAATTGAAGAATTATAAAGTGGAAGTAGTCTCATTAGCGCCGAACCACTATAAATCTCGTGTGTTAGATTGCTTTTCCATGCTTTTAGTTTATATTTCTTCATTATTCTCTATAAAATCTAGTTAGTTGGGTGTTAGAGAGATTTTTTAGTCTAACATTTTGGTGCTTTCACTAAGAGGGTTGAATTCTCAGCTTTCGAGATTATTAGTCTACTGTTTTGATCACCATGTCCGAAGAAATCATCCTTATTTTTATCACTTACGACGTTTTCAACGATTTCAACAAGTTTGGTTACCATAGCTCTGAGAAAAAATAAGAATCAACAAACTTTCCAGAGAAATGAGGCTAATAAAGAGTCACGAGATAGACTGCAAGTTGAACGAGTAGCAGGAAATGCCCTCGAGTTGAATGTGCCTGGGTCGAATTCGACCTAATCCGATGTATGCACTTCTGAGCTAGCTGCTACAACTTCCAATCAAGCTACTACTTCAGTGCCCATTTCATCAGACGATTACACACATTTATTCTCCAGGTTAGAAGAGACCAATGCAGCCTTAGAAGCTTAGAGACGAGATAGCGCTGCAATCCAAAATGATATGAATGCAATGGCTAGACAGATGGATGAACTTCGATGACAAAGAACATTGTCGCCTCCTCATCGTCGAGTAACAGAAGGATCATCTTCATCCGAGGAGAATGAACACCCACCACGTCAGAGGAGATGTAACAACCCGGAAAATCAGAACCAATTTAAAATTTTTATTTTAGCAATTTTAATGAATTTTGAATATTTAAAATGATTTATTTTAAATAATAATGACTAGAAATTTATTTTTAACAGAATCTGATTGTATATATTTATTTAAATCGAAGTTAGAAAATATAATATTAATTTAATTATAAAAGGAATTGGAAATGGTGCTGTAGTTTGAAATTTTGATTTCAAATTTCAAATGAATGTACAGGATTCAAAATAAATCGAATTTTAGAGAAACTAGAAATATTTGAATCTGTTTAAAAATATCTTTCCAACTAATGTGAAAAATCCAAATTTCATAGCGGAAATAAAAAGTTATGTCCAGTTTAAAATTTAAAATAGTCAATATGGAATTTAATATAATATAATAAATAGCCATTTTGCAAACGACCTCCGCTTCAAACGAAACCACTTTTGTTGGATCCGGAATGTCAAATTATTTCTAGATTCCAATTTTCATAATTTTTGGAATCAATATGAGAGTGTGGCAAAAGGAAACATGTTTTGTCATTTTCAATCAAATTGGATCGACCAGAAATTGGCTTTTTTTCAAACGTTCTCCAAATTCGACGAAATTAGTTTTGTTATGACTGTATCATCAAAAAATAGCTAGATTTATTTTTCATGAATTTTTAGAGTCAGTATATGGCCCCGGTAAATTGAAATGTACGTTTAAATGTAATATATATTGATTCATATTTTAATTTAAAGGAAAACTAATCATAACGATCGAATTGGCTTACAAATAATGTTTCACTGTGTTCAAAATGGGGGTATTTAGCTAGGGGCAACAGTCGTTGGGTTTGATTTGGGGTTCATATCAATAAACAAACATTTTTGGAACTAAATATTAAAAAAATAAAAAGGGTATAAAGGGTATTCTAAAACCCTAATTTTTACCTCTCGTTCAATAGCCGCCAGGTCCATCATTGATGGCCAAAAATTTCGCTTTTTAATCCCTTAAAATCATCAAATTCGCAAACTGATTTTAACTGCTCCCTAAACAAAAATTAAAGAGAAAATTTAAGGCATTAGATCTATATGGTAGTGATCGATTTTAGTGTTATAGTCTAGGAGAATTTGGGCTGCAAAGAGGGAGCATTCGAACCGGTTTTTGAAGCTTCAAGGGGAACCACCGGAGGCGCCATCGTAGGCGAAGAAGGAGGAGTCGAGCGGCTTCGATGTGGTAGTCTCTGATAGATCGGTATTGGCTTATATTGGTGTGCGATTTTGATAACGGGAGGGCGACGATGGTTCAAGGGCCCGAAATTATTACCTGGAAGAAGAAGAATGGGGTCAAAAGGGGGATTAAAGTGGGACTAAAAAAATCAAGGTTTAATTGTTAAATTAGTGATTTAATAAATCGTTTGATATTTAAATGTTCATATCTCGTTGAAATCAAAACCGAATTTGATGATTTCAGGTTCGTTAGAACCATGAAGAAAAATACTACAAATAGAACAAACCAGAACAGAAACGAAGCCCATCAGAATTTGATGTGAATTTAAATTCAAAACAAAACAGAAATTCAGAAATAACAGAACGGAGGAGTGGAAACCAAAGTGAGAACTTCTCACTAAAATTATTTCTGTGCAGTTAATTATTTTATTACTGCATATATGAACTGCTCCCCATCGTCCATAGACCATGGACGACTTGTTTGTTTGATTGTATTGTACTGTTGAAATTGATTGTGATGTGAAATGGACTGTATAAAATATTCATATGTTGAACAAAATATTTGAAGAATAAAAATATCATTTTTATTGTACAAATGGACTGTATAAAATATTCATGAGTTGAATAAAATATTTTAGAGTTAAAAATATAATTTTTAATGTGTATATAAATAAAATAAATATATATTTACAAACTGGATTGTTTGTTAATGTACACTTATTTATCTGATATTGATTGGGACGATAAATTTTCACAGATCGCCCAACTGCACAAATAATAAACAGTATTTGTTGTTTGAAAACCCCACACGAGTATTGGGATAATATTTGACATACACTGATCCCAATAATTAGTGGTATGTCAATCGATGGGTCGACAGACTGTATAAGCATTATTTATTTATTTTATTGCTCATACAGTTGTAGAATGCACTCTGGATGTTGTAAGAATTTTTTCTGATTGTTTATCGTTATTATTGTATACATGTGATGTTGAAATCCATATAAATAAAATTATATGGTAATTGATTGAGTCTGATTCCAGTTCAAAATTAACGAATATTTTAAAATAATATTAAGTGAATATTGAAATGTGAAGCCGTGTTAAGTAGTTAAACGCCATTTTTACACGAACGGGAATTTTGTCGATTTTATTCATTTTATAATGAATATCGAAAAGTGATTTCAAAATACGACATTTTGAAAATATTATCATTTTAAATATCGAAATGATATGGAAAAATTAAATTTTGATTTGAATTTGAAAATGGAATTGAAATCGTTTTAAAATGAATTAAAAACGAATTTATAATAGAATATTCAATTTTGATTTGAATTTCAAAATAGAAGTGAAATCATTTTGAATTGAATTTAAAACGAATTAAAATTGAATTGAAATCGATTTGAAATGAATTTAAAATGAATTGAAATGGAATTGAAATCGTTTTAAAATGAATTTAAAACAAATTTATAATGGAATATTCAATTTTGATTTGAACTTGAAATGGAAGTGGAAATCGTTTTTGAAAGGATTTTTAAACGATTTATAAAATTCGTTTTAAATGGAAATCGACGAAATATATATATTATTATGGCATGAATAGACGCCGCGCAGCGGCAGTTCACGAATTTCGACCGTTAACTCCAAATGGACGTAACGGGAGATCCGACCGTCGGATTCTCCTAAAATCGGAACCCTTGGGTTCGTATCGAAAAGTGCTTTCCAATGAATACAAGAGATTTGAAATCTAACGGTTGGATTTGGAGATATGTCCAAATCAATTTCAGAAAAGGACGTTATGGATGCAGTTCGGTGGCCGTTATTGGAAACCGACTGTGCGGGCGATAATAAAATTATTAAAAATTTGGAAAAATTATGTAAAATCATTTGATTTGGAAAGATTTTGGATGAAAAATTCTAGCTTTGAAAAGATAAAAATGTATTTTTATCGAAATGAACGAGTTATTAACTAGAATAATAATTTATTTATTTTTAAAGTAAATAAATTGGATTTGAAAATGGTTTTAAAATAATCAGAAATTTCCAATGAATAAATTGGAATGGAATTGAAATGGAAATAATCATCGGAATGTTTCGATATTGGATTCCATGATTATACGGGTATTGTTGATGAATTTGGAAGATATACATATATATCGTTATTCCAATACGATATCCGTTGGTTTCAGAATTTGATATTGAATATAAGCCGATATATTTTCTATTCAGAGCCTTGTATTTGATATCAAATTGGATTTTGGGTTTGTCGTGAATGGTATCTTTAATAATACTATTCTTAAACCCAATGGAGTTAAGAAAATTAGAAACTAACTGGAGATTAGCTAAGTTGAATGGTTTCCTGGGTACTGATATGATGTTGGTTTCGGCCTTCGGGATTAATACTTAGGGAATTGTTCTCTTACTAATTTACGGTTAGACACTGATGAGATGGGGTCTTCAGTAACATTGTTCTTAAACCCCATGTGAAAAGAATAAATCTTTCAATTAAGATGTAGAGAAGAATTACCAATTAATTAACATTTAATTGGATTTGAAATGAAATGTGAATTGGGTTTATTGTGAACTGTATTTTTAACGACATTCGATCTTTAACCCGATTTACAGCGAAATGAGATTTGCAACATATAAATCTATTTATTAAAGATTAAGTGGAGATTTTCCAAAGTAAAGTTTTCCAATTTAATATATTGGAATGTAATGGAATTCAATTTGATAATAATTGAAGTGAGTTTCTATGGAGGAAGACTGTTAATATATATGGAATTTAAAAGGCTTTGTCGTTATTTGTAACAACCCGGATTCCGACAGACCGAATTTTTTATAAAAACCCAATCTATCGAAACCCGAGTTGGGCGCTCTGGTATCATGTAGAAAAAGACAGAGATAAAGAAAACATGTCAAAATTCGTAAGCATCTTACAGCGGAAGGAATTCAAAGTATAATATACTTTAAATATAGCTTTACCTTGTAAAACATACCGCCGAACCAGTATCCAAAGCTTATACCATCTCTGTCATGAACCTAACCTGGAAGTATGTAATGAGGCGGGACTCAGAACATAAGTTCTATGCGAGTGGATTAGAATAAACTTCTGTATAATCCTACATATACCGTTCAGTCATATTTTCTTGCTTATTAGGTTATTCGCGATATTAGCTCTCTAGGCTATACTCATGTCCCACTAGTAGATTAACCTAATACAACATATATGTAGATACTCCCAACTCGTATAATTCTTTCCATGTATATATACAGTCCCTTGCTGTATGTCGTACGGGCTTCATCATGTAAATCTATACTACTTTAGTGTAGTGCCATCATTCTCGAAATCGTTTGGACTACCACTCTTGATCTTGCTAGATTCCGTTTATTACCTAGATCTAATCTAAGGTTTTCTATCCACCGCTTCCTAGATTCAACCAGGGTTTACGCGATGTAGGGCCACGGGAGTTTATGCAATCTATTGAACGCTTTCTAGATCTGACCAGGGTTTATGCTACCTAGGGCCACTAGGGTTTATGATACCTATCAAACAATGCCCCCTAGTCTAGGACACACTACCCAGAGCGATATATGTTCCTAGCCTTTATGTCCCAATCGTGTCGTTAAACGTGCTAGATATCTAGTTGCACATGTCCTCTATATGTGCGGCCTGAGGCCCGTGGCAGGGCTAATCAAGAAATACAAAACTCGGTCGGGAGCTTTAAGTTATCTGCCAATGTAGATGCTAAGGTATGTTTTATCTGTATGTGGCTATGGTCCCACTTGACCCCTCCCTCAACTAATGAAAGGTACCCAAGAAAATCAAGAATGAGAACTGTACGCAGGCCCTCTATGCCCTACAAACCTATTGGCCACCCTCACCCATAACTAGATAGCAAAGTATATGGTCTTTTGGAGTTCTCTACCTTTCCGCTTGCATATCACAATTGACTCAAGATGGTAGGTAGACAATGACGTGCTATCACAGGGCTAAACAAGATATCGCCGCCTCATGCTGACCCATCCTAGTCTTTAGGTTGCTTATATTGCAACCAAGGCATACCCTTGGCTCTTCTAACGCAGATCTTAACCTCTGTGAGCCCAGGAGGATCACCTGCAACCTCACAGAGGGAAACCAAGAGTACCCTCATGTCCTCTCGAAGCCGCGTGCTTCGTAACCCAGTTCGTTGGAGCCTTCTTCATGATCAGATGGACGTTCGCTCCTCCTCGTGTTCTACTTGGCTTTCTTGACTAAGGTTTACTACTTAGTTCTCTCAACTAAGGTTTACTACTTAGTTTCCTGAATCATCAGCTTTCTTAACTAAGGTTCACTACTTAGTTTCCTGAATCGTTAGCATTCTTAACTAAGGTTTACTACTTAGTCCTCTTAACTAAGGTTTACTACTTAGTTCTCTTAATCGTTCGTTTTCTTAACTAAGGTTTACAACTTAGTCCTCTTAAATAAGGTTTATTACTTGGTTCTCTTAACCAAGGTATAATACTTAGTTTCTGTTACTTAGTTCAGTTTAACTAAGGTTTGTTACTTAGTTCCTTTTAACTAAGGTTTACCAATGAATTCAAGCATGACTTAAGTTCTCTTTATCAAATGATAGCGTACGGGTGTTTTCCCACATTTCCAGCTTAGATTAACTTATTTCATGGTATGAGTCGTCCCATCCTTCGAGTCTTGTACTACATCTTAAGTCATATTCATTTCTTATCCCTAGGATAATTTTATCTATTATTCAATCTTATCATTCCCCACTTTTCCTTGCTTTGATACTGTTATATTGGTTAAGTTTGCCCATGTGTCCAAGTTGACTTAACCCCCAATCACGTATTTAATTCAACCCACGTACAATGCTAAATTGGATAAGTGTTCTCTATCAGTTCATGTTGACCTAACCCGCCCATATATCATGTCAAATTGTTAAGTGTTGTCTAGTGTTCATGTTGACTTAACCTTACCATACTAGCATGTGTCATTAGCATTAATTAATTATTAATGCCCAACCTCTCACATTAGACCTATTCTTGCGGTCACTAGATGTGCCGATTGGTTCCGGGCAGGATTACACCACAACTCAATCTAACCTCGGGTTTCAAGCATGTTATGACTAACTTCTCACATTAGAACCTATTGTTTGCGGTCACTGGATGTGCCAGGCGGTTCCGGGCAAGATTACACCGCAAACTCATTCTAACCTCGAGTTAGCCATGTTTCATGCTTAGCCAATTAACAATTCATGTCTATTCTAGGTGTCAAAGGCCAATTATAAATTTACAAGAATGTTCATGTTCATTCTAGATATCAAATGCCAATTACCAATTCACAAGCATGTTCATGTTCAAGTTATGCCACTATTGTCAATTTCATATTATGTGTCGAGTTCCATAATTACATAAAACATGGTTTGTCCAACATATTCCATTTTTTATTATGTTTCTAGGATCTTAACGGCATATCCAATTTTCAAGTCTCAAAATCAAGCTTTACCCAAAAACCCCAATTTATGTTCATGCTTATAATCCCGTTAATAGGCTATACCTATTATTCGAGTTTCCCATACATGTGTTCCTAACAGGTTGCTATCTGTTGGTTAAGCTTATTCATATGTCAAGTGCTACTTAACCCGTTTCTACTTTGCTTACACAACCATTCGTGTAATAATCTTTTTACCCAAATTGCCTAATTCATTGATTAAATCTCAAGCTCTTCCCAAATAACTATAATTTACGCGCTGTTGACCTTGGCTCGAAGGTAGCCAAAGTTTCAAAAATAAAAAGGAAGAATATGGAAGAGGGATAGATTAAGCATACAAATATTATTTTAAATTGCAACATGAATTTTAAATGAGGAATGACGAACGATAATAATACTATTATGCATGAAGTGTATTGTAATCCCACTCACTGATTTAAGAACGGATCTTGAATTCTGGGATCTGATTTCTGAAACTGAAAAGCTATCCCTTGGCGTAGATTATCGATCCTCTAATTTAGATTTGATTCTTAGAAAATAGCTGTTGAAGTCGTTAAATTAGCCTTTGATTCTCTACTTGAATTCTAACGAAGAACTTGAGCAGCATAACCCCGTCTTTGATTTGTTTTGATATAAATTAGGGAAGAGTATTGGCATATTGAAGATGTGTAGAGAAAACTGTAGCCTTAGGGGTGCTTATATAGGTGCTCAAGACCTTATCGTACACGCAGTGCGGAGTCAGTATTGAACCCAGTTAAGAAAATAGTCCAGGTTCGCAGATGAATTTAGCCAAATCTTATCGTACACGCAGCGCTGAGTCAGCATTGGGTCCGGCAAGCTCTTTTGGCGCAAAAATTCGAATTTCGAATGTTTTAATTGTTTTGGCGTAGAAATTTGATTTTTGAACTTTTGAATTTCTGGAATTTATTTAACTGTTTTATTCAAATGAAATATTCTTATATGTATATAATTACTCTACCGACCATTTTACGCGTATATATATAAGCCAAATTTTCGTTTTATTTTCCAAATTCAAACGACGTTGCACCGTTATTTGATTCTTTCCATATTTCATTGACTGTAGCCTTATCTTGAATTTTATCTTTTGTATACATATATTTATGCATATATATATATATATATATATATATTCTCATATATATACACATATATTTTCTTTATTTCCTTATATGTACGTTCTTATCCTTTCGAATTTTGAATTTGTATACGTACATATATTTGCATGTTCAGTTGGCCCTCTCTGAAACAAAGATAAAAATTATGCTGCCGCCGGGATTCGAAACCTTGACCTCCATGTTACAAATTCAATGTCTTAACCAACTGAGCTATGAAGTCTTTTGTTAATAAGTCCTAGAACAATGATAATTATTGTTCTTTTCTTACTTCTCTTTTTCATGTTAGTTACAATTCTTAAATTAAACCATTACATGAATCTTTTTCTTTTAATGTTAATGCATTATGTTTGCAAATCAATGCACGCAACATATTTACATTGCATGCAACCAATCCTTTCTTTCTTTTAATGTATGCATTACATTTTTTTCAGTGCATGTATTTATTACATGCAATCCTTATTTTATTCTTTATTTTATATTTTAATTTGTTTATATATATATATATATATATATATATATATTTCTCTTGTGCGTATACAAACTTCTAGGCTTAATAGCTTCTTCATATGTTGTCCGTTTTATGCAAACCAGGTGTCTATCTTGACCAGAATTCCGAGATGCACGCAATGGTGATGTCCGTTTTACTTAATTCCTGATATTAAGTATTTTTATTTTCTCATCTCTTTGATTACACACATTGTTATCGCATTAATTTCCTTACTCTTCAATGTATGAATTGATTTTTCATTATACATCACCATTATTTACCTATCTATGCATATATACATATTTGTACATTTTTTTTTTATATTAAAAATGTGGGGTGTTACATTCTCCCATCCTTAAAGAATTTCATCCCTGAAATTTGATAAGAGTAAAATAGATAATCCCTCGCAATATCCATCCATCCAGTGTGCATCCAATTGTTGCAAACATTGTGCACATGTGCAAAGTGAGATACATCATAGTAAAGTATGTATGCCTAATTTGGATCCACCTATATATATGCAAATTTTAAAAAACCTTTCAAAACATGATGCTCACATCCTAAATATACTTGCAGTTCTATATGAATGCAATATTCTTGAAAAATCAAAACATTTTACATCCAAGTTTTCCCATACTCCTATAAAATAAGAGCATGGTTCACCCAATTGTCGCATCCAAAACCCTACCAACCATCATTAAATTCGAAATTTAGAAAAATCTAATTTTCTAAATTCGATTTCTTATGTTACAAAAAGATATAAAATGGAAGAATTTACATTTTCCGTTGTACCTTTTATAATTGCACTCGGATTTTTATATAATTATTCTATAAAAACTTCCTACTTTCCTATCCAAGCACAACCACATAAGAAAACTTTCCTTTCTCTTTCATCTTATCTTGGAATAGTTTCATATTTATTCATCTTTTTCTTAAGATTTCCATTTTCTTTTCCTATCACATTTGTTGCCTTACTGAATTTATTGTCTCTTGTTAGCTTAGGCTTTTCTCTTTCGTAGCTTATTTGACTTAATCCAATTACTTAAGTTTATTATTTCAAATAAGCTTTTTCTGTTTTCAACTCAAGCAGCATACTACACAGCTACTACTATGGGCCAAGAATCTTAGAACTTTGTCATCTCAGACAATTGCGAGTCCACACAACAGGATCTACCCACTTACTTGTTCTTTGCTACTTAGTAGTCACTACTAGTCCTTGTTGTGCATTACTAGCCTATACTTTTTCTCTCTTTCTCAAGCAACAAACCTAGGTTTTTCAATGCTTATGCATTCTACGGGAATTTTCCATTAGTTTAATATTAGCTAATCCCTGACTGTAAATTGGCAAGAGAGTAACTTCCTAAATATCAACCCCGAAGACCGAAATCAACATCAGATTGACACTCAGAGAATCACTCAACTCAAAACAATCTCTAGTTGGTTCCAATGGTTTAGTTCATAGCTTTAACTTTCTCTCGTCCTTTTCTAAGCACTAATCCTTACCTACTCCATTATTTTTAAAACATGGTTTGGCCTCCTTTCTTTTCATTACATTTTTCTTTCAAAAATTAAAAGTGTTAAAACTTTGTTTTCTTCTCCAAAACTTGTTTTCGCCAAACCATAAAAACATGTTACAGAATAAAATGCAAAACATTTTTTTTCAAATCACAAAACTGGAGTAGACAAGGAAAACTATCGGGCTTACATTGTTTTTAATTACAATGTTAATTTAACTACTCGCTATAAGGTGTAGACATCTATTCTATTCCTACAACTTATTTTGTCCACCCAACAAAATTTCTTCTTAAATCAATAATCAAAATTTATTGTTAACAGAATAGAATTTTCTTTTACAAAACGCAACACTTTCTTTTCAATCCTTTCATATATTATAATATGAAAACTAGCGACCTATATATGCTCTATATTATGCACTTTTTAATGAGAGTGTTCTTTTAAAACAAGAAATCATTGTTTTACCAAAGTATACACCACTTTACGTTAAAAACCCAACATGCACTGAATATGTCCTTTACGTATTTTTCTTAAACATCAAAAATACTTTTAAGATTAAAACTTGAAAAACACCACAAACTCTTTTACAAATCAAGTTCTTAAAATTTTATTATTGGGTTAGACTCAAAGTGGGTCTTTCAACTCAACTAGGCTTTCCTAGGCACTTTCCAAACCAATTCTCTCAACTATATATATTCCTAATCCATTTTCCACATTTTAACCTTTTTCTAACTTATAAGGTTTTACTTCTAAACCCACTACTCTGAAATAACAAATTTTAAGTTTTAATTCTTATAGGATACATTCTTTCTCCAATACCAAATCATATCGTACACTTTCCAACCAAACCACCGAAGGGTCTTAAAATTTTAGGTTCATTCCTTTAGTGTACAAAATAGCTATCCCACCTCTTTCCATTCCAAATGGGCTACTTTATGGATTTAGGTTTATATATATAATATATTTATATTTTAGAAAATACAAATACGTTCACTCATTATCTCCTTAAGATTACTAAACCGAAGCTCTGATACCAGATGTAACAACCCGGATACTGATAGACCGAATTTTTTTCAAAAACCCAATCTATCGAAACTCGAGTTGGGCGCTCTGGTATCCTGCAGAAAAAGACAGAGATAAAGAAAACATGTCAGAATTCATAAGCATCTCACAGCGGAAGTAATTCAAAGTATAATATACTTTAAATATAGCTTTACCTTATAAAACATACTGCCTAACTAGTATCCAAAGCTTATACCATCTCTTTCAAGAACCTAACCTGGAAGTATGTAATGAGGAGGGGGTCAAAACATAAGTTATGTATGAGTGGACTTAGAATAAACTTATGTATAATCCTACATATACCGTTCAGTTATATTTTCTTACTTATTAGGTTATTCGCGATATTAGCTCTATAGGCTATACTCATGACCCACTAGTAGATTAACCTAATACAACGTATATGTAGGTACTCCCAACTCGTATAATCCTTTCCATGTATATATACAGTACCTTGCCGCATGTCGTACGGGCTTCATCATGTAAATCTATACTACTTTAGTGTAGTGCCACCATTCTCGAAATCGTTTCGACTACCACTCATGATCTTGCTAGATTCCATTTATTACCTAGATCTAATCTAGGGTTTTCTATCCAACGCTTCCTAGATTCAACCAGGGTTTACGCTACCCAAGGCCACTGGGGTTTATGCTACCTATTGAACGCTTTTTAGATCCGACCATGGTTTATGCTACCAAGGGAAACTAGGGTTTATGCTACCTATCGAACAATGCCCCCTAGTCTAGGACACACTACCCAGAGCAATATATGTTCCTAGACTTTACGTCCCAATCGTGTCGTTAAACGTGCTAGATATCTAGTTCCACATGTCCTCTATATGTGCGGCCCGAGTCCCGTGGCACGGCTAATCAAGAAACACGGAACTCGGTCGGGAGCTTTAAGTTATCTGCCAATGCAGATGCTAAGTTCCATTTTATCTGTATGTGGCTATGATCCCACTTAACCCCTCCCTCAACTAATGAAAGGCACCCAAAAAAATCAAGAATGAGAACTGTACGCAGGCCCTCTATGCCCCCATAAACCTATTGGCCACCCTCACCCATAACTAGATAGCAAATTATATGGTCTTTTAGAGTTCTCCGCCTTCCCGCTTGCATATCACGATTGACTCAAGATGATAGGTAGACGACGACGTGCTACCACAGGGCTAAACAAGATATCGCCGCCTCACGCTGACCCATCCTAGTCTTTAGGTTGCTTATATTGCAACCAAGGCATACCCTTGGCTCTTCTAACACAGACCTTAACCTCTGTGAGCCCAGAAGGATCTTCTGCAACCTCACAGAGGGATACCAAGAGTACCCTCACGTCCCCCGAAGCCGCGTGCTTCGTAACCCAGTTCGTTGGAGCCTTCTTCATGATCAGATGGGCGTTCGCTCCTCCTCGTGTTCTACTTGGCTTTCTTGACTAAGGTTTACTACTTGGTTCTCTTAACTAAGTTCTACAACTTAGTTTCCTGAATCGTTAGCTTTCTTAACTAAGGTTCACTACTTAGTTTCCTGAATCGTTAGCTTTCTTAACTAAGCTTTACTACTTAGTCCTCTGAACTAAGGTTTCCTACTTAGTTCTCTTAATCGTTCGTTTTCTTAAGTAAGGTTTACAACTTAGTCCTCTTAACTAATGTCTATTACTTGGTTCTCTTAACCAAGGCATAATACTTAGTTTTTGTTACTTAGTTCTCTTTAACTAAGGTTTGTTACTTAGTTCCTTTTAACTAAGGTTTACCAATGAATTCAAGCATGACTTAAGTTCTCTTTATCAAATGATAGAGTACGGGTGTTTTCCCACATTTCTAGCTTAAATTAACTTATTTCATGGTATAAGTCGTCCCACCCTTCGAGTCTTGTATTACATCTTAAGTCATATTCATTTCTTATCCCTAGGATAATTTTTTCTATTATTTAATCTTATTATTCCCCACTTTTCCTTGCTTTGATACTGTTATATTGGTTAAGTTTGCCCATGTGTCTGAGTTGACTTAACCCCCAATCACGTATTTAATTCAACCCACGTACCATGGGAAATTGGTTAAGTGTTCTCTATCAGTTCATGTTGACTTAACTCGCCCATATATCATGTCAAATTGGTTAAGTGTTGTCAAGTGTTTCATGTTGACTTAACCTTACCATACTAGCATGTGTCATTAGCATTAATTAATTATTAATGCCCAACCTCTCACATTAGACCTATTGTTGCGGTCACTGAATGTTCCGGTTGGTTCCGGGTAGGATTACACCACAACTTAATTTAACCTCGGGTTTCAAGCACGTTATGACTAACTTCTCACATTAGAACCTACTGTTTTCGGTCACTTGATGTGTCGGGCGGTTCCGGGCAGGATTACACTGCAAACTCATTTTAACCTCGAGTTAGCCATGTTTCATGTTTAGCCAATTAACAATTCATGTCTATTCTAGGTGTCATAGGCCAATTATAAATTTTCAAGCATGTTCATGTTCATTCTAGATATCAAATGTCAATTACCAATTCACAAGCATGTTCATGTTCAAATTATGCCACTATTGTCAATTTCATGTTATGTGTCGAGTTCCATAATTACATAAAAACATGGTTTGTCCAACATATTCCATTTTTTATTATGTTTCTCTTATCTTAACGGCATATCCAATTTTCAAGTCTCAAATTCAAGCTTTACCCAAAAACCCGAATTTATGTTCATGCTTATTATCCCGTTGATAGGCTATAACTATTATTCCAGTTTCCCATACATGTGTTCCTAACAGGTTGCTATCATTCCTCATATGTTGGTTAAGCTTATTCATATGGCAATTGCTACTTAACCCATTTCTACTTTGCTTACACAACCATTCGTGTAACAATCTTTTTACCCAAATTACCTAATTCATTGATTAAATCTCAAGCTCTTCCCAAATAACTATAATTTGTGCGTTTTTGACCTTGGCTCGAAGGTAGCCATAGTTTCAAAAATAAAAAGGAAGGATACGGAAGAGGAATAGATTAAGCATACAAAGATTATTTTAAATTGCAACATGAATTTTAACTGAGGAATGATGAATGATAATAATACTATTATGCATGAAGTGTATTGTAATCCCACTCACTGATTTAAGAACGGATCTTGAATTCTGGGATCTGATTTCTGAAACTGAAAAGCTATCCGTTGACCTAGATTATCAATCCTCTAATTTAGATTTGATTCTTAGAAAATAGTTGTTGAATCGTTGAATTAGCCTTTGATTCTCTACTTGAATTCTAACGAAGAACTTGAGCAGCATAACTCCGTCTTTGATATGTTTTGATATGAATTAGGGAAGAGTATAGGCATAATGAAGATGTGTAGATAAAACTGTAGCCTTAGGGGTGTTTGTATAGGTGCTCAAGACCTTATCGTACACGTTGCGCTGAGTCAGCATTGAACCCAGTTAAGATATTATAATCCAGGTTCGAAGATGAATCTAGCCAAATCTTATCGTACACGCAGCGCTGAGTCAGCATTGGGTCCCGCAAGCTATTTTGGTGAAGAAATTTGAATTTCGAATGTTTGAATTGTTTTGGCATAGAAATTTGATTTTTGAATTTCTAGAATTTATTTAACTGTTTTATTCACGTGAAATATTCTTATATGTATACAATTACTCTACCGACCATTTTACGCGTATATATATACGCACAATTTTTGTTTTGTTTTCAAAATTCAAACGATGTTGCACCGTTATTTGATTCTTGCCATATTTCATTGACTGTAGCCTTATCTTGAATTTTATCTTTTGTATACATATAATTATGCATATATATATATATATATATATATATATTCTCATATATATACATATATTTTCTTTGTTTCCTTATATGTACGTTCTTATCCTTTCAAATTTTGAATTTGTATATGTACATATTTTTGCATGTTCAGTTGGCCCTCTCTAAATCAAAGATAAAAATTATGCCGCCGCCGGGTTCGAACCCCCGACCTCCATGTTACAAATTCAATGTCTTAACCAACTGAGCTATGAAGTCTTTTGTTAATAAGTCTTAGAACAATGATAATTATTGTTCTCTCCTTACTTCTCTTTTTCATGTTAGTTACAATACTTAAATTAAACCATTGCATGAATCTTTTACTTTTAATGTTAATGCATTATGTTTGCAGAACAGTGCATGCAACATATTTACATTGCATGCAACCAATCCTTTCTTTCTTTTAATGCATGCATTACATTTTTATTCAGTGCATGTATTTATTACATGCAATCCTTATTTTATATTTTAATTTGTTTGTATATATATATACATATATATATATATATTTCTCTTGTACGTATACAAAATTCTAGGTTTAATAACTTCTCTATATGATGTCCGTTTTACGCAAACTAGGTGTCTATCTTGACCGGAATTCCGAGACGGACGCATTGGTGATGTCATTTTACTTAATTCTTGATATTAAGTATTTTTATTTTCTCGTCTCTTCTATTACACACATTGTTATCGCATTAATTTCCTTACTCTTCAATGTATGAATTAATTTTTCGTTATACATCACTATTATTTACCTATCTATGCATATATACATATTTATACATTTTAATTTATATTAAAAATGTGGGATGTTACATTATTCCATTTGTATTATTAGTCGGATATGGAAATTGATATCGATCGCATATTGATTTGTTTTTCCGTGAAGATTCCAAAATTAATGGAATGTGATTTTGGGTTTATCGTGAACCGTGTTTTAAATGACATTGGTTCTTTAACCTAGTTAAAGATAAGATTATTTTCTTAGCTTTGAATAATCATTAATATTGATTTTTGGGAAGATTAAAACTAAATGGAGTTTTAATAAATCTTTGATTAGATTGAAGAGTGAATGTGATAATTAAAATTATCAATTCAAGAAAATGATCGAAGATGGAGTACCACTAGTTTTACTCCAGGCGACAGAAAAATCTTTAATTAGATTTGAACATGAAATGGTAATTAGTATTACCGATAAACTGTGATGTTAGATATGGAGTATTACTAGTTTTGCTCCGCGGGATGAAGAGGTTGGGATTGGGAAATAAAATAAATGGTTACTTTGGTGTAGTTTGCTAATCCCGACTAGTTTTGGAAAACCTTAATATGGTTTGATATTTAAAGGAAGATTAAAGAATAAATTTAAAGAATTTATCTTTGATAAAATTAATGGGAACCTTTCCCAAAGGAAAATAATATTTGAATAAAAGAATATTCTAGATTGGAATGATACATATGATATGTTGTTATAGCACTTGATTATAAGATACGCGAGTTATTCGAAAAGGCCGGGTTTATCCCATTCTGAATAACTGATACGATGAAAAGTCGAAGAGATTGAAGCCAGTGCAAGACCGACGATCTTCGCATCGAATGGATGGGTTGCTACTGTTGCTCGTGATTGGAGTAGCTACCTTGAAGGGGCTACAGTGGTAGTCGTCCGGACGTACTTGTTGATTGTAGGGATATGCGAGGGCCTCTCTGCTGTATTGGACATACGGGACGAGGAATAAGGTGCCTCCAGTTTCGTTCAGACCTAGAACGGACTTGTAAATGGATGGTGTGTCTGACATTAGATTTTATTATGTGCTCATTGATCTCTATTAAATATACATCTGCCTGGTGAATGGGAATTTATTCCCTTACTTCACCCTTCTCTGAGACGTGCGGGATCAGAGGTTGTATATCGATAGACATCAGTCGCATGGCGTAAATTGCCTGTGTGGCATGCCTAAGTGGCAAATGATCATGGATTCTGTTGAAAAGCAGAGTCTTTTGGTTGATGATCGAAGCACGGCTTTAATATAGCATGGGTTTGTGTAGCGTTAATTCGCGAGCCTCACACACCAGTATGGTGGTAAACTGATGGTTAGATCAGTATGCTTTTGAGATGAGGATAGACACCTTAGTGGTGTTATTGATTCGGTCGACCGAGGTGAGGGATAGGGCACACCCCCGATTCCCTGATGGATAGAGTTAGCGGTGTTTTCGCATGCCTACGATGTAAGCCGCAGTAACTTGTTTCCTAGATAGTGCGGATGTGCATTATGGTGTTTTTGCATGCCTGCGACGTAAACCGTGGTGAATTGCACTATGCGATCGATCTTTCGAATCAGTAACCACCATGATCCAACTTCCAAATACGACATTTTTTGGTTCTGATTGTAGAGCCTAGTATGGCAACATAGTGGGATGCGGTGCTTATGCCGTCTATGATTGATACATTTATATTTGAAGTTGTTTTCTTAACTTATAGTAGTAATAAAAGATGAAATTTCACGTATCAAGAATATTTGGCTATTATAAGGGAAAACCCTATCCTCTGTCTTGCGTTGCATTGTGCGATGGGACCTGGGTCTTATAATAGCTTTATTGTTCTTTATTTAGCATTGCGCTGTTTGTTTTATGCACTGGTATTCTTGGGAGAAAACTCATTCCATGATATACGGCGTAGTCCCTCGATTTACCTAACTTTAAAAATAAAGATTAATAACTGTTTTAATTCTCACACCAGTCACATGACTGTCCTGGAGTTTATAGTTTTAGCCTAAACTCTGGGTGCCCCTATTTTCCACATGGGCAGCTAGTAGTTTTGCAGATTTATCTATACAGGATCCTAGATTTACAGCTAGAGCTATATTCAGAACGCTCTATATCTGTGTATGCCTTCCAGTTGTGTTATGTATTATTTTCCGCTGCTATGTAATGTAATTCAATCTCTAATATTTTTCTAATGTAGAATATTTAATCATACTTTGTTATATCCTTGTGCTCTGATGTAAATTGTTGTAAATAGCAATGAAATGTTCTTCTGTTTGTGTTCCGATTTGTCTTCTTCTCGAAGCAATCCGGGCTTTCCTTTACGAGGATTTTTGGGTCGCCTCATTTGGTATCAGAGCTTTGGTTTACAGAGCTCGAGAACATGAAATATTAGAATTGAACGAAAGAATTCATCAGAGATTGGATTAGTAATATCCAATAAGAATGACTCGTTAGAGATAGGATTAGTAGTATCCTAGAACGAGTGTGAAGAGTGTTATTTTCAAAATAAAAACAAATTTTATTTTGAAAATTTTATATCAAATTATACGTATTTGAATATTTATTTTATAATTAATTTGGACAATTTGGTATGATGTGACTTTTCATATATGTTTGATCCATGTGTATTTGAAGTCTCAAATATATTAGGTAGATATAGAGTCACACTCTAGTCACCCGGAGATGATTCTGATGATATTCTAGACATCATCAGCATCTGTGTTCGAGTTTCTAAAGTGGGATATCTATATATTTCCAATCAGCTGGTGTGAGAACCAAAACCTTATTTTGAATTTATTATTTGTGATTTGACACTAAAAATATGATTTTTGAATATATATATATATATATATACAAAAGTTATATATTTTGGAAATTTAATTCACAAATTGATTGTTGGTTGTGTTGTGTGATTATTAGTTAACTAATTAAAACATTGGAATAATAAAATCGATAAGAAAATGAAAAGTTGAATTTAACCAAATTAAAACCAATAAGAGAATTGTAGCAAAATCAATTCAAATATGAAACTGAATTGAAAATTGTTTGAAATTGCATACATGTGCATGCATATATATTGAATATGTCATAGCAAGGAAGCTAAGAAGAGGAATAAAATTGTATGCCCGACAAATAGGTACATGTTTATTGTATTTATTGGGTTTTGGTGATTTTATGAGCCGATTGGCTAGCCGTTTGGCTTTTTCTTTTTCTTTTTGAGATCAGAGGGACTGTGTGACGGTTTGGGGATTTTCCTGATGCTCCCCGTACAAAGGAGGTTATGGCGAAATTTTTCAAAAATTTAGGGTGTTAGCCAAATTTTTGAAGAATTAGAAAATTCTTAGAAACTGAAAAGTTGAAGAATGAAAAAGCCAGAATGAAAGTTGAGTTGGTTAGTTAAACAACTTTCAGCTCCGTTCCTTTTCGAGGACGAAAAGATTTTAAGTGGGGGAGATTGTAACAACCCAGAAAATCAGAACCAATTTAAAATTTTTATTTTATCAATTTTAATGAATTTTGAATATTTAAAATGATTTATTTTAAATAATAACGACTAGAAATTTATTTTGAATAGAATTAGAAAGTACATATTTATTTAATTCGAAGTTAGAAAATATAATTTTAATTTAATTATAAAAAGAATTGGAAATTCGATTTCAAATTTAAAATGAATGTACAGGATGCAAAATAAATCGGATTTTAGCGAAACCAGAAATATTTGAATCTATGTAAAAATATCTTTCCAACGAATGTGAAAAATCCAGATTTCATATCGGGAATAAAAAGTTATGTCCAGTTTAAAATTTAAAATGGTCGCTATGGAATTTAATATAATATAATAAATAGCCATTTTGTAAACGACCTCCGTTTCCGACGGAACCACCTTTGTTGGATCCGGAATGTCAAATTATTGCTAGATTCCAATTTCAGTCAAATTGGATCGACCAGAAATTGGCCATTTTTCAAACGGTCTCCAAATTCGACGAAATTAGTTTCGTTAGGACCGTATCGTCAAAACATAGCTAGATTTAATTTTTGGGAATTTTTAGAGTTAGTTTGTGGCCCCGGTGAATTAAAATGTACGCTTAAATGTAATATATATTGATTTAATTTTAATTTAAAAGAAAATTGATCATAATGATCAAGTTGGCTTACGAAACATGTTCCATTGTGTTCGAAATGGGGGTATTTAATAGGGGCGAGAGTCGTTGGGTTTGATTTGGGGTTCGTATCAATAAACAAAATTTTGGAATTAAATATTAAAGAATAAAAATAAAAAGGGTATAAAGGGTATTCTAAAACCCTAATTTTTACCTCTCATTCAGTAGCCTCCAAGTCCATCATTGATGGCCAAAAATTTCGATTTTTAGTCCCTTAAAATCATCAAATTCGCAAACTGATTTTAATTGCTCCCTAAACAAAAATTAAAGAGAAAATTTAGGGCTTTAGATCTATATGGTGGTGATCGATTTTAGTGTTATAGTCTGGAAGAATTTGGGCTGCAAAGTGGGTGCATTCGAACTGGTTTTTGAAGCTCCTGGGGGAACCGCCCCACGCGCCATCGTAGGTGAAGTAGGAGGATTCGAGCGGCTTCGAAGTGGTAGTCTCTGATCGATCGGTATTGGCCTATATTGGCTTGAGATTTTGACAAGGGGAGGGGGACGATAGTTCACGGGCTCGAAGTTGTTACCCGGAAGAAGAAGAAGAAGAAGAATGGGGTCACAAAGGGGATTAAAGTGGGATTAAAGAAAATCAAGGTTTAATTGTTAACTTAGTGATTTAATAAATCGTTTAATATTAAAATGATCATATCTCGTTCAAATCAAAACAAAATTCGATGATATCAGGTTCGTTGGAACAGTGAAGAAAAATACTACAACACAGAACAAACTTGAACGGAAATGAAGCCCATCAAAATTTGAAGTGAATTTTTAAATTCAAATCAGAACAGAAATTCAGAAATAACAGAATGGAGGAGTGGAAACCAAAGTGAGAACTTCTCACTAAAATTATTTCTATACAGTTATTTATTTTATAACTGCATATATGAACTGCTCCCCATCGTCCACATACCATGGACGACTTATTTGATTTCATTGTGTTGTTGAAATTGATTGTGATGTGAAATGGACTGTATAAAATATTCATATGTTGAATAAAATATTTGAAGAATAAAAATATAATTTTTATTGTATAAATGGACTGTATAAAATATTCATGAGTTGAATAAAATATTTTAGAGTTAAAAATATAAATTTTATCCTGTATAAGAATAAAATAAATATTCATTTACAAGCTGGACGGTTTGTTTATATACTCTTATTTATCTGATATTGATTGGGATGATAAATTTTCACACATCGCCTAACAGCACAAATAATAAACAGTATTTTTTGTTTGAAAACACCACACGGGTATTGGGATAATATCTGACATACACTGATCCCAATAATTAGTGGCGTGTCAATCCATGGGTCAACAGACTATATAAGCGTTATTTATTTATTTTAATGCCTATATAGTTGTAGAATGCACTCTGGATTTTGTATGAATTTTTAATGATTGTTTATCGTTATTATTGTATACATGTGATGTTGAAATCCATATAAATAAAATTATATGGTAATTGATTGAGTCTAATTCCAGTTCAAAACTAACGAATATTTTAAAATAATATTCAGTGAATATTTAAATGTGAAGCCATGTTAAGTTGTTAAAAGCAATTTTAACACAAACTGGAATTTTGTCAATTTTATTCATTTTATAATGTATATCGAAAAGTGATTTCAAAATCTGACATTTTGAAAATGTTATCATTTTAAATATTTAAATGATATGGAAAAAATAAATTTTGATTTGAATTTGAAAATGCAATTGAAATCGTTTTAAAATGAATTTAAAACAAATTTATAATTGAATATTCAATTTTGATTTGAATTTGAAAAATAGAATTGAAACCGTTCTGAAATGAATTTAAAACGAATTAAAATTGAATCGAAATCGATTTGAATTGAAATCAATTTGAAATGAATTTAAAACAAATTGAAATGGAATTGAATTAGTTTTAAAATGAATTTAAAATGAATTTATAATGGAATATTCAATTTTGATTTGAATTTGAAATGGATGTGGAAATCGTTTTTGAAACGAATATAAAACGATTTATAAAATTCTTTTTAAATGGAAATCGACAAAATATATAATATGTATATATATATATTATATTTATTATGATGGCCTGAATAGAACGCGCCGGGCATCGGCAGTTCGTGAGTTTCGACCATTAACTTCAAATGGACTTGAGATCCGACCATCGGATTCCCGTTAAACTAGAACCCTTGGGTTCGTATCGAAAAGAGATTTCCAATGAATATAAGGGATTTTAAATCTAACGGTTGGATTTGGAGATATGTCCAAATCAGTTTCAAAAAAGTTCGCTATGGATGCAGTTCGGTGGCCGTTATTGGAAACCGAGTGTAAGAGCGATAAAAAAAATTATGTAAAATATGGAAAAATTATGTAAAATCATAATAAATGATTTGAAAAGATTTTGGATGAAAAATTCCAATTTCGAAAGGATAAAAATATATTTTTATCAAAATGAACTAGTTATTAACTAGAATAATAATTTATTTATTTTTAAAATAAATAAATTGGATTTGAAAATGGTTTTAAAATAACCAGAAATTTCCAATGAATAAATTGGAATGGAAATAATCATCAGAATATTTCGATATTGGATTCCGTGATTATACGGATATTGTTGAGGAATTTGGAAGATATACATATAAATCGTTATTCCAATACGATATCCGTTGGTTTCAGAATTTGATATTGAATATAAGCCAGTATATTTTCTATTCAGAGCCTTGTATTTGATATCAAATTGGATTTTGGGTTTGTTGTGAATGGTATTTTTAATAGTAATGTTCTTAAACCCAATGGATTTAAGAAAATTAGAAACTAACTGGAGATTGGCTAAGTTGAATGGTTTCCTAGGTATTGATCTGATGTTAGTTTCGTCCTTCGGGGTTAATACTTAGGGAATTGTTCTCTTACTAATTTACGGTTAGAGGCTGATGGGATAGGGTCTTCAATAACACTGTTCTTAAACCCCGTGTGAAAAGAATAAATCTTTTAATTAAGATGTAGAGAAGAATTACCAATTAATTAACATTTAATTGGATTTGAAATGGAATGTGAATTGGGTTTATTGTGAACTGTGTTTTTAACAACATTCGTTTTTTAACCCGATTTACAGTGAAATGAGATTTGGAACTTATAAATCTTTTTATTAAAGATTTAGTGGAGATTTTACAAAGTAAAGTTTTCCAATTTAATATATTGGAATGGAATGGAATTCGATTTGATAATAATCGAAGTGAGTTTCTATGGAGAAAGGCTATTAATATATATATGGAATTTAAAAGGCTTTGTCGTTATTCCATTTATATTATTAGTCGGATATGGAAATTGATATCGATTATATATTGATTTGTTTTTCCGTGAAGATTCCAAAATTAATGGAATGTGATTTTGGGTTTATCGTGAACCATGTTTTAAATGACATTGGTTCTTTAACCTAGTTAAAGATAAGATTATTTTCTTAGCTTTGAATAATCATTAATATTGATTTTTGGGAAGATTAAAACTAAATGGAGTTTTAATGAATCTTTGATTAGATTGAAGAGTGAATGTGATAATTAAAATTATCAATTCAAGAAAATGATCGAAAATGGAGTACCACCAGATTTAGTCCAGGCGATAGCTAAATCTTTAATTAGATTTGAATGTGAAATGGTAATTAATATTTACCGATAACACCGTGGTGCTAGATATGGAGTATTACCAGTTTTACTCCACGGGATGAATAGGTTGGGAGTGGGAAATAAAATAAATGATTACTTCGGTGTAGTTCGCTAATCCCGACTAGTTTGGAAAACCTTAATATGGTTTGATATCCAAAGGAAGATTAAAGAATAAATTTAAAGAATTTATCTTTGATAAAATTAATGGGAACCTTACCCAAAGGAAAAAAAATTTAAATAAAAGAATATTCTGGATTAGAATGAGGCGTATGATTTGTTGTTATGGCACTTGATTATAAGATACGCAAGTTATTCGAAAAGGACGGGTTTATCCCATTAACTGATACAACAAAAAGTTGAAGAGATTGAAGACGGTGCAAGACCGACGTTCTTCACATCGAGTGGATGGGTTGCTACTGTTGCTCATGATTGGAGTAGCTACCTTGAAGGGGCTACAATGGTAGTTGTCTGGACGTACTTGTTGATTGTACGGATATGCAAAGGCTTCTCTCCCGTATTGGACATACGGGACAAGGAATAAGGTGCCTCCGGTTTCATTCAGACCTAGAACGGACTTGTAAATAGATGGTGTGTCTGACATTGGATTTTATTCTGTGCTAATTGATCTCTATTAAATATACATCTTCCTTGTGAAGGGGAATTTATTCCCTTACTTCACCCTTCTCTGACACATACGGGATCAGAGGTTGTATATCGATAGACATCAGTCACATAGCGTAAATTTCCTATGTGGCATGCCTAATTGGCAAATGATCAAGGCTTCTGTTGAAAAGCAGACACCTGTGGCTGATGAAAAAAGCACAGCTTTAATATAGCACATCTTTGTATAGCGTTAATTCGCGAGCCTCACACATCGGTATGGTGGTAAACTGATGGTTAGATCAGTATGCTTTTGAGATGAGGATAGACACCTTAGTGGTGTCATGGATTTGGTCGGCCGAGGTGAGGGATAGGGCATAACCCCCAATTCCCTGATGGATAGAGTTAGCGGTGTTTTCGCATGCATGCGACGTAAGCCGCGGTAACTTGTTTCCTGGATAGTGCGGATGTGCATTACGGTGTTTTCGCATGCCTGCGACTTAAACCATGGTGAATTGCACTACGCAATCGATCTTCCGAATCAGTAACCACCATGATGGAAATCCAACTTCCAAATACGACATTTTTCGATTTTGATTGTAGAGCCTAGTATGGCGACATAGTGGGATGGGGCGCTTATGCCATCTATGATTGATACACTTATATTTGAAGTTGTTTTCTTCACTTATAGTAATAATAAAAGATGAAATTTCATGTGTCAAGCATATTTGGCTATTATAAGGGAAAACCCTATCCTCTGGCTTGCGTTGCATTGTGTGATGGGACCTGGGTCTTATAATAGCTTCATTGTTCTTTATTTAGCATTGCGCTGTTTTCTTTATGCACTGGTATTCTTGGGAGAAACCCGTTCCATGATATAAGGTGTGGTCCCTCGATTTACCTAACTTTAAAAATAAAGATTAATAACTATTTTAGTTCTCACACCAGTCACATGACTGACCTGGATTTTATGGTTTTAATCTAAAATCTGGGTGCCTCTATTTTCCAAATGGGAAGCTAGTAGTTTTGGTTTTGCAGATTTATCTATACAGGATCCTGGATTTACAGCTGGAGCTATATTCGGAACGCTCTGTATCTGTGTATGCCTTCCAGTTGTGTTATGTATTATTTTCCGCTGCTATGATAAGTAATTCAATCTCTGATATTTTTCTGATGTGGAATATTTAATCATACCCTGTTATATTCCTGTGCTCTGATGTAAATTGTTGTAAATAGTAATGAAATGTTCTTCTATTTGTGTTTCGATTTGTCTTGTTCTCGAAGCAATCCGGGCTTTCCTTTACAGGAAAGCTTAGGTCACCATAGGAGACCTCTTGAAAGGTTTGAAAATCTTCGATAAGTCTAATTCGGTTCATTGGGTTCTAAAGAAAGTGCATAAATTCATCTTGGTACTAATGATCCTAGCTTAGCAGAACCTATGCTATTGCTAATGCATGGATCCTATGTTCTTCCTAGGGACCCAAGCACTACCCCGACTACCCAAGCTCAGTTTCTCCAACGCACCCATCTTATGACTGACCGGGATCATAGGGGGCAAGGAAGCTCTACCCAAACGGCAACTCAGTTGACGTTGCCTGAGGCAGGAATAGGAGGATCTCAAAGAACTGGAAACGTTGAACCAGAGCATGCATTGATCAGTGCAGAGGTAGCAGCGATGGTCCGTCAAATGATGAATGATAGCTGGGCCTATACCAATGAAGACTTGGGTATAAATCGAAGCCATACGCCTTTCATGGATGATATCTTGGATGTGCAACTTCCAAGACGATTCAACTTGCCCACGATGAATCGTTATTCAGGAAGAATTGTTCCACGACATCTGATCTATCGCTCGTGGTATACGAATGTTGTTGCGATTCCCGATGCTATAATATGTAAGGCTCTTCCGATATACCTAGAAGATGTCGCTATGATGTGGCTCACCAGACTTTTACCTCGGTTAGTTCCCAACTTCAAGGATTTGAGTGAAAAGTTTATGAACCAATTCCGACTGCATGCCAAGAAGTCTAAGAGTGTCATAGAGCTCTCGGTGGTTAAACAAGCTCCTGAAGAAACCCTTAGGGGATTTTTGGACTGTGTTCATATGGCTGTCACCGAGGTAAGCAACCCCAACCCCGAGACTATTCTGATGGCGATGATAGATGGGGTAGGCAAAGTTATTGAATTTAGAAGATACTTGGTTGGAAAGCCCCCGGCAACCATTGAATTGTTTCATGAAAAAGAGAATATATGCTTAAGACATGATGAGGTATACTTAAATCACAAGAGAAGGTCTAGCAAAGTCGTAAGGGAAGAAATCCAAAGCAATATCACCATAAAGCAGTCTGGTGACGGTTCCGGTAAGGTTGAGGTCAATGTCGGCAATCAAAACAAAGGAAATGCTCCTCGGGAAAAGTGGCAACAAAAAGAACAAAAATAGAAGGGGTGATTTCAAGAAACGATTCCAATTCCAGTCCTTCGAAAGTTACATGCCATTGAATGATACCCTGGAAAACATTTATCTATATACTTGTAATATAATGCAATAAAAAAACCTCCGCCTGGATATTCGATAGAAAAAGAGCGAGAAACTGGAAAGTTCTGCTTATTTCATGAGACCTATGGTCATTCAACGAACGAGTGCCAACACCTAAGAGACGTAATAGAAAGATTACTATGAGAAGGGAAGCTTGATGAGTATAAAGTTGCTCCGAGGGACATAAGCACAGAGGTTCTTCCCAAAATCAGGGGCAAACATCTCCTAGAGTTACGGCCCAGCAGAAGGGAAAAGGAATAGTTATCAATATCGTCTTTGGAGGTCCTCACCCGACAGGTTTTAGTACCAAAATTATGGAACAATATGTCAACGCAGCAAAGCATCTTGATATAGCGGAGTATAGCGTTCGCAGGGATGCTACACCGATTAAACAATAGAAAACAATGACGGACGACATTGTATTCTGTGATCGAGAAAGTGTAGAAGTGGAAACTCGAAGTATAGATCCTCTAGTGATATTAGCTATGATTGGCCCGGCGATGGTACAAAAGATTTTGGCTGACTATGGAAGTTCCGTTAATATCCTATTCAAAAAAGCTTTTGACCAGACGAAGTTAGAAGCTAGAGATCTAAAACCGTGTACATGCTGGATACGTGGCTTTAACGGTTCGACGACTACACCGATAGTAGTAGTTGAATTGTCAGTGGAACTCGATAAGGGAGACTGTTGGAGGGTACGAATTCTCCCATTTCTTGTGATGAACATAGACTTCCCTTATAATGCGTTTTTGGGACGACCTGCTCTTGCAGAATTTAGAGCTTGCATTGCACCTTGGTGTCTACGGCTAAATTTCTCAATTGAAGCAGGGATAGGAATGGTTCGTGGAGACCAGGTAATAGGGAGAGCTTGATGTTTAGCAAAATGGAAGGCGATCCTCCATGGAGATGATGCAGAGCTCAAATACACTTCCTCCCCCTAGGGAGGCGTCAGCATAGCAAATAAAGGTTACATCTCGGCCAGAGTCGCCAGATTATCAGTTCAAGGATATTGATCCTAGAGAGGATTAGGAGCCGGGATGTAGAAGGGCGACGCCTAATGAAACAACTATGGATATTCTGATTAATGACGACGACCCCACCAAGGTCTTGAAAATAGGATCTTATTTAGATTCCCTTCAGACGACAGAAATGACGGACTTCCTACGAGCCAATTTGGACATATTTGTGTGGACCCAGGTTGATATGTGTGGGATTTCTCCATCTATTATGAGCCACTCACTGAAGATTAACCCTAAGAGAGTCCTAATTAAATGGAAAAGGCGTATGCTTGACCCGGAGAGGTCTACGGCCTTAAAGGAAGAAGTTGAAAAGCTGGAAAGCAATGGCTTCATTCAAGATTCAACATATTTCGACTGGCTATCGAATCCGGTTCTTGTCAAAAAGGCCAATGGAAAATGGCGAACGTGCATTGACTTTTCAGATCTGAATAAAGCCTTCTAGAAAGATAGCTTCCCACTCCCGAGGATCGACTGGTTAGTAGATTCGACAACGGGACATGAAATTCTTTCATTTATGAACGCATATTCGGGAGACAACCAAATTCCAATGCATGTGTTCGACCAGAAACATACCCGTTTTATCACAGATCTTGGGTTGTATTGTTATATAGTGATTCCTTTAGGGTTGAGGAATGTTGTGGCAACGTACCAACGACTTGTGAATCGCATGTTTCATAATCAAATTGGGAAGACCATGGAGGTATATGTGGCTGACATGCTTGTGAAGTCCAAGCAGTCGGCTGATCACGTCTCGAATTTGGCAGAAATGTTCAATATGCTCCAACATTACGGGATGAAACTCAAGCCTTTGAAATGCACCTTCGGCATCACTTCAGGAAAAATTTTGGGTTTCATCGTTAGCTCTCGCAGAATCAACATTAATCTAGACCAGATTGCAATGATCAGGAATATTCGTGAACTAAGAAGAATCAAATATGTGCAAAGCTTAGCAGGAAATGTTGCGGCATTAAGCAGATTCATATCAAGGGCCACTGACAAGTGCATACCCTTGTTCGACTTAATAAAGTAAGTAAAGCGTAACTTCGAATGGACCCCGGATTGCATTGAAGACTTTCAGAACTTGCTAGACCATTTGGAGAGACTACCAATATTGTTCAAGCCAGTAGATCATGAAGACATGTTCGTATATTTGGCAGTATCGTTGCATGCAATCATTTCAGCACTCATTTGTGCGAAGGATAAGATTAAAAGACCGATTATGTGAGCAAGAAGTTGGCTGCAACAGAACATAATTACCCGAAGATTAGGAAGCTCACTTACAGCCTATTGATCGATTCAAGAAAACTACGCCATTGCTTCCAAGCTCATCCAATCATGATATATGCCGACCAGCCGCTATGATAGGTCCTTCAATGACCTAAGGCGTATGGGAGATTGCTTAAATAGAACATTGGACTGAGTCAATTCGACCTCACTTTCCTCTCGAGGGAATCTATCGGGAGGCAAGCATTAGCAGACTTTATAATTGAATCCACTATCCCTCAGGAAGATATGTTGGATAAGGAAGCTGGCCTCCGGAATCCAAGTAAGTATTGAGCACTTGGAAGCTATACATAGATGGTGCTAATAATGATCAATGATCCAGTGGCGGAGTTGTATTGGTAACTCCTAAAGGACGGTCAATCTATTATACTCTATGATTGAACTTTCCCGATACTAACAATGACTCCGAGTACAAAGCCCTAATCGATGGAATGAGACCCGCGAGGGAATTAGGAGTAGTTGCGCTGGATATTTACTATGACTCTCAAATTGTTGTGTTTCAGGTTCGCAAAGAGTTTCATACGAAGGGACAACGAGTTGCATCCTATCTAGAATAGGTACAGGAGTTTTAGATGGATTAGATCATTATAGCATATCTCATGTACAATGAATGGAAAACCAAAAGGCAGACAAATTAGCCAAAATAGAAAGGTCTGATAAACCGAAAGAGATGGAAATAGTCCCAATTGAGACAGTTGTTACTTCGAGCATTGACCAAATGGAAATCGACCAAGTTTTGGAAAGTAAACCTGAAAGAGAGTCCTGTATGACACCCATAAAGAATTTCTTGCAGCATGAAATCCTTTCTGGAGGAAGAATTAAAGACGTGCTATTGTCCACAAAGCATCAAGATATGTTATGCAATGCAGCGTGCCCTATAGAAAGGGGTTCTCTGTTCCATTGCTCTGTTGTACAACCCACGACGACGTCAAGAGTGCATTGAGGGAGTTACATGATGGAGATTGTGGTGATCACACCGAAGGACAAACACTGCCAAAGAAGATACCACGGTACAGCTACTTCTGACTTATCATAAATAAAGACGCGGCTAATTATTCACGACGCTATGATAAGTGCCCAAATTTTGCAAGGAATCCTAGAGCTCCACCTAGCCAAATTACCTTGATGGTGAGTTCTTGGCCATTTGACGTATGGGGAATTGACATCATTAGGAGCCTCCTAATCGTTACAGATGGAGCAAAGTATGCAATTGTGGCTGTGGATTACTTAACGAAGTGGGCAGAGACTGAGCAATTAACCCCAATCACGACGAACCAAGTAATCAATTTCATTGTCAAGAATATTATATGTCGATTTGGAATCCTGAGGACTATCATAACTGACAGTGGGACCCAATCTACAAACAGATTTCAAAGATTTATGTAAACTGACCACATCGAGAAGAGATACATCATTGTGGCACATCCACAATCGAACGGACAAGTAGAAACAGTGAATTAAATCATCAAGACCATTCTGAAATAGCGATTAGAGCAAGCGAATGCCATGTGGGTTGATGAATTACCTTTGGATCTATGTGTATACTGGACAACTTATAAGATAGCAACAGGTCACACTCCATTCTCACCATCGTATGGCTCGGAAGCAGTCATCCCGGTGAAGCTTAAAGTCACCTATCACCGAACAACATATTACGATCCCATGACAAACAAAAACCTTCTCCTTGAATTCTTGGACATGATTAATGAGAAGAGAGATGAGGCAGACTTGTATGCCTTAGAGCACATACATCAGGTTGCTCGATACTACAACTATAAGGTTCGGCCGAGGACTTTCGAGCCTAGTAACCTAGTATTAAAGTTTGTCTTCCAGACCTTAGTTTTCATGGGTCCGAAGTGGGAAGGACCGTACGACATTCATCGGGGGCTTGATAATGGAGCTTTCAGGCTAACGACCGTTGATGGCGATCATCCCCCGAGAGCATGGAATGCCATGCATTTATGGAATTACTTGACTTGAGCTTCTATTCTTCACTTTTGTTTTTTTAGACTCTGTAATGAGGAACGACTTGCCTAAGACTATTCGGTCAATATAAATAAGAGATTATAAAGTGGACGTAGGCTAAGACTTAGCCGAACCACTATAAAAATATCATGTGTCCTCAGTTACTTGTTGCAGTTATGTCTCTGATTCTTACGCTTGTTTCCATGCTCTATATCTGCTAATACATTCGGTTAAATGTTGTAATGTGACCAACTTACGCTTAACTTGAGCAAAAGGGATAATTCATCCCCTAACGATGATTTGCTCATTCATGTTTCGACGAGCAAACTTAAGTCCGCAACTTATTGGATTTAGGTTGACAAAACCAAGCTGGATATTGACGTTTGACACGGTGAACCTCATTTTACATACCAAAGTGATAATGCGGCACTAAGGCATCACATAAACTCCTCTCATGATTCGGTAGAGTGAGTAGAAGCGATAAGGATGTGGTTCGACCATCCCTAAAAGCAACCTCTACCCTTGACACGGAGGCAAAGGGGGAACTGCTTGGGCTAGGGTGACTTAACCATTTGCTAGGCCAATTCTGTTCCTCAAAGCTTGGAACAAGGTGTAGACTAAATTCGAGTTCGATATCGATTCTTGAGTCAGCGAGTTCCCACTCTAAGGATTAGTAGATGGAATGCCAAAGCGAATGGTGTGATTATTCGTACAACTAACTCAAACTCTTTTGATTTGAGAGTGAGTATAAAAGGGGAAGCGTGAAATGGTACACCATGAATAGAGACAACTTTAACCCAAACTTTAACATGGACTTACGATAGGAGAGTACAAAAGCACTCAGACTGAGTGCTTAAAGAAATTATCACATACCCTACGGAAGGATTAGGGGAATGAATGTGATCTAAGTCTATGATGCCCACTAATACTGGGGGCAATGATATGTTGTTACTAATCAATCTCGAGCAAGCCCCTGGCAAGAGACTCTATTCAAGATTGATTGGGGCCATATACATACACATTACACCCCTTATTTGAATACAACATGGTTTATTATTTGTAACTTGGTCAAGTAACACTTTGAATGCATGGATGTAGAGTTGTGATGTGTTTTATCATTTATTTCTTAGCTTAGTGATATTTTGATTGTGGATGCGTTGAATTGAATTGATAGCGATAATAAACTTGCATACATGTGACATTATAGGAACATTACTTTATTTACAGAATGCAAGTTTATACAAAAAAACACGAGAATACACTCGCAACAACCACAGCAGGCCAGTGGAAATCACAAAATCAAAATAAAGTTGCAAATAAAGCTTCACTTCGACTAGGGAGTAGACTTGGACTTCTTAGACTCCCAAAGCTTCCATTGCTCCTCCTTCTCAGTCTTTGTAAGGATGTGTTTCTTCCTCTTGGCTTTCTCAAACAAGGGATCTTCTGGATCAAGGATGGACTGTGAAGTCGTATCTATTGTGATAGATATAAGAGGCTTAATAGAGATCTTCACGTCAGGAGGAGGAATCATTTGGATGGGCTCAACAGAGATAGAAAGTTCTAAATTTTCAGTCTTAATCTCCAGGAGTTGTTAATTACTTGCTTGCAGCTACGCAAAAGTTAGTTCCTCTGTACCGACGAATGCTCCAGTGAGTACAATGTCAGCATCCCCTTCACCTTCTTTGCCATCAAGATCCTTTAGAGTATCAATTATCTACCCCTCCTTGGGGGCATCGGCATTGGGGAGCGCTATAAGCTTATCAGTTGACTCACTTTTTCTTTTCTCATATGACGTCAGCAGTCTTTGTACCTAAAGCAGGGAGAGTAACAATTATTAACTCTAGAGAAAAAACGGCCCTTCAACTGGAAGCTTCATAATACGGCGACATGGCAGAATAGCTTTGACAAATTATGGAGAACGGGTGGAAATGCCTTCAGCCGATTGATCTCCAGGAATAACGAGAGTAGCGAGTTCGATTATAGGAGAGAGAAGCGTAATTTTGGTAATCCTCGGACATTAGTGGTCATACTTTCCTGCCTCCACAATTTTGACCGTTGTAAAAGAGGAACTGGATCCACCTTCAACAACATGTTTGCCCATAGCTTGGCGTTTGGTAGCTTCCATAGCCTCCTTTATTAACCTACGCTAAGCGCTCCCGCTCCTCACCCCTCAGATATGTCCTCGTTAGCTCCTCCTCATTGATGGTCTCAACCTTGAGTCTGTGTTTCTCTTTGTCAACAAGCTCATCCCATACATCAACTAAAGTGGTGGAATAGCCTTATGTCCAAGATATGTCGGGGATTCGAAGAACTTGAGCAAAGAAAGATATTAAGAGATTCCCAAAGTTGTTCAACTCTTTTTGGTCTTCGACGAGCTATGCCTTAGAATTAGCAACATATTTAAGGGCATTATTGGCATTCCCCTCAGCAATTACGACCCTCTCCTCAGTCTTCGCCGGCTTAGCCTTCAGATTGGCGATTTCCTTCTCGAGATCAGTCTTCTCCTTCTTGAGGCAAGTGCATGGTAACTTCAATTCACTATTATTAGTAGTAATGCCCTCAACTTAATTCTTAAGAGTTGTACGCTCCTTGTTGTTGATATCAAGGTCATCATGGAAGTACTTTTGTAACTCGTTATGTAACTTCTTATAGCTCTCGGCTTCACGCTGTGCAAGGGCAAGCTGGGCCTGAGCTTCCTCACATTCCTTAATAGTAGCCGCCTTGGTAGACAGTCGTGTTCAGACATGAACTTTTGATTATTCAAGTCCAATTGAAGTTCCCTAATAACCTTAGACAACTTTCGAACATACTTGCAAATCTCCTGGTATTGACGATCCACAAAGTCTATTTGATCTTTGACGAGATCAGAATAGTTGGTATAGACCGGTTCGAGATTGGGCACAAAATGCATGTTCCCGAAGTGAAACCGCTCCTTCAAGATCTTGATTCTTTGCTCAGTAGAGGGGTCAAGCACCACAGGTGTTGTTGTAGTAATATCGATGGATTTGCGCTTGGTGGAAACGATAGCCGCACTATTCCTATCCTTTTCCTTGTCCTTGGGCTTGTCCTTGGGATTGTCTTTGGGTTCGGTATACATCTTGGGAGGTTTATCTTGAGAGTAGGACTCCTTCGGAGGAGGCAGAGCTTTGGGAAATTGTTTATCCCCTTCACGATGACTTTGGTGACTCTAGTGATAAACATAATCTAAGCAAGCCGGAGAGCGGGATCAGGAGGATTGATGATATCTCGAGTAATATATCACAAGCTAGTGTTAGAACCAGAGAGTAATATATCACATAGTTTTTGTGACGTGTGGTGTCAGTGTGTGTCCTGAATGATCCCCCCGATGGACCAGAGCCTGGAGTTTGGCTCCAATGTGTCATCTGCCCAGTCGTTATGGGTGTAATTTCTTCTTCGTAAGGAGGAAAGAAAGAACCAGAGCCATGGTCTTGGGAAGAGTATATCTGGTCAGGAAAGGCAAGATCACCAAAGCCTTTGAATATGGATTCCTCTTGATGGAGATCATGAGTAGGAGACTTGGTAGGAGATGGGGTCTTGGGAGAAGGCTTCCCTAATGGGGTAGATGCATCTTTCGAGGAGCTAACCCATTGTTCCTTCTCAGGGGTTCTTTCCAAAAGTTCCTCGGTAGAAATGTTTATTGGAGAAGGACTCATGGGAATTTCGATAGGTTCTCTTTCAGAAGTTTTCTCTTTCTCTCCTGGTTGAGGTTCTTGACTTGGACCCATATGATCTTTTCTCTTCGATCCCTCACCAACTTCGGATATTGTTGATGTTTGCCTTTCAGCAAGGAGCACGCTTTCAGTCCCCGCGGGTGCGGGAGTAACTTGGACTGGGACACATATATATAAGCATGACTTCCAGCGCCTATGCTCCACTGCATGTCAAGCAAATGATGTCGATGAAGGAACTCGTCTGTTAAGCATTTTCTGACACTTAAGAAATCTGGGTTGGCATTCAGTGAAGTGGTCAGGCGACCTTGATATACTTGGCCTTGTGTTTTCTTCGGATTTGGAACTGAAAATAAGAAAGAAAGATTATACTACTATAAAATATGTCAGTTGCATCAGTTGTTTACTCCCTTGTTGCATCAGTTCAGCAACCGATGCATATGCAACCGATGCAAAAAGATAATAAAAAATTGCATTGGTTTCAGAACCAATGCAACAACTTTAATTTCTCATCGGTTGTTAGCAATAACCGGTGCAAAAGGAAGGTTTTCGACTCAAAGCTAATTTCAATGTTGCATTAGTTCTTGATAATAACCGGTGCAAAAAATACATTTTTTCATCGCTTACTGCCAACCGATGAAAGATAGAAAGCACTGCCTTTGACCCATCTTTATTTTTGCATCGGTTATTTCTGACCCTAGATACAAAAAATCACTTTGTTGCTTCAAATGTCAGTAATCAATGCAAAAGAACTCTTATCATAACAAACAATTATTGCATGCAATACTATAATCATTTAAAATCGAATTGATAACAAATGCAGATAGAATAAGATAATACCAATATATACATACGTACAACATATATATACACACACACACACACATATGCATATATTTCATTTATAGTGTCCATAATCCATACAAAAAAGTGATTCACAAATTCATTTTATTGCAATAATTTAGACATTTGATAGTTATAATCATTAAGAAGCAATATAGCCTAAACTATAAAGTACTCTAATACAACAACACTTTCGGCACCATTCTTCACTTCGATCCAATACAAGAACCTAAATTGAGATAATAGACATAATATCAATAAATAAAAATGTATTTGAAACTTGAAATAAAATGCAGATTGAAACTATGAAATAAAAATTCGATATTGACATTCTAGCATACTTTATATCAGCAAAATTGGCTACTTTTAGTGGCACTTCAAGTAGCTTCAATACAAATAAAAAGAATATTATCAAACTGCTGCTTTAACACTGTTAAACAAATCCAACAAAAATCATTAAAATACTACAATATGTAATATAAGAACAAAAGTAACTGTAGATATGAGGTTACGAGACGTGCTTTCATAATGTATGCTTATCAGAATGGTTCAGTTAATGATTTTGGCATCACGCTAAAGTAACCAGAATAATATATATGTAAATACTTCATGTATAATGGTTTTAACGTGGGGTACATTCTCTTTAATATTGGACAAAACAAACTGCATCATATATTTACACATAAATCAAAACAATGTCTAGACAACTTCTCGTGTTGACCAAATTCAAGTACATTCATGTTTATTTTCCATTTTTATTTTAAGTAACTGCCACTTATTTTGTACTAAACCTAAAAACTAACACAAGCATGTGATATTATGTGAATGGTACTGGTATCTAGACTATATAAAAGAAAAGGACGGAAAAAACCAAGAAAGGAAATCTATTAAGTAAACAGAAGGAACTTAATTGAAACCGACCTTGTGAATTTAACATAAGAATCAAGTATTTTTCCGATCGTTCTTCCAATGATTGATGCTTGTAAAACTAATGGAATAACAAGATTTCTCTCATGCTCGTCTAAGAGGATCATTCTAACTCCTTTGACTCAGTTCACTTGTAAACTCCTTTCTATTTCTTCTGATGCAACATATGATGAATTCAACAGGCTTTATCAGAATTTAATAAATGTAAAGAATATATACACTTCAATAAACATTAGCTGACTGTATCAGAATTTTACAAATGAACTAAAAGCATCCATCATGACAACTTGACCATCCTTGGCATTAAAAATAGCACGACTCCGTTGAAAATCACTATGCAACAAGACAAAGACAACCATATAACCCATTCACCCATCCAAGCTAGCTAAAAACTGTCATCACTTGAGCGCTTACTGTAATTGTCTAATATCTCACACCTTACTCAATTGAACAACACACGACTATTATATATATATATATATATATATATATATAACTAGAGATGAAAGCTAACCAATTTCTTGTACCTCAAAGGCTAAATTAAAACAGTGCAAGTGATACTGATTTTGAATTAAAAAAAAGGAGGATGTTTGTTTCATTTCTCAAAGAATGGGAACAGGAAGAAGAAGATATGATAATGACTTGTATCTTATATCCCTTGTGTGTATGTTCAACTTTCAGCAAGCATAACATTAAACATAAGATTATTTTAAACAATTACATAAAACATGATTTCATATCAAAATCAAATTACAAACAAAATACACACATTTATTAGTACATTAAAATACTAAATAAAGACGTGAATATCTCACCTTCCACATGGCTGAAATGCGTTAAGTTTTGGTCTTTGAGTGAAGGAAAAATAGTTGAGTTTAAAAGACAAATATGTCATATTCACAGAGATAGGTGCTCTATCAAACTGGAAGGCCTGTTTAATTCGTTTGAAACACCTAATTATAAATTATAACAAAAATGTCATATCTAGAAAACCAAACAATGAAAAATATGTCAAAGAATATGATATATTATGATAGGTCTTGAATTGAATTTCACTGTGGATTTCAGCAAAAATTTAAGGCCCTGTAACTTAGCAAAAATAAGTAAGTTGAATATTAGTACGTGCATCAATGAGTAGAACTCTATCACTATCCATTACAATATGTATCCTATGTAGTCATTGATCTAGCAAAGCCCCTATTTATACCAACTTGACAATTTTTGAACATGGAAAGTTGTTGCTTATAACAATTATGTCCTGTATAATTAACAAGAAGATATCAAATGTATTATTTGCAAAGCAATACGTTAATTGTACTTAAAGATATTAATCATAATCATTCTCAACTTGTCACATTAGACAATATAAGTAAAACAAACATCTAAGAAATGATTTTAATATCAGCATAGCTACGACAACGATCAATGGGAAAATATGTTATGCAACAAACATTAATAAATACGGGTGACAACATCCAGTTTTAGGCACCGCATGCCTCACTCCATCACAAGATTTCAGGAATAGTGAGCAACTCTAACACTAGGTGCGACTTGAAATTCTTTCCAGCATCGATCATCTTCAATGATCAAACTAGTAACGAGCTTCAGATCCCGAAAGCATGGGTTCATCCCAGATGCAAGTGGCATCTTCAGATCTAGGCATCACAAGCCTTTCACGGTGGCAGCCCCTTATTTATAGGGATGGTACAACGAATTATTGATTTTTAGAGGATGTGATTTTTTTTTTTTTAGCGGTGAAGATGAGTAGCTTCTACGAACATAGCAACTATTTTCAATTTGGTGAAGCTGTTAAAATTAGGGAGAGAAACTCCGCCTGTGTAGTTTTCTATGCAGCCTGTCCCAAGCCAGGGTAAAGGAGGAGGGTTGTGATAGGCTTGGCGAGCCAACGTAAAAACTTATCCACTCTTATGGATATGGAACCTTATGATATATCATTGGGGCGTAACCCTCTTAGCGACGCGCTATATCGAGGCTCGGATATGGTGTTAAATATGCAAGGGCTGGGCCGCCATTCTCTTAGTGGCGCGCTACACCGACGCCCCGGTGTAGTGGTAAGTGAGCAAGGGTCCTCGCATTTTTCTCGGCGGATGCGAGGGGCAAGGAAGCTAGTCGACGATAGTAGGGTTCGGTTAGGTAGTTGGAATGTAGGGTCCTTAACAGGAAAATTAAGAGAGATAGTGGATACTATGATTAGGAGACGGGTTAACATCTTGTGCGTTCAAGAGACTAAATGGGTGGGTCAGAAGGCGAAGGAGGTGGAGAACACTGGCTTCAAATTGTGGTACACGGGAGTGTACGTAACAAGAACGGGGTAGGCATATTGATTGACAAGAACCTTCAGAACAATGTGGTTGACGTCAGAAGATGAGGGGATAGGATCATCCTAGTTAAGCTAGTAGTTGGCGAGGCAGTTTTGAATGTCATTAGCGCATATGCCCCACAGGTAGGTCTAAGTGAAGAAGCCAAAAGGAAGTTCTGGGAAGACTTGGATGTCATGGTTAGGAATGTGCATAGTAGCGAGAAACTTTTTATAGGAGGAGACTTCAATGGCCATGTTGGCTCATCTAGCAGGGGTTTTGAGCGAGTGCATGGTGGTTTTGGATTTGGCAGTAGGAACCAAGAGGGTGAAGATATTTTGAATTTCGCTCTCTTTTTTGATCTCATGATTGCTAATACCTTCTTTAGAAAGAGGCAATCACATCTGATCACCTTCAGTAGTGGCCAACAGGCTAGCCAGATTGACTTTGTCCTAACTAGAAGAGATAGTAAACGAGATTGTGTGGATTGCAAGGTCATACCTGGAGAATGTGTCGTCTCACAACACCAGCTGTTGGTATGTGTGTTTCGTCTTCGTGTGGTGAAGGATAAGAGAGCGAAGATTAGCAGGACGAAATGGTGGAAACTCAAAGGAGATGCTTCACGGGTGTTTAAAGATAGAGTGATGGGAGAAGGAGCTTGGAATGTGGAAGGAGAAGCAAATGTCATGGGGAATGTGATGGCAACTTACATTCAGAGAGTCGCCACTGAGGTATTTGGGATAATAAGAGGAAGAAAGCGAGAACCCAAGGATTCGTGGTGGTGGAATGACGAAGTGCAAAAGGCTATCAAAGAGAAGAAGGAATGCTACAAATGCATGTACCGTCATAGAAGCGAAGAGAACATGCACATGTACAAAGTGGCAAAGAAGACTACAAAGAGAGCAGTGAGTGAAGCAAGGGGACGAGCGTACGAAGATTTGTATCAAAGGCTAAGTACAAAGGAGGGCGAAAAAGACGTTTACAGAATAGCTAGGCTACGCGAGAGGAGGACAAGAGACTTCAATCAGGTTAAATGCATTAAGGATGAAAATGATAGACTTTTGGTGAAGGAAGATGAGATAAAGAATAGGTGGAGAGAATACTTTGATAAGCTTTTCAACGAAGAAAGTGATAGCTCTTCGATCGAATTGGAGGACGTAGCTGATAGCACCAATAGACATTTTGTGCGGAGATTTCAAGAAGCTGCGGTAAAGGGGGCGTTAAAACGTATGAAATCAGGCAAGTCGGTAGGGCCTGATGATATTCCTATTGAGGTGTGGAGATGCTTTGGAGATGTAGGGATAAAATGGCTAACTAAGTTGTTCAACAATATTTTCAAATCAAACAAAATGCCAGATGAGTGGAGGAGAAGCATTTTAGTTCCAATCTTCAAGAATAAAGGAGATAATCAAAGTTGCACAAACTATAGAGGAATTAAGCTTATGAGTCATACAATGAAGCTTTGGGAGAGAGTTTGCGAGCATCGTTTGAGGAGGTTGACAAGTGTCTCTAGGAATCAATTTGGTTTTATGCCGGGAAGGTCAACCACTGAGGCGATTTTCTTGGTTAGGCAACTTATGGAGAGATACAGGGAGCAAAAGAAAGATCTCCACATGGTTTTTATTGACCTGGAGAAAGCTTATGACAGAGTACCGAGGAGGGTTATGTGGTGGGCGCTAGAAAGGAAGAGAGTGCCATCAAAGTATATTACCCTTATTAAGGATATGTACGAGGGAGTTGTGACTAGTGTTAGGGCATGCGATGGTGAGACCAGAGACTTTCCAATTAACATAGGGTTACATCAAGGTTCGGCTTTGAGCCCCTATATTTTCGCATTAGTGATGGATGAAATCACAAAAGATATACAAAGGGAGATTCCCTGGTGTATGCTCTTTGCCGATGATGTTGTGCTGATTGATGAAAGTAGAATAGGGGTTAATCGACAACTGGAGTTGTGGAGGGAGACCCTGGAATCAAAGGGTTTCAGGCTTAGCAGAACTAAAACAGAGTATATGAAGTGTGAGTTTAGCAGTGTCAGGTCAGATGACGGAGATGTTACCCTGGCCGGTAGAGTAGTACCCAAGAAGGAATCGTTTCAATACTTATGATCTATGTTGCAGTTTGATGGTGAGATTGATAAGGATGTTAGTTTTAGAATTCAAGCAGGATGGGTGAAATGGCGACTAGCATCTGGCATTCTCTGTGATCGGAAGATTCCTCAGAAGCTTAAAGGAAAGTTCTATAGGACAGCAATCAGACCTGCAATGTTATATGGTGCAGAATGTTGGCCTATTAAGAGGCAACACGTCCAGAAGATAAGTATAGCAGAGATGCGAATGCTGCGTTGGAGCTGTGGGCATACCAGACGAGATCCGATTAGAAATGAGGATATTCGGGAAAACTTGGAGTTGCACCTATTGAAGAGAAGTTAGTCCAATACCGCTTGAGATGGTTTGGACATATCCAACGTAGACCATACGATGCACCTGTACGCGCTGGAATTCTAGGTCGCGCCGAAGGCCCAAAGAGAGGTAGAGGTCGACCTAAAATGACATGGGAGGAGATAATAAAGAGAGATTTAAGTAACTGGAGTTTATCGGAAGAGCTGGTAGTTGATAGGAGTGCATGGAAATTGGCAATCCATGTACCAGAACTATAGGTTTTATATATATATATATATATATATATATATATATATATATATATACACACACACTTTATTTCACGTTTACTTAACCTTTTTACTTTTTATTTACTATTTTAGATTTTATTTCACTTTTATTGAACATTTTTACTTATTATTATTTAAAAAAAACTTTATCGGATGACTTTTTATTTAATTGGTTATTTTAAATCCTTTATTTATATATATATATGTATTATCATCATTATTAATTTTATTTCATTTTAATTTTGGGTTCCATATCTAGCCAACCCCGACTTGTTTGGGATATATGGCTTTGTTGTTGTTGTTGTTAAAATTAGGGAGAGAGAAACCAGAGTGGTGAATTTAGGGTTAAGCAAAGAGGGGAAGCGGGAAATGAAAATTAGACAGCGGAAAAAGAAAAGTACTTAACTTTCTCAATATTAAGTTTGACCAAAATGACCGAGTTAGCAGTCATTACCATCATTACAGAATGCGTTTCGCTCGTCGTAATATATATTTTTGCTATTCTCTAAATTTTATATGTTCGTGTACGACACTGAAATGATATGGTTTTAATTTTTATTTTCTAGTTGCAATAACTGTTGTTTTGTTGGTTTTAATTTCAATGTCTATTTTTAATTAATAATAAATGGATTTGTAAGTAAAACCAATTTTTATATTCTATTTTTAAATGGTATTAAAATTCGATAATATTTATAAACGAACATTTTGAATTGATAAAGAAACTTTATTTGTTATGTTTTATTTTGAATGATACCAAGATTTAGCAATACTAATAGAAAGCTGTTTTGATTTGGTAAAACAAATTATTTTGTTAGTCATTCTTCCATTACTCCGTCCTCCACTCCATTATCACAACCATTCCCCAGTTCTTTTTTTGTAAAGTTGAAAACTCAAAACCGATATAAACCAAACATTACCTTAAATTTTAAAACTTTATGAATATTTTTCAATAATAAATAACGAATAGTAAATATTACTTACGAATTATTAAACACAATTTTTACAAATCAACTATATTGATTATAATTGATTCGTATTTACAACTTTTAAGAAAAAACGTAATAGGGTAATAACACAAGTTATGTGGAAAAAAGGATATCATTATATATATATAAAATAAACTACCCTAAAAACATTCAGTTGATTATAATTAACAACTTGTATTATATATATACACATATATATATATATAATTGATTAGTAATCATTAATTATTTTTGTATAATAACCTATATATGTTGTCATTTCTAATTATTAATTATAAATTAACATTTGTAAAATATTACATAAATGTTAATTATTCATTATTAACTATAAATAGCTAATTATTCATTATTATAATGTTAAAATAATTAATATTATATTATATTACCGAATTTATAATTAAAAATTACTCATTAATTATTAAACGGTACTTATTAATTATTAAATTGTACTTATAAATGATTAAATATTACTTATTAGTTAAATATTAAATGTAATTAATAAATATTAACTATAATTGCTAATTATAATAAATAACTATAATAATTTATCACATAAAAATTTATTTATTATCTACAATAATTATTTATTATGATTGTTATTTATAATAAATTATAAATAATGATATATATGTGAGCAAGTATTTATGATTATTGATATGCGCATCTGCTACAATTAAAATAATAAGCAGCTGCTTCGGTTTCTACAGAACCGATGCAAATTGCTTTAGTCACTTTGGTGCATTTGCATCAATTATTCTTGAGTCGACGGAAATAGCACCACTGTCATCGGTTGTAAGGACAACGGATGCAAGCAATACTATTTGCTTCAGTGCATTTGCATCGGTTCCTTATCAGCCGATGCAAATAATAGTATTTGCTTTGGTACATTTGCATCGCTTCCTGAGGAACCAGCGCAAATAACACTATTTGCATCGGTTATGAGGAAATCCAATGCAAATACTACTATTTACTTTTGTATTTTTTTTGCATCCATTCCACAAAAACCTATGCAAATAACACTATTTGCATCGGTTGTAAAGACAACCGAAGCAAATGAGGCAAAACAGTAAGTATATTTTGTATTAGTGTCAGCAAATCTGAAAGTATAGTTAAAGCAACAAAGCTAAGATTTGAAACTCACTAGATTGCGGCCACTTCTTAGCACACCCGGGTTGGTGTCGAATATAAAACCACTCGGGCCTTATGTCACCTACATTGCTGAATCCATCACCAATGATCTTTCTTTTGGGAAGAGAGATTCAAAATAGAGAAAAGGAGTCTCTTTTTGGTGATGGTTGAAGTGGTAGAAAAAGTTTACATCTTCGAAGGTGGGCCCACACCTAGAACCTCCATGTACGATATGTACAGTGTGTACAGATATGAATAAGCTATCGGTTGAAGGTGCATTAGAGCTATCCCCAATTATCTTTGAAAATCGACGACGAAAGAAGGGAATGGAGTGATGGCTCAGACTAAGCACATTATCCTGCTAATTGCCACGTAACCCTCCGGCGGATCGTGAGGTCTATCAAGAATATTCGTGGCCATTCTGACTTCTTCTCAAGATATTCCATGCCTCTAGCACAATCGTCTAAGTCTAGGTTCATCAGTTGTAGAAACCCAGGAGTCAGAAGGTCCTTGTAGAATAATTGCATTGTTGAATTCATTGGGAGCGATATTATCTCCCACTCCTCTGTCTTCTTCGCCCACAGAAGTCTCTCCCTCATACGATCCTACATTCTCATGGAGATAAACTTCGAATTCTGGATAGGTGCTATTTGAGTAAGAATCCGATGGAAGAACGTCGCGATTAATAGATGACTCTGGAGCCTTGCCTTTTTCAGATTCCGAACATCTTGTCGGGTATCTCCTAGACATGTTTTGTTGTGATATCCAAGAAATGTTAAAGATTAGAGTATAGTAGCCTATACCCCCATGTGTGTGTGTGCTTGTGTGTGCAGTGCAGGTGTTATAAAACGTAGAAAACCCTGTAAAGACATGCAGATAGTGGATGTGCATCACAATGTTGAAGAAGTAACATGTTTAAATCCAGGATTACCAATTAAATATGTTGTGTAGTTTTAAAGTCCAAGTTAAAAAAGGCTCTATCCTGACTGTCCGAGATATGTTGGCTTAGGTCAATTTATATACAAGAGTATGCAAGAGTTATGTTAATTGCGCAAGTGTTGGGTCAAAGCTGGGGTATTCGAGTGCCTCTGGTGGAAGCAACCCCAGGTCGAAGCAGCTCCAGATCGAGGTAATTCGACCTGACCCCGCTGAACATGCAGACTTCATAGCTCTTCGAATTTTGTATTCCTGCGAATGGGACATTTCGAACGGGGCTACTCTTCTTCTTTTCCTTTACAATTTCAAGCTCCTCTAACTCCTCTCTCCATCTCCGAACCAAAAAGACAAGAAACGAACTCGAAAATCCTCCTTCTTGTTGCCAGTGGACCAGGGCCACCACGACCGCTGCCAATAACGGCTCTGGCATCGTCAATAACGGCAGCAGCCTCCGATCTTATACCATCAACATCATGAAAATAAACGAAGGAAAATCGATGCAATTTTGGACCCTATTTCACTCAAGAGAATGGGTTAAAACATGAAATCAATTATTTGAAACCTACTGATATATTGGATTTACGGATTGAATTGGATTTGGACGAGGAAGTAAAGCTAGGGTTCGTGATTTGGTATGGTTTGAAGATAAAAACTAGAAATAAAATGAAAGTGAAAAAAATTGAGTTGGCTCCACCTGATATAAAAGAAACTGATCGTATTCCTTCTGAAGTGACAGATTGTCCTAATCCTCTGGAGACAAAAAACGGGAATTCGAGGCCCATCAGTTCAAAAAGATTAGCGGATCAATTGCTTTCGACCAGTCCCGAGATGAATTGCAAAACGAAAAAAATCAAAACTCGCGAAATTTAGAAGGATGAAAAGCGATTACGACCACTACTTCTAAAATTCGGGATGAAGCATGATGCTTGCATGTGTTGATTAAATTTCAAGGATCTGAAGAGATTGTTTGGACTGCTTATGCAAGTTGACCAGAGTTAACAAAGTGACATGATTCAAACAAATAACTTCACTTTTTGATTCAACAGAAGTTGAAGGAATTACCCATGGTTTAGAAAAAGGTCATGGATTACCATATGCAACACAAATAATAGCGGACTTGAACTCATATTTATATACGATGCGCAAAAATTAAGAGATGCGACATCACGAAAAAGCATGACTGTTGATTGTTATCTATTCGAGAACAGACAGGTTATTCAAAGCACGCCTCATCTTCGATAAGATGTATTTTGGAGGGGAAAATGTTGGCTTACTTTATGACTAGGTCATCCAAAGTCCAGACAACCAACATCATGTGTGTTGGAGAACAAAGATCACGGTTGTTCAATGGTTGGAGATCGGATTGAACATGACGAAGGCACCGGGTCGAATGGCGTGTGGATCGAACAGGAACGACCCGACCCGGTCACCAATTTAATTTTGCACAACCGCCACTAACACCACTATTTATATCTTCTCCTACATAGTTAGGATGCATGCCACGTGGCTACGTTCATCCACCCATGACTCATCTGAACCATCCACCCCTAACCTACTATAAATCCGGAGCTACCGCCACGACATGTAACCGCAACCGCCAAACACTATCAATCCGAGCCTATAAATACCGATCCAGACATGAAAAAGAAGGACTTTTGGCCAATTGAATTTAAAAAAAGCTCTTTATATCACTACTATTAACATTCAACCCGCTACCTGTTATACACATTTCGAGTGTATTTTCATAAATTGGAGAGAAAAATAAATAATATTTGAGTGTGTGAGTGATTACAAGCATTATATTTGTAATTCTCTACTGAATAGAAGAATTATAATGTAGACATATGCTCATTAACGCCAAACCACTATAAATCTTGTGGGTTAGATTGCTTTTCCTTGCTTTTAATTTATACTTCTTCGTTATTCTCTACAAAATCTAGTCAGTTGGGTGTTAGAGCCATTTTTTGGTCTAACAAATTGGTTACCAAAAACATATAAAAATCTATTCCATAGTATCAGAAAATCCATTTTATAGAAACCCGTGATTGCAAGTTTTCTTTTTGATTATCTTTAATTTGGCGGTTAGTGCGATATACGATAAAACCATTATTCTGCACTAATCCATTAACTCTTGCAATGACGTTTTCTATGTTAATTTCAAACCCACTATGGAAATACATTTCTTTTTCTTAAGCAACTAATTTAGTTATTCTTACTTTTCAACTAATAAACTAATAAGGTAGTTCCACCCATGATTAGCCCTTTTTAATACCTGTTTAGCAACAAATTCCTTTTTAACATCGTCTCATCTTAATTACTAAACTGAACGGGTTTGTCCATTATTCAAATTTTCAACCTATAAAGAAAAGGCTTAGATAGAATGCTTTATAACTCAACTAAAAGATAAAGATTTGGAAAGAGTCAAAGGAAGGTTGTAACTAACTATAGGGGATATTTTATTTTTAAAAGTAACTTTTGATTTCTAGAAAAAATGTGTTTTCCTTTGAAAAATTATTTCTTTTAAAACAAAACTTTAGTGATCTTGGTAACCTTAGGCTCTGATATCAAATGTAACACCCCATATTCCTTAATGTCACCCATATGAGGATTTCATTAAGAAAATATGGAACATTGTGGGTATATAAGGACATAAAATATCACTGAGACTAAGATTTCACAAGACATAAAAGCATAAATTTACGGCAAAAGAAGAAACTTTCATTTTACAAAATACAAAACCATCTTTATTTCATTTAAAAAAACAGATACAAATTGTCATGTCTCAAAATAACAGTTAAAAACAAGATCAGAGTAAAAAATATTATCCCCCAAATATAGTCAAAAAGATACAATCTAAACGTGGAAAGAGAACAGGAAGTAATCCATCTTGCAGAAATCCATCATGACAAAGCTACAAAAAAAATCTAAACTATACACTTTTTCCCTGTAAGCCTAGGGGAAAGAAACAGAAAGGGAGAAAGGAAAAGGGTCAGACATAAAGCCTGGTGAGCTGCTGTGATTACCAGCTCGACTTGCTAAGTTAAGCAAAACAGATAAATAGTGGTTCTAGTGTCACAAAAGGGTAGGTTCCTATACATGTCTAAAGGTGAATAATAATAAGGACTGTCAATTCTTATAAAAATACAATGATGACAATAATAATAATCAGATCAGGCAGATTGACTGTTTTGCACTTCTATAGATTCATACAGAATAAGTAAATAGGAGAGATTTTTCCTAATGTTACCCATGCGATCGGCTCCGTACTACACAAATATCCTGTGCAAGCCCCAACAATAGGGTGTATCAGTCCCTAACCTGATGACCTATAGGACACAGACCTATTTGTAGGTGTTACAATGGTTTAGTTTCCCTAATCGGACCCATGCACGCTCATGACTCCGCCGGAACACTCCCGTACTCACCTTCCCCCTCGAACCTCTTACAATCCAGATCAGTAAAGCATGCCCTGGCCCCTACCTAGTGTAAGGCCCCTCTCTAAGATACTAATATGGATACTGACTGATACAGGTTCCATACAACAGATTGACACGAGCCACCCCCAGGCTTGTGCCCCTAAACTAGGGTATAAGAGTCCCAAAACTGGATACCAACAACAGAACTTTAGGAACTCTTAGCTTATTAATTAACAAGTTTAACTTAGCAGGTTAAAGTTCATTAATAAGCATAGTTGTAAATGGCATTTCCTATAACTGTTATTTTGTGTACAACCCTCCCCCCAAACAGATAAGCACTTGCTTCGATGTATATACATTACAGTAACTCGTTTTACTTAGTTACATCCGATCCTCATATTTTCTTATGACATATTTATTTAATATTACGTTAAGTGTAATTCACATGTTCTCTAATTGCATGTTAATTTCCAATTAAATACCATTTGTTTAACATGTTTTCCCATACTGATTACTTGATGTCATATTAAGTATAGCTCATTTTGATTAACATGTTTTCCTAAAAAGATTACTTAGTGTCATATTAACTATAATTAGCGTCTTTTCCATGTCAACGTACTTAACGTCAAATAACATGTTTTCCAATATCAGTGCAAAATTAACATGTGTACTAATTGATGTTAAATAACATGCTTTCCAAATTAAACATAAATGTTTAATCAACACCAGATGAACATAAACATCAAATGAACATAAATGTCTAATTAACATCAAATTAACGTGAATGTCTAATTAACATGTTTTCCCCAACTTAACATGAAATGAACATAAACATGTAATTACGTGTTTTTTTTGAATTAACATGAATGAACATAAACATTAAATTGCATATTTTCCCAAACTAACATGAATGCTCGTAAATGTCTAATTGATATGTTTCCCAATTAACATATTCTCCCTAATTAATGTCAATAAGTGACATTACCATAGTCCTCAAATTTACATATCCTCTTTAATGTTAATTAACATAAATTACCATGTTTCTCAAATATATACAATTCTTGATGTCAAATTACAATGTTTAACATATTCTCCTTAATGTCAACAAGTTTCTCCAATTAACATATACATATTAATGTTAATTACATGTTTTCCAATCAATGCCATACTGAACATCTACAAATTAATGCCAAATAAATGCTCACCAAATCAATGCCTATATCAATATGTCTACAAATTTAAGTCAAACCCATGTTCATCAAATCAATGCCATATTAATATGTCTACAAGTTAATGTCAAATTCATGTTCAACAAATCAATGCCATATTAAAATGTCTACTAATTACATGTTTACAAATGACATTTCTCCTTAATATAAAATTAATTTTAACATATTCATGTTTACAAATTCTTCCTTTATAATAATCCCAATTTACAATAAAAATCCTAATATGCCTAGTTTTCCTTTTTAATGTTATTTCATACTTTTCTAATTCTACGCAATTCAAATGGTAAAGGCATATAATACTGTAAATAAAATAAACAACAGAAAGGGGATAAGGAAAAGAGATGTACAAACGGATAATAATTGTAAATGAATAAGTAATTAACAGTAATTAAAATAACATATAAAAATAAACTTATAAACGTTGATCCTTTTCAGTTCCAAAATATATTTACTGTCAAAGTTCTTATTTTATTTGGATTACTACAACAATTAATGTATCTATTTAACTTTAACTTAGAAGAAATCTGAAAATCATAGTAATACTAACATAGATGTAGGCTATATTCAGAAATAGTCTTTGAGAAAGTAATTGTTGTAGAGAAACTTGAATTATCCTTTTTAATCTATCTTCTAGCAGCATCCCCTCATTTTTCTTAATTAATTTTTGAACATAATTTAGAATAAGAAAGAAATGAAGAGTGTTTTGTTACAGGAAAATGATAAAAATAGCCACCCTATTTATAAATTAACTATGACAATCTTAAACCGTTAGATATTAGGTTTTTAAATCCAACCATACACCTCAGCAAATGAATAATATAACTAAAAGAGTCCAAATTCAGAGCCACGGATCCAACCTGGATGTACGTGGGTTGACCCACCACCTACCGTATCGATCCATGGGTCAACCCGCCTTAGACCTGGGTTGACCCATGTGTCGATGTTGTTCCAGGCTGGGTCCCCCGCTTACCATTGGTTCTTGCGTTTGATTTTCAGTTTGAATTTTAAATATTGTTTAAACTTCGTTATCCCATAATTTCTTCATGTCTTATCCGATTTACACAAACTAGGGATCTATCTGGACTAGAATTTTGGGATAAACGTAATGCTAAAGTCATTTTTACTCAATTCTCAATATTTTTCTAATTAATATTTATTTTATCATTTTATTCCTTAATTAATTAATCCATCAATTAATTGTTTGTTGAAATTTTGGGATCTTACCTACCCAAGGCATCAGCAAACTGTCCATTCGATGTGAAGATTCCCGGTCTTCAACCAGTGTCTTCAATATCTTCATTTGTTCCATTTCATCATATCATTATTCGAAATGGTTTTCGGATAGAAATCTAATCCCAGCCTTTTTGAATAACAACCATTATTTGTAAACTATATTGACTCATACAAGATTTTAGTTAAGTCTCCTTTTACTTTAGATTTCAGTAAATTGAATCTTTTCAATTCCTTATCCTCTTAACAAAATCCTCATTTGGAAAACTTATTAATCCAAAATCACATTTCCTTCAAAATTTTAAGTCTAAACTCATCTTACCCAAAAATCCATATTCCTAAAATTCATTTCATAACTTCCTCTTTAAACCATGTCTTTTTAAATCAAAGATAATTTAGATTCAAGAATATCAACCATCATTCATTAATTTTTTACCTAGATTCATTAATTCTTCATTACTTTACTTTCCTCTTAAAACCCATCTCCAAATCAAGATCATTAAGTATCACTTCAAGTAGCCTTTACAAGTCTTTAACCCTCTTTAAAATTCCAAATTATGACTTTATTTCTTGCGGTTTAAAGAATGATGTTATTTAAGACACCATTCACAACAAGCCTAAAACCAGTTGATGTTGATTATAAGATTTTAAACAGAAATTATCAACTTATATTCGATATCAATTCTCATAATCGAGCACCTCTAGTTTCATTAGCCACTGAAAATGAGTCCAGTTACAGAGCTGATTCACCAGTTAAGAGGCCAAGTATATTAATCCGGGTCCAGTATGTTAATTGATTGTTGCTGCTCGTGGTTATTTTGGTCATTTGATCTTGCTAGTTTCAACATTTCTCGTTCTCTTCTATTTTATATGTCTCCTTCCGTCAGTTGAATCAAACCGGTCTAGTTCCATGCTAAGGCCTTCTTATATAAGTCCCAGGTCTGGGGAAGAAGACAGCTTCGGTTGAAAAAGAAGAGTGGCACTATAGCTTTGTCATTGAAAAAGAAATCACACGATGTAGGAAGCGGATCTTTTGGAGGAGTACCAATTCCGCAAGGTGTAAACTTCCACCATATAGTAGCCCAATCTATTGCTCATTTTTTGATATTTTTCTTTCAAAGTTCTTTTATAAATCGACCATAAGAGGTTTTTTAACCAGCACCGGGCAAAGGGACGGTTGAGCAACTCAAGCGAACTGCCCTACCGGGATAGAAGGTAAAGAGAAGAAGTCTAGGCTTTTCATAGCGCAGCGACAGAGAGCTTCTGACTATAGCTCGAGAAGCTTGCGTAAGGGTAGCTGCACTATCCTCCTGAATCATGTAGCTAACTAATCCAGCATGGATGCTATCGAAGAGCTAAGGAGAGATAGAGAGAAGCAGGGAAAAGGACCAGGCACTCTTAATAAATAAAGATGACTTCTTCTTTAGCTGATGATTGAAGGAATCTTATTACGCCATTGGCGGCTATTTCTGTTAACCCAGGCCAAACTCGGGCAATAGCTTATTCATTTGTTTAGACTATTTTATGAACATTTAGAAAAGCATGTCACTAGACTGGAAACCGTAACCATGGACAGGCTTAGCCAATGTTAAAGTTGACGTTTCTCAAACTTTGAACAACCTGAAATGGAGTTTTCTTCTCAAGACCATATCCGGGAGATCTGTAGGCCGCGAGCCATAGAGAAGCAAGAGTATAACAACCCGCACCTCCATTCATGCAAGATTTTGTCCCCAACATAGCCACCGTATAGGTGTGGGGTTTTGTTCCTCAAAAGGACTCGGCGTTAGTAAGAGATGAGCTCTATTATATAAGTACCCACTTCACACAGGCTTCCACGATGTGGGACTTAGGGGTGTTACATTCTCCCATCCTACAGAACCTAATGTCCCCGTTGGCTCACAAACACCTCACCCAGGTGTTGTGGTCCACACAGGAGCCACAATTCCGGCTAGGTATTGGCTCTGATACCATTATAACTACCCGCACCTCCGTTCATGCAAGATATTGTCCCCAACTTAGCCACCGTATAGGTATGGGGTTTTGTTCCTCAAAAGGCCTCGGCGTTAGTAAGAGATGGACTCTACTATATAAGTACCCACTTCACACAGGTTTCCACAATGTGGGACTTAGGGGTGTTACAAAGAGAATCAGTCAAAGTGGCGTGCATAGATTTATGCTCAATAATCCCTGGGGCTTTCACATGAAAAAAAGGCTCGAATGGTATGATCCCTTCGTCACCCCAGAATGAAAGGGGCGATCTCGTAATTCTTGGTCTGTGCACTTCCCGATCCAACTCCATGCCGGTTCAATCAATCCTCCTCTTGACTTCGCTCGGACGAGGTGTGGACCCAATTAATATACTAAAGGTCGTCTTGTCTCTATATCAAACTGAGGAAGCGTTCAGTTCTATCGAACTTTCCGATCACGTCGGTAAGGACTGGTAAGGACAAGGATGGGCACTCCCTAGCTTGAGATGGGAAGTCGGACTCAACACGCTGGCTCAAGGGCTCAATATCCTATGTAGTTCAGGCTGACAACTCTTGACTTGTCACTGTTTTAGAAAGGAAGCGAAGCACAGGAACAAGCGGAATCAATGTGTTCCAATTTCTTGCCTTGCACCGACCATCCAACGACCATGGACTAAACGGCCACTGCCTGAAAGGGCTATATCCAAGGGATATCTGGGTCACACTCTCGGGATGGGCTATACTTGGAAGTTGTGGATTCAGAACCAAATCAATCAGGGTCCTTGTTCCAAATTTCAAAAAAAAATCTTTTACGATAATATTAGTTGAATATTTTTTTGAAAGATTTTTGTTAAAGTTTTCATTTACACCTAATCTATATCGCGTTGTTAAGAACAACCGAGATCCAATGAGCATTACATCGTAGCTTCTTGTCTTTGACATAAAGAAAGAAGGTTGTAATAACAAAACAGATATGTTGGCTTGAGACTAAGATCCCACCCCCAAAGGCCGATATCACGTAACCAAAAACCAACAGCCGGTCTGAGCCCACCAGAAACCCAATTTGATTCCATTGCTTGATGTCAGAAATTTGGTCATTCCCCCCAGAATAGTTATTCTTTCTAGATTGCTCATTCATTCCATAATAATCAATCTTTCGGGATCGTCGAAAGAAGAATTATTCCTTCCCAGTGGATAGTTTTCTAGGCAAAAAGACTGATCTTCCTCTCTGCTTCGCACAGCTTCGCTCCTCGTTTCGTGAGTTCGATTAAAAGGACGAGGGAATGGTGCGACTGTATCTGAGGAATAAGCGTCGGCTAACTTTGTGCCAGCAACCGCGGTAAGACAGAGGATGAAAGCGTTATCCGGAATGATTGGGCGTAAAGCATCTATAGGTGGCTTTCCAAGTCCACTATCAAATCCCAGGGATCAACCCTGGACAGGCGGTGGAACTGACTAGAGGGCCTTCGCTCCCGAATTGCTGCTTAATTCTATATATGAGAACTCAGGGTGAACATCCCTTTCTCTTAATCCCACTAAGATGCGTTAGCGAACAAGTTCCTCCCGGTTGTCTTTTAGTCACCCCCGGATAGTTAACCCATAATTGATTTCCGTTTGAGCGCCCCTTTTTACTATTCATGCGACAACTTGGAGGCACGAAGGAGATGGCACTCCAGGTTTAACTCATACCAGATGCTTACGAATTCAATCTCGAATCCAGTATTAGCATGCTCCAGCCCCTCATTATCAGTACCGAATCCTCATACCGGGAATCCCAGGAAGAGAGTTACCCGTAGTAGATAAAAACTAATAATATTAGGGTTGAATCTTGAACATCTGAGGAATATGATTAAGAATACTATTAGCGGAATAACGATATAAATATCTTCCAAATTCCCCAAGAAGTATATGCCTTCACTACGAAATTCCGTACCAAATATCCAAAGATTATTTCTATGCAAACCTACCTTATTAATTCCGAAAAATCTTTATTCCAACAGATTAAATTGAAATCATTATATAGGAACTGGATAGAAGTTACATCACTTATGTTCGATATTAACTTCCATACTCGACTGGTACTATAAGCAGAATAATGGCAACTCTACTTTCCAAATTCCACAAATAGTACAAGTCAGCTTATGGATTTAATAATGACATTTGAAGATCACTTTCAACTCTTTCCAAACTTTTCTAATAATGGAAAACCCATTTTATCTTAAATAAAATAAGTATGTTTTAAGTACTATAAACTTATAAAAATATCTCATTACCCTTTAAAAAGTATCATTTAAGTTTCAGGTAATGATTCATAAGTTTAAACTTCAAAATAAACTGTTTTCGAAAAAATGTTGCAAAAGGATTTTAAAAGCATTACAAAAGCATCACAGAATAGCTTATATTAAGTAGTTTGATTAAAATAAACTTTGTACTATCCAAAACTATCAGTTTCCAATTCAAATCACTTTTTAAATAATTTATAATGATTTTACAAAAAACACATATTCTTAATAATATCAAAATAAATATTTTCCGTTATGGTTTGTGAACTGCATTTACAACGACCATTATTAAAAATAAATTTAAGCATAACTAGAAAACTATACATTAAAATTTGGAAATTCCTTTTTCCTTATTACCATAAGAAAACAAAAGTTTCCCATTTTACGTTAATCCAATTTAAATTCCACTAGTTAAAGCCATTCAAAGCTTATTATCGAAATTCGCGAACAGCCGTTGCGTGACACATCCTACTCAGACCATATTATGACTATAATAAAAACTTGTTTGATTCGCTTATGATTAAATCATTATAAACATGTACAAACTTATTTTAAAACGATATTTCAAATTTCAAACTTCAAATTCAATTTAAATTCAAAATTTAATATTGCAACATTATTATATTAATAAAATAATAATATTTTCCAAAAAAATATTCCTTTGAACCCAGAATTTTGCAAAAACCAAATTAAATATTATATTAGACTATTGGAATAATATTTTAAGTTTAAAACATCATCTCAACTTCAAATTTCAAATTCGTTATTCAAAAATTGATTTCAAAATTGGACTAGCCGATTGTTTCCAAAATCGTTTCCACCTTTACAAAAGTTATTCGTATATACTTTAATTTCATTTCCAAACTGTTTTCGATATCAACTTTAAAACTTTACTTTTACTCCCAATTCTCAATATATAAAACTGTTTATATTTTTAATTGAGAAGGAGACCTAACCAATCACCTATGTAATTCCATAATTAGGTGTGATAGGTGTGCAACAATATGCAATCGGTACTTACAATCATATAAAAACCCATCACAATATCATTAATAGATTTCATTAACTACATGCAAATGTCACGGCAATTAATGCCTATCAGTGTATAAACGTCATTAACTATGCATCCATTTATCCATCATCACATATATATATAAATATATATAACATCCATAATTAAATATATAAACAAGTGTGAAGAGTTCTCACCGACTTATCCACTCCGCCAAACGGACATCGTAACCATGTACCATGCTCTAACTTTCTGACCCTAAAAATATTCCAACTTCCTTTGAGTTTTTGGACTAGCTACTCTCTGAGTTTGAAAAGTTACCAACTACAAAGATGTAGGAAATTCTTCTCTTTAGTTTAATAAAAAGGAAATTCTCAATTCTGATCATTTTTTAGAGAGATATGGTTGAAATGGTGGAGGTGTTTTTTAGGTTCAATAAAAGACTGTCAGAAAATATGGCCTTCAAAGATATGGGGTTTTGGATATCTATGCTCAAAATTAGAAAAGTGCTTAACTACAAAGTTGTAGCCACTGAAAAATACACAATTTAGAAAATGAATTGCATGATTTGGATCATTTTTAGAGGAGTTATAGCCCCTACAAGTTGATGGTCTAGGCTGAGGTGGAGGTTGAGAAAAAAATGGGGTAGTGGTGCTTGGATATGGTGGTGTGGCATGCTTGGCCAGATTTGGGTGGAAGAGGTGGGTTTGTGTCTGAGGGAGGAGGACGTGGGGAAGTGGTTGGGCAAGGATAGTGGTGAAAATGGTGTGTGGGCCGAGCTTGGAGGAGGAAAGGAGGGTGAAAAATGGAGGAAATGAAGAAGGAGGAAGCAATGGCCAAGAGCTTAAGGGAGATGGAAAATGTGTAGGAATGGAATGACAGAAAAGGTAAGGGAGGGTGCACTTAAATAGGCTCATGAGAAGGGTGTTTCGGTAAAAATGCAAGGGACACATCATGTTCCTGTACTTTCTTAACATGTAAGGATACATGTGTAAAGGCTTCTTTACGAAGCCATGAGCTTAAGGAAGGAAAAACCAATTTGGCTTCTTTTACCAACCATGCAAACATAAACAAAACCATGTTCGAATGCATATGGTAAAATTTGTTACATATTTGTAACACCTTTAGAATGTTTCTAATTAGCAAAGCTTCTTATGTGCTTCAATTTGACACTACATAACAATTTCTAGGCTATTGTTTGACAAATTTAACCACTGACAACACATGCGATGAAATCCGATCAATGTTATTAACAATTTGCTTGATTGAATTTGAAGCAAGCAACAATTGTTGCGGATCCTGGAACAAAATTTGTTTTTTCAATTGGCTTATTGATTTGCCACTTCACCGACTGAAGGCTTATAATTTAAAATAACTATTTTATTTTATCATTTAATACTTAACATTTTAATTTTGACAAAAAATATCATATTATAACAGTTTAACAAATACGTATTTGACAAATTCATTATGAAAAAAGTTTAACAAATTCATTATCAAATTATATGGTTATATGTTGAGAAAAGATCATATTAAAAATAGCTTTGGAAATATGTATGTGACAAACTTGTAACAAAAGATTGGTAAATTCTTATCAAAATCATGTTGTTGTATCTTGAAAAAAATAAATATTATTCTTATTACTTAATCAATATATATTTATATTAAATCAAATTCATATTTAAACTAGATTCCTATTTAAATCAAATTAAGTTCATTTTACATTCAAAAATTCTAGTTTTAAATTCAAAATCCTCGTTTTAAATTGGTTAAAAATTCTAGATCATTACAACTATACTCTTATTATGGTCTCTGCATGACATCACGATCATAGTTGGGTACATCTTAGGATACTTAAAGGTGAATATTACTCAGAAGAGCATTCATCCCATTCATTGGGGAAAATGTGCATGGACATGATTGGTAGTTAACTTAAAACAAAATCTTTGGTCTATTTTTTTTAGTTAATAGATACAACCAGATTGAGCCAAATATTTAAAATGGCATGTTCAATTGGCTGGAGATGTTAGTAGAGATTTTTTTTTCATTGACCAAGCCTATATATTTTAGTAATATAACAATCATGGAAATGAAATGCGCATAAAATATTGTTAAAGGTGTAGCTTAATAAATACTAAAAATTGGATTTCACTATATTGATTATAAGAAATGGAATCATGGCTAATATTGTACATTAACAATCTCCATATATGCTTTGTTATTTAAATTCAAATATCAATCGAAGACCAAGTCCATAATAGGGAGTCATAAGAACCAAGTTATTAGCTAATTTCCAAGTCCACCCAATTCAAAATTAATTTATAAATATCATAAATTAATAACTAAAATAATGCAATGTTGTTTAGAACTTTATGGCATTTTAAATGTTTCTTTTTTGAGGACTTTGATTTAATAAAAACAATATACAATTTTATATATTTATTTAATTAAATATGTTACCTTAAATATTTAATTATACAATTAATATATGGTATGTTAATTAGGCCCGACGTAGTGAAAGCCTAATATACGGCTAGTATGCCATACAAGGGGAATATGGAAAAATGTTGAATTGATCCACGAGTGTAGATGAGATATGGATTCAACAGACAAAAAAACGTTAAGGACATTATATCGAATGAGGGTTATAAATAGTCCATCGTTCTCCAATTTAGATTACACGTTTATTTTGTAAACATAACCTCCTTTAGTGGATATAACAAGAGCATTGAAGCTAGAATTTTCACTCCAAGTTCATAAATGAGGAATGGCAATCAGAAAAGAAATAGCCAGCGGCTAACAAGTTAATGGGTGGTAAATCTGAAAAGTACAAACTGATTAACAAATAAAGAAAATATGCAAACATATATATGCTTTTTTATTTTCGATAAAATAAAAAATTATATTTTTTTTAAAGATCAAATAGATTATGATAAAAACATGAACGAATATTAAGCTATATACATGTATATAACTGAACTTAAAATATACTACAATAACTTTTTTTTTATATATACTCATGGCCAATGTAAGAACTTTATATTTTTTAAGCAATTTAAATAAAAGGTCAATAAAATAAATATTAATTGGAAAAATAATGAGAATTGGGCAATAGGGGTTGCTCTGTTAGGTCTGTTATGAAATTTTGTTTAAGATAGACATTTGGTTTGCTGAAATCAGGCTTAAAACGAGGAAGTTATGAAGGATAGAAGTTCGAAATTCAAACTTGAAATTTAAATAAAACAAAATAATTAATATAATTAATTAGCCGAAAATCATGCAAGAGATTAGAGGCCCGGCCTAAAGGGGCCGACACATGGGTCGACCCCTGGGTCAACACACCTAAGGAGTGGGTTGACCCATCCATTGTAGCGTGCGCGATTTATGCGCATGTTATTTCCAATGTTGGATTCGATTTTACAGCTATTTCTGCAGTGTTCCTTTGAACTGACAAACTAAAATAAAAAACTAATATCCAATGGTGTTAGGCTTCCTAACTCTATAATAAATATAGCTCTAACCTAACCCTGTTTCTTCCTACTCCATTTCCTCCATTCCCTGCCTCCACCACACAAAACATTCTCCTCTAAAATTTTAATGGAGTTCTGAGATTTAGGTTTTTGTATACATTAATTTGGGAGAATATTTATACATAGAGGATTCCCACCAGGGCATGTATAATTGAACAAATCAGTGAGCATTTTTTGCGATTTCAAGATCAGTACAATTTGGAGATTATTTGGGAAGTATAACAGTTGTTAATTTCTTCAGTAAATTACATATTTTAGTTTTTCTTTTCTGTAATTGATTTTCTTTTATCTGATTACTATTTCTATCCCAACTTCAGTCTAATCCAATAATTTATCTATTATTGTAAATCATTCAGTTTACATCTATCCCTTATTCTTCATAAGTTATTTTATGTACAGTTCAGATTTTACCCTTTTTTATTTATAGATCTGCTTTATTTGAGTCTAGGCCATGCGAGATCCTAGACCTTATTTTTTATGTTTCACATTGAGTTTAGGCCTTTTAAAGAGCCTAAACCCTTATCCCTTTTTGTTTCTGCGCATATTGAGAAAAATTGTGAATTTGTATATAGCGCGCATACTGGAAAAAAATGTCAATTTGGGTATAAAAGATAAATTAGGGGAAATTGAATTAATATCGTAATGAATAAATGAACTGTAATCGTGAATAATTGAAAATTTGAATAGACGCAAAGTAGCGGGGATTGGGTTGTATAATGAATATAAATAATGTAATGTTTAAATGCAACCAATAATATAACCAGAAGTTATGTGGAATCAATAGGCTTATTAATAAATTTAAAATGGGCATTAAGTTTAATATGAACAAATTAATAAGCGTGAACAGGAGTCCGTTCCGGCAACATAAGCTAATTAAGGAAACTAAGCGGCTCATAGTTGTGGTCCGTTCCGGCAGCAAGCGTGGGCTGATTATGGAAAACTAGTGGCCAAATAAAATAATAGTGGCCTTGGAATTTGCTGACAAATCTATGGGGTTCTATGATAGTTAGGCGGTTAACAATAATTCTATGGTGGCCTTGGTAATAATAAATTAAATTGGGGACTAAGTCTAGGGGTGACTTGAGTCAAATTGCATTTTGGTTGAGGACCCATATCAGATAATATCCCTTTCACAAGGAGGCAAATTCACGTTTTACTATACTAGGTAGTAAGAAGTCCAAACGAGGTGGTTACAGGCGCGTTCTGGCGGGGCAGTGAGCGCGCATCACGCCAATTAGAGAAAATAAGATACTGTAATGCATGTGATTAACATTGTATCCTTTAGAGTTGATGGGTCGGGCCTGATCCCGAGCCCATAGTTAGCATAGGTTATCAAACCTATGGTTTAAGAGCCGATCGATTGGTAGAATTAGGTTGCATCCTAATTATGAGTTATGGAAACATGGAGAAATCGAATGATACAAACGAGATGTGTAACAACCCTGAATTTTGGGGTAAATTTAAAAATTTATTTTAAGTTATTTTAATGAGTTTTTGATATTTAAAATAATTTATTTTAAATAATCACGATTAAAAATTTATTTTATATGAAGTTATGTCAAAAAAAGTATGTTTTAAAATAAAAGCTAGTATTTATTTAAATGTAAGAATATAAAAATGATTTACATTAAAAAGTTATTCTTTTTAATGTGAATGAACATATTTTGTTTAGCGCTAAAAGCTATTCTTTTTAATGAAAATGAACATATTTTGTTTAATGCTAAAAGTCTAACTTTTTAATGTCATGTAGAAACATGAAATGATTTACAACAAAAAATAAAATTCTTTTTAACGTCACGTAGGAACTTTAATGACATTTATTAATTTATTGATTGAAAATAATGTGTAGGTTATAAATGAAAATATGCAAACATGAAAATTCACAGTTTTGTTGTTTATAAAAAAATAAAAAAATAAAAAATAAATAAAAAGATTAAACTTTGATTGGAATATGTTTACATTAAACATTATGTTTTTAAGGTATAAAAAGATTAAAGTTTGATTAGATATGTTTACATTAAAAAAATACATTTTTAATGTAAAAGAGATTCATTGTGTAATAAAAATGTTTTAACAGTAGAAAATGTACATTTATTAAATATTAACATGTACATGCAAACGAAGTTATAAACTTTCTAATAATTGGCATTAAACAATAGATCAAGCATTAATTACATTCCCATTTTCTCTCTCCTATGTTTTTCTTTTGAATTTTTGAATAGGTTCATTAAATACTGAAACATTAATATTATATATTTTGAAAATTGAAAAGTAATATAAATGTGTATCTAGCAATGTTGGTTGCAGTAATAATGAAATATTTATTTAACTGAAAATTCATACCTATTGTTTATATATCGTAGTAAAATAATAATAATATGAATTGGTATAATTAGAGGACAACCTTTTATTTTCTGTAATGACCCGCATTGTCAGAGGTATTATAATTAATTTATTTAATTGTTTAAAATAGTGATTTAGGGAATTAAATCATCGTGAATTAAATTATAGTGAATATTTAATTAAATTAAATAATTAAAAAATATATTTAATTCAGAAATAATCAAAAATTTTGGAAATCACAATATTCTGTGAACGGGGTCGTCCCTTAGATTTAATTCAGCTTAGATTTGAATTATAGTGACGAATATATTCAATCGATGACAGTTTGAACGTATAATTATAATATAATTAAAATTGAGCTTGAAATAGCGCGGTTGTTCGCTATTTGGCGATTTGAACTTCAACTGAATGTACAGGATTCGTTTTAAGCCGGATTTCTGTGAAACAAGAAACGTGTGGAGCTGGTGGAGTATATCTTTCTAGTGGAAGAGAAAGATCGGGATTTTGTCGTGTAGATTTTGATTCACGTCCAAATCAAATTTCAGAAAAGTCGCTGTAGAATTCCTTTATATTTTGCAACGCTTTATTTACGTTATAAAAGGATTTTCGATATAAATTGAACATCGAGATAATCTGAAATCTGAAATATCAAGCTGTAAATTCTGATATGATATTTTGGAGCTGTACGGTATCATATGTGAAGATATACGATAATATAAATTTATTTATATTTAATTTAATAATATTTAAATATATTTATATATTTAAATGGGTCATCCAGAGCGTTAAAAATAGCCACTTTTGCAAACGAAGTCGGAATCCGACGAAACTAATTTTGTTGGATCCGCAGTGTCAAATAGTTGTTAGATTTTCAGTTTCGTGATTTTTGAAGTCAGTATGTGGCCGTACCGATTTTTAGAGTGAGAAACAGTTAGTATTTAGACGGTTAAAAATACGCTGTGTGAGCATACGAAGTCGGAATTCGACGAAACCAGTTTCGTTGGGACCGTAACGTCAAACTCTAGCTACATGTCCAGTTTCACGATTTTTAGGTATCGTGTGTGATCACACGAAATTTTAGAAGACAAATACAGATAGTAATTGGAAAAATAAAATATTAAAATATTAATAAAAAAATATCTAGATATTTTATTTTCCTATATATACCCCCTCTAAGTTTTTCTAAACCTAATCACTTTCTTCTTTGGTCAAAAATCCGTCGCTGTTCTTTCAGCAAAAATAAAAAACGTGAACCACCTCAAAGAAAAATCAAAGTAAAATATAAATCAAATCTGATAAATCCAAACTCGTATACATTCGAGACCCTGCGGATCTGAGCTTCGTTTTGATGCCATTTTGAAGCAGAGCGATGCGTCTTTGGTACGGTGACAGCCGAACTAGGGTTCGGGATTTAATCGATGTAAGGCGATCGAAGTGGGGTGGATGGCGGATTCTAGTTCAGTGATGTAAATCGCACCTGATGTGGAGGACTGGGAGTATTCGGTGGTGGTTGTTGTCGATGGTTTTTGTGGGGAGTACAGCTTCGAGCTGAGGAAGTAGCGATGACGAATACTGGTGCAAAGGGGGTGCTTTTGATTCGAGAAGGAGAGCAGTGTAAGGGTACTCGGTGGATGATGAACTCGGTGAAGAGGATTAAGAGAAGGAGGTGTTTAAAGTATGGAAATGTCTGTGTTTTACTAGAAACTGCGTTTCAGAAATGGGGAAGAAGGACCTTAAGGCGGGTGGGCTTTTAAGTATAGAGATGGGCCGAGAAAGGATATGGGTGAGGCCCGATTCATATAAATAAGTTGCGTTTATTTTAATTTAAAAAGTTATACAAACTTGTAAATCGAATATCTTATTCATATGATATCAGAATCACGAACCGTAAGTTGCGCTGGGATCGTATGGACAAGAGCTCCACAATGGAACTGACTGGGAGCGAATCGGGACTCGTTACAATTTATGGCAAAATAAATTGTCCGTCTAAATCAAGCGACAATTATCGTTATCTAACGATGATAGTCCAAGGTGAGTAAAACTCACCAACTCTGAATAGTTATATTTTTATAATGTATTTTTAGAACTGTTAATCATCTGTTGATTGTTGTGTGTTGGTTGATTGATTGAACTGCTAGTCAGTTAGTGGAAATAATATATATATATATATATATAAACCGTTAAATATTTATATATTGATTCTGCTTTCAGAATAATTTATTTTGAAATGAAAGTGATGATAATCATATTGTGTAACATCTGTGGATGCAGGGAAACAGGTTGGAGGAATCCGACTGGATTCCTCAACAGTTATTTTATTGTTTTTCATATATTGTTATATGATGTGATATAAAATCTGTGGGCGATTTTATGTGCTTGGACGATATTGAACATCGTGATTTGATATGATTGAATACCATAACATACCGAAATGTTGATAAGGGGATTTTCAAAGTGATACTGAAAATAGAATATTTGTAAAGTGGAATATTTATAAATAAGAAATGTTTATAAATTGGAATATTTATAAATAGGAGATATTCAAAAAGGAAATAATTACAAACCATTTTCTTTTTGAATGGAAAGGCCTGTGTGGCGGGTTTGGGGATTTTCCCGATGCTCCCGATACAAAGATGGTTATGGCAAATTTTCCCGAAAATTTAAGGAGTTAGAATATTTCAAGAATAAATCTGAAAAGGAAATAATTGTGAACCATTTACAAATAGAATTGAAAAGGAAACGTTATAAAAAGGAAATCATTTTTAAAGTGTAGAACCGTTATTTAAAAGTAAATCTTTCCAAATGAATAAAATGTTGTTAAAAAGGAAATCTTTATAAAGTGAATAAAGTAAATCGAATATGGTATTCGAAAGGAGTTAAATCGAATATGGTATTCGAAAGGAGTTAAATCGAATATGGTATTCGAAGGGAGTAAATCGAATATGGTATTCGAAAGTTAGTAAAACGAATATGCTATTCGAAAGGGGTTAGTCGAGTCGAGTTAGTTGAATAGAGTTAACCAGTTCAGTAGAGTTAACCAGTTCAATAGAGTTAACCAGTGAGTTAAGTAAGTCAAGTTAACCAGTGAGTTAAGTAAGTCAAGTTAATCAGTTGGAGTTAATCGATTCGAGTTAAGATTTTCGAGTTGATAATCGAGTTAAGTTATCGAATACCACTTATTCGAAGTAGAAGTTATCAAATATAGTTATTTGAGATAGAGTTAGTCAAACAGAGTTATTCAGGATAAGTTGCCATCTCGTACGACTGCTAGCGTAATTCGCAGGGCTGTAAATAGCCTACGGCGGTCGGATGTTTCCTGAGGGAATCAGGCGTAACCATTGTGATCGCTGCGATCTAGAGTCAAGCGAATGGAGTTAAATAGAGTTATCGAATATTAGTTATTCGAACGGAGTTAAATAGAGTTAATCGAATTAGTTATTCGAATAGGGTTAAATAAATAAGAGTGATTCGAATTAGTTATTCGAATAGAGTTAAACACAAAGGAGTTATCGATTAGTTAAATCGAAAGGAATTATCGAATTTAGTTATTCGAAAAGGAGTTATCGATTTGTCAAATCGAAAGGGAAGATTATCGAATATCGTTTATTCGAGAGGAGATTATCGATTATAGTTTATTCGATGGAGTTAATCGATTAGAGTTAAATCAAATGAGTTGATCGAATATAGTTTATTCGAATAGAGAAAAGTAGTTAATCGAATATAGTTTATTCGAATAGAGTAAAGGAGTTAATCGAATATAGTTTATTCGAATAGAGTTAGAGGAGTTATCGAATATAGTTTATTCGACAGGAGTTAAGTGAATAGTTAGGTTAAATTAAGTGAATTGGTTAAGTTAACCAAAGTGAATTATCGAGTTAATCAAAGTGATTAGTTCAGTTAATCGAGATAAGTAAATCAAGTTAGGTTAATCGAGTTGAATTAGTCATTCGAGTTAATAAATTGAGTTAGTCAAACCAAGTAAAACCAGTTAGAGTTGATCGGTTAGAATTAACCAGTTAGAGTTAATCAATCAGAGTTAATCAAATAAAGTTAAGTAAAATTAGAACTGACTAGAGATTAGTAAATTGAATGGTTTTCTAAGTGCCTATCTGATGTTGGTTTCGGCCTTTGGGATTTATACTTAGGGGATTGTTCTCATACTAGTTTACAGTCACGGACTGATAGTTGGGGAAGAGTAGTGATTTGTAAATAAGCAGATGGAAACATTTTCCAGTGTTAATAACATATATTTTCTGAACATAGAAAATAAGGCAATGTGAATATATATATATATATATATATATATATGTTGATGATTGATCGATATAATTTCCATTTGGAAATAGTATCGTTGTTTGCACACTTGTTTTTCTTGATAGTTAACTCATAGACTATCGAAGTTTTGACCATTTTAACGTTGTTAATATGGAGAGACCGGTTGGATTATTATCCAAAGAACCACTCTGTATTGGCATAAGCGTTGCGAATCATATATGCCAAAGATAATTAAAGACAGAGTAAAATGCATGGGTTGTTGTATAAGTCTTAGATAACAGTGACTAAGATGGATATACTGAATAGTGCCTTTGGTTTGTCCAGTCCCAGGACAACTTGTATGGACGAAGGTCTGACAGAGTATATCCAATGGATCGCGTAAGTTGATCTGTTCAAACGTATTCACGTTTGGTGGCAGAGGAATTCGTTTCTCTTAGCTGTATACCCGTGTTATTTTTGGATAAGTCAATTTGTGATTTGGCGGGTATGACGATGTGACATTCTAAGTGAATGAGGATGACTTGTGTTGATGAATGTCTGACAGAGTATTTCCAGAAAGGTCACGTACATTGATTTCTTCAACTATACCAAGAGTGGAAGCGGAGAAGGAAACTTCTTTAGCTAACACGTAACGTACTGTTGTAGACGTCAATTAGTGATTTTCGATGGATCTGACAATGTGGCATTCGAAGTGAATCTGATGTAATGATAAAGCGTAGCTTCTAGCCTCATCAACCGGTAAATGACAGAAATCGGGCAGACAGCATGGCTAAGTCGGTCGCACCGAAGTAGGGTGTATAATCACCTATCTAGAGAATATTCATTTGTTTCTTAAATCTATCAATGCTGTCCCATATATATACGGGAACGGTTGCTGATCCCAACCGTTGGTGATGTACATTCGATACACTCAAGCGAAATGAGTGGTCGGTCATGTGTGGCTGAGTTACAAGATGTTCTTGTTGAACTCCAGTGTATCGTTCCTAGAGTACACTGATCGGAAGGTGGTTCCATACCTTGTCATAGTTGGAAATCCATTATCCAATACGTGCTTGCAATTTTGATTGTATACTATATATGTAGAACGTGAGATGAAAGCGTTTCTGCTAGTTGATATCTATTTGTACATAGACATTATTATAATATCAAAAGGTTTTTGATATAAAGATATTTTGGATTCTCATAAGGGAAAAACCCGTTCCGTTCTGCGGTGTGGTCTTATGAGATATCGTTTACTTGTTCATATACCTGTTTTTAAACTGTTTTACTCATACCAGTCCCATGACTGACCCGGAATTTACTTTGTTGTTTTCCCTAAACTCTTGGGTGCCTAAATTTGTACGGGCAGTCAAGTAGTTGGGATTTTACAGATACACATGAAGAGCTGGAGCAGGAGGCTTCAGGATCATATAGCTATAGTTATTTCCGCTGTGTTGTAAGTGCTGTACTCTGATAAGTGCTATTGTATACATAACTGTTATATTTCAAGTTATGTTATATATTATATGTTATTCGTTCCGCTGTGAGGTTCGTGTTACTCTGATGTTGTGTTCTTCTTCTTCTATTCTAAGTTTCTATCTTATCTATCCTCACCCTCTAATTTCTTTCATTAATTACCAGGATTTTTCGATGTTTTGGTTATCGACATCGAGCTTATGTCGATAACCAAAGTCGCCGAAAATCCGGGTCGTTACATTTTCTTCCTAGAAACTGTAATTTAGAATTTAATGTTTAGATGAATTGGAATTCTTGAATAATAATAAAAATTGTGTAATCAATGGTTTTAGAAAGAGAGCCATATGTACAAATGAGTTTAAAAATTGAACATAGTAGTTAAAGATATTGAGGGTGGGTCCCTCCTTTGGTTTATATCTATCCTTTGTTCCCATTTCATGTATCGTTCTTTTAAAATTTCCACCTACCACTAATTTCTAATTTTTACCTAACATCTTATATTGTTGTTTTCCCTTACCATTTATAACCTGCCATTATTTTTAGTCTATATTCCAATTATCTCGTTTTCTCAATCAATTACTTTTGAAATTTGAATAAAAAGATAAGTGTGGTCCCAAGGGAATTTAATATAGACTATGTCAGTTTTTTTTTGTTTTCTTCCTATATATTTATACATCAGCAGCTTTTCATATATATAAATAAAATGGACATGTCATGAAAAAAATCAAAAAAAAGGAAGGAATTAAAACCCTCCATATATTATATCTTTTCCTCTTCACGTATCCTCATTTTCTCTTCTTCCTCAAAAGAATTAACAGCATCCCTCTTTCTCTCTCTCCCTCTCTCTCTCTCTCTCTCTCTCGAAAATCTACAGGAAAGCCCCTCAAAATTAAATAATTATATCTCCCAAACCGTAAGGTGTTAGGCCATGAAATTTAGTGAGCATCTCAGATCGAGGAACAGTGGCGGCATAGGTGCTGCGCAAGCGCTGTTCTTCATGGAGCAATGGGTTTTCTTTTATCGGCTGATACGAAGAAGATAGGAGAGGGATTAATTCTAATTGGGGATTAGTGGTATTAATTATAATTTAATTATTTTAAATTTGTAATTAACGTATAAACAATGATATCTCTTTCAAATCTTATCAGAATTCAACGAAACGAAATGTGTTGCGCTCATGATAGAAAATCTACATTATGGAACCACCTAGAACTGATTCTGTAACTTTTGAATTTTAGATCTGAATCTGAAACGAGGTGAGTTCTTTTTTATAATTACAATAAAGTAATTATGATAGTGATATTTTCCCTCCACTGTTAATTGCTATGTGTTGTTATTCGTGATTGGATTTGTGATGATGAATTTTATTATGTTGATATGTTGATTGAATGGATTATTCTGATGAAAAACGAAATTACTTAATTTGTTGAATAGGAAATTTTCATGTTAATATCACCTTGTTGGAAATTGTCATGTTAATATCACCTTATTGGAAATTGTCAATTTAATATCACCTTGTTGGAAATTGTCATGTTAATATCACCTTGTTGAAAATTGTCTTGTTAATATCATCTTGTGGAAATTGTCACGTTAATACCACCTTGAATAGAAAATTCCATTTATTTAAGAAATGTAATGTTATATAATAAATTCCATTTATTTAAGGAATGTAATGTTATATAGTAAATGACACTATTTAAGAAATGTAATGTTATATAGAAAATGCCATTTATTAAGAAAGGTTTACATATAAAATATTACTTTATGTGATACTAGAATTAAAATAAATATCCCATGTTTGTTAAGATAACTAGAAAATAGAATATCATGTTTATTTTAAAAGTGAAAAAAAAGGATGAACGAAAAAAATTTCATTTTTATTGTAATATAAAACATTAGAAAAGTGAGGACAATAAATATTATATTTTGTTGTAATATAAATCATTAGAAAAGAGAAAAGACAATAGGAATTACATTTGTATGTAAAATGTTATATTAGAATAAGAAATTACATTTTTATGTAAAATGTTACATTAGATTGGAAATTACATTTTCATATAAAATGTTGCATTAGAAAAAGAGATAACATTTCCATAAAAATGTTACGTTAGAAAGAAATGACATTTTTAGTTTAAAATGTTACATAGGTAAGAAATAACATTTTTAGTTGAAAATGTTGCATTAAATTAAAAATAAGATTTTAGTTGAAAATGTCACATTAGAATAAAAATTTCCCTTTTTGTTCAGAAATGTTTATTTAATTAAAAGTACATTTTAATGTCAATTGGTATAAAAGGAGAGTTACATTTTAATGTAATTAGATTAAAATTATGAAGTTTACATTTTCATGTAATAAGATTAAAAGTAAGAAAATTTACATTTTCATGTAAAAGAGATTTAAGGATAAATTTACATTTTCATGTAAAAGAGATTTAAAGGATAAATTTACATTTCCATGTTAAAAGATTTAAAGAGGAATTTTACATTTTCATTAAAAAGAATAAAGATAGAAATTTACATTTTTATATAAATAGATTAACACACAAAATTTTCATTTTGTTTGTAAAGAAAAGATTAACATAAAAGTTAGACTATTTCATGTAATATAAATTTGTCATGTTAGTTGAAACAAAAGTTAGATTATTATATATATGTATATATTTTTAGCGTTAGTGGAAAACAGGAAATATAAATATATTTATAGTGTAAGTATAGAAGTATGAAATATTAACATATTTTAGATTCAGTGTTAATGCATATGAAACATAATCATATTGTATTGTAGTGTTAATGCATATGAAACATAATCATATTTTATTGTAATGTTAATGCATATGAAACATAATCATATTTTATTCTAGTGTTAATGCATATGAAGCATAATCATGTTTTATTGTAGTGTTTATGCATATGAAACATAATCATAATTTATTGTAGTGTTAATGCATATGAAACATAATCATATTTTATTGTAGTGTTAATGCATGTGAAACATAATCATATTTTACTGTAGCGTTAATACATACAAAACATAATCATATTTTAGTGTTATGTTGAAAATATCAAAAAATTAATATATCTTTAATGTCATTTTGTTATATGAAATATAAACATATTTTATTGTTATGTTATTACATTAAAAATAAATATATTTTTAGGGTTATGTGCATATATTAAAAATGAAACATGTTTGGGGTGTCATGTTCATATATTAAAATGAGATATGATTTTAGTATCATTTTCATTGGAAAGGATTAAACATTTAAAGATTTCATTTTAATGGAAGTTGATTCTAGTGAAAAGTTATGAAATAAAAATATCATTTTTTATTCGCATGTTTGTTAGGATAAAAACAATCATATGTTGAATTATAAATTCTTGATATGAAAATGAGTGGGCAAAATATGCATGAAATAAATAGATTGATGAAATCATCGAAGGAATTATATTTATATATAAATATATGAAAGTAAATGAATCGAGCGTGGTAGTTCGCATTTTGGAGTCGTGTCTTTAAATTATTATACGGAAAGATCTGACCGTCGGATTTTTCCAAAACTGAAACCGTTAGGTTCGCCTTGGAAAGATCTTTCCAACGATATGAATTGTGTTAAAATCCAATGGTCAGATTTAGAGAAATGTGTAAAACTAATTTGGGTGAAAACAGCGCCAAGGTCGCCTATTGACATGAAGCATCGTTAAATAAAATTCAATTATTTTTATATAAATAAAAATAGAGATTAATCGTTATAAATCAATATTAACGATAAGAAATGATTTTAAATTATATATATAAGAGGATCATTTGAAAAGTCCGAGTTCAATCTCATTTCAAATGATTATTCGTCGATCTAAGTCGAAGAGTTGAAGACGGTGATTGAAGACCGACGATCTCCACGTCGAATGGATGAGTTACCATTGACGCCCATGATTGGAGTAGCTACTTTGAAGGGACTACAATGGTGGCCGGTCAGACTACTTGTTGGTTGTTCGGATATGCGAGGTATAAGGTGCCTCCGGTTTCGCTCAGACCCAGAACGGACACGAAACTGGATTGTATGTCTGACGTTGTATTCCTTTAAACGGTATTCGTTGATCTCTGCTTAATATATATCTATTTGGTGTTTAACACCCTTCTCTAAGACGTACGAGCTTAGAGGTTATATATTGGTAGGAATCAATGGTATGGTATGGATTGACAATGTGGCATGCTAAGATGCAAATGATCAAGGCTTTTGTTGAAAAGCAGGCCTTGTGGTTGATGATCAAAGCACGGCCTGTTTAGGCGTAGCTTTGTGTATAACGTAGCTTCGCGAGCCTCACACCCCCGGTTGGAGTCTAAAACGGGAGAAGGGAACGCAGGGAGAGCAGCACGTTTCTTTCTAGCTAGAAGTGGTGTTTGGGTTTTACACGGCCCAACATTTTACTTATGTGGATGATGCAATGAGGCGCCTTGGATGTTAGGTCCTATAGGACCGGGAAACGTGTGTTCAGGAATAACTAATCCACAAAATCGTATGTGTAATAACCCGGAAATCCGAGCCAATTTAAAATTTTTATTTTGGCAATTTTAGTGAATTTTGATTATTTAAAATGAATTATTTTAAATAATAATGACGAGAAATTTATTTTGAATAAAATTCGAGCGCATATATTTATATAGATCGTCGTTAGAATATAAATATTTATTTATAAATATAAAAGGAATTGAAAATGGCGCGGTTGTTCGATAATTCGATTTCAAATTTCAAATGAATGTACAGGATTCAAAATAAATCTGATTTTAGTGAAACCAAAAATATTAGAATCTAATTGAGAATATCTTTCCAACGAATCCGAAAAATTGAACTTTCATAGCGGAAATCAAAAGATATGTCCAGTTGGAAATTCAGAATAGTCGCTTCGGAATTCTGGCCAATGGGAATTTTGCAAACGACCTCGGTTTTCGACGAAACCACTTTTGTTGGATCCGTGATGTCAAGTTACTGTTAGGTTTCAAAATTTGTAATTTTTCGAATCAATATGTGAGCGTGCAAGGGAAAACGCGTTTGACCAGTTTTAGTTGATTTTAATCGACTGGAAAATGACCATTTTTCAAACGGTCTCAGATTTCGATGAAACTAGTTTTGTTAGAACCGTATCGTCAATACGAAGCTAGAAAGTACTTTTTGGGAAATTTTAGAGTCCATACGTGGCCCCAGTAAATTGAAATGTGCGTTCAAATTCAATATATATAGTTATATGTTGATTTTGACGAAAATCGATCGAAACGACCGAACTGGCTTACGATACATATCCCATTGTGTTCGGGATGGGGGTAATTAGCTATGGACGACAGGCGATAGGTCTCATTTCGAGTTCGAATGTAAAAGTTACTTTTTGAAATAATTAAATAATTAAATAATAAAATATATATTATATTAACCATACCCTCTCTCCTTTACCCCCCCCCCCCCCGGTCGTTCAAATCGAATTAGGTCAGAGAAAAAAACAAAACAACAAACAAATCGCGTCGCCCCCCCCTCTATCCAGCGCCGCCACCGCTCGAGGCGGCGCCGTCCTCCGCACACCACCTCTGTCCAACCCCCCCCCCCCTCGCGCGCTTCTCTCTCCTCCTCTAATCCGACCCTCTTTTTCCTCTTTCCCTGTTGAAGCCCGCATCCCCTCAGGCGAGCACCGCCTCGCGAAACCCCCTGCCTCACCTCTCTCTTCGCCACCCTCCACCTCCGACGGAGTAGCAACGCCCCTCGCTTCCACTGCGACTGTAAGTTCTTTTATTTATATAACCAATTTTGTTATTTACTTTTATTTATTTAGTTCAAGTAATCTTTGTAATAAAATCAGTTTTTATTATACATGATTTGATTGAATTAAAAATATGATTTTTGGAACATTTTCATTGTGTTAAAATAGAAAAGTTCGGATTTTTACATAGTTGATAAAATAGAAAAGTTCAGATTTTTATATAGTTGATAAAATAGAAAAGATCGGATTTTTATATAGTTGATTAAATAGAAAAGATTAGATTTTTATATCATAGCAAGAATAAAAATATGATTTTTATTTATGTAGAGTAAAAAAAATATAATTTTTATTATGTTATTAGCGTGGTAAAAATAGAATTTTTATCTATATAGTAGTGGTGTAAAAATAGAATTTTTATCTATATAGTAGTAGTATAAAAATAAATTTTTTATCCATATAGCGTAGTTATAAAAATATGATTTTTATATAATAGAGAATATAAAAATGTGATTTTTATATACGTAGTGGCTATGGACAATGAAATTGACAAAAGGCGAGCACGACGAAGATTTCTACATAAGAAGAATCGCGGCGTATTGGTTTAGCTAGTCAGTGAGAACTCCTCACTTTTAAATTTATTTTCTAGTTGAAATATATACTAGGATGCAGACGGTGTTTAGTAGCACCCGACACCCGTCATCCACATACCATGGATGACTTGTTTGTTTGATTGCTGTGTTGTGAAATTTGATTGTGTGATGTGAAATGAAATAAAATATTTTATAGTGGAAAATATTTTATAGTTAAAAATATAATTTTTAACGTGTATATAAAATAAATATTTATAAACAAATCGGATGATTTGTTTATATACACTGATTTGACTGATATTGATTGGGTCGATAAATTTTACACATCGCCCAACGGCACAAATAAAATATGTGTATGTTGATTTGAAACCCCACACGGGTATTGGGATGAGATTTGACGTACACTAATCCCGATTGTTTGGTTGTATGTCAATCGATGGATTGACAGACTGTGTAAGCGTTAATTATTTATATTTAATGCTTATATAGTTGTGTGGTGCACTCTAGATAATGATTGATTATTCATCGTTGTTATTATATACATGTGTTGTAGAAAAATCCATATAATTAACATTATATGGTAATTGATTGGGCCTCATTCCAGTTTTGAAATAGAATATTTGAAAAAGGAATATATGAAATAGAATATTCGAAAATAGAAATATATGAAGCCGTGTTGATTAGATTTGCGCCATTTTGACGCGAGCGATATTTATATCGATTTTATTTGTTTTTATAACGAATATAGAAAAGAAAGTGATTTCAAAATATAACGTTTTGAAAATATTATCATTTGTATATAGATGATGTGGAATATTCAATTTTAATTAGAAATTGAATATGAAGTTGAAATCGTTTTGAAAACGAATTTAAAACGATTTATAAAATACGTTTTAAAAGGAAATCGACGAAATATATATAATATATTTATATTATATATATAATGGCCTGAATAGAAAGCGCCGCCCCGCGGTAGTTCGCGAATTTCGGCCATTGACTTTGAGTGGACATTGCGGGAGATCCGACCATCGGATTCTCCTAAAATCGGAACCGTTGGGTTCGTATCGAAAAGAGCTTTCTAAAGAATATTATAAATTAGAAATCCAACGGTTGGATTTGGAATTATATTCAAATTAAATTTGGAAAAGGTCGCTGTAAGTGTAGTTCGATGGCCGTTGATGGAAATCGACTGTATGGGCCTGGATAAAATTATTAAAAATAGTAATAATTTGTGTAAAATCATAATAAACGATTTGTGAAGAATTGGGATGAAAAATTCCATATTTGAAAAGATAAAAATAGATTTTTATCGAAATGAACTAGTTTTGAACTAGAATAATAATTTGTTTATTTTTAAAATAAATAAATTGGATTTGAAATGGTTTTGGAAATAACCAGGATTTCCAATAATTGAATTGGAATGGATTTGAATCGAAATCATCTTCGGAATAGTTCGATGTTGGATTTCGTGATTATACAGATGTTGTTATGGAAATTTGAAAGATATATATTTATATCATTATCTCCAATACGATATTTGCTGGTCGTAGAATTTGATATTGAATATAAGCCGATATATTTTCTATTCAGAGCCTTGTATTTAATATCAAATGTGATTTAGGTTTGTCGTGAATGGTGTCTTCATTAACACTGTTCTTAAGCCCAGTTGAGAAAAAGATTAAATCTTTTTATTTAGATCTAATGAAGTGTACCAATTAAATAATATTTAATTGGAATTGAATTGGTATTGATTTTTGGGTTTATCGTGAATAGTGTTTTAAATAACACTTGTTCTTTAACCCGATAATTAACGGAATGTGATTTTGGGTTGTCGTGAACGGTATCTTCAATAATACTGTTCTTAGACCCAAAGGAGTTAAGAAAATCAGAAACTAACTGGAGATTAGTTAAGTTGAATGGTTTCAGAGGTATTGATCTGATGTTGGTTTTGGCCTTCGGGGTTAATACTTAGGGAATTGCTCACTTGCTAATTTACGGTTAGGGACTGATTGAAATGTGAGGTGATTTTGAGGTTTATCGTGAATCGTGTTTTAAATGACACTGATTCTTTAACCCAACTAAATATTAAAACTAAGTGGAGTTTTAATGAATCTTTAATTAGATTGAAAAGATTGAGAATGGAGTATCACCAATTTTGCTCCAGGCGATAGTTAAATCTTTAATTAGATTTGAACGTGAAATGGTAATTGAATTTACCGATAACACCGTGGTGTTAGATATGAAGTATTACCAGTTTTACTTCATGGGATGAATAGGTTGGGATTGGGAAATTAAAACAAATAATTACTTCGGTAAGGTTCGTTAATCCCAGCTAGTTTGGATAAACCATAATTTGGTTTGAATTGGTATTCAAAGGAAGATTAAAGAATAAATTTAAAACAATTTATCTTTGATAAAATTAATGGGTACCTGTCCCTAAGAATGTGAAATCTAGAAACTAACTGTAGGTTAGCTAAGAAGAATGGCTTCCTGGTTATTGATCTGATGTTGGTTTCGGGCTTCGGGGTTAATATTTGGGGAATTATTCTCTTGTTAATTTACGGTTAGTGACTGATGAATTGGAATGAGGCACATGTTTTGTTTGTGTAACACTTGTTTATTATATACGCGAGTTATTCAGAAAGACCGGGTTTACCCCATTCTGAATAACTGATTCGACGATGAGTCGAAGATGAAGACGGTGGTTGAAGACCGGAGGTCTTCACGTCATTTGGATAATTACTGATGATCTTGATTGGGTCGTACACCCAAGAGGAGGGAATCAGTTGGTGGTCGTCCAGACGTACTTGGAGATCGATGAATATGCGGGGTACTAGGTGCCTCCGGTTACTTTCAGACCCAGAACGGACTTGTAAATGGACTGTGTGTCTGACATTGGATATCATTCTGTGTGATTGATGGATATCGGTTGCATGGAGTGGTTTGCCTGTGTGGCATGCTAAGATGCAAATGATCAAGGCTTCTGTTGAAAAGTAGAGTCTTGTGGTTAATGATCAAAGCATGGCCTGTATGGCATAGCTTTGTGTAGCGTTGATTCGCAAGCCTCACACCCCGGTTGTGAACCAGAAACGGGAGAGGACCTCAGGGAAGACATGCATTTCTTTCTAGCTAGAGGTGGTGTCAGTGTCTTAAACTGGCTGACATATATATTATTTTCACCTGTGTGGTGGTTGCTTTTGCAAGGCGCCTCGGATATATCGTTGACTATGTGAAGCCGATGGAGTCATTCGTTGGCTCATTTACGCCCCCAAAGGGCGGGGAAACGCAGTGTTTAGGATTTAAGTTCAATCCACATCGGTGGACCGGCCCTGTCACTCCAAGGGCCCACCTGAGTCTGGGTCCTGAGACATGGTAGGCTAGATTGTCTCGAATCGGTAGAGGACGATCCCTGGCCTCGGTTCACGGACGGAAATCCAATTTCTAATACGTGACAATTGCGGTTTTGATTGTAGAGCCTAGTATGGCGACATGATATATGGTACCCATGTCGTATATGATTGATATTTATGATTGTATATAAAATCAGAAACTAACTGGAAACGAGCTAAGATGGGTGGTTTCCTGGGTATTGATCTGATGTTGGTTTCGGCCTTCGGGGTTAATACTTAGGGAATCGTTCTCTTACTAATTTATGGTTGGAGTCTGATTAAGAATTAAAAACATGAAATTTAGCGTATCAAGCATTCTTTGGCTATTATAAGGTAAAACCCTATCCTCCGGTTTGTGTTGCATTGTGTGATGGGACCTGGGTCTTATAATAGCTTCATTTTTCTTTATTTAGCATTGCGCTGTTTGTTTGCACTGGTATTCTTGGGAGGAAACCCGTTCCGTGTTATACGGCGTGGTCCCTTGATTTACCTAACTCTAAAATAAAGATTAATAACTGTTTTAGTTCTCGCACTAGTCACATGACTGACCTGGAGTTTATTGTTTTAACCTAAACTCTGGGTTCCCTTATTTTGACACGGGCAGCTAGTAGTTTTGGTTTTTGCAGATTTATATTCACGGGATCCTGGTTTATAGCTGAAACAATACTCGAAAAGCTCTGTATCCATGTAATACTTCTAGTTGTGTATTGTATTATTTCCGCTGCTATGTAATGTATTGTAATCTCTGATATGTTATAATGTGTAATATTGATTTATACTCTGTATATTCGTGTAATCTGATGGAATTGTTGTAATTAACAATGAAATGTTCTTCTGTCTGCGTTCTTTTGTGTGTTGTTCTCAATTCAATCCGTGCTTCCCTTACAGGGGAAGTTTGGGTCGTCTCAGTATGTGCGGACTGGCCCTGCAGGATCCAAGGGTTAACTACGGGGAATCCTGAGACATTAGCTAGAGTGTCTCAAATCGGTAAGGAGATCCTCCCTATCCTTGACTCATGATGGAAACCCAATTCCCAATACGACCCTACTGACTTGATTGTATTACTAGTATGGAGGCGTAGTATATGATAGCTATGCTTCCTAGGATTGATACATTTACTTTGAAATGTTTTTGAAACATATATACACTAGCAATAATATCAAATTTGTTTTTTACTATACCAAGCATGTTTAATCATCATAAGGTAAAACTCTATCCTCTAGTTTTCGTTGCATTGTGGGATGGGACTGGAGTCTTATGATGATTCCATTTTTCTAAAAAGCATTGCGTTGTTTAACGATTTACTTTAATGCACCGGTAATCCATTGGAATAAAACCTGTTCCGCGTTAGCGGCGTGGTCCTTGGATTTGCCTTATTGCTATTAGTTATATTAGTTAAGAATTCTCACACCAGTCCCATGACTGACCCGTAGTTGTTTCACTTTGCAAACTCGGATGCCCTCTTTTCCACACGGGTAGTCGAGTAGCTTTTTGAAGATATTTACCTCTCGAGCAGGATTCTGGATCATAGCCTAAAATTGTGTCCAGAGCATAGAAGACTTCCGCTGCTTATTGTATTTAATTTACAGTAATTTATCTTCCGCTATAATTTTATTCGATGTACTCTGATATTCTGTATTCTGATGTAACATTATTATGATGTTTTATAAAAGTCTGTTGTTGTTCTGATGTTGTTGTATTCCCAGAGTTAACGTATTCGGGTTTTGAACGGCCTTAGTCGATTTTGCGATCGATTGGGTCTGGGCGAAATCCGAGCCGTTATAGTTGGTATCAGAGCTCTGGTTAGCTCAAAATCTTTGGGGTACAACTCATTAGAACTGAACAAAAGACTCATCAGATGTTGGATTAGTAATATCCAATAAGAATACTCATTAGAGATAGGATCAACAGTATCCTAGAATGAGAAAACTCATTAGAGATGGGGTTAGTAATGCCCTAGAATGAGTTGAGAGTAAAAAGTATATAATTAACGTATTTTTGATTATATATAAACCGATTTTAGAAAATATGATTTTTGAATATACAAAAGTTATAAATATTTAAAGAGCTAATCAACAAATTGATTGATGATTGTGTAGTGTAATTATTAGTTCAACTAATAAAATTATAGAAACGAATTAAAGAATGACAGATGAGTTAATTAATTAAACAACTTTTAGCTTTGTTCCTTTTCGAGGACGAAAAGTTCTTAAGTCGGGGAGACTGTAAAACCCTGAATTTTGGGATAAATTTAAAATTTATTTTAAGTTAATTTAATGAGTTTTTGATATTTAAAATAATTTATTTTAAATAATCACGATTAAAAATTTATTTTATATGAAGTTAGGTCAAAAAAAAGTATGTTTTAAAATAAAAGTTAGTCTTTATTTAAATGTAAGAATATAAAAATGATTTATATTAAAAATTATTCTTTAATGTGAATGAACATATTTTGTTTAGCGCTAAAAATTATTCTTTTTAATGAAAATGAACATATTTTGTTTAATGCTAAAAGTCTAACTTTTTAATGTCATGTAGAAACATGAAATGTTTTACAACAAAATAAAAATAAAAATTCTTTTTAACGTTACATAGGAACTTTAATGACATTTATTAATTTATTGATTGAAAATAATGTGTAGGTTATAAATGAAAATATGCAAACATGAAAATTCACAGTTTTGTTGTTTATAAAAAAAAGATTAAACTTTGATTGGAATATGTTCACATTAAACATTATGTTTTTAAGGTATAAAAAGATTAAAGTTTGATTAGATATGTTTACATTAAAAAAATACATTTTTAATGTAAAAGAGATTCATTGTGTAATAAAAATGTTTTAACAGTAGAAAATGTACATTTGTTAAATATTAACATGTACATGCAAACGAAGTTATAAACTTTCTAACAATTGGCATTAAACAATAGATCAAGCATTAATTACATTCCTGTTTTCTCTCTCCTATGTTTTTTCTTTTGAATTTTTGAATGGGTTCATTAAATACTGAAACGTTAATATTATATATTTTGAAAATTGAAAAGTAATATAGTTGTGTATCTTAGCAATGTTGGTTGCAGTAATAATGAAATATTTATTTAATTGAAAATTCATATCTATTGTTTATATATCGTAGTAAAATAATAATAATATGAATTGGTATAATTAGAGGATAACCTTTTATTTTCTTCCTAGAAATTGTAATTTAGAATTTAATGTTTAGATGAATTGGAATTCTTGAATAATATAAAAAAAAATTATGTAATCAATGGTTTTAGAAAGAGAACCATATGTACAAATGAGTTTAAAAATTGTACATAGTAGTTAAAGATATTGAGGGTGGGTCCCTCCTTTGATTTATATCTATCCTTTGTTCCCATTTCATGTATCGTTCCTTTTAAAATTTCCACCTACCACTGATTTCTAATTTTTTCCTAACATCTTACATTGTTGTTTTCCCTTACCATTTATAACGTGCCATTATTTTTAGTCTATATTCCAATTATCTTGTTTCCTCAATCAATTACTTTTGAAATTTGAATAAAAAGATAAGTGTGGTCCCAAGGGAATTTAATATAGACTATGTCAGTTTTTTTTGTTTTCTTCCTATATATTTATACATCAGCAGCTTTCCATATATATAAATAAAATGGACATGTCATGAAAAAAATCAAAAAAAAGGGAAGGAATTAAAACCCTCCATATATTATATCTTTTCCTCTTCACAAATCCTCATTTTCTCTTCTTCCTCAAAAGAATTAACAGCAGCCCTCTTTCTCTCTCTCTCTCGAAAATCTACAGGAAAGCCCCTCAAAATTGTATGTGTGGACCGGCCCTGCAGGATCCAAGGGTTAACTGCGGGAAATCCTGAGACATTAGCTAGAGTGTCTCGAATCGGTAAGGAGCTCCCCCCTAGCCTTGACTCATGATGGAAACCCAATTCCCAATACGACCCTACGGACTTGATTGTATTACTAGTATGGAGGCATAGTATATGGTAGCTATGCTTCCTAGGATTGATACATTTACTTTGAAATGTTTTTGAAACATATATACACTAGCAATAATATCAAATTCGTTTTTATCGTACCAAGCATGTTTAATCATCAAAAGGTAAAACTCTATCCTATGGTTTGCATTGCATTGTGTGATGGGACTTGAGTCTTATGATGATTCCATTTTTCTAAAAATCATTGCGTTGTTTAACGATTTACTTTAATGCACTAGCAATCCATTGGAATAAAACCCGTTCCACGTTAGTGGCGTGGTCCTTGGATTTGCCTTATTGCTATTAGTTATATTAGTTAAGAATTCTCACACCAGTCCCATGACTGACTCGTAGTTTGTTTCACTTTGCAAACTCGGGTGCCCTCTTTTCCACACGGGCAGTCGAGTAGCTTTTTGCATATATTTATCTTTTGAGCAGGATTCTGGATTGAAGCCTAAAACTGTGTCCAGAGCATAGAAGTCTTCCGCTGTTTATTGTATTTAATTTGCTGTAATTTATCTTCCGCTGTAATTTTATTCGATGTACTCTGATATTCTGTACTCTGATGTAACATTATTATGATGTTTTATAAAAGTCTGTTGTTGTTGTTCTGATGTTGTTGTATTCCCAAAGTTAATGTATTTGAGTTTTGAACGGTCTTAGTCGATTTTGCGATCGATTGGGTCCGGGCGAAATCCGAGCCGTTACAAGATGACAATCGACTATATCCTTGTTTTTTTTTTCTATTACCTTATTAACTTTTATTGTGTCGTAAACTATTATCTTGTCTAGATTCCTTCTTTTATCACTCATGCTAGTAATTACAGAACTCACCGGGCTTTATGTCTGACTAGTTTTCTTTTCTTCTTCGCTCCTCTTTTCCCCCCCAGGTTCTCAGGGTGGAGGACCTCTGAATTGATTGGGTTTTGACTCAGCTTAGATTATTCGAAATTTCTGGTTGACTTACTTTCTACTAGTTCATGTATTGTACCAAGTTTGACTTTCATTTGTATTTGATGTTGAAAGGAATTTTATTTAGTACTCTGATTATGTTGCTTCTCATAGTACAGTAGTGGCTTATGATGAAGTAATTTTATGATGTAATAACTATTATGTTCTTTTTTAAATAATTTTTTAAATTATGATGTGTTTTCATATGCTATCTTGTGAATTTTAGTTTCTATTATGTTATTTTATACATATAAGCTTCATATTCCTTAGCAGAATCCTCATACGGGCGATGTTAAGGGTATGGGGTGTTACATTTGGTATTAGAGCATGAGGATACAAGATTAGAGAAGAGTTTTTGTTTTAAAATATAAAGTCTTTTAAAGAAAAAGTGTTTTCAAAATAAAAGTTTGTTTTGGGAAAACATCCCCTTAAGTCAATTACAATATTCCTTTAATTCCTTCACTGAGTTCTTCCCTCTTTTCCTTTTGCAGCATGTTTGGGGCTCAAAACCTTTCTGAGGGTATCCCAATTCCTACTTGGTTCCATAGGTTCGTGGAAACTATGACGCCAACTGTTTATCCATTAAAATTCATGCACCAGTTAAAGGGTCTAACATATATCCAAAGCTGTGGGTTGAGCACAAGCATGTTTTAAACATAAGACCACTCGAACACTCAAATGCATCGAGCAGGTAAGGGTTGAATATCAAGGCGTAGTTGTTCTTTGCATGGCTCGATCGAACATGGTGTCTCAAAAAGGCTCGGTCGAACATGGTACAATCAACAGATCGATCGAGCAGGCATCCTGTGGGTCAGTCGAGCAGGCATCCTATGGGTCGGTCGAGCAGGCATCCTGTGGATCAGTCGTGCAAGCATCCTATGGGTCGGTCGAACGTTGGTTCGGCTAAATAGCGGGATACAATTATCGATAGCCGGCAGTGGCATTTCTGTAATTTCTCGTATGTTCGATCCATAGCGTGCATATACATAATTCAGCTCACCACTGCACTCCGACTTCTCCTATAAATAGGCCATGGCCTCCATGCTTTTAGGGATCATTTTCCACCACCCTGAAGGGCTGCCAAATTGCTTTCTCTTCTGTTCTAAATTATCCTAGCACTTCCTACCATTCAAAGGTGAAGATCAAGCATTGAATCCATCTTGAAATCCACCAAAAGTGTTCAAGCGTCCTAGAGATTGAAGATCCTCCACCATCTCCTTTGCACTTAGCAAATTCCATCTAATTCTTCGTTGATTGGTGTAGATTAGAGTGAAGCTTATGCGTAAAAGTGATGATCAGTGTATTTTTGAGTGATCCTAAGCTTGTAACTCTTGAATTGTTAATGGAAATCCTTGCCAAAGTGGATGTAGATCTTTCCAAGATCGAACCACTATAAAAACTTTGTGTCTCTTACTTTCTATTGCGATTGTGGTCCCATTTCTTGCCGATTGATGAAGTTCCTTTGTGGCATCTTTGGTGTTTAAGCAAATTTCGGTTTAAACATTTAGCGCCCACCGTGGAGCCGCATTCGTCATTCCTTCTCTCACACTCCTCACAAGGTTAAGAGACTACCATTAAAGTTCTAAATCGCCGCTTTTGCCGAAATCATGGCTAAATCCAAAAAGGCCGCTAGTAAAGCCGCGATAGAAACCAATAATGTCACTAACAAATATACACCGGTTACCAGCCACTTTGAAGTTGGTAAAAACTCGGAAAGTGGAGCCGGTGTGACCAAAACCGAGTTGAATGTCGTTATTGCCAACATGAACCAATGAATGGATGCTTCTACAAAGGCTATGATGATGAAACTTGATGCCATTCTTAGTGCTTGACCAAATCCAGTCCCTAAGAAGGTCCATGTTGATCTCGAAGAAAATAACAGATCACCCGCTTCCGATCATAACCGCAACGACAACATGGAAGACGATTATGACTAGTTGAGTGACAAGGACGAAGCTAACATCGAAGAGTTGAAATCAAAAGCTAATAATCATTCCGAGGTGGATGTTCAAAATGCTACCAACCTTTCCACAGGGGCACCTCCTCGTCTAGAAGACAAAGTACCTAAGCTTTCTAATCAGGACCGTTTGCCTAGACGAACGTTTGGTAAGGAGCTCAGCTTCGCAGAGCGCCACAACATTGAAGAATACATCTCGGATATGATATAACAAATCATGAAGAGAAATCAAGCTAGCAAAAATGATGAAAGAGAATGGGACTTCTCCCCCGATATGACTCCATTCACTGAAAGAATCCTTGAAGAAGAATGTCCAGAGAAGTTCAATCCTCCAACCTTGCCTCCATACAACGGCCTTGTTGATCCTAACTACTTCCTATTCAAATACGAGTGGCATATGAGTGCGGTTAAGGCGAATGATGAGATGAGATGCACATATTTTCCTCTCTACTTAGAAGGTGCTCCATCATTATGGTTCACGAAGCAGCCACCCAAATCCATCGACCAGTTCTCTGACCTAACCAAAAAGTTCAAGGAGCAATTCCGCTTGTATGCTACCAAGGCCAAGGATGCTATAATGCTCTCGGCAATGAAACAGAAGCCAAAGGAAACTGCTAAAGCCTTTCTTAGTCGCTTCAATGTTTCCTTGTCTGAAGTAAGGAATCCAAAGCCATGTATAATTCTCATGGCCTAACTTGACGCTATAGACAAAGCAAGCGAATTCGGGAAATGGATAAAGATGAAGTAGTTGAATATGATTGACAAAATCTATAAGAAAGAAGAGGAGTACAGGAGAATGGATGATAATCCTTTGCCTCTTCAGATCGTTGGTAGTAACCAACTCCTTGAATGTGACACCCCTCATCCATTAATGTCACTCATTAAGAGAATGCATTAAGTTTCGTGAAGCATTATAGGAAAATATAAACAGAAATATTACAAGACAGATATAGAATAGTAGTGGAATTTAAATTTTTATTAAAACATAAATCATTTGGTTCAAAACACAGTTACATCATTAGCCTGAAATGCATAAAGCCCGGTACATCAATTTAAAACTTCTGTCTTGTACTAAAATCATCATAGTACAGAAATACATAAAAAGCATAATCCCAAAAATATAGCCATATCAGAGAAGACAAGAAATCAAGCGGTATGTCAAAGCAGCTCCAAGCAGAATTGAAGAGAGAATCCAAATCAAGCCCGAGTATTCCCACCCGGATAAACTGGGAGGGGAACAAAAGACAAAGAAGAGGAAACAAAATAGGTCAGACATAAAGTCTGGCGAGTCCAGTTACTTTTAGCATATAAATAAGTAACTGCATCATGACAGGCATATAAACTGGATAAGAGAGATAACAGCATATAAGACAGGTATGACAAGGCAAACAGGTTAAACATGATAGAATAAATAGCGCTTCCCTAACACTTTACTTTCTCTACACTAATACTAGAACAACAGATATGTAACAGGATTACATACTCCCTAATTACTTAACAGAAAATGGATGATCCCAAAAGAAATATAATGGTAGTTTTAGGTGTACTCTGGTAACGGGTTTTAACCCAAATAAAATTGACAGATACCTAAATAGAAATAACGGGTGTTAGCCCAAACAGAAACATAGGTAGCCCACAGAAACAGACAAGAATAGATGTACCCTATTTACAATCCCCCAATCGATCGTCTCCTTATCCCATAAATACCCTGTGTCGGACCCACAATAAGGTGTATTACTTCCTAAAGTGGCAACCTATAAAAGGACACAGACCTACTCACTGCTACAGCGGCTTTTTTCCCAGATGCAGGTCGTACTCATGCACGCACATGAGTCCGTTGGAACGCACTAGTACACACCTCCTCTCAAATGAACCTCTTACAACCAGTTCAGTAAGTGTGCCCTAACCACTACCTAATGTGGGGTGCCCCTTTAATACCAGAATGGGTTATTGACTAATATGGGTCCCACACAACAGATGACATAAGCCAACCCTTATAGATCTTGTGTCCCAAACAATCTAAGATTTTAACAGTTTATGCCTAACAGATTTAACAGATTCACATAACCCCCAACAGATTTACGGGTTAAACTTCACAAGTTAACGAGTCCATATAAACCCAACAGATTTAACAGGTTAAGTTTTCTAAATTAACAGGTTCATATAACCCCCACAGATTTAAGAGGTTTACTTAACCCCGCATATTTAACAGTCTTACTTAACCCCACTAATTTAACAGGCTTACTTAACCGCACCGGTTTAACAGACTTACTTAACCCCACATACTTAATAGGTTTACTTAACCCCACAGATTTAACAGCTCATACAATCCTTATGGATTTAAATAGATTAAGTATTACAAGTTCATTACCATACATTCATTTATGGTTATAATGCGCTAGACCTCCCACGTTAAGTCTACCACTTGTGGATGCTGGATATGTCGGTCGGGTCCAGGCAGACTTCTTCCACAAGTCAGACTTAACCTCGTGTCTTAGCACCGTCACGTGTTTATGCACTTAGACCCCTCACATTAGATTCACCACTTGTGGTCGCTAGATATGTCGGTCGGGTCCGAGCAGACTTCCACCACAAGTGTAATCTAACCTCGTGTCTAAAGCACGGTTACAGTTTTCTAATTACTGTAATTCTAGGCAACCACATTCATTAACAAGTATTCCTATTTCATTTTAGGTTTTCATTCCTCTTTCCCAAGTCATATTCATCATGTGTTATTCGCCCAAATTAAGATCTTTAATCACAGTTTGGCTTATGCACCAAATTCATATTCATTCTTTCAATTCAAGTTCTGTCCCAAATTTCCAAATACAAGTTATGCCCCAATTTTAACGAATTAAACAAGCTTCATAGATTCTTTACAGTTCCAATAACATGTTTCACTTAATCTTAAATTAAGCCTACAAATTTTTATGTCCCTAACCACAAGTTATAATTTACCATATAAATCATGCCCCAATTTTTAGTTCGATTTCACAATATAGTTTACGCCCCTAGATCCCAATCGTGATTCAAAGTGCAAGTTATGACCCTAAATTACCATTTCCAATCATTCCCAATTTAACCCAATTTCATTCGTATGCATATTTCAGCTATATCAGCCTAGGCTCAAAAGTAGCTTAGATATAAATATAGCAAAAGGAATAAGAGAGAGAGAGAAAGACAAAATAGGCATAAAACCAACATTAACAGAAACGGGCATATGGTAACAGTAATAGGCATATAAGAACAGATTTGATGAACAGAAATAGGCATATAAGAACAGATCCGACGAACATGTAATAACAGGACCGATTATGCATAGTGTCATGATCATAAACAGGAATGATGAGATCTAATTAGTGAATTTGATACACAATTATAGTAGATCTGATATGATTCCAATAGTCAAAGGCTTAGAGCAAATTCATAAACATGTCAAGATTTCATTTTAATTATTTCTATCTGAAAATAATGTAAACTCACAGAGAATAGATCTAAGAGACAGAAGAATAGTGGTAGATGTTGAAGCATAGATCTCTGAATTTGTCTAACTCTTGTTGTTGTATAAATATAGGTTGTTTTAATCTAGGCAGAGGCAACATCTAGTTCTCCATTGTTTTAGAATGAATAAAACACTGAGAATAGGGTCTAATTTGTTGCCTAGGGTTCATGAATCTCGCTCAGAACTGTGTCCAGGTATAGAAACCGAATTCTTCCCAGATCTGTATGAGGGTCGACCCCCCTTTGGGTGTCGACCCCTAGGTCGACCCCAAAGAGCCTGGGTCGACCCAGTAGGGTCTCGGGTCGAGTTGACCCAGTAGGGTCTCAGGTAGACCCCCAGAATGGGTTGGTTCCGCATTTTTCCTTTCCCGTACGCTGTTTTTATTTTTTTTATTTTTGAGTGTTTTAATTTATTGGTATATATATATAATTCTCTTATGTGTACACAAACTTCTAGGCTTAATAAATTCTTTGTACGATGTCCGTTGTACGCAAACTTGGTGTCTATCTTAAGCAGAATTCCGGGACGATCGCAATGGCGCATTCTATTTTACTTAATTCCCAATATTTAATTAAGTATTTCTTAGTTTATCATCTTAATGTGTTATAAAATTACGGGGTTTTACAATCTCCCCTACTCAAAGGATTCCGTCCCCGAAATTTCTAAGTTAAGAAGAATGCATATCCTAACATCCATCACCTATCTACTCACCCACCAATCACAGGCATCCATTGTCCTTAAATATTTCTAATGCTTATATGAACATATGTAAAGGGGTGTGTGTGTATGTCCCAATACTAATGCGAAGATCGGGCGGTCTACTGATTCAGTCAACCTCCTTAATGCAATATATGTTAGTGCCATGAATCCAACATGTATGCAAATAATCTTATTATAACATGTAAATTCTATATGTGTGCGTAGTTATTCATCCAAGTGCAACATCCATATGATGATACACCCACTTTCATCCATTAGAAGAAGAAAAATGCACACACATCCATATGCAGTCTGAGAGTGATTGAGCCGATCTAGTGCCTAATGTGTGTGTATATGCATCCATGAGCAACCACCATCAAATACTTGCATCCATCAAACATAACATGTCTAAAACACATGTTTGCAACCATGGGATTTTTATCTAAAGATCGAAGATTCGATCGATAGGATACACACGAATGACAAAAGCAAGTACGAATAAAAGCTTGGAAAAAGAAGTTAAGAACATAGTCCCAAAAAGGAAAGGGTATGAAGCGCGGTCCTTGTCTTCAGTCTCCCAAGTCGCATCCTCGTTATCTTCTCCCCGTTGCACTTTTATTAACCTAACCTCTCTGTTGCGCAGTTTCTTAACCTCCGATCCAAGTATACAGGTAGGAACTCGTCTAATTGTCGCCTCCCGTTCTACCTCTGCTTCCTCAAGCATGTTCGGCTTAACTACCCTGTATCGTGCAAACACTTCCATAAACAAGAAATGTGGAAAAACATCATGAATATCCACACATAAGCGAAGAGAGTTGTACGACTTAGTTGCAAAGACGACCGGAGCACCCCATTCTGATATGCTTCGCCTGACCAACACCTTTTCAAGTAGCTCCCCTACTTGTTTGCTGAGCTCCCTCCTTTCCTTACGAGTCATGTGGCGCACAGGTAATGCGACTAGCTTCACATTATCTACCAAATATATCCATAAATCATTCTCGTGCCTCAGTGGTAAGTCCCTAGCCTCCTCAAAACATCTGGATACTCACAAACTACAGGTACAGATCGCAAATCATCGACAAAAGCATCAAGTGATTCTGGGAAATTAAGTATGCTAGACCCTTTTGGGTCACTTGAAATCTCGAGAGTCCTCCTACGACAAGTCAGAAATTTAACGACCCTCCTCTAACAATCTCTAATGGCACCATACATGGCTAGCCAAATTATCCCTAGAATCAAACAATATCCCATTAAACCAAGTACATATGCATCGCACTCAAACTTGACGCCTAACACAGATATTCTCAAAACCCTACAAGTCATAGACAGACAAGTCGTACCACCAATGGGGTTTGAGACAACAACGGGATTCAAAACCATACTTGTACTAAGCTGTAGAGACTCAGTTACAGAATCAGATATAAAAGAGTGAGAAGTGCCAGAATAAAAAAGAGTCCTACCTAGGTGATCGGAAAGAGAAATCAAATTTCCAATAGAAACTTTAATACCTCTGTCCGGTACACTGGCCTCGAGAGCATGCATCTGCCCTCCAGAAGGTCCTGCCCTTTGGCCCTGTCCTTGCTTCTTTGGGCACTCCCTAATATAGTGTCCAACTTCACCATAGTTGAAGCAAGCACTCTTCCTTTTTCTGCAGTCTTTGACCAAATAACCCATGTTCCCGCAACCATGAGATTTCTTTTTGCCTTGAGCTTTGTCGTGCTTTACTCCCTCTTGTTGTTGTTCTTTCTTGGGCCACACTTCCTTGTTTTGTGTTTCCTCAAACCTTAACTTCCTTCTTTTCAGCTTTACCTTCCTCATGCATTAAGGCCATATCAACGAGCCTCTCAAAAGTTGCTCCCGTTGGAATATGAGACATGGCTAACCCATGAAGGGGTTCATTCAGTCCTCTAGCAAACCGCAAAGTTTTCTTATGCGGGTATCTACTAGCTCCAACCCAAACCTTGCTAGTTGGTTGAATTTGTTAACATACTCTTTAACATCCATGCCTCCTAGATTGAGCACCAAGAACCTTTCCATTTGCATGCTTTTCTCAGCTTGAGAAAGAAACTTCATTTCAAACCTCTATCTAAAATCATTCCAAGTCTCAATTGGATGCCCTGCTTGCATCACTTACCACCAGAATGGAGCTTCATCTTTCAGTAGCCAGGCGGCTAACTGAATCTTTCTACGATCGTCCACTTCGAAAATTCCAAACAGATCCTCCGTCTCTTTATGCCAATTCCTTGCCTCTACAAAAGTCTTGGTTCCATAGAACGACTTTCCTCTCTTAGCATAGAAATCTTTGTAGATCTTGGAGAAATTACCTGCACAGAGAGGAGGAGGAGGAACGACGAGTGCATCTGGGGGAGGAACGTCAGCTTAGCCACCAGTAGGCGTTGTGGCGTCTAGATACCTATGGAACCAACCTGGTATCGTAACGCCCTGAGGAATATTAGGTTCCCCAGACATGCTGAAAAGAAAAGAAAAGGGGATTCAAATAGAGAACCGAAAGATATTACATATGGCTGGAAACGAATGGGAAGAATGGAAGGAATTAGGAGACGAAGAATCTGCTGAAAACGAATGGGAAGATAGAAAAATTCGAAGAAGAAAGGATTTTTTGGTTAGACGCATGGAATTAGCTAAACATATTATCCGATCAAATGTAGAACCAGAATGGATGGTTTTATGTCTATTACCAGTCTTGGAGAATATGTTTTCCAAAACAGACTTGTCTTTTGAAAATGCTTTCTTTTAAAACCTTTTTGAAAATACTTTTCAAAATCTTTTATCCGATCTGGTAACCTTCAGCTCTGATACCAAGTGTGACACCTCATGTCCGTTAATGTCACTCATTAAGAGAATGCATTAAGTTTCGTGAAGCGTTATAGGTAAACGAAAACAGAAATATTACAAGACAGATATAAAATAGTAGCGGAATTTAATTTTTTATTAAAACATAAATCATCGTGGTTCAAAGCATAGTTACATCATAAGCCTGAAATGCATAAAGCCCAGTACATCAATTTAAAACTTGTGTCTTGTAATAAAATCATCAGAGTATAGAAATACATAAAAAGCATAATCCCCAAAGTATAGCCATATCAGAGATGACAAGAAATCAAGTGGTACATCAAAGCAGCTCCAAGTAGAGTTGTAGAGAGAATCTAAATCAAGCCCTAGTATTCCCACCCTGAGAACCATGGGGGGGCGAAATAGAAAGAAGAGGAAACGAAATAGGTTAGACATAAAATCTAGCGAGTCCAGTTACTTTTAGCATATAAATAAGTAACTACATCATGACAGGCATATAAACCGGATAAGAGAGATAACAACATATAAGACGGTTATGATAAGGCAAACATGATAAACATGATAGAATAAATAGCGCTTCCCTAACACTTTAATTCTCTGCACCAATACTAGAACAACAGATATGTAACAGGATTACATACTCCCTAATAACTTAACAGAAACAGGATGATCCCAACAAAAATATAATGGTAGTTTTAGGTGTACTCTAGTAACGGGTTTTAACCCAAACAGAATTAATTGATACCTAAACAGGAATAACTGGTGTTAGCCTAGATAGAAACACAAGTACCCCACAGAAACTGATAGGACTAGATGTACCATATTTACTACCCCCAATCGATCGGCTCCCTATCCCGTAAATACCCTGTGTCGGCCCCACAGTAGGGTGTATTACTTCCTAAAGTGGCAGCCTACAGAAGGACACAGACCTATTTACTAGTGCTACAATGGCTTATTTTCCCAGATGCATGTCGTACTCATGCACGCACGAGAGTCCATTGGAACGCGCTAGTACGCACCTCCTCTCAGATGAACCTCTTACAATTAGTTCAGTAAGCGTGCCCTGAACCCTACCTAGTGCGGGGTCCCCCTTTAATACCAGAATGGATTACTGACTAATATGGGTCCCACACAATAGATGACACAAGCCAATCCTTACCGATCATGTGTCTCAACTATCTAGGATTTTGACAGGTTTTGCCTAACAGATTTAACAGATTCACATGACCCCCTACAGATTTATGGACTAAACTTTACAAGTTACAGGTCCATATAACCCCAACAGATCTAACATGTTAAGTTTTCAAAATTAACAAATTCGTATAACCACCACAAATTTAACAGGTTTACTTAACCCCACAGATTTAACAGGTTTACTTAACCCTACCAATTTAACAGGTTTACTTAACCATACAGATTTAACCGGCTTACTTAACCCTACCGATTTAACAGGCTTACTTAACCCAACCGATTTAACAGGCTTACTTAACCCCACATACTTAATAGATTTACTTAACCCTACATATTTAACAGGAACATACAATCCTTATGGATTTAAACAGGTTAAGTATTACAAGTTCATTACCATACATTCATTTATGGTCATAATGCGCTAGACCTCCCATATTAAGTCTACCACTTGTGGACGTTGGATATGTCGGTCGGGTTCGAGCAGACTTCTTCCACAAGTCGGACTTAACCTCGTGTCTTAGCACCATCACGTGTTTATGCACTTAGACCCTTCACATTAGATTCACCACCTGTGGTTGTTGCATATGCCAGTCGGGTTCGGGCAGACTTCCACCACAAGTGCAATCTAACCTCGCGTCTAAGCGCGGTTAAAGTTTTCTTATTATTGTAATTCTAGGCATCTTCTTTCATTAACAAGTATTCCTATTTCATTATAGGTTTTCATGCCCCATTCCCAAGTCATATTCATCGTGTGTTATATGCCCAAATTCATATTCATGCTTTCAATTCAAGTTCTGCCCCAAATTTTCAAATACAAGTTATGCCCCAATTTTAACGGATTAAACAAGCTTCACAGATTCTTTACATTTTCAATAACATGTTTCGCTTAATCTTAAATTAAGCCTACGGATTTTTATGTCCCTAACCACAAGTCATAATTTATCATATAAATCATGCCCCAATTTTTAGTCCAATTTCACAATATAGTTTATGCCCCTAGATCCCAATCGTGATTCAAAGTGCAAGTTATGCCCACAAATTACCATTTCCAATCATTCCCAATTTAACCTAATTTCGTTGTACGCATATTTCAGCGATATTGGCCTTGGCTCGAAAGTAGCCTGACTATAAAAATAAAAAGGAATAAGAGAGAGAAGGACATAATAGCCATAAAACCAACAGTAACATAAATGGGCATATGATAGCAGAAATAGGCATATTAGAACAAATTTGACAAACATATATAGGCATATAAGAACAGATCTGATGAACATGTAATAACAGGACCGATTATGCATAGTGTCATGATCATAAATAGACATGATGAGATCTAATCAGTGAATTAATTATACAAATATAACAGATCTGATATGATTCCAATAGTCAAAGGCTTAGATCTAATTCATAAGCATGTCAAGATTGCATTTTAATCATTTCTATCTAAAAATAACGTAGACTAACAGAGAATAGGTCTAAGAGATAGAATAATAGTTGCAGTTGTTGAAGCATAGATCTCTGAATTTGACTAACTCTTGTTGTTGTAGAAATATAGGTTATTTTAATCTAGGCAGAGGCAGCATCTAATTCTCCATTGTTTTAGAATGAATAATACACTGAGAATGGGGTCTGATTTATAGCCTAGGGTTCACGAATCTCGCTCAGAACTGTGTTCAGGTGCAGAAAACGAATTTTGCCCAAATCTGTATGGGGGTCGATGCCAAAGAGCCTAGGTCGATCCCTGGGTCGACCCAGTAGGGTCTCGGGTCGAGTCGGCCCAGCAGGGTCTTAGGTTGACCCCCAAAATGGGTCGGTACCACATTTTACCTTTCCTGTATACTGTTTTGAATTTTTTGATTTTTGAATATTTTAACTAATTTGTATATATATAATTCTCTTGTGTGTATACAAACTTCTAGGCTTAATAACTTCTTTATATGGTGTCCGTTTTATGCAAACTTGGTGTCTATCTTAAGAAGAATTCCAAGATGAATGCAATGGCGTAGTCTGTTTTACTTAATTCCCATTATTTAATTAAGTATTCCTTAGTTTATCATCTTAATGTGTTATAAAATTATGGGGTGTTACATTCTCCCCTACTCAAAGGATTTCATCCCCGAAATATCCAAGTTAAGAAGAATGTATATCCTAACAACCATCACCCATCTACTCATCCACCAATCACAGGTATCCATTGTCCTTAAATATTTCTAATGCTTATATGAACGTATGCAAAGGTGTGTGTATATGTCCCAATACTAATGTGAAGATCAGGCGGTCTACTGATTCAGTCGACCTCCTTAATGCAATGTATGTTAGTGCCATAAATCCAACATATATGCAAATAATCTGATTATAACATGTAAGTTCTATATGCGTGCGCAGTCATTCATCCAAATGCAACATCCATATGATGATATACCCAATTTCATCCATTAGAAGAAGAAAAGTGCACACAAATCCATATGCAGTATGAGAGTGATTGAGCCGATCTAGTGCCTAATGTGTATATATGCCTTCACGAGCAACCATCAGCAAATACTTGCATCCATCAAACATAACATGTCTCAAAAACATGTTTGCAACCATGGGGTTTCTATCTAAAGATCGAAGATTCAATCGATAGGATACACACGAATGACAGAAGCAAGTACGAATAAAATTGGAAAAAGAAGTTAAGAACATAGTCCCAAAAATTGAAAGGGTATGAAGTGCAATCCTTATCTTCAGTCTCCCAAGTTGCATCCTCGTTGTCTTCTCCCCATTGCACTTTTATTAACCTAACCTCCATGTTTCGCACTTTCTTAAACTCCGATCCAAGTATACGTAGGAACTCGTCTAATTGTCGCCTCCCGTTCTACCTCTATTTCCTCAAGCATATTTGGCTCAATTACCTCTGTTGTATCGTGCAAACACTTCCATAAATAAGAAATGTGGAACACATAAGCAAAACGAGTTGTACGCCTTAGTTGCAAAGAAGATCGGAGCACCCCATTCTGATATGCTTCGCCTAACCAAAACCTTTTCAAATAGCATCCCTACTTGTTTTCTGAGCTCCCTCCTTTCCTTAGGAGTCATGTGGCGCACAGGTAATGCGAATGGTTTCACATTATCTACCAAGTATATCCATAAATCATTCTCGCGCCTCGGAGGTAAGTCCCTAACCTCCTCAAAACATCTGGATACTCATAAACTCAGGTATAGATCGCAAATCATCGATAGAAGCATCAAGTGATTCTGGGAAACTAAGCATGCTAGACCCTCTTGGATCACTAGAAATCTCAAGAGTCCTCCCACGGCAAGTCAGAAATTTAACGACCCTCCTCTAACAATCTAGAATGGCACCATACATAGCTAGCCAATCCATCCCTAGAATCAAACAGTATCCCATAAAACCAAGTACATATGTGTCGCACTCAAACTTGACGCCCAGCACAGATATTCTAAAACCCCAACAAGTCATAGACAGATGAGCCATAACACCAACGGGGTTTGAGACAACAACGTGATCCAAAACCATACTAGTACTAGGGTGCAAAGATTCAACTATATAATCAGATATAAAAGAGTGAGAAGTGCCAGAATAAAAAAGAGTCCTACCTGGGTGATCGGAAAGAGAAATCAAACCTTCAATAGAAAATTTCATACCTTTGTCTGGTACACTGGCCTCGAGCGCATGCATCTGCCCTCCAAAAGGTTCTACCCTTTGTCCCTGTTCTTGCTTTTTTGGGCACTCCCTAATATAGTGTCCGACTTCACCATAGTTGAAGCAAGCACTCTTCCTTTTTATGCAGTCTTTGACCAAATAACCCACGTTCCCGCAACCATGAGATTTCTTTTTGCCTTAACCTTTGTCGTGCTTTCCTCCCTCTTGTTATTGTTCTTTCTTGGGCCACACTTTCTTGTTTTGTGTTTCCCCAACCTTAACTTCCTTCTTTTTAGCTTTATCTTCCTCATGCATTGACGCCATATCAACGAGCCTCTCAAAAGTTGCTCCCATTGGAATATGAGACATGGCTAACCCATGAAGGGGTTCATTCAGTCCTTTAGCAAACCGCAAAGCTTTCTTATGAGGGGTATCTACTAGCTCCGACCCAAACCTTGCTAGTTGGTTGAATTTGTTAACATACTCTTTAAAAGTCATGCCTCCTTGCTTGAGCGCCAAGAACCTTTCCATTTGCATGCATTTCTCGGCTTGAGAAAGAAACTTCATTCAAACCTCTATCTAAAATCATTCTAAGTCTCCACTGGACTCCCTGCTTGCGTCACTTCCCACCAGAATGAAGCTTCATCTTTCAGTAGCCAGGCAGCTAGCTGAATCTTCCTATGATCATCCACTTTGAAAATTCCAAACACATCCTCTGTCTCTTTTAGCCAATTCCTTGCCTTAACAAAAGTCTCAGTTCCATGGAATGGCTTTCCTCCCATAGCACAGAAATCTTTGCTGGTCTTAGAGAAATTATATGCATGTGGAGGAGGAGGAACGATGGGTGCAGCTGGGGGAGGAACGTCATCTTAGCCACTAGCAAGCGTCGTGGCCTCTAGATACCTACGAAACCAGCCTGGTATCGTAACACCCTCAGGAATATTAGATTCCCCAGACATGCTAAAAAGAAAAGAAAAAGAGATTCAAACAGAGAATTGAAAGATATTACAAATGGCTTTGGAGAATATGTTTTTCAAAACAGACTTTTCTTTAGAAAACGCTTTCTTTTAAAACCTTTTTGAAAATACTTTTCAAAATCTTTTATCCGGTCTGGTAACCTTTAGCTTTGATACGAAGTGTGACACCCCACGTCCGTTAATGTCAATCATTAAGAGAATGCATTAAGTTTCGTGAAGCGTTATAGGTAAACAGAAACAGAAATATTACAAGATAGATATAGAATAACAACAGAATTTAAATTTTTATTAAAACATAAATCATCGTGGTTCAAAGTATAGTTACATCGTAAGCCTAAAATGCATAAAGCCCAGTACATCAATTTAAAACTTCTGTCTTGTACTAAAATCATTAGAGTACAGAAATACATAAAAATCATAATCCCAAAATATAGCCATATCAGATAAGACAAGAAATCAAGCGGTACATCAACGTAGCTCCAAGTAGAATTGAAGAGAGAATCCAAATCAAGCCCGAGTATTCCCACCCTGAGAACCTGGGGGGAACGAAAGAGAAAGAAGAGGAAACAAAATAGGTCAGACATAAAGTCTGGCGAGTCTAGCTACTTTTAGCATATAAATAAGTAACTGCATCATGACAGGCATATAAACTGGATAAGTGAAATAACAGCATATAAGACAGGTACGACAAGGAAAATCGGATAAACATGATAGAATAAATAGCGCTTCCCTAACGCTTCACTTTATCTGCACCAATACTAGAACAACATATTTGTAACGGGATTACATATTCCCTAATTGCTTAACAGAAATAGGATGATACAGACAGAAATATAGTGGTAGTTTTAGGTGTACTCTAGTAACAGGTTTTAGCCCAAACAGAATTAACCGATACCTAAACAGGAATAACAGGTGTTATCCTAGATAGAAACACAGGTACCCCACAGAAACTGACAAGACTAGATGTGTCTTATTTACTACCCCCCCCCCCCCAAATCGATCGACTCCCTATCCCGTAAATACCCTGTGTCAGCCCAACAGTAGGGTATATTACTTACTAAAGTGGCAATCTATAGAAGGACACAGACCTATTTACTGGTGCTACAGTGGCTTACTTTCCCAGATGCAGATCGTACTCGTGCACGCACATGAGTCCATTGAAATGCGCTTGTACACACCCCCTCTCGGATGGACCTCTTACAATCAATTCAGTAAGCGAGCCCTAACCCCTACCTAGTGCGGGGTCCCCCTTTAATACCAGAATGGGTTACTGACTAATATGGGTCCCACACAACAGATGACACTAGCCAACCCTTATAAATCTTATGTCCCCAACTATCTAGGATTTTGACAGGTTATGCCTAACAGATTCACATAACCCCTACAAATCTACGGGTTAAACTTTACAAGTTAACAGATCTATATAACCCCTAGAGACTTAACAGGTTAAGTTTTCTAAATTAACAGGTTCGTATAACCCCCACAGATTTAACATGTTTACTTAATCCTACAGATTTAACAGGTTTACTTAACCCCACCGATTTAACAGGTTTACTTAACCACACAGATTTAACAGACTTACTTAACCCCAACGATTTACCAGGCTTACTTAACCCCACAGGTTTAACAGGCTTACTTAACCCCACATACTTAATAGGCTTACTTAACCCCATAGATTTAACAATCTCATACAATCCTTATGGATTTAAACAGGTTAAGTATTACAAGTTCATTAACATATATTCATTTATGGTTATAATGCGCTAGACCTCCCAAATTAAGTCTACCACTTATGGATACTGGATATGTCGGTTGGGTTCGAGCAGACTTCTTCCACAAGTCGGACTTAACCTCGTGTCTTAGCACCATCACATGTTTATGCACTTAGACCCCTCACATTGGATTCACCACCTGTGATCACGGGATATGCCGGTCGGGTCTAAGCAGACTTCCACCACAAGTGTAATCTAACCTTGTGTCTAAGCGCGATTATAGTTTTCTAATTACTGTAATTCTAGGCATCTTCTTTCATTAACAAGTGTTCCTATTTCATTATAGGTTTTCATGCCCCTTTCCCAAGTCATATTCATCATGTGTTATATGCCCAAATTAAGATCTTTAATCACAGTTTGCCTTATGCCCCAAATTCATATTTATGCTTTCAATTCAAGTTCTGCCCCAAATTTCCAAATACAAGTTATCCCCCAATTTTAACGGATTAAACAAGCTTCATAGATTCTTTACAATTCCAATAACATATTTCGCTTAATCTTAAATTAAGCCTACAGATTTTAATGTCCCTAACCACAAGTCATAATCTACCATATAAATCATGCCTCGATTTTTAGTCTAATATCACAATATAGTTTATGCCCCTAGATCCCAATCGTGATTCAAAGTGCAAGTTATGCCCCAAAATTAACATTTCCAATCATTCCCAATTTAACCCAATTTCGTTCGTACGCATATATCAACGATATCGGCCTAGGCTCGAAAGTAGCCTGGCTATAAAAATAAAAAGGGAATAAGAGAGAGAGAAGGACAAAATAGGCATAAAACCAACAGTAACAGAAATGGGCATATGATAGCAGAAAAAGGCATATAAGAACAGATCTGATGAGCAGAAATAGGCATATAAGAACAGATCTGATGAACATGTAAAAACAGGACTGATTATGCATAATGTCATGATCATAAACAGGCATGATGAGATCTAATCAGTGTATTAGATAAAAAAATATAGCAGATCTGATATGATTCCAATAGTCAAGGCTTTGATCTAATTCATAGGCATGTCAAGATTGCATTTTAATTATTTCTGTATAAAAATAACGCAGACTCACAGAGAATAGATCTAAGAGACAGAAGAATAGTTGCAGATGTTGAAGCACAGATCTCTGAATTTGTCTAACTCTTGTTATTGTAGAAATATAGGCTATTTTAATCTAGGCAGAGGCAGCATCTAATTCTCCATTGTTTTAAAATGAATAAAACACTGAGAATAGGGTCTTAATTATAGCCTAGGGTTCATGAATCTCGCTCAGAACTGTGTCTAGGTGCAGAAACCGAATTCTGCCCAGATCTGTATGGGGATCGACCCCAAAAAGCCTGGGTCGACCCCCCCCTTGGGTGTCGACCCCAAAAAGCCTGGGTCGACCCAACAGGTTCTCATGGTCGAGTCGACCCAGCAGGGTCTCGGGTCAACCCCCAGAATGGGTCGGTTCCGCATTTTGCCTTTCCCGTACGCTGTTTTGAATTTTGTTGATTTTTGAATATTTTAATTTGTTTATATATATAATTCTCTTGTGTGTATACAAACTTACAGGCTTAATAACTTCTTCATACGATGTCCGTTTTATGAAACTTGGTGTTAATCTTAAGCAGAATTCTGAGACGAACGCAATGGCGCAGTCTATTTTATTTAATTACCAATATTTAATTAAGTATTCCTTAGTTTATCATCTTAATGTGTTATAAAATTATGGGGTGTTACATTGAAGCTCTTAAAAGTGTTGTTATTCAATCCAATCAAAAGAACACTCAGGGTCAGAAGTGCACAAATGACAGGAATGACAACAAGTCTATTAAGAAGTTCCATCTTCTTGATTCATCAAAGCTAACTCCTTCAATGACACTCTGCGAACCGCTACCTTGATACAAAGGACGCAGAAGATTACCCGGAGCCTCGACCAGTAAAAATGAATGACCATATGACCAGATCCGGAAAGTTCTGCAGGTTCCACAATCAACCAGACCACAATACCAATGAATGTAGGCATCTGAAATCTTTGATTGAAGTGCTAATTAGGAAGAACCGTTTGCAACAATATGGGAGGAATTCCCAAGATACAAATCCTTTTGCAACTGCCCAAGGCAAGGGGCATCAAATGACCAATCCGGTCCAAGCAACATAGCTTCGGCTCAAACTAATCCAAGGCTGATAAGCAACTAACGACCATTGAAGATGATCAAATATCTATGACTTAGAATAAGCGATCATTATCACTTTTACTTTACTTCTTGCATTACTTTTCTCTTTGTTATGTTCTACTTTCTTGTAAAAAGCCTATAATGATTTACATGCATTGAACCGAACAATGGCTTTATGAACGAAATCTTATCCTGCCTGTATAAATCTCTGACTCGCAACATATACATGAAAATTTGCTAAAGACAATTTTCTCATTACAGGTTGTTCCGTAGGCGTTCGTTTCCTTAGGGTCTGACCAGATGATACAGTCCTATTAACACCAATTCAAGAGTTAAATTGCCATAACCATCGATAACATAACGAAAGGATGAAAACACCATTTTGAAGAGTGAATAAGGATAGTCCCAATGAGTCAAATGGTGGAGAGAGAAACGAATAGCCATGGATCCGAAACTTCAAAGGTTCGCTGGAATTCATTGCGCGAAATGAAGCGCTGGAGTTCACAATAAGTGAAATGAAGTGTGGGAGTTCGTGGCGCGAAGCAATGCAACCCACCAAAGGTTCGCTGGAATTCGTTGCGCGAAACGAAATGCTGGAGTTCACTATAAGTAGGGCTGCCAACGGATACTTTCGGATACGGATAGTGCTATATCCGTACCGCATCCGAAACCATTTTCGGATATCGGATATCCGCATCCGCGGATACGGACGGATATCGGATAATTACCGCTCCGCCAACGATTGATAAATCAGTGAACATAAATGATTTTTTTTAGCTTAATATTAAGCTTTTTCAACCTAATCGATTGCTAAAGTGCTAAAAATAAATAAATATGATGATAATATATAATTTTGAACAATTAACATGCGCTTAGTAGATTTTTAATTTTGCAAATTAATAAATTAGTATATTTAATTATGTTAAAATACATATAATTTAAGCTATAATTAGGAAAAAACGGACGGATAATTTTCGGATGCGGATATGGCTATATCCGCATCCGCATCCGCTTTCTCGGATTTCAGATATTTATCCATTTTTTCGGATATGAATGCGGACGGATTTCGGATTTTTCGGGTATCCATTGACAGCCCTAACTATAAGTGAAACGAAGCATGGGAGTTCATGGCGCGAAGCGATGCAATCCACCAAAGGTTCGCTGGAATTCGTTGCGTGAAACAAAGCGCTGGGGTTCACTATAAGTAAAACAAAGCATGGGAGTTTGTGGCACAAAGCGATGCAACCCACCAAAGGTTCGCTGGAATTCATTGCGTGAAACGAAGCGCTGGAGTTCACAATAAGTGAAACAAAGCGTGGGAGTTTGTGGCGCAAAGAGATGCAACCAACCAAAGGTTCCCTGGAATTCGTTGCACAAAACGAAACGCTGGAGTTCATTATAAGTGAAACGAAGTGTGGGAGTTTGTGGCGCGAAGCGATGCAACCCACCAAAGTTTTGTTGGAATGCGTTGCGCGAAATGAAGTGCTAGAGTTCACTATAAGTGAAATGAAGTGTGGGAGTTCGTGGCGTGAAGCGATGCAACCCACCAAAGTTTCGTTGGAATCCATTGTGCAAAACGAAGCGCTGGAGTTCACTATAAGTGAAACGAAGCGTGGGTGTTTGTGGCGTGAAGCAATGCAACCCACCAAAGTTTCGTTGGAATTTGTTGCGCGAACAAAGCGCTGGAGTTCACTATAAGTGAAAAGAAGCATGGAAATTTGTGGCGCGAAGCGATGCAACCCACCAAAGGTTCGCTGGAATTCGTTGCATGAAATAAAGCGCTGGAGTTCAATATAAGTGAAATGGAGCATGGGAGTTCGTGGCGCAAAGCGATGCAACCCACCAAAGGTTTGCTTGAATTCATTGTGCGAAATAAAGCGCTGGAGTTCACTATAAGTGAAACAAAGCGTAGGAGTTTGTGGCGTGAAGCGATGCAACCTCATCTAAACGTCGTTGGAGTTCGTACTACGAAACGATGCGACAACCAAAAATCCTTTCCATAGAAAAAGCAGCTTCTACGTAGAAGAAATCAACAATGATCAATGAACTCTATAGTTTTGATTTTATTGGCAAAAGGGGATGAACGTTTGGATAAAACGACCTCCTCGAAACACGGGGCATCCAATGGAATCTCTGACGTCAAAGCTGATTAGTAAAGCAGACAAACACTGAGCTATTTTAAACCAAAGACCCCTCTGATGGGGCACCCAGTCGATTATCAGTGCCATATATGCATGACCTGACTACGATAAACCCTGGGATACAAAAGACAACTTCAGGAGTGCATGTTCAAATCCGACCTCCGAAGGGCCTAAAGTTTCCGACATGAAAAGAAAACATGTGTGGAATGCAGAACAAGAAAGTACGACAAAGCAAAAATAAAAGCTTAAAGTACAACAAGAAGAACTCATTTCCATCACAAGTTCGACACAGAGGTTTCTAACACAAAGTAGCATAAAAGTACTAAGCGAGGGCCGACACCCGCATATACAACCGGTCTAAAACATAAGTGCATAGAAGAAAATAACAAAGGTGAAACAAGAAGCTTATGTCCTCTTTTCTTCTTTCCATCACTAGGTCGTTTCCCAACATAAGCAGAGAAGGAAGGGAGTGTACAGGTCGGTTCCGTCTTGTCCTCAAGACTTGCTAATTCTGCAATAATCTTGTCCCGGGATTTAAGAGCCTGGATAAGCGCAGCTTTGTCCTTCTCTAAAGTAGAGAAGCGTTCAATGTTCTCCCTGTTTAGCCTTTGAAGATCACAAGAAAATGTATTCCAGACACCTAATTTGTGCACAGTATAGTTCTTGATAAGGTCAAAATGCCTCTCCAGCCAATCCTTAGCAGCATCAAGTTGTGCCAGTGAGTGATTTTTTATAACGTCCAGATCATCAGGGACTGATCGTTTGTCAGATTGGTGTATATCCAAGTCAAATTGGTCAAAGTGCGACCCTTGTAGATACCAACCCTCGAGTTGTTCAGCAAGTTCAGAGCCGCATGACCGAGGAGTTTAATAAGGCCTGTCTATGATTGTTTAAAGGTCGTCCAGAGTTGGAGCAACAAAGGATGTACCCAAGGAGGGTTAGTCGGAAGTGGTCTGAGTATCAGATGCAGAGTGCTTGTCCGATCTATGGCGTTTCCAAGAGCTGCGCTTGCTCAAGATCTCCCTAATTCTTGTATGATTAGTAGACATCTTACACAAATAACAGCATTTGAAAATAAATAACAGATAAGGTTTGTGTTTAGGGCTCGTGATCAAAGAGAATCATTGGATCAAAGAGTATCAAGTTATCCCAACCCGTCGGTACCAGATTATATCTGGACAACTGTTATCAAACTAGTTTAAACCGACCGTGCTAAAGCCTGAGTAAAACCAAGCATAACCAGCATTAAGGTCGAACATGTCCGAACTCATAAGGGTCGATCAGGCCAGAGTGTAACGGGTTCAAGCATGGTTAAGAAATTCAAGTCAAGCAGGCGAGAAGTTTGTGGAACTATATTCTAAATGATCAAGTGTGCAAGGCAAGAAAATGGTGTTAAGATGGCATGTGTAAACAGTAAATTTCAATGCGTGTTGCAAGTACCAGACATAAGCGAACATGATCAAACCCATGCAGTTCAAATATGCACGAGCCCAAACAAGGACGAGCATGCTCGACCCCGTAAGGGTTGAACATGTCCAAACCCAGACATGTTCAAACATGTTCGAACCTCAGCCGAGTCGAACATGTTTTGACCCTCATATGGGTCAAAGATGTCCGACCCCATATGAATCGAACATGTCAGAACCCATGCAGGGTCAGGCATGCTCAAACCTCAGTTGGGATCGAGCACGTTTGAACCTCAACTGGCTCGAACATGCCCGACCCCTGTCTGGTCAAACGCATTCGAATTTAGGGGACATGGAATCCTATTATGGGCAACATGATCAGACTTGGTAATGAGCGTAAATATTAGACACAAGACTTTGAGATGCAAGCACATGAGTAGATCAATAGATTGAATAAAGTTTCATGTTACAAGCATTTATTCAAAAATCTTATATGTGTCAAGTACAAACGAGAAATTTGAGGGGTCCTGTTTAATTCAAAATCCTCAAGTACTTACAAAAACAACCCTAGACCAATCCAGTTTAGTCCCTCATCATTACAATCATTATAACCTCAAATATCCAGTTCAAATCCAAGCCGTACGCACAAGACATTTCAACGCAATCTCTTAACCATTTCATAAACCAAAAGCATTATAAATAAAAAGAAAATCACCTTTGTTTGGCTAAGCACTTCAAATCAGAGAAAACCTTCAGTTTGATTCGAAGATGATCGAGTCTTGTTGTAAATGTCGAGTATGGCTGATGAATTGATGATGATTGTTGAGATGATTTGGATGAAGCTCCAAAAAAGAACTAACTGTAATATTGCAATGCAAGATTCTTCATGAAAAATGAAGCGGCCGCCATTAATCAGTTTTTCAGAGGAAGTAAACAAAGTGGAAAAGTGAGGAGCCGAGGTAATATAAAGGACCGGGAGACGAAGAGCCATGTTCGACCTAGGTGGTTTGGTCGACCCAAAAGGTGTGTTCGACCCTGAACAAGTTCGACCCGAATCGTTTAATAGACGTGTCCGAACCAGAGTGCATGTTCGATCCATGATACCTTGTTCGACCCAAATTATATGTTTTATGACATGCATGTTTGATACTCGACCCACAATGGCACCGGGCTTCTTGATCTACGGAAAACTAAGGTTTGACCCATTAAATGGTGCTATATTTCAAAGCTCGTAATTTTTACAAAAATAAGAACTACAAACTTCGAGGGGCAAATGTTTATCCATTAAAATTCATACACAAGTTAAAGGGTCGAACATATGTCCAAAGCTATGGGTCAAGCATAAGCATGCTTTAAGCATAAAGCCACTCGAACATCTCAAATAGATCGAGCAGGTAAGTGTCGAATATCAAGGGACAGTTGTTCTTTGCATGGCTCGATCGAACATGGTGTCTCAAAAAGGCTCAGTCGAACAGGGCACAATCAATGGGTCGGTTGAGCAGGCATCCTATGGGTCGGTCAAGCATGCATCCTGTAGATCGGTCGAGAAAGCATCCTATGGGTCGGTCAAACATTGGTTAGGCTAAACAGCTGGATACAATTGTTGACAACTGGCAGTGGCATTTCCATAATTTCTCATATGTTCGATCCATAGCCTGCATATACATATTTCAGCTCACCACTGCACTCCAACTTCTCTTATAAATAGGCCATGGCCTCCATGCTTTTAGGGATCGATTTCCACCACCCCGAAGGGCTGCCAAATTGCTTTCTCTCCTGTTCTAAGCTATCTAACACTTCCTACCATTCAAAGGTGAAGATCAAGCATTGAATCCATCGTGAAATCCACCAAAAGTGTTCAAGCATCCTAGAGATTGAAGATCCTCCACCATCTCCCTTGCACTTAGCAAATTCCATCTAATTCTTCGTTGATTGGTGTAGATTAGAGTGAAGCCTACGTGTAAATGTGATGATGAGTGTATTTTTGAGTGATCCTAAGCTTGTAACTCTTGAATTGTTAATGGAAATCCTTGCCAAAGTGGATGTAGATCTTTCCAATATCGAAGCACTATAAAAACTTTGTGTCTCTTACTTTCTATTGCGATTGTGATCCCATTTCTTACCGAGTGGTGAAGTGCCTTTATGGTATCTTTGGTCTTTAAGCAAATTTCAGTTTAAATTCCAGTCGAAGGGTAAGAGAATGCCCAAGCTCCTGCTCCATCCATGGTAGCTCCTCCTAACCCACCACCGGCGGCTGATTTCCCTAAGCTTTGTAAAGATTTCACTACTTTAGGCGGCAAGACCTTCCTTGGTTCAAGGAATTTTGTTGAGGCCTGCGTTTGGCTCAGGAATACGGAACGCATATTTGGACTTTTGGGGATTGAGGATAAGAGGAGAGTTCAGTTGGCTACATGACAATTGAAGGGCGAGGCTTCTTATTGGTGGGAGATGGCTGAGGCAGATTGTGGTATCGAGATTTGGAATGAGTTTAAGGAGAGATTTGAATGGAAGTTTCTATCTCAAGCGGAAGAGGGCATGCAATTGGAGAAATTTATAGGACTGAGACAGGTTGATATTTCTATGAAGGAATATGTTAATCAGTTCAATGAGCTTGCTAGGTTTGGGATGGATTTGGTGAATACGGCTCATAAGAAGGCTGTGAGATTTGCTAAGGTTCTGAATCATCCCCTACAAGTACTTGCTTTGACTCATATCCCGATGGGTGATACATTCGAGAATCTTGTTGAGATGGCATTTATGCATGATAAAAGGAAGGTAATAAAAAGAAGGGCGAGTGGCCAGAGAAAGCTCAAATAAAGAATATTAAATGCCATGGGTGTGGCATGATGCGCCATTTTGTAAGGGACTGTGGGAAGACTGCCAAGAAAGGAATTATTTTAATTGTGGACAATAGGGTCATTATAGTAAGTAGTGTCCTCAAAAGCAAAGGCAAGGGGCTTGTTCATTTGGAGCGCATGTGCATGCTTTAGAGTGACTCAGGCCAGTGGTGGTCAGGATAGAGGCAGGAAGGTCACAGTTGAATTTTGATCTCTCTTTATGACTTTCCATTTAGGACATTATTTGATTCTAGTGCTTCTCATTTATTTATTTCTACTTCCTTAGTCGATTGTTTGCAATTTTGTATATCTCTTATTTCGGATCCAGTAGTAGTTTCAAACCCTATATGGGGTTCGACTCATTTGTCTATAATTTGCAAGACCTTAAGACTTTCTATATTAAGCGTCGAGTTTAATTGTGACACCCATGTATAGAGGTTTTCTAGGTAGGGTATTATTTTGTGGATGAATTGGCTAGCCATGTATGGTGCCATTCTTGACTGCGAGAGGAGGGTAGTGAGATTGATGACTTGTCATCGCAGGGCCCTCGAGATATCTTAAGACCCGCAAGGGTCAGTCCTGTTGAGCTTCTTAGAGTCCCTAGGTACTTTTATTTATGATCTTAGCTTAGTTCCCATATTGAGATATTTTTCGGGTGTATCTGAGTAGGGGAGAGGGCTACCTCCAAGATGAGAGATCAACTTTCAGATTTATTTGATACAGAACGCTAAGCCTATTGCATTGCCAGTGAACCATATGGCTTCGAGGGAAAGAAGGGAACTGAGTAAGCAAGTGGGTGAGCTGTTAGAGAAAGGCTTTATGGGACATATTATATCTGAGTAGGGAGCACCAGTCGTTTTCTCTACTAAGCAAGATGACTCTCTCCATCTATGTGTAAAAACCCGTAACTTCCCCGTAAAGGAAAGCGTCGGATAGTTCGAGAACAAACCACAGCAGGACACATACAGAAGAACGTTTCATTGTATATTACAACAATGCATCAGATTATAAGAATATACAGAGTATAAATGAATATTACACAGAAATATCAGAGATTTAAATTACATTTAAATACATAGCAGCGGAAAATAATACAATACACAACTAGAAGTAGATATACGGATACAAAGCTTTCCGGATATCGTTCCAGCTGTAAACCAGGATCCTGTGAATATAAATCTGCAAAACCAAAACTACTAGCTGCCCGTGTCGAAAATAGGGGCACCCAGAGTTTAGGTTAAAACAATAAACTCCAGGTCAGTCATGTGACTGGTGTGAGAACTAAAACAGTTGTTATTCTTTATTTTAAAAGTTAGGTAAATCAAGGGATTACGCCGTATAACACGGAACGGGTTTCCTCCCAAGAATACCAGTGCATAAAACAAACAGCGCAATGCTAAATAAAGAAAAATGAAGCTGTTATAAGACCCAGGTCCCATCACACAATGCAACGTAGCCGAGGATAGGGTTTTCCCTTATAACAGCCAAAGAATGCTTGATACGTTTAAAACAAATCATTTGATACTATTATAAGTGTATAGTGTATAAAACACTTCAAATCATAAGTATCAATCATAGGCGGCATGAATGACCCATAACACTATGTCGCCATATATAAGTTTACAATCAAAACCGCAAATGTCGTATTGGAAGTTGGGTTATCATTTATGGTATGAACCGAGGCTAGGGGCAAGATCCTCACCGATTCGAGACGCTCTAGCCCGTGTCTCAGGATCAGAGCTCGAGTGACCCTTGGAGCGACAGGGCCGGTCCACCGATGTGGATTAAAATTCCTGAACACTGCGTTTCCCCGCCCTTTGGGGCGTAAGCCTGGCCCGTCAGCCGACCAGAAGCATCGGCCGAAACCGATATCACGAGGCGCCTCGCTTTTCAGCAAGTAATAATAAGTAATATCCACATGAGTCAAACTCGTCAGCCAGTTCAAGCACTGACGCCACTCCTAACTAGAAAGAAACGCATGTCCTCCCTGAGGTCCGTCTCCCGTTTTTGATTCATACCGGGTGTGATACTCGCGAATCAACGTTACACAAAGCTACGCCACACAAGGCCGTGCTTCGATCATCAACCACAAGACTTTGCTTTTCAACAGAAGCCTTGATCATTTGCATCTTAGCATGCCACACAGGCAATTCACTCCATGCGATTGATATCCATCAATATATAACCCCTGAGCTCGTACGTCTCAGAGAAGGGCGTTAAGCAAGAGAATAAATTCTCCGCCGCCAAACAGATATATACTTAATAGAGATCAATCACACGGACTAAAATCCAATGTCAGACACACAGTCCATTTACAAGTCCGTTCTGGGTCTGAACGAAACCGGAGGCACTTTCCTCGCATATCCATCCATCTCCAAGTACGTCTGGACGATCACCAACTGTTTCCATCTTCTTGGGTGTACAGCCCAATCAAGATCATCAGTAATCACCCAAACGACGTGAAGACTTCCGGTCTTCGACCATCGTCTTCATCTTCGACTTATCGTCGTATCAGTTATTCAGAATGGGATAAACTCGGTCTTTCCGAATAACTCGCGTATATTTTAAATAAGTGTTACACAAACACAACATACGCCTCATTCCAATTCATTAGTCACTAACCGTAAATTAATCAAGAGAATGATTTCCCAAATATTAACCCCGAAGGCCGAAACCAACATCAGATCAATATCCAGAAAACCATTCTGCTTGGCCAACCGACAGTTAGTTTCTAAATTTCACATTCATAGGGACATGTTCCCATTAATTTTATCCAAGATAAATTCTTTGAATTTATTCTTTATTCTATTTTTGAATCTCAATTCAAACTAGTCGGGATTAGCGAACCTTACCGAAGTAATCATTTATTTTTAATTTCCCAATCCCAACCTATTAATCCCATGAAGTAAAACTGGTAATACTTCATATCTAACACCACAGTGTTATCGGTAATTCAATTACCATTTCACGTTCAAATCTAATTAAAGATTTAACTATCGCCTGGAGCAAAACTGGTAATACTCCATTCTCGATCATTTCAATCTAATTAAAGATTCATTAAAACTCCACTTAGTTTTAATCGTTAACTGGGTTAAAGAATCAGTGTCATTTAAAACACGGTTCACGATAAACCCAAAACCACATTCCATTAATTATCGGATTAAAGAACGAGTGTTATTTAAAAACACCATTCACGATAAACCCAAGAATCAATATCAATTCTATTCCAATTAAATATCATTTAATTGGTACACTTCATTAAATCTAAATAAAAAGATTTAATCTCTTCTCAACTGGGTTCAAGAATAGTGTTAGTGAAGACACCATTCACGACAAACCCAAATCACACTTGATATTCAATATAAGGCTCTGAATAGAAAATATATCGGCTTATATTCAATATCAAATGCTACGATTAACAAATGTCATATTGGAAATAACGATATAAATATATATCTTTCAAATTTCCATAACAACACCTGTATAATCACGAATTCCAACATCGAAATATTCCGAAGATAATTTCGATTCAATTCCACTCCAATGCAACCATTGGATATTCTGGTTATTTTCAAAACCCTTTTTAAATTCAATTTATTTATTTAAAAATAAATAGAATTATAATTCTAGTTCAAAACCAGTTCATTTCGATAAAAATCTATTTTTATCTTTTCAAATATGGAGTTTTTCATCCCAATTCTTTCTAAATCATTTCTTATGATTTTACACTAATTATTACTATTTTTAATAATTTTATCAAGGCCCGTACAGTCGATTTCCACCAATGGCCATCGAACTGCACTTACAGCGACCTTTTTCAAATTTGATTTGGACATAATTCCAAATCCAACCGTTAGATTTCAAATTTCTAATATTCATTAGAAAGCTCTTTTCGATACGAACCCAACGGTTCCGGTTTTAGGAGAATCCGACGGTCGGATCTCCCGCAATGTCCGTTTGAAATAAATGGTCGAAATTCACGAACTGCCGCGGCGCGGTGCGTTCTATTCAGGCCATTATATTATATATATAATATATATTTCGTCGATTTTCTATTCAAAACGAATTATATAAATAGTTTTAAAATTCGTTTCAAAATCTATTTCAACTTCATTTCAATTCAAATCGAAATTGAATTCATCTTTATAAATTCGTTTTAAAATTCATTTCTATTCAATTCAAATTTCAATTCAATTTGAATTCATTTCAATTCGTTTTCAATTCAATTTGAATTCGTTTTCAATTCAATTCATTTCGAAATCGTTTTCAATTCAATTCATTTCGAATTCATTTTCAATTCAATTTGAATTCGTTTTCAATTCAATTCATTTCGAAATCGTTTTCAATTCAATTCATTTCGAAATCGTTTTCAATTCAATTCGAATTCGTTTTCAATTCAATTCATTTCGAAATCGTTTTCAATTCAATTCATTTCGAAATCGTTTTCAATTCAATTCATTTCGAAATCGTTTTCAATTCAATTCATTTCGAAATCGTTTTCAATTCAATTCATTTCGAAATCGTTTTCAATTCAATTCATTTCGAAATCGTTTTCAATTCAATTCATTTCGAAATCGTTTTCAATTCAATTCATTTCAAAATCGTTTTCAATTCAATTCATTTCGAAATCGTTTTCAATTCAATTTATTTCGAAATCGTTTTCAATTCAATTTATTTCGAAATCGTTTTCAATTCAATTCAAAATATTCGATTTCGAAATTACTTTTCAATATTCATTTTAAGATGAATAAAATCGATATAAATATCGTTCACGTCAAAATGGCGTCAATCTAATCAACACGGCTTCATAAATTTCTATTTTCAAATATTCTATTTCAAATATTTCTTTTTTCAAAATAGTTGTTATTATCAAAATATTTCGTTCAACACATGACCAATCTCAATGGATGAGTACTGTCAACACATGAACTTTTATTTTATATCGATAAAGATGTAAATTTTATTATCAAAATATTTCGTTCAACACATGACCAATCTCAATGGATGAGTACTGTCAACACATGAACTTTTATTTTATATTATTCTTTATTTTTCAAATTGGAATGAGGCCCAATCAATTACCATATAAAGTTAATTATATGGATTTTCATACAACACATGTATATAATAACATTGAAAATAATCAACCATCAACCAAAGTGCACTACACTGTAAAAGCATCAAATATAGATATTCAACGCTTATAACAGCCTGTCAATCAATCGATCGACATATTTAATCAATCAGGATGAGTGAACTTCAAATTTCATCCCAACACCCGTGTGGGGTTTCAAACAATCAAACACATATTTTATTTGTGCTGTTGGGCGATGTGTAAAATTTATCGTCCCAATCAATGTCATTCAAATAGGTGTACATAAACAAACCATCTGGTTTGTAAATGAATATTCTATTTTATTCACTTCACGTTAAAAATTATATTTTTAACGATAAAACATTTTATTTCAACCTATGAATTTCTATTGAATTCATTCTTTAAATAAAATGATATTTTTATTTTTCTAACTTATTTTAGAAAATTTCGGCGGCATAACGGCACGATACTAGAAACGGGACGAGGCCTAGCCTTATCCCCGGTCTAGTGAAGGCCCACGCCATTCACACATCAATCAAATTCACCAAACAACCAAATTCAAATCAAATCATATAACTAAGCTATGCAACCAAACAAACAAGTCCATGGTCTGTGGACGATTGTGTCGGGTGCTACTAAGCACCGTCTGCATCCTAGTATATATATATATAAATAGAAATGAAATTGAAAGGTGAGAAATTCTCACATAAAGCTATCCTAGCTCCACGGCTCTTCATTTGCAGAAGTCTTCGTCGTTTCGCCTTTTTGTCACCTTCGTTGCTGCTTTCACTACATACGTAAAAATCACATTTTTACTTCGCTATTCAATATATAAAAATCGAATTTTTACTTCGATGTTCAATATATAAAAATCATATTTTTCTATCGAAGTTCAATATATAAAAATTCTATTTTTCTATCGAAGTTCAATATATAAAAATTCTATTTTTCTATCGAAGTTCAATATATAAAAATTCTATTTTTCTATCGAAGTTCAATATATAAAAATTCTATTTTTCTATCGAAGTTCAATATATAAAAATTCTATTTTTCTATCGAAGTTCAATATATAAAAATTCTATTTTTCTATCGAAGTTCAATATATAAAAATTCTATTTTTCTATCGAAGTTCAATGTATAAAAATTCTATTTTTCTATCGAAGTTCAATATATAAAAATTCTATTTTTCTATCGAAGTTCAATATATAAAAATTCTATTTTTCTATCGAAGTTCAATATATAAAAATTCTATTTTTCTATCGAAGTTCAATATATAAAAATTCTATTTTTCTATCGAAGTTCAATATATAAAAATTCTATTTTTCTATCGAAGTTCAATATATAAAAATTCTATTTTTCTATCGAAGTTCAATATATAAAAATTCTATTTTTATTTCGAATAATCATTTCCTACTTACGATAAAGATCTTATTTTATCTACACTACTTTATTTTTCAAAGCAAATACATTTTATTTTAAAGCAAATACATTTTATTTTAAAGCAAATACATTTTATTTTCAAAGCAAATACATTTTATTTTAAAGCAAATACATTTTATTTTCAAAGCAAATACATTTTATTTTCATAGCAAATACATTTTATTTTCAAAGCAAATACATTTTATTTTAAAGCAAATACATTTTATTTTAAAGCAAATACATTTTATTTTCCAAACACAATGTAAATTTCTATTGTTAAAAACAAAGTAAATTTCTATTTTTAAAAATCAGTTTTAGGGTTCAAAAGAATACACTGCATCTTCCTCCTTGACGCATCCCGTATGCTTCAGTTTCCCTTTGAAATTCGTCGACCTGAGCTCGACCATAGAAGTTCGCCATTGCCATCGATCTGACGCGTCGGACGTTCATCCATTAGCACCTCCTCGAAGTCCTTCAGGTAACGCACCCCCCTGGTCAAGCGCGTCGCCTCCGGTGGTCTGCAGCGCCTGGAAAGTGAGGGCGAAGCGGAGCAGTTCATGCTCGAAATTCGAGCAACCTCCTCCACGATATTCGATCAAACTGGTGCTGACTCGAAGAGCTCTCCTCGCTCTTGGATTTCATGCATTTAGTTCAGATTAATTCCCCTTGGATTTGGAGATTTCGGAGCTCAAAGATCCGAGCTCTTTCCGCCGTTAAAACTAGGGCCTGCGGTTTTTTTTTTTTTCCTTTTTTCTGTTTTATGATTGGCCGAGGGGGGGGTGGTTTTATATTAATTTTTTTTTATATTATTTAATTCATTTACTTCTAAAAATACATGGTTATCGCCACGAACTCCAATCCAAACCCAACGAGTGTTGCCCCTAGCTAATTTCCCCCATTCCGAACACAATAGGATATGTTTCGTAGGCTAATTCGACTGTTACAATCAGTTTCCGTTAAATTTACATTTAAATCACTATATTGAATTTTAAACGTACAATTCAAATTACCGGGGTCACATACCAACTCTAAAAATTCAATAAAAATATTTTCTAGCCTCGTATTAACGAAACGGTCCTAACAAAACTAGTTTCGTCGAATTCTGAGACCGTTTGAAAAATGGTCATTTTCCAGTCGATTAAAATCAACTGAAACTGGTCAAACGCGTTTTCCTTCGCCACGCCCACATATTGATTCGAAAAATTATGAAATTTGGAATCTAGCAATAACTTAACATCACGGACCCAACAAAACTGGTTTCGTCGAAATCCGAGGTCGTTTGCAAAATTGCTATTTTTAAGGGCCTTATATATATAAAAATATATATAAATTCCACAGCGACTATTTCTAATTTTAAACTGGACATATCTTATCATTTCTAAGATGAAATCTCAGTTTGTTAACTTCGTTACAAAGACATAGTTATACAGATTCAAATATTTCTTGTTTCGTTCAATTCTGACTTATATTGAATTCTGTATATTCATTTGAAATTAGAAATCGAATTTTCGAACTACCGCGCCATTTTCAATTCCTTTTATAATTATTATATATTCTAACGACGACGTATATAAAATATACGTTCAAATTATATTCAAAATAAATTTCTCGTCGATATTATTTAAAATAATCTATTTTAAATATTCAAAATTCGCTAAAATCGCCAAAATAAAAATTTCAAACTGGCTCGCATTTTACGGGTTGTTACAATCTCCCCCACTTAAAACTTTTCGTCCCCGAAAAGGAACAAAGTCGAAAGCGGTTTGATTATTCAACTCTACGTTCGATCTGGCTTCTATTCTCCAACTTTTTAGTTTCTGAGAATTTTCAAAATTTCAAAAATTTGGCTAACACCCTAAATTTTCGAAAAATTTCGCCATAACCTCCCCTGCACCGGGAGCATCGGGGAATTTCAAATAGCTTCCCCGGTCCTTCAGATCTCAAAAAGAAAAAGAAAAAGCCAAGCGGCTAGCCAGTAGGCTCACAAAATCATCATCACCCAAACAAAACAGGAAATTATGTAGTAAACATGTACCTATTTGTCGGGCAAACAAATTTTATTCTCTGCTCTAGCCTCCTTGCTATGACCTGTTCAATGTAAGCATATGTATATGCAAGCAAATGCAACTAATTTTCAATATAATTCAATATTTGATTCAGTTAGGCATAATGGTTCAAAATTATCAAACAATTAAACAAACAACACAAACATCAATCAATTAGTTGATTAGCTTTTCAAATGCATAACTTTGATATATATAGTCAAAAATCAGATTTTTGATGCCAAATCACAACAATAGGCCCTATCTAATTTTGGTTCTCACACCAGTCAATAGGAAATATATAGAAATCCCACCTTCGTCACTCGAATATAAATACTGATAATGTGATCACAATTATCAGCATCATCCCCGGGCGACTAGAGTGTGATTCTATATCTATCCAGTATATTAAAATTTCGAATACACGTGGATCAGACGTATACGCAAAATCTATATATACTGGATTGTCCACATCAATATAAATAAATAACCAAATACGAATAATTGATTTAAATTTTCAAAACAAAATTTGTTTTCATTTCAAAAATATACTCTTCACACTCGTTCTAGGATACTACTGATCCCATCTCTAACGAGTCATTCCATTGGATATTACTAATCCAATATCTGATGAATTCTTTCGTATGGTTCTAATATGTTTTGTTCTCTAAGCTTTGTAAACCAAAGCTTTGATACCAACTGTAAAAACCCGTAACTTCCCCGTAAAGGAAAGCGTCGGATAGTTCGAGAACAAACCACAGCAGGACACATACAGAAGAACGTTTCATTGTATATTACAACAATGCATCAGATTACAAGAATATACAGAGTATAAATGAATATTACACAGAAATATCAGAGATTTAAATTACATTTAAATACATAGCAGCGGAAAATAATACAATACACAACTAGAAGTAGATATACGGATACAAAGCTTTCCGGATATCGTTCCAGCTGTAAACCAGGATCCTGTGAATATAAATCTGCAAAACCAAAACTACTAGCTGCCCGTGTCGAAAATAGGGGCACCCAGAGTTTAGGTTAAAACAATAAACTCCAGGTCAGTCATGTGACTGGTGTGAGAACTAAAACAGTTGTTATTCTTTATTTTAAAAGTTAGGTAAATCAAGGGATTACGCCGTATAACACGGAACAGGTTTCCTCCCAAGAATACCATTGCATAAAACAAACAGCGCAATGCTAAATAAAGAAAAATGAAGCTGTTATAAGACCCAGGTCCCATCACACAATGCAACGCAGCCGAGGATAGGGTTTTCCCTTATAACAGCCAAAGAATGCTTGATACGTTTAAAACAAATCATTTGATACTATTATAAGTGTATAGTGTATAAAACACTTCAAATCATAAGTATCAATCATAGGCGGCATGAATGGCCCATAACACTATGTCGCCATATATAAGTTTACAATCAAAACCGCAAATGTCGTATTGGAAGTTGGGTTATCATTTATGGTATGAACCGAGGCTAGGGGCAAGATCCTCACCGATTCGAGACGCTCTAGCCCGTGTCTCAGGATCAGAGCTCGAGTGACCCTTGGAGCGACAGGGCCGGTCCACCGATGTGGATTAAAATTCCTGAACACTGCGTTTCCCCGCCCTTTGGGGCGTAAGCCTGGCCCGTTAGCCGACCAGAAGCATCGGCCGAAACCGATATCACGAGGCGCCTCGCTTTTCAGCAAGTAATAATAAGTAATATCCACATGAGTCAAACTCATCAGCCAGTTCAAGCACTGACGCCACTCCTAACTAGAAAGAAACGCATGTCCTCCCTGAGGTCCGTCTCCCGTTTTTGATTCATACCGGGTGTGATACTCGCGAATCAACGTTACACAAAGCTACGCCACACAAGGCCGTGCTTCGATCATCAACCACAAGACTTTGCTTTTCAACAGAAGCCTTGATCATTTGCATCTTAGCATGCCACACAGGCAATTCACTCCATGCGATTGATATCCATCAATATATAACCCCTGAGCTCGTACGTCTCAGAGAAGGGCGTTAAGCAAGAGAATAAATTCTCCGCCGCCAAACAGATATATACTTAATAGAGATCAATCACACGGACTAAAATCCAATGTCAGACACACAGTCCATTTACAAGTCCGTTCTGGGTCTGAACGAAACCGGAGGCACTTTCCTCGCATATCCATCCATCTCCAAGTACGTCTGGACGATCACCAACTGTTTCCATCTTCTTGGGTGTACAGCCCAATCAAGATCATCAGTAATCACCCAAACGACGTGAAGACTTCCGGTCTTCGACCATCGTCTTCATCTTCGACTTATCGTCGTATCAGTTATTCAGAATGGGATAAACCCGGTCTTTCCGAATAACTCGCGTATATTTTAAATAAGTGTTACACAAACACAACATACGCCTCATTCCAATTCATTAGTCACTAACCGTAAATTAATCAAGAGAATGATTTCCCAAATATTAACCCCGAAGGCCGAAACCAACATCAGATCAATATCCAGAAAACCATTCTGCTTGGCCAACCGACAGTTAGTTTCTAAATTTCACATTCATAGGGACATGTTCCCATTAATTTTATCCAAGATAAATTCTTTGAATTTATTCTTTATTCTATTTTTGAATCTCAATTCAAACTAGTCGGGATTAGCGAACCTTACCGAAGTAATCATTTATTTTTAATTTCCCAATCCCAACCTATTAATCCCATGAAGTAAAACTGGTAATACTTCATATCTAACACCACAGTGTTATCGGTAATTCAATTACCATTTCACGTTCAAATCTAATTAAAGATTTAACTATCGCCTGGAGCAAAACTGGTAATACTCCATTCTCGATCATTTCAATCTAATTAAAGATTCATTAAAACTCCACTTAGTTTTAATCGTTAACTGGGTTAAAGAATCAGTGTCATTTAAAACACGGTTCACGATAAACCCAAAACCACATTCCATTAATTATCGGATTAAAGAACGAGTGTTATTTAAAAACACCATTCACGATAAACCCAAGAATCAATATCAATTCTATTCCAATTAAATATCATTTAATTGGTACACTTCATTAAATCTAAATAAAAAGATTTAATCTCTTCTCAACTGGGTTCAAGAATAGTGTTAGTGAAGACACCATTCACGACAAACCCAAATCACACTTGATATTCAATATAAGGCTCTGAATAGAAAATATATCGGCTTATATTCAATATCAAATGCTACGATTAACAAATGTCATATTGGAAATAACGATATAAATATATATCTTTCAAATTTCCATAACAACACCTGTATAATCACGAATTCCAACATCGAAATATTCCGAAGATAATTTCGATTCAATTCCACTCCAATGCAACCATTGGATATTCTGGTTATTTTCAAAACCCTTTTTAAATTCAATTTATTTATTTAAAAATAAATAGAATTATAATTCTAGTTCAAAACCAGTTCATTTCGATAAAAATCTATTTTTATCTTTTCAAATATGGAGTTTTTCATCCCAATTCTTTCTAAATCATTTCTTATGATTTTACACTAATTATTACTATTTTTAATAATTTTATCAAGGCCCGTACAGTCGATTTCCACCAATGGCCATCGAACTGCACTTACAGCGACCTTTTTCAAATTTGATTTGGACATAATTCCAAATCCAACCGTTAGATTTCAAATTTCTAATATTCATTAGAAAGCTCTTTTCGATACGAACCCAACGGTTCCGGTTTTAGGAGAATCCGACGGTCGGATCTCCCGCAATGTCCGTTTGAAATAAATGGTCGAAATTCACGAACTGCCGCGGCGCGGCGCGTTCTATTCAGGCCATTATATTATATATATAATATATATTTCGTCGATTTTCTATTCAAAACGAATTATATAAATAGTTTTAAAATTCGTTTCAAAATCTATTTCAACTTCATTTCAATTCAAATCGAAATTGAATTCATCTTTATAAATTCGTTTTAAAATTCATTTCTATTCAATTCAAATTTCAATTCAATTTGAATTCATTTCAATTCGTTTTCAATTCAATTTGAATTCGTTTTCAATTCAATTCATTTCGAAATCGTTTTCAATTCAATTCATTTCGAATTCATTTTCAATTCAATTTGAATTCGTTTTCAATTCAATTCATTTCGAAATCGTTTTCAATTCAATTCATTTCGAAATCGTTTTCAATTCAATTCGAATTCGTTTTCAATTCAATTCATTTCGAAATCGTTTTCAATTCAATTCATTTCGAAATCGTTTTCAATTCAATTCATTTCGAAATCGTTTTCAATTCAATTCATTTCGAAATCGTTTTCAATTCAATTCATTTCGAAATCGTTTTCAATTCAATTCATTTCGAAATCGTTTTCAATTCAATTCATTTCGAAATCGTTTTCAATTCAATTCATTTCAAAATCGTTTTCAATTCAATTCATTTCGAAATCGTTTTCAATTCAATTTATTTCGAAATCGTTTTCAATTCAATTTATTTCGAAATCGTTTTCAATTCAATTCAAAATATTCGATTTCGAAATTACTTTTCAATATTCATTTTAAGATGAATAAAATCGATATAAATATCGTTCACGTCAAAATGGCGTCAATCTAATCAACACGGCTTCATAAATTTCTATTTTCAAATATTCTATTTCAAATATTTCTTTTTTCAAAATAGTTGTTATTATCAAAATATTTCGTTCAACACATGACCAATCTCAATGGATGAGTACTGTCAACACATGAACTTTTATTTTATATCGATAAAGATGTAAATTTTATTATCAAAATATTTCGTTCAACACATGACCAATCTCAATGGATGAGTACTGTCAACACATGAACTTTTATTTTATATTATTCTTTATTTTTCAAATTGGAATGAGGCCCAATCAATTACCATATAAAGTTAATTATATGGATTTTCATACAACACATGTATATAATAACATTGAAAATAATCAACCATCAACCAAAGTGCACTACACTGTAAAAGCATCAAATATAGATATTCAACGCTTATAACAGCCTGTCAATCAATCGATCGACATATTTAATCAATCAGGATGAGTGAACTTCAAATTTCATCCCAACACCCGTGTGGGGTTTCAAACAATCAAACACATATTTTATTTGTGCTGTTGGGCGATGTGTAAAATTTATCGTCCCAATCAATGTCATTCAAATAGGTGTACATAAACAAACCATCTGGTTTGTAAATGAATATTCTATTTTATTCACTTCACGTTAAAAATTATATTTTTAACGATAAAACATTTTATTTCAACCTATGAATTTCTATTGAATTCATTCTTTAAATAAAATGATATTTTTATTTTTCTAACTTATTTTAGAAAATTTCGGCGGCATAACGGCACGATACTAGAAACGGGACGAGGCCTAGCCTTATCCCCGGTCTAGTGAAGGCCCACGCCATTCACACATCAATCAAATTCACCAAACAACCAAATTCAAATCAAATCATATAACTAAGCTATGCAACCAAACAAACAAGTCCATGGTCTGTGGACGATTGTGTCGGGTGCTACTAAGCACCGTCTGCATCCTAGTATATATATATATAAATAGAAATGAAATTGAAAGGTGAGAAATTCTCACATAAAGCTATCCTAGCTCCACGGCTCTTCATTTGCAGAAGTCTTCGTCGTTTCGCCTTTTTGTCACCTTCGTTGCTGCTTTCACTACATACGTAAAAATCACATTTTTACTTCGCTATTCAATATATAAAAATCGAATTTTTACTTCGATGTTCAATATATAAAAATCATATTTTTCTATCGAAGTTCAATATATAAAAATTCTATTTTTCTATCGAAGTTCAATATATAAAAATTCTATTTTTCTATCGAAGTTCAATATATAAAAATTCTATTTTTCTATCGAAGTTCAATATATAAAAATTCTATTTTTCTATCGAAGTTCAATATATAAAAATTCTATTTTTCTATCGAAGTTCAATATATAAAAATTCTATTTTTCTATCGAAGTTCAATATATAAAAATTCTATTTTTCTATCGAAGTTCAATGTATAAAAATTCTATTTTTCTATCGAAGTTCAATATATAAAAATTCTATTTTTCTATCGAAGTTCAATATATAAAAATTCTATTTTTCTATCGAAGTTCAATATATAAAAATTCTATTTTTCTATCGAAGTTCAATATATAAAAATTCTATTTTTCTATCGAAGTTCAATATATAAAAATTCTATTTTTCTATCGAAGTTCAATATATAAAAATTCTATTTTTCTATCGAAGTTCAATATATAAAAATTCTATTTTTATTTCGAATAATCATTTCCTACTTACGATAAAGATCTTATTTTATCTACACTACTTTATTTTTCAAAGCAAATACATTTTATTTTAAAGCAAATACATTTTATTTTAAAGCAAATACATTTTATTTTCAAAGCAAATACATTTTATTTTAAAGCAAATACATTTTATTTTCAAAGCAAATACATTTTATTTTCATAGCAAATACATTTTATTTTCAAAGCAAATACATTTTATTTTAAAGCAAATACATTTTATTTTAAAGCAAATACATTTTATTTTCCAAACACAATGTAAATTTCTATTGTTAAAAACAAAGTAAATTTCTATTTTTAAAAATCAGTTTTAGGGTTCAAAAGAATACACTGCATCTTCCTCCTTGACGCATCCCGTATGCTTCAGTTTCCCTTTGAAATTCGTCGACCTGAGCTCGACCATAGAAGTTCGCCATTGCCATCGATCTGACGCGTCGGACGTTCATCCATTAGCACCTCCTCGAAGTCCTTCAGGTAACGCACCCCCCTGGTCAAGCGCGTCGCCTCCGGTGGTCTGCAGCGCCTGGAAAGTGAGGGCGAAGCGGAGCAGTTCATGCTCGAAATTCGAGCAACCTCCTCCACGATATTCGATCAAACTGGTGCTGACTCGAAGAGCTCTCCTCGCTCTTGGATTTCATGCATTTAGTTCAGATTAATTCCCCTTGGATTTGGAGATTTCGGAGCTCAAAGATCCGAGCTCTTTCCGCCGTTAAAACTAGGGCCTGCGGTTTTTTTTTTTCCTTTTTTCTGTTTTATGATTGGCCGAGGGGGGGTGGTTTTATATTAATTTTTTTTTATATTATTTAATTCATTTACTTCTAAAAATACATGGTTATCGCCACGAACTCCAATCCAAACCCAACGAGTGTCGCCCCTAGCCAATTTCCCCCATTCCGAACACAATAGGATATGTTTTGTAGGCTAATTCGACTGTTACAATCAGTTTCCGTTAAATTTACATTTAAATCACTATATTGAATTTTAAACGTACAATTCAAATTACCGGGGTCACATACCAACTCTAAAAATTCAATAAAAATATTTTCTAGCCTCGTATTAACGATACGGTCCTAACAAAACTAGTTTCGTCGAATTCTGAGACCGTTTGAAAAATGGTCATTTTCCAGTCGATTAAAATCAACTGAAACTGGTCAAACGCATTTTCCTTCGCCACGCCCACATATTGATTCGAAAAATTATGAAATTTGGAATCTAGCAATAACTTAACATCACGGACCCAACAAAACTAGTTTCGTCGAAATCCGAGGTCGTTTGCAAAATTGCTATTTTTAAGGGCCTTATATATATATAAATATATATAAATTCCACAGCGACTATTTCTAATTTTAAACTGGACATATCTTATCATTTCTAAGATGAAATCTCAGTTTGTTAACTTCGTTACAAAGATATAGTTATACAGATTCAAATATTTCTTGTTTCGTTCAATTCTGACTTATATTGAATTCTGTATATTCATTTGAAATTAGAAATCGAATTTTCGAACTACCGCGCCATTTTCAATTCCTTTTATAATTATATATAATTATTATATATTCTAACGACGACGTATATAATATATACGTTCAAATTATATTCAAAATAAATTTCTCGTCGATATTATTTAAAATAATCTATTTTAAATATTCAAAATTCGCTAAAATCGCCAAAATAAAAATTTCAAACTGGCTCACATTTTACGGGTTGTTACACTATGTGTGGATTATAAAGAATTGAACAAGCTCACAAAGAGAATCGACATCCGCTCCTTGGATAGACAACTTATTTGATTAGTTGGTTGGCGCATCTATTTTCTCTCAGTTGGATTTGGCCACTGGGTTTCATCTGCTTCAAATTGCAGATGATAGTGTGGATAAGACTGCTTTTAGGGATCCAGATGGATTTTCGAGTGGATAGTTATGCCCTTTGGGCTAATCAATGCACTGACATATTTTGTTTATTTGATCAGCCGAGTGTTCATGGAGTTCCTAAATAAGTTATGGTAGTGTTTGTGGATGACATCCTAGTGTTCTCGAGAGATGTGGATATGCATGCTTTGCACTTGGGAGAGGTCCTCCGTACTCTTCTTGCCCATGTGTTGAAGGAAAAATTACCGAAGTGCCACTTTTGGCATAAGGAGGTGAGATTCTTGGGGCATGTGGTTTTGAGAGAGGGTATAACGGTGGAATCCGCTAAGGTGGTTGTTGTGCAAGACTGGAAGGATCCTAAGAATTCAACTAAGGTGAGGAGCTTTCTAGGTTTGGCGGAGTATTATCGAAAATTCATTAACGAATTTGCACGGATTTTAGCTTCGCTTACCCACCTTACTGAGAAGAACCTAGTATTCTCATGGGACGTGTATTGCAAGGATTCCTTTATCAGATTGAAGAAGGCACTCACGGCTGCTCCCATGTTGACTCTTCTAGACGAATCTAAGATGTTCATGGTTTATAGTATGCAGATGCTTGCAGTATAGGATGGGGCGCGATCCTAATTTAGGAGGGTTGGCTTATTTGCCATTGGAGCATACAACTAAGGATACATAAGAGAAATTACCCTACTCATGATTTAGATTTAGTAGCTATTGTTTTCACGCCTAAGTCTTGGAGGAATTACTTGTTGGGTGACAGGTTTGAGTTGTATACAGACCATAAGTCTCTCAAGTACTTATTTTCGCAAAAGAATCTTAACTTGAGACAGCAGCTCAGGATGGAGTTTCTAGCATCCTACAACTTCGAGATTTCACATACCTCAGGGAAGGTAACTGTAGTTGCGGATGCCTTGAGTAGGCAGAGGATAAAATTGATCCCGTTAATCGTAGAGTGGCAGATTTTGGAGTATATCTCATCTTTTGATTTTTAGACTATTTGTGGATTATGCACCTGGATTGTCAGCATCACTTAAGGTATAACCTACTCTATTGGAACATATTAGATCTACTCATCGCGTGATTAGTAGCTAATAGATATTTTGGACCGACTTGATAGAGATGATACCTCGAGGCACCTTTTTAGGTACTCAATTAATGATAGAGGATGTCTACGTCGTGATGGTAGGCTATGTGTACCCCGCACGGGAGATGTGATGAGTGCAGTATTGTCTAAGACCCATCACTCTTTGATGACCATCCATATGGGAGGAAATAAGATGTACAGGGATATGTGGAGAGTCTTCTTTTGGATGGAATGAAGAAGGATGTGGCTGATTATGTGGCAAGATGTATAACATGCCAAAGAGTTAAGGCTGAGCAAAGCAAGCCCAGTGGATTGCTTTAGCCTCTTGATGTGCCTCAGTGGATGTGGGAGAGCGTCTCAATGGATTTCATAGATGGTTTTCCTAGAGGAAAGGCAATACCGGTATCTGGGTGATCATGGATAGATTGACTAAAATCACTCATTTCATCCCATTTGGGAGTAAGAGGACCGCAGTATGGTTAGCCTTGATATATTTGAGCGAGATTTTCTGACTTTACGGAGTTCCCATGAGCATTGTTAGTGACAGAGACCTCATCTTTACCAACGAGTTTTGGAGAAGCTTCTGCATATCACCCTCAGATAGACGGACAGACCAAGAGGGCAAATTGGATTCTTGAGGATTTATTACGGCTGTGCATTTTGGACTTCAGAGGGACTTATGAGGAGCATCTTCTCCTAGTAGAGTTTGCTTATAACAACAACTATCAAGCGAGCATTGGCATGGAACCTTTCGAAGATTTGTACGGACGACCATGTAGATCACCTTCTTGTTGGTGGAAGACCATAGATAGGCTTCTTCTTGGACCAGAGATGATTAGAGAGACCTCGAGTAAGATCGATTTGATTTAGAAAAGGATGAAGGCATCTCAAGGCAGGCAAAAATCATATGTGGATAAGAGGAGGACAGATCTTGAGTTCAGTGTAGGGAACATGGTTTTCATTAAGGTATCATCCCTAAGGAATGTAGTGCGATTTGGCTCAGCTGGGAAGTTAGGACCGAGATGACATGGGAACCAAAGGAGAGGATTTGCGCATATTTTCCATTTCTTTTTGATAGTATGTTGTAAATCCTTTCTTCGTTTTGAATTTGAACCTTATCTATATCCTATCATTTGAATTTATGTGTCTTAGGAAAAGCCTATGGATGGTCGGATGTGGTTTAAACATGTTATTAGGACATGTTATGTTTGACGGATTCACGTGGATGCCAGTGCATGTTGTGGATGCATATACACACACTAGGTACTAATTAGTGATTAGCAACTAGGACACTAACATAATTGCATATGGTATGTGTGCACTTTTAGTTCACTTTTAATTTGTGGATGAAAACGGATGGTTATCATATGGATGTTGCATTTTGATGATAGTTGTAGCACGTATATAGAATTTTATGTATCATTAGTATTCTCTTGCATACATTTTGGATGCATGGCACTGTCATAAATTACATGAAAGGAGGTCGACTGAATCAGTAGACCACCTAATTTCTTACATTAATTAGTTAGAGACATAAACACTACACTATAGTATATATTCATGAGAAGCATTAGAAATTCTAAGAACAATGGATGTCTATGATTGATGGATGGGGTAAATGGATGTAGATGACAGTGTAATGATATTTATGACATTCTTCTAGCCTTGGAGATTTCATAGAGGAGAATGTAGCAACCCAAAATTTAAAGCAATTTAAATAAAATGTTAATAAAATAAATATTAAACAAAAATAGTGAGAATTGGTTAGGGGGTTGCACCATTAGGTCTGTTACGAAATCCTGGTTAAGATAAACATTGTTTGCTGAAATCGGGATTAAAACGAAGAAGTTATGAAGGATAGAAGTTTGACATTCACACTTGAAATTTAAATAAAACAAAAGAATTAATATGATAATTAATCGGAAATCATGCAAGAGATGGAACGACCCAGATCCGAAGGTGTCGACCCATGTTTCGGGTGGGTCGACCCTTTGGTCGACACAACCAAGGGATGGGTCGACCCATCCCTTGTAACTTGCATGATTTATGCACACGTTATTTCCAGTGTATGATTCAATTCTCGGGCTATTTCTGGAGTGTTCCTTTGAAACGATGAACCAAACTAAAAACCTAATATTTAACGGTCCTATGCTTCCTATCTCTATTACAAATATGGCCCCAACCTAACCCTATTTCTCCCAACTCAATTTCCTTCATTCTCTGCCTCTAATATACATAACCTTCTCCTCTAAAATTTTAATAGAGTTCTGAAATTTAGTTTTTTTCATACATAAGTTTATGAGAATATTTATAGAGGATTCCTACCAGGGTCTGTTGAATTGCACAAATCAGTGAGTATTTTCTATGATTACAAGATCAGTATAATTTGGGGATTATTTGGATAGTACAACGATTATTAATTTCTTCAGTAAATTACAATTTCAATGTTTCTTTTATGTAATTGATTTTTTATATAATTATTGTTTCTATTCCTACTTTGGTCTACTTTAATATTTCATATGTTACTATAAATCATTTATTTTACTTCTATCCCTTTTTCTTCGTAAGTTATTTTATGTATAGTTTAGATTTTGCCTTATTTTATTTATAAATCTGTTTTATCTGAGTCTAGGCCATGCAAGAACCTGAACCTTTTTTTGTTTCACGTTGAGTTTAGGCCTTTCGAAGAGCAAAAACCTTTATCCCTTTTTGTTTCTACGCATATTGAGAAAAATTGTGAATTTATATATAACGCGCATATTGGGTAAAATATGAATTTGGGTATAAAGGATAATTTAGGGAAAATTGAATTAATACAGTAATGAACTGTAATCCTTGATAAACTTAATAACTGGAAATTTGAATAGACACTAAGTAGCAGGGACTGGGTTGTATAATGAATATAAACAAGATAATGTTTAAATGCAACCTATAATATAACAATAAGTTATATGGAATAAGTAGGTTTATTAATAAACTTAAAATGGGCGTTAAGTTTAATATGAACAAATTAATAAGCATGGATATGGGTCCATTCCGTCAGCGCAAGCTGATTAGGGAAAATAAGTGGCCTATTAAGAAACGTATGTGGAAGTTCATTCCGGCAGCGACGGTTGATTGAGGAAAATAAGTAGCTCATAGTTGTGGTTCGTTCCGGTAGTAGAGGTAGACTAATTAGGGAAAATAGTGGCAAAATAAAATAATAGTGGCCTTGGCAATAGTAAATTAAATTGGGAACTAAGTCTAAGGGTGACTCGAGTCAAATTGCATTTTGGTTAATGACCTGTATCATATAATATCCCTTTATCACACTATATAGAGATCTCACAAGGAGGCAAGGGCATGCTTTACCGTATTGAGTAGTAGGTGGTCCTAACGAGGTGGGTACGGGCGCGTTCTAGCGGGGCGGTGAGTGTGCATCGCGCTGATTGGGGAAAATAAGGCGTTGTAGCGCCTGTAATTAACGTTATGTCCTTTAGGGCAAATGGGTCGGGCCTGATAAACCCCAGCCCATAGTTAGCATAGGTTAACACAACCGTGGTTTAGGAGCCGATCGATAGGTAGAATTAGGTTGCATCCCAATTATGAGTTATGGAAAACGGTGCAGAAATCGAATGAGATGACGATCAATTATATCCTTGCTTATCTTTCTATTACCTTATTTACTATTACTGTGTCTTAAACTATTATCCTGTCTAGATTCCTTCTTTTATCACTCATGCTAGTAATTACAGAACTCACCAGACTTTATGTCTGACTAGTTTTCTTTCCTTCTTCTCTCTTCCTTTTCCCCCAGGTTCTCAAGGTGGAGGACCTCAGAATTGATCGGGTTTTGGCTCAGCTCAGCTTATTAGAGATTTCTGCTTAACTTGTTTTCTGCTAATTCATGTACCGTTCCACATTTGACTTGCTTTTGTACTTGATGTTGAGAGGGATTTTATTTAGTACTATAATTATGTTGCTTTTCATGGTATAATTATGGCTTTATGATGAAGTACATTTTATGATGTAATAACGTTTATGTTCTGCTTTAAATAAAATTATAAATTCCGTTGTGTTTTCATATGTTGTCTTATGAATGTTAGTTTTTATTGCATTATTTTATACCTATACGCTTCATATTACTTAGCGAAATCCTCATACGGGTGACGTTAAAGGGTGTAGGGTGTTATTCCACACACACACATACACACACACACACACACACACACACACACACACACACACACATATAATGTAAAAAGAAAAGAAAAACATTTTTATAGATTTAATGGAAAAAGTTTAAATTATGTTTTCAGATTTTCTTTTGCCTTTGATTCTTAAGTTAATAAATGTAAAAAAATATTTTATTTAGTTTTAAATAGAATAAATATGTATATTATTTTCATTTCTACAAGGGAACATATTTTTTTCAATGCATATTTGAATCAGTCAAAATTAATTTAAATTTAAAATAATTGCCCCACACACACGCGTATGTGTGTGTGTGTGTGTGTGTATCATATCATAAACTTTATGTGTGTATATATATATATTATTATGTTTGTAGAAATTTTGTACATTTACCATATGTAAGAGAAAATGATTCATGCAAATATTTAACTATAATTTTCATTGAAATTACGTGTAATTAGTCTGAACTTTTGTTTGTAATTTTTTGCTACTTTTAACTTTTATTTATGTTGTTAATTAATAAAGAATGGTGTTGTAAAGAATGTTTCTTTATTTGATCTTATTTTTAAGTGATGCTTAAAACTGTTAATATTGATAAAGATGAGTTTGAAATTGTAAAATGATTAATTATTAGATTCTATTTTTAAGTGATAATGTAAAAATAAAACATGTAAGGATATTTTTGGAACTTCATGGTCGGAACAAAAGTTTTCGCTTTCAAGACAACTATTAATAAAGATATATAGTCAAATTTTATATCATAAACTTTGTATTAGTTATATCAAAGGGGTGCATATATAATACCACTTGTTATGAGATCATTATGTTAAAAAAAAATCCTTGACATTATTTCCTTACTTATATTTAATAATAGTTGCAATCTTTATCTTTATTACTAGTTGTAATACATTTAGTGTCACTTTTTTTGTATAAATGTGAACTACTGAAAAGTTTATCCATAGATACTACTAAATATTAATATCACTTAAAATAAGATTTAACATATAAATTCCATTTACCAATTTAAAATCTCCTTTTACAAATATTATCGGTTCCTAGCATCGCATAAAAATAAGATCTAACAAGTCAATTTTATTTAAAATTTCATTTTTTTAGCAATTAATAATGGAAACAAAAATTTAGACTAACAATTTTTTTGGCATCGCAACAAAGAAATAAAAAGTAAAACTAGTCATACATTAATCTAATGCAAAAATATAACTAAATATTTATACAAATCATTTTTCTCGTAACTATAAATCATAGTAGTTATTTCCACACACACATACACACACACATATATATATATATATATATATATATATACACACACACATATATATACATACATACATACATACATACATCTATATAATAAAATTCCCTCCTTGGACAAACAACAAGACAAAGAGTAGTTCAGATTTAATCCCGCAAAAACAAATCCACCATCCTAATTTAAACACATCCCCTGATATTTTGATTACCACCTCATCCGCATTTGCCTTATATTTAGTTATCACGCGTATCGGTAACTTTGCTCTTCCACTTTCACGTTCCCACGTCTTCCTCCACTCCTTCCTACACTCCGTTCTAAATTCTTTCTTCCACCAACCCTTTTTATATATTTGTAGATAACCTCTTCTGTCTTCTCTTCTCGCAAGTCGCAACTTCACCTTCTCTTCTCATTTAATCCCATATCCACCCAATTCATGCATTCTAATCTTCCCGCTCAATATTTTTCCGCTTACCAATTCACTTATCGTACACGATGATTATGTCCTCTGTACATGATGCGCGGCGACAAGCAGCAAAAATATTTAATAATCTCATCATTCACGGAAATTTTTGGGCGGATGGAGATTATATTGTTTCCAAAATTGTATGTTTGCTACATGGATATGGGGTTAATGTCATTTATTAGCTGCGAATTAATATCGTTTACGGCTTATTTGAATATATTCTGTTAATATGTTTGGTAATTCAAATTGTTTACGGCTTATTTGAATATATTCTGCTGATATATTTGGTAATTTAAATTTTCTTAACATTTATTAGCTGTGAATTGATATCGTTTAATTCATTGGAAATTAGGAAATTGGGATTTATTGATTTCTTTCAGTAGTTACAAGAACCATATCTTTACCATCGTCATACCTTGCATCAGTTGCTAGACTGAATTACGATTGAGCAGGTATTCTCTAAAAAATTCTGTTATATTTATTATTTTTTGGATCTTGGAAGATGTAAATCATTTTTACATATATTACCCTTGATTGATGCACATAAACTGACAATTGCTTTGGATATTTGAATTCATTACATTCACTTTCACAATTCATTCTCCTGTAATTTTTATCTCAAATTCAGCTTTTATTTATTTATTTATTTATTTGAATTTGTGGAATTATGTACCGTGCAGTTAAAAGGAATGAACAAACAAAAATTCAATGTTAACGTACATTACATACACAAAAAATTACATGTTTTGGTTTCTTTCCATTGTTGAAACAACCTATTTACTCAATCGTGGACATGATTACATTTTATTTGACTGCAATCTAAAATTTGAATTTTTTATTGTTTCTCTAATACATTGCTAATCTCCTAGGCATACTATATTTTCCAAGTTCTTTAATTGTTGTTGTTCATATGTGATTTGTTTGACTACGAGAAAAGATTTAGATACCAGGAAATAAATTAAATATTGGTTGACATATTTGCTTACCCACTATTTTTATATTAAGCAATCTTAAGGACACTTATATTTATGATGACAAATTGTTGCCAGTAATTTGTATTTGACTTTAACGTAAAATAATTGCATGATTCGGTAAAACTGTAACACCATAAATTATAATATGACATGGCTTTTTGACCCACTACAATCAGCTCTCATCTAACCTTTTTTTTTTTCTTTTTGACTAAAGTGTTAACAAATAAGGCATCATGTTAATTCTATATTTATAGAGTGCATCCGTCATTATAAGGTATTAAAAAAAGAAACTATGTGAACCCATTGCTTATTAATATTGAACTACCCTTACGTTCAGAAAAAAACATGAAAATTTAAATATTAAACATCAAATATGCATGATTTCAATAAGTACACTTCTGCTTGCAGCATATACACTAAAAGAAATGTATCATGTAAACATTCACGGTAAAATACATATTACCTGCAATTAAAGAATTAATTCAATAGTTATATTACAACTTATCTACAACATAAATATGCCTTTTCATGTCACATTTTCATTCAAAATCTTTCCAAACTATTCTATAAAAATGCATATTATTCACAATTCCATTTATGAAGAAATGTGGGTACCATTAAACCAATTCGTATATTAGTTGACACAATAGTGTTATCCATAACAACTATATCCAAACATCTATTATATGCATAATAATACATACTTCATATCACGTAATTTTAAATATTTTGTTATAGCTCAATTTTTTAATACATGATAAGCATCTTATTATTCTACACTTCAACTGGATTAGACTTTCTTGAATCACAAAAAATGAATAAACAAATTAGATACTGAAATAATGAGGCTGCCCAAATGTAACAGATATTGAACGAGTAAAATTATCTTTATCATTGTTTATGTCTGAATGTCCAGCGACATATAACTTGTATTGATATGAGTACTAACCTATATGCCTTCTATACGTATACAGATTAATTTAGTGATTAATTCTCTTTATATGGGTTGGGTTTTAATTTTTATTTTATGATCTTTTTATGGTGCAGTAGACAAAGTTTTAAGAAAATTAGTTTACCATGACAAACTAAGCATCTTTTCTACATAACTAGTGAGTTTTCTTAATTGATTTTGATTTGAATCTTATGGGCCATATTTGAATTTAGTGATTGAAACAACTATATACAATTGAATCTGGTCACATAGACCTTTAACAGTTGGCATTGCTGATCCTTCATTATACAAATCATCTTTGAGTTAAAAGAGTAAAGTTTGACATCCTTTATCACATTTTCCTTGCCTCAAGTTAATGTTTTCCAAATTAATTTGCTTAGTTGATGTTTAGTGAAGGATATAAAGAAATGCTGCATATTTTCCATATGCTTAAGTAAGAAATGCAATAGACAACTAATATTCATATAAACACAATTTTATACTCTTTTTTGTTGTGTATGATAGATAACTATTGAAGTTTCAGCAAATCTAGCTGACAATGGAAAATTTAGCATATTTTCTCTGTGTCCATTGAATTTTTTAATTGATTCAGCTACCATAGTGATTTGTCGGCATCATTTTAGTTATATTACTCAATTTTTCTATCTTCAATCAGGTAATGCCAAACTATAGTAATTTTCTGCACAAAAGGTTTATAGCATTAATAGTTGATTATTCTTCCCTGTACTCAAAATCTTGCATTTTCTACTATCATAATGCAAATTATAGTATGCTATATTTTGAATATTATATCACATATTCTTGCCTTAGATTTCCTTAAATAAATTATTTCTTAAGATTGGCTTCCCTTAATTTCACCATGTTTCCTTAACATATCATTGTTCTATGGTAACATACCATTGCCTTTTATCCTTGCAATAATCAATATATTTTTAGAGTTTCAGTTCATAAAAATGTACATTAGTTAGCATTTTGAAAACGATTATGAAATTATGTTATTCATGAATATATTAATTTTTTGACAAGAGTACCATCGAAGGTAACTTTTACTGCTTTTACAATTATTTATATAAAAGAATACTGTCTTTTGTTATAGCCAAATGCAACTAAATTATATGTTACTAATACTGTATTACATTTCCTTAACCACACCATTCCCTCATGTTAAATCTCCTTAACTTTATTTTATTTCCATATGATATTTGTTATTTCTTGCAGTTTTAAATGATCATTAGTAAAGTAATTGCATTCACATTTAAGAAACTAATGTGAAAATTAGGCATAATTATGGGTTGTTTTCTATAAAAGGCTTTGTTAATTTAGCATTAAGTCAGTATGAAACAATTTCAATCTCATGGGTAACTGACTACCTGCAAATCAACTTCAAATTCATTTTTGGTTAATGCGTTTTTTTAATAGAACAGTAAATGGTATTACAATTTTGATTTAATAGACAATTGTAATTTAAGGCAAGAAGATCCAGTTACATATTATAAAAGAGCAACACACTAAATTTACATTACATACTACTTAAATCTTGGTGGACCAAATGTAGAGAAGTAAATTTGTGCAAATAGCATCCTATAAAATTATCACCAATTATTGTAATATCAATGAATATTAAATGTTTACACGTGTTCATATTGAAAAGATGTTAACAAAAAAAGAATTAATTTAAACCCATAATTTAACAAGTTTGAAAAATAACAATAATGAAATAGATGTATTCATAAAACATTCTACGATAACAGAACTTCTATGAAAAACAAGTCTAATTATTTGGGTTGAGTGCCTATGCAACATAGATTTTATGTTGAGACAGTTGACCGTACTCATATTTCTATCAATATTGTGTTCAACCAACGCAGATTAACACATATATGGTTGTTCAATTCATTATTTCGTACATATATCCTTTCATCAACCCAATAGATATACATAAAATTTGACACTATTTATACTATGTGCAAGCTGTATCTACTCGCTATACATGCATCATTTACTTCTTGCTATAAAATTTAGTTTCTACAGTAGAATCCTAACACATACATGTATCACTTACATTATATATTTTGCTATTATACGATATGTTCTCACAGCTTATTCATAAATGCAAATTACAACACTCGAAAGTCTATGCTTCCGTGCATCGCACGGGTTTCCACTCGTATATACAATACATACACACACACACACACACATACATACATACATACATACATATATATACATACATATATATATATATACATATATATATATATACGTTGAATGTAAAAGATAATTTAAATTAAATTAGAAATATAAAGCCTTTGATTCATCATTAAATACTATTATAAGTAAACGAATCATCCATAAGAACACAAAATAAGACCTAATGCAAAATTCACAAAATGACTTATTTGAAATTCCCTCTTTTCTACCCTATTATCAATGCACATGATTTAATGGAGTGATTGATCATGCCTGAGGTTGCATGTCATGTATGCATAATGGTAATCACCTTACTGACTGAAGTATGACAACCGACCTTTCAGACTGAATCTGAGTCCGACCCGAAGGATCTCAATTTTAAGCATACTGGGATTTGTCGAAACCAAACTATGCATCTTAAATAATAGACTCAGCCCTGCTTGAGGTTCGATTCAGATCTAGTTGGTTTGGATATAGATAACACTTAACGTACATGTTTTTTTTTAATGTTTTTGTGTTGGGTCTTTTGAATCGTGTTAACTTGTTTAGGTTTCAGTAGTATTTTTTATCAACTAACACAACGCAAGGCCCATTGGGTTAGATAAAATTCGGGTCTTACTAGACCAAACTGGTTGGATCTACGAGTTTCGTTATAATTAGAACCCATATGTGTTATACATCGGATATAAACATAAACACAATAATAACTACAAGTACACAAAGATGGTAACCAAAATAATTTTTGAATTTTCAGCAACACTGTGATCATTAATAAAGTGGTAAAACCCTTATCACGAATCCATGAGTAGTTATGCCTCAAGTCACAGATGAAAGAATTGTTACAATATCTCATATAATTTATTTACTGCATAAAAATATCATATCTAAACATGTACAGTAACATAACACAAAAGTAAATGACAATAAATGGTTCCATTTCAAGTTTGTTTTGACCATGCCTATCGGTCCACGATAATGATGCATATGAAAGCCCATGAAAAGTCGATAAAATTATATAAACGAGTTGATAACTAAACATTACAAACTCCCAAAATTAAATATATAAAGAGAAAAAATTAGCTATCAATCAAAGTTGTGATCCTTCAAAGTTTTATATCAATCTAAGTTGGATGACACAGTTTTTCGTTTGAATTATTTGATCTTATATTCAAAATAAATTTGTTTATTAACGTCTCATTTCAATATTAAAGTTGATTTTTTTATAAGACTGACATTTTGTTGTCTAGCTACTTTATGCTACTTCATATAATCCAATCAACTAATAAAAACTAAGAGTTTCTCTAGTCTATTATCTGTTGAAATTTGAAGATGTGATATTCCATATATTAATAGATTGTGGAGATATTTAAATTAAGGTAGGATTATGTCCCAAATACATTGCCTTATTTATATATTTTGCGGATTTGGTAGAGTAATTTATTGCCACTTTTATTGTATAAAATAAAGCAATAAATTATCTACATGGGAAGATTTGTTTTTAAAGGGTGGAAGCAAACATTTATTAATGAAGAAATGTTTTCAATATTAGTACAAATAGGCATGTATACGGTTCTTTGTATATGCAAGGGAAAATGTTATTTTCTTTTTGTTTGGAATTGAGATATCTTCTCAAATTTTTAGGCTTTCTCTTTTAATTATTTGGCGAATCAATAGAGATTTTGTTTGGAAGAATTTGTTTGTCATTTTTTTCTTTACTTCTCATCTCTTCTAAAATCTAATTGACCCTAATAGTTTTCCTAACATTATCAAATTTTGAGATTTTTCAATTTTGAATTTTTCCACTCGTGCTCGTTCATGTTAAAATTCACTCATTTTTGTAGATTAGCGGCGATAAAGAGTTGTACTAAAGATAAATTATTTGAACAAATATGTATGAAAAACGTGAGTTTAATTCATTTTTGTTCAAAAAGTACGTGCAAGCACACATAAAACTCGATGTATGGATTCTTCCCACCAACTTCCAATCAGTTTCATTAAATCAATTGTTAAAGAGGTTTCTTTACTGTTAATTGGCTAAAATGAATTTTTTCCGAAGTCCAAAAAACAAGAAATATGTCTATAACACGTCTTCTTAGATCTTTTTAATTTCAAGCATTCTCTATTACATTATTTGTTGAGGTTTAACTGAGATAAATAGAAAAACTAGTTTTTTTTTTTTAATTCATGCATAGATATGTATGGTCATGTTCTGTGTTTGATACCTTTTCTATGTATCGTATAAAAATACATAAAAACTATGTGATGTTGTAACTGATGCGCCAATCATGGGCTTAAATATAAAATTTGTGAGGTCACACGCGTAATTTCACTTGACTACAACCCTAGTAACGAGGAAACAGACGACCAATTCCCTCCTGGATTTCGTATAAATTTGGAGGCGGTTTCTGAGTCAGAGTTTTCTAGGGCAAAATAGAAGAATTGAGCCATACAATCAGGGCGAATACTATCAAAACACTGTAAAGACTATTTCTCCGATATAATTTGTTACCAAAAAGAGATTTAGATTTGTGGATGTACTCAAATGCTTTAATTTATTTATTATCCTTATCGATTTGGGTTTTCATTCGGAAATAGGAAGAAAAGATGGATCGCTACCAAAGGGTAGAGAAACCAAAAGAAGACACTCAGATCAATGAGAATGAGATCCGCATTACTACTCAGGGAAGGATGCGCAATTATATTACTTATGCTACAACTCTTCTTCAGGTATTTACCATCCATACTTTTTAATGTTTGTTTTGTATGATTTAGTAATCGGTGAGCGTATACTGGATTTATTGTTATTGATTTTATTGAGTATTCAAGTGGTGAAATAATAAATGCAGTTATATTGCTAGTCGTAATGTGAGAGGACTTTCAAGTTAGAATAAAACGACTTTTTTATGCAGTGTAGTTGTTTCTGCTAGAATTTTTTTCAGGAATATGTCTAAAATTAGACATACATTAAGAAAATCTGTGTACCAACTGTGTTGTGTTTGGTAACAAAATTTAAACATACATCTTCTCCCCTTGAAAAAAGAACAGTGCTATGTTATGAGCTTTCTTTTACCCATTCTTCATTTTACCCAACGCCATACGATTACTCACTTCGAAATACCCACCATATATGTTCGTGCTACCCATTCAACAAACGATTTTATACTGCCGAACAATAATACAACACCGTTTAGCAACATAGACAGTCTAAAACAAACGATTTTGTACCGCTGAACAGCCTTTTATTGCCGATCGTACGTGTTGTTTTGAAAAAATCAAACAAACTATCCAACGGTCCTAAACTGCAGTTCAGTAGTATGGTACCATCCCTATTGGGTAAAACGAAGACACACCTGTTTTTTGGGTAAAAGAAAGCCATTAACACGGTGCATTTAGCGCAGCTCTAAAAAAAGGAAAAAGAAAGAGAACACACGCTGGTATCTATATTGATTTTCTTTATGTACATTCATCCTATGCAGTTAAAGCCCTGCTAAAGCCCCGCAAAATCCCCGCTATAGCCCGTAGCGTCTTTCAACCGCTACGTTATTTCTATTTAGTGCTGATGAATAGTACCGCCGCTTTTAGCCCAACTATTTTTTGTTGCACCCGCTAAATCAACACTTTGTAGCACCCGCTTTAGCAATATTAGTATACGAAGCTTGATTTGACTAGTTCTCTTTTAAAATAATTAAATAAGGTTAGTATAAAAAGGTAATTTTAACACACAAGTGTCTAATATATGATAGAAATCTATCATAGTCACTAATTCTAATATGTGTAACCAAGATAATCTTTGATTTTATTATATAAGATCAATAGATATTAGTTTCTTCTACACAAATGAAGTGAGAATGATAATCAATTAATTATAAAATACTTATTTTTACATCTAATGTACCTTTTTGCACCTCCGCCATATCCCCGCTTTATCCCCGCTACACCTTTTCAAACCTCCACCGCTACAGAACCGCTAAACGCTTTAACTACACAGATTCATTGTAGTAAAGCATTTGAGTTTGGGTTTGCATGCATCACAGTTAGTACCTATATAGATGTATCTCTATGTTATCTGCACTCAATTTGCATGAATGTGTATGCGTTCACCTAAAATAATTGTGCTATAATATAAGATGAATAACAATTTCAAATTTGATGTTCTGAAATAATTATACATGCATCCCAACTGTATTACCGGGTAGCGGAAGGAATGGTTTAAAGCTTATTCTCTCATGTATAAAATAGGCCTTATGCGCGTTTTTCTTTTCTTACCAAGTTTTACATTTTTTGCAACATATTGGGATTATTATCTTTAAGAAAATTGTTTGTTCATCTTCACAGGAGAAAGGTTCAAATGAAATTGTTTTTAAAGCTATGGGAAGAGCCATCAACAAAACTGTTATGATTGTTGAGCTAATTAAGGTAGTATTTCAATTGTAGTCTTGTATTCTTGTATTAACCTTGGACTTGTATATGTACATTCTGTGCTTCAAATGCTGTTATACTTTCTGCTAATTAAGGTAGTATTTCAATTGTAATCTTGCATTTTCTGTTAACTTTAGACTTACGGTGCTTCAAATGCTGTATGTTTTCTGTTTTGCCCTTGGGAAAATTGAAGTTAACCTTATACACTTACGTGCCTAGTTTGCATTTTCCATATAATCACAGAGAAGGATCGTTGGTCTTCACCAGAATACGTCTATTGGATCAACAGATATTACAGATACTTGGGAACCTTTAGAAGAAGGCCTACTTCCGTAAGGAATTTCCTATTTTCCCATTGGAAATAACAAATACCTATTGTCATTCTATTTGTAACTTGATGGGTTAAGATATAGATGAAGCATTTCACATTGTTCCATCATTTACTGATATGCTTTTGATCGAACAGGCTTGAGACTACCAGACATGTGTCAATGATTACTATCACACTATCCAAGAACGAGGTAGATGCTTCTGCAATTGGGTGAGAAATACTTTTTACTGTTGTTTTTTTGATGTACAAGCCGTATAATTTCTGTTTCTGCTCCATGATATTATGAATTTGAGTCATCTGCATTCATTTTTTCTGTAACGGATAACAATAAAAAGAATCAACATTCAATCTGTTAGCAGGTTCACTGAGCTATCAAGTAAAATGTTATGACTGTTAGATCTATGGCTTTGTAATTCTAACCTTGCCGAATGATGTTTAACAGTTTAAGCATTGTTAAAGCATAGCCTTATAATTTATAGATCTTGAACTTGTGTTTTTTGGCATTATACAGACATTGTTAAAGCTATTATTAAAGGTTAATGGCTTTTGGGATGAACGATACTTTTATATAATAATATGCATCTTATAATACTTACTAAAAAGCTCCTTCATTTACGCTTTCTCCCTATTCGATCAAGTCAACATTATTTTCCTATTATTCTATTATTATTAAATAGGATTGCTTATTTTTTACATTATGATCGAGGAAGCCTAATTGAGCCTCTGCCTAAGCTTGTTTTTGGCCAGTGTTGAAATTTCATAGAAATCAAGCGTCACAATAGGTTTGAATTTTTCCCTACCCATGGATATAATGGGTTTAATGCTTCTAGCAAATCTGACTATGACATGCAACATTTCTCAATGGCTATGCTATCAAGTGATGCTCTTGGATGGCTTTTACTTGATATATTGATTGTTTACCATGTGTCAAAATTGATTTTGCATATTTATTCAAAATCAGTTATCTAAATGATGAAGTATCAAATAACGTGGCAAATAGAGTAGGATGTAACACCGTGCTGTAGGTATTTTTGATATTTCTTGTTAGGTTTGTCAATCAGAAAAATATTCAGTAGTATTAAGCACAGTCGAGTACTCTATCATAATGTTTTGGCATGCATGGTCTTAACTGATGATCCACCTCTGGTTGTTTGTCTTTTGGTAATTTGGCGCGTGCTCTGTTGTTTTTCCTCTGCTTTTATAATGACCGGTTCATTGTTTTTGCTTTATAGGTATCAGCCTCCTTTGCCCAAGGACCAAGTCAAGCCATTGGTTGAGTTCGATTATGAAGGAGGTAAATTTTTGTAGATTCCCACTTCCATTGCTCTTAAATTCCCCTTGTACTCACTTGTTATTTACTGATTGATAACCAGAGGGCTCACCTAGAGGCAGAGGCAGAGGTCGTGGTGCTCGAGGATCTCGTGGAAGAGGAAGGGGTAGAGGTACTACTACTTATCTAGCTGTTTATAATATTTTAGTAATGTAATATGGTTTCACAATTTTAAAATCTATCCATATATCTTCCTGGAGTAATTTTAAAAACATTACTTCTATATTATAGGAAATACAAACATGGAATATGGAGATGGAGGGTATGATAATAGAAGGCGTGGAAATGAAAACATGGGAGACTACGGTGATGGAGGATATGAGAACAGAGGAAGAGGTGGTTATGGCGGTGGTGGTAGGGCACGTGGCAGAGGCCGTGGTTATAGAGGCGGTCGCGGGAGGGGAGGTTATGGCGGCGGTGGGTATAACGATTACCATCAAGACAACTATAATGGTGGTTACGGTGGTGGATACAATGATTATGAACCTCCTAATCAGGGTCAAGGCAGAGGTACCACATTTATCACTTGTCACGTTATATAAATATGTGTGTTAATATCATTTACTTGTGATTGCTTAATTTCAACGGTATCTATGGCAAGTGATATGATGCTTTAAACTGAGGTTCCATAGATTTGAGTTCTGTTTGATTCTAGAGGGTTATGAGTTTGAACAATCGAAACATCAGCGTTTGCAACATCAACATGAGCATTCTGTTTGAATAGAGCAAAACCCTTAGCTAAGGAATGAACTAACATTTGCATTGGAATTTTGTTAACATCAAATCACTTTTTTAATGTTTTTAAATATGACAATATGTTTTTGATAGCTATCCAATGGGCATTGTGTTTTGATGTTACTGACCAAAACTTCTACCATCAATTTTTTTTTAATGGTTGATGTATATGTTTGGAAACATGTATAGTGCGTGGTCGAGGCCGTGGTAGGGGACGTGGAAGAGGTCGTGGAGAGTTCAGATCAAATGGGCCAGTTCATGCTGCAGCAACTCCGGCAGCTAACGGTGAGGCGTAAAGCTATTGGCAAGCCCCTTCTATCTTTTTATCATTGGATGACTGCTCGTGCTTTCCCTTATTACTATTTATGTTGTCCTTGTTTTTAAGTTGCCGGTCTTTCCACCCAGTTTTACAAGCAAGCGGCTCTTGCTTTTATCCGTGTTTGGTTTACTTAAATCCCAATGTTCCTTGCCCATCAGATAAAACTAAATTGTATCATTTCTTTTGTAGAGCAGTACATTCTTTTATTCTTTCTAAGAAAATGTCGTGTTTATATGCTATGTTCTTTTACTTCATTTGTTGTTATTGCCCACATTTTACTTTATATCTAGTGTATATTATAGGTTACTGATTAGTGATTACCCATCCTGTTTTATTTTCTTAAGATTCAGCCAGTATTAGTGGCGCATTACTGCAATTTAAGAAAAAAAGGTGTTCTTGTCTACCAATGGATTACAGTCTGCCATGTCAGGAGGAAAAGAAACAGCGAATCTTAACCCTTGTTACATCCATAAACCAAAACCATTCATTTCATTCATTCTTTACTTTTCATGAAAATAGAACAAAGCAAACCTAGGCTGTCATTAACAAGTGGTGGAGAAGAAAATCAATCAAGAATTTACATTAACCATGTTTACTCCTAAAGATACTTTGAAAAGCTATTTTTAAGGTCATTTACATTAACCATGTTTACCATTTAAAATTTGTTTGAAATTTGGATTTGGTGTTTTTTTAAAGGTGATTTAAAATATGTTTAAATTTGGATTTGGTGTTTTTTTAAGGTGATTTATAATTTGAAACAACATAGTTAATCGTCCTCGTTATCTTTAGCATTACCACCATCGATCTTAACCTCCATCCGCTATTGTTTTTCATTTGAAATTGACCATCAACATCATCGTTTAAGTAGTCGTCGACCTCCAAAGTAGTCGGCAACACTTACAATCCATCGTCCTTGCAAGAGGAACGGCCGTAGCCTTCGCGTGAACGTGCACCGCCAATTCCTATGGTTGTGTTGTCGTCGCCCATTCTTCTGATGCGTCATCGACTCACCATCTATTCGAGTGAAGCCGGCCTCTTGTACGATTTATTTGGGAAGGAAATTTGAGTCGTGTAATTATTTTGAGAAGAATTTCCATTAGGTGAGAAAAATAAAACATGTGTCTTTGAAATGTAAAAAAAATAACCGTGTCCTTCAATCCAAAAAGAACACAAAGTTCTACAAACTAGAAATGAATATTACTACAAACTAGAGACAAAAACCAATAAATTGAAATATGCAATTGTTAAAGTGGAACAAAGACCGAAGACCCTAGTCGATTTGCTATGAGAAGGGTGATGAAATTGAAATGAAGGGAGAGGAGGTGGTTGTTAGATGAGGATCATAGTCTCCATTGATGTTGTTATTTCATGATTAAATAAAATTAATTTTGTTTTCTATATTACACGTTAATTAGTGTGTAACTCGCGCGTTGCACATGCCAATATTACAAAAATATACGTATCATGTTAATGTTAAAAGGAGAACATTTTATGCAATTTGTGATAAATTTTGATGAAATATATATAATATAAATTAAAATTATTATTTTTGTTTGTGGGGTTTCGAGAAATGAAATAATTTTATTATTCTTATTAATATGAATATATTATGCATGTTGAAACTAACGGGTGTTAATGATTTATTAGATGAATTAATAAATGTTATTTAATGAAATATTAATAAAGTTTAAAATTATGAAATTTGTTTAAATATATGGACTCATGGTAGGAAACATCAAGAAGAACTACGTGAAATATTTATAAATTTGTTGTTATAAAATAAAAAGAACAAATAAAATAAGAGAAGTGCGCGTTGCACATGACAATATTACAAAAATAGTACTTATCATGTTAATGTTAAAAGGAGAACATTTTTATGCAGTTTATGATAAATTTTGGATGAAATATATATAATATAATTAAAATTATTATATTTGTTTGTGAGGGTTTCGAGAAACGAAATAATTTCATTATTCTTGTTAATGTGAATATATAATGCATGTTGAAACTAACGGGTGTTAATGATTTATTAGATGAATTAATAAATATTATTTAATGAAATATTAATAAAGTTTAAAATTATGAAATTAGTTTAAATATATGGACCCATAGTAGGAAACATCGAGAAGAAATATGTGAAATATTTATAAATTTGTTGTTATAAAATAAAAAGAACAAATAAAAGAAGAGAAGTTATTAGGGAGAACGGAAGAGATAAGGGAGAGACCTTTTATTTCTATTGATTCAGTTGTGCCTTACAATGTAAATAATCCCTCTATTTATAGAGTCTACATGCAATGTAAAATAAAGTGCAATAAAATCCCTTAGCATATTCCCTCTTATTACTTTTTCATAATATAACACCCCCCTTGAATATGTGTATGTAAAGATGATAAATTAATTGTTTCATTAAAAACTTTTTTATGAAAAAATTCACGGGAAAAATCATAAATAAAGAAAATAGGGCAATTTTATTTCATCTTTAGGTAACATGTTTTACAATGTTACAATAAGGGTTGATATTTCAAGATCAAGATAATGCCTCATTAAAATTTTACTAACAAAAACCCAGTGAGAAAAATATGAGTGGACGAAAAAAGTACATTATAACATAATTTTATATGCTTCCCCTGATTTATAACGCATTATTCAATTAGTTCAATTATGTAGTCGACGCATGTCAATTTTGTACACCATCTTCTGAAATGTTGATTTGGAAATTGTCATTGAGATTAGATCTACTCGTTTTTTTTTTTTTTTTTTTTTTTTTTTTTTAACTAAATTTGTTTCTCCTCTTTCTTGTCGTCCTTTCATATTTCATGTGAAGAGAAATTTAAAAGAAATGTGCTCCATCCTATCATCCATGATATAATCTATTTGAATTTGAGCCACGCAAGCTGCATTATTTTCATAAAAATAGTTTGCTGCATCAAAAGATGTTTGATACTTTTGGATCAAAATGCTACCACGTTAAAACCTTATTAAGAAAAACTCGATGAGAAAAATCTTAATACAAGAAAAATAGTACAATATAAAATGTCATATTTCAATAATTTACTATGTTAAAAGGAGTATGATATTTCCAGATCAATGTAATGCCCCGTTAAAACCTTAGTAAGCCATACCTAATGGGAAATTTTTTAAATAAGGAAACGAAGTACATTATAATTTATTTTCGTATGTTACTGTTCGGGTTAATAATTCTGGATCAAGTACATTTTCATCATCTCCTTTTGGATGGTAATGGTCATTTTTAATATTTAGTGATCTGACAACTATAAGCGTACTAAGTGGATATGCTTTATCCATTTGAACACGCTTCAAAGTTTTTCCAATGTAATTTGATGATGGATTAATATGTCATCTGTATTATGCTTGATCTATAAAGCAAGACAATATTTAGTTTTGCTATGATTTTCCATTTGAATTCCTATTTCAAGTAACCTACCATTTCATCAATCTCTTCTGGAGTCTCAATCAAATTCACATCATCAACATATTCCATCAAAATAGCAAATTCTTTTACTGATTTCTTTATAAAGGCACATAGACAAATGTGATTGTTTTTATATCCGGCTTTTACCAAATATTCACTAAGACGGTTATACTACATCCTTCCAGATTGTTTTAAACCATATAGTGGTCGTTTCAGTTTAATGAATACATAAACTTTGATTTTGCTTCACGTAACTTATATCCATCTAGGATTCTCAAGTCAATATCAATATCCAATTCATCGTATAGATAAGCTGTTACACCATCAGTTAGTCTTATATACAGCTTCTCAAAAACTATGTGGCTTATCAAATATCGAAATGTTGTGATATCCATAATAGGTGAGTATGTTTTTTTAAAGTCAAAACCTGATCGCTGCAGAAACCTTGTATCTCACAACTTTATTTTTATCATCTCGATTTCTTATTTAAAGCGCATTCTTTTTGCAATTTGTATGCTATTAATATTCATTTATGAATACACTTCATGTGCTTACAATTTTGTGTTTCAATCAGGTTTGCATATTGCAATACACATTTAATGAATAAAACAAGTTTCGTTACAACAACAAATGTTATTTATATTCTTCAAGAACACATCTATTTTAGTAATTTTTGCATATTGCAACTACCATTTCAATGGATATTAAGAGTTTCATTATAACAATTCTTGAAAGCAGAAAGTGATATACTCATCATGAATTATATCGAGATTTTCATCACAACAATACTTAAAAGAATGTTGTAGTCTACATTTCTTACTCTTTGCATTCTTTATTGCTACCAAAATTATTTAATTTTTTTCGGAATTTGTATACTTTCATCATTTATACCTTCAGATTACTGTAAATCTTTTAAACAATTTCACTACTAATCAATTTAATTATCTTTGAAAGTGCAATGCTCATGGCACATAACATGTTGCTGACACTCTATGGTGCTTTAGCAACTTTAGTGTGCTTCTGTCATTTTATATATTTTTAATTTTATCTTATGGACTACAGATTCATATCTTATGGACTACAGATTCATATATTTTATTTAGGAGAATTTCATAATGACCAATCGTCTTTCTAACTAATATGAGATTTTTAATCCATGTATAAATATAAGCGCTTTATTATTTATTAATTTATCATCGATTATTATTTCTTGTTAGTTTTATACATGATTTATTAGTCAAATCTCGTGCTAATAACATGTTATAAAATAAAGAGAACAAATAAAATAAGAGAAGTCATTAAGAGATAAGGGCGAGACCTTTTTTTTCTATTGATTCAGTTGTGTCTTACAATGTAAATAGTCCCTCTATTTATAGAGTCTACATGCCATGTAAATTGCAATAAAGACCCTTAGCATATTCACCTTTATTTCTTTTGCATATTATAACAGTTGTGGAGTTACTAACGTTAAAAAAGAATTTTATGATATAATGTATGATAAATTCTTGATACAAAAAAATGATAATTGATTTACAAATTAACTTTTTGTTAATGTTTATGTGATTTATACATCTTCACGGTTAAATGGAAAATATCGTTTCTCTATATCTGTGCAGTTAAAGCGCTTAGCGGTTCTATAGCGGCTAAGATAAAAAAAAGTGTAGCGGAGATAAAGCGAACGAATAATAGAGATATAACGAAGGCGCAAAAATGTTCACTAGATGTAAAACCAAATATTTAGAAAAAAATATTCATCTTTCTCACATTATATATGTATAAAAAACTAATATTAATTAATGTTATATAACAAAATCAAGGAAAATAATAGTTATGCAAGCTAAATTTGATGAATGTAATTAATTATTATCATTTATTAGGCGCTTATGCCCTAAATTTGGCCTTTTACACTGAATTTACTGAATTTTTTAAGAAGATAACTGGTCAAGTGAAGCTCTATATATTAATACTGCTAAAGATAGCGGATGCATCGAAAAACAACGGTCTAAAAGCGGATCTACTGTTCATCAGCGTTAAATTGAAATAGAGTAGCTAGGGTTGCACACAACTCATATCCAATCCGACCCAACCCACCAACCCGACACAATCCATGTAAACCCAACACAACCCATACTAGTTCGGGCCGGATATGGGTTACAATCTGTAACCCATACTATATACGGGTCGGGTTTGATATTTTGTTCAACCCAACCTTATTTTAACCCAACCCAATATTAAGAACTAATTTAATATTACCCCACTTAAAATTAGAATGGTATAATCCTAGAGTAATGTTTATGTATTCTATGGTAAATATGCAAAAAAGCATATTTAATGTCAATCCAAACTAGATAGAGTTTGGCAAATATATTTTAAAGAGCATTTTAATGTATTTTAAAATGAAAAACTTGTTATACTATGTAGTAAATTAATTTTATATGATGTGTTTTATAATGAAATTTTAATAAAATATGTCTTATAATGAATTATCTATTTTAAACGCATTATGCTAACCAAAATCCGATATATTATGCTGAATATTTTAATATTATTTTTAAAAAAATTCCCTCATATTCTCATTTTTATTATATTCAAGTACCCAACCCTACTTAATCCGACCCAACCCATACTTCAACCCAACCCATATCGAACCTTATATAGGGTCGGATATGGCTTGGGCTATCTTAAACCCATACATATGCGGGTCGGATGTAGTATTTGGTCTAACCTGACCCAACCCATACTTTGTGCAGTCCTAAGAGTAGCGGTTGAAGAGCGCTATGAGATATAGTGCGGATATTGCGAGGCTTCAGCGAGGCTTTGACACATATTTTTTAAGTCTTGTCAGAAAAATGGACTTAATATTCACAATTATCATTTTAATAATTTGAATTTAAGATTTCATTAGTAGTCTAAACATGTTGATTTAAATATAAAATATCCTGAGAGAATCAAAGAGGTTTAGTACATAATTTATAAAAATGTTAAAATATTGGTATCTGAAGCTATTTTTTTCTTTTAATGTATGATAAATTTATTGAGATAGATGAATAATATATTAAATTTGTTTTTATTGTTACATATTTTTTTTATATTGTGTGACTTATTTAACTTTATATTATTGATTAAACTGACAACTTTTGAAATTATATTAAATTTGTTAATATGAATATGGTATGCATTTTAAGATGTTGTATTTGACATTAATTAAATGAATTAATAATTATGTGTTGATTGTATTTATTAAATCCAAGATCAGATGATTAATTTAAATTTATTAACTTAAATGTATATTATTAAACGATATTGTAGAGTGTTTCGTAAATAACTAAATAACATTTGAAATGTAGATCTTAATGTTATTACAATGCATTGATGTAACATGTAGTGAATATATTGATATAAATGAATTATACTTTAAACTTGTGATTATTATCTAGTGAAAATAAGGCTCACATCCTTAAAATCTTTGCAAATTAGAACGACAGCCTCCCCAACTTTATAATATAAAGCGGATCCCTATAATTGGAGTTACGTGTTTTCCCAAAAAAAAAAAAAAAAAAAAGCGCTGTATAGTAAAGAAAAAGAAAAAAAGTCTGCAGATATTCCCAAAAGATCTCGATATATATATATATATATATATATATATATATATATATATATATATAAAATTGCATATATGTTACATGTATGCAAGTAAACACAATAGTTGCATACATGGATGCAACTATTCTTGAAGCAGTTTACACTGAAAATCTACATGAATTCTTGCATACATGTATGCAACTATTGAAAATACATGCGCACATGTATCCAACAATTCACGCAGATTTTACGTTGAAAAATCAACATGAATATTAGCATACAAGTATACAACTATTCTTTTTTATAACATACATGAATGCAAATAAAGATGAACTCATTTTTATGTCTGCGGATTATTGCATGCATGTATGCACTTATTTTGAATACATGCATGCATGTATGCAAATAAATATAAACTGATATGCATGGGCATGAATATATGCATATGTGTATGCATTTATTTTGTAATACATGCATATCTGTATGCATAAAAGTTAACACAGATGCATCACTGAAATAGTTGCATGCATGTATGCAAGTTCAAATATATGCATCTTTCGATGCATAAAATTGCAGTTTCGTTGTTTTTTGCTCTTTTTTGTTTTTGATGCGTTTTTGATTGTTTTTTCATCTGAATATTTTTATGTTTACGTGTTTAATTTAAATATGACTTTACGTGATTTTTTTTATATTATATTTTTATTTTTTAATGAATTTTCGGAAAATAGGGATGTAATTTATAATAAGTTCAGGACCGGATCTGAGCCTAATTTCCGAATCTATTAGGGACCTGAGACAAACACACCTTATTATTTATGTATATATGCTATATTATGTGACACACACACACACACACACACACACACACACACACACACACACACACATATATATATATATATATATATATATATATAAAAGATTTTTTCTCATTTCTGTTAATACAAATATGGTTAATAATACTATTATGTTTTGTTAGCCAAATCAATGAATAATAGTTTGTTAACATCATTTAAATAATTTTCATATTATGTAATTAATAATAACATATGGTTTTAAATGTAAATTATTAGAACAGAATTGAGCACAAACCAATGTTGTCGATATATATTCAGCTTCACATGTAGATAGTGAAACGCAATGCTAAACCAAGATACTAGTGTTTTGCCAATAAAATGACAAGTACCACTTGTATTTTTTCGATCCGTCCGTGATCCTCTAAAATCAATGTACGATACTAATTCAAAGGAATAATCTTTTGGATAGAAAAGTCCGAAATCTTTGGTGCTGGTTAGATAACGCAATATATGTTTAACTACTCGTAAATGTGATTCTTCAGGAGTGACTTGAAATTGTGCACACAAACAAACACTCATCATTATATCTGGTCGACTAGCTATTAAATATAATAATGATCCTATCATACTACGATATAATTTCTGATCAACATTTTTACCAGTTTTGTCTCTTTCTAAATGAGTTATCGTACTCATGGGAGTTGGTTTACTAGATGTATTTTCCATACAAAAATGTTTTATTAAATTATTGTAATATTTTTCTTGATTTATAAAAATATCGTTAGATAATTGTTTAATTTGTAAACCAAGAGATTATGGTAATTCTCCCATGTGAGACATTTCAAATTCACTGGGCATAATAATTTCTGAAATTTTTTGACATGGTTTATCGTTAGTAAAACCAAAAATAATATCTTCTATATAAATTTGAATTATTAAAACATCCTTATTATTTCGTTTTATAAATAATGTTTGATCAACATTTCCAATTCAAAATGTTGAACTTGTTGAATACTTTTTAAGATGTCCATACTAAGCACGAGGTGTTTGTTTTAAACCGTATAAAGCCTTTTTCAATTTATATATGATCAAGACATTTTTCATGTGTAAATAAAGGTGGTTGTTCAATGTAAACATTTTCTTTTATATATCCATTTAAAAATGCACTTTTTACGTCCATTTGATATAATTTAAATTTGTGATAACAGACACATGCTAATAAGATATGATTTGCTTCTAATCTAGCAACTGGAGCAAACGTTTTTCACAGTCTAATCCTTCTTCCTGATTATATCCTTGAGCGACAAGTCTAGCTTTATTCTGGTTATATTTCCAAACCCGTCAGCTTTATTTTTACAAACCCATTTTGTACCTATAACAGCTTGATCATTCGGTCTCAGAACTATTTCCCAAACTTCTTTGCGTTCAAACTGATTTAGTTCTTCTAGTTCAAACAAATTTTTGGGTTCAAGATTGGATTAAAATGCAACGTAACTTACTAGATTTGGTGACTTCTAGTTCTTACATTTGAATTTATTTCACCAATTATAATTTAAGGTGGATAGCCTCGTAATATTTTTGATGGAGACCTAATTTCATTATTATTATGAACAATGTTTTCATCTTCTCTAGAGATATGAACAATGTTTTCATCTTTTCTAGAATTATTATTTTCTATTGAAATATTTTCACTTTGATTATTATTATAAACAATATCTTAATTTTCAGTGATATTTTCATTTATATTATTATGAATAACTCTTTCATCTTCTCTAAAAATATAATTAATGTTATCGTCATCTTGAGAATTTCTATTTTTCATAACCTCATTGCTATAAGAATTTTGAATATAATATTCGTTAAAAGAAACATAAAGTGATCATTCTATTTTATTTGTTCTTTTATTAAAAACTTGATAAGCTTTGCTTCAACCTGAATATCCTAGAAATATACTTCCGTTGGATTTCGAATTGAATTTTCCAAGCTGATCTTTAGTATTTAAAATAAAATATTTGAATCGATCTTTAAAATATGAAATATTTGGTTTTCTATCGTTAAAAAGTTCATATGGAGTATTTTTCGTAAGTGGTCGAATAGAAACATGGTTCAAAACATAACAGACCGTTGCAACTGCTTCTGCCCAGAAATGTTTTGGTAGTGTACTTCCATTTAACGACGTTCTAACACATTCTTGTAATGTTCGATTTTTCCGCTCTACAACTCCATTATTTTGTGGGGTTCTAGGAAATGAAGAATTATGAAAAATTCCTTTCTTTTTACAATATGAATCAAAATTTTCATTTTCGAATTACCTTCATGATCACTTCGTATATTTTTTATTTTCAGATTTTTAAAATTTTAAATTTGTTTAACAAACATTTTAAAATGGTCAAAGATATCACTTTTATTTTTCAAAAATATTATCCAAGTATTTCTAGAAAAACCATCAACTATTACAAACACCTATCTACTGTGATTTATGGACTGAATTTGAGTTGGCCTGAATAAGTCCATATACAGTAATTCTAATATTGTAATGTTGAATTGACCTTTTTAGATTTAAATGATGATTTTGTTAGTTTTTCTAGTTGACGAGCATCACATAAATTTTCATATTTAAATTTCATTTTGGGTAATCCTTTTATGATTTCCTTTTCCAAGATTTTATTAATAGTTTCAAAATTTATATGACAAAATCTTTTGTACCATAACCAAGGATCATTTTCTTTGGCTAATAAGCACATATTTTGATTGTTATTAATTTTCATATTTAAAATATAAATATTTTTATCTCGATTTCCTGAGAAAATAAGATTTTGATTTTTATTTGAAATACTACATTTATTTTCAGAAAATGATATTTTATAACCCTTATCGCATAAATGACTAATACTTAACCAATTATGTTTTAAATTCTTTTTTACTACCAAAAATAGCACCGAAAAAGGTTGGCGGTGAAGGGGTAGCGGACCGCTACAAGCATAAAAGATTCCCCCGAAAGCAGAAGCCAAGCGCAAGGTAGAACCGAAAGCATAATGGAACAATTCGAGAGTTACGCAACCGACACCATTACTAAAGAAAAGAGATAAGAAGTTATACAAAGAAAGGATACCGCTAGGACGATCCCGACACGATGGGTAAACAACGGAAGGTTACCCAAAACCGGAAGCCAATGAAGGGAGATCGGGAATCCTACAAACCGAGACCTAAAAGGACGAAAGGGCTTGCTTAATATCGATACATCAAGGGGCGAAAGCATCAAACGCACAAAGTTTGAAGCATAAGAGAATTATCCGAAAAGTAGCCACCGGGACCCATATTAGATGATCGCTGAAAGGCCCCTCTAGTAAACAACTAATAAAGCACCGAAAGCAACCTTTCAGAAAGCTAGGGTACACTTCAGGAATCTACCGAAAGGCAAGGCGGAACCCCGAAGAGAGACAAGTTACCCATACTAATCTGCTTAGCGTCGATACCGACAGGGGTGACGGACCTGACAACCATTCACTTGAATCATAAAGGAAAGCTCCACAAAGTATTAATACAAGACCTGAAGTCCATATCCGGAGGCATACATCTGGAAGCCGAAACCTGTAGAAAGCTATTCACTTCGACAAGCTCAGGATCAATACAAAGAAGATAGACAATACATCAAAAAGAGGTTCCGCAGACCGGAACCATCCTTTCAAGAGCGCGGCACCCTGAAAAGCCGTAAGTAAAGGCTAAAGAACGGTCGAGAGCCAAAGCGACCGAAACCAAAGGGAAAAGTGGCCAACAGGGGCTTCTTCTACGCTAATAGAAAAAGGAGCCTTAATTTCTCTATAAATAAGACCCCATGGTCTCATTTTCGGGACCGATTTCTCATGAAGAAGAATCTGACATTTTCTTGGGGTATAGACTGTGAGGATGCTTTCCAGCGATTGAAGAGGGCTATGACAACAGCCTCAGTCTTGACTTTGCCTGATTAGAACATAGTGTTCACAGTATACACTGATGCATGTGGTACATGGCTTGGTGCGGTTTTGATGCAAGAGGGAAGGGTAGTATGTTATGGAGGTAGACAGTTAAGAGTTCATGAGAATAACTACCCTATCCATGGCTCAAAGTTAGTTGCCATAGTATTCATGCTTAAGATTTGATGTCATTATCTACCAGGAGAGAAGTTTGAGTTGTACACCGGTCATAAATCTCTCAAGTACTTGTTGTCGTAGAAGGATCTCAATTTAGGCAACAAAGATAGATGGAGTTCCTAGCGTCTTATGACTTTGAGATTACTTATATCCTTGGCAAGGGTAATGTGGTGGCAGATGCATTGAGTAGGCAGAGGGTGACCTTGAGTCCTCTGTTTGTGGAGATGAAGAGCTTGGAGTTTATATTGACTTTTGATTTTAGACCCTCCACCGAGTTTACACCTGGTTTATTGGCATCATTAGAGGTGTGACCTACTGTTAGACCAGATAGGAACTTCGCAGCGAGAAGACCCATAGATAGAAGATATCTTGGACAGGCTCAGTAGAGGGGAGACTTCCAGTCACCTCAGTAGATATTCCACGGATGATAGAGGGTGCTTACGACGAGATGGAAGACTTTTTGTTCCCCGAGTTAGGATTTTGTTGAATACAGTTCTTGAGGAAGCCCATCATTCTAGGATGACTATTCATCCCGGTGGTTATAAGATGTATAAGATTATGAAGAGGGTTTTCTTTTGGACTGGAATGTAGAAAGATGTAGAAAAATTTGTTTCTCGATATTTGATTTGCCAGCAAGTCAAAGCTGAGCAAAGGAAGCCCGGTGGTTTACTTCATCATTTGGAAGTCCCACAGTGGAAGTGGGAGAGCGTCTCTATGGATTTCATTGATGGTTTGCCTAGATCGGGGAAAGGCAACATCAGTATTTGGGTTCTAATTGGCAGGTTTACTAAGAGCGCTTATTTCATTCCTGTTAAGAGCAAGAGGACAACAACATGGTTGGCATCAGTTTATCTTTGTGAGATAATCTGTTTACATGGAGTATCTTCCAATATTGCGAGTGATCGTGACCCCATATTCACCAATGAGTTTTGGAGGAGCTTGCAGGAGACATTAGGTACACAGTTGTGTTTGAGCACCGCTTATCATTCTCAGACCGATGGACATACGGAAAGGGTGAATAGAGTTCTTGAGGATCTTTTAAGACTATATATCCTAGATTTCGGAGGGACTTGGGAAGAGCATCTTCCTTTGGTAGAGTTCGCCTACAACAACAGTTATCAGGCTGGTATTGGCATGACACCCTTCGAAGCATTGTACGGACGAGCCTGTAGATCACCGACTTATTGTTGGGAATCTACAGAAAGACTTCTACTTGGACCTGAGATGATTAGGGAATCTTCAAAGAAGATTGATCTTATTCGTAGTCGCATGAAGACAACTCAAGACATGCATAAGTCCTACGTAGATAGGAGAAGAACTGACATTGAGTTTGAGGTGGGAGACATATTTTTATCAAAGTATGATCTTTGAGGAATGTGGTTCATTTTGGATCTATAGGGAAACTGACACCAAGATTTGTGAGGCCATTTTCCATGACAGAAAGGATTGGTCAAATGGCCTATATAGTGAAGCTACCAGAGAGACTGTCCGACGTTCATGATGTTTTCCACATTTCTCATTTAGGAAGTGCTTGCATGATACCGCAGAAGTAGTTGAGCCGAGTATGCTTGAGGAAGTAGAGGTGGAACGGGAGGTGACATTTAGACGAGTTTCTACCCATATTCTTGGATCATAGGTTAAGAAGTTACGCAACCGAGAGGTCAAGTTGACGAAAGTTCAATGGAGAGAAGACCCCGAGAATGCAACTTAGGAGACTGAAGACAAGATTCGCGCTTCGTACCCTTTTCTTTTCAAGGGTATGTTCTTAACTTCTTTTCCAAAGCTTTTATTCGTTCTTGTTTTTATCATTTAAGTATACCCTATCGATCGAATCTTCAACCTTTAGGTAGGGAACCCATGGATGTAAACATGTGTTTGAAGCATGTTATGTTTGATGGATGCAAGTGTTTGCTAATGGTTGCTTGTGGATGCAACACGTTAGGCACTAGTTCGGCTCAATCACTCTCATACTACATATAAATGCGTATACATTTTTTCTTTTATGGATGAAAATAGGTGTATCATCATGTGGATGTTGCATTTGGATAAATGATTATGCACACATATAAAACTTACATGTTATAGTAGGATTATTTGCATACATGATGGATTCATGGCATTAGCATACCTTACACTAAGGAGGTCGACTTAATCAGTAAACCGCCTGATCTTTCGCATTTGTATATGGACATATACACCCATCTTTGCATATGTTCATATAAGCGTTAAAAATCTTTTAAGGACAATGGATGCCTGTGATTGGTGGATGAGTAGATGGATGATGGATGTTAGGGTATACATTTTTCTTAATTTAGAGATTTCGGGGACGAAATCCTTTAAGTAAGGGAGAATGTAACACCCCGTAATTTTAAAGAACACTATAATGATAAACTAAGAAATACTTAATTAAATATTGGAAACTAAGTAAAACGGACTGCGTCATTGCATTCATCTTGGAATTTTGCTTAAGATAATATCTAAGTTTGCGTAAAACAGACATCATATGAAGAATATATTAAGGTTTGAAGTTTGTATATATATATAAGCATAATATACATAAATAAACTAAGCCAGAAAATCAAAATCACAAAGCGGAAAAAGGAAGGGAAATCGGCTCGTTAGGGGTCGACCCCGTCCCTTGTGGGTGTCGACCCATGGGTCGACCCTTCCATGAGGGTGTCGACCCCGGGGTCGACGATATCTGGGCAGATTCCTGCCTGGAACCTGGACGCATTTCTGAGCATAATTCGTTGACCTTAGGCTATATATAGGACTTCATTCTCATTGTTTTTAATCACAAAAAACAATGGAGACAACGAGGTGCTGCCCTAACTCAGCTTAAATTGTCCTATTCTTCCTCAACAACAAGTTATACGTATTCAAGGATCTGTGCTACAACATGTACAATCAATCCTCTGTTCTTTAGATCCTGTCATCGTGGATTTATGTTGCTTTTAGATATTAACACCTAAAAAGTAATCTTGACATGTTTATAAGCTTGGATCTAAGCTTATGCCTATTAGTAACCTGAATCATAACAGATCTGCCATTACTTGTTTACCTAATTTACTGCTTAGTTCTCATATGCATGTTCATGATATCCCTATTCTGTTAGTTTTCCTAATCATGACGCCGTATGGCTATTCTGTTTGTTTTCTTAATCATATCACTGCATGCCTATTCTGTTAGTGTGACCAATTCTATCATCATATGCCAGTTTTATTTACTTCGCGTATTCTTGTTCTTTTTTCTCCCTCTTTTCCTTTTTGTTTTTATAGCTGAGCTACCTTCGAGCCTAGGCCTATCGCTAAAATACCCAAGGACACGAAATTGAGAATGGTTGGGAAAGATAAATTGGGGCATAACTTATGTTGTAAATCATGATTGGGATTTGGGGGGCATAATACATACCTTGATCTAAACTTTAATTTGGGGGCTTAACTTGTATCGTGAATCTAGCGGGGATTTGGGGCATAATAAACATGAAAATTGGTTAGTAATGAACATGCCTAGATTTACAGTAACTAGGAACTATAACTGAACGTAGACACGAGGTTAGATTACACTTGTGGTAGAAGCCTGCCCGGAACCGCCGAACAAATCCAGCGTCCACAAGTGGTTAATCTAGTGTGAGGGGTCGAGGGCATAAATGTATACATAACAGTGCTAAGACACGAGGTTAAGTCCGACTTGTGGTAGAATTTTTCCCGGACCCAATCGACATATCCAACATCCATAAGTGATAGACTAATATGACAGGTCTAGCGCATTAATAGCCATAAATGAATGAATGGTAATAAACTTGTTGTACTTAACCCGTTTGAATCTGTGAGGGTTACATGAACCTGTCAACTTAAGTAGGGGTTAAGTAAAACTTGCTTGAATCAGTGGGAGAGTTAAGTTAATCTTGTTAAATATGTGGGGATGGGTTATACATTTAAACTCGACAAACTTAACCTATTGGGGTTATGCAATCTTGTTAAACTGGCAGGCATAACCTGTTGAAATCTTAGTAGTGGGGATGCAAGCCTAGTTAGAAGCTTGTATCATTCGGTGTGTGGGACCTGTATCAGTCAGTAACATATATCGGTATCAAACGGAGAACCCCGAACTAGGTCGAGGTCAGGGCACACTTACCGAGTTGGTTGTAAGAGGTTCATCTAAGGGACGGTGTGGGCGGCGCATTCCGACGGAGCCATGTGCGTGCATGGTTCCGGATTTGAGGGAGGATGATAAGACGCCATGACACCTGTAGATATGGTTGTGCATCTTGTAAACAACGAGATTGCCACTTTAGGAAGTGATACATCCTACCGTGGGGCCAACACAGGGTATCTACGAGTTAGGGAGCCAATCGATTGGGGTAATAACTAGGGTACATCTAGTTTTGCTTGTTTAGGAGCCCGTTATTATCGTTGGGGGTAACACCCGTCAGTTCTGTTGGGCTATCTGTAATTGTATGGGGTAAAATCTTTCACTAGAAGTACACCTAAGTCTACCATCTTTTAATTGTTGGGATCATCTTGTCCTATTATACTAGTATTGGTGCAGAGAAAAATATTAAAGAAGCGCAATATATTCTATTCTGTTTATCTTGTTTACCTTGTTATACCTGCCTTATGACACTATTATCCCCCTCTTCGGTTTATATGCCTGTCATGATGCTTTTACTTATTTATATGCTAAAATTAACTGGACTCGCCAGACTTTATGTCTGACCCATTTTGTTTCCTCTCCTCTCTCTTCCGTTTTCCCCCAGGTTCTCAGGGTGGGAATACTCAAGCTTGATCAGGATTCTTATTTCATTCTTCTTGGTGCTGCTTAGATGGACCGCTTGATTTCGTATCTTCTATACTATGGCTAAATTTTGGGGATTATGCTCTTTTTATGTATTACTGTACTCTGATGATGATTTTGGTATAAGACAGAAGTTTTATGTTAATGCAATGAGTTTTTAGTATTTCAGACTTATTATGTAATTGGGCTTGGACCACGAAGCTTTTCTATTTAATAAAGTTTTAATTCCGCTGTTATTTTATATCTGTATTGTGATGTTTCTATTTTTGTTTACCTTTAATGCTTCATGAAACTTAATGCATTCTGATAAAGAGTGACATTAACGAACGTGGGGTGTCACCAATATGGAATAGAATGACTTAGCGAAAGTGTTCATAATGTGATATTCTAAACTGTGCAATAGTTATGCAAGTAAAAATTTAATGAACTAAATATAACGATATCATAGATAATCAATATGTAAATGCATTAAATAAAAATAAAAAACACTAGGAATTTTTATGCTGGTTGAAGCGTCATCCTACGTCCAGTCCAGACTCTTTCTGGAATTTCACTAAGAAAACCCCCTCACTTCACCCGCATGAATAGGCTACACACACCCGAGCAACCCAACATGATTTCTTGCCTGAACAGTCGAACATGACTTCAACAATACAACGATAGCTTTGACTTTTATATATGTTCTAAGTAACGCTAATTAGTCACGATTTGAGTACACCCTTCCTATAAACTTATCCTCAAATATATGATGTGTTTGTGAAGATTTGAAGGAAGCAGATTGCTTTTGAATCAAGATGTACAAAAATAAAATAACCGATTCAAAGCAATGAGAATTATTTTCAGAGCTTTTGAATGCAAGAGTATAAGAGAATAGAATCAGTGATTTGGAAAGTGTTGTTTGTAGTGTATAAATAGTATACGAAGAGTAGTAATTATTCGTGAAGAGTTTCAATGAAAAGAGCAACCATTTCCCTTGAAATTATATTAAACCTCTTTATGAAAAGAAGAGTCTATTCACTGGATATGGCAGTTGGAAATAATCAGTCGACTGATAGAAAATGATTAATCAGCTAGTGATTCAAATATATATATATATACACACACACAAGTTCACAGAGCTGTGCACTTTTGCTCACAATAGTCGACTAGTCTATGCAAAAATGCACAGTCCGATGACTTGTGTGCTACTATACAATATATATTCGTTTGTGATTTGTGTTGTTTGTTTTGTGATATTCGAAGATAGATTTTAACAATATTTAGCACAACTAATTCACAAATTTATAATCATACTAAATCACTTTTCTTTTGATCTTCTCTTCTTGCTTGTCTTGAATCAAAAACTCGTGAATCAATAGGGCTATCCCCAGCAAACTACATTATCATAAGACCTTATCGACTACCCTCGATGTAACGACCTGGAATTTTAGCCATTTAGCTTTGAACATCTGAAATTAGCTTTAAATGTTAAATTAGGAATATAAATGTATTTTTATATGTAGTTTATCGATTTAACAAGCGCAATATGATTTAATTTCGAATATATTGAATTATCGATATACAAAATGAGAAATAATTGAATTCTAAGTTAAAAATGAATCAAAACAATTCTAACAATTAATATAAATTCTATTTAAATTTATACGATAATAATAATTTATTATCAATGAATTTGATTGTTTTGAAATCGATTTATATTTTATCGATTTAATTTAACACATGGAGATAACAAATTTTCAAACGACGTTGGATTTCAACGAAACCAATTTTATAAAATTTATAATGCTTAATTTTTGTAAGATTCCTAGTTTCAAAATTATTAGATTTATTATGTGGTCATACGCGATATAAACGCGTATTGAAATTAAAATAAGTTTTTTTTCAAATAGTCACGGAATTCAATGAAATCAGTTCAATTGGGTCTGGAATATTAAGTTAATATAGGGTTTCAATTTTCATTTCAATTGGCGACTTATGTGGTCGTGCGAACTTAAAATGCACGATGAGATTTTTTTTGAATGAAATATTAATATAATTTGCCTTTAAATTCAGCTCATTTCTTCTAAGCTTAGCCTGAAGTAAGCGGCGCCTCCACCCAGCAAACGAACAGCCAAAAATCCTTCTAGCAAAATCACCTCCGATCTCCACGATGAGGCCACAATTGGCGAGGGATTCTGAAGCAAAGTTTCTCGACTTGGGCATAGCTTCTTGCAGTCAGAGGCGTAGGGGATCCTGTGGGTTGTGGTGCCCGTAATCGAGTTTGAACTGGCATGCAGTTTTGAACTAAGTAGAGGCGATGTGGTGGTGGTGGAGAGGCCGGACCGGGGGAAATCGAAAGAGGTGGGATGGCGTTTGACTTGGCGATGGGTGATCAAGGTGTGACAAATAGAGATGGGGCGACGTTGTTATGAAGGTGACGAGGTCTTCCATGTGTTCAAACATGTGAATCACGTGTATTAATCGCGTGTTTAGGCTTAATCAAGGTAACTAAAAGTGTAACGCTTATGACTTTGTCATACGGTAACATAATGGCACGAAACGAGCAACATTGGATTCGTATAAACGCACAATACGCGCACGAGCTAGTTTGGAATGGTTTGGAGCTAATCATAATTTTGTATAATTTTAAACGATTTTGAAATTAGATAAAATGACCTAAAATCATCAATCTAAATGAAATATGAGTTAACTCTCACGCTTTCTGAAATACTGGATGTGATTAAATTCATATGTATCGTTGATAGTATAAATTATATGATTGGATGATTTGGATTATTTATTGCCTATTGGTTGTTTTTGGATGATTAGATTAAAATTTCTATTTCATTTGCACATATATAATGATATTATGAGCTGTGATGTAGGGAGAACAAGTTGGGGGGACACAACTAGATTCCTCAAATATTTTTTTATGTTACTTGCTTTTATATTATTCGTATATGAACTGTTTGATCCAAGTAATGTTAAATGTTGACTGTTGAATTGAAATTCGTCATTGATGTATTATTAATCAATAAACCGTACCGATTAAATGATTGACAACAGATGACCAAAAATCCATCTTTTCATGACAATGATTCGTCGTCAGGCGAATCGACTAGCTTGAAGTTGTAAAATTTATTTTTGGTAACCGAAGAAATGTTTGAAATTTTATTTTATATGAGTTATTGAAAATATTTTTTTTAAATAAATCAATAATTATAATTGGTTTTTATAAAGTAATTATAAAATGATTTATATAGTAAGGTCTCTGTGTTTTAAGTAAGTTTTATAAGCAGTAAGACAGAAATTAACTTAAGGGTTAATTGTTTTGAATAATTGTTTTAATAAAACAATTAAGTGGAATATTGTCAAATTAATTAGATTATTAATTAATTTAAGAGGAAGGATTAGTGAAAATCAGTTAACATGTTAATTGATGTTTTCAAATTGACTGAGTCACCTATTTTATTTGAAATTAGTTATTAAATTAATTTTTTTCAATCAATCTAAAAAAATAGCTTTGACAAATAGTTGTTTAAACTTAATAAAATTTCTTAAATTATTCTTCTAATTAAATTTGTATAAGGATACTAATTGAGTCATTTAATATCTAAAAAGTTAGTTATATTTTATTAACCCTTTAAATAAAAGAAATTATCTATTTTATTGTAGTTAATAAAGAAGTTAACTACTTCTACTTCACTTACTGATGAAGTAAACTACTTTTACTTCAGCTACTGATGAAGTTAATCATTAATAATAATTAAAATGATTACTTTTTAATTGGAATTCATTTTAGAAGTAATCAAGTTGTAATGAGATTTTAAGTGAAAATTTGTAAAGGGTTTTATAATGAACCCAATTTTTATAAATGAAGTTTACAAAAGAGTTTTAAAACTAATGCGATGGTTTTAAATAAGCGTTTACTTAATAAATGAATTAAGTAAAAATAATTAAGGAGACTTTTCAAAAATGAAAAGTAAGGAGGCTTAATGAGTTTTTGTAAAAGATTTGGTTAACAAATTTGGAAATAGTCCAAGTTGAAGACGAATTTTATAAAGAGGTTTAAAACTACAGGTTGGTGTTTTAGTAGAAATTTACTAAATAAACGAATTAAGAATAAAATAGTTATATTTGAAAAGAGATTTTCAAATGTAAGGAACAATTCATAAAACCGTATTTAAATGGAATAGTATGTAAAACTGATATGATATTATTATTAATACCAGCTTTTTGAGTTATAAACTTTTATCTATCTTAAGATAAGAACTTTGTCGAGTCAAGGTCTAAGAGGCAAATAAAATACCTCAACTTAAACGACTTCTTTATTATCTAAAGGATGGTACTAGTTAGGAATGGTAAAAGATGTTGAAAATAGTTTATTATTTTCATAAGAGAAAATATTGCAACTTTATTTGCAGGATTTAGAAATTTAATAAACTTTTGGGTTTTGTAGTAAACAATGTATCACTTGACATTGTTTATCCCAGGTATGAAGAGTGACTATACTTATAAGTAATGAAAATAGTATGGTTTTGGAAATACACTTATTACAAGAAATAAGCGTATATTTATGGTTTTGGTGGGAATGTAAATAAGGGGTTATAACTAGTTTGAACGGAAGTGGATATGGAAGTTGAATTATTATTTCCATAACTGAAATAGTAAACTTTAATCTATAAAGTTTTGAAGATGAATAAAATCGTTTAGGTTTAATCAGTGTGTCGAATGACTCGCTTTGCCCCATAAAGATTTGATGATTAGACGTATATCATTTGGCTATGTATATATAGCGATATTTTTGAGGTAAAGGAAATAAAAAGAGTGTATTTTTGTGAATATGCTATTCTTAAGAGATGAGCATATGGTTATCATTTTCAAAGTAACAGAAACAAGAGACATATGAGTATACTTATTCAGTGGAGATAAGAATATGTGATCGATTTTTAAGAATCGATAAAGGATTTTGATGAATGATTTAATTAAAAACGACCTAAGCTGTTGATGTACTTAATTATATCGTTTGTGTTGATAGTTAAAGGGCTATCAATGGATTCCGTTTTAACTATTGACATGTTAGTTCGAGAGGACCCGGATTTGAATTGGACCCAAAACCACTTTGAACCAAATTTGCGTTCGAAAACTAATTTGCAAGGATGCTTATGCGTATGAAGGTGATTAAAAACGTGGATCTTCGGAGTGAGAAGGGTGCTCGCTGATATCTCTAGTTAACCACCAAGATTAACTTCTACGAGTAATCCCTACGTTCTGGGCTCTACATGAAGCAATGACTCTGGTTACTAATTCTGGGGTTTATCCAGATAGGATGTAGTAATAAAGTACCTTCAGTTTGTCCTGGGACGCTTATGCGTATGAAGGTGATTAAAAGCGTGGATCTTCGGAATGAGAGGGGTGCTCGTTGATATCTCTAGTTAACCACCAAGATTAACTTCTAGGAGTAATCCCTACGTTTTGGGCTCTACATGAAGCAATGACTCTGGTTACTAATCCTAGGGTTTATCTAGATAGGATGTAGTAATAGAGTACCTTCAGTTTGTCCTGCTCCTGGACAACTTGTATGGACGGATGTCTGACAGAGTATTTCCTAGAATCACATACGTTGGTTTTTACCAATATACCAAATATGATGAGGAGATGGCAACTTCTTTTAGCTTAACAACCAGAGTATCTTTGTGTAAATAAATGAGTGATTTGATGGATATGACATGTGGTATTCAAAGTTAAATGTGATGTTTCTGAAAATGTAATCTAGCCTTAAGCCTCATCAATCGGGAATTGACCGAAATTGGGAAGCAGTAGAGCTATATAGGTCATACCCATTAGGTTATATCATTACCTAATAGAGAAATCGGTTGCCCATTTTGTATGCTTCAGAATGATATGATTGCTGATCCCAACCGTGATGGTGATATATTAGGTACTCTCAAGTTGAATGAGTGGTCGGTTTCGTGTGGCCGGGTTGCATGATGTTCTTATGAAGCCCAGTGTTTTTTATCTCTAGCGAACATTGATTGGAAGGTGGTCCCATAACAAGTCATGTATGGAAATCCAAACTCCAATACGAGTCGTACGTCTTTAGATGTAAACCCACTATTTTGTAAAATGAGATGCAAGCTTTTCAGCTATATTCTTATTTTATTTTTGGATTGATAGACATTATTATAATAACGCTGGATATTTATATAAAAAGCGTTTTTGTTCTTGTAAGGTAAAAACACGTGCCATGTTTTTGTGTGGTCGTCTCTTACAAGAGTTCCATTCTTTTAAAGGATTTTCAAAAGTTAAGCAAGTTGTTTGTGATGTGAGTTTTATCACTAGAAGTATTGCAGACTGATCCAAGTGATTTTTCCTTCCTCAAAATGTACTTGGGTCAGACCGAGTAATTTTTTTATGTTGCATTAGGTTTTTCTTGGAGATTTAAGAGAGATAGAGTCAAGACGTATTCTCGTATTTTCTAGTATAAATTTATTTCTGTTGTGTGTGTTGTATTTATCAGCATTATATAGGCTGATCTAGTTATGTACTCTGATTATGTAATCATATATACACACACAAATTTCTCTTTGTGTAAAGTGTATTGACATATTATATTTTGTTCATTCTGTCGTGGATTCTAATCTACTCTGAATCTATAGTGTTAGTGTTCTTCTTATATTCTAGCATTTCTATATTTCTTCTTCTCACCCTCTAACTTCTTCCCATATCTAGCCGCTTTCCTATTCTTTTGAATTTGATATGTATGGCTAAAATGTCAGCTTAAATGGTACAGAAAAGTCTGGTCATTACATTTGGTAACCTTGGCTCTGTGGCGTAACTCAATAGAAATAAGGTTCGTATTACCATAGATATAGTTTGAGTGTATATGTGTGTATATATGAGTGAGCTTACTTGTTGGTATTATGAAATAGTTTTATATTATGTTGAGCGGTTTATGAGTTCTGGCCGATACAGGATGTACAACTGTAGCGATAGGTGTTTCTAAACACATAACAACACAATTCTGCAGTATTGTTTTAAAGTGGGTAAATGAAATAATTTTATCTAGAATTATATTTTTTGATATAAAGGATAATTTTTTGAAATTATTGATGTGATTGGTTGTTATTACTGTAGTCAAATGAGATGATTATAATATTGAGATGGTTATGTCAGGGTTGGAGGCTTACACTCATTAAGTCAGTTGTATTTTCTATGCAAGTGTATTGGTCAAGAACATTTTTCCTTCCTATCAAGTTGATTTCTATGACTAGAACTGCTTTTATGAGATATCTTTAGAAGGGTGAAAATGAAGGTATGTATCTAGCTCCTATTGCATTTAAAAAAGTTGAAAAACCAATGAGTAAGGGAGGATTTGGTATTGTTAATCTAAAGTATTGGAATAAGGCTGCTTTTATCAAACATGTAAATGATTTCTTGATTGATAAAGATAACTTATGGGTGTCATGGCCTAAGCATAATGTTACAAGAGACAAAAGTTTCTGGACTATGCAGTTGCCTCAGAAGTTAAGCTAGATGTGGTGAAGTATATTCAAATTACGACATCAAATACTTCCTTTCCTCAGGTACAACATTAACTCTAACTCTAGTGTCAAGTTGTGGGATGATCCTCGGTTAGAGAATGGATTGATATTAAGTGTTGTGCTCTCTCATCTTGAAGTGTTGAGTACTAGTATTAATAGTAACTCCAAAGTCAGTGATTTCATCTAAGGTAATGTCATTTATCTGCCAAACTCTTTTGTTATCATTGTTAATAATCTTTGGAGACAAGCTGGAAATATTAAACTTGATGACAGAGAAATTGAGATGATATTTTAGGGCAAAAAAGGCTACAATTTTCAGATAAGGAGAATGTATAATTGCCTCACTGGAATTAATTAATTGGCAAGTTGAGAATGGAGTAAAAAAATCTGGTTGAAGGGCAATTGTGCAAAAGAAAATTTAATGCTGTAGAAGGTATTAAACAAAGCACTTTTTACTAATGAAAAGTTGAACCAGATAGGTATGGTCTTTGATTAATCTTGGATGTTTTGTGCCGTTGAGAATGATACCATTGATCACTTGTTTTTTGAGTATACCTTTATATTCCTTATGTGGAAGGATGTCATGATGAGTATAGGAAGAAATGATACTACTCAAAACAATGCAGAAGAATGGTGTAGAATGTTGAACCCGTGTTAGAGGAAGATTGTTGAACTATGTTCTTAAGAAGCTTGTATATTTTGTCTCGAGGGAAAGAAATGCATGGATTTTTCAAGCTAATAATGCCAAAAGTCGTGATAAGATGAGAAGAGGAGTTAGGATGCAAATTAGGGAAGGTCTCAAATATTTGAATTTCACATTTGATCCCGGAATCTGGATTGCTTCAATGTAACAGAGCTGTGTTTTTGTGTTTTTCTTTTGTTTTTCCCTTCTTGTGTGTGAAGTATCGTGTGTCTATGTTCTCTTGGTTTTATTGTAACCTTTCTTTTCTTTCTCCGGTACTTCAATAAAGTGGTAGGGGACCACTCAACCCCATTAGCCTTGCCAAAAAAAAAAAAAAAATTTGAGATGGTTGTATATAAACAAATAGAATTTGTATGAAAATGGAATATACAAATGAGCTAAATTAAAACTGGATTCCGACCACAACTAAGAATTTATGTACTGGATGTTTAGAAAATATTCAATGAAGTATTATAAAGTGATATAGCACTACTTTGAAAGAATTTTTGAATAAGAATTGTTTTAAATGAGTTTTTGAAAATGATAAAGCTCTAAATTCACTTCAGTCGCTGGAAAATAGTTCTGATGATGACGACCACATCATCGGTATTCATTTTCGAGTTTCTAAGTGATGGATTGCTACCACAATAATTTGCTAATGAAGAAAAAAATTATTTGAGAAAAACAAGCATTAAAAATTCAAATATTTTGAATTGCAATGGTGATAAAAGTATGTGAATAATTATATGATTTCTAACTGATTTGAAATATAAAGCTGGGAATTTGAATTCTGAGATTTAAATTTAACTTATGCAAGTTAAACAGATTTAAATGATATAAACGAATCAAATGGATTAAAAATTAATTTAAGTTAAATTAAATAAAATTGTATTGGAATATAAATAATATCAATCGGAATAGAAAATAGAAAAATTGAGTTGTTAATGATTTATAACATAATTATGAATTTTGTAATAGAATATTCGACGATTTTGCGCAGTCGAAATTTTCAAGTTTGGTTTGAAAATGTAGCTTTATTTTTGTTAAAATAGAACGAAAAGAGCTAAAATTTATTAATTAAATGAACCTAAATGTATTAATTAAATTCAATTAAAAACGATCTCGCTGCGTCGCGGTAATTCATAATTTTACGATTTGAACCTCAAATAAGTATACATGATTCAGTATAAGTCGGAATTCCTTGAAATAAGGATCTTCTGGACCTATTGGATTATAGTTTCCTAGTGGAAGAGAAAAAAAAAAAAAAAGATTTCATATCATAGATTTTGAGTTATATCAAAATTAATTTTCCAGAAAAATCATGGTTTGGTCATTATAAACTATAATGATTTAGTAAATAAGATGGAAGGATTTTAAGGTAATTAAATTGCGTAGCTTATAAATTTAAAGTGAATAAATTGATTTAGAATCAATTTGGATGAATGTGAATGTATGTGTGTAGAACATGGAAATTTGTGTTTGTTTGAATTAAAAGAATGGATGTTATTAAACTTCATGTTGCGAGACTTACGTGTTTAAACCGAGTAAGAGCTGTGTAACTTGGTTTTGTTTGCGTAGATTGCATAAATATTAAGCAAAGTCATTTAATTACGCATATAAAAGGTGCGCTTACACAAAAATACAAAATAAGATATATATATATATATATATATATATATATACACACACACACACACAAACTGTTATATATTTTGTTTGAGCATGTGGGTCCATGTACACATATTTATCTCTTTTGGAATATTGCCACAGTCCCTCCGTACAGGGTAGACTCTACCAAAAAATTTCAAAATTTTAGGGAGTTGGAATTTTTTTCAAATTTTTTATTAGCTGAAGTGACGAATTTTAAATTGGGTGTAATTTAAAGAATTTTGAGTTAGAAATGGGAAATTAATTATCTGCGTAAGAACTAAAAGTTTTGAATGGAACTTAAGTTATAAAAATGTGAAGTGTTGGGTTTTAACTAAGTGGATTTTTTTTGAAAAATTAACGAGTTTGAAGCATTATTCCTGCCTTAGTAAATTCAAGAACGAAATTCATTTAAGTAGGAAGAAGTGTGACGACCCAGATCTTAGCTATCTAACTTTGAACATTTAAAATTTGTTTAAAATGCTTAATTGGAAATATAAATGGATTTTTATATGGAGTACATCGATTTAATAAGCGGAATACGATTTAATTTCAAATATATCGAACTATCATAATATGAAAATGAGAAATAATCGAGTTCTAAGTTAAAAAGGAATAGAAAAGGATTCTAACAATTAATATAAATTTTATTTGAATATGTATCATAATAGTAATTTATTATTAATGAATTTAACTGTTTTGAAATCGAATTATATTTTATCTATTTAGTTTAACACATGAATATAGCCAATTTTCAAATGACCTTGGATTTTAATGAAACCAGTTTTATAAAATTTGTAATGCTTAATTGACTTTAGTACAACTTTTTTTGATCCTATAGGAATTGTAAGATTTCCAATTTCAAGTCAATCAAAGTTATTATGTGGTCGTACGCAATCTACCCGTATCAGTTTACGTATTGAAATTAAAATAGGCGTTTTTCAATTAACCTCGGAATTCGTCGAAACCAATTTCATCGAGTCCAAAATATTTAGTTATTGTAGGGTTTCAAATTTCGTTTCAACCGGGCGACATATGTGATCTAGCGAGCTTAAATAAGATTTCCAATTTCAAGTCAATCAAAGTTATTATGTGGTTATATGCGATCTGCCCATATCAGTTTACGTATTGAAATAAAAATAGGCCTTTTTCAACTAGCCTCGGAATTCGTCGAAACCAATTTCATCGAGTCCAAAATATTTAGTTATTGTAGGGTTTCAAATTTCATTTCAACCGGGCGACGTATGTGATCTAGCGAGCTTAAAATCAAAGTTATTATGTGGTCGTACGCGATCTACCCATATCAGTTTACGTATTGAAATTAAAATAGGCGTTTTCCAACTAACCTCGGAATTCGTCAAAACCAATTTCATCGAGTCCAAAATATTTAGTTATTGTAGGGTTTCAAATTTCGTTTCAACCGGGCGAGAACTAGAACAGTTATTTAAAAACTTTACTTTAGAAATAAAGTAAATCAAGGGACCACGCCGTATAACATGGAACGGTTTTTGTCCCAAGAATACCAGTGCATAAAACAGTTTATAAACAGCGCAATGCTTTTTGAAAAATGAAGCTATTATAAGACTCAGGTCCCAACACACAATGCAACACAAGTCGGAGAATAGAGTTTTCCCTTATAATAGCCAAACATGCTTGATACGTTTAAAACAAATCATTTTTGCATTACTATAAGTATATAGTGTCAAAACAACTTCAAATATAAATGTATCAATCATAGACGACATAGTACCCCATCCTACTATGTCGCCATACTAATTTTGCAATTAAAACCAAAATGTCATGTATTGGAAATTGGATTTCATCTATGAGTTGAGGCCAGGGATGGCTCCTCTCCGATTCGAGACACTCTAGCAAATGCCTCAGGATCCCCCGCAGTGAACCCTTGGATCGGTTGGGCCGGTCCTCCCTTACGTTTCAGGATTGGCAATTCCTGAACACACGTTTCCCGGTCCTATCGGACCTATCCATCGGCCCCGTAGTGACCGATATATCCGAGGTGTCTCGCTATCCATCATCCACATAGGTAAAAATATAAATGTCTGGGCTCCATACCATGACACCACCCATAGCTAGAAAGAAACGCCGTGCACTCCCAATGGTCCGATCCCATTTTTAACTCATACCGAGATGTGAGGGGCGCGAATTAACGCTATACACAAAGCTACGCTATTTAAAGTCGTACTTTGATCATCAACCACAAGACCTTTCTTTTCAACAGAAGCCCTGATCACTTGCATCTCAGCGTGCCACACTGACAATTCACGCCATGCAACTGATGTCTATCGATATATAACCTCTAAGCTCGTATGTCTAAGAAAAGGGTGTTAAGCAAGAGAATAAATTCTCCGCCACCAAACAGATATATATTTAATAGAGAACAATCAACATAGAATAAAATCCAATGCTAGACACACATTTATTTACTAGTATGTTCTGGGTCTGAACGAAAACGGAGGCACCTTATTCCTCGTCCCATATGTCCAATACAGGAGAGAGGTCCTCGTATATCCGGTCGATCTCCAAGTACGTCTGGACGATCACCATTTATTACCTTGTCTTGGGTGTATGACCCAATCAAGACATTAATAATCATCCAAACGAAGTGAAGAACTCCGGTCTTCAACCACCATCTTCATCGTCGAATCAATTATTCAGAATGGGTATAAACCCGGTCTTTCTGAATAATTTACATATCTTAAAATCAAGTGCTATAAAAACACAACATACGCCTCATTCCAATCCAGAATATTCTTTTATTCAAATATTCTTATACTTTGGGAAAAGTTCCTATTAATTTTATCAAAGACAAATTCTTTTAAATTTATTCCTTAATCTTCCTTTGGATATCAATTCTAAACCAAATTAAGATTTATCAACTAGTCGGGAATAGCGAACCTTACCGATGTAATCATTTGTTTAATTTCCCAATCCCAACTTATTCATCCCATGGAGCAAAACTGGTAGTACTCCATATCTAACACCATAGTGTTATCGACGAATTTAATTAACATTTCACGTTCGGGAATAGCGAACCTTACCGATGTAATCATTTGTTTAATTTCCCAATCCCAACTTATTCATCCCATGGAGCAAAACTGGTAATACTCCATATCTAACACCACAGTGTTATCGGCGAATTTAATTACCATTTCACGTTCAAATCTAATTAAAGATTTAACTATTGCCTGAAGTAAAACTGGTAGCACTCCATTCTCAATCATTTCCCAAATTTGATAATTTAAATTATCACATTCACCTTTCAATCTAATTAAGGATTCATTAAAACTCCACTTAGTTTTAATCTTCCCAAAAATCATTATTAATGATTATTTAACTTTGGGAAATCAAACATGCCACGCTGACAATCGATACCATACCATTGATTTCTACTGATATATAACCTCTAAGCTCGTACGTCTCAGAGAAGAGTTTTAAGCAAGAGAATAAATTCTCCGCCACCAAACAGATATATATTTAGCAGAGATCAGCAATACAATTCGAAATACAATGTTTGACATGTAATCTTGTCTTTAACTGGGTTAAATAACCAATGTCGTTTAAAACACAGTTCACAATAAACCCAAAATCACATTCCATTAATTATGGAATCTTCATAGAAAACAATTCAATATATATTCGATATCAATTTCCATATCCGACTAATAATATAAATGGAATAACGACAAAGCCTTTTAAATTCCATATATATTAACAGTCTTCCTCCATAGAAGCTCACTTCAATTATTACCAAACCGAATTCCATTCAATTCCAATTTAATATATTAAACTGGAAAACTTTACTTTGGAAATTTTTCATTTAATCTTAATAAAAAGATTTATAAATTCCAAATCACATTTCACTGTTAATCGGGTTAAAGAACGAATATCGTTAAAAACATAGTTCACAATAAACCCAACTCACATTCCATTAATTCCAATTACTACATATAATTGGAAACTTTAATAATCTTAATTAAAAAATTTATTCTTTTCACATGGGTTTTAAGAACAGTGTTACTGAAGACATCATTCACGACAAACGCAAAATGCAATTTGATATTAAATACAAGGCTCTAAATAGAAATTATATTGGCTTAATTTCAATATCAAATTCCGAAACCAACCAATATCGTATTGGGAATAACGATATATATATCTTCCAAATTCCATTACAATATCCATATTGTAAAGGCCCGCAAATCCGTGCTATCTGAGTTGACTAAATACACCACACGTCCAACCCAAATAACACAGAAATACGACTCATTATTAGAAAGAAGTTAGAGGGTGAGAAATAGAAAGAAAGAAATGTTAGAATAGGAGAAGAGCGAAGATCACAACTCACAGCGGAACGAATAAAATATATTATATAACATAACTTTGGAAATACAAATCTGTTTTGTACATACATACATACCATCATCAGAGTACACATAACATTTGACTCAGCGGAAGGAACTCCAAATAACTAACGTTGAAGCCTCCTGCTTCAAGCTCCTCCAAGTGTATCTGTAAAAGCCTGAAACACTTGACTGCCCGTACAAATTTGGGCACCCAAGAGTTTAGGGAAAACAAAACAAAACAAACTCTGGGTCAGTCATGGGACTGGTGTGAGTAAACTCCAACCACTTGTTTAACTTTCAAAACTCTTTTCAAAGAAAAGAAAAGATAATAGTAGGACCAGCCCACACATAAACACGGACGGTGTTTACCTTACTATAACCCAAAACACTTTGATACGAAATCCAGTGATATTATAATAATGTCTACATCAAGTAAACAACCAAATAGCAGAACGCTTGCATCTCACGCTCCACATATATAGTATAAAATCAAAACCCGCATGGCGCTTATTGGAGATTGGATTTCCAACATGACAAGGTATGGAACCACCTTCCGACAGTGCATCTCTAGAGGCGAATACACCTGGGTTCAACAAGAACGTCTTGCAACCCGGCCCACACATGACCGACCACTCATTTCGCTTGAGTGTATCGAATGTATATCACCAACGGTTGGACTCAAACCACCGTTTCCCGAATGGGCAGAATCGATAGATTTAGAAACAAAAGGAATTTCTCTAGATAGGTGATTATACACCCTAATGGGTGCGACCCACATAGCCATGCTGCCTGCCCGATTTTTGTCCTTTCCCGGTTGTTGAGGCCTGAGGCTACGCATACTTACCATTCATTGATAGCACAATCACTTTGAATGCCACATTGTCAGATCCGTTAATCACTAGTTGCTTTGCACAAATATTCTGGATATTATGCTAAGGGATAAATCTGTTGCAACCATATATATTCATACAGACCAACCCATTTGATCATTGGAAATACTCTGTCAGACATTCGTCCATTTACGTTCGTTCTGGGATTGAACGAAACCGAAGGCACCATTTCTATTAATAGAAAAAGCCCTTGCACTTTACTCCGTCTTCAATATATTCAGCATACTTGGTTCGCAACGCTTATGCCGATACGGAGTGGTTCTTCGGATAATAATCCAACCGGTCTCTCCATATTGACAACGATGGTCAAAAACTTCGATAGTCTGTGATTTAACTATCGAATAAAAACAAGTGTTCAATCAACATATCAAACAAATCACTGGGCTCTTTAATTAATATTTCATTAATTAAATCTCTTCTCCATTTTCTCTATCAATATTTGTTAACCAAATATTTTCAATAATCATCTTGCCTCTTATGCCATTTGGAAAACATTTCCCAATATCGACTTCTTTTATTTTCTATATATTAGAAAAATCTTTATTCGCAATTGGAAACAATTCCAATCACTTATCTCTATCCCCTTTTGTTTACAACATTCGATTTTTATATTCACTTTCCTATCGAATTCAATATGTCGATACAATGATTTCAAATTATCAAAATATCTTAAAAATATTCTAACTCCTTAAATTTCCGGAAAATTTCGCCATAACCTCCCCTGTATCGGGAGCATCGGGAAATTTCAAATAGCTTCCCGGTATCTTCCTCAATCAAAAAGAAAAGGGAAAAGCCAAGCGGCTTGCCGATACGGCGCATAAATCTCATATATGAATTAAACATGTACCTTTTTGTCGGGCACACAAATTAAAATCTTCATATACTCCATCCCATATCTGTTTAACACCTGTTCACCTGTTTCCAATTCAATTCAACTCAATCCATTCGTTTGAATTCAATTTTGAATCGATTGAATTCAGTTTCGCTCAATTATTCTTTAATTAGCCCTTTTTGCATATTTCACTCCTTTGTTGAACATAACATGTTCAAATAAATGTTTAACTTGCTCACCACCAATTTGAATTTCAATTTCAATTCCAGTTTCCTTTTTGATGTCGAATATAAATTATCAAATCGAATTTACTTTTTCAAACCCCAATATCCATTCGAAACCTCCTTAACTAATTTCTATTCAATAAAAATCAAAATCTGGTTTCTGTTTTCAAAAATCTTATTTATTTACACATCTGAATTTCCATATATTTTACAACTCAACTCTGAAAATTTTCTAAATAGAACTTCGGATTTTATTTGCTTAAAATCCTTTTATAATATTAAATAAACCATTATGGTTTTAAAACGATTCTGGCGCTGCTTTTCTGAAAATTTGATTTTGACATAACTCGCAATCTATACGACGAAATTCATATTTTTCTCTTTCATTAGAAAACTATTATCAAACCGGTCCTGACGTTTCTTGTTTCAAAGAATTTCGACTTCAATTGCGTTCTGTATACTCAATTGAAGTTCGAATCGCTATTTTACGAACTGCAGCGCTGCGGCGAGTTCGTTTTAATTATATTTATAAATATAAACTTTTAAACTTCTTTAAAATGGATTCAACTTCATCTAATATATATATATTCATATATATTTCAAATTCCATTTGAATCTTTACATTTCAAATTCCATAGTTTTAAATCCTGTATTCAAATCCCATTTGAAATCCTTTATTCGAATTCCATTTCAAATTCTTTATTCGAATTCCATTTCAAATCCTCTATTCGAATTCCCACTTTAATTCAACTCCTTTTTGAATTTCTATATTTGAAATTCATACTTGAATTTAAATATCCAAACTCCCTTTAAATTTCTATTTGAAATTCTAAATGTTTCAAATTCCATTTGAACTTCTATATTCCAATTTCTATATTTGAATTCTATTGAAATTCAATATTCAAACTCCTTTTTAAATTTCTATATTCAAATTTCCATAGTTTAAAACCCATTTGAATTTCATATTCAAATCCCATAGATCAAATCCTATTTGAATTCAATTTGAATCTCTTACATTTAAATTCCATTTTTCATTTCCGACCCCATTTGAATTCTAATATTCAAACTCATTATTAACACCATTTGAATTTCTAATATTCAAATTCATTTGAATTCCCTTGAATTCAAATTCCATTTCAAAATCATTTGGATTTCCTATTTTGAAATCCTATTTGAAATTCTATTTCCAATTCTACTTTGAAATCCTATTTTCCAAGTTTATTTCAAATTCTATTTTGAAATCTCATATTCAAATTTCCACTTGAATTTTCTGTATTCAATTCCATGTTCAAATTCAATACTCGAATTTCTATTTCAAATCTCTATTCAAATTTCATATTGAAATTCCATTCAAATCTCTATTCAAATTTCACATTTGAATTCTTCCTTGAAATACTATATTTCAAATTCTACTCAATTCTTCTTTGAAATTCTATATTTCAAATTCTATTCAATTCTACATTCAAATCTCTATTTGAATTTTCTTTATTTGAATTCCTTCGAATTCAAATTATAATTTAATTCCTTGAATTCAAATTCTACTTTTCATTCTAATCTCGTTTATTCAAATTCTATTTGAACTTCTATTTGAATTTCTAATATTCAATCCCCTTTTAAAATTCAAATATTTAACTCCCTTTTAAAATTCAAATGTTATACTCAAATTTCATTTGAGTTATACATATTTAAAAATTCCATTTCACATCCTATTTTGAAATTTTATTTCAAATTTCAAATTCCACGCTTGTACTTCTATTTCTGAATTATCAAATGATAATTCTTTTTACTTCATTTATAACTTCGTTATAAAAGAACTGTTTATACACTTCGTTTATAAAGAACTACTTGTTTTATTTTTTCAAAAACAAGTTTATATTTCATTTCCATTTAAAATTCAAATTCTATTTAAAATAGAATTTTTCCTTTTTAAATCTCAATATCCTTTTAATTGGCCCAGTGATATTTAAAACAATCAAATCACCCAATTTTCAATCATTTTATTTTAACACATCATATATGAATATATGAAATCAGCAAAACAACAAACAGATAATATATTTTTGAGGAACCCTGTTTTCCTGCATCCACAGATGTTAGCACATAAATAATACCCATTCTGCTTCGTGGCAGAATATCGCGGTATAGAAGGTCATCCACTAATCATAGCGTGGGGCGTATAGGGTAATCATCTGCTATGAAACTGCGGGCATCCGCAAATGAGACTGCGGGAATCCAACCAATCAATCAACCCAATATATATATATAATAGCCTAAATAACTAATATATATAAAACAAGCAGAAACATTCAAACAAGCAACAAACAATTATTTTTAATGGAATAAAAATAATTAAAAATAAAAGGTGAGTGAGATTTACTCACCGTAATTGCCGTTGTCGAATATCCTGTTTATTTCCAAATCACCGGCTACGAACCTTCTCGAATGAATTCACATCTACGATAATTAAATTTTATTATTATCGATCAATTATTTTAAAATTTTAAAATTTTAAAAATGACTTTCTAAATAAATTTCAACTAATCAAATCTATATATAACAAGGCCGTAACTAATTTACAAGTACCTAAATTTTATTTTAAACGATTAGTTTATACATCTAAGTTAACTAATTTCCTAGGCATTTAAAAATGAATTAAACCATCATTAATTAAATTTAGAAAAACTAATTATTACCTTAATCATCTCTTATCATCTTCACGAAATCTATTTGCACCTCGCTGCCTCAACAAATCATGAAGCGAGCTACCACTGCAATCAACCTATAACCGACTTCAACCTCCCCTTCCCGATTCGCATCCTCCAATTTCCCACGTCAGAACCTCCCCAAGCCCTTGACCAAAAACTGAACTCGAGTGCTCAATCATCAGGTAATTTGCACCAGTCCAGAACCCTAGTTCGAACCCTAGAAATGCAGGTACCACTTCGAACTCGAATCGCTGAGGAGCCGAAGCCCTAGGATGTCTGAAGAACTCGCCGAACCCCCAAACAACTGCAATCGAACCACGCCCCTTATCAAATGAGATCCCGCTTCGACATCCGAGTGATTTTAGACATCGCGATATTCGATTTCATCCCATTGCCCTAACTCGTAACTCCCGCATTCGTGCATCCAGATGTGGGTTCGAAAGTGAAGAGCGACCCTCCAGAACCAAGGATTTTAGTTCGGTTCTCTTTTTTTTTTTTTTTTTTTTTTTTTTTTTTTGCTGAAGAGAAAATATTTTGGTTGTTTCACAGATGGGGGAAAACGAAGATTCAGGCTCCGTTTTATAAGCGTGGACAAGCGACAACAGGTACAAGCCATTAATATTGTGTTTCCTTGCTATTGAAGATCACCGACAGATTTGTTGGCTCGAGGGAAGTAGTATTTGAGTTTTCAAAGAAGGTAGGTCGGCTTGTTGGCTTAAGTACCAACATGATAAATATAAATTAATCTTTGATTTTATTTAAATAACTTAAAATATCTCACGGTCCCCGGACCGCTATGAAACATAACGAACGAACGACGTTACTAGATTATACGATATTTTTAACTTAACATAATTGGTTTAAAATGGAATACACTACTAAATTAAATTAAACCGTTTTAAAATGTAAATCGATTTCTGAACAAACAAATTCAGTGAGAATAGATTATTATTATCGTTTTAAGTCAATATAGAATTTATGTTAGTCGACTTAATTGTTCTGATTTAGTTTTACACTTCGAATTCAATTGTTACTATTACAATAATTAAATATATTTGATATTAAATCGTATATCGATAATTAAATTGACAAATCCAATATAAAATTCATTTATTATGAATTCAATATTTAAACCATACTAAATATTTAAAATAAACTGTTCAAAAATCTGGGTCGTTACATTCTTCCCCCCTTAAAATAATTTCGTCCTCGAAATTGCTAAGATAGGAAAAATGGTATAAACTCATTACTTTTCAAAACTTCTTTATATTGAAACCCAACTCCTCATATTTCTATGACTTTAATTTCAACCAAAACTTTTGGTTTCCATTCATATGCATTCTAATTCATATTCATTTCAATTTATTTCAAATTGATTCTAGTCAATTTATTAACCTCGAACCATTCAACTTGCTTCAGTTAAATTTTAATTCCAGAATCCAAATCTCAGGGTTTTCATTTCAAATCCTTTTGAAATCACTTAAATATATACATGTATATATTTTCATTTCAAATTCAAAACATTTGAATTTTCCAACCAATTTGTTTTCTTTTAAACAAATTTCCATCAAGACTTTTTTCTAAGGTAGCAATCCATCACTTAGAAACTCGGAAATGAACACTGATGATGTTGCAATCATCATCAGAATTATTTCTCAGTCACTAAAGTGAGTTCAGTGCCTTATTATTTCAAAATCCATGATTTTCTTTCAAATCCTCCCAAAACAAAGCCACATTATTTTAATATACTTTGAAAAATATTTTTCAACTTCCCAGGATTTAAAATTCCAAATTCTGGTTTGAATTAAATTCTAATTCATCTCATTTGTATATTTAATTCCTATACAAATTCTATTTGGTTATAAATAACCATTCTAATTTCTATAATCTCGTTTGATTATAAAATCAACATCCAACACATCCATATAATAATAATTCTAGAAAATTATTCTTCTATATCAAAATAGAATTTTGGGTAAAATTATTTCATTTACCCTCTTTAAAACAATATTATGTCGATTCTTCTGTCCAAGTGTTTACAAACTCCTATCGACGTCGTGGCGTCCCACGATTCGACCAGAATTCATAAACCACTCAACAGACTAGTCAACACAATATAAAACAACTTTTATATCCACTTACAAATACGCTCTCTCATATATATACTCAACTCATTCTAGGGTACTACTGACCCTATCTCTAATGAGCACATGCCACACAAGCCTAGGTATTCACTCAACCTAAGCTCTGATACCAACTGTAAAGACCCCGGGATTCGAGTAGGCTTTTCAACCATCCTCTCCTCCCTCGGCACTGGGCTAACCTCCCAGCGTGGCTTACAGAGATACCTCAGAACTGCTTTTACGGCCAGCCTCTCGACTCGACCAACCCACATTGTCGGGAGATGTAGGGGTAAGAGTCTCCCGTTCGCCACCTAACGCGAAGCGAGAACCCCCTATCATCCGTACCAATTAAGCAACCAGCTCTGATACCAACTGTAAAGGCCCGCAAATCCGTGCTATCTGAGTTGACTAAATACACCACACGTCCAACCCAAATAACACAGAAATACGACTCATTATTAGAAAGAAGTTAGAGGGTGAGAAATAGAAAGAAAGAAATGTTAGAATAGGAGAAGAACGAAGATCACAACTCACAGCGGAACGAATAAAATATACTATATAACATAACTTTGGAAATACAAATCTGTTTTGTACATACATACATACCATCATCAGAGTACACATAACATTTGACTCAGCGGAAGGAACTCCAAATAACTAACGTTGAAGCCTCCTGCTTCAAGCTCCTCCAAGTGTATCTGTAAAAGCCTGAAACACTTGACTGCCCGTACAAATTTGGGCACCCAAGAGTTTAGGGAAAACAAAACAAAACAAACTCTGGGTCAGTCATGGGACTGGTGTGAGTAAACTCCAACCACTTGTTTAACTTTCAAAACTCTTTTCAAAGAAAAGAAAAGATAATAGTAGGACCAGCCCACACATAAACACGGACGGTGTTTACCTTACTATAACCCAAAACACTTTGATACGAAATCCAGTGATATTATAATAATGTCTACATCAAGTAAACAACCAAATAGCAGAACGCTTGCATCTCACGCTCCACATATATAGTATAAAATCAAAACCCGCATGGCGCTTATTGGAGATTGGATTTCCAACATGACAAGGTATGGAACCACCTTCCGACAGTGCATCTCTAGAGGCGAATACACCTGGGTTCAACAAGAACGTCTTGCAACCCGGCCCACACATGACCGACCACTCATTTCGCTTGAGTGTATCGAATGTATATCACCAACGGTTGGACTCAAACCACCGTTTCCCGAATGGGCAGAATCGATAGATTTAGAAACAAAAGGAATTTCTCTAGATAGGTGATTATACACCCTAATGGGTGCGACCCACATAGCCATGCTGCCTGCCCGATTTTTGTCCTTTCCCGGTTGTTGAGGCCTGAGGCTACGCATACTTACCATTCATTGATAGCACAATCACTTTGAATGCCACATTGTCAGATCCGTTAATCACTAGTTGCTTTGCACAAATATTCTGGATATTATGCTAAGGGATAAATCCGTTGCAACCATATATATTCATACAGACCAACCCATTTGATCATTGGAAATACTCTGTCAGACATTCGTCCATTTACGTTCGTTCTGGGATTGAACGAAACCGAAGGCACCATTTCTATTAATAGAAAAAGCCCTTGCACTTTACTCCGTCTTCAATATATTCAGCATACTTGGTTCGCAACGCTTATGCCGATACGGAGTGTTTCTTCGGATAATAATCCAACCGGTCTCTCCATATTGACAACGATGGTCAAAAACTTCGATAGTCTGTGATTTAACTATCGAATAAAAACAAGTGTTCATCCAAACATATCAAACAAATCACTGGGCTCTTTAATTAATACTTCATTAATTAAATCTCTTCTCCATTTCCTTATCAATATTTGTTAACCAAATATTTTCAATAATCATCTTGCCTCTTATGCCATTTGGAAAACGTTTCCAAATATTAACTTCTTTTATTTTCTATATATTAGAAAAATCTTTATTCGCAATTGGAAACAATTCCAATCACTTATCTCTATCCCCTTTTGTTTACAACATTCGATTTTTATATTCACTTTCCTATCGAATTCAATATGTCGATACAATGATTTCAAATTATCAAAATATCTTAAAAATATTCTAACTCCTTAAATTTCCGGAAAATTTCGCCATAACCTCCCCTGTATCGGGAGCATCGGGAAATTTCAAATAGCTTCCCGGTATCTTCCTCAATCAAAAAGAAAAGGGAAAAGCCAAGCGGCTTGCCGATACGGCGCATAAATCTCATATATGAATTAAACATGTACCTTTTTGTCGGGCACACAAATTAAAATCTTCATATACTCCATCCCATATCTGTTTAACACCTGTTCACCTGTTTCCAATTCAATTCAACTCAATCCATTCGTTTGAATTCAATTTTGAATCGATTGAATTCAGTTTCGCTCAATTATTCTTTAATTAGCCCTTTTTGCATATTTCACTCCTTTGTTGAACATAACATGTTCAAATAAATGTTTAACTTGCTCACCACCAATTTGAATTTCAATTTCAATTCGAGTTTCCTTTTTGATGTCGAATATAAATTATCAAATCGAATTTACTTTTTCAAACCCCAATATCCATTCGAAACCTCCTTAACTAATTTCTATTCAAAATTAGTTAATGCTATTCAATAAAAATCAAAATCTGGTTTCTGTTTTCAAAAATCTTATTCATTTACACATCTGAATTTCCATATATTTTACAACTCAACTCTGAAAATTTTCTAAATAGAACTTCGGATTTTATTTGCTTAAAATCCTTTTATAATATTAAATAAACCATTATGGTTTTAAAACGATTCTGGCGCTGCTTTTCTGAAAATTTGATTTTGACATAACTCGCAATCTATACGACGAAATTCATATTTTTCTCTTTCATTAGAAAACTATTATCAAACCGGTCCTGACGTTTCTTGTTTCAAAGAATTTCGACTTCAATTGCGTTCTGTATACTCAATTGAAGTTCGAATCGCTATTTTACGAACTGCAGCGCTGCGGCGAGTTCGTTTTAATTATATTTATAAATATAAACTTTTAAACTTCTTTAAAATGATTCAACTTCATCTAATATATATATATTCATATATATTTCAAATTCCATTTGAATCTTTACATTTCAAATTCCATAGTTTTAAATCCTGTATTCAAATCCCATTTGAAATCCTTTATTCGAATTCCATTTCAAATTCTTTATTCGAATTCCATTTCAAATCCTCTATTCGAATTCCCACTTTAATTCAACTCCTTTTTGAATTTCTATATTTGAAATTCATACTTGAATTTAAATATCCAAACTCCCTTTAAATTTCTATTTGAAATTCTAAATGTTTCAAATTCCATTTGAACTTCTATATTCCAATTTCTATATTTGAATTCTATTGAAATTCAATATTCAAACTCCTTTTTAAATTTCTATATTCAAATTTCCATAGTTTAAAACCCATTTGAATTTCATATTCAAATCCCATAGATCAAATCCTATTTGAATTCAATTTGAATCTCTTACATTTAAATTCCATTTTTCATTTCCGACCCCATTTGAATTCTAATATTCAAACTCATTATTAACACCATTTGAATTTCTAATATTCAAATTCATTTGAATTCCCTTGAATTCAAATTCCATTTCAAAATCATTTGGATTTCCTATTTTGAAATCCTATTTGAAATTCTATTTCCAATTCTACTTTGAAATCCTATTTTCCAAGTTTATTTCAAATTCTATTTTGAAATCTCATATTCAAATTTCCACTTGAATTTTCTGTATTCAATTCCATGTTCAAATTCAATACTCGAATTTCTATTTCAAATCTCTATTCAAATTTCATATTGAAATTCCATTCAAATCTCTATTCAAATTTCACATTTGAATTCTTCCTTGAAATACTATATTTCAAATTCTACTCAATTCTTCTTTGAAATTCTATATTTCAAATTCTATTCAATTCTACATTCAAATCTCTATTTGAATTTTCTTTATTTGAATTCCTTCGAATTCAAATTATAATTTAATTCCTTGAATTCAAATTCTACTTTTCATTCTAATCTCGTTTATTCAAATTCTATTTGAATTTCTATTTGAATTTCTAATATTCAATCCCCTTTTAAAATTCAAATATTTAACTCCCTTTTAAAATTCAAATGTTATACTCAAATTTCATTTGAGTTATACATATTTAAAAATTCCATTTCACATCCTATTTTGAAATTTTATTTCAAATTTCAAATTCCACGCTTGTACTTCTATTTCTGAATTATCAAATGATAATTCTTTTTACTTCATTTATAACTTCGTTATAAAAGAACTGTTTATACACTTCGTTTATAAAGAACTACTTGTTTTATTTTTTCAAAAACAAGTTTATATTTCATTTCCATTTAAAATTCAAATTCTATTTAAAATAGAATTTTTCCTTTTTAAATCTCAATATCCTTTTAATTGGCCCAGTGATATTTAAAACAATCAAATCACCCAATTTTCAATCATTTTATTTTAACACATCATATATGAATATATGAAATCAGCAAAACAACAAACAGATAATATATTTTTGAGGAACCCTGTTTTCCTGCATCCACAGATGTTAGCACATAAATAATACCCATTCTGCTTCGTGGCAGAATATCGCGGTATAGAAGGTCATCCACTAATCATAGCGTGGGGCGTATAGGGTAATCATCCGCTATGAAACTGCGGGCATCCGCTAATGAGACTGCGGGAATCCAACCAATCAATCAACCCAATATATATATATAATAGCCTAAATAACTAATATATATAAAACAAGCAGAAACATTCAAACAAGCAACAAACAATTATTTTTAATGGAATAAAAATAATTAAAAATAAAAGGTGAGTGAGATTTACTCACCGTAATTGCCGTTGTCGAATATCCTGTTTATTTCCAAATCACCGGCTACGAACCTTCTCGAATGAATTCACATCTACGATAATTAAATTTTATTATTATCGATCAATTATTTTAAAATTTTAAAATTTTAAAAATGACTTTCTAAATAAATTTCAACTAATCAAATCTATATATAACAAGGCCGTAGCTAATTTACAAGTACCTAAATTTTATTTTAAACGATTAGTTTATACATCTAAGTCAACTAATTTCCTAGGCATTTAAAAATGAATTAAACCATCATTAATTAAATTTAGAAAAACTAATTATTACCTTAATCATCTCTTATCATCTTCACGAAATCTATTTGCACCTCGCTGCCTCAACAAATCATGAAGCGAGCTACCACTGCAATCAACCTATAACCGACTTCAACCTCCCCTTCCCGATTCGCATCCTCCAATTTCCCACGTCAGAACCTCCCCAAGCCCTTGACCAAAAACTGAACTCGAGTGCTCAATCATCAGGTAATTTGCACCAGTCCAGAACCCTAGTTCGAACCCTAGAAATGCAGGTACCACTTCGAACTCGAATCGCTGAGGAGCCGAAGCCCTAGGATGTCTGAAGAACTCGCCGAACCCCCAAACAACTGCAATCGAACCACGCCCCTTATCAAATGAGATCCCGCTTCGACATCCGAGTGATTTTAGACATCGCGATATTCGATTTCATCCCATTGCCCTAACTCGTAACTCCCGCATTCGTGCATCCAGATGTGGGTTCGAAAGTGAAGAGCGACCCTCCAGAACCAAGGATTTTAGTTCGGTTCTCTTTTTTTTTTTTTTTTTTTTTGCTGAAGAGAAAATATTTTGGTTGTTTCACAGATGGGGGAAAACGAAGATTCAGGCTCCGTTTTATAAGCGTGGACAAGCGACAACAGGTACAAGCCATTAATATTGTGTTTCCTTGCTATTGAAGATCACCGACAGATTTGTTGGCTCGAGGGAAGTAGTGTTTGAGTTTTCAAAGAAGGTAGGTCGGCTTGTTGGCTTAAGTACCAACATGATAAATATAAATTAATCTTTGATTTTATTTAAATAACTTAAAATATCTCACGGTCCCCGGACCGCTATGAAACATAACGAACGAACGACGTTACTAGATTATACGATATTTTTAACTTAACAGAATTGGTTTAAAATGGAATACACTACTAAGTTAAATTAAACCGTTTTAAAATGTAAATCGATTTCTGAACAAACAAATTCAGTGAGAATCGATTATTATTATCGTTTTAAGTCAATATAGAATTTATGTTAGTCGACTTAATTGTTCTGATTTAGTTTTACACTTCGAATTCAATTGTTACTATTACAATAATTAAATATATTTGATATTAAATCGTATATCGATAATTAAATTGACAAATCCAATATAAAATTCATTTATTATGAATTCAATATTTAAGCCATACTAAATATTTAAAATAAACTGTTCAAAAATCTGGGTCGTTACACATATAGTCACGGAATCCAATATCAAAACATCCCGAAGATGATTTCTATTCAAATCCATTCCAATTCATTCATTGGAAAATTCTGGTTATTTTAAAACCATTCACAAATCCAGTTTATTTATTTAAAAACGTTGGTTTATCTTTCTAGTTAATAACTAGTTCATTTTGATAAAAATATATTTTTATCTTCACAAATGTGGAATTTTTCATCCAAATTCTTTCCAAATCATTTGTTATGATTTTACACAAATTATTAATATTTTTAATAATTTTATCAAGGCCCGTACAGTCGGTTTCCAGTAATGGCCATCGAACTGCATCTATAGCGATCTTTTCCAAATTTGATTCGGACATAATTCCAAATCAAACCGTTTGATTCAAATACCGTATATTCATAGGAAATGTCTTTTCGATACGAACCCAACGGTTTCGGTTTTTGGAGAATCCGTCGGTCGAATCTCCCGTAATGTCAATTCAAAGTCAATGGTTGAAATTCGCGAACAGTCGCGGCGCGGTGCTTTCTATTCAAGCCATTAATATATATATATAACATATATATAATATATAATATATTTCTTTTAAAACGTATTTTATAAATTCGTTTTAAAAACGATTCCCACTTTCATTTCAATTTAAAATCAAAATTGAATATTCCTTATCATTATAATATTTAAATGATAATATTTTCAAAATATCAGATTTTGAAATAATTTCCTTTTCGATATTCATTATAAAAATGAATAAAATCGATATAAATATTGTTTCTCATCAAAATAACATATAACTAATCAACACGGCTTCACGTATTTCAAGATTTTCGTGTCCATCCAAAATCGGACATCAAATTCACATTTTAATCCTTTACGGAATATTATTTTAAAATATTTGTTCTTTCTGAATTAGAATCAGACCCGGTCAATTACCATATAATGTTATTTATATTGATTTCATATAACACATATATACAACAATAATGCTAAACAATCATCCATCATCCAGAGTGCATTACACAATGCATAAGCATTACATATAAATAGTCAACGCTTACAACAGTCTGTCAACCAATCGATTGACATACAACTAAACAATTGGGATTAGTGTATGTCAAATATCATCCCAGTACCCGTGTAGGGCTTCACTCAACAAACACTGATTATTATTTGTGCAGTTGGGCGATGTGTAAAATTTATCGTCCCAATCAATGTTAGTTAAATGGATGTACATAAACAAATCGTCTGGTTAGTGAATGAATACTTATTTTCAATTTAGGAGAATTTTATGTCGTTTACACATACGTTAAAAATTATATTTTTAACGATAAAATATTTATTTCAGCACTTGAATATTCTATATAGTTCATGTACACGTTAAAAATTATATTTTTCATGAATACACATTTATTTCAGAAAATTTCGGCATTATAATGGCGCGATATTAGAACTGGAGTAATGTCTAGCAGTACCCCTCTCCTGATACTGGCTCGCGCCATACACAATACTCAATCCAATCAACCAAACCACAATACAATCAATTCTCCCACAACACAATCATATCACACAAATCATCCATGGTTTGTACAAAAAGTAGTGTCAGGAGCTACTAAGCCCCATCTGCAACCTAGGATATAATAACATAATGAAAATAGTTTCAGTGAGAGAGTTCTCACCCATAAGCTAAACCAATTCATCGCGATTTTTTTAATATAGAAAATTCTTGTCGCCGCGCTCGCTTTTGTCGTTCCCCGCACTTGAATTCGCCTCTTTGGCTCTAGAATTTGCATACGGCCTCCAATCTTCACCAAACTTTGTCACTAACCTAAACGCGCCATTCCAAACAACTTTTCCCTAGCGAATTTCCTCCAAAAATGCTCCAATTCGCCAGAAATCATAAAAACCAGCAGTAGGTCCATGATCTTTGGACGTGTTTTCCGGACAGCTCCAAACTCCTAAATTTGACTTTCTTATATCCAAATCGAAGAGAAAATCGTGTTCTACAACTTTGGTACTATGGAGTTTCGTCCAGAAATGCACGGTTCGGGAGTCGTTGAGGATATAGTGACAGGGGTTATTTGCAAAACGGGATATTTGTGAAAAATGTGATTTTTGAGGAGGAGGAGCCCATGGTAGGACTAGTGTTTGGGGGAGGGTGGCGCGGGGCCTGACTGGGCGCGGGGATAGGTCCCACGATGGTGGTGGTTGGTGGATTTAGGGGCTATGGCTTTGAAATTGGAAGAGAGAAAGAGGAGATAGAAGGCGGAGGGAGGGGAAGGAGGTGATGGTGGTGGTCGGCGGCTGGCGGTGGAGGTAGGGGAGGGATGGCAGCGGCGACGGGAGGGTGGAGCTCCCCATTAAAGAGGGAAAAAGAAGAAAAGAAAGGAAGCGAGAAAGTGAGCAGAGAAAAGGAGGAAAAGTGATTATATGCTCATTTCTCTCCGATTCGTCCGGATGCAAACGATCTCCGTTTGCCATGGATTTCGGACACAAGATAGTGGACGTGAAGACGAGTTCAACGAAACAAGTTCCGTCGAATTCCGAGTTCATTTGACCATCCATTAAAATTCTCAAAGATGCTCAGATAATGTTCAAAAATGCGATTTTAGCGCACATTTTCTTCTGGCACGTCCACATGCTAACTCCCAAAATCATGGTCTTTTGTATTTAACCATTATTAGATTATACGGATCCAGAAAAAAGGGAATCAAATTCTGAGATCGTCTCCATAATGTCCCTTTGTAAAATGACTGCCTATTTTTGGACAAATGGTTTGCTTCGCACGGGCACATACTGACTCCGACTCCGATTGACGCGCACTTTGGAACCCAACAATGGTTTGTCATTATGAATCCATAAAAATTTATTTCGTCGAATTCTGAGCTCACATGCAAAATTTCACTTTTTAAGGGCTAGGTTTGACTAAATCAAAACCCAACCAAAGTGCCACAATTTTGGATCTCAGAATATATCGAAGTTTATACTTTTCAAAGTCGCAAACGACATTTTGAACTCAATGGAAGTGGTTTCGAGTCCAAATTCATCCGTATGCAAAATGTGACTTTCTGGGCTATACATAATATTGGAATATATATATATTCCATATTGTTAACCCGTGAAGAGACCAAGCCTAGGATGGAACTACGAAACAAGCACTCGCAACATCTCATGTGACCGCATCTCCAATCAAAGTTGGACACAAATCGTGACCCAGGTGCGGGAGCTAAGGTCGATAACATGGAAACAAAACAAGTCACCCATTCAACGCAGGCGGGAGCGACCTTGTGACACAGTCATAGGGACAGACAGTGCCATACAAAGGCAGCAAGAGAACGAGCGCCCTAAAACCAAAAAGGTCGGTCGCACAAGGAACAAAGGAGAATTGGTTCCAGTTCCACATTCTGCTCTTATAAGGTCTCTCAAAGTGGTCATGCTCGCCTGGATGCCCGCTCCTATGGGCTCGCATGACTACTCAAGACGCTCGCTCCATTGAGTCACTCGCACATGGTAACCGAATACAACCACGGACAGCTGACTACGGCTAGCCGATGACATGGTTGTAATTAATATAATGAGCGACCCGTAGCTGGCATAAAAAGACTTCAGGTCATTTCCCAAAGGGAGCTCACCTATAAATACACGATGGCTACCGACATAAAGGAGATCCGATCTTTGAAACCAGAAAGTGCTGCCAAATTTTATCCTCAACCACTGATTCGGTCATGGCGACATGAACAATTTTATGATCATAGAAGACAATGCCATCCTCTTTCTCAATCATCCATCCATTCTCCTTCTCCTCAAATTTTACCATTCTCTCGTGTGATTCTAAGATTGAAGTATGCAAACGAGGGTATATTGAGTAAATGCAAAGATGTATGAAAAGAGAGAATTGATGTATTTTGTAATCCTCGTTATAAGATTGAAACTCACCTTCACAGTGGACGTAGTACTAATTAACGGTCGAACTTGCATTTTTCATTTTTAATTGCTGATTAAACACGGTTCCATTTAGATCCTTCGAAGCTGGTGAAGTACAACTTAGTACCTTGGGTGTTTAGACCATTTTTGGTGTAAACATTTTGGCGCCCACCGTGGGGTTGTGTTGTCTTCTTTCCCCATTTCAGATCAGATAAGGTTTTTTGAGAGGCACTGTGCTTGAAATCATGAGCACGCCAAAGGGAATCACCGAAAAAGTCGACGGCGCCTTCGGCATTTCCACTTCGCCTGCCATCCATCCCGGAGAAAAGGAACCGGTAAGAATTGAGGTGGCTATAACTAAGAGGGAGTTGGAAGAGGCAATGATAGGGATAACGAGCCAAATAACTACTACAAACAACGCATTGATGAAGAAGATCAAGTCAATGCTCATTATTCAAGCCCTAGTCACAAGAACCACACCAGGTGTTTGCTGACTCTCCGTTCGCTCGAGCAGGTCGAGCAAGCGAAATGGAGTTTCCTACTGAGCAAGAAAGTTCTGCTCCGAAAACTGCGTGTCGTGATTATAGGCCCTGACAAAGGCCCAGCAGGGAGAAAGGTGCTCGTTCCACGAATCAGAATGAAAAACGAAGGTATACCTTAAGTGCAAGAGGTGAAGCCAAGCAACTGCAAAACAAGCAGCATAGAAGGAAACCGCGCTTTTTCAAGAATTCGGAATTCACCTCCCTCAATGACACCATAGAGAACATCTTCAAGGCAACTAAGAACACAGTAAAATATCCAGTTCCAGAACGGATGCCAGTAAGAGATGCTACCATGAAATCAGGAAGGTACTGTCAATTCCATGACCAACCAGGACACAATACTAACGAGTGTAGACACCTGAGATCGTTAATCGAGAGGCTGGTCAAGGAAAACCATTTGCAACAATATGTCCAAGGCCATTGTCCCGCTTCTTTGCAAACAAGGGGCAGCAAACCCTCCAACGAGAAGGCCTAAACTAGCCTAGAACTAATGTTTAGCTAAGTATCAGTAACAGGTGTCCTGAACATGGGATTTTGAACTAAAGTTCCTGTGACTCCTTTTTATTCTGTTTGCTTAAGATATAGTAGTCGTTTTACTATGATTTACCACTTGCTATACTCATGTTTGATGATGAATTACTTACAAGTGCCGTGTACAAAGGAAATTATCGTGTGCCTATCTGGGTGCCGTATTCATCACTTCACGCTAAAAGCTGATTTTTCAAATGTAGGGCATGATAGAAGCAATTAATCACACCCATCCTAATTGCAAAGGGAAGGTTCTCAAAGTACGTCTTGAGCAAAACAGCTTGAAAGCCTCACAAAACTATGCAAACCAAGTTGGATGTATAAATGTATCACCTCAACAAGACATGCTGTCCTAAGACAAACAACAAGCTAAAAGGTGGAGCTTCCCTAAGCAAGCACTTGCTGGAAATGCTGACATCAAGCTTCAAAAAAGGTACAAGGGAAATGATAAAAATGTCCCATAGATAAATACCTAGGCCGGAAACATCAGTCCTAGTGTCGGAAGGACCGACAAAACATGCTAAAAGGACCATCGCAAATCAGAAATCCTAGCCGAAAGGGGGTAATCAGGTATCCTAGCCGAAAGGAGGCAATCAGAAATCCTAGCCGTATGGGGGTATCCAATTTGGCCTTTCAGTCCTAGAAAAATCAGGACTAATAAGGCCGAATTGGGTCGAAATTGGAACCCAAGACCTCCCATGGGGGCACCCAAAAGAAAACACATAATAACCACGCGTTGTTTTTAAAAAAAAATCATAAGTTGATCAATGAAATTATGACTCAGATAAACAGAATCTATGAAATTGAAAAGAGCTTTGGTTTGGAAACTTCACCATTGTGTAAAAAATCACTAATGCCCGCTCAAAACATACCACAAGCTAGTTACTACTTCATTGCGAGAACTATTCGAACGATAAGATTCACGCGAACAACAAACTAAAGGTGCGACCACTCATAAGAATGAAAATAATAAAACTATGATAACACCTAAACGATACAAACGTAAGTGCACAAACATAAAATATCAAACAACCGGTCTGTATACGTACCAGGTGAAAGAAAATAAGCTGGAATCAGACCATAAAGGTCACAAATGCTATTTCTTATGCAGAGAAAGATGAACCGACTGTTCTGGCATTTGCTGGTCTATCCATACAGAAGGGCCGACAAAAGGAAACTTATGATCCTTAACTATTAACTAGCTAGCTTTCTCTTGCGTTTCAGGGTAGACACAGCCTTAGTATTCCACATCTCATCTTCGTCATGTGGATCGGGCACATCTGGTAAGGATGGATCATCTTGCGAAGGCGCGATGAGAGGACTAGCGCTAGTAGATATTAAGATAGAATCGATGGCGGCAGGCTGAGCAGTGGCGCCGCAAGCAGATAAGGAAGGTGGTAAAAGCACACCTGATGCAAATGGGTAACAAGCGCTAAACTCAGCAATCTTAGGAGAAGTAATAAGAAAATCCAAATCCAGGGTAGATTGATAGATATCAATTTTACCTGAAGTTGCTAGGTATACAAAGTCAGCATCACAATCGTTTGCATCTGAAGAAGTATTGCCATAGCTCGTGTACTATGTAACAACATTGTCCTGATCTGGGCATTCAGTAATGGGTCGAACTCTAGCAACCCCTAAGGCAGAGCGATCTACAGGGCAAACAAGGGAGCTCGAAGTATCAATTCCAATGGAGTCAGGTAGGGCACAAGAAGAGATAGCATTTGAACGTCCCCTCATAAACGATTGAGCTCGCTCATTTGCCAATATCCTCCTACCTTCAACCAGAGCCTTGCGGTCTTTGTCTTCTAAAAGCCGTTCTTGAAGGAACTCATCATCAAAGTCATCATAATACGAAAGTATTTTCTCCCAAACAAGAGCCAAAGTTCGCGGAAAATCCTTGTTCAAATAACTCAAGCTTCCGCGACTCATAACGCTGCAAACGTAGAATTGAAACAGACTATTATCGATCCTGATCTTGGCTTCATCAAGATCTTTTTGCAACCTGATTTTATGCTCTTCAAAGGTCCTAAGGGTTTCATCCTGAGAAGCAATTTGACCTTCGAGAGCTATGTTTTCCTGTTTTAAAGAAAGTAAAGCTTGCTTTTCTAAAGCCAAGTGATGCTCAGCAAGCTCTTGAGCAAGAAGCCGCGCTCGCACACACTCCAGCTCCCTCCTGAGCTCGACATTGCTGGCCTCTAAACCACTCACTTTAATGCTTCCGTTCTTTAAAGACGTAATCTCAGATTCTTTGGATCTAATCAAGTGGATCAGACTAGCTTTGTCGTTTCCAAGGTTTCAATATGGTTAAGGTGTTGAACATTCAATTTTTGGAATTCATAACCAAATTTAGCCTGATGTTCCAGTCGCCTATCAACATCCTTCATGACCAAATTCAATTGTGTCTCAAATTGATTCTTAACAACATTCAGCTGCTGGGTCATGCTACTTCTTATGGTATCCAAACTTTTCACAATATCTTGCCTATCATTGGGATGTAAATCCAGGTCAAAATGTATTCCCCTTAAGTCCTAACTGCTAAAGCGATCCTTAAGCGTTAAATTCCTAGGAGAAACCCTATAAGGTGGACAATCCCGTATTATCTGGACTTGAGTAGGGGTCCGGACAATGGACCTTGCAGAAGGTTCTGTCGATGCAAGCACCTTAGCCTGGTCAAGTCTCTCATGCCTTAAAGATTCAACTATTGGAGGTTCAAGGGTATGTTGGACCTGAGAACTTGAAGACAAATGGGGACGCTTCAAATAACAGGGAAGATGAGACCACAAGAGGCTTCGTGGATCAGTAAGATCCACATGTTGAGAGAAGCTGTCCGATAACGAGTAGTTCGCATTGACACCTGAAAAATAAATAAAGCATGAATTCAGCAAGTGTTCAGAGATTATCAGGTTTATGAGAAATTATGCCACAAGTAAGATGATATCAAAACCGGTTCCAGGGGAAGTGATGAAAGCGGAAGCTTTCCCGAGACGCTGAGCAGGCCCTCGGATTCCTCCCATATCAGATACAACGGGGTCAGACATCGCAACATCATCCTGGCTCAAGTATTTGGCAGAGTCCAAGTCCCCCAGGTCTCCCAAAGTCCTTAAGGAACCATCCTCCTAAGTAACAGGGCAAGCAGAACCTTCGACGGTCGTTCCAGAAATTACATCGACCCCCGAACTGTCCGCATCCTCGTCGATTCTTCGGTCACTCCCTTCGATAATCAACAACGAAGGCTGGCCACTTACGTCGGGGATTAAACGCTTCTTTTTAAAAGACTTACTAGTAGAACATGGAGAGTGAACAAAGGTCTTTCCAGGAGAACGTGTAGAGTGAATTAGCTGGTACTTGCGGAGGTTTACCTCTGAAAGCAGCACCTCTCTGCTCCTTTGCTTTTTGTCAATAGAAATTAAAGAATTAAGGAGGGCTTGATCCAAAGTAAGACCCACAACGGAAGGAATCACTACAAGAATCAGAGAGAAAGCCAGATGAGAAAGTGGAAAAAAGATAAAGAACCCGAAGAGCAAAGGCATAGTTACCTCCTTCCGCCCATCGTCTATAGAATTTACAAGGACACCAGACGAAGAAATATTGATCCGAGAACCCCTTAGCACCGTCCGTCAGACCAGTGATGATTCTATCATGCATAATTTCCATTAAAAATAAAGAAGGTCCATCTATCTCCCCCTCTTAAAAGTATATAAAGAACAAATATCTGCAAACGTGGGTTCCTGCTGCCGAACTCTCATGAAAAGTATGTATAACCCGAGCAGAATTTGATATCCACAAGGATGCAGCTGATATGGGGCAATGGCCAGTTGTCGCAAAATGGATTCTAGATAAGGGTTAAAGAGGGGAATCACCCCACTAGACAACATGTGGTAATTGACCGCTACATACCCAGAGGGTGGACAATCCGCTAATTCTTCCTTTCTGGGAAATCTGGTTTCGCCTTTTGAAAACCCGAAGCGATCGCACATTCATAAATACTGATCAAAGGAAAGCGTCGATTTACGGCAACCGGTCTCCACCCTATCAAAAAAGCGAGATTAAGGATGAATCTGACTAACTGTCGAGTCAGAGCCAGTAGCCAGGGCAACCTCAAGTTCCTGATCCAGACCCTCCGTTCTCCAGACATGATGGGTTAACTAGGATTAAGATGAATTAGCAGTTAGCTACATATCATCACAAATAAGCATGCTTAAAAAGAAATTACAAATTGAACTATTTGAAGTTAAAGAAAGCAACTCAAGATAGATACATCCTCTAAACCAGATTATCAGCCCTATCCGATAAAAAGGGTTTACTATCGCATAAGGGAAGGATTATAAATTCAAAAGTATGAGAAACACAGGTTCTGATTTGGTCGGTCATGACTGTTAATCGCGCCTACCAAGAGAATAATGAGAAAGGAAGAGCGGAAGTCCTGCTATGACATAAGTATTCCATTAAACATCCGGTGAAGGCATGATGAATTAGGAAATGTCTAAAAAGGCTAAAGTTTGTCAGATAAGCCAGAACCGCTAGAGAATTCCGCGGAGATTTCAAGTACGTACCACGTCAAATCAACACTTCTCAGATATCATAACCATGTGTTCCAGCGACTCGATGTCGCCAAATGAGAACGTCTTTACAAAACCAAGGGAATGAACCCAAAATCAGAGGTAAAAGAAAGGAATTCACTTACGAGCAAAATTCGATTTGGAGAAAGGAGCGTTGTAGCTGGAAACAAAGATGAGAAAAATCGTCAACCGAAGCAGGGCCATGCAAGACAATCAATCAGAATAAAGAAAATCGGAGCTCCAAGGAGCAACATCGAGGTCTTCCATGATGAAGGCGCCATTGGAATAAGTTCAGCAAAGAAATATAAAAGCGGGAAAATGAAGAGACAATGTATAAAAGGACTAAAAACCCTTTTTATTATATGACAGCTCAATTAAGATCTAGTGATCCGGTTTAACATACCCAGGAAATATCCCGCCAAATGTCCAAAGACATGCAATTGTCAAAATACCCAAATTTTGAAAGTGCAAGCTATTTGTAAGGATGCCTATTTTGCAGTTCCATCCAACGACATTTCATCTCATTACTTCGAAGCTCGTAGTTCTTAATGTCTTAAAAACTACGAACTTCGAGGGGCAAATATTAACCCATCAAGAGACCAAGCCTGGGATGGAACTGCGAAACAAGCACTCACAACATCTCATGTGACCGCATCTCCAATCAAAGTTGGACACGAATCGTGACCCACGTGCGGGAGCCAAGGTCGATCGTTCATATTGGGGGAAAACCGCCAAATATGGAAACAAAACAAGTCGCCCATTCAGCGCAGGCGGGAGCGGCCTTATGGCACAGTCATAGGGACAGACAGCGCCATACAAAGGCAGCAAGAGAACGAGCGACCTAAAACCAAAAAGGTTGGTTGCACAAGGAACAAAGGAGAATTGGTTCCAGTCCCATGTTCTGCTCTTATAAGCTCTCTCAAAGCGGTCACGCTTTCCTGGATGCTCGCTCCTACGGGCTCGTACGACTACTCAAGACGCTCGCTCCACTACAAGACGCTCGCTCCACTAAGTCGCTTGCACATGGTAACCGAATACAGCCACAGACAGCTGGCTACAACTAGCCAATGTCATAGTTGTAATTAATAAAATGAGCGACCCGTAGCTGGCATAAATAGACTTCAGGTCATTTCCCAAGGGGAGCTCACCTATAAATACACGATGACTACCAACATAAAGGGGATCCGATCTTTGAAACTAGAAAGTGCTGCCAAATTCTGTCCTCGACCACTGATTCGGTCACGGCGTCAGGAACAATTTTATGATCATAGAAGACGGCGCCATCCTCTTTCTCAATCATCCATCCATTCTCCTTCTCCTCAAATTTTTCCATTCTTTCGAGTGATTCTAAGATTGAAGTATATAAATGAGGGTATATTGAGTAAATGCAAAGATGTATGAAAAGAGAGAATTGATGTATTTTGTAATCCTCGTTATAAGATTGAAACTCACCTTCACAGTGGGCATAGGCCTAATTAATGGCTGAACCACTCTAAATCTCGCCTCTACTTTTCTTTTCTTACATTTTTCATTTTTAATTGCTGATTAAACATGGTTCCATTCAGATCTTTCCAAGTTGGTGAAGTACAACTTAGTACCTTGGGTGTTTAGACCATTTTTGGTGTAAACACATATCGACTATTCTAACTTTTCAAAACAAAGCTTATAAATCAATTTACTAATTTTACTGAGTTTTATTTTAAGTCAAATAAAATATAAAAACTAATTTTAAAATCATTCTCAAATTTTATTTAGCAAATATAACCAATTTTATTCACATATTCATTAAAATAGCTTAAATCAAAATTTTAAATTGGTTCCGATAATACGGGTTGTTATATATATTAATATAATTTGCTTTTAAGTTCAACCCATTTCTTCTAACCCTAGTTGAAGTCAACAGCGCCTCCACCCAGCAAATGAACGACTAGAAATCTCCTAACAAAATCACCTTTGATCTCAACGATGAGGCCACGATTGGCAAGGGGTTTTGAAACAAAGGTGCTCGGCTTAGGAGAGTTTCTCACAACCGAAGGCGCAGGGGCTTCGATGGGTTGTGGTGGTCGTAATCAGGTTTGAACTAGCGTGCGGTTTTGGGCTAGAGCGAGACTATATGGTGTTTGTGGGGAGGTTGAACCTAAGGGAAATTTAAGGAGGTGGAAAGGCGTTTGACTCGACGATTGGTGATAGGGGTATAAGGAACGGAGGTGGCAGTGGCGTTGGGATCAAAGTGACAAGGTCTTCGGTGTGTTCAAACCTGGGAGTCACATGTATTAATCGCGTGTTCAAGATTAATCAGGGTAATTAAAATTTTTAATGAAGTAATTAATAGATAAAAAATACTTTAGTTTAAATAAATTACTGTAACGCTTGAAACTTTTTCATACGATAGCAGAATGGCACGAAACGAGCGGTGTTGGGTTTGTATCGATGCATAATACACGTACGAACTAGTTTGGGATGATTTGGAGCTAATCACAATTTTATCTAATATTAAATGCTAGTTTGAAATTAGATAAAACTACCTGAAATCGTCAATCGAAAATGAAATGTTAGTTAACTCATATGCTTTCTGAAATACTAGATGTGATAAAATTCATATTTATTATTGATAGTATAAATTTTATAATTGGATGATTTAGATGATTTATTGCTTGTTGGTTGTTGTTGGATGATTAGATTATAATTTCTATTTCATATGCAGTTACATAATGATATATGAGCTGCGATGCAAAGAGAATAGGTTGGAGGGATCCAACTGAATTCCTCAAATATTTTGTACATTTCTTGCTTTCATATTATTTATATATGAACTTGTTTGACCCAATTAACGTTAAAATTTTCTTGGATGCTTATTGTTGGGTTGAAATTCGACGTTGATGTGTTATTAATCAATAAACAATATTGATTAAGTGATTGGCAGCAGATGAACTAAAATCCATCTTTTTTAGATGTTGATTCACCATCAGGTGAATCAACCAATTTGAAGTTACAAAAATTATTTTTATAAGCGAAGAAAAATTTCAAATTTTATTTTATATAACTTATTGAAGTATAAGTTATATGAATAAATCAATAATTATAATTGGTTTTAAAAAGTAATTATAAAATGATTTATATAACAAGATTACTGTGTTTTAAGTAAGTTTTATAGTAGTAAGAAAGAAATAAAATAATTTTTTTAATAAAACAATTAAGTGGAATATTGTTAAATTAATTAAGTTATTAATTAATTTAAGAGGAAGATTAGTGAAAATTAGTTAACAAGTTAACTGATGTTTTGAAATTGACTAAGTTAACTATTTTAGTTGAAATTAGTTGTTGGATTAATTGTTGTCAATTAATCTAACAAAAATAGTTTTGACAAATAATTGTTTAAACATAATAAAATTTCTTAAAGGTTAATTAATCTTTTAATTAACTGTGTATAAGGATAGTAATCGAGTCGTTTATTATTAATAAAATTAGTTATTACTTTAATGACCCTTTAAGAAATTATCTATTTTATTTTAGTTAATAAAGAAGTTAACTAGTTCTACTTTAGTTAATGATGAAGTAAATTACTTTTACTTCAGTCAATGATGAAGTTAATTATTAATAATAATTAAAGTGATTACTTTTAATTTGGAATTCGTTTTAGAAAGTAATTATGTTGTAGTGAGATTTAATTGAAAATTTGTAAAGGGTTTTATAATAAACCCAAGTTTTATAAATGGAGTTTATAAAAGATTTTTAAAACTGATGCGATGGTTTTAAATGAGCTTTTACGTAATAGTTGAATTAAGTAAAAACAATTGTAATTGAAAGGAGACTTATCAAAAGTGAAAAGGAAAGAGGCTTAATGAGTTTATGTAAAAGTTTTGGTAAACAAATTTGGAGATAATCCAAGTTAAAGATGAATTTAATAAAGAGGTTTAAAACTAAAGGTTTGCGTTTTAGCAGAAATTTAGTTAATAAATGAATTAAGAAAAAATAGTTATATTTAAAAAGAGTTTTTCAAAAGTAAGGAATAGTTTATAAAACCATATTTAAATGGAATACTAAATGAAATTGATATGATATTATTGTTAATATTAGCTTTTGAGTTACAAACTTTTATCTGTATTAAGATAATAACGTTGTCGAGTCAAGGTCTGAGAGGTAAATAAAATACCTTTAACTTGAATGACTTCATTATTATCTAAAGTATGCATGGTACTAGTTTGGAATCGTAAAAGATGTTAGAAATAGCTTATTATTTCCATAAGAGAAAATATTGCAACTAAATTTGTAAGATATAAAAATTTAATAATCTATTGGGTTTTATAGTAAACAATGTATCACTTGACATTATTTGGCCTGGATATAAAGGGCGACTTTAACTATATCATTTGGTTAAGTATATAGAACTTTTTCTAAATAATGAAAATAGTATGGTTTTGGGAATATACTTATTACAAGAAATAAGTATATATCTATCGTTTTGTGGAAAGGTAAATAAGGGGTTAGAACTGGTTTGAAACGAAAGTGAATATGGAATTTGAATTATTATTTCCATAAGTGAAATAATATACTTTAATCCGTTAAGTTTTGAAGATGGATAACCAGTTAGGTTTATATTATAAAAAATGTGTTGAATGACATCGTTTTGGCCCATACAAGATTTGGTGATTAGACCTATACCATTTGGCTATGTATATATAGCGATATTTTCGAGATAAAGGAAATAAAAAGAGGGTATTTTGTGAATACGCCATTCTGAAAAGATGAGCGTATGGCTATCATTTTCAAAGTAATGAAAACCAGAAATTTGTGAATACTCTTATCTGGTGGAGATAAGTGTATGGGATCGATTTTTAAGAATCGATAAAGAATTTTAATGAATTATTTAATTAAAAGGACTTGATCTGCTGATGTACTTAACTATATTGTTTGTGATGATAGTTAAAGAACGGACTATCAATGGATTCATGTTTGACTATTGACGTGTTAGTTCGAGGAGACCGAAAGGGGAGATAGACCCAAAACCACTTCGAACTAGATTTGCGTTCAAGGATGTTTTTGCTTATGAAGATGACTGAAGGCGTGAATCTTCGGAGAGAGAAAGGGCTTCTCGCTGATGTCTTTGGTTAACAATCAGGACTAAACTTGCAGCAGTAATCCCTATGTTCTTGGCTCTGCATGATGCAATGAATTCTTGTTACAAATGCTCGGGTTTATCCTGTCAGGATGTAGTAAAAGAGTACCTTTGGTTTGTCATGTTCCTAGACAACTTATATGGACGAATGTCTGATAGACTATGTCCAAGAATCACACACGTTGGTTTTTACAAATACACCAATTATGGTAGCGGAGAGGGAAATTTCTTTTACCTTAATACCTAGAGTATCTTTGTGCGAATAATTGATAGATCTAACAATGGGGCATTCAAAGTTAAATGCAATGTTTCTGAAAAGGTAATCGCAGCTTCAAGCCTCATCAATCGGGAAATGACTGAAATCAGGCATGCAATAGGGCTATGTGGGTCATATCCATTAGGGTATATCATCATCTAGAGAAACCATGTTTCCCTTTTTGTATGCTTCGGAATACACGGTTGCTGATCCCAACCATGGTGGTGATATATTAAGTACACTCAAGTTGAATGAATGGCTGATTCCGTGTGGCTGGATTGCAAGATGTTCTTGTTGAACCCCGGTATTTTATCTCTAGAGGACACTGATCGAAAGGTTGTCCCACACCTAGTCATGTATGGAAATCCAAACTCCTATACGAGCCGTATGGTTTTTAAATGTAAACCAACTATGTTGAAATGTTAGATGCAAGCTTTTCGGCTATATTCCTATTTTATGTGTCAATTGGTAGACATTATTATAATAACACTAGACTTTATATAAAAATGATTTGGTTATCGTAAAGTAAAAACACGTGCCATGTTTATGCATGGTCATGTCTTACTAGAGTTCCATTATTTTAAAGGATTTTTAAAAGTTAAGTTCTTTATGATGTGAGTTTTATCATTGAAAGTATTTCAGACTGATCCGGGTGATTTTGCTTTCCTCAAAATGTGATCAGGTCAGACCGAGTATAATTTTCCAAGTTGCATTAAGTTTTTCTTGGAACTTCAAGAGATGAGATGGATTTGAGATGTATTCTTGTATTTTTTGGTATAAATTTATTTTCGTTATGTGTTGTATTTATCAGCATTATATAGGTTGATCTAGAAATGTATTCTGATTGTGAAATCATATATATATACACACACACATATACAGATTTCTCTTTGTGTAAAGAGTATTGATATATTATATTTTTTTCACTTCATTGTGAGGTTCGATTGTACTCTTATTCAAATGTGTTAGTATTATTCTTCTTTTATTCTAGCATTTCTTTCTTTCTACTTGTCACCCTCTAACTTCTTTCCCCTAACTATCCGCTTTCATGTGCCTTTGAGTTTGACATGTGTGGTTAAACTTCAGCTTAAACGGTATGGAAAAGTCGGGTCGTTACACTCCAACTCGTAACAACTAGTGACTCGTAACAACTAGTGCCATTCTATCCTCATATGACAGTCAACTCTGTATAATTAATGTCATTGTTTCTGCATCTTGGAGGAAACTATCCTTTGCAACAGCCTTGCTCCTTATTTTGGAATCACTGCCATCGAATGATGAATCACTGCATAGAAGCGTTGCATCCTCGTCTCAAGCCAAAGCTACTGATCAAAGAGCCATCGTGTCGAAATCACTATCGAATGGACCACCATGTCCTGCTCCTCGAAATTGCACCATCATCCATGTCAAATTGGTCAAAGTGGCCAATAAAAGCAGTGGTCGATATCAACCGCTCTATAGTATTTGATAACGTCTACTCGGATCATGTATTTAATTAAAATTGGTTAAATAAACATCTAGGAAAAACGCCCGATATTCGTTGTGAAGTCCGTCTCATCACTAAGTCCATCATTTTTCTTCAGATCGTCCATCAAGCTTTAGAGACCACGCTAAATGATTTCCCTTCCAGAATTAAAGTCGGATCGACTTGCGATCCGGGTTTGGATCTGCCAGCATGCCGATCTGGGTTCGATTCGACCAGTATGCCTAAACGAGATCGGTTAGGCATATTGGTCTGAATTTGGATTAGCATATGCTGATCCAGATTTGATTTGGCATAAACCGATCAGGGTTTGGATCATCGTACCTATCCAGATCTAGCTCAACTAACCGGACCGAAGTCCTTTCTCCCCATCGTCGAACTTCGATGCTACTCTGTCTTCAAACCTGTCGTCGGGCTCCAATGCTCCTTTGTCTATGGGTCTATCCAAGTGCTATGAAGCTCATTCAAGAATTTATCACATCCGTTCAAGTCTATCATTCTTGTGCACTCAACCAATGTACACCAATATGTGCATTTGATCAATAAGCACCTCAGACTCTAACGAAATAAATTTCCTAATACTAGATCGTCTACGAACAATGTTTTAATCTAAACTAAGCAAACAAAGCAACAATGCAACCAGTAGTCGTTCAATTTCCTAAACCAGCATACAAGCATCAAAAATGACATCCAATATGTTAAATAAAACCTATCTACAACAACTAAGGTGAAATACACCTCCAAATGGCCGAACTCTAGTGATAGTGCCGAAATAATGTATAATGGCGCATGATAGCATGCAAATGGGTAAAATGTGATGTCTATGTCAGATATAATTAAATTACTACTTAATTCATTTTTTTTTTTACTAATTACTAGATTCTTCTATCCTAGATATTTCATTTTATTATTAGAAATCACACATAAACATAGAGAATATGCTATATTACAACATAGTGATATAATATATCACTCACCTTAACCAAATCAGTCCTAACCTAATCCAAAGCGTAGAGCCCACCATCATGAGTCTAACGCAGGAAGCAACGTCCAAAACGGACCACATATAAAATAAATACATGTCTTACAATATTTTATATGAACTGAAACGAAAAATATAATTAAAATGTAATTATCTCATACTAATTGCCTGATTAGTGTTAATAAACCACGCTCTATTCCCCTCATCGAATCCAACTTTGGTCCATACCTCAAATCGAATGCTGCCGCCACATTAGACAACTGGATGCCGCTGGGACCCCACTGTCATCTCTACCTCTCCACGTCGAGCCATTGCGCCAAGCACCGGGCTACCAGACACCTTCGACTGCCTCCAATTTGCAGATTAACAGAATCGGGTTTTAACCAAATTTCTCGCGCCATAGGCCACCGTACCACCTCTGACCACACAACATCTCTAGCCCTCCTCGTTACATACATTTTTACTTCAAGCATGTAACAACCCAAATTTCGACAAACTGATTTTTTGTTAAATCCAAATCTGTCGAAGCTCGAGTTGGCTTGTTTGGTATCCTGTAGAAAAGACAGAGATAATTAAAATATAAGAGCTCAATAAAACATCTCACAGCGGAAAATATAATAATCGAATATAGCCTTACCGAGTTAATAACACTGTCTAACAAGTGTCTAAAGGCTACCAAATCTCTGTCACAAACCTAACCTACGAGTATGTTATGAGGAGACGCACAGAACACAAAGTTTTGGTGACCGAACAAGTTATACATTATGAAATAACCCTACATATACCATTCAGTTATATTTTCTTAATTATTAGGTTATTCGGGTTAACAACACTTAAGGCTATGTACTCACGTCGTACACATCTACTTCTCTGTAGATTAACCAAATTTAGTATATACATAGCCATACCCAGCATCTCAAGTACTCCCCATAGTACCCTCCTCTTACGGTCTCCGCCATCTTGCAATGAAAGATAAATACAACCTCCATTATACGCCGAATGACGTACGAAAATCTATATTGTTATGTCACGTAATCGCACAGAACTACCATCGCTATGCCACAAAAGCGTATGGATCGTCATATCCGAACTCCTCGGTCAAATCAAGTCTCAACTCAGAATAATGCCCTATTGTCTACGATACACTACTCAGTGCGTGCATCTAGACACACAAACGTATTGTCTACTGTAACCCAGTCCCATAATAGGACTGCGTTCAATGCACAAAACTTGGTCGGGAGCTTTCAATATCTGTAAAGGTCCACTTCATTAGGCCGACAATACAAATATCCAAGTATGGTCTGTATTTTCACGGTGGTTATGGTTCTACCCTGGCCCCTCTATTAACTAGTGAATGACTACATCAAAAGCTAAGTGACATGCCCCTATCAAATAGTCAAACATCAAATTTGGCGTGCCCCATAACCAACGTTCGATAGTGAATGATCGATGATCTATAGGTTTAGCTCTAGTCTTTCCGCGTCACACTGACTGCCAAGGACAAGTATCTGACGATTACAATTTTGTATCTGGTCCTGACCCACCTCTCCCGAGGTAAACGGATGAACCACCCAGTGCTATCCATCACAACCTTATGATTGCCAAACTACATAGTTGCAGTCAAGTTATACTCACTGGGTGGTACCGTAAAGATCCAATCCCTGCGGGCACAACCTAAGCATGTACCGCATAGAGTACCACCACGGAGTACCCTACCACGTCCTGTAGAAGCCACGTGCTTCCCTCCAGTCCCCAGAATAGCCAGATGGACGTTTTCCTCTCGTATCTGTAGACACCACAATGATCACCTCATTGGGTTCTTCACTTTCATACGTACAGATTGGTCCAAGCGCATCATGCAAACATGTTATTATATCATATGTCTAATCTTTTAATCATGCGCTTGATTTATCTCATCACATTGCTAATTAACATGATTATCCACATATTCACTTTTTATTCAAGTTACAAGGTTCATTAGTTCACAATTGACTGCTTATTTTCTTTATTCAGCCTTACGCCGCTGGAGCGGACTTCTGCTTATTATTTATTACATTTATTTGACTTAATGCTCTCAGTTATAAGTCTACTGGTAATAAGCCTACTTTATTCTTTCTTATTTAATCATACCTTATCTTACACTGTTATCATATTTTGTTGTTGTCGTCTACTTCTTACCTTAGTTTTCTTAACTAAGGTTTATTAAGAAATTCTCCTTTCATTTATTATAACTCATGTTATAATTCCACTTGTCCCTAGGACAAGCCTGTCTATTATATTACACATTCATTAATAATTAATTATAATAGTTTATATTCCCTTTTCATCAAATTTCTTCTTAGATTTATTAATATGAACCAACTTTTATTATTTTAATCTTTCTTTAATTACCGTTATGTACATTCTTATTATTTCAAAAAAATATTTCACACACCTCATTAGATTGGTTAATGGAAAGATATAAAGATCTATTTCCATAACGTAATCAATTAAGATCCGTAGTTGCAAGCTATTTCTTTTATTTTCATTGTGAACATACATGTATATTTTATTTGATTAGTGTGCAATATGGTAAAAGAACCCCTATTTCACACTAATCGCTTTTTTCTTTCTTTTTTTTGCAACTATGATCCTAATAATTTTACAGTTATGGAAATGTATCGATTTTCCCAAAATCTAACTATCTGTCCACTACTAACTTTTCCTTTTTTATTTTCCGAGTTAGATGTTAATTCCAGTTTATCAGTTATTGTTTCCAACTACTGTAAATTTTCCAACAAAGTTAGGCATATCAATTCTTCAACCATTATTTCCATAATTCAATGCAATTGCCTTTTTCAACCTATCAATTTATTATTAAATAGCAATCTCAAGAATATGCATAATTAATATCAAATTTACCATTTTATTATTACAATAATTCCTAACCCAGATAGATAATTAATTGAACAAATTAAAACAACAATATTCTCAACTTATGTTAAATAGGATTCAACGCAATTACCACAAATTTCAGTTATAAATCAAGCTAGGAATTAAGGGGAATACCAATGATAAATATACCGTAAGCAAAAAGGCATAATTTTAAATCCCCTCACCTTACTTCTTTCCAATCCTTAAAACTGATTCAGAACTGCTATTTTATGGTCTTTCTAAGTGAATTTAATATTAAGATAACCACAAATTTATAAATCTGATGCTAAAAAAATAAGGGAATAAAAAAAGAAACCTAAACAATTTAGATTCACAAGGGATACCTCACATTGACAAGAAATATGAATACCTATGTTGTAGATTTACATTCTTTGTTTGAAACCTTGAACTAGTACTTCTAAAAGCTAATATTCTAATTTGTCAAAGATTTGGAGAAGAAAGAAAATGACAGAGTCTTAGTGTCGTCTCAAAAAAAATATGAGTTGAAGGCTAGTCCCCATTGGTCTATTTATAGGTGTACAGAAGATATTGGTCTGTCGAATTTAATAATATAAAATCTGAACCATACATGTCAAGAAATACATGTCATAAAAACCCATATTTGGCCTCGGGTGGGTCAACCTATGTGTTGACCCATCTTCACAGTGTGTCGACCCCATGGTTGACCCATGGGCCGACCTATTTAAGGCCTGGGTCAACCCATGACCTCTTTAACGTTGATTTGGTTGATTTTAATTCTTACTTAACATTAGTATTAACAATCCTTATATTTCTGAATATCCCTTATATGAATCCACTTATAACACTATCAATTCATTGTTTCTTCCTTTTAATATATATTCAAACTTCAAATGCAGCAATCTTCTTGCCTATTTTTCATTCATTATACATTTATTACCCCTGCTCTTAAATTACACTTTTAATTTCAATATTTGAATTTATGCGTATATATTTATGCACAATCTTTGTTTCTTTTCAAAATTCAAACGACGTTATGCCGTCATTTATTTCTTGCTCAGTTTGGTTGATTGCTAGTTAATTTTTGAATTTCTTGTTTATTTATATATATTTTTACACACACATGCACACATATCTACACATATACATGTGTATGTGTATATATATATATTTATACTTACCTATATATATAATTTCCTTATGTGACATTAATACATATATATATTTCTCTAAGAACATTCATTTCTTTAGTCGTCCCTCTAAAATTAAAAATATGATGCTAGCGGGACTCGGACTGCACCACTCACATGGGAAAGACATGCCTCTACCGACTCTCCTACTTAGGCTTTTGTTTACAATACTACAAACATTGATATTTATTATTCTTATTAGTGATATTCTATATTTTTTTCATGTTTATTATAATATTTCATTTAAAGATATCCTTTTCATTTTAAATCCATTTTCTGCAAACCATAGGTCTAAATTGATCAGAAAATTGCCACGGATACAATAATGCTAATGTCGTGACCAAACTCTGAAAACTTTTCAAAATTTTGTTTTATTATTTAATTAAAAATGTGGGGTGTTACATTCTCCCACTATTAGACACTTTCCTATGGAATAGAAAAGCGCAAATTTATTATAAATTACTACAAGCGCACATGTGTGTAGTATGCAGGTTGAACACAGGGAGGAAAATCAAAATTTATTATTTATATGTTTCATGGGCGAATTAGATGAATTTTTGGAGATTTGATTGAAAACAATAAAAATTGAAATTGCAGAATAAAAAATACCAATAAAAAATAAAGTTAGGATTACCATTGAATCTAATCAGACGGTCAATTGCTAATGAAAATTAAAATTTCAAAGAGAACTTGTGCTCTACCAAATCTAATTATATAGACGGCACAAGCTGCTTGAAAAATAAAATTGCAGAACAATAATAAACAAATAGGAAAGTAAAATTAGGATTACCATTGAATTTAATCAGCATGCCAATCAATACTGAGAAAATAAAATGCTGTAGTAAATTGTGCTCCATCAAATTTAATTGAACAGACGACACAAATTTACTAGATCCAAGATGAGTATAGAAAAGAAAACTCTTAATTCAAGGATGAAGTTTACAATGAGAATACATGCGTATTTATAGGATAGATAGCCAACCTAAACCCTAATACAATCACAAATGCACCTTAGTTAATATAGTAAAATTGGGTGTTTCTCTCACTTGCTTCTTTGATAATTCTTCATTGATTTATGATATGCATAGTCTTTCTACCAATTATTTTCTTATCCAACAAGTATCTTGTTTCGAGATCTTCATCTACAAGTCTTCAAATATATATACACAGCAATTTGATCTCTAATTTCTATTATTCTGAGTGCATGTGGCTTAGTAGGCATGTCTGTAAAAATGTCAAAATAATAACCAAGTAATATTTATTTATATACAAAATATAAAATATTCATGTTCATCAAATACCCCTACATTTATGTTTACTCGTCCTCGAGTAAAACAAAATTGAAAAAATAACTAGTTAAGTCACACTTTCATAGGAAACACGATTTCATTAAGCATATGCAATAAGTCGTTAAACCTCTAGGTGTTCCTAGTAGGATGAGTGGTGTCTAATGATGATTTTCAGTGTATTCTACCCACAAAATCCAAATGCAGTATGTAATGGTTCTAATGCAGCTACATGAATGCAAAGGACATATGCAATTGAAAATAAAAATGAAAACACGACTTGTTTCAGAAAACTGAAATATAGCAGTATACAATTAAAAATCAATCTATAGAAATTTTGACTCCTTAACTCGTCACAAAATTTCAACATAAATCAAGTTTTCAAATACTAAGTTCTAGTTTGGCCAGTTGGTTTAGTTGATAACATAGTGCAACCATGAAATAAGTTCTTAGTTTGCTTGTCATAGTTTGCAAAGTGGTATTCTCATTTCCTTGTGTATGAATAGTTAAATCAATAAGGTCAAGAAGTGTGTGGGCATCACTGCTTATTCTATATCTATGCATAAATGAAGCTTTATAAGTAATTACATTCACCTAACTTAAAGACCAAAGTATACCACTCATGCACTGCCTCGCGGACTGACGTGAGAGTTTGGGATAGGCTTGGTGGATTAAGTAGATTGACGCTGACCTTGTCAACAAGATGTCAGTAGTCCTTATATAGCTGTCTGTTTTAACCTGCGAAACAAATTGTAGTTACGTCAATCAGTGCGTACGACGACAATATCGTTTCAAGGAAGCAGAATCCTTTCTGGACTCGTACATTATTGAAATATTCTTCTTCCTGTTTGTTGGAGATGGTTCTGTACCGCTCCAATCTAGTGCACAATCGGTCATGCTTTTTGTCATTGTTGTAAACACAGTTTGACATGACAATTGTTGCATAATCTAGTTACATTGATTGTTATTTCCATCTATTTGTAATACAATTGTGTACCGACAAAATATCTAACACACATGTATCAACTAACTTTTTTTTGCAGCTTATGCAGTTGTAGATGTGCTCTTCTTGGAATAGAACCTTGTCTCTGGTGAGCCTCTCTCACATTTGGCTCTAATGATCTTATTTATGCTCCAAACCAAACATCAAAACATTTCCCTTTTCCCTAAAATTAAAGGAATTTAGCAATGAACGCTTGTGTTAAATGAACATACAAATGCAAAAAAAAGTCCTAATTAACTCCTCTAATAGAATTTGAGGAAATATGCATTGAACTCTCAACACAAACTCAATATGTGTCATTGATGATGACTGTGCAATGACCCAAAATTTTAGAACAAATTTTAAATTTTTATATTTCAAATTTTAATTAATTTTATAAGGATTTATAGTCGATTTTAATAATGCGATGGTTTAATGTTATTTCCATAACTTTTCAAAGTAACATTTTACAAACGATCTTGGAATTTGATGAAACTAATTTTATCGGATCCGAAACATCGAAAAATGGTAGGATTCCAAATTTCATAATTTTTGGAGTTAATATGTGAGTATGCGTGAATTAAACGTTTATCAGATCAATCTGTCACAATTAAGCAAAAACACAATAAAAAAATAAAACAGAAGGTCAAATTTACCCACAATTCGATGAGACCGATTCCATTGGATTCGAAATTACATTTTATGTTAGAGTTTAAAATTTTATATAAAACGGAATTGCCGTTTGGTCGCACGAGCAGAAGAACCGACGTTGAACTAAAACACTCCAACACTTGGGGCTTGGGTTTTTTTCACCATCTCTCCCTCTCCTACACCTCATCAATCTACAAACCCTCCCCTTTTATAAAACTTTTATCTCCTTCTCTTTCTACTCTTTCTTTCTCCTTTCTCCCTTTTAATTTCTTTCCCCCTTCCTTAAGCTTCCATGACCGCTGCTCTTGTCTTCTCTCCATCCACCTAATTTTCGAGCCTCCTCCACCCTCGTACTCACCTGCGAAACCCTCTCCCTCTTCCCTCTCTCTTTTCTTAAGCTTCCTCCCCCTCTAGCTTCCAAAAATCGAAATTTTAAACCCAAAATTGCAGTTATCCCCAGAATACACCTAGATCTACCCTCCTACATCCTTCTAAAACCCACGCCCAGTCCCAACATTGCCCTACATCACCTGCACATCCAAAAATGTAGTCCCCAATGTAAGCCCGAATACCTACAATCTCCGTCCCCCCTCTCGTTTACCCCGTACTCGCAGACCTGTGAGTATTTGAGTGTCTGGAAAATTCTGAAACACCGTAGCATCTAAACTTAGTTCAATAAGCCTCTAGAAAAAAAAATTATACATAGGAAGTGTGTACTAGTCCCCTGCGAGTGTTCGTAGTCCTTTCGTGCAAAGATTGGCAGAGTGAAACCCACGGTGAGAGACCGAAACTCACTAAAAGGGGATAGTTAGAGTTAACTGTTTATAGTTAATTGATTACGTTAGATAATGACTAGTGATTGATCGTATAAGTTTGTTATGATGTTAAGTGATGATTAGTATGATAAAAATGTCATTTTTACCCGATATATGTGAAATCACTTAGATATACAATACTTAAAATACACCCAATGCCGATTGGAAAGTAGTTGAACCTTAAATGGTTTTGCTTAAGTAATATATTAATTACTCTGTAACGATACAAAATCCCTCAACCTCCAAAGAGACGGATGAAGCCGGATGAGTTGAGAACACGACAAATCGGAACACAAACGACATAACATTTCATTTCTATTACATTTTACATCAGAGTACAAGAATCATAGTATGAATAAATATTACATAACAGATATAAAATAATATCAGAGGTTAAAACACAAAGCAGCTGAAAAATAATACATAACACAACTGAAAAAAATACACGGATACGGAGCTTTCCGAATATAGCTTCAGTTGCAAATCCAGGATCCTGTTAAAATAATATCTGCAAATACCAAAACTACTAGCTGCCTATGTGGAAAATAGGGGCACCTAGAGTTTAAGTAGAAACAATAAACTTCGAGTCAGTCATGGGACTGGTGTGAGAACTAAAACAATTATTAGCTTGATTTTAAAGTTAGGTAAATCATGAGACCACGCCGTATAACACGGAACAGATTTATCCCCCATAAATACAAGTGCTTAAAACAAACAGCGCAATGCTAAACATAAAAATGAAGCTATTATAAGACTCAGGTCCCATCACACAATGAACGCAGTCGTGGATAGAGCTTTCCCTTATAATAGCCACATATGCTTGATATGCAAAATTTCATCTTTTATTATTACTATAAGTGAAGAAATCAACTTCAAATATAAATGTATCAATCATAGGCGGCGTAGGTACCATTATATTATGTCGCCATATATATATATATTTACAACTAAAATCATGAAATCACGTATTGGAAATTGGGTTTCCGTCTATGAACCAAGGCAAGCGATCATCCTTACCGATTCGAGACTCTCTAGCCCAAGCCTCAGGATACAGTCGCAACTGCACCTGCGGTAAGCAACAGGGCTGGTCATCCATCAATGATTGGCAATACCATAGACTATATGTTAGCCTGCTCCATAGGGCATAAAACCTGGTCAGTATATCGACCATAACATCCATCGGCCCCATAGTGACTAATATATCCGAGGCGCCTCGCTTCCCACCAAGTAATAATAAGCAACATCCACATGAGTAAACAGTCTGGGCTCCATACCATGACATTACTCCTAGCTAGAAACTAACATATGTCCATTTCCCTGAAGTCCTCATCCCATTTCTGGTTTATACCGGGGTGTGAAGCTCGCGAATCAATTCTACATAAAGCTATGCTAATTAAAGTTGTGCTTTGAATATCAAACACAAGACTCTGCTTTTCAACAAAAGCCTTGATCATTTGTATCTCAGCATGCCACACTGTCATTCCATACCATACCACTGATTTCCACCAATATATAACCTCTAAGCTTATACGTCTCAGAGAAGGGTGTTAAGCAAGAGAATAAATTCTCTTCCACCAAACAGATATATATTTAGTGGAGATCAATGAATATAGTATAAAGGAATCAATGTCAGACACACCATCAATTTGCAAGTCCGTTCTGGGTCTGAACAAAACCGGAGGCACCTTATTCCTCGTCACATATGTCCAATACGTGAGAGAGGCCCTCGCATATCCGGTCGATCTCCAAGTACTTCTGGACGATCACCACTTATTACCTTGTTTTGGGTGTAGATACCAATCAAGACATCAGTAATCATCCAAACGATGTGAAGATCTCCGGTCTTCAACCACCGTCTTCATCGTCGACTTATCGTCGTATCAAATATTCAGAATGGGATAAAGCCGGTCTTTCTGGATAACTTACGCATCTTATAAACAAGTGCTATAAAAACACAACATACGCCTCATTCCAATCTAGAGTATTCTTTTTTTCAAATATTCTTTTCACATTTAAACCAAATTAAGGTTTTCCAAACTAGTCAGGATTAACGCACCTTACTGAAGTAATCTTTTATTTTATTTCCCAATCCAAACCTATTTATCCCATGGAGAAAAACTAGTAGTGCTCCATATCTAATACCACAGTGTTATCGGTAAAATTAATTACCATTTCACGTTCAAATCTAATTAAAGATTTAACTATCGCTTGGAGCAAAACTGGTGATACTCCATTCTCGATTATTTCCCAAATTTGATAATTTAAATTATCACATTCCCATTTCAATCTTATTAACGATTCATTAAACCTCCACTTAGTTTTAATCTTCCGAAAAACCATTGTTAATGATTATTTAACTTTGGGGAATCAAACATGTCGCATCGATAATCTACACCGTACTACTAATTTATGCCAATATATAACCTCTAAGCTCATACGTCTCAGAGAAGGATGTTAAGAAAGAGAATTAATTCTCCGCCACCAAACAGCTATATATTTAGCAAAGATCAACAATGCATTTCGAAATACAATGTTAGACATGCAATCCTGTCTTTAACTGGGTTAAAGAACCAATGTCAATTAAAACATAGTTCACGATAAACCTAAAATCACATTCCATTAATTATGGAATCTTCATGGGGAAACATATCAATATATAATCGATATCAATTTCCGTATCTGACAAATAATATAAATGGAATAACGATAAAGCCTTTTAAATTCCATATATATATATATATATATATATATATATATGTATTAACAGTCTTCCTCCACAGAAGCTCACTTCGATTATTACCAAATCGAATTCCATTCAATTCCGATTTACTATATTATGTTGGAAAACTTTACTTTGGAAATTTTCCATTAAATCTTAATAAAAGATTTATATATTCCAAATCATATTTCACTATTAATCAGGTTAAAGAACGAATGTCGTAAAAAACACAGTTCACAATAAACCTAATTCACATTCTATTTTTATTACAATTACTAATATAACTGGAAACTCTAATAATCTTCAATAAAAGATTTATTCTTTTCACACGGGGTTTAAGAACAGTGTTACTGAAGATACCATTCACGGCGAACCCAAAATCCACTTTGATATTAAATACAAGGCTCTAAATAGAAATTATATCGGCTTATATTCAATATCAAATTCTAAAACCAACACATATTGTATGAGGAATAACGATATATATCTATCTTCCAAATTCCTTCACAATATTCGTATCGTCATAGAATCCAATATCGAATTATCCCAAAGATGATTTCTATTCAAATAAATTCCAATTCATATATTGGAAATTTCTGGTTTTTATTAAAATCACACTTTGATTATTAACTGAATTTTATTTTAAAATCACACTTTGATTATTAACTGAATATTATTTTAAAATATTCGTCAATTCTGAATTGGAATCAAACTCAATCAATTACCATATAATTTCAGTTATATGGATTTCATACATCGCATGTGTACAACAATAACGATAAATAATCACTAAAAATTTATACAACATCCAGGTTGCATTTTACAACTGTATAAGCATTAAAATAAATAAATAGGGCTTATATAGTTTGTCAACCCATCGGTTGACATACCACTAATTATTGGGATCAGTGTATGTCAAATATCATCCCAATACCCGTGTGGGGTTTTCAAACGACAAATACTGATTATTATTTGTGCAGTTGGGCGACGTGTAAAAATTATCGTCCCAATCAAGATCAATTAAATAGGTGTATATAAACAAACTGCCCGATTTGTGAATGAGTATTTATTTTATTTCAGGAGAATTTTATACAATTTATATAAATAATTTATATATCACCTATATAAATAATTTATACAACGCATATGTATACATATATTTTTTATTTACTCCATTTCAATATCATAATCATAATACACAATACAGTCAATTTTTCCCACAATACAATCAAATCACACAAATCATCCATGGTTTATACAAAAAGTAGTGTCAGGAGCTACTAAGCCCCATCTGCAACCTATTATATAATAACTGTAAAATAATTTGAGTGAGAGAGTGTTTTCACCGTTAGTTTCCAATCCGTCATTCTTTAAAGGACGATTTGGATTTCGTTTTGTTTCCAGTGCGTAGTGTTCTCCACCATGATCCCAACGCAATTTGTTTCATGCAATAAATATTAAAAATCACATTTTTAATATAGTGCTATTTATTTAAAAATCACATTTTTATTACGCTATACCTATATATTAAAAAAATCATATTTTTGACACCATGATATATATAGTTTAAAAATTATATTTTTATAAACGATATTTACAACTAAAAATCACATTTTTATATCGCTACTATATATACAGTACGGAGGCACGTCCGTTGGACGTGTGCATAGATAAATGTGACCAAAGCTGAAAATGTGTTAAACCATGAATATTTCTAATCTTATAGTTGCACAAGAAAATGTGATTACACAGGCACGTATTATTAAACACACAAACAGGTTTTTTTTGAAAGCTTCTCAGCGACCTGGATTTCAGGTAACACTATAGCTCGCCTCATTCCACCTCATTCTAATCATTTGCTCGCCCTCCCAATTCAGCATCATACAACACCATGAATGTAACGACCCGGAAATTCTGAACCAATTTAAAATTTTTATTTTGGCAATTTTGATGAATTTTGAATATTTAAAATGAATTATTTTAAATAATATCGACGAGAAAATTTATTTTGAATAGAATTCGAACGTATATATTTATATACGTCGTCGTTAGAATATAAATATTTATTTATAATTATAAAAGGAATTGAATATGGCGCGGTAGTTCGATAATTCGATTTCAAAATTCAAATGAATGTACAGGATTCAAAATAAACCGGATTTTAGTGAAACCAAAAATATTAGAATCTAATTGAGGATATCTTTCCAACGAATCTGAAAAATCAAAATTTCATAGCGGGAATCAAAAGATATGTCCAGTTGAAAATTCAGAATAGTCGCTATGGAATTCTGGCCCTTAAAAATAGCCATTTTGCAAACGACCTCGGATTTCGACGAAACCACTTTTGTTGGATCCGTGATGTCAATTTATTGCTAGATTCAAATTTTCATAATTTTTCGAATCAATATGTGAGCGTGGCAAAGGAAAACGCGTTTGACCAGTTTCAGTTGATTTTAATCGACTGGAAAATGACCATTTTTCGAAGGGTCTTAGAATTCGATGAAATTAGTTTTTTAGGACCATATCGTCAATACGAAGCTAGAAAATATTTTTCTGGAATTTTTCGAGTTAGTATGTGACCCCAGAAATTGAAATGCGCGTTCAAATTCAATATATAGAGTTATATGTTGGTTTTGACGAAAACTGATCGAAACGATCGAATCAGCTTACGATACATATCCCTTTGTGTTCGGAATGGGGGTATTACGCTATGGGTGACAGTCGTTGGGTCTTGTTTGGTGGTCGAATGAAGAGTCAACTCTCTTGAAATAAAAATAGAACAAAATAATAATATAAAAATTTAATATAATACCTTCCACTCTCCTACCTTCTCTCTCCCCAGTTCTGTTAGAAATCGAGACCAAATAAAAAAAAAAGAGAAAGAAACAGTCGACGGAATCGCGCCCCCCCGTACAACGCGCCGCCGATCCCGCGCCTCCACCGCCGGCCGCAACGCCGATCCCGCGCCTCCACCGCCGGCCGCAACGCCGCCTCCCCATCTCCCCCCTTCCCTCCCATCCAATGCCAGCACCGTAGCCCTCAAAACCCCATGCCCTAGCCTCGAACAGTAGACCGCGACCTCCCCTAAACCCGCCACCCTCTTTCCGCGCCCCACCCGACACCGTGCATCCACCATCTGCTGCCTTCAACGCTGGCCCTCCTCCACCCCCAAACCACTTGTAAGTTTTCTTTCATTTATTTATTTACAGTGGTTTTAAAAGTTCAGATCTATTTATATATATACAAATTAGATTTTTAAAGTATAAAAAGCTTGGGATTTTATATAATAAAAGTTTGAATTTTTATTTTGAAAGGCTGAATTTGTAATGAATAAAAAAAAAGAGAGATGTGATTTTTATAAAATAAAAAGGTTAAAAATATAATCTTTTATATTGTAGAAGGTTAAAAATATAATTTTTATTATATGTAGAGATTAAAGACGATTTTTATATATTGAATAGCGAAGTAAAAATTTGATTTTTATATATTGAATAGCAAAGAAAAATTTTGATTTTTATATATTGAAAAGCGAAGTAAAAATTTGATTTTTATATATTGAATAGCGAAGTAAAAATTCAATTTTTATATACTGAATAGCGAAGTAAAAATTCGATTTTTATATATTGAATAGCGAAGTAAAAATATGATTTTTATATATTGAATAGCGAAGTAAAAATTTGATTTTTATATACATAGCAACAATATAAAAATGTGATTTATATATATATATATATATATATATATATAGTGAAAGCGGGCAACGAAAGTGACAGAAGGGCGAGAACGGTGAAGATTTCTAAATATGAAGAGTCGCGGTGAATGGATTTAGCTTGGGTGAGAACTCCTCACCTTTTATTTAATTTTCTAGTTGAAATATATACTAGGATGTAGACGGTGTTTAGTAGCACCCGACACCCGTCGTCCACAGACCATGGACGGCTTGTATGCTTGTTTGTTTGATTTTCATGTGTAGTTGATTATGTGATGTGATGTGAAATGAAATAAAATATTTATATAGTTAAAATATTTTATAGTCGAAAATAGAATTTTTAACGTGTATAAGAAATGAAATAAAAATAAATATAAACAAATCGGACGATTTGTTTATATACACACATTTGACTGATATTGATTGGGATGATAAATTTTACACATCGCCAAACTGCACAAATAAAATCTGTGTTTGATTGTTTGAAACCCCACACGGGTATTGGGATGACAGATGACATACACTAATCCCAATAATTAGTTGTATGTCGATCGATTGATTGACAGACTGTTATAAGCGTTGAATATTTATATTTGATGCTTATACAGTGTAGAACGAACTTTGGATGATGGTTGATGATTTATCGTTGTTGTTATATACGTGTGGTAGAAAATCCATATAATTAACATTATATGGTAATTGATTGGGCCTCATTCCAGTTTTGAAATAGAATATTTGAATAGGAATATTTGAAAAGGAAATATTTGAAATAGAATATTTGAAAATAGAAATATATGAAACCGTGTTGATTAGATTTACACCATTTTGACGTGAACGATATTTATATCGATTTTATTCATTTTATAATGAACATCGAAAGTGATTTCAAAATCTGATATTTTGAATAGAAATGAATTCGAATTGAAATTGAATCGAATTGAAATTGAATAGAAATGAATTCGAATTGAAATTGAATAGAAATGAATTCGAATTGAAATTGAATAGAAATATTTGAATAGAAATATTTGAAAAGGAAATATTTGAAATAGAATATTTGAAAATAGAAATATATGAAGCCGTGTTGATTAGATTTACGCCATTTTGACGTGAACGATATTTATATCGATTTTATTCATTTTATAATGAACATCGAAAGTGATTTCAAAATCTGTTATTTTGAATAGAAATGAATTCGAATTGAAATTGAATCGAATTGAAATTGAATAGAAATGAATTCGAATTGAAATTGTATAGAAATGAATTCGAATTGAAATTGAATAGAATTGAAATTGAATAGAAATGAATTCGAATTGAAATTGAGTTGAATTGAAAACGAACTGAAATTGAATTCAAAAATCGATTTGAATTGAAATCAATTTGAAATGAATTTAAAACGAATTTGTGAGGAAAAATTCAATTTTGATTTGAATTTGAAAAGAAGTTGAAATCGTTTTGAAAACGAATTTAAAAACGATTTATATAATACGTTTTAAAAAGGAAATCGATGGAGTATATATTATATATATTATATATATAATATAAATGGCCTGAATAGAACGCGCCGCGCTGCGGTAGTTCGTGAATTTCGACCATTGACTTCAAATGGATATTGCGGGAGATCCGACCGTCGGATTCTCCTAAAACCGGAACCGTTGGATTCGTATCGAAAAGAGCTTTCTAACGAACATTAGAAACTTGAAATATAACGGTTGGATTTGGAATTATGTCCAAAACAAATTTGGAAAAGGTCGCTGTAAGTGCAATCCGATGGCCGTTGATGGAAATCGACTGTACGGACCTTGATAAAATTATTAAAAATATCAATAATTTGTGTAAAATCATAAGAAATGATTTGGGGAAAAATTGGGATGAAAAACTCCATATTTGAAAAGATAAAAATAGATTTTTATCGAAATGAACTAGTTTTGAACTAGAATTAAAATTCTATTTATTTTTAAATAAATAATTGAATTTGAAAAGGGTTTTGAAAATAACCAGAATTTCCAATAATTGAATTGGAATAGATTTGAATCGAAATTGTCTGCGGAATATTTCGATGTTGGATTTCGTGATGATACAGATATTGTTATGGGAATTTGAAAGATATATTTATATCGTTATTTCCAATACGATATTTGTTAGTCGTAGAGTTTGACATTGAATATAAGCCGATATAATTTCTATTCAGAGCCTTGTATTTAATATCAAATGTGATTTGGGTTTGTCGTGAATGGTGTTTTCATTAACACTGTTCTTAAGCCCAGTTGAGAAAAAGATTGAATCTTTTTATTTAGATTTAATGTAGTGTACCAATTAAATAATATTTAATTGGAATTGAATTGGTATTGATTTTTGGGTTTATCGTGAACAGTGTTTTAAATAACACTTGTTCTTTAACCCGACAATTAATGAAATGTGATTTTGGGTTGTCGTGAATTGTATCTTCAATAATACTATTCTTAGACCCAAAGGAGTTAAGAAAAATCAAAAACTAACTGGAGATTAGTTGAGTTGAATGGTTTCTGGGGTATTGATCTGATGTTGGTTTCGGCCTTCGGGGTTAATACTTAGGGAACTGCTCACTTGCTAATTTACGGTTAGGGACTGATTGAAATGTGATGTGATTTTGGGTTTATCGTGAACCGTGTTTTAAATGACACTGATTATTTAACCCAGTCACAGATTAAAACTAAGTGGAGTTTTAATGAATCTTTAATTAGATTGAAATGATCGAGAATGGAGTATCACCAGTTTTGCTCCAGGCGACAGTTAAATCTTTAATTAGATTTAAACGTGAAATGGTAATTGAATTTACCGATAACACCGTGGTGTTAGATATGAAGTATTACCAGTTTTACTTCATGGGATGAATAGGTTGGGATTGGGAAATTAAAACAAATGATTACTTCGGTAAGGTTCGTTAATCCCGACTAGTTGAATCGAAATTCAAAAGAAGATTAAAGAATAAATTCAAGGAATTTATCTTTGATAAAATTAATGGGAACCTTTCCCTATGAATGTGAAATTTAGAAACTAACTGTCGGTTAGCTAAGCAGAATGGTTTTCTAGATATTGATCTGATGTTGGTTTCGGCCTTCGGGGTTAATATTTGGGGAATTATTCTCTGGTTAATTTACGGTTAGTGTCTGATGAATTGGAATGAGGCGTATGTTGTGTTTGTGTAACACTTGTTTATCATATACGCGAGTTATTCGGAAAGACCGGGTTTATCCCATTCTGAATAACTGATACGACGATAAGTCGAAGATGAAGACGGTGGTCGAAGACCGGAGGTCTTCACGTCGTTTGGGTGATTACTGATGATCTTGATTGGGATGTACACCCAAGAAGATGGAAACAGTTGGTGATCGTCCAGACGTACTTGGAGATCGATGGATATGCGGGGTACTAGGTGCCTCCGGTTTCGTTCAGACCCAGAACGGACTAGTAAATGGACTGTGTGTCTGACATTGGATTTCAGTTTGTGTGATTGATTTCTATTAAATATATATCTGTTTGGCGGCGGAGAATTTATTCTCTTGCTTAACGCCCTTCTCTGAGACGTACGAGCTCAGGGGTTATATATTGATGGATATCAAACGCATGGAGTGAATTGCCTGTGTGGCATGCCTAAGTGGCAAATGATCAAGGCTTCTGTTGAAAAGCAAAGTCTTGTGGTTGATGATCGAAGCACGACCTTCGTGGCGTAGCTTTGTGTAACGTTTACTTCGCGAGTTTCACACCCGGTATGAACCAGAAACGGGAGAAGAGCCTCAGGGAGGGCATGCGTTTCTTTCTAGTTAGAAGTGGCGTCAGTGGTTTTACACGCCCTGATGGGTTTGACTTATGTGGTTGTTGCTGTTGCGAGGCGCCTCGGTTTGATCGAACAATCCGGGTCCGATGGAGTCATTTAGTTGGCTCACCTACGCCCCATAGGGCGGGTAGACGTATTGTTCAGGCATAATAATCCACATCGGTGGACCGACCCTGACGATCCATGGGGCAGTTGCGGCTGTTCCTGAGACATGGGCTAGATTGTCTCGAATCGGTGAGGACGATCCCTAGCCTCGGTTCATACCATAAATGATAACCCAATTTCCAAATACGTGACATTGGCGGTTTTATTTGTAGAGCCTACTATGGCGACATAGTGGGATGGGGCGCTTATGCCGTCTATGATTGATACTTATGATTTGAAGTTGTTTTATACACTATACACTTATAATAGTATCAAATGATTTGTTTAAAACGTACTAAGCATGTTTGGCTATTATAAGGGAAAACCCTATCCCCCGGCTTGCGTTGCATTGTGTGATAGGACCTGGGTCTTATAATAGCTTCATTTTTCCAAAAAGCATTGCGCTATTTTGTTATATGCACTGGTATTCTTGGGATCCGTGTTATACGGCGTGGTCCCTTGATATATCTGATTTAAAGTAAAGTTTTAAATAACTGTTTTAGTTCTCACACCAGTCCCATGACTGACCTGGAGTTTATTGTTTTAACCTAAACTCTGGGTGCCCCTATTTTCTGCACGGGCAGCTAGTAGTTTTGGTTTTGCAGATTTATATTCACAGGATCCTGGTTTACAGCTGGAATGATATCTGGAAAGCTTTGTATCCGTACATCTCCTTCAGTTGTGTTTTGTATTATTTCCGCTGCGATGTATTTAAATGTAATTTAAATCTCTGATATTTCTGTGTAATATTTATTCATACTCTGTATATTCTTGTATTCTGATGGAATTGTTGTAATATACAATGAAATGTTCTTCCGTCCGCGTTCTGTTGTGGCTTGCTCTCTAACTATCCGCGCTTTCCCGACCGGGGAAGTTACGGGTCTTTACAATGAACCCCTTGTAGTGTGCAATTCTTCTACAATCTACAGCCCTACACATGCTCTATCTCGTTTTGTTAGCAGCTTCTAGCTACTCTATACGTGTCCTATTTCACCTCTTTTACTCAGCATGGCGTTATAGCTTTTCAACAAAGTAGTTCTGCACCTGTATCCCTTTGCGACACACTTGTAGTATTGTATTACAGCTCACTATCCAAGCTCTTCTATATGCATTGAGGTAGAAGATTCTTTGCATGGTTGTCCTACAACATATTTGTTCAGTTGCTTCCCATATTACATCAACAATCAACTCTACCCTTGCACCTTCATTTGGTGTGTGAAAGTAAATAATAATTAAAAAAATCAAAAGAATATTACAGTTAGATATAAAGCAGCTATAATAAAAACGAAAAAAAATCAAGCTGAATAAGGAAAGAGGATATCGTACCCGAATACTCGGTTATCATATTCAACCCATCCGTTGTCAACAAATATAGATCTAACCCTTTTGTATTCATATCTAATAGAAAATTTGAAAAAAGAATGAAATTGGAAACCCAAACCTACTGTGATTTTCAAAAATAATTGGAACTATATAGAAAGCATGAATCAAACCCTTCTTTTACCATTCGACAACCAAAATTGCTGCATAACCCTGCATGCAAAGTGAATCTATTATTTTAAATATTCCCCAGTTGTAAGCTTGGAAAATGTGGTGAGAAGAAAATAGTGATAGAAGTGATATAATAAACGAAGCACTATTCAGCTATGCAGTCAACATTTTAATAATAGAAAAAGGAATGTTCACATAAGAAGCTGTTGTTTTACAGAAGTCAAGGCCTACATTTTTTAATTGGTTGAATGTTTCGGTCTACAAAAGAAAAGGCAAGGTAATCAAATACTGTACTTCAAAAGAAACTCCATGATTTCAAAGATATCAAACGATCGTTGTATGTAAATTACTAATATATACCAAAATGCAAGTACATTTGCAAATGTTTTATATTTCCAGTAAATGCAGTAAGGACTCATAAAAGGGAAGTTATATCGCTTGAAAGCACCTGCATGATTTTTTACCTTTTTCTTTCTTGCTTTTCAGCGTAAGCATACAAACTCCAAATCAAAGAAACTTCCACATATTCTTTTCCTGTCTTCAAATCAGGTACATTTAGAGAAAGAAATAAACATCAAAATAAAAAAGTGATAGTATATGGCAAAAAGTAATATGCTAGCCTTCCTATTATTACTCAATGTCCCTCTTTCATCCAAAGTAGTGAAAAATTGCCTAGCTTGTTTCAGTTGGGTATGAAAGTTTGAGACATAAGAAAAAATCATCCATATTTATTGCATGAAATTAAGGAAATATTTCCATCTTCTCCAGATTAGAATTGATTTCATACAACAACATGCAAAATTTCCTAATGGGGATCATCTGATTATGAATATTACAACTAAGCATGTTCTTAGAAAAAAGAACATGGGATATAGCCCATAAATGAATGTAACATACATGGTATCAAAAATCCAATGCCGAAAACACTAAGATCATTAAACAAAATAAATACAGCCATAATTTATCAAATTTAAAATATTAAACTCATTAATTGTAGTTAAATTTGGAAATCAACACTAAAATCTTATCAAATGGGTGTTCAACATATTCACTTCTCCATTCATTGCTTAATAATTTAAAGCAACAAATTCAAAAGAAAATTTGTTGATGCTTGTAAAGAACATTGTAAAAATAAGTTATATCATTATCTATCTCCCATGACTTTTTAGGCTCATATTAAACCTATTCATCAAACATTTGTATATTTAATCACTGATTTTGCAGTAGGTGAACAAAGTATTGACATTAGAACAGTTAGCAATGCCATTGATAATGTACAATGGACAATAAAATAAATACTGTCATTAATATTTTTCCTTAAATCTTGAATTCAGCTATAAACTGAGATTATTAAATGCAGTCCTATCAAAAAAGTAAATGCCAGACAACAGTTAATCTAACAAACCTATCAATGATCTTATACGATTATTGCTGAAAATATGGGGATCAGAACAAAAAAAGAATAGTTTGTTGAGAATAAACATACTGTGATGCTTCAAGCTTTGATGCTTTACTGATCAACAAAGCACGTACATAAAGTTATATTGTAGTGTATTTGTGTATGGTTTTCTAAATGTGTCAATTAACTGATTTTATTTTTAAATGTCATGCAACCCATATGCTTTTCAATTCATTTTATAAACATCAAGGCATTAGAATACTATAAATGAGTACTTGCATATGAATTATACTGGGTTTAGAGTAGAGCAATCACAGGGACAGATAAGGACATATAACCAAAGATGGAGAAAAATATAGTTATCTGAATGAACAATGCACAAATAATCTTCCAGACAAAGATGCAATTGAAGCAATATATGACGGAAACCCAAAAATATTAGCTTACCTACCTGATTGTTGTCTCATGTCGATTTATACCTCAAACCTCCAAATCGAATACCAAATGACTTAAGCAACATACAATCCAAATATGTCTGTGGTTATAGCGTGAAATAGAACCGAAGTAGAAGCAGAGAGCAATCATTTATTTGAAGTCATGAAAAAGAAATACAGTCATGTCCAGGTGATGAAGGTAACTCAGGAAGGTGGGGGAAGGAATTATAAAGGAGAGAAACAATTTTTACCTGCGATTTATTGGTCATTGAGGAGTACGTGTTGATCCTGTTGCAGAAGTGATGAGTACTGGTACATCTGGAGAAAATTGGGAAGAAGAACATTGTTTTCAAAATGGTTCACATGGGTAAAGGGTGTAAAGGAAGTCGAAATGGCAGATCTGAGGCAATGACGGGAGGAAGACGTGAAAATAGGAGGAGAAAGGAGGAATAATTGGGAAATTTTATGTAGTTTTAGGGTTGACAAAAATTTAAGATAGGAGGAAATCGTAAAGGTAGAGAATGACGAGAAGAAAGTGGGTGGAATAGAGAAGGAAGTGAAGAAAGTGGGTGCAAAATGAAAAGTAAAAGTGAAACGTGTTGCAAACCGACAAAACGAACCGAGGTATGGCTAGCGGAATGGAAGAAGACCTGTTTGCCCTCAATTTGATTTCGTTGTTCCATTAAATTTGTTGAACGGTCAAGGAATGTTGTGGGGAAGTGAAAAAGCTTCACCATCCCTTAAGTATTCCTATTATTATAAAGAAGATAAAGATATAAAAATCACATTATTTATATTTTTAAAACTATGGTATATATATTTTTGAAAACCATATTTTTAAACAATGTCTAATTATTTTTAAAAACCATATTTTGAAAACAATGTCCAATTATTTTTGAAAACCTTATTTTGAAAATAATGTCTAATTATGTTTAAAAACCATATTTTGAAAACAATGCTTTTACTATTAAAAATCCTATTTTTAAAACAATGCTTACATATATAAAAATTCATATTTGAAAATTCACATTTTTAACACAAATTTATTTTGTATGAAAATCACATTTTTTTACTGTGTTATTATATATAAAAATTACATTTTTTATAAATTCTATTTCATATTAAAAATTACATTTTTTTTTACAAATTAGTTTTCTCTATAAAAATCGTATTTTTATAAATTATTATTTCTTTTTAAAAACAATGCTATATATTATTTAAAAACAATGCTATTTATTATTTAATTGTACACCAATTAATAATTAAAAACCCTACCCTTTGAATCATTCTTCCCACAAGCTTCAGGCTCCTTCATCGTTTTGCTGAACCCGTCGTCTTCTTCTTGGAGGTATACGAACCCATCGCCATCTGTAAACCAAAGCCGTCGCGCCACCTAAGAGCTATCGGAGATTGATCAGACCCCCCTCCCGAAGCTGTTGACGTCGCCTGCCACCGTCGTAAGTGGTGGCCCACTCGAGCTCCTCCTTGTTGCGGAAAACTGCCCCGAACTAAGCACCGTCAGGGCTGAAATCGGTTGACTTGATTCACAAAATTAGATTTTAACACTATGGATTTAAAGCCTAAAGATTTCTCTACAAATTTCATTTAAAAACCCCAGCCTAATTCGTGACATTTTGGGAAGGATCGTCGAATGCTTTTTGAACATTTCTGGCTGTGAAAGAGGAAGAAACGACAACTATCGGGGTTTGACTGTGGCGAAATAAAATGAAGGGTTTGACAAGTTTGACCACATATATACCTTTTTATTTCAATTTAATTCTTTTATTTCAAAAATTCATGTTTATCAATTCGAACTCCAAATCAAACCCAAAGATTGTCGCCCCTAGCTAAATACCCCCATTTCGGATACAACAGGACTGTTTCGATTAGTTTTTGTTAAAACTAAAATATAAATTAACATAACGTTCAAAATTGATTTCAACGTACATTTTAATTTATCGGGGGCCACATACTGACTCTAAAAATTCCAAAAAAATAAATCTTGCTATGTTTTGACGGGACGGTCCTAAAAAAACTAATTTCATCGAATTTGGAAGCCGTTTGAAAAGTGGCCACTTTCCAGTCGATTAAATTCAAGCTGAAATTACCAAACACGTTTAAATTCATTGAGCTCACATATTAATTCCCAAAACTATGAAAATTGGAATCTAGCAATAATTTAACATTCCGGATCCAACAAAAGTGGTTTCGTCGAAAACGGAGGTCGTTTGCAAAAATGGCTATTTTTAAGGACTGTATATCAATTAAAAAATATATATAAATATACATAAATTCCATAGCGACTATTGTAAATTTTAAACTGGACATAACCTTCAATTTATGTTATGAAATCTGAGTATTTCACATTCGTTAGAAAGATATAATTAAATAGATTCAAATATTTCTAGTTTTGTCCAATTCTGATTTAAAATGAATTCTATACATTCAATTGAAATTTAAAATCGAATTTTCAAACTACCGCGGTGTTTCAGGTTCGTTTTATAATTAAAATAAATTTATATGTTCTAACTTCGATTTAAATAAAGTTTTAGTCTTTATTATTTAAAATAAATCATTTTAAATATTCAAAATCCATTAAAATAGTAAAAATTAAAATTTTAAATTGGTTCTGAAAATCCGGGTTGTTACAATCTCCTCCTTTTAAGATGAAACGACCCGAACTCGCCCGTAAGGGAAAGCCCGGATTGAGTTGACAACACGAAAAATCAGAACATAAACTATAGAACATTTCATTGCTTATTACAACAATTACATCAGAGTACAAGGATATAACATAGTATGAATAAATAATATGCATCAGAAAAATACCAAAGATTAAATACATTACATAGTAGTGGAAAGATAATACATAGCACAACTGAAAGAGATACACGGATACAGAGCTTTCCATATATAGCTTCAGCTGTAAATCCAGGATCGTGGAAAAGAAATATCTACAAAACCTAACTACTAGCTGCACGTGTGGAAAACAGGGGCACCCAAAGTTTAGGTTAAAACAATACACTCCAGGTCAGTCATGTGACCGGTGTGAGAACTAAAACAGTAATTTAAAACTTTACTTTATAAATAAAGTAAATCAAGGGACCACGCCATATAGCATGGAACGGGTTTCCTCTCAAGAATACCAGTGCATAAAAGAAACAGCGCAACGCATTTTGGAAAAATAAAGCTATTATAAGACTCAGGTCCCATCACATAATACAGCACAAGCCGGAGGATAGAGGTTTACCTTATAATAGCCGAACATGCTTGGTACGTTTAAAACACAAATCATTTGACATTATTATGAATGTATAGTGTCAAAATCAACTTTAAATATAAATGCATCAATCGTAGACTGCATAGTATCCTATGTTACTATGTCGCCATACTAGGCTCTACAATCAAAACCGAAATATTTACGTAATGGAAATTGGATTTCCATCTGTGAACCAAGGCAAGGGATCGTCCTTACCGAATTCGAGACACTTTAGCCCGTGCCTCAGGACCCAGACTCAGGTAAGCCCTTGGAGCGTCAAGGCCGGTCCAAACTTACATTAGTGGATTAAAATTCCTGAACAATGTGTTTCCCCACCCTATGAGGTGTAAGTTTGGTCAGTATGTCAACCATATCATCCATCATCCCCGTGGTGATCGATATATATCCGGGGCATCTCGCTATCCATCAAATCATATGCAACATCCACATGAGTAAAATGTATGGGCACCATACCATGACACCACTCCTAGCTAGAAAGATACAAATGTCCTCCCTGAGGTCCTCTCCCGTTTCTGGTTCACACCGGGATGTGAGGCTCGCGAATTAACGCTATACACAAAGCTATGCTATTTAAAGCTGTGCTTTGATCATCAACCACAAGACTCTGCTTTTCAACAAATGCCTTGATCATTTGCATCTCAACATGCCACATTGACAGTTCACGCCACGCGACTGATGTCTATCGATATATGACCTTTAAGCTCGTACGTCTCAGAGAAGGGTGTTAAGCAAGAAAATAAATTCTCTGCCACCAAACAGATATGTATTTAATAGAGATCAATAAACACATAATAAAACCCAATGTCAGACACACATCCATTTACAAGTTCGTTCTAGGTCTGAACGAAACCGGAGGCACCTTATTCCTCATCCCATTTGTATAATACAGGAGAGAGGCCCTCTCATATCCAGTCGATCTCCAAGTACGTCTGGACGATCACTGCTTATTACCTTGTCTTGGGTGTACAGCCCAATCAATCATTAGTAATCATCCAAACGATATGAAGAACTCCGGTCTTCAATCACTGTCTTCATCTCGATTTATCATCATATTAATTATTCAGAATGGGATAAACCCGATCTTTCCGAATAACTCGCGTATCTTATAAACAAGTGCTATAAAACACAACATACGCCTCACTCCAATCCAGAATATTCTTTTCACAGTTTAAACCAAATTAAGGTTTTCCAAACTAGTCGGGATTAACGAACCTTATCGAAGTAATCATTTGTTATATCCCAATCCCAACTACTCATCCCATGGAGCAAAACTGGTAATGCTCCATATCTAAAATCACGGTGTTACCAGTAAAATTAATTACCATTTCATGTTCAAATCTACTTAAAGATTTAACTATGACTTGGAGCAAAACTGTTGATACTCCATTCTCGATCATGTCCCAAATTTGATAATTTAAATTTTCACATTCACACTTCAATCTAATTAAAGATTCATTAAAACTCCACCTAGTTTTAATCATCCTAAAAATCAATATTAATGATATTTAACTTTGGGAAATCAAATATGCCGCATCGACTATTTACACAGTACCCTTGATTTCTGCCTATATATAACCTCTAAGCTCGTACGTCTCAAAGAAGGGTGTTAAGCAAGAAAATAAATTCTCCGCCACCAAAAAGATATATATTTAGCAGAGATCAACCATATAGTTCGAAATACAATGTTAGACATGAAATCCTGTCTTTAACTGGGTTAAAGAACCAATGTCATTTAAAACAAAGTTCACGATAAACCCAAAATCACATTCCATTAACCATGGAATCTTCATGGAAATCAGAACAATATATATAATCGATATCAATTTCTATATCCGACTAATAATATAAATGGAATAACGACAAAGCCTTTTAAATTCCATATATATTAACAGTCTTTCTCCACAAAAGTTCTCTTCGATTATTACCTAATCGAATTCCATTCAATTCCAATTTATTATATTAAATTGGAAAACTTTAATTTGGAAAATTCCCATTAAATTTTAATAAAAGATTTATAAATTCCAAATCACATTTCACTGTTAATTGGGTTAAAGAACGAATGTCATTTGAAACACAGTTCACGATAAACCCAAAAATCCAATTCTTTTATTCAATTACAATTAAATATTAATTAATTGGAAAACTTCATTAAATCTTAAATTAAAGATTTATTCTTTTCTCAACTAGGTTTAAGAACAGTGTTATTTAAGACACCGTTCACGACAAACCCAAAATCCAATTTGATGTCAAATACAAGGCTCTGAATAGAAATTATATCGGCTCATATTCAATATTAAATTTTGAAACCAACAAATATCATTTTGGGAATAACGATATATATATACCTTTCAAATTCCTCAACAATATCCGTATAATCACGGAATCCAACATCGAAATATTCCGAAGATGATTTCCATTCTAATTCATATATTGGAAATTCTGGTTATATTAAAACCCATTCTCAATCCAATTTATTTATTTAAAAATAATGGGATTATTGTAATAACCCGAAAATCTGGGCCAGTTTAAAATTTTTATTTTGGCAATTTTAGCGAATTTTGATTATTTAAAATAGATTATTTTAAATAATATCGACGAAAATTTATTTTGAATATAATTCGAACGTATATATTATATACGCCGTCGTTAGAATATAAATAATTATATATAATTATAAATAGAATTGAAAACGGTGTGGTAGTTCGATAATTCGATTTCAAACTTCAATTGAATGTACCGGGTGCGACACAAACCGGATTTTAGTGAAACCAAAAACATTGGGATCTAATTGATAATATCTTTCCAACGAATCCGAAAAATCAAAATTTCATAGCGGGAATCAAAAGATATGTCCAGTTGAAAATTCTGAATAGTCGCTATAGAATTCAGGCCCTTAAAAATAGACATTTTGCAAACGACCTCGGATTTCGACGAAACCACTTTTGTTGGATCCGTTATGTCAAGCTATTGCTAGGTTTCAAATTTCATAATTTTTCGAATCAATATGTGAGCGTGGCAAAGGAAAACGCGTTTGACCAGTTTCAGTTGATTTTAATCGACTGGAAATTGGCCATTTTTCAAACGGTCTCAGAATTCGACGAAACTAGTTTTTTTAGGACCGTATCGTCAATACGAAGCTAGAAAATATTTTTATGGAATTTATAGAGTTGTTATGTGACCCCGCTAATTTGAAATGTACGTTTAAAATTCAATATAACGATTTAAATGTAAATTCAACGGAAACTGATCGAGACGAACGAATCAGCCTACGATACATATCCCATTGTGTTCGGAATGGGGGTAATTAGCTAGGGACGACAGTCGTTGGGTTTGAATCGGTGTTCGAACGGAAAATTAACTTTTGGGAAAATAGAATAAAAGAATAATTAAATTATATATTAGCCCCACCCCCTTTTCTCCTTTTCTCTCTCCCCGTTCCTTTTCAAATCAGAAAGAAAAAAAAATAAAAGGGGGAAAACGCGCCTGCCCTAGCCCCTTCGACGGAGCCGCCGCCCACGCCACCAGCGACCTCGCGCAGCCCCTCCGACCTCCAATCGCCCGACCCTCCTCCCCTGGCCCTCCCCCTCCTTCTCCTCTGACCTTCTTCGAACCCGAACACCCCACCCGAAACCCCTCCAGTCCACGAACCCCAACGCCCGAAGCACAACCACCCCCGTCACCGACCATCTGCAGGCCCGCGCAACCCCTCGCAGCAGCCCGACGCCAGATTTCCCCACAGCCCTCGCAAGAAACCCCCCTGACCCCACTTCGACTCTCTTTCCTTCCTAAGACGCAGCGCCGAAAACCAGACCCCCTCGAGCACCCCACTGACAGTGAAAACCCCCCTGAAACGTTGTAAGTTTTTAGTATTTTATTTTATTTTAATTTTCTTTTCTCTCCTTTAGGAAAATATATAGTATAAAGAAAACTGATTTTTATTTATAAAGAAACTTGATTTTTTTATTTATTTATAAAAAGACATGATTTTTAGTTTGAGAAGTTTGATTTTAAACAAGGAAAGTTTGAATCTTTATATAATTGAAATGGTAAGGTAAAAATATATTTTTAGCAAAGTGAAAATATATTTTTAGCAAAGTGAAAATGTAATTTTTCCATATTGAATAACGAGAAAAAAATAGATTTTTCCATATTGAATAACGAGAAAAAAAATAGATTTTTCCATATAGAAAAATACGAACCTTATTTTATATGGATTTGGAAGAAAAATATAATTTTTACCTATGTTGATTAGCGAGAAAAATATAATTTTTACATAGGGATTAACGAAGTAAAAATGGAATTTTTGCATATGGAATGGCGAGGTAAAAATAGGACTTTTAAATATTGAATAGCGTTGTAAAGATTTGATTTTTATATAGAAGTTAGAAAAGTAAAAATTCTATTTTTACATTATTGAAGTAACGCTAAAAATATGATTTTTATATATTGAATAATGAAGTAAAAATACGATTTTTCTATATTGAATAACGAAGTAAAAATTCGATTTTTATATATGTAGTGGCTACGGGCAACGAGGATGCAATAACGATGAAGATTTCTATAAAAGAAGTGTCGTGAAGTTGGATAGCTATCAGTGAGAATTTCTCACCTTTCAATTTCATTTTCTAGTTATATATATATATATATATACTAGGATGCAGACGGTGTTTAGTAGCACCCGACACAATCGTCCACAGACCATGGACTTGTTTGTTTGGTTGCATAAATTAGTTAGATGATTTGGGTTGAATTGAATTGTTTGGTGAATTAAAATTGATTTGATTGATGTGTGAATGGCGTGGGCCTTCACTAGACCGGGGATAAGGCTAGGCCTTGTCCCGTTTCTAGTATCGTGCCGTTATGCCACCGAAATTTTCTAAAATATGTTAGAAAAATAAAAATATCATCTTATTGAATAAATGAACTGAATAGAAATTCATATGTTGAAATAAAATAATTTTCTTGTTAAAAATATAATTTTTAACGTGAATATGAATATAGTGAATGTGAATAGATAAATATTCATTTACAAACCGGACGGTATGTTTATGTACACCTATTTGAAGGACATTGATTGGGTCGATAAATTTTACACATCGCCCAACTGCACAAATAAAAATCTGTGTTTGTTGATTTGAAACCCCACATGGGTGTTGGGATGAAATTTGAAGTTCACTCATCCTGATTGATTAAATATGTCGATCGATTGATTGACAGGCTGTTATAAGCGTTAGATATCTATATTTGATGCTTATACAGTGTAGTGCACTTTGGTTGATGGTTGATTATTTTTCAATGCTATTATATACGTGTGATGTATGAAAATCCATATAATTAATATTATATGGTGATTGATTGGGCCTCATTCCAATTTAGAAGATAAAGAATATTATAAAATAAAGGTTCATGTGTTGACTGTACTCATTCGTGAGATTAGTCATGTGTTGAACGAAATATTTTAACAATAAAATTTATATCTTTATCAATATAAAATAAAGGTTCATGTGTTGACTGTACTCATCCGTTGAGATTAGTCATGTGTTGAACGAAATAATTTAACAAAAATAGTCACACGTGGACAGTACTCATTCGTTGAGATTAGTCGTGTGTTGACAAAAATAAATACTCATTTGTTGAAAAGAAATATTTGGAATAGAATATTTGAAATAGAATATTTGAAATAGAATATTTGAAATTAGAAATATATGGAGCCGTGTTGATTAGATTGACGCCATTTTGACGTGAACGATATTTATATCGATTTTACTCATTTTGAAATGAATTTGATTCAAATAGAAAACGAAATGAATTGAATTGAAAACGATTTCGAAATGAAATGAATTGAAAACGATTTCGAAATGAAATTTGAATCAAATTGAATAGAAAACGAATTCGAATTGAATATATAACGAATTGAATTCGAATTGAATATAAAACGAATTTGATTTCAATCGAATATATAATGAATTTGATTCAAATAGAAAACGGAAATGAATGGAATATAAATCGATTTCGAAATGAATTGAATATAAAACGATTTTGAAATGAATTGAATTGAAAACGATTTCGAAATGAATTGAATTGAAAATGATTTCGAAATGAATTGAATTGAAAACGATTTCGAAATGAATTGAATATAAAACGATTTCGAAATGAATTGAATTGAAAATGATTTCGAAATGAATTGAAAACGATTTCAAAATGAATTGAATTGAAAACGATTTCGAAATGAATTGAATTGAAAACGATTTCGAAATGAATTGAATTGAAAACGATTTCGAAATGAATTGAATATATAATGAATTCGAATTGAATGGAAAACGAATTTGATTTCAATTGAATAGCAAACGAAACGAATTCGAATTGAATTGAATAGATAACGAATTTGATTTCCATTGAATATATAATGAAAATGAATTCAAATTGAATTGAATAGAAATGAATTTTAAAACGAATTTATAAGGAAAAATTCAATTTTGATTTGAAATGAAATGGAAGTTGAAATTGTTTTTGAAACGAAATTAAAACGATTTATAAAATTCGTTTTAAATAGAAATCGACGAAATATATATTATATATATTATATATATAATATAATGGCCTGAATAGAACGCGCCGCGCCGCGGTAGTTCGTAAATTTCGACCATTTATTTCAAACGGACATTATGGGAGATCCGACCGTCGGATTCTCCTAAAACCGGAACCGTTGGGTTCGTATCGAAAAGATCTTTCTAACGAATATTTGAAATTCAAAATCTAACGGTTGGATTTGGAGATACATCCAAATCAAATTTGAAAAACGTCGCTATAAGTGCAGTTCGATGGCCATTGTTGGAAATCGACTGTACGGGCCTTGATAAAATTATTAAAAATATCAATAATTTGTGTAAAATCATAAGAAATGATTTGGGAAAAATTGGGATGAAAAACTCCATATTTGAAAAGATAAAAATAGATTTTTATCGAAATGAACTAGTTTGAACTCAATTTAAAACCCGGGTTTTTATTTTTAAATAAATAAATTAGATTTAAAAAGGGGTTTTAAATAATCGGAATTTCTAACATATAACGATTAGATTTGAAATGGGTTTATCGTGAAATGTGTTTTAAATAACACTAGTTCTTTAACCCGATAATAAATAAAATGTGATTTGGGTTTGTCGTGAACTGTGTTTTAAATAACACCTAGTTCTTTAACCCAGTAAAAGGAGTTTTAATGAATCTGTAATTAGATTGAAATGTGAATCTATAATCTAAATTATCAAATTTAGAAATGAGCGAGAATGGAGTATCGCCAGTTTTGCTCCAAAGCGATAGTTAAATCTTTAATTAGATTTGAACGTGAAATGGTAATTAATCTTACCGATAACACCATAGTATTAGATATGTAGTATTAACAGTTTTGCTTCATTGGATGAATAGGTTGGGATTGGGAAATAAAATAAATAATTACTTTGGTGTGGTTCGTTAATCTCGACTAGTTCAGAAAACCATAATTTGGTTTGAAACGCCATCAAAAGGATGATTAAAGGATAAATTTTAAAGAATTTATCTTGGATAAAATTAATGGGAACCTTTCCCTAAAAATGAGATTTTATGAATAAAAGAATATTCTGAATTGGAATGAGGCGTATGTTGAGTTTGTGTAACATTTGTTTTTAATATACGCGGGTTGTTCGGAAAGTCCGGGTTTATACCCATTCTGAATAATCGATTCGACGATAAGTCGAAAATGAAGACGGTGGTCGAAGACCGGAAGTCTTCACATCGTTTGGATAATTAATGATGATCCTGATTGGGCAGTACACCCAAGAGGATGGAAATAGTTGGTGGTCGTCCAGACGTACTTGGAGACGGATGGATATGCGAGGAAAGTGCCTCCGGTTTCGTTCAGACCCAGAACGAACTTGTAAATGGATTATGTGTCTGACATTGGATTTTATTCTGTGTTGATTGATTTCTGTTAAATATACATCTGTTTGGCGGCGGAGAATTTATTCTTTTGCTTAACGCCCTTCTCTGAGACGTACGAGCTCAGAGGTTGTATATCAATGGACATCAGTCGCATGGCATGAATTGCCTGTGTGGTACGCTAAGATGCAATGATCAAGGCTTCTGTTGAAAAGCAGAGTCATGTGGTTGATGATCAAAGCACGGCCTACGTGGCAGCTTTGTGTATAACGTGAATTCGCGAGCCTCACACCTCGGTATGAGTCAAAAACGGGATACGGACTGCAGGGAGAGCACGACATTTCTTTCTAGCTTTGGTGGTGTCAGTGACTTACCAGCCCTGACATTTATATACTTTTCACCTTTGTGGTTGTTGGAATGAGGCGCCTCGATTATAGGTCTGTAAGGACCGGGAAACGTGTGTTCAGGCATAACTAATCCTCTAACGTAAGTGAGGACCGGCCCTGAAGATCCAAGGATTGCCCAGCGTGTGTAGTCCTGAGATATTTGCTAGAGTGTCTCGAGCGCGGAGAGGAGCTTGCCCCTTGCCTCGACTCATGACGGAAATCCAATTTCCAATACGTGTATTTCGGTTTTATTTGTAGAGCCTAGTATGGCGATATAGTGGGATGGGGCACTCATGCCGTCTATGATTTATATTTATGATTGAAATGTTTTGACACTATACACTTATTATAGTATCAAATGATTTGTTTTAAACGTACCAAGCATGTTTGGCTGTTATAAGGTAAAACCCTATCCTCCGGCTTGCGTTGCATTGTGTGATGGGACCTGGGTCTTATAATAGCTCCATTTTTCGAAAAAGCATTGCGCTGTTTATTCTATGCACTGGTATTCTTGGGAGAAACCCCTTCCGTGTTATACGGCGTGGTCCCTTGAATTACTCTCTTTTAAAGTAAAGCTTTAAATAACTGTTTTTGTTCTCACACCAGTCACATGACTGACCTGGAGTTTATTGTTTTTAACCTAAACTCTGGGTGCCCCTATTTTCCGCACGGGCAGCTAGTAGTTTTGGTTTTGCAGATTTATATTCACAGGATCCTGGTTTACAGCTGGAATGATATCCGGAAAGCTCTGTATCCGTATATCACCTTTAGTGGTGCTTTGTATTATTTTTTCTGCTGCTATGTAATTTATTGTAATCTCTGATATTTATCGAATGTAATTTATTCAATTATACTCTGTATATTCTTGTATCTGATGGAATTGTTGTAATAGCAAGGAAATGTTCTTCTGTTTGTGTTCTGATTTGTCCTGTTCTCAAACGTTCAGGGGTTTCGAACGGTCTAGATCGGTTTAACGACTGATTCAGATCGAGCGAAATTCCTGGCCGTCACATTTGGTATCGGAGCTTTGGTTTACAGAGCTCGAGAACAAGACACATTAGAACCATGCGAAAGAATTCATCAGATATTGGATTAGTAATATCCAATTAGAATGACTCGTTAGAGATGGGATCAGTAGTATCCTAGAACGAGTGTGAAGAGTATATTTTTCAAATGAAAACAATTTTGTTTTGAAATTTAAACCATTTTAAACGTATTTGATTATTTATTTATTTTAAATATGGACAATCTAGTATATAAAGGTTTTGCATATACGCGTCATGAACGTATATTCGAAGTTTTAATATATTAGATAGATGTAGAATCACACTCCAGTCGCACGGGCCTGATTCTGATGACTGACGCGTCATCATCAGTAATTATTTTCATGTTTCGAAGGTATGATATCTATATATTTCCATTAGACTGGTGTGAGAACCAAAACTAATATAGATAGAACACATTGTTGTGAATTGGCATCAAAAACATGATTTTCTTTATATGTATCAAAATTATGAATTTGAATCTCTAATCCACTAATTGATTGATGTTTGTGATGTTTGTTTATTTGTTTGATAATTCTGAACCATTATGCCTAATTGAACCAAATATTGAATTATATTGAAAATTGGTCGCATATGCATGCATATATATATATGTTCTTACATTGAACAGGTCATAGCAAGGAGGCTAGAGCCGAAGAATAAAATTTGTTTGCCCGACAAATAGGTACATGTTTGCTATATAATTTACTGTTTTGTTTGGGTGATGATGATTTTATGAGCCTATTGGCTAGCCGCTTGGCTTTTTCATTTTCTTTTTGAGATCAGAAGGCCTATATGGCAATTTCGGGATTTTCCCGTGGCTCCCGGTGCAGGGAAGGTTATGGCGAAATTTTTCGAAAATTTAGGGTGTTAGCCAAATTTTTGAAAATTTGAAAATTCTCAGAAACTGAAAAGTTGGAGAATGGAAGCCAGATCGAACGTAGAGTTGATTAATCAAACCACTTTCGACTTTGTTCCTTTTCGGGGACGAAAAGTTTTAAGTGGGGGAGATTGTAATAACCCGAAAATCTAGGCCAGTTAAAAATTTTTATTTTGGCAATTTTAGCGAATTTTGATTATTTAAAATAGATTATTTTAAATAATATCAACGAAAATTTATTTTGAATATAATTCGAACGTATATATTATAAACGCCGTCGTTAGAATATAAATAATTATATATAATTATAAATAGAATTGAAAATGGCGCGGTAGTTCGATAATTCGATTTCAAACTTCAATTGAATGTACCGGGTGCAACACAAACCGAATTTTAGTGAAACCAAAAACATTAGGATCTAATTGATAATATCTTTCCAACGAATCCGAAAAATCAAAATTTCATAGCGGGAATCAAAAGATATGTCTAGTTGAAAATTCTGAATAGTCGCTATAGAATTCAAGCCCTTAAAAATAGACATTTTGCAAACGACCTCGGATTTCGACGAAACCACTTTTGTTGGATCCGTGATGTCAAGCTATTGCTAGGTTTCAAATTTCATAATTTTTCGAATCAATATGTGAGCGTGGCAAAGGAAAACGCGTTTGACCAGTTTTAGTTGATTTTAATCGACTGGAAATTGGCCATTTTTCAAACGGTCTCAGAATTCGACGAAACTAGTTTTGTTAGGACCGTATCGTCAATACGAAGTTAGAAAATATTTTTATGGAATTTATAGAGTTGTTATGTGACCCCGGTAATTTGAAATGTACGTTTAAAATTCAATATAGCGATTTAAATGTAAATTCAACGGAAACTGATCGAGACGAACGAATCAGCCTACGATACATATCCCATTGTGTTCGAAATGGGAGTAATTAGCCAGGGACGACAGTCGTTGGGTTTGAATCAGTGTTCGAATGGAAAATTAACTTTTGGGAAAATAAAATAAAATAATAATTAAATTATATATTAGCCCCACCCCCTTTTCTCCTTTTCTCTCTCCCCATTCCTTTTCAAATCAGAAAGAAAAAAAAATAAAAAGGGGGAAAACGCGCCTGCCCTAGCCCCTTCGACGGAGCCGCCGCCCACGCCACCAGCGACCTCGCGCAGCCCCTCCGACCTCCAATCGCCCGACCCTCCTCCCCTGGCCCTCCCCCTCCTTCTCCTCTGACCTTCTTCGAACCCGAACACCCCACCCGAAACCCCTCCAGTCCACGAACCCCAATGCCCGAAGCACAACCACCCCCGTCTCCGACCAACTGCAGGCCCACGCACCCCCTCGCAGCAGCCCGACGCCAGATTTCCCCACAGCCCTCGCGAGAAACCCCCTAACCCCACTTCGACTCTCTTTCCTTCCTAAGACGCAGCGCCGAAGACCAGACCCCCTCGAGCACCCCACTGACAGTGAAAACCCCCCCTGAAACGCTATAAAATTTTAGTATTTTATTTTATTTTATTTTTCTTTTCTCTCCTTTAGGAAAATATATAGTATAAAGAAAACTGATTTTTATTTATAAAGAAACTTGATTTTTTTTTATTTATAAAAGACATGATTTTTAGTTTGAGAAGTTTGATTTTAAACAAGGAAAGTTTGAATCTTTATATAATTGAAATGGTAAGGTAAAAATATATTTTTAGCAAAGTGAAAATATATTTTTTAGCAAAGTGAAAATGTAAATTTTCCATATTGAATAACGAGAAAAAATATAGATTTTTCCATATTGAATAACGAGAAAAAAAATAGATATTTCCATATAGAAAAATATGAACCTTATTTTATATGGATTTGGAAGAAAAATATAATTTTTACCTATGTTGATTAGCGAGAAAAATATAATTTTTACATAGGGATTAACGAAGTAAAAATGGAATTTTTGCATATGGAATGGCGAGGTAAAAATAGGACTTTTAAATATTGAATAGCGTTGTAAAGATTTGATTTTTATATAGAAGTTAGAAAAGTAAAAATTCTATTTTTACATTATTGAAGTAACGATAAAAATACGATTTTTATATATTGAATAATGAAGTAAAAATACGATTTTTCTATATTGAATAACGAAGTAAAAATTCGATTTTTATATATGTAGTAGCTACGGGCAACGAGGATGCAATAACGATGAAGATTTCTATAAAAGAAGTGTCGTGAAGTTGGATAGCTATCGGTGAGAATTTCTCACCTTTCAATTTCATTTTCTAGTTATATATATATATATATATACTAGGATGCAGATGGTGTTTAGTAGCACCCGACACAATCGTCCACAGACCATGGACTTGTTTGTTTGATTGCATAAATTAGTTAGATGATTTGGGTTGAATTGAATTGTTTAGTGAATTAAAATTGATTTGATTGATGTGTGAATGGCGTGGGCCTTCACTAGACCGGGGATAAGGCTAGGCCTTGTCCCGTTTCTAGTATCGTGCCGTTATGCCGCCGAAATTTTCTAAAATATGTTAGAAAAATAAAAATATCATCTTATTGAATAAATGAACTGGATAGAAATTCATATGTTGAAATAAAATAATTTTCTCGTTAAAAATATATTTTTTAACGTGAATATGAATAGATAAATATTCATTTACAAACCGGACGGTTTGTTTATGTACACCTATTTGAAGGACATTGATTGGGTCAATAAATTTTACACATCGCCCAACTGGACAAATAAAAATCTGTGTTTGTTGATTTGAAACCCCACACGGGTGTTGGGATGAAATTTGAAGTTCACTCATCCTGATTGATTAAATATGTCGATCGATTGATTGACAGGCTGTTATAAGCGTTAGATATCTATATTTGATGCTTATACAGTGTAGTGCACTTTGGTTGATGGTTGATTATTTTTCAATGCTATTATATACGTGTGATTTATGAAAATCCATATAATTAATATTATATGGTGATTGATTGGGCCTCATTCCAATTTAGAAGATAAAGAATATTATAAAATAAAGGTTCATGTGTTGACTGTACTCATTCGTGAGATTAGTCATGTGTTGAACGAAATATTTTAACAATAAAATTTATATCTTTATCAATATAAAATAAAGGTTCATGTGTTGACTGTACTCATCCGTTGAGATTAGTCATGTGTTGAACGAAATAATTTAACAAAAATAGTCACACGTGGACAGTACTCATTCGTTGAGATTAGTCATGTGTTGACAAAAATAAATACTCATTTGTTGAAAAGAAATATTTGGAATAGAATATTTGAAATAGAATATTTGAAATAGAATATTTGAAATTAGAAATATATGGAGCCGTGTTGATTAGATTGACGCCATTTTTACGTGAACGATATTTATATCGATTTTACTCATTTTGAAATGAATTTGATTCAAATAGAAAACGAAATGAATTGAATTGAAAACGATTTCGAAATGAAATGAATTGAAAACGATTTCGAAATGAAATTTGAATCAAATTGAATAGAAAACGAATTCGAATTGAATATATAACAAATTGAATTCGAATTGAATATAAAACGAATTTGATTTCAATCGAATATATAATGAATTTGATTCAAATAGAAAACGGAAATGAATGGAATATAAATCGATTTCGAAATGAATTGAATATAAAACGATTTCGAAATGAATTGAATTGAAAACGATTTCGAAATGAATTGAATTGAAAACGATTTCGAAATGAATTGAATTGAAAACGATTTCGAAATGAATTGAATATAAAACGATTTCGAAATGAATTGAATCGAAAACGATTTCGAAATGAATTGAATTGAAAACGATTTCGAAATGAATTGAATTGAAATCGATTTCGAAATGGATTGAATATAAAACGATTTCGAAATGAATTGAATTGAAAACGATTTCGAAATGAAATGAATTGAAAACGATTTCGAAATGAATTGAAAACGATTTCGAAATGAATTGAATATATAATGAATTCGAATTGAATGGAAAACTAATTTGATTTCAATTGAATAGAAAACGAAACGAATTCGAATTGAATTGAATGGATAACGAATTTGATTTCCATTGAATATATAATGAAAATGAATTCAAATTGAATTGAATAGAAATGAATTTTAAAACGAATTTATAAGGAAAAATTCAATTTTGATTTGAAATGAAATGGAAGTTGAAATTGTTTTTGAAACGAAATTAAAACGATTTATAAAATTCGTTTTAAATAGAAATCGACGAAATATATATTATATATATATAATATAATGGCCAGAATAGAACGCGCCGCGCCGCGGCAGTTCGTAAATTTCGACCATTTATTTCAAACGGACATTATGGGAGATCAGACCGTCGGATTCTCCTAAAACCGGAACCGTTGGGTTCGTATCGAAAAGAGCTTTCTAACGAATATTTGAAATTCAAAATCTAACGGTTGGATTTGGAGATACGTCCAAATCAAATTTGAAAAAGGTCGCTATAAGTGCAGTTCGATGGTCATTGTTGGAAATCGACTGTACGGGCCTTGATAAAATTATTAAAAATATCAATAATTTGTGTAAAATCATAAGAAATGATTTGGGAAAAATTGGGATGAAAAACTCCATATTTGAAAAGATAAAAATAGATTTTTATCGAAATGAACTAGTTTGAACTCAATTTAAAAGCCGGGTTTTTATTTTTAAATAAATAAATTAGATTTAAAAAGGAGTTTTAAATAATCGGAATTTCTAACATATAACGATTGGATTTGAAATGGGTTTATCGTGAACTGTGTTTTAAATAACACTAGTTCTTTAACCCGATAATAAATAAAATGTGATTTGGGTTTGTCGTGAACTGTGTTTTAAATAACACCTAGTTCTTTAACCCAGTAAAAGGAGTTTTAATGAATCTGTAATTAGATTGAAATGTGAATCTATAATCTAAATTATCAAATTTAGAAATGAGCGAGAATGGAGTATCGCCAGTTTTGCTCCAAAGCGATAGTTAAATCTTTAATTAGATTTGAACGTGAAATGGTAATTAATCTTACCGATAACGCCATAGTATTAGATATGGAGTATTACCAGTTTTGCTTCATGGGATGAATTGGTTGGGATTGGGAAATAAAATAAATAATTACTTCGGTGCGGTTCGCTAATCTCGACTAGTTCTGAAAACCATAATTTGGTTTGAAACGACATCAAAAGGATGATTAAAGGATAAATTTTAAAGAATTTATCTTGGATAAAATTAATGGGAACCTTTCCCTAAAAATGTGATTTTATGAATAAAAGAATATTCTGAATTGGAATGAGGCGTATGTTGAGTTTGTGTAACATTTGTTTTTAATATATGCGGGTTGTTCGGAAAGTCCGGGTTTATACCCATTCTGAATAATCGATTCGACGATAAGTCGAAGATGAAGACGGTGGTCGAAGACCGGAAGTCTTCACATCGTTTCAATAATTAATGACGATCCTGATTGGGCAGTACAACCAAGAGGATGGAAATAGTTGGTGGTCGTCCAGACGTACTTGGAGACGGATGGATATGCGAGGAAAGTGCCTCCGGTTTCGTTCAGACCCAGAACGAACTTGTAAATGGATTGTGTGTCTGACATTGGATTTTATTCTGTGTTGATTGATTTCTGTTAAATATACATCTGTTTGGCGGCGGAGAATTTATTCTTTTGCTTAACGCCCTTCTCTGAGACGTACGAGCTTAGAGGTTGTATATCGATGAACATCAGTCGCATGGCATGAATTGCCTGTGTGGTACGCTAAGATGCAATGATCAAGGCTTCTGTTGAAAAGCAAAGTCTTGTGGTTGATGATCAAAGAACGGCCTACGTGGCAGCTTTGTGTATAACGTGAATTCGCGAGCCTCACACTTCGGTATGAGTCAAAAACGGGATACAGACTGCAGGGAGAGCACGACGTTTCTTTCTAGCTTTGGTGGTGTCAGTGACTTACCAGCCCTGACATTTATATACTTTTCACCTTTGTGGTTGTTGGAATGAGGCGCCTCGATTATAGGTCTGTAAGGACCGGGAAACGTGTGTTCAGGCATAACTAATCCTCTAACGTAAGTGAGGACCGGCCCTGAAGATCCAAGGATTGCCCAGAGTGTGTAGTCCTGAGATATTTGCTAGAGTGTCTCGAGCGCGGAGAGGAGCTTGCCCCTTGCCTCGACTCATGACGGAAATCCAATTTCCAATACGTGTATTTTGGTTTTATTTGTAGAGCCTAGTATGGCGACATAGTGGGATGGGGCACTCATGTCGTCTATGATTTATATTTATGATTGAAATGTTTTGGCACTATACACTTATTATAGTATCAAATGATTTGTTTTAAACGTACCAAGCATGTTTGGCTGTTATAAGGTAAAACCCTATCCTCCGGCTTGCGTTGCATTGTGTGATGGGACCTGGGTCTTATAATAGCTTCATTTTTCGAAAAAGCATTGCGCTGTTTATTCTATGCACTGGTATTCTTGGGAGGAAACCCGTTCCGTGTTATACGGCATGGTCCCTTGAATTACTCTCTTTTAAAGTAAAGCTTTCAATAACTGTTTTAGTTCTCACACCAGTCACATGACTGACCTGGAGTTTATTGTTTTTAACCTAAACTCTTGGTGCCCCTATTTTCCGCACGGGCAGCTAGTAGTTTTGGTTTTGCAGATTTATATTCACAGGATCCTGGTTTAGAGCTGGAATGATATCCGGAAAGCTCTGTATCCGTATATCACCTTCAGTGGTGCTTTGTATTATTTTTTCCGCTGCTATGTAATTTATTGTAATCTCTGATATTTATCGAATGTAATTTATTCAATTATACTCTGTATATTCTTGTATCTGATGGAATTGTTGTAATAGCAAGGAAATGTTCTTCTGTTTGTGTTCTGATTTGTCCTGTTCTCAAACGTTCAGGGGTTTCGAACAGTCTAGATCGGTTTAACGACTGATTCGGATCGAGCGAAATTCCTGGCCGTCACAATTATAATTCTAGTTTATAGCTAGTTCATTTTGATAAAAATATATTTTTATCTTTACAAATGGGGAATTTTTCATCCCTATTCTTTCCAAATCATTTACTATGAATTTACACAAATTATCAATATTTTTAATAATTTTATTAAGGCCCTTTCAGTCGATCTCCATAAACGGTCATCGAACTGCACTTACATTGACCTTTTCCAAATTTGATTTGGACATAATTCCAAATCCAACCGTTAGATTTCAGATCTCTTATATTTGTTGGAAATCTCTTTTCGATACGAACCCAATGGTCTCTGTTTTAGGTGACCTAATAGTCGGATCTCCCGTAATGTCAGTTCGAGGTCAATGGTCGAAGTTCGCGGCGCGACGCATTCTATTCAAGCCATTAAATATATATAATGTATATATTATATATATTTCGTTGTTTCCATTTAAAACATATTTTATAAATCGTTCATAAATTCATTTTAATACGAATCCCACTTTCATTTTCAATTTTAAATCAAAATTGAATAGTTCTTATCATAATATTATTTTCAAAATATCAGATTTTGAAATAATTTCCTTTTTGATATTCATTATAAAAATGAATAAAATCGATATAAATATCATTTGCGTTAAAATGGCGTAAATCTAAACAACAAGGCTTCATATATTTCAAAATTTTTGTGTTCATCCAAAATCGGACATCAAATTCACATTCTATTCCTTTACAGAATATTATTTTAAAATATTCGTTCTTTCTGAATTGGAATCAGACTCAACCAATTACCATATAATTTATTTACATGGATTTCATACAACCATCTACACAACAATAATCCTAAACAATCAACCATCATCCAGAGTGCACTACTCAACTGCATAAGCATCAAATATAAATAATTAATGCTTACAACAGTCTGTCAACCAATCGATTGACAAAAAACTAAACAACTGGGGATTAGTGTACGTCAAATATCATCCCAATACCCTTGTGGGATTTCAACCATCAAATAATAATTCTTATTTGTGCACTTGGGCGATGTGTAAAATTTATCGACCCAATCGATATCACAAAAATAGGAGAGCATAAATAAGTCGTCGATGCGTAAACTTATTTTTAACTATCCAATAATTATTTTATTTAACGCAATAATAAGTTAAAAATAATATTTTCAATTAACTAAATTTTTCTAACACTTTCTAGAAAATTTCGGCAGCATAACGACATAATACTAGAACCGGAATAAGATTTAGCCTTATCCCTCGCCTAATACTGGCTCGCGCTATACACAAACCAAATTCAATCAATTCCATTCACGTCCCAAACCAAATCCAAACAAATGAATCAATCAGTATCCAAATTTCCACAACACAACCCAAACAAAAAACCATGGTTTATCCAATAAAATAGTGTTGAGGGCTACCAAGGCCCGTCTACATCCTAGTATATATTTAACTATAAATAAATTTGGGTGAGAAAGAGTTCTCACCTTTGGTTTCCACTCCGCTGGTCCTTATTAAACGGGTTTTGGATTTGCTCCAACGTGTTGTATTCTTCACCGTGATTCCAACATAATATGTTTTACGCAGTTTATATTAAAAATCACATTTTTAATAACGCTTCATATATTTAAAAATCACATTTTTAATAATGCTTTATATATTTAAAAGTCACATTTTTAGTACAATGCTATATATATATATATAAATCGGATTTTTATTCAATGTTATATATATATTAAAATTTTCATTTTTAAACCACTTTACATATATTAAAAATCCTGTTTTTATTCCATGCTAATAATCATATTTTTATAATGCTACTATATATATAAAAAAAAATCATATTTTTATATTGCTATTTATAAATAAAAGCCATATTTTTATATCGTTATTATATAAATAAAAACCATATTTTTAAATCGCTATTATATAAATAAATTTAATACTTTTAACCGACTATATTTACAATTAAAAATCACATTTTTATTCAAAGATATTTCATATAAAAATCACATTTGTAATCACATATATATATATAAAAATGAAAATAAAAACTCACCGGCGGAATTGGGTGTGGGGATGGCAGCGTCGGAGTCCGCAGGTGGTGGGGGTGGGGATGGGCGACCGACGGTAGGGGTCTAGGGTGGCCGGCGGTGGTTTCTCTGCGATTTGGGGCTTTGGGGAAATCAACGGAGAGAGGGGGGAGAAGAAGGAGGCGGCGGTGGTGCTGGGGGTCCACGACGGTGGTGGTGCTGGGGGTCCACGACGGCGGGCGCGACGGTGGGGAGGCTGAGGGCGGCGGACTAGGGGAGTGGCGGCGGTTTTAAGGGAGGGAACGATGGGATTTTAGATAAAAGGGGCACGGATTTTTTGTGATTGGAGAATTAGGGTTTAACCCCTATTATATATTTTATTTTTTTATTTTTATTTTCTCCCAAAAAGTTGATTTTTATCTGAACTCCAAATCAAACCCAACGTCTGTAGTCCCTAGCTAATTACCCCCATTCTGAACATAACGGGATATGTATCGTAACCAATTCGACTGTTTCGATCAGTTTTCATTCAAACTAAAATATAAATTAATATAACGTTCAAAACTGATTTCAATGTATATTTTAATTTACCGGGGCCACATACTGACACCAAAAATTCCAGAAACAAAAATGTAGCTATGTTTTGACGATACTGTCCTAACAAAACTAATTCCATCGAAATTGGAGGCCATTTGAGAAATGATCATTTTCCAGTCGATTAAATTCAAACTGAAATTACCAAACACATATTTGGAATAATACTAATTGTCAGGAGGGAAACGAACGGAGAGAGGGAAACGAACTGAAATTACCAAACACATATTAATTCAAAAAATTATGAAATTTGGAATCTAGCAATAATTTTATGTTTCAGATCCAACAAAAGCGGTTTCGTTGAAAATAGAGGTCGTTTGCAAGTGGCTATTTTTAAGAGCTACATATATTATATAAAATATATATAAATTCCATAGCAACTATTTTTGAATTTTAAACTGGACATAACTTTCAATTCTCATTATGAAATCTCAGTTTTTCACATTCGTTAGTAAGATATAATTAAAAAGATTCGAATATTTCTGGTTTTATTGAAATCCGATTTCTTTTGAATTCTGTACGTTCAATTGAAATTTAAAATCAAATTTTCAAACTACTACGCCATTTCAGGCTAGTTTTATGATTAAATAAATTTATAGGTTCTAGCTTCGATTTAAATAACTTTTTAGTTGTTATTATTTAAAATAAATCATTTTAAATATTCAAATTCCGTTAAAAAAATTAAATTGTTTCTGAAAATCTGGGTTGTTACAATCTCCCCCGATTAAAATCTTTTCGTCCTCGAAAAGGAATGGAGCTGAAAGTTGCTTACCTAACCAACTCAACTTTCATTCTTCAACTTTTCAGTTTCTAAGAATTTTCAAATTCTTCGAAAATTTGGCTTACACCCTAAATTTTCGGAAAAGTTTCGCCATAACCTCCTTTCTATGGGGAGACCTTTAAAACCGCAACTTGCCTCACAGGGCCCTCACCAATCCAAAAGAAAAAGAAAAAGCCAAGCGGCTCATAAAATCATCAAAACCCAAGAAATACAGTAAACATGTACCTATTTGTCGGGCATACAATTTTATTCCTCTTCTTAGCTTCCCTGCGATGACCTTTTCAATTATATATATGTACATATATATGCAATTCTAACACATTTTCAATTCAGTTCAATATTTGATTCGATTTGGCTAAATTTACCTTTCATTTATATATCGTTTTCAATAATTGTATTAATTAAACTAATAATCAAACAACACAACCAACAATCAATTAGTTGATCAGCTTTTCAAATATATAATTTTATACATATTCAAAACTCATATTTTTAGTGTCAAATCACAACAATAAACCCTATCTTGTTTTGATTCTCACACTAGTCAATTGGAAATATATAGATATCCCACTTTCATTACTCGAAAATACATACTGATAATGCTGCAGCATTATCAAAATCATCCCCGGGCGACTAGAGTGTGATGGTATATCTATCCAGTACAGTTGAGACTTTGAATATACGTTCATGACGCGTATATACAAAATCTCCATATACTCGATTGTCCAAAATAAAATAATATACTCAAATATGTATAATAAGATATAAATTTCAAAACCAAATTTGTTTTTAATAAATAATACTCTCCATACTCATTCTAGGATACTACTGATCCTATCTCTAACGAGTCATTCTTACTGGATATTACTAATCCAATATCTGATGAATTCTTCCGTTCGGTTCTTATGTGTCTTGTTCTCGAGCGCTGTAAACCAAAGCTCTGATACCATGATGAAATGGCCCGAACTCGCCTGTAAGGGAAAGCCCAGATTGAGTTGTAATGACCCGCATTTTTACTGTTGAATAATTAATTAACTTAATTATTAAATATCGATTTAACGATATCGATAACTTGAATTAAATAATATTTATATTTAATTAATATAAATAATAAAATAATATATTTTTGGAATAATCGGAAATAATAGAATCCATGATATGGTGTGAATTGGACAACTTAAAGTATATAATTCAGTTTAAATTGAATTATATTAACGAATGTATTTATAATCGTCAGTTAAAGGTAGAAATTATATTATAATCAAAATCGGGCTCGAAATGGCGCGGCAGTTCGCGATTTGGCGATTTGAACTTCAGCTAGGAATACAAATTCTGTTTAAAGCCGAATTTCTGTGAAACAAGAAACGTGTGGAGCTGGTGGAGTATATTTTTCTAATGGAAGAGAAAAATCATGATTTGGTCGGGTAGATTTTGATTTAAGTCAAAATCAAATTTTATAAAAGTCGCTGTGGAATTCCTTTATAATTTATAACGATTTATTTATATTTTAAAAAGGAATTTCATTATAAATCACATATCGATTTAATCGGGATTTGAAAATATCAAGCTAGAAATTCATATAGGAATATTCTAGAGCTATGTGATATTCTGTTGTGAATATATACGATAATATTTATTTATAAATATTAAATTTAATTGTTTTTAAATATATTTATATATTTAAAAGGGTTATTTAGAGCTTTAAAAATAGCCAGTTTTGCAAACGACCTCAGAATTCGATGAAACTAATTTTGTTGGATCTGCAGTATTAAATTATTGCTGGATTTCAATTTCCGTGATTTTTAAAGGAAGCGTGTGGCCGTACGGATTTTTAATGTGAAAAACAATCGATATTTTGACAGTTAAAAATATGCTGTGTGAGCAAACGGAGTCGGAATTCGATGAAACTAGTTTCGTTGGGACCGTAATGTCGAACTGTAGCTACATGACCAATTTTGTGATTTTTAAGGATCGTGTGTGTTCGTAGGGATTTTTAGAGTGCAGAAACAAATAAATAAAAATAAAAATAAAATATCTATAACCCTTCTAAGGCCTAGAATAGGCCACCACTCATCCTTTTTCAGCCACACAAATCTCATCCCTTATGTATATCGTTCTCTTCCATCAAATAAACACAGCCGCCTCTATTTTGTTCTCAAAGCTGAAACCGTGAGTTTCAATTCAAGAAAATAAATCAAAATCAATTGGTATAAAATTCTATAAATAGTAAAACATATATATTTGGAATCCTGGGATTTAGCTCTTCATTTCTATGTGAGACTTATAATGTGCGATGCACATTCCTGGAATGCGAAGGCTAAACAGTCGACCTAGAGCTTCTGTTTTCCTCGGGTTAAAGCACTTCGGTGCGAATCAGAAGTTGTTTTGGTTATAAGGGTGAAGAGTAGCAGTTGTTGGCAAGTTGTTGGTGGATTCCATGATCATGAAGGTCGCGACTTCAGTACAGACTCGACGAACGCGATGTTGGTCTTGGGTTTGAGTTATGTATCGAGAGGAGGAGTGGAAAGAGAGTTCAAAGGGAGAATTAATGGTGAAATCAGTTTATGGTTTCATGAAGTATCGAGTTGGGGGTGAAGATGCAAAGTTTGGGCATGGTACTGTCGTATGTTATTACTGGAGGGGAGTATATCCACGTTGGGGAAGAAGGATTTGTTTTAAGAGGTAGTGGGCTGAGATGGGCCGATCAATATTGGGTAAAGCCCATAGTAAATAATTTAAGTTTATTTTTATTTAAAAAGTATACGATCTTGTAACTTCAATATCTTACACCCACGATATCATAATTTCAAACCGTCGGATCTGTTGGGATCGTATGGACGGTGGCTATAGACTGGAACTGACTAGGAATGGAGTGGAGCTCGTTTGGATTTATGGTGAAATAAATTGTTTGATTCAATCAAACAAACAGTTTATCGTTCTTTAACGATGAACTGCCAATATGAGTAAAACTCACCAACTCTGAATAGTTATATTTTTATAACTGTTAATCATCTTTTGATTGCTGTGTGTTAATTGTTTGGTTGAATTGCTTGTGTAATGGTTGAAATTACAGATATCGATATATATATATATATATATATATATATATATATATATATATAGAAATCTTTAATTGAATATTGATTCTGTTTATGTAGAATATTTCATATGGAAATGAAATCGATGTTAATTATATTGTTTAACATCTGTGATGCAGGGAAACAGGTTAGAGGAATCCAACTGGATTCCTCAACATTTATTTTACTGTTTTTCACATATTTTGATATATGATGTGATACATAATCTATTATGGATTTTGTGTGTTAGAATGATGTTGATCATTATTATTCGTTATTTTTTAATATCATAAGAAACCCTGGGAAGTAAAAAGAAATATTTCAATGTATATTGAAATAAAGGAATTTTATAAAATCTACCGATTTATAAAAGGAAATATTTTGAAATAAAGTATTAGAAAATCATAGGATTTTATAAAGGGGAACATTTATTTAGAAAATAAATAGAATATCATAAAGGAATATTAATTGGGAAAATAAACAGGAATTTTATAAAAGGGAATTATTTATAAAATCAAAGGATTTTATAAAGAGGAATATTTATTGGGAAAATAAACAGGAATTTTATAAAAGGGAATTATTTATAAAATCAAAGGATTTTATAAAGAGGAATATTTATTGGGAAATAAATAGAAGTAAAAAAAGGGATATTTATTTGTTAACTAAATCGAACAAATATAAAGGAAATTATTTGTGAAAACAAATATAAAGGAAATTATTTGTAAAAACAAACATAAAGGAAATATTTATTTGGAAAATAAATAGAAGTATAAAGGAATATTCATTTGGGAAATAAATAGAAAAGATAAAAGAAACATTTTTTGGTTAAATAAATAGAATTGAAGGGAATATTTATTTGTTAAATAAATAGAATTGAAAGGGAATAGATATTTGTTAAGTAAACAAATAGAAAAGGAATCATTTGTATAAAAACACAGAAAAGGAATTAATCAACGGAGTTAATTCAAAGGAATTAATCGGAGGAGTTGATTCAAAGGAATAAATCGAAAGAGTTAATCGAAATGAGTTAATCGAATATTAGTTATTCCATTAGAGTTAATCGAATAGAGTAAATGAGTTAGAGTTAATCAGTTAGGGTTAATCAATTAGGGTTGACCAGTTAGACTTGATCAGTTAGAGTTAACCAGTTAAAGTTAATCAGTTAGAGTTGATCAGTTAAAGTTAACCAGTTAGAGTTAGAGTTAACCAATAGAGAATTTAAATAGAGTTAATCAAATTAGAATAAATATATTAGAGTTATTAAAAGGAGTTATCGAATATTAGTTATTCGAATCGAGTTAAAAGGAGTTATCGAATATTAGTTATTCGAATCGAGTTAAAAGGAATTATCGAATATTAGTTATTCGAATCGAGTTAAAAAGGAGTTATCGAATATAGTTATTCGAAGGGAGGAGTTATCGAATAGAGATTTTTCGAAAGAGAGTTACATAAGGAAGTTTGTTAATGGTTTAAAAGATAAACTTTGTCTATTCCGAAGTTAAAATGTTGTTCAGTTAAGGTCTGAGAGGTAATTTACCCCAACTTGATTGACTTCCTTCTTAACTAAGGAATGGTAAGGTTTGATAGTGAAGGATGGTTAAGTGAATTAGTTAATGAGCATAATGGTTTGTGTTGGCATAGCGATGTTTATTTAAACATCTATTTAAAACCAAATGAAGGAGATTTGGAAATGTTTTCCAAATAACAAATAGTAAAATAAGAAATAGTAACAAGAAATGGAAATGTTTTCCAATGATTTATAACGTATATTTTCTAAGTATAGAAAATAAGAAATGTCGAATATATGGTAGTAGGAAATGGAAAATGAATAAATTAATGAACTAAAGAGATAAATGTTCAATGATGATTGATCGATATAATTTCCATCTGGAAATAATATCGTAGTTTGCACACGTGTTTTTCTTTGATAGTTAAATCACAGACTATCAAAGTTTTGACCATTTTAACGTTGTTAATATGGAGAGACCGGTTGGATTATTATCCAAACAACCACTCTGTATTGGCATAAGCGTTGCGAATCATATATGCCAAAGAAAATAAGACGGAGTAAAGTGCAAGGGCTGTTGTATAAATCTTAGATAATAATTGCCTAAGATGGATGTACTGCATAGTGCCTTCGGTTTGTCCAGTCCCAGGATGACCTATATGGAAGAATGTCTAACAAAGTATATCTAATAGATCGCATAAGTTGATCTCTTCAAACGTATTCACGTTTGGTGGTGGAGGAATTCGTTTCTCTTAGCTGTATACCTGTGTTATTTTTGGGGAAATCAATTTGTGATTTAGTGGGTATGACGATATGACATTCAAAGTGAATAATTGTGTGATCTGTCAGAGATGAGCGTGGCCTCTAGCCTCACAACCGGGAAATGACAAAAATCGGGCAGGCAGCATGGCTACGTAGGTCGCACCTATTAGGGTGTATATTCACCTGATCTAGAGTTTCATTTACTTCTAAAAATCTATTATCGATGCTTTCCATTCAGGAAACGGTTGCTGATCCCAACCGTTGGTGATATACATTCGATACACTCAAGCGAAATGAGTGGTCGGTCATGTATGGCCGGGTTGCAAGATGTTCTTGTTGAACCTAGTGTATTCCTCTTTAGAGGTACACTAGCAAAAGGTGGTTCCATACCTTGTCATAGTTGGAAATCCATTACCCAATACGTGCTTGCGGTTTTGATTGTATACTATATATGTAGAATGTGAGATGAAAGCGTTTCTGCTAGATGATTATTATATTGTGGTTGATAGACATTATTATAATATCAAAAGGTTTTTGATATAAAGATATTTTGGATTCTCATAAGGGGAAAAACCGTTCCGTTATACGGTATGGTCTTATGAGATACCGTTTAATGGCTTAAACTGTTTTACTCATACCAGTCCCATGACTGACCCGGAGTTTATTTTGTTTTGTTTTCCCTAAACTCTTGGGTGCCCAATTTTGTACGGGCAGTCAAGTAGTCGGGATTTACAGATACTTGAAGAGCTGGAGAAAGAGGCTTTAGGATCATATAGCTATTGTTTATTTCCGCTGTGTTGTAAGTGATGTACTTTGATAATGATGTATATTCAAGTACAGATTTATATTTCAAAGTTATGTTATATATTATATGTTATTCGTTTCGCTGTGAGGTTCGTGTTACTCTGATGTTGTGTTCTTCTTCTTCTTCTTCTTCTTTTCTAAGTTTCTATTTTATCTTTCCTCACCCTCTAATTTCTTTCATTAACTTTTCAGTTATTTTTGATCCTTGGAAGTTGGATATGTGTTGTATATCGGATAACCAAGATCGCATTTTTTCGGGTCATTACAGTTGGTATCAGAGCTTAAGGTTAAGCGATTTACCTTAGATCTGTGGCGTGACTCAGTAGAGATGGGGATAGTAATACCCTAGATTGAGTTGAGTGTATATATACAAGAGAGCGTATTTGTTATTTGATATAAAAGTGGTTTTATATTGCGGAGATTCATTGGTTGAGTTGTTTATGAGTTCTGGTCGATCAGTTTGATCCACTGTATTGGTAGGAGTTTATAAACACTCGAATACGATGGGTCGACATGGTAAGTTTTGAATAGAGGGTAAATGAAATAAATTTACCTCAGTTATATCCTGATATAGAGAATATATATATATATATATATATATATTGGATATATTGGTTGTTATTATAATCGAATATGATTATAAATAAACAAAATGATTATGTAAATAACCAACTAGAATTCATATAAGTGAAATACATGAAATCAGATGAATTGAATCTGAAATTTAAATTAGAATTGAAAATTTAAAACCCTAAAAATTTGGAAAGGTGTTTGTATATGGATTTGGATTAAGTATAAGGAAAATTTAAAATCCTGAGAGATTTTAAATTGTTTACAAACATTGAAAGGATATTTTGAACTGATTTCAGAATGGAAGCGTGTAGACATGGTTTTGAAAGTGATATAGTATTGAACTCACTTCGATCGCTTGGAAATAACTCTGATGATGCTTTCCACATCATCAGTGTTCATTTTCGAGTTTGTAAGTGATGAATTACAACCAGAGATACTGTTTTGAATTTGTTTTGGGAAAAACAAGTTGTGTTGAATTTCAAAAAGAAAAATTTGATTTTTGAAAAGAGTAAACTGTTTAAAAAATCCCCGGAAAGACTACTTGAATTAAAAACAAATTTAATAGAAATTTGTGAAAGAAAATTGGAATTAAAAATAAAGCCAGTTAAGTTGTAATTGAATTGGATTAGAATGATATCAAGTAAGTTGGATTGAGAAGAATTTGGAATCAAGGATAATACTTGAGTTTGAAATGAAGTTTGGCTCGGATAAAACCAAACGATTGAGTTGAAAATGGAATTTGGCTTGGTTAAAAGCGAATGGTTGTATTGAGATAAAAGTGATTGGAGTTTGACCGGAAGGACTTTGGTATATGCTAAATTGGTAGCAGGTGTAAAGGATATAACAATATGCCCGACAAAAAGGTACCAGTTTATATTTTAAATGGATATGAGATTTATGAGTCGAATTGGCAAGCCACTTGGCTGTTTGATTTTCTTTTGGGTTGGAGATAGCCCAGAGAGGCGAGTTTGAGTTTGAACTATTGAACAGTACAAAAGAGGTGCTGGTGAAATTTTTTGAAAAGTTAATTTTCGATAATAAGAATTAATAATTTAATTGAAATTAAATTGGTTCAGTTGAAGCTGAAGTTAAGAAGTGAAAAAATAAGTTCTAATCGGTCGATAGGGTTTGTTTTCTACCTTAGCAATTTCGAGGACGAAATTATTTTAAGGGGGAAAGATTGTAATGACCCGCATTTTCACTGTTAAATGATTAATTTATTTATTTATTAAATATCGATTTAACGATATCGATAACTCGAATTAAATAATATTTATATTTAATTTGTATAAATAACAAAATAATATATTTTTGGAATAATCGGAAATAACAGAATCCATGATATGGGGTGAATTAGACAACTTAAAATATATAATTCAGTTTATATTGAATTATATTGACGAATATATTTATAATCGTCAGTTGAAGGTAGAAATTATATTATAATCAAAATCGAGCTCGAAATGGCGCGGTAGTTCGCGATTTGGCGATTTGAACTTCAACTGGGAATAAAAATCTATTTAAAGCCGGATTTCTGTGAAACAAGAAACGTGTGGAGCTGGTGGAGTATATTTTTCTAATGGAAGAGAAAATCTGGATTTGGTCGGGAAGATTTTGATTTAAGTCCAAATCAAATTTTAGAAAAGTCGCTGTGGAATTCCTTTATAATTTATAACGATTTATTTATATTTTAAAAAGGAATTTCATTATAAATCGCATATCGATTTAATCGGCATTTGAAAATATCAAGCTAGAAATTCATATAGGAATATTCTAGAGCTATGTGATATTCTGTTGTGAATATATACGATAATATTTATTCATAAATATTAAATTTAATTGTTTTTAAATATATTATATATTTAAAAGGGTTATTTAGAGCTTTAAAAATAGCCAGTTTTGCAAACGACCTCAGAATTCGATGAAACTAATTTTTTTGGATCCGCAGTATTAAATTATTGCTAGATTTCAATTTCCATGATTTTTAAAGGAAGTGTGTGGCCGTACGGATTTTTAATGTGAAAAAAATCGATATTTTGACAGTTAGAAATACGCTGTGTGAGAAAACGGAGTCGGAATACGACGAAACCAGTTTCGTTGGGACCGTAATGTCGAACTGTAGCTACATGACCATTTTCGTGATTTTAAAGGATCGTGTGTGTTCGTAGGGATTTTTTAGAGTGCAGAAAAAATAAATAATAAATAAAAATAAAATATCTATAACCCTTCTAAGGCCTAGAATAGGCTACCACTCATCCTTTTTCAGCCACACAAATCTCATCCCTTATATATATCGTTCTCTTCCGTCAAATAAACACAGCCGCCTCTATTCTGTTCTCAAAGCTGAAACCGTGAGTTTCAATTAAAGAAAATAAATCAGAATCAATTCGTATAAAATTCTGTAAATAGTAAAACATATATATTTGGAATCCTGGGATTTAGCTCTTCATTTCTATGTGAGATTTATAATGTGAGACGCACATTCCTGGAATGCGAAGGCTAAACAGTCGACCAAGGGCTTCTGTTTTCCTCGGGTTGAAGCACTTCGGTGCGAATCGGAAGTCATTTTGGTGATGAGGGTAAAGAGTAGTAGGTGTTGGCAGTTGGTGGATTTTGTGATCACGAAGGTCGCGACTTCTGTACAGACTCGACGAACGCGATGTTGGTCTTGGGTGCGAGCCGTGTATCGATAGGAGGAGTGTAAAGAGAGTTCAAAGCGAGAAGTAAAGGTGAAATCAGTTTATGGTTTCATGAAGTATCGAGTTGGGGGTGAAGATGCAAAGTTTAGGCATGGTACTGTCGTATGTTATTACTGGAGGGGAGTATGTCCACGTTTGTGAAGATGGATTTGTTTTAAGATGTAGTGGGCTGAGATGGGCCGATCAATATTGAGTAAAGCCTATAATAAATAATTTAAGTTTATTTTTATTTAAAACTGTATACGATCTTGTAACTTTAATATCTTGTACCCACAATATCAGAATTTCAAACCGTCGGATCCGTTGGGATCGTATGGACGGTGGCTACAGACTGGAACTGACTGGGAATGGAGTGAAGCTCATTTGAATTTATGGCGAAATAAATTGTTTGATTCAAATAAAACAAACACTTTATCGTTCTTTAACGATGAACTGCCAATGTGAGTAAAACTCACCAGCTCTGAACAGTTATATTTTTATAACGTATTTTTAGAACTGTTAATCATCTGTTGATTGCTGTGTGTTAATTGTTTGGTTGAATTGATTGTGTATTGGTTGAAATTACAGATAACGATATATATATATATATATATATAAATCAATAATCGAATATTGATTCTGTTTAAGTAGGATATTTCATATGGAAATGAAATCGATGTTAATTATATTGTTTAACATCTGCGATGCAGGGAAATAGGTCAGAGGAATCCAACTGGATTCCTCAACAATTATTTTACTGTTTTTCACATATTTTGACATATGATGTGATACATAATCTATTATGGATTTTGTGTGTTAGAATGATGTTGATCATTGTTATTCGATATTTTTAATATCATAACAAACCCTGGGATGTAAAAATAAATATTTCAATGTATATTGAAATAAAGGAATTTTATAAATTCATCCGATTTTATAAAAGGAAATATTTTGAAATAAAGTATTTATAAAATCATAGGATTTTATAATAGGGAACATTTATTTAGAAAATAAATAGAATATCATAAAGGAATATTTATTGGGAAAATAAATAGGAATTTTATAAAAGGGAATTATTTATAAAATCAAAGGATTTTATAAAGAGGAATATTTACTGGGAAAATAAACAGGGATTTTATAAAAGGGAATTATTTATAAAATCAAAGGATTTTATAAAGACGAATATTTGTTGGGAGATAAATAGAAGTAAAAAAAGGGATATTTATTTGTTAATTAAATAGAACAAATATAAAGGAAATTATTTGAGAAAACAAATATAAAGGAAATTATTTGTAAAAACAAATATAAAGGAAATATTTATTTGGAAAATTAATAGAAGTATAAAGGAATATTCATTTGGGAAATAAATAGAAAAGATAAAAGAAATATTTACTTGTTAAATAAATAGAATTGAAGGGAATATTTATTTGTTAAATAAATAGAATTGGAAGGGAATAGTTATTTATTAAGTAAACAAGTAGAAAAGGAATCATTTGTATAAACACACAGAAAAGGAATTAATCAAAGGAATTAATCAACGGAGTTAATTCAAAGGAATTAATCGAAGGAGTTAATTCAAAGGAATAATTTGAAAGAGTTAATCGAAATGAGTTAATCGAATATTAGTTATTTGATTAAAGTTAATCGAATAGAGTAAATGAGTTAGAGTTAACCAGTTAGGGTTAATCAATTAGGGTTGACTAGTTAGAGTTGATCAGTTAGAGTTAACCGGTTAAAGTTAATCAGTTAGAGTTGATCAGTTAAAGTTAACCAGTTAGAGTTAGAGTTGATCAATAGAGAATTTAAATAGAGTTAATCGAATTAGAATAAATTGAATACAGTTAGTTAAAAGGAGTAATCGAATATTAGTTATTCGAATTGAGTTAAAAGGAGTTATCGAATATTAGTTATTCGAATCGAGTTAAAAGAATTATCGAATATAGTTATTCGAAGAGAGGAGTTATTGAATAGAGATTTTTCGAAAGAGAGTTACGTAAGAAGTTTGTTAAAGGTTTAAAAGATAAACTTTGTCTATTCCGAAGTTAAAATGTTGCTCAGTTAAGGTCTGAGAGGTAATTTACCCCAACTTGATTGACTTCCTTCTTAACTAAGGAATGGTAAGGTTTGATAGTGAAAGATGGTTAAGTGAATTAGTTAATGAGCGTAATGGTTTGTGTTGGCATAGCGATGTTTATTTAAACATCTGTTTAAAACCAAATGAAGGAGATTTGGAAATGTTTTCCAAATAAAAAATAGTAAAATAAGAAATAGTAACAAGAAATGGAAATGTTTTCCAATGATTTATAATTTATATTTTCTAGGTATAGAAAATAAGAAATGTCGAATATATGGAAGTAGGAATTGGAAAATGAATAAATTAATGAACTAAAGAGATAAATGTTCAATGATGATTGATCGATATAATTTCCATCTGGAAATAATATCGTTGTTTGCACACGTGTTTTTCTTTGATAGTTAAATCACAAACTATCAAAGTTTTGACCATTTTAACGTTGTTAATATGGAGAGACCGGTTGGATTATTATCCAAAGAACCACTCTGTATTGGCATAAGCGTTGCAAATCATAGATGCTAAAGAAAATTGAAGACGGAGTAAAGTACAAGGGCTGTTGTATAAATCTTAGATAACAATTGCCTAATATGGATGTACTGAATAGCGCCTTCGGTTTGTCCAGTCCTAGGACGACCTATATGGAAGAATGTCTGACAGAGTTTATCTAATAGATCACGTAAGTTGATCTCTTCAAACTTATTCACATTTGGTGGCCGAGGAATTCGTTTCTCTTAGCTGTATACCTGTGTTATTTTTGGGCAAATCAATTTGTGATTTGGTGGGTATGACGATGTGACATTCAAAGTGAATAATTGTGTGATCTGTCAGAGATAAGCGTGGCCTTTTGCCTCACAACCGGGAAATGGCAGAAATCGGGCAGGCAGCATTGCTATGTATGTCGCACTTATTAGGGTGTATAATCACCTGATCTAGAGTTTCATTTACTTCTAAAAATCTACTGTCGATGCTTTCCCATTCGGGAAACGGTTGCTGATCCCAACCATTGGTGATATACATTTGATACACTCAAGCGAAATGAGTGGTCGGTCATGTGTGGCCGGGTTGCAAGATGTTCTTGTTGAACCCAGTGTATTCCTCTCTAGAGGTACACTAGCGAAAGGTGGTTCCATACCTTGTCATAGTTGGAAATCCATTACCCAATACGTCCTTGCTGTTTTGATTGTATACTATATATGTAGAACGTGAGATGAAAGTGTTTCTACTAGATGATTATTATATTGTGATTGATAGACATTATTATAATATCAAAAGGTTTTTGATATAAAGATATTTTGGATTCTCATAAGGGAAAAACCCGTTCCATTATACGGCGTGGTCTTATGAGATATCGTTTAATGGCTCAAACTGTTTTAAATTGTTTTACTCATACCAGTCCCATGACTGACCCGGAGTTTAATTTGTTTTGTTTTCCCTAAACTCTTGGGTGCCTAATTTTGTATGGGCAGTTAAGTAGTCGGGATTTATAGATACTTGAAGAGCTGGAGCATGAGACTTCAGGATCATATAGCTATTGTTTATTTCCGCTGTGTTGTAAGTGTTGTACTTTGATAATGATGTATATTCAAGTACAGATTTATATTTCAATGTTATGTTATATATATTATATGTTATTTGTTTCGCTGTGAAGTTCGTGTTACTCTGTTGTTGTGTTCTTCTTCTTCTTCTATTCTAAGTTTCTATCTTATCTTTCCTCACCTTCTAATTTCTTTTATTAACTTTCCAGTTATTTTTGATCCTTGGATGTTCGATATGTGTGTATATCGGATAATCAAGATCGCCTTTTTCCGGGTCGTTACAGAGTTGAGAACATGACAAATCAGAACACCAACGATAGAAAATTTCATTGCTTATTACAACAATTACATCAGAGTACAAAAACATAACAGGGTATGAATAAATAATATACATCAGAAAAATACCAGGGATTAAATACATTACGTAGTAGTGGAAAAATAATACATAACACAACTGACACAGATACAGAGCTTTCCGTATATAGCTCCAACTATAAATCCAGGATCCTGGAAAAGAAATATCTGCAAAACCAAACTACTAGCGGCCCGTATGGAAAATAGGGGCACCCATAGTTTAGGTTAAAACAATAAACTCCAAGCCAGTAATGTGATTGGTGTAAGAACTAAAACAGTTATTTAAAACTTTACTTTAGAAATAAAGTAAATCAAGGGACCATGCCGTATAATACGGAGTGGGTTTCCTCCTAAAAATACCAGTGCATAAAACAAACAGTGCAATGCTTTTTGGGAAAATGAAGCTATTATAAGACTCAGGCCCCATCACACAATGCAACGCAAGCCAGAGGATAGAGTTTTACCTTATAATAGCCAAACATGCTTGGTACGTTTAAAACACAAATCATTTGATACTATTATAAATGTATAGTGTCAAAATCAACTTTAAATATAAATGTATCAATCATAGACGACATAGTATCTCATGCTACGATGTTGCCATACTAGGATCTACAATCAAAACCGAAATGTCATGTATTGGAAATTGAATTTTCGTCTGTGAACTGAGGCAAGGGATCGTCCTTACCGAATTTGAGACACTCTAGCCCGTGCCTCAGGACCCAGACTCAGGTGAGCCCTTGGAGTGTTAGGGCCGATCCACACTTATGCTAGTGGATTAAAATTCCTGAACAATGTGTTTCCCTGCCCTATGGGGCATAAGTCTAGTCAGTTTGTCGACCATATCATCCCTCGGCCCCGTAGTTACTGATATATATCCGAGGCGCCTCGCTATCTATCAAATCATATGCAACATCCACATAAGTCAAATGTATGGGCTTCATACCTTGAAACCACTCCTAGCTAGAAAGAAACGCATGTCCTCCCTGAGGTCCTCTCCGATTTCTGGTTCACACCGGGGTGTGAGGCTCACGAATTAATGCTATACACAAAGCTATGCTATTTAAAGTCGTACTTTGATAATCAATCACAAGACACTGCTTTTCAACAAAAGCCTTGATCATTTGCATCTCAGCATGCCACACTGACAATTCACGCCATGCGACTGATGTCTATCGATATATAATCTTTAAGCTTATACGTCTCAAAGAAGGGTGTTAAGCAAGAAAATAAATTCTTCGCCACCAAACAGATATATATTTAATATAGATCAATCAACATAGAATAAAATCCAATGTCAGATACACATTCATTTACAAGTTCGTTTCAGGTTTAAACAAAACCGGAGTCACCTTATTCCTCGTCCCATATGTCCAATACAGGAGAGAGGTCCTCGCATATCCGGTCGATCTCCAAGTACGTCTGGACGATCACCACTTATTACCTTGTCTTGGGTGTACAGCCCAATCAAGACATCAGTAATCATCCAAACAATGTGAAGAACTCCGGTCTTCAATCACCGCTTTTATTGTTGACTTATCATCGTATTAATTATTTAAAGTGGGATAAACTAGATCTTTCTGAATAACTTGCTTTGTAAACAAGTGCTATAAAACACAACATACGCCTCATTCCAATCCAGAATATTCTTCTATTCAAATATTCTTTTCACAATTTAAAACAAATTAAGGTTTTCCAAACTAGTCGGGATTAGCGACCTTATCCAAGTAATCATTTGTTTTATTTCCCAATCCCAACCTATTCACCCCATGGAGCAAAACCAGTAATACTCCATATCTAACACTCAGTGTTATCGGTAAACTTAATTACCATTTCACATTCAAATCTATTTAAAGATTTAACTATCGCTTGGAACAAAATCGGTGATACTCCATTCTTGATCATGTCCCAAATTTGATAATTTAAATTATCACATTCACACTTCAATCTAATTAAAGATTCATTAAAACTCCACTTAGTTTTAATCTTCCCAAAAATCAATATTAGTGATTATTTAAAATTGGGAAATCAAACATGCCGCATAGATAGTCTACATCGTACCATTGATTTCTGCCGATATATAACTTCTAAGCTCGTACGTCTCAGAGAAGGGTGTTGAGCAAGAGAATTAATTCTCCGCCACCAAATTGATATCTATTTAGCAGAGATCAACCATATAGTTCGAAATGCAATATTAGATATGAAATCCTATCTTCAATTGGGTTAAAGAACCAATGTCATTTAAAACACAGTTCACGATAAACCCAAAATCACATCCCATTAACCATGGAATCTTCACGAAAAACAGATCAATATATATAATCGATATCAGTTTCCGTATTCGACTAATAATATAAATGGAGTAACGACAAATCCTTTTAAATTCCATATATATATATTAACAGTCTTCCTCCACAGACGCTCACTTCGATTATTACATAATCGAATTCCATTCAATTCCAATTTATTATATTAAATTGGAAAACTTTACTTTGGAAAATTCCCGTTAAATCTTAATAAAAGATTTATAAATTCCAAATCACATTTCACTGTTAATTGGGTTAAAGAACGAATGTCATTTAAAACAAAGTTCACGATAAACCCGAAAATCCAATTCTTTTATTCAATTCCAATTAAATATTAATTAATTGGGAAACTTCACTAAACCTTAAATTAAATATTTATTCTTTTCTCAACTGGGTTTAAGATCAGTGTTATTTAAAACACCGTTCACGACAGACCCAAAATCCAATGTGATATCAAATACAAGGCTCTAAATAGAAATTATATTGGCTTATATTCAATATTAAATTTTGAAACCAACAAATATTGTTTTGGGAATAACAATATATATATATATATATATATCTTCCAAACTCCTCAACAATATTTGTATAATCACGGAATCCAACATCGAAATATTCTGAAGATGATTTCCATTCAAATCCATTCCAATTCATATATTGGAAATTTTGGTTATATTAAAACCCATTCTCAATCCAATTTATTTATTTAAAAATAATTGGATTATAATTCTAGTTAATAACTAGTTCATTTTGATAAAAATATATTTTTATCTTTACAAACGGGGAATATTTCATCCTAATTCTTTCGAAATCATTTATTATGATTTTACAAATATTTTTAATAATTTATTAAGGCCCTTTCAGTCGATTTCCCTAAACGGTCATCGAACTGCACTTACAGCGACCTTTTCCAAATTTGATTTGGACATAATTACAAATCCAATCGTTAGATTTCAAATCTCTTATAATCGTTGGAAAGCTTTTTTTGATACAAACCCAATAGTTCTAGTTTTAGGATAATCCGACGGTCGGATCTCCCATAATGTCAATTAGAAGTCAATGGTTGAATTTCGCGAACGGTCGCGGCGCGACACGCTCTATTCAGGCCACTAAATATATATATATAATATATATTTTGTCGATTTCCATTTAAAACGTATTTTATAATTCGTTTAAAAAATGATTCCCACTTTCATTTTCAATTTTAAATCAAAATTGAATACTCCTTATCATTATAATATTTAAATGATAATATTTTCAAAATATCAGATTTTGAAATATTTGTTGTTTTAAAATATTCGTTGTTTTAGAGTATTCGTTCTTTAAAAATATTCGTTCTTTTAAAATATTCATTCTTTCTGAATTGGAATCATGTAACGAGATGGAATTTCGCTCGGTCCGAACCAGTCGCTAAACCGATCCAGGCCTTTCGAAACGCCCTATCGTTTGAGAACAGGACAAAACAGAACGCATACAAAGAACATTTCATTGCATATAACCACAATGCATCAGATTACAAGAATATACAGAGTATAAATGAATATTACACAGAAATATCAGAGATTTAAATTACATTTAAATACATAGCAGCGGAAAATAATATAATACACAACCAGAATGAGATATACGGATACAAAGCTTTCCGGATATCGTTCCAGCTGTAAACCAGGATCCTGTGAATAAAAATCTGCAAAACCAAAACTACTAGCTGCCCGTGTCAAAATAAGGGCACCCAGAGTTTAGGTTAAAACAATAAACTCCAGGTCAGTCATGTGACTGGTGTGAGAACTAAAACAGTTATTAATCTTTATTCTAAATCATTAGGTAAATCAAGGGACCACGCCGTATAACACGGAACGGGTTTCCTCCCAAGAATACCAGTGCATAAAACAAACAGCGCAATGCTAAATAAAGAAAAATGAAGCTGTTATAAGACCCAGGTCCTATCACACAATGCAACGCAAGCCGGGGGATAGGGTTTTCCCTTATAACAGCCAAAGAATGCTTGATACGTTTAAAACAAATCATTTGATACTATAATAAGTGCATATTGTATAAAACAACTTCAAATCATAAGTATCAATCATAAGCGGCATGGGTACCATATATCATGTCGCCATATATAGGTTTACAAATAAAACCGCAAAGTCACGTATTTGGAAATTGGATTTCCGTCTATGAACCGAGGCCAGGGATCGTCCTCTACCGATTCGAGACAATCTAGCCTACCATGTCTCAGGAACAGCCGCAACTGCCCCCTGGATCGTCAGGGCCGGTCCACCGATGTGGATTATTATGCCTGAACAATACGTCTCCCCGCCCTTTGGGGCGCAAACGAGCCAACGAATGACTCCATCGGTTCGAGAACGACCGATCAATCCGAGGCGCCTCGCAACAGCAACAACCACATAAGTCAAACTCGTCAGGGCGTGTAAAACCACTGACGCCACTTCTAGCTAGAAAGAAACGCAAGTCCTCCCTGATGTCCTCTCCCGTTTTTGGTTCATACCGGGTGTGAAACTCGCGGAGTAAACGTTACACAAAGCTACGCCACAAAGGCCGTGCTTTGATCACCAACCACAAGACTTTGCTTTTCAACAGAAGCCTTGATCATTTGCATCTTAGCATGCCACACAGGCAAATCATCCTATGCAACCGATATCAGTCACACAGAATGAAATCCGATGTCAGACACACAGTCCATTTACAAGTCCGTTCTGGGTCTGAACGAAACCGGAGGCACCTAGTACCTCGCATATCCATCGATCTCCAAGTACATCTGGACGATCACCAACTGTTTCCATCTTCTTGGGTGTACAGCCCAATCAAGATCATCAGTTGTCACCCAAATGATGTGAAGACCTCCGGTCTTCGACCATCGTCTTCATCTTCGACTTATCGTCGTATCAGTTATCCAGAATGGGATAAACCCGGTCTTTCCGAATAACTCGCGTATATTTTAAATAAGTGTTACACAAACACAACATACGCCTCATTCCAATTCATTAGTCACTAACCGTAAATTAATCAAGAGAATAATTCCCCAAATATTAACCCCGAAGGCCGAAACCAACATCAGATCAATATCCAGAAAACCATTCTGCTTGGCTAACCGCCAGTTAGTTTCTAAATTTCACATTCAAATCTAATTAAAGATTTAACTATCGCCTGGAGCAAAACTGGTGATACTCCATTCTCGGTCTTTTCAATCTAATTAAAGATTCATTAAAACTCCACTTAGTTTTAATCTGTGACTGGGTTAAAGAATCAGTGTCATTTAAAACACGGCTCACGATAAACCCAAAGTCACATCCCATTAATTATCGGGTTAAAGAACAAGTGTTATTTAAAACACTGTTCACGATAAACCCAAAAATCAATATCCAGTCAATTCCAATTAAATATTATTTAATTGGTACACTTCATTAAATCTAAATAAAAAGATTTAATCTTTTCTCAACTGGGTTCAAGAACAGTGTTAGTGAAGACACCATTCACGACAAACCCAAATCACATTCATTAATTATCGGGTTAAAGAACAAGTGTTATTTAAACACTGTTCACGATAAACCCAAAAATCAATATCAATTCAATTCCAATTAAATATTATTTAATTGGTACACTTCATTAAATCTAAATAAAAAGATTTAATCTTTTCTCAACTGGGTCCAAGAACAGTGTTAGTGAAGACACCATTCACGACAAACCCAAATCACATTTGATATTCAACACAAGGCTCTGAATAGAAAATATCCCGGCTTATATTCAATATCAAATTCTCTGACAGACAGATATCGTATGGGAAATAACGATATATATATCTATATCTTTCAAATTTCCATAACAACATCTGTATAATCACGAAATCCCACATCGAAATATTCCGAAGACAATTTCGATTCAAATCCACTCCAATGCAATCATTGGAAATTCTGGTTATGTTTAAAACCCTTTTCCAATTCAATTTATTTATTTAAAAATAAATAGAATTATATTTCTAGTTCAAAACTAGTTCATTTCGATAAAAGTCTATTTTTATCTTTTCAAATATGGAGTTTTTCATCCCAAATCTTCACAAATCATTTCTTATGATTTTACACAAATTATTACCATTTTTAATAATTTTATCAAGGCCCGTACAGTCGATTTCCAACAATGGCCATCGAACTGCACTTACAGCGACCTTTTTCGAATTTGATTTGGACGTATCTCCAAATCCAACCGTTAGATTTCAAATTTCTAATATTCGTTAGAAAGCTCTTTTCGATACGAACCCAACGGTTCCGGTTTTAGGAGAATCCGACGGTCGGATCTCCCGTAATGTCCGTTTGAAATAAATGGTCGAAATTCGCGAACTGCCGCGGCGCGGCGCGTTCTATTCAGGCCATTATATTATATATAATATATATATAATATATATATCGTCGATTTCTATTTAAAACGAATTATATAAATAGTTTTGAATTTTTTTTTCAAAAACATTTTCAACTTCCATTTCAATTCAAATCAAAATTGAATTCTTCTTTATAAATTCGTTTTAAAATCCATTTCTATTCAATTCAAATTTCAATTCAATTTGAATTTATTTCACTTCGCTTTCAATTCAATTCGAATTCGTTTTCAATTCAATTCATTTCGAAATCGTTTTCAATTCTATTCATTTCGAAATCGTTTTCAATTCTATTCATTTCGAAATCGTTTTCAATTCAATTCATTTCGAAATCGTTTTCAATTCAATTCATTTCGAAATCGTTTTCAATTCAATTCATTTCGAAATCGTTTTCAATTCAATTCATTTCGAAATCGTTTTCAATTCTATTCATTTCGAAATCGCTTTCAATTCTATTCATTTCGAAATCGTTTTCAATTCAATTCATTTCGAAATCGTTTTCAATTCAATTCATTTCGAAATCGTTTTCAATTCAATTCATTTCGAAATCGTTTTCAATTCAATTCATTTCGAAATCGTTTTCAATTCTATTCATTTCGAAATCGCTTTCAATTCTATTCATTTCGAAATCGTTTTCAATTCAATTCATTTCGAAATCGTTTTCAATTCTATTCATTTCGAAATCGCTTTCAATTCTATTCATTTCGAAATCGCTTTTCAATATTCATTTTAAAATGAATAAAATCGATATAAATATCGTTCACGTCAAAATGGCGTCAATCTAATCCTCACGGCTTCACATATTTCTATTTTCAAATATTCTATTTCAAATATTTCTATTTCAAATATTTCTATTTCAAATATTTCTTTTTTTTTCGAAGCTGGAATGAGGCCCAATCAATTACCATATAATGTTAATTATATGGATTTTCTACAACACATGTATATATCAACAACGATGAATAATCAACCATCAACCAAAGTGCACTACACTGTATAAGCATCAAATATAGACATTTAACGCTTATAGCAGCTTGTCAATCAATCGATCGACATATTTAATCAATCAGGATGAGTGAACTTCAAATTTCATCCTAACACCCGTGTGGGGTTTCAAACAATCAAACACATATTTTATTTGTGCAGTTAGGCGATGTGTAAAATTTATCGACCCAATCAACGTCATTCAAATAGGTGTACATAAACAAACCGTCTGGTTTGTAAATGAATATTTATTTATTCACATTCACGTTAAAAATTATATTTTTAACGATAACACATTTTATTTTAACATATGAATTTCTATTCAGTTCATTCGTTAAATAAAATGCTATTTTTATTTTTCTAACTTATTTTAGAAAATTTCGGCGGCATAACGGCACGATACTAGAAACGGGACAAGGCCTAGCCTTATCCCCGGTCTAGTGAAGGCCCACGCCATTCACACATCAATCAAATCAATTCGTTATGCAAACCACAAACTTTGGAGTAAGGGTCTAACCTAGCCTTACTCCTTCGCCTTATAACGGCGCACGTCTAATCCTAACCAATTTATCGATTCAATTTTTCACACCACAAACCACATTCAAACCAATATCGCAATCAATCACCAAACAGTCAAACAAACAAGTCCATGGTCTGTGGACGATTGTGTCGGGTGCTACTAAGCACCGTCTGCATCCTAGTATATATATATATAACTAGAAATAAAATAGAAAGGTGAGAAATTCTCACTTATAGCTATCCTAGCTCCACGGCTCTTCTTTTGCAGAAGTCTTCGTCGTTTCGCCTTTTTGTCACCTTCGTTGCTGCTTTCACTACATACGTAAAAATCACATTTTTACTTCGCTATTCAATATTCATAAAAATCGAATTTTTACTATGTTATTCAATATATAAAAATCACATTTCATTTCGAAGTTCAATATATAAAAATCGAATTTTTATTTCAAAGTTCAATAGATAAAAATCGAATTTTTATTTCAAAGTTCAATACTTAAAAATCGAATTTTTATTTCAAAGTTCAATAGATAAAAATCGAATTTTTATTTCAAAGTTCAATACTTAAAAATCGAATTTTTATTTCAAAGTTCAATAGATAAAAATCGAATTTTTATTTCAAAGTTCAATACTTAAAAATCGAATTTTTATTTTGCTTTTCAATATATAAAAATATGATTTTTATCTCTAAAGAAATCTGTTTTCAATACCTTTTTAAAAATCTGTTTTTATATCTTTTAAAAAATCTGTTTTTATATCTTTTAAAAAATCTGTTTTTATATCTTTTAAAAAATCTGTTTTTATATCTTTTAAAAAAAATCTGTTTTTATATCCTTAAAAAAAATCTGTTTTATTTTCTAAACAAAAAAACAGTTTTATACGAATTAAAATAAAAATAAAACATAATAAAATACTTACAGTGGGGATTTGGGGAGAGGGGGGGCTACTGCACTGGAGATGGAGGGGTGGAGGGGTTGCTTCGCTGGTGGTCTGTAGGCGTCGAGCTAGGGTTTGAAGGAGTGGGTCGCGGTGGCACAAGGAGGCGGGATGGACGGGTGATGTGGCGGCCTCGATTCTGGCGCGAGGGTTTGGGGGTCTTCGCGGTTTGACTGGAGGGAAGGGGATCGGGGAAGGAGGAGGAGGATAACGGGAGGGCGGCGGCGGCGATGGTTGGACGGTGGGGCGCCTCCGTCTTCTTCTTTTTTTTTTCCTTTTAAAATTCGATTCTGAAAAGTTTTAAGGGGGGGGGGGTCGGTTGATAAGGAGGAAGGGTTATTATATTTTTTTTTTTATTATTTATTATTTAATTCAATTTAAAGTTGACTTTCTGTTTTAACTCGAAATCAAGTCCACCGACTGTCGCCCCTAGCTAATTACCCCCATTCCGAACACAATGGGATAGGCATCGCAAGCTGATTCGACTGTTTGAATCAGTTTTCGTTGAATTTACATTTAAACCACTATATTGAATTTTAAACGTACATTTCAAATTACCGGGGTCACATATTAACTAGAAAAATTCCCGAAAAATATTTTCTAGCTTCGTATTGACGATACGGTCCTAATAAAACTAGTTTCGTCGAATTCTGAGACCGCTAGAAAAATGGCCATTTTCCAGTCGATTGAAATCAACTGAAACTGGTCAAACGCGTTTTCCTTTGCCACGCTCACATATTGATTCGAAAAATTATGAAATTTGAAACCTAGCAATAACTCGACATCCCGGACCCAACAAAACTGGTTTCGTCGAATTCCGAGGTCATTTGCAAAATGTCCATTTTTAAGGGCCTGAATTCCATAGCGACTATTCAGAATTTTCAACTGGACATATCTTTTGATTCCCGCCATGAAATTTTGATTTCCCGGATTCGTTGGAAAGATATTATCAATTAGATTCTAATATTTTTGGTTTCACTAAAATCCGGATTGTTTTGCACCCGGTACATTCAATTGAAGTTTGAAATCGAATTATCGAACTACCGCGCCATTTTCAATTCTATTTATAATCATATATAAATATTTATATTCAAAACAAATTTCTCGTCGATATTATTTAAAATAATTCATTTTAAATAATCAAAATTCACTAGAATTGCCAAAATAAAAATTTCAAACTGGCTCGCATTTTACGGGTTGTTACAATCTCCCCCACTTAAAACTTTTCTTCCCCGAAAAGGAACAAAGTCGAAAGTGGTTTGATTATTCAGCTCTACGTTCGATCTGGCTTCCATTCTCCAACTCTTTAGTTTCTGAGAATTTTCAAAATTTCAAAAATTTGGCTAACACCCTAAATTTTCGAAAAATTTCGCCATAACCTCCCCTGCAATGGGAGCATCGGGGAATTTCAAATAGCTTCCCCGGTCCTTCAGATCTCAAAAAGAAAAAGAAAAAGCCAAGCGGCTAGCCAATAGGCTCACAAAATCATCATCACCCAAACAAAACAGGAAATTATGTAGTAAACATGTACCTATTTGTCGGGCAAACAAATTTTATTCTCTGCTCTGGCCTCCTTGCTATGACCTGTTCAATGATATACATGTATATGCAAGCAAATGCGACCAAATTTCAATACAATTCATTATTCGATTTAAATGAGGCATAATGGTTCAAAATTATCAAACAACTAAACAAACAACACAAACATCAATCAATTAGTGAATTAGAGTTTCAAATTCATAACTTTGATACATATACAAAAATCATGTTTTGATGCCAAATCACAACAATAAGCCCTATCTAATTTTGATTCTCACACCAGTCAATAGGAAGTATATAGATATTACACGTTCGTCACTCGAATATAAATTCTAATGATGGAGCTCCATCGTCAAAATCATCTCCGGGCGATTAGAGTGTAATTCTATATCTATCCAATATATCAAAACTTCGAATACACGCTAGCTAGGCGCATACGCAAAAATCTTTATATTTTGGATTGTCCTAATCAATATAAAATATATAATCAAATACGAATAATTGATTTAAATTTTCAAAACAAAAATTTGTTTTCATTTTAAAAATATACTCTTCACACTCGTTCTAGGATACTACTGATCCCATCTCTAACGAGTCATTCTAATTGGATATTACTAATCCACTATCTGATGAATTCTTTCGTATGGTTCTAATGTGCCCTGTTCTTTGAGCTTTGTAAACCAAAGCTCTGATACCAACTGTAACGAGATGGAATTTCGCTCGGTCCGAACCAGTCGCTAAACCGATCCAGGCCTTTCGAAACGCCCTATCGTTTGAGAACAGGACAAAACAGAACGCATACAAAGAACATTTCATTGCATATAACCACAATGCATCAGATTACAAGAATATACAGAGTATAAATGAATATTACACAGAAATATCAGAGATTTAAATTACATTTAAATACATAGCAGCGGAAAATAATACAATACACAACCAGAATGAGATATACGGATACAAAGCTTTCCGGATATCGTTCCAGCTGTAAACCAGGATCCTGTGAATAAAAATCTGCAAAACCAAAACTACTAGCTGCCCGTGTCAAAATAAGGGCACCCAGAGTTTAGGTTAAAACAATAAACTCCAGGTCAGTCATGTGACTGGTGTGAGAACTAAAACAGTTATTAATCTTTATTCTAAATCATTAGGTAAATCAAGGGACCACGCCGTATAACACGGAACGGGTTTCCTCCCAAGAATACCAGTGCATAAAACAAACAGCGCAATGCTAAATAAAGAAAAATGAAGCTGTTATAAGACCCAGGTCCTATCACACAATGCAACGCAAGCCGGGGGATAGGGTTTTCCCTTATAACAGCCAAAGAATGCTTGATACGTTTAAAACAAATCATTTGATACTATAATAAGTGCATATTGTATAAAACAACTTCAAATCATAAGTATCAATCATAAGCGGCATGGGTACCATATATCATGTCGCCATATATAGGTTTACAAATAAAACCGCAAAGTCACGTATTTGGAAATTGGATTTCCGTCTATGAACCGAGGCCAGGGATCGTCCTCTACCGATTCGAGACAATCTAGCCTACCATGTCTCAGGAACAGCCGCAACTGCCCCCTGGATCGTCAGGGCCGGTCCACCGATGTGGATTATTATGCCTGAACAATACGTCTCCCCGCCCTTTGGGGCGCAAACGAGCCAACGAATGACTCCATCGGTTCGAGAACGACCGATCAATCCGAGGCGCCTCGCAACAGCAACAACCACATAAGTCAAACTCGTCAGGGCGTGTAAAACCACTGACGCCACTTCTAGCTAGAAAGAAACGCAAGTCCTCCCTGATGTCCTCTCCCGTTTTTGGTTCATACCGGGTGTGAAACTCGCGGAGTAAACGTTACACAAAGCTACGCCACAAAGGCCGTGCTTTGATCACCAACCACAAGACTTTGCTTTTCAACAGAAGCCTTGATCATTTGCATCTTAGCATGCCACACAGGCAAATCATCCTATGCAACCGATATCAGTCACACAGAATGAAATCCGATGTCAGACACACAGTCCATTTACAAGTCCGTTCTGGGTCTGAACGAAACCGGAGGCACCTAGTACCTCGCATATCCATCGATCTCCAAGTACGTCTGGACGATCACCAACTGTTTCCATCTTCTTGGGTGTACAGCCCAATCAAGATCATCAGTTGTCACCCAAATGACGTGAAGACCTCCTGTCTTCGACCATCGTCTTCATCTTCGACTTATCGTCGTATCAGTTATCCAGAATGGGATAAACCCGGTCTTTCCGAATAACTCGCGTATATTTTAAATAAGTGTTACACAAACACAACATACGCCTCATTCCAATTCATTAGTCACTAACCGTAAATTAATCAAGAGAATAATTCCCCAAATATTAACCCCGAAGGCCGAAACCAACATCAGATCAATATCCAGAAAACCATTCTGCTTGGCTAACCGCCAGTTAGTTTCTAAATTTCACATTCAAATCTAATTAAAGATTTAACTATCGCCTGGAGCAAAACTGGTGATACTCCATTCTCGGTCTTTTCAATCTAATTAAAGATTCATTAAAACTCCACTTAGTTTTAATCTGTGACTGGGTTAAAGAATCAGTGTCATTTAAAACACGGCTCACGATAAACCCAAAGTCACATCCCATTAATTATCGGGTTAAAGAACAAGTGTTATTTAAAACACTGTTCACGATAAACCCAAAAATCAATATCCAGTCAATTCCAATTAAATATTATTTAATTGGTACACTTCATTAAATCTAAATAAAAAGATTTAATCTTTTCTCAACTGGGTTCAAGAACAGTGTTAGTGAAGACACCATTCACGACAAACCCAAATCACATTCATTAATTATCGGGTTAAAGAACAAGTGTTATTTAAACACTGTTCACGATAAACCCAAAAATCAATATCAATTCAATTCCAATTAAATATTATTTAATTGGTACACTTCATTAAATCTAAATAAAAAGATTTAATCTTTTCTCAACTGGGTCCAAGAACAGTGTTAGTGAAGACACCATTCACGACAAACCCAAATCACATTTGATATTCAACACAAGGCTCTGAATAGAAAATATCCCGGCTTATATTCAATATCAAATTCTCTGACAGACAGATATCGTATGGGAAATAACGATATATATATCTATATCTTTCAAATTTCCATAACAACATCTGTATAATCACGAAATCCCACATCGAAATATTCCGAAGACAATTTCGATTCAAATCCACTCCAATGCAATCATTGGAAATTCTGGTTATGTTTAAAACCCTTTTCCAATTCAATTTATTTATTTAAAAATAAATAGAATTATATTTCTAGTTCAAAACTAGTTCATTTCGATAAAAGTCTATTTTTATCTTTTCAAATATGGAGTTTTTCATCCCAAATCTTCACAAATCATTTCTTATGATTTTACACAAATTATTACCATTTTTAATAATTTTATCAAGGCCCGTACAGTCGATTTCCAACAATGGCCATCGAACTGCACTTACAGCGACCTTTTTCGAATTTGATTTGGACGTATCTCCAAATCCAACCGTTAGATTTCAAATTTCTAATATGCGTTAGAAAGCTCTTTTCGATACGAACCCAACGGTTCCGGTTTTAGGAGAATCCGACGGTCGGATCTCCCGTAATGTCCGTTTGAAATAAATGGTCGAAATTCGCGAACTGCCGCGGCGCGGCGCGTTCTATTCAGGCCATTATATTATATATAATATATATATAATATATATATCGTCGATTTCTATTTAAAACGAATTATATAAATAGTTTTGAATTTTTTTTTCAAAAACATTTTCAACTTCCATTTCAATTCAAATCAAAATTGAATTCTTCTTTATAAATTCGTTTTAAAATCCATTTCTATTCAATTCAAATTTCAATTCAATTTGAATTTATTTCACTTCGCTTTCAATTCAATTCGAATTCGTTTTCAATTCAATTCATTTCGAAATCGTTTTCAATTCTATTCATTTCGAAATCGTTTTCAATTCTATTCATTTCGAAATCGTTTTCAATTCAATTCATTTCGAAATCGTTTTCAATTCAATTCATTTCGAAATCGTTTTCAATTCAATTCATTTCGAAATCGTTTTCAATTCAATTCATTTCGAAATCGTTTTCAATTCTATTCATTTCGAAATCGCTTTCAATTCTATTCATTTCGAAATCGTTTTCAATTCAATTCATTTCGAAATCGTTTTCAATTCAATTCATTTCGAAATCGTTTTCAATTCAATTCATTTCGAAATCGTTTTCAATTCAATTCATTTCGAAATCGTTTTCAATTCTATTCATTTCGAAATCGCTTTCAATTCTATTCATTTCGAAATCGTTTTCAATTCAATTCATTTCGAAATCGTTTTCAATTCTATTCATTTCGAAATCGCTTTCAATTCTATTCATTTCGAAATCGCTTTTCAATATTCATTTTAAAATGAATAAAATCGATATAAATATCGTTCACGTCAAAATGGCGTCAATCTAATCCTCACGGCTTCACATATTTCTATTTTCAAATATTCTATTTCAAATATTTCTATTTCAAATATTTCTATTTCAAATATTTCTTTTTTTTTCGAAGCTGGAATGAGGCCCAATCAATTACCATATAATGTTAATTATATGGATTTTCTACAACACATGTATATATCAACAACGATGAATAATCAACCATCAACCAAAGTGCACTACACTGTATAAGCATCAAATATAGACATTTAACGCTTATAGCAGCTTGTCAATCAATCGATCGACATATTTAATCAATCAGGATGAGTGAACTTCAAATTTCATCCTAACACCCGTGTGGGGTTTCAAACAATCAAACAAATATTTTATTTGTGCAGTTAGGCGATGTGTAAAATTTATCGACCCAATCAACGTCATTCAAATAGGTGTACATAAACAAACCGTCTGGTTTGTAAATGAATATTTATTTATTCACATTCACGTTAAAAATTATATTTTTAACGATAACACATTTTATTTTAACATATGAATTTCTATTCAGTTCATTCGTTAAATAAAATGCTATTTTTATTTTTCTAACTTATTTTAGAAAATTTCGGCGGCATAACGGCACGATACTAGAAACGGGACAAGGCCTAGCCTTATCCCCGGTCTAGTGAAGGCCCACGCCATTCACACATCAATCAAATCAATTCGTTATGCAAACCACAAACTTTGGAGTAAGGGTCTAACCTAGCCTTACTCCTTCGCCTTATAACGGCGCACGTCTAATCCTAACCAATTTATCGATTCAATTTTTCACACCACAAACCACATTCAAACCAATATCGCAATCAATCACCAAACAGTCAAACAAACAAGTCCATGGTCTGTGGACGATTGTGTCGGGTGCTACTAAGCACCGTCTGCATCCTAGTATATATATATATAACTAGAAATAAAATAGAAAGGTGAGAAATTCTCACTTATAGCTATCCTAGCTCCACGGCTCTTCTTTTGCAGAAGTCTTCGTCGTTTCGCCTTTTTGTCACCTTCGTTGCTGCTTTCACTACATACGTAAAAATCACATTTTTACTTCGCTATTCAATATTCATAAAAATCGAATTTTTACTATGTTATTCAATATATAAAAATCACATTTCATTTCGAAGTTCAATATATAAAAATCGAATTTTTATTTCAAAGTTCAATAGATAAAAATCGAATTTTTATTTCAAAGTTCAATACTTAAAAATCGAATTTTTATTTCAAAGTTCAATAGATAAAAATCGAATTTTTATTTCAAAGTTCAATACTTAAAAATCGAATTTTTATTTCAAAGTTCAATAGATAAAAATCGAATTTTTATTTCAAAGTTCAATACTTAAAAATCGAATTTTTATTTTGCTTTTCAATATATAAAAATATGATTTTTATCTCTAAAGAAATCTGTTTTCAATACCTTTTTAAAAATCTGTTTTTATATCTTTTAAAAAATCTGTTTTTATATCTTTTAAAAAATCTGTTTTTATACCTTTTAAAAAATCTGTTTTTATATCTTTTAAAAAAAATCTGTTTTTATATCCTTAAAAAAAATCTGTTTTATTTTCTAAACAAAAAAACAGTTTTATACGAATTAAAATAAAAATAAAACATAATAAAATACTTACAGTGGGGATTTGGGGAGAGGGGGGGCTACTGCACTGGAGATGGAGGGGTGGAGGGGTTGCTTCGCTGGTGGTCTGTAGGCGTCGAGCTAGGGTTTGAAGGAGTGGGTCGCGGTGGCACAAGGAGGCGGGATGGACGGGTGATGTGGCGGCCTCGATTCTGGCGCGAGGGTTTGGGGGTCTTCGCGGTTTGACTGGAGGGAAGGGGATCGGGGAAGGAGGAGGAGGATAACGGGAGGGCGGCGGCGGCGATGGTTGGACGGTGGGGCGCCTCCGTCTTCTTCTTTTTTTTTTCCTTTTAAAATTCGATTCTGAAAAGTTTTAAGGGGGGGGGGGGTCGGTTGATAAGGAGGAAGGGTTATTATATTTTTTTTTTTTTATTTATTATTTAATTCAATTTAAAGTTGACTTTCTGTTTTAACTCGAAATCAAGTCCACCGACTGTCGCCCCTAGCTAATTACCCCCATTCCGAACACAATGGGATAGGCATCGCAAGCTGATTCGACTGTTTGAATCAGTTTTCGTTGAATTTACATTTAAACCACTATATTGAATTTTAAACGTACATTTCAAATTACCGGGGTCACATATTAACTAGAAAAATTCCCGAAAAATATTTTCTAGCTTCGTATTGACGATACGGTCCTAATAAAACTAGTTTCGTCGAATTCTGAGACCGCTAGAAAAATGGCCATTTTCCAGTCGATTGAAATCAACTGAAACTGGTCAAACGCGTTTTCCTTTGCCACGCTCACATATTGATTCGAAAAATTATGAAATTTGAAACCTAGCAATAACTCGACATCCCGGACCCAACAAAACTGGTTTCGTCGAATTCCGAGGTCATTTGCAAAATGTCCATTTTTAAGGGCCTGAATTCCATAGCGACTATTCAGAATTTTCAACTGGACATATCTTTTGATTCCCGCCATGAAATTTTGATTTCCCGGATTCGTTGGAAAGATATTATCAATTAGATTCTAATATTTTTGGTTTCACTAAAATCCGGATTGTTTTGCACCCGGTACATTCAATTGAAGTTTGAAATCGAATTATCGAACTACCGCGCCATTTTCAATTCTATTTATAATCATATATAAATATTTATATTCAAAACAAATTTCTCGTCGATATTATTTAAAATAATTCATTTTAAATAATCAAAATTCACTAGAATTGCCAAAATAAAAATTTCAAACTGGCTCGCATTTTACGGGTTGTTACAAATCAGACCCAACAAATTACCATAAAATTTATTTGTATGGATTTCATACAACACATGTACAAAACAATAATAATAAACAATCAACCATCATCCAGAGTGCACTACTCAACTGCATAAGCATAAAATATAAATAATTAACGCTTACAACAGTCTATCAACCAATTTATTGACATAGAACTAAACAATTGGGATTAGTGTACGTCAAATATCATCCTAATACCCGTGTGGGGTTTTAACCATCAAATAATAATTCTTATTTGTGCACTTGGGCAATTGTAAAATTTATCGACCCAATCGATATCACAAAAATAAGCAAGCATAAACAAGTCGTCCGACTTGTAAATGGATGTGTAAACTTATTTTTAACTATGCAATAATTATTCTATTTATCGCAGTTATATGCTAAAAATAATATTTTCAATTACCTAAATTTTTCTAACACTTTTTAGAAAATTTCGGTAGCATAACGGCAGCATAACACTTATAGTTGCCTTATCCCTCGCCTAATACTGGCTCGTGCCATACACAAACCAAATTCAATCAATTCCATTCACATTCCAAACCAAATCCAAACAAATAAATCAATCAATATCCAAATTTCCACAATACAACCCAAACAATTAACCATGGTTTGTACAATAAAACATTGTCGGGGGCTACTAACCCCCGTCTGCATCCTAGTATAAATATATTTAACTATTAATAAATTTAGGTGAGAAAGAGTTCTCACCTTTGGTTTCCATTCCGCCTGTCCTTATTAAACGGTTTTTGGATTTACCCTAGCGTGTTGTATTCTTTGCCATGATTTTAACGTAATCTGTTTACGCAGTTTATATTAAAAGTCACATTTTTAATAACGCTTCATATATTTAAAAATCACATTTTTAATAATGTTTCATATATTTAAAAATCACATTTTTAATACAATGCTATATACATAAAAATTAAATTTTTATTCAATGTTATATATATATATATGTATATATATATATTAAAAGTTTCATATTTAAACCGCTTTACAAATATTAAAAATCCTATTTTTATTCTATGCTTATATATATAAAAATCACATTTTTATAATGCTACTATATATGTAAAAATCATATTTTTATATCACTATCATATAAATAAAAACCATATTTTTATATCCCTAATATATAAATAAAAACCATATTTTTATATCGCTATTATATAAAAAAATATCATATTTTTAACCGACTATATTTACAATTAAAAATCACATTTTTATTCAATGATATTTCATATAAAATTCACATTTTTATTCACATAAATAAATAAAAATAAAAACTCCTCGGCGGAATTGGGGGTGGGGATGGCGGCGCTGGAGTCTATAGGTGGCGGGGGTGTGGTCAGGCGACTAGCGATGGGGGTCTAGGGTGGCCGGTGGTGGTGCTGGGCGTCCACGGCGACGGGCGCGACGGTGGGGAGGCTGAGGGAGGCGGACTGGAGGAGTGGCGGTGGTATTGAGGGAGGGAACGACAGGATTTTAGATAAAAGGGGGCACAGTTTTTCTATGAAGGGAGAATTAGGGTTTAACCCCTATTTTATTTTTTATTTTCTCCTAAAAAGTTAATTTTTTATTTGAACTCCAAACCGAACCCACGACTGTCGTCCCCTGCTAATTACGCCCATTCCAAACACAATGGGATATGTCCCGTAAGCTAATTTGACAATTTCGATCAGTTTTCATTAAAATTAAAATATAAATTAATATAACGTTCAAAATTGATTAGAATGTACATTTTAATTTACCAGGGCCACATACTGACTCCAAAAATTCCACAAAAATAAATCTTGCTATGTTTTGACGATAGGTCCTAACAAAACTAATTTCGTTGAATTTGGAGGCAGTTTGAAAAATGGCCATTTTCCAATCGATTAAATTCAAACTGAAATTACCAAACACATTTAAATTCACCACGCTCACATATTAATTCCAAATTATGAAATTTGGAATCGAGCAATAATTTGACATTTTGGATCCAACAAAAGTGGTTTTGTCGAAAATGGAGGTCGTTTGCAAAATGACTATTTTTAAGGGCTATATATTATATAAAATATATATAAATTACATAACGACTATTCTGAATTTTAAATTGGACATAACTTTCAATTCTTGTTATGAAATCTCAGTTTTTCACATTCGTTAGAAAGATTTAATTAAACAGATTCAAATACTTTTGGTTTTACTGAAATCTGATTTATTTTGAATCATGTACATTCAATTGAAATTTGAAATCGAATTTTCAAACTACCGCGCTATTTCAGACTCGTTTTATAATTAAAATAAATTTTTGTGTTCTAACTTCGATTTAAATAAACTTTTAGTTGTTATTATTTAAAATAAATCATTTTAAATATTCAAAATCCGTTAAAATTGCTAAAATAAATATTTTAAATTGGTTCTAAAAATCCGGGTTGTTACACTTTTCGTCCTCGAAAAGGAGCGGATCTGAAAGTTGTTTAACTAACCAACTCAACTTTCATTCTGGCTTTCATTCTTAAACTTTTCAATTTCTAATAATTTCCTAATTTCTCAAAAATTTGGCTAACACCCTAAGTTTTCGAAAATTTTCGCCATAACCTCCTTTGTACGAGGAGACCTTGAAAACCGCAACTTGCCTCACAGGGCCCTCATCAATCCAAAAGATAAGGCCCTGCGGCCAGCCAATCGGCTCATAAAATCATCAAAACCCAAGAAAATAGCAAACATGTACATATTTGTCGGGCTACAATTTTATTCCTCTTCTTAGCTTCCATGCTATGACCTGTTCACACATATATATGTACATGTATGCAATTCCAATCAATTTTCAACTCGGTTCAATATTTGATTCGATTTGGCTTAATTTCTCTTATTGGTACAATCATTCCAACACTTTTATTTAGTTAAACAAATAATCAAACATCACAACCAACAATCAATTAGTTGATTATTTTTTCAATCATCTAACATTCATATATAGTCAAAATCATATTTTCAGTATCAAAACACAAAAAATAACCCTATCTAAGGTTTTGGTTCTCACACCAGCCAAATGGAATCATATAGATATCCCACTTTCGAAACTCAAACACAAATGCTGATGATGATATATCAGACATCAGAATCATCTTTGGGCGACTAGAGTGTAATTCTATATCTACCTAGTATATTTGAGGCTTCGAATACATGTTAATTACGCGTATATTCAAAATCTTCATATACTCGATTGTCCAAAATAAAATAAAACAATATACTTAAATACGATAATAGGGCATAAATTTTCAAATCAAAAATTGTTTTCACTTTTATTTTAAAAATAACACTCTTTGAAACTCATTCTAGGATACTACTAATCCCATCTCTAATGAGTCATTCTCATTGGATATTACTAATTCAATCTCTGATGAATTCTTTCATTTGATTCTAATGTGTCTTGTTCTCAAGCTCTATAAACCAAAGCTCTAATACCAAACTGTCACGATCCGAAATCCCCCAACCTTCGAAGAGACGGATAAAGTCGGATTGAGTTAAGAACACGACAAATCGGAACACAGACGACATAACATTTCATTGCTATTACAACAATTTACATCAGAGTACAAGAATCGGATTATGAATAAATATTACACAGCATATATAAAATAATATCAGAGGTTAAAATACAAAGCAGCGGAAAAATAATACATAACACAACTGAAAGAAATACATAGATACAGAGCTTTCTGAATATAGCTTCAGCTGCAAATCCAGGATCCTAATAAAATGATCTCTGCAAATACCAAAACTACTAGCTGCTCGTGTTGAAAATAGGGGCACCCAGAGTTTAGGTAGAAACAGTAAACTCTGAGTCAGTGATGAGACTGGTGTGAGAACTAAAACAGTTATTAGCTTGATTTTAAAGTTAGGTGAATCACGGGACCATACCATATAACACGGAACGGGTTTATCCCCGATAAACACCAGTGCATAAAACAAACAGTGCAATGCTAAACAGAAAAATGAAGCTATTATAAGACTCAGGTCCCATCACACAATGAACGCAGTCAAGGATAGAGTTTTCCCTTATAATAGCCAAATATGCTTGATACGCGAAATTTCATCTTTTATTATTACTGTAAGTGAAGAAATCAACTTCAAATATAAATGTATTAATCATAGGAGGCGTAGGTATCATTATATTACGTCACCATATATATATTTACAACTAAAATCGTGAAATCACATGTTGGAAATTGGGTTTCCATCTATGAACCAAGGCAAGCGAACGTCCTTACCGATTCGAGACTCTCTAGCCCTAGCCTCAGGATACAGTCGCAACTGCACCTGCGGTTAGAGACAGGGCTGGTCATCCGTCAATGATTGGCAATACCATAAACTATATGTTAGCATGCCCTTTGGGGAATAAAACCAGATCAGTATATCGACCATAACATTAATCGGCCCCGTAGTGACCATTATATGTAAGGCGCCTCGCTTCCTATCAAGTAATAGTAAGCAACATCCGCATGAGTAAACAGTCTAGCTACATACCATGAAGTTACTCCTAGCTAAAAACTAATATTTGTCCATTTCCCTGAAGTCCTTATCCCGTTTCTAGTTCATACAGGGGTGTGAAGCTCAGCAATTATCTCTACACAAAGCTATACTAATTAAAGCTGTGCTTTGATCATCAACCACAATACTCCACTTTTTAACAAAAGCCTTGATCATTTGCATCTCAACATGCCACATTGTCATTCCAAACCATACCAATGATTTCCACCAATATATAACCTCTAAGCTCGTACATCTTAGAGAAGGGAGTTAAGCAAGAGAATAAATTGTCCGCCACAAAACAAATATATATATATATATATAGCAGAGATCAACAAATACCATATAAAGGAATCAGTGTCAGACACACCATCCATTTACAAGTCCATTCCAGGTCTGAATGAAACCAGAGGCATATTATTCTTCATTCTGTATGTCCAATACAGGAGAGAGGCCCTCGCATATCCGGTCGATCTTCAAGTACGTCTGGACGATCACCACTTATTACCTTGTCTTAGGTGTATATCCCAATCAAGACATCAATAATCATCCAAATGATGTGAAGATCTCCGGTCTTCGACCACCATCTTCATTGTTGACTTATCGTCGTATCAGTTATTCAGAATGAGATAAACTCGGTCTTTCTGAATAACTCGCGTATCTTATAAACTTTTGCTATAAAACACAACATACGCCTCATTCCAATCCAGAATATACTTTTATTCAAATATTCTTTTCACAATTTAAACCAAATTAAGGTTTTCCAAACTAGTCGGGATTAGCACACCTTACCGAAGTAATTTTTTATTTTATTTCCCAATCCCAACCTATTCATCCCATGGAGCAAAACTGGTTGTGCTCCATATCTAACACCATGGTGTTATCGGTAAAATTAGGTACCATTTCACGTCCAAATCTAATTAAAGATTTAACTATCGCTCGGAGCAAAACTGGTGATACTGCATTCTCGATTGTTTCCCAAATTTTATAATTTAAATTATCACCTTCCCATTTCAATCTTATTAAAGATTCATTAAAACTCCACTTATTTTTAATCTTCCCAAAAACCATTGTTAATGATTATTTAACTTTGGGAAATCAAACATGCCGCATCGACAATCTGACCATACTACTAATTTCTGCCAATATATAACCTCTAAGCTCGTATGTCTCAGACAAGAGTGTTAAGCAAGAGAATAAATTCTCCGCCACCAAACAGATATGTATTTAGCAGAGATCAACAATATAGTTCGAAATACAATGTTAGACATGCAATCCTTTAACTGGGTTAAAGAATCAATGTTATTTAAAACACGGTTCACGATAAACCCAAAATCACATTCCATTAATTATGGAATCTTCACGGGAAACAGATCAATATATAATCGATATCAATTTCCATATCCGACTAATAATGTAAATGGAATAACGAGATAGCCTTTTAAATTCCATATATATTAACAACCTTTCTCCACAGAAGCTCACTTTGATTATTACCAAATCGAATTCCATTCAATTTCAGTTTACTATATTAAATTGGAAAACTCTACTTTGGAAAATTTCCATTAAATCTTAATAAAAGATTTATATATTCCAAATCACATTTCATTGTTAATCGGGTTAAATAATGAATGTCGTTAAAAACACAGTTCATAATAAACCCAATTCACATTTCATTTTATTCCAATTACTAAATATAACTAGAAACTCTAATAACCTTCAATAAAAAATTTATTCTTTTCACACGGGTTTAAGAACAGTGTTACTGAAGATACCATTCACGACAAACCCAAAATCCAATTTGATATTAAATACAAGGCTCTAAATAGAAATTATATCGGCTTATATTCAATATCAAATTCTGAAACCAACACATATCGTATGAGGAATAACGATATATATCTAGCTTCCAAATTCCTCCACAATATCCGTATAGTCACGGAATCCAATATCAAAGTTCCTGAAGATGATTTCTATTCAAATCCATTCCAATTCATATATTGGAAATTTCTAGTTTTTATTAAAACCCTTTATAAATCCAATTTATCGATTTAAAAAGTTGGATTATTTTTCTAGTTAATAACTAGTTCATTTTGATAAAAACATATTTTTATCTCCACAAATGTGGAATTTTACATCCAACTTCTTTCCAAATCATTTATTATGATTTTACAAATTATTATTATTTTTAATAATTTTATCAAGACCCATACAGTCGGTTTCTAATAACGGCCATTGAACAGTATCCATAACGACCTTTTCCAAATTTGATTTGGACATAATTCCAAATCCAACCGTTCGATTCCAATCACTTATATTCGTTGGAAATATCTTTTCAATACGAACCAAACGGTTCCGGTTTTAGGAGAATCCGACGGTCAGATCTCCCGTAATGTCAATTTGAAGCCAATGGTCGAAATTCGCGAACGATCGCAGCGCGGCGCGTTCTATTCAGGCCATTAATATATATATATATATATATATATATAATATTTTTCCATTCAAAGCATAATTTATAAATTTGTTCTAAAATGATTCCCACTTTCATTTCAATTTTAAATCAAAATTGAATATGCCTTATCGTAAATATATAAATGATAATATTTTCAAAATATCAGATTTTGAAATCTTTTCCTTTTCGATATTCATTATGAAAATGAATAAAATCGATATAAATATCGTCCGCGTTAAAATGGCACAAATCTAATCAACATGGCTTCACATATTTTAATATTTTCGCATCCATCCAAAATCGGACATCAAAATCACACTTTGATTATTCACTGAATATTATTTAAAAATATTCGTTAATTCTGATCTGGAATCAGACTCAATCAATTACCATATAATTTTAGTTATATGGATTTCATACATCGCATGTATACAACAATAACGATAAACAATCATTAAAAATTCATACAACATACAGAGTGCATTTTACAACTATATAAGCATTAAAATAAATAAATAACGCTTGTACAGTCTGTCAAACCATCGATTGACATACCACTAATTATTGGGATCAGGGTATGTCAAATATCATCCCAATACCCATGTGGGGTTTTCAAACAACAAATACTGATTATTATTTGTGCAGTTGGGCAACGTGTAAAAATTATCGTCCCAATCAAGATCAATTAAATAGGTGTACATAAACAAACCATCCGATTTGTAAATGAATATTTATTTTATTTCAGGAGAATTTTATACAGTTTATATAAATAATTTATATATTGCCTATATAAATAATTTATACAACACACACACATATATATATTATTTACTCCATTTCAATATCACAATACACAATACACTCAATTTTTCACACAATACAATCAAATCACACAAATCAACCATGGTTTGTACAAAAAGTAGTGTCAGGAGTACTAAGCCCCGTCTGCAACCTATTATATAATAAATGTAAAATAATTTGAGTGAGAGAGAGTCCTCACCGTCGGTTTCCACTCTGTCATTCTTTAAAGGACGGTTTGGACTTTTGTTTTGTTTCCAGTGCGTAGTGTTCTCCACCATGATCCCAAAGCAATCTGTTTCACGCGATAAATATTAAAAATCACATTTTTAATACAGTGCTATTTATTTAAAGATCACATTTTTATTATGCTATATCTATATATTAAAAAAATCCATATTTTTGACACTATGATATATATAGTTTAAAAATCATATTTTTATAAACGATATTTACAACTAAAAACCACATTTTTATTACCATGATATATTTATAAAAATTCGTATTATTATATCGCTACTATATGTATAAAAATTACATTATTTATATTTTTAAAACTATGCTATATATATATATATTTAAAAACCATATTTTTAAACAATGTCTAATTATTTTTAAAAACCATATTTTGAAAGATATGTTTTTACTATTAAAAATCCTACTTTTAAAACATTGCTTACATATATAAAAATTCATATTTGAAAATTCACATTTTTAACACAAAGTTATTTTGTATAAAAATCACATTTTTATAATGTGTTATTATATATAAAAATTACATTTTTTATAAATTCTATTTCATATTAAAAATCAGATTTTTTTTACAAATTAGTTTTCTATGAAAAAATTGTATTTATATAAATTATTATTTCTTTTTAAAAACAATGTTATTTATTTTTTAATTGTAACCAATTACTAATTAAAACCCTACCCTTTGAATCCTTCTTCCCGCAAGCTCTAGGCCCCTTCATTGTTTTTCTGAACCTGTCGTCTTCTTCTTGGAGGTATACGAACCCATTGCCATCTGTAACCCCTAGCCGTCGCGCCACCTAGTAGCCATCAGAGATTGATCAGACCGCCCCCCTGAAGCTGCTGACGTCGCCTGTCACTGCCGTAAGTGTTGGCCCACTCGAGCTCCTCCTTATCGCGGAAAAATGCCTCGAACTTAGCATCGTTGAGGGCTGAAATCACTTGATTCACAAAATCAAATCTTAAAACTATGTATTTAAAGCCCAAAGAATTCTCTACTAATTTCGTTTAAAAACCCTAGCCTAATTTGTGACAATTTGGGAAGGGCCGTCTAATTCTTTTTGAACATTTCTGGTCATGAAAGAGGAAGAAACGATGACAATCAGGGTTTGACCGTGGCGAAATAAAATGAAGGGTTTGACTAGTTTTACCATATATATACTTTTTTATTTCAATTTCATTCATTTATTTCAAAAATTCCAATTTATCGGTTCGAACTCCAAATCAGCCCCAACGATTGTCGCCCCCAGCCAAATACCCCCATTCCAGACACAATGGGATATGTTTCGTAAGCCGATTTGACTTTTTCGATCAGTTTTCGATAAAATTAAATATAAGTAAATATAACGTTCAAAATTGATTTCAACATACATTTTAATTTACCGGGGCCACATACTGACTCGAAAAATTCCAGAAAAATAAATCTTGCTATATTTTGATGATAGGGCCCTAACAAAACAAATTTCATCTAATTTGAAGGCCATTTGAAAAATGGTCATTTTCCAGTCAATTAAATTCAAACTGAAATTACCAAACATGTTTTAATTCACTGCGCACACATATTAATTCCAAAATTATGAAAATTAGAATCTAGCAATAATTTGACATTCCAGATCCAAAAAAAGTGGTTTTGACAAGAACAGATGTCGTTTGCAAAAATGGCTATTTTTAAGGGCTATATATTATTTAAAATATAACTAAATATATATAAATTCCATAGCGACTATTTTAAATTTTAATCTGGACATAACATTCAATTTGTATTATGTAATCTCATTTTTTCTCATTCCTTAGAAAAATATAATTAAACATAATCAAATATTTCTTGTTTCGTCCAATTCTGATTTAAAATGAATTCTACACATTCAATTGAAATTTGAAATCGAATTTTCAAACTACAACGGCGTTTCGGATCGTTTTATAATTAAAGTAAATTTATATGTTCTAACTTCAATTCAAATAAATTTTTAGTCGTTATTATTTAAAATAAATCATTTTAAATATACAAAATCCATTAAAATAGCCAAAATAATTTGTTTGAATTAGTTCTGAAAATCCAGGTTGTTACATACTGGCTTTTGAATGTGATGAATACCCCATACATGATTTGGAGTGATAAGTTTACACTAATCCCAATTGTTTGATTTGCGGTTAATCTATTGATTGACAAGTCTATGTAAATGTTATTGATTTAAGGCTTATACGGTGAATTCTACTCGGTATGCGGATTGGATGTTGCTTGCTGGATGATTGAGTGTTATATAATACACTGATTGAAAATGAACAATAAATACGATTATTGATTCATTGGTTAAGCCTCCATCAATTAGAATGGATTTTTAATGAATATTTTTATAATATAATAATAGGTTGAAAATCAAAGTTTGAATTTGATGGATGGACTTAAAGATTATAAAATATCGGTGAATATTGGTAACTGAAACAAATGGATTTGAATTAACTTTCATCTAGTTAAGGTACGTGTAAGGACCTGGATTTTTAGACCATTCAAATTGATAATGATCCTCAAATGTTGTAACAACCCGAATTTTTATAACATGTTGAAACTAGAAAACAAGGCAGAATTAAATTTTAAAATCCGAATCAGGGGAAACGGGTTACGCCATTGCGTTCGTCTTGAAATTTTACATGAAATAGAGTCCGATTTTTTGAAAATCGGAGTCCGTATGAGGGAGATATGACCCTCCGAAGTTTCAGGAATTTTCAGAATCAAAAATAGCTCGAAATTCGAATTCAAAATTCGAATTCAAACCCCGCAGCAGGCAGGGTGGGAAAACTCCCGCCCATAGGCCAAGTCGACCTGGGGGTCGATAATAGTGTCGACCTCCCAGGGACTAGGTCGACCATAGTGTCGACCTGGGGGTCGTCCTGCCTCCCGAACCACTTTTCTGAACCAGATGCATTCTGATGTATTTAGACTCGTTTTCTATCCAGATTCGTCTGCCTAGTCCTATTTAAACAGCCCCCTAGCCTCATTCTCTCCACACCATTTCTTTATGTCCTTATGCTTCTTCTAAGATAATCAAATAAAAAGGAAGATAAAGGACTGCTCCTTCTCCATCAAGACTACGCTTAGGGATTTGCAAATTGGGGGATTTCAATTAGAACACGGTCGATCAAATAGAGATTCAACAGTCAAATTCTGCTTTCTAATTCTCGATCCACGCACTGTAAGTTCAAGCTACTTTTAGATAAAAGCTGTAAATTTAATATCCATGTGGTAAATTGGAATTGGATCTATGTATGGTAATTGATTCGTATCTATTCTTGTTCATCTTGGATCTTGACTTTCGTAAATATTGCTTTGGACCTATTCATGTTGTAAATCAAACTCTCTCGTGTCTATAACCTTAACATGCCTATGACGTTGAAACTATTGTTAATGGACAAGGACTATGACGGTGAACATAAGACTTCCTATGACTAATATGACCATGCCAATGACTATGACGGTGAACATAAGACTGCCTATGACTAATAAGACTAAGCCTATGCCTATGACGGTGAACGAAAGACTGTTGCCTATGACAGTGACAAGGACAATTGTGGCTAATTAACTATGACTCTTGACTATGAGAATTATTCCCTATGATTATGAACATAAGGCCATTATCTAGGACCATGACTTTGAAACTATTACTATTAATTGCCTATGACTATTGCCAAGAACTACTTTGGATAATTAACCATGACTATTATGATTAATCGCTTAGGATTCTTAGTTACGAAATTTCTACCTATGACAATGACTATTGGGGTTAATTACCTGGGACTATTATAGTTGATTGAAACCCATGTTGTATACCGAATCTGCAGTTTGTTGGATCTCATACCAAGGGTGTGACTTGCTTAGTTTATTCGCTATTATGTACACCAAAACCATGGGATCCATTATTCTTGTATTTGGCTTGCTTTTGCTTGCCTATTCTTTTATGTCAGTGTTTATCATGACCATCATCTTATCTTGGTAGATTTGAAATCCTATATGCCAGTGATGTTGTAACCAATTATCTCAAGTTATATCATACTAGTCTTGTAACCCCTTTTATCGCTTTATACTAGTCCCTTTTGCCTATCATAGTTTTGATGCTATTCCCTCTATTTCGAGATTTGGATTTATTTGTAGTATAGGTCGATTCACGTTCAAGTGCGATGGGAATACGATTTGGGTAGAATAGGAAAAAACATGAATTGGTTATGAACATGAATTATGAACTTGAAAAAAGGAAAAAATTGAAACATGAACGCTGTTATAACTTGAACCTGGATATGGACACGAAGTTGACATCGACATGACACGAAACTTGCCTTGAAAACTTGACATGAACTTGACATGAAACTTGAACATGGTCATGACACTTAGAATGAACATGAAAATGGCCAACTCGAGGTTGGGTTGAGTTTGCAGTGTGAATCTGCCTGGAACCGCCCAGTAAATCCAGTGGCTGCACAAAATAGGATCCAATGTGAGTAGTTGGTCATATCGCGCTTGAAACCCGAGGTTAGACTAAGTTGTGGTGTAAATCTGCACGGAACCGCCCGGCTTATCCAGTGACCAAAAAAACATGTCTAATGTGAGAGGTTAAGGTGCATTAATGAATTAATTCCACATGATAAGGTTAAGTCATGAACATGAAAAACAACACTTAACCAACTTGAGACATGATTTGATAGGGTTAAGTCATGAACCGCTTGAATATACTTAACCGATTTGACATGATGATTTGATAGGGTTAAGTCATGAACTGCTTGAATATACTTAACCGATTTGACATGATGATTTGATAGGGTTAAGTCATGAACCGCTTGAATATACTTAACCAATTTGACACGATGATTTGTAAGGTTAAGTCATGAACCGCTTGAATATACTTAACCAATTTTACACGATGATTTGATGGGGTTAAGTCATGAACCGCTTGAATATACTTAACCAATTTGACCCGATGACTTGATAGGGTTAAGTCATGAACCGCTTGAATATACTTAACCGACTTGACACATGATTCGTAGGGCTAAGTCATGAACTTGAATGACAACACTTAGCCAATTTGACATGACACGTAGATGGGTTAAGTCTCGAATTTAAATGACAACACTTAACCTGCTGGACGGAAATCCTAGTTACGCGGTCCTTTTCAGCAGTAACCCACTTGATGTATCATGGTACCCTGGAACTAGGCAGGGTGGGGCACGATTACTGGGCTGATTGTAAGCGACCAGAACGACGGCTGTGTGGGTGCACCATTGTAGGTTCTAACGGAGTGCGGGCGTGCACACACTCCGGAGTAGAAAAAGCAGGCATTGGGCATCAGTAGGTTTATCTGAGCGTGCTTGATTCGTGTCGATGGTTGGCACCATAGGGCTTGATACACCCTATGGTGGACCTAGCACAGGTGACTACATTTTGTGATTGGGCCGTATGACACAGACACATGAACGAGCTAGGACGTGTAGGGAGCCGATCGATTCATAGATCGATACATGGAATTCGTTAGGTAGCATTATCCCTAGTGGTCCTAGGTGGCGTAAACCCTAATTGAATCTAGAAAACGTTCAATAGGTAGCATAATCCCTAGTGGCCCTAGGTGGCATAAATCCTAGTTGAACATGCGATAGCTCATGATAAGGAAACCTAGCCAGAACAAGGGAGGTGGTCCAAACGATTTCAAGAATGGTGGCACTACGTTGAAGTAGTATAGAAATACGTGATGAAACCCGTACGATATACGGCAAGGGACTGTATATATACATGGAAAGGATGATACGTGTTGGGATACTAGTACAGTTGGTGCAGAGAATTTTGGAAATCAGAGAAAATATATATCATTTTAATGGTGAAGCAGAGAAATCTTGCGATGATAAAAATCTTGCGAAACTATACTTAGTTCATCCTGAATGGGAACCTTGCAATGTTATACATGACAATAATCCTATGATGTTATTCTTAGTTATCATGCCTGTAGCTTATCTTGTCATCATGCTTATGTTTACTTTCAGTTTATTCATGCCATGTTATCTTTACCTGTTTTTATGCTAAAAGTCACTAGGACTTACTCAGTCTTTATGACTGACCCAGTTTGTTTCGCCTCTTTTTTTTCCGTTCCCCTCCCCCCTAGGTTCATAGGGTGAGAACACAGCTTAGTTCGGATCTTACCGAGCTCCAAGTCTATTTCATGAAGGCTTGGATTGCTCTTGGCTATGGCTTGCTTTGCTATTTTATTGGGGAATGATTTACAACTATGGTTTTATGCTTCTTTACTATTGCAAGACAGATTTCGATGTAATGGATTTAGTAGTATTTTGATGTAAAAGGCTTTAGACCTTTCTAGATTTTAAAGCAATGAAATTTGGTTCTTCTTCCGTTGTTTTATATGTTCTATCTTGTAATATTTCTGTGTATACCTAGATAATGCTCCTCCAAAGCTTGTGCATTCCCTTTGTGAGTGACCCTAGCGGAGGTGGGGTGTTACATTTGGTATCAGAGTAGAAGATTACCAGACTAGGCAAAAGTTTTTAAAACCTTTTGAAAATTATTTGCAAAACGTTTACAAAGAAGCATTTTTCTAAAGAAAAGTTTTGTTTTACGAAAGGCATATTCCCCAAAGCCATATGCGCTATCTTTTGATTCTCCCTTTAAGTCTCTTCTCTCATTCTTTTTCACCATAGTTTGTAGGCATGCGACGCATGTCGGAGGGCAAAGTAGTGTCGAACTTCCATCTGTAGCCGCAGTAGTTCCATCTGCATCTAATCTTATTTCAAGCTTTGTAGGCTTGCCGTGCGATGGAAGCAGATTTCGAGAAACTTGTCAACAAGCTATACAAGGATAGTAAGAACAAGGATAAGAACACAAGCCTAAGGATGAGAAACTTGTTGATATGACTGAATCCACGAAGAGGAAAAAGGTGAAAGGAAAGAGGCCAAGTGAAAGAATAATAAATACCCATGACAAGAGGAAATATCTTTAGTATGGAAAAAAAGGGACATGTAATTAAGTATTATAGGACAAGTACAAGGGCAAAGAACAAGATCGTCGAGAGGGCAATTGTATGCTCTCACTACTAGCATACCTAAGAGTGGTGGTAACGTTTCTGTTAAAAGTTTAGCTTCTCTTTACCCTAGGAACTTTGTTTTTTTACATCGCATCCTTTTCTGCCTCGATAGTGGAGTCTCTGCACCTTAGTACTAGCGTAGTAGTGGATCCCATTTTTGTCTCAAATCCTGTTGGAGAATCGGCTCATTTATTCATGACTTGTTTGGATTTGAGAATGTCTATGCTAAGTGTTGAGTTTAGAAGTAAAGCTTATGTTTTTGGGCTATGGGTTGATTCTAGGGATGGAATGGTTGTCCAGAAATGGTACCATTCTCGAGTATGAAAAGAGGGTAGTTAGACGCTTGACCTGCCTTGGTAATGCCCTCGAAGTCTAGTTTAACCCTTAGAGTTCTGCCATGTTTAGTTACCTAGAATCTCTTGATACATTTATCGATCTACTCGAGTAGTGTTCGCCACTAAGGCGGATGGTTCATTTCGCTTATGCATGAGTTATAGAAAATCACCTTAGTAAGTACACTTGGCAAAATGGTTGGCATTTGTTTATTTTCAAGAGATAATTCATTTATGTGAAATACCTTCTAGTAAATGAACGAGATCCGAAATTCACTAGTGAATTTTGGAGAGCTTGCAAGAAACCATGAGTATGCAGTTATGTTTGAGCCGAGTATACTAGAAGGAGGATAAGGGAAAAATGGGACGAGAGGCAACAGTGAAATGAGTTCCAACTCATATTTTGGAAACAAGAATTAAGAAATTATAAAGTTAAAGACGGACAAAGCACAATGGAGTTAAGCTCAAGGAAATGCGACTTAGAAGATTCAAGACTAGATACGCTGTAGTAACCCGGATTTTGAGCGACTTTGGTTATCGACGTAAGCTCGACGTCGATAACCAAAACATCGAAAAATCCCGGTAATTAATGAAAGAAATTATAAGGTGAGAATAGATAAGATAGAACTTATAGAATAGAAGAAGAAGAAGAACACAACATCAGAGTAACATGAATCTCACAGCGGAACGAATAACATATAATAGATAACATAACTTGGAAATATAACAGTTATGTATACAATAGCACTTATCAGAGTACAGCACTTACAAAACAGCGGAAATAACTATAGCTATATGATCTTGAAGCCTCCTGCTCCATGCTCTTCCAGTATATCTGTAAAATCCCGACTACTTGACTGCCCGTACAAATTTAGGCACCCAAGAGTTTAGGGAAAACAACAAAATAAACTCCGGGTCAGTCATGGGACTGGTGTGAATAAACTCAAATCATTTAAACAGGTATATGATATCTCATAAGACCACGCCGTGAATACGGAACGGGTTTTTCCCTTATGAGAATCCAAATAACTTTTCAAAGCAATATCATTCTGATATTATAATAATGTCTAAGTACAAATAAATATCCATCTAGCAGAAACGCTTGCATCTCACGTTACTACATATATAGTATACAATCAAAATCGCAATCTCGTATTGGATGATTGGATTCCCAACTATGACAAGGTATGGAACCACCTTCTGATCAGTGTACTCTAGGGATACACTGGAGTTCAACAAGACCATCTTGCAACTCAGCCACACATGACCGACCACTCATTTCGTTTGAGTGGATCGAATGTACATCACCAACGGTTGGGATCAGCAACCGTTCCCGTATATATATGGGACAACATTGATAGATTTAAGAAACAAATGAATATTCACTAGATAGGTGATTATACACCCTACTTCGGTGCGACCGACTTAGCCATGCTACCAGCCCGATTTCTGTCATTACCAGATGATGAGGCTAGAAGCTACGCTTTATCATTACAATAGATTCACTTCGAATGCCACATTGTCAGATCCATCGGAAATCACTAATTGACGTCTACAACAATACATTACGTGTCAGCTAAAAGAAGTTTCCTCCTCCGCTTCCACTCTTGGTACGGTTGAAGAAATCAATGTACGTGACCTTTCTAGAAATACTCTGTCAGACATCCATCTTCATTCACTTAGAATGTCACATCGTCATACCCGCCAAATCACAAATTGATTTATCCAAAAGTAACACGGGCATACAGCTTAGAGAAACGAATTCCTCCGCCACCAAATGTGAATACGTTTGAACAGATCAACTTACGCGATCCATTGGATATACTCTGTCAGACCTTCGTCCATACAAGTTGTCCTGGGACTGGACAAACCGAAGGCACTATTCTGTAAACAGGATAGCCCTTGCATTTTACTCCGTCTTCAATTATCTTTGGCATATATGATTCGCGACGCTTATGCCAATACAGAGTGGTTCTTTGGATAAAAATCCAACCGGTCTCTCCATATTAACAATGTTAAAATGGTCAAAAACTTCGATAATCTTTGATTTAACCATCAAAGAAAAACAAGTGTGCAAACAACGATATTATTCCCAGATGGAAATTATATCGAACAAACATCATTTAACATGAATCTCTTTAGTTCATTTATTTACTTATCTCCTGTTTCCCTATATTCTAAATTCTTATTTTCTTTTATCAGAAAACATTTCTGATTCTCGTTTGGAAAACATTTCCAAAACTCCTTTACGATCAAACCTTACCATTTCTTAGTTAATAAGGAAGTCACTCAAGTTGGGGTATAATTACCTCTCAGACCTTAACTGAACAACGTTATAACTTCGAAATGGTCAAAGTTTATCTTTTAATCTTTAACAACTTCTTTACGCCTTTCTCGGATCCAATTTTACTAATCCACTTCTATATTTAAAACATTGGTTATAACGATAACGTTATAATCCCTACTTTCGAATTATCTAACTTTAATTATAACTTCTATTCTTATTAGTGAATAATTAACCTAACACTTATTTATTTATAAATAAATAAATCTCTATTTAAACACTGGAAAGTATAAGTACTTTCCCGAATTCGATATAATCGAATTTGCCGATTAACTCTCTTCGAGAAATCTCTTATTTGATTAACTCTTCTTCGAATAACCTATATTCGATTAACTCCTTCTCGAATAAACGATATTCGATAATCTCTCTTCGAATAACTAATATTCGATAACTCTTCCTTTTCAAATATCTCATATTTGAAAATCTCACTTCGATTAAACTATAATCGATAACTCCCTTCGATGGAACTAACATCGATAACTCCTTTCGATGAAACTAACATCAATAACTCCTTTCGATGAAACTAACATCGATTTATTTAACTCGACTAACTTAACTTGACTCGACTAACTCGACTTACTTGGTTCGACCAATTCGATTTGATTAACTAGGCTCGACTAACTTGACTAACTTAACTCGACTTACTTGGTTCGACCAATTTCAATTCGATTAACTAGGCTCGACTAACTTGACTAACTTAACTCGACTTACTTGGTTCGACCAATTCGATTCGATTAACTAGGCTCGACTAACTTGACTAACTTAACTCGACTTTCTTGGTTCGACCAATTCGATTCGATTAACTAGGCTCGACTAACTTGGTCGAACCACCCGATCAACTCAACTTATTTAACTTAACTTATTTCTCACTCGATCAACTCGATTAACTCCTATCGAATACTAATATTTGATTAAACTCCATTCGCTTGACTCTAGATCGCAGCGATCACAATGGTTACGTCTGACTCCCTCAGGAAACATCCGACCGCCATAGGCTATTTACAGCCCTGCGAATTACGCTAGCAGTCGTACAAGATGGAAAATTACCCTGAATACTATGTTTGACTAACTCTGTCTCAAATACTATATTTGATTAACTCTAGTTCGTTTTTAACTCTAATCGATTGACTCTAACTAATTAACTCCTACTGGTTAACTCTAACTGATTAACTCTAACTAGTTAACTCTATTTGACTAACTCGACTTGACTAACCCCTTTCGAATAACACATTCGATTAACTAACTTTCGAATACCATATTCAATTAACTAACTTCGAATACCATATTCGATTAACTCCTTTCGAATGTCTATATTCAATTAACTAACTTCGAATACCATATTCGATTAACTAACTTCGAATACCATATTCGATTAACTAACTTCGAATACCATATTCGATTAACTCCTTTCGAATACCATATTCGATTTACTAACTTCGAATACCATATTCGATTTCTCCTTTCGAATACCATATTCGATTTACTAACTTCGAATACCATATTCGATTTCTCCTTTCGAATACCATATTCGATTAACTAACTTCGAATGCCATATTCGATTAACTCTATTCACTTTATAAAGATTTCCTTTTTAACAACGTTTTATTCATTTGAAAAGATTTACTTTTAAATAACGGTTCTACACTAAAAAAATGATTTCCTTTTTATAATGTTCCCTTTCCCATTCTATTTGTAAATGGTTTACAAATATTCCTTTTCAAATTTATTCTTGAAATATTCTAACTCCTTAAATTTTCTGAAAAATTCGCCATAACCTCCTTTGTAACGGGAGCATCGGGAAAATTCCCAAACCCGCCACACAGGCCTTTCCATTCAAAAAGAAATGTTTTGAATTTATTTCCTTTTCAAATATCTCCTATTTATAAATATTCCAATTTATAAACATTTCTTATTTATAAATATTCCACTTTATAAATATCTCTTATTTATAAATATCCCATTTTATAAATATTCTATTTTCAATATCACTTTGAAAATTCCCTTATCAACATTCCGGCATGTCATGGTATTTTAACATATCAAATTACGATGTCTAATCTCGTCCATACACACACAATCAACAACAGGTTATAATTCACATCATATATTAAAATATATGAAAAACAATAAAATAATTAATATATAGATGTTAGACAATATAGATAACATCACTTTCAGTTCCATATGATATATTCTGTTAAACAAAATCAATATATAGCTATTTAACTGTTTATATATAATATTCACTAACTGACTAGCAGTTCAATCAATCAACCAACACACAACAATCAACAGATGATTAACAGTTCTAAAAATACATTATAAAATATAACTGTTCAGAGTTGGTGAGTTTTACTCACATTTGCGCGTTAGCCGTTAAATAATGGTTTGCGTTTATTTGACTGCGACGGACAATTTATTTTGCCATAAATTGTAACGTGCTCAGATTCATTCCCGGTCAGTCTCATTGTGTTGCTCCCGTCCATACGATCCCAACGCAACTTACGGTTCATCAATCTGATATCGTATGCGGAAGTTATCGATATTATAAGTTCAACGTATAATATAAACTAAAATTAAACTTGATTTATAACAACCAGGCCTCACCCCTTTATAACTTGGCCCATCCATCTTAAAGCCCAAGCCGTTATACACCCTTTCTTCCCAATCCTCTCGGCCGTGACCTGTTCGTTACTCATCACCATTTACCAGACTTTTCAAGCCCCGTTCTCCCTCCTCCTTCATCGAAACCAACCAACACCACCTCCATTCTCTTCTCCTTCGCGACCTCTTCGCCTCCATACCCAAATCCCTGAACTCGCCCCACCTTCCTGAAACCCGATGTCGAACGTGACCTACAGCCACCGAACATTTGTACCCCCAATTCCCACCAAATCGTCATAGCAGGTGCGGATTCACTCGTTCAATCCAAACATTATCATCAAAATGAGTATCATTTCCTCGATTTCCTAATATCCGAAGCCCTATCTCAAGAAAACCAACGCTGTGTATTTTATGCGCCACACAATTGATGTTCGAACACACTAAAAACCATACTGGGCTGTAGAGGATCCTTCAAGCATCCCATATATATGTATACAACGATTTATAGATTTACTTTGGATTCTCTTTTGATTTCCATTTGCTCTCGTTTTATTTTGGTTGAGGATAAAACTTTCGGTGCACAAACTGAGAATGAAATTAGGTTTAGGATGGTTAAGTGGGGGTATTTATAATGTTAGAAAAATATCTAGATATTTTTTTTGAAGGAATATTCCCGGTATATTCTCATTTCTATATTCATTCTTCTTTCTAAAAATCCGTGTGCGCACACACGATACCTAAAAATCACGAAAACTGACATGTAGCTAGAGTTCGATATTACGGTCCCAACGAAACTGGTTTCGTCGAATTCCGACTTCGTATGCTCACACAGCGTATTTTTAACTATCAAAATACTGACTGTTTCTCACTCTAAAAATCCGTATGGCCACACAGTGACTCTAAAAATCACGAAACTGGAAATCTAACAACTATTTGATATTGCGGATCCAACAAAATTGGTTTCGTCGAATTCCGACTTCGTTTGCAAAAGTGGCTATTTTTAACGCTCTAAATAGCCTATTTAAATATATAAATATATTTAAATATAATTGAATTAATTATTTAAAATTAATTATTATCGTATATCTTCACATATGATATCGTACAGCCCCAGAATATCATATCAGAATTTACAGCTTGATATTTTAGATTTTAGATTTATCGATATTCAGTTTATATCGAAAATTCCTTTTATAACGTAAATAAAGCGTCGAAAATTATAAAGGAATTCTACAGCGACTTTTTCTGAAATTTGATTTGGACGTAACTCAAAATTTACACGACGAAATCCCGATTTTTCTCTTCCACTAGAAAGATATACTCCACCAGCTCCACACGTTTCTTGTTTCACAGAAATCCGGCTTAAAACGAATCTTGTATATTCAGTTGAAGTTCAAATCGCCAAATAGCGAACTGCAGCGCCATTTCGAGCTCTATTTTAATATATTATAAACTATACGTTCAACTGTCGTCGATTCAATATAATCGTTATTATATTTTGAATCGAAACTCCATCAAATCTCGTATGCTATTCAATTCACATGATATTGTGAATTTCACTATTTCTGACTATTTCGATATTTATAATTGATTATTCATTATAAATATTAATTAAATATTCAATATTATTTAATTATGGTTCTCGATATCGCTATAACGATATTTAATAATTAAATAAATAAATTATTCAACAGCTAAAAATGCGGGTCACTACATACGCGCATCATATCTCTTTTTAAGAGTATATCCTTGATCCCTCTTTTCCTGTAGAGCTTACTTGTATGCTATCTTTTATGTATATCCTCTCGGTCCTATTCTCAATCTTATTTCTGTTGCAAACCCTATAAGGAGTATGACTCATCTGGTTGTGATATATGTTGGGGTTTGAGGGTATCCGTTGGGTTGACTAAAGTTTTTGATGTTTTATAGGATATGGGTTGGTCTTAGGAAGGGATTACTTGTGACCTAAAAGGAGTCCATCATTCTTAGTTTCCTAGAAACATATATATTGGTTGGTTAATTCTTTGGGTGTCAGCCTGATGTTGATTTCGGTCTTCGGGGCTGGTGCTTAGGGTGCTTCTCTCCAAATAAGTATATATGTGACATAGATTTCCAGTTTTGACATTGCCTAATGGGCACAAGGTTTTTACTTGTTTCTATCATTCGACTATATCTTTAAGTAGGAACAATTGGGTGAAACATGTGTTTGATACATGTTATGATTGATGGTTGCAAGTGGTCGCAAGTGGTTGCTCGTGGTTGCATAACACAAATTAGGCACTAGATCGGCTCAGACACATTTTCATATTGCATATGCATGAGTGTTTATACTTGTTTATGGATGAAATTGGATGTGTTATCATATGAATGATGCATATGGATGGATGTTTGAACACACATATAGTGTTTATGTGATTAGGACTATCTGCATACATGATGGACTCATGGCACTAAACATGTTTTGCATTAAGAAGATCAATCAGGCCTGATCATTTGCATTAGATAAGGGACATATACACACACATTCTGCATATGTTCATACAACATTAGAAATCTTTTAAGGACAATGGATGCCCGTGATTGATGATTGAGTAGATGGATGATTGGATGGTAGGACACATTCTTCTTAACTTGAAGATTACGGGGACAAAATCCTTTAAGGAGGGGAGAATGTAACAACCCGAATCTTTATAACATGTTGAAACTAGAAATCAAGGTAGAATTAAATTTTAAAATTAGAATCAGGGGAAACGGGTTACGCCATTGCGTTCGTCTCGAAATTTTACATGAAATAGAGTCTGAGTTTTCGAAAATCGGAGTCCGCATGAGGGAGATATGACCTGAAACGACCCGAACTTCCCCGGTCTCCGAAGAGAAGAGAAAGAACGAATTGTTTTGAGAACACGACAAAATAGAACGCAGACGGGAGAACATTTCATTGCTTATTTACAACAATTCCATCAGAATACAAGAATATACAGAGTACGAATAAATATTACACAGAAATATTAGAGATTTAAATTACATTTAAATACATCGCAGCGGAAATAATACAAAACACAACTGAAGGAGATATATGGATACAAAGCTTTCCGGATATCATTCCAGCTGTAAACCAGGATCTTGTGAATATAAATCTGCAAAATCAAAACTAATAGCTGCCCATGTCGAAAATAAGGGCACCCAGAGTTTAGGTTAAAACAATAAACTCCAGGTCAGTCATGTGACTGGTGTGAGAACTAAAACAGTTATTAATCTTTATTTTTAAAGTTAGGTAAATCAAGGGACCACGCCGTATAACATGGAACGGGTTTTCTCCCAAGTATACCAGTGCATATAACAACAGCGCAATGCTAAATAAAGAAAAATGAAGCTACTATAAGACCCAGGTCCCATCACACAATGCAACACAAGCCGGAGGATAGGGTTTTTACCTTATAATAGCCAAGAATGCTTGATACGTTTAAAATAAATCATTTGATACTATTATAAGTGCATAGTATATAAAACAACTTTAAATCATAAGTATCAATCATAGGCGACATAAGCGTCCCATGCCACTATGTCGCCATATATAGGTTTAGAAATAAAAACGCAAAGTCACGTATTTGGAAATTGGATTTCCATCTATGAACCGAGGCCACGGATCGTCCTCTACCGATTTCGAGACGCTCTCGCCCGTGTCTCAGGCAAGTACTCATTTAAGCCTTTAGATCGTCAGGGCCGGTCCACCGATGTGGATTAAAATGCCTGAACACTGCGTTTCCCCACCCTATGGGGTGTCAATGAGCCAACGAATGGCTCCATCGGACCCGGATCATCCGATCAAACCGAGGCGCCTCGCAACAGCAACAACCACATAAGTCAAACTCGTCAGGGCGTGTAAAACCACTGACGCCACTTCTAGCTAGAAAGAAACGCATGTCCTCCCTGAGGTCCGTCTCCCGTTTTTGGTTCAAACCGGGTGTGAAACTCGCGAAGTAAACGTTACACAAAGCTACGCCACAAAGGCCGTGCTTTGATCATCAACCACATGACTCTTCTTTTCAACAGAAGCCTTTATCATTTTCATCTTAGCATGCCACACAGGCAAACCACTCTATGCAACCGACATCAGTCACACAGAATGAAATCCGATGTCAGACACACAGTCCATTTACAAGTCCGTTCTGGGTCTGAACGAAACCGGAGGCACCTAGTACCCCGCATATCCATCGATCTCCAAGTACGTCTGGACGATCACCAACTGTTTCCATCTTCTTGGGTGTACAGCCCAATCAAGATCGTCAGTAATTACCCAAACGACGTGAAGACCTCCGGTCTTCGACCACTGTCTTCATCTTCGACTTATCGTCGTAACAGTTATTCAGAATGGGATAAACCCGGTCTTTCCGAATAACTCGCGTATATTTTAAACAAGTGTTACACAAACACAACATACACCTCATTCCAATTCATCAGTCACTAACCGTATATTAACAAGAGAATAATTCCCAAATATTAACCCCGAAGGATGAAACCAACATCAGATCAATATCCAGAAAACCATTCTGCTTAGCTAACCGACAGTTAGTTTCTAAATTTCACATGCATAGGGAAAGGTTCCCATTAATTTTATCAAAAATAAATCCCTTGAATTTATTCTTTAATCTGCTTTTGAATATCAATTCAAACTAGTCGGGATTAGCGAACCTTACCGAAGTAATCATTGGTTTTAATTTCCTAATCACCACCTATTCATCCCATGAAGTAAAACTGGTAATACTTCATATCTAACACCACGGTGTTATCGGTAAATTCAATTACCATTTCGTGTTCAAATCTAATTAAATATTTAACTATCGCCTGGAGCAAAACTGGTGATACTCCATTCTTGATCATTTCAATCTAATTAAAGATTCATTAAAACTCCACTTTGTTTTAATCTGTGATTGGGTTAAAGAATCAGTGTCTTTTGAAACACGGTTCACGATAAACCCAAAAATCAATTCCAATTAAATGTTATTTAATTGGTACACTTCATTAAATCTAAATAAAAAGATTTAATCTTTTCTCAACTGGGTTCAAGAACAGTTTTAATAAGGACACCATTCACGACAACCCCAAATCACATTTGATATTAAATACAAGGCTCTGAATAGAAAATATATCGATTTATATTCAATATCAAATTCTACGACCAACAAATATCGTATTGGAAATAACGATATGTAAATATCTTTCAAATTTCCATAACAACATCTGTATAATCACGAAATCCAACATCGAAATATTCCGAAGACAATTTCGATTCAAATCCATTCCAATGCAATTATTGGAAATTCTGGTTATTTTCAAACCCATTTCAAATCCAATTTATTTATTTTAAAAATAAATAAATTATTATTCTAGTTCAAAACTAGTTCATTTCGATAAAAATCTATTTTTATCTTTTCAAATCTGGGGTTTTTCATCCCAATTCTTCACAAATCATTTCTTATGATTTTACATAAATTATTACTATTATTAATAATTTTATCAAGGCCCGTACAGTTGATTTTCATCAACGGCCATCGAACTGCAATTACAGCGACCTTTTCCAAATTTGATTTGGACATAATTCCAAATCCAACTGTTTGATTTCTAATTTCTCATATTCATTAGAAAGCTCTTTTCGATACGAACCCAATAGTTCTGGTTTTAGGAGAATCCGACGGTCGGATCTCCCACAATGTCCGTTCGAAGTCAATGGTCGAAATTCGCGAACTGCCGCGGCGCGGCGCGTTCTATTCAGGCCATTATATTATATATATAATATATATAATATATACTTCGTCGATTTCCTTTTATAACGTATTACATAAATCGTTTTAAATTCACTTTCAAATTGATTTCTAATTCAATTTCAGTTCGTTTTCAATTCAATTCAATTTCAATTCGAATTCATTTATATTCAATTTCAATTCGAATTCATTTATATTTAATTTCAATTCGAATTCATTTCTATTCAATTTCAATTCGAATTCATTTCTAATCATTTCTATTCAATTTCAATTCGAATTCATTTTTATTCAATTTAATTCGAATTTCAACTCTTTTCAAAATATCAGATTTTGAAATCACTTTCGATATTCATTATAAAATGAATAAAATCGATATAAATATCGTTCACGTCAAAATGGCGTCAATCTAATCAACACGGCTTCATATATTTCTATTTTCAAATATTCTATTTCAAATATTTCTATTTCAAATATTTCTTTTTCAAATATTTCTATTTCAAATATGGAATAAGGCCCAATCAATTACCATATAATGTTAATTATATGGATTTTGTACAACACATGTATACAATAACAAGGATGAATAATCAGATATCATCCAAAGTGCATTCTACACTGTATAAGCATCGAATATAAATATTTAACGCTTATAACAGTCTGTCAATCAATCGATCGACATACGACTACACAATCGGGATTAGTGTACGTCAAATATCATCCCAATACCCATGTGGGGTTTAAACCAATCAAACACATATTTTATTTATGCAGTTGGGCGATGTGTAAAATTTATCGTCCCAATCAATATCTGTCAAATGTGTGTATATAAACAAATCGTCCGATTTGTTTATTTTTATTTCATTTCATATACACGTTAAAAATTCTATTTTTAACTATAAAATATTTTCCACTATAAAATATTTTATTTCAACTATATAAATGTTTTATTTCATTTCACATCACATCACACAATAACCTACACATCAAAATCAAACAATCAAGCATACAAGCCGTCCATGGTCTGTGGACGACGGGTGTCGGGTGCTACTAAACACCATCTGCATCCTAGTATATATTTCAACTAGAAAAATAAATTAAAGGTGAGAAGTTCTCACAGAGGGTTCCACTCCGTCGTGCTTTGCTTTTGAACTGCTGAACATCTGGATTTTCTTGAAATTCCTATGTAGTTCTTTTCACGCTGTTCAAATAAAAATTATATTTTTATCACTTCTTTTCTAATAGATAAAAAATCCTATTTTTATTTCTACTTTATATATAGAGATCGAATTTTTACTTCGCTATTCAATATATAAAAATCAAAATTTTACTTCGCTATTCAATATATAAAAATCAAATTTTTACTTCGCTATTCAATATATAAAAATCGAATTTTTACTTCGCTATTCAATATATAAAAATCATATTTTTACTTCGCTATTCAATATATAAAAATCGAATTTTTACTTCGCTATTCAATATATTAAAATCATATTTTTACTTCGCTATTCAATATATAAAAATCATATATTTACTTCGTTATTCAATATATAAAAATCGTATTTTTATTACTATGCTATATGGATAGAAATCACAACTTTGCTTCTATAAAAATCTAAACTTTCTTTATATTAAAAATCAAAACTTCATATAAGAAAAAAAAACATTGCTTTCTAATGTAAAAATATCACCTGTTCTCAGTTAAAAACCATAGCTTTGAGCGTTTTTAAAATCCTAGCCTTTTATTTTGAGATCATACATAAAATCCATATTGTTATCTTGCTACTTTATACAAGGAATACTGATTTTTCAAAACTGATTTCATACAAAAAAAAACATAAAAGAAACATATAAATACTTACAATATAATTAGCGAGTGAGGGGGGCTTCGCTGAGATGAGTTGTGGCTTGGAGGAGGAGCAGGCGGAGGTGCAGGTCATCGGAGGTAGGGAGGGGGTTGGCGGGGCCTGAGGGGGAGTCGGCGGGGCGGAATGGGTGGAGGCGCAGTTTAATTCGAGGAGGGAGCAGGAGAGAAACGAAGAGGGGGAAGAGGGGGTACGTCGGAGGGCCTCCGACGAAGGAGAGGTGGCGGCGGTGGAAGCAGCGCCACTGCTGCGGCTATGGAGGAGGCGGCGCCCCTTCATCCTTTTCTTTCTCTTTTTTTATTTTGATTTCGATTTGAACACGGGGAGGGGGGGGGGGGGGGGGCTGAGAGGAAATAAGGGGAGAGAGGGAAGAGAGTTATATTTTTTTTATTTATTTAATTATTTAATTTCAAAAAGTTAACTTTTTCATTTGACCTCTAAACGAGGCCCACCGCCTGTCGTCCATAGCTAATTACTCCCATTCTAAACACAATGGGATATGTTGCGTAGGCTGATTCGACCATTTCGATCAGTTTTCGTCAAATTCAACATATAACTCTATATATTAAATTTAAACGCGTATTTCAATTTATCAGGGCCACATACTAACTCGAAAAATTCCAGTAAAATATTTTCTAGCTTCGTATTGACGATACGACGATATGGTCCTAATAAATCTAATTTCGTCAAATTCTGAGACCGCTTGATAAATGACCATTTTCCAGTCGATTAAAATCAACTGAAACTGGTCAAACGCGTTTTCCTTTTCCACGCTCACATATTGATTCGAAAAATTATGAAATTTGAAACCTAGCAATAATTTGACATCGCGGATCCAACAAAAGTGGTTTCGTCGAAATCCGAGGTCGTTTGCAAATTTCCATTTTAAGGGCCTGAATTCCATAGCGACTATTCAGAATTTTCAACTGGACCTATCTTTTGATTCCCGCTATGAAATTTCGATTTTTCGGATTCGTTTGAAAGGTATTATCAATTAGATTCAAATATTTTTGGTTTCACTAAAATCCAGTTTATTTTGAATCCTGTACATCCATTTGAAGTTTGAAATCGAATTATCGAACTACCGCGCCATTTTCAATTCCTTTTATAAACATAAATAAATATTTATATTCTATCGTCGATTCAAACGAATATATACATTCGAATTCAATTCAAATTAAATTTCTCGTCGTTTCTATTTAAAATAATTTATTTTAAATATTCAAAATTCGCTAAAATTGCCAAAATAAAAATTTTAAATTGGCTCGGATTTCCGGGTTATTACAATCTCCCCCACTTAAAACTTTTCGTCCCCGAAAAGGAACGAAGCCGAAAGTTGTTTTTAAAAACCAACTCAACTTTCTTTGTTTTGACAACGGCTTAAGTTCTTCAACTTTTCAGTTTCTAAGAACTTTTCAAATTTCTCAAAAATTTGGCTAACACCCTAAATTTTCGAAAAATTTCGCCATAACCTCCCCTGCACCGGGAGCACGGGAAAATCCCTAAATTGCCATACAGGCCTTCTGATCTCAAAAAGAAAAAGAAAAAGCCAAGCGGCTAGCCAATTGGCTCATAAAATCATCATCACCCAAACAAAACAGTAAATTATGTTAAACATGTACCTATTTGTCGGGCAAAAATTTTTATTCTTCTGCTCTAGCCTCTTTGCTATGACCTATTCAATGTAAGTAAATGTATATGCAAGCAAATGCGACTAATTTTCAATACAATTCACTATTTGATTCTATTATGTGTAATGGTTCAAAATTTCAAACAAATAACCAAACATCACAAACATCAATCAATTAGTTGGTTATCATTTCAAATGCATAACTTTGATATATAGTCAAAAATCAGATTTTTGATGCCAAATCACAACAATAAGCCCTATCTAGTTTCGGTTCTCACACCAGTCAATTGGAAATATATAGAAATCTCACTTTCGAAACTTGAAAATAAATACTGGCGATGGTGCCCCGTCACCAGAGTTATCCCCGGGCACTAGAGTGCGATTCTATAACTATCCAATATATTAAAACTTCGAATACACGCTAGCTAGGCGCATGTGCAAAATTTTTATATATTGGATTGTCTAAATCAATATGAAATAAATAATCAAATACGAATAATTGATTTTAAACTTTCAAAACAAAATCTGGTTTCATTTTAAAAATATACTCTTCACACTCGTTCTAGGATACTACTGATCCTATCTCTAACGAGTCATTCTCATTGGATATTACTAATCCAATCTCTGATGAATTCTTTCATATGGTTCTAGTGTGTCCTGTTCTATGAGCTTTGTAAACCAAAGCTCCGATACCACGCTGAAACGACCCGAACTTCCCCGGTCTCCGAAGAGAAGAGAAAGAACGAATTGTTTTGAGAACACGACAAAATAGAACGCAGAAGGGAGAACATTTCATTGCTTATTTACAACAATTCCATCAGAATACAAGAATTTACAGAGTACGAATAAATATTACACAGAAATATCAGAGATTTAAATTACATTTAAATACATCGCAACAGAAATAATACAAAACACAACTGAAGGAGATATACGGATACAAAGCTTTTCGGATATCATTCTAGCTGTAAACCAGGATCCTGTGAATATAAATCTGCAAAACCGAAACTACTAGCTGCCCGTGTCGAAAATAAGGGCACACAGAGTTTAGGTTAAAACAATAAACTCCAGGTCAGTTATGTGACTGGTGTGAGAACTAAAACAGTTATTAATCTTTATTGTTAAAGTTAGGTAAATCAAGGGACCACGCCGTATAACATAGAACGGGTTTCCTCCCAAGAATACCAGTGCATATAACAACAGCGCAATGCTAAATAAAGAAAAATGAAGCTATTATAAGACCCAGGTCTCATCACACAATGCAACGCAAGCCGGAGGATAGGGTTTTTACCTTATAATAGCCAAGAATGCTTGATACGTTTAAAACAAATCATTTGATACTATTATAAGTGCATAGTATATAAAACAACTTTAAATCATAAGTATCAATCATAGGCGACATAAGCGTCCCATGCCACTATGTCGCCATATATAGGTTTACAAATAAAACCGCAAAGTCATATGTTTGGAAATTGGATTTCCATCTATGAACCGATGCCAGGGATCGTCCTCTACCGATTTCGAGACGCTCTAGCCCATGTCTCAGGCAAGTACTCAGTCAAGCCTTTAGATCGCCAGGACCGGTCCACCGATGTGGATTAAAATGCCTGAACACTGCGTTTCCCCACCCTATGGGGTGTCAATGAGCCAACGAATGACTCCATCGGACCCGGATCGTCCGATCAAACCCAGGCGCCTTGCAACAGCAACAACCACATAAGTCAAACTCGTCAAGGCATGTAAAACCACTTATGCCACTTCTAGCTAGAAAGAAACGCGTGTCCTCCCGGAGGTCTGTCTTCCGTTTTTGGCTCAAACCAGGTGTGAAACTCGCGAAGTAAACGTTACACAAAGCTACGCCACAAAGGCCGTGCTTTGATCATCAACCACAAGACTCTGCTTTTCAACAGAAGCCTTGATCATTTGCATCTTAGCATGCCACATAGGCAAACCACTCTATGCAACCGATATCAGTCACACAGAATGAAATCCGATGTCAGACACACAGTCCATTTACTAGTCCATTCAGGGTCTAAATGAAACCGGAGGCACCTAGTACCCCGCATATCCATCGATCTCCAAGTACGTCTGGACAATCACCAACTGTTTCCATCTTCTTGGGTGTACAGCCCAATCAAGATCATCAGTAATTACCCAAACGACGTGAAGACCTCCGGTCTTCGACCACCGTCTTCATCTTTGACTTGTCGTCGTACCAGTTATTCAGAATGGGATAAACCCGGTCTTTCCGAATAACTCGCATATATTTTAAACAAGTGTTACACAAACACAACATACGCCTCATTCCAATTCATCAATCACTAACCGTAAATTAACAAGAGAATAATTCCCAAATATTAACCCCGAAGGCCGAAACCAACATCAGATCATTATCCAGAAAAACATTCTGCTTAGCTAACCAACAGTTAGTTTCTAAATTTCACATGCATAGGGAAAGGTTCCCATTAATTTTATCAAAATTAAATCCCTTGAATTTATTCTTTAATCTGCTTTTGAATGTCAATTCAAACTTGTCGGGATTAACGAACCATACCGAAGTAATCATTGGTTTTAATTTCCCAATCCCCACCTATTCATCCCATGAAGTAAAACTGGTAATACTTCATATCTAACACCTCGGTGTTATCGGTAAATTCAATTACCATTTCACGTTCAAATCTAATTAAAGATTTAACTATCGCCTGGAGCAAAACTGGTGATACTCCATTCTCGATCATTTCAATCTAATTAAAGATTCATTAAAACTCCACTTAGTTTTAATCTGTGACTGGGTTAAAGAATCAGTGTCTTTTGAAACACGGTTCACGATAAACCCAAAAATCAATTCCAATTAAATATTATTTAATTGGTACACTTCATTAAATCTAAATAAAAAGGTTTAATCTTTTCTCAACTGGGTTCAAGAACAGTGTTAATAAAGACACCATTCACGACAAACCCAAATCACATTTGATATTAAATACAAGGCTCAGAATAGAAAATATATCGGTTTATATTCAATATCAAATTCTACGACGAACAAATATCTTACTGGAAATAACGATATATAAATATCTTTCAAATTTCCATAACAACATCTGTATAATCACGAAATCCAACATCGAAATATTCCGAAGACAATTTCGATTCAAATCCATTCCAATGCAATTATTGGAAATTCTGGTTATTTTCAAACCCATTTCAAATCCAATTTATTTATTTTAAAAATAAATAAACAAATTATTATTCTAGTTCAAAACAAGTTCATTTCGATAAAAATCTATTTTTATCTTTTCAAATCTGGGGTTTTTCATCCCAATTCTTCACAAATCATTTTTTATGATTTTACATAAACTATTACTATTTTTTATAATTTTATCAAGGCACGTACAGTCGATTTCCATCAACGGCCATCGAACTGCACTTACAACGACCTTTTCCAAATTTGATTTGGACATAATTCCAAATCCAACCGTTAGATTTCTAATTTCTCATATTCATTAGAAAGCTCTTTTCGATACGAACCCAATGGTTCTGGTTTTAGGAGAATCCGACGGTCGGATCTCCCGCAATGTCCGTTCGAATTCAATGGTCGAAATTCGCGAACTGCCGCGGCGCGGCGCGTTCTATTCAGACCATTATATTATATAAATAATATATATAATATATACTTCGTCGATTTCCTTTTAAAACGTATTATATAAATCGTTTTAAATTCACTTTCAAATCGATTTCAATTCAAATTGATTTCTAATTCAATTTCAGTTCGTTTTCAATTCAATTCAATTTCAATTCGAATTCATTTATATTCAATTTCAATTCGAATTCATTTATATTCAATTTCAATTCGAATTCATTTCTATTCAATTTCAATTAGAATTCATTTCTATTCAATTTCAATTCGAATTCATTTCTATTTAATTTCAGTTCGAATTCATTTCTATTCAATTTAATTCGAATTTCAACTCTTTTCAAAATATTAGATTTTGAAATCACTTTCAATATTCATTATAAAATGAATAAAATCGATATAAATATCGTTCACGTCAAAATGGCGTCAATCTAATCAACACGGCTTCATATATTTCTATTTTCAGATATTCTATTTCAAATATTTCTATTTCAAATATTTCTATTTCGAATATGGAATGAGGCCAAATCAATTACCATATAATGTTAATTATATGGATTTTCTACAACACATGTATACAATAACAAGGATGAATAATCAGCCATCATCCAAAGTGCATTCTACACTGTATAAGCATCGAATATAAATATTTAATGCTTATAACAGTCTGTCAATCAATCGATCAACATACGACTACACAATCGGGATTAGTGTACGTCAAATATCATCCCAATACCCGTGTGGGGTTTCAAACAATCAAACACATATTTTATTTGTGCAGTTGGGCGATGTGTAAAATTTATCGTCCCAATCAATATCTGTCAAATGTGGGTATATAAACAAATCGTCCGATTTGTTTATTTTTATTTCATTTCATATACATGTTAAAATTTTTATTTTTAACTATAAAATATTTTCCACTATAAAATATTTTATTTCAACTATATAAATGTTTTATTTCATTTCACATCACATCACACAATCAACTACACAACAAAATCAAACAATCAAGCATACAAGCCGTCCATGGTCTGTGGACGACGGGTGTCGGGTGCTACTAAACACCATCTGCATCCTAGTATATATTTCAACTAGAAAAATAAATTAAAGGTGAGAAGTTCTCACAGAGGGTTCCACTCCGTCGTGCTTTGCTTTTGAACTACTGAACATCTGGATTTGCTTGAAATTCCTATGTAGTTCTTTTCATGCTGCTCAAATAAAAATTATATTTTTATCACTTCTTTTCTAATAGATAAAAAATCCTATTTTTATTTCTACTTTATATATAAAGATCGAATTTTTACTTCTCTATTCAATATATAAAAATCGAATTTTTACTTCGCTATTCAATATATAAAAATCAATTTTTTACTTCGCTATTCAATGTATAAAAATCGAATTTTTACTTCGCTATTCAATATATATATAAATCATATTTTTACTTCGCTATTCAATATATAAAAATCGAATTTTTACTTTGCTATTCAGTATATAAAAATCATATTTTTACTTCGCTATTCAATATATAAAAATCATATTTTTACTTCGCTATTCAATATATAAAAATCGTATTTTTATTACTATGCTATATGGATAGAAATCACAACTTTGCTTCTATAAAAATCTGAACTTTCTTTATATTAAAAATAAAAACTTCATATAAGAAAAAAACATTGCTTTCTAATGTAAAAATATCACCTGTTCTCAGTTAAAAATCATAGCTTTGAGCGTTTTTAAAATCCTAGCTTTTTATTTTGAGATCATACATAAAATCCATATTGTTATCTTGCTACTTTATACAAGGAATACTGATTTTTCAAAACTGATTTCATACAAAAAAAACATAAAAGAAATATATAAATACTTACAGTATAATTAGCGAGTGGGGGGTGGGGCTTCGCTGAGATGAGTTGCGGCTTGGAGGAGGAGCAGGCGGAGGTGCAGGTCATCGGAGGTAGGGAGGGGGCCGGCGGGGCGGAATTGGGTGGTGGCGCGGTTTAATTCAAGGAGGGAGGGAGCGGGAGAGAAACGAAGAGGGGGAAGAGGGGGTACGTCGGAGGGCCTCCGACGAAGGAGAGGCGGCGGCGATGGCAGCAGCGCCGCCGCTGCGGCTATGGAGGAAGCGGCGCCCCTCCGGCCTTTTCTTTCTCTTTTTTTTTATTATTTTGATTTCGATTTGAACACGGGGGGGGGGGGGGGGGGGCTGAGAGGAAATTAGGGGAGAGAGGGAAGAGAGTTATATATTTTTTATTTATTTAATTATTTAATTTCAAAAATTTAACTTTTTCATTTGACCTCTAAATAAGGCCCACCGCCTGTCGTCCATAGCTAATTACCCCCATTCCGAACACAATGGGATCGTAGGCTGATTCGACCATTTCGAATAGTTTTCGTCAAATTCAACATATAACTCTATATATTGAATTTGAACGCGCATTTCAATTTATCAGGGCCTCAAACTAACTCGAAAAATTCCAAAAAAATATTTTCTATCTTCGTATTGACGATACGGTCCTAACAAAACTAATTTCGTCAAATTCTGAGGCCGTTTGAAAAATGGCCATTTTCCAGTCGATTAAAATCAACTTAAACTGGTCAAATGCGTTTTCCTTTGCCACGCTCACATATTGATTCGAAAAATTATGAAATTTGTAATCTAGCAATACTTTAACATCGCGGATCCAAAAAAAGTGGTATCGTTGAAATCTGAGGTCGTTTGCAAATTTCCATTTTTAAGGGCCTGAATTCCATAGCCACTATTCAGAATTTTCAACTGGACCTATCTTTTGATTCCCGCTATGAAATTTTGATTTTTTGGATTCGTTGGAAAGATATTATCAATTAGATTCAAATATTTTTGGTTTCACTAAAATCCGGTTTATTTTGAATCCTGTACATCCATTTGAAGTTTGAAATCGAATTATCGAACTACCGCGCCATTTTCAATTCCTTTTATAAATATAAATAAATATTTATATTCTATCGTCGATTCAAACGAATATATATGTTCGAATTCAATTCAAATTAAATTTCTTGTCGTTTCTATTTAAAATAATTCATTTTAAATATTCAAAATTCGCTAAAATTGCCAAAATAAAAATTTTAAATTGGCTCGGATTTCTGGGTTATTGCATGACCCTCCGAAGTTTCAGGAATTTTCAGAATAAAAAACAACACAAAATTCAAATTCGAAATTTGAATTCAAACCCCGCAGCAGGCAGGGCGGGAAAACTCCCTCCCATAGGCCAGGTCGACCTGGGGGTCGACAATAGTGTCGACCTCCCAGGGACCAGGTTGGCCATAGTGTCGACCTGGGGGTCGACCTGCCTCCCGAACCACTTTTCTGAACCAGATGCATTCTGATGTATTTAGACTCGTTTTCTGTCTAGATTCTTCTGCCTAATCCTATTTAAACAGCCCCTAGCCTCATTCTCTCCACACCATTTATTTCTGTCCTTATGCTGCTTCTAAGATAATCAAATAAAAAGGAAGATAAAGGACTGCTCCTTCTCCATCAAGACTACGCTTAGGGATTTGCAAATTGGGGGATTTCAATTAGAACACGGTCGATCAAATAGAGATTCAACAGTCAAATTCTGCTTTCTAATTCTCGATCCACGCACTGTAAGTTCAAGTTACTTTTAGATAAAAGCTGTAAATTTAATATCCATGTGGTAAATTGGAATTGGATCTATGTATGGTAATTGATTCGTATCTATTCTTGTTCGTCTTGGATCTTGACTTTCGTAAATATTGCTTTGGACCTATTCATGTTGTAAATCAAACTCTCTCGTGTCTATAACTTTAACATGCCTATGACATTGAAACTATTGTTAATGGACAAGGACTATGACGGTGAACATAAGACTGCCTATGACTAATATGACCATGCCAATGACTATGATGGTGAACATAAGACTGCCTATGACTAATAAGACTAAGCCTATGCCTATGACGGTGAACGAAAGACTATTGCCTATGACTGTGACAAGGACAATTGTGGCTAATCAACTATGACTCTTGACTATGAGAATTATTTCCTATGATTATGAACATAAGGCTATTATCTAGGACCATGACTTTGAAACTATTACTGTTAATTGCCTATGACTATTTCCTAGAACTACTTTGGATAATTAACCATGACTATTGTGATTAATCGCTTAGGATTCTTAGTTACGAAATTTCTACCTATGACCATGACTATTGGGGTTAATTACCTGGGACTCTTATAGTTGATTGAAACCCATGTTGTATACTGAATCTGCAGTTTGTTGGATCTCATACCAAAGGTGTGACTTGCTTAGTTTATTCGCTATTATGTACACCAAAACCATGGGATCCATTATTCTTGTATTTGGCCGTCTTTTGCATGCCTATTCTTTTATGTCAGCGTTTATCATGACCATCGCCTTATCTTGCTAGATTTGAAATCCTATATGCCAGTGATGTTGTAACCAATTATCTCAAGTTATATCACACTAGTCTTGTAACCCCTTTTATCGCGTTATACTAGTCCCTTTTGCCTATCATAGTTTTGATGCTATTCCCTCTATTTCGAGATTTGGATTTATTTGTAGTATAGGTCGATTCACGTTCATGTGTGATGGGAATACGATTTGGGTAGAATAGGCAAAAACATGAATTGGTTATGAACATGAATTATGAACTTGAAAAAAAGGCAAAACTTGAAACATGAACGCTGTTATAACTTGAACCTGGATATGGACACGAACTTGACATCGACTTGACACGAAACTTGCCTTGAAAACTTGACACGAACTTGACATGAAACTTGAACATGGTCATGACACTTAGAATGAACATGAAAATGGCCAACTCGAGGTTGGGTTGAGTTTGCAGTGTAAATCTGCCCGGAACCGCCCGGCATATCCAGTGGCTGCAAACAATAGGATCCAATGCGAGTAGTTGGTCATATTGTGCTTGAAACCCGAGGTTAGACTGAGTTGTGGTGTAAATATGCCCGGAACCGCCCGGCTTATCCAGTGACCACAACAACAGGTCTAATGTGAGAGGTTAAGGTGCATTAATGAATTAATGCCACATGATAGGGTTAAATCATGAACATGAAAGACAACACTTAACCAACTTGAGACATGATTTGATAGGGTTAAGTCATGAACCGCTTGAATATACTTAAAAGATTTGACACGATGATTTGATAGGGTTAAGTCATGAACCGCTTGAATATACTTAAAAGATTTGACACGATGATTTGATAGGGTTAAGTCATGAACCGCTTGAATATACTTAACCGATTTGACACGATGATTTGATAGGGTTAAGTCATGAACCACTTGAATATACTTAACCAATTTGACATGATGATTTGATAGGATTAAGGTATGAACCGCTTGAATATACTTAACCAATTTAACACGATGATTTGATAAGGTTAAGTCATGAACTGCTTGAATATACTTAACCAATTTGACACGATGATTTGATAGGGTTAAGTCATGAACCGCTTGAATATACTTAACCAATTTGACCCGATGACTTGATAGGGTTAAGTCATGAACCGCTTGAATATACTTAACCGACTTGATACATGATTCGTAGGGCTAAGTCATGAACTTGAATGACAACACTTAGCAATTTGACATGACACGTAGACGGGTTAAGTCTCGAATTTAAATGACAACACTTAACCTGCTGGACGGAAAGCCTAGTTACGCGGTCCTTTTCAGCAGTAACCCACTAGATGTATCATGGTACCCTGGAACTAGGCAGGGCGGGGCACGATTACTGGGCTGATTGTAAGTTACCAGAACGACGGCTGTGTGGGTGCGCCAGTGTAGGTTCTAACGGAGTGCGGGCATGCACACACTCCAGATCAGAAAAAGCAGGCATTGGGCATCAGTAGGTTTATCTGTGCGTGCTTGATTCGTGTCGATGGTTGGCACCATAGGGCTTGATACACCCTATGGTGGACCTAGCTCAGGTGACTACATTTCGTGATTGGGCCGTATGACACAGACACATGAACGAGCTAGGACGTGTAGGGAGCCGGTCGATTCATAGATCGTTACGTGGAATTCATTAGGTAGCGTAATCCCTAGTGGTCCAAGGTGGCGTAAACCCTAATCGAATCTAGAAAACGTTCAATAGGTAGCATAATCCCTAGTGGCCCTAGGTGGCATAAATCCTAGTTGAACATGCGATAGCTCATGATAAGGAAACCTAGCCAGAACAAGGGTGGCGGTCCCAACGATTTCAAGAATGGTGGCACTACGTTGAAGTAGTATTGTGATGAAACCCGTACGATATACGACAAGGGACTGTACATATACATGGAAAGGATGATATGTGTTGGGATACTAGTACAGTTGGTGCAGAGAATTCAGGAAATCAGAGCAAATAGATATCATTTTAATGGTAAAGCAGAGAAATCTTGCGATGATAAAAATCTTGCGAAACTATACTTAGTTCATCCTGAATGGGAACCTTGCAATGTTATACATGACAGAAATCCTATGATGTTATTCTTAGTTATCGTGCCTGTAGCTTATCTTGTCATCATGCTTATGTTTACTTTCAGTTTATTCATGCCATGTTTTCTTTACCTGTTTTTATGCTGAAAGTCACTAGGACTTACACAGTCTTTATGACTGACCCAGTTTGTTTTGCCTCCTTTTTCTTCCGTCCCCCCCCCCCCAGGTTCACAGGGTGGGAACACAGCATAGTTCGGATCTTACCGAGCTCCAAGGCTATTTCATGAAGGCTTGGATTGCTCTTGGCTGTGGCTTGCTTTGCTGCTTTATAGGGGAATGATTTACAACTATGGTTTTATGCTTCTTTACTATTGCAAGACAAATTTCGATGTAATGGATTTAGTAGTATTTTGATGTAAAGGGCTTTAGACCTTTCTAGATTTTAAAGCAATGAAATTTGGTTCTTCTTCCGTTGTTTTATATGTTCTATCTTGTAATGACCCAGATTTCCATAACATCGGAGTTGACTATATACATCATACGTCCAACCCAAATATCACGAAAATACGGAACATTTTTTTTAGAAGAAAGAGATAGAAGAAGAACAGAAATAATAACACAGAATCTCACATCGCAGCGGAACAAAATATAATATATCATATCTTTGAAATACAAAATCTTAACTGTATAACATACACTTATCAGAGTACAACACTTACAACACATCGGAACCACTATAACTAGATAACGCTGAAGCCTCCTGCTCCAAGCTCCTTTAGATATATCTGAAAAATCCTGAACTACTTGACTGCCCGTACAAATTTAGGCACCCAAGAGTTTAGGTAGAACAAAACAAAATAAACTCCGGGTCAGTCATGGGACTGGTATGAGTAAACAGTTTAAAACAGTTTCAGAAAACTAAATGATATCTCATAAGACCACGCCGTATAACACGGAACGGGTTTTTCCCTTATGAGAATCCAAACACTTGACTTATCTTTATATCAAAACTCTTTTGATATTATAATAATGTCCAAATCAAGTAAATAACAATCTAGTGGAACGTTTGCATCTCATGTTTCACATATATAATATACAATCAAAACCGCAAGCACGTATTGGGTAATGGGTTTCCAACCATGACAAGGTATGGAACCACCTTCCGCCGGTATATCTCTAGAGGAGAATACACCGAGTTCAACAAGAACATCTTGCAACTCAGCCACACATGACCGACCACTCATTTCGCTTGAGTGTATCGAATGTATATCACCAACGATTGGGATCAGCAACCGTTTCCCGAATGGGACAACATCGACAATAGATTTTTAGAAGTAAATGAAACTCTAGATCCGGTGATTATACAGCCTAATAGGTGCGACCTACATAGCCATGCTGCTTGCCCGATTTCTGTCATTTACCGATTGATGAGGCTTGAAGCTACGCTTTATCATCACACCAGATTCACTTTGAATGCCACATCGTCAAATCCATCAAATCACCGATTGACGTCCTCAACAGTACATTACGTGTTAGCTAAAGAAGTTTCCTTCTCTATTTCCACTCTTGGTACGGTTAAAGAAATCAATGTACGTGACCTTTCTGGAAATACTCTGTCAGACATTCATCCATACACGTCACCCAGGAACAGGATGAACTGAAGGCACTATTTCTATTAATAGAAAAAGTCCTTGCACTCTACTCCATCTTCGATTATCTTTATATAATCTGATTCGCACGCTACTGCCGATACGGAGTGGTTCTTCGGATAATAATCCAACCGGTCTCTCCATATTGACAACGATGGTCAAAACTTCGATAGTCTGTGATTTAACCATCGAATAAAAAAAACAAGTGTTTCGATAGTCGATGATTTAACTATCGAATAAAACAAGTGTTCATCCAAACATCCAACAATCACTGAACCTTTAATTAATATTCCATTAATTAAATCTCTTCTCTATTTCTTATCAATATTTGTTAACCAAATATTTTCAATAACCATATTGGCCTTATACGTTATTTGGAAAACATTTCCATATATCGCCTTCTTTTATTTTCTAAACTTTAGAAAATATATGTTATTTATAATTGGAAAATATTCCAATTACTTAGCTCTTTTACAATCTCGTTTATTCCTATACTTAGGAAATACCCTTTATTTCTATTTCCAAATTACACTCATTTGGGTTAAAACGGATGTTGTGTAAAACATCGTTACGACAACCCAAATACTATATTCAACTAACTTTTATCCAACATTGATCTTCGAGCCTGGAATCTTACTATTTATTTTATAATAATGAAATCAATCAAGTTGGGGTATAACTACCTCTCAGACCTTGACTGAATAACATTTATAACGTCAAAATAGATAAAACTACTTACTCGAATTATTAATACCATACAACTACTGATTTACTTTTAAACACATATAAACTTTCTCTTCTATTCTTTCGAGATTTTATTCCTAGTCTTCCTTTTTGATTATACTATTCTATTTCTAAGTTCATTCCCTTATCGACTTCTATATATATTGATAAGTTGATTTCTAACTATCAAATTATCTTAAAAATATTCTATCTCCTTAAATTCCCGGAAAAATTCGCCATAACCTCCTTTGTACCGGGAGCATCGGGAAATTTCAAATAGCTTTCCCGGTCCTTCTCATCTCAAAAAGAAAAAGAAAAAGCCAAGCGGCTTGCCGATACGGCGCATAAAATCTCATATATGAATTAAATACGTACCTTTTTGTCGGGCATTCTATTTATTTCACTTCTATACTTTATTCCATACCTGTCTCCTGTATATTTATGCCTGTCCAATCTATTTTAACTATACCAATCGTTTTAACTAAATTTTTTAATTAAATCTGTTACTTAACTTTTCAGTCTATTTCACCATCATATTTGAACATGACATGTTCAAATATATTTTAACTTCATATTAACAAATTCTAATTATGCTCGTACTCTCGTTTCCTTATCGACTTCTTATTCAAATTCCAATTCAATTCTATTTGAATTCTCTTTATTTAAACTTCATTTGAATTCTATTTTCAAATTCTATAGTTTAAAGTCCATTTGAATTCTCTATTCAAATTCTATAGTTCTAAAGTCCATTTGAATTTCTATATTCAAATCTATAGTTTAAAGTCCGTTTGAATTCTATATTCAAATTCTATATCCAAAGTCTAATTGAATTCTCTACATTATTTATAAACAACGTTTATAACTTCAATTCAAATCCCACCTTTCCATTTATAAACAACGTTTATAAATTCAATTCAAATCCCACCTTTCCATTTATAAACAAAGTTTATAAATTCGATTCAAATCCCATCTTCCATTTATAAACAAAGTTTATAAATTCGATTACTTGTTTTATATACCTTCAAAACATGTTAATATTTTCTATAGTTTATTTAAAATTCAAATTCTATTTATAAAAATAGAATTTCCTTTTTAAATATCAAATACCCTTTCCGATATTTTTATGAATCAATATTCAAGCCCCAGGGATATTTTAAACAATCAAATCAACCAATTTTCAATCATTTGATTTTTAACACATCATATATGAATATATATGAAATCAAACAAACAACAGATAATATATATTTTTGAGGAATCCAGTTGGATTCCTCCAACCTGTTTTCCTGCATCCACAGATGTTAGTCAACATAATAATACCCATCCTGCTTCGAGGCAGGATATCGCGGTATGAAGGTCATCCACTAATCATAGCGTGGGGCGTATAGGGTAATCATCCGCTATGAAACTGCGGGCATCCGCTAATGAAACTGCGGGAATCCAACCAATCATCAACCCAATATATATATATATATATCCTAAATAACTAATATATATATTTCAAAACAATCAGACATCATTCAAACAAGCACAGACAATTATTTTTAACTATATAAAAATAATTTCTAAATAAATGGTGAGTGAGGTTTACACACCAGATTTTCCATTTGTCGAATATCCATTTTAAATTCCATGTTATCGCTATTACGAATCATCTCGAACAAATCTCTTTGTACCTACGATTTTTTTAAATGTAGCGATTAACATTTATTTAGATTAACGAATAAATAAACTTCTTATTTATATATATTTCTTTTTCTTTTCTTTCCTTTTTAATGGTTACTAAATCAAATTTAACACATATAATTAAAGTAATCTATGTATTTTTAAACATTAAACCATTTATAAATTTAATGTTTTACTTAAATAAATAATTAACAAATTAATTACCTTCCTCAACATCCATAGCCGACCAAATCAGCCCGAAACTGTCATCATTTCCAATATGGCATTTCAACGAGCAACTCACAGACACTCCACCGTACAACCATTTAACTGCTTCACTCCCTTCCAATGATTACCAGAACTTCCAACTCGCCATAGAAGTGATGTCGACCTCGTCTGGAAGCTTCACAGCAACCCATGATGTCGATTTCCCCCAAAGATTTGATCTCGACTTCGTTGCCCTGCAGTCGATCACCGGAGAACTCTTCGCACCTTGGAACCCTAATGTTATCACGACTTCGAGTTGTCCTAATTTGACCGACAGAGTATCCATCGCGACCCTGAAATCATAACTCGCAAGGCCTGGCAAACCTCATCGCAACAGAATAAGGATACTAGAACGAAACTCTTGATTTGCGAGTGTCTCGGATCTGCTTTTGAACTCGTGATCGATTCAACTCGCGGTTTCTGCTTGCTCACATCCGAACTTCGCATAGGCATTCTCGCACCTCAGCAACTAGCGTGATTCGGCCATTTTTGGTTCTTTCAGGAGCTCTTTGATTTTGTAGAAAATTGAGGGGGTGCGGTTTTAATTAAAGAAAAGGGAAGCTTCGGTTTTTGTACTGATCGAATTAAGGAGGACTCGGCCATTTATTTTGAAGCTTTTGATTTTCAAAAGAGGAAATAAGAGGAGACTGCGCGATTTATAGATGAACAAGGTAGTAGCTGTGTGGTTTTAAAAGGAACTGCGAGGTCAATTATTTGTGGAGATACAGAGAAGGACGTGGTTTCTTTTGAACAGGAGGGAAGGAGCGGTGAGAATTAAAGGGGAGGTGTCCCTTTATTTAACCTTAAATTTTATTTATTTAAATTAAACTGGTATCCTTTAATTAAAAATACACACTGATTCTGAATCCCTTTCTGAACCCAACAAATGACATTCCTAGGGTAAAACCACTATTCTGAACCTACTGGGATAAGTATCGAAGTCCAGTTCAATCATCCGGAACAGATATTAATTTAAATCGATTAAATCAAATTTTAAAACAATAAACTCTGTGACAATAAATAAATATTTTTATTCGAATTCAAACAGAATTTTCTATTGATCATTTGAACTGTAATTTTATTCAGAATTAAATTTTAATTCAATCAACTTCGTATTCTGATAACTTGATATATTTGATATTAAATCGAAACTGATTATTAAATTGATAACTTAAAAATAAATATTCATTTAATTTATCAAATTAATATTTAAAACCGTATTAAATATTCAAATCTAACCGATGGAATATCCGGGTCATTACAATCTTCCCCACTTAAAATAATTTCGTCCTCGAAATTGCTAAGGTAGAAAAGTGCTACAAACCCATTTATCATTTCAAAACTTATTGATGTTGATACTCAACATTTCAAACTTCCTTACGTAACTCTCTTTCGAATAAATCCATATTCGATAACTCCTCCCTTCGAATAACTATATTCGATAATCTCTATTTCGAATAACTAGATTCGAAAACCTTTCTTTGAATCAACTATATTCGATAATCTCTATTCAATTTACTCTATTGGATTTTACTCTTTTTGATTAACTCCATCGAATAACTAAATTCGATAACTCCTTCGAATAACCAATATTTTATAACTCATTTCGATTAACTCCATCGATAACTCCTTTCGATTAAACTATAATCGATAACTCATTTCGATTAACAAATAATCGATAACTCCTTCGATTTACTAATAATCGATAACTCCTTCGATTAACTAATAATCGATAACTCCTTCGATTAACTAATAATCGATAACTCCTTTTAACTTTATTCGAATAACTCCTATTCGATTAACTCCTTTTAAGTCTATCTGAATAACCAATATTCGATTAACTCCTCTAATTCTATTCGAATAAACTAATATTCGATTTAACTCCATTCGCTTGATTCTAGATCGCAGCGATCACAATGGTTACGCCTGATTCCCCCAGGAAACATCCGACCGCCCTAGGCTATCTGCAGCCCTGCGAATTACGCTAGCAGTCGTACGAAATGGCAACATATCCTGAGTAACTATATTTGGCTAACTCTATCTCAATAACTATATTTAATCAACTTTAATTGAATAACTAACATTCAATTAAATCCTAATTCGATTAACTATGTTCAATTAACTCTATCTGGTTAATTCTTAACTTGAATAACAAATATTTGATAAATTCTAATTGAATACCTAATATTCAATTAACTCTACGGATTAACCCTAACTGATTAACTCTATCTGGTTAATTCTTACTCTAATCGATTTATTCCAACTCTAATCGATTATTTCTAACTCTAATCGACTTTTCCTATTCGAATAACTCCTATTGGATAACGTTTATTCGTTTATAAAGATTTACTTTTAGTAACAGTTCTTCACTTTATAAATGTTCTCTTTAATAACGTTACTTCACTTATACAAGTGTTGTGTACCCCATCTATTTAAAACTATCGGTGTTAAAAACCAATATCTCTTCTCTACATAAGTTCAGACTTATATATTCCATTTATCGAATGATAAATACTTAATTTAATTTATAAACTGTTATTTATAAATTAATCTTTTCTATTAAAAACAGATTTCCATTTTCTATTCATTTTCTAAAATTCCTTTGATTAAATTCTATTTATTTAACAAATAAATATCTCATCTATAACATTCTATTTATTTACTATAAATAAATATTTCCATTTACTCTATTTGTAAATGTTTTACAAATATTTCCTTTTAAATCTATTTGTAAATGTTTTACAAATATTTCTCCTTCTATTTGTTTGCACATAACTCCCTTTGTATTTGTGTTACAAATATATTTCCTTTTTAACTCTTTTGGTTTTTCCTTTATCCGCACCCAATTCATATTTCATTCACATTGATTTTACTCAATTTATTCATTTCGATCCATTTAACTTACTTAAGTTAAATTTTAATTTCAATCATTCAAATTCCAATTAACTAGTTGCTAATTAACCGTTTTACCGATTTCACCCTTTTTATTTGAACATAACTTGTTCAAATATATGTCAACTTAATTATAAACTAATCTAATTATATTTTCAACTCGAGTTATATATTCGATTTCGAATATAAATTCTCAATCTCTTTCACTTGTCCAAAAACCCAATGTTGATTCAAATTTCCTTTAACTAATTATCCTCCAATTTAGTTAACTCTATTTAACCATTTAAAATATGATTTTTGTCTTAAAAATCATTTTACTTACTTCACTGGAGTTCATATTTATTTTATATCTCCAGTCTGGATTTTTCTAATGTCAACTCGGATTTTATTTCCTAAAAATCCTTTTATTTATTTAATTAAACCGTTATGGTTTTATAATGGTTCTGGCGCTGCTTCTCTAAAAATTTGATTTTGACATAACTCAAAATCTATACGACGAAATCCTGATTTTCCTCTTTCATTAGAAAACTATTATTCAACCGGTCCCGAAGATTCTTGTTTCAAAGAATTCCGACTTCAATTGAGATCTGTATACTAAATTGAAGTTCGAATCGCCAATTTACAAACTACCGCGCTACGGCGAGCTCGTTTTAATTATATTTATAAATATAAACGTTTTAACTTTGTTTAAAATAAATTCAAATCCATTCTGATATATTTTTAATATATATCCAATCCATTTCACAAAATATTCCCGATCTATTTCACTTCTAATATTCAAATCCTATATCTTAATTTAAAATATTCAAATTCCATTTGAATCTCTTTATTCAAACTCTATATTTGAATTTCCTTCTATTCAATTTCTATTTAAATTCCTTTGTTCAATTTCTATTTAAATTCCTTTGTTCAATTTCTATTTGAAATCCTTTGTTCAATTTCTATTTGAAATCCTTTGTTCAATTTCTATTTGAAATCCTTTGAATTTAAATTCTATTTCAAACTCTATATTTTCTTGAATTCTAATATTCAACCTCCACTTTATATTCTCCTTGAAATTCTATTTAACCGTTTTCCATTTGAATTCTAATATTCAAATCTCTATTTGACTTTTCTTTATTCAAATCCATTTGAATTCCTTTGAATTCAAATTCCATTTCAATTTTTCTTATACAATTTCTTTATTCAAACTCATTTGAATTCCTTTGAATTCAAATTCTATTTCACTTCTATTTGAATTATATATATATTCAAATTCCTTTATTTTTCTTCTATTTGAAATCTATATTCCCATTTCACATTTCGAAATTCCTTTGAAGTAATATAAATATATACATATATTTATATTTATCTCAAATTCAAAACATTTGAATTTTCAAACAACTTGTTTCTTTTCAAACAAATTTCCATCAAAAACTTTTCTAAGGTAGCAATTTATCACTTAGAAACTCGAAAATGAACACTGATATTGTTGCGACCATCATCAGAATTATTTCCCAGCTACTGAATGAGTCCAGTGCTATATTTCTTTCAAAATCCATTTAGAAAAATATTTTCCAAACTCCCAGGATTTTAAATTTTGAATTCTGGTTAGAATTCAATTTCAATTTATCTCATTTGTATATTTAATTTCATATACAAATTCCATTGGTCATATATAACTATTTCTGTTTTATAATCTAATTTGATTATAATCCTAACAATCAACTTAACTAATTAAAACAATATTGTTTCCAATCTTCTGTTCAAGTGTTTATAAACTCCTATCGAAATCATGGCGTCCCACGATTCGACCAAAATTTATAATCCACTCAACAGACTAGTCAACACAATATAAAACAGTTTTTATATCAAATAACAAATACGCTCTCTCGTATATATATACACTCAACTCATTCTAGGATACTACTGATCCTATCTCTAATGAGCACAATTCCACACAGCCTAGGTATTCGCTCAACCTAAGCTCTGATACCAACTGTAATGACCCAGATTTCCATAACATCGGAGTTGACTATATACATCATACGTCCAACCCAAATATCACGAAAATACGGAACATTTTTTTTAGAAGAAAGAGATAGAAGAAGAACATAAAAAATAACAAAGAATCTCACATCGCAGCAGAACAAAATATAATATATCATATCCTTGAAATACAAAATCTTAACTGTATAACATACACTTATCAGAGTACAACGCTTACAACACAACGGAACCACTATAACTAGATAACGCTGAAGCCTCCTGCTCCAAGCTCCTTTAGATATATCTGAAAAATCCTGAACTACTTGACTGCCCATACAAATTTAGGCACCCAAGAGTTTAGGTAGAACAAAACAAAATAAACTCCGGGTCAGTCATGGGACTGGTATGAGTAAACAGTTTAAAACAGTTTCAGAAAACTAAATGATATCTCATAAGACCACGCCGTATAACACGGAATGGGTTTTTCCCTTATGAGAATCCAAACACTTGACTTATCTTTATATCAAAACTCTTTTGATATTATAATAATGTCTAAATCAAGTAAATAACAATCTAGTGGAACGTTTGCATCTCACGTTTCACATATATAATATACAATCAAAACCGCAAGCACGTATTAGGTAACGGGTTTCCAACTATGACAAGGTATGGAACCACCTTCCGCTGGTATATCTCTAGAAGAGAATACACCGAGTTCAACAAGAACATCTTGCAACTCAGCCACACATGACCGACCACTCATTTCGCTTGAGTGTATCGAATGTATATCACCAACGATTGGGATCAGCAACCATTTCCCGAATGGGACAGCATCGACAATAGATTTTTAGAAGTAAATGAAACTCTAGATCCGGTGATTATACATCCTAATAGGTGCGACCTACATAGCCATGCTGCTTGCCCGATTTCTGTCATTTACCGGTTGATGAGGCTTGAAGCTACGCTTTATCATCACACCAGATTCACTTCGAATGCCACATCGTCAAATCCATCAAATAACCGATTGACGTCCTCAACAGTACATTACGTGTTAGCTAAAGAAGTTTCCTTCTCTGCTTCCAATCTTGGTACGATTGAAGAAATCAATGTACGTGACCTTTCTGGAAATACTCTGTCGGACATTCATCCATACACGTCACCCAGGAACAGGATGAACTGAAGGCACTATTTCTATTAATAGAAAAATCCTTGCACTCTACTCCATCTTCGATTATCTTTATATAATCTGATTCGCACGCTACTGCCGATACAGAGTGGTTCTTCGGATAATAATCCAACCGGTCTCTCCATATTGACAACGATGGTCAAAACTTCGATAGTCTGTGATTTAACTATCGAATAAAAAAAAAGTGTTTCGATAGTCGATGATTTAACTATCGAATAAAACAAGTGTTCATCCAAACATCCAACAATCACTGAACCTTTAATTAATATTCCATTAATTAAATCTCTTCTCTATTTCTTATCAATATTTGTTAACCAAATATTTTCAATAACCATATTGGCCTTATACGTTATTTGGAAAACATTTCCATATATCGCCTTCTTTTATTTTCTAAACTTTAGAAAATATATGTTATTTATAATTGGAAAATATTCCAATTACTTAGCTCTTTTACAATCTCGTTTATTCCTATAATTAGGAAATATCCTTTATTTCTATTTCCAAATTACACTCATTTGGGTTAAAACGGATGTTGTGTAAAACATCGTTACGACAACCCAAATACTATATTCAACTAACTTTTATCCAACATTGATCTTCGAGCCTGGAATCTTACTATTTATTTGCTAATAATGAAATCAATCAAGTTGGGGTATAACTACCTCTCAGACCTTGACTGAATAACATTTATAACGTCAGAATAGATAAAACTACTTACTCGAATTATCAATACCATACAACTACTGATTTACTTTTAAACACATATAAACTTTCTCTTCTATTCTTTCGAGATTTTATTCCTAGTCTTCCTTTTTGATTATACTATTCTATTTCTAAGTTCATTCCCTTATCGACTTCTATATATATTGATAAGTTGATTTCTAACTATCAAATTATCTTACAAAAATATTCTATCTCCTTAAATTCCCGGAAAAATTCGCCATAACTTCCTTTGTACCGGGAGCATCGGGAAATTTCAAATAGCTTTCCCGGTCCTTCTCATCTCAAAAAGAAAAAGAAAAAGCCAAGCGGCTTGCCGATACGGCGCATAAAATCTCATATATGAATTAAATACGTACCTTTTTGTCGGGCATTCTATTTATTTCACTTCTATACTTTATTCCATACCTGTCTCCTGTATATTTATGCCTGTCCAATCTATTTTAACTATACCAATCGTTTTAACTAATTTTTTTAATTAAATATGTTACTTAACTTTTCAGTCTATTTCACCATCATATTTGAACATGACATGTTCAAATATATTTTAACTGCATATTAACAAATTCTAATTATACTCGTACTCTCGTTTCCTTATCGACTTCTTATTCAAATTCCAATTCAATTCTATTTGAATTCTCTTTATTTAAACTTCATTTGAATTCTATTTTCAAATTCTATAGTTTAAAGTCCATTTGAATTCTCTATTCAAATTCTATAGTTCTAAAGTCCATTTGAATTTCTATATTCAAATCTATAGTTTAAAGTCCGTTTGAATTCTATATTCAAATTCTATATTCAAAGTCTATTTGAATTCTCTACATTATTTATAAACAACGTTTATAACTTCAATTCAAATCCCACCTTTCCATTTATAAACAACGTTTATAAATTCAATTCAAATCCCACCTTTCCATTTATAAACAAAGTTTATAAATTCGATTCAAATCCCATCTTCCATTTATAAACAAAGTTTATAAATTCGATTACTTGTTTTATATACCTTCAAAACAAGTTAATATTTTCTATAGTTTATTTAAAATTCAAATTCTATTTATAAAAATAGAATTTCCTTTTTAAATATCAAATACCCTTTCCGATATTTTTATGAATCAATATTCAAGCCCCAGGGATATTTTAAACAATCAAATCAACCATTTTTTAATCATTTGATTTTTAACACATCATATATGAATATATATGAAATCAAACAAACAACAGATAATATATATTTTTGAGGAATCCAGTTGGATTCCTCCAACCTGTTTTCCTGCATCCACAGATGTTAGTCAACATAATAATACCCATCCTGCTTCGAGGCAGGATATCGCGGTATGAAGGTCATCCCTAATCATAGCGTGGGGCGTATAGGGTAATCATCCGCTATGAAACTGCGGGCATCCGCTAATGAAACTACGGGAATCCAACCAATCATCAACCCAATATATATATATATATATATCCTAAATAACTAATATATTGTAACGAACCGTGTTTTTGGCACTCGAATATGTAATTTAATTTATTTAATTTAAATATTATATTTGGAATATCAATGGAATTAATATCTAATTCGCTATTTAAACAAAGTTCGACGTTATATATTTATATAATTATAAATAGAGCTTGAAATATAGCGCAGCAGTTTGAAAATTCGAGTTTGAACTTCAACTGGACATACAGAGTCCGATATAAGTCGGATTTCTGTGAAACAAGACACGTTGGGACCATATTGATGATAATTTTCATATGAAAGAGAAAAATCTAGATTCCGTGTTATAGATAGTAAGTTATGGCCAAAACAAATTTTGAAATAATCGCTATGGAAAATCGTTATATAAATATACGCGTTAAAATAGCCGTTTTGCAAACGGACTCAGATTTCGACGAAACTAGTTTCATTAGAACCGTATCGTTAAATTAGTGTACGGTGGTGAGTGGCGTGGAAAACCGATGTCGTATGTGGCCACGGTAGCCGTAAACGCCAATCAAATTCTATAACACGTATTTAATTCAATAAAGGGATATTTCAGTGTAACTTGAGCAGATGATCGAATTAGGCCGCGAAACCAGTTCCGTTGAGTTCGTAACGTCAATTATAGTCAGGGTAGGTATATAGTTTGTTATTTTTAGAGATCGGGAAATTTGGTATTCAGAAGGGCAGTGCGGTGCGCGGTAAAAATAGCCTACCGGGGAAACAGTCTCAGAATGCGACGAAATTAGTGCCGTTGGGTTCGTATCAAAAAGTTATTGTCGATGTTCGCAGTTTCAAGTGGATTTTATTTATCTGGTGACCGTGGAAAAATTAAATGCGTGTTCATTTCTGGTTTCATAAAGGGAAAATTTTCATACGACCTCGGATTGCAACGAAACTTATCCCATTGGATTCGGAATATCGTTTTACATCAAGAACAGCCTTTTTATCAGTAGACAGAAATCATATGTGGTGGATTTTAACACGAATTCTCACTACGAAGTTTCATTATATTAAAATAGTAATAAAATCCATCCAACTCTCTTCTGTGCATCCTGATTCTTTCCGCCTACCCAAATGTGTATAACTTGCATCCCAAACCTTCTACTTTGCATTACTTGGCTATCACACAATTCATTTTCTTGGCCGCCAATCCACTAACACCGTGCCTCCCACGTTAGTCCCTTTATAAATACATGTTAAGTCAAACCCTACTTTCTGGTTCTGCCTAGTCAACGCTCTTTGAGCCGCCATCTTCACATAACCAACGGCAGATGAACCCCGTCCCTTTTCCCAACTGATCCTCTAATCTATGCAATTTCACTTAAATCATTCCAGTACCAATATGTGCGCCTCCTCAAGCTTTTGCTATCTACCGGTGGTGATTTTCATCAGCGTCCTGTGGGGACCAGAATTTCTCCTGCAAGTCACGATAGTTTTTGGCCAACCGCTAGCAAACAACGGCGAGAGGCAGCTCGGCGTTTGGGCCGATGGTTCGAAGGGTCAGGGCGCACAGTTCGCCATTTGTTGATGGGGTTCCGGCGATCAGGATTTGGCGCGTTGATCGGTGGATGCTGCGTGCGTATTTGCCTTTGAAGCTGGAATCTGTGAACGAGTAAATGAAAAAGATCGGACTCTTTTACTTTGTGAATCCAGAAAGGAAATCAGCCTGCTTGTTTCCTGAACCAACGTAATTTAAGTATTTAATTATATAATTGGTTAACCAGAATTTATGGACTATATTTGTTAACTGAATTGGTAATCATCTGGGTCAGGTTTCATGAGCTTTAGGATGAAATTCGGAAGGAATAGCGTGCTGGGAGAACAAACAAGCACCAGAAGTTGAATTGGACCTAGAATTCTCTTAATTAAGAGCTGAATATGAGGACAACAGGAACCAAGAGCTTTTAATCATCTTGCTTAATGGAAAATAAAAAGTAATTAACGAGAGTAATTAGTTTATTTAAATAATTAATTAGTTTTAATTAAACTAACATCAGTTACAATGATATAATCTATGTGTGCTAGTTTGTTTGTGTAGAACAAAGGATCAAGGGCTGAAAGGAAGAGACTGGCCGGAGTTTTTGAAATGAAATACTTTGTTAAGTAATTAGTTATTAAACTTGATTAAAGAAATAAATAACTCAATTAAAACATAAGTTTTGAAACATGCATCTATGTGGTGCAGGAGCCAGGAAGAAGTCAGCTTGGCCTCAATTGCAACACTAAAGGGATCGACCCAGCTAATTTTGAGCTAATGTAATTACTTTAACTAATATAAATAATTAAGGATTAAATTAGACCACGTATATATTAAAACATTTATACCTTTTGACTGTGTTATCATAATTGAACAAATTGGGTGACGTTGGGACTGTAGCGGTGGATATAGTATCTTGGAACTGGCTTGGACAGAACTAGCAACTGCTGGAATTTTACAGTTGAATTAAACGTCCATTTAATTCGTTAACACAAGCCGGTGACAATGGAATAAATCAAGGTGAGTTAAACTCACTCAGTTTTCCCATTTATATTTTATATAAATTGGGTTTTTATTTTGTGTTCTTTGCTTGCTAATGGTTGCCTGTGCTAGTTCTATCCTTGTTTGTTGATTTAAATTGATGAAATTAAACTGTGTTTAATTTCAGGGAAATACCAAATCGTTATTTTTAACGATTGGTTCCAATCAAGGTAACTCACCTCGGTTGGTCACGTTTATTTTATAAACGTGTTCAAATTGTTGAATTGTTGAATATCTTGTGGTTGATGCTAAATGGTCGTTATTTATAATCGGGTTTGTGATAACCGTTGTGAATACAGGGAAGAACAGGTTGGAGGGGTCTAACCGGATTCCTCAAATATATTATTTACTTTCATATTTTCATATATGAACAGTCATGTTGGGTGATTGATTGATGGTTGATTATTAAATGTTCAACACCTGTTAGTTAAACCAAGGGGTGATATTGATTGGGTATTTGGCAGCCATGGCCTGTAAAATCAATCGTTTTATAAATATTGATTCGCCGTCAGGTGGGTCAATAGAGATGAAGTTATAAAATTTATTTTATAACTAGAGTTAAAATTTTGAAATATATTATTTTGAATAAAAGTTATTTAAAGAGAATTAAATAAATATTGTTAGATTTAAAATAAGGTTTTTAAAGGGATTTACTATTTATTTCAGTTAATAAGGGAATTAAGCTATTTTACAATTGTTGATGATTAAAGAGAAGTATTATCTTGATTGATAGTGATGTAAGAAATTAGTTTTAAATTGGGAAAAAGGTAAGAAAGTGATCGTTGTGGTAATAGAATCAAATTAAATGGTGAAAGGAATTTATGAACGGGTTGTATATTCAAAACCCGAAAGCTTATAATAAAGTTAAAAAGGAATTTCCAAGCAGATACAATAGTTGAAATAAATTCGGCATAACTATTTGAATTATGTAAAAGAAGATTTAGAGATAAAGGGGTTTATTATGAACCATAGATTATAAAGGAGATTTAAAGTGTAAGCGTTACTTTCAATTTAACGTTACTTGGAAATAAGACCAAGTAAAAAGGGAAAAGGGAAATAAGTTTTCTAAAGTGGATAAGGGTTAAATAGATTTGAAAGAGAGAGATTAGCAAAAGTGATCGAAGGTAAATTTGGAGTAAGAAATAGTTCATAAAGTGATATAACCAAATCAGAGTTAAATGGGAAGTGTGTTGAGATTTAAATGGAATATTGGTTTGATTACAACTTATATTCATCTGAGGATATGAACGTTGTTGATCAAGGTCTGAGAGGTAATTAAAATACCCCATCTTGATCGACATCGGGATTATCTGCAGATGGTATTAGTTGGTAATCGTAAGAGACATTAGTGAATATGTTTTGAAAATCTAAACAGCGATTACAGCGCTGTTGTTTTGTAAAACTAAATAGTAAATATAACGGTATTGTTATAACTTATGTGCTATAAATTCCCTTATTAAAACTAATGGATTTCCCGATTTAAATAATAGAGAATGATGTAACAAATATGTGGGAAGGAAGAATTAAGTGGGAAATTGAATAAGGTTATAAGTTATTTTACTAAGTATTTTATCATAATGGTTCCGAAGACATTTGTATATAAAAATATAGTTATCCAAGATAGAGTTAGTCAAACATAGTATTCAAGATGAGTTTCCATTTCGTACGACTGCTAGCGTAATTCGCAGGGCTGCAGATAGCCTACGGCGGTCGGATGTTTCCTGAGGGAACCAGGCGTAACCATTGTGATCGCTGCGATCTAGAGTCAAGCGAATGGAGTTAAGTCGAATATTAGTTAATCGATTAGAGTTAAATCAAAAATTAGAGTTATTCAAATATCATATTTTTGAATATTAAAAGAGTTAGAAGTTTTAATTTAACAAAAGTAAATCAGTTTTTGTTAGGGGCCAAGTGATGCTGAATACTGAACCAGTGAACTCATTGGAGTGTCATGTTTGAAACACTGTTTATTTTGATAGTTAAATCACCGACTATCAAATCTGTCCAATGCGATTGTTGGTATGGAAAGACCGGGATCGAATTTATATTCGAAAACCATTCCGACCAACAAATACGTGGAGATATCAGAAGATCATCGAGATGGTGCTGTGAAGACCGTGGGTTTTCACAAACGGAAGAACCACTAATATTCTCTGCCTGGCAAGCAGAGATAAACTGTGATTCTGTCGTGGTTGGAATCTACGGGTTGCAAGGACTACTCGCTACTGATCCATGGGGTGATTCCTATTTTGGATGCGGTAGGAGAGTGCCTTCGGTTCATCCTGTTCCTGGGTGACGTTTATGGACGAGTGTCTGACAGAGTATTTCCAAAGGGTCACGTACGTTGATTTCTTCAAACGTACGATAGTTGTTGGCAGGGAATTGCCATTCTCTAGCTTTCGGCTAGAATATTTTTGTGGACGTCAATTAGTGATATCTGACGGATCTGACGATGTGGCATTCAAGGTGAATGGTGACCAGATGTTCAAAGATAAATTCTGACCTCAAGCCTTATCAACCGGGAAATGACAAAAATCGGGCAGGCAGCATGGCTATGTGGGTCGCTCCCATAAGGGTGTATGATCACCTATCTAGAGAAAATCCTATTTGCTTCTTTAATCTATGTTTCGATGCTGTCCCTTTTCGGGCAGACGGTTGCTGATCCCAACCGTCGGTGATATACATTCGATACCCTCCAGCGAAATGAGGGGTCGGTCATGTGAGGGCCGGGTTGCAAGAAGTTCTTGTTGAACCCAGTGTATTCGTCTCTTGAGATACACTATCGGCAGGTGGTCCCATACCTTGTCAAGGTCGGAATCCAATCTCCAATAAGCGCCTGCGGGTTTTGATTGTATACTATATATGTGGAGCGTGAGATGCAAGCGTTCCACTAGATTGGTATTTACTTGTATTTAGACATTATTGTAATATCAGACAAGATATTGGTTTCAAAAATGTTTTGGGTTATCGTAAGGTAAAAACCGTCCGTGTTTATGTGTGGATTTGGCCTTACGATTATCCTTTTCTTTCGAAAAGAGTTTGAACTTTAAAATCATGATTGGATGATTTACCCTTATATTGTGCGAGTTTATCTCACTCTGGTTCACCAGACTGACCCGGTGTTTTGTAAATGCTCGGGTTAGCCCGGGTTGACAGGATCAGGTTATCAAAAGCTGTGAAGAGACGAGCTGGAGATGTTCAGACGTATGATATTACTATTCCGTTGTGTTTTATATGAGGACAGGCTACTGTCCAGATGTGTGATACTCTGATAAATGTAAGTATTTCAGAAGTTTTCAATAAAGATTTATTTCTGTATTATATTTTGTTCCGCTGCGATGTGAGACTGTGTTGTGGTGTTTCTTCTTCTTCTTCTATTCTAATATTTCTTTCTTTCTTATCTCACCCTCTAAATTCTTTCTAATAACTATCCAGTATTTTCAGTGCTTGGAGGGTCGGCATGAGTTACAGTAAAGGTATTTATGTCGATTTTCGAGGCTGAAATCCCTGGGTCGTTGCAGTGGTATCAGAGCGAGGTTAAGTAATTACCTTGGCTCTGTCTCGTGACTCAGTAGAGATGGGGTTAGCAACACCCTAGATTGAGTTGAGTGCATATATACGAGTGAACGTATTTGTAGATTTTATAAAAATTGTTTTATATTGTGGAGATTTATTGGTTGAGTTGTTTATAAGTTCTGATCGATCAGTTTGATCCACTGTATCGATAGGGGTTTATAAACACTCGAATACGATGGGTCGTCACGATATGTTTTGAAAAGAGGGTAAATGAAATAATTTACCCAAATTATATTTTGATATAAAGAAAATATATATATTGGGAATATTATAGTGTATTGAATGTGTTGGTTGATTATAATTGAAATGGTTATATAAATAACCAATTAGAATTCGTATAATATGGAATCAGATGAATTAAAATATGAAATTAAAATCAGAATTGGAATTAAAATTCCCAAAAGTGGGAAGGGAGTTGCAAATGAACTTGAATTGAATATATGAGAATTTTAAAATCCTGGGAGATTTTAAATTGTTTTACGAGCTTTGTGTTCAGTATTTTGAAATGGATTTCGAAATGGAAATGTTTAAATATGGTTTTGATAAGTTATATAGTATTGAACTCACTTTGATCACTGGGAAATAACTCTGATGATGCTGGCCACATCATCAGTGTTCATTTTCGAGTTCTAAGTGACGGATTACTACCAAAAATCTTGTTTTGAATTGTTTTGAGAAAAACAAGTTGTTTTGAATCCTGAAAAGGAATATTTTTTTGAAAGAGCTGAACTGTTTGAAAACTCCCAGGGAAATTGTTTGAACAAAGGTAAAATTTAATAGAAATTGTGAAAACAAATATGAATTGAATTGAAACCAATTAACTGAAAATTGAATCGGGATATAATATATCAAGTAGAATCAGATTTTGAATTGGGAGACATGAATCTGAAATGGTGTTGGACTGGTAAGTTAAGAGTTGGAATTGATAATGGATTGAGATGGAGTTAAGGATGGGATTTGGCTTGGACGCGTGAAGGATTTGGTCTTTGAGGATGAAATTGGAATTTTGTTTGGGGATGCATTTGTATAAGGTGACAGGGCAGCAAATGGAAAGGATATAATGATATGCCCGACAAAAAGGTACACGTTTATTTTTATATGGGTTTGGTGATTTATGAGCCTATTTGGCAAGCCGCTTGGCTGTTTCATTTTCTTTTGAATTGGAGGAGGCTTAGAAAGGCGAGTTGTAGTTGTACCGATTGAGCCGTACATAGGAGGTGCTGACGAAATTTTTCGGAAATATAATGTGTTAGAAAATTTTCAATATTTTTGAAAATATCTATTTACAGTATTGAATTGGTTTCTAATCTAATATAAAATTAGATTTGAAATTAATGAGCTTATAACGTACTTTCTTACCTTAGCAATTTCGAGGACGAAATTATTTTAAGGGGGGAAGAATGTAACGACCCGTGTTTTTGGCACTCGAATATGTAATTTAATTTATTTAATTTAAATATTATATTTGGAATATCAATGGAATTAATATCTAGTTCGCTATTTAAACAAAGTTCGACGTTATATATTTATATAATTATAAATAGAGCTTGAAATATAGCGCAGCAGTTTGAAAATTCGAGTTTGAACTTCAACTGGACATACATAGTCCGATATAAGTCGGATTTCTATGAAACAAGACACGTTGGGACCATATTGATGATAATTTTCATATGAAAGAGAAAAATCCAGATTCCGTGTTATAGATAGTAAGTTATGGCCAAAACAAATTTTGAAATAATCGCTATGGAAAATCGTTATATAAATATACGCGTTAAAATAGTCGTTTTGCAAACGGACTCAGATTTCGACGAAACCAGTTTCATTAGAACCATATCGTTAAATTAGTGTACGGTGGTGAGTGGCGTGGAAAACCGATGTCGTATGTGGCCACGGTAGCCGTAAACGCCAATCAAATTCTATAACACGTATTTAATTCAATAAAGGGATATTTCAGTGTAACTTGAGAAGATGATCGAATTAGGCCGCGAAACCAGTTCCGTTGAGTTCGTAGCGTCAATTATAGTCAGGGTAGGTATATAGTTTGTTATTTATAGAGATCGGGAAATTTGGTATTCAGAAGGGCAGTGCGGTGCGCGGTAAAAATAGCCTACCGGGGAAACAGTCTCAGAATGCGACGAAATTAGTGCCGTTGGGTTCGTATCAAAAAGTTATTGTCGATGTTCGCAGTTTCAAGTGGATTTTATTTATCTGGTGACCGTGGAAAAATTAAATGCGTGTTCATTTCTGGTTTTATAAAGGGAAAATTTTCATATGACCTCGGATTGCAACGAAACTTATCCCATTGGATTCGGAATATCGTTTTACATCAAGAACAGCCTTTTTATCAGTAGACAGAAATCATATGTGGTGGATTTTAACACGAATTCTCACTACGAAGTTTCATTATATTAAAATAGTAATAAAATCCATCCAACTCTCTTCTGTGCATCCTGATTCTTTCCGCCTACCCAAATGTGTATAACTTGCGTCCCGAACCTTCTACTGTGCATTACTTGGCTATCACACAATTCATTTTCTTGGCCGCCAATCCACTAACACCGTGCCTCCCACGTTAGTCCCTTTATAAATACATGTTAAGTCAAACCCTACTTTCTGGTTCTGCCTAGTCAACGCTCTTTGAGCCGCCATCTTCACATAACCAACGGCAGATGAACCCCGTCCCTTTTCCCAACTAATCCTCTAATCTATGCACTTTCACTTAAATCATTCCAGTACCAATATGTGCGCCTCCTCAAGCTTTTGCTATCTACTGGTGGTGATTTTCATCAGCGTCCTGTGGGGACCAGAATTTCTCCTGCAAGTCACGATAGTTTTTGGCCAACCGCTAGCAAACAACGGCGAGAGGCAGCTCGGCGTTTGGGCCGATGGTTCGAAGGGTCAGGGCGCACAGTTCGCCATTTGTTGATGGGGTTCCGGCGATCAGGATTTGGCGCGTTGATCGGTGGAGGCTACGTGCGTATTTGCCTTTGAAGCTGGAATCTGTGAACGAGTAAATGAAAAAGATCGGACTCTTTTACTTTGTGAATCCAGAAAGGAAATCAGCCTGCTTGTTTCCTGAACCAACGTAATTTAAGTATTTAATTATATAATTGGTTAACCGGAATTTATGGACTATATTTGCTAACTGAATTGGTAATCATCTGGGTCAGGTTTCATGAGCTTTAGGATGAAATTCGGAAGGAATAGCGTGTTGGGAGAACAAACAAGCACCAGAAGTTGAATTGGACCTAGAATTCTCTTAATTAAGAGCTGAATATGAGGACAACAGGAACCAAGAGCTTTTAATCATCTTGCTTAATAGAAAATAAAAAGTAATTAACGAGAGTAATTAGTTTATTTAAATAATTAATTAGTTTTAATTAAACTCACATCAGTTACAATGATATAATCTATGTGTGCTAGTTTGTTTGTGCAGAACAAAGGATCAAGGGCTGAAAGGAAGAGACTGGCCGGAGTTTTTGAAATGAAATACTTTGTTAAGTAATTAGTTATTAAACTTGATTAAAGAAATAAATAACTCAATTAAAACATAAGTTTTGAAACATGCATCTATGTGCTGCAGGAGCCAGGGAGAATTCAGCTTGGCCTCAATTGCAACACTAAAGGGATCGGCCCAGCTAATTTTGAGCTAATGTAATTACTTTAACTAATATAAATAATTAAGGATTAAATTAGACCACGTATATATTAAAACATTTATACCTTTTGACTGTGTTATCAGAATTGAACAAATTGGGTGACGTTGGGACTGTAGCGGTGGATATAGTATATTGGAACTGGCTTGGACAGAACTAGCAACTGCTGGAATTTTACAGTTGAATTAAACGTCCATTTAATTCGTTAACACAAGCCGGTGACAATGGAATAAATCAAGGTGAGTTAAACTCACTCAGTTTTCCCATTTATATTTTATATAAATTGGGTTTTTATTTTGTGTGCTTTGCTTGCTAATGGTTGCCTGTGCTAGTTATACCCTTGTTTGTTGATTTAAATTGATGAAATTAAACTGTGTTTAATTTCAGGGAAATACCAAATCGTTATTTTTAACGATTGGTTCCAATTAAGGTAACTCACCTCGGTTGGTCACGTTTATTTTATAAACGTGTTCAAATTGTTGAATATCTTGTGGTTGATGCTAAATGGTCGTTATTTATAATCGGGTTTGTGATAACCGTTGTGAATACAGGGAAGAACAGGTTGGAGGGGTCCAACCGGATTCCTCAAATATATTATTTACTTTCATATTTTCATATATGAACAGTCATGTTGGGTGATTGATTGATGGTTGATTATTAAATGTTCAACACCTGTTAGTTAAACCAAGGGGTGATATTGATTGGGTATTTGGCAGCCATGGCCTGTAAAATCAATCGTTTTATAAATATTGATTCGCCGTCAGGTGGGTCAATAGAGATGAAGTTATAAAATTTATTTTATAACTAGAGTTAAAATTTTGAAATATATTATTTTGAATAAAAGTTATTTAAAGAGAATTAAGTAAATATTGTTAGATTTAAAATAAGGTTTTTAAAGGGATTTACTATTTATTTCAGTTAATAAGGGAATTAAGCTATTTTACAATTGTTGATGATTAAAGAGAAGTATTATCTTGATTGATAGTGATGTAAGAAATTAGTTTTAAATTGGGAAAAAGGTAAGAAAGTGATCGTTGTGGTAATAGAATCAAATTAAATGGTGAAAGGAATTTATGAACGGGTTGTATATTCAAAACCCGAAAGCTTATAATAAAGTTAAAAAGGAATTTCCAAGCAGATACAATAGTTGAAATAAATGCGGCATAACTATTTGAATTATGTAAAAGAAGATTTAGAGATAAAGGGGTTTATTATGAACCAGAGATTATAAAGGAGATTTAAAGTGTAAGCGTTACTTTCAATTTAACGTTACCTGGAAATAAGACCAAGTAAAAAGGGAAAAGGGAAATAAGTTTTCTAAAGTGGATAAGGGTTAAATAGATTTGAAAGAGAGAGATCAGCAAAAGTGATCGAAGGTAAATTTGGAGTAAGAAATAGGTCATAAAGTGATATAACCAAATCAGAGTTAAATGGGAAGTGTGTTGAGATTTAAATGGAATATTGGTTTGATTACAACTTATATTCATCTGAGGATATGAACGTTGTTGATCAAGGTCTGAGAGGTAATTAAAATACCCCCACTTGAACGACATCGGGATTATCTGAAGATGGTATTAGTTGGTAATCGTAAGAGACATTAGTGAATATGTTTTGAAAATCTAAACAGCGATTACAACGCTGTTGTTTTGTAAAACTAAATAGTAAATATAACGCTATTGTTATAACATATGTGCTATAAATTCCCTTATTAAAACTAATGGATTTCCCGATTTAAATAATAGAGAATGATGTAACAAATATGTGGGAAGGAAGAATTAAGTGGGAAATTGAATAAGGTTATAAGTTATTTTACTAAGTATTTTATCGTAATGGTTCCGAAGACATTTGTATATAAAAATATAGTTATCCAAGATAGAGTTAGTCAAACATAGTATTCAAGATGAGTTTCCATTTCGTACGACTGCTAGCGTAATTCGTAGGGCTGCAGATAGCCTACGGCGGTCGGATGTTTCCTGAGGGAACCAGGCGTAACCATTGTGATCGCTGCGATCTAGAGTCAAGCGAATGGAGTTAAGTCGAATATTAGTTAATCGATTAGAGTTAAATCAAAAATTAGAGTTATTCAAATATCATATTTTTGAATATTAAAAGAGTTAGAAGTTTTAATTTAACAAAAGTAAATCAGTTTTTGTTAGGGGCCAAGTGATGCTGAATACTGAACCAGTGAACTCATTGGAGTGTCATGTTTGAAACACTGTTTTTTTTATACTTAAATCACCGACTATCAAATCTGTCCAATGCGATTGTTGGTATGGAAAGACCGGGATCGAATTTATATTCGAAAACCATTCCGACCAACAAATACGTGGAGATATCAGAAGATGATCGAGATGGTGCTGTGAAGACCGTGGGTTTTCACAAACGGAAGAACCACTAATATTCTCTGCCTGGCAAGCAGAGATAAACTGTGATTCTGTCGTGGTTGGAATCTACGGGTTGCAAGGACTACTCGCTACTGATCCATGGGGTGATTCCTATTTTGGATGCGGTAGGAGAGTGCCTTCGGTTCATCCTGTTCCTGGGTGACGTGTATGGACGAGTGTCTGACAGAGTATTTCCAAAGGGTCACGTACGTTGATTTCTTCAAACGTACGATAGTTGTTGGCAGGGAATTGCCATTCTCTAGCTTTCGGCTAGAATATTTTTGTGGACGTCAATTAGTGATATCTGACGGATCTGACGATGTGGCATTCAAGGTGAATGGTGACCAGATGTTCAAAGATAAATTCTGACCTCAAGCGTTATCAACCGGGAAATGACAAAAATCGGGCAGGCAGCATGGCTATGTGGGTCGCTCCCATTAGGGTGTATGATCAACTATCTAGAGAAAATCCTATTTGCTTCTTTAATCTATGTTTCGATGCTGTCCCTTTTCGGGCAGACGGTTGCTGATCCCAACCGTCGGTGATATACATTCGATACTCTCAAGCGAAATGAGGGGTCGGTCATGTGAGGGCCGGGTTTCAAGAAGTTCTTGTTGAACCCAGTGTATTCATCTCTAGAGATACACTATCGGCAGGTGGTCCCATACCTTGTCAAGGTCGGAATCCAATCTCCAATAAGCGCCTGCGGGTTTTGATTGTATACTATATATGTGGAGCGTGAGATGCAAGCGTTCCACTAGATTGGTATTTACTTGTATTTAGACATTATTGTAATATCAGACAAGATATTGGTTTCAAAAATGTTTTGGGTTATCGTAAGGTAAAAACCGTCCGTGTTTATGTGTGGATTTGGTCTTACGATTATCCTTTTCTTTCGAAAAGAGTTTGAACTTTAAAATCATGATTGGATGATTTACCCTTATATTGTGCGAGTTTATCTCACTCTGGTTCACCAGACTGACCCGGTGTTTTGTAAATGCTCGGGTTAGCCCGGGTTGACAGGATCAGGTTATCAAAAGCTGTGAAGAGACGAGCTGGAGATGTTCAGACGTATGATATTACTATTCCGCTGTGTTTTATATGAGGATAGGCTACTGTCCAGATGTGTGATACTCTGATAAATGTAAGTATTTCAGAAGTTTTCAATAAAGATTTATTTCTGTATTATATTTTGTTCTGCTGCGATGTGAGACTGTGTTGTGGTGTTTCTTCTTCTTCTTCTATTCTAATATTTCTTTCTTTCTTATCTCACCCTCTAAATTCTTTCTAATAACTATCCAGTATTTTCAGTGCTTGGAGGGTCGGCATGAGTTACAGTAAAGGTATTTATGTCGATTTTCGAGGCTGAAATCCCTGCGTCGTTACATATATATATTTCAAAACAATCAGACAGCATTCAAACAAGCACAGACAATTATTTTTAACTATATAAAAATAATTTCTAAATAAATGGTGAGTGAGGTTTACTCACCAGATTTTCCATTTGTCGAATATCCGTTTTAAATTCCATGTCATCGCTATTACGAATCATCTCGAACAAATCTCTTTGTACCTACAATTTTTTTAAATGTAGCGATTAACATTTATTTAGATTAACGAATAAATAAACTTCTTATATATATATATATTTCTTTTTCTTTTCTTTCGTTTTTAATGGTTACTAAATCAAATTTAACACATATAATTAAAGTAATCTATGTATTTTTAAACATTAAACCATTTATAAATTTAATGTTTTACTTAAATAAATAATTAACAAATTAATTACCTTCCTCAACATCCATAGCCGACCAAATCAGCCCGAAACTGTCATCATTTCCAATATGGCATTTCAACGAGCAACTCACAGACACTCCACCGTACAACCATTTAACTGCTTCACTCCCTTCAAATGATTACCAGAACTTCCAACTCGCCATAAAAGTGATGTCGACCTCGTCTGGAAGCTTCACAGCAACCCACGATGTCGATTTCCCCCAAAGATTTGATCTCGACTTCGTTGCCCTGCAGTCGATCACCGGAGAACTCTTCGCACCTTGGAACCCTAATGTTATCGCGACTTCGAGTTGTCCTAATTTGACCGACAGAGTATCCATCGCGACCCTGAAATCATAACTCGCAAGGCCTGGCAAACCTCATCGCAACAGAATAAGGATACTAGAACGAAACTCTTGATTTGCGAGTGCCTCGGATCTGCTTTTGAACTCGTGATCGATTCAACTCGCGGTTTCTGCTTGCTCACATCCGAACTTCGCATAGGCGTTCTCGCACCTCAGCAACTAGCGTGATTCGGCCATTTTTGCTTCTTTCAGGAGCTCTTTGATTTTGTAGAAAATTGAGGGGGTGCGGTTTTAATTAAAGAAAAGGGAAGCTTCGGTTTTTGTACTGATCGAATTAAGGAGGACTCGGCCATTTATTTTGAAGCTTTTGATTTTCAAAAGAGGAAATAAGAGGAGACTGCGCGATTTATAGATGAACAAGGTAGTAGCTGTGTGGTTTTAAAAGGAACTGCGAGGTCAATTATTTGTGGAGATACAGAGAAGGACGTGGTTTCTTTTGAACAGGAGGGAAGGAGCGGTGAGAATTAAAGGGGAGGTGTCCCTTTATTTAACCTTAAATTTTATTTATTTTTTTATTTAAATTAAACTGATATCCTTTAATTAAAAATACACACTGATTCTGAATCCCTTTCTGAACCCAACAAATGACATTCCTAGGGTAAAACCACTATTCTGAACCTACTGGGATAAGTATCGAAGTCCAGTTCAATCATCCGGAACAGATATTAATTTAAATCGATTAAATCAAATTTTAAAACAATAAATTCTTTGACAATAAATAAATATTTTTATTCGAATTCAAACAGAATTTTCTATTGATCATTTGAACTGTAATTTTATTCAGAATTAAATTTTAATTCAATCAACTTCGTATTCTGATAACTTGATATATTCGATATTAAATCGAAACTGATTATTAAATTTATAACTTAAAAATAAATATTCATTTAATTTATCAAATTAATATTTAAAACCGTATTAAATATTCAAATCTAACCGACGGAATATCCGGGTCATTACATGTCTTGTAATATTTATGTGTATACCAAGATAATGCTCCACCAAAGCTAGTGCATTACCTTTGTGAGTGACCCTAGCGGAGGTGGGGTGTTACAAATGTCGACCTAAATAAATAAAAATACAGATAGTTATTGGGACTATTATAAGGAAAAGAAGAAAGAAGAAAACAAATACATAATCTCGCAATGGACGGACACAATATAATAAATAAATACATAAATAAATAACAGTTCATGAAGCTGTTAAAAATATACATTTGATTGTACCCTTACAACGATTATCAGAGTTAACTCTTATACAACATACCAATATTTGCAGTGGAATAGTAAGAATAAATACGTCTGTTGAGCTCCATCTTCATCTTCATAACGATGTCTTCAACAACTGAAAAACCCAGGCTGACCCAAGCACAAATGAAATGACAAAAACACTTGGATCAGAATTAAAATAATATCATATCTGTTAAATCAAATTCATGTGACAATATGAGAGCAATAACTTAAGAGATGTTACAGGTATTTCCATCTCCTATGGATTCGTTAAACTAGATACTGTATAATACAACACGCTATTATAATGTGTCTTTGGTTAAATGTAACAAACTAAAATAGCGTAAGCAGGATTACATTTTTACCCTTACATCGTTTATAATACCGTAGTCTATACAGATACCGTAAAGTCCGACATAATCCAGTGGCTATCAGAGGGCACTCCATAGGTATGACACAAATAGAAGTCGTAGGGGCTCGATCAGGATAGTATGATAAGGCACACGAGGAATGCCCTGAGTAGGAATATACTAGTTGCACGCCCGGACTGGTGGTAACGCATAGCCATGACTACCGCGCACTTCGAACAACACTCCGAAATCATGGATGCACATCAAATCAAATCAATCAAATCGAGGGCCTATAGTAACAAAGGAAGAAGCGTCGCTGATGGAGGTAGCTTACCCAACTTAGTCCGGTATAGCCCTGTTTTAGTCATTTTAATTATGATCCGAAGGTCAGGGCATCCATCCTCGTTCTCTTACTTCATCCAGTATTGTTCTCCAAACAACCTATTTCATTCTGGAACTCCACCGCGTACACAGTTGTTAAAGTGGTTTTCGGTATTGGTAGAGAGTATGACAATATCCGATCTCGGTCTCTTTAACAACCAAACGTTTACATTTTTCACACCAGTCAGTTCTTCTACATTTCAAAGAGATTCATACTTCATATCAAAATATCAAACTTTTCTTTAAACTCATTTCAATAGCCAAGATAGAATATTTCATAATAAAATATCCATTTAAAACCATACTTAAAATTTTGAAACAATTCCAACTTTAAAATAATTTGAATATTTAAAATAGTTTAGATATATAATTGTAATAGTTTGAAAATAAATAATTTATATTTAAAATAGAAATTTCAGATTTAGTAAAATCTATTTTTAAAATATAAATGTAGTCTATAAAATAAATAGTTAATTATTAAAATGGTTTTTTAAAATAAGTAATAAAATAAAATAGTTATAAGGTAAATAGTTTGTAAAGAAAATAATTATTATAAAAATAGTTTATAAAATGGTTTAAAATACTATAGTTGGAATTAGAATCGTTTCTTTAAAATTTAACCAAACTGGAAATCATATTCTAGTTTCAAATTAATTTGACTAAATTTTGATATCTTAATTCAAAAGTATTCGACTTCCCATTTATATTTCAATTCGACTCAACAATTCGATTTAATAATTCGATTCAAATAATTGAATTTCAATTATAATTCTCACTTTAAATTATTTGTTTATAAAAATCTCGAGTTCACAATTTGATTATTATTATAAATTAAGTTAATTTAAAGTAAATATCAAAGAAGGATTAACAATTCAATTTCGATAAATTTAGTTCATATTCAATTCAGTTTTTAACAACAGTTATCCACATTTACGAATTCTTTAAAATTTTAAATTTTAAATTTCAAAGCTCAAAGTTCAAATTTAGAGAAAATCGATTAATAATATCAATTATTTTGTCTTTAAAACAATATTCTACAATTCAAGGTTAAAAACAATTTTTATTCAACCAACCAGTCTCCAAATATAATTTTATCCAATGACCAAGTAATACTTAAAATCTAATTTTAGTATTTTGGGAAAGGTATATATCATTTTAATCCAAATTAGGGTCATAGGTATTTATCATTTCAACCTACGTTCTTAATTCATTTTAATGATTAATTTTAGGTTTATTTGATGCCCGTGACATCTACAGTAATGGTTGGGATTAATCAACAATATCAATAACACATATAAACAATGTCGACACAAAATGAATTACATATTAATACATTAAATATATAATTTGAAGGCATCCATCAAAATCAATACATCTAAACAGTTCAATATAATATCAGTGTACTAGCCATCAGGTATGAGATTTTTAAACCAGAAATTAAATTCTAACTGTACACTTTATAACAACGGTTAATTAAATTATATTGTCTATACCGATTAACACAAATAAGCAGTTTAAACAATCAAACAGCAAACAAAACAATCATATCATAAATTTGATTTAACTAACAATCAAATATTTTAGTTAGGTGTGAGTGGGTTAATTCACTCACCTTTGATTTCAAACGAGACTGAAATTCAAATTTTAGCCCAAAAACCAACAGTCTCAGAACCAGTCCAAATTAGTGTGTGAAAATTCGTAACTTCCCCGTGAAGGAAAGCGCAGATAGTTCGAGAACAAGCCACAACAGAACGCAGACGGAAGAACATTTCATTGTATATTACAACAATTCCATCAGAATACAAGAATATACAGAGTATAAATGAATATTACACAGAAATATCAGAGATTTAAATTACATTTAAATACATCGCAGCGGAAATTAATACAATACACAACTAGAAGAGATATACGGATACAAAGTTTTCTGGATATCATTCCTGCTGTAAACCAGGATCCTGTGAATATAAATCTGCAAAATCAAAACTACTAGCTGCCCGTGTCAAAATAAGGGCACCCAGAGTTTAGGTTAAAACAATAAACTCCAGGTCAGTCATGGGACTGGTGTGAGAACTAAAACAGTTATTAATCTTTATTTTTAAAGTTAGGTAAATCAAGGGACCACGCCGTATAACACGGAACGAGTTTCCTCCCAGGAATGCCAGTGCATAAAACAACAGCGCAATGCTAAATAAAGAACAATGAAGCTATTATAAGACCCAGTTCCCATCACACAATGCAACGCAAGCCGGAGGATAGGGTTTTTACCTTATAATACCCAAGAATGCTTGATACATTTAAAACAAATCATTTGATACTATTATAAGTGTATAGTGTATAAAACAACTTCAAATCATAAGTATCAATCATAGACGACATAAGCGCCCCATCCTACTATGTCGCCATACTAGGATCTACAAATAAAACCGCAGAATCACGTATTTGGAAATTGGATTTCCATCTATGGACCGAGGCAAAAGATAGTCCTCAACCGATTCGAGACAATCTAGCCTACCATGTCTCAGGATCAGAATGCATCGACCCTTGAGCGACAGGGCCGGTCCACCGATGTGGATTAGACGAAATCCAAAACACTGCGTCTCCCCGCCCTATGGGGCACAAATGAGCCAACAAATGACTCCACCGGACCCGGATCGTCCGATCAAACCGAGGCGCCTCGCAACAGCAACAACCACATAAGTCAAACTCGTCAGGGCGTGTAAAACCACTGACGCCACTTTTAGCTAGAAAGAAACGCATGTCCTCCCTGAGGTCCGTCTCCCGTTTTTGGTTCATACCGGGTGTGAAACTCGCGAAGTAAACGTTACACAAAGCTATGCCACAAAGGCCGTGCTTCGATCATAAACCACAAGACTTTGCTTTTCAATAGGAGCCTTGATCATTTGCCACTTATGCATGCCACACAGGCAATTCACTCTATGCGTTTGATATCCATCAGTATATAACCCTTGAGCTCGTACGTCTCAGAGAAGGGCGTTAAGCAAGAGAATAAATTCTCCGCCGCCAAACAGATATATATTTAATAGAAATCAATCACACAGACTAAAATCCAATGTTAAACACACAGTCCATTTACAAGTTCGCTCTGGGTCTGAACGAAACCGGAGGCACCTAGTACCCCGCATATCCATCGATCTCCAAGTACGTCTGGACGACCACCAACTGATTCCCTCCTCTTGGGTGTACGGCCCAATCAAGATCATCAGTAATTATCCAAACGACGTGAAGACCTCCGGTCTTCAACCACCGTCTTCACCTTCGACTTATCGTCGTATCAGTTATTCAGAATGGGGTAATCCCGGTCTTTCCGAATAACTCGCGTATATAATAAACAAGTGTTACACAAACACAACATACGCCTCATTCCAATTCATCAGTCACTAACCATATGTTTGCCAAAGAATAATTCCACAAATATTAACCCCGAAGGCCGAAACCAACATCAGATCAATACCCAGGAAACCATTCATCTTTGCCAACCTACAGTTAGTTTTTAAATCTCACATTCATAGGGAAAGGTTCCCATTAATTTTATCAAAGATAAATTCTTTAAATTTATTCTTTAATCTTCCTTTGGATGTCATTTCAAACCAAATTATGGTTTTCCAAACTAGTCGGGATTAGCGAACCACACCGAAGTATTTATTTATTTTATTTCCCAATCCCAACCTATTCATCCCATGAAGCAAAACCGGTAATACTCCATATCTAACACCACGGTGTTATCGGTAAATTCAATTACCATTTCACGTTCAAATCTAATTAAAGATTTAACTATTGCCTGGAGCAAAACTGGAGATACTCCATTCTCGATCTTTTCAATCTAATTAAAGATTCATTAAAACTCCACTTAGTTTTAATCTTTAACTGGGTTAAATAATCCGTGTCATTTAAAACACGGTTCACGATAAACCCCAAAATCACATTTCAATTCAATTCCAATTAAATATTATTTAATTGGTACACTTCATTAAATCTAAATAAAAAGATTTAATCTTTTCTCAACTAGGTTCAAGAACAGTGTTAATAAAGACACCATTCACGACAAACCCAAATCACATTTGATATTAAATACAAGGCTCTGAATAGAAAATATACTGGCTTATATTCAATATCCAATTCTACGACCAACAAATATCGTATTGGAAATAATGATATAAATATATCTTTCAAATTTCCATAATAATATCTGTATAATCACGAAATCCAACATCGAAATAATCCAAAGACTATTTCGATTCAAATCCATTCCAATGCAATTATTGGAAATTCTGGTTATTTTCAAAACCATTTCAAATCCAATTTATTTATTTAAAAATAAATAGAATTATAATTCTAGTTCAAAACTAGTTCATTTCGATAAAAAACTATTTTTATCTTTTCAAATATCGAGTTTTTCATCCCAATTCTTCACAAATCATTTCTTATGATTTTACACAAATTATTGATATTTTTAATAATTTTATCAAGGCCCGTACAGTCGATTTCCATCAATGGCCATCGAACTGCACTTACAGCGAGCTTTTCCAAATTTGATTTGGATATAACTCCAAATCCAACCATTATATTTTTAATTTCTAATATTCGTTAGAAAGCTCTTTTCGATACGAACCCAACGGTTCCGGTTTTAGGAGAATCCGACGGTCGGATATCCCGTAATATCCGTTCGAAGTTAATGGTCGAAATTCGCGAACTGCCGCGGCGCGGCGCGTTCTATTCAGGCCATTATATTATATATATAATATATACTTCGTCGATTTCCTTTCGAAATGAATTTTATACATCATTTTTAAACTCGTTTTCAAAACGATTTCAACTTCTTCTTTTTTCAAATTCAAATCAAAATTGAATTTTCCCTTACAAAGTCATTTTAAATTCATTTCAAATTGATTTCAATTCAAATTGATTTCTAATTCAATTTCAGTTCGTTTCCAATTCAATTCAATTTCGATTCGAATTCGTTTATATTCAATTTTCAATTCGAATTCATTTCTATTCAATTTCAATTCGAATTCATTTCTATTCAATTTTAATTCGAATTTATTTCTATTCAATTTCAATTCGAATTCATTTATATTCAATTTCAATTCGAATTCATTTATATTCAATTTCAATTCGAATTCATTTATATTTAATTTCAATTCGAATTCATTTATATTCAATTTCAATTCGAATTCCATTTCAAAATATTCGATTTTGAAAGCACTTTTCAATATTCATTATAAAAACGAATATAATCGATATAAATATCGTTCACGTCAAAATGGCGTCAATCTAATCAACACGGCTTCATATGTTTCTATTCTCAAATATTCTATTTCAAATATTTTTATTTCAAATATTTCTATTTCAAAACTGGAATGAGGCCCAATCAATTACCATATAATGTTAATTATATGGATTTTCTACAACACATGTATACAATAATAACGATGAATAATCAACCATCATCCAAGTGCATTCTATGCTGTATAAGCATCAAAGATAAATATTCAACACTTGTAACAGTCTGTCAATCAATCGATCGACATTCAGCTAATTATTGGGACTAGTGTACGTCATATATCGTCCCAATACCCGTGTGGGGTTTCAAACAATCAAACACAGATTTTATTTGTGCAGTTGGGCGATGTGTAAAATTTATCGTCCCAATCAATATCAGTCAAATATGTGTATATAAACAAATCGTCCGATCTGTTTATTTTTATTTCATTTTACATACACGTTAAAAATTCTATTTTCAACTATAAAATATTTTAACTATGTAAATATTTTATTTCATTTCACATCACATCACACAATCAACTACACATCAAAATCAAACAAACAAGCATACAAGCCGTCCATGGTCTTTGGACGACTGGTGTTGGGTGCTACTAAACACCGTCTGCATCCTAGTATATATTTTAACTAGAAAATAAAATTAAAAGGTGAGAAGTTCTCACCAAAGTTATCCCAACTCCACGACACTTCAAATGTAGGATATCTTCATCGTTCTTCCTTTTGTTACTTCCACCATCTGTGTTCGCTACATATATAAAAATCGAATTTTTACTTCGCTATTCAATATATAAAAATCGAATTTTTACTTTGCTATTCAATATATAAAAATCGAATTTTTTACTTTGCTATTCAATATATAAAAATCGAATTTTTACTTTGCTATTCAATATATAAAAATCGAATTTTTTCTTTGATATTCAATATATAAAAATCGAATTTTTACTTTGCTATTCAATATATAAAAATCGAATTTTTACTGTGCTATTCAATATATAAAAATCGAATTTTTATGATGCCGTTCATACAATAAAAATCCAGTCTCTATAATGTTAAAAATCCAAACTTTATATTTCTAAAAATCTAAGCTTTTCATATAAACTAAGAAGCGAATTAAACAATTTGTTTAAATAAATAAGGATGACAAATAGTGATTTTAAAATAAATAAATAAGGAGAAGATCACTTTGGTTCGCCGGGGAGGAAAAGGAGGAGTGCAGGTGGTTGCCGGGGGTGGTGGGAGGCTGGTGGGGTGGTGCGGTCAATTTGGGGGGCTGCGTTCGATTTGGGGGGGGGCTGTGTCTTCATGGAGCGAGGAGGGGGGTCGCGGCAGGTGGAAGAAGAAGAAGGGGGAGTTCGCCGATCGGCGAAGGAGGAGGGTGGGTTGCGGACGTGGTGGAGGAGAGAGGGAGGCGGCGTCGGGTGGAGCTCCGATCGTGGATCGCGATTCACGTTTTTTTTTCTTTCTTTTTTTTTGAAATGAACGGTAGAAGGGGGGCCTGAGTGATAAGGGAAGAGGGAGGGATATTTTAATTTTATATTATTTTATTTCAAAAAAAGGTTGACTTTTTATTTCGACCTCGAAATCAAGCCCACCGCCTGTCGTCCATAGCTAACTACCCCCATTCCGAACACAATGGGATATGTATCGTAGGCTAATTCGCTCGTTTCGATTAGTTTTCGTCAAAATCAACATATAACTCTATATACTGAATTTGAACGCGCATTTCAATTTACTGGGGTCACATACTAACTCGAAAAATTCCAGAAAAATATTTTCTAGCTTTGTATTGACGATACGGTCCTAACAAAACTAGTTTCGTCGAATTCTGAGACCGTTTGGAAAATGGCCATTTTCCAGTTGATTAAAATCAACTAAAACTGGTCAAACACGTTTTCCTTTGCCACGCTCACATATTGATTCGAAAAATTATGAAAATTGGAATCTAGCAATAACTTGACATCACGGATCCAACAAAAGTGGTTTCGTCAAAATCCGAGGTCGTTTGCAAAATTCTCATTTTTAAGGGCTGAAATTCCATAGCGACTATTCAGAATTTTCAACTGGACATATCTTTTGATTCCCGCTATGAAATTTCAATTTTTCGGGTTCGTTGGAAAGATAGTCACAATTAGATTCCATTATTTTTTGTTTCACTAAAATTCAGTTTATTTTGAATCCTGTACATCCAATTGAAGTTTGAAATCGAATTATCGAACTACCGCGCCATTTTCAATTCCTTTTATAAATATAAGAAAATATTTATATCCTATCGTTGATTCAAACGAATATATACGTTCGAATTATATTCAAAATAAATTTCTTGTCGATATTATTTAAGATAATTCATTTTAAATAATCAAAATTCGCTAAAATTGCCAAAAATAAAAATTTTAAATTGGCCCAGATTTCCGGGTTATTACAATCTCCCCCACATAAAACTTTTCGTCCCCAAAAAGGAACGAAGCCGAAAGTTGTTTTACTAATCAACTCAACTTTCTTTATTTTGACTACGGCTTAAGTTCTTCAACTTTTCAGTTTCTAAGAACTTTTCAAAATTTTCAAAAATTTGGCTAAAACCCTAAATTTTCGAAAAATTTCGCCATAACCTCCCCTGCACCGGGAGCACGAGAAAATCCCGAAATTGCCATATAGGCCTTCTGATCTCAAAAAGAAAAAGAAAAAGCCAAGCGGCTCATAGAATCATCATCACCCAAACAAAACAGTAAATTATGGTAAACATGTACCTATTTGTCGGGCAATAAAATTTTATTCTCTGCTCTAGCCTCCTTGCTATGACCTGTTCAATGTAAGTACATGTATATGCAAGCAAATGCGATAAATTTCCAATACAATTCACTATTTGATCAATTTGGCTATATAATACAAATTTTAATTAATCAACCAATAATCAACAACACAACCATCAATCAATTAGTTGATTAGCTTTTCAAATTCATAACTTTGATATAAAGTCAAAAAATCAGATTTTTGATGCCAAATCACAACAATAGGCCCTATCTGGTTTCGGTTCTCACACCAGTCAATTGGAAATATATAGAAATCTCACTTTCGAAACTCGAAAATAAATACTGGCGATGGTGCCCCGTCACCAGAATTATCCTCGGGCACTAGAGTGTGATTCTATAACTATCCAATACATTAAAACTTTGAATACACGTTTGCAAGACATATACGCAATTTTTTTATATATTGGATTGTCCCAATTCAATATATAATAAATAATCAAATACGAATAAGTGATTTAAATTTCAAAACAAATTTTGTTTTCATTTTTAAAAATATACTCTTCACACTCGTTCTAGGATACTACTGATCCCATCTCTAACAAGTCACTCTCTTTGGATATTACTTAAGATAATTCATTTTAAATAATCAAAATTCGCTAAAATTGCCAAAAATAAAATTTTTAAATTGGCCCAGATTTCCGGGTTATTACATAGTGCCATCGCGAAGAGCTCGTCGATACGATTCCAATGCAATTTATTTCGTCCAAAACCGACCTCATAGTAGAAAGTTACAAATGTTTAAGCATTTGAAATTTAAATTATATAAAATAAATAACCAAACTTCTCTCACCATTTAAATTCGGCCACGTCATCACCTGGTGCGCATCTTCTTCTCCTTCACGCATGCATCGTTCCAGAGCAATTGAACCCAAACCGCCCTTTACTCCATCAGAATGCAACCCCCTCCGAAGCCCATAGTCCGATCGAACGCTACCGAAACATGCGCCATCCTCAATCATGCCTGCACCCCAAATCTAACCATCTCCGGTCCTGCTATAAGCCACCAATTCATTGAAAACCACACCACCTTCATGTCTAATTCCTAGCGATTCTAGGCACCATCAATCATGATCTATCGTACGGATGGAAAGATCTTTTGAAGGTCTTCGTTTTTCGTTTTGTAATTTTTCAATTTCAATGATTGGATCATAAGAAAATAAGGGATAAAGAATTAAAGAATTCTGGCCATTCAAAAACGAACTTGGCGGCCACAAAAATTAGGGTTTTGATATAATAAAATAATATTAATTTCTTCGTTTTGCGTGTATTTAACCAAAATCCGGACTGAGTCCAATTAGGCCTGCTTACTGCCTAACAACAGGTTTTGACTCCTTTTGTAATAACCCGGAAATGCGGGCCAGTTTAAAATTTTTATTTTGGCAATTTTAACGAATTTTGAATATTTAAAATAAATTATTTTAAATAATATCGACGAGAAATTTATTTTGAAATGAATTCGATGTATATATTTATATACGTCATCGTTAGAATATAAATAATTATATATATAATTATAAAAGGAATTGAAAATGGCGTGGTAGTTCGATAATTCGATTTCAAACTTCAATTGAATGTACCAGGTGCAAAATAAACCGGATTTTTGTGAAACCAAAATAATAGAATCTAATTGAGAATATCTTTCCAACTAATCCGAAAAATCAAGATTTCATAGCGGGGATCAAAAGATAGGTCCAGTTGAAAATTCTGAATAGTCGCTATGGAATTCAGGCCCTTAAAAATGGGAATTTTGCAAATGACCTCGGATTTCGACGAAACCACTTTTGTTGGATCCGTGATGTCAAATTATTGTTAGATTCCAAATTTCATAATTTTTTGAATCAATATGTGAGCGTGGCAAAGGAAAACGCGTTTGACCAGTTTTAGTTGATTTTAATCGACTGGAAAATGGCCATTTTTCTAACGGTCTCGGAATTCGACGAAACTAGTTTTGGTAGGACCGTATCGTTAATACGAAGCTAGAAAATATTTTTTTGGTATTTATAGAGTTAGTATGTGACCCCGATAAATTGAAATGCGCGTTCAAATTCAATATATAGAGTTATATGTTGATTTTAACGAAAACTAATTGTAACGATCGAATCAGCCTATGATGCATATACCATTGTGTTCGGAATGGGGGTGAAACGCTATGGATGACAGGCGGTAGGCCTCGTTTGGAGTTCGAAATAAAAAGTCAACTTTTTGAAATTAAAATAATTAAATATAAATGTAACAACCCGGATTTTTAACAACGTGATAAAACAAGAATCAAGGCAGAATTAAATGTTATAATGTGAATCAATGGAAACGGGTTGCGCCGTTGCGTTTGTCTCGGAAAAATACGCGAAATAGAGTCTGAAATTTCGTAAATCGGAGTCCGTATGACCGAGATATGGCCTCGCGAAGTTTCACGAAAAATTCAAATTCAAAACAGATTCAAAATTTCAGAAAATCAGGATAGGCGGGAAAAATCCCGCCCAGACCAGGTCGACCTAGGTGTCGACCTCGGTGGGACCAGTTCGACTGGGGAGTCGACCCCAGGGTCGACCTGCCTGGTCGAGCCCAGGCAACCTGGTGCACCTACTTGGCTTTTGGCTCGGTTTTGGAGGCTTGTGACGATTTTGGAGGGCTCAGATCTATCCTAGGGTTTATCCTATGGCCTAAACTACTCCTAATCTCAATAAAAAGACCCCTAGACCTAGCTTAAACCCTCACAAATCACTCTAGCAACGAAGTGCTGCCCAAATCTCCATTGACCATGGCCTCCATCTCCAACTCCAAGAGCTTATGCATTCAAATCGGATCCGAATCAAAGGTGCTAGCTGCTACATCAAATCAAGGGAGTGGATCAATGTTGCTACGCAAATTTCATGACGATTCTACGACAAGACGATTCATGCTCATAATCCCTTAGCCACGCTATTTAAGTTCTAGCTACTCCTAGATCTAAACGATAGTTCTAATGTGACATGGAATAAAATGCGATGAACATGAGTATGCTAGCCTATGTGAACCTAGTTTTGCCCCTTTTCTATGATCTATGACTTTGGGGTATGTTTTAGCGACTAAATCATGTTGTTCATGTTGCATTGGACTTAGTTTGCCATGCAAGATTGGACCTTTACTTGTGGGATGTTAGCATGAACCCTTGGAACCACTTTTACTTGTGAAATAGTTACATAAATTTGACTTGGGGCTTATGCATGTAAATGAACCCAAATCCCTTATGACGCTATGCATGTTTGAGGCCAAAAACCCCTTATGATGCTATGCATGTTTTGAGGCCAAACCCTTTATGATACCGTGCATGTTTGTGGCCAATCCCTTTATGACATCGTGCATGTTTTGAGGCTATTATGCAATATGCTAGTTATGTGAACACCTTTGCCTCAATTTTTCACCATGTTTAACATGTGATTCATCTTTTTCATCTTGTACCCATCTTTGTCATATTATTCCAAACATGTTGATTCGCTTTCATGTGCGTTGGGGACACGTTTTGGGTAGTTTAGGCAAACTTGAAAATGGGCTTTGAACTTGACATGGAACTACATGGAACATGTAATGATAATAAACGTGAATAGGACACGAAAACTTGACATGGGGTTACATGAAAACATAGACTTAAAAAGGGGTCTAAACTTGACATGAACATGACACGTAGAAAAACATGGAAGTGGCCAACTCGAGGTTGGGTTGAGTTTGTAGCATAAATCTTCCCGGACCCGCCTGGCAAATCCAGTGGCTACAAACAATAGGACCCAATGTGGGTAGTTGGTCATATCGCGCTTGAAACCCGAGGTTAGACTAGGTTGTGGTGTAAATCTGCCCGGACCCGCCCGGCGTAACCAGTAACCACAACAACGTCTAATGTGAGAGGTTGAGAGTGCATTAATTCAATTAATGCCACATAATAAGGTTAAGTAAATCTGACTAATGACACTTAACCGATATGACATGAATGGGTAGGTTAAGTGAAACCGGACTTGATTTCTTAATGACACTTAACCATAAAATACAGTTAGGGGATGGGGTTAAGCTAATCCATACTTAACTAATCCGACTCGGTAATTAGATGGGGTTAAGTAACCTACACTTAACTTATCTAAACACGGTAATTAGACGGGGTTAAGTAACCTACACTTAACTAATCTAAACACGGTAATTAAATGGAGTTAAGTTAACCTAGACTTAACTAATCTAAACACGGTAATTCAATGAGGTTAAGTAACCAATACTTAACCAATTTAACATGATAATTAAATGAGGTTAAGTAACCAATACTTAACCAATTTAACTTGATAATTCAATGAGGTTAAGTAACTTATACTTAACCAATTATACGTGATGATTTGATGAGGTTAAGTAACCTATACTTAACCAATCTAATATGAGAACTTGATAGGGTTAAGTCACAAGACCGTTTAAATATTCTTAACCATTGTAATACGATCAGTGGATGGGGTTAAGCTAACCCATACTTAACCAATCCGACTCGATAATCTGATGGGGTTAAGATAATCTATGCTTAACCAATCTAACACGATAATCTGATAGGGTCAAGACAAACTAATACTTAACCAATCTGACTTGATAATTGAATAGGGTTAAGTCATGAGCTTCTTGGTATACTTAACCAACTTGTAGGGCTAAGTATTGACCTTAAATACTTAGCCAATCTTGACATGATTCGTAGGCGGGTTAAGTCATGAACTGGAGTGACAACACTTAACCCATTAGACAAAACCCTAGTTCAGGGGACTAGGTGGAAAATCGTAGTTAACAAGGATGACGGGAAAGGGAACTAAGTGATAAACCTTAGTTTAGGATAACTAAGTAATAATTCTTAGTCAAGGGATTTGGACCAGTTCACAGATAGATGAGTAACCCGATACGGTAGGTCATTGCTTAACACACGTGGAGGAGCAAATCATCTGACTTAGATAAAGGCTCCAATGAACTGGGTGACGAAGCAGTAGCTTCAGGGGACGTGAGGGTACTCTTGGTATCCCTCTGTGAGGTTGCAGATGATCCGCCTGGGCTCATAGAGGTTAAGGTCTGTGGTAGAAGAACCAAGAGTATGCCTTGGTTGCTGTGCGAGCAACCTAAAGACGGGGATGGATTAGCGTGGAGTCGACGATACTTGATTTTTGCCCTGGATAGCGCGTCGTCGACTACCTACCATCTTTAGTCAATCGTGTACATATACGGAAAGGAAGAGAACTACCAACAGACCATATACTTGCTATCGAGTTATGGGTGAGGTTGGCCAATAGGTAAGTGGGGCATAGGGGGCCGGAGTATAGTTCTCGTGCATGATTTTTCTTGGATTGCCTTTCAGTAGTTGAGGGAGGGGTCACGTGGGACCATAGCCACGGATACAAAAACAGACTTGATATCTGCATTCGGCAGACGACTTAAAGCTCCCGACCGAGTCTCGTACTTCTTGATTTGCCCTGGCACAGGACTCGGATGGCACATTGAGATACATGTGCAGTTAGACATGGAAAAACGATTCACGGTGCTTACGTGGGAAAAAGGGCGCGGTTGACGGGTAGCATAATCCCTAGTAGCCCTAGGTGGCTAAAACCCAAACCGAGATACAAAAACGTCCATTAGGTAGCATAATCCCTAGCGGTCCTAGGTGGCATAAATCCTAGGTGAACACGCGATAGTTCATGGTAAGAAAACATAACCAGATCAAGGGTAGAAGTCCAAAACAACTTCAAGGATAAAATGGTACTACGATGAAGTGGTATAGATTTACATGGGAAAGCCCGTACGGCCTACGGCAAAGGACTGAACTTATACATGGAAAGAAATATATGAGTTAGGAAAACCTATGAACGCGATATATTAGGTTGACATGGACCATTTCATGACATTGGGTAAGGGACATTTTATAGTTAACACATGACACGAGTTGGGATACTAGTACCGGAGGTGCAGAGCAAATATACATGATAGATACCTTGGGATATTTTACTTGATTCATAGTGCCTGTAGTTTATCTTGATACCTTGGTTTATCTTGGTACCGTAGTTTACCTGGTTATCCCAGTATTAACTTGTCTATCTTGTCATCATCCTTATGTTTACTTTCAGTTTATGCATGTCATGTTACCTTTACCTGTTTTTATGCTGGAAGTAGATTGGACTTACCATTCTTTATGACTGACCCCGTTTTCTTTCGCCTCTTTGTCTTCCGTTCCCTCCCCCCAGGTTTTCAGGGAGGAAATGCTGTTGTTTAGTTCGGACCTCTTATGCTTGAAGGTCATCATGTATAGCTTGGTCTTCTCTTGGCTATGGCTGCTTCACCGCTTTATTTTGGGGAATAATTTATGAAAAGGTTTTATGCTTCTTTACTATTGCAAGACATGTTTTGATGTATATGTAAAAGGCTTTAGGCCTTATTTTATAAGGTAATGAAATTTGTTTTACTTCCGCTGTTTTATATATGTTCTGTCTTGTAATATTTCTGTGCATGTTTACCTCGATAATACTTCACCAAACCTAATGCATTCCCTTTGTGAGTGACCCTAGCGGAGGTGAGGTGTTACATTTGGTATCAGAGCTGAAGGTTACTAGACCGGGCAAAAGTTTTTAAAAACCTTCTGGAACTATTTGAAAAATCGTTTACAAAGAAGCATTTTTCAAGAAAAGTTTTTAAAGGCTATTCCCCAAAAGGCCACTAGCACTATCCTTTGTTTCCTTGATTGAACCTCTTTTCCTTTCTTTCCTCCATCGGTAGTCACAGTAGTTTTAACTGCGACTAATCGTTGTCTAGCCACGTAATTGTTTTCCGTGCGATGGAGGAAGTTCTCGAGAGACCTGTTACCGCGTTATAAGAAAGGATAGTAAGAACAAGGATAAGGGACACGAGCTTAAGGATAGGCAACTTGTTGGTATGGCTTAAGCCACAATGGAGGAAAAACGGGACGGATAGTTAAGAATTATGGGACAAGGACGAGATCATCAAGAGGGCAATTGTATACTCTCATTTCTAGCGTATCTCGTAAGGATGGTAACGATCTTGTTAAACGTTTAGCTTTTCCTCTCTATCATCCCGTTAGGACTTTTTTTTGATCATAGCATCATTTAAGTATGCTTCGATAGTTGAGTCTCTGCACCTTAGTACTAGCATGGTAGAGGATCCCATTTTTGTCCCAAATCTGGTTGGAGGATCGGTCCATTTATTCATGACTTGTTTGGAATTGAGAATGTAAATGCCAAGTGTTGAGATTAGAAGCAATGCTTATATTGTTGAGCTATGGATGGATTCTAGGGATAAAGTGGTTATCCAGTTAGGGATACCATTCTCGGTTTTGGAAAGAGGGTAGTTAGACTCTTGACTTGCCTTGGTAATACCCTCGGAGTCTCATATAACCTTTTGGGTTCTGTCATGATTAGTTACCTAGAATCTCTTGATGCGTTTATCGGAAATCTCTGATCCGATCGAGTAGCGTTCGCCAATAAGGCGGATAGTTCATTCCGCTTAAGCACGGGTTATAGGAATCACCCTAGTAAGTGCACGTGGTAACATGGATTGGCATCGGTAAACGAGATCCAGAATTCACTAGTGAATTTTGAAGAGCTTGCATGAGTACGCAGATATGTTTGAGCCGAGCATACTAAGGAAAGAATAAGTGAAAGTGAAACGAGAGGCGACAGTGAAATGAGTTCCAACTCATACCTTGGAAATAGGAATCAAGGAGCTACGAAAATCATGAAGTCAAAGGTGGTCGAGGCACACTGGAATTAAGCTCAAGGAAATGCGGCTTAAACGCGTGCATTATATCTCTTTTTAAGAGTATATCGTTGATCCCTGGTTCTCTTGTAGATCTTGCTTGCATGCTATCGCTTGGTGGATATCCTCTCGATCCTGTTTCCGTTGCAAACCCCGTAAGGAGTTTATCTTGTTTATCTCCTCGATCCTATCTTGGGATCCTTAGGTGGAACCCTATGGATGTAAACATGTATTTGAAACATGTTATGATTGATATAGTTGCAAATGGGTGCAAGTGGTTGCTCGTGGATGCGCGATTACACACTAGATACTAGATCGACTCAGTCACATTTCATGTTGCATATGCACGAGTATTTATACTTGTTTTTGGATGAAATTGAATATGTTATCATGTGGTGTTGCATGTGGATGAATGGTTGTGCACACATATAGTGTTTATATGACTAAGACTATTTGCATACATGTTGGATTCATGGCACTAAACATACTTTGCATTAGAAAGATCATTCAGGCCTGATCATTAGCATTAGCTTAGGACCATATACACACACTTTCCGCATGTATTCATAAAACATTAGAAGTCTTTTAAGGACCATGGTTGCTTGTGGATGATGTTTTGACTAGATGGATGATGGATGGTAGGATGCGTTCTTTCTAACTTGGAGATTTCGGAGACGAAATCCTTTAAGTTGGGGAGAATGTAACAACCCGGATTTTTAACAACGTGTTAAAACAAGAATCAAGGCATAATTAAATGTTATAATGTGAATCAAGGGAAACGGGTTGCGCCGTTGCGTTCGTCTCGGAAAAATACGCGAAATAGAGTCCGAAATTTCGTAAATCGGAGTCCGTATGACCGAGATATGGCCTCGCGAAGTTTCACGAAAAATTCAAATTCAAAATAGATTCAAAATTTCAGAAAATCAGGGTAGGCGGGAAAAATCACGCCCAAACCAGGTCGACCAGGGGGTCGACCTGGGTGTCGACCTGGGTGGGACCAGGTCGACTGGGGAGTCGACCCCAGGGTCGACCTGGGGGTCGACCTGCCTGGTCGAGCCCAGGCAACCTGGTGCACCTGCTTGGCTTTTGGCTCGGTTTTGGTGGCTTGTGACGATTTTGGAGGGCTCAGATCTATCCTAGGGTTTATCCTATGGCCTAAACTACTCCTAATCTCAATAAAAAGACCCCTAGACCTAACTTAAACCCTCACAAATCACTCTAGCAACGAAGTGCTGCCCAAATCTCCATTGACCATGGCCTCCATCTCCAACTCCAAGAGCTTATGCATTCAAATCGGATCCGAATCAAAGGTGCTAGCTTGCTACATCAAATCAAGGGAGTGGATCAACGTTGCTACGCAAATTTCATGACGATTCTACGACAAGACGATTCATGCTCATAATCCCTTAGCCACGCTATTTAAGTTCTAGCTACTCCTAGATCTAAACGATAGTTCTAATGTGACATGGAATAAAATGCGATGAACATGAGTATGCTAGCCTATGTGAACCTAGTTTTGCCCCTTTTCTATGATCTATGACTTTGGGGTATGTTTTAGCGACTAAATCATGTTGTTCATGTTGCATTGGACTTAGTTTGCCATGCAAGATTGGACCTTTACTTGTGGGATGTTAGCATGAACCCTTGGAACCACTTTTACTTGTGAAATAGTTACATAAATTTGACTTGGGGCTTATGCATGTAAATGAACCCAAATCCCTTATGACGCTATGCATGTTTGAGGCCAAAAACCCCTTATGATGCTATGCATGTTTTGAGGCCAAACCCCTTATGATACCGTGCATGTTTGTGGCCAATCCCTTTATGACATCGTGCATGTTTTGAGGCTATTATGCAATATGCTAGTTATGTGAACACCTTTGCCTCAATTTTCACCATGTTTAACATGTGATTCATCTTTTCCATCTTGTAACCATCTTTGTCATATTATTCCAAACATGTTGATTCGCTTTCGTGTGCGTTGGGGACACGTTTTGGGTAGTTTAGGCAAACTTGAAAATGGGCTTTGAACTTGACATGGAACTACATGGAACATGTAATGATAATAAACGTGAATAGGACACGAAAACTTGACATGGGGTTACATGAAAACATAGAATTAAAAAGGGGTCTAAACTTGACATGAACATGACACGTAGAAAAACATGGAAGTGGCCAACTCGAGGTTGGGTTGAGTTTGTAGCATAAATCTGCCCGGACCCGCCCGGCAAATCCAGTAGCTACAAACAATAGGACCCAATGTGGGTAGTTGGTCATATCGTGCTTGAAACCCGAGGTTAGACTAGGTTGTGGTGTAAATCTGCCCGGACCCGCCCGGCGTAACCAGTAACCACAACAACGTCTAATGTGAGAGGTTGAGAGTGCATTAATTCAATTAATGCCACATGATAAGGTTATGTAAATCTGACTAATGACACTTAACCGATATGACATGAATGGGTAGGTTAAGTGAAACCGGACTTGATTTCTTAATGACACTTAACCGTAAAATACAGTTAGGGGATGGGGTTAAGCTAATCCATACTTAACTAATGCGACTCGGTAATTAGATGGGGTTAAGTAACCTACACTTAACTAATCTAAACACGGTAATTAGATGGAGTTAAGTTAACCTAGACTTAACTAATCTAAACACGGTAATTCAATGAGGTTAAGTAACAAATCCTTAACCAATTTAACATGATAATTCAATGAGGTTAAGTAACCGATACTTAACCAATTTAACATGATAATTCAATGAGGTTAAGTAACTTATACTTAACCAATTATACGTGATGATTTGATGAGGTTAAGTCACCTATACTTAACCAATCTAATATGAGAACTTGATAGGGTTAAGTCACAAGACCGTTTAAACATACTTAACCATTGTAGTACGATTAGTGGATGGGGTTAAGCTAACCCATACTTAACCAATCCGACTCGATAATCTGATGGGGTTAAGATAATATATGCTTAACCAATCTAACACAATAATCTGATAGGGTCAAGACAAACTAATACTTAACCAATCTGACTTGATAATTGAATAGGGTTAAGTCATGAGCTTCTTGGTATACTTAACCAACTTGTAGGGCTAAGTCTTGAGCTTAAATACTTAGTCAATCTTGACATGATTCGTAGGCGGGTTAAGTCATGAACTGGAGTGACAACACTTAACCCATTAGACAAAACCCTAGTTCAGGGGACTAGGTGGAAAATCGTAGTTAACAAGGATGACGGGAAAGGGAACTAAGTGATAAACCTTAGTTTAGGATAACTAAGTAATAATTCTTAGTCAAGGGATTTGGACCAGTTCACAGATAGATGAGTAACCCGATACGGTAGGTCATCGCTTAACACACGTGGAGGAGCAAATCATCTGTCTTAGATAAAGGCTCCAATGAACTGGGAGACGAAGCAGTAGCTTCGGGGGACGTGAGGGTACTCTTGGTATCCCTCTGTGAGGTTGCAGATGATCCGCCTGGGCTCACAGAGGTTAAGGTCTGCGGTAGAAGAACCAAGAGTATGCCTTGGTTGCTGTGCGAGCAACCTAAAGTCGGGGATGGATTAGCGTGGAGTCGACGATACTTGATTTTTGCCCTGGATAGCGCGTCGTCGACTACCTACCATCTTTAGTCAATCGTGTACGTATACGGAAAGGCAGAGAACTACCAAAAGACCATATACTTGCTATCGAGTTATGGGTGAGGTTGGCCAATAGGTAAGTGGGGCATAGGGGGCCGGAGTATAGTTCTCGTGCATGATTTTTCTTGGATTGCCTTTCAGTAGTTGAGGGAGGGGTCACGTGGGACCATAGCCACGGATACAAAAACAGACCTTGATATCTGCATTCGGCAGACGACTTAAAGCTCCCGACCGAGTCTCGTACTTCTTGATTTGCCCTGGCACGGGACTCGGATGGCACATTGAGATACATGTGCAGTTAGACATGGAAAAACGATTCACGGTGCTTACGTGGGAAAAAGGGCACGGTTGACGGGTAGCATAATCCCTAGTAGCCCTAGGTGGCTAAAACCCAAACCGAGATACGAAAACGTTCATTAGGTAGCATAATCCCTAGCGGTCCTAGGTGGCATAAATCCTAGGTGAACATGCGATAGTTCATGGTAAGAAAACATAACCAGATCAAGGGTAGCAGTCCAAAACAACTTCAAGGATAAAATGGTACTATGATGAAGTGGTATAGATTTACATGGGAAAGCCCGTACGGCCTACGGCAAAGGACTGAACTTATACATGGAAAGAAATATATGAGTTAGGAAATCCTATGAACGCGATATATTAGGTTGACATGGACCATTTCATGACATTGGGTAAGGGACATTTTATAGTTAACACATGACACTGGTTGGGATACTAGTACGGGAGGTGCAGAGCAAATATACATGATAGATACCTTGGGATATTTTACTTGATCCATAGTGCCCATAGTTTATCTTGATACCTTGGTTTATCTTGGTACCGTAGTTTACCTGGTTATCCCAGTATTAGCTTGTCTATCTTGTCATCATCCTTATGTTTACTTTCAGTCTATGCATGTCATGCTACCTTTACCTGTTTTTATGGTGGAAGTAGATAGGACTTACCAGTCTTTATGACTGACCCCATTTTCTTTCGCCTCTTTGTCTTCCATTCCCCCCCCCAGGTGTTCAAGGAGGAAATGTTGTTGTTTAGTTCGGACCTCTTATGCTTGAAGGTCATCAGGTATAGCTTGGTCTTCTCTTGGCTATGGCTACTTCACCGCTTTATTTTGGGGAATAATTTATGAAAAGGTTTTATGCTTCTTTACTATTGCAAGACAGGTTTTGATGTATATGTAAAAGGCTTTAGGCCTTATTTTATAAGGTAATGAAATTTGTTTTACTTCCGCTGTTTTATATATGTTCTGTCTTGTAATATATCTGCGCATGTTTACCTCGATAATACTTCACCAAAACTTGTGCATTCCCTTTGTGAGTGACCCTAGCGGAGGTGGGGTGTTACAATAAAACTTCTCTCTCTCTTCCCTTACATCTTCTTTTCGCCCCCCCCCCCATATTCCCAAAACCGATTTCACTTTTCAGAAGAAAAAAAAAGGATAAAAAGGGGAAAGTGACGAAACACCATCGCGCCGCCCCCTGGTGGCCATCGCCACCGATCCTCCAGCCTCCACCTTCCCCTCCTCCTCCTCCTATCTTCTCTCTCCAGCTCCAATCACCCACCTCGAACGCAACCCACGAACCCCCCCTCGATCGAGTCGACCGCCAGCCCCCTATCTGCGTCGCACCTCCTCCCCTACCCGACCCTCGACGCCACCACCCTCCTCCGCAGGCGCAAGCAAACACCCCCCTTCTTTGACGACAGTGAACGCTGCCTTCAAGCGAAGGTAAAAATTTAATTTTTATTTTATTTAATTCAGTTAATTACATTTTTAAATATCGAATGTTTGAATTGCTATATATTCTCCATACGAAATCAAAGTACAGTACAGTTTGTTTTTATTTTATCCTTTTTATTTTCTGATTTTATTTAATAAAAAGGAGCGAAAAGATTAGATTTTTAAAATAGAAAAGATTAGATTTTTAGAAACTGAAAGTATGCAATTGTTATTTGTGTAAAGGCAAGATCTTTGTTTGTTTAATGTTTTGATTTTTTTTCCTAGTAGGAAGAATGGATTTTTCATGGCAAAAAGATTGATTGTTAAATTAGAAAAGGTGAGATTTTGAAATAAGGAAAAATATAATCTTTTATATTGTAGGAGTATAAAAATATAATTTTTATAACAAAGTAAATATAAAAATGTGATTTTTATATAGACAACGAATAAAAATATCATCTTTATATAAGTAGCGGAATAAAAATCTGATTATTATTATATATACGTTGAAATAAAAATGTGATTTTTATAGTGATGAATGGAAAAGAGGAATCTTTAAAATAGAATTTTTATCTATATAGTAGCGGTGTGAAGATAGAATTTTTATCTATATAGTAGCGGTGGGAAAATAGAATTTTTATCCATATAACATGATTATAAAAATAGGATTTTTATATACATAGCAGCAAAGTAAAAATTCAATTTTTATATATTGAATAGCGAAGTAAAAATTCGATTTTTATATATTGAATAGCGAAGTAAAAATTCGATTTTTATATATTGAATAGCGAAGCAAAAATTCGATTTCTATATATTGAATAGCGAAGTAAAATTTCGATTTTTATATATTGAATAGCGAAGTAAAAATTCGATTTTTATATATTGAATTGCGAAGTAAAAATTCGATTTTTATATATTGAATAGCGAAGTAAAAATTCGATTTTTATATATTGAATAGCGAAGTAAAAATTCGATTTTTATATATTGAATAGCGAAGTAAAAATTCGATTTTTATATTGAATAGCAAAGTAAAAATTCGATTTTTATATATTGAATAGCGAAGTAAAAATTCGATTTTAATATATTGAATAGCGGTATAAAAATGTGATTTTTATATATGTAGTGAAAGCGGACAACGAAAGTGATGAAAGGCGAGCACGACGAAGATTTCTACATATGAAGAGTCGTGGCGTTGGATTAGCTTTGGTGAGAACTTATCACCTTTTAAAATTCCTTTTTCTAGTTATATTATAATATATGCTAGGATGCAGACGGTGTTTAGTAGCACCCGACACCCATCATCCACAGACCATGGATGGCTTGTTTGTTTGATTGATGTGTTGTGAAAATTGTTTGTGATGTTGATGTGAAATCGATAATAAATTGTAAATGTGTTGAAATGAATTAATTGGTCGTTAAAAATATAATTTTTAACGTGAAAGTGGAAAAAAAACATTTATAAGCAAATCGGCCGATTTGTTTATATACACTGATTTGACTGATATTGATTGGGACGATAAATTTTACACATCGCCCAACTGCACAAATAAAATCTATGTTTGATTGTTTGAAACCCCACACGGGTATTGGGATAAAATACGGCATACACTAATCCCAATAGTTGGTTGTATGTCGATCGATGGATCGACAGGCTGTTATAAGCGTTAGATATCTATATTTGATGCTTATACAGTGTAGTGCACTTTGGATGATGGTTGATTATTTATCGTTGCTATTATATACATGTGTTGTATGGAATCCATATAATTAACTTTATATGGTGATTGATTGGGCCTCATTCCAATATAGAAAATAAAGAATGTTATAAAATAAAGGTTCATGTGTTGACTGTACTCATCCGTTGAGATTAGTCATGTGTTGAACGAAATATTTTAACAATAAAATTTACATCTTTATCATATATAAAATTAGAAATTAACTGGAAAATAGATGAGATGAGTGGTTTCCTGGATATTGATCTGATGTTGGTTTCGGCCTTCGGGGTTAATATTTAGGGGATCGTTCTCTTACTAATTTACGGTTGGAGTCTGATTTGAAATCAAACGATAGATACCATAATTTTTATAAAATATATTAAATAACAAAAATAGTCATACGTGGACAGTACTCATTCGTTGAGATTAGTCATGTGTTGACAAAAATATAGATTCATTTGTTGAATAGAATAATGGAATTATTGAAATATATAAAGCCGTATTGATTAGAGATGCGCTATTTTGACACGAACGATATTTATATTGATTATATTCGTTTTTAAATTTGAATTGAATTGAATAGAAAACAAATTTGGATTGAATTGAATAGAAAACAAATTTGAATTGAATCGAATAGAAAACAAATTTGAATTGAATCGAATAGAAAACAAATTTGAATTGAATCGAATAGAAAACAAATTTGGATTGAATTGAATAGAAAACAAATTTGAATCGAATAGAAAACTAATTTTAATTGAATCGAATAGAAAAAAAATTGAATTGAATTGAATATGTAACGAATTCGAATTGAATTGAATTTAAAAAGAATTCGAATTGAATTGAATATAAAACGAATTCAAATTGAATTAAATACGAATTCGAATTGAATTGAAAACGAATTTATAAGGGAAAATTCAATTTTGATTTGAATTGGAAATGGAAGTTGAAATGTTTTTGAAACGAATTTAAAACCATTTATAAAATTCGTTTTGAATAGAAATCGACTATATATATTATATATATAATATAATGGCCTGAATAGAACGTGCCGCACCGCGGTAGTTCATAAATTTCGACCATTGACTTCGAATGGACATTACGAAAGATCCGACCGTCGGATTCTCCTAAAACCGTAACTGTTGGGTTCGTATCGAAAAGCGATTTCTAACGAATATTAGAAATTTGAAATCTAACGGTTGGATTTGGAGATACGTCCAAATCAAATTTGGAAAAGGTCGCTTTAAGTGCAGTTCGATGGCCGTTGTTGGAAATCGACTGTACGGGCCTTGATAAAATTATTAAAAATATCAATAATTTGTGTAAAATCATAAGAAATGATTTGGGAAAAATTAGGATGAAAAACTCCATATTTGAAAAGATAAAAATAGATTTTTATCGAAATGAACTAGTTTTGAACTAAAATTAAAACCCATTTATTTTTAAATAAATAAATTGGATTTGAAATGGGTTTTAAATAGAACTGATTTGTTGGGTTTATCGTTAAGGGTGTTTTAAATAACACTTGTTCTTTAACCCGATAATAAATAGAATGTGATTTGGGTTTATCGTGAACTGTGTTTTAAATGACATTTGTTCTTTAACCCAGTAAAAGGAGTTTTAATGAATTTGCTATTAGATTGAAATGTGAATTGATAAACTAAATTATCAAATTTGGCAAATGAGCGAGAATGGAGTATCACCAGTTCTGCTCCAGAGCGATAGTTAAATCTTTAATTAGATTTGAACGTGAAATGGTAATTAATTTTACCGATAACACCGTGGTGCTAGGTATGGAGTATTACCAGTTTTGCTTCATGGGATGAATAGGTTGGGATTGGGAAATAAAATAAATAACTACTTCAGTGTGGTTCGCTAATCCCGTCTAGTTTGAAAAAACCATAATTTGGTTTGAAATGACATCCAAAGGAAGATTAAAGAGTAAATTTTAAAGAACTTATCTTGGATAAAATTAATGGGAACTTTCCCCTAAGAATGTGAGATTTAGAAATTAGCTGTAGGTTGGTTAAGAAGAATGGTTTCCTGGGTATTGATCTGATGTTGGTTTCGGCCTTCGGGGTTAATATTTGGGGAATTGCTCTCTTACTGATTTACGGTTAGTGACTGATGAATTGGAATGAGGCGTTGTTATGTTTTTGTAACATTTGTTTTTAATATACGCGGGTTGTTCGGAAAGGCCGGGTTTATACCCATTCTGAATAACCGATTTGACGTTATGTCGAAGATGATGACGGTGGTTGAAGACCGGAAGTCTTCACATCGTTTGGGTGATTACTGATGATCTTGATTGGGCTGTACACCCAAGATGAGGGAATCAGTTGGTGGTCGTCCAGACGTACTTGGAGATCGATGGATATGCGAGGAAAGTGCCTCCGGTTTCGTTCAGACCCAGAACGAACTTGTAAATGGATTGTGTGTCCGACATTGGATTTTATTCTGTGTTGATTGATTTCTGTTAAATATATATCTGTTTGGCGGCGGAGAATTTATTCTTTTGCTTAACGCCCTTCTCTGAGACGTACGAGCTTAGAGGTTATATATCGATAGATATCGATCGCATGGCATGAATTGCCCGTGTGGCACGCTGAGTTGCATGGATCAAGGCTTTTGTTGAAAAGCAAAGTCTTGTGGTTGATGATCAAAGCACGGCCTACGTGGCAGCTTTGTGTATAACGTGAATTCGCGAGCCTCACACCTCGGTATGAGTTAAAAACGGGATACAGACCATTGGGAGAACACGACGTTTCTTTCTGGCTTTGGTGGTGTCAGTGACTTACCAGCCCTGACATTTATATACTTTTCACCTTTGTGGTTGTTGGAATGAGGCGCCTCGATTATAGGTCTGTAAGGACCGGGAAATGTGTGTTCAGGAATAACTAATCCTCAAACGTAAGAGAGAACCGGCCCAACCGATCCAAGTGGCTGCCCAGAGTGTGTAGTCCTGAGCATTTGCTAGAGTGTCTCGAAAGCGGAGAGGAGCTTGCCCCTTGCCTCGACTCATGACGGAAATCCAATTTCCAATACGTGTATTGCGGCTTTATTTGTAGAGCCTAGTATGGCGACATAGTGGTATGGGGCACTTATGCCGTCTATGATTTATATTTATGATTGAAATTGTTTTGACACTATACATTTATTATAGTATCAAATGATTTGTTTTAAACGTACCAAGATTGTTTGGCTATTATAACGGAAAACCCTATCCTTCGGCTTGCGTTGCATTGTGTGATGGGACCTGGGTCTTATAATAGCTTCATTTTTCGAAAAAGCATTGCGTTGTCTTTTCTATGCACTAGTATTCTTGGGAGGAAACCCGTTCTGTGTTATATGGCATGGTCCCTTGAATTACCCTCTTTTAAAGTAAAGTTTTAAATAACTGTTTTAGTTCTCACACCAGTCACATGACTGACCTGGAGTTTATTGTTTTAACCTAAACTCTGGGTGCCCTTATTTTCAACACGGGTAGCTAGTAGTTTTGGTTTTGCAGATTTATATTCACAGGATCATGATTTACAGCTGGGACGATGCTCAGAAAGCTCTGTATCCGTGTATCACTTTCAGTTGTGTTTTATATTGTTTTTCCGCTGCTATGTAATTTATTGTAATCTCTGATATTTATCGAATGTAATTTATTCATTATACTCTGTATATGTTTGTATTCTGATGGAATTGTTGTATTAACAATGAAATGTTCTTCTGTCTGCATTCTGATTTGTCCTATTCTCAAACGATCAGGGGTTTCAAACGGTCTAGATCGGTTTAACGACTGATTCGGATCGAGCGAAATTCCTTGCCGTCAGATTTGGTATCAGAGCTTTGGTTTGCAGAGCTCGAGAACAAGACACATTAAAACCATACGAAAGAATTCATTAGATATTGGATTAGTAAAATCCAATTAGAATGACTCGTTAGAGATAGGATCAGTAGTATCCTAGAACGAGTGTGAAGAGTATATTTTTCAAATGAAAACAATTTTGTTTTGAAAATTTAAACCATTTTATACGTATTTGAATATTTATTTATTTTGAATTTGGACAATCCATTATATAAAGATTTTGCATATACGCGTCATGAACGTATATTCGAAGTTTTAATATACTGGATAGATATAGAATCACATTCTAGTCGCCCGGAGATGGTATTGATAATTGTCATGACATCATCAGTATTTATGTTCGTGTTTCGAAGGTGTGATATCTATATATTTCCATTAGACTGGTGTGAGAACCAAAACTTATATAGCTAGATTTATTTGTTGTGATTTGGCATCAAAAATGTGATTTTTGTATATATATATCAAAAATTATGAATTTGAAACGTTAATTGACTAATTGATTGATGTTTGTGTTGTTTGATTATTGTTTGCCTAATTGAATTTTGAACCATTATTCCTAATTGTACCAAATATTGAACTATATTGAAAATTGGTCGCATTTGCTTGTATATATATATATATATATATATATATGTACTTACATTGAACAGGTCATAGCAAGGAGGCTAGAGCAGAGAATAAAATTTGTTTGCCCGACAAATAGGTACATGTTTACTATAATTTACTATTTTGTTTGGGTGATGATGATTTTATGAGCCGATTGGCTAGCCGCTTGGCTTTTTCTTTTTCTTTTTGAGATCAGAGGGCCTGTATGGAAATTTCGGGATTTTCCCGTGCTCCCGGTGCAGGGGAGGTTATGGCGAAATTTTTCGAAAATTTAGGGTGTTAGCCAAATTTTTGAAAATTTGAAAATTCTCAGAAACTGAGAAGTTGGAGAATGGAAGCCAGATCGAACGTAGAGTTGATTAATCAAACCACTTTCGGCTTCGTTCCTTTTCGGGGACGAAAAGTTTTAAGTGGGGGAGATTGTAATAACCCGGAAATGCGGGCTAGTTTAAATTTTTTATTTTGGCAATTTTAACGAATTTTGAATATTTAAAATGAATTATTTTAAATAATATCGACAAGAAATTTATTTTGAAATGAATTCGACGTATATATTTATATACGTCGTCGTTAGAATATAAATAATTATATATATAATTATAAAAGGAATTGAAAATGGCGCGGTAGTTCGATAATTCGATTTCAAACTTCAATTGAATGTACCGGATGCAAAATAACCCGGATTTTTGTGAAACCAAAAATAATAGAATCTAATTGAGAATATATTTCCAACGAATCTGAAAAATCAAGATTTCATAGCGGGGATCAAAAGATAGGTCCAGTTGAAAATTCTGAATAGTCGCTATGGAATTCAGGCCCTTAAAAATGGGAATTTTGCAAACGACCTCGGATTTCGACGAAACCACTTTTTTTGGATCCGTTACGTCAAATTATTGATAAATTCCAAATTTCATAATTTTTCGAATCAATATGTGAGCGTGGCAAAGGAAAACGCGTTTGACCAGTTTTAGTTGATTTTAATCGACCGGAAAATGGCCATTTTTCTAACGGTCTCGGAATTCGATGAAACTAGTTTTGTTAGGACCGTATCTTTAATACGAAGCTAGAAAATATTTTTTTGGGATTTATAGAGTTAGTATGTGACCCCGGTAAATTGAAATGCACGTTCAAATTCAATATATAGAGTTATATGTTGATTTTGACGAAAACTGATTGTAACGATCGAATCAGCCTACGATACATATCCCATTGTGTTCGGAATAGGGGTGAAACGCTATGGACGACAGGCAGTAGGCCTCGTTTCGAGTTCGAAATAAAAAGTCAACTTTTTGAAATTAAAATAATTAAATATAAAACTTCTCTCTCTCTTCACTTATACCTTCTTTCTGCCCCCACCCCCCCCCCCCCCATATTCCCAAAACCGATTTCACTTTTCAGAAAAAAAAAAGGGAAAGCGACGGAACGCCATCGCGCCGCCCCTGGTGGCCATCGCCACCGATCCTCCAGCCTCCACCTTCACCTCCTCCTCCTCCTATCTTCTCTCTCCAGCTCCAATCACCCACCTTGAACGCAACCCACGAACCCCCCCTCGATCGAGTCGACCGCCAGCCCCCCCATCTGCGTCGCACCTCCTCCCCTACCCGACCCTCGACGCCACCACCCTCCTCCGCAGGCGCAAGCAAACACCCCCCTCTTCGACGATAGTGAACGCTGCCTTCAAACGAAGGTAAAAATTTAATTTTTATTTTATTTAATTCAGTTAATTACATTTTTAATTATCGAATGTTTGAATTGCTATAAATTCTCTATACGAAATCAAAGTACAATACAGTTTGTTTTTATTTTATCCTTTTTATTTTCTGATTTTATTTAATAAAAAGGAGCGAAAAGATTAGATTTTTAAAATAGAAAAGATTAGATTTTTAGAAACTGAAAGTATGCGATTGTTATTTGTGTAAAGGCAAGATCTTTGTTTGTTTAATGTTTTGATTTTTTTTTCCTAGTAGGAAGAATGGATTTTTCATGGCAAAAAGATTGATTGTTAAATTAGAAAAGGTGAGATTTTGAAATAAGGAAAAATATAATCTTTTATATTGTAGGAGTATAAAAATATAATTTTTATAACAAAGTAAATATAAAAATGTGATTTTTATATAGACAGCGAATAAAAATATCATCTTTATATAAGTAGCGGAATAAAAATCTGATTTTTATTATATATACGTTGAAATAAAAATGTGATTTTTATAGTGATGAATGGAAAAGCGGAATCTTTAAAATAGAATTTTTATCTATATAGTAGCGGTGTGAAGATAGAATTTTTATCTATATAGTAGCGGTGGGAAAATAGAATTTTTATCCATATAATGTGATTATAAAAATAGGATTTTTATATACATAGCAACAAAGTAAAAATTCTATTTTTATATATTGAATAGCGAAGTAAAAATTCGATTTTTATATATTGAATAGCGAAGTAAAAATTCGATTTCAATATATTGAATAGCGAAGTAAAAATTCGATTTTTATATATTGAATATAAAAATTCGATTTTTATATATTGAATAGCGAAGTAAAAATTCGATTTTTATATATTGAATAGCGAAGTAAAAATTCGATTTTTATATATTGAATAGCGATGTAAAAATTCGATTTTTATATATTGAATAGAAAAGTAAAAATTCGATTTTTATATATTGAATAGCGAGGTAAAAATTCGATTTTTATATATTGAATAGCGGTATAAAAATGTGATTTATATATATGTAGTGAAAGTGGACAACGAAAGTGATGAAAGGCGAGCACGACGAAGACTTCTACATATGAAGAGTCGTGGCATTGGATTAGCTTTGGTGAGAACTTCTCACCTTTTAAAATTCCTTTTTCTAGTTATATTATAATATATGCTAGGATGCAGACGGTGTTTAGTAGCACCCGACACCCGTCATCCACAGACCATGGATGGCTTGTTTGTTTGATTGATGTGTTGTGAAAATTGTTTATGATGTTGATGTGAAATCGATAATAAATTGTAAATGTGTTGAAATGAATTAATTGGTCGTTAAAAATATAATTTTTAACGTGAAAGTGGAAAAAATATATTTATAAGCAAATCGGCCGATTTGTTTATATACACTGATTTGGCTGATATTGATTGGGACGATAAATTTTACACATCACCCAACTGCACAAATAAAATCTATGTTTGATTGTTTGAAACCCCACACGGGTATTGGGATAAAATACAGCATACACTAATCCCAATAATTGGTTGTATGTCGATCGATGGATCGACAGGCTGTTATAAGCGTTAGATATCTATATTTGATGCTTATACAGTGTAGTGCACTTTGGATGATGGTTGATTATTTATCGTTGCTATTATATACATGTGTTGTATGGAATCCATATAATTAACTTTATATGGTGATTGATTGGGCCTCATTCCAATTTAGAAAATAAAGAATGTTATAAAATAAAGGTTCATGTGTTGACTGTACTCATCCGTTGAGATTAGTCATGTGTTGAACGAAATATTTTAACAATAAAATTTACATCTTTATCATATATAAAATTAGAAATTAACTGGAAAATAGATGAGATAAGTGGTTTCCTGGATATTGATCTGATGTTGGTTTCGGCCTTCGGGGTTAGTATTTAGGGGATCGTTCTCTTACTAATTTACAGTTGGAGTCTGATTTGAAATCAAACGATAGATACCATAATTTTTATAAAATATATTAAATAACAAAAATAGTCACATGTGGACAGTACTCATTCGTTGAGATTAGTCATGTGTTGACAAAAATATAGATTCATTTGTTGAATAGAATAATGGAATTATTGAAATATATAAAGCCGTATTGATTAGAGATGCGCTATTTTGACACGAACGATATTTATATCGATTATATTCGTTTTTAAATTTGAATTGAATTGAATAGAAAACAAATTTGGATTGAATTGAATAGATAACAAATTTGAATTTAATCGAATAGAAAACAAATTTGAATTGAATCGAATAGAAAACAAATTTGGATTGAATTGAATAGAAAACAAATTTGAATTGAATCGAATAGAAAACAAATTTGAATTGAATCGAATAGAAAACAAATTTGAATTGAATTGAATATGTAACGAATTCGAATTGAATTGAATATTAAAAGAATTCGAATTGAATTGAATATAAAACGAATTCGAATTGAATTGAAAACGAATTTATAAGGGAAAATTCAATTTTAATTTGAATTGGAAATGGAAGTTGAAATGTTTTTGAAACGAATTTAAAACCATTTATAAAATTCGTTTTGAATAGAAATCGACGAAATATATATTATATATATAATATAATGGCCTGAATAGAACGCGCCGCGCCGCGGCAGTTCATAAATTTCGACCATTGACTTCGAATGGACATTACGGAAGATCCGACCGTCGGATTCTCCTAAAACCGGAACCGTTGGGTTCATATCGAAAATAGCTTTCTAACGAATATTAGAAATTTGAAATCTAACGGTTGGATTTGGAGATACGTCCAAATCGAATTTGGAAAAGTTCGCTTTAAGTGCAGTTCGATGGCCGTTGTTGGAAATCAACTGTACGGGCCTTGATAAAATTATTAAAAATTTCAATAATTTGTGTAAAATCATAAGAAATGATTTGGGAAAAATTAGGATGAAAAACTCCATATTTGAAAAGATAAAAATAGATTTTTATCGAAATGAACTAGTTTTGAACTAAAATTAAAACCCATTTATTTTTAAATAAATAAATTGGATTTGAAATGGGTTTTAAATAGAACTGATTTGTTGGGTTTATCGTGAAGGGTGTTTTAAATAACACTTGTTCTTTAACTCGATAATAAATAGAATGTGATTTGGGTTTATCGTGAACTGTGTTTTAAATGACATTAGTTCTTTAACCCAGTAAAAGGAGTTTTAATGAATCTGCAATTAGATTGAAATGTGAATTGATAATCTAAATTATCAAATTTGGCAAATGAGCGAGAATGGAGTATCACCAGTTCTGCTCCAGAGCGATAGTTAAATCTTTAATTAGATTTGAACTTGAAATGGTAATTAATTTTACCGATAACACCGTGGTGCTAGGTATGGAGTATTACCAGTTTTGCTTCATGGGATGAATAGGTTGGGATTGGGAAATAAAATAAATAATTACTTCGGTGTGGTTCGCTAATCCCGTCTAGTTTAAAAAAAACCATAATTTGGTTTGAAATGACATCCAAAGGAAGATTAAAGAGTAAATTTTAAAGAACTTATCTTGGATAAAATTAATGGGAACTTTCCCCTAAGAATGTGAAATTTAGAAATTAGCTGTAGGTTGGTTAAGAAGAATGGTTTCCTGGGTATTGATCTGATGTTGGTTTCGGCCTTCAGGGTTAATATTTGGGGAATTGCTCTCTTACTGATTTACGGTTAGTGACTGATGAATTGGAATGAGGCGTATGTTATGTTTGTGTAACATTTGTTTTTAATATACGCGGGTTGTTCGGAAAGGCCGGGTTTATACCCATTCTGAATAACCGATTCGACGTTATGTCGAAGATGATGACGGTGGTTGAAGACCGGAAGTCTTCACATCGTTTGGGTGATTACTGATGATCTTGATTGGGCTGTACACCCAAGATGAGGGAATCAGTTGGTGGTCGTCCAGACGTACTTGGAGATCGATGGATATGCGAGGAAAGTGCCTCCGGTTTCATTCAGACCCAGAACGAACTTGTAAATGGATTGTGTGTCCGACATTGGATTTTATTCTGTGTTGATTGATTTCTGTTAAATATATATCTGTTTGGCGGCGGAAAATTTATTCTTTTGCTTAACGCCCTTCTCTGAGACGTACGAGCTTAGAGGTTATATATCGATAGATATCAATCGCATGACATGAATTGCCTGTGTGGCACGCTGAGTTGCATGGATCAAGGCTTCTATTGAAAAGCAAAGTCTTGTGGTTGATGATCAAAGCACGGACTACGTGGCAGCTTTGTGTATAACGTGAATTCGCGAGCCTCACACCTCGGTATGAGTTAAAAACGGGATACGGACCGTTGGGAGAACACGACGTTTCTTTCTAGCTTTGGTGGTGTCAGTGAGTTACCAGCCCTGACATTTATATACTTTTCACCTTTGTGGTTGTTGGAATGAGGCGCCTCGATTATAGGTCTGTAAGGACCGGGAAACGTGTGTTCAGGAATAACTAATCCTCAAACGTAAGAGAGGACCGGCCCAACCGATCCAAGTGGCTGCCCAGAGTGTGTAGTCCTGAGCATTTGCTAGAGTGTCTCGAAAGCGGAGAGGAGCTTGCCCCTTGCCTCGACTCATGACGGAAATCCAATTTCCAATACGTTTATTTCGGCTTTATTTGTAGAGCCTAGTATGGCGACATTGTGGTATGGGGCACTTATGTCGTCTATGATTTATATTTATGGTTGAAATTGTTTTGACACTATACACTTATTATAGTATCAAATGATTTGTTTTAAACGTACCAAGCATGTTTGGCTATTATAAGGGAAAACCCTATCCTCCGGCTTGCGTTGCATTGTGTGATGGGACCTGGGTCTTATAATAGCTTCATTTTTCGAAAAAGCATTGCGTTGTCTTTTCTATGCACTAGTATTCTTGGGAGGAAACCCGTTCCATGTTATACGGCGTGGTCCCTTGAATTACCCTCTTTTAAAGTAAAGTTTTAAATAACTGTTTTAGTTCTCACACCAGTCACATGACTGACCTAGAGTTTATTGTTTTAACCTAAACTCTGGGTGCCCTTATTTTCGACACGGGTAGCTAGTAGTTTTGGTTTTGCAGATTTATATTCACTGGATCATGATTTACAGCTGGGACGATGCTCGGAAATCTCTGTATCCGTGTATCACTTTCAGTTGTGTTTTATATTGTTTTTCCGCTGCTATGTAATTTATTGTAATCTCTGATATTTGTCGAATGTAATTTATTCATTATACTCTGTATATTCTTGTATTCTGATGGAATTGTTGTATTAATAATGAAATGTTCTTCCTTCTGCATTCTGATTTGTCCTGTTCTCAAACAATCAGGGGTTTCGAACGGTCTAGATCGGTTTAACGACTGATTCGGATCGAGCAAAATTCCTTGCCGTCACACCTTTTGAACGCAATGGACAAGGTTTAAAAGCCCAATTCCAAAGTCTTTAGAGTTTCTTTTAAAACTCAATTATTAATTTAAATTATGCACACAAATTTCTACACAATTTTAAATTCTTACGATCAAACGATAACTCTGATGGCTACGAAATTTTAGATCATAAAATAATTTATAATTCTGAATCCAATAAAATTAATTTCATCGAGTTCAGAGATTGTTTGCAATAATGTTAAATTTCACAGATTTATTAATAAAATAAAATATTCAGTTCTCACTTATTTACCTTACAATTAAATTTTATAGTTTATAATCTTTATTCAAATTAATCTAGAATGCAAATTAATTTCGTAAATAAAATTTTCTTTTTATTTGAATTCCACTATTGATCATTTACCACTTCAATTTTTTGTATTTCAATTAAAATTACACAAATCAAAATATTTCTGTATTAAGTTTCAACTTTCATTATGAATCAACATAAACAAATTAAAAACTTTAATATTTAAACCAACATTGCCCAAGATCACATTAAAATTTAATAATTTAAATTGTCGCAAAATCTTGGGATGTTACACTCTCTCCCACTTAAAACTTTTCGTCCTCGAAAAGGCGTAGTAAGAAAGTTGTCAATTTATATATTTAATCATATAATATCTTATTCAACATGGAAACAATTATCTATACAAAAGTTAAATATAGGTTTGAAAACTCAAAATTTCACAAAATTTTCTAAGTCGTAAATTTTCGAAAAATTTGGGCAGAGTCTCCTTTTTACGGTTAGTTACGAAAAACAATAATATATATATATATATAATCATAAATATACGTCTCATCTCAGTGATGAGGCATCCCAAAATGGGGAAACAGTATAAAATGCCAAAATACGTTTTCATTTGCGTGATTAGCGATTTAACTTATTTTTAAACAAGCAAAAGCAATTTTTATGTGCAAGTAGCTCCAAAGCAAGAAAATTTCCTTCAGTACCTACTAAAAACTAAACATCCACATAAGAACATTTATATAAGACTATATATATATATATATATATATACAATAAATATATAAAATAGCAAATACAGACAAAACGACAAATAAAACATTCAACAATCACACTCATCCAAATAAGCAAAATAACAAATTTTAATGTTAATATATATTTATAAGATTCCAATTGGTTTACTCTAATTTTATATCATTCACATTTCCAAACGTTAATATTTAGTTTATTAACATTTTTGTTAGCATAGTCTATTTCATATACATTAATAATTTAGTTATTCCAAATTTCAGCATATCCTAATATTAGTCAAGTGTATAAACACTAACATGATCATTTTATTCAACTTAATTGGCTCAAAATTTCAAAACCAAGTTTAATTATTATTTCTCAAATTTCATGTTTCAAAACCTCTATTTTATTAAAATTAATCGCAAATTACCTTAGCACGGTTTTTCTAAAAAAATGAATTACACATATCTTAAAATCTACACGTCGAAATTTAAAATTTTCTCTTTCATTAGAAAATTATATTCTAGTAGATCCAAAAGAATCTTGATTCAAATAATTCCGGCTTATTTTGGATCCTATACATTCATTTAAACTTTAATTTGGAAAATTATGAACTACCCCTACGTGACGAGATCATTTTAATTAACTTAATTAATTCATTTGGCGTTCGTTAAGCTTATCAATTATAAACCTATTCTCTTATGCTTTCACAAAACCAAACATTAATATCAATACATTTAACTCATAACCACCCAATTTACTTTATTAACTTATTTCATTGATTCGGTTTATCGGCCTTACTTAGTCGATAAGAAATTAAGTATACATCGTTTATAGTCATGATTTATATTTTATTCGTTTTCATAAGCCAAAATTTAATTTCACCATTTATTATTTGTAACACTACTTGCATGTTGAAAATTTCTTATTCCTATTACCTTTCACTTCTTAAGTTTTTAGGTAAGTTATGTATGCTTTATATATATAAGTATAATTCAAAGCAATATTACGTCAACGAGCCCTAATCTAGTGTTTAGAAATCCCTATCGATGCCTTGGCGTCCTAAGTACCGACCAGAATTCATAAATACCCAACAGAACAAACCAACATAATCCAAAATCATTTTATATCAAAATTACAAGTACGCTCTCTCATATACAGTCAAACTCATTCTAGGGTATTACTACCCTATCTCTAATGAGTTAATCCCAAATAGAGCCAAGGTCTTCGCTAAACCAAAGCTCTGATACCAAATGTAATGGCCCTAGGCTTTGCAACCATCAGGCAGTGGGCAAATCTCCCACCGTGACATACAGTGATACCTCAAAATTGATTTTACGGCTAGCCTTGTTACACAACCAACCCAATATTTCCCATTGGGACGTGTAGGGGTAAGTGTCTTCTACTCGCCACCAAACAACCGAGCGAAAACCCCCAATCACATTCTCTAACCAGCTCTGGTACCAAATGTAGCAGCCTGGATTTTTAGACCATTCGAATCGACAGTGATCCTCAAATGTCGACTTAAACAAATAAAAATACATATAGTTATTAGGATTAATGTAAGAAAAAGAAGAAAGAAAAAAAGAAATACGGAATCTCACAGCGGATGGATAAAATATAATATATAAATAATAGTTCATGAAGCTGTTAAAAATATACATTTGATTGTACCCTTACAATGATTATTATAGTTAACTCTTAAACAACATACCAATATTTGCAGAGGAATAATAATAATAATAAGTACGTTTGTTGAGCTCCATCTTCATCTTCATAACTACGTCTTCAACAACTGAAAAACTCAGGCGGACCCGAGCAAAAATGAAAAAACAAAAACATTCGGATCAGAACTAAAATATTCTCATATCAATTAAATCAAATTCACGTGACAATATGAGAGCAATAACTTAAGAGATGTTATGGGTATTACCATCTCCTAAGGATCCATTAAACTATATACTATATAATATAATATGCTATTATAGTGTCTATAGTAAAATATAACATATTAAAATAGCGTAAGTGGGATTATATTTTTACCCTTACACCATTTATAATACCGTAGTCGATACAGATACCGTAAAGTCCACCGTAATCCAGTGGCTATCAGAGGGCACTCCATAGGTACAGTACAAATCAAAGTCGTAGGGGCTCGATCAGGATAATATGACAAGGCACACGAGGAATGCCTAGAGTAGGAATGTACTAGTTGCATGCCCAGATCGGTGGTAACGCATAGTCGCGACTACCGCCTACCTCGAACAACACTCCCAAATCACGGATGCGCATCAAATCAAATCAATCAAACCAAGGGTATATAGTAATAAAGAAGTTTTGCCGATTGAGGTAGCTAACCCCACTTGGTCCGGTATAGCCCTGTTTTAGTCATTTTAATTAAGACCTGAAGGTCAAGGACATCCATCATCGTTCTCTTACTTCATTCCGATAGCATTCGCCAAACCAACTTACATCATTCTGGAACTCCACCGCGTATATAGTTGTTAAAGTGGTTTTCAATATTGGCAGAGACTATGACAATTTCCGATCCCGGTCTCTTTAACAACCAACGTTTACATTTTTCACACTGGTCAGTTCTTTTACATTTCAAAGATATTCATACTTCATATCAAAATATCAGATTTTGCTTTAAACTCGTTTCAGCAGTCAAGATAGAATATTTCATTACAAAATCTCCATTTAAAACCATACTTAAAACTTGAAACAATTCCAACTTTAAAACAATTTGAATATTTAAAATACATAAAATATATTTAAAATATTTTAGATATATAGTTGAAATGGTTTGAAAATAAATAATTTGTATTTAAAATAGAAATTTCAGATTTAGTAAAATCCATAGTTAGAATATTAAAATAGGTTACAAAATAAATAGTTAATTATTAAAATGGTTTATTTAAAATAAGTAATAAATTAAAATAGTTATAAGGTAAATAATTCATAAAGAAAATAATTATTATAAAAATAGTTTATAAAATGATTTAAAACACTATAGTTGGAATTAGAATCGTTTCTTCAAAATTTAACCAAACTGGAAATTCCAGTTTAAAATTAATTCGACTAAATTTCGGTATCTTAATTCAATAGGATTTGACTTCCCATTTATATTTCAATTCGATTCAACAGTTCAATTTCAACAAATTGATTCAATGGTTCGATTCAAATAATTGAATTTCAATTATAATTCTCACTTTAAATTATTCGTTTATAAAAATCTCGAGTTCACAATTCAATTATTACTATAAATCAAGTTAATTTAAAGTAAATATCAAAGATGGATAAACAATTCAATTTCGATAAATTTAGTCCATATTCAATTCAGTATTTAACTTCAATTATCCACATTTATGAATTCTTTAAAATTTTAAATTTCAAAGCTCAAAGTTCAAATTTAGAGAAAATCGATTAATAATATCATTTATTTTGTCTTTAAAATAATATTCTAAAATTCGAGGTTAAAAATAATTTTTATTTAACCAGCCGGTGTCCATATATAATTTTCTATCCTATGGCCAAGATAATACTCAACATTTAATTTTAGTATTTTGGGAAAGGATATATATCATTTCAATCCAAATCAAGGTCATAGGTAATTATCATTTCAACTCTATGTTCTTAATTCATTTTAGTGGTTAATCCCGGGTTTATTTAATGCCCATAACATCTAGGGTAATGGTTGGGATTAATCAACAAAATCAATAACATATATAAACAATGTCGATAAAAATGAATTACATATCAATACATTAAATATATAATTTCAAGGCATCCATCAAAATCATTACATGTAAACCGTTCAATATAATATCAGTGTACTAGCCACCAGATATGAGATTTTTAAACTAGAAATTAAATTCTAAATGTAAACTTTATATCAATAGTTAATTAGATTATACTGTCTATACCGATTAACACAAATAAGCAATTTAAACGATAAAACAACAAACAAAACAATCATATCATAACATAAATTTGATTCAACTAACAATCAAATATTTTAGTTAGGTGTGAGTGGGTTTAATCACTCACCTTTGATTTCAAACGAGATTGAAATTCAAATTTTAGCTGAAAAAACAACAATCTCAAAATTAATCTAAATCAGTGCCATTGTGAAGAACTCATCGATACGATTCTAACGTAATTTATTTCGTCCGAAGCTGACCTCATAGCCGAAAGTTATAAACGTTTAAGCATTTGAAATTTAAATTATATAAAATAAATAACCAAACTTCTCTCACCATTTAAATTCGGCCATGTCATCACCTGGTGCGCATCTTCTACTCCTTCATGTGTGCATCGTTCTAGAGCAACTGAACCCAAATCGCCCTTTACTCCATCAGAACGCAACCCCTCCGAAGCCCCATACTCTGATTGAACGCTACCGGAACATGCGCCATCCTCAACCATGCCTGCACCCCAAATCTGACCATCTCTGGTCCCGCCATCGGCCACTAATTCATTGAAAACCGCACCGCCTTCACGTCCAATTCCTGACGATTCTAGGCACATCAATCATGATCCGCCGTATGGATGGAAAGATCTCTTGAAGGTCTTCAATTTTCATTTTGTAATTTTTCAATTTCATCTATTGCATCATAAGGAAATAAGGGACAAAGAATTAAAGAATTCTGGCCATTCGAAAATGAACTTGGCGGCCTCAAAAATTAGGGCTTTGATATAATAAAATAATATTAATTTCTTTGTTTTGCATGTATTTAAGTCAAAATTCGGACTGAGTCCAAATCCGACTTGATTACTTCCTAATAATAGGTTCTGACGCCTTCTGAACGCAATGGACTAGGTTTCAAAGCCAAATTACAAAGGATTTAGCAATTTCTTTTAAAACTCGATTATTAAATTAAGTTATACTCACAAATTTTTACACAATTTTAAGTTCTTACGATCAAACGATAACTCTGATGGCTAGGAAATTTTACATCATAAAATAATTTACAATTCTGAATCCAATAAAATTAGTTTCATTGAATTCAAAGATTGTTACCAATAATGTCAAATTTCACGTATTTATTAATAAAATAAAATATTATGTTTTCACTTATTTACCTTACAATTAAATTCAATAGTTTATAATCTTTATTCAAATTAAACTTGAATGCAACTTAATTTCATAAATAAAAATTATTTTTATTTTAATTCCACTATTGATCATTTACCACTTCAAATTTTTGTATTTCGATTAAAATTACACAAATCAAAATATTCCAATATTAAATTTCAATTTTCATTATAAATCAACATAAACAAATTACAAACTTTAATATTTAGACCAACATTGTCCAAGATCACATCAAATTTAATAGTTTGAATTGTCGCAAAATCTTGGGATGTTGCAACGCGTTCAGGTTTAATTTCAAAATGAATAGTAACCAATAAAAGTGTACTTCAGTTAGGATATCTGGGAAGTGTGTTGAAAAGAATTTCTTTTCAAAACTTTCTTATTTATTTTTATAAGGGTCATCAGGAAAATTTAGACTTAAAACAACAAATTTCAAAAAATAATGTTATTTTAATAATAAAATAATATTATAATATCATGTTATTGGAAATGTTTGAAATTGAAGCTGAAATTGTAAATATAGTTTCTGGTGGTTATTAAATAGTTAATAAACTATTTTTAGATGGATTTGATTTTATGTTTAATTATAATCGAAGTTTTGTTTGAATAGAACTCACCGCACATTGAAAGTTTGTGAATATCGACCATTAACTTCAAACTGATGTATAGGAGATTCGACCGACGGATTCTCCTGAAATGAAAAATGTGTCTGAAATGAAAATAGTTTGCATATGAATCTAAGAATTTTAAGATCCAACGGTTGGATCTTGAGATAAATCCAAATCAAACTGGAATAAAAACAAAGCTAGGACCTTTAATGACCTGTAATCAAAATTTATGAATATGGACTATTTTTATATAATTTAAAATAGGAAAAATTTATGTTAAATCATAATAAATGATTGGAAATTGTTATGAATACTTGGTTTTGATATTTATTGTTGTCCATTGATTATATGGATTGTGCTCGATTAGTTCATGAGAAAATATAATTTTATATTTAGCATTAGGTTGGGTACAAAAAATATTTGTATGCTAATACCTTGTGGTTTATTGCACGATTTGATTGTGGGGTGTTTAGCAATGTTGTTGGGTTCATTTCAATTTCATGAATGGTTTTTGAAATGAATTTTCATAAGAGAAAGGAAGTGTTTCCCAATTTTCATGAATGGTTTTTGAAATGAATTTATTCTCTTAGCTTAACACCCTTCTTCGAGACGTATGAGCTCAAAGGTTTATATTATTAACAGAAATTAATCATATATGTGAATCGATAATGTGAAGTACTATGATTTGAAAGTACTTGTGATTATTATTATTTCTAAATGGTTTTCCCTACTTCAGGATATAAAATGGTTTAGTATGTTGCTAAAGATTCGGGTAACCCTAACGACTAAAAGTATGGGTGTGACCCAAGTACCTTAAATGGTCAGCGGTTGGTGAAGTCCGGCCTCGATAATGGGAGGTTCATATATATATATATATATATATATATATATCAAGCGAATGAAGGTGCATTCTCTTTGCCTTGTTGAAGGGAGAAACCTCCCGATATTAGGTTGCATACGTTTTGCTATGCATTTATTGTGATACTTTGTAATTTAAGTTTCCAAGTGATTTGGTTTGAGATCCCAAAGTGAAATCTAATTTGATATGGAAGCTAGATATTTATTTCAAATGATTTGAAATAAGAAATTTGGAATAAAGTCCCAAAAAATAACTTATGTAAAGTTAATTAGATTTTGAAAATCTAAGTTTGGAAATTAAGGCTAAATGGGTAGATTGAGGAATTGCATACTGTTTGTTGCATCGTAGGCTCCATAAATCTATTTTTGGTGATTGTTTGTGCACTGGCATTTGTGTGGAGTTACTTTTAAAATAAGTTAAGAATAAATGTAGGGTTTATCATACCAGTCCCATGACTTACTTTTAGTTTGTTTTTTCCTTGCAAACTCGGATGCCCATATTTTCCACGTGGGCAGCCGGGTAGTTTGTTTTGGAGATATTTTGAGTTGGATTATGGATTGAAGCTTAAAGCTATGTCCAGAGCATTGATATGTCATCCGCTGATTGTAATTTTGTATTTCCGTTGTGCACTGTAATCTTTATACTCTGTGTTTATCTTATACTCTGATATATTTTTGTACTTTGATATAAGTTTATTGCAACAACAACGTAAAGTTCTTTTGTTTCTCTCTGATGCATTGTATTCCAATAGTTAACGGTTTGAGAATTTCTGCCATTTCGGATCGGACCTCTGCGGCTTACGGTAAATTAGAAAGAAGGGGATTTCCAGGTTATTACAAGTGATATCAGAGCTTTGGTTAATTCAAAAGCTTTGGGGTACAACTCATTAGAACAAAATGAAAGAACTCATTAGAGATTGGACTAGTAATATCCTATAAGAATAACTCATTAGAGATGTGGTTAGTAATGCCCTAGAATGAGTTAAGAGCATTACGTGTACGTGAAAGTGCATTTGTAATAAGAAATAGATGTTCGAAATCAATTTTGAGAGGTTATATTTTAAATAATAAACTTGCTTACGTCTTCCTTTCTTTTCAAGGACAAAAAGTTTTTCAGTGAGGGAGATTGTAATGACCTAGAATTTTGGAACCAATTTTAAATTTTTATATTTTAATTTTTAATTTTTAATTAATTTTATAAGGATTTATAGTCGATTTTTAAGATGTGATGGTTTAATGTTATTTCCATAGCTTTATAAAGGAATTTTTTTAAACAATCTCGGATTTGATGGAACTAATTTTACTGGATCCGAAATGTCGAAAAAAGATAGGATTCCAAATTTCATAAATTTTGGAGTTAATACGTGAGCATGCGAGAAATAAACGCCTACTGGGTCAATCGGTCAAAATTAAGCGAAAACGCAATAAAAAATAAAATGGATGGTCAAACGAACTAAGAATTCAACGAGGCCTAATCCGTTGGATCTAGAATTATGTATTATGTTTGAGTTCAAAGTTTTATATAAAATGGAATCGCCGTTTGGTCGCATGCGCAGAAGAACCGATGTTAAACTAAAACACTTCAATTCTTAAACAAATAAAATAATCCTAAATAGCCAAAACGAGGTGTCCACTATCTAAGGGGATTGGGTGTTTTGTTTCACCATCTCTTTCTCCCCGAAACCTCTTCATTCCGCAAATCCTCCCTTTTTATGAAACTCCTTCTCTTTCTTCTCTTTCTTTCTCCTTTATCCTTTTTAATTTCTTTCCTCCTTCCTATAGCTTCTAAGGTCGCCGCCCCTATCTTCTCTCCCTCCACCTAATTTCTGACCTTCCCCCTCCTTGTCACCCACCTATGCATCCCCCTCCCTCCTCCTTCCTTCTTGTCGTAAGCTTCCCTCCCCCTTTAGCTTCCAAAAAACCAATTTTTAACCCTAAAATTGCAGTTATCCCCAAAATATACCTAGATCTATTCTTCTACATCCCTATAGACCCCATGGGCCCCACAATGCCTTACAGCACCTACTCAACCAAAAACATGGGCCCCACTGCAAGCTTGAATCCCCACAATCCCTATCTCCCCTCCCGTTTGCCCCGTATTCGCAGATCTATGAGTATTTGAGTGTCTAGCGAATTCTGAAACCCCTTAGCCTCCAAACTTATTCTAACAAGATTTCGAAATTTTTTGTAGATACTGGAAGAGTGTAGTAGTCACGTGCGATAGTCCGTAGTCCTTCCATGCAAAGATTGGCGGAGTGGAAATCCACGGTGAGAAATCGAAACTCACTAAAAAAGGATAAGTAGAATTAACTGTTTATAGTTAATTGATTACGTTAGATGGTGACTAGTGATTGATCATATAAGTTTATTATGATGTTAAGTGATGATTAGTATGATAAAAATGTCATTTTTACATGATATATGTGAAATCACTTGGATATACAATACTTAAAACACAAACAGTGTTGATTGGAAAATAGTTTAATCTTAACTGGTTTTGGTTTAGTAATATATTAATTACTGGCTTTTGGATGTGATGAAAACCGCACACGAGTATTGGGATGATAATTGACGCTAATTCCAATTGTTTATTTTGCAGTTTATTTATTGATTGACAAGTGTGTAAGCATTATTGATTTAAGGCTTATACGGTGAATTATACTCTGTATGTGGATTGGATGTTGTTTGATGGTTAATTGAGTGTTATATAAAACACTGATTCAAAATGAATAATAAATACGATTATTGGTTCGTTAGTTAATCCTCCATCAATTAGAATGGATTTTTAAGGAATATTTTAATAATATAATAATAGTTGAATATCAAAGTTTGAATTTGATGTCCGATTTTGGATGGACATGAAGATTATAAAATATCGATGAATATTGGTAATTGGAACAAATGGATTTGAATTAACTTTCATTTAGTTATGTCGCGTTCAAGTTTTAATTTCAAAATGGATAGTAACCTATAAAAGTGAAGTTCGGTTAGGGTGTCTGGGAAGTGTTTAAAAAGGAATTCCCTTTCAAAAATTTCTTATTTATTTTTATAAGGGTCGTCGGGAAATTTGGACTTAAAATAACGAATTTCGAAAAATAATATTATTTTAATTTTAGAATAATACTATAATATCCAGTTATTGGAAATGTCTGAAATTGAAGTTGAAATTGGAAATATAATTTTTCGGTGGTATTTAAATAGTTAATAAACTATTTTTGGATGGATTTGATTCGATTTTTATTTATAATCGAAGTTTGGTTTGAATAGACCTCATCGCACAGCGGTAGTTCTAGAATGTCCACTGTTAACTTCAAACTAATGTACCGGGAGATCCGACCGTCGGATTCTCCCAAAACGAAAAATGTTGGGTCCGAAGTGAAAAGAGTTTTTCAAATGAACCTAAGAATATTAAGATCCAATGGCTAAATCTTGAGATAAATCCAAATCAAACTGGAATACAAATAGCACCAGGAACCGTAATGACCTGTAAGAAATTTATGAATATGGACTATATTTATATAACTAAAAATAGGGAAAAATTATGTTCAATCATAACAAATGATTGGAAATAGTTATGAATTAAATATACTTGGTTTTTGGTATTTATTGTTTTCGATTGATTGTCTAGATTGTGCTCGACTAGTTTATGAGCAAACAAGCTTTTATATTTAGCATTCGGTTTGGTAGAAAATATTTATATGCTAGTACCTTATGTTTATTTCACGATTTGACTGTGGAGCATTTAGCGATGTTGTTGGGTTCATTTTAATTTAATGAATGGTTTTTGAAATGAATTTTCATAAGAGAAAGGAAGTGTTATTCCCGGATTTGGACAGGGAATGTTTTATAATAGAAAGGATTTCGAGGACTAAACTCGATGTCTTCGAAATGATTTGGAAATGGAATGTGTGTTTGATATTGTATTTCATCACATAATCGATTAGTTGTTACTGATAATATATCCGTAGTGGCGGAGAATTTATGCTCTTAGCTTAACACCCTTCTTTGAAATGTGTGAGCTCAAAGGTTTTATTACTAATAGAAACTGATCATATGTGCATCGACAATGTGAAGTACTATGGTTTGGATGTACTTATGATTATTATTATTTCAAAATGGTTTTTCCCCACTTCAGGATATAAAATGGTTTAGTATATGGCTAAAGATTTGGGTAACCCTGTCGATTAAAAGTATAGGTGTGAACTAGGTACCTTAATTGGTTAATAGTTGGTGCAGTTCTACCCCGTTAGTGGGAGGTGCGCGCACACACATATATATATATATAAAGTGAATGAAGATGTGTGCCCTTTGCCTTGTTTATGTGCGAAACCTCTCAATATTTGGTTGTATACGTTTTGCTATGCATGTATTGTGATATTTCAGAATTTAAATTTCCAAGTGATTTGGTTTGAAATCCCGAAGTGAAAGGTAATTTGATATGAAAGCAAGATATGTATTTCAAATGAACTGAAATAAGAAACCAGGAATAAAGTCCAAAGAAATGACTTCTGTAAAGTTAGTTAGATTTTGAAAATCTAATTTTGGAAATTAAGCCTAAATGAGTAGATTGAGGAATTGCATATTGTTTGTTGCATTGTAGGCTCCAACGGTCTATTTTTTGTAATTGTTTGTGCACTGGCATTTGTGTGGAGTAAACTCGTTTCGTGCTATATGGAGTAACCCTGTAATATGCCTTACTTTAAAATAAGTTAAGAATAAATGTAGGGTTTCTCAAACCAGTCCCACGACTGACTTGTAGTTTACCTTTCCCTTGCGAACTTAGGTGCCCATATTTTGTACACGGGCAACCAGGTAGTTTGTTTTGCAGATGTTTTGAGCAGGATCCTGGATTGAATCTTAAAGTTGTGTCCAAAGCATTGATAAGTGTTCCACTGATTGTAATTTTGTATTTTCATTGTGCATTGTAATCATTATACTCTGCGTTTATTTTATACTCTGATATATTCCTCTACTCTGATGTAAGATTGTTGCAATAAAAATGTAAAGTTATCTTGTTTCTGCGTGATGCGTTGTAAGCCCAAAGTTAATTGTTCGAAATTTTTTGCCATTTCGGATCGAACCTGTGCAGCTTACGATCGATTGGAAAGGCGGGGATTTTAGGGTCGTTACATAGTAAATGTAACACCCCGTAATTTTAAATATTAAAATTAACAATTTTAAGAATACTTATTTGTTAAAGTGAGAATTAAGGGAAATGGGTTACGCCATTGCGTTCGTCTCGAAATTCTTCTTGGAATAGAGTCCAAGTTTTCATAAATCGAACTTTGTATGAGGAAGTTATGTCCCTCAGTAGTTTCAGGAATTTTATATAAATTAAAATAGTTCAGAATAAAAATTCAAAATTCAAATTCAAATAGGGAAGCGGGCTGGGCGGGATTTCTCCCGCCCAAGGCCAGGTCGACCAGGGGGTCAACCTCCCTTATACAGGTTGACCAGGAAGTCGACCTGGGGGTCGACCTACCCCCTGGGGCAAATCTGAAATCGGACGATTCGGACTTGTTGCTGAGTCTTCCCTGACCTGTTACTGAGTCACTAGGGCATAGGTGGCAATTCTGGATAACTCTATCTAGTCTAGACAGTTGTGATGGCTCCTATGATAATCTAATGGCTTATGTTGAATTAAACTTCTATATAAGTACGCATATACTCAAGCCCTAAACCTAAACTAAATTAGTCTCTTGGCCTCCATGCTGCTGCTAGGATAGTTCTTCTTCCTAAAGCTTAGGGATTTGCAAGTCAGAATTCTAATAAAATGACGAACGAATTATTCTCTTCTCTAACCTGTCTTTGTGAGTACAATTTCATTCATAAAATAATTAAAAATTAATTATGATGAGTTATAATTAGTATTATGAGAACATGTCCATTGAATCATGTGATGTTTGATATCGTCTGTTGGTGAACATATGACAATTTTGTAAATTTATGTTGGTGGATCTATTTCATGTGTCCAATCACATATGTTTAACTTGATTCATTTTATGACATGAGTTTATATGCAAGTTTGGGATGTAAATCATATGCTAGTTTTTATGTGAATCTTATGCAAGTCTGCTTTTGCATATGCTAGTTTTTATGTGAATCTTATGCAATTCTGTTTTTACATGTGCTAGTTGTATGTGAATCTTATGCAAGTCTGTATGCGAATTATACACAAGTTTTTATGTGAATCAAGTATATACATATGCTAGTTATATGCAAAACATGTGATAAATTCATTTGAAAGTTTGTAGAAATCCATATGCAAGTTTAGGTGAAAACTATATTCACATTTTTAGGTGAAAACTATGAATTCATTTGCAAGTTTAGGTGAAAAACCATATTCACATATGCAAGTTCACAATTTCATGTTTAGATCTATATTTAGATCCATGGCAGTACCTAGTTTATGCAAATTTATGTTAAATATGTTCATTGCCTATGCAAGTTATTGGCTATGCAAACTTATGTTATAATTCTTATTTGCAAGTTAGATCTATTTTGTGTGTTATGCAAGTTGTGATGTTTCTTTTCTTTTTATGACTTAGACTATTTGCGAGTCTAACATATTTCATATAAAAACGTACGAATAGCGCGGGGACAATGGGAAAATATTAATTATGCAAATTGTGAATTGGCATAAAATGCCTTTAAAAACATATAATTAAATTGAGACATTAATTGGTATAATTTATATACCTGAAAAGTATGGACATAATTTAGGTGACAATTATGGACATAGATTAATTTGGAAATTATTGACAATTTGAATAGGGATAATTAATTCGTATTAGGGTGAAATAATTATGTGTAATAATAAACGCCTTAGACACGAGGTTAGACTCGTTTGTGGTGTAAGACTGCTCGGACCCACCCGGCAAATCCAGCAACCACAAACGATAGTCTAATGTGAGAGTTCGAAGGCATAAATTAAATGCGTAACAATTGTAAAGACACGAGGTTAGACTCTTTGTGGTATAAGGCTGCCCGGACCCGCCAGGTAAATCCAGCAACCGAAAACTGTGAGACGACCCAAACTTCCCCGTAAAGGAAAGACCGGATTGAGTTAAGAATGCGACAAATCGGAACAACATAGAAAGTATTACATTTAAATTACAACAACTCATTAGAATACAAGAATATACAGAGTATGAGTAAATATTACATAGAAAGTATTTGAGATTTAAATTACATTTAATCTCAGTGGAAAAATAATACACTACACAACTGAAAGAGATATACGGATACAGAGCTTTCCGGATATCGTTCCAGCTGTAAATCAGGATCCTGTGAATATAAATCTGCAAAACCAAAACTACTAGCTGCCCGTGTCAAAATAAGGGCACCCAGAGTTTAGGTTAAAACAATAAACTCCAGGTCAGTCATGTGACTGGTGTGAGAACTAAAACAGTTATTATTCTTTATTTCGAAGTTAGGTAAATCCAGGGATCACGCCGTATAACACGGAACGAGTTTCCTCCTAAGAATACCAGTAAAACAATAGCGCAATGCTAAATAAAGAACAATGAAGTTATTATACGACCCAGGTCCCATCACACAATGCAACACAAGCCAGAGGATAGGGTTTTACCTTATAATAGCCAAAGAATGCTTGATATGCTAAATTTCATGTTTTATTATTACTATAAGTGTATAGTGTCAAAACAATTTCAATCATAAGTATCAATCATAGACGACATAAGTGCCCCATACCACTATGTCGCCATGTATACGTTCACAATCAAAACCACAAAGTCGCGTATTGGAAGTTGGATTTCCATCTATGAACCGAGGCAAGGGATCGTCCTCACCGAATTTGAGACTCTCTAGCACGAGCCTCAGGCAAGTACTCTGTCAAGCCTTAGGAGCCACAGGGTCGGTCCACCGATGTGGATTAAAATGCCTGAACACTGCGTTTCTCCGCCCTATGGGGCGTAATTGAGCCAAATGACTCAATCGGCTCCACATAGTCACCGATATATCCGAGACGCCTCGCAATCCAACAACCACACAGGTGAAAATAATATAAATGTCAGGACTGGTAGGTCACTGACACCACCCTAGCTAGAAGGAAACGCATGTCCTCCCTGGATCCTTCTCTCGTTTCTGGTTCACACCGGGATGTGAGGCTCGCGAATCAACGCTACACAAAGCTATGCCACACAGGCAGTGCTTTGATCATCAACCAAAAGACTTTGCTTTTCAACAGAAGCCTTGATCATTTGCATATCATCATGCCACACAGGCAACTCACTCCATGCGATTGATATCCATCAATATATAACCTCTGAGCTCGTACGTCTCAGAGACGGGCGTTAAGCAGAAGAATAAATTCTCCGCCGCCAAACAGATATATATTTAATAAAAATAAATCACACAGAATAAAATCCAATGTTTGACACACAATCCATTTACATGTTTGTTTTGGGTCTGAACGAAACCAGAGGCACCTTGTACTTCGCATAACCATCGATCTCCAAGTACATCTGGACGATCACCAACTGATTCCCTCCTCTTGGGTTTACAGCCCAATCAAGATCATCAGTAATTATCCAAACGACCTGAAGACCTCTGGTCTTCGACCACCGTCTTCATCCTCGACACATCGTCGAATCAGTTATTCAGAATGGGATAAACCCGGTCTTTCTGAATTACCCGCTTATATAATAAACAAGTGTTACACAAACACAACATATGCCTCATTCCAATTCAGAATATTCTTTTACTCAAATATTCTTATATTTTGGGAAAGGATCTCATTAATTTTATCAAAGATAAATTCTTTAAATTTATTCTTTAATCTTCTTTTGAATATCAATTCAAACCAAATTATGGTTTATCCAAACTAGTCGGGATTAACGAACCTTACCGAAGTAATCATTTGTCAAATTTCCCAACCCCAACCTAATCATCCCATTAAACAAAACTGGTAGTACTTCATATCTAACACCACGGTGTTATCGGTAAATTCAATTACCATTTCACGTTTAAATGTAATTAAAGATTTAACTATCGCCTGGAGCAAAACTGGTGATACTCCATTCTCGATCATTTCAATCTAATTAAAGATTCATTAAAACTCCACTTGGTTTTAATCTTCCCAAAAATCAATATTAATGATTGTTTAACTTGGGAAATCATATCCTGTCTTTAATTGGGTTAAAGAACCAATGTCATTTAAAACACGGTTTACGATAAATCCAAAATCACATTCCATTCTATCAGCCTTTAACCGTAAATTAGCAAGTGAACAATTCCCTAAGTATTAGCCCCGAAGGCCAAAACCAATCATCAGATCAATACCCAAGAAACCATTCAACTTAACTAATCTTCAGTTAGCTTCTGATTTTCTTAACTCCGTTAGGTCTCAGAAAAGTATTATTAAAGATATCGCTCACGACAACCCAAAAACCATTTGATATTAAATACAAGGCTCTGAATAGAAAAGATATCGGCTTATATTCAATATCAAATTCTACGACCAACAAATATCGTATTGGAAATAACGATATCAATATATCTTTCAAATTTCCATAACAATATCTGTATAATCACGAAATCCAACTTCAAAATATTCCAAAGATAATTTCGATTCAAATTCATTCCAATTCAATTATTGGAAATTCTGGTTAATTTTAAAACCCTTTCAAATCCAATTTATTTATTTCAAAAATAAATGGATTATAATTCTAGTTCAAAACCAGTTCATTTCGATAAAAATCTATTTTTATCTTTTCAAATATGGAATTTTTCATCCTAATTCTTTCCAAATCATTTCTTATAATTTAATACAAATCATTACTATTTTTAATAATTTTATCAAGGCCCGTACAGTCTATTTCCATCAACGGCCACCGACCTACACTTATAGCGACCTTTTCCAAATTTTATTTGGACATAATTCCAAATCCACCCGCTAGATTTCAAATCTCGAATATTCGTTAGAAAGCTCTTTTCGATACGAACCCAACAGTTTCGGTTTTAGGAGAGTCCGACGGTCGGATCTCCCGTAATGTCCATTCGAAGTCAATGGTCAAAATTCGAGAACTGCCGTAGCGCGGCGCGTTCTATTCAGGCCATTATATATATAATATATATATATATATATATTATATATTTCGTCGATTTCCTTTTAAAACATATTTTATAAATCATTTTAAATTCGTTTTCAAAATGATTTCAAATTCATATTCAATTTCAAATCAAAATTGAATATTCCATATCATCGATATATAAATGATAGTATTTTCAAAATATTATATTTTGAAATCAATTCCTTTTTGATATTCATTATAAAAATGAATAAAATCGATATGAATATCGTTCGCGTCAAAATGGCGCATATCTAATCAACACGGCTTTTATTCAACACATGAATGTTTATTCTATTCAACACATGAATATTTATTTTATTCAACACATGAATATTTATTCTATTCAACACATGAATATTTATTCTATCCAACACATGAATATTTATTTTATTCAACACATGAATTTATACTTTATTCAACACATGAATATTCTCAACACATGAGTATTTTCTTTTATTCAACACATGAATATATATTCTATTCAACACATGAATATTCTTTTATTCAACACATGAATATATATTCTATTCAACACATGAATTTTCTTTTATTCAACAAATGAATATTCTTTTTATTCAACACATGAATATATATTTTATTCAACACATGAATATTCTTTTTATTCAACACATTAATATATATTTTATTTTCTAAATTGGAATGAGACCCACTCAATTACCATATAATGTTATTTATATGGATTCTATACAACACATGTATAAAATAGCAATGATAAATAATCAACCATCATCCAAAGTGCACCACACAATTGCATAAGCATTAAATATAAATAATTAACGCTTACACTGTCTGTCAAACAATTGGTCGACATACTACTAAACAATTGTACGTCAATATCATCCCAATACCCGTGTGGGGTTTTCAAACAATCAAACACCGGTTTTATTTGTGCAGTTGGGCGATGTGTAAAATTTATCGTCCCAATCAATATCAGTCAAACGGGTGTACATAAACAAACCGTCCGATTTGTTTATAATTATTTATTTTATATACACGTTAAAAAATATCTTTTTCAACTATAAAATATTTATTCATTCCACATCACACAACAAAATTTCACAACAAATCAATCAAACAAACAAGTCATCCATGGTCTGTGGACGACGGGTGTCGGGTGTTGCTAAGCACCGTCTGCATCCTAGTATATATTTCAACTAGAAAATAAATTAAAAGTGAGGAGTTCTCACCGAGGGTTCCACTCCTCCATTCTTTACTGTCGCTCAGATCCGCTGTTTTATATCGAATTTTTATTCTGCTATTGTATAAATAAAATCACATTTTTATTCTGCTATTTTATAAATAAAAATTATATTTTTATATCGCTGTATATATTATAAAAATCGTATTTTTATTCTGCTATTATATAAATAAAAATTATATTTTATTTCAAAACAACATTCTAGTCTATATTTTTCAAAAACAACTCTAGTTTATATTATCACAAATCACCTTTTATTCGATGTTCATCTTTATAAACCTTTGCTAATTTTTAATATATAAAAACACATTTTCTACTTATATTTATAAAAATATTTGCTACTTATATTTATAAAAATATAAATTCATATTTTTCTAAAATAATTTATATAAAATAAAAACTACCTATTCTTTAACAAAAAATATAATCTTTCCTATGTTATTACATATATATAAAAAACTGATTTTTATAATGCTGTTATTTATTTATTTGAATACTGATTTTATAAACTGTATAAAAATGATTTTACAAACTATAAAAACTGATTTTAATTACTTAAGAAGAAAATAAATAAAAATAAACCCTTCTCTGTTTAATTCGGTCCACTACTCCCGTTGTCTTAGTGTACTCCAACCCTAGGGCACTCCAGAACCGCCACCAGGCTTGACTGGATCGCTAGTGGTGGGGCCCCCTCGACGCGGCTAGGTGTGCGCCCCTCCTCCCTGAAGCGCCCGTAATTCGATCCCCTCCCCTGACCACAATCGCCATTAGAACGGCCAACCTTCGAGCACTAAGTCCGAGCAGAACTCCAAACGAGAAAGGATGAGGGTAGTATGGATTCGAAGAGTAGGAAGAGCACTCTAATTTTCATTCTTGAAGTGGGGTTTAATTCGTATTTGATTGGGGGAAATCGAAGAAAGATCGAACTAATTCCGTTGTTCTTTCATTGGGGGCGCGGGTTTTAGAGAAGTTGACCACGAGGAGGATAAGTGAAGGGTTTGACCGGTTTTGACCTAGCCTTAACATATATATTATAATAATTAATGAATTCAAAAATTATCCCGATACGATAATGAACTCCAAATCAAATCCAAAAACTGTCGTCCCTAGCTAATTACCCTATTCCGAACACAATGGGATATGTTTTGTAACCCAATTCGACTATTACGACTAGTTTCCATTTAAATTAAAACATAAATCTATATATATTCAATTCAAACGTACATTTCAACTTACCGGGGCCACATGCGAACTCTAAAAATTCCTAAAAAATTATTTCTCGCTTTGTATTGACGATACGGTCCTAACAAAACTAATTTCATCAAATTTGAAGACCTTTGAAAAATGGGCATTTTCCAGTCGATTGAATTCAACTGAAATTGTCAAACACGTTTTCTTCTGCCACGCTCACATATTAATTCAGAAAATTATGAATTTTGGAATCTAGCAATAATTTGACATCCTGGATCTAACAAAATTGGTTTCGGTGAAAACCGAGGTCGTTTGAAAATTTTCCATTCTTAAATGCCAGAATTCCATAGCGACTATTCTGAATTTTCAATTGGACATAACTTTCTATCCCCGCCATGAAAATTTTATTTTTCGGATTCGTTGGAAAGATATTCTCAAAAGATTTAAATATTTTTGGTTTCGCTAAAATACGTTTATTTTGAATCATGTACATTCATTTGAACTTTGAAATCGAATTTTCGAACTACCATGCCATTTTCAATTCCTTTTATAATTATATATAAATAATTATATTCTAACGACGATCTATATAAATATATGCGTTCTAATTCTATTCAAAATAAATTTATAGTCGTTATTATTTAAAATAATTCATTTTGAATATTCAAAATTCATCAAAATTGCCAAAATAAAATTTTTAAATTGGCTTAGATTTCCGGGTTATTACACAAACGGTAGTCTAATGTGGGAGGTCTTACAAGGTTACGATTATAATGAATTAAGTAACACTTAACCAAGATAAACATGTGGTGGGACATGGGGGTTAAGTGGGTGACATGGGTGACATGTGAAATACGATTAGAAACACTTAACCAAATTGAAACATGTAAGAAGACATGAATAAGAAAGGGTTAATTGGGAAATTCTAGTGGGGACCAAGCATAGTTGGAAAGCTTGTGTCAAGCATGGGGGACCCTTTTCAAACCAGTAACCCATTAAGTATCTTTGTGAGCTCGAGTTAGATCGAGGACGGGACACGCTTAATGGGTTTGATTGTATGAGGTCAAAACGGGTTAAAGATGGCAATGCGAGTCCAACGGGGTCATGTGCGTGTGTGGGCCCAGGCTGGTAGGTAAGACGTTGTTGCATCGTGTAGATATAAGCCGTGCATCTTTTGTCGTATTGGGTTGCCACTTTGGGGAGTGATACACCCCACTGTGGGACCAGCACGGGTATCTACGAGTTAAGGAGCCGATCGCATGGGGGTAATGGGTACTAGTGGAGATAAAGGCAGGCGGCACCTATGAAGACAGCTAGAAGTACACGAAACTACCATTATAATTATTATGTTCAGTAGGCGGCATCAACTTTTAGGGTGACTAGTAATGGTGCAGTATAGTAATTATCCTATAGTGATTAGGAGCAAGATTAACGCCAGAATATTCCTCTTGTTGGTTTTGTCTAGCCCACTTGTTTCACAGTCATTCTTTGTTTTACCGGTTTATGCCTTATCCTAATTACTTTAATAATTATATTTTTAAAGTTATTGGACTCGCCAGACTTTTTGTCCAACCCCTTTGTTTTCGCCTCTTTTCTTCCCTCCCCCAGGTTCTCAGGGAGAGACTAGCACTAGCGGAGCTTGATTTGGATCTTTCTCTCTCTATTGGAAGTGCTTGGATTGCTGAAAGTAAAGTTCAGCTCATCTCTTTTATGGCTACTTATGTTGGGGTTTTGCTTTTTTACTTTATGTACTCAGAAAATAATTTGTCAAGATGGATATTAAGTGTACTTGGTTTTATTGTTGGGTTTTGATGTTGTTGTAACCAAACTATTTCTCTTCTGCAATAAAAGTTGTTTTTAATTTTTCAAGTACCAATATATGTTTTTGTCTTTTATATTCTGTTCTATACACCAATAATGCTCCATGAAAGTTAATGCATTCCCTTTCAGATGACATTAATGGACGTGGGATGTTACACGTGGTATCAGAGTTGAAGGTTACGAGAACAGATAAGAGATTTTGAAAAACTATTTTTCAAAAGCATTTTATAAAGAAATACTTTCAAAAATATATTTTAAGGAGAGTATTTTCAAGAGAAAAGTTTGTTTTAATAACATAACCCCTAAGAGCACTATATCTTTCTTTCGATTCTCCGTTTTGAATCTCTTCCTTTTTTCTTTTCAGCATGTCTGGGTTACCCGAGATACCCGAGGGGATACCGATACCAACCTGGTTCAGAAGGTATTTGGAGGCTAGGGCCACCGCCACAGGCCTAGCAGTCATTCCTCCTCCCCCAGCTGCAGCCGCTCCTCCCCCTCCCTGCGTTGATACTTTTTCGAAGATATGAAAAGACTTTCGGGCAATGAGCGGGAAACATTTTCACAGATCAGAGACATTTGTTGAAGCTTGAAATTGGCTTAAGGAGGTGGAAGAGTTGTTTGGTATCCTCGAGATAGAAGATGGAAGGAAGGTCCAATTGGCTGCTTGGTTAATGACGGACGAAGCCTCGTTTTGGTGGGAGGTCATGAATGGAGAGCGTCCAGTGGAGACATGGATGGATTTTAGGCATAGGTTCGAGATGAAATTTCTCTCACGAGCAAAAGAGAATTTATACATGGAGAGGTTCTTGGCATTGAAGCAGGGGAATTTATTAGTAAAGGAGTACGTCAACAAGTTCAAACAGTCGGCGAGATTTGTCTTAGACTTGGTGAACACACCTGAAAAGAAGGCCTTAAGATTCGTTAAAGGTTTTAATGAGCCGCTACGTGGGTTGGCTATGACCCACATTCCTATGGGGGCTACCTTTGAGAAACTGGTTGACATGGCGCTTATGCATGAAGAGAAGAAAGGCGCTAAAGCTAATAAGGCACCGGAAAAGAAAGGGGATCAAAAGAAGTCATAGCAGCAACCTAAGAAAGGTGGTAAGGATAACAATAGCAAAGGAAATAAAAGGTGATTTAATTGTGGAACACTAGGCCATCTGAGCAAGGATTGTAGGAAGAAGAAGAAGACTGGCTGCTTCAACTACGGTGAGGCAGGACATTTGATCAAAGACTGCCCGAGAAGACAAGGGCAAGGGCAGAGGACAGGGTCTTCTTCTAGAGGGCAGGTTCATGCTCTCATGGCACCAGGACAGGCAAGAGGGAAAGTTCATGCTCTCATGGCACCAGGACAGGAGAAAGGTAGGAACATTTCTGTTGAAAGTTTGGTTTTTCTATTTGATCCTCCTGTTCGTACTTTGTTTGATTCTAGTGCTTCACACTCGTTTGTATCTGCTTCGTTAGTTGAAACACTGCACCTAAATACTAGTCTAGTTACGGATCTCATAGTTGAAACAATCCACCTCCGTTAGGGTCACTCTCAAAGGGAATGCCCTAATTTTGGTGGAGGTTTATAAGTGTAAGTCACAGATATACAAGATAGATATAAGAACACATATTTTTGAACAGCGGAAAACAACAACAACTTTTATTTCATTAAAATACGTGTTACACAAACCATGCCATAATTGTCTTACAATTCTTCCAAAAACATAACATCTTCATAACTGTCTTGATTACATTATTTAAAGAAGCATAAAGAAAACATAAATAAACTGCATAAGTCCCATAATTGCTGTCCAAAGCCATAGTCCAAAACGAAAAAGATCCAAGCCATACATTCCTTCTCTTCAAGCTGGATGTGGAAACTGGTCAAGCTACGGTATTCCCTCCCTGTAGACCTGGGGAGGGGAACGAAAGAAAAGAAGGCGAAAGAAAAGTAGAGTCAGACATAAAGCCTGAGTAAGCCTAGGACTATTCAGTCTATGAATAAAGAACTGGGTATGATAAGTACAAACTGGAAATGGGAAAGCACCATAAACTAAGTTAAGTTTCTAGAGTCGAATATACTATCGTACCCCATATTAATCTCTACGCCCATATAAACTAGTTCCCAACAGGCACCCCATAATAAGGGTGAAGTGATGCATTTCTGATGATCGGCTCCTACTCGCATAGTTACACGTGTCTTACGGCCCCCGTTGTTGTAGTTACCTATGCTGGTCCCACCATGGGGTGTATCAAGTCCCATGGTGGCGGCCCGACACAATTCTAGAATGCACAGGTATACTACTGGTGCCCAGTGCCTTATTTTTATGCGCCGGAGTGTGTGCACGCCCGCGCCCCGTTAGAACCTACACTGCTGCACCACCACCATCGATTTGACCTCTTACAGTCAGCCCAGTAATCGTGCCCCACCCTGCCTAGTTCAGGGTATCTTGATACACCTTGTAGGGTTACTGCTGAAAAGGGTCCCCCGTTACTAGGTTTTCTATTTCTAGCCAACATGCTAAGTTGGTTAAGTGTTTTGTAAACCTAACCCCCAATCAGTCTGTATAGTTTAGAATGTTCCATTTTGATTAAGTGTTGATTCAATTTACTTAATCCTATCAATCCTGACTCAGCCTTAATTGTCTTATTAAAGCCTTGACCTCTCACATTAGACAGGTATTGTTGTGGTTGCATGTTGCCGGTTGGGTCCGGGCAGTCTTACGCCACAACTCAGTCTAACCTCGGGTCTTTATTGGGCTCCGTGTTTAACCACCCACATTTGATAGGTATTGTTGTGACTACTGGACAGCCGGGCGGTTCCGGGCAGGTTTACATCACAACTCAATCCAACCTCGGGTTAAACACATCGTATTTTCTAAATTTACATATTTTGTCTCTTTTCTTTTTATATGTAAATATTTGCAGCCCATTATTCAAATTCACCTTTATTGGGTAAAATTAATTTATACCACTTAATTGTTTTTCAAGGTTGTTGGCATGCGTCAAACATGCCAACACAAATGTTCTATGTTTTAACCCAAACGTCATTACCCCCGTTTTACACATTCGCTACAATATAATATATGTTGGGTTTAACATTTAAACCCAACTTAGCCATATGAAAAGGTAAGGCTTATAACATGGTGTTTATAAGGTAACATAAAAAGGGGAGTGTGAACGCATGAACTTGCAACATAACGATCTAACTAACATGAATTAGGCACATGTGAACTTGCATTGTAATAGCATATAATCATGGTATAAACAATACTTAAACATGAATCATTCTATTCATATAATCATGGCATAAACATACCTAAACATGAACCATTCTATTCATATAATCATGGCATAAACGTACCTAAACATGAAATCATGTTTTTTAGTCTATTCATGTAAACTTGCAATTAGAATGTAAATCTAACTTAATTATGTGTCACATATATCACCATATGATTTTGATAACAACATAGGCCTA